>CM077597.1:68720000-71220000 GCA_039654915.1 Aquilaria yunnanensis
TAATTTCTTGTATTTTTCTATAAATTAGAACAAATTAATCAATTATCTTATGTATTTTGGTAGGCACACATTAACACCTAGACAGTTGAGATTGCTTAACTGAAGCCGGAGAACCTGACACTGGGCAATGAGGTCCAACATGTCAACAACCAGTTGATCTAAATCTAGTCTAACATGGAGGAGTAGATCCAATGCCAAACAAAAGCTACAGTTAGCACTACCCTCCAAGAATTGATCAGGAATAGAGTTATTCCGATCAACTCTATTCCCACACAACTGCGAACTGGATCCTCAAGGGCCTCCAAGGTTAGAGCCAATAATAAGAGTCTATGCTATAGTCTCGCCACCGCCACAGTAGTGATATTTGTACTATTGATGTAAATTAAGGTATGTTTTTTTTTTCATATTTCTGTATTTAATTGACATATTTATGTAAATTATTGGTATTTATATTAATAATATTTAATTATTCAAAGACGGTGACTTTACTATTAATAATTAATATAGTATACTAATTTTATTAATTAATTAAAATTAGTAATTTATCCTACAATTATATTTGTTGCATAATCGTCGCAAATGAATCATTGTAGAATTTTGGTAGGCCATGAATCATTCTGAACTCGTTGCTAAAATTTAATCATTGCAACTTTTGTGATGATTATAACTGCCTTGATATTGTGACGATTTTTATTTGCAATAGGGATTTTTGCTACCATTGCTTTGTACGGTAATTTTCATTCTAGGGGTCTTCTTCTAAGGTAAGAGTCGTTATTGCATGAAAAAAAACACTAAAAGTATGATTATGATCAAAGATCACCTTCAATTTGCGTTAAACTAAATAGCTTAGGTGTTGACAGAGCCACTGTTGGCATAATTATTAAATATTTAGTATGGTTTGTGCTTTATACCTTGCTTGAAAATTTGATATTTCTTTTTTAGCTCTGGGAGATATGGGTAGCTAGCTTGCAATAAATTGTTCTCATTAACTTATCTTATTTTGAATAATGGTAGATCGAAAGTGTCTCATGCTTGATATCTCTTGCTACATTCTTGAAACCTTTAAAGTTTAAATTATCTTCTATCTTTTGTTACTCAAGAGTATGACTTACCTTCATTTTTCAGATTTATGATATGTGCAATTTTATGAATATTTTTTACTATGATCTTCCTTGATATTTGCTTGTCTCTTGAGTAATTTTTTATAGGAATTGTTGTGTAATTGCTTCATATTTCATTTTTATGTCATATTTCAACTCATGTGAAAAGGAAGGATTTTGATGAGTTTTTCGGCTAAAATATAAGATTTTGAAGAAATTAAAGTGAACATGCCTTTGAACATAGCCATGTCAAGGATTATGTTACTCTTCTATTTTTTTTCAGTAGTAAAACATGCCTGTGATTGAGCAAACATGCCAATGTTTGTTATTATGCCTATGTATAGGATAGTGTCATTAATGTTTTTTGGGATTTTCTACAATTTAGAAAGGAAGAGAAAAATAAAGCAGTGAGAAACAAAAAATTAGGTGTGGGGTTTATAGTAGAAAGCTGCAATAGGCAGTTCTGATGATCAACACTAATTGGTTCATGCTAGAGCAAGGATTTATTGGATGATAAGACATTCAAAAATAGGGTCTTTGAATTCTAGTTTTCATTTGTTCTTGTTATATTTCTCTGTCAGGAGAATGAGCTAAATTCCTACTCATGCTTAGAGTCAAGAGACCCTAGGATGATATTGTTCATATGATTATTTTAGATTAATTTAATACAGTTTCTTGTGATCTATTGATTCAATGTTTGATTTTGAGCATGTTAAGCTAAGCACTTGTATGTTTGATTTGATCAATGTATGGGTAGAAGAGATTGCATGCAAGTCTAAAGATATGGCAACATAAGACCTCTAGACTATAGTCAAACTTAGTAGTAAGACTCACAAAACTAGTAACACATTTTTACGGGTTTTGGTTAGGAAGAGATTTCGATCAATCAACATAGGAATAAGGGCTAGCTGCCTCAATAGAGGACTTAGTCTAATTTAGGAGTTTTGCACAGTCCAAGATAACTATATGCTTATTAAACCAAATAAGAGTAGTACAATGGCATACTAGGAGGATTCGAATCTAAGCATGGTATTTCTTGATTGTTGATTCATATGATTTGTTTCTTGTTAACCTATATTTATTTTATTTTATTTACTGCTTTAGTTTAACTTTTAGTAGTTAGTTAGACAGCTTTCATAATTAATCACCTAAATAATAGAAAAATGTTAAATAGGGTATATAGCTCTAGTCTCATGGAATATGACCTTGATGATTGCCATATACTATGCTACTATAATAGGTGTGCTTGCTTTAAAGGTTGCATACCATTGAGAGCTTGCAATTAAATATTTTTATTAATGTATTTTGGGAGCTGTCCCCATGAGATCAAATATTTTACTAAGCATGAAAAAATAACATTATTTCAATGTTAAATAAATATTATTAAGAAAATTATTATCAGCAAAACAACAATTTAAAAAGTACCCAACATGGTCTTGAGTATCATCAACAAATTTAACCATTAACGTCAAATATATATGTTAAAAATCACAAAAATACAAGTTGACAAATTGTCATCTTTCGCATATGTTGCTTGATGTTATTTTAGATCTAGTGTATTGCAAGAATAATTGGTATGTTCAAATATATTATTGTAACATTGTGGTTAAACAAGAAGATCAAACATTATTATTATTATTATTTTAAGTATAACCTGTGAGGAGGCTAAACAAAATCTACAGCTGGTGATGAGGTATTAATGGTAGCAGCTATATGATGACTTTAGAGTTTCAAACTGTTGAAATACGTAAAATAATTCAGTTTTTGAAAGATAACTGGTTATGTAAATGTACATATGATAGTTATAATTCTCAAGCTACATTCACATATAAAAAATCTTATGATTATAGTGTCTTTTATGGCTTATTGTACAAACAAGGGTCATTAATTTTATTATGACTACTAGTACTAGTGCACTTTATTCCATTATGAACATAAAAATACAAAAAAAAAAATGCTATAATGTAACAACAGTATCATGATCAAGAAGAAGAAATTATGTTAGAGCTATGAAAAGCCCAAATAATGAGAAAATATAAGCATATCTGTCAAAAATACTAGTACAAATAACACTATCATTTTACCTAAAAGATAAAAAGTAATTTAATAATCTATTAAACTAAATAAACAACTTGATATAGATTATGAGAAAAAAACTATAGTCTACTGTCAACATAAAATAAAGATAGAACTATAAAGACTCTCTAAGGACAGAGCTAGCTCGGATCAAAAAGGTAAGTAAAATCCTTCATAAGTGCCTTAATTTGAGTTTATTTATGTGAGTCAAGCAAGTAGGTAGTGTTTTAGAAAGTTTTAAGTCATTAAGGGCACTTAAGGGTCACCAAGGGCAATTTGGTAATTTTTTTGAAGTCAATGGATTTAGGGTCAAAAGTGTAAAAATGGCTTAAATATTCAAGATCATAAGTTAGAAAGCTTATATGAGCCATAAAAGTTAGTGGAAACAAAACTAGTGATTTTGAGCTAAATGGTAATATTTGAGCACTTATGGCCTAAAGACTAGCTTAAGCTAAGTGAAATGGGCTAATTGGAATTTTATGAGACTTGAGGATGGACCATGAGAAGTTTAAGAATGGCTAAAAAGAAGCAAAGGAAAGACTGGGGGTTTAAATGGCAGTGGAGCTAAGTTGATGGAATGGATGAGAGTAAAGGAGATTAAAAGGGGGTTTGAGGTGGAAGGTGAAGATTTTCAGGATCTCAATAATAACATACTCTTATGTTATTCATTTGTGTATATGCCACATGCATATAAGTTTTCCATACATATTGTCTCAAAAAACAATATCTAGCATGCTATTTGAGTTCAACATGAATATAGACATACTTATCCAGTCAAACAAACTTAGCATGCCACTAAGATCATTCATAAAACTTAAATCCTTAGCATGCTACTAAAGCAAGAAAGGATGCGTACCTTCCTTTTTGATAGTCTTGTGCCGAAAAGGAAAAGGAAGGACTTGATCTTAGAGATATGCCTTGAGGCTTGAATTGAGATGAAGAATCTCAATGTAATTCCACCCACAATGCTCTAAGAAAGTGTCTAATATTTCGGCTCTTTAAAGGAATGAAAGGAGGAATTTTTCTCTCAAGAAAAATGGTGCAAATTGAGTGTAAAATTCGTACCCTCAATGGCCAGCCACTAAAGGCTATTTATAGATGACCAAAAGGCACACCTTTACACCAAGAAAGGTGTCCTTTAAGCCAAAGAACACTTCCTTTGGCTAAGGGTCATGTATGGTGGCGAAAATACATGTCTTTTAGCCAAGGAACACTTCCTTTGGCCTATAACCACCCATAACTACCTTATGGGCGAAAATACATGTCTTTTAAGTCAAGGAACACTTCCTTTGGCCTATAACCACCCATAACTACCTTATGGGCGAAAATACATGTCTTTTAAGTCTAAAGGACATCACATTTGGTGCAATAACCACCTCAACCACCTCCATGGCCGAACATACATGTCCTTTAAAGTCAAAGGACATCACTCTTGGTGCTATAAGCACCCTATGGCCGAATATACATGTCCATTCACCCAAGGAACACTTCCTTTGGATGAAAGGACATGTTCTTTTAGCCAAGAGTTATTTCTTTTGATGAAGAGACATACCTTTACACAAAAGATGTGTCTCTTGGTGGTTTTGAGCTAAAAACAAGGTGAGCTGGCACAAAGCTAGCTCAATATGCTACTTATGCACCATTGAGCTCCTTTGAGCTCCAACCAAGCACCATGAACTAAGGTCCAGCTCCAAGAACTGACCTTGAGCTGGAGTTAGCTGCTTTCAGCTAAAGTAAACTGAAGTCCAGCTACACTCAGCTACCAAAAGCTGAAGTGAGCTGACTTGAGCTGAAGTCCAGCTACATTCAGCTACCATAAGCTGAAGTGAGCTGACTTGAGCTTACTTGAGCTAACTTGAGCTGAAGTCCAGCTACATTCAGCTACCATAAGCTGAAGTGAGCTGACTTGAGCTAACTTGAGCTGAAGTCCAGCTACATTCAGCTACCATAAGCTGAAGTGAGCTGACTTGAGCTGACTTGAGCTAACTTGAGCTGAAGTCCAGCTACTTTGAGCTACTTATAGCTGAAGTGAGCTGACTTGAGCTAAGGGGAGCTACTTCTAGCTGCCTTAGATACCTTTTCAAGCTATAGTTAGCTCAACGAGCTCAAATCCTATCTTAAAAGGATCTTGGTGCGCCAAGAATTCCAACAGAAGGTTGGCACAATTTTTCTTCTTTCTCCACCAAACTCACAGCTTCCTTTCCTCCACCATAGCTACAGCCCCCTAGCTCCCAATTCTATGAATTCTTGATGAAAATGGAAGCCTTCAAGTGATATCTATCAACCTCAAGCTAGATTGAAGGTGTTGAGGCATTTTTATGGGTGTTCTAGAAGTTTGAAGCTCAAAATCAAGGTATGGTCCAATCCATTTGTTAGAAATAGTTCTTGGTTGATTGGGTAATTAGAATTGGTCTTGCTCTAGCTAATTTAAGTGCCCATGGTGAAGGATTTTTCTTGGAACTTCAAGAGCACTTGGGAGGAGCTTATGATGAATAGTGCTCAAATTTGCTTAGTGCTTGCATAAATGGATTTAAGGTATGGGATTTTTAAGTGTTTCTTACTCGTTTACAATGCATTTAGGTTGTATTAGAGCCTGGGAGTAATAACTTGGCAATTAGAATTGGGTTTGTTCAAAATGGAACAAAGAATGAAGCAAAAACGATGAAGAAATGGGCGTAGGGTGCAGGGGCTTGGTGCCACAACCCTACCTCAAGCTGAAGTGCCCAGCCCCGTCATGCCCTGGGCGCTGTAGTCTCAGGTGGTGCTACAACGCTAAGGTACTCGCCTTAAGGCCGAGAGAAGTGGGCTGTGGTGCCATGTCACTGAACTCTCGAACCACAATGCCCTGGCACACTTTAGCTTGACTTTGGAGGTGTTTCTAACCTTCCTAAAAGGTTCCTAAGTGTCCTTGAACATTTATTAAGCCTAAGAAATTGTTAATTTAAGAATTAAACTACTCCCGAGTAATTTAATGGATTGGAAGTTAGGAAACAAACGTAATGTGGCTAAAGCTTAGGAAAGGTTCAAGGACTTATTAAGAAGGTGTCCGCATCATGGATTACCTACATGGATGCAAGTACAAATATTCTATAATGGTTTGAGTTATATTTCCAAGCAAATGATTAACGTAGCGACTAGTGGCACTCTTAACAACAAGATGCCAGAAGCAGCACAAGATTTGATTGGGGAGATGGTGATAAATAATTATCAATGGTAATCATTATCTAGGGTGAAGCTTAATAGTGCAACAGTAGTTCAAAATTTTGATGCCTACTCAGTCTTGGCAACCCAAGTTGAGGCTTTGATGAGAGAATTTATAAATTTTTGGGCTTGTCAAAAGCAAGCTGTGATAAAATTTGAAGTTTGTGGAAAAGGACATTGAAGTGGTGAATGTCAAATGTCCAATTGGTTAAGCAAAGCCGAGCAAGTGGACTTCTTTGGAAATCCACTAAAGCCACAAAACATTCCATACAACTATACTTAATCCGGGATGGAGGAATAATCCTAATTTTTCTTGAAGTGGTCAGAGGCAACAACCACCTGATTTTCAGCCACAACCACAATAGGAAAAAAAGCAGACTGTTGAGAAATTAATTTCTAAGTACATGTATTAATTTGATGCAAAGATCAATGCAATCACTTTAGAGTTATGGAATATAAGGGTAAGTATATAGAACTTTGAGACCCAATTGGGTCAACTTGTTAAGATGTTTTCCAAAAGACCATAAAGAGCTTTACCGGTGAATCCGAGCTGAATCCTAGAAAAGTTTACAATCCAAGTTTCCATCATAAGGTGGATGTTCATGCTAAAGTAAAGGTATTGGAGAGGAATGAAGAACCTCCTTGAAAAAATCAAGGAAATGTTGGGCCGACGATATTAAACCAAGCGCTTCTTAAGATGCAACTCAAGCATTAAATTTTCTATTTCATTTGTTTTCATTTATTTTATTTTATGTTAGAGTAGTTTAATTAGCTTTTATTTGCCCTATGATCTTATAATCTATGTTATTGATACAGGAATCTATAGTTTTTTGAGAGGAACATTGCGCTCAAAGTGGGAGAAAAAGGTTAAGTTCATTCTGGGTAACTTTGGAAAATTTCTCAACATCCAAGAGCTAAACACACTCTTAAACATGCCTATGTTTAGAGCCATGTTGCTTAACACGATCTTAAACATGACCATGTTTGATTTATTAAAATTGATTTTTCATAAGAATTTTTTATTTGAGCTACAGTAGCCGAACACGGTTCCAGCCGTGTTATAAAGTGTGTTGCCTTACAAAGTTCCATAAATGACCAAATTCTTGCCTACGTTCTTCAAAAGCTTAAAATTCCAGAACTTAAACACATGCATACACACACCCATGTTTTAAAATGTGTTTAATTTACATAGTCTTACATACATCCATATTAGAAAACGTGTTGTCTCTGAGTTTAAGAATTTTTGTGTTCCAGCACACAAACATGGTCTCACACATGACCATGTTGTTAATCATGCTTACCTAACATGGTCTCAAATATTACCATGTTGCTACCTATGTTGTTTATCTATTTATAAAATTTTTGGGCTTCAGACTTCAAACACGGTCGGTTGCATGCCTGTGTTTAAAGTTGAGTTATCTATACACGGTCATTTACACGTCTGTGTGTTTTATCCCATGTTTCTATTTTGTGATTTAAAATTTTTAGGGCTTAGACCTAATAAACAGGCAATGACACACCCGTGTTTAGTAATGTCTTGGAGAAGTCATAAGTAACACAACCGTGTTACGAACCATGTTACGCATATATATATATATCCGATCATGATTTTTCTTTCCTACTTCACATGAAACATCAAATTTCTTCCCTAAGGCCCCCAAACTTAAACCTTAGCTTCCTTGCATCTAGGGTAAGGTGTTGCATCATCAAAGTACTTCATTCCTTGTCTGAATTCTCAATTTTCATCCCTGCATCTTTGATTTTTTCTCTCTCAAACTTTATTTGAAGTTTATGAAAGATTATCGTAATTTCTTCTTATGGGGAGGTTCCATATGAGTTAATTGATTGATTTTTCATACTTATTCATGTTAGTTTTGAGTTGATAGCATGTTTTGTCAAGATTGAAATTTTTGGATAATGTGTTTGGAAGAGGAAGAGTTGGAATTGCATGCTTGATAGATTTATTGTTTTGTATGATGATTTCATAAGTTTCATGACTTGCATGAATGATTGTATGGGTTATGATTTACTGACAATGCCTTGGTCATCTGATTTGCTTTAGAATTTCATGAATTTTAGAAATTAGTAGTCTTTTGATATGTTAGCAGATAGGTTTCTTCCACATTTAGAAAGAGCCTAGTTATGGGTTATGTTGTTTGAATTCCCATGTTTGTAATGCTTTAGCTTAGGTTGTTAAGTCTGATCACCTTAATACCTAAAGTTAAAGTCAAATTTTTTTGTATTACGGAATTTTATTGATTTTTGGATAGAGCTATTATTCTTGGATCTATTGTTGAATATATTGTATTTGAGATTATTGTTACACTAGAAAAAAAATCTTTTGCATTTTTCAGGATGTCTGATGATGAAGGTCAGGATGAACCTTGGTGGGAGCGAGAATGGTACTGCAATAAATTTATCTCCCTCTAAGCCTTTTGAGTTCATAAAGAAACAGCAGGAAGATAGGTGATTCATCAGTTGGGCTTTGATTATTCCAGCCTTCATAACCAGCCCATTGTAGCTGCCATTTGACACCATGGATAGTTAGTTTTCTGTAGGCCACCAGGCATTGCATCGCTGACATTAGTGCGCAACTTTTACACAAATGCGCATGCCATTGGCCATTTTCCAAAACTGTTGATATAGGTTAGGATGAAAGGACGAAAATTCACTATCCACATTGACTAGCTTAATGCACTCTTTGGCATCCAAAATATTCAAGGACCGGTTCACCATTTACCTCTGAAGGGGTTATCTATCGCACTCTATGGAAAAACGGTTGCTTGGATCAATCGTCCTGGATTTCTACCTATCTTTCCTACCTCTCAGTTAAGCCATGATTTTCAGGCCTGGCTCATATTCATCAACATGAGTTTGCTCCCCACCTTGCCGACTCAAGATGTTCCCAAAGAAAAGGCTGAGATTCTGTATACATTAGCTACTGATGGCCTAATAAATGTAGGGGCACTCATATGAAGGAGTATCAAGGAGGCGATGAGCGATTTGCACCATCAGATAGTTTTTCCAAAGTTACTTACGCAATTGATGGGGTAGCAGGGTATTCATGGCTATGGGGATTATTAGAGAGTGTTCCAAGTGGAGAATGTGATTTGTGCAGGATTGTTCAAGCAGCTGTGTGCATGTAAAGGAGGTCATCCAAGAGTCCATGCTTTAGTAACAAGGAAAGATTAGTGTCTTCGTGGCGAGCGATCTAGGACGTTCATTTCCTTTTTTTTATTATGTTTTTATTATGGATATTGCTACTATTCTTGTTTTATATTTCCATTTATGTTTAAGTTTGATATGTTTGACTTTGTTATTAGAGCATCAATTGCTCTTTTATTTTGTCTCTACATTGCTTCATTTTATTTTCTATATTTGCTTATGTTTCTTTTCCTATATTTTGTGGTTGATGATCTCTTCTATTTTCTTTGTAAGCCTAAAATTTTTGAATGGAAGCCCAAATCAACCCTATTTTGGAACTTTCTGGAATGCTGACTTGCAAGAGAAACAATTGAGTTTTTTCTTTTCAAAGACAGTATCAGTTTCTACCACTCATTCTTTTTCATTTTATTTTCCATGCTAGTATATTAAGGGTACTGTACAATTTAAGTGTCGAGGGTGCATTTTATTTTTAACCTTTATTTATTCTATTTTTGCTTATTTATACTTTTTAGTAATATTTCTGAAATTTATGCACAATTTTTTTATTTTTGGAGCTTATTTTGTTTTGAATCATTCTATTAAGCACGTGCTTATTAGAGAGTGGTTGTTAATTTAATGTCTTGAGTTCTTAACTTGAAGGCCAAGCAAATGATTCCTAATCTTTCATTTTGGGTGCTCAATTTTGTTTTTAAAATGTTTTGGTGATTCATTAACAAGCTAATGGAAGATGATCTCAAGAAACCATTTTTGCATCAAGGTTTTGTGTTTAGTACATTGTTTAAAGCGTGCTAAGTTTTGAGTTTCTATGTTGGATTGATGGAAAGTTTGGTTGATGGATTTGTAGTTAATTATTGATAAAGTAAAGTAAAATAAGGTATGAATTTATGATACTCTGCTATTTTTAGTGTTGAAGTATATTGGGCTCTTCTCCTAAGGCAAGAGTCGATCACAGCTCGAAAAGATACTAAGAGCATGAGTATAATCAAGGATCATCTTTGATTGTGTTAAGGCTAAGTTGGGGTATAGATAGAGCTTTTCTAGTGTACACTTGCTACAAAGGTTTTTAGCACATGACAAGAATTGTTTCAGAAGAAAAGAAAAAAAAAGTCAATTAATCGACCTATCCATGGTTTATGGTTTGAAAGATTGTGCATAGTAAGCTTTGGCTTGGTGTAGTTTGTGCTTTTTTACTTTGCATGAAAACTTGATGTTAGTTTTGAGAGATATGGGTCCTTAGCTAGAGAATGAATTGTTCTCATTAAATTAATTTTTTGTTTTGAAAAGTGTTTATAGGAGGGGTTACAAGCATGGTAGTCTTGTTAATATCTTAAGATACTTAAAATCTCAATCCTCCCTATATCTCTTTGCTCAAGGAAATTATTCTACATTCTAATCAATTTTGAAGTTTTAAAAAATTCTTTGATTTTTCTTCGTGAGTTTTTGCTTGAGGGCAAGCAAAAGTTCAAGTGTAGGGAAAAAAATATGATATGCTCATATTAAGTCATGTTTTCTATATGTTTTTCCTTTTATTTGCTTATTTTTTTATATGTTTAAGATAGGATATGTTGCTTAATTTGTTCATATTTTGTTTTCAGGTCATATTTCAGCTTCATTTGAGTTAGGAAGGATTTCTGCAAAGTTTTGGAGCTGAATTGCAAGTTTTGGCAATGTTTAGAAGTAGACATGGCTTTCTACACACCTATGTAGTGTCTTATGCATTTTATTACATACCCGTGTCTAAGTTACATGTCCATGTTCCAAACCGTGTTTAATTTGACAAAATTTTAAGTTCCAGATGAGTAACATGGCCTTTCACACAATCGTGTAACAAATCGTGTTTACCTTAATTTTAGGGTTTCTCGGGTTATTTCAGGAAAAAGAGAGTAAAATAGTCAAAGGGTGAAAATACATAGAGAAAAAAGAAAGTTTTCATGAAAGAAGGCTACCAGAGACAATTTTGATGATTGGCACCATTTTATGAGCGACGGATCAAAGATTTCTTGGAAAAGAATAAATTCAGCCAAGGATAATTCTTTTCTATTGTGTTTATTTTACGACACTGTGAGTTAAAATTTTCCTACTCAAGCTTAGAGTAGATGAACCCTATGATGATTTTATGAATGTGATTACTTTTTGGTTTAATATGATTATGTGTTTTTCTTGTGATTTATCCAATGTTCTTTAATAAATTGATTAATAGTAGCTATCCTATTAATTCAATGTGAGAAAATGAACATGCATCATATAGTATCTGGTATGTTTGTTGTGAATCACCATTAGATAAAAGGGATATTACCATAACCAAGAGTAATAGGTGCGATATAATACCTCTAGACTAAGATGAAACCTAGTCATTGGTAGTAGGACTTGTAATGAGTTCTTAGTAAGCACGGCAAGCTTAGACACTCTATCGGTGACTTAAGCATAGGATTAGTGTAACGGGAATAATAGGGAGCTAATCTATATTAGACAGTACACCATGGTCTAAGTTAATCACAATCCTGTTAAACCAAAGTAAAAACAACACAATGGAAGTTCTAGGGGGATTCGATTCTAAGTATGAGGTTTTTTACTGTTGATTTTCTTAGTGTTTTCCGCTAACAGCCAATAGTTGGTAGTTAGTAATTTATTTTTGCTGCATTAGTTTAGTTTAGTTAAATTATAGTAGTTAGTTAAACAAACTCCTTAATTGTTGGTTAGATAATAAAGAGAAGTTGAGTAAGGTAGACAACCTCCATTCCTCATGAAAAATGATCCTAGCATTAGCCACTGCTATACTTTGATGATAAGTGTATTTACCTGTGAGTTCACATATTTTTTAGTATAGAGAGATTTGACACATCAACATTATTTATTAGTGTAGTGGGAAAGGTTTGTTGTGAACTATGAACACACCAATGCCATCGTGACTTATGCCATCAGCGAAAAGGTCTTCTTCTCATGAGGCTAAGGCAAAGACCCTTTATACCTAGGTGGACAACCTTAAGTTTACCAACATAGGCCTCAAAATGGAGTTGGGTGAGGAGAAGTCCAAGCAAGAAGGCTTGTCCAAGTAGGTGAAAGACCTTCAGAGCGAGCTGGGAAAGTAATCAAAGCTCATTGATGACTAGGCCCAGAAGCTCCATGAGGCATCCAATATCACCAAGAAGGCGGTGGAAAAGGAGATCCTGGTTCTCGTTGAGATCTAGTCTTTGATGGTCTAGTTGGGGGCTTTTGACAAAAAACTTTTTTACCTTGAGAAGGCCTTAATCTGGGTCCAATGGCTCTTCAAGAAGAATCCAGCTCAAATGGGGCGATTCCTCCATCCTTTTCCGATCGGGTCATCAAGGTGGATGAAGCCGTCTAGGAGCTGCAGGCAAAACACAAAGAGCTTCATCAGAAGGCTAATGTCTACATGAAGGAGATTATGTCAGCCACTAGCATGTTGGAAAAAAGGCTCAGCAATAAGGCCTTTGAGGAGCTCAATGATGGCTTTCTTTCCTGTTGCTTACAGGTCGAACAAAGACATCTGGAGCTTGATTTGTTATTCTTATCTGCTTATGTAGAGTTGGGTGTGGCATTTGATGTGTGGCCAAAGGTGGACAAGGTGGGGGTAGTGTCATTCGATGAGGGTTTAGTTGCCACAAATACCAAAGAAGTGACGATTGAAGATGAATTTTAGGTATCAGCACCATTGAATCCTCTTCAACAATACCATCCTAGGTATTTTGGGAAGGTAGGGTGAGGCACTTTGACAAGTACCATCTTGGCTAAGGTCGGCATGCTATACTTTTACAAGCTCAAGATAATGGCCCCTATTCTTCATCGCCTGCATGTGATTTGTGCTTCCTCATTAGTTTAGCCCTCATCGCTTATTTATAATTCATGCCCCCACCACTTCAACCCTTATCACCTGCATAGGATTCGTGCTTCCCCACCAACATCTAATTCATGGCCCCTTTCTAGCTAAGATGGTTGTATAAGATTTTGATGTAACTGTATCTGTTAATTAAGTTAATGAAGTTTCTTAATTTTATCTTTTCATGACCATCATTTTATTGTTGTTGGTCATTTGATATGGCTAATTCTTTTTTCCAACGAACTTATCATACATTTAAAAAGCCTTCGATAAATAGACCATCTTTCATTTTCTTTATTTTCCTTTTGGCTTAACCTTGAATAATTCCTAGGGTCATTTCCTTGATGACCTTAGTGATGAATACTCATAAGTGTATTGTCATTAAGGGTTTAAATTATCATTATACACTTTGAGTGTGATTAATTTCTATATTCTGAGCATTTTTCCACCTGGTTACTATTCACGTGTTTTTTACTATTCATACACATTTTTACTATTCACCTATCACTATTCACTGACTTATTGTTAATACGCGTATTTCATTGTACATACGCGGTTTACTGTTCATTAATATTAAAATATATATATTAAATAATTATTTTTTATGTAGGTAAAAATTATCACTTGGCGGCCCTTCATGAGAAAAAATCATATTTGGAGCTGTAGGCATCGGAACTGAGTGATTCCAAATTCATCTGAAAGCCAACACATAGATCTTCAACTCTGCTACATTTTGCAAGCTAGTTTGATCATTTTCATTGCCGAAATCTGATTATAGATGAGACCCTTCATTATATTGTATGCTGAAGAGCAGTTTCGGTAGAAAAATCATAACTTGAGCTACGAATGTCCGATTTGAATGAGAAAGCTATCGATTCAAAGCTGAAGAGGATATCTACAACTTCTGTGCTTTGAGGAAAAGTTGATCTGATGTCTACGATGGCCAAAAAATTAAAAGAAGTTGCGGCCTGCCATTGTTGATTTGTATTTACCTACATTTTACCATTTTATTTTTACCCTAAAACTCTATAAATAGGCACCTTGGAGTGAGGGTGAAGGTTGCCAATTTCTTAGGCCATTTCTTAGGCGTCCTTTATGTTATTGTTTCATCTTTAGCTTTCTTCTTTAGTTTTGTTCTCGTTTTCAATACTGAAGCTCTGTCCAAGTATTTTCCCATTCTTGTTCTTGTTCTTCATTCTTGATCTTTTAATCTATGTTTATTTCATTTTTCTACATGTTGTTTGCTTTTATTATGTTTAACTAATCTTCTTTTTGCTAAGGTGAAAGGGTAAAGCTTTTGGTGTAGAGGTTATGATTGATTTGAATGGATCACAACGTTAACGGTATTTTCTTCCTTAATCTATTTAACTTCCTTCCTTATTAAGTAAGAGTCTTGATTCATCATAGTCAAATCATTGGCACAAAAGCTGCTTGATTCCCTCTGTAGAACATGGCTCTGCCAGCTATATTGGAATCTTGAGTTAATGTCGACAAAGGTTGGCATGATGGATATTTGAACCCATTAGCAAGCATTGGCGTTTTAAGATCAATGAACGTTAATACTAACTAAATTCCCCAATTGGGACCTCCTCTATGTGTAGATTCCAATTGAGTGACAAAATGGGCTAAAATTAATCATAACCGATATACTAAAAGTGGATCCCCTAACCTTAGCTATTTATTTGAATTTGAGTTTTTTTATCAACACCTGTTCACACCTTACACCAAAATATTTTCTCTCTTAAAAAACTGTAATCTGTATTTCTAATTCACTTCCTTGTGATTCAATACTCGAACTTCCGAGATTTTATTACTTACGACAACCTACAATTAGGTTACAACTGTTAGAGTGCAGCACTTAGCTATGGTCAGCCTCATTTAGGGGGCCGTTACTCTTACTCCCTCAGTCTCATAAAATCTGTCCTTTTTTATAATACCTGCAAATTAATACCTCTCTACATTTTACTTCATTCTTTTAATATAAAACAATTAATTTATTTATTTTTAAATAAAATATATGTACTTATCTAAAAAAAGGTACCAACATTTGTACTTTTTAATGGGCCTTATGAACTTTTATTCTTTAATTTTCTCAACTTCTCTTCTTTTAATGATTGATATATATATATATATATGTATGTGTGTGTGTGTGTGTGTGTGTGTGTGTGTGTATAAGTTACCTTATTTAGAAAGATAAAAAGGAGATAACTATTTTGAAACTGCCCAAAAAAAAATAGAGGCCAAATATTATGAGCCGGAGGAAGTAGTTTGTTTCATTTTAGGCCTAAGCCCTCGGTTGGCTTGGTTTTAAGCTCTCGATTCTTAGTTGCCTATTTAAGGGCCTTATTTTTTTTCAATTGATCCTTGAAAATTGATTTTTTTGTAAAGATCACAAATTTGAAGAAAGATTTGCTGCCTACATACAACTAGTATCACTTATACAAAGTAAGGTCATAGATCATCAGAGTGGTAGGTCATAGATCATCAGAGTGATAGGTCCTAGGCATCATCCTACCCTTAGCATCCTTCAATTCGTAAACTCTTTTTCTAACTTTCTTTTTAACTGGGTAAGGTTCCAATTAGCTTTCAATGCTCCATGCCTTGCACTTTTTCCTATTAGCTCTGCTCTAACGAGGGCCATTCCTCCCACTCATATCTCCTTTTGCTTAATGTTCCCATTGTAGGTAGTGCCACTTATTGCTTGAAGGCTCTCATGAGAACCTAGGTGTCCTCCCTTAGTTTTTTAGAAGATCCAATCATCCTTCTAGAGCTTTATAATTTTCTTTGGGTCAAACATCTAAACTCTTAAGGTGGATGTGTGATCTTGATGAGTATAAGTGCCTCAATTCCGTAAACCATGGCAGAAGTGCTTTCTCTTGTTGGTCTTTGGGAAGTCATTATGTGGCCCCATAGGACACTAGACAATTCTTCTGCCCATCTCCCTTTGGCATCATTCAATTTTTTTTTAAGCACCTCATTTATAGTTTGATTGGTAACTTTGACTTGTCCATTCAACTGCAAATGGGCTACAAGTACAAAGTAGAGGCAAATGCCCTTTGTTTCTACAAATCTACGCACTTGTTGGTTGTCAAGTCATTTACCATTGTTTGTAACAATCGCTTGGGGGCACCCAAATTAGCAAATTATATTCTTTCATAAAAATTTTATGACCTAATGGGCTGTTATAGTTGCCAGAGGTTCCACCTATATCAATTCAGTGAAGTAGTCAATGGCTATGATGCAATACTTCACTTGGTCGGGAGTAGTAAGAAGTGCCCCAATCAAGTTAAGACTTCACATGGCAAAAGGCCAAAGATCAATAGCCAGCAAGGCCTCTAATGATGGTAATCTTTGAATTTGGGAGTTAAGCTGATAGGAGTGGCATTGTTGAATGAAGTCTTTAGCATTCTTTCGCATCGTCAACCAAAAGTAACCTTGCCGTAGTGTCTTGTGGGCTAAGGAATCCACCCTGATATGTGCTCCATAATCCCCTTGATGGACTTTCTAAGGACTTCTTGGCCTTTCTAAGGAGTTAAGCATCTTTGTAGGGGTAAAGCCAACCCACGTCGGTATAGTTCACCTCCTATGATGGTGAACCTTCCAAATCAAATTCTAATATTCCTTTGTTCCACAAGTGTCCCGCTTAGGGTGATGGTTTTGAGGTAGAGTTGTATCGGCCTACTCCAATCATCCATAAGGCCCTGATGTTCCAATAAGTGAATTGATGGCTCTATTAGCTCTTTCGTCAAGGCCTCTTCTTGACTTTTTGATAGGGCGTCAACACTAGCATTCTTGGCCCTCAGAATTTTTTGGATCTGCACGAGATCAAATGCCTTCATCAAATTTTTAACCAAGCTTAAATGCTTACAAAGAGTTGGGTCTTTGATTACTGTGACTTTGGTTGCTTAGTTAACGATTAGCTAATAATTGTTGTAAATCTGCAGGCTTTGTACGCCAACTCAACTAGCCATTTGTAGTCCTGCAATAAAGGCCTTATATTCGGTCATATTATTAATAACAAGGAATAAAAACTTTATACTTAATGTGGCCTCCATACCCAGTGGTCCATGTAGTACGACCGCAGCACTTTGATGTTCTAGCCTTAATTCTCCAAAAACTTACATTTCCCAAGGTAGGATATCAAGCTTATGTTTTTCTTCTTCAGCTTTTATTGGCATCATCTTTGCAATAAAATTGGCCAATGCCTGTGCCCTTATGGCTCTCCGAGGTTCGTATTAGATGTCAAACTCTCCTAACTTTATCATTATTTGGCTAGACTTCTTAGATGAAATTTTTTTTAAAGGACCTTTTTCAATGGTAGTTCTAACCGTACGATAATTTTGGTTTGTCTGGAAGTATGGCCTCAATTTCTTAGACGCGGTTATGAGGTCAAAGATAGGCTTTTGAAGAATAAGGTATTGTGTTTTAGCCCCTTAGAGGGTTTGATTGGGGCCATTGCTTTAGTCCTGTTCTCTAATGACAACAACACTAATTGAGCCCTCGGTGGCCACCGGATATAAGATTAAGGGCTTATTAGGTCATGTTTATTTTAATGTAAGGAGCCATCATAGATTTTCTTTGATTTGTTTAAAGGGTTCTCTGCATTCTTTGGTCCATGCATCGATCTCTAAAGCGAGATACAAAGCATCCTAGTGAGCTTAATCTTCTGGCTAACTTTTGGATGTCCGTTTTATTTTGGGGGCGGGCACAAACAAAATTACTTCAATTTTATTAGGGTTCGTGTCGATCCCTCTCTCTAACACTACATACCCTAGGAACTTCCTTACCTTGACCCTAAAGGTGCATTTGTAGGGGTTCAATTGCATGTTGAACTGCCTCTTCCTTTGAAAAATCTCTAATAGATGATCAAAGTGGTATTACCTTACTCTTGACAATCATATGGTCCACATAAACCTCTATGTTTTGTCCTAGTTGTTTTTTGAAAACTTTAATCATCAAACATTGATAGGTGGCACCTGCATTGCCAAAAGGCATCCTTTGGTACCAATATATTGCTTCCACCATGATGAAGGCCGTTTTCTCCTTGTCCCTAAGGTCCATCCAAATCTTGTGATAGCCACTAAAGGAATCCATGAAGGATAACATTTTCAACTCAGTGGTGGCATTGACTAGCTGATTAATGGCAGGTAGTGGGTACGGGGTCCTTAGGGCAGACATTGTTTAGGTTTGTATAATCGATGCACATGTGCCATTCTCCATTGTTTTTCTCCAGTAAAACCATATTTGCTAACCACTCAAGGTACTGTACTTCTCAAATTATTCCAGTTTCCAATAGACTTTTGACTTCTTTTCAAATGGAGTCTTTTCTTTCCAATGTCATAGTTTGCATCTTTTACTAAACTAGTCAAGTAAAGCGGTTAACTTGTAACTTATGTGTGATGACTATGGGGTTTATGCTTGGCATATTGCTGGGGCACCATGCAAAGATATGATGGGTTTCGGGAGCCAAACAGCACAGCGGAATTTAACCGAAACCCTCTAGGATCCAAGTGAAACGGGGTAAACCGGGTGTTCGAAAATTTTCATACCTAATATTCGGTTGAGATCTCTCACTCAACTGTAGAGTCGAATCACAAAACCTGAACAGTTGACGTGTTCAAGCACTCTATGGTATCCAAACGAGCCTCTCGAGATCACCACGCTTCCATCACGTCCCGGCAGATGCATTTATCTTGCGCTCGCAGTGCTAGCTTGCGTCCTCCAAGGAATTGCAAGAGAAGAGTGTGGCCGTTCTTTTGGGAGGCTAGGGCAAGGAGACCTGCGAATTTCTCACTAGAAGTTGTATTTATAGTGAGACTCAACTTCCAGGCCTAATGGGTTTCAAAGCCCTAATCCAATTAGGATTTAATTTCGGGCTTAATAATGGCTCAACTCTTGGGCCCATTATTAATACGAAATTAAAGTGAAACCATAACCCAAATAATTAGCCCATGCACTTTAATGATCCAAATAGCTCTATGTGTGCGACCCAATAGGCTCTTATCATGTTGGCAATGATCATAAATCACATTTATGATCATAAGCAATGAGCAGTGTCTAGCAACACATCATTGCTACCCAAGTGACAAGATTGTCGATGATTCGACTAAACCTTTATGATCATCACTGATATATGCCATTGTCCCTTTGTCTAAGATATCAAGACTAAGCACGAGACATGGAATGTGTCACTCTCGTATAGCCCAATCTTTGGTTTCTTGATTACCGAGTAGACCAACTTAAATTGATGACATTGATATCGTATATCAACTCATCCGAGCATGGCCATGCATTTTTCTAAGTCTTACTCTATCAAGGAGCCCAAAGATATCACTCCCGTTAGATAGGAGGGACAAATCCCATCTTGATCATACAAATCCCTCCGCATGATATGTGACATACCCAATGACCTCCTTCAAGTTCACTCAGTTACGAGCAACAAAGGAAAGTATCAAACTATGTGACTCACATGTAGGGAACCTTGATGATCTTAGGTCGAAGGACTACATATACCATGATCACTATGAGAATCACTTATGACACTCATATAACGATCCATGTAGTGTTCTCATGGTGGGTCGGTCCAGTATACAAGTTCTCCAACTTGTACCCATATGTAGACTACATATCTCATATTAGTCTCCACATATGCTAGTCGTTATGTATTATTCCAACCCGCTCCACAATAATACTAGACCAGGGACGTTTAAGAATATCATTATTCTAGGGTTACAATTATGTTTGTTAAGTTACTCAGAAACAAAATAACAAACATAATTGCTGGATTAATGCCTTAATAAACTATCATGACTCAATGTGCAAAAATACAATCATCTCATGATTGGCTTTTGGGCACAACACTAACAAGATATCCATATTAGCATGTAAAAATTTGATAAATGAACTCTTTACCTCAGGATGGACATATTTTCCGATCTTTACAACTCTACTAGGGGTTATCTCTACTTCTTTTGAGTCCTTAAACAAAGGTATGCCTGATTCGTTGTCATGAGGCTCCTATTTCCTCTTGTTTGGTTATGGTAGCTCCTGTTTAAAGTCTTGGGGGCCTCGTAGATTTGCCACATAGCTTCGTTTTACCGACTCCTACTCTATATATACAGTTGCGTCCCTTATAGGGTCATGAAGACCATCATTAGCCATTTAATATTAGGTCAAGTATAAAATTCTACTTGTGTCAGCCTTCCATTAATGGCATTATATGAGGATGGCACGTCCAAGACCAAGAATTCAGATGTATGAAAGTCGCATATAGTTCTTTCATCTTCCCCAATCCCGTCAAATAAGGGCTATTTGACCATCCCAAGTGTTTGGACCTCATCTCTCCTAACACCATTTGTGGGTCCCAAAATCAGCATCAATGGAGATTTTCTAACTTTGATTTTCTCTAGCAAATCAGCAAAGAAAACATTGGAATTGGCCCCTACATCCAAAGTAAACTACCTCAACATCAAAGTTTTTGATCTTTGCAGTGATAACAATAGGTCCATATGGGGGACCAATATACAGGATCCATTATGTCTTGTTAGAATGTTGCTAACACTGGTCATAGCTAACTGAGCAATCTTGCATTCTTGGCGCTTTTGAGCTACAAAAGACTCACTTTTGATAATCATATGAATGACCTCTACAAGGGGGCTCAGATTCTTATAATTGTCTCTAGGGAAAGAACATGCCTTATTTTGTCGGCGACGTTTATCGCCATCATCTTTATCGTCATTTTTTCAAGGTTTTTCTTGTCGTTTCTGGCAAAGAGATATGGCCCCGACCAAATACTCTTTCAACTTTCCAGCTTGGGTCATCTCCTCGAGGAGCCATTTTGGTTGCTCGTAATCTTTTGTGTCATGTCTTTTGTCCCTGCGGTAACGGCAATACTTCTTCAGGTCTTTCTTGTTTCTAGGGCTTATTGGAGAGAGCAATTTGGGCACTTGGTTCTTTCTTTCAAGGGCATATAAGATGTTTGCTTTTGTCTCCTTCAGTGGGGGCAACATTGGGTTGGGCCGTAGTAGTTCAGCTCCTTTACTCATTTTCTTAAATGTAGACCCATATTCTTTTGGCCTCGATTGTTCCTTCTGTACCATTGGTTCAGTTGAAATACTCTTAGAAGTTGTTTATAGGATTTTCGTGTAGGTCCTAGGCCAATCTAGAATCCTTCAGTAAACCTTGGGTTATGGCAACCAAATGCAACCCGAGGGATAAATCTTGCACCTGTATGGCATCAGTGTTGAATTTTCATACGAAGCCCTTTAGGGAATTGTCTTTACCTTATCGTATCTTTAGTAGGTGAGCCATCGTCTTGGGGGTCAATCTGCTTCCCAAAAAATGGTGAAGGAATGCTCGGGAAAAATATTTGAAAAACTGGAAATAATGCCTTCTGTTACTTTCGAATCAAGAAGCTACCACCCCTGTTTGGGTTAAGTTGAATGCTCAGCACATGATCGCACTAGATGTTTTTCAAGTCTCATGGAAGTGATATACTGTTGTAGGTGGTTGACTAGGTCTGTGAGACTACTATAAAGGTTGATTTTAGGCATCTTGAACCCATCTAGTGTAGGGGCATCAAAGATTTATTTTGCAAGTAGCTAGAGCCATAAGTACTCAATGTCTATAGTGGGTCCAAAACTCACCATAGAGGGTTCTGGTACTTTCATACACTGCTTCATTTGGTTTGATCTATATAGGATGACATTGATATCACTACTAGCAAGCTTATCAAATCACCCTTGTGGTGCCTAGGGTTCCCCAATTAGGATTTGAGTCGAGACATCCCAAGGTAGGGCATGTTGGGTACCAAATAGCTCTTAGAAGCTTCCTCAGGTACCCTTAGTAGGGTTCTCCGTATCTCTTGCTACATAGTTTCCTTCAATAGCTTAGAATTGGTTATTGTCCAAGGCTGTAAGACCTTTCCCCTTCTGAGGGTCTCGTGGTGGCAACTGGGGTTCATCCCCTTTGACACCTTAAGTCGTCCTCCAATCTAGAGGAATGGCAGACCTTCTTGGGGGATTAGGTAAATCCCTCATCTGGCTCTCGTTCTTCTGTCTAGGGTTATCATGATCCATACAAGACCTCCTGGTGTTCACCACATTTCCCACAAATGGTGCTAAATTGATAGCCAATGTAATATCAATCCAATCAGGTGGAAGGGTCTTAGAGCTGTAAGAATGGTGAGCTGGAGGACCTACACTCAAAGACAACGTCAGAGCCTTAGGATGTTCTTCTTGGTGGGAATCCTTCAATGATCAAGTCATTTTTTGGCAGAGAGAAAATAATAGTAGTAGAATGCAGAGAGTTTTTTTCGTACTTCAGGATTAGAGAGATGAGTCCTTTATATAGGGGTAAAAAAGGTCAATGAAATTGCTCCGAATTAGGAAGGATCCTGTGATAAAATCCCATTACCTTTTTTATCAAGTTTCATTTTTATCTACTTCATCTTGGGCCCTTTAGATCTCTGGGGATTAGTTGGCCCAATTATCTGGTTTTGAGCATTCATAAGGGGTCTATTTTGGACCTTATGGTATCACTAACTTTGCCACTAGACTTCTAAATGCATTTTCCCCTTCAATTAATCCTAATTAATAAAACTTCATTAAAGGAAGATTATAAAGATCATTTCTTTTTCTTATAAAAGTTTGGGAGAAAAGGAAGGTCGATCATTGCATCCTAATGCCATAATAAACCGTTTACTAAATTTTGCCTTATTGCAGTACTTATAAATCATCTACCAATATGATATTTTTTATAAAGAGAATTGAACATAAGCACCTTCAAATAAAGCACTTGATCAATGACCATAAAACTCACACTTGTGCTTTATAATCATAGAAAAATTTCAAGTTAGGCAAATTATGGTCTAACAGGTACAAATAATTTGTTGTGAGGTAGTAACTTGACAATATAAGTTAGAATTTAAAATTTGAAAAGTTAAACGGACACCATCTAAAGGTGCATATACTCCTTGTAACACCGTTAGTATTGCTAAGAATTTGTTTTGTTCTCCAAACTTCAAAAAATGGAATGAGGTGCAAGATATTAGGGTTGAAATCCAGGAGAGGGTTAGTTTCCATACAAACATTAGGCAAAAAAAACACTACTTAAACCCATGATTGAACCACTCTTATCTATCTTGTTTTTTCCATTGATAAAAAACCAACAGCTTCTTTCAAGCCCATTCAAAATTTTCTGGGAACTTGAAACCCTCATCAAAATCATAGAGCAGTTGATTTTACTATTGGTGTATACAAGAGGGGTATGAGTCGGTTAGAGTAGTTCTAAGGGCAATAAAAGGTATTCCAGGCAATGTATCACTCGAAGAAGAAAAAAGTGATTTCATTTTTTAAGCATATGGGTTTTGTCCATTACCACTTTGGATTTGGTACACAAATGATTTTTTACTCATGTTTTTAATGTTGTTTTTTTTGTTGTGGCTTGCTTAAGGCCTTGACATTTGAGGTTTTGGGGTAAGTCCAATTTATTTCCTTGTTAGATGTTCAGGCTTTATTTGTTTCATCAAGCTTTATGCACCCTATAGAGTAATCTAAAGGTTGTTATTAGTTTGGTTTTTCTTATTGTTCTTAGTGGCAGGTGGCTATTTTGTCTTGCTTATAAATCTCTCATTTGTAAGGTTGAGCCTTTCTCTAATCCACCTTTAAGACTATAAGTTCTTGTCCTCACCACATCATTTTAGACATTGTTAAGTCCTTTTTAATTGTTGGTATAGAAAGCGCAAACAAAGTTCCTTATTGCTTTTGACATTGCAAGTGGCAAATCAAAAAACCATATTCTAATAGCCTACTTAGTTTCATCCTTTAATGATTATTCTGCTTTATTTATAAACCCATTACTTTCATGTGAACATATTTGCTTCTGTTATGAAGAAATTGGTCTTCAGAAAAAGACTTGTTGGGGTCTTCATTTTTAATAAATCTTTGAAAAAGATTGTTTTCTTTTAATTGATCACAAATTCTAGGAGTATTATATCATTATTCCATGCTAACCTTCTACTTGGATGCTTAATCTTGGTACTTTGACAAAGTGGAAAGACAAAGCGAGCTCCATGCCATCTATTTGATCATTTGCCCTAATGGCCAAATTTTGTTTGAAATTGCAGAGACACTACAAATCAAAGACTTAAATGAGCCCCAGGTCTTGGTTGCATTAATGATAGTGAAATAGGAGCCAAAAACAACAGTATATAGTGAAATAGAAGCCAAAAACAACAATATCGAGAGCAGTACCAACATTTTTGTTGGGTTTCGGGAGCCAAACAGCGCAGCGGAATTTAACCGAAACCCTCTAGGATCCAAGTGAAACGGGGTAAACCGGGTGTTCGAAAATTTCATACCTAATTTTCGGTTGAGATCTCTCACTCAACTGTAGAGTCGAATCACAAAACCTGAACAGTTGACGTGTTCAGGCTCTTTATGGTATCCACACGAGCCTCTCGGGATCACCACGCTTCCACCGTGACCCGGCAGATGCGTTTCTCTTGCGCTCGCAGTGCTAGCTTGCGTCCTCCAAGGAATTGCAAAAGAAGAGTGCGGCTGTCCTTTTGGGAGGCTAGGGCAAGGAGACCTGCGAATTTCTCACTTAAAAGTTGTATTTATAGTGAGACTCAACTTCCAGGCCTAATGGGTTTCAAAGCCCTAATCCAATTAGGATTTAATTTTGGGCTTAATAATGGCTCAACTCCTTGGCCCATTATTAATACGAAATTAAAGTGAAACCATAACCCAAATAATTAGCCCATGCACTCTAATGATCCAAATAGCTCTATGTGTGCGACCCAATAGGCTTTTGCCATGTTGGCAATGATCATAAATCACATTTATGATCATAAGTAATGAGAGGTGTCTAGCAACACATCATTGCTACCCAAGTGACAAGATTGTCGGTGAATCGACTAAACCTTTATGATCATCACCGATATATGCCATTGTCCCTTTGTCCAAGATATCAAGACTAAGCACGAGACATGGAATGTGTCACTCTCGTATAGCCCAATCTTCGGTTTCTTGATTATCGAGTAGACCAACTTAAACTGACGACATTGATATCATATATCAACTCATCGGAGCATGGCCATGCATTTTCTAAGTCTTACTCTATCAAGGGGCCCAAAGATATCACTTCCGTTACATAGGAGGGACAAATCCCATCTTGATCATACAAATCCCTCCGGATGATGTGTGACATACCCAATGACCTCCTTCAAATTCACTCAGTTACGAGCAACAAAGGAAAGTATCAAAGTATGTTTATTACGTTACGCAGAAACAAAACAACAAACAAAATTGCTAGATTAATGCCTCAATAAAATATCATGACTAAATGTGCAAAACTACAATCATCTCATGATTGGCTTTTTGGGCACAACACTAACAATCTCCCACTTGCACTAAAAGCCAATCATCCATGTATCTAATACCGATGGACCTAGAATGGCTATCATGCTTCTGCTGCGTAAGGGGCTTTGTCAGTGGATCAGCAATGTTGCTGTCTGTCGAAGTCCTGCATATCCTTACATCACCCCTCTCGATGATCTCCCTGATGAGATGATAGCGTCGGAGTATGTGTTTGGATCGCTGGTGAGATCGAGGTTCCTTAGCCTGTGCGATTTCTCCATTGTTGTCACAATAGAGCTCTATCGGGTCGACAATGCTTGGAACCACTCCAAGTTCAGTGATGAACTTCTTGATCCAAATTGCCTCCTTCGCAGCATCAGAGGCGGCAATGTACTCAGATTCTGTTGTAGAGTCAACTACTGTCTCTTGCTTTGAACTCTTCCAGCTCACAGCACCACCACCAATACAAAACACATAACCAGATTGCGATCTAAAATCATCCTTATCGGATTGGAAGCTTGCATCGGTGTAACCCCTTACAATGAGCTCATCTTCACCTCCAAAGACCAAGAATGCATCCTTAGTTCTTCGTAAGTATTTAAGGATGTTCTTAACTGCTGTCCAGTGACTTTCACCAGGGTTCGATTGGTACCTACTCGTCATGCTCAAAGCATATGAGACATCGGGACGAGTACATATCATGGCATACATGATAGATCCAATTGCTGAGGCATATGGAATCTTACTCATGCGCTCTCTCTCCTCGGTTGTACTCGGACACTGAGATCTAGAAAGAGTGATACCATGTGACATGAGCAAAAATCCTTTCTTGGAATCTTGCATGCTAAACCTCTTTAGCACCTTGTCAATATATGTACTTTGACTTAGGCCAAGAAGCTTTCTAGATCTATCTCTATAGATCCTGATGCCTAACACATAGGCTGCTTCACCCAAGTCCTTCATAGAGAAACATTTCCCTAGCCAAGTCTTCACAGACTGTAGCTCAGGAATGTCATTCCCGATGAGTAGTATGTCATCTACATACAACACCAAGAAGACAATAGCGCTCCCACTAACCTTCTTGTAGACACAAGGTTCATCTTCATTTTTGATAAAACCAAACTCTTTGATTGCATCATCAAAACGAAGATTCCAACTTCAAGAAGCTTGCTTCAGTCCATAAATGGACCTTTGAAATTTGCACACTTTATTGGCATTCCCAGGAGTGACAAAACCCGCAGGTTGTGTCATGTACACATCCTCAAGTAGCTTTCCATTTAGGAATGTAGTTTTGACATCCACTTGCCATATCTCATAATCATAGTGTGCAGCAATAGGAAACAAAATTCGGATGGATTTAAGCATAGCAACTGGTGAAAAAGTTTCATCATAGTCAATACCATGAATTTGCTTGAAACCTTTTGCGACCAATCGTCCCTTAAAGGTAATCACATTACCATCCATGTCAGTTTTCTTCTTGAAAACCCATTTGCACCCTATGGGTTTTACCCCTTCAGGTGGGTCAACCAAAGTCCATACTTGGTTTTCATACATGGATTCCATCTTAGATTTCATGGCCACTAGCCACTTCTCAGAGTCAGGCCCCGACATAGCTTGTTGGTAGGTTGTTGGCTCATCTTGATCCATGAGCATCACATCACCGGTGTGAGTCACGAGAAATCCATATCTCTCGGGCTCACGCCGAATCCTACCAGTCCTACGTGGGCTCTGTGTTACAGGAACAGACTCTTGAACCACAACATCTTGTGGTGTCTGTTCAGGTTCCATTTCAGGTTCGATGTCTCCTTGTTGTTCTTGAATTTCTTCAAGTTCTACTTTCCTCCCACTAGTTCCTTTAGAGATAAACTCTTTCTCCAAAAAGACACCAGTTTGAGCAACAAACACTTTTTGGTCAGAGGGATTGTAGAAATAGTAACCCTTTGTTTCTTTGGGATACCCAACAAAAAGACATTTTTTAGATTTGGGCCCTAGTTTGTGAGAGGATTGATGTTTTACATAAGCGTCATAGCCCCAAATCTTCATAAAAGACAAATTGGGACGCCTCCTACTCCATATCTCATATGGTGTCTTTTGAACCGATTTAGATGGAACTCGGTTTAGTGTAAAAGCGGCCGTCTCTAGAGCATGTCCCTAAAAGGAGTTTGGAAGGTCAGCTTGACTCATCATAGAGCGAACCATGTCTAACAGAGTTCGATTTCTCCTTTCAGAAACACCATTCCATTGAGGTGTACCTGGTGGAGTGAGTTGTGATACTATACCACACTCCTTCAGATAGTCAAGGAATTCTCGATCCAAGTACTCTCCACCTCGATCTGATCGAAGCACTTTGATACTCTTCCCGAGTTGATTCTCTACTTCATTCTTGAATTCTTTGAACTTTTCAAAGGATTCTGACTTGTGTCTCATAAGATACACATAGCCATATCTGCTAAAGTCATCAGTGAAAGTAATGAAGTATTGGAAACCTCCTCTAGCTTGTGTAGACATAGGGCCACATACATCACTATGTATGAGTCCTAGTAAGTCATTAGCCCTTTTACTTTGCCCTGTGAATGGGGCTTTGGTCATCTTGCCCAACAAACATGACTCACATGTCTCATATGATTCAAAATCAAATGAGTCCAAGAGTCCATCCTTATGGAGCTTGGATATGCGGGTCTCATTTATATGGCCCAAGCGACAGTGCCAGAGATAGGTCGGGTTTGAATCATTTAATCTGACCTTCTTGGTATTCACATTATAGATTGGATCTTCAATGTCTAGAACATACAACCCATTGCTAAGTTGAGCACTACTATAAAAGATTTCATTCAAATAAATAGAACAACATTTGTCCTTTATTATAAATGAAAAACCTTTCTTGTCCAAACAAGAAACAGAAATCAAATTTCTACTAATAGTAGGCACAAAGTAGCAGTTGTCTAATTCTAAAACTAATCCACTAGATAAAGTGAGAACATAAGTCCCTACGGCTAAGGCAGCAACCCTTGCTCCATTTCTAACACGTAGGTCCACTTCACCTCGGGCCAATCTTCTACTTCTACTTAGATCCTGCACATTTGCACAAATATGAGATCCACATCCAGTATCCAATACCCAAGATGAGGAAGTAGAAAAGTTAGCCTCTATAACAAGAATACCTGAAATGGAAGTCTTACTTCCTTTTTCCTTAGCAAGTTCTTCAAGATAGAGCTTGCAGTTGCGCTTCCAGTGTCATGGTTGCTTACAATGGAAGTACTCCCCTTCCTTTGCCACACCACCCTTTGGTTTCAGTGCAGCTGAAGAAGAACTAGCATTGGACTTTCCATTAGCTTTATCCTTCTTCTTATTGGCTTTTCCCTTTCCCTTGCCCTTTTGAACCATCAAAATGGGCTTAGCCTTCTTAAGGTTTTGCTCAGCAGTTCTCAACATGTTGAGCAATTCAGGAAGGGACTTGTCAAGGTCGTTCATGTTATAGTTCATGACGAACTGACTGTAGCTTTCAGGTAACGATTGCAAGACTACATCGATAGCCAACTCTTTCTGAAGAGCAAATCCCAAATTCTCAAGATTCTCAATGTACCCAATCATCTTGAGCACATGAGGACCCACGGGACTTCCCTCAGACATCTTGCACTGAAACAATGCCTTAGAGGTCTCAAACCTCTCATGCCTAGCTTGCTCTTGGAAAAGCATTTTGAGATGTTCGATCATATCGAACGCCCCCATGTTCTCATGTTGCTTCTGAAGCTCAGATTCCATGGTAATAAGCATGAGGCATGCAACATCCAAAGCATCATCAGAATGCCTCTTGTGAGCATCCCTTTCAGCTCTTGGAGTAGTGGCAGCAGGCTCATTCGGAATAGGCTGCTTTAGGACATAAGCCTTTCTCTATTTTTTGAGGACTATCCTCAAGTTTCGGTACCATTTGAGAAAGTTCGTCCCATTCAGTTTTTCCTTCTCAAGGATCGATCGCAACGAAAGTGTTGATGTGTTTTGTGCCATGGTTATCTACAACAGTAAATATGCAGTGTAAGAGTCATGTATTTTAATTCATTTAATAAGGACTTTTATTAAACGATACTCCCACTATTCTCCTCAAAATAATAACCCTCGATATTATTTCGGAACACCTCGGTGCTAAGGTATTCTAGTGGGCCAAGATCCATATTTGACCACAACCTGAGACAGCTTTGGCTTTTCTCTCAAGTTACAACTATTTAGGTAGGCAACTCCTTGCCAATTGCATCTTATGCAACTCTTGGATAGTTGGGTGAACAACACTTGTCCAAGCTCATCTCATGAGCTTAAGCTCAACTCTATGCATCTAAGTCCCTAATCCTATTAGGGTGACTTAGTTAAGTCGAACCCAAAGTTAGCAGTTTGGATATCACTATTATCCCATCGCGCCTTACCAAGATGAACATAGGTGCTTTGCTTTGGCAAACCCACCTAATGTTGATCAAAGTCTTGACGAGTGCCAACATTTGGAAGGCATCACATTTAATGACTTAATATTTGTTTGAGGGGTTTTTTTTTTTCTTTTGATCTCACCAATTTGTTATCTCCGGTTGTTTTATACATGCATCACATACAAATAGAAAACATGCATCTCATGCTTACAAGAAATAAACGTGACATGGTTATAGCCCAAACTATGCGATATTCTCAAGCCAATGAGAATATCATAAAAGCCTAAGAAAAGAAAAGAGTCTTCACAAGCTCCTTCTCTTCCGTTCTTGGTTGCCTTTTTGTTGTCACCTCCTTGGACATACCACCTTGGACGATCCCATAATGCACCATTACATCAATAATAGAAACCTCGAGTTACATTCGAGGGGAGTAAGGTGAGAAGAGAATGTACAATGAGAGTGATAAGAAAAGGCACGACTCGCAAGCCGTATTTACAAGTACAACCAATCAAGGGCTATAACCATGCACCATGCTTCAAACACCAATCAGCATATCATGTCAAATCTCATTCAACAAAGATGCATGCCAATTTTAGCGTGTTGATTAATCAGTTTTTATTTATGTGGCGCTTCGCATACGGCGGTCCCGCTGGCCGGTCAGCGGGCGGTGGTTCCGCTGACTGGTTAGCGGACAGGGTCAAGGGGAGCCGCCCTTGCGGGGGGCATGGGGGGCAGCGCCCCCCAGCGCAAAAAATTGTCTTACAATTGCTTAGCCCAAAATCTTCTATTTCGAGAAAGTAGGCACCCGAGACTCCTCCATTCGAGCCACCAAAAATACCTTACTTTCGGTGCCCGAACAGGCCGAATCCGAACAAACCTAGGGTTTTTGCAACTATTGCAAGAATCCTAATCCATATAGGTATCTCATACCTATCAATTTCAGGTTAATCTCATGAACCAATTTGTGTCGTTTCTTCATATATCTCATATGTTCATTACGAATTCGGGTTTCATGCATCATGAATCAATCTAATTAATCATGGCCGAAAACCAATCGAAGACATACCATCATGCGATTCAACACTCAATCCCGATTTAGGGTTTCAGCAGTAGCTCTGATACCACTGTTGGGTTTCGGGAGCCAAACAGCGCAGCAGAATTTAACCGAAACCCTCCAGGATCTAAGTGAAACGGGGTAAACCGGGTGTTCAAAAATTTCATACCTAATTTTCGGTTGAGATCTCTCACTCAACTGTAGAGTCGAATCACAAAACCTGAACAGTTGACGTGTTCAGGCTCTCTATGGTATCCACACGAGCCTCTCGGGATCACCACGCTTCCACCGCGTCCCGGCAGATGCGTTTCTCTTGCGTTCGCAGTGCTAGCTTGCGTCCTCCAAGGAATTGCAAGACAAGAGTGCGGCTGTCCTTTTGGGAGGCTAGGGCAAGGAGACCTGCGAATTTCTCACTTAAAAGTTGTATTTATAGTGAGACTCAACTTCCAGGCCTAATGGGTTTCAAAGCCCTAATCCAATTAGGATTTAATTTCGGGCTTAATAATGGCTCAACTCCTTGGCCCATTATTAATACGAAATTAAAGTGAAACCATAACCCAAATAATTAGCCCATGCACTCTAATGATTCAAATAGCTCTATGTGTGCGACCCAATAGGCTCTTGCCATGTTGGCAATGATCATAAATCACATTTATGATCATAAGCAATGAGCGGTGTCTAGCAACACATCATTGCTACCCAAGTGACAAGATTGTCGATGAATCGACTAAACCTTTATGATCATCACCGATATATGCCATTGTCCCTTTGTCCAAGATATCAAGATTAAGCACGAGACATGGAATGTGTCACTCTCGTATAGCCCAATCTTCAGTTTCTTGATTACCGAGTAGACCAACTTAAACTGACGACATTGATATCATATATCAACTCATCAGAGCATGGCCATGCATTTTCTAAGTCTTACTCTATCAAAGGGCCCAAAGATATCACTCTCGTTACATAGAAGGGACAAATCCCATCTTGATCATACAAATCCCTCCGCATGATGTGTGATATACCCAATGACCTCCTTAAAGTTCACTCAGTTACGAGCAACAAAGGAAAGTATCAAAGTATGTGACTCACATGTAGGGAACCTTGATGATCTTAGGTCGAAGGACTACATATACCATGATCACTATGAGAATCACTTATGACACTCATATAACGATCCATGAAGTGTTCTCATGGTGGGTCGGTCCAGTACACAAGTTCTCCAACTTGTACCCATATGTAGACTACATATCTCATATTAGTCTCCACATATGCTAGTCATTATGTATTATTGCAACCCGCTCCATAATAATACTAGACTAGGGACGTTTAAGAATATCATTATTCTAGGGTTACAATTATGTTTATTACGTTACGCAGAAACAAAACAACAAACAAAATTGCTAGATTAATGCCTCAATAAACAAAAATACAATCATCTCATGAGTGGCTTTTTGGGCACAACACTAACAATTTTTACACCTCTAATGGATTTTTCATCAAGACAACTTCCATGTATAAATATTTCATTGAATTTCCTAAACCATATGTGTATTTTTGTATAAATATTTCATTGAATTGGACATAAAGAACCTTTCACAATAATATTTCAGATGTTTCATCGTATTATCTCTTATGAGTTCACAAGTAACATGCTATTACTTATCATTGAGTCACAAAAGTGCATAATCAAGTGAAATGCTCCAACTAAAGTGTGTTGTTTTTCTTGTTCCCACATTGAAAAAAGGTTACATCCAGGTTTAGTCGTCTAAAAACTCGAAGGCTTAGTATCAAGGATAGTCTATCCTAAGTCTAAAGCCGTTGTACCTAAAGGTATCCATCCGAAGGTTTTCCATTGCCTTATCCAAAAATCTTAGATCGAAAGCTTTTTGTTGCCTTGTCTGGAGGTATTCATCTGGGGGCGTTTTGTTGCCCTACCCAATGGTGTTCAATTAGAGGTGTTTTGTTGCCTTGCCTAAAGGTTTTCATCCGGAAGTGTTTTGTTGCCCTGCGTGGTGGTGTTCAATTAGAGGCATTTTGTTACCTTGCCCAGAGGTGTTCATCTAGAGGCATCTTATTGCCTTGATCGGAGGTTTTCATCTAAAGGTGTTTTGTTAACTTTCTATGAGGTGTTTACCAAAAGACGTTTTGTTGCATTTCTTGGAGGTGTTCATTGGAGGTGTTTTGTTGCCTTTCTTGGAGGTGTTCACTTAAGGGCATTTTGTTGTCATTCCCAGAGGTGTTCATCTGGAGGCATTTTGTTACCTTTTCTTAAAGTTGTTCAATCAGAGTTGTTTTGTTTCTTTTCCCAGATGTGTTAATCTAGAGGCATTTTGTTGCCTTTATTGGAGGTATTCATCTAGAGGTGTTTTGTTGCCTTTCTCGAAGGTGTTTCGTGATGCTGAAGCCAGTAAAGCAAAGCATCATATGATTTCACTATTTGCTTGGGAATTGAGTACATGGGCTTGTTCTTCTACCCTAAGGGTGTACAAGGCTAAAATCTTTCAAAAGAATTAGGGTTTGCTCAGTTTCTGGTGCTTATTTTTTGTTGTTATTACTAGGCCTATTAATGGTCAGGGTCTTACAGAGTTCCTAACTCTTCCTCTAGATTTTTAGGTAGGTGTTCCTTTGTTTGCCACTAGACTGCTTCTAGATTACAAGTGGCTGCTGGGTAGGGCGTTGCCTATTGGCTCAAATAGCTTGATCAAGGTTATCTTCAGGTCCTTTTTAAGAGGATGTTTAGAAGTTGGTGATGTGTTTACTTGATCCTTTAGGCTTTGTCCAAGCTCTCTGGGGGGATTTATTTTTTGTGCTTTAGTACCATTATTGGGACCTTAGAGGCTAGCTACGTAGGACTTTTAGGCTGGCCTTTTTGGCATGCAGATTTGCACGTCTTCTTATAGGGTTGTGAAAGTTAGAATTAGTAGGAGGGCAACTATTCGGATATGAAATCGCACTTGTTTTGGCCTCCCAATAATGGCATTGTAAGCCAAAGGTACATTAAACAACAAGAATTTTGCTATTTGAGAATGGTGTACTATAGTTAGTTCTAGGAAGTATGAGTGGTAGTTGTATTGTTCCTAATGTAGGGACTTTGTTTCTTTCGATCCCATTAGAGTGAAGGAAGTTCTTTTTGATGTAAAGGGGAAAGTATGGTTAAATATTATATTCACATTTGCCCCTTCATTTAGGTAGACCTTCCTCACATCATAGTTAACAATTAGGGTTATGATCAACAAGGGATTTATATGCAATATTAAGATCCAGGACCTACCTTCTTTTTCTATGGTGCGTTTAGGGCTCATAGTCTTGATGTATTAAAATCCGAATGACCCTTGTACCATTATTATCATCTTAATAACACCTGCAGGGCCATTGCATTCTCAGATTTGCACTATATAGGATCTCCCTTGGTAGGCCCTGTCTTCTTATTGTTATTCATCCCCCCATCCATTTGGGGTTTTTATGCCTTCATCTTTTGAGTAAAGTATCATGGATCAATTCCCGTAGCTTGTCTTCTGTAATCAAATCCTCTAGAAATATCTTGAGGTCATTGCAGGCCTCTGTGTCATGGACGTACTCTTTATGATACCTGCGATATTTTTTTTTTGTCCCTTGAAAATCAAGGGTTAAGGGGTTGTGCCTACTTAGTGACCATATTTCTTCTTTCTAGTGTACAAAGGATATTCATCCGAGTGTCCTGGAGAGGGGTATATATGGGATTAAATGCCTGCTTTTTCATGTTGTTCCCCTACTGCTTGCTGGCCTGGCCTTTCTCTTATTCGTTTTCTTCATTATGTCAGTTGGCATTCTTCACTTGAATGTATCGGTAAACCCAGTTATAGAATTCTTCCATGCTTTAAGCGAAGTTCTCTTGGATGGACCAAGATAAGAGTGACATTATGAGGATGCCCTTGTTTAAGGCCAGTAGCTTTACATCTAGTGATAGGTCAGGGATTTGTAGGGCTTCTAAATTAAACTACTTTTGGTAATCTCATAAGGGTTTAACCATCTTTTGCTTGATGTCTAGAAATTGGTTCACTATCTTGTTGGAAGGCATACTATCCATAAATTGTCATAGAAACTCCTGGGATAATTCATCAAATGATGCAAATTTTTCCTTCTTCAGAGTCTCGAACTAAGTTAAGGCTGCGCTTGTCAGTGTGGAGTTGAACACATTCATATGATGGCATCGGTGGCCTCTTTTAGTCTCATGGTAGTGATATATCTTTGTAAATGGTTGATTGGATCGGTCAATCCATCATATGAGTTTATCTTCAACATTCAAAACCTATAGGAAGCTAGGGCACTTCTGATATTGTCCATGAAAAGGTGAAGGCACATATAGCTGATGTTTAGGAAAAGTTCCTTCAAATGCCTGTACCATTCTTTGGAGCCCTACCTTTAGTTGTTCTTTTATTTTGTCCAACCTTCTGAGGACTATTTTGATGGAAATGGCTTCCAACTCCTCAAGGACTTTCACCTTCTTCTTTCTGTTGGGGGCTTTGTCGTGGTCTTTTATAGGGGAGGTTGTTCCCCATTTGGTGGCTTTCCACCTCCTCCTTTTATGGCCTAAGTACGACTCTGTGGATCTCTTACCGTAGTTGCTCCCATATTTCCTCTAGTAAGGAGTGGTTCAAGGCATTAAATTACTCGTCTGGCACGCAGCAGGACAATAGCCGTAGGTGCATCATTTCGATGTGTAGTTGGCATGTTGTAGTTCATGGTATAGAAGTCAAGATGGGCGAGAAACAAATGTACTAAGGACGCACATGAAGAGTTAATCCAATGTGTGTAGTATGTTTGGCTCTGAGTGTAGGGAAGCAACAGGGTTTAGTGTGTACGTTTTGAGCACCAAAAATACTCCAAGTGAAGCAACTAAAGTATCAAGACCTTTGGCTTATGTAACATATGGTAGATATATCACCGAGTGCTAGGAGGCCTAAGTTGAGGAGGCATGAACAAAAGCCCAAGGGCTGCTAGCTACTTGGAGGTTCTTACGCTTGTGCCAGGGAAATTTTCTCTAGTAAGAACGCAAGTGTAAGGGACTCCAAAGTAGCAAGGGCAATAGAATTGTGATGCTTGGGTGGTACATGTGTACTTGCCTAGTGCACTAGTATGCCCGATGCATAGAGGCATGTTCGAAATGGGCATTAAAGACTCATACTCTAGGGTGCGCTATGACTTACAACTTTTGGTAGACCACTAATTTGGAAGAGCCCTAGAGTATAGTAGATCATGGAGTGGGGTATTCCTTGGGGGCTAGAAGTGTATGCGGCATGACCATAATACACTAGTGACACACTTAACTTAGTGACTGATGGGAGATGTCAGGTACTAAACCTATAGTGAGGTATTGTCGGTATAAGTGTTAGTGGATGAGTTGAATGCTCATTAAGCTAACTTGCACTAGAAGGTTTGGTATAGAGATGTTGAGTGCCGAACTTGGAACGAGGCTTCCAAGTGTAATTGTTAACAGACAGATTTAACTCATTAAATTGGCATACACTAGTAGGTTTAGGCACAAGAGAAAGGTTGAAAGAAGATCACTAGTGTCAGGTTCAAGTAAGCAACAGTCAGTGTGAGAGTTAGTGGACAAGTTTTATACTTGTTAAGCTAATCTTACACTAAGGAGTTTTGGTACAAGTGTGTTAGGTGCCGAACCTAGAGTAAGCTTCAAGTGTGAGTGTTAGCGGGCAAGCTTCAAGGTGGTTAAGCTAGCTTGCACTAGGAGGTCCAATCATAGGAAAAAGTGTGAAGAAGTTGTTGGTCATTAGGCGTACTAAGAGACAGGTCTAAGCCTATTAGACATGCTTCAATAGCATCCATAAACTGGGTATAGTGAAGACCATACCATAGCCTTCAAACGTGAAGTTGCACAGAGGAGATTAAGACCGAGTAAGTTCAAGCCAAGGTAGGGAGGACAGTGAGCAGTTATCGATGTACCGTTAAATGTGAGCACAAAGTATGGTATTGGCTATAGTACCTATACAAGTAAGGGCTCGACTTGAGTGCCGTGGTGCATTAGTCCAACAAGTTGAGTAGGTGAGCACCAACTGGGTTGTTGAGGAGGTGACACCCCTTGGTAGGTTTCGTTGGGATATGTGGCACCATATCCTAGGTTTTGTCTTAAGGTGGGGAGATACAATTTGGAGGATCAAATTTTTCAAGGTGGGGAGAATGTTATGGTCCTCCAAGTATTGGACCAGTGACTGTCAAGTAAGGCTTGGTTACAAGTTAAGCAATCCCTTACCAAATATTTTTTTTTATGCATTTCAAGCAAGTAGAAAGGTTTGGAAAGGTTCCTAGGTCATTTGGCACCTAAGTGTCACTAGGGGCATTTTGGTAATTTTGCCTTAGGTGAAGGCTAAAACTATGATTATATTAGACTTGGGTCTAAAAGGTTAAATTAAACCAGAAAATCAAGACCATAAGTTTTGTAAGCAATTAGAACCATGACTTAGAATGAAAGGACCAAACTGTAGACTGTTGAAGGTTTTGAGCTAGTTTGGTAAACCGGACACCTTAACAGAGTTTTGGCTATGGAGGGAGCCAAGTAAACTTTTAACTAGACTCACTTTTGATGTCATGGAAAGTTCAAGAGGCCTAAAGTATAGCCAATATGACGTTTGGGACCTTAGTGACCAAGGGAGCAAAGTTAGAGGAGTGGAGATGGGTTTGTGTGTTTATAAGGGGTTAGGAGATAAGAGATTGGCATTATTCACCATCTCTTACCTCCCAAACCCGTAGCCCACCTTGCACCTCCATGGATTGAGCTCCCAAGCTTTCATTTTCACCATTTCTTCATGAAAATGAAGGCTCCCAAGTTAATTCATTGAAGCTCAAGCTAGTTATGGTGAGATTGTGGCCCTTGTTTTTGGTGTTCCAAGAGTTTTGAGCTCAAAACCAAGGTAATTGTCTCTTCCCTAGCTCAAATTCAATTCTAAGTTAATTGGGTAAGTTGAATTGGTCTTGATTTAGTTGGTTTGGGCGCCCATTGTGGAGGATTTAAGCTTGGAACCTCAAGAGAACCATTGGAGCTCAATGGAAGTTTTGGCGATCAATTTACTTAATTTTGCTTTGGATGTGCTTAAGGTAAGGGGATTTTTTATTTTCCATGTTATGTTAATGCATTTCTATCATATTTAGCATTAGGAATGATTAATTGTAAGCCTAGAAGTGATTAGAATCAAGTTTGGGTCAATTGTGCATGGATTTCGCAAGGAACAACGAAACTGGCGAATCTCTGGCGCTGAGGCGCCGTTCTGGGAGTCTAGATGCCAAAGGGAAGCATGCCCAGGTCGTGCTCCTAAGGCCTAGGCGCCAAGGTGCTCATTTTTGGACAGCATTAAGTCAACTTTGGCGCCGCGGTGCTAGGCTCGCGCTGCAGCGCCACAGTTGCTTCGGAACTTATCCAAGAAGGTTATTTTTGTTGGAATTCTTGGCGCACCAAGATCCTTTTAAGATAGGATTTGAGCTCGTTGAGCTAACTATAGCTTGAAAAGGTATCTAAGGCAGCTAGAAGTAGCTCCCCTTAGCTCAAGTCAGCTCAAGTCAGCTCACTTCAGCTTATGGTAGCTGAATGTAGCTGGACTTCAGCTCAAGTCAGCTCAAGTCAGCTCACTTCAGCTTATGGTAGCTGAATGTAGCTGGACTTCAGCTCAAGTTAGCTCAAGTTAGCTCAAGTAAGCTCAAGTCAGCTCACTTCAGCTTATGGTAGCTGAATGTAGCTGGACTTCAGCTCAAGTCAGCTCACTTCAGCTTTTGGTAGCTGAGTGTAGCTGGACTTCAGTTTACTTCAGCTGAAAGCAGCTAACTCCAGCTCAAGGTCAGTTCTTGGAGCTGGACCTTAGTTCATGGTGCTTGGTTGGAGCTCAAAGGAGCTCAATGGTGCATAAGTAGCATATTGAGCTAGCTTTGTGCCAGCTCACCTTGTTTTTAGCTCAAAACCACCAAGAGACACATCTTTTGTGTAAAGGTATGTCTCTTCATCAAAAGAAATAACTCTTGGCTAAAAGAACATGTCCTTTCATCCAAAGGAAGTGTTCCTTGGGTGAATGGACATGTATATTCGGCCATAGGGTGCTTATAGCACCAAGAGTGATGTCCTTTGACTTTAAAGGACATGTATGTTCGGCCATGGAGGTGGTTGAGGTGGTTATTGCACCAAATGTGATGTCCTTTAGACTTAAAAGACATCTATTTTCGCCCATAAGGTAGTTATGGGTGGTTATAGGCCAAAGGAAGTGTTCCTTGACTTAAAAGACATGTATTTTCGCCCATAAGGTAGTTATGGGTGGTTATAGGCCAAAGGAAGTGTTCCTTGGCTAAAAGACATGTATTTTCGCCACCATACATGACCCTTAGCCAAAGGAAGTGTTCTTTGGCTTAAAGGACACCTTTCTTGGTGTAAAGGTGTGCCTTTTGGTCATCTATAAATAGCCTTTAGTGGCTGGCCATTGTGGGTACGAATTTTACACTCAATTTGCACCATTTTTCTTGAGAGAAAAATTCCTCCTTTCATTCCTTTAAAGAGCCGAAATATTAGACACTTTCTTAGAGCATTGTGGGTGGAATTACATTGAGATTCTTCATCTCAATTCAAGCCTCAAGGCGTATCTCTAAGATCAAGTCCTTCCTTTTCCTTTTCGGCACAAGACTATCAAAAAGGAAGGTACGCATCCTTTCTTGCTTTAGTAGCATGTTAAGGATTTAAGTTTTATGAATGATCTTAGTGGCATGCTAAGTTTGTTTGACTGGATAAGTATGTCTATATTCATGTTGAACTCAAATAGCATGCTAGATATTGTTTTTTGAGACAATATGTATGGAAAACTTATATGCATGTGGCATATACACAAATGAATAACATAAGAGTATGTTATTATTGAGATCCTGAAAATCTTCAGTTTTTGGTTTATAATTAGTTCCTAAACATCCTAGACATGTTCCTAAGGTTGGATAGAGATTTAAAGTGGAGATAGAATGAAGGACAAGTGACAATTGGATTAAATGAAGCAAGGAGAAGATGATGTGTGCACAATTGAACCATGTGCATCTCTAAGGGTATTTTGGTGCCCTAGTTGAGGTTGTAGTCATCCCTAAAGTAGTTTAAATGCATTAATAGTGAGTAACCAAGTAATTTAAGAAAGAAGCATGGTGAACTAGCAATGGTGAACTAGAACCGTAACCTAGTTAACTAAGAATGGTGCATGTGCACTATGCCACGGTTAGTGTGGGAAACATATGGCACAACTTCTTATAGCTTGGTAAGATGAGTTGGGTCAGTATTTTATTGACCCTAGATTGGTTCAAGAGCTACAAGAACTGTAAAGAGTTAAGGAAAATACCTAAGGGCCAAAGAAGGCACTATGAGGCTAATAGGGGCACATAAGTGCATTTGGGCATAATGTGAGCTCTAGGGCCCATGGAAAGCCTAGATTGGATAATATGGGAGCTTGGCATGGCTTGGGAGATTGCTTAATACCCAAGTAAGTGCAAGTTACCCTAATGAATGACAAGGAACATGAAGAGCTCTACGTAGGTAGGTGACTTAGCACTCAAGCTAAGTTACTTGGGCACATTGAGGGGTCTTTGAGGAGCAAGGTAGTTAAGCTACCTTAGTGCATTTGGGACCTTAATATGTGCTAGGAAACACAAGGAGCACTTAGAGCAAGCATGATTCCTAGTGATAGCCAACTCATTGAAGTGTAGCTAGTGCCAAAGCCTAGTATTATACAAGGTTCACCAAGGAAGATGGAGGCTTAGTAACACTTAGTCACCTAGTTGGGTCTTAGACCTGAGGGATTAAAGTGGGAGACTAGTTTACTTAGGGGTGAAGGTTTAGTACACCTAGCTACCTAATTGGGTATTAGGCCCAAGGAGCTAGAGTAGGAACCTAGTACGCCCAAACTAGATTGGCCATGTGCTTGTCAAGGTTCACCATAGGAAGGGTGAAAGGTTAGTAACACTTAATGGCCTAGCCTGGTCCTAGACCTGAGGCACTAGTGTAGAACCTTAGTGCACCCAACTTGGCTTTGCCAGGAAGACTTGGATTACTCCTACACATAGTATTCAAGGGGAGGCTATTACGTGCTTAGGTGACAACTTGGCACAATTGGCAAGTCAATGCTTGCTAGAGTGAGTTCAGGGCTAGAACTCACTAGGAGAGGACTAAGATGAGGAAGGGTCCCAAGGGACTCGAGTATATGCGCATATATTATGCCTTAGACCATAATGAGCTCACGGTAGAATTGTGACATTTATTGTCCAGTGTCCTCTAGTGTTTTCTTTGCAGGTACCCCGAAGACCCCTTACTGGGAATCTATGATTCTCACCCCTTAGTTTGCATGTGCAGGTTTAGGTGATTCGGCCAGCAACTCGAGATGGTTGTTGAGCTAGTTAAGCAGGTACAAATTATACTTGCTAGTTTGTATTTTCCCGTTGATTTATTGGTTACGTTGTGTATTAACTATGTTGGATTAACCTTAAGCAGTGGTTGATCTAGTAGCACAAGTGGAGTTCAAGGCTAAAGGCACTTGAGAGGTGGAGCTCAAGTGGTTAGCCTAGTAGGGTCATCTCAGTAGGTTATGCCAGAGTACTTAATTGTACTAGATGCCTCTAGCAACATTGGTTAGTTTTATGTCTTGGTTTGTGATTCATGTACATAATTGAATAATGTACATAGGGTTAATGCTTGTAGGAAATGTGGTTATGGCTTTGGCTAGTTTTACTATTGTTTTAAGTGCAGATTCGCTAATGCTTTGAATATTTTATTTTATGTTTAAATTTTATGCCAAAGCGAATCATGCTTTATTTAATGCTAGTATCTAGGCTAGTAAGTTTAGGTCACGTGCATTACTTTTTATCACAAGCATATAAACCAACAATTATGAACCAAAACTTGGGAATTCCCCAGATTCCTAGTGATCCTGGGTAGCACAGGCAATCGCAGGCGGCCTAGGGCTGCGTCAATTCCATTTGGATATTAGTCCAAAAAATTGTAGATCTTAGAAACCTAGAAATGCTTGGCCAAAAAATGTACCAGGACATTCTTACTTTGAAAAGTATTAGGACTTCTATAGCAAGTTTGTGGGATTATGGTTGAGTCACAAAAAAATGTGAACATCCCAAGTTTCAAAGAAGTTGAGGGGTCAAATTAAAGGTTAAGGCCTACATCAAGCAAATGTTTGTAAACATATCCTAAGGTTTCAAAAAGTTTAGTAGGGGCAATTGGGCCCATTACCCCTAGTGTAAGGTTGCACTTGGTTGTAAGGGCTATTTTTTTTTAATTAGGTACATGAATTAGTGGATGGGCACAAAATCAGATACTTAAATGGTCTCGAAATCAAGTACCCTTAATTATTCTACAAACTTTCACAAAGTTGACTAAATTGTCACTTTTAAAAATTTATGCTATATTAGTGAATTTTGTATAAATGAAAGAACTACAAATGTAATTTTACAATAAATAATTCATAGATTTTTTAAAAGATGGAGAACAAGAGTATTTTTTGGGACTAATTTATTATTTTTTAAAGCATAGGGACCAAAATGTAAATATTTTAAAGTTTTGGGGCTAAATTGTAATTTTTCTTAAAAAAATCAGGTACCTAGAATATTGACTAGTTACCAAATTAGGTAGCTAAAATTGTGATCAACCACTAAATTAGGTACCTAAAATAGTGATTGATTATAAAATTAGGTACCTCAAAATGTGATTGCTTATTTTGGGCAAATCTGACATCTTTGCAAGTTTTGGGTTAAATTTGACATTCTCACAAAATTTTGGGTCAATGGGACAAAACATAGAATATTTAAGGACTTGATTGAAAATTCTTAAGAAGAAAGGATGAGTTCTTAGTATCTTAACTTTCGCTCATCCTCCTCCCAACACCCCAAATTTTCCTCCATGCTGCCCTCTACTACGTAGTATGCTATCGTTGCCACCGCCAACCCTTGTAGACGAATGCTGGAGCACTATTGGAACTCCTAGCACCTATCCCAAGCATTGCAAACCACCAGAAACGTCAAATTGAAGACTGCTATACTACTAGACTCCCAACACTTGATTGTTGCAATTTTGCTGACTCCCATCTTCAACTGACCCATGTCACTAATTGGCCTAATTTTGTTGTTGGCTACCATAATTGAGAAGGAGAAGGAATATTGCGAACTGAGTCAATTGTTACATGAACTTGACTTTGTTCTTGACCATAATATTTCCACTTTAATTCTTCAAAAACATCTTTAATTGGTTACAAGTTGAAGATCAGACGGCTGTGGTTTAATTTGGTTCATCGGGGGGACTCACATTTGAGCATGTTTTCTTACCCCACTTTCTTGTGGGGGTATTCTAGATTGGTCTAGCTAGGTAATGTATTTGTATATGCAAGATAATGTCATTTTATATCAAGTCAGCCTTCCATTATCAATGTTAAACTTAGGATCTGCAGTTAACACATTCATAGAGTTTAGGACTGAAATTAAAACTCAGAAAATTTTGGACTGAAATAGAAAAGTATGCCAGGTTGTAGGATTGACATTGCTCTTTCCCCGCTGGAATGCACTCCAGCTACCGGGCACCGACAAATCATTCAAAGTAAAAAGCTAGTTGTTGCAGAGTCCACCTCCGCCTGCAAATCGAAAGCTTCCATGGCGAGAAGGCGAAGCGACCGCAGAATGTCGCTCATCTTCTTCACTTTACTCTCTATGGTTGCTTTTGCAACACTTTTTCCCGTCTACGCCTTTCTGCCTTCCTTCTCTACTCAATCTCACCATCCTCATCACGGCAAAGTAAGTACCAGGAAGGCGTTTTAGAATTCGAGAATTGTAAATTTGCTAACATTTTTGCTTGGAATTCACTTTCCAATGATGCATCTTGTGATCAGAATGGCGCCACCGGAAAGTTTGAAATCGCGGAAGACATGTTCTGGAAAGATGGCGAGCCGTTCCAGATAATTGGCGGCGACTTGCATTATTTCCGGATTCTTCCTGAGGTTTTACTCTGACCCTTTTCTTTCGAGAGAAAAGAACAAGGATGGCTTTAGTTTTTTCCTTCTTTGCTTTTTGATGTGGGATGTTATGTTTGTGAACTATGGTCTATGGATGCAGTACTGGGAAGATAGACTTTTGAGAGCAAAGGCACTAGGATTGAATACCATCCAAACATATGTACCGTGGAATTTGCACGAGCCAAAGCCTGGTCAATATGCTTTCGGAGGTATTGCAGACTTGGTATCATTTCTCAAGCTATGCAAGAAACTGAATCTCCTAGTAATGCTTCGGGCAGGGCCATATATTTGTGCAGGTGAGCTGTAGTTTTGTCTTGATAGATTTCATCACACAGTCCATTTGCTATTGTATGCAGCTAATGTTGGTTTTAATGTTATGATTTCATGCGCTGATTTTGACCAAATGAGAGTGTAGATCAAGTATCTATTCCCCAGTGAAGTTATGTAGGTCTTAATTTATCATTTTCCATGAAACTTAGCTGATACACTGAGTTATAAGAAACGGATATCAATTTAAGAATTGCATATATGATACTCTGCAGCATGCTACCGTGCAAGGACAAATGGGATAAGCACGTGAGATTAAAGTTCAATGAGGAAATTAGGAGACATGTTATGGATGAGAAAGGAAATATCTGTCTCAAACTTCAGGCATGAGAGAATGCTCTAACAACTTGCTGAGTTCATCCTTTCCTTCCGAAAGGAATTACAGCTCTAACAACTTACTGAGTTTATCCTTTCCTCCCAAAAGGAATTACATGTTTTGAAGTTCTTTTTGTCCTTAAAAGAAGGATAGAGGTGCATGTCATTCCAACTCCATCTTTGGCACCTAAACATCCAATGATCATGCAAAGTCAAGGTTAGGGTTAAGAAGGGAATCAAACACCAAATATGTGATGTGGTTCAACATTCTTAAAATGTGTAAACAAAAGAAAAAAGTGTGATTGTCTAACTGTTGCTTTCTGTAATAATCAGTCTTTTAGCTCATCTCTTACTGAATATCAGCAGATAATATTTCCAGATTCATTATTGTCAGTCTTATTTGTGTAACAGACTACCTTGGTTGGTTGAATTTTCCATGCAAGTCTTACTCAACAACAAACTGCCCAGGACCAGCTGTATGTCAGGAAACCCCCTTAAATATAGGGTTATGATTCTGTTACTACTACAGAATTCAGAAATTACCAGCTTCTCTCAAAAGTTGGGTTTGACAAGAACTTAGCTTGACCAATGAGTTGAGAAATGGAAACCAGGAAGTTAAGTAATCAAGACATTTGCTTAATACAGCTGTAAGAACAGTTGGACTTTATAGCTGTCTAAATTTCAAAACAAAACAGAAGAAACTATATGCCTTAAGCTTCCAGCTAGGTTCAAATATCAAAAGAGGAGTGCTTCAAGACAAAGGCCTGAAGGTTTCTTGAGAATTCAGAAATTCATTAGTTCAATAAATTCCCAAATCAAGCTGCAGTCAACTAGGTTGACTAGTCATTGTGCATCAGAGTTTTACATAACATTTTACAAGACAAGGGATTGATGTTGTAATGAAATCAGCACTAGCTTGAACAAGCTTAACCTTTTCCAGTGCTCTAGGTAACTTCTGCTTGGCAGAATATAGCCATACTGTGCCGTTCATCCATTATGAGCTAATAAAGTCTCAGAATAACCAAATTGGAACGTAGAAATATACCTGGTAATTTTTTAGTTTCAAAAACACATGCGCAATCAATCACTGCACGTGGATATGTCAGCATCTGGATTACGGAAATCATATGTGAGGCTAGTAGCTTAGTAAGGGTCTAAGAATTGCAGTTTATGACTGAAGCAGAAAATCAATGTAACTGAGAGCTCAATAAACATTACCAGAGACATGTGTTATATGATCGGGACCTAGTGTTTAAACTCCTACACTACCTCAGTACTAAACTCTTCGCTGATTTCAGACTAGGACCTTACAGACCAAATTTTGAAGTTTATGTTGTCCACTATGCAGAAGCCATTCCCACAATAAATCTTTTCTGATCAGACCCTCTTTTAGATGGCTAAGGTTTTTCTTTAGCCTGAGGAAAGTAACTCAGACCTGCAGACCAAGTTTCTTTCACTTTGATCTTGAAAATGCAGAATCCTTACTGGAAATTAGGTTGACCTTACATACTTCTTGTAATAGGACTATAAAAAGAGCATGAGTTTTAGCTAATGTAATAAAGATACTGATTGTGTTCCAAAGATTCCATCTACTTTTATTTTTAGATTTCAAATAGCCCTGGAACAATTTTGTTTGGAATGGAAAATATTCCAACCACAAAGGAAATAAACTTTAGAAATAATGAAAAAAATAATAGATTTATATAGGAAGCAACATAAAAATAAACCAAATTTGGTAGCTGAATATTCGTTTTGATAACCTGCTGCTGGTTCTTCCTTCCCTTCTGGTAAATCAAAGGGTAATCACTTGCATTCTGCTGCAGAAATTATAAAATTGATAAATCCTATAGGCTGACATGACCAATTCAATCCCCAAAAATCATATTTTGAAATTGGGACAAAGGGACTATATACTAACAAGTTTTCATAGTTTTCGGTTACTTGACCCCTGAATTACATTTGTTTCATATTCAAATTAAATAAAAGAATTTCTCTGAGGCTATGATCATCCATACGCAGAACATAACTTATGCATGTCATGTTTGCTGCTTGCTCCAGATGGACAGGTCTTTTTTTGTTTTCCCTGTGCTTGATTGTTTTTCTTCTGGCGGAAGTTGATGATTACTGACCCACAAGCAAATAAAGTAGTCTTTTCTTTTTGATGTTTTTTACAGAGTGGGATTTTGGTGGATTCCCAGCCTGGTTACTTGCCATAGAACCAGCTCTGAGAATCAGGTCATCAGATTCTGCTTATCTCCAATATGTAAAATTCTATCTCCAATACGTAAATTTCTTACTTCCAAGAATTTTGTACACTTAACATTTCAATATATTGATGTTCTTGTGAAATTTGGGGCATGTATTAAATCCCATTTTCTGATCACATAAATTTCCTATACAATAGGTTGGCAAATGGTGGGGAATCCTGCTTCCAAAACTAGCTCCTCTTCTTTATAGCAATGGAGGTCCTATAATTATGGTTCAGGTAAGGGAACTGAGACTTCTCTTCTATACTTTTATGTATGTACTTCCTCTTGCTTAGCAAACACATATATGTCAAAAATATGTCTGTTTCACATTACTGAATTCACAAGTCTGGGAATGCATCTTAGTGGTTTCATTAGACGTGCAAACTTACATTTTTGGATTTTAAGGATAAAAGGAGAGAGATGCTAGAGGCTCTCTTTCTGTTCCCCTCCCCATCCCTCCATGCCAGCCCTCTCTACATTTTCCTAGAACTTCATCCATTTTTCATCTTTTGTTCCAAAGTCTCCTTATATTAGACTTATTAGTATTTGATGTCAAATTTTCTGGAAAGTTGTGTGCCTAATGCAGTCAAGAGTATGTTAATGTATCCTGCAGATCGAGAATGAGTATGGCTCATATGGAGATGATAGAGTCTATCTACGTCACTTGGTAAAGCAGGCTAGAGCAATGCTCGGTGAGGATATTATCTTGTAAGTTGTTCAATGTCATCAGCCTTGGTTTTATCATTTACAACGTCTAGCACATTTTTTTACATTAATAATACATGGAATTTGTTGTACGCTGCTTTTATGGGGGCAAAACTATGTTGAGTTCAAGATACTTGAGAATATGGCAATTCAAAACAAGGTGACTCAGTAACATGAATAAAATGTTCAGAAATGCAACTAAACAAAGATTGATGTGATACTAGTGAAGATAAAATGTCATAATTGCTTAGAATAATTCCAGGTATACTACAGATGGTGGTGCTCAGGAAAATCTTGAAAAAGGGACTGTTGGTGGAGATGCTGTATTTTCAGGTATCATGGAGATGGTGCTACATAAACTAGAGAGCAGAAAAGAATTCTGGCACCTTGTTTTATACAAAGTTTTTATTTCAATTTTTGTTTTTATTTTTTTTATTTTTTCCCTCTTATCGAATCTTCTGAATATTCTTTTCTTTTCTTTTTTGAATTTTGCTTCAAAAATAAAATTATTAAGAACTTTAAAGCTGACATGTTCTGTATGGGCGCTACAGCTTTATTTGAAATTTTGTAGTTCTTTCCTCTGTCTTCTCATGAAATTTCATCATTTACAGTTCCTTCCATCTTTCCACTACCCCTCACCCCCGTCTAACCTTAGTTACCAAAATTCTGGATGGGTATGGATAAGTAATTCTTCACTTCCAATAGAGTATTTAGAATTACATTCTCAGTTGGGTAGGTTTAGAAGTTGGGACTTGGGGGGCTCATTCTATGTTTTAGTTTATTATTATTGTGTAAACTAGAATTGGAAACTATTTGACCAGTTTCTGAACATTTCAGTGATTTTTCTGCTTACCTCTTTGCTTGGTTAATGCAAATTAAAGAAATTCTAAGGTATCTATGCTTTTATTTTTTGGCCAACGGAAGAAATTTTCATTCAAGCATCAAGGGTGACCCTAATCTAAAGTCACATGGGCACACAAAAGATTATCCAAGTTAAATGAGGGATTAAGAATCCCTTCTATATTGCCAGTATCGTGCAACATAATTTGCACATATTTTTTTCAACTTAGAGACACATCTAAAAGTTTACAAGAGAACACTTAGCCATTGCATATCTTGTGTTTCAAGCCAGAGGGTTTACCTACCAATAAGAATTTCCTCAAATAGCTTTTTTCGCTTTTTTCCTCCTGGTTTTAAGTTAAATATCAAGTATCTGAGAAGTAAATTTCATGAATGGTCCCTAACTTTTAGTTATTGTTTTCTTTTAGTCCCTAACCTATTGAATGCTTTGTTTTAGTCCTAAACCTATTAAAACCTTTTGTTTTAGTCCTAAATCTATTGAAAACATTTCATTTTGGTCCCAATTTGATGAAATTTGTTAACTCAAAGTATTTGTTTGATAACAACTTTTTATATCATAATTTAAACTATTCGGTAACTGTCCTACAATAAATTTAATTTGTATAATAATTTTTTATAGTTAATGAAAAATTCAAATCACCTTTTTTTTTTCTCTCTGTAAATTGAACTTATTTCATTCAGAAAGAAAAAACTATTAATTTAAATTGTCTATTTACTGTCAAGAAATATGAAACTGTTTAAATTTACTGGAAGACAGTTATTGAAAATTTAAATTAGAATTTCAAAATTTTCTGTTAGACAATTATTGTGAGTTAATGAATTTCACCTGGTGAGAGACCAAAATGAAACAATTTTAATAGGTTTAGGACCGAAACAGAACATGTAATAGGTTAGGGAGTAAAATGAAACAATGGCTAAAGGTTAGGGACCATTTATGCAATTTACTCTGTATCTGAGGGTTCAAATCACTTCCTGGCCCCTTGTTGATCCCCATTGCCCTAGCCACAACAGCGTAATTTCTGAGGTTTAAGCTTGTGTTCTTACTTCAGACGTTATTGACCACAAGCTTAAACATTCAAAGCAACGGTTTGAGCAACCAAGCTGGCACAGATTCCAGATATATCTTTTAACCAACATTCATAAAACTCATGCTAATATTGTTGCTTCAATTGTTGAAGTTTGTGCTCTTTGTAGCTTGGCAAATTTCTGTTAAAGTACTTCAATCAAGGCCTTAAACTTTCCATTATCTTACAAATTACTTCCATAAAACAACTCAACTGAATGTTTGTGATCTTTAAAGATGTCGTTTCCAAATCCTGAGTTTTCTCCCTTGTGATCAAATGTTTGAGTGAAAGAATAATTTCATGTATATCAATTACAATGTCTGACATAGTCTTGCCATAGACAATACTTTGATGGATGTTTGTTTAGCTAGAGATGTGGATGTTATTGCTTGCATTGAAGAATAGTGAAAAACTCAAAGGGACTCCACAAGGAGACTAATTTCTTTGATAAAACTGTGAGGTGCAAAAACCTTCCACAGGAAGTGTTAGAGAATTATGGAAAGTAGCAACTGTTGTGATTATGATTAGATAGTGACTGGTGGGCGACAGTAAATCAGGACAGCATGACTGGAGCAATTGACCAAAAGCATTGCGATCAGGAATATCACTATAATTTCTCTATCATTCTTCCGTTCCAGCAATTTACCTTTATTAGAGATCAGCTTGTCTTTTCTGTCTATGTTTCTTTAGTATAAATACCTTTTTTGTACTAAACTTCTAATATCAAGATATACAAAATGTAGTCCTACCTACAGTTCTCTTCTGTGTCTTCCTTTCTCCCTCTTTTTACTTTCTGTCAGTGTTTATTTTCTTGACATGAAGTTATCAGTAATGTGAAACAGAGATTTAGGTGCCCTCACTAGTAAAGGGCAACCAAGTTTCGTTTGGATGAATTTTACACAAAGTACAAATTAAAACGTTATCGTGTGAAAGCCCGTTAGAGTTTACCCAAAACCTGCATATGGAAGTTTAATATTGCGAAATGGACCTCAAATTCAGAGTAGGAACACTGAGTTAAGGGGTAGGGGTACTGGTCCAAGTCAACAGCGACAGCACCCAAAACTCTAGTCTGAAACAACTTTGTCAAACACACAATTCCTTGTTTCGTTATTCTTTTCTCTAGGACTGTTCAAGTTGCAGATTAATTGCCCTGTGGTTGATGACCAGTGAGGCTGGAAGACTTTAACGGTGTGAACAGCAGTGAGGAAGGTGGATTGGGTTCTGTTTGCAGGGGCAGGTGGGTGCTTTGGAGTTCTGGCAGGTGACAATTTGACACGGGTTTGCATATGATCCTGAGATTACCTTCTCTTTAATCTTTATTTTTTTGATGGAAATGACAGTGAAATTGAGGCTAGGATTTTTAGCTCTGACATCAATTTAATTCAGGAGCAAGAAACATTAACCGAGAAAGAAGAATTGAGGGAGGAAATGTTCAAGTAATTCTTATTAATCTGAAACTAAAAAAATAATGTAATAGGTCAACACTTTCCTTAACTAGAACCTAAGGATAGCTAATAAGGGAAGCTGGATGCTTATTGTTCAAACTTAATATTTTCCATAAATAACAGAAATAAATATAGAATCGTTATAGTTTGTAATGTTAGAAGATGCTGTATTAATTACACAAATTGCCCATTTGAATAACTAAAAATCATCTTAAACAATATGTTACTTCCCCTGTACTGCATCAGATGTATGAGTTGGTGAACTTTGATATCTCCTGTGGTTTGAGGGAACTGAAGTTAATGGATGGAGAGAGTGATTCTTACATCTAGGAGTGCATACTTTGTCCTGAACGTCAATGGATTGCCCATCTCTGCTTTACTAGCAAGCTCCATATCTGAATGTCCTTTCATTCAAGAATGCTTGGCCAGCTTCAGGTTGCTCTTGAATTCTCTTGTGCCTGCATGAACACAGTTTTAGGGGAGAACAAACCATCTAAAATTCTAACCAACGGCCCTGGATGATTCCATAATAGTTTTCCAGCAACATTTTAAGGCTCCAACACCTTGAAGCCTAAGCCACCATTATCCTTAGGTCGAGTCAAGCAACCCTAGCTTCTTCAATTAACTCTAGCCTTTGACTTGCTGTTCCCACACACAAATTCGGGAACCTTTTGAATTCATTTATGACACCGTTTCTTGGAAATTTGAAACTAGGCCCCACTCAAATTTGAAACAGTTTGAAGGAAACTGTTTTTAGTAAGGGTTCCTTCTCTCCGAAAGAAAGGAGAGCTTCCTTCCGGCCCTGAACGTTTTTAGCAACCTTATCCCTTTGAAGCCTAAAGCCTCATTTTTATACTCTCCCCAAACAGTAGGCAAACCCTTGTGTTTTCCGGAGTGTTAGGGTATTTGAAGCAGATAGCAAGGTCTTCGTGAACCTCAGTATGGGTATTTTTGCTGAACCGAAATTCAGGCTGCCCTGAAGCTGCAATGTAAGGCTGCAAAGTTTCCTGCAATGCTTCACAATTCTGAGCAGTAACAAAGAAAAGAGTCATCAGCTATCAGAATATAGTAGAAGAAGGGGATCTTATTGTCAAATTTTATGCCTTCTGGTCTCTTATCCTCCTCTTTGCAAATTATTTTGGAGAGGGCTTCTTTGATGAATATTGCTACATTTCATAATAATAATCGTAATACAACTTAATCATGAGTACTTTGGGGTTGGTGGCAGGAAATTCAGTGTCAATTAACTGTTCAAAATTAACTTATACAATTAGTATGTGGCAAAGAGCAAATTTTTACACAGGATGCCCTTCCCAATGCAACCCATTTCATGGTGAATATAAATAATGGAATGGAAACAAATGAAGGACGGTTTGGTCATAACCACCTACGACCATAGTCAAAGTTTCCCATAGGGCTACATGATTGATTCCTTTCACTTGAAGAAATTATTATAGAAGGATCCATATTCATAATGGATCTGAAATAGCAATTTTGTTAATGATATATTTAGACAATCACAATCCCAATCATATGGAATCATATCAATGATTGATTCCTTTGATTATGATCTTGATTTGGCTCCATAATATTTTTTAATCTGGACAGATTATACTTTCCAACAGATATGAACAGATGTGGGGATATAGGATTCCCATGCCTGATAAACCTTCTAGGCTTAATAAAAGCAGTGTTTTTCCCCATTAAAATGCGGATTGTAATATACAGTTTTGATCAGTGTCATCATCCAATTGATATGTTTCAAATATAAGCCCATTCTTTCAAAGTTCCCTCAAAATTCCATTCAGCTCTGTCATATGCTTCGTGCATGTTAGGCTTTAATGTCATTTCACCTATTTTCCCCTTTTCTTTTAGTTTTAGATGGTCAAATGCTTCATGACTTCTACTATGACATTATCATGAATTTGCCTACTCTTAATGAAAATCATTTTGATTAGATAGAGTGAGATTATGAAGGTGGGGTTCAATTCTATTTACAAAATTACGGAAATGATTTTCTAGTAAATATTACTGAGACTGATGGACAGGAGCATATACTGAGACAGTGGTTTAGGGGTAGTTACTTTGGGAATTAGTAGAATAGACATCAGAGATATAAAGAGTGGTTTGGGGTACCATGAGAAGTTTAGACTTTGACAATCTCAATAATGTTTGCTTCAATAAACACTTTTTTACATGGCCAGACAACATAGGGCAATTTCTATTTAGACATTAATACTTCAATTATTAAGTGCTGCAATATTTTATTTAATGATTTGCAGCTGTTGACTTTAGCACTGGTGATGATCCTTGGCCAATATTTAAGTTGCAAAAGAAGTTCAATGCACCAGGAAAGTCTCCACCTCTTTCTTCGTAAGTTTAGGTGTATATACATATTGCTCTCTTTGAGCAATGATTGTTCCAATATCCATCATGTGTCTGTTTCAGGGAGTTCTATACTGGTTGGCTTACCCATTGGGGTGAGAAGATTCAAATGACAAGCGCAGCCACCACTGCTACTTTCCTCGAAAAGATTTTGTCAAAGAATGGTTCTGCTGTGCTTTATGTATGTCCTTGAAATTTGGAACCTGCTTCTGCAACATGATGCTGTTCCCCATTCATGGGAATGAATATTTTTTTAAAACTTCAGATGGCACATGGTGGTACAAACTTTGGATTTTATAATGGAGCAAATGCTGGTGATGACAGAGATTACAAGCCTGATATCACTTCATATGATTATGTGAGATTTATATTGCTTGATTTTTCAGATCCCAGTTCGAATTTCTTAAGCTTCACATTGATATTCTCATGTTCCAGGATGCTCCAATCAAAGAGTCTGGTGATCTAGACAACGAAAAGTTCGAAGGTATGATCTAGTGTTTCTTTCTCTACCATGCAATTAGGTCTGAAGCTTTCATTAGGAGCAGGTAAATTATTTGTTGTCATCGTAACTCAGCTTGATTTGGCAGCTTTGGTTTGAAAATAGGCAGTCACAAGATTTAGTCCTAGGCATTTCCAGGAATGCTCAAAAGATTAGAACTCTCAATGCAGATGAGGCTTTAAGCATTCTATTAGGCAGGTTGGAGGGTAGCACAAAGTGAATATGCTTGATAAACAGTTGCCTTCTCTCTCCTTTTCGTTCAGCGTACATGGTTCCTCTCTTGCCAAATGAAGTAGACAATTGCAGCATAGGAAGCATTCAGTTCCTCAAACCCTTGTTTCACCGTCGTAAAGTAATTAGTGAGACTTCATTCTTTTTTAGTGCAACTCAACCAAGACATCATACATGCGAAGCGTGTTACTAGAGTAGAGAAGCTTGACATAATCCCAAGCTTGCTTATGGGTCACAACATGAGAATAAATCTAACATTTCAGGTTCCAGGGACTCAAAGGGCAAATTCAATAACTGTGCATCATCAACTTGCCAGCTTTCGAAGTGGCTATGGTTGATAGGAGGATATGTGGTGAGATGGGACATCTTTCTATGGCCTCTGAGATACAATATCACCTTATTGGTCAAAGAAGAGTAATATTATCATTCAAACATTGTTTGGTGATTCAAATATTGCTGAATTGGGTAGAGGAACACATTATTGAGATGATTGCCGGAACACAAGGCTAGTGACTTTTCTCCTTGGAGGATACTCCTTTACACTATTCTGATAAGAGACGATCATAGAAACTACTGTAGACCTTGCTAATGATGGCACTACAATATACAAGAAACTACCTGGACGGTGAAGAAACTCAACTTGTCATAATTAATGTTAAAGAAGAACAGCAACATATTTAGGACAGAAAAACGATTAGACCCATCAAACCACCGTCACAGGAGGTCATCAAACAATGGTGTGTGATGCCCACGCGCTGGCTTGCGGGTGGTTTTCCAGTGACACCACCAGTGTTGTTCTGGTCGCCAATGCCTCCTGAGTGTCTGTGTGTCCTTGGTTTTTGATTTGGTTGGTTGGTTGTGAGGGTATTAGTTATGGACTGAAGGTTATATTGGTGGCAGCGGAAGGCGTGAATTGGAGCGAGGGTTGGCTAATGTTAATGCTCTGATAACATGTTACATAATATTAGAGAGAAACTAAAGACTTGATTCAATCATACAACCCTCATGGCCTTTATATATAATAAGAGAACAAACAGACAAGGAAAGTCAACTAATGGGTTGATATTTAGGTAATAAATAAGAAATCTGCTTTCCTAGTCTATAGTATAGCAACCTTATCAACACTTGGTAAAGAAAACAAAAAGGGCCATGCAAGATCATGTTTTGTCGAATTAATTTGGGGGCCCTTTGGCTGCCCCTCCTCAGCTGTGAATAGCTTTGCTGCTGCAATGGATTAGTGGGTAAGAACATGGCTTCTGATAAGCTGCAAAATAGCAAAGATAATTTCAATAACTTCGGGTATGAGTTCCTCAGTAATCCCATTTCAGTAGCCCTGCAATACTTATGGTTTACGCAAGCTATCAAATGGTCTAAACCTAATGATGACTGGTCCTGAGCAGCCAGTTCAGCCGGTGCAAGGGACACCGAGGTTCGATTACCACACACAACCCCCCCTCCCCCCTGGGCGTGAAAATCCCACAAAATGCCAGGTGATCTGGTTCAGTTGCCTTACTGGTCACGAACATGCGGGCATTTCGCCCTTATATATGATAATAATACCTCCTTTGAACCCTATACTTGTATACCTTGATTTTGAGTACGAAAAAAGAAAAATATGCTTACTCCAATGTATGAGTACCCATTCATGAATTCTTTTTTGTGAAGTAACTTTGACCAACATTCTTTTGTGAAGTAATTGTTTTGAAATTGTGAGTTGGTGCAACTTCGTATGCAAGTAATAATGAAACATTACATATTAACATTATATGGCATTGATGATTTTTTATTTTACTTCAGCCATTAGAAAGGTTATACAGAAATATACCTCCACACTACTTCCTTCAGTTCCTGACAATAATGAGAAGGCAGCATATGGATCTGTTCATTTACAGAAAACTAGCTCACTATTCGAATTAGTTAATTCAATGGATTCTCAACACATTGTTGACTTTGAAAACCCAGTTCCAATGGAGTCTGTAGGCCAGGTTTGTAAGGATTTTGTTTGTCTTCACACATCTCAGTTTTCTTCTTTTTTCACTATGATTAGCTCGTGACATGGTTTGTCATTTTCTTCTTTATCATCCAGATGTTTGGGTATTTACTGTACGTATCTCAATATGTGCCACAAAATGGTGGAAGTACTCTAGTTATTCCAAAGGTATATTTCTTGCTTCTGCTTTTGATTTATGCCATCATAATTACGGCTTTCTTTCCAGTTGGTGTCTGAACATTGTTGTCTTTTATGGATTTCTTTTTCGTGAAAGAACATTTTTATTGCAGTTGATAGAAATTTAGTGTTGTAGAGTGCATTACCTTTTTCAATACCATGAGCAGGTACATGACAGAGCTCAAGTGTTTGTTTCATGCTCTTCTTGGGTTAGTGGTCGGAGCTTGTCTTACATCGGCACAATTGAGCGACAGTCAAATCAATCTCTGTTTCTGCCCAACTCTAAATGTGTGTCTCATGTCAGCTTGTATATTTTGGTAAGAAATTGCTTTAACCAAGAATATATCCTCTGACCTCCATACCTTTGTCTGCTATATTACTAAAAGAGATAGAAAAGTGTTACTTCTGTACCACCAAAAGGGCATTGAGACAATTAAGCCCTGATTTATTCTAAGGAAATGTTGTTTCTGAAGCAAATGTTTTGACGTGGTATGCGGCCATATCAACTGCAGTACACTCTTAAGTTGAAACTGCATCTCTTTTAACGTAAATGGTACTGTTTTCAGCATTTCGTGTTAGTATCATGAAAAGTGATTCTGGAAGCAATAGCAACTGGAAACTAGAATCTGGGGTCTACTGATGCTATAATTTTCGAGAAACCGATGATTGACAATTTTCAGTAACAATAGGACTCTGCCTCATATTTTCTGATTTTGTTCTCCTAGAGATTTTTGCGGACCAATGTACTTGACATTTGTTTTCCTTTTTCTACTTACATTTGCAGGTTGAGAATATGGGTCGCATAAATTATGGGCAGTACATGTTTGACAGGAAGGTAAACTCATGCATTGATGTTGAACCTGGTCATGGATGTTATATGTAATGTTTTGATGAACTTATTATCATGATCCCTCTTGTTCTTGGTGGCACCTGGCAATAGAAGGTTCTAGAATTTTTTGTGGTTCTAGAACTTTTTGTGCTATCTCATCCGTTAGAAAATCACAAAGAAGTATTCCAAAGTTCCAGTCTGATATAGTATGAACCTTGACTTTGTTTTTTCAGGGTATTTTATCTCCTGTTTATCTGGATGGAAGAATTCTGCGCCAGTGGAAAATGATTTCAATTCCTCTCCAAAACCTGAATGATGCGCCAATGTTCAATCCAATTGTTGAAGCAGCATCTTCTAAACCCCATAAAGTAGCAGCCCGTGTAAAGTTGGAATATGGCGGGGGTATGTCTCGAGAAACAATAAAAGGGCCGCTTTTTAATGTAGTTTTCTTCGAGGCTTTGTTTGTTACTTCTTACTGAGTTGTTGGACGCAGCTAAAATTATCTTTTACCCATTATCCTCTGCTGCAAGCATATCCGAACTGGTTGTCTTACAGACCAGAATGATTAGAAACACTTATGTTGCGGATGTTGGCTATCCTATTGCAGGACTTGATTATAATGGACCAGCATTTTACACTGGTCGTTTCATAGTAGACAAAGTTAAAGATACTTACATTTCATTTAGAGGTTGGGGGAAAGGTGTTGCATTTGTCAACCACTTCAATATTGGAAGATATTGGCCGGTAAGCTTTTCTCTATCGCATATGCAACAGCAATCTTCTGATTTTACTGAACAACAGAATATGTTATGCAAGTGTAGCTACCAGAAACACAGTTTGGCTGGAATTTGGACCCTGCCAATGTACTCTTTAACCAGAACATGATTTTAACGTCACTTGCAGACTTTGGGGCCACAGTGCAACCTTTACGTCCCAGCTCCGATTCTTCAGGATGGAGAAAATACCCTGGTAAGATATGAGACGCCGCATAATTTCTGGTACACTTCATGTAACGGTTCTATGACTTACACGGTAATCATTTACTTGCATCATGTATATATTTCTGTGGTAGAAAAATGCTCTTAATCTCACAAAAAATATGGACTTTCTTTTATTGCTCTTTTTCCGTGCTTTGTTTTTGTTGTTAATCACAACACACGGGAGGTTGTCGTCTCCCTTCATCAACCCTTGTATGGGTGAAGTTAAGATTTTATCCCAAGATCTTGGTTTTTGCATCGAAAATGTTTACAAGCTAAACTAGTTGGCATCTTTCAAGGAAGTTTTTCCGATCGACATTTTGCTTATATACTACACAATTTGCTTGCTGCCGCACAGGTCTTGTTCGAGTTAGAAGCTCCAAATCCAGAGCTTGGGGTACAGTTTGTCGATCATTCAGACTTCCATTGTGGCTTAAGCAGCAGAAATGTGAGTAAACTTTGATCATACAAGATGAATCAGAATAATTTTCAGGAGACTGTATGTATGCATGTGTTTAACCAGGAAGGATTTACTACGCAAATATTCATTTCACTGGAAGTATGCTGATGTGAATATAGGAATCTTACGTGCTTGTAAGTATGTGACTATTAAGCTCTTGTTTCTAATTTTTGTTAAGAGTCGATAGGAATCTCACACGGTTGTAGCTATAAACTACAAAACATAGCATGAGCACCTTCAGATTACCAAATTGTAGGAATTGCCAGCCCTTATTTCTTATTTCCGCCGGTGCTGATGGTGGTAGTCAAAACTACCTGAGAGAGTAGTTGAATCATAACTTTGAATGTGAACAAGAACCTGAGAATCTGCAGTCAAAGATAGTGTCAAAGGCTAGGAGAGTGTTTTTGAGGGAAGCCATCCGATGGTCAGGTTAGCTTCTCGGATGATAATTGAAGCAGTTATGGATTTTAGAGTAGTATGGAGCGTGAATCTCAATCTGTTGGCAGGGTTGCCTTCTTATACACGTAGGTGCCAAGTTGTGGCCCCTTAGGAGTTGGTTAATGAGAGATCTTGTTGATTCTCAAATTCTCCCGCTATTGAATGCCTTCCTTAGCTGGAACTATTCCTTAATTAGAAGTCTTGATGGAGCGGTTACCTAGGTAGATTGGATCGTAATACCGAGCCCTATGAATTAGATCCAATAGGGGCCAACACCCCTCCGCCATGTGGGACTAGGGCGTGGTGATGAAGCGATGCCTGCCATCGAAATGATGCTCGATGATTGACTTAGTGGCGTCAGCTCCGAAAATGATGGCTAATTAATATCACTTATGTCATACTTACACGTGTGTGGATTTCAGCAGTTGGGGGTAACATGGCCGCCAGCTATTGGCTCGTTTCTTGCTACAAACATGTGGGCTGTCAGTTGACGGTGGCAAGGAGACTCCGTATGTACCTTATCAAATCTTGTCCTCACCACTGATTTTCCACCGCCTCACTATTTACTTAAAAAATCTTCTATAGTGTTCTCAGCATCTTCTGTGCCCTTGTACCCTTCGACGGTTTCCCACCACCTCACTATTTACTTTAAAAATCTTCTGAAGTGTTCTCAGCATTCTTTGTGCCTTTTATTTCTTCTTAGAGTACACTCTTCACTGCTTTTGAGTTCTTCCTCCATCGCCATCTCTATCGCTTCATCATGAACAATCTGTAGACTTAAGTTAATTCCTTATTCTTCTTTGTCTGTTTTTGTTTAAATCCTTTTGTTTGCTCGTTTTATCTCCATTGCCTCTAAAGCGTTTAGAGCCATGAACCCCAAAGGACCATATCTTTGCATACCTAGTCTAGCTTCAGGCTGGCATTCATTTCCCCTTGCACCCCCTCAATCTATAGCTTTATAAGCCTTCCATCTTCGTCCTTCTCAACCTGCCCCCAACTCCTTCATCCATATAAATGCTTTCATCCTTGCCTACCACATGATAGGGGTTGTACCCATTTTAGAGGTCTTCCTTCACTTCTAAATCCTCACCACCACTTTGGGTTCTACTTTTTTCACTTGGTCCTAATCACTCGTGGGGGCAACTAGTCTTTTGCCTTCACTGTCATCAGAAATTCCTAGGAAGTTGGAAGGATAGTTCTTTCTTGACCCTCAACAACCCCTTATGCTTGTTCTCCTCCATGTGGATGGATCTTTTAATGCACAACCTCCATGGCAAACTCCAGTTGATTGAGTATTCTGAGGGCAACTAACATGGTCGAAAAGGGTCTTGGTGAACAAGAGTTATGAATAGTTATTCTCATTCCACTCGCAATGATTTGATGAGATGACCCTTTGATAATTAGGGTTAGTTGAGTCCGTCTAATCTATGGTAAGGCAAAAAATCCCCCAAATTGGGTCCAGGGTGCTATAGGGTTGTTTATCATCAACCTTTAAGTCATTACCAAAGCATGAAGAGGTCTTTTTTTATATTGATCCTTTTCTTTCTTTGTATAGGCATAGGTCGTGTCACAACTTTGTTGAACAAAAGGAAAGACCTTTAGGAGGGTATAGCAAAACTCGGAATGTGAGGCATGCCTCGCTTGCGCAACCCATGCTCCATAGGCACTAGGTGAGGAGGTGCCAAGCACCTTTCTACCTACTGAACTTGCATCACTATCAGTACATGCTCATGTCTACAGGAGTTTCCCTTGCCTCAGATCGTTCTTGACCTTGAGGAGGCTGGTCTAGATACAAAGCCCAAGCCCAAGCTTGTACACCAGAAAAGAAGGTTTGTGTCGGGCCCACAAAAAAAGAGGGCTTGTAGGACAGAGATCTCTCCCTCTTGCTTGGATCTGGCTAGTAGACACTTGACACATTCTTATTTTTACTTTGTTACCTTTTTGCCTTAGCATGCTTTAGAAAGTTACTAACTTAGCTTTAGTCTCTGCGAAAGAGGAAATTGTGTGGCCCCTAAAGGCTAAAAGGGGAAAGATGCGACCTATCATAGGTGTCACCTAATCGAGCGATTTTCATCTGCAAGGGGCTCAATTTTCTAGATCTCAGGACTTTCCCCCTTCCAATTGTCCAGATTGATCCTTGCTTCTATCTCGAGGCCTTGATAGTCAAACGACTCAAGGCTCTTTGAGAATAGGATAACCAAGAACTCCCTCTTTGACCCTTTAAGGGTCATTCATCAAGGTGGTTCAATCCTCGAAGGCATTGGGGACCTGCATTTGAGGGTGCTCTAGGCACTTCACCTTCCACGAGATCAACATCATTTGATGCATTTTCCATGAGGAGATGTTGTTGCCTTAGGAAGTGTGGTGTTTAGCCTCTTCCAAATAATATTTAAGTCCCTTTGTAAGTTGAACATTTACATTTGGACTTGTCACTCATTATTACCTCTTGACCTAGTGCAAGAGTTTCAAAAGGAGAATGACTTTCTTTTGAAGTATGTCTTGAAGCAAGTCAATCTGAAGAACAAGAAAAAATCCCTTAACTAGGAAGTGGATACCTTAAGAAGCTCCTTGGGGAGTGAGATGGCAAAATCAATCAAGAAACCAAGGCCATCATGGACCAACATGAGAAGATGGCTATTGTCGATAAAGAGTCCAAGAACTTGCGAGGCCTCTTAAAGCATCTAGGTGATAAAATGGAGAAGATAAACACCAAGGTCCATTCCTAGTTGCAGGACCTTGGTGAACATATCCTTTCCACTTAATGAATAACAAAGGTTGAGGAGTCGACCAAAGGGGTTATGGACTTCTATAAGGACATACTAGCAGAGCTTCACTCAAATGCTAACTGGACGGTTAAGGAGTTTAAACTTATCAATAAGAGGCTTAAGAATGGCTGTGAAATTAGTGCCTTGTAGGAGTTCTATAGCAGCTTCTTATCTTGTCGTTATCAAGTGGTGTAAGTGAAGCCAAATTCGGATTTGTCTTTTTGAATGCCTCCAAACCCCTTGGTGATGACTTCGAGGCCTAAAAGGCTAGTTGAGTGCGTTGCCTCTTGAAAAGGGCCACCTCATGAACATACAAAGAGGTTGCCTACACAAGTAGGGAAGTGTGAGTGTCATGCCTGAAAACCCACTCTAGGAGTCTTAGGACAATGACAAACTATATACTCAAGAAAATAAATTTTCTTAAGCAAGTAAGGCTACTGAGTGGCAAAGCAACTATAATTTTTGAAATCGGAACAAAATCCATAAAATCTTAAAGTTCTAAAGACCGGAATGAAATTCAAAGTCTTCTCTAAACATAAATAAATGGGAAAATTATAGAAACCCTTTTCAGGTTTAGCGAAACTTATGATTGTGTCATCGTTGTTTTAAAAACCTACACTTACGCCCTTCTAACTTTAACTCTATTAATATCCGTTAAGAAAAAAAAAAAAAAAAGGAAGAACTCTACTTTGCTCACAAAACATTCTTCCATTGAAACCCCCCCTAACTTCAACATCTGTCCCTACTTACCTCCACCGCTATCCATTCACCCATTGACAAATTTCTCCTCTTTCAATCTAGAAGAGTGAAGCACGATCGACATGATTTCCTTAACCAAAAACAAATTAGAAACTAGATCCCATCATAATTGCGTGCATCGGTGCTGCCGTCATCTTCTTCGCAGATCTCTCCAACTTCATTTCCTTCCCCATTTCAGTCAGTTGTCCTTTCAATCTCTACAACTTCCTCTTCTTCCCTCGTTTGATCCCTTGTCAGTTTCGTTCGAAGCCAAGCCCATTTGGTTGATTCCGTTTGAAGTCAATTTTGATTCTTCTCCTTACCTCGCTGTTTGGTCACCACGCCATTTAGTCACCATGCTGTTTGGTCACCCATTGCCACCTTCACCATTTTGGTGTCTTGGCCTGCCCACGGTCACCCATCGCCTAGCCCACGGTCACCCATCACCTAGCCCACAGTCACCCATCGCCTATCACTATTTCATCGTCTTTGGTCACCCATTGCCACCTTCACCATTTTGGTGTCTTGGCCCGCCCATGGTCACCCATCGCCTATCACTATTTCATCGTCTTCGCTCACCCATGATCACCGTAGAGAAAAAAAGGACTGTGATGGGAGAGAGAGAGAAGGGGCAGTGATAGCTGAAAGAGAAGGGTGGTTGAGGGCAGAGAGAGCAATAGAGAGGGGCAGCGATGATGAGGGTTTCTTTAGATTAATGGTTATTCCTGTTAGATTTATTGGTTTTATTTGAACAAGTTTTAGTGGTTAGGGGTAAAGTTTTTAAAGAAGAATGTTAGGAAGGCAAAGTCAGCCATTTTCTTTTTTTTTTTTTGTAGTAATGGTGAATGATGAAGTTAAAGTTCGAGGGGGTAAGTGTAGGTTTGTGAAGCAGTGAGGGCACAATTATAGGTTTTGCCAAACCTCAGGGGGGTTTTTGTAATTTTTCCTAAATAAATTTATAGTAGTACTAATAAAATGTTCTTGACTGCGTCGAACCATAGTTGGTCTTATAGTTGCTCCCTCGCTAGCTAACTCAAACTACTTGTTATCTGTGAGTGAAGGTGAAAAGTGGTGAGCACAAGTACCCAACAATTAATAGGTTGTTCACCACTCTAGAAAATAGAATATAGTATATGAAACATATAAGGATCAAGCAGTGCAGAAAAATATTTGAAGAGTTCAAAACTAGTCACTGAAATAGCAATTACGAGAATAGAACAAATAATATTTTGATTAAAAATCATTAACCAAATAGAAGCGCATTAACAAAATAGATATTCAAAGTAGAGTAAGCAAGGTCATCACAATGGCTAAAATTAAACTGTTGTAACATGTTCAAAACCGACTAAGAATCACTATTTGTTGAGCACCCAGAAGGAGTAGTCCTAAAAACATTGCACCGCAAACTAGAACACGATGGAATACTATACTGGACGGTCCACAATTACATTTTCCCAATACTATGAGCATAAAACCAACACTCACTAAATAAGAGTTGAAATAGAAATTCAGAGTGTTACAATTGTCATAAAAATTTCTCTGCAAAATATCACAATCAAAACATACTTGATCCCAACTTAATTAATCAAACATAATATGTTGCATAAATAAGGTAGAATTCAAATAAATAGATAAACAAGTAAACAAATAAAATACTTGGAAAACAATTTCAAATAAAGCATGTTTTTGAAAACTCTTATTCTTCTTCAAAATAAGTTTAATGAAAATATCTTAAATCATAAATTTGAAAGATTATTAAGTTGGAAAACTGAACACTTTGTAGATATAATACATACATAATATCATAGCAATATAAATTTTAGAAATGGTGGAGCCACTTCAAAACACACCTTTCCAACTCCTAAAATAATGGTTTAGTCACCTAAAACAATTATGCAAAAGTTTTTTTCAAAATACAACCAATTCATGAAATAACCTAAATTTACTTACTGACAATGGCCCAATTAAACATTGCTAGAGCCTAAGAACCTGTTGAACTAGTGTTTAAAGCCCCATGGACTGATTATATGTCTTGGCCTCAATCTTTTAGTGGTCAAATTGTAACAATTTAAAAATTAGGATGTTTATGAAATTGCCTCAAAACCCTAGGGACTATGTTGTAATTTGCCCAATTTTTGCTCAGAATATGAATTCTTCCTCCACTCTTTTAAAATCCTCCTATAACTTGTTGAACACCACCATAACCAGCAAAATCATACATGAATAAAGTCAAGATGCTCTAATCCCATAGATCTTTGGAAGAAAGAAAGAAGATCTAAAGTAGCATAAACTTACTTTTCATGGAAATTGAAAGAATTTTAGAGAGAATAATGAGGAAAGGGATGGTAATTCATTCCATACCTCAAACGATCATAACACATGCATATACCATGAGAAAAATTTGAATTACAAATATTAATTAAAATATAAATATGGTAAATAGCTGATGTAGCATCCTGCTCTACGCAAGCTAGTACCTCCAAGTACTACTACTTCCAAATTAACATCAAACCGAAAGCTCTATTTATTTAATAACATAAAAGTCTTCTTGTCTTATAGTTTCAATAACAATGCTTCTTGCTTTAAGACACTTATCCTTAAGGGTCAATATACTAAGGAAGACGAGCTTTAATGGCTGCATACTCTTCCTAGTGGCATCCATTACTGTTGAATTTGAGCAACGTACCAAAGTCTTTGTTATAGCTTCATTTCCTTTCTTGTCCACCCATCAAGCTAGTATTACCACTGGAACAAGAGCTTCTTTCTCCATTATGGATGGTAAACAAGGTATGGCCACAATATCCCTCACTTTTTTCTTTAGCAATAAAATGTGAAAAACATTGTAGATTTTGGCCTTTGGGGTAGAGCTAGACAATAAACAACAGGCCCAATCTTTGCTATCACCTCAAATGGCCCATAGTATTTTGCAGCAAGCTTGTGGCTAAATGGTGTTTGCAGCATCCTTTGGTGATATTTTTTTCAGTTTGAGATATACCCAGTCTCCCATTTCAAAAAATATTTCAGTTCTCTTTCTATCTGCATGTTGTCTCATGTGGTTTTATGTAGATTTCAAGTTTTTCTTCAACTCTCTTAATATAGCCTCCTGTGTCCTTAGTTGTTGGTCTACTACTTTCACCATGGAGTCAGCACGAAGTCCCCTGGAACATAAGAAATATGAATGGGCGAGGGTCTATTGTATAACACCTCATAAGGTCTATACTTAAGGGATGTGTGAAAACTGATGTTATACAACCATTCAGCCAAATGTAGCCACTGTACCCATTCACTTGACTTCCACTAAACATACACCTCAATAAGCCTCCAAGCACCTATTGACCAGATCTGTTTGCCTGTTGGTTTGGGGATGGTAGGCTATGGACAAAGATAACTTGACCCTTTGCTTCCTAAAAAGCTCATACCAGAAATGGCTAATGAACATGGACCTTCTGTCTAAAATGACTATTGGTGGCATACCATACAATTTGTAAAGATGTTCAATGAAGACTGTTTACTATATTAGTGACTATATATGGATGCCCTAATCCTATAAAGTAGGTGTATTTGCTAAATCTGTCCACAATTACTAGGATAACCTTTTTGCCTTAGAACTTTAGAAGCCCATCAATAAAATCCTTAGAGATATCTATTCATGGCATGTTAGGAATCGCAAGTGGTTGTAGTAACCTAGGGCTGGTAGTATTACAAAACTTGTTTTCCTAGTATGTCACAATTGTGAATATAGTTGTGGATATCCTTGTGCATTCCCTTCTAGTAACACCATTGTTTGAGCTTTCTCTATGTCATTTCAACCCCTGAGTGCCTCTGATAGCACCATCATGCATCAATGAGATCATTTGTTGCCTTAAACCCGGGTCTCCTCCCACCATTAAGCTACCATTCCTCCTTAATATATCCTGATTGTAGGTGTATTTAAGGTAGGGGCTACCATCTGCAAGTTTCCTTTTGATGATGTCCTGCATGTCAGTATCCCTTTACTAGCTCTTCTTTATTTGTTGTAGTAAATGAATGGTTACATAGGAAGGAACAAGTCTATTCAAGTTACCCTATGGAAACCGAGATAAGGCATCCGTGACCAAACTATCCTTCCTCTTTTTATATTTTATCTTAAAATCATAAGGCAATAGCTTCACTATGAATTTTTGTTGAAGAGGAGTGAGGATACGCTACTCCAAAAGATGTTTCAAGCTCTTATAATATATTTTTATAATGAAGTGTCTTCCTAATAAATAAGGTCGCCACCTTTCCACTGCTAATACCATGGGAAAAATTTCTTTCTCGTAAGTTGACCATGCCTAATGTTGAGGTGATAAAGCCTTGCTAATATACGCTAGAGGGTGGCTTTGTTATTGAAGGACCGCCTTTATTCCCTTCTTACATGCATCTGCTTATACCATAAACACCTCATTAAAATTAGGCAAGGCTAGTATTGGGCCCATGCTCATGGTAAAGTTTGAGGGCCATAAATGTTTCTTGGACTATAAGCCCCCATTGGAAGTCATTTTTTTAAACAGCTCAGTAAGTGGTCTAGTGATCACACCATATTTTGTGACAAAATGCTAGTAGTAGCCTTTAATACCTATGAACCCTCATAATTGCTTGATACTAGTAGGTTCAAGCCAAAAGATCATCGCTTCAATCTTCCTAAGATCTATGGCAACTTGATTATGTTTGATAACATGCCCAAGACAATTAATCTGTCAAAACATTTTGACAAAAAGAGTCTTTCTATAGTATTGTCAAGACTTGCTCTATATGCTTTATATGTTGCTACCATGTTGGACTATATACAAGGATGTCTTCAAAGAAAACTAGGACACACTTTCTTAGCTGCTCCTTAAAAATCTTGTTCACAAAGGCTTGGAAAGTGGAAGGAGCATTGGATAATCTAAAAGGCATTACAAGGTACATAAAATGCCAATTGTGGCTTCTAAAAATAGTCTTGCCTACATCATTTAGGTCCACATGGATATGATGATATCCATATCTAAGATCGAGCTTGGTAAATAACCTAGCTCCTCACAATTCACCCAAAAATTCTTTGATAATAAAAATGGGGAACTTATCCTTAATAGTCCATTTATTCAATTCTCAATAATTAATGCACATTTACCACATTCTGTCCTTTTTTACAAGAATAATGAGGGAAGAGAAGAGGCTTTTACTTAGTTGAATTACTCTAACTTTTAACATTTTCTCAATCATCTTCTCAATGATATCTTAATGATAATAAAAATGGGGAACTTATCCTTAATAGTCCATTTATTCAACTCTCAATAATTAATGCACATTTACCACATTCTGTCCTTTTTTACAAGAATAATGAGGGAAGAGAAGAGGCTTTTACTTAGTTGAATTACTCTAACTTTTAACATTTTCTCAATCATCTTCTCAATGATATCTTTCTGGCCTGTCGGGTACCTATAAAGGCGCATATTAATGGTAGATGTGCCCTCTTTCAACATAATCCTGTGGTCACACTCTCTGTGTGGAGGCGGGGTAGTAGGCTATTTAAAGAGGTCTATAAACTACTCCAGCAATCACCATTATTGTATGTTGCTTGTGAGTCCAATTCCAAACAAGTAACCACATCATCTTAAGGTGAGCTGTCCTCTACCCAACCCATTAACTGTAGAGCATAGGCTTAGCCATTTGCCTTACCTTCTGTGTAATGCGAAAGCTTGTGTATTGATTTCTCTGAACAACAGGTCACCTATGATTTATCTGAGCCCCCTTAAAACCATTTGTCTCCCTTGGTATTTGAAGGCCATCCTCATTTTTTTAAAGTTCCAACTTATGTTCCCCAAGTTCTTAAGCCATTGTACTCCAAGCACTATTCACATCCCCCAAACGGAATCAAATAGAAATCTGCCTTAAATTCAGTATATTGCAGCTTCCAAGTGATGCCTTGACACATGCCTACACTCCTCAAGATAGTTCTATTTGTGACTTTTACTCCAATAGGGCTGACTTGCTTTAGACGGCACCCCAACTTCTTGGCCACATTGATGTCCATGAAAACATGGGTTCTACCCAAGTCTATCAACATCTATAGTGGTCATTTTCCAACATATCTTGTGACTTTCATAGTGTTGAACACTAGATTTCTAGAAATTGCATTCAAGGAGATTTGAGGTGTTTCCCCATCTTCTGGCTCCTCAATTTCTTCCTCACTGTCACTCTCAACTTCAACCTCCTCAACATTATTGTTCAAGATTTCAATCTTATGGAGCTGCCCTTTCTTACATCTATGACCTAGGGTAAAAGGTTGATCACACTAGAAGCACTTATCCGTCGCCCGTTTATTGGCCATCTGCTATGCTGTGAGCTGTTTGATTCCCTTAGAAGTGGGTTTGTTGCTTAAGGAAGTAGGTGGAAGCACCTGTTTATTAGGGTGAGATTGAGGTGTAAGGAGCAACCCTTTAGATCTATCTAGTGATAGTCTGTTGAGTCTCACAATGTTAGTGGCTTCTTGAAGCTTAGCCAAACTACAAGCTTCAACTAAGGTTCTAGGCTTTAACATCTGAATGGGAAAATGTATCTTGTCACTCAACGAGCCAAAAAACTTACTGACCACCAGTTCTTCATGCAATGGATGGGAACTTTTGTGAGTAATGCATCAAATTCTCTCTGGTAAACTTCCACTAAGCTGTGCTGTTTCAAAAATTTCAAATCCACCATGGTTTTGTCATACGTAGAACCAACTTTAGAACATATAGTTTTAGAACCTTTTACCTTAATGAAACTTTGGTGCCATTAAAGTGCTTTTCCCTCAAGATGGATCAATGTAATTGGTACCTTGAGGATCTCTGCTACATTGTCAATCATGAAGAATTGCTAGCAACGGAAAAACCACCCATCTATATCATTAGCTCCAAAATGAAGAAAATTAATTTGCGATAAATGAAAGAAACTCAAATTTCTAGTTAGAACAATCTTAGGTGGCGGAGTCACCATATTAGCTAACAACATTTGACTGACTCCAAATCCATCCACAACGTAGGTTTGATTTTGAGAATTTTGGATCATAATAGCTAGGCTGGTTGCCATGTCCTTCAATGAGGCCAACTCGTATATATTTTTCTTCTTTTGCTCCATGGAGAAGGCCACGAACTTCTCAATGGATTTCTTACATTCCTGGTTCTATGTTATGTCTGCCATTGTAGGTACCAAGATAGCCGCTTTGATTCCAAAATGCTATGTGAAAAAATTTGAGAAGTTCTAAACCTAGAGATCTTTGGAAGAAAGAAAGAAAATCTGAAGGTAAGGCAGTAGAAACTTACTTCTCAAGGAAATCAAAAGAATTCTAGAGATAAGAATTAGGAAAGGGACGATAATTCATTCCATACCTCAAACGATCATAACACATACATATATCATGAAGAAAATTTGAATTATAAGTACTAACTAAAATAGAAATATAGTAGATAGCTAACATCACATCCCACGGTATGCAAGCTACTACCGCCAAATACCATTGCTTCTAAAATGATGTTGGACCCAATGCTCTATTTATTTAATAACTAACATAATGGTCTTAATGACCCTTCCCGCCTCAGAGTTTTGGTAAACCTCACTAAACGTTTCCTTAATTCATTCTAAGCAATCTTAATCATCAATTATCTATTCCAATAATTAAAAATAAACCATATTTAATCAAATCATCAACCTAAATTCCTCTTCAAGTCCTAAGAATAACTAGCATATGCATTGAAAAATGACTAACAATCATTCACCAATGATTCTTCTTCTGAAGAGAAAATTCACAAGTACTTCCTTTTTTTATCGTCAATTGATGATTTCCTCCTCCACTTTTTCAACACAAAGTAGTAGTTATATGAGAAAGTGAGAGAAATACCCAAAACTTAATTTTTTTTTCTATTTCCCCATTTTGAACAACTCCTTTTCATGTCCTTTTTTTATTTTTTCTTTTCATCTTGGACCTTAACAAAAAATGCCCAAAATAATAAAATAAACTAAATTATGGCTAGGCCATTACATCCTCCCCCCATAAAATAAGTTTCAACCTCAAAACTTACATCCATTGGTGAATAGAAACATATACTTCTCATGCATCTCCTCTTCGCATTCCCATGTAGTTTCTAATAAGAAGTGTTTTTCCTAGCAAACTTTCACAAATAGAACAATGCATCTCCTTAATACTTTCTCCTCTCAATCAGGAATCTCCAATAGTTGCTCCCCATATGTCAAATTTGGCTTAATGTCAATCAGTTGATGTTGAACTATATGATTTGGATCTTGTACATGCTTATGCGACATCGACACATAAAACACGTTATGCACTCCTGATAAAAATGGTGACAACACAACTCTATAAGCAACATCCCCAACTCAATTATAATTTCAAAAAGACCCACATATCGTGGGCACAATTTCCCACATCTCTTGAACGTCATACTCCTTTCATCAGTGACACTTTAATGTAAACACTATCTCCTACTTTGTGTGATGCATAAGTGAGTATGAATAAATCGATTGTTCTCTACTATCACTATAAATATATTTGAACTCAAAATTTTTCAGTCATCCATGTCTTCCCAACATATCAGTGACTTGCATCTCCATCCATACAATGCCTCATAAGGTGTCATTCCAATGCTAGACTAATAGCTATTAGTGTAAACACTAAACAAATTCAATAAGTGCTAAATAATCATCCCAATTACACCCAAAATCTAGCACACAAGCTCAGAGCATATCCTCAAGCATTTGAATGCTTCATTCTAACTATTCATCAATTTGGGGATGATAGGCAATGCTGAAGATGAATTAAGTTCCTATGGCCTGCTGCAATTGTCCCCAAAATATTGAGATAAACCTGGAATCTTTATCTAAAATAATATTGCTGCGCTCTAGCAGTTGTAACCCAAGTGTAGGTTCTTGCAAGTAATAAAATTTGAGGAGTCCGAGTACCACAGGGAAGTGAATTAAAAATACAAATTACAGGATTTTAAGAGAGAAAGTATTTGGTGCAAAGTGTGAACAGGTATAAATTAAAATTAAAATTCAATTAAAATAGCTAAGGTTAGGGGATCCACTTTTAGTATATCAGTTTTAATTAATTTTAGCCAATCTTACCACTCAATTGAGATCCACACATAAAGGAGGTCCCAAAAGGGGAATTTAGTTAGTATTAACTTTCATTGATCTTAAAACGCCAACGCTTGCTAATGGGTTCAAGTATCTATCATGCCAACCTTTGTAACTCAAGATTCCAATATAATCGGTAGAGCCATGTTTTACAGAGGGAATCAAACAGCTTTTGTGCCAATGATTTGACTATGATGAATCAAGACTCTTACTTAACAAGGAAGGAAATTAAATAGATTAAGGAAGAAAATACCGTTAACGTTGTGATGTTGTGATCCATTCAAATCAATCATAACCTCTATACCAAAAGTTTCACCCTTTCACCTTAGCAAAAAGAAGATTATTTAGACATAATAAAAATAAGCAATATGTAGAAAGATGAAATAAACATGGATTGAAAGATCAAAGGAAAGAACAAGAACAAGAACAAGAACGAGAAAACACTTAGACAGAGCTTTGGTATTGAAAACAAGAACAAGAACAAAGAAAACAAGCTAAAGAAAATACAAGAACATAAAGGAGGCCTAAGAAAATGGCAACCTTCACCCTCCCCCCAAAGTGCTTATTTATAGAGTTTTGGGGTGGGTGAAATGGTAAAAATAAAATGGTAAAATGTAGGTAAATACAAATCAACAATGACATGCTGCAACTTCTTTTAACTTTTTGGTCATCGTAGACATCAGATTAGCTCTTCCTCAAAGCATGGAAGTTGTATATCTCCTCTTTAGCTTCGAATCGATAGCTTGCTCATTCAAATCGGATATCTGTAGCTCAAGTTATGATTTTCCTACTGAAACTGCTCTTTAGCACACGAAATAACGAAGGGTCTCATCTATAATCAGATTTCGGCAATGAAAACGATCAAACTAGCTTGCGAAATGAAGCAGAGTTGAAGATCTATGTGTTGGCTTTCAGATGAATTTAAAATCACTTAGTTCCGATGCCTACAGCTCTAGATATGATTTTTTCTCGTGAAAGGCCGCCAAGTAATGATTTTTACCTACATAAAAAATAATTATTTAATATATATATTTTAATATTAATGAACAGTAAATCACGTATATACAGTAAATATGCATATGAATAGTGAAATACGCGTACGAACAGTAAGTCGGTGAATAGCGATAGGTGAATAGTAAAAATGAGTGAATAGTAACCAGGTGGAAAAATGCTCAGAATATAGAAATTAATCATATTCAAAGTGTATAATGATGTTTTAAACCTTTAATAACAATACATTTATGAGTATTCATCACACCCCCCAACCAGGTTCTTGCTAGTCCCTAACATGTGTAACCTAAGAAAATAAACAAAATACATAATCTAACAACTCATGACAGATCATGCTATGAATATATAACACTTGTAAACTTGACTTGCAAGTAAGTAATGAAAGGAGAAAAAGTTAAGTCTTCGTTACCAGAGGTAGAAGATCACTCTCTAAGTATTTGCACTTATTTTAAAATGGGGTTTGTGAACATCTTACTTTGTGTTTTTCAATCCCGAGCTTGCAAGGGGATCCAACTTTACCCTCACTATATTCTGCACGTAAATTTAAGTCCAATGGCCTTTCTACAAGGTTGTAATGAGGTTGGGTTTGGTGAAAGCGGGAATCGGATGGAGGTTTTTTAATAGTGGAGTTTAAGAGAACTAGTAATACAATAAATGCGGGCACCTAAAACTTTGTGAACAGCTTACTTTGTGTTTTTTAATCCCGAGCTTGCAAGGGGATCCAACTTTACCCTCACTATATTCTGCACGTAAATTTAAGTCCAATGACCTTTCTACAAGGTTGTAATGAGGTTGGGTTTGGTGAAAGTGGGAATCGGATGGAGGCTTTTTAATAGTGGAGTTTAAGAGAACTAGTAATACAATAAATGTGGGCACCTAAAACACTAAATACCCAATTCAACCCTAGTCTCCAAGTCCTCTTCAAAACACAATTTCTTAACAACACATGAGTTTAGAAAACAAATATGGTTGAGTTTCAAACTTATTGAATTTAACAATTTTTTTTTCTTTTTTTTACCTCTCTCTATTTCAAAAATAGTTGGCCTCATTTGACTTAAACAAATATTAAGGCTGAAGTTGTGTTTTTTTTTTTTCAAAATTGTCTCCCATGATTATGCATTTATCTATCAGAAAAAAATAAAAGAAGATGTCTTTCATATTTACTTTAGTATGGATTCACATGGATATGAGCATATATAATTTTATTTGAAAGAGAAATAGAACAATTTTTTTTAGACTGTCATAAAAGAAAAAGAGGCCAAGTATTATGAAATGAAAGAATTTTTTTTTATATATTTTTTTAACGTTATTTTGTGAGGACTTTTTCTTATGGTCTCGCTTTTACCCTTTTTTTCATTATAAATAACAAATCAACATTTGTTTAAAACTCAACCATCCAATGATACACACTCAATTTTTATTATTCAAGCTCAATTCACCCCAATTTTTCCACTATGACAAATTAAGCACAAGGTAACCTAATATATTTTGAAGTACACCCCATACTTATTCTTTATTTTACCAAAAACAACACATTCATTTTAATTCTCTAAATCCATAATCACATAAGCATCACTAGTTCCAAGGACAATAAAGGATCAAAATGAAGTGGAAGTGGTTAAATATATAGGGGTTCAAACAAAGAATAAGGCTATAACGCTCAAAAGGGCTCACTAAGGGATAATGTACAAGGTTAGCCTTTTGTTAAGTGGTTGGCCCTAAAATGCCATCTTCTTCTTTAAATTTACATACAAGAAGTGAGGTTGCATGGGTCCTTAAGGTCACCTATCCAAGCAAGGTCTAGCTCAAAACACAAAGTAAGCACTCTCAACAAAAAAATTCACACATCCTAATAAACACTAAGGGCTCAAAAGTGCTCACCGGTTATTTATTTTCCTTAGGTAACAAGAAACATACTTTAACTGCTTTTAAAAATTAACAACCATTTCAAATTTACAAGGTATACATCCAATGATGATATTTCCATGAGTTGGGTTCCTAAATGCAAACAAACAACCTAAATTCATGCTAAATGTTCCTACATGCAGCTATTTATGTTTGCACGAAAAAAAATGTTATACATGTCACATAAAATAGGATGCGTCTTAAGAGTGAAAAATTACTCTTTACCCAGCCATCATAAACTAAGTGCTTTGTCTAATGGTTTTAATATCAGAATGAGAGAGACTAAAAAAAAAAAAAAATCAAATATCAACTATCCAGATTAAGACATTGTCCCCAATGTCAAAATATAGATAAGAAGAGTGAAGAAGAGATTACCTGAAATAGTAGTTATTGAAAATGAAAAACCTGAAATAACTTAAACCAAAATAAAGAAAATGCTGGTAATAAAACTAAAAGACAAGATAAATAGATCGACAAGTCTAATTGCTCTCTTCCACAGTACTTCATCACTTATTAAGGATTGATAACCTGTAAGAAAAAAAAATAACAAAAATAAAATGACATTAATGTACAGTAGTTGTGATTGTGGCTCACATCTTCCACTGGTTTTACGTCCAGTAACGGCTTCAACACCTTCTATGAGTCGAGGATATGCTTCCCCATTCAGTTTTCTTACAAACTGGCAAACAGGGTCGTTTAAAGTCAGATTCCCAAGACTGTAACGCTCCCGTTCTTTATGAAAAATACTCCATAAACCAAGAAGTTCATTTTGCACTAATCCACAAGAATGTGTCTCAAGAGTCAATTGGATATTATCCAAAGAATCCTTACTCAGGCCATTCTTGATAAATTGTATTTTATCTTCTCGATTATCGGATACCATTCCTAAAGAACAACATCTAGTATCACAAGTTCATCGACCACATTTGTGACAAACTTGTAACCTTTTTGCTCTTCGCTTTTTGGTATAAGAGCTTTTGCCTAAGCCAGGCATGCGGGACATAAATGCATCTGGGGTTTCACTAGCCAAACGGACCTAACCAACGCACTTCTTCATGAATGCCTTTGTGCATAAAAACTCTTAATCGTTCACATCTAGCTTGGTAAATCCTTTTAAGAATATTTATTGAGAGAGAAGGAAAGTACTTTCACAAGCAGAAAGAGTAGAATCCATTTTTTTTAGAAGAAGTTGAAAGAAGGGAAAGGGAAAGAAATCAGTTATTATGGGAAACTGAAACAACTGACTTGAGAGCCATGGAGTACCGTATCCGCCACTTAACCGGGGAGAAATGAATCCTTCTTTTTGACAATTTTCAAAGGCTTTCTAGAATGCATGTACGTCTTTAAACAAAGAGGGTCAATGAAATCCAGACTGCAAAATCTTTACAGCTATTTTCTTTGACAAAAAATGCCCCCCGCACGTTTCAAAATAAGATAATTCAATGACACTTTTTACCTTATCCTCAGGTATGCATATTGTAAATATCTGGTCAGGACAGGATTTGAAAAGATAAGAGTTTTCCCAATAAAAATTTGTCACCTCATGTAGATATTTCTTCTTATCTTGGACACACCATTGAGCTTGCATCCGTCTTGTCACCAAAAAAATTGATAATATTAGCAAATTAAGGTACTGTAGTGATAGAAAATAGAAATTTGTCAAGAAAACAATAATTTATGGGTGCAGCCTCAATTGTTGAATTCGTTGTCAGTCTTGACAAATTGTCAACGATAACATTTTTGGAGCCATTCTTATCCTTGACCATAGTGTTGAATTCTTGGAGCAATATGATCCAGTGTATCAGCCTTGATTTAACATCTTTCTCTAATATTAGGTACTTCAATTGTTTGGGCAAGAGCTTCAACTTTGTTGTGTGGATTTTAGTTTGCTCTTCAACTTTAGATTTTCCCAACTCTTTAATTTTCGGTGTCCAACATGTGTTCCCCTCTTCTTGTGAAGAATCAAACAATGTACAAATGTATCCTGATCTACATACATATTTGATTCAAATGAATTAACTGGACAATTTTCTAGAGGATTAGAGATACTCCCTTCTTCGATATAGTTTTCCTTACTTGCGTTAATAACGCAGACATCTTCAACTTCATCTTCTTTTTCAGGAGGTTGCTTAAGTAAATTGAAAATATTTAACTCCAATGTCATATTCCCAAATGACAACTTCATCAATCCATTCCTGCAATTAATCAAAACATTAAAGGTTGCTAAAAATGGACGTCCCAAGATAACAGGTATTGAATTCTTGATTTCCACTGGTGGCATGTCCAAAACAATAAAATCCACAAGATATATAAATTTATCAACTTGGACTAACACATATTGAATGATTCCTCTAGGCATTTTCACTGATCTGTCAGCAAGCAAAAGAGTTACTTCAGTTGGTTTTAACTCACCCAAATTTAGTTTTTGGTAAACTGAATATAGAAGTAAGTTTACACTAGCCCTAAGATCAAGTAATGCTTGCTCAATTTTATGTTCTCCAATGAAACATTGTAATGCCCGGAAAATCCAAACTGATTAGGTCCCGGGGTAAGTGGATTGGGAGCCAAAGAATTTTCCTAATTTGGGAATTTAGCTGAATTAATGTGAGGGGACATTAAATTAAGTGTTAAGGATTCATGAAATTAAGCTTGGCTTAGGCCAAGAAAAATAATGGTGAAAATGGTGGATTTCAAAGATGAAGGACTCAATTGAACAAAGGAATTGTTGTAAGTTGGGCTCAATTGCCCAAATTCAAAAGATTGGAGGACTAAGTGGGGAATTGACCCATTTTCATGGCCTTGGATGCCATGGCTAGCCATGTCCATTCAAAATAATATATTTTATGCCACCTCCACCTCCACCCACACCTCCACTCACCTTTGTCCCCCACCTTCACCACTTCATCATTTAACTTCACCAACTCTTCCAATTTGTCCCCCCACTTTGTCTCCCACTTCCCATTTGAATTATTACTCCACTAAGGCATTATTCCCACCCATTTTGGACACCCATAACCGTACATACACTCCCCCATTCAACAAAATACATTTCTTCACTCATCTCACCTCATTCAAGCCATTTCACTCTCTTTCTTCAATCTCTCTCTACAAACTCTCTCTCCCTTCTCTCTAGTTTTGGCCAACACTTGTTCTTCTCTCCAAGAACATTTCTAACTCTTCTCCTTCCTCCAAAAATTCTGCCATCACTAGAAATCACCCTTCCATAAATTAAAACCAAGTGTTCTTGGTGGAATTCATGCTCTAAACACCCAAAGAGCAAGAATCAAGTAAAAGATTCAAAGAAAACCAAGGAGAGAAATTTGGCCATCTTCATTTCTTAGAGGTTTTGAACTCTTCTCAAGGAGTTCTTTGTGTATATGAGCTTCTAAGCTCATTGGGAGGAAGAATCAAGAAGAAAATTTGAAGAACATCAAGCACACAAAATTCGGTCTCACCTCCTAGTCGAGGTTTCGTAAGTGTGAACCAAGTATTCTTGGTATTTTGATGTCTTTAAGATAATTACCAAGTGTTCTTGGTATTTTATGGATTACTAATTTATTTGGCCATTTTGGTTCTTGTGCTAGAAAATCATTTCTAGAAACCAACAAGCGAGGAAATCGAAGGAAAACAAGCTTCTAAGAAGCTTTCGGTATTGGTAAGGATTCCTATACTCTTTGAGTATTCGGGCCCCTAGGTGATGGTCAAAGAACCATATGATCCTAGGTGTGCTAAGAGGGCATAAGTTAAATTATTGCTTCGGCAATTCTGTATCGCTCATGAGCTAAGTTAAGTAAGCAAGCATTATGGGCTAGGATTTAAGTAGGCCACCTTAAATTCCTATGCTAAGTGAGATCTCCGAAAATGAAAAGTATGTGAAATTAATGAAATAAAACTTGAGGGATGCTTGCTGCCCTTCTGTAAATCAAGGTGTTAAGTGGCGTGTGTTTGTGTGCTTCTATGAATTTGTTGTGCATGCTAACTCCCGATTTCGATTATTATTGTATATACATGTATCTTTGTGTTTTCTTTGTCTTTATGTTTTCTTTGCAGGATTTTTGGAATATTTATTGCCATTACATTCTTGGCATATGTTAGGCCATAAAGGCCATATGTTAGGCTTTGGAAGCCATACGGAATCCTTATTGAGTTTTAAAACTCACCCGCCCTACTCTACTTTTGTAGGTAAAAGTGTGCTCGAAAGATTGAGCTAAAAGTCTTGAGTACTCTTTTTGTGGTATAAAGGTTGGGTATGTGTATGGTATTGCTCAATTATACTAAGTATTCTAAGTATTTTAAGTTGCTTGAAAATCAAGCTAATAAGCGTGGACTTTGTGTGCAGGACTACGAGTCTAGAGTTTGTGGGAACAACGTCTTAAGGTGGATAATTAGTGTTCCTTGGCACTATGATTTATGGCTTGATTTTAAGCATGTAATTTGTTGGTCTAAGTTTAGTGACCAAATTATGGACTTAGTTAAAATTCGGCCAAACTTGATTTTGGGCTTGTAAGATGGACTATGGACACTTTGGGTGCTTTTATTGCTTGGTGGACTTACCAAGGCCCATGCATGTTTTATGGAAGTATGATTTTCATGAAAATCGGAAGCATGTATAAATTGGGCTTAAATGCATGTTTTGGGCTTAAATAAGAAATTAGAAAATTTGAATATATTCTTGGTTAATTTTGGGCCATATGCATGTTAAGTATGGAAAAGGCCCATAAGCCCATGTTTATGTTGAAAGCATGCTATGTTTGGCTTTGTATGCGCACTCAAAGAAAAACATGCAAATAAACTTGGAGAAGCATGAAATTGGATGCATGTGTAAAGATTGGCTAATAAGGAATTCAAGTGCACGTACGTGAATTAATATATGCCTAAGCATTAGTTGCATCTAAAGGCATTAAGTGATTATGTGCACTAGTGAACACCAAAACACATAAGCATGCAAAGCATATGCATGAAAATAAGTTTTCAAACTTAAGTTGGTATTTTGGATGCCATGCATAATCTTGGCTAAAGCTTGGTAAATACCATGAAAATGAACACATGAAATCCACATAGGTGCTAGTTTGTTTCCAAGAGCACTTAAACTTAAACCTTTAATAAGAACATAACAAGCTAGTACCAGTAAGTATCCTGGGGTTCGTGCCCATAAGCCTTAGTGAGTAATAAAAGTCCCTTCGGTTTAATTAAACTTCCGCTGCATGTTTTAGATAATTGGGCCCGGATGGGCCAGGGGCAGTTTAGGGCACGACAGCTTGGTATCAGAGCAAGTTTGCTCTGAAGGACCAAAGTTTTGGTCTATGATTCTTAGTATAGACTTGTTCCCACATAGGTTAAGTCCACTAATGAATATTTATGAATATTGAGCAATTGTGTGCCTTGCTTGTTGTTAATTGTAGGATGAGAACCAGAAATATGAACCGAGGCCGAAATGGAAATGAAAATTCCCATCAAGGGAATGAAAATGCTGGCTTTGTGCCAGAGGCCCAAGTCAGGCCTTATGAGCCCATCAGGGCTAATGTTACTGGGCCTAGCATTAATGCCCAAGAAGGAAGAGAAGCAAGAATGGAAGCAATGATGGAAGCTATGCAGGCCAATATGGCCCAATTAGCAGCTAGCATGCAGATCCTGGCAAGGGGTCAAGCCCAAGTCCCAGAGCCTGCTGGGCAGCAAAGAGAGCCACCAATGAGAAGGAGGCCAGGAAAAGAACCTGTACTCGATGATCAAGCTAGCGAGAATGGCGATGATGAGGACGAAGAAAGAAGAAACCCACGAGCAAGAAGAATAAGATCTGAGATCCAACAAGAATTAAGAGAAGAAGAGGAAGAAAGTCCAAATGCAGAAGAGCTGGACATGGAGGATATTGATGGACCTACCCAACTCACTGCCACCACCAGGGCAGTGAGGGCGCAAAGAGGGAGGCCCAATATTGATAATGCTGGGGGCCTAAGAGAAGGCCAATTGGAGGGGTTCCTTGCCCTAAAACCTCCAGTATTTAAAGGAAGTTGTAACCCAGATGAAGCAGAATTTTGGAAAAACCAGATCGAAAAGATCTTTGAGAGAATGGAGGTTTCCGCTTCTCAGAAGGTCTTACTGGCAACCTTCAAACTAGAAGGAAATGCTGAGTTATGGTGGAGAGCAGTCCATAGGACATATGCTAGCAAAAATGCTAGGCGGCCTGCTCAAAGGAGAAGAGCAATGAGATGGCCCGAATTCGAAGAAGTGTTTCATCAACAATACATCGGTGAAGCACAGAAAGACCAAAAGCAGGTTGAGTTTGACCTGCTTGAGCAGAAAGAGCTCTCCGTACTAGAATATGAACAGAGGTTCAGTAACCTCATAAGATATGCACCACAGTACGATGATCGAGAGGATATAAAGGCCAAGAGGTTCCTTCGAGGACTTAGGCCAGAGCTGAGGCAAATACTCAGAGCAGTAGGAGCCAACAAATACCACGACATTGTACAGAAGGCTATGGCCCTAGAGCAAGAGTTCAGGGGACAATTCATGATTGGCTCCGGAAGTACCAGTAGACTACAAAAGCCCTCTAAAAAGAGAGGAAAAGATAGCTTGGCATATGAGCCAAGAATGGATAAGAGAATGAAGGCCACAGCCCCCTACGGGCCACAATGTGAAACGTGTGGTAAGTTCCATGGCCAAAAGCCATGCTACAGGCTCACTTCCGGATGCCTAAAATGCGGCGCCCAGGATCACTGGGTAAAAGACTGCCCTGCCAAGGGAGAAGATCAGAGGACCCCGGGAGGGTTCAATAACAGATGGGCACATAGACAATTGCCCATAAAGAGGCCCAATATACCTCCACCACCGAGGAGGGACCAGGGCCCTAGCATGCCCCAGGGCAGGAATAAACAAGCTCAAGCTGCTGGAAGAGTATTCCAGATTGAGAGTTCGAGAAAAGCACAAGAGGACCCAGAGGACAACAGAGCTGGGGACGATGAAGAAGAAATGGACCAGGCCGGGCTGGTCAGGCAAACTCTTGCAGGTACCATTATTATTAATGGTTATGAGGTATCAGTTTTATTTGATACCGGTGCATCTTTATCTATAGTATCCTCTAAGCTAGTTAAAGATATGAACCTAGAAGTATGCAATACGGATAAAATGTACCTGGTTAAAACTGCCGGGAACGAGGTCTTGATAACATACCATATGGTAAAAGATTGCATGCTTAGGCTAGGTGAGCTAGAGCTTAGAGCCGACCTAATAATCTTGGATACTAATGGATATGATATCATACTAGGTATGAACTGGCTTAGTACCAACCGGGTAGTCATAGACTGCCATGCCAGGCAACTTTATCTGCCTGGACACAAACCTCAATCTTTGAAAAAATCTTCTAGGTTAGTCCTAGAACATCTTTTGAAAGTGGTGGAACACAAACCCCTAATAATAAAAGGTGAATACCTAGGGTTAAATGGAACTGAAGTTGAAATAGAGCTGGGTAAAATACCCATAGCAAGAGAATTCCCTGAAGTGTTCCCCACTGATCTCCCAGGACTCCCTCCTGCAAGAGAGGTTGAGTTTGAGATCAAATTGGTGCCAGGAGCTGCACCAGCATCTATTGCTCCTTACAGGATGGCTATTCCTGAAATGGTGGAACTAAAGAAGCAACTGGATGAGTTGCTTGAGAAGGGTTTCATAAGGCCAAGTACATCTCCTTGGGGAGCACCTGTACTTTTTGTGAAGAAGAAAGATGGAACCCTTAGGTTGTGCATCGATTACAGGAAGCTCAATGCACTAACCATTAAGAATAAGTACCCCCTCCCAAGGATCGAGGATCTATTTGATCAGTTAAAGGGAGCTAAGGTCTTTTCCAAAATAGACCTCAGATCTGGATACTTCCAGCTGAGAGTCAGAGAAGAAGATGTCCTAAAGACAGCTTTCAGAACCAGATATGGTCACTTTGAGTACACAGTGATGCCATTTGGGCTCACAAATGCGCCAGCCTTTTTCATGGACCTCATGCAAAGAGTGTTCAAGGCTTATTTGAACCACTTTGTTGTGGTATTTATCGATGACATATTAGTGTACTCAAAGGATGAAGAAGCCCATAAGGAGCACCTGAAAAGGGTGCTAAGCCTGTTAAAGGAACATGAGTTATATGGCAAACTAAGTAAGTGCCAATTCTGGGCTAAGGAAATTGGGTTTCTCGGACATGTGATCAATGAGCATGGATTAGCTGTTGATCCCGAGAAAATCAAAGCTGTCTTGGAATGGAAGCAACCTCAGACTGTGAGGGACATAAGAAGCTTCCTAGGACTTGCTGGCTACTACAGGAGATTCGTGCCCAAGTTTTCTGTACTAGCAGCTCCGCTCACTCAATTGACAAGAAAGGACCAAAAGTTTGAGTGGAGTGAGCAATGTGAGGCTAGCTTCCAAGAACTTAAGGAAAGATTGACTACAGCCCCAATACTGGTTCTACCAGACCCTACTAAGGAGTATATAGTTTACACTGATGCTTCTCGGGTTGGGCTGGGCTGTGTCTTAATGCAAGGGAAGCAAGCAATAGCCTATGGGTCAAGACAATTAAGGCCTCATGAGAAGAATTATCCAGTTCATGATCTGGAGTTAGCGGCAGTGATCTTTGCTCTGAAGCAGTGGAGGCACTACCTACTTGGAGGCAGATTCCAAGTCTTCACAGACCACAAGAGTCTAAGGTACTTGTTTACACAAAAGGACCTGAACATGAGGCAAAGAAGATGGCTTGAGTACCTAAAAGATTTTGAGTGCGTCATCGAGTATACGGCCGGGAAGGCCAATGTGGTAGCTGATGCTCTCAGTAGGAAGTACACGGGAATACTCAAAGCCACTGGAGAGCCTACTAAGGCAGAGGTACTCAGTTTATCTGAATTGGCCCAGGAATGGAAACACTGGGAGATGGACCAAGTAAAGGTCCTAACTATTAGGTCTGAATGGAAAGACCTAATTCAGGAAGCTCAGCTTCAAGATGAGGAGATTCCCAGGATCTCTGGGCAAAAACGAGGGAAATTGTATCAAGGATTTTCCTTTAAGGCTGGAATATTATATTTCCAGAATAGGATTTATGTGCCAAATAGGAATGGAATTAGGCAACAAATCCTAGAAGAAGCCCACTCCAGCTTGATGAGTATGCATCCTGGAGCTCAGAAAATGTATAAGAATTTGAGATCCCATTTCTGGTGGCCATATATGAAGCAGGAGATTGGTGCTTCTGTGGCTAAGTGTATGACTTGTCAGCAAGTCAAAGTGGAACACCAGAGACCTGGTGGAAAATTACAGAGCTTACCTATACCAGAAAGGAAATGGGGATCCATATCCATGGACTTTGTAGTGGGTTTGCCACTGACCCGAAGAAAGAGTAATACAATCTGGGTCATAGTGGACAGATTGACTAAGGCAGCCCACTTCTTGCCCATAAACCTTACAGACTCCTTGGAGAAGTTAGCCCAACAATATGTTAAGGAGATAGTAAGGCTACATGGTGTACCAGACGACATTGTCTCAGATCGAGACCCAAGATTTGTTTCCAGATTCTGGAAGTCCTTGCACCATGCCATGGGCACTAAGTTAAAATTCAGTTCCGCATACCATCCTCAAACGGACGGACAGACTGAAAGAACCATTCAAACCTTGGAAGATATGTTGAGGTGTTGTATTATTGACTTCCAAGGAGAATGGGATAAACACTTGCCTTTAGTGGAGTTTTCGTACAATAATAGTCATCACTCAGTGATTGGCATGGCACCTTATGAGGCACTATATGGAAGGAGATGCATAACTCCACATTGCTGGCATGAGCCAGGTGATAAGTTGGAAATTGGCCCAGAACTCATAAGAGAGACTACTGGGAAAGTTAAGCTAATCCAGGAAAGGATTAAGGCTGCCAACAATAGGCAAGAATCATATGCCAACCTCAAGAAAAGAAGAGACCTGGAGTTCCAGGCAGGAGACCAAGTGTGGTTGAAAGTATCTCCCATGAAGGGAGTAATGAGGTTTGGTAAGCGGGGAAAATTAGCCCCGAGGTATGTAGGACCATACCTAATACTCGCAAGAGTAGGAAATGTAGCCTACAAGTTAGAACTACCACCTGAGCTGGGACATGTACATGACACATTTCATGTAAGCTTGTTGAAGAAGTGTGTCTCCGACCCTAAACAAGTGGTACATGTCACTAGTGTGCCCATTACCCAAGATCTTACATATGAGGAAGAACCAATTCGGGTATTGGCAAGGGACACTAGAAAGCTCAGGAGTAAGTGGATATCGATGGTAAAAGTCCAATGGACTAACCATTCTGAGGAGGAGGCAACATGGGAGGTTGAAACTGAAATGCTTAAGAACTATCCGGATACCTTTCCTAAGCTCCTAGGAAATTTGGAGGACCAAATTTCTTAAGGAGGGGAGTGTTGTAATGCCCGGAAAATCCAAACTGATTAGGTCCCGGGGTAAGTGGATTGGGAGCCAAAGAATTTTCCTAATTTGGGAATTTAGCTGAATTAATGTGAGGGGACATTAAATTAAGTGTTAAGGATTCATGAAATTAAGCTTGGCTTAGGCCAAGAAAAATAATGGTGAAAATGGTGGATTTCAAAGATGAAGGACTCAATTGAACAAAGGAATTGTTGTAAGTTGGGCTCAATTGCCCAAATTCAAAAGATTGGAGGACTAAGTGGGGAATTGACCCATTTTCATGGCCTTGGATGCCATGGCTAGCCATGTCCATTCAAAATAATATATTTTATGCCACCTCCACCTCCACCCACACCTCCACTCACCTTTGTCCCCCACCTTCACCACTTCATCATTTAACTTCACCAACTCTTCCAATTTGTCCCCCCACTTTGTCTCCCACTTCCCATTTGAATTATTACTCCACTAAGGCATTATTCCCACCCATTTTGGACACCCATAACCGTACATACACTCCCCCATTCAACAAAATACATTTCTTCACTCATCTCACCTCATTCAAGCCATTTCACTCTCTTTCTTCAATCTCTCTCTACAAACTCTCTCTCCCTTCTCTCTAGTTTTGGCCAACACTTGTTCTTCTCTCCAAGAACATTTCTAACTCTTCTCCTTCCTCCAAAAATTCTGCCATCACTAGAAATCACCCTTCCATAAATTAAAACCAAGTGTTCTTGGTGGAATTCATGCTCTAAACACCCAAAGAGCAAGAATCAAGTAAAAGATTCAAAGAAAACCAAGGAGAGAAATTTGGCCATCTTCATTTCTTAGAGGTTTTGAACTCTTCTCAAGGAGTTCTTTGTGTATATGAGCTTCTAAGCTCATTGGGAGGAAGAATCAAGAAGAAAATTTGAAGAACATCAAGCACACAAAATTCGGTCTCACCTCCTAGTCGAGGTTTCGTAAGTGTGAACCAAGTATTCTTGGTATTTTGATGTCTTTAAGATAATTACCAAGTGTTCTTGGTATTTTATGGATTACTAATTTATTTGGCCATTTTGGTTCTTGTGCTAGAAAATCATTTCTAGAAACCAACAAGCGAGGAAATCGAAGGAAAACAAGCTTCTAAGAAGCTTTCGGTATTGGTAAGGATTCCTATACTCTTTGAGTATTCGGGCCCCTAGGTGATGGTCAAAGAACCATATGATCCTAGGTGTGCTAAGAGGGCATAAGTTAAATTATTGCTTCGGCAATTCTGTATCGCTCATGAGCTAAGTTAAGTAAGCAAGCATTATGGGCTAGGATTTAAGTAGGCCACCTTAAATTCCTATGCTAAGTGAGATCTCCGAAAATGAAAAGTATGTGAAATTAATGAAATAAAACTTGAGGGATGCTTGCTGCCCTTCTGTAAATCAAGGTGTTAAGTGGCGTGTGTTTGTGTGCTTCTATGAATTTGTTGTGCATGCTAACTCCCGATTTCGATTATTATTGTATATACATGTATCTTTGTGTTTTCTTTGTCTTTATGTTTTCTTTGCAGGATTTTTGGAATATTTATTGCCATTACATTCTTGGCATATGTTAGGCCATAAAGGCCATATGTTAGGCTTTGGAAGCCATACGGAATCCTTATTGAGTTTTAAAACTCACCCGCCCTACTCTACTTTTGTAGGTAAAAGTGTGCTCGAAAGATTGAGCTAAAAGTCTTGAGTACTCTTTTTGTGGTATAAAGGTTGGGTATGTGTATGGTATTGCTCAATTATACTAAGTATTCTAAGTATTTTAAGTTGCTTGAAAATCAAGCTAATAAGCGTGGACTTTGTGTGCAGGACTACGAGTCTAGAGTTTGTGGGAACAACGTCTTAAGGTGGATAATTAGTGTTCCTTGGCACTATGATTTATGGCTTGATTTTAAGCATGTAATTTGTTGGTCTAAGTTTAGTGACCAAATTATGGACTTAGTTAAAATTCGGCCAAACTTGATTTTGGGCTTGTAAGATGGACTATGGACACTTTGGGTGCTTTTATTGCTTGGTGGACTTACCAAGGCCCATGCATGTTTTATGGAAGTATGATTTTCATGAAAATCGGAAGCATGTATAAATTGGGCTTAAATGCATGTTTTGGGCTTAAATAAGAAATTAGAAAATTTGAATATATTCTTGGTTAATTTTGGGCCATATGCATGTTAAGTATGGAAAAGGCCCATAAGCCCATGTTTATGTTGAAAGCATGCTATGTTTGGCTTTGTATGCGCACTCAAAGAAAAACATGCAAATAAACTTGGAGAAGCATGAAATTGGATGCATGTGTAAAGATTGGCTAATAAGGAATTCAAGTGCACGTACGTGAATTAATATATGCCTAAGCATTAGTTGCATCTAAAGGCATTAAGTGATTATGTGCACTAGTGAACACCAAAACACATAAGCATGCAAAGCATATGCATGAAAATAAGTTTTCAAACTTAAGTTGGTATTTTGGATGCCATGCATAATCTTGGCTAAAGCTTGGTAAATACCATGAAAATGAACACATGAAATCCACATAGGTGCTAGTTTGTTTCCAAGAGCACTTAAACTTAAACCTTTAATAAGAACATAACAAGCTAGTACCAGTAAGTATCCTGGGGTTCGTGCCCATAAGCCTTAGTGAGTAATAAAAGTCCCTTCGGTTTAATTAAACTTCCGCTGCATGTTTTAGATAATTGGGCCCGGATGGGCCAGGGGCAGTTTAGGGCACGACAAACATGAAATTGTTGGACAACCAGGATCCTTGTATTTCAAAGCAGCATTATTTTGAATAACAGAACTTACCTGCTCGGCTAAGAATGCTTTCTTTTTCATATTCAGGTTTCTTTTAACAGTGCACAAATCCTTTAAAAATTTGGCATAAGAGAGTACTTTTTTGATCACATCCAACAAAGGGATATTGATCTTTACTTGCTTGAAAATTTTCAAAATTTCAGGATTTTGGTTTACCTTCTTAGGAACAGTTAATGCCCGAGGAAATGGAGGTGCTGGTGGAGATTCAATTTGTTATTTGCTTGGCATAGGTTCAACCCCTTCTTTACTCTTAGAAGTCGACTTATAGTCTCCTTCATAAGGATCAGGAATGGATTTTTCAACAACCTTACCGTTACAGAGTGTAATGATTGACTTCATTTGATTCATGTTTTGACCTTTTGGATTCGCTTGTGGTTGAGAAGGAAATTTTCCTTTCTCCTGAATGTTGAGTGCAGATGCAAATTTTGCAAAAGTATATTTCAAATCAATCATTATTTGACTTGTTTGAGCATTGATAGACTCTTGCTTTTCAATGAATGAATGCACTGTATCTTCAATATTTTTCCTAAGAAGAGGAACATATAGTGCATACCATTAAGATTATTGAAAATTTTGTTGAGTGTGCAAAGGTGGTTGTGACGGTTGAGCATGATTGTCACTTTTCCAACGGAAGTCTGGATGATTCCTCTAACCTGGATTGTAAGTTTGCGAGTATGGATTTTGGGTTGGTCTCTCAAAGTTGTTCATTGCATTGACTTGTTCATAGAGACATTCTTTGAAAGAGGGCAAGGTTGGGCAATTGCTAGTGGGATGGTCATTGGTCTCACAAATGTGACAAACATTTTCTTCAACGGATTTTAATTGACCAATTTTTTTTATTTCTAAAGCCTCAACCTTTCTAGCTAAAGATGAAAACTTTACTTGAAGGTCATTATCTTTCTTAAGATGGTATATGCCTCCACTAGATGCAAGTGATTGAGCCATACCTGGGGCCTCATATGTACTAGTAGTATCCCAATTTTGTGCATTCTCTGCTAGCATGTCTAGATAATTCATCGCCTCATCAGGATCCTTATCCTCAAATGTTCCATTGCACATAATTTCCACAATTTGTCTTTCCCTAGGTGTCAAAACTTCATAAAAATGTGAGACTAATCTCCAAGTTTCAAAACCATGGTATGGGCATGTGTTAAGTAAATCTTTATATCTATCCCAACACTGGTAAAAAGTTTCTCTTGATTTTTGTGTGAAAGTTGTGATTTGCCTTTTGAAAGAATTTGTTTTATGGGCAGGAAATTTTTTTTTCAAAAATTATTGTTGCAATTCATCCCATGAATTAACGGAGCCTGACCTAAGATTCTGTAGCCAAGTTTTAGCTTTATCTTTTAAAGAAAAAGGAAAAAGCTTAAGCCCGATAGTGTCCATGCTATAGTTTAGGTTGTTATATGTGTGAAAGACTTCATCAAATTCTCTTAGATGCAAGTAAGGATTTTCGAAATCAAAGCCATGAAAAGTTGGTAAAAGTTGAATAATACTTGGCTTAAAGTTGAAGTGACATGCATCAGCAGGAGAAATTAGACATGATGGTCTGCTATTTCTTATGGGGTTCATGTATTTTCTAAGTGTCCTAGGCCGCTCTTGGTTATTATGAAGAGAATGATTATCTTCTTGTTCATTAATGTATTCAGCCATGTTTGAAGAAGATGAAGATTCTCTTACCAGTCTACTACTTGATGTACGTGACCAAGCTTTCATGCATTAACAAAATAACAACAAGAAAAATAAATATCAATAATAAATTAGGTAGGAGGCTCAGCCTTCCATACAATAATAATAAGAAAAATAAATAAAGAGGAAGTAATATGAACAAAAAATAAAAGGTAGGAGGCTCAGCCTTCCATTCAACAATAAAGAAAAATAAGATTAATACAAATTAAGAGGTAGGAGGCTCAGCCTGCCATATAAAAAATAACAGAAAAATAAAATAAAATAAAATAAAATAAAAAAGACAAAAAGAAAAAAAAATTAAACTTGTACTCTAATTTTACTTCCCCGGCAACGGCGCCAAAAACTTGCTGCAGTCTAGCAGTTGTAATCCAAGTGTAGGTTGTCGCAAGTAATAAAATTTGAGGAGTCCGAGTATCGAACCATAGTGAAGTGAATTAAAAATACAAATTACAGGATTTTAAGAGAGAAAGTATTTGATGCAAAGTGTGAACAGGTGTAAATTAAAATTAAAATTCAATTAAAATAGCTAAGGTTAGGGGATCCACTTTTAGTATATCAGTTTTAATTAATTTTAGTCAATCTTACCACTCAATTGAGATCCACACATAAAGGAGGTCCCAAAAGGGGAATTTAGTTAGTATTAACTTTCATTGATCTTAAAACGCCAACGCTTGCTAATGGGTTCAAGTATCTATCATGCCAACCTTTGTAACTCAAGATTCCAATATAACCGGTAGAGCCATGTTTTACTGAGGGAATCAAGCAGCTTTTGTGCCAATGATTTGACTATGATGAATCAAAGACTCCTACTTAATAAGGAAGGAAGTTAAATAGATTAAAGAAGAAAATACCGTTAACGTTGTGATGTTGTGATCCATTCAAATTAATCATAACCTCTATACCAAAAGCTTCACCCTTTAACCTTAGCAAAATGAAGATTAGTTAGACATAATAAAAGTAAGCAACATGTAGAAAGATGAAATAAACATGGATTGAAAGATCAAAGGAAAGAACAAGAACAAGAAAACACTTGGACAGAGCTTTGGTATTGAAAACAAGAACAAGAACAAAGAAGAAAAGCTAAAGAAAATACAAGAACATAGAGGAGGCCTAAGAAAATGGCAACCTTCACCCTCCCCCCAAGGTGCTTATTTATAGAGTTTTGGGGTGGGTGAAATAGTAAAATAAAATGGTAAAATGTAGGTAAATACAAATCAACAATGGCATGCTGCAACTTCTTTTAATTTTTTGGCCATCATAGACATCAGATCAGCTCTTCCTCAAAGCATGGAAGTTGTAGATCTCCTATTTAGCTTCGAATCGGACATCTGTAGCTCAAGTTATGATTTTTCTACCGAAACTGCTCTTCAGCACATGAAATAATGAAGGGTCTCATCTATAATCAGATTTCGGCAATGAAAACGATCAAACTAGCTTGCGGAATGAAGCAGAGTTGAAGATCTATGTGTTGGCTTTTAGATGAATTTAAAATCACTTAGTTCTAATGCCTACAGCTCCAGATATGATTTTTTCTCGTAAAAGGCCGCCAAGTGATGACTTTTACCTACATAAAAAATAATTATTTAATATATATATTTTAATATTAATGAACAGTAAACCACATATGTACAGTAAATATGCGTATGAACAGTGAAATACGCGTACAAACAGTAAGTCGGTGAATAGTGACATGTGAATGGTAAAAACGTGTATGAATAGTAAAAATGCATGAATAGTAACCCGGTGGAAAAATGCTCAGAATATAGAAATTAATCGTACTCAAAGTGTCTAATGATGATTTAAACCCTTAATAACAATACATTTATGAGTATTTATCAAATTTAAAATGGGGCACCATGTAGATAGACTATCTCTTTCACATACAACTTAGCTAACTTCTCTAAACTTGCATCTTATTGGAGTGGCAAAAAGTGAGCAGATTTAGATAAATGATTAACAATCACCTATATAGCATTGTTACCTCAAGTAGTCATTGGAAGTCCCATAGTAAAACCCATAGTAATGTGTTCCTAATTCCATTTTGGAATCAAAAGTGGCTGCAAATGTCTTGAAGGCTTTTGATGTTCCATTTTGATTTGTTGGCAAGTTTGATATTTTGCAACAAATTTAGCAATCTCCTTTTTCATTTCCTGTCACAAAAAATGCTCTCGTAGGTCTTTATACATTTTAGTACCACCTATACGCACAGTGTAAAAGGTTATAGGCCTTTTTCATAATTTCTTCCTTCAAAGCCTTATTTCTAGGGATATATAGCCGAGTACCAAATTTTAGTAAACCATCATCATGAATATAAAATCCTAGATGCTTCCCTTGTGTCACTTTTTCCTTCAACTTGCTAATTCCCTTATTTGAACTTTGAGAAATTTTGATCCTTTCAATCAAAGTTGATTGAACCGTCAAGTTAACAAGCATACTATTGACATCATCTATTACAATTTCCACTCCTAACTTATGTAGATCATTAAAAATAACTATTTTGTCAATAAGTAAATACGCTAAAGAGCTAGAGGACTTATGACTTAAAGTATGAGCAATAACATTTGCCTTGCCAGGGTGATAGCAAATATTCAAATCATAGTCTTTCAGCAACTCCAACCACCTCTGTTGCCTAAGATTCAATTCCTTCTACAGAAGAATATATTATAGACTCTATAGGTGACTAGTGGGTTGATGGGGCCTGGTCGGGTTTGGTTCAGGTAATTCAAGCCTAAGCACGGCCTAATTTTATGTGGGCTAGGCTTATGTCGGGCCTAGTTAGGCCTGAGTTGGGCCGTGGCCAGGTTTTTAAAAAAAAATAAAAAAAGGTTTGTTAGAGAAATTATTGGAGTAATATGAACAAAGAAGTTTTTAAATGGGGGAAACAACACCATTGGTGTGAATTTTATTAATTAAAAAGCCAAAAAACACTTACAACAAGTGGAACATCGGTTACATTTAAAAATGGTCAAACATTCCTAAAATAACAAAAAAGAAAACTTAAGATTTGTGGTTCATAGCATAATCAAAATGACAATCTAGAAACCAAAATTTGAAACCTAGGATCTACTCTTGTGCCTCGTCATCGAATAGAACCTTATCATCAGAACTCTTATAGTCTTGCTTTTATAAAGTAGCAAGGGCCTAATCCTAGTTACAGACATATACCTCAACTACCTCAGGTGTGAGTTCTACTCATTTCTCCAAAATGACTATTTTCCCTACACTAAAAGTTGACTCTGATGAGATGGTAGAAACATGTACTACCAAAATCTCTTAGAGCATGATGAACAAAATGGAAAATCTTCTCCTCTTGTTCTACCACCATTCCAAAGTGTCTTCATCATTGTACTCAAATGATGTCCGGAGGCAATTATCTCATCCAACCAATCCCGGGTTTATAGGTCTGGGCTGTTTTAGGATATGGGCGGTAAGGTTGAAATGTGATGATGATAAGGATGGTGTTGAAACACGAGCTAGCATAGGCTTAGTGGCTCTGACCTTATCGGAATGGTGCTTAGGGTAGAGTTTGTACAACTTTCTCAAATGTTGTCAACTTTAGCAAAAATAACAAGTGCAAATATTTGGTTTTGCCCTAAGTATGTGTAGTAGTATGCCTCAAGCAACTGATTCCCGCAATTTTCAATATTTGAATCTAACGCAGATGAAACTAAATAGAAAGGCAAGATATCTTGAAAATAGTCAAGTCATTTCAATCACTTCATCTCCTTCACAGTCACGTCGATCTCGGCCTCACTTCAATCGCCTCTCGCTTCGATCTCGCCTCTTACTCCAATCTTGCCTCTCACTCCGATCTCACCACCTTTAATCACACCCTCGTTTCGCCGTCTGTTTCATCCCCGTCCTAGTCCTCGTTTGCCTGGTTACCGTGATGAATACTCATAAGTGTATTGTTATTAAGAGTTTAAATCATCATTATACACTTTGAGTATGATTAATTTCTATATTCTGAGCATTTTTCCACCGAGTTACTATTCACATGTTTTACTATTAATACGCATTTTTACTATTCACCTGTCACTATTCACCGACTTACTATTCATATGAGTATTTGCTGTTCATTAATATTAAAATATATATATTAAATAATTATTTTTTATGTAGGTAAAAATCATCACTTGGTGGCCCTTCACGAGAAAAAGAAGATGAAAGTGAAGATGATTGTATCATTGGTGAAATTGTAGAAAACTATATCCAAGAAGGGAGTATTTTTTATCCTCTTAAAAAGTGTTTGGTTAATTCATTTCAATCAACTATGCAAATGGATCAGGATACTTCTAACATATGTGCATTACTTGATTCTTCATAGGTGGAAGGAAACACATGTTAGAAACCGAAAATTGAAGAGCAAAATAAAATTCGCACAATTGAGTTGAGGCTTTTACCCAAACAATTGAAGTACCTAATGTCAGAGAAAGATGCTAAGTCAAGGCTGAGAACAGATTCAACAATTGAGGCTACACCCATAAATTATTGTTTTCTTGATAAATTTCTATTTCCTGTCACTACAGTACCTTGGTTTGCTAATATTGTAAATTTTTTGGTGACAGGATAGATTCCAGCTTAATGGAGTATCCAAGATAATAAGAAATTTCTATATGAGGTGAAAAATTTTTATTAGGATGACTCTTAGTTTTTCAAATATTGTCCTGACCAGATATTTATGAGATGCATACCAAAGGATAAGGTAAAAAGTGTCATTGAATTTTCTCATTTTGAAATTGTTAGTGTTGTGCCCAAAAGCCAATCATGAGATGATTGTATTTTTGCACATTGAGTCATGATATTTTATTAAGGCATTAATCCAACAATTATGTTTGTTGTTTTGTTTCTGCGTAACTTAACAAACATAATTGTAACCCTAGAATAATGATATTCTTAAATGTCCCTAGTCTAGTATTATTGTGGAGCGGGTTGCAATAATACATAATGACTAGCATATGTGGAGATTAATATGAGATATGTAGTCTACATATGGGTACAAGTTGGAGAACTTGTGTACTGGACCGACCCACCATGAGAACACTTCATGGATCGTTATATGAGTGTCATAAGTGATTCTCATAATGATCATGGTATATGTAGTCCTTCGACCTAAAATCATCAAGGTTCCCTACATGTGAGTCACATACTTTGATACTTTCCTTTGTTGCTCGTAACTGAGTGAACTTGAAGGAGGTCATTGGGTATGTCACATATCATGCGGAGGGATTTGTATGATCGAGATGAGATTTGTCCCTCCTATGTAACGGGAGTGATATCTTCGGGCCCCTTAATAGAGTAAGACTTAGAAAAATGCATGGCCATGCTCGGATGAGTTGATATACGATATCAATGTCATCAGTTTAAGTTGGTCTACTAGGTAATCAAGAAACCAAAGATTGGGCTATACGAGAGTGACACATTCCATGTCTCGTGCTTAGTCTTGATATCTTGGACAAAGGGACAATGGCATATATCGGTGATGATCATAAAGGTTGAGTCGAATCATCGACAATTTTGTCACTTGGGTAGCAATGATGTGTTGCTAGACACCGCTCATTGCTTATGATCATAAATGTGATTTATGATCATTGCCAACGTGATAAGAGCCTATTGGGTCGCACGCATAGAGCTATTTGGATCATTATAGTACATGGGCTAATTATTTGGGTTATGGTTTCACTTTAATTTCGTATTAATAATGGGCCCAAGAGTTGAGCCATTATTAAGCCCGAAATTAAATCTTAATTGGATTAGGGCTTTGAAACCTATTAGGCCTGGAAGTTGAGTCTCACTATAAATACAACTTCTAGTGCGAAATTCGTAGGTTTCCTTGCCCTAGCTTCCCAAAAGGACAACCGCACTCTTCTCTTGCAATTCATTGGAGGATGCAAGTTGGCACTGCGAGCGCAAGAGAAATGCATCTGCCGGGACGTGGTGGAAGGGTGGTGATCCTGAGAGGCTCGTGTGGATACCATAGAGAGCTTGAACACGTCAACTGTTCAGGTTTTGTGATTCGACTCTACAGTTGAGTGAGAGATCTCAACCGAAAATTAGGTATGAAAATTTTTGAACACCCAGTTTACCCCGTTTCACTTGGATCCTGGAGGGTTTCGGTTAAATTTCGCTGCGCTATTTGGCTCCCGAAACCCAACAGAAATGTGCGAAGGGCATTTTTTGTCAAAGAAAACAGCTGTAAAGATTTTGCAGTCTAAATTTTACTGGCCCTCTTTGTTTAAAGACGCACATGCATTCTGCAAAGCCTTTACAAATTGTCAAAAAGTAGAATCCATTTCTTCCCAGTTAAGTGGCGGATACGGTACTCCGTGGCTCTCAAGTCGGTTATTTCAGTTTCCCATAATAACTGATTTCTTTCTTTCCTCTCTCAAATTTTTCTCACCAATGGATTCTACTCTTTCTACTTTGCGAAAATACTTTCTTTTTCTCCCAATAAATATTCTTAAAAAGATTTACCAAGCTAGATGTGAACGATTAAGAGTTTTGATGCACAAGGGCATTCCCGAAGATGTACGTTGGTTAATTGAAGCTAAGGTCCGTTTGGCTGATGAAATCCCAAATGTATTTGTGTCTCACATGCCTGGCTTAGGCAAAAGCTTTTATGCAAAAAAGCGAAGAGCGAAAAGGTTACGAGTCTGTCACAAATGTGGTCGATGGACTTGTGATACTAGATGTCGTTATTTAGGAATGGTGTCTGATAATCGAGAAGATAAAATACAATTCATTAAGAATGACCTGAGTAAAGATTATTTGGATAATATCCGATTGACTTTTTGTGACGGCCTTCGGAGCTATAAGTTTAATCAGCCAGGTAATTAGTTAATTTAATAAATTATACTTTAGATAATTTATTTGCAAGCTAAGTCTCGGTAATTTAGGGTCCAGTAGTTAAAAATGAATAAAATTGATCATTTAAGCAAGCCGGGCCAAGAGGGGTATTTCGGTCATTTCATATAGTAACCCATTTTTATTGCATGGTTGGATAGAACATGAAAAAAAATATTAAATTTGAGGTATCACGGTTTTCCGTGATTTCCGCTCTATCATCGTGAAATTTTGGATTAACTAGATTGTTCAAAAGTGGTTTAAATGTAACCCTGATAATGGTAGAGACAAAATGGAATATAACTGAAAGGCTGGGACTGGTTGCTTATTTATATCTGTGAAGGAACCAGACGCAGCGTAATACCAAATTTGGTCCTAAAGTTCTAAGCGTGTTACGAATAAACCCAAATTTACTGGAGAGTACAAAGTGGGTATTGAACACGTAATTTTTTTAAAGTGAGGCGGTGGTGTCTTATTTAAGTCAACCGGGTCATTTTTTCCACACCTAACCACCCGAAACTTCACCCCTTTTCCTAGAAACACCATGGACGAACTTGGTTAAGCTTCCAGCAGCCAAATCCTCTCAAATTAACCACAAGTCAAGTAAGTTTTTGAAGAAAATCAAGTATGAAGCAATCCTAAGCTTGATTTTCAAGCTATTTGTTCAAGTAAGTTTTAGTTTTTATTTCCCTTATTTTCAAGCTTCATTTCAATCCTGTAGCTGCTACAAATGGTTATTAAGTTGGCTTTCTTGATGCTTGATAATAGAAAACAAGCAAGAAAAGCTTGGAAATTAAACTTGTAAAAGAAAGGGCCTTACGTATGGTTGATTTTGGAATAAAATGATCTACCGGTTCTCCATTTAATTTCATCTTTTAATTGTTTATTTTGGGCTATAATATGGTTGAAATTGTTGGAAAATAATGGAAAAATGAACAAGAAGTCCTTCTAATTAAATACGTTGAGTAAAGAAGAACAAAAGCTTTGTTAAGGGCCGATTAACTAAATCCATGAAAAATGGTTAAGTTAATCATTTAAACCATAGTGGGAATTATTAATTGTTGGCCTAAAGAATGGTTTGTCTTATTGTTAAATGATCAATTATAGGTAATTACTCAAGCTACTATAGGAAGACCCTAGACTTGTACCTATAGGCAAAAAGGACCTTAATATGGTCTAAGTTACGGTGAGTATGACGGGTTAGGAACCTACGATACCTAAGGTCACAATGATGGGCTAAGATCTGGATGGACCTAAGAGGAGGAGGTATCCTCAACCACTCATAAAATGTTGGAATGTTAGCACTAACACATGCATTTAAATAAGCAAATAGTTCACTCCTTTACATAAAATAAGGGATTTTAGTAAATACTAAAAAGCTTTCAAAGCAGTATTTGTATGGACAAGTTGGACTTGTCAATTGCAAGACAAATGGGTAAAGGAATTGTGGGAATTAGCTACTCCCATGATTATTGGCCAATAATATGAGTTCTTAGCACTATGACTTGAGCTCAAATGCACTATGCATCTACCGACATCCTTATGGATAATATGCACGGTCCTATATTGTTGATTTTCTTGCAGGTCATAACCTTTACTGAGAACTTTTGGTTCTCACATCCCTTACATATTTTGTGTGTAGATACTGGTGGACATGGGGCTAATAACCAATAAAGAAACTGGTTGTTAGTATTTGATACCAAGTGTGCAGAAGTTAATTACTATTGTACATTGTTGTTAAGTTTCTTTCTTGCAGGTTCCTAATTACTGGAATATTAACTTACTGGCATTTGTTGTACAGAGGCAAGGAACAAGGAATACCTGAAGACTGTAGTGACCACTTTTTGGCAGTATAACTCAGGTGGGATCGGATTCCCAGATTCTCAATGTATAACATATATATAACACTTTTGTGTATGATGTATATATGTGTGCAGAAGTTATGCCTCTGGTAAATGCCATGGAACTAGTGGTTGTGTTCCCTAGTAGCTTGTATGGATTCACAATGCATAATAGTATATTTTATATAAATGCATGTTTGAAGTGCGGGCTAGCTGCATCGACTATATATTATTTTTTTGGTCGTTGACCTATAGCCATAGTAAGGCATAGTATAAAACAGTATTGCATTAAGGATTTAAATCAATTAGCATGCCCACTAAGGACAAATTTACATAGGATTAACACCGAATGAGTGTAAGCTTCCTGGGGTCCTATATGACTAAGATAGGATTAAGGTTCAAGGCCTGTGATAGTAGTGTAATTTATTAAATTAACTAATTACCTGGCTGATTAGACTTATAGCTCCAAGGGCCATCACAATCTTAAGACGCATTCTTATGGATTAGTGCAAAATGAACTTCTTGGTTTATGGAGTATTTTTCATAAAGAACGAGAGCATTACAGTCTTGGGAATCTGACTTTAAATGACTCTGTTTGCCAGTTTGTAAGAAAACTGGATGGGAAGCATATCCCCGACTCATAGAAGGCGTTGAAGCCGTTACTGGACGTAAAACCAGTGGAAGATGTGAGCCACAATCACAACTACTGTACATTAATGTCATTTTATTTTTGTTATTTTTCTTTACAGGTTGTCAATCCTTAATAAGTGATGAAGCACTGTGGAAGAGAGCAATCGGACTTCTAGATCTTTTTATCTTGTCTTTTAGTTTTACTATCAGCATTTTCTTCATTCTGCTTTAAGTTATTTCAGGTTTTTCATTTTCAATAACTACTATTTCAGGTAATTTCTTCTTCACTCTTCTTTTCTATGTTTTGACATTGGGGACAATGTCTTAATCTGGTTAGGGGGAGGGATAGTTGTCACATTTTTTCTTTTTTTAGGATAGTTTTTCTCATGCTGATATTAAAACTATTAGACAAAGCCCTTAGTTTAAGATGGCTGAGTAAGGAGTAATCTTACTCTCGAGACACATCCTATTAGGCATGCTAGTCATAACATTTTGGGGTAGCTAGGTTTCAACTCTATTTGGATGACATATCTCACAAGTAATCTATATTTTCTAAAGAAAATATTAGATGAAACTTGAATATTGATTCCAAACATCCATTCCTTTACATAATTTGTCAGTTTTATTGTCATTTTTTAATATTTTTGTGGTAGTGTTGATTATTGATTTTCATTTTTAATTTTATTTTATTTTTCATGTTCAAGTACATGTTTGCATGATAGTTGCATGTAGGAACATTTAGCATGAATTTAGGTTGTTTGTTTGCATTTAGGAACCCAACTCATGAAAATATCATCATTGGATATATGCTTTGTAAATTTGAAATGGTTGTTAATTTTTAAAAGCAATTAAAGTATGTTGCTTGTTACCTAAGGAAAATAAATAACCGGTGAGCACTTTTGAGCCCTTAGTGTTTATTAGGATGTGTGAATTTCTTTGTTGAGAGTGCTTAGTTTGTGTTTTGAGCTACACCTTGCTTGGATGAGTGGTCTTAAGGACCCATGCAACCTCACTTCTTGTATGTAAATTTAAGGAAGAAGATGGCATTTTAGGGCCAACCACTTACCAAAAGGCTAATCTTGTACATTATCCCTTAGTGAGCCCCTTTGAGCCTTATAGCCTTATTCTTTGTTTGAACCCTATATGTTTAAACACTTCCACTTCATTTTAATCCTTTATTGTCCTTGGAACTAGTGATGCTTATATGATTATGGGCTTAGAGAATTAAAATGAATGTGTTATTTTTTGTAAAATAAAGAATAAGTGTGGAGTGTACTTCAGAATATGTTAGGTTACCTTGTGCTTAAATTGTTATAATGGAAAAATTGGGGTGAGTTGAGCTTAAATCATAAAAATTGAGTGCATATCGTTGGATGGTTGAGTTTTAAACAAATTTTGATTTATGGTAGAAAAAGGCAAAAGCGATATCATAAGAAAAAGCCATCGCAAAATAAAGTAAAAAATATATATAAAGATAAATTAAAAAAAAAAGACTCTTCGTTTCATAATACTTAGCCTCTTTTTCTTTTATGGCAGTCTAAAAAAAAATTGTTCTATTTTCTTTTCAAATAAAATTATATATGCTCATACCCATGTGAATTTATACTAAAGTAAAGATGAAAGACATCTTCTTTTATCTTTTTTGGATAGATAAACATGGGGGAAAATTTTGAAAAATAAAAAAAAATAACTTCAGCCTTAATATTTATGCAAGTCAAATGAGGCTAGCTATTTTGAAACGGAGAGAGGTAAAGAAAAAAAAATGTTAAATTCAATAAGTTTAAAACTCAACCATATTTGTTTTCTAAACTCATGTATTGATAAGGAATTGTGTTTTGGAGAGGACTTGGAGTCTAGGGTTAAGTTGGGTATTTAGTGTTTTAAGTGCCCATATTTATTGTTCATTGTATTACTAGTTCTCTTAAACTCCACCATTAAAAAGCTTCCATCCGATTCCCGCTTTCACCAAACCCAGCCTCATTATAACATTGTATAAAGACCATTGGACTTAAATTTACATGCAGTCCCCTTTTGGGAATCTGGTGAGGGTGAAGTTGGATCTCCTTGCAAGCTTCGGATTGAGAAACACAAAGTAAGCTGTTCACAAATCCACCTTAAGATAAGTGCAAATACTTATAGAGTGATCCTCTACCTCTGGTAACAAGGACTTAACTTTTTCTCCTTTCATTAATTACTTGCAGGTCAAGTTTACAAGTGTTATATATTCATAGCATGATCTATCATGAGTTGTTAGATTATGTATTTTGTTTATTTTCTTAGGTTACACTTGCTAGGGATTAGCAAGAACCTGATTGGGGGGAGTGATGAATACTCATAAGTGTATTGTTATTAAGGGTTTAAATTATCATTATACACTTTGAGTATGATTAATTTCTATATTCTGATCATTTTTCCACTAGGTTACTATTCACACATTTTTACTATTCATACATTTTTTTTTACTATTCACCGACTTACTGTTCATACGTGTATTCACTGTACATACGCAGTTTACTGTTCATTAATATTAAAATATATATATTAAATAATTATATTTTATGTAGGTAAAAATCATCACTTGGTGGCCCTTCACGAGAAAAAATCATATCTGGAGCTGTAGGCATCGGAGTTGAGTGATTCCAAATTCATCTAAAAGGTAACACATAGATCTTCAACTATGCTTCATTCTGTAAGCTAGTTTTCATTGCCGAAATCTGATTATAGATGAGACCCTTCGTTATTTCGTGTGCTGAAGAGCAGTTTCGGTAGAAAAATCATAACTTGAGCTACAGATATCCGATTTGAATGAGCAAACTATCAATTTGAAGCTAAAGAGGAGATCTAAAACTTTCGTGCTTTGAGGAAGAGCTGATCTGATGTATACAATGGCCGAAAAATTAAAATAAGTTGCGGCCTGCCATTGTTGATTTGTATTTACCTACATTTTACCATTTTATTTTTACCATTTCACCCACCCCAAAACTCTATAAATAGGCACCTTGGAGGGAGGGTGAAGGTGGTCATTTCTTAGGCCATTTTCATGGGCCATTTCCATGTTCTTTAGTTTTTCTCCTTTGTTCTTGTTCTAGTTTTCAATACTGAAACTCTGTCCAAGTGTTTTCTCGGTTTTCTTCTTATTCTTTCTTTGATCTTTCAATCTATGTTTATTAATGTTGTTTACTTTTATTATGTCTAACTAATCTTTCTTTTATTAAGGTGAAAGGGTGAAGCTTTTGGTATAGAGGTTATGATTGATTTGAATAGATCACAACGTTAACAGTATTTTCTTCCTTAATCTATTTAACTTCCATCCTTGTTAAGTAGGATTCTTGATTCATCATAGTCAATTATTGGCACAAAAGCTACTTGATTCTCTCTGTAGAACATGGCTCTGCTGGCTATATTGAAATCTTGAGTTATTGTCGACAAAAGGTTGACATGATGGATACTTGAACCCATTAGCAAGTGTTGGCGTTTTAAGATCAATGAATGTTAATACTAACTAAATACCCCGATTGGAACCTCCTTTATGTGTGGATCTCAATTGAGTGGTAAGATGGGCTAAAATTAATCATAACTGATATACTAAAAGTGGATCCCCTAACCTTAGCTATTTCTTTGAATTTTAATTTTTAATCAACACCTGTTCACACCTTCCATCAAACTTTCTTTATTAAAAATTCAACTTGTATTTCTTAATTCACTTCTCTGTGGTTCAACACTCGAACTCCCGAGATTTATTACCTGTGATAACCTACACATGGGTTACAACTGCTAAAGTGCAGCACACCGCATCGATCGCCTTGATTGCTTTGTCACCATCCCTGTCCGCTTGGTCGCCATGTCGATTGCCTTGATTGCTATCGTCTTTGTCTGATCGAGGAGTGAGTGGAAGGAGGAATAGAAAAATTAAGTCGTGAGAAAATGAGGGGTATAATTGTAAAGTTAAATGGTAAAACTTACTAAAAAGGGAAATGTTGCAAAGAATTTGGGACAGCCCAAAAAAGAATACTGTGCAAAGAATATAGGACGGAGAGAGTATATATTTTATGAACTGTTTTTATGTTCTATGGAATGGTGAACATTCCGCTTACTAGGTATTCGTGTTTGCCCCCTTTTTTTCCACTCATGCAGATAGTAAGAAATACATAGTTAACTAATTGGGGAGTGATTACAAAAGCTCAAGGTTTGAGATAGCATTAAAGTGAGATATAATGGACACTCCTAGGCTAGAGATATTATGTATAAGATTTTACATTGTAGTTGCTCTGCCACTCGATATCAAATGTCAGGTAATAAGTTTGGATTATAAGTTATGGTCTTTTGATTTTATTTAGAATATTTTTAGCCTTGCATGTTCGAGGAAATTTTATTTCTTTGAGTATGTGATATGTCATCGTCTCGAAACTCAGAAGGTGGGTTTTAAGACAGTAGGTTGCAATGGATGGGGACCTAAATAAAAGAAAAGACAAACACTAAAGTGCAAATTAGGGAAAACCCCAAGAAGACGCCACCTCTAGGAAGTTCTATTACTTGCAGAACAACATACATTTTAAAGGTTGGTGTAGTAGCAACCTCTAGCGAAGGAGAAACCTTGGGAATTGAGGGCACTCCGATAATGGCCCTAGTGGCAACAGGGGCCTCCATCCCTGGTGGAATGGCGATTGCCTCAGTAGTTCAATACTTCAATGTTGGGATTAGTTACTAGTTCTAATTTCATACAAATTTGAAACATATGAATTAAATATCTTTATTATTTTGTACAAATTCATACAAATAGTTGTTTGTGTATGTCCTATAGATCTACCTATTGTTGATTGGAAATTTGAAACTGATATTAAAAAAAAATGATTACTTAGTTATAGTATTGATTTTGAAATTTGTATATTTTTGTGGTAACTGTGTTGAGTATTGTCCAACAAATTGTTTATCAATGACTAAAGGGTATGAACTTTCTACTTACGACCATCACGAGTTGAATTATAATCAAATTGCTTTGGGCCGTTTACCAATATCAGTAATTGATGATTATACAATTCGAACAATTTGGAATTCACCTCAAAGAAAAACTGAGTAGGTAACCGCCCTATTCTATGAAATAAAGAGAAATTATCAATTCTTAAGGTTCAGTTTTGGTTTCAATTAAAAGAATGAGATAAGGTCTTTCTCTTTGTTCGGCCAATAATGAAAAATTCAACTAGAAATTCATTGGTTGATGATAATTTCAACTTTTTTATTAAAAATCATTATTGATGGAGTCGTAATTATTAGGAATCTATCATAAAATGAAAATAAAAAAAACCTTTCGTCACCACTTGAAGAAAAACTCAAAAGATAAATCATTATTGATGGCCTAGGACCAGACATATTGATATGTAGAATTTCTATTTATTTGTTGAAGAGATAGACCGAAAAAATCATAACTATAATTAATAATAAAATACTCGGAAAAGCTTACATATGTCAAAGATTTTTTGTTGCCGTCAGAAAAAGATATACCTTGGTTATATTTCATCTCTTAAACAAGTTTAGTAATGAGCATAATGGCTCTATTGTTCCGATGGAGAAAAGAACCTACGATTAGCTTTTTGGGAAATTTCCAAACGAACAATTTCAACAAAATCTTTCAATTTCTTATTTTACTTAGTTCAACTCTACGTATTCCTCTATCTATAGCAATCTTAAAACCAACCTTCTTAAGACCAAAATTTTTTATGGAGCATACATATAAATATTCATGGATCGTACCTTTCGTTCCACTTACAATTCTTATTTTAATAGGAGTGGGACTTTTGCTTTTTTCAACGGCAACAAAAAATCTTCGGCGTATGTGGGCTTTTCTGAATATTTTATTATTAGGTATAGTTATGATTTTTTCGGTCGCTCTATCTCTTCAACAAATAAATAGAAATTCTACATATCAATATGTCTAGTCCTGGGCCATCAATAATGATGTAAAAGATGTTTTTCTTATCCGCATGAATCAAATAATACTATGCTATTTCGTATCTTTGTATTGGTTTTGTTTACTCTCTTTGTTGGAGTTATAGGAATTCCTTTCAATCAACAAGAAATTCATTTAGATATATTGTCTAAATTGTTAACTCCATCTATTAATCTTTTACATCAAAATTTGAAAGATTCCGTGGATTGGTATAAATTTTTCACAAATGCAACTTTTTCAGTTAGTATAGCTTTTTTTGGAATATTTACAACATCTCTTTTATATAAGCCTTTTTATTCATCTTTACAAAATTTGAACTTATTTAATTCATTTGTGAAAAGGGGACCTAATAGAATAATTTTGGACAAAATAATCAATTTTTTATATGATTGGTCATATCATCGTTGAGAAATATCAGTATCAAAGCATGGAGTAAAAACTACCTCAGTAGCTGTCTTGGCAACAACAAGGGCATCTTCTCCCGAACCTTCATCGTTGCCCCCAGGATCTTGAGAGCATAGAGGTGATAGGATCTTAGTCCCGAATAACTTCTCCTTTATGGCTACAGTACTATCTTCTGACCCGAATAGCTTCTTTACCGTTATCGTAATACCGGCCTCTTACCTTGTCCTCCGAGTCCTTGTCAAAGGAAGCAGAAATGATAAGCTTCCTCCTCTTCCCCAAGCCTTAGGCCTCCGAGTCTTAGAAGGCGCAGGGTCAGAATCTTGACAACTACCAGTGGCTAGTAGGGGCAGAGTATGACGAGCAAAGGGAGCCCACGCAATGGTAACCACGCAGGCAGAAATAGCCGGTCTCGCAGTAGTTGCACGGGGGAGGGCAAAAGCAATGGTGGCCATCTGAACAAGGGCATTTGGCTAACAGAGATTGCCTGAGGAGATGAGAGAGCCCAACAACAGGTTCTGCCATCGAAGAAAGAGCCCATTCCCTTATAACAACCCCGCTCTCTCGTGGCTTCTTCGGAACTTGAGCAGAGACAGAGGTCCAGAGTCTCTTTGAACTCTTAAGCTTCTCCCCTTTTATTGGCCTTCTGCGTATACACCTCCGACCGGAACATAAAATAGGCTATATGAAAGATGCTTTGTTAAGCCCAAACGACACAAAAAATATAAGAGAGAATAAAATGGAAAAGATAGATGAGAAAAGGGGAGAAAAGGAAGGAAATAAAGCTTGACAAGGTTCCTAGACTTGGAAGGCAGTTATGGTCCCCCTCAATAGTAGAATGAGCACCCTCTCCTCATCTCAATCTTGGACAAGTAGAGCCTTTCGCTGCACCAACCCAAACTCCCTATGTACGTCCTCAGTGATGTGTTTGTAAAAGAGAGAAAGTGGCACCCCCGAAATGTTGGGGTTGCTGGGAGCTTCAAGAGCACCTTGTACACATTTCTTCCAGGTCACAATGCCCTCTCATTCCTCCATAGGAAGTGCTGACCTATCCAAGAAGCAGGTGAGGGAGGACTCGTCTAAACGGCCCAATCGTCACGAAGTCCTGACTTCCCACTCGGAAGGGGTAGCGGCGAAGAAGAAACGATCATGCTATCCCTTCCAAAAGTTCGAATGCTATCATACTAGAGGAGTTTCGTGCCTCACCAGATATGGTAGAAGACCCTTAAGGGAGTGGAACTAATCGCATAATACTATAAGAATGTCAGAGCAGGCAAGCCTCAAAGATTACAGAATATAAAGAACGCTTTGATATGCGCATCACTGTTCAGGCTTAACTGGTTAAAACAGATCCCGGGATACCCAACAAAAGTGACCAAAAAGTGGGGAGGAGGAATGCGGAGGCCTAATTCCAATTGAGTCTCGTACATGGCTATTTCTTTCCTTGGGACCTGGTGCCCACATTGTCGCTTCTGATGGAATGTGATACTCTTTACACAGTCTCTCCAAATTGGAAGCAGATGGCCAAGAGACATACTCATGGATCCTTGGTTAGAGCTCTCCGGGCCTCCTCCTGGACCCCAGAGTTGCCACCTCATTCCTGCGGATCTCAATGCTAGAAACGGATGGCCTGAATGCCACTGGATCAGTTTGGGACAACAATTTGGGGTTCACGACTACATTCATCTTTCCATACTTTTCCCGATGGTGATCAGTGATCAGTGATCATGTGTCTGATCGGCCTTAATGTGTATGTGCTACATGCCTCTATTTGTTTTCTGCTTAATGGTTGGGTTTCTACAAGAGTTTCTGCCGCTTTTTCTTACACGAGTTGAGATAATTTTCCATGTCATTTGAGTTGTTTGATGACATTTTTCAGCTCATGGCATCTTTCTAATGTTTTGTGTGTGCTACATCCTAATAAGTTATACAGTGAGCACGTAGATATTCACATATGACTTAGTTCTTGTGTGATGGAATTTGTAGTAAAAAGTTGCATCTCTACATTTATGTAGGCACCTCAAGGGATTTAGTCTTTTGACGTCAAGATTTTTTTCCATCATACCACCAATATTTACTCATGGATAACACAATGTGTTAAAGGTATGTCCTTACTCTTCAAATCTCGAGGCCCTTGGGTCATATTCTTGTGTTTTACTATTATGCCTGTGACTTTTATAGGTCATGGGCTATAATTGGAATGTGCATAAGTTGTACTTAAAATGTACATATAGGTGATACAAGTCATAGATATGGTCAAGAAAAGTACATGAAGGCAGGTGCTCAATAGGGCACCCAAGGGTACCTTGGGCACATATAAGGAGGGCATGAGTGAGGGTGTTATGCCCTAAAAACCAAAAGTGGCTGAAACTAAATGCCTAAGTGGGTTTGAAATAAGGGTTTAAAATAAGGAAAAAGTTGGCTAAGAAACCCAAGAGCACTAAGGTGTGCCAAGGGAGGGGCACAAGGTGGCTCACAGGCACACCCTTGTGCGCATCCGTGTGAATAAGAAGGCTTTAGACCAAATGCCCTTAATGAAAATTGCGCAAGTTTGATGCCTAAATTTAAATTAAAGCTTGGAACTGTAACATAGGTCAAAAAGAAGCAATGAGCACATAAGAAAGGCAATGTGCACCATCGGGTGCACTAGGAGGCTCTTGAGTAAACTTAAGAGGTTTCCATGTTTACATGAAAGTTTAGTGCCTTAGATGACTGAATCAAAAGACAAAGTGGGTGCTGAAAATGCCCCATAAATTAAGTTGAACAGGTTGACAAAGTAACTTAAAATAAACAAGGGCCTTGTTGGGAGGTTAAGGCAGAAATTGGTCAAAAACATGGTCACCAACCACAACCGGCCTTGACTTTCCACCACTTGGACTTGAGTCCAAATTAAGGCAGCTTCCTAGTCATTTCTTGTCGCTGCCATCTTTAAAAAGTCTGGGCAAAAATCCTAAAAAACGTTGAAAGAAGCTCAAGGAGCAAAGGAAGCCAAAACTAAGCATGGTGCCTTAAAGGTAGGCTTACAAGGGTGCGTTGTAGGGCTTCAACCAACAAGCTACAAATCGGAATAGGTAAGGGTTCAATTATGCTCCTTCACTTGAATTTTATGGGAAGGAGGCTACCTTAGGTGATGGCTAAAGCCAAGGGACCCTAGGAGCTAAGAAAAATGGGCTAAGTGTGCTATGGCACTATGCTAAGCTAGCTAGCCTATGTAAGGCAACCATTAGGGTTTTGATCAAGCTTGGATGAACTTGTTCAATAACCTAGAGCTCCATGTTAACCTGACTAAATGATCACACGCTTAATTAAATGAAAAATACTTGCTAGGCCCTAAAATAGGAAGCCGTGTGTATGGTGTGTGTGTTTGCTTGCTTTATTGTTGGATGTGTGTGCTAACCCCAAATTATGTATATAGATATGTTTGTATTATATTGTTCTATGTTTCTTTTGTGTCTTCTTTGTCTTTGTTTGCAGATGCTTGAAGGAGTAACCACATATTTATAAATATGACAATGTGTTAAACATTGTACGCACTAGGTGCCGAATTGAATCCTTATTGAGTACTAAAGTGCTCATGCCTTGATTATTCACTTTTCAGGAGAGAAAGTAGAATAATAGGTGCATATGAATGTTCTCTGAAGTGTATGAATAAACAGGTATATGAATCGATTACATTTGATTATTGAATGATTGGAAAAGTTCATACTATGAACTAATGATTTATGAACGTAGGCTATTATGGTTGCTGTGGGATTAGCTGCCATTGGTTCTATCCTAGTTTTTGTAAAAAGTATAAGGTTCATAAGAAGGTTTCTACCTAAATGCCAAATAAGGATAGAGGTCTGTGTAAGTGTGGGCATTGAAACTATGTAGCCCAAGTTTGTGTAACCTACATGCCACCTAGCTTGCTCAACTTTTGGTACATATATTTTGGCCATGTAATCTCTAAAATGTCTGTTTTTAAACATGTAAATGTATGTGTATAGGGTTGGCATAGGAACATAGAGATACATGGTGGCCTATGTCTTGGTAGTACATGGTAGGCTTAGAGGTAGGCCTCCAGAGGTGCAAAGTGTAGTGAGCATAATGGTGCATGCATGGTGATTGTGTTTTGTCCTAAAAAGGCTTGAGAACTTATTTTTGGGAATGCATGTTTGTATGTTAAATTTTGTGAGCACACTATGAGGGCCTAAGATAAACCCTTCGGGACACATCAGTGCACACACACACATAAGCGCATACATGCCCGCTTGTTGACCCGGTAGGCCTCCAGAGTGCCTCAACACCTAGTTGCGTGCACATGTCCTACCACACTCTTAATACACCAAAGGTAAGCCCACTAGGTGTGAGTGCACACACCCACCTGCACACACTCTCATGCACACTTGATAGGCCCAGAGGTACGCCTACTCAGGCATACCCACTAATTTAACGCCGTTAAGTTCTAAACTTAACAAATCCTTATATAATGGATTAATTAGCAACCTTCACTTAAAGTTTTGCTTTGTTAATGCCTGAAACTTAAAGTAAGCATTCAATAATTAATAAGCATCCTAGTTTTCATGCTTTAATTCAGTCTAAGAAACCTAAAATTAGATTAACCTCCTAGGTAGGTTAGGGTGTAGGTGATTTGGGGCGTGACAGAGTTGGTATCAGAGCTATGGTTGTATAGGACCTTAATGGTTTGTTAGGCAAATTCTCACTATGATAAGTATGGACTAATGTTTTATAGGAATGATGACCAGAGGTAAAGAAAGAGAAAGGGAGGACCAATTAAAGACTAGGGCTAATCAAATGAATAATTAACAGCCTAAAAATGAAGTGGTGGCCGAAAGCAAAACTGGACCACCTAATAGGGCCAGAAAGCCTGGATTTACTGTGCAAGGTGAACAGATAGTGGAGCACATGATGGGCATGATGCAAGCTACTATTGCACAACTTGTAGTTTTTATACAAGCCCTTACTAGGAGTTAGGCCTAGGCACCTAGAGGTGCCATGGCTAAGGAGGAACAGGAAGAAGAAAGAATGGAAATGAGGCCTAGGATGGAACCAATGAGAAAAGAGCAAGCTAGCAGAGAAAAAGTAGATAGGGAACATGAACAAGATGATGAAAGAAGAAACCAAAGAGGTAGGAAGTTGAGATCAGAAATTAAGAGAAGTGATGAGAATAGAGGAGGGGAGCATTTAGGCACTAATGCTAAAAAAAGAAAACCAGCTTCTGAAAGTACCAAAGAATTTGCTTCTAAAGGGAGGTCAAGGACCCTTGAAAGATAAAAGGAAAAACCAAAACAGGAAGGTTAAGGGAAGGCCAACTAAAGGGCTTTTTAGCACTTAAACCCTTAACATTCAAATGTAGTGGTGACTTAAATGAAGCTAAATTCTAGATTTACCAGATATAAAAAGTGTTTGAGAGAATGGAGGTTACATCCACCCAAAAGGTATTCCTAGCTACCTTTAAGCTAGAAGGCAGTGCAGAACTTTGGTGGAGGATAGTGCAAAGGGCACATTTGAGTAAGAATGTGAAAAAGTCGATAAATAAGAAAGAACCCATGAGGTGGACAGAATTTCTTCAGGTGTTCCAACAGCAATATGTCAGTGAAGCTTTTAAGGATCAAAAGCAAGTGGAGTTTGATTTGTTGGAACAAGGAAATATGTCTGTAAAAGAATATGAGCATAGGTTTAGTAGTCTCCTCATATATGCTCCTCAGTATAATGGACAGGAGGAGTTGAGCACTAAGAGGTTTATAAGAGGATTAAGGCCTGAACAGAGACAAATACTCAGAGCCATTGGTATTAAGAACTATTATGAGGTTGTTCAAAGAGCTCTGACATTGGAACAAGAATTCCATCACCCTGCAGTAGGGAACATTAGGGGAGCTCCCATGGAGCATAAGAATGGCAAGAAGAGGGGCCAGAGAAAGGCTAGGAGGAGCTGAATTTGGAAGAAAGAAAAAGAAACCTGAGGTACCTCAGAGGTTTAGGCCTCAATGCTAGATATATGGAAAGTATCATGGCTTTCAACCATGCTATAGGCTTACAGAAGGATGCCTGAAAGTGTGGTTCCCAAGAACATTGGGTCATAGATTGCCCAGCTAAGAAAGAAGAAATGAGAGTGTTAGGAAAATTTATGGTTGCTTGGCCAAAAAGCCAGCATGGCAAGGGAATGGGAGTGGTGGCACCTCTGCTACCTAAGCCATTAAGGGGGGACCAAGCCAATCTATACCAGCTAAAGTACAACCACAAGTTGGGAGAGTGTATCTGATTGAAGGATCAAAAAGGAAAATGGAACCCAGCATTGGAGAAGAAGCCATAAGTCAAAACAAGCTAAAGAAAGAAGCACTGAAAGGTAACCTTTATCTTCATGATGAACTTATTTCTATGCTTCATGATACTGGTGCATCCATATCCATTATCTCAACTAGACTAGTTAGAGAATTGAACTTGGAGGTTACAACATTACCTCAAATGTATATGATTAGCTGGAAATGAAATGATGTTTTCACATTATATAGTCAAAAACTAAGTGATTAGGCTAGATAAGTTGGAACTAAAGGCTAATTTGATCATTCTAGAAACTACTGGATATGCTATAATATTGGACATGAACTGGCTAGCTGAAAATAATGTTATTATAGATTGCCAAGGTAGAAAGCTAATATTACCAGGATCAATAAAGCACTCTTTAAAGGACTCAATAAAGTGTGATGTTGGACAAGTAAAAGTAATGAATTGTATGCCTATACTTTATGAAGAAGAGTACATGGGCTTAAACAACAAATAAAATAAAAATAAACTAGACAAAATTTTTGTTGTGAAAGAATTTCCAATAGTATTTCCTTTTGAGTTACTAGGATTACCGCTTTTAAGGGAGATAGAATTTGATATCAAATTGACTCCAGGTGCTACTCCTACTTCTACTAAAATGAATGAATCAAAGAAGCAATTAGATGTGTTAATGTTGTGCCCAAAAGCCAATCATGAAATAATTATATTTTGCACATTGAGTCATGATATTTTCTTGAGGCATTAATCTAGTAATTGTGTTTGTTGTTTTGTTTCTACGTGATACAATTAAACATAATTATAACCCTAGAATAATAGTATTCTTAAACGTCCCTAGTCTAGTGTTACTAGCAAGTGTCAAGACTAATATGAGATATATAGTCTACATATAGATACAAGTTAAAGAACTTGTGTACAAGACCGACCCACCATGAGAACGCTACATGGATTGTTATATGAATGTCATAAGTGATTCTCATAGTGATCATATATATGTAGTCCTTTGACCTAAGGTCATCAAGGTTCCCTACATGTGAGTCACATACTTTGATACTTTCCTTTGTTGCTCATAACTAAGTGAACATGAAAAAGGTCATTGGGTATGTCACAAGTCATGCAAAGGGTTTTGTATGATCAAGATGAGATTTATTGCTCCTATGTAACGAGAATGATATCTTTGGGTCCCTTGATAGAGTGAGACTAAGAAAATGCATGGCTATGCTCGGATGAGTTGATATACGATATTAATATCATCAGCTTAAGTTAGTCAACTCGGCAATCAAGAAACCATTCATTGGGCCATATAAGAGTGACATATCCCATGTCTCGTGCTTGGTCTTGATATCTTAAACAAAAGAACAATGGCATATACGAATAATGATAATACAGGTTTAGTCAAATCACCGACTATCTTGTCAATTAAGTGGCAATGATGTGTTGCTAGACACCGCTTATTGTTTATGATCATAAATGTGATTTATGATCAATGTGTATGTGATAAAAGCCTATTGAGTCAAACATATAGAGCCAATTAGATTATTTGAGTGCATGGGTTAAATTGATTGTGTTTTAGTTTTATAATAATTTTGGATTAATAATTAGCCCAAAGGTTGAGCCATTAATGAAGCCCGAAATTAAACCTAAATGGATTAGGGTTTTGAAACTCATTAGGCTTGGGAGTTAACCCTCACTATATAAATATCATATAGTGAGAATTTTCATAGCTTTTGCCCTAGCCACTCAAAAGATGAAATCATAAGGGTTTTGAAAGGTTCTAGTTGCACTCTTCTTTTACCTTTCCTTAGAGGATGCAAGCTAGCACTGCGGGCGTAAGAGGAACGCATCTGCCCGGACATGGTGGAGGCGTGGTGATCTGAGAGGTTTAGGTGGATACCATAGAGAACTTGAACACGTCAACTATTCAAGTTTTGTGATTCGACTCAATCGTTGGGTGAAAGATCTAAGCTGACTAGGTATGAAAATTTTGAACACCCGATTTACTCTGTTTCACCTAGATCCTGGAAGGTTTCTATTATCTTCCACTGCACTTGTTTGGCTCCCAAAACCCTACAATGGTATCAAAGCTACTAGTGATATCCTAAATCAGGATTGAGTGTCGAATCGCATGATATGTTGTATGTTCTGATTTTTTTATCATGATTAATTTGATTGATTCATGATGCATGAGCCGGAACTCATAATATATATGAGATATATGAAGAAACTACACAAATTGGTTAATAAGATTAACCCTAGATTAATGGGAATAAGATACCTATCCAAATTAGGATTATTGCAATAGTTGCAACAACCCTAGCAGACGTTGGCCATGTGTGTTCGGGTGCCTTGAGTAGAGTACTTTTGGTGGCTCGGATGAAGGTGGTCTCGGGTGCTCAGTAGCCAGCAGGAATGCCGTATGTGAAGTGCTACATTAATAAAACTAGTTGATAAACGTGTGTTAATTGGCATGCATTTTTGTTGAATAAGATTTAACTTGATATGTTGATTGGTGGTTGAAGCATGGTGCATGGTTATAGCCCTTATTGGTTGTACTTGTAAATACTGCCTACGAGTTGTGCATTTTTTTTCGCTCTTATTGTACCTTCTTTTCTTGCTTTACTCCCCTTGAATGTAACTCGAGGTTTTTATTATTGATGTAATTGTACATTCTAGGATCATCTGAGGTGGTATGCCCGAGGAGGTGACTACAAAGAGACAACCAAGCAAAGAAGAGAAGGATCTTGGGAAGACCTTTTCTTTTCTTAGGCCTTTATGATATTCTCATTGGCTTGAGAATATCGCATAGTTTGGGTGATAACCATGTCACATTTAATTTGGTGCTGGAATGGGATGCATGTTTTATATTTGTATGTGATGCATGTATAAGACAACCAAAGATAATAATTAGTGAGATCAAAAAGAAAAATCCCTTAAACAAAATATTAAGTCATTAAATGTGATGCCTTTTAAATGTTGGCACTCGTCAAGACTTTGATCAACATTAGGTGGATTTTGCCAAAGCAAAGCACCTATGTTCATCTTACTAAAACGTGGTGGGATAAAAGTGATATCCAAATTACTAGCTTTGGGATCGACTTAACTAAGTCATCCCAATAGAATTGGGGACTCAGAGGCATATAGTTAGGCTTCAGTTCATAAGATGAGTTTGGACAAGTATTGTTCACCCAACTATCCAATAGTTGCATGAAATGCAATTGGCAAAGAGTTGCCTACCTAAATAGCTATGACTTCAGAGAAAAGTCAAAGCTGACTCATGCTATGGTGAAATATGGATCTTGGCCCACTAGAATACCTTAGCGCCAAGGTGTTCCGAAATAATATCGAGGGTTATTATTTTGAGTAAAATAATGGGAGTATCATTAAATAAAAATCCTTATTAAATGAATTAAAATGCATGACTCTTACACTACATATTTACTATTGTAAATTACCATGGCACAACATACATCGACATTTTCATTGTGATATATGCTTGAGAAGAAAAAGCTAAATGGGACCAACTTTCTCAAATGGTACCGAAACTTGAGGATAGTTCTTAAGCAAGAGAGAAAGGCCTATGTCCTAGAGCAACCCATTTTGAATGAGCATACTACCAACACTCCTATAGCTGAAAGGGATGCTTACAAGAAGCATTCTGATGTTGCTTTGGATATTGCTTGCCTCATGTTGATTACCATGGAATCTGAGCTTTAAAAGCAACATGAAAATATGAGGGCATTCAATCTGATCGAACATCTCAAAATGCTCTTCCAATAGCAAGCTAGGCATGAGAGGTTTGAGACCTTTAAGGCATTGTTTTAGTGAAAAATGTCTAAGGAAAGTCCCGTGGTTCCTTATGTGCTCAAGATGATTAGGTACTTTAAGAATCTTGAAAGTTTGGGATTTATTCTTCAGAGAGAGTTCGCTATTGATGTAGTCCTACAATCGTTTCCAAAAACCTAATGTCAGTTCGTCATGAACTACAACATAAACAATCTTGACAAGTCCCTCCCTGAATTGCTCAACATGTCAAGAACTACTGAGTAAAACCTTAAGAAGGCTAAACCCATTATGATGGTTCAAAAAGGCAAAATAAAGAGAAAAGCCAACAAGAAGAAAAATAAAGCTAAAAGAAAGTCCAATGTTAATTCTTCCTCAAGTGCACTGAAACCATCCAGTGGTATGGCTAAGGAAAGGGAATGCTTCTATTGTAAACAAGCTGGACACTGGAAGCGAAACTTTAAGCTCTATCTTGAAGAACTTACTAAGGAGAAGGGAAGTAAGACTTCTACTCCATGTATTTTTGTTATAGAGGCTAATTTTTTTACTTCCTCATCTTGGGTATTGGATACTGGATGTGGATCTCACATTTGCGCAAATGTGCAAGATCTAAGTAGGAATAGAAGATTGGCCCAAGGTGAAGTGGACCTACATATTGAAAATGGAGCAAGAGTTGCTGCCTAGCCGTAGGGACTTATGTTCTTAGTTTGTCTAGTGGATTGGTTTTAGAATTAGACAATTGCTACTTTGTGCCTACTATTAGTACAAATTTGATTTCTGTTTTTTGCTTGGACAAGAAAGACTTTTCATTTATAATAAAGGGCAAGTGTTGTTCCATTTATTTGAATGAAATATTTTTGGTAGTGCTTGACTTAACAATGATTTGTATGTTTTAGAACTCAAAAATTTAATCTATAATATGAATACCAAGAAGGTCAAATTGAATGATTCGAACATGGCCTACCTTTGTCACTGTCATCTTGGCCATATAAACCAGACCCGTATATCCAAGCTCCATAAGGATGGATTCTTGGACTCATTTGATTTTGAGTCATATGAGACATGTGAGTCATGTTTATTAGGCAAGATGACCAAAACTTCTTTCACTGGGCAAAATGAAATATCTAATGACTTATTAGGACTCATACATAATGATGTATGTGGCCCTATGTCTACACATGCTAGAAGAGGCTTCCAATACTTCATTACCTTTAGTGATAACTTCAGTAAATCTGGCTATGTGTATCTCATAAAACACAAGTCAAAATCCTTTGAAAAGTTTAAAGAATTCAAGAATAAAGTAGAGAATCAACTTGGAAAGAGCATTAAAACACTTCGATCAGATCGAGGCAAAGAATACTTAGATCGAGAATTCCTTGACTACCTAAAGAAGTGTGGTATGGCATCACAACTCACTCCACCTGCTACACCTCAATGGAATGGTGCATCTGAAAGGAGAAATCAAACTTTGTTAGACATGGTTCGATCTATGATGAGTCAAGTTGACCTTCCAAACTCCTTTTGGGGACATGCTCTAAAGACAATCGTTTTTACATTAAACTGAGTTCCATCTAAATCGGTTTAAAAAACACCATATGAGATGTGGAGTGGGAAGCATCCCAGTCTATCTTTTATAAAGATTTGGGGCTACAAGGCTTACATGAAATGTCAATCCTCTGGCAAGATGGGACCCAAATCTCATAAATGCCTCTTTGTTTGGTATCCCAAATAAACAAAGGATTAATATTTCTACAATCTTTCTGAGCAAAGAGTGTTTGTTGATCAAATTGGTGCCTTTCTAGAGAAAGAGTTTATCTCTAGAAGAACCAATAAGAGGAAAGTAGGACTTGAAGAAATTCAAGAACAACAAAGGGACATCGAACCTAAAATGGAACCTAAGCAGGTACCACAAGATGTTGTGGTTTAGGAATCAGTTCTTGCAACATAAAGCCCACATAGGTCTGATAAGATTCGGCATGAGCCCGAGAAATATAGATTTCTCATGACTCACACTGGTGATGTGATGCTCATGGACCAAGATGAGCCCACAAACTATCAACACCTATGTTGGGGCCTGACTCTGAGAGGTGGCTAAAGGCCATGAAGTCCAAGATGGAATCCATATATCAAAACCAAGTATGGACTTTGGTTGATCCACCTGAAGGAGTTGGGTGCAAATGGGTTTTTAAGAAGAAAACTGACATGGATGGTAATGTCATTACCTTTAAAGGACGATTGGTTGCAAAAGGTTTCAAGCAAATTCATGGTATTGACTATGATGAGATTTTTTCACCAGTTGTCATGCTTAAATCCATCTAAATTTTATTGGCTATTGTTTCGCACTATGATTTTGAAATATGGCAAATGGATGTTAAAACTGCTTTCCTTAATGGAAAGTTGATTGAGGATGTGTATATGACATAACTTGAGGGTTTTGTCACTCCGGAGAATGCCAATAAAGTGTCCAATTACAAAGGTCCATTTATGGATTGAAGCAAGCTTCTTGGAGTTAGAATCATTGTTTTGATGAAGCAATCAAAGAGTTTGGTTTCATAAAAAATGAAGATGAACCTTGTGTCTACAAGAAGGTTAATGGGAGTGTTATTGTCTTCTTGGTGTTATATGTAGATAACATACTGCTCATTGGGAATAACATTCCTCAACTGCAGTCTGTGAAAATTTAGCAGGGGAAATATTTCTCTATGAAGGACTTGGGTGAAATGGCCTATGTGTTAGGCATTAAGATCTATAAAGATAGATCTAGAAAATTGCTCAGCCTAAGTCAAAGTACATACATTGACAATGTGCTAAAAAGGTTTAGCATGCAAGACTCCAAGAAAGGATTCTTGTCCATGTCATATGGTATAACTCTTTCTAGATCTTAGTGTTTGAGTACACCGAGGAGAGAGAGCTCATGAGTAAGATTCCATATGCCTCAATAATTTGATCTATCATGTATGCCATGATATGTACTCATCCCGATGTCTCGTATGTCTTGAGCATAACGAGTAGGTACCAATCAAACCCTAGTGAAAGTCACTAAACAACTGTCAAGAATATCCTTAAGTACTTACAAAGGACTAAGGATGTATTCTTGGTCTTTGGAAGTGAAGATGAGCTCATTCTAGCTTCCAATTCGATGAGGATGATTTCAAATCGCAATCTAGTTATGTGTTTTGCATTGGTGGTGATGTTGTGAGATGGAAGAATTCAAAGTAAGAAACAGCAGCCAACTCTATAATAGAATCTGAATACATTGTTGCCTCTAATGTTGCTAAATAGGTAGTTTGGATCAAGAAGTTCATCACAGAACTTGGAGTGGTTCCAAGTATTACCGACCAAATAGAGCTCTATTGTTACAACAATGGAGCAATCGCACGGGCAAATGAACCTCAATCTCACCAGTGATCCAAATACATACTCTGACACTATCATCTCATTAGGGAGATAATTAAAAAGGCGATATGAGCATAAGCAGCACCCCAATAGATAGCAACATTACTTATCCAGTGATGAAATCCCTCACATAGTAAAAGCATGATAGTTATTCTAGGTCTATTGGTATTAGATACATGGATGATTGGCTTTAATGTAAATGGGAGATTGTTAGTGTTGTGCCCAAAAGCGATGTGATGATTGTATTTTGCACATTCAGTCATGATATTTTATTGAGGCATTAATCCAATAATTGTGTTTGTTGTTTTGTTTCTATTTGACATAATCAAATATAATTATAACTCTAGAATAATAGTGTGATATAATCAAACAAAATTATAACCCTAGAATAATAGTATTTTTAAACGTCCCTAATCTAGTATTATTGTGGAGTGGGTTGTAATAATACATAAAGACTAGCATGTGTGGAGATAAATATGAGATATGTAGTCTACATATGGGTACAAGTTCGAGAACTTGTGTACTGGACCGACCCATCATGAGAACGCTACATGGATCGTTATATGAGTGTCATAAGTGATTCTCATAGTGATCATGTATATGTAGTCCTTTGACCTAAGGTCATCAAGGTTTCCTACATGTGATTCACATACTTTGATACTTCCTTTTGTTGCCAGTAACTGAGTGAACATGAAGGAGGTCATGGGTATGTCACAAATGATGCGGAGGGTTTTATATGATCAAGATGGGATTTGTCCCCCTAAGTAATAGGAGTGATATCTTCCCTTGATAGAGTAAGACTAAGAAAATGCATGGCCATACTTGGATGAGTTGATATGCGATATCAATGCCATCAGTTTAAGTTAGTCTACTCTGGAATCAATAAACCATGCATTGGGCTATGCGAGAGTGACACATTCCATGTCTCGTGCTTAGTCTTCATATATTGGACTAAAGGACAATGGCATATATGAATAATCATAGAGGTTTAGTCGTATCACTGACTATCTTATCACTTGGGTAGCAATGATGTGTTGCTACACACCGCTCATTGTTTATGATTATAAATGTGATTTATGATCATTGCCAATGTGATATAAGTCTATTGGGTTACACACATGGAGCCAATTGGATTATTTAAGTGCATGGGCCAAATTGTTTGGGTTTTGGTTTCATAATAATTTCAGATTAATAATTGGCCCAAAGGTTGAACCATTAATGAAGCCCAAAATTAAACCTAATTGAATTAGGGTTTTGAAACCCATTAGGTTTAGGAGTTAACCCTCACTATATAAACATCATATAGTGAGAATTTTCGCAGCTTTTGCCTTAGCCACCAAAGGATGAAATCAGAAGGATTCTGAAATGTTCCAACTGCACTCTCATCTTGCCTTTTGCTCAGAGGACACAAGCTAGCACTGTGGTGCAAAAGGAACACATCTGCTAGGACATGGTGGAGGCGTGGTGATCCGAGAGGTTCGTGTGGATACCATAGAGAGCTTGAACACGTCAACTGTTCAAGTTTTGTGATTCAACTCAATTGTTGGGTGAAAAATCCAAGCCGACTAGGTGTGAAAATTTTGAACACCCGATTTACTCCATTTCACGTTGATCCTAGAAGTTTTCAATTATCTTTTGTTGCATTTATTTGGCTCTTGAAATCCTACAAGATGAACTCCTTGAAAAGGGATTCATCAGGCCTAATGTGTTTCCTTGGGTGGCATCAGTGCTGTGTGTGAAAAAGAAGGATGAGACACTTAGGTTGTGCATTGACTACAAAAAACTCATTGCTGTGACTGTAAAGAATAAGTATCCTCTCCCTAGAATTGAGGACTTATTTGACTGGCTTAAGGGAGCTACTGTCTTCTAAAAAATTGATCTTAGATCTGGATACTTCCAACTAAGAGTCAAGGAAGGATATATTACTAAAACTGATTTTAGAACAAAATATGGACACTTTGAAGAAACAGTAATGCCTTTTGAACATACTAATGCCCTAGCATTCTTCGTGGACTTGATGTAAAGGATATTCAGACCATATCTAAACCACTTTGAAGTGCTCTTTATAGATGATATCCTATTATATTCAAAGGATGAGAAAGAGCATGAAAAGCACTTAGGAATAGTGCTAGACTTGCTTAGAAAACACCAATTATATGACAAACTGAGTAAATGCCATTTCTGGACAAATCAGATTGAATTCTTGGGCCATGTGATAAATAGGCAAAGAATGGCTGTGGACCCAACCAAATTTGAAGCTATCTTACAATGGAAGCAACCTCAAAATGTCAGACAAATAAGAAGTTTCTTGAGGCTAGCTAGCTATTATAGAATATTTGTACCAAATTTTTTTGTAATGGCAGCTCCTTTAATAAAGCCGACCAAAAAAAGGAAAAAGTTTGAATGGTCTAAAGAATGTGAAAAAAGCTTCGAAGAGCTTAAGGATAAGCTTAGTTCAACACCTATTTTAATACTGCCTAATCCTAATAAACCTTTTGAGGTTTATATAGATGCATCTATTGGGGGATTAGGATGTCTGTTAATGCTAGAGATACAAGCCATTGCTTATGGTTCAAGGCAGTTAAGATGACATGAAAATAATTATCCAATGCATGACATAGAATTAGCAATTGTGATCTTTGCCTTGAAATAGTGGAGACATTACCTATTAGGCAGTAAATTTCAAATCTTCACTAATCATAAAAGCCTAAAATACCTCTTTACTCAGAAAGAGTTGAATATGAGGCAAATGAGATGGCTTGAATATTTTAAGGATTTTGATTGTACCATTAAGCACATGAAAGGCAAAGCCAATAGAATAGTTGATGCCCTAAGCAGGAAATATACGGTATCTTAAGACATGGAGGAAAAGAAGAACAAAATGAACTTAATAACCTAACTTGTTTAGCTGATAAATGGATATAATAGGAAAAAGCTCAATTGAATATGGTAACCATTCAATCAACATGGAAGGAAGAAATATTGAGGGTACAACAGCAGGACAAAGATATTTCTTGAATAACTAATCAAAGACATGGGAAATTATTTCAAGGATTCTCTTATAGGCAAGGGTTGTTGTATTTCCAAGACAGGATCTATGTACCCAAGGGATATGATTTAAGAGAACAAATCTTGAAAGAAGCCCATTATAGTAAGGTAAGTATACACCTTGGAACTCTAAAAATGTATCAAAATTTGAAAGAACATTTTTTGTGGCCAAACATGAAACAAGAAATTGGCACATTTTTGTCCAAATGTATTGTGTGCCAACACGTAAAGTGGAACATCAAAGACCAGGGGGTAAATTATAGAGTCTGCCTATACCAGAAAGGAAATAGGGATTCATAGCCATGGATTTCTTAGTGAGTATACTCATGAAAAGAAGAAAGCATGATACCATTTAGGTAATTGTAGATAAACTTACTACGTTAGCCCACTTCTTACCCATTAATCTCACTAATCCATTGGATAGGCTAGCACAACTGTATATTAAAGAAATGATGAGATTACATGGTACCTCAGATGATATAGTTTCAGATAGATACCCAAGGTTTATATCAAAGTTTTGGAGATCATTACATCAGGCATTAGGTACTCAACTAAAACTATTCAGCCTCTCATCCTCAAATAGATAGGCAGATAGAAACAACGATACAAGTTCTTGAGAATATATTAAGATGTTGTGTCTTGGACTTTAAAGGACAATGGGATCAACTTTTAACTTTAATAGAATTCTCATATAACAACAATTATCACTCAGTGATAAAGATGGCACCTTATGAAGATTTATATGGAAGAAGGTTCATTACTCCCTATTCCTTATTGTTGGCAAGACTCTAAAGACAATATTAAAATAGGGCCATAACTGGTTTATGAAACTACTGAAAAGATTAAATTGATCCAAGAAAGGATCAAAACTGCCAACAATCAAGTAGAAGCCTATACTAACCAAAAACGAAGGAGAGAATTGGAATTTCAAGTAAGAGATTATGTGTGGATCAAAGTATCCCTAATGAAAGGAATTATGAGATTTGGAAAAAAAGGTAAATTAGTTCCAAGATACATTGGGCTAATCCTTAGCTAGGGTTGGCAATGTGGCTTATAAGCTAAACTTACCTCCAGAATTGGCTCAAAACATGATACTTTTCATGTTAGTATGCTCAAGAGATATTTATCTAATCCATATCAAGAAGTACCAACTTCTGACATCCCAGTGGACCCTAATCTTACTTATGAGGAGGAACCTATAAAGGTTCTAGCCAGAGATGTAAGGAAGTTAAAAAGTAGGTGGATAAGCATGGTGAAAATTCAGTGGACTTACAATTTTGAGTAAGAGGCCACATAGGAAACTGAAGTTAAAATGCTCAATAAATAACTAGAGTTATTTCCTAAACTGCTTGAGAATTTAGAGGACCAAGTTCTCTAAGGTGGAGAGAATGTCATGCTTGTGACTTGTATAGGTCATCAGCTATAATTAGAATGTGCATAAGTTGTACTTAAAATGTACATATAGGTGATACGAGTTATAGATATGGTCAAGAGAAGTACATGAAGGCAGGTGCTCAATGGGGCACCTAAGGGTGCTTTAGGTACACATAAAGAGGGCATGAGTGAGGGTGCTATGCCCTAAAAACAAAAAGTGGTTGAAACTAAGTCCCGAATTGGGCTTTGAAATAAGGAAAAAGTTGGCTAAAAAACCAAAGAGCACCAAGGTGCACCAAGGGAGGGGTACAAGATGGCTCATGGGCACATCCTTATGCGTATCCGTGTGAATAAGAACGTTTTAGACCAAATGCCCTTAATGAAAATTTTGAAGTTTGATGCCTAACTTTAAATTAAGGCTTGGAGCTATAACATAGGTCAAAAAGAGGCAATGAGCACATACAAAAGGCAATGTGTACCATCGGGTGCACTAAGAGGCTCTCCGGTAGCCTTAAGAGGTTTATATGTTTACATCAAAGTTTAGTGCCTTAGATGGCCAAATCAAAAGACAAAGTGGGTACTGAAAATGCCCTACAAATTGAGTTGAACAAGTTGACCAAATAACTTAAATTAAACAAGGGCCTTGTTGGGAGGTTAAGGCTGAAATTGGTCAAAAACTTGCTCACCAACCCTAAGACTTAAGAAAAATATTCTAAGTGTACTATGGCACTATGGTAAGCTAGCTAGCCTACATAAGCCAAGCATTAGGGTTTCGATTAAGCTTGGCCGAACTTGTTAAATAACCTGGAGCTCTATGTTAACTTGACTAAATCAAAGTGATCACATGCTTAATAAAATGAAAAATGCTTCCTGGGCCCTAAAATGGAAAGTCATGTATGTGCTGTGTGGGTTTGCATGCTTCTTTGTTGGATGCGTGTACTAACCCCAAATTATGTATATGGATATGTTTGTATTATATTTTTCTATGTCTCTTTTGTGTCTTCTTTGTCTTTGTTTGCAAGTGCTTGGACGAGTAATCACATATTTATGAATATAACAATGTTTTAAACATTGTAGGCACTAGGTGCTGAATTGAATCCTTATTCAATACTAAAGCGCTCATATCCTGATTCTTCACTTTTTGGGAAAGGAAGTAGAGGAATAGGTGCTTGTGAACCTCTTTTGAGGTGTATGAATAAACAGGTATATTACTCAGTTACATTAAATTATTGAAAGATTGGAAAAGTTCATACTATGAACTAATGATTTCTGAATGTTAGCTATAATGGCTACCATGGGATTAGCTACCTTTGGTTCTATCCTAGTTTTTGTAAAAACTAAAAAGTTCATAAAAAAGTTTCTACCTAAATGCCAAAAAAGGATGGAGGTCCGTGTAAGTGTGGGCATTGAAACTATGTAGCCCAAGTTTGTGTAACCTGCATGCCACCTAGCTGGCTCAACTTTTGGTACATATATTTTGGCCTTATAATCTCTAAAATGCCTGTTTTTTAATGTGTAAATGTATGTGTATAGGGCTAGCATAGGAACACAGAGATACATAGTGGCATATGTCTCGGCAATACATGGTAAGCTTAAAGGCAAGCCTCTAGAGGCACAAAGTGTAATGAGCATAATGGTGCATGCACGGTGACTGTGTTTTGTACTAAAAAGGCATGATAACTTATTTTCTTGGAATGCATGTTTATATGTTAAATTTTTTGAGCACACTAAAAAGGCCTAAGGTAAATCTTCCGGGACACACCAGTGCGCACACACACACACTGATAGCCAAAGGCTAACGCCTCCTCGGTAGTAACTCCGCACCAGAATATTGGCCGAGGAGTCTGACGTCACCCAAGAGAGGATCTTTTTACTGACCTCGGAAGGTGCGAAGTCAAACACTATGAGCTCGAGACTTCGGTAGCTCGTCAGGAATTCCGAGGACAACACCGTCTCCATCGAGGGGCTAAACTGACCGTCTTCGGGTAAGAGAGCCATCTCCCTGAAGCAAGGGAGAATCTCCCCGAAGGAAGAGGCCCCAAAGAGGTCTTCTCCGAAGAAGAAACACCTGAACAAGGGAATCCCCGAACTATGGATGTGAGTCCCGAAGAAGGTGTTCATCAAGGGCGCTCCCAGAATTATGGGATAGATCCCGAAGGAGGTGCTCGCACCGAAGGACGGATAGAATCCGAAGAGGGTGCACGCACCGAAGGGCGACCTCGCCCAGGGGACCTCGGGAGTACGGTATGAGCATTTAAGGAGCCTCTGACATGTAGCCCACAAGCCCTACACGTCACATCTGAACGGCGAAATGACACGCCGCAGCCGCCCCAGTCCTGACACAACCCGTCCGGGTCCAGGGCTAAAAGAGGCTGCAAACGGCTGCCTGTCCCCTAGGTCCAAAGAGACAAATCAAATCCGACCGAACACGTGTCATGATCTGAACGGACCAGCTACTCCTATAAATACTAGGAAATGGGACTGGGCAAAGGATGGGCATTTTCCTCTCTCTGAGAAAACACAAAACAGGCAAGACACTTGATCCCTTAGTGTTCTTCCTCCACCTTCACTCAGAAAACTGACTTGGGCGTCGGAGGGTCCTCCCCGGAAAAGCAAACCGGGGACCTCCTAACCTCTTCTTTGAGCTTTTCAGGCACACTCAGCTGGGAAACCTGAGCTCCAGGCACTCGCCTCCCCAGGAAGTCTCTCCACCTGTCAACATGACAGCAAACGAAGATGCCTTGGGGCATCATTTGGCGCCGTCTGTGGGAACTCACTCCCAGGTAGCTGTTGTCGAAACTCGGCGTTCGAAGGACAAAGGACTCCCGAAGTCCCCAGCTGCGCCTGAAACCCAACCAGCTACCGAACGAATTCCCCCAGAGACTTCCTTGCCTGAAGAGGAACGCCCTCTTGTCATCACCATGGGTTTTTTAAGAGACTTTCAGAGGTCTGTTGTGGCTGAAATGACACAACAAATAGACCGAAGATGGCCGCAACCAGCCCAGGCGCAAAATCCCACTTCGTCAGCACGACCTTGGGGGAAAAGCCCAAGGGCAACCCGTCACAGCTCGGGAAGTGGGGAGCCACGGGAAGAGTCCTCCACAGATAACTTGCCCCTCGGGGCACGGATGGCGGAAAGAGCGAGCTCTAAACGAGCCGAAGTTCCGTCCAGAAGAAGTTTGTCACCAGAGGCAAGGTCTCAGTCACCTCGGTCCCGAAGTCGCTCCCCGAAGAGAAGGCCCCAGGAAGAAGAGCCCCGTGCCACGCTGCTCCTGGAGAAAGTCTTGGCAAGACTGGAAAGAGTGGAACAACAGGTGGCACGCAAGCCTGTTTGGGGCAGGCTAACTGAAACTGTCTCTGGAGATGAAAGTCCTTTCGCCCGAACAGTAGTCGAGACGGCCATGCCAAGCGACTTCAGGCTACCTCGGCTAGAGACCTATGAGGGCCGGACTGATCCCCAGGCCCACCTAACGAAATACAAACGCAGCATGGTGCTACACGGGGCTGATGATGCAACACTCTGGAAGTGCTTTGAAGTCACCCTCGCAGGACCAGCAACTGCCTGGTACAATTCCCTGCCTCCCGGAAACATCAGGGGGTTCCAGGAGCTGTCCACAGCGTTCACCCAACAATTCATCGGGAGCAAGCCGACGGCGAAGATGCCCGTCCAGATGTTTGACCTAGCACAAAGAAACGGGGAAACCATCCGTGACTATGTCGAGAGGTTCAACAAAGAAGCCCTCAGTGTCCCGGACTTTCGTCCCGAGATCCGCATCCTCGCGATGACGAGGGGCCTCCGAAGGGATTTGCACTTGTTTTATGAATTCTCCAAAGATCCCCCGGACACGCTGGGAGAATTCTACCGAAGGGCTGAACAACATATGACAGCCGAAGAGCTGAGAATGACTGGGCCGAAGGCTGACCATATTCACGTTCGAGGCGAAGGGTCCAGCCAGCAAACCAGGTGTCCAACGGAACAGATGGGCCGACCTCGGAGAATGCGAGTAGGAGGAAGGAAGCCCCAAAACTTTACACCTCTGAGCACCACGAGGGCTAACGTCCTTATGGCGTTGGAAAAACAGGGGGCTCAAATCCAACGACCAAGGGGCATGACTGCTGACAATAGAAGGAACATGAAGAAGTTCTGTCAGTTCCACCGTGATCACGGTCATGACACCGAAGACTGCTTTCAGTTGAAAAAGTACATTGAATCGCTGATAAAGCAGGGCCAGCTTCGGCGTTATTTGAGAATGCCTTCCCCGAAGGGGAAAAAAGAGGAAGAAGGTGACGAGGATTACGATTCGGACAGGTGAAGGAACCGAAGTCCGAGAAGGCGTCCTCCACCTTCGGCAGGAGTAATACAGACGATCACAACCGGACTTCCATCCTCAGAAAGAAAAAGAAGGGCCAGAGAGATAGCGGTGATGGAATATCGGAGCCCAATAAAAAAATTGGCCCGCCAGGATGGCTCCACCATCATATTTCCCCATGACGATCCATTGCTGATAATGGCAAGGATAGGAAACTGGGACGTCAAGAGGGTATTGCTGGACGATGGGTCAAACACCGACGTTTTGTTCTCACATTTGCTGCCAAATTTGGGCGTATCCAGGAGTGACCTCAAGGCTGTTACTTCACCCACGTTCGGTGTAGGACCATCTGAACTACCTGTCCTCGGGTGGATCGACCTCCCCTTGATGATGAAAGGAACTTCGGAGAAAGGAACTGCTGAGTTGTTGGCTTCTACCATGGCAAGATTCATAATCATGGACGTTCCTTCGTCATACAACGCCATACTGGGCAGACAGACACAGGGAAATCTGCACATTCACCCTGATGTAAAGTACTTGACCGTCACTTTCGCCACCAAAGAAGGAGACGCAAAGATCTTCATTGATCAAGGCGAGGTGAGAAAGGTGTTCGTCAGAACAAGAAAGGCTCCAGCAAGCAACTTAGCACATGCTGTAGAAGCAAAAGAGCTGAAAAAGGGCGAGGCAGAAGATCCCACAAAAGCGGAAACAGAAGAAGTAGAGCTTGTCCCAGGCCACAGTACCCGAATAGGGAAAAATATGGCCGAAGGAGACAAGGAAAAACTTGTATCTTTTCTGCTTGCAAATAAAGATCTGTTCGCCTACTCGCCGAAGGACATGCCAGGGATAAACCCTCGCGTAACCCAGCATAGCCTTAAAGTGAGTCCGGAAGTAAAGCCTGTCCGGCAAAAGAAACGGAGCATCTCAGCTCACAAAAGTGAATTCGTCAAAACCGAAGTCCAGCGCCTGATAGACGCTAGCGTTACCCGGGAGGTAAACTACCCCGAATGGCTAAGTAACGTGGTAATTGCCGCAAATGAAGGAAGTAACAAGCTTCGGATGTGCATCGACTTCAGAAATTTGAATGATGCTTGCCCAAAAGATTCATATCCTCTGCCGCCAATTGATTCAACTGCTGAGTATGGGCTCCTAAGTCCCCTAGACGCCTTCAGTGGCTACCATCAGATAAGAATGGACCCCAAAGATGAAGAGAAGCGCCCTTCGGGCTCAAAAATGCAGGAACCACCTACCAGAGGTTGATGAACAAGGTCTTCAAAGACCAAATGGGGAGAATCAAGAGCGAGCTGCCTGGCTACCACGTTGCAAACTTAGAGGAAACCTTCCAAAAACTCAGAACCTTCGGAATCCGCCCAAAAATTGCATCTTCGAGATGACCTCGGGAGAGTTCCTTGGGTACATGGTACCCGAAAGTGGCATCGACGCCAACCCCAAAGAAGATTAAGGTAGCAAAAATGGAAGGTGACCTCGGAAGGAATGATCATCCTTGGGATAAAGAATGCCAAAAAACCGGGGAAGAACTCAAAGTCTACCTGGCCAGCCTGCCGTTACAGAAAAGGCTGTGAGCTCGGTCCTCCTGAAAGAAGAAGGGCCAAATCAATGGCCGGTCTACTATGTCAGCAAGTCCCTGCATGGCGCCGAGGTCAGGTACCCTTTGCTTCAAAAAGCTATATATGCCTTGGTGCTTGCAGGGAGAAGGCTGCGACCATACTTTCAGGCTCACCCCGTCACCGTCCGAAGTAGTCTGCCACTAAGGGATGTCATGAAGAAAGTTGATCATTCGGGAAGGCTCTCCAAGTGGTGCATAGAGCTGGGCAAGCACGAAATCACGTGTAAGCCTCGGAAGGCCATAAAAGCCCAAGCGCTGGCAGATTTTATCGCCGAAATACCCACCACTGAGGAGAGCTATTCAAATCCAAAAGAGGGTGAGCCAGAATGGACCTTGCACGTAGACGGAGCCTCGGGGTCCGAACACCAGGGAGCTGGAGTAGTTATCAGGGGCCCCGAAGGCCTGGAGAAAGATTGGCGTGAGAAACCTAAAAGCTCACAGCGATTCCCAGCTGGTAGTTCGGCAGACAGCGGGAAATTATGGGTCGAAGGACCCAATCCTGGCAAAATATCATGAGCTAGTAGTAAAGCCCACTCAAGAGTCTGACGCCATACGGATTGAAATGTACCACGGCGAAATGACAGTAAGGCGGATTGCTTGGCGAATTCGAAAACATATACCAAGGTGCTAGACCATCCGAGCATCTCAGTGCTGAGCATGATGACCTCGGGAACGGGGTGGAAAGATCCAATAAAAGGATACCTCACAGAGAATTTGCTCCCCGAAGACCCCGGCGATGCTGTAAGACTGCGAAGACACCCCTGAAGATTCTCCTTGATTGGCAAAGAGTTATACCAACAGGGATATGCGAATCCGCTGGAGAGATGCGTGGCTGAAAAGGATACTGAAACGATCCTTGAAAAGGTCCACAAAGGCATGTGTGGTTCACACACTGGAACTGATGCCCTCACAACAGTGTTACTTCGCCAGGGATACTTCTGGCCTACCCTGAGATAGGACGCAAGACAATTTGTCCGGAAAAGCGGTTGCCGCCAGAGACATGCAAAAATCCAGAGGACATCCTCGGAAACGGTAACTTCGGTAGACTATCCTTGGCCCTTCGCGGTCTGGGGCATAGACCTCGGAGGCGTGAAATCCTGCGTGGTAGCAGTGGACTATTTCTCAAATTGGGTAGAGGCAGAACCACTGGCAACTATCTTGGCGAAAGAAGTGCAGAAGTTCGTATGGAAGAACATCGTATGTAGATTCAGCATACCGAGGGCGCCGGTAGCTGATAACGGATCCCAGTTCATAGGCAAAGGATTCCAAGAATTCATCACCGACCTCGGAGTAAAAATGCACTTCAAAGTGTGGAACGGGCAGGTGGAAGTATCGAGCAGGACCATAAAAGATGGCCTGAAAAAGAGACCAGGGGAAGCCAAGGGGAAATGGCCGGCAGAACTCCAAAGTGTATTATGGAGTTACCGAACGACCCCCCGAAAAGTCGCAGGAGAGACTCTTTTCTCACTCGACTTCGGAACAGGGGCCATTATCCCAGTAGAGATAGTTCAACCTCCAGTACTGGTGAACTGATGAGCGTGGTAACGACCTCGGTCTAAGAACCAATCTCGATCTTGCGGCCCAACACGGAGAAATGGCCATCATGCCCAACTGAGAAGTCAAGAAGGGAGACCTCGTTCTCCGAAAGGCTGACTTCGCACCCCGCGGGCCACCCCATGGCATATTTCACCCAAACTGGGAAGGACCCTATCCGGTTCTCGCCGAAGTATGAAAAGGTGTGTACAAGCTTGGCGACGCCAAAGGCGTAGAATTGAAGAACACTCGGCATTCAGACGCCTTAAAAAAAAAAAAAAAAAATAGCGGAGGAGTTATGATTGCACAGAATGGCCTTGAGAAAAGTACTTAAGTGTACAGAAATTGTGCAAGAAAGAGTTCCGCAAAGAAGCTCGCCATGATAAAGCGTAGATATGACTTTCCGAAGTCCCTTGAGCCATCACACTCGGGAAAGATGGAAAACAAAAATCTCGCAGAAGTACTCGCCATACCCAACGCAAAGATAATTCTTCGAACTCCCTTGAGCGAACATGCTCGGGAAAATGGAAGTAAAAAATCTCTCGAAAGGTTTTCCAAAGTCCCTTGAGCAAACATGCTCGGGACACCTGGAAAAACAAAAATTTGACTGAAGGTTTGCCGGAGTCCCTTGAGCGATCATGTTCGGGACAAATTGGAAATACAGAAGCCTGCAAAAAGACTTAGTCAAGTTTTTTCAGAATCTCCCAAATGTCTCTTGAGTAAACGCACTCGGGACGAAGGAAGGTAAAAAAGTTTCTTTGATTGCAGGTCTTCCGAAGTCTCTTGAGCGAACGTGTTCGGGGAAATAGAAATAGAGAAACTTGAAGAAACACTTAGCCAAAAAAAATCTTCATTAAGAGCAAAGCTGCCTTACAATAAAGAAGTGCCCAAAGAAGGAGTACAGAATAAGGGAAGGAAAAGGGGGGGCCCTAAAAAAGCCTAAGGGTTCCCGGCGTCCTGAGAGCCACTCGTTTGTCCACCCTTTTCCGCCACCTTCCGCGCTGGAATTGAAGGAGGAAGCTTCAGATGTTCGATCTTGGACCATTTCCACCGAGGTCCCCCAGGAATGTTTAGACCCTCTAGAAAAGAGAGGTCCAGACCTGGGAACCTCTGGAGAACTTGGTGCCGAGCGAGACAGAAGCCGTCCTGAAACGCGACCTTGTTCATTTGATCAGACTTGTTCTTCTTAAGCTCAAGGTCGTCGAGCTCGTCCTTCAGATCCTCGACCTCCTCTTCCAGCACCTTTATCCGCTCCTCCCCCTTCGGCACCTTTTTTAAAGACTGGACCTCGGCTTGAAGGGCTTTCTTCTCAGACAAGAGCGTGACTATGATATTCTCTTTTCTTGCCTTGTCTTGAAGAAGGTCTTGGTTTGCAGCAAGCAGCCCCGCCACGTCATTACGGAGGTCGGCAATCTTCCGGGAAGAGTCCGCCATCAAGAATTCCTTCTCCTTTCGGAACCCCTCCCGAATGATGGCAGCTTCCTCCTTCGCAGCATTTGCTAGCTGCTGGTTCTTGGCGGTCAATTCCGAGCACGTCGCTTTCGCCTTTCCTAGGGCTTCTAAGGCCGAAGCTCGGAATGCCGTCTGCTTGGCTACCCGAACTCGGAGAAAGCCGGCATACCCCAGCAGCTGCAAAGAAGATCAAACGCAAGGTCAGTAAGAGCCAAACACTTAGGATAAAATTGAAGGAGAAGAGCTGTGAAGGATATACCTGAGCAGCATGCTCGGTGATCTTCGCAGCGAGGGTATTATCCTCCGGATGTGCCGCCGCTATAGCCTTGAAGGAGGCCTCGGTGAGCACCCCCTTCGCAATCTGCTTGGCCATTTCAGGACAGTCCCCGGAGTACAAGTTCATGTCCTCCGTGAATGTCCAGAAAGGCTCCTTCGGTATCTTCCCTTGCGGGACTTTGGCATCACGGCGGGCCCTCGCCTCCGCGTGTTCGGAAGCCCAGTTCGGGGTAAGTAGCTCCCCTGCAGGGCGAAAAAGAGAAGCAGGTCAGAAACGAAGGCCATTCCAGAAAAAACAAAGGAAAAACACTTTGCCTGGAAACAAACCTGGCGGGACCTCAACAACAACGTCCTCGGCCTCCTCGGCCGAAGTACCCTTGCCCTTCCGCTTGCGCCGCTCCTCGGCAGAAGGTACTTCTACCACTACATCAAGGAGGGCCTGCGACGCAGTAGGACTTTGAGGAAGGAAGTTGGGTTGAGGGACCTCGGAAGCAGCAGCCTCAGGCGCCGGAATTTCGGCTGTCCCAGGCTCCTCGGCAGTCTCCTCGGAAATTTCTTCTAGAGGAACCTGAGCAGCTTTCTTTGCCCGTTTCCCCGAAGGACCCGCGCCAGTAGACTTCCGCCTTCGGGAAGCCGCCTTCTTCGTCTGATCGTCCTTCTCCCCTTGGCCGGAGAAGAGGGACTTGTAATAGGCGGCAGTGTCGTCGCCCATCTCTGAAACACGAGAGAAACATCAGCGTAAGTCCGAGGAAAAAGCAGCAAAGGAGTAGAAGATAACTCACTTTCGGCAAGCGTCTCAAAAGAAATCTCCTCCTTAAGAAGCTTGACCAACCAGGAATCCTTCCCGGCGATGGCAGGAGCTGGCATCCCGAGGTCAGTCTCGTGCTCCTTTACCACCTTTAGTTCCCGAAAGACCTCTTCGGTCATCAACTTCCAGTTGATTGGAAAAGGGTAAAGGGCGCACGGAGAGACCTCGGGATCCCAGTCAGAAACAGCCCGAATGCGGGCGTCGAAATCCGCAAACACGGGAGCCAACTCTGGGGTCAGCAGCATCCTCGGATCAGCAACGTCCGCATCCAGTGTGCCCTGAGCCCATTCGGTCGGAACGTACGACCAGGCCTCAGCCTTCTTCATGAAGAATAACTTCTGTTGCCACCCCCGCCAGCTATCCTTAGTGGCGAAGGTGAACATGAATTTCTTGCTCCCGGACCCCCGAGGTAGCATGAAATAGAAGCCACCCTTCGGGACCACAGAGAGCTTGTAGTACTGCATAAAAATCCTGAAATGGGGTTCTATCCCGAAGACGCCACACATGCACAGGAAGGCGTTAAAATAGCAGTACGAGTTCGGGGGAAGCTGGTTCACCGCAATACCATGAAATTGGCAGAACTCGCACACCATCTTCGGGGGGGGATACCGAAGACCGGCCTTCAGTTGGGCTCGGAAAACGCAAGCATGGGCTAAAAGAGGCAGCCAGCTCTCAGGAATGGGCATTTTCGACATAAAAATGAGTTTGAAAACGGAAGAAAACAGTTTCCAGAGAAAAACTCAGAAGAACAGGGGGATCAAAACGCGCTGGCAAACAAAAACCCACCGAAAGATTTGCCAAAATCTGAGGACGCCGTCGTAAAAGTTGGCTGGAAAAAGGCTCTGATTACGGAAGCTCCGCCACAGAAAGCAAGAAAAAAATGCAAGAACAGAGGCAAAGCAGAGAAAAGAGCGAAAGGAACTTATGATGGAATGGGCTATTTATAAGCCACAAGTGGGTAACCGAAACATCATCATAAGTGCCCTTTGGAGGCGAACCGTCGCCGCAACTGCTCTCTGCACCTGAAAAGGCGCGCCCTCTGTATCAGACGCGACTCTCCTCCAATGGCAAAGCGCCACGTGTCAACCGCTGCGTAAAAATGGGGCACACGTCCTCCAAGCGTCCCTCGAAATCCGGGACACGTCCCCTGATTGGGAGACGTCTTCTGATATCCCTAGAAAACTGGGGCGCACCACTCAGACTGACACGCTTGGCCAAACAGACCTGCAGAAACAAAGAGCAGGTTACCTCGAAGACACCAAAAGACAGCCTGTGACTTCGGGCAAAAGGTCTATCTTCGGTACAAGGTTATCCTATTTCCCCTCGCCACGAAGACACCAAGAGATAGCCTGTGACTTCGGGCAGAAGGTGTATCTTCGGCACACGGACAGCCTATCTTCTCGCCCCTCGAGGACGCAAAAAGGACTGCCCATCGCTTCAGGCAGAAGAAGGCGTCTTCGGCGCAGATATCACAACCACAGGACCCGAAAACTGATGAACCGAAGTTTCTCACTTCGACTTTTCGGAGGGGGGCCTGTGATAGCCAAAGGCTAACGCCTCCTCGGTAGTAACTCCGCGCCAGAATATTGGCCGAGGAGTCTGACGTCACCCAAGAGAGGATCTTTTTACTGACCTCGGAAGGTGCGAAGTCAAACACTATGAGCTCGAGACTTCGGTAGCTCGTCAGGAATTCCGAGGACAACACCGTCTCCATCGAGGGGCTAAACTGACCGTCTTCGGGTAAGAGAGCCATCTCCCTGAAGCAAGGGAGAATCTCCCCGAAGGAAGAGGCCCCAAAGAGGTCTTCCCCGAAGAAGAAACACCTGAACAAGGGAATCCCCGAACTATGGATGTGAGTCCCGAAGAAGGTGTTCATCAAGGGCGCTCCCAGAATTATGGGATAGATCCCGAAGGAGGTGCTCGCACCGAAGGACGGATAGAATCCGAAGAGGGTGCACGCACCGAAGGGCGACCTCGCCCAGGGGACCTCGGGAGTACGGTATGAGCATTTAAGGAGCCTCTGACATGTCGCCCACAAGCCCTACACATCACATCTGAACGGCGAAATGACACGCCGCAGCCGCCCCAGTCCTGACACAACCCGTCCGGGTCCAGGGCTAAAAGAGGCTGCAAACGGCTGCCTGTCCCCTAGGTCCAAAGAGACAGATCAAATCTGACCGAACACGTGTCATGATCTGAACGGACCAGCTACTCCTATAAATACTAGGAAATGGGACTGGGCAAAGGATGGGCATTTTCCTCTCTCTGAGAAAACACAAAACAGGCAAGACACTTGATCCCTTAGTGTTCTTCCTCCACCTTCACTCAGAAAACTGACTTGGGCGTCGGAGGGTCCTCCCCGGAAAAGCAAACTGGGGACCTCCTAACCTCTTCTTTGAGCTTTACAGGCACACTCAGCTGGGAAACCTGAGCTCCAGGCACTCGCCTCCCCAGGAAGTCTCTCCACCTGTCAACATGACAGCAAACGAAGATGCCTTGGGGCATCACACACATAGGCACACACATGCTCGCTAGTGCACCCTGTAGGACTCCAGAGTGCCTTAGCACCCAGTTATGCACACATGTCCTGCCACACTCTTGGTACACCAAAGGTAAGCTCGCCAGGAGTGAGTGCACACACCTGCCTGTGCACACTCTTGTACACACTCGACCCAGAGGTAGGCCTACTCGGGCATACCTAGCAACTTAACCTATTAAGTTCTAAACTTAACAAATCCTTGTATAATGAACTAATTAGCAACCTTCACTTAAATTTTTGCTTTGCTAATGCCTGAAACTTGAAGTAAGCATTCAACAATTAATAAGCATCCTGGTTATCATGCTCTAATTCACTTTATGAAACCTAAAATTGGATTAATCTCCTAAGTTAGTTAAGGTGTGGGTGATTTGGGGCATGACATTTACAAACTTGGGGTCCTATTCTATCTTGTACTAAAGGCCATCTTCCATTGGGTTCCCCTGCTTCGACCTTCAAGCTTTTCGGTCTTGAGTTAGATGACTCACTTCTTCGCTACTTCTTATCGGTGTTCATCAACTCCTTTATGCTAATGTATTTACGAGCTCTAGATTAAAACTTCTGAAAATTGGAGGCTTCTTGCCCGACCTAATCTTAGGAGAAAACTGAGTGTTGCATTTACCCTCCACTAGCTAAGGTAATCGTGACTCCATCTAACTTTTAGCTTCTCCAACTATTTTACTTGTCTTCTAAATAGTACAGTTACAGGTTCATTAAGGTCTTCCATATGTACAACATCTGTTTTGATTTGCATATCCCATCTAGAGCTCCACCTATGGTTGCCCAAAAGGTTGCTGGTGGGTACATAAAGTGGGATCAGCCATGGGTGCCAGGATCTATAAGGGCTATCGTACCTGGAATGGCATCTCCAATGTCAGGAGATGTAGTCTTTGATATGAGGCACTCTTCCCAAACCAAGGTTGGACAGGAGTCCATAACTGCTATAAATTGGGCTCCATATGGGGAAAGACAATTTTTGAATACAACATTTTGGCGTTCAAAATGACTAAAATGATGTAAGAAAATACATGGACTCACTCCTATAGGGGAAACAACAATTGCCTCCTTCTCATGTAAAGTGTCTAAAAGGATTGTGGTTAAGGAGCTGGCTGGATAAACAAGTCCACTATCTTTATAAGCTCTTGAAACCATTCCATGGGTGCCTGGGTTTGCACTTGTAAAGGTTGGACTAGTAAGGCCTTCCTTATATGGATACATGGGATCTTTTTTGTGGTTCCTAGTTTCACTATAAGATGCATGTAATATAACGATTGTTATCTCAATCTCTATATAATCTAAAAGCAACTACCCAACGACTACAGAGGACAGTTGGACTCATCAAAGTTGTAAATAATTCGCAACTGATATGTTCAATTAAGATTTAGTCAAGAAATTGCAACTAATTCTTTCAGTCACTATATTAGCTATTGTTAGTTCAGTCACAATTTAGTCCATAATAAAATTGTTATTTATTTAATATTATTTAAAAAATATGTCATTATTTAATATAATTGTTATTTAATTAATATTATTTAATTCAATTGGTTATTTATTTCATTTTTTATTTAATTGATAATCACATTAAATTGGTATGAATATTAAATTATTTTAATTATTCATAATAAAATAATCAAATAATGAATTAAAATTTAAATAAAATAACACTAATTCAACAAATTAACATTAACCACACAATTTAACACTAGGGTTTTGTTTTTTTGTTGTTAAAATGGTTTTCCAAACGTGGTAATTAAAAAAAGGTTACTGTAGCAGCCCGCGGGTTGATGGGCTTGCCAGATCGGGTCAGGAGTTGGGCATAGAAAAGAACCGGATACCAAATTTACAGTCTATGCCACCTTGTTCAATTCTCACTCACCTACTCACCTGAGACGGTCTCGCCCTAATCCCCCTCACTCACTCTCGTTCCCAACTTGGCCAATCGAAGCTCTGCACACCGAGCCCCTCGTTCACCATGCGTTTTCTTTCGCAGTGAACCCACCTCCTTCCCGCCACCCGACCATCGATTCCTTGGCCAGTCCTTTTTATCGTAGTTCGTTCTTTCCAGGAGATCTGAAAAGCTCCGTCGAGTAACTACAATAGAGGGAATACGGCAGAGACAATGGCGGCGGCAGAGGCAAGCTCCGGTATGCAAACAACTCCATCTACATTTCCGACACCATGATCGCTGTCGTCACGGAGTGCCGCCGTATCATCGCTGAGAGTGAGGTCGCGTCTTGTTCCGTTCTATTTTCCCTTTCAGTAGCAGATCTATGGTTTAATATTCGTGTTACAATAAAGTTTCAGCTTTCAAATTTTGAATCGAATTTTTTTTTTCCTCATTCATGTTTCTTTTGGGGTTTAAGAATGATGGGTTGGTTATATGGTAGTTTAAAATTTATCTACGGACCAGCATCGGATGCTTTCAAATTGGCTGAGAACTTTTATTTTGTGATATTGCTTCTATTTTGTGGGTACTTTGTGTGCTGTTGATGTTTTCGTGACTTGATGTTTTTGTGCAGTGAGGTATCCTAAGAGGAGATTTTGAGAAATGAAACAAAATAAGAAAATAAACAGGTGGAGAGAGTGAAAAATAAAACAGGGCGCTTTCTGTTACATACTGGGCAGTGATAAAAATAGGAGTGACAGTTTTCCCCACATTATTGTGTTCCCCTTCAGCTCTCTGTTCCCTGCTTCCCTAATTATGCCATCATTTGGTTAACCTGATACATACAAATTTCAAGAAGAAAGCACAGCTAGCATTATTTAGTTCTCTTTGCAGACCTATATACTTCTTTTGTTGTCATTGGCAGTTGCTGTTTTAGTTGGACATGCCTTTTTACCTGGGTTCAACTTTATTTTTAGATGTCAATCTTTTCCTCTCTCTGTGCATTAATCTACTTATAACGACAAGAACAATTCATCATACATCCACCTGTCTCAAATATGGATGGTTTAATATTCGTGTTACAATAAAGTTTCAGCTTTCAGATTTCGAATCAAATTTTTTTTTCCTCATTCATGTTTCTTTTGGGGTTTAAGAATGATGGGTTGGTTATATGGTAGTTTAATATTTATCTGCGGACCAGCATCGGATGCTTTCAAATTGGCTGAGAACTTTTATTTTGTGATATTGCTTCTATTTTGTGGGTACTTCGTGTGCTGTTGATGTTTTTGTGCAGATAAGGAAGATGGCAGCAACTGGCCGAAACCTGAGCTGGCTGGGCGGCAGGAACTTGAGCTTGTAATGGGGAATGAGCATATTTCATTCAGTACTCCCAAGATTGGATCTCTGCTAGATGTCACAAGCAGCAATGACCCGGATGGGCTGCGAATTTTTTACTACCTGGTTCAGGTTAGCTACTCTGAGTCATTGTTGCTTACTAGTCCGCAATTTTTGGTTTATTGGGTAGCATACCCTAGTTTACTGAGCTCCCTTCATATTAGACTAATAGAATTATTGTTCGGCATCTTTCTATCTTGAAAACCTGCTTGCTCCCGTTAGACAATCATTCTTAAGAAGCCGCACCCTATTTCTTTGCATTTCTATTCCTTTTCCTGTTAGGGAGGCTAAAAGGTTGTTAGCTTAGAAGTAGAAGTTAGCATTTAGTAGTAGTAACCTCAAATTTGGTGGTTCTACAGAAGAAGCCGTCCTATAGAAGTTTCAGCTCTGTCAATGAGGCTTATGGCATGTAGCATATAGCTCTTTGCATCTCTTTAGTTGGAGCTCTGAAATATTAAGATGTCTATCATTTATGTTTGTATGGATGATTAGTTGTAATCTACGCTCGTCATCATTTAACAAAATGAAATGAATAAGGCAATTCTAATGACTGTGGATAAACTACACCATAATGATGCAATACATCTAATTAGATGGTTAATATAACACATACGGCAGTTAATAAATTAAATGCACAAATAGTGGTGTCATATAATGCACCAGAGCTTAATTCGACATGATCTTTGAGATGGAAACAAGAATGGTCCACATCTTTTGGTTCTGTCATTCGATCTGTTGACTTTGACTCTCTAAAATTTGGGACTTTTTTTGAGTTTCTCATTGTTGTTATGCAAAGATGGTGTTAAATGGATATATGTTTTAGTCAGTCTCCTTTCGATCATATTATGATTACATCTATGTGATGAGCAAAACATTGTATCACAGTGGCAATTTGGAGGCATTCTAGTCTTTCTCATAGTAAATGTGAGAAACTCTTGAACTTTGCTTATCTTGTTTGGATGCGTTTGTGGCAGATGCATCTGTTAAGTTTGACGCTGGCATGGCAAACCATGGTAGAAGTTTGTCCTTCCTCACACAATATTTTTGACTTAGATGATGACATTGGAGTGGATTTTACATCTTAAAACGTTATTTTCTGCTATAAATATTGTTTATTTTGGTTAAAGTGTGGTGCATATGCTGATCTATTTTTATATTTATGTCAAATTAATTATCCACACACATCTCCACTTCTATGTTGATCTCATTGTCTTCCCCAGAAACCAGGAGCTACCTGGCTTGTTTTCCATACATGGCTTCACTCTCATCTTTACCACTGAAACAGCCCCCAACAAGGTTGTTAATTTCCACAACCTTGCATGATTCATCCATGTTTCCGCAAACCCTTTCATATTTGAAACAAGGGGCTTTTAGAAGAGCGAGAGTCATCCAGAGTTCTAACCAGATGGAAGCATTGATTGGTTAGTTGAGTTGATATTTTGCTTGCCTTGTTTCTCATACTATTGCCTTTTGACCCGTATAAAAAAGAGAAAAAATCCCAGTTCTGATCTTTATGTGCTTTTCCCATGGTAGATTCAAGCTTTACAATTACGAATGTTCCACTCCCTAAACAAATGTTGCATTTACCATTATGAGTCAAATACGAATGCAAATTGACATGTTCATATGCATAAAGATGTACTACTGCTTACAAGTGATTTCCTATTTTGAGGTTTTTGAAGCCTATTGAGAAGCTGAAACTATACAAAGACAACCATATTGGAAACCAACATTTCTTGGGTATGTACTCAAGCATTTTTGGTGGAATCACAACAGAACCAGCTGCTATGGTTTGTGCAGTCTCGCTGCTGTGCGTTCAGGCTCAGAAGAGAAACATGATGTGGTTTGAACTTGTATCTTGTGTTAGTTGAAGTGACATTTGGAATAACAATTTTATCAAGTACGAGCAATTTTTTTTTTTAATGGCCATTTGCAGACCTTTCTCCATGAACCTCTGATGACTTATCTCCTGTCCAACAAATGGGTAGATACATGTATAGTGTGTTGTGGCAATTTTATGGCTTTCTCCATCATAATTCAATACTACATATATAAAGTTCGATACATGTGTACGCAATACCCACATGAACGACTACGAAATTTTCATTGAATGTCAAAATCCAATCAATGGTGCATGTCTGCGGATAATAATACATGGGTATTATGATAGCACATTGCTTACCTCACCATGGGTCAACTAATGCTATGTCGTGATTGTTGTCGTCTCAACCTCCACCCTTGATGTAAGGTTCGTGCAATTTCATCACGCACGGAAGCCATTTCATGTCCATCCAAATGCAACTCGTTAAAGGGTAGCGGGTCATCTGCCGCTGCATCATGTTGCGCATATTGGTGATGTAAAGCAGCTGTTATGTCTTCGTCATCCAAATTGTGCGTCTTTATGAAGTTGTGCAATGCAGCTGTCGCAATTACCAATTTCACTTGAATCGTTGCATCAAATTCATGCATAAGTCGAAGAATTTTCCATTTTTTCTTCCAAACCCCTATAGTACGCTCAATGATGTTGCGTAACGATGCATGGATGAAGTTAAATTCCTGCTCCATTCCTCGTGGTGATCTGCCATTGAAGTCAGATGGATGGTATGGTGCAGTTCTAAATGGAGCCAAAAAACCTGCGCTGTTTGCATATCCGGAGTCGACAAGATAATATTTCCCTGCGTAATTAGCCCGTAACACTTCCCTTTGTATGTTATATTTAACACAAATTTATAAATAATTCAATCTAGTTTGAGACTATAGAAAAATAATGCTAAAGCGCATGTACCTGGTGGTGGAAATGGGAATCCTGAACTTGGGTTGGCCATACTATTCCGGAGAACAGCCATGTCATGTTGTGACCCAGGTGTTTCGGCGTACACATATGTGAATCGCATGTCAAAGTCACATGCAACAAGCACATTCTGGGTCGGTTCGCTTTTCCGACCAATGTAGTAGTTGCGTACCTCGTCTGTCTTAACAATTGTAGGAATGTGTGTCCCATCAATAGCCCCTATTGCATTATAAAATGCAGGGCATTTACTCATAACGTATGGGGGGACAGTAGAGAATGTCGGATCTGTTGGACGTATCACATTTTCTGCCATCTTACATATAGCATCCAAAACAACTTTGTACCATGTGTTAATTGTTGACGCTGAATGCTCGTACCATCTACCAAGTCTACGTTGTGTGTCTCCATGTCCGCACAAGCTAAGGAAAATAGCCAACGCCTCATAACTGGTCATGTTAGTCAATCCTTGTAACCCATAATGTTGCACTAATGTATCGTGCAACTCCCAAAAGCAAGTGACTGTCATTCTATATTCATCGAAAAACTCATCTGGTCTTTCTGTTAATTTCCAAAACAGTTGTTCTCCTGTCTGAATGGGTTCCCTATTTGGCCGTCTTTGGACTTGTGCACCGGTTGCCGGTTCCCCAAAAAGTTCTGTCAACATTGCTCCTGATATTGTGTCATCCTCAGTAACTGTTTTATTTACTAATAATAAATTTTTTAGGCATCGTAACAATGGAGGCATGGTGTCAAGAAGTGTTGCCTAGCAAAGAGTTTATTGAACACCTGGTCAATATGGCATATAACACTGTGAGCTTGAGCAACATAAAATAGTGAGCATGCGTGCAATGGATGAATATTCATGAACTAGTGAGTATGCTTATCTAAACTCCGTACATAATATGACCGAATCGCGAAATGGTGAATCCGTTACATTGGAAGAAAACTAAACTCAACACTCCTAAGCAGCCTTATGGGCAACGAAAGCTGTTATTGCCCCTAACTAACGTTAAGGGCAAACACTCACAAGCAACCGAATGATACTACAAGGTTTCACAACTATCATAACTCAACACTCCTAAGCAGCCTTAAGGGCAACTAAAACTGTTATTCCCCCTAACTAACATTACGGGCAAACATTCTCAAGCAGCCGATTGATACTACAAGGTTTCACAACTATCCTAACTCATTCCAAATGACAGTTTTAATCCGGAGAACTGAAGGGAGGAAATTCTGATACAACACCGCAATAAACTAGTACAATTTAATCACCCCAAATTCACCCCTCTTTTTTGAAGCTGATAACGCAGCCACTGTAACTGGACCTTGGGTGAACCACAACCACGCAGAAATAGGGGAATAGCTTTTTCATTCTCCAAGAAGTAGTCTGACGTTGCCATCCAAATAGGATCTCCTGCAGACACACCAGGAAGCGCCGCTACTGTACCCATAACGCTGCCCATATCATCTTTTGGTTCGGTCATGGCTTCAGCCATCTCCTTCCATTGCTCTTTCCGGCCACTGGTGAGGTAGTCACACATCCTTGAAAGTATCTCTGTCCGCTCATCATCGCCTGACTTATGCTTACGTTGTTTGGATGCCATACTAGAACGTGCTGCTGCGTCTGACATGCGTGCATTTGGATTGTATGAAGGACCGGCAGCGACGTTTTCTCCTGCTGGTGGTGTTGCTTGAGTCCTAAACCCAAAACCCATACCGCCTCCATCATTGCCATCAGGCGTAACACCATTTGGGACATCCTGCATAGGCTCTTGAGTTGTGGATTCCCTGACATCTTCATCAGGAGAGGTAGCGGAGTCTCCATTTAAATTGGGTATGCATGGATTGCCCCCCATCTGAGACGACCACCCAAAACCTGACAAATCTCGTACACTTGCAAACATCCTCTCCATGTCAACCAAATTTGGAATCCGCTTACCCATAAGCGAAGCTGCCTGAGGGCATTGCTACATTTCAAAGTATAATGATAAAATCAATACACAAACTGAAAATTTGACTTATCAATACACAAAAAGAACAATTGGTACAACCAACAAATTTGATACAAATTTCCTACAGTAGTACTGAAAACACAGTTTTCTGGACAGTGCCGTATTTTTTATGATGTTCATTGTATTGACTGTTTCCCTAAAAATTACAAGAGTTCCAATGGCACCTTACTTGCATGCGAAACAACTCCAAGCTATTCTTTACTATTTTATTATGTCCGAGAAGTGAATATCCAACCTGTTAAGCTTCTGCACTAGGTGCAAACAATTCAAGGTCATCTTTCAGGTGTGCATAGTTTTTAGACAAACTTTCACGTCAACTGCATAGATATCTTGTATGGGTTCACCACAGTATAGAGATTTACTTAATGAGTAGAATTTTACAGCAATTGATTTATCAATAGAATAGAACCAAAAAACTCTACTGGGGACATATACCATATAAAGCATGAATCAATTACAAGAAACAATGAATAGAAGACTGATATTAGTTACCTGAATGCGAGCCTCCCACCAATCATTATCAGCGATTATTGTTCCCCGCACAACGTCCCAGCCCAAACCGGTCGTAGACCCAAGCAGTGCCTTTGTCTCCTTGTATAGCTTCCTAAGTTGCCTCCATTTATTCTTGATCTGAACCCTTGTGTACTGTAAACCCGTTTCCTCCTGAAATTCTTTCATAAGGTAGGTCCACCCAGCCTTGGATAAAGTGCCCCCTTGTGTTAATCTCTGGTCAGCAGCTTGTGCAGCCCACCGACAGAAAACATCAGTGGTTCCCGGGTCCCAGTCAGCCCTTGACCCTCTAAGAGCCTCATCTTGACATCCATGATGACCATGGACATTGATGCCATACATTAGTGTCCTTCTCCTTAACTGCCATGGAAACCCACAATAATGTGTGTCACATGGCATACTAATATGTAGACATGAGCAACCACCACACTTTACCCTAGTTTACTGTAAGAGCAGATGTAACATCTAGGATGTGCCAATGTGTGTATCTATGTGCCATGCGATGAAGAATGGTACATATGCAGAAAAAGACAACTTATGTATTTTTCAGGACAACGCAGGAATGTGATTAAAGAAATTAACCAATTACCCAATATCGTTTGGCAGTAGAAGAAGTCGTAGGAGAGTGGACAACTCGACTACGGAGCTTCATACAACACGATAGTCAGCACAGTGACACGTAATCCTTGTAACCGTCTCCGAAAGGAAAATATCAACAGCTGGAATAGAAAAATGGGGTTGTTGGTAAGTCATTTATCAGAAGGCTTTCAACAGGAATGAGGAGACAAACTGTTGAGTAACATTGAGCATCTAAGGTCACATGAACGATCGACACAGGACACTATATTATGATGACAAACACAGGAATTAATACAATTCCACATAAGGTTTCACTGCTTAGTGACATTTAAAAAAAAAAGTTAGAGAAATGTACCTTTACATAAATATAGGGAATAAGGTTTCGTCGTTAAGAAGGATAATTTTTTTCTCGGCAACCAAGGACACAAATTATCCTATTTACCCAAACAAATGGTAACTACTAACTGATAAGCATGGAGCATAGCCATGTTTTCACCGGACGACAATGACATACAATATGCTTAAGGAGGATAATGCAGAAGTAGAAGTGGGGAGATTCACCTTCAGACGCAACAGGTTGAATGTGGGAAACAGAAGGCAGGGGATTCGACAGAAGCAATAGCGCAGAACTGAGAATCGCAAACAAACAACCTGCAAAGTGACGGACCCATCATTCTTAAACCCCAAAAAAAACATAAATGAGAGCAGCTTAATTGATTATCCAGGAACTACGCTTGTTGGGTTTAAGTTTAACAGAGAAAACGGAGTGCAAAGCAAAGGTAAATAAAAAAAGATGGCCTACAGCTTCAAAGAATCCAGTATCAAGTCAACTGAAATAGTTAAATATACAAAAACACCACAGGATTACATCACTTTACTGTAAACCACTTGAAAGAAAAGCCCTAATTGAATCGACACCAGAGTTTTAGTACATCGATAGGATATAAAATTGGATACATGTCAACATTTCCAACAGAAAAAACAAATTTACCCCTGCAACCTAATTAGATTTTCATAATTTTACATTAGAACCAGAATTTCTCTCTACCTTTCATTATCAAATCTCTTTATCTGTAACTGCTAAGTGGAAAACAAATATCCTTCAGTGGCAATTTTAATTCGATCACAAACAATGGAGAAGCTAATTCCAATAACAGAATAAAAAAAGAGAACTTCAAACAATAGACAATTAAAAGATTACCAGAACAAAATATTAAACCATCCATATTTGAGACAGGTGGATGTATGATGAATTGTTCTTGTCGTTATAAGTAGATTAATGCACAGAGAGAGGAAAAGATTGACATCTAAAAATAAAGTTGAACCCAGGTAAAAAGGCATGTCCAACTAAAACAGCAACTGCCAATGACAACAAAAGAAGTATATAAGTCTGCAAAGAGAACTAAATAATGCTAACTGTGCTTTCTTCTTGAAATTTGTATGTATCAGGTTAACTAAATGATGGCATAATTAGGGAAGCAGGGAACAGAGAGCTGAAGGGGAACACAATAATGTGGGGAAAACTGTCACTCCTATTTTTATCACTGCCCAGTATGTAACAGAAAGCGCCCTGTTTTATTTTTCACTCTCTCCACCGGTTTATTTTCTTATTTTGTTTCATTTCTCAAAATCTCCTCTTAGGATACCTCACTGCACAAAAACATCAAGTCACGAAAACATCAACAGCACACAAAGTACCCACAAAATAGAAGCAATATCACAAAATAAAAGTTCTCAGCCAATTTGAAAGCATCCGATGCTGGTCCGCAGATAAATTTTAAACTACCATATAACCAACCCATCATTCTTAAACCCCAAAAGAAACATGAATGAGGAAAAAAAAATTCGATTCAAAATCTGAAAGCTGAAACTTTATTGTAACACGAATATTAAACCGTAGATCTGCTACTGAAAGGGAAAATAGAACGGAAAAAGACGCGACCTCACTCTCAGCGATGATACGGCGGCACTCCGTGACGACAGCGATCATGGTGTCGGAAATGTAGATGGAGTTGTTAGCATACCGGAGCTTGCCTCTACCGCCGCCATTGTCTCTGCCGTATTCCCTCTATTGTAGTTACTCGACGGAGCTTTTCAGATCTCCTGGAAAGAACGAACTACGATAAAAAGGACTGGCCAAGGAATCGATGGTCGGGTGGCGGGAAGGTGGTGGGTTCACTGCGAAAGAAAATGCATGGTGAACGAGGGGCTCGGTGTGCAGAGCTTCGATTGGCCAAGTTGGGAACGAGAGTGAGTGAGGGGGATTAGGGCGAGACCGTCTCAGGTGAGTAGGTGAGCGAGAATTGAACAAGGTGGCATAGACTGTAAATTTGGGATCCGGTTCTTTTCTATGCCCAACTCCTGACCCGATCCGGCAAGCCCATCAACCCGCGGGCTGCTACAGTAACCTTTTTTGAATTACCACGTTTGGAAAACCATTTTAACAACAAAAAAACAAAACCTAGGTCAACAATTAACACTTAAGAATTTAAAAATTTATCACTAATTTAATAATTTAAAATTGATTTTAACCCTTTAACACTTAACACCAATTTAACACTAATTTAACAATTTAATACTTGGTTTTTTGGCACAGCAACCATAAAGAAGCTTCCATGATGAACAATGTTGGCTAAAAAACCTTAAACTAAGGGACAAATGGAGAATTGAGAATTGAGAATTAAGAATTGAGAGTTGAGAATGGAAGAGTAAAGGGAGAGCTAATGGGAAAAGAATGAAGAATTGAGAATGCTAGAAGCGAGTTGAGAAAAGGTTTTAAAAGAGATGGAAAATTAGCCACCAAATGGTGACTGAAACCTCAGTCGCTATTTAGTCATAATCAATTTCTATTTAGTCTCTTTTGCAATAAAAGGAATCACTTTTCAGTCGTTATTCAATCACTTTTGATATAAATGTAGTCATTTTTCAGTCACTATGTTCATCATTTTTAGCAAATATTTTTGTTAAATGTAAATGATTTATTTAGATACATACATACATACATATATATATAAGTTTAGAGCCAATTCATTTTAACTTAAACTAACCTAATTAATCTAAAATAGCTTATTTTTATTTTTACATTTTTTGCCCAAAACCAATTTTATTTGAAAACTAATATAATATACGTGTAATAATTTATTTTAAATTCAATTTTTATAATTTTATTAATTTTTTATGAATTCCTAAAAAGGTGAAAATTCATAAAAATTTAATAACATCATGAAGATTTAATTTCAAATGGACTTTTACATTTACTTAATATTGGTTTTCAAATGAAATTGGTTCTAAGTAAAAAAAAAAGCTAAAAAAAGCTTTAAAAAATACAAATAAGTCATTTTGGGTTAAGTTGATTTAAGTTAAAATGAATCGGCTTTCAGTCACTTAGCAGTCGCAACATAAAGCACCTTTTTTTTATTTCAACTGATTAACAACTGTCTTGACTAGCGACTGACTTTCAATCGCCATTTTTAGTCGCGATGTGCATTTCTCTTGTAGTATTTGGTCTAACATAACATTCCTTAGACCGTGCCAAATGATGTTGTCTAAGATGATTTGCCTCAGGATATTGAGGAAACCCCATGGATCTAAGTTGTTGCATGCTTGGGCTCTTTTCAGAATTTCTAACTCCATTTGTCCTCCCATTTCCTGAGTGATGTTAAGCTAGCTGTAACAATACAAGAGAGATGCAATATCACGACTAAAAAGGGCGACTGAGAGTCAATTGATAGCCATGATAGTCACTATTCAATCAGAATAAAAAAGGTGCTCTCTAGGTGGTGAATACTGGGTGATTGAACATGTCAATCATCCACTTTACAGTTGGCTTTCAGTGAGTAAATTTTGCTACATGTTAATACAGTTGCCCTTCAGTCGAAATTTTAAGTGCCCAACTTAACTGCTGGCTAAGTTAATTACAGGTTTAACATTTTTTTTTTGGTTTAGGGGTTTTTAGGATTTGGAGATTTTTTAAAGTTTAGGGTATTGGGATTTTTTTAGGGTTTAGGGTTTGAAATTTTTTTATGATTTAGGGATATAGAATTATGATTTTTTTAAGGGTTTAAGGGTATTGGATATAGATTTAAGGTTTGAGATTTTTATTTAGGGTTTAGGGTTTGAAATTAGCATTTAGGGATATATAGCTAGGTTTAGGGTATTGAAATAGTGTTTTGGAATGTTTTTTAAGGTTATTTCGAGTTAATTTAAAAGCTATGGTTTAGGGTTAAGGGATATAGAATTAGGATTTAGGGGCTTTTTAAGGGTATTAACTTAGGTATTAAGGTGTTATTGCTTATGAGTATTAGGGTACTTATTTAGGGTTTAGGGTTAAGGGTTAAGGGTTAATGGTAGATTAGATTTAGGGTTAGGGTTTAGGAGCATAGAATTAGGGTTTAGGGTTTAAGGATATAGAATTAGGATTTAAGGTGTTTTAGGGTTTAATAGTATTGAATAAGGGATTAGGATATTGAATATGAGTTTAGGGTTTGGGATTTTTATTTAGGGTTTAAGGTTAAAGGTTATTGGTAGATTAGGTTTAGGGTTTAAGGATATGGGATTAGGATTTAAGATTTTTTAGGGTTTGAGGGTATTGAATTAGGGATTAGGGTATTGAATGAGTTTAGAGTTTGTGATTTCTATTTAGGGTTTAGAAATTAGATTTTTGTGTATCAGATGTAGGGTTTAGGGTTTTAGATTTAGATTTTAGGGTCTCTAAATAATTCAATACACTAATAACACTACAAGAAAAATACAAGATCGCGATTAAAGTAAATTTTCTCAGAACTATTTTATTTGAAAACCAATATTAAGGAAATATAAGAATCAATTTAAAAGTAAATTTTTATGATGTTATTAAATTTTTATGATTTTTTATTTTTTATAAAAATTTAATAAGATTATAAAAATTATATTTTAAATGGATTATTACACTTACACAATATTGGCTTTCAAATGAAATTATTTTTGGGAAAAAAAATGTAAAATAAAAGATAAGCTATTTTAGATTAAGTTAACTTAAGTTAAGGCTAATTTACTCTAAACTTTTAGATATATTTAATTGTGTACGTACACGCACGCACACACACACACACACACACATACATAATGTGTGTGTGTGTGTGTGTGTGTGTGTGTGTACGTACACAATTAAATATATCTAAAAGTTTAGAGTAAATTAGTGTTAACTTAAGTCAACATACATATATGTATGTATGTATGTAAATAAATCATTTACATTTAACAAAAAAAATATGCTAAAAAGGAGTAGCATAGCCACTAAAAAATGACTACATTTGTACCAAAAGCGACTGAATAACGACTACATTAATAGCAAAAGCGACTAAATAGCAATTGATTACAACTGAATAGTGACTGAGATTTCAGTCATTTTTCAATAGCTTATTTTTCATCTCCTTTAAAACCTTCGCTCAACTCATTTTTAGCACTCTCAATTCCCCCATTCTTTTCCCATTAGCTCTCTTTTTACTCTTCCATTTTAATTCTCTTCCCATTAGCTCTCCTTTTACTCCTCCATCATGTTATTCTTCTTTTCATCTTTTGTCTAAGTTTTTCATGTCTGGGTTTAGTCTGAGTTTTTTATGTCCAGCTAGTTGCATTTTCTTGCATTATTGTGGGTTTTGTTTGAGTTTTTCATGGGTGTTGCTTAGCTTTTCATTTAAATTTGGGTTTGAGTGGGTTTGGGTAGTATTTTTCCTTTAGTTTAGGGTTTTTCAACCAACATTGTTCATCAAATAAACTTCTTTGCTTTTCCCGTGCCAAAAAAATTAGTTTTAAATTATTAAATTAGTGTTAAATTGTTAAATTGTTAAATTTTTAAGTGTTAATTGTTGAATTATGTTAAATTTTATTTAAATTTTAATTTCATTATTTGCCTATTTTATTATTAATAATTAAAATAATTTAATATTCATACCAATTTAATGTAAGCATCAATTATGTAACAAAGGATATAAATAACCAATTGAATTAAATAATATTAATTAAATAAAAATTATATTAAATAATAATGTAATTGTTTAAAAGAAAAATGTCATAATACATTAATTGAATTGCAACTAAACTGAGAGTTGCAATTTTTTGACTAAATCTTGACTGAATATGTCAATCGCTTTTAGCAATCTAGATTCAGTCACGAATCATTTACAACTTGAAAAAGTCCAACTGCCCTTTGCAGTTGCTAGCAGTAACTTCTGAATTATATAGTTATTGAAATATGACTGGGATGAGAGTCGCTATATTGCATCCATATTATAGTGTGAGGGGTAAATGGTAATTTTACTTTTCTGATAAAATGGATATGTATTTAGAAAATCTCATAAAGCCATAAAAAAAAGTATTTTCACCATCTTAACCCATTTATGCAATAAAAAAATCTTCATTTTGTGGAAAATTACCTAAATACCCCCATGGCCTGACTTGGCCAAAATGGCCATTTTATCCCTCATAAGCCACTATAACCACTAGAACTGAGACTTATCTTCCAAATAAAGTTCTAAGTATAAAATTTCATACCTCACCCTTAATTATCTAATTGTAATCATCAGCGGCTATACATCCTGAAGATCCATTATATGATGTCAAGCTAGCTAAGGGGCGATCTTCTCCTCTTCGCCTCTACAATGTGTTTGAAGGGATTTGATATTACAGTTAAGCTTTACGGTAAAATAAAAAAAGAAAAGTTAGGCGAATCTTTTTAATCAGAATAATAATCTTCATTTTTTGTGGTATATATTAGCACGAAAAATAACACTTTGAATATGTAAAAATGACCAAATTATGAATGATAATCTCTTTCCTAACCCCCCAAAAAATCTCCATCTCAGCAGGTGGAATATTCCCATAAATATAATCAGTTGCGTTAGATTAAGTAAGGGCTAAAACAGCAAACAATGTTCTTTAGGAACCACAGCTCCTTTTCTTTTCATTTGGATTTCTATCTTGTTCCTATTGGAAAATTGTGAGAATATCATAGTAGCTTTCAGGTTGCTTCTCTGGTTGCAAATGTGATGGCTTTTGAATATTCTATTTTCTTGTTTTCTTTTTTTTTTTTCCTTACTCCAATTTGTATGCTAAAACCTAAATATGTCAAAAGGTGAAGAGCAAAATTGTTTTAAGTTAAGTTGACTTAAAAAAAGATGACTTATTTCTATTAAAAACTAATATTAAATAGATGCAGTAATCTATTCAAAATAAAATTTTTATGATGTTAATAAATTTTTATTAATTTTTATTTTTTAAGCATTAAAAAATAAAAATTAATAAAAATTTAATAATATCATAAAAAATTTTACAATAAATGTATTACTACACCTAAATAATACTCTCTCTGTCTCAAATTCTTTGTATAATTTACTTTTCAGCAATTAATCTATAATTTTTTATTTTTAAAATTTTAATATATAATATATATAAATGATAAATCAAGATCTATAGTTTCTAAATAAATTTTTTTTATTTTTTTCTAACAAAAAATAATATAAATAAATTTAAGTCAAACTAATCAAAAAAATCAAATAATACAAAGAAAGTGGGACAGAGGAGTATTAATTTTCAAATGAAATTGACTCTGAATAAGAAATATGTAAGTCATGCTCCTTTTCTTTTCATTTGGATTTCTATCTTATCCGCAATGGAGAATTGTGAGAATATCATAGTAGTTTCCAGGTTGCTCCTCTGGTTGCAATTTTGATGGCTTTTGAGTTTTCTATTTTCTTGCATTCTTTTTTCTCTTCCTCCAATTTGGATGCTAAGGCCTAAATATGTCAAAAGATGTAGTCTACTTCACAGTTCACACAGACTGCGACTTCTATGACCAGTTTTTTCTACCCACAAGAAAAGTAAAAGCCTAAATGCTTAGTTGAGTACCAAGATTTGTGGATATCTTTCAGATAAGCCCTTCATCTTGTCTCGAGGTCAATAAAGACATCTGTCGTTGCTTTCTTGTCAAGAAAGTAGGATTTATGGTGCTTTGTTTTAATTTAAATCAACTTAATCCAAAATGGGTTATTTCAATTTTTATAATCTTATTAAATTTTTATAAATTTTTCCTTTTTAATGCCTAAAACTAGAAAAATTCATAAAATGTTAATAATATAATAAAAATTTACTTTTAAATGGATTATTACATCCAAATAATATTTTTAAATGAAATTGATTTTAGGTAAAAAAGATGTAAAATAAAAGTAAGTTATTTTGAATTAAGTCGACTTAAATTAAAATGAATTGGCTCAAAGATTATAAGAATGTTTTGGACCAACTTCTAATCATACTCTGGAAAAAGAGAATAGAACCAAAATCTAACAATGCAGTCTTATTCCTTTTCTTTTTTCAAAAATTTTGCAAGCATTGCATTAAGTTAATTTGGATTAGAAATTGCTCAAAAATTTTAATTTTTTGTTCAAAACGGCATGACATGTACTGGGGATCCTTATTCATTTTATTTTTTCTGGATATGTACCTGATTAAGGAAATCCAATACAAAGACTCAAACCAAAATATCTTTGTTTTGTGGCTTTTTTTTTAAATGAAGGGCTAAAAGGGATGTACTCATGGACGGCAATGAAACTTATTTTCAGTTGACACACACGCGCACAGATACAAGTCTGTATTTATGTATGTATTATTTAAAAACTATTTTAAGAAATTAAATTACTGATGGCTTACTGACTTCAATATTTGACAATTGACTTAACTCACAGATATGAGCAAGTTGAAGGGTTTATTTGCACTTCTGGCCAAGGAAAAAAATAAGGGAAAACAAAATCCTCACAGAGCTCTTTCACTGATCCCTATAAATGCCTTAAAATAGGGCAGCCCTTTAATGCTCAGTTGCTCACAAGTATACAACAAGTCATCCAAATCCCTGCAAAGGCTAAACTAGAACTAGAGTCAATTCAAACTTATGGCCCTCTCTGATTTCTTCCCACTCTGCTTTCTTCTATTGCTTTCCCAAGGAGTTGTTGGCCTTCAAGCTTCTCACTTTGTGGCAAATTACAATCATCTGCAGGCAGAGCCAAAGTCTTCACCCGAGGGTCAGCCTTACAGAACTGCCTTCCATTTCCAGCCACCCAAGAATTGGATGAATGGTGCAGTTTCATTTCCCTTCTTCACCTACTCTTTGTTTCTTTTCGGGGTTTTCTTTTGCCTCTCTAATTCTGATCACTTCTTGTGGAATTGTGGAACTGCAAAATGGTTGTGTTGGGACAAACAGATCCCAATGGTAAGCTACACTATTCCCACCTCCTTTCTTCTTTATTCTTGTTAATCTTCTTTCACCTTTCTTGGGAAGCAATCAAGTTTCTTACTTTCAATTGGTGTGCCTGCAGGGCCAATGATCTACAAGGGGATCTACCACTTGTTCTATCAGTACAACCCCAAAGGTGCAAAATGGGGCAAAATTGTTTGGGCTCATTCCACATCCATGGACCTTGTTAATTGGGATCCCCATGAAGCCGCCATCTACCCATCTCAGCCATCCGATATCAATGGCTGCTGGTCCGGTTCGACCACCATCCTTCCGTCAGGAAAACCGGCCATTCTATACACTGGAATTAACCCCCAAAACCACCAAGTCCAAAACCTAGCCATCCCTGAAAATCTATCAGACCCTTACCTTACAAAATGGGTTAAATCGCCCAAGAATCCTCTAATCTCACCCACTCCACAAAACGGCATCAACTCAAGTTCCTTCAGAGATCCCACCACTGCTTGGCTTGGACCAGACAAGCAATGGAGGGTCATCGTAGGGAACAAACTTAACGCACAAGGAAGAGCACTTTTGTACAAATCCAAAGACTTCATCAACTGGGTGGAATCTGAAAAGCCCCTCCATTCCGTTGACAACAACGGAATGTGGGAGTGCCCTGATTTTTACCCCGTCTCTAGGGACACAGCATCTGGGGTTGACACTTCTGTTCTCGGCCCCAACATCAAACATGTGCTCAAGGTTAGCTTGGACGACAAGAAACACGAGTATTACACTCTTGGGACATATGATGCTGCTGAGGATGTTTTTGTCCCTGATGACGGTTCGGTTGAGAATGATTCCGGCCTGAGGTACGATTATGGCAAGTTTTATGCGTCCAAGACGTTCTTTGATAGGTCCAAGAAGAGAAGGGTCTTGTTGGGTTGGATCAATGAGTCTTCTTTGGAGGCTGATAACATCAAAAAAGGCTGGTCAGGAGTTCAGGTAATTAGCTTAAAAACTAATCGAGTTGCTGTGTTGATTAACAAATCCGGCTCCTCCATATGAACAAATATTGTTTAATTAATTGATCCGGGAGGTGACAGGATCACAATTTGACTTTAGTGACAGGTACTTGTGATTTGATCATCATTGTGGGGTCATTTTGCAGGCAATTCCGAGGAAGGCCTGGTTGGACAAAACTGGGAAACAATTGGTGCAGTGGCCAGTTGAGGAGGTTGAAAAGCTACGGTTGAACCACGTGAGCTTGCAACACAAGTTGCTGGAGGGAGGATCAACCCTACAAGTTTCTGGTGTCACAGCAACACAAGTAAGTTTTTGTTTAGTACACAAAAACATCTTTACAAGTTTTGGTAAGGTAAGGTATATTTTATAGTATAGGAAATGAGAGTTTTTGTTTAGTACACAAAAACATCTTTACAAGTTATGGTAAGGTAAGGTATATTTTATAGTATAGGAAATGAGAAGTGTTTACTTTTTCAAAATCCGGGAAGACATCCGAACCAAAATTGAATAACATTATATGAGAAAGTGAAGAAGCAAGGGTCAAACTCCTTACCTCCTTGTTCCCTTGGTGTTCCTTTGCCACTTTTTTAAAGTGACTGGGATAAATAAGTTTTTGTAAGTAAATAATCATGAAAAATGTTTTAAGAAATGGTCTGGTGCATCAGAAACACATATTCTCCCTCGATTACCAGGGACCCCACATGAACGGACAGTTAAGATGCTTCCACAATTCCCTTAAAGGAGTCCCAAGACCATTCAGCCAACCACATCCCAATAAACATTTATTGCATATAATCTGAATTTACAAATAACTATATTGAAGGTTTGACATAATAGTCAATTCAAAGTGCACTAAGGTTATCTCCAACCTAAGGGTCAGGATTCAAGCCTCTCTGGATGCAAGAAACCCACCCATTATCAAACTGTCCTTATTTCCTTCTCTGAAACCTTGTATTTGTGCGTAGGCTGATGTGGAAATATCTTTCGAGATAAGTGAGATAGAGAAAGCTGGAATTTTAGACCTCAATGGGACCAACCCAGATGAGATATGCAGCCAGAATGGTGCTTATGTAAAAGGAAGCTTAGGTCCATTTGGGCTGCTCGTTTTGGCATCAGAAGGCTTGCAAGAATACACTGCTGTTTTCTTCAGAATTTTCAAAGGCAGAGACAAATACGTGGTTCTCATGTGCAGCGACCAAAGCAGGTCTTCCTTTCTCTACTCCAATAATTTTTGAATGGAATCTGTGTAATCATATATTTTTCTTTTACTCCAAGACTTTTATTAGTAGCAAATTGACTGAAGGGAATGGCCATTAGACGTACAAAACAGTTAATTTAAGACATAGCCCAAGGGTTACTTACAATTGATAGAGTACGATTAAAAAGACTAATCCCAATTCTGCTTTTCCTTGTATATAGAAGAGAGCTTTAAGGATTCAAGAATCACGAAGCTATAAGTTTTCATTTATTATTTGTATATATAATTTTTCATTTATATAATATAATATTAAAGATAAAAAATTATAAATTAATTGTTTTGGATAGTAAATAATGTAAAAAAAAATTGAAACAAAGCAATATCTCTAAAAGCAAATACTATGACAAAAGATCATAATATTTGGTAAATACTACATTAAATTATTTAGTTACTAATCAATAATACTACTTCTATCCCATATTCTTTGCATCATTTGACTTTTTCATATAGTTTAACTTGAATTTATTCATATTAGTATTTGTTAAAAAAAATATATTTAGAAACTATATGTCTTGATTTATCATTCTTATATAAATTTTTTTTATTTATATACTAAAATGTTGAAAATAAAAAATATTAGATTAATTGCTGAAAAGTGAATGGTGCAAATAATATGGGACGGAAAGAGTAACATTTATTTAAAGTTATAATGCCTTTTAACCCTCAATTTTAGACACTATAACATTAATTAGTTACTATTCAATAATGATATTTTTTTGTATTCAGAAGCATACTGAGAAGTAATTAGTATTCTAAGGAAGGGATGAGAAACGCTAATTTTTTTGAGATTCATAAGACAACCAAACCAGCTTTATATAGTATTTCTAGATAAGGGAAATAGAGAAGTTAGAATTAAACCCTGACTTTCCAATTGGGCCTCCAATGTTTTAGTCATTATACCAAACTCTTGTCAATCTCATTGTTTAATTAGTTTTTCTTTTATAATTCAATCTCGTTTTTTGAGATTTCATCATTTTGTTTATTTTTAAATTGAGTTGAACCTTTGGATGGATAAGTTCAGAAGTCATACTGGGCGATACTCTTTCTCTAAACAGATACTAATATTTATACCTAGTGTTATAGTATGATATTATATATAAACAATAAAGATATAAATAAATAATGAAATTATGGGTTATTCCAAAACAAATAATGGAATAATGGGAGTCAAAGGAACAAGTGAATACTTTTCTTAAGATAACGTTTTTCTATTTGATTGGTCTTTTAAGTGCAGATCTTCGCTAGATGGAGACAACGACATGAGCTCATATGGGACCATTCTAGAGGTGGACCCTCTCCAAAAAAAGCTGGCTCTCAGAACCCTGTTGAGTATATAAATATTGTGTTCTTACCAATTATTATTTCAGAATATTATTATTCTTGTCTTTTATGAGCAACTCAAAAGTCAAACCACGAGCACGACTCCAGAGCCATTTCTAATATTTAGGGGAAACAATATATTCTATTTGTTCAATAGTGTTTGAATTTTTATAAATTGTTTCTTTATCCAGCTTCAAAAATTAATAAAAAGATACTTGCATTTTAGGAAATAAATATAAACTGTTTTAAAGTAGTTTTCGAGCTTCTTGTAAGATTTTGATTGAGGGTAATTTACACTTAACCCTCAGTTTTGATTAATATCACAGTTACATTTTCTAGGTTTAAAAATGTACATCTTTCTCCAAGCTTTTTTTACACTGCCCCAAAAATAATTTACGAAATCCTAATTTAAACTATCCAATAATTTTCTATCAGCAATTTCAATTAGTTTAATATTTATTTTACAATTAATGATCATTTTATATTATTAATTTTACATCTTTCTATTTGTAAAATATTAGTTTTTAAAAAAATGTCAATCAGCTATGGAAAAATACTAAACAAGGTAAATTACTAACACATAATTACTAAAAAATTTAAATTTAAATTTGAAAATTTATTGTCCGATGGGGTAAGAGAGTAGGGATAGTATAGATTTCCAAAACTCATTGGTGAAATTGTAATATCACCTTAAATTGAGAAAATAACGGTAAAATATCCTTTAATTTATATAGAAGTTTAACAAATAATTATTACATATAAAAATAATCACTTGTCAAAACTCTTCCCAAACACACACAAGAATGACAATATATGTCATAAATTTTATATTTTCTACATCTTTCGAAAATCACTACACCAAATCACCTCTTTTTTTTTTTTTTAACCAAACTCAATTGCATAATTGTTTCATAGGTGAGACTGCAGTGCAATTGGGATGCGTTGCAAGCATGGGGAATATAAAATTCCTGTTGGAAATAATTGCTGGCCTTGCTTAGGGAAATGTTAAAATATAGGGAAAAATGCAAAAACTCTTGGGGTTTGGTGTAACCTATACTTAGTCCCATCTATTTTTAGAAACATACACTTTACCCATTTTTTTTATTATAGTGTCTGACAACAACTTCTGAAATTTTAATTTAAACTAACTAGTATTCATGTTCTAGTAATTTTAATATTTTTGATATTTTTTTCACAACTAACTGACCTTTAAAAAATACTGATATGCATTTACAAAAAAAAAATACATTTACAAAAATAAAAATATGATAATTTACAATGCCTATTAACTATAAAAAAATATTTAGGAGACGGAAATTACTAGAAGATTACTATCATACACTTCAAATTACAATTTTAGAAATTATTATCAGACACCATAAAAAAAATAGGGGCAAAATGTAAGATTTTTAAAATAAAAAAGATAAATTGTAAGTTAAAGCAAACGTCTGGTAAGATGTTTTCTCACTAAATGGTACTATAATATAATAAGAGTAAAATCCACCAAGGGTCACTTAGCTTTTTTTTTTGTCCTAAATGGATATTTTACCTTTAAATTGTCCTAGCAAGGTACCTTTTCTCTTATTGTGCGACTTATCCAGGTATTTTTCGTCACTTTCATGGTTAAATCAAATGGAAAATGATGATGTGGCATTAAATAATACTAAAATAATCTTAAAATGACAACTTTAGTCCTCAAACTATTTTAATCACTAATTATAACATATAAATTTTCACCCAAATCAATTCTACCCCAAAACCCTAATCACATATTCATGAAATCAACCTAAACAAAAACACAACCGTCTACCAAAATCCACTCGCCTTCTCCTCCACATTCAATCGAAGCCTAGAAATGGCTTCCCATGCTTCATTGGCCACCCTCTGCTTGCCTTCTCCTCTATTGAAGCCTAGAAATCGCCTTTATTTACACCTTGAATCCATCGTCATCCACCCAAATTCGGTGCCTTCGTCTCCACCCAAATTCAATCTCTATTCATCACCTCCGATTCAATTTCACCTGTCAGATTCAATCTCTACTCATCACCTCTGATTCAATCTCTGTAGCTCCGGGTTTATGGGTTCATTTGTCAACCAAGTCTTTAAAGCAGCCTCGCAATCCCCCACTCCTCGAAGCTGCCTCCCACCGTCAATCAAGGGTTCCGGGCAACAACAATCTCCAAAAACCTAGAGGGCGATGATGTTCATCCTCACTCATCACGCCCCGAAAACCTAGAGGGCAACGATGTTATTCTTCATGCATATTCTTGAAAACCCAGATCTTGCTGATGACGGTAGGTACCAAGGCGATGGACTTGAGCATGGTCTCGGAGTCGCAAACAGTGGCATCGAAGCCGTTGGTGAAGTAGATGGCACCTAAAGAAAGGAGTTGGAGGGACCCGCCAAAATAGTCAGCTGCGCTGTCACCACCATCGGGCTAGATGAAATGTTGCCAGAGTCAAAGGTGACCGTGAGGTAGGAGGAAGAGGTGGAGGAGGAGGAGAGAGAAGCATAAACAATAAATTTAAAACTTAGGGGTCTAGAATTGTTAACTGGAAGACTTAAAGGACTTAGAATGTTATTTTATGATTATTTTAGAGTTAATTAATGATACATTAGCTTTTTCCATTACGATTAACGCTAAAATTGACCGAAAGTATCTAATTGAAACACGTAATAAGAGTAAGGGTACTTCATTAGAATAATTTAAAGGTAAAGTAACTATTTAGGACAAAAATATAAGTTAAGTGACTCCTGGTAGATTTTACTCAATATAATAATAGAATAAGTCTATGGATGAACTAGCTGCTTCCTGCTTGTCGATGGATCAAATGTAAAAATTTCATAAAAAATATTGTGTTCAATGTTTTAGAAGTGACCATGCGTATCCGTTTATAACCTCTCTGCCCACCGGTTCTTTATGACTTAATTTATTTTTTTCAGTTAGGCGGCAATTGCAGTCTTATGTTTAAGCCTCCGTTTCAAATTACTGTTAGCAATCAGTATTAGAGTTTTAACACCACTTTCTATAAAAGTAACTTTTAATTTCTTGATTTAATAATTTCATCTTCATTATTAATAAATTATTTAAAACTCTAATACTGTTTGCTAACCAGAGTCAAAAGCCAATCCACACTAACTCATTCTTTCTTTTGTTAAGCACTTATAAGTTATTCATCCGACTAAAAAGAATATATTTTTATCTGTTACCTCCATCCCAGTTATTTAATTCATTATTCTATAATTTTTGTCATAAACAATTTGGTATATAAATGTAAGATTTACAATCACAAGTTGTAAATGAAAGCTTGTCGTTTTCATATATATTCTTTAAAAAATTGTTCAGAAGACAATAGTACATATAAATTTAAGTGAAATTTAAGTAAAGAAAAAAAGGTAAATGGTTTTATGAAATCGGAACATAGGGAATACATGTTGTGTATTAGTAAACTCATTCAGTGAATATAATCAAAGGAACATTAATACCTAACAAAGGACAAACTTCACCAAGAAAAAAGAAAACCTTATTTTACAAAAAATAAAATAAAAGAATACTTTTTGGACTTCTTGGAGTGCGGAGTTTCCAGTTAATTTACAAATTAAATAAATTATCACTAATATATAACAATAATCACTTTCCCACCAATACATGGACAGAAGAAAAATACATGATAAAAGGGACTGAACACGAAGCTAACCCAGAAATTTTATACCTTGAACCCCTTTTTTTGCAGATTGACCACTCCATAGTTGAGAGCTTTGAAGGAGAAGGCAAAGCCTGCATCACTGCCAGAGTTTATCCCACCCAGGCAATTGGTGATGGAGCTCACCTGTACGCTTTCAACAACGGGACTGAACCCGTGACAATCACGCATTTGAGTGCTTGGAGCATGAAGAAAGCTAAAATAAACTGATCAGAAACCAAAGAAATATAGGTTCAATGTTCAAAACTGCATCATTTATGTTTCTCAGATTATCAGCCCTGCAATTTGTCAACCTAGAGTATAAGGAAGCATTAATGAAGATATATATTTTCGGAGAAAATTAAACCTGTTTGTTATGGAATGATCAACCATTTAATAAAAGCCCCATTTTGTATTAACATCAGCGATTAGCATGTTAGAGGTATCAAAATGCTATCTAAACCTAACGTTTCTAAACCTCTAACGTTAATCACAAAAGTTGTTCCCAAATGGGACCAAAGTGCTACTTGAAGGAATTAGTAAATTCTTACTAGGCAGTACGAGTAAAAGACCCAATGTCATAGTCCTCCCATATGTTCTTCGGCTTCATCAACCTGTTGACAATTGCAGCAAAAGTCTCACTAACGAAGTAAAATCTACTGTTATTACTTGAGGTTGGTAGTTTATGAGTAAGCATAACCCATAAGACTTTCATCAATGCCATCTCATCAGGCAGCTGAGAAGTTTTGAAAATATGAGAAACTATTCCACACTGTTTTCAAGCTGGGAAACTAGCTTCGTATTATTGGCACACAGTTTAGGCTTCTTCAGAAGCTTCCATGTCAAGCATTTCCCAGGATTGCACTGAATCTGAGTTCTACTTTAGAAGAAACAAACTTAATATCAAGGTCAACTTAGACTCACCAAGACGAGAGAATAAAATCCACTTCCAGCTTAAAACCCCAAGGATCATCAAGTCTGCACCGCTTGATATCTTTAAGATATTTGAAAGGCCCTTCATCCTTGTCTGAGATTTAAACAGTATACACCCATTATCCAGCAAACAGAAAATATTTTAACACTTGAAAAATAGGTTTGCACAGAATAATTCTTCTGTCATTGAGATTGATCTTTTATAGTGATTTACAGCTCATAATAAATCAGGAAACTAAATCACTGATTTAAAAAAAGAATAATTCCTAGGTAGCACTTTCCTAAACTACACAGATTTACCTCTAAATAGGTAAGTTACAGCTAATGACTAATTTACAGCGAATATACAATTATAGCACATTGTTTCCGATTTTCTAACACTCCCCCTCAAGCTGGTTTAAAGATATGGAAATATCTTCCATAGCCAGCTTGCCAACAAGAAAATCAAACTGTTTTGTGTGTAGTCCCTTGGTAAAGATATCAGCCACTTGTTCTCCTGTAGGTATGTGTTCCATATGAACCAGTCCATTATCTATCTTCTCCTTGATGAAATGCTTGTCAACCTCCACATGTTTTGTGCGGTCATGAAGGACTGGATTGTGTGCTATTGAGATTGCTGCCTTGTTGTGACAGTACAACTTCATAGGAGATGACTCTGTCACCTTTAACTCTTCAAACAGCCTTCTAATCCACATGATCTCGCAAATAACATGAGCTACAGCTCTAAATTCAGCCTCAACGCTGCTCCTAGCAACCACGTTCTGTTTCTTGCTTCTCCATGTGACTAAGTTACCCCCCTACAAATGAACAGTATCCAAAAGTGGATCTTCGGTCTACTAAGCTCCCAGCCCAATCTGCGTCTGTGTAGGCTTCAATCTGCCAGTGTCCTTGTGGCTTAAACAGTAGGCCTTTACCTGGTGTCCCCTTTAGATACCTTAAAATTCTGTAGACAGCTCCGAAGTGTGCTGGTCCTAGGCCATGCATAAACTGGCTGGCCATACTAACAGAGAAGGATATGTCTGGGCGTGTATGGTATAGATAAATCAATATCTCAACGAGTCTCTGATAATGCTCCTTGTCAGTTTCTGCAGGCTGTAATTTCACATTAGGTTCTATAGGAGTTTCAGTGGGCTTACACCCTAGCATACCTGTCTCATTTAGCAGGTCAAGGATATACTTCTTCTGATTTACAAAAATGCCTTCTCTCGACCTAGCAAACTCCATCCCAAGAAAATATTTCAATGTCCCGAGATCTTTAATCTCAAACTCCTCAGCCAGTTTCTTCTTCAACTTTTCCAGCCCATCACAATCATCCCCAATTAACACAATACCATCCACGTATACTATCAAGATAGCTACTTTACCGTCATTTGAATGCCTGTAAAACATTGTATGATCAGCTTGACTTTGAACATATCCATAATGCTTTATCACCCTGCCAAACCGCTCAAACCAAGCTCTAGGTTACTGTCTAAGTCCATACAAGGACTTCTTCAAACGGCATACTTTCCCATTTCCACACCTTTCTTCAAAACCTAGTGGGGAACTCATGTATACCTCCTCCTCAAGGTCTCCATTAAGGAAAGCATTTTTAACATCCAATTGGTGTAAGGGCCAATTGGAGTTAACGTCCAGGGACAACAAGACCCTAATCGAGTTTATTTTAGCTACCGGAGCAAAGGTCTCTTGGTAGTCAATCCCATACGTTTGAGTAAAACCTTTTGCAACAAGGCGGGCTTTGTATCTCTCGACACTCCCATCTGCTTTACTCTTAATAGTAAACACCCATTTGCACCCCACAACCTTCTTTCCCTTCGGTAATTCTACAACCTCCCAAGTACCATTCTTCTTCAAGGCATTCATCTCTTCAAACACAGCCATCCTCCAATTTGGGTCGCTAAATGCTTCCTGAATATTTCTGGGCACAACAAGCTTTGAAATGTTTGTAGTGAATGCTCTATGATTGTCAGTGTCAAAGAGAGCAGCTGGTGCTTATGACCTTTCTGGTAGGGCTAAAACTTGAATTTGAACCAGTTCAATCCCAGACTCTTGGTGGAATAGAACTTCCTTAATTACCTGAAGTTTTCGCGCGACTTTCTCGCACTATGATAAAGGAAAGTTCAGCAAGCAATAGTTCTGACCAGTCTGCCCTTGCAATACAACCCAGTCCACAAGCAAATGGAGGTCGTGGAGGATGCAGTAGTCGTGGTGGTCGTGGCAGCAAAGGTGGACGTGGTAGAGGTTCACGGTTGCACTGCACATATTGTGATAGAGATGGACATGAGGAGGAGACTTGTTGGGATAAGTACCCGGCTCTGCGAGCAGCACATTTTGCATCACATGAGGAGTCATCTTCAGTTACAACCCCACAGCAGTCTGTCACGATATCTGAAGAAGAGTATACTAAGTACCTGCAGTATCAGTCCACACAGCAGGCTTCTACTTCTTCTGTGGCTTCTGTTGTCCATCGAGGTAACCCAACAGCTTGTTATTCCTCTAACCCTCCTAGAAATCAACTCTGGGTATTGGATTCTGGTGCCACTGACCACATTTTAAGTAAAATAACTAATTTTGACCATATTTCCTCTTTACCAGTATATCATAATAAACTCACTATTGCAGATGAATCCACCACCACCATTAAAGGGGTTGGACCCACCCATCCTTGTCACTTTCTCACTTTACCATCTACTTTATTCGTTCCAAATTTTCCTTTTAACCTTATGTCTATAAGTAAGCTAACGAAACAACTAAATTGCTCAGTTTGTTTCTTTTCTGATCATGTCATTATCCAGGATTTGAGGAGCAAGAAGACGATTGGAGAAGGGCATGAATCGAATGGAATGTACTACTTCGATAGACTGCAGTCATCAGTTGCTTGTCATACATTTGTCTCACCTTCATAGTCGTTTGGGGCATCCATCTTTAGCAAATCTCAAGAAGCTTGTTCCAGATTTAGTTTCAACCTCTAATTTAGATTGTGAGTCGTGTCAGTTAGGAAAGCATCATCGTGTTCCCTACTTTCCTCGAGTCAATAAAAGGGTTGAAAAACCTTTTATGCTAGTTCATACGGATATTTGGGGTCCAAGTCGTGTCAAGTCTAAATTAGGTTTTTAATATTTCATAATTTTTGTTGATGATTTTTCTCGAATGACTTTGTTGTTTTTAATGAAAGATTGTTCTGAGTTATTCTCTATTTTTTGTACCTTTTGTGCTGAAATTCAAAATCAATTTAATTCTCGAATTAAAATTCTTCGCAGTGACAATACTAAAGAATATTTTTCTCACTCAATGTCTAGTTACATGCAGCAACAAGGGATTATACATCAATCCTCCTGTCCAAAGACATCTCAACAAAATGGAGTGGCCGAGAGGAAAATCCAATACATTGTTGAAACAGCTCGTACCCTTTTAATTCACATGAATGTTCCTAAAAGTTTTTGGGGCGATGCTATCCTTACTGCATACTTCCTCATAAATCGGATGCCTTCCTCTATTTTGTCGGGTAAAATTCCATTCTCTGTTCTCTTCCCTTCTCAAGTTCCGTTTTCTATTCTACCTCGGATATTTGGGTGTGTTTGCTTTGTTCATCAGCAACAACCTGGCACTGACAAATTAGATCCTAGAGCCTTAAAATGTGTTTTTCTTGGATACTCTCGTCTTCAGAAAGGGTACAAATGTTTCTGTCCTTCACTGAATCGATTTTTCGTTTCTGCTGATGTTACATTCTTTGAGAACACACCTTATTTCTCTAATACTCAATCTGTGTCTGCTGATGTCGATGACTGTCTACCTTTACCATTTGTACCAACCCAAATAGCCCTTGATAGTACACCATTAGAGCACATCCCTGATACTGATCCCCCACCGTTAGAGCGTCTGTCTTGTCCTAACCTGCAGGTTTATACTCGTCGTCCTCGAGTTGAAGTACCACCAGGAGATTCATGCCCATCACAACCGTCTTCTTCATCTTCAATACCTAAGGGTGATGATTTGGATCTTCCAATTGCACTCCGCAAAGGGAAAAGGTCTTGTACTTCTCACCCAATCTCCAACTTTGTTTCTTATGATGCTTTATCACCGTCATACTTTGCCTTTGTTTCCACCTTGTCCTCTATACCCTTGCCTAAGTCTGTTTCAGAAGCCATTTCACATCCTGGATGGAAACAAGCTATGGAAGAAAAGATGTCAGCTTTGCGGACTAATAACACGTGGGACTTGGTTTCTCTTCCACGTGGTCAGACTGTCGTGGGTTGTCGCTGGGTGTTTACTGTAAAGGTTCATCCCAATGGGACAGTTGATCGATTAAAAGCCCGTCTGGTTGCAAAGGGATATTCTCAAGTATATGGCATGGATTATTCAGAAACTTTTTCTCCAGTAGCCAAATTGACATCTGTTCGTATCATCATTGCATTGGCTGCTACATATGCCTGGCCTTTACATCAATTAGATGTGAAAAATGCCTTTCTTCATGGAGATCTTGAGGAAACTATCTACATGGAGTAACCACCGGGGTTTGTTGCTCAGGGGGAGGTTAATCGTGTATGTCGACTAAATAAGTCATTGTATGATTTGAAACAATCGCCACGGGCATGGTTTGGTCGTTTCAAGTCAGTTGTTATGGAATTTGGTTTGTAGCAGTGTGGTGTGGATCACTCTGTCTTTTATCGCCATTCTAAAGCTGGTAAAATCCTCTTGATCGTCTATGTTGATGATATTGTTATTACTGGTGATGATGCATCTGGTATTCAATTATTGAAGGTTTTTCTACAAACCAAGTTTCAGACAAAAGACCTTGGTCCACTGAAATATTTCTTGGGAATTGAGGTAGCACGGTCTAAGACGGGAATATGTCTTTCGCAAAGAAAGTATGTTCTAGACCTTCTGGAAGAAACTGGTTTGTTGGGAACCAAACCGGTTGACAGTCCCATGGAGCCAAATGTCAAGCTTGATGTAGATAAAGGGGAATTGTTGGAAGACCCTACCAGGTATCGAAGACTTCTTGGCAAATTAAATTATCTGACTGTTACTCGTCCAGATATTTCATTTGCTATAAGTGCAGTAAGTCAGTTCATGGACTTTCCCCGTACTAGCCATTGGGATGCAGCAATTAGAATCTTGAGATATCTCAAAGGTGCACCAGGACAAGGTCTTCTTTATCAAAATCATGGTCACACTCTGATTCGAGAATACACAGATGCTGATTGGGCAGGTTCAAACATGAGAAAATAGAGATCAAATTTCAGGTTCCATTGAATCAAAAAGGATATGGAGCAATTGTGCATCATCAGCTTTCCAACTCTCAGATGCTTGAGGATCGTCAGTCAGATGAGACATCTTTCTTTGACCTGTAAAATACAACTCCACATTCCTAGCCCAGAATGAGTAGTTATTACCGTTCAAACAGTGTTTGGCAATCCGTAAATTGCTGAACTGTGTGGGGGTGCTTGCTGGTGGGACAATGACTGGCAAAGAACTCCCTTGAAGACTTTTGTCATCAAGTCCTGACATGTTTCTGATCACTGATGACTGACAATATCAGAAACTAATAGAGAACTGGGCTGATGATGTACCGACTGACTGAAAACGACTGAAGAACGAAAAAACTCAACTTCTGGTCATAATTAGTGTAAACGAATATCAAAAGCTTGTTTAGGACAGAAAACCGATCAGACCCATCGAACCGCCGTCGCCGGAGGTCGCCGACGGCGGCGCTTGACTCCCACATGCCGGCGCGTGGGTGGGTTTCCGACGACACCGCCGGTGTAGTTCTGGTCACCAGCGCCTCTTGAGTGTCTCTGTGCTGTTGGTCTTCGATTCGGCTGGGTGGTTGCTGGTTTTCTGAAAAGGGCAGCGGCTAGCAGAAAGTTGCGGAAGGTGGTTTGGATGAAGAAATAGTGGCGGAAGATTCTGAAATTAGGTTATGGCTCTAATACCATGTTAAAGAATAATAGGAGGAGAAACTGAGGGCTTGATAATACAAGACCCTCACATGACCTTTATATATTAGATAGGAGAATAATACAAGGAAAGAAATCCCTATGAGTAAAGAGAGAAATCCCTAGGAATAAAGAAAGAAATATTATCCTTCCTAAAATATAATATAACATTCCATAGCAGTCAGAAAGTTTTTAATAGGAGATATATTTGGCAATAGGGTATTTGGTACAAGTTCGGGTCCCCTTTCTAAAGGCAATGGGCAGGTAAAGATCAAGATTCTGTTCAAGGATAACAGGGGGTGGTTCCAAAACAGGTGTGGGTGCAGAGTTCTCTTTCCTGTAATCTGATTGTGGTAAATTTAAATCAGTAATAGGAGAGGAAGAAGGGGGATTACCTGGGACATTTGGATGACCATTGCTTGGGGCTTCCAGTTGACCATGCACTAGGATAATGACCTAGTCTCTGCCATTTCTAAAGACGCCTTTCCTAGAATAAACCACAGGCTCAAGATTGGATTTATTTTTTTCCATTCGTAGTATTTCTTTTTCTATCAGACCAATTTCATCGGATTCAGTTTTTTTAGGCCTAGTTTCCAAGGTTTCTGTTTCAGAAAAAGTATCAAGAAGTGTGCTAGGTAAGGGTGCTACAAATTCCCAAAAATTTGGTTCAATTATCTTCTCCCCCTGAAGCAAATTTTTTGCAAAGTATGGTGTATTTTCCATGAAAGAAACATCCATAGTGATAAAAAATCGTTTTGTAGGGGGATTAAAGCATTTGTAGCCCTTTTTATTGGGTACATACCCTAAAAAAACACATTTTTCAGCTCTTGGGTCTAATTTAGACCTTAGCCTCTTTGGAGTGTGCACATATGCTCTACAGCCGAATATTTTCAAGGGTAAATCAGAATTGATTCTAGATTCAGGGAATACCTTTTTCAAGCAACCTACTGGGGTGATATATTGTAAAACTTTGGTAGGCATCCTGTTGATTAGGTACGAAGCTGTTAGTATAGCATCACCCCATAGATACTTTGGAACATTCATGTAAAACATCATGGCTCTAGCTACTTCTAACAAGTGCTTATTCTTACGTTCAGCAATGCCCTTTTGTTCAAGTGTGTCGGGGCACGAGGATTGGTGTAAAATTCCTTTTTCATTTAAAAAGATTTCCAAAACTCTATTAAAGTATTCTGTTCCATTGTCAGACCTCAAAATACTGATTTTTGTTTGAAATTGGGTTTCAATCATCCTATAAAATTCTTTAAAAATCTGTTCTACATCAGATTTTTCTTTCATTAAGTAAACCCAACAAAGATGTGTATGATCATCAATAAAGGTCGCAAACCATTTTTTTCCAGAAATTGTGGTCACTTTTGAAGGACCCCAAACATCACTGTGAAATAGATAAAATGGTCTCAAAGCATGATAGGGTTTTGGAATATAAGATTTTCTGACCTTTTGCCATTAAACAACTCTCACATTGAAACAAGGAGGGATCAATCCCTTTAAATAGCACTGGAAATAAATGTTTTAAATTAGAAAAACTTGGATGGCCTAAACGATAATGCCAAACCATTATTTGATCACGAACAGATAAAGAACTAATACTACTCAGCCCTTAGAGCCATTTCATTACTAAGAGATTTATCCTCGAAATAATAGAGACCATTAACCATCCTAGCACTTCCAATCGTCTTCCCCGAGCTCCGGTCCTGAAAAAGGCAATAGGATTCATAGAAAATAACAGAACAGTTAGTGTCTCTGGATATTTTGCTAGCCGACAAGAGGTTGCAAGCAAGTTTAGGGACATAGAGAACAGATTTAAGATCTATTCCCTCAGAAAGTTTTATAAGGCCTTTTCCTGCAATTGGTGAGAAATTACCATCAGCTATCCTAACCTTCTTATTTTCGGGGCTTGGTGAATAGGTCTCAAACAAATGTAAGGAATTAGTCATATGGTCGGATGCTCCTGAGTCTATTATCCATGGAGTAGATTTAAGTTGACAGGATAGAGCATAGAACTTATTACCTGTGTGTGCCACAAAAACACTAGGAACATTGGGTACCTAATTAGATTTTAGCAGTGCCAGAAGATGCTCCACCTGCTCTTTGGTGAGGGGGCTAGTTTCTACCTCATTGGCAGTAGGGTTGGCTCGGTTTGATCTATCTCCAGCCTTCCCTTTAAAATTTGCAGGTTTCCCATGAATTTTCCAGCAGGTCTCACGGGTATGACGAGGCTTATTGCAAAAATCACACCAAACTCGCTGCTTTTCATCAAATTTGCATTGAAAACTAGGAGCCTTGCTTCCAGTTATGGAGAACAAGGCAAAACCTTCAGCAACTCCAATTCCCTTCTTACCAAGCATCACGTTCCTCCGACTCTCCTCTCTTCTGACCTCTGAAAAAACTTCACCAATTGAAGGTAGGGGCTGCCTTCATCAAATTCGACAGCAAGTCCAGCCAGGAACTTGAAGATGCGACCGTCTTCCACAGTCTTCTTGTGATGTTGAGCATCCTCGAGAGACTTCCACTCATAGGTGTTGAAGAGGTCAAGGTCTTGCCACATCCGCTTCAAGGAATTAAAACTATTTTGTGACGCTGTCTTCCCCTTGTCGTATCTCTCTGAGTTTGAGGGTCAACTCAAAAATTTGTGATTGATTTCCAATATCAGAATACATCTGATTTACATTCTCCCAAAGCTCTTGTGCCATTGGATAGCACATATAATTAGAGCTAATATCTTCTTCCATTGAATTCACAAGCCATGTCATCACCATGGAGTTCTCAGCATCCCATGTAGCATAGGCCAGATCATCCACTGCATGAGCCTTCTTTTCACCAGTCAAATAGCCTATTTTCCCACGTCCTCTAATATACATCCTAACCGACTAAGACCATCTCAGAAAATTGTCACCATTCAAACGAATGGTGGTGATTTGGATAGAATGAAATTCTGAGGTAGCACGGATTTTTGGAACACCGACGCTGCTAGAATTGTTCAGGGAAGATTGAGAGACAGTTTGGGAATCAGATGAGGCGTCAGACATGGTTTTAGGGTGCTAGGATTGAAAGGAAGGAAGAAGAAGAGAATTCCGGCAAAGGGATCCTTTCTGGCTCTGATACCAACTTGAAAAATAGGTTTGCACAGAATAATTCTTCTGTCATTAAGATTGATCTTTTATAGTGATTTACAGGTCATAATAAATCAGGAAACTAAATCACTGATTTAAAGAAAGAATAATTCCTATGTAGCACTTTCCTAAACTACACAGATTTACCTATTTAAATAGGTAAGTTACAGCTAATGACTAATTTATAGCTAATATACAATTATAGCACATATTGTTTCCGATTTTCTAACATTGACAACAAAAAATTGCATAAAATTGAATACCTGTTCAGCCAAGATTTCCTTAGCTTTCAAAGCCATGAGCTGAAAACTTGGGACTCCTTTGTCTGCACATAAGCATTGTATTATGTGGACCAAAATGATATGTAAACCATTGTATAGGAAAGTTGAAAACCATGATTTCATGCATCAAAGAATAAGCAGAGAAGGATACCGAATAAAGGGGTTCATGGAGTCTCATATCTAGCATCCTGTGCAGCTCTCTCCTTAACAAACTGCCTCTCCAGTCCGTCATGGAATAATATCATCAATATATATGATCAGGAGAGGATAATCTTACAAGATCAATGTCGGAGAACAAATATAATGAATCTAGAAGCACCAAATCTACTGCATTAGAAAGATCACATGGCTAACAATCACAATCAATCAAAAGCAAGAACACTCTTCAGCAGAATCATGGCTGAAAAGCTTATAGCTGAAAGTCCAAGTGGAAGGGAACTATATGACAGCCAGGTGAGATAGTTTACAGCAAACTGGCCATTCTCGTTGAACTTATCTGCTCTTTCACAAATTTCAAGTTAGGAAACAGTTGTGTAAGAAACTTACTGCAACTTGAGAACAGATATTCACAAGCATTTAGAAAGAAAGGCATCAAGATTGATAATGTAGGTGATCAAACTAAGGTTATGCAAAGAGGACAACAATAAAACAAAATGTAATGCATGAACAGCAATATAAAAGTATGTTGTATAGAGAAGATGAGACAATTAGAAACCAGGAACTGGTAATGGTGCTAAGGTTATAAATTATTTGAAGATTGCTCCAACAGAAATTATCCTAATCCCTCTTATACTCTCTCTTAATCCCTGTAATACATACCAAAGGGTTGCCCCTGCAGCAAGTTACTAAATCTCTGCTATCATGAATAATAATGTTCAGCAACAGATATATGACAGACACCATGGCTGATTCATGATTAACTAGAGTTGGACATGTACTAGCTTATTCCAGCATAAGCTGTAAAGTATATCATAGTGGAATTTCTTTTCATGTGCCCACAAACATATTCAACTGATGCAGCTAAGCTTACACCAGAATGGTTTCCTTTCATCCATCATTGTAGCCTTATTGAAAGGAAAAATCAAAATCAATGCACCCCTCGCCTACACCTATCCAAATTTGTCAACTACACTGCCTCTTCCAAAGCATCCACGACATCACTCTATCAGTTCATGCTTGCTGGCTTTATGGAGGAGTTTTAGTTCTTAATATCCCCCAGCAGTTTTGTGAAAAGCACAAATAAGGACCACTTCACACAGTATGGCTCCTAATCCTTTGTCACTTAGGAAAGCAACGTAACTGAGGCCTACTGAGCTCATGGCAACTGCCCCTTGAGCTTGAGCTTAAGATAAACAAACACAACCTATAGAAACTAAACGGCAAGGTTCACTGATATAATATAGTTAACCAATTTACCCAAACCCGATTCAAATGACACTTCAGTTTCTTCAAAGGTCCTGTAGAGGCTACTTCCCCACTGTATGCCCACTATATGACATACTAAACACCCTTTCCCACATCAGGAGCTAGAGTGAGTCACAATCACACAAAAAAAAAAAAATCATCTCTCAGATATCCCTACTTATTGAATTTTATTTTCATGCCTCACTGCATGACAGCAATTCTTCAGCCTTCTTCTGATCTATAGTCTCCATATGAACCAACTTTTTCAAGTCCTCACTTAGTTTATACAGTTTGTCTTTGACTTTTGCTCTCTCACTCTCCTTCCAGGCCTCTTCTACAAAAGCTGTCTATTTCTCTCTCAAATTCTGGAACTCAAAAGGAACTACAGTTAGATAACAACATAGCCACCAGAGAAGAACCTTGACAACATGTTTCACTTATGGCTAGGCTAGTCCAACTATTGTTGACCTCAAACGAATATATATATTTCAAACCTCTACACTGTAGCATAATGCTTATGCTAAAGGGTAACCATGTTTCTTTCAGGAACCAATCTAAATCTTTTTCTTATTTTCCTTCCTCTCTTTTCGTCTCTCTGTTGGAATATTAATAGATGACATGAATTTGCACATAACTTGAGACTCATGCACTTGTACCTTCTAACAAGTACGTAACTTCTCTAAAGGCCTCATAGTCACTATTAAAAATTGATTTTTTTTGTTTCAGCCAAAGTGACTATTTCTGCTAGCTGGGGATACTCTATCTGGCACTCATATGAACCCTGCAACAAGATCCTATTCTACAAATTCTTAGAAGCAATAAATCTAGACTAGTCTTATAATCTAACTCCTGAAAGCAGCTAACTTGCCATAAAATGCCATTATTTCACATTTCCTTCTGTAGCCTAGGAATGGCTAACCTTGTAGAGTCCATACAGGCTTTTAGCGGGAATATACGTGTTTGCCTATCGGCACTTTTTTGAGCAAAAAAAAAACAAAAATAAAAACTTGGTTGCTATCATATTCGTATAATGCATCTGGCAAAGAAAAAAGAAAATCTTAATAGAACATGTGAATACTGTAATAAAGTCAATTTTCACAAGGGAGAAATGCGGGACCTTTATCTCTTTGAGAAACTCAATGTCTTCCCTAACATTGACTAGTAAATATTACTTATGAATGGCCAACAGATTGGCCCTGATTTGGTAAGAGTTATACAATTTTCAATACACTCCACCTTCTACTAGAATACCCACACAAATTTGGTATGATTCATGGTTCTTTTTCTACAGGATATTTTTTTCATATTTTCTTCAAGATTTCTTTATTGATCGTACTATGGCACAACATTTTTTCTTTTACAAGAACTGACATTGTCTTTTACGCTTTCCTTCATTTTTTATCGATTAAGTTGTGAAAAAAGCTCCCCCCCCCCCCCCCCCAAATGCATTGATTCAAAATTTTTACACTCACAAGAAATTTAAAATTTTTTGAATTAATGCATTCTATAAAGCATTATAATGGGAAAAGAACAGAATTTATGACATACATCCTAAACTCAATGATAAAAAAAATATACTCCCTTCACCCAAAATATTTGTCATTTTTCTCTAACTATGCATATTCCTCTAGATATACCCTCACCATTACGTAAAGCTTATGAATGCTCACGGTTGTAATCATGCTACCGGGTAAGGGCCAACATTGGATAAACATGTCCAATATACTTATGTTGCACAAAACCAATAATATTTAGGAAAAAATTCTAAAGTGGACAAATATTTTGGGACGAGGAAGTATATATTTTTCTAATTGGTTTGGTTAACAATAGTTCCTGATAACGCAAATAAGGAGCCATCCCAAACAAAAATACATAAAGTAAATTCGATTTTACTACCAAATTGGTTCAATGGAAAATAAGATTTTCCCTATTTTGCCCACAATTGATTGAAAATGAAAGTTAAAAAAAAAAAAGTCTTCCAAAGGAGAACTTTATTTCATTATAAAGCTACTCAATTACAAGTGGATAAACCACAAGAAATACCATACATGTTGGCAGCAATAAAGTTGGCATACATAAAACAACACTCTACGGTCACAGCTCTACACTTTTCAAAACTACCTAATTAACAACTTAGACCAACCTCTGTCTGACCATCACCTACTGGAATCTTCTGTGACTAAAGATCATAGAGATTCATCAACCCTACAATGAGCCCAGAGGGAGCCTAATGGCTCCAGCTAAACAAAACAACATCAAGCTACCTGACATACTACATATGCACAAAAGATCTGATCAAACTACATGTGCACACTCAGAAGCAATTACACCTATGCTACAAAAATTTCAAACCAAAACATCTACATGTGACTCTCTGCCTGTAGAAGTCTTACAAAAATATGGTAAACAATTGAAGAACCAGACCTGTTACAATGAGAGATAAGGTTAGAGAGGTAGACCGATTGTGAGACAGATTTGGAGAAAGATTAGCAGACCTGGCAAGTGTCTTAACTGGTTTGAAATTCATCTTAATAAATCAAAAAGAAAGAAATGGCACAAGAGAGCTAGGAACAAAATCTGATAAAATCTAGCTAGTTGGTCAGCAAAAAGATGCTAAAGGAACATCTTGTATAGGGAAAGGCTTGAGAAAAAAATATCTAGTCATTATCATCTTCATCATCAAATTCTTCCTCCTCTTCTTCATCCAAATCACCACTTTCATTTTCTGTATCATCATCATCATCCTCAGCAATGAAGCCGCCTAGTGTCTCATCATCTTCATCCTCCCTCTCTTCTTGGACACATCTCTTCTGCACATAGCTTCCACTCTTTTGTTTATCATTCCTTGATCTATGGTCTGCTGATCTTGTTGCATATGTTGGTCTCTGAACCTTTCTTGCTTTCAAAACCACTTCTTTATCTTCCTCACTCTCTCCCATCCAATCATCATCATTTTCTTTGTTATCTACAGTTTTCCTTTTCTTCCTCCTACTTCTCTTATCCACTTCATCATCCTCACTACTCTCTTTTTCCGATTCATCTAGAAACCAATCCCAATTATTGACATCACGGATTTTATGCTTGGGGTATTGATCAAACTCATGCCCAGGCACAAGGAATCCAAACTCTGCAACATAACCAACCCCAAAACCAGTCCACTAAGCAATAGAGCAAAAATGAATAGTTTCATGACATTCATCAGTTGAAACTAATAATGCAGATTGCAGACTAGCCATTTTCACCTGTTTGGAGATACCGCATGTCTGTATCTCACACCTAAAAGGAATATGTACTTACGTATGAACTTTTAAAGTACAAGATATAACTTGAAAAATACTCATCCCCCTTTAGAATTCAGCTGATACAAGCAAGGGCAAAATATTCAGAAAGATCCTACAACCCATGAATTTGACGCCTTCCTAGATACGGCCAAAGGTCACTTTTAGACACATATTTTACTAGCTCAGGATGCCCAAATTGAAACTAAAACCACCTCCAGACAAGTTGAAATTTGAAATTTTGCTTCAGCAACGAATGCACTAGCATCTTAAATCTAAGAAAGAAACCTTTACCTGCTACGGGGTCGATATTTTCCACGGCAATTTGCCTCTTTGTTCCACTTTCAGTCACCGAATCCCTGTCCCCCTCGAACGCATCGTTACCGCTTCTCTTCATCAAAAACCAAGCAGGAGATTTTCCAGAAAGGCAAATGGCGTCGCCGTAAGCCACCTTGCCTTTCTCTGATTTCCTGAAGACCTCAATCTTCCCATCTTTTCCCCTGCGGACCCAAACCGGGTTCTTTCCAGCGACTTCGAAGCAAGCCCTAGCTCCTGTAGTTTCAGTGTCGGCTGCTGAAGGCTCCAGTAAAGCGTGGCGGCGGGAAACGGTTAGGTCGCCGGAGGTGAAGGCTCTTCCTATCTCCGTCTTGCAACCCGAGATTAAAGCGATCTTCGAGTGATCTGGCGCTTCAATTTCCAGTTCCATTTCGGCTTCCGCCATGAACTTTGGCGGTTTTCATTTTTCAATTTTTCCGGAGACCTTTCCCCGTAAAACTACGGCTCCCCACCGAAGAATAAATTTGCGTGTACGGTCCAAATACTTTACTTTTCATTTCACATCCATCCCTAACCTAACATTTGTTCCTTGATGGTCCTAACCCATTTGGTAATCCACTGGATAGGATTACCAAATGGGGTGTTCTATGATAGCTGAGTTTACTATCTCACAGGTGATACAACTAAAAAACTACATAACTAAGCCTTAAGCCATAAGTCCATATGTTACCACCACACAAAAATGGAAGAATTACAAGTATGGTGTAATGGTCAAAAAACCATTATATTGTGTAATTCTCTTCATAGTGATTGAAGTATGAGGGGTAAAAGGTATAATGAGCACCTCCTTAAAAGTGTTCCAAGTTGGTAACTTGGTCCCCAAGAAAAGTCTTAAGGGTTGCTTGTTTGTCAAGCAACCTATGGACTTTTTTTGTAAGGTTTTGGAAATTCGGATATTTAATTGCAAAGCTTTTACAAAAGAGCTTTGGAGAGTTATGTGAAGGATATGAATGATATGAAAGTGTTATTAGAAGACCAAATTGCTCATGGAAGACAGGTTTGAACAAAGGAAATACTGAAGGCATTAAGGACCTAAATGTCTTAGTATAAACATTAAAGTGTTCAAGCTTTTGACTTAAGTCAAAGAGTGAGATTGTGGAATTATTCCACCATGGGGGAGGCAGCCAAGGCTTGATAAATGGGTCAACAATGTTGGGCACATGTGTACCAATGAGTTTAAGACAAAGAACCATGATTAATGAGAAGGAAAATGACATAAAGCAAGGTTAAGCTTATTAAATGTATTTTGTGCACTTAAGCTCATTTAAGCCCATTTAAGTGGCCAATTCACTTATCTCTCTCCCATTTTCAACCTCCTCTAGACCAAGAACACAGCCACACCACCACACATTTCAAACTTGCAATTGATTGAAATTGAAAGCAAAAGGAAGCAATTGGGAGCAAACTAGAGCTATTGCTTGGATACTTCAAGGATCAAGCTTGATTTTCGGCCTACCCACTTTGGTAAGGGATCTCTTGCTCTCATGGGTTGTTGTCTATATTTTCAAGCAACCATGGAGCTAGGGCTAAGCTTAGAAGAAAGCCATGAGCTTCATGAACCAAGCTTAGTAAGAGGAGTGCACTTATTGAAGGTTTTGTAACCTATTGTCAAGTGCACAATGATGGCAGTGAAATTAGGGTTTCTAAAGCCCAAAGTTAGTACTAACTAGTGTTAAAATCCTCCTAAGACCAAGCATTAGCTTGAGGAGGGCTGTCATAGTGATTTGGTTATGTTTATTATGTGTTTTATGGACTAACCTATGGTTATTGTTGCTGTTGCATTTCATGTGTTTGTTGGTTGTGAATGACTACTGCATTTGGTTGCTATATCTTGTATATATGCATTGTGGTTTTTTTGTTTTAGTGTCTTTGGATGCAGGTTTTAATTATGGTCACATTGCCTATTGAATCCAAGTGCTACCCTTACTAAGTTTCTCAATGAAACTTACTCCCCTCAATTTTGTCATTTCAGGCCCAGCAGAAAAATCTCATTCAAACTGACATTTGTGGTTTGAGTTTTGATTTGAAATTTTAGGTACATGAACTTCCATGTGTCTAGTCATGATCTGAAAAGTTTGGTGATTTTAGAAGCACATTTGGTATTTTTAATTGTGGTACTTATTGTGTTATGCGGCAGCTGTCCAGTATCCTATTTTCTGGAGTCCGTTGTATCTCAAAAACTTCTGTAACTTAGGATGCATATTTAGCTAAGACCATTATGTAGTGCATGTACACATGTACATGTAGTGTATGTAAAATGAGACAAGTATGTGAACATTTGAGTAATGTTTTGGCTATATAAGTAATGTGGTGCAAAGTTGCCTAAGTGTTAATGATGGGTTGCTTACTTGTAAATTCTGTTTTAGCCACATATGGTTGTTAAATGTAAGATAATTTATTTTCCATGTGTAATGGACATATATGGGGTAGCTTTGGAGGGCTTTTCCCTTGTGAATGAAGTGTTTGCACACTTATGAATTTTGTATGGCCAAAAAGGTCATAAAATGACCAAAATTTTGACTCTACATTTAAAGTTCTATATCTCCCTATGTGGAAGGAATCTTTGTATGAAATGTTACCCACACCTAGAAAACATCTAGAGGTTGAACTGGGATTTGGAATTTTTGAATTTGGAGCCTTGTAGCCAAAGATATGATGTTGCAAAGTTAGCTAAGTTACTGTTCATTTGATCAGAATTTTGTAACCAACTTCAAAAATCCATAACTTGGTCCATAGGTGGACTATTGATATAAAAAGAAATTCCTTGGTTTGCTCTAAGTCTCTACTTGATAATGGAGCAAAGAAAATAGAGGGGTACATGGCTAGAATGATACAGTTTATTAGTAAAAATTACAGGTGCAGTGGCTGGTCACTAGAACTTAACAAGATTGCCTAATGTGTGGTAGCTAAAATCAAGACTTGTGCTAGTGTTTTCCTTCTTTGCTGCCATGGTGTGCATGAAATGTGAATATGTGTGTGATGGTTGGACCAATATGCATGTGTTTACATAGTGCCCAAAAGGGCCACTTGGGTATGCACACTAAGGGTACTGTTCTGATAGCCTATAGAATATTACCAATCTTAGGAGTCTAAATGCACAATTTTGGCACCATAATTGGACCCATAATTGGACTACCCCCGGAGTGGGTAACTCCATAAATTCAATTTAGAAAAAAAAAAACAAGGTACACGAACTATCTAGGTGTTCTCAATGGTACATCACACCTTTTAATTGGAGTCTCACTCACTTGACTACCCACATGTAGCACTTGGGATCGAGACAAATTTATAGATATTAAATTTGAAAAAAAATGTAGACTCTCTGAGTTAATGGGCTCCATAAGTCATAATTTGCCTTCAAGTTTAAAAAATATAAACTTGAAGAGCTGATTCTATGAGGATCCACGGAAGTACCAACTTAGAATTTCTGTAAGAAACTAAGAACTTCTACTTCACTCTCTAGCAATGGAGAAGTTTAGAAAGCCATAGGAGAGAATACTTTAAAATATTGTATTTCAAAACTTTGATGATCATACAATAAATGAGAGCTTACTTTATATAGATGAGGAAGCTAAAAAGAGCAAAATACAATACATCACTCATGACACTGCACCACAGTTACTAATAGAAAACATACTATTCAACTTTTACAAAAAAAAAATGCAAAAATTCCAAAAGTAAACGATAATCCACCTGAAAGTATCATTTAGGGACTGGGACTATGTGCATAAATTTCGTGTGTAAAAAATTATACCTTGAAATTAATTGCGGTACAAATTCTAAATTATAATTTGAATAGAGATTTTAGGGGATTGGCTCTTTAGTATGCTTCTTTCAGTTTGGGACTTTTTGTTGCACTCCTAGACTATGGGGCTTCTGGCAATGTCAATCGCTTTCTCGCCACTTTTCTTAGAGTTTGACTTGATGCAGCACAGAAATGAATTTTTCTCATTCTCCGCTACTTTTATCATATCTGAACTTGAACTTAATGCAACACCGTCACGTGTTTTTTGCGTTCTTCAAATCTTATCTTGAAACTGGGATTTGATCTTCGTTAAATTTTATTTCTTCTCTTGCTGGGTGTTTATACTTGATCGACTTAAAAAGCTGGAGAAAGTTTCTTATTGAGAAATTTTCTTTCTTTCTAGTTCTACTTTTTCAATTTGTTCTTGTTCTCCTTTAGCCTAAGGGGCCTATTTATGGGTGTAGAGGGAAAGTGATTTGATTCAAGAAAACCACATGTGATAATTATCACTTAATTATCTTTTATATTTATCTTAAGAGAAAATTAATATGATAATTAACTTTGCTTAATTATCTAATTTATTTAATTTAAAAGGATAATTAATAGAGTTTTCTAGTATTCTTTGTCACCATGTGTGTCATTTTCTCTTCTTTTGGGCTTTTTGGATTTTGAAATCCATTTAGCCAAAGTGAATTTAGGTTTAAGTAGCACAATAAATTTTCATTTGGGGCATTTGGTTGTGTATTTTTTTACTCCAAAAATTATACTTCTTAAACCTATAATCTCCATATTTGACGGACTTCTAAATTTTGGATATTAATCTTGAAATAGACCAGACTTTTTGTTTGGGTTTAATTTATTCGTGTCCCAGTAAAATTTTGATGTCTACAAATGTTGTTGAAGATTATTTATTTATACATTTTTTGTGGTGTAAAAAATAAAATAATCTTGAACCCTTTTTTCTTGGACTTTTTTCTTTTGTGGAAGTTGAACTCAGACAATTTGATGTCCATTTCCAATTTTCCTAGAATGGAAATTTCTGGTGTAGAAAGAATTTACTTGCATAAAAACTTCTTTGTTTCCAGGTGGCCTTCATGCCTTTGCCCTAAATTTGTGTGGGATTAATTAGTTCATGCAACATAAATGAAATTTGCACAGAAAGTATACTTCATTATTTTTATGGAGTTGACTCCCTCTACAAGTAGAAGTTGAATTCGTTTTAAATTTTGTGATAAATGCATCAGTAAAAGTAGACCTTCAATTCCTTTAGAATTTACTTTTTAGATTCAACTAGACTTTGCAATCCCAATCAAACCAAACCAGCAAGGATAATAAATTCAGCACAATCTACTTGTTAAAGACCCTCTATGTTCTGTTATGTTTTCTTCTTTTGCAAGATGTGTACTTGACTTCTTCTCTGTCTTGGACTTCTTCTCGACTTAGAACTCTTTCTCCTCTTGTACTTAAACCCTTTTGATCGAATGGAATGGTAAGCTTGCACAGATTAACAAGTTCACATGGTATTAGAGCAGTGCTCAATCCCAAAACTCTAAACCCCAATAGCTGTCTATGCCTTAATACACCTTACTTCAATGGCGGATGATGGCAGGAAGAACACATCCGGGTCTAGGTCAAGCACAATGCCTTTAGGATTGGATCCTTCATCCTTCTTTTATCTAAACTTGTCGAACAACCCTGGCACGACTTTAGTCACTTGTCTTCTTCAAGGAGACAACTACCCGACTTGGCATAGGGCCATGAAAAAGGCCTTACAAGCAATGAACAAACTTGGTTTTGTTAATCAATCTCTTGAGAGGCCTTGAGAAGATGATTCGAATAGGCAGACTTGGGAGAAGAACAATTCAATTGTTATAACTTGGCTATTTAATTCATTGTCTCTAGAACTCCACAATAGTGTAGCATATGTAGATACGGCCTATGAAGTATGGGTAGACCTCCATGAAAGCTTCTCATAAGGCAATGCTCTTAGAATCTATGATTTGAAGCGAGATATGTCTTTAATGTAGCAACAGGATTTGTCAGTTATAGCATATTACTCCAAGCTTAAAGCACTGTGGGATGAGTTAGCTACATAATCTAATGTTCCTCAATGCACCTATGGAGCAGTGAAAGAGTTAGTAGCCGAAAAAGAAGGTGAAAAATTGTTTCACTTTCTTATGGGGTTAAACGACAAGTATGGTGTCATTAGATCAAAAATTCTTAACATGGATCCACTGCCAAGCCTCAACAAAGCTTATGCTCTTGTAGCTAATGAAAAGAAGCAACAAGGGGTCATTATTTCTTGGAATGCTTCAGGAAAAGCAACTGCCTTTGTAGCTAAGCAACCCAAAGGTCGTGTTATTACTTTAATAAAAAATATGGATAAAAGCAAGCTGCATTGCTCTCATTTTGGGAAGACAGGGCATCTCTCAAAAGGCTGTTTTGTGCCTATTGGCTACCCAGACTAGTGGGAGAATCTAGGGAAAAAGGCACAGAACAAAATGACAGCAAAGTCTAGCAAGACTACCATGAATAAAACATGTACAAACAATAGTGTTGATAGTCTGAGAAAGGTGGATGGCAATATAAATATCACACAGGATCAATTCAACTAGTTGATGCTCTTCTATCCAATCAGAATGCAGCTGGTAATTTTGTTGGTAATGTCTCCAAACTTCCCTTAAGATGGATTATTGATATTGGTGCTTTCGAGCACATGACATCGCAGCCAGCTTTGCTTATAGATTGTCAACCTGCTACATCCTTGTCACTAGTAAAATTACCAAATGGGAGTTGCATGAAAGTGCATTCTTATGGCCAGTTGTCGCTGACTCCTGACTTTAAATTGAATAATGTTCTATATGTGCCTTTGTTTACTTGTAATCTGTTGTCTGTTAGTCAAATTACAAAAGCGTTGAACTGCTCTGTAACCTTTTTCCCAAATTCATGTGTAATGTAAGACCTAATGTCGAAGAGGCTGATTGGCAGAAGTGAAGAATGTGATTGATTATAGTACTTTAAAGAATTCAAGGCACATGCAACAGTCCCATAAAAAAAACTGCAATTACCTGGCATAGACGTTTTGGTCACTTACCTTTTGAAAAATTGTTGTAAATTCCTCAACTTAACAATTTGTCTCTTAGAAATTTTGGTAAATGTTGTGACTTTTGTCATCAAGCTAAACAAACCTGTAAACCTTTTTGAAAATCCTGAGTACTAGTAATTCTTTTTTTGATTTAATACACCTTGAAATCTGAGGACCATATAAAACACCTTCGTTGTCTGGTGCTCATTATTTTCTGACCATTGTTGATGATTATAGCTGTTGTATGTGGGTGTATCTATTGAAACACAAATCATAAGCTGCAATTCACTTTGCCGCATATCATGCCATGATTAAACCTTAATTTGGAAAAACCATACTTCAAGTGAGAAGTGACCATGGTCAAGAATTTGTTGCTGGCCCACTTCTTTCATTCTTTAGACAAAATGGCATCATTCTCCAAACTTCATGTGTTAACACCCCTTAACAAAATAACGTGGTTGAAAGAAAGCACCCTCACTTGCTTGAAGTTGTTGTAGCGCTTCATTTTCAAGCTAGCCTTCTTATAAATTTTTGGGGTGAGTGTGTTCTTACAGCTACTTATTTCATCAATCACATGTTATCATCAAAACTAGGAGGAAAAGGCCCTTATCAAGTGTTGTTCTCTAAAATTCCTTCCCTTAATCACCTAGAGGTGTTTGGTTGTTTAGGTTGTGTTCATTTAAAAACCTTTAATAAATTTCAAGCCAGGGCAAAACCTTATGTGTTTGTTGGCTACCCTGTTGGCCAAAAAGGTTACAAAATGTTCAATCAGGAATCACATAAAATTCTTGTTTCTTGTGTTGTAACTTTCTATGAAAATTGTTTTCCTTTTCAAACTACTAATGAACTTGATAGCCCACCTAAGCTTGTCCTTAACCTTACTTACCATGAGGATGAACAAATAGTTGAAATGACTTAACCCACACCTCAACGTTTAGAGGCTGAAGAAAACTTACCTAAACCTCTTAAGATTAAGAGGCCTGAACTGCGAATCATTGACCCACAACCTAAAACTTGACCACCACGTAACCGTCGGCCCCCTTCCTATCTCCAAGACTAAATGCATGAGTTGCATGGAGAAAGCAAGCCATCACCTTCTTCAATAGCCAATCAAGCCTCTTCATCGTCAGGCAAACCTTACACTTTGGCATCTTACTTGTTGAATACACATTTTATCTCAGGGCACCAGACCTTCCTTACAGGGATATCTTCTAGATTAGAACCCAAAAATTTTGCTGAAGAAAATGCAGACCTGAGATGGCATGATGCTATGTGCTAGAAGTTACAGGCCCTTAAGAAGAACAAGACATCGACCTTTAGAGAAGTTGCCACCTGAGAAGAAACCTATTGACTGTAAGTGGGTTTATAAAATCAAATACAAGGCAGATGGCACTATTGAAAGATATAAAGCTTAACTTGTAGTAAAGGGTTTCAGTCAAGTTGAAAAAGTTGACTACACTGAGACATTTGTCCCCGTAACAAAGCTCACTTCTGTCTGTTGTGTGTTGGCTATTGTTGCAATTAAGAATTGGCATCTACCTTAACTTGACGTTCATGATGCCTTTCTCCAAGGTGACCTAAATGAAGACACATATATGGTGCCTCCTCCAGGGTTGACCAAAGAAGGAGATAATTAAGTGTGCAAGCTTTAGAAGTCTTTTTATGGCCTTAAACAGGCCCTTCAACAGTGGTTCAAAAAGCAATCAAGTGCACTTGTTCAGTATGGCTTTATTCAATCCAATGCAAACTACTTTTTGTTTACTGAAAAATATAAGGGGCACTTCATGGCTATATTGGTTTATGTTGATGACAAGATCATTACTGGAAGTGATGCCATCTAGATCAATGAGTTAAAGAGCTATTTGCATGACAAATTTCATTTAAAGGACTTGGGAAAGTTGAAGTACTTCCTTGGTTTGGAGCTAGCTCGGTCTTCTGAAAGGATCTTCCTCTCTCAATGTAAGTATGCTATCCACTTGTTGAAGAATATAGGGATGATAGGTGTTAAGCCAAGTCGACTTCCTCTTCAACAGCATCGTCTCAATTGTATTGAAGGTCTCATTCTAAAAAATCCAGGACAGTTCAGGATACTTTTTGGCAAGCTTATTTATCTTACTATTACAAGACCCAACGTCATATATGTGGTAAACCTTTTAAGTCAGTTTATGAAAAAACCCTATGAACAACACCATAACATAGTCGTGCAAGTCCTACGCTAGTTGAAGCAAGCTTTTGGGCAAGGTCTTTTCTTTATAGCTAAAGGTTCTATCACATTATATGTTTTTTGTAATGCTGATTGGGCAGCATGCCCTAAGACACAACGATCCACTACCAGATTTCTTATTAAGCTTGGCAATGCACCAATCTCGTGGAAGTCAAAAAAACAGACCACTATGTCACGATAGCAGAAGCCAAGTATCGATCTATGAGGGCAGCTACAAGTGAGTTAACTTGGCTTAAATATTGCTTTGAGACCTTACTGTTGATCAAATCGAACCTAAGACACTTTATTCTGATAACCAAGCAGCTCTTCATATTGTAACAAATCCAGTGTTTCATGAGCGTATAAAGCACATTGAAATTGACTGCCACTTTGTACGCGATAAGATCTTGTCCAAGGATATCATACCCTGCCATTTTCCAACAAATGCCAACTTGCAGATATGTTGACGAATGCACTAGGAGGAGCATAGTTTGATTTCTTGGTGGACAAGTTAGGCATGCTTAACCTACATGCTCCAGCTTGATAAAGAGTGTTAAAGACTGTCTATGTTCCATTATGTTTCTGATTTTGCAAGATATGTACTAGACTTCTTCTTTATCTAGGACTTCATCTCCACTTAGAACTCTTTCTCATCTTGTACTTAAACCCTTTTGATCAAATAGAATGGTAAGCTTGCACAGATTAGCAAGCTCACATTACTGCATGTTTTTTTTTCTTCATCCAGAGCATTGATCACAAGTTTGAATCCTTGACTGAAGAGTTCATTCTTTTTATTTTTCTTCTCTCCCAGGTACGCTTCATGAGATTGGCATTCCATTTTATTTTGTTCATGCCCATGCCAACATGTCTGTTGCATCCTATTTTCTCAGCATGTGCATTACTTTTATCCATGCATTATTTTATTCATTCCAAGCTTGTTTGCTCTTGTCTTTCTTTGTTTTCATGTGGAAAGATTTTGGGATTATTAATGCCTCCAAATTCAAACATCAATATTGATGACTATAACAATAGGAAACCCAAAAACCTTTTTTCCATAGCGAATACCTGAACTAGAGCACAAGAAATGCTTACCACTTTCCTCCATTCGTGGGGGCTTTTTGGCGTCAACGGTAACCGGATGGCAAAATTCTTTAATGATTGTCAGGTTATTACACAGATGGACGAGAACGTAGAGGATATAGATGCAAACTTGGAACCCTTGATCGAATTGATAAGTTCTTCCTTCTATTTCCTTCATTGTGTCTTTAATTTGCCTTCCTTTGTTTTGTTTTCTCTCTTTTGTCCTAATTTGTTCCGATTTAGTGCTTTTCTTGGGTCTATCTCTTCTCCACTGTCTTTGGTGTTTCAAATCTATATCTGTTTGTTTGCCTCCATGTTTTCTTTTATTTAGCTTATCATTCTTTACTTGGGACTATATCTAGATCTTGCTGTTGTCATCTCAGTTATGCTTTTTTAAGGAAGGGGTTTGTTTTTTTAATTGTTACAATGTCAAGGCTAAAGAACGGGCTTCTGGTCAATAATGGAATACTATCTTCCTCCAAATATAATAGTTTTTTAAATAAGGGGAAGAAACAATTATAGTCATTGGGATGATGACTTTGGTGTTCTGTTTAAGGATGACCAAGTTCTGAGCCACTAGGATTCTTCATCATATGATGCCTAGTAAGACTAGGATAAGTTCTTGTTGGATTTATCTATTGTTGAGGATGTAGTTCTTGCTGAACTAAATGTTCGAGAATTATCAATTAGTCCCAATAGTCTGGTGCCTAGTTTTTCAAAAATTCTACAAGTTGTTATTCGTAAACACTTTAATGTTAGCTAGCAAGTTGCCACAAATCCTAAGCCACCTTCCCAGATAACTATATTGGCTAATAAAATCTCTTCTCTAAAAGGTCAACTGGAGAAGCACCAAGTGGACTTCGAATCCAAGTTGGTAGAAGCTAAAACTCATATTCAACAACTTGAAGGTTGCAATTCTGAGTTACGTCAAGAATTACAAGAATTAACAAAGTAGCATAATGAAGTCAAAGTTTTTAGACAAGTTTTCCAAACACTCAAGAATGAGTTGGAAAGTAAGAATAAATTTCTTCAACAAGAATTGGATTCCTTAAGGGCTTAGGTTCACCAAGGCACATCTTCTTTTGCTAGTAACAATAAAGATGCAACTTCCTTGGAATCTTTTAATCATTCTCAACTGTTATCTGCTACTAATTTGGTTGTGCTTATTGCCGTTTCTAGTCAAGAAGGAAAATGGATTTGTTTTAGAAAAGATTGGAGAAAGTGTTTCTGTTTATGGTGTGATTTAACTATTTATTGAGGGTCTTTTTGCTCTAAAACCTCTGCTTATAGTTCAATCCCTCAATGGGTTACCTGGTATGTTAAGGAAAATCTCCATAAATCTGACTCCAAATAACCTGGATAGCCCTCCAATAAGTCTCCAACTCGGGCTTTTTCTCCTCAATGAATTGTGACCAGTGCTATGCTTCCTACTTTCTAGAAGGATAATTAGACTGTTCCTACTCATCATCCTCAATTTCAATTTCATGCTCAATTGTCTCCTTAATAGGAAAAGAGAAAGAAGATTAAATTAGGGATTTGTAATGATTGTCACCATAAACAGAAGAAGTTTGATGGACCAAGTTTAGTCAATTCACAATCTAAAGAGGATAAACAACTAGGTATTAAGGACTAGGCATTGATATTCTCCACAAAATCAAAAGCTCCCCTTACTTTTTGTTTATCTGAGCTAGTTAAACTTTTAAAGAAAGAATCCAAATAGAAGAGCACAATTTTTGGGAGTAAGCGAATTTAGTCAAAGAACAAATGGTTGTTTACGAAAAGGCTCCAAATTGAAGCCCAAGATGAATTTTTCAATGCTACAAGGTTTTTTGTATCATGCAAAGCTATGTCTACATTGTGAACCAGCCAAATGAGTCAACGGCAACACCAGGTTCTATCAACTTATAAAAGGTCATGGGTTGATTTAACCTTATCTTTTGAAGACTATGCTATGTAGTCTACATACTTTCTTTCATTGTCTATTTGTTTGACTCTAAGTACCAAAAAAAAAATATTGATGAACGTGAATTGTTTTTCCAGGTTCATTTTTTTTTAGATTTTTTTTCTCTTGTTCAATTTTGAGTTTTTGCTTATGCATCTCAATATTTTTTTCTTCAAGTGCATAAAGCAACAAATCATTTGGAAAGGCTATAGAAGTGCAATTTCTTTTCTCGTCATAGCAGTAATTATGGCTTGTCATTCTGTCCATTTTTTTTTCAATTTTCTTGAGTTCCCAAACAATTGTGTTGCCATGTATCATATATGCTTTTTTTTTTTGTTTGATTAGGCTTGCAATTTTTAGTTCATGCAAGAGTATAATTCTTTGACTTGATTGAATTCACAGCCCACAAAAATTATAGGGAACCAATGGCTTAAGCATAAATTGTCCCTAAACTTTGATTTTGGAATTTTTTATCTTTCCAAATCCTGAGGGCATAGATGGACCTTTTAGGTTTTAAGGCGTATCTTTTCAACATTGTCTTTATGCCTCTTTTTGGATCACGGTGCAATAGAGTGATTTTCGTTGCTTTTGCTACTATATCAAGCCTCTTTTATGAGTGGGATACTTTATCACAAGATGACTGGTCTAAAGGTGCGCTCAAAAGTTGTGCTAACTTTTAAACCTTTGAATATTGATTGGATTGTCGGGTCTAGAGATGGAAAGTATTTGATACTTCCAAAGGCCATCGTGAAGCCACATTCTAGAGGAGATGCCCGCCCATTTAAGCTTGTTACTCTCTATCCTTCTATTGGTTCTAACATTATGGAGCACCTTGACCGAGTTGAGGAATCATGAATCATAAGGCTCAATGAGTATCCCTTGGAGAAATATATGGTTCCTAGATATGTCACTTTGCCTGATTGTCGGCCATCTTTGTGCTTTTCGTTGTCCCATGTGAATGTTCATGACATTCCAAGGTCGCATGTTACAAAGCTTATTTCTCATTGTCAACTGAAGAAGGGCTTTTCACTTGATTCAATGGGTGAGATTCAATATTTGTGTGGTTTCATGGAATAAACTGTCCATACATGTGGCTTGTTTCACATGAATAGGCTCAATGACTTAGCTTTTGCCATCAGAGCCACTTATTTTGACTATCATCAACTGAATGGGATGTATCGTGCTTTGGTTGAGACTTGGTTTCCTGGCAGGAACACTTTCATCACTTTAAAAGATGAAATTGGCATATCACTTTGGGATATGTGTGAGATCAGTAGGTTTTGCACCCAGGGAGAGTATTATGAAGAGTTTATGCCGAGCTGTGGAGCTCATGGATTGTACTGTAGATGGCTTGCAGGAGATATGTATTTACCTCTTTAAGGCCTTATCTGAGATTGCTTCTAGCAAGAACAAAAAGAGGTTTTCTATTGCTAATTGGATTGATTTTTGGTTTTATGTGAAAGATCCTATTCCCAATCCTCGTGCCTCTAAGCAGTATCAGGTGGCAACTCAAGTAAAGTATGATCGTAGTGGTCAATCCATTAAAAGTCCACAAATTAAAAGAACATTTATAATGCCTTCCTAGAATTCTGACTTTCCATTTAATTCATTGATTTTCCCCAAGCTTGAGTGTCATACTTTTCCAAAATTTCATGATGAGCTTAAAGTTGCCACTTACCTGGCTTTATGGCTTTGTCCGTATGTTCTTCCTTTTAACGATGACTTACAGCTTGAAACTTTCCAAGCTGCATCAAAGATAGCACAAAGAGTTACTTTTAGCTTAGTACCTCTCATTCTAACTTGCATTTACAAAAGGCTTTCTGAGATTGGGCAACTCGAAGGAGAATCTCATGATCTTAGAAATATAAAGGTAGCATTTCTTGGTCATCTCCTTCATACTTGGGCTAGTTTACATTTTCCATGGGGAGTTTATGACACCATAAGAAAGGATCTTCCTTATCCTTTGATCGAACAAATTCGTGGAACCTTAAATCCTTATCAACATTGTGAAGGTTTTGTTGCTAACTATAGGTCTTTGCTATATGATGAACTTCCATTTCATGATTTCTTATGGAATCCTATGCCATTATTGTGAATCTAAGGGGCATGATGATGATGGAAAAAAGGGCAAGATATGACAGAGTTCATGATAAGCTTCCATCCTACGTACTTGACATATTATTGTAACAATACCTGTATCTCAAAGCACTACAATCCTCATCAGTTAGCTCGGCAGCATAGTTTTCCTCAAAGGCTTCATGGCAACCCAAACTTCATTTTTCTCCCTTCTCGACTTGATTCCTTATATGATGCATGACTATCTTTGACTTAAACTGGCAAAGGTGCTATAAGTTTTCTTTTACCATTGGCTTACAAGTTGACCTGTGTTATGCGAATTGGTGGAAAAAAAATTGGTACTCCTTGCTTCGGAAAAAATTTCAATTTTTACAATGTTGGAAAGCTTGAAATCAGGCTTTGAGTTATCTTTGGCCAAAGTTCCACCAAACTTAGTTAAGGAACAAAGCCCAAATTCAAAGAAGCATGTGTCGATAGGAGTATCAATGGCCCCTACAGGAAAAAAGATCAAGTTGAAATCTCCTCAACAGCCTTTACTAGAACTTAGTGTCTAAAGCTTCAAGCAACAAATGTTCTTCCTCTTGTCAAAGCTTAGGAAATAATCTTGGCATGTCCCTGAAGTCTCTTAATGCAGGTTAGTATTTCCCTCATATTTTAATTTAAAATATTTTCGTTCCTTTATTTTAATCTATCTAAATTTTTCCTTATTATAGTTTTCTCTGATGTACCAAAATCACAACACCTCATTTCTAAAGAGGACTTGGCATATGGAATTGAAAAAATTGGAGATTTAAATGGTTTATCTAATCATTCCATTAAAGATAATTCAAATGACAAAGTTGAAATGGAAGTTGTGTTGAGTGGTCAGGCCATTACTTCCCCATGTAAGGCACATATTGTTGTTACAGCCTTAGCACCTTTTTTTTTTTACAGGGAAATTCTAACGTTACACCAATAGTCTTTTGTGCTTCTAGTATACCAAAATAATCTTTTGCTTCAAGACTTGTTTTTAAGGTGATTCTTGACCAAGGTCTTATAGATTACAAGAAGAAGGAAGTTGATGGTGCTTTGCAAAATGGGTTTTCTTCATCCATAGATTGGTGGCATTCTAGGAAGGATGAAATTTCAAGATTGTTGACCAAATGTTTCTTTATGGATTGCTCCCCTTTATTTGAGAAAATAGATGGTCCATTAAGGATGCTGAGATGTACCTTTCACAACAGTAGGAAGCCATGTAGTCATTAGACCTGGAGGTGAATCAGAAGGAGCTTGCTTCTATTGAAGAGGAATCTGGCATTCATACTTCATAGATAACAACTTTGGTTGAGAAGATAGATTTACATGTTAACACCATGGAGAATGTTGATGCCCAGATAGAGAAACTATAGCAGCAAAAGTCTAATTTATCGACTGCAATTGATAGGCTCGAAGATGAGCATGATAAGTCTTTCGAAGCACTTGATCCCTTGGATGCAAGGCATAAAAAAATCAAAAATCTCTTAGCTACAGGAGAATCTGGGATTGAAGTGATAAATTAGAAAAAGCAAGAAGTTGAGAAGGCACTTTTAGACATTTTTTGTTGGAGTTGGGCCATCATTTCCATGTAGCTTTATTTTCCTTTCCCTTTTAGAGTTAGATAGGAAATGGTACAATTCTGGAATGGAATGAAGGTTTTTTTTTTTGTTGCATTTCATCATCTCACTTAATTCCAACCTTTGAATAACACTCCAAACTTTGATAACAAATATGTACTTAACCTAAGCACCAAGCAAAACATAGTTCAAAAGGAAGACTTTCATTTGATTTAGCCATTCTCAGTTTATACTAATGTGGGCTAAGAGTATTGCATTTTTTTTATAATTTCACCATTCACAGTTTATACTCGTGTGGAATAGGAGTATTACATTTGTTAAGGATTTTTTTGTAAACAATTTATACTCTTGTGGGCTAGGAGTACTATATTTTTTTTAATATTTCATCGTACATAGTTTATACTTGGTTAAGATAGGGGTATTATATTTTCTTTTTGTGGATTTCACCATACACAGTTTATACTTGTGCAGGCCAAGAATATTACAATTTTTTTTTAATATTTTTATTTTTTTGTTTTTATTTATATTTATTTTTTTTGTTTTGTCATATAGTTAAGGCTTTTATGATAAGGAGCATACCCATGAGTCTTCACGCATACAACTTTTTCAGAAGCTTTTCATTAATAGGGCTGATCCTTAAGCCATCCTTGTTCACTACTTTGTAAGTGCCATTGGCGTAGACTTCGGTTACCACATACGGGCCATCCTACTTTAACACGAACTTTCCTCTAGCACGCTTCGTTATGATGATTAGTCTCTTAATGGCTAACACCAGATCTTTAACTTGAAATGTCTTTAGGTGTACTTTCTTGTTGAAAGCTTTTGCCATACAAGCTTGATAGTATTCTAATCGTTGTTGAGGTTCAAGTCTTTTCTTGTCTAACACGTCTAACTCCTCTAGCCATAACTTGGCATCCTATTTGTTGGTTAATCCTTCTTGTAAAGCTATCCTCAGGGAAGGGATTTGGCACTCCAGTAAAAGGACCATTTCCACACCGTAAATCAAGGCATATGAAGTTGCTTGCATAGGGGTTGAATGCATCGTCCAATATGCCTAAAGTGCTTGTCCAACTTTCTCATGACAGTATTTCTTTGATCTTAAGATCACTTTTTTTAAGAGGTTGCATAGGATCTTGTTGAAGGCTTCAACTAATCTATTTGCTACAATGTTATTCATAAATGAGTTGTGTTGGACAAACTTGAACCTAGCATAAAGTTTATCCATCAATTTGTTGTAGAATGGCTTTCCATTATTGATGATGATGCAGTAGGGGATACAATATCGGTAGATGATATTTACTTTCGTAAACTTCACCATTTTCTTCTTCTTTACTTCCTTCAATAGGATAGCTTTCACCCATTTTGAGAAATAATCTATTGTGGCCAAGATGAATGAATGCCTAGGGGATGACTTATGAGTGATTGGTCCCATAATGTCAAATCCCTAAGCATCAAAAGGTCAAAAAACCAATGTGGGGTGTAAAGGCTCCAAAGGTTGATGAATAAGGTTGGCATGGAACTAGTAGACTTAACATTTTTTTGTGTAGCTAATGTAATCCTTTACCATGGTTGGCCAATAGTACCTCATCCTTTTGATATGATGGTAAAGCTTTGGTCTAGATTAATGAGCTTCTTCTACAACTCAGCCGATTTCTTCATCACTTAGGCATTTAAGGAAGACTCATTCAGTAGAGTGGTGATAAAGAGCCTTCTTAAAGTGGATGAACCTTTGTGCTTTTTAACGAATATTGGCTCGACAATGAGGTCATCAGGCAAATTGCCATGTTCCAAGTAATTAATAAATGGTTATTGCCAATTCTTTTTTGGTTCAACGATAGAGACAGTATGATTGCTCCCATCTTCCTTAACCAACATTTGTGGCACTACCCATCTTTTGCACACTTGGATTGAGGTTTCTTGCTTAGTTAAATTTGCTAGAACGGCTGCTAGGTTGGCTAAGCTGTCAGCATGCCGATTATGCCCTAGATTGACATGATGGCTGCCTACTTGATCTAACCACTCAAACAAGTACATTGCATAATTGAAGTAAGATAGTAGCTTAGGCTTTCGGACATCGTATTCTTGGAGAAATTGATTGACCACCAGCTTAGGGTCCCTACAGATCTATAATTCTTAGATTTGCATGTTTATGGCTACTTCTAATCAAATTAGCAAGACTTGGTACTCTGTGACATTATTTAAGCACTTCTCGAGTAAGTTGAAGAGTTTGACATAACTTTATTATAAGTAGAGACAAACACCACACTTGTCCTCACTCTATATTCCCAAGATGCACCATCAAAGAACGTCTTCTAGGACAGGATGCTTGAGCAAAGAGAAATTCCTTATCTATTAGGTCTTCTAGGAGTTCTCATTCTGCCGGTATTAGGTGATGATCCAAGAAGTGTACCAATGCTTACTTTTTTATTTCCTTTTGTGAGATGAATTCTACATCAAACTCAGACAAAAAGATAGCCCATTTAGCCAATCTTCCACAAAGCACTGGTTTAGACATTAAGTACTTTAATGGATTAGCCTTCAATACCAGATGGACTATGTGGGCTAGCATGTAGTGTCTTAGCTTCTTTGCAGTAAAGATCAGTGTAAGGCAGATCTTCTCGATAAAAGAATAGTTAACCTCTACCCTTACTAGCCTTTGACTCAAGTGGTAGAGTACTTTTTCCTTCCCTTTGTCATTTTGCTTAGTGATAAATGCCCCCAAATAGTGTTCTTGGGCAACTATGTACAATATTAAAGGCTTTCCTTGAATTCAGGCAGCAAGAACAGGTGGATGAAATAGGTAGTCCTTTATACTTTGAAATGCATTTCTACAGGCATCATCCCAAATAAAAGGCATGTCCTTTTTTAAGAGCCTACTAAACGGATTGCATCATCCTACAAGGTTAGAGATAAATCACCTTATATATACTAGTATTCCTTGTAGGTGTTTAAGTTCATGGGTGTTACATGATTTGGGAATTTTCAAAGTTGCATTTACCTTTGATCGGTCTTTCTTAATACCTCAATGATGGACAATAAATCCTAAAAACTTTCCAAAAGTAATGCCAAAAGCACACTTGAGATGATACATCTTTAATTGGTATTTGCGAAGTCAATTAAAGACATCACGCAAGTCTTCTAGGTGCTTTGACCCACTCATCATTTTCACCACCAAGTCATTAGCATAGCGTTTTACTTTCCTGTGGAACATGTCATTGAAGATTATTTGCAATACTCATTTGTAAGTTGCACCAGCATTCTTGAGTCCAAAAGACATGACTTTGTAGTAATAGATCTCTTTTAGAGTACAAAAGGCAATGAGCTCTTCATCTTTCGGATCTATTTGAATTTGGTTATAACCAAAAAAACCATCCACGAAAGACAAGGCCTCATGTGCCATCATCACACCAACCATTAATTCTATTATGGGCAAAGCAAAGTCATCCTTTGGGTAAGCTATATTTAGGTCTCAAAAGACCACAATAGTCGAAATCCATGTGGGGTACTTAACTTCTTAAATGAAATCGACATTGATAAGCTTGTCTACCTCAGCTTCAATTTATGGGATAAACTCTGGTCAAAATCTTCATTGAGCTTATTTGACGGGATGCAAGCCATGCTTTACAGCAAAGCGATGAACGGTGATCTTATTGTCTAATTCGGGCATCTCTTTATAGGATTATGCGAAGACATCTTCATATTCTTTCAGTAACTCAAGGTATCTTGCTTTCTATTTAGGACTTAAAAAGGCACTCACAAACACTGGCTTTGGAATATTCTGTTCCTTAAGTTTAATTCCTTTAAATCATCAATGGTTGCTTATCCCCCTTCCTTAAAAGCCTTAAGTGCAGGGCTCGGTTCAGTTTCATCTAGTGGTTCTTTTGTGCTTGACTCATCTTGGATTCTCTCTTCAAGTGTAATGTTGTTGCATGTGGTTATTTCTTTTTGAGGATCATCATCATGGTGAGATGCCTAGCGGCGATGCCTTTGTGTCTTTTGCTTTTTGTGTCTTTTTACTTGTGCTTTTAGAGAAGCTCTATTTGGTCCAAGCTATGCGAAAACAGAGGTCTTTGTGTATTATTGACAGGGGCTTTTAGGCCTAAACGCTTAAATACATAGACTCAAACATTCTTGTGGGTTTCCTCATCTTCTTGGTTAACCTACAAGTTGCACAATTTGGATCATCACCGGGCTGCATGATGTATTCTTTATCTTGATCCTTGGAGGGTCAGAAGGTTGATATCCTAAGCCATGCCTTGCTCCAAGTTGCTCCTTTCCAAGGATCGCATCCAAATCACAAACTTGTCAGGATTCATCTTTACCATATCCTACTTTTTGAAATAATTTTTAAACCTTGCGACCAAACCATGCATCTTCTTTAAAACTTTGAAATTCTTTCATTTTCTTTGTAGATTCATCAGATACAACCAATTTAGATAGTGGAGAAGTTGATAGGACCAAGTCTTCTTCTAGCACTTTGGTATCTTCTTTAGAAAAGTGAGGTTTTCTAGTTAAGATAGTGATGTTCTCTTTGTTGTTTTTCGCTTTAGAGAGCATTATGGGGAAAGCCTTGGGCTTTGTGTCTTGGCTGTCCTCCAAGTAGAACTTGGCTTCAGCAAAATGAGTTTCCTCAATGTCAAAAGGGGTGGTTTCTGACACGGCACACCTGATAGTTCCATTGCTATCAACATACTTGAAACATGGGTTCCAAGTTGCTAGTATTACTACATTGTCACGCATTCAGGTTCATCCAAGCAACAAGTCATATAAAGTACTTGCTTCAATAACAAAGAACAAGATAGAAGTCTTCAACTCTCCTATCTCTATTGTAAGATAGAAGTCTTCAACTCTCCTATCTCTATTGTAAGTTGGATTTTCTTTGCAGAGCATCGGCCCTTTTGATTGAAGCCTTAGATGATCAACTTGCTGTTTGAAATATCCTTTATAGATAATTCAATCTTCTTCATGGTTTGAATAGGCATGATATTCATGGTGGATCCACCATCAGTTAAGATACTTTTAACCTGATGTTTACGAATATATCCGTTCACATAAAGAGGTCGATTATGTTGGCGATTCCTCAACTACAAGTCTTCTTCATTAAAACAGATGGTAGCCATGTAGGTGACACTCCTATCATTCATTTTTTTGTGAAACACCTTTCCTTTATAAAACTCTTAGGTTAATAGCAACTTGAAGTAAGGCTAGACTAACATCTTATGGAAGCTTGAAGACTTCATTCATGCTTATGGTCCCAGGTAAATCTTTGAGTTTAGAGATGATGTCGGGTTCTTTTTGGCTACCACTTTGTTTGTTATCTCCATGAATGCCTATGGTATTCACTTTCACAATATGTAATGTAAAGTATGATTTTGGGAAGTACTCAAGTAGTGTCACAAACTTTCTAACCACCTGTGGTGGTCCTGCATCCATCAAATGTTGTGGTCTCTAGATTTTTCTAGGCATTTAGGGATGTATTCTTAAAGAACCTATTCAATCTTTCCCACTTTCTATCTCTTGAAACTTCTAGCAAGTTATGGTGTGGTGGTTGATTCATTTTTCACCTTCAGTATTTTACCATTGTTCATTCATTATCTTGCTTATTTGATGAACTAGAACTTGTTAAATTTCCTTATCCAGTTGGCTTTTTGGCTTGGTAGCTCATCAAGTTGAACACTTTCAAAGAACTTGGGATGTTTACCTTTCTCGTTCAAGCATATTTCTCTTTTTTACTTATGAATGTTGACCACCTATCACTAACTTCGCCTTTCGACTCAGACAAGAATTCCCATGCATCTAAGTCATCAACTATGATTTCGTAGAAGTTTGTGGCGTTCAAGTCATTGAAGTGTTTTTACATTTCAACATATGCATAAACAATCATCACCTCCCCAATCTACCTTAAATTTCACTAGGATAACATCTTCTGGATTATGTGCAGGTACTTCAAGTGTCTTTTCCTTTTCTTTGAACTCTAAAGTGGATGTTTTGGACTTATCTTCAAGTTTTTCAATAAAGTTTGAGGAGATCATTCCAAAGCATATCACAGTAACATTGGCGACCAATGGCTATTCAAAATCATCAAACTTGATATGCCTTCCTTTTCCATATGGACTATGAGATCCTTCAACACGAAGCATTTCTTAACAGGATGGCCAATGATTTGGTGGAATTGACAATACTTAAGGCCATCCACTCTTCTAGACTCCTCTGGCCTCTTTGTGTTTGGCAACTCTATTAAGTTCCTTTGTAGCAACTGGTCCAAGATTGTCGGCACATCAAACTCTCCAAATGGATACTATTTGGCTTCAAGCTCCTTGAGCACCATCCTTTTCTTCATGTCTGGTTGGCACTTTGAAGACTTGGTACTAGGACTTGAACTTACTTTGCATATCTTCACCAAAGTTGTTGCCACTGCCATAGTCTCTTTTTCTTTTCCAGCATTTTCTTCCTTGTCTTTCTTGTTATCCTTTTGAGAGGAATTGCTCAGAACGTAGCTCCCATGCCTTGCAATTTGGATTTCCAAGTCATGGGCCCTTATTGCGAGTTCTTCGAATGAGTGAGGCATATTTCTTTTTAGGTTGTAGAGGATTCTCCAATACATCCCTTTTATGCACATACCAATGAAGGAGGCATCACTTATCCTATCATTTCAGTTGAGGACATTGGCTCTCCATTGCTCTATATACTTCGTCACTGGCTCATCCTTGCTTTGTCTGATTGCTGCCAACTCTAGGAGGCTGATCATCCTTCTCGTGCTATTGAAGCATGACAAGAATTCCCTTTCAAGTTGGTCTCATCCATCAATGGATCCATATGAGATATTCGTGTACTAGTCAAAAGCAGCTCCTCTAAGTGATTGAACAAATTGCTTCACCATGAGATCACCATAGGTCCTAGAGTTGTTGTAGGTTTCGATGAAATATGCCACATGTTGCTTTGGGTTGCATTTGCCATCAAATTATTGGAACTTTGGTGGTTGACAGTCCAACAACATCCTCAACTCATTGATTTTTCTTAAGTACAGCTTTGCATATACCGGGGATGATTATGGAGCTACTCTAGATTGAGCTTAAATAGTATGATTATGTGTTGCAATTGTTGCATAGATAACAAGGCCACAAACATTTGAGTTGTGTCATTCAAGGCACTTTGCAAGACCACATGATTATGTTGACCTTGCTTTTGTTGTTTTTCCATGTTTATGAGCTTTTTAGCAAAAGGATCAAATATTGGCTTTGTGCCACTTGTAGTTGCTTCTACAGGAAAATTTTGAGCTTCCAACTTACTTATCAGTAATGCAATCTGGGCAATTTTTTCTTTAGATTTAGCTGGCAATCTTTCAATGGAAAGTGTCATTTGTTCAAGACGATTTTTAGAATTTCCAAAATCTGCAACCAAGGGCAGCAACTTTGACTTTGAGGATCAAGAGTAATCTGTCTATCCTTTCCTTGGGAAAGTCATGTTCCCTAATCTAGACTATTCAATTGTGGTCTTCTTGGCAGAAACCTCTAGTTCTTAGTTTTTGCTTGAATGAATGAAGTAGATTGAATGACTAGATTTTACCTTTGTTGGTTGAACTTCTTGTTTCTCCATGGCAACTCCTCATTTCTTGCTTTTGTTAAAGAATTACTTCAGCAAAGATGTCAATTGAGATCCTTCAGCATGAGCTTTTGCACAAGTAACCGGTGCGATGTCCTTTTCCATTACCGCAGATTTCCCAGTGTTGACAGTAGTAATTTTGGATTTTATGATCTTCACTTGAGTTTATTTAAAGATTCCTCAACGCGAAAGATGAGAGCTAGAGAATGTCCATAGCGGAGTCCACTAGAAATTTGTATGCACAAATTTCATTTGTAAAAAATTACAGCTTGGAATTAATTGTAGCACAAATTACAAATTGAAATCTAAATAAAGATTTTAAGGGGTCGACTCTCTAGCATGTTTCTCACGTTCACAATCCTCTAATTAACGCTTTGAGCTTTTGGTGGAGACGTGAATGGCTTCTTCACAAACACAAACTTTGGAATTTGTCCTGCGTGAACTTGAACCGATGTTCTTGCCACTTCTTTCGATTTTGAACTTTTCATCACACTCTTTGGACTAGGGGGCTCTTGGCAATGTCCACCATTTTCTCTCAGCTTTCTCTGGAGTTTGACTTGATGTAGTACAAAAACGAATCCTTCACGTTCTCCGCCATTTTTTGCCAAATCTAAACTTAAACTTGATGCAGCATCGTTGTGTGTCCTTTGCATTCCTCGTTGTGTCCTTCAAATCTGGTCTTGCAACAGGGATTTGATCTTCCTTAAATTTGATTTTTTCTCTCACTAGGTGTTTATGCTTGATTGGCTTGAAAAGCTGGGGAGAGTTTCTTATAAAGAAATTTTCCTTATCCCTAGTTCTGCTTTTCCAATTTGTTCTTATTCTCCTTTATCCTTGGGGAGCTATTTATAGGTATAGAGTGGAGATTTTTTGGTTCAAAAAAACCGCAGGTGATAATTATCACATAATTATCTTTTATATTTTTTTATGAAAAAATTAATATAATAATTAACTTCCCTTAATTATCCAATTTATTTAATTTAAAAGAATAATTAATAGAATTTTCTAGAATTCTTTGCCAACATATGCATCATTTTCTCTTATTTTGGGCTTTTTGAATTTTGAAATCCATTTAGCCAAAGTGGATTTAGGTTTAAGTAGCACAATGGGTTTTCATTTGAGGCCTTCAGTTGTGTATTTTTGGACTTCCAAAATTTTAGTTCATGGACTTATAATCTCCATATTTAGTGGGCTTTTGAATTTTGGACAACAATCTTGAAATGGATGAAACTTTTTATTTGGGTTTAATTTATTCTTGACCTAATAGAATTTTGATGTATATAGGAACCAAACATGATAGTCTTCTGAATTATAACTAGATGGAGTTCTATCAGGATCCTATTGTCGAAATTCATGATTTAAATCAATGTCTTTCCAAAAAGCTTTTTCATTATTATTACTTCCTCCATTTCATATTAGTTTGCCCTTTTACCCTTTTTGACTAAAGTTTGATTTGAATATATTCATATTAATATGTATTGAAAAAATAATTAAAAAAGATATTTAGAAACCATAATCTTTAAAGCTTCATTTTCATATAAAAAGTTCATTTTTTATGGTAAATTTTAAAATAAATAAAATTATAAATTAATTATTATGAATATTAAAGATGACAACTTTTGTGAGACAGAGGGAGTATAATGTTTAATCCTTGTGCCTGTTTAAGGAGTTTCTTGAACAACCATATCCATTAGTGATAGAAATGGAGCAAGACAACTGTTATGAAGTTTTCTCGTTTAATTCTTTAATGTTCCTCAAAGCATTGAAGGGCTTCATGAAGCATTTGCTGGTAATCCGCTAGATAGGATGGTGGATGAGGATTACCATGGGGCCTGTTGTGCCCTAAACTACCCCTGGCCGATTCGAGCCTGATTATTTTAAGCATGCAGTGGAAGATTTTAATTCACAGAAGGGGCTTTTATTTCTTACTAAGACTTATGGGCACGAACCCTAGGATACTTACCGGTACTAGCTCGTTATGTTCTTATTAAAGGTTAAGTTTTAGTGATCTCAAAACAAGCTAGCACTTATGTGGATTTCATGTGTTCCTTTCATAGTCTTTACCAAGCTTAGCCAAGATTATGCATGGTAACCAAAACACCAACTTAAGTTTTAAAACTTATTTTCATGCATATGCTTCTCATGCTTATGTGTTTTGGTGTTCACTAGTGCACATAATCACTTAAGGCCTTTAGATGCAAACTAGTGCTTAGGCATGCATTGATTCACATACAAGCACATAAATTCCTTATAAGCCATTCTTTACACATGCATCCAATTTCATGCTTCTCCAAGTTTATTTGCATGTTTTTCTTTGAGTGCGCATACAAAGCCAACATGGCATGCTTTCAACATAAACATGGGCTGCCTTTTTAGTACTTAACATGCATATGACCAAAAATTAACAGAGAACATGATCGAATTTGTCCAAGTTCTTATTTAAGCCCATTATATGCATTTAAGCCCAATTTCAACATGCTTCAAGTTTCATGAAAACATAACCCATAAATTCATGCATGGGCCTTGGTAAGTCCACCAAGCAATAAAACACCCAAAAATGTCCAAGTCCATAATACAAGCCCAAAAATCAAATTTGGCCGAATTTTAGCTAAGTCCATAATTTGGTCATTTAACGAAGACCAACTATTACACATGCTTAAAAGCAAGCCATAAACCAAAATGGCATGGAACACAAATATCCACCTTAATAGACCTTGTTCCCACAACTCTAGACTTCAAGTCCTGCACACAAAGTCCACACTTATTAGCTTGAATTTCAAGCAACTTATATACTTAAAATACTTAGAATAATTGAGCAATACCATACACATACCCAACCTTTATACAACAAAAAGAGTACTCGAGACTCTTAGCTCAATCTTTCAAGCACACTTTTACCTACCAAAGTAGAGTAGGGCGGGTGAGTTATAAAACTCAATAAGGATTCCATATGGCTTCCAAAGCCTAACATATGGCCTTTAAGGCCTAACATATTCGAAGAATGTAATGGCAATAATTATTCCAAGTTCCTGCAAAGAAAACATAAAGACAAAGAAAACACAAAAATACATGCATATACAATAATAATTGAAATCGGGGGTTAGCATACACAACAATTTCATAGAAGCATGCAAATACACGCCACTTAACACTTTGATTTCAGAAGGGCAGCAAGCATCCCTCAAGTTTTATTTCATTAATTTCACATACTTTACAATTTCGGAGATCTCACGTAGCATAGGAATTTAAGGTGGCCTACTTAAATCCTAGCCCTTAATGCTTGTTAACTTAGCTCATGAGCGAAACGGAATTGCTGAAGTGATAGCCAAAGTGCTATCGCCTTGTCCACTGACTTCGGAGAAAGAGGGAGCCAAACACATGAGGTATACGACCTCGGAAGCCCCATCGTATCAACCTCGGAAAGTTACCATATCGCCTCTCCATTAGAGGACGAATGAAACGACTTCGGAAGAATGAGAACACCCCGAAGAAACAGTATCACCCCGGGGAGAGGTCCTTGTCCGTCCCCCTAAAAGGTAACGTTGGACGAAGGGACCTCGGAGGAGCGATGGGTGCCACGAAGGAGTCTCTGACATATTCGCCCGTACGCACTAGACGTCAACCTCAAGCACTCTGATAGGCCACTGCAGTCTGCACTCTGACACGTTGAGACACACTTCTCGATAAGCCATTGCCTGAGAAAGCCTGCAGGCGGTTGGCCACTCTTCTGGTCAGAGGTACGGGCGGCATCCGTCCATACACGTGTCACAATCCGAGGGGCTCATTTTCTCCTATTTACAGTAGGGGAGGCTCTCGGTAAGGGGGGTTGGACAGGAGTTTTTTGGGGCTCCAGGCTCTAGCCTCCCCCCCCTTTTTTCCTCTAGACATGCCAGAAAAACGCCTCCAGCGAGATTCTTTCCCTTCTGTGCATACCAGAGAAACACTCCCGGCAAGTCTATTTTGCGCTTACTCTTTGTCACCATTTAGAGGCACTGACTTAGGCGTCGGAGGCTCCTCCCCGGAAAACCACTCCGGGGACCTCCTAACCCCTGTTTTCTGCATGTTTCAGGCCGGACTGCTTGGGGACATCCCCGTTTCAGGCTCTTTCCAGCACCGGAAAGCTTTCTTGGCCACCGCTATCCATCACTGACGGCCACACGCGACATTCTTCAGGAGGTCCCTGTTACTTCCGTCGTGGAGCCACGGCGGGAACATCTACGATTGCCACCCAGCGCCATCACGAAGCAATAATTTAACTTAAGCCCTCTTAGCACACCTAAGATCACATGGTTCTTTGACCATCACCTAAGGGCCCGAATACTCAAAAGAGTATAGGAATCCTTACCCAATATTGAAAGCTCTTAAGAGCTTGTTCTCCTTCGTTTTCCTTGCTTGTTGACTCTAGAAATTATTTTCTAGCACAAGAACCAAAATGGCTGAATTTTATTAGTAACCATAAAATACCGAGAACACTTGGTAATTAGCTTAAAGAATGCAAAATACCAAGAATACTTGGTGTATACTTACGGAACCTCACAAAGGAGGTAAGGCCAAAACTTTGACCTTGATGTTCTTCAAATTTCCACTTGATTTCTTGCTTCCAATGAGCTTAGAAGCTCATGCACACAAAGAGCTCTTTGAGTAGATCTCAAAACCTCCAAGAAATGGAGATGTCCAAAATTTCTTCCTTGGTTTTCTTTGAATCCTTCACTTAATTCTTGCTCCTTATGGCTTTAGAGCTTGAAATCTACCAAGAACACTTGGTTTTTGTTTAAGGAAGGGTATGATATTTCTATGGCTGAATGTTTAGAGGAAGAAAAGAGTTGGAAAAGCTTATGAAATGGTAAGAACTTGTATGGCCAAAAATGAGAGAGAAGGAGAAAAGAGTTGAAAGTGTTTAAGTTGTTTGGAGGTGAAATAGTGTAAAATGAGTGGGAGACTGAAATGAATTGTTTTGGGAGTGTTTTGGGCATGTAATGGCCGGCCATATGGAGGGGGAGTGAGAGAAAATCATGTGATTCACATGGAGACAAAGTGGGAGATAAATTGGAGACAAATTGGAAGAGTTGGGTGAATTTGTCAAAAGTGAGGGACAAGTAGGTGTAGAAAAGAATCCTAAGTGATGACTTGGATGGAGGTGGATTAAAATAATGGGGAAATGGAGGGAGGTGGCAGCCATGGCATCCAATGCCTTTAAAATTGGCTAATCCCCCTTAGTCCCTCAATTCTTCACATTTGGGCAATTGAGCCCAACCACCAAAAGTCCCCTTTGTCCAATTGAGTCCCTTACTTTAAAATTTTTGCCACTAATTCTCTTGGCCTAAGCCAAGCTTATTTTTAAGAGTGTTCATCACTCATTTATGCCCATGCCATACTTAATTCAATGTCTCCTCAAAATAATTGAGCTAAATTCCCAAATTAAGATTTTTTTTTTATTATGCTCCCAATCCGCTTAGCCTGGGACTTAATCATTTCAGATTGTCCGGGCATTACAGGGCCAACTTCCAAGGAAAATACTACATGCTTGTATCAATATGCATTTTCCAGAAAATCTCTATATTTAGTAGGACACTACCAAGAAAGATGGACAAGGTTAAAGTCTATGTTATGATAGTGGTAATGAACGGTGCTAGCAATAAACATTATGCCTTTTGCTTTAGTGAAATTGATAAGTCTATGGAAAAAAAAACATGTTACATGTCTTGTCCCATATAAGAGTGAAGAGTTTTCAGGAGATATATTGGAAACCTAGAGGTGGAGGCAAGACATGGGAATTAATGGGCTTCAAATCTTTTAAGAATTTTTCAAAGTTTTTACCCAATCACAAATAGAGGCACACTAGGCAAAGAATGTGGCAATTACTAACTTATGAAAGATAATAGGAAAGTTTGTAAAGAAGTTAAGAAACTAATATAATTGGAGAATATTCAAAATGATACCTATGCTATTGATAGAACATAAGTACAAAAAAAAAGTACTGAGATTGAAATATGGAAATATCAAGGATATGAAAAAAATTGGACAAAAGGACATTTTGGATGAAGGCCTACTAGTTTTACGGGGCAGTTGTCAAACCCATATTTTTCAATAAGAGAATGATGATAATAAAAAATTTTATGACAATGGTTAAAAGTAAAAGGCTGACGTTAAAAGTGAAAGGCTGACATAGATATCTATCTACCTCAGTGAGAAGATTTGTTTCTTTATTAAAACATGGGAGAAGAAGAGAATAAGGCCATTTCTTTAAGTATGGAGCTTAGGCTTTTAGTAGTTTAGGAGGTTTGCTACAGATGTCTACTAAGGCATTTGTAATTTCCTTTATATGCTTAACTTTGCAGGAGAATAGTATAAACCATTGTTGCCATTGGAGTAATTGAGCAATGGGCAATTGATTTTGGTGGAAGTTCATCATTTTTGAAAAAACTAACATGTCCATTTGTGATTTGCATTCTGAGGAGCTCAATTGATATTTTAACAATTACCATATTCTTTTGTAAGGGGATTACACCATGCTTCTTCAAAATATTAGCAAATTGATATAATAATAGATTATGGCCTTCTAGAAAAGTGAATGGCAAATTTTGAGGCTGAAAGGTATAATTGTCCACTATAATGGTGTTTTGGGTTGCAAAAGGTTGTTAAACATTTTGTTGGTGGGTTGATGCCTAATTGCCATAAACTAGATTTGAAGTTGATTTTGGAAAAGAATTTTACATTTGTAAGGTTCAAGAGTAGAGTATTTTTCCTAGGTATAGGAAATTTAACATCTGCTAGAAAATCATTTAGAGGTTTATAATCTAAAAAAAGTCTAGGTTTTTCCTCAGCTTATTTAGATTGTTTATTAACATAAAATGATTGGCATGCCCATGAAGATTTGGTTGGTTCTATAAGACCTTGGGCTTGGAGCTGTTGGAGTGCGAAAACTACTCAGTCCTTGTCTTCGGGTGTCATTCCTGAATGTGTTACCTTTGTTGGGTTCACATCTTCATTTTTCTTAAAGGGAAGCTTAATGAAGAATTGAGATATTTTCCATAAAGGATTAAGATGTTTCTTCTCAAGCTCAGCATGTGAACTGGCACATGGATCTACTGTGGTGGTTTCATGATGATTTTCCTCTAAAGCCTATCCTTTACAAGAGTAAAGTCTTGGAGTAGTTACCCATGGAAGAAAAAACTTGCTTGTCCTTAAACCTATATCAAGGTATCAATCTATTGGACATGAGTAAGTAAGTTTCTGAATAAGATCCAATCTAAAAATCATATCTCAACCATGGCCTATAAATCCATAAACAAGAGTTACCAAGTACTTGGACAAAGATAGACAAATTGACTAGTTTGTTATTTTTCTCAATGTAGAATACTCCAGAAGTAGTTTTAAAATGTTGATTGCAGTCCAAGCACATGCGATCAGGGAGAAGTGTGGTATTAATAATGGTATACGATGTACCTATATCAAATAGAGCAAATTAACAGGAATTGGCTTATCATATTTATCAATAAGTATAGTTAGCCAAGCCTGTTGGATAACTTGAGTAGTAAGAATGGATGGTTCAACCGATGATAGTTGTAGTTGTAGGGTATACACGCAACTAGTGTTTAACTCAGAAGAGTAAGCTTCAACTGAAAATCATGCTAAAGTTTCACAATTTGTTTCAAAGAAAATAAATTCAATGTTCTCATGAAAAATATCTATCCCCTAACCTTTGTAACTGTATTGACCATCTTGGTAGGGATGGCAAAATTTGATCCGAACTGACAACCCACCCTAACCCACCCAAACCCAAGATCGACCTAACAAGACCCGATTTGACCAAAAAAGTTAACAACATGAACCCGATTAAAATAAAACCCGAGAAAACGTGAACAAAAATTCTCAAACCTGAAATACCCAAAAACTGAAATTACTTGAGCATGAATTGGCCCAAACCCAAAATGACCCAACCCGTGATTGATCTGACTCGAACCCAAAATGACTCGATGACTAAACTTGACAAGACCAGATGTTAACCCTCACCCTAAACCTTAACTTTTCACTTTCATTACTCTCCATATTTAGTGAGTCCCAAATATAGAGATTTTTGTATTTAGTAACTTCCATTTTTTGGGACTTCCATATTTAGTAAGTCCCATATTTGGTGAGGATGACTTCCATAATTAGTAACTTCCTTTTTTTGGTACTTCCATATTTATTGAGTCTAATATTTAAGAAAGAGACTACCATATTTCCATTTTTTTGGACTTTCATTTATAATAATTCTTAGATTTTGGAAAGAGATTTCCATATATAGCAACTTCCATTTTTTCGGGACTTCTATACTTAGTAAGTCTTATATTTGAGAAAGGGACATTCATGTTTAATAAGTCCCGTACTTGTGTTCTTCCAAAACAAATAACTTTTATATTTAGTAAGTTTAATGAACTTTATAGCCAATTGTCAAAATTATAAAATTCATCCATAAACTTTTAATTATAGTGTAATAAGGTACTTAAATTTTGAAAAATTTAATTTCAGTTACCTATAATAATTACAACATGGGACCTAAGACTTTTCAAATCTTTGCATCTTGACATAAAATTTTTAAAATTTTTTAGTTTAGTAACTAATAGTAAACTGTAGTTGCATTTTGTAGAAATTTCATAGAAAATTCATTGGAACAAGAGCATAGAAAAATTATCGCAATATGTATCTAGGTGATAGCTAAGTGAGGGTATGGGTCTAGAAAAATAATCAAGTATTATAAAGTATTACCGACAATATTAAATAACCTAAATAAAAAAAAATTATCAATTTTTTAATTAAACGTACTAAGAAAAAAATTTAACTTAAATTAAATTGCACAAAACAATTTGAATTCTTTAATTTAAAGTTTAACAAAAATTGAACAAAAAATTGAATTGATCTAGTCATTTTGGCTTATGCACGTATAAGCCAAGTGAGCTTGAAGGTCAATCTAAATCTGGCCCGAAACTTAATAAAAAGTTACCCAATACTGAAATTAGCCCAACCTGAATTGAACATGAAACTAAATAGACCCAACCCAACCCATCTTGAACACAAAATCAACTCAACCAAAATCAACCTGAACCAAATAACCTGACCTAAACTTGACCTAGACCAGATTTATGTTAACCTCGATTAGACCCGATTTTGAGTGACCTGACCTAAACTTGACCCTACCTACCCAAATACCATCCCTACATCTTGGTTCAAGACTTCGAACTTTTTTTGGGTAATTCTTGGCAGAATGTCCTCTTTGCCAATAGATAAAATATTTCTTGAATTTTATAGTTTTGTTTTGTACCAAAAAAGTCTTTTGTTTTTCTCTAGAAATGTTAAGGCTGTACAGAGGATGAAGAGAATTTTCTCTGGTGGTGTTTCTTTTGTAATGAGCGATGACAAGTTTTGTTTCATTACATTTGATGGAAGTATATGTTAGATCATAGATCTTGCCAAACAAACTTGTTGAATGCTTAAATTCCTTGAAACTTATATAAGTGTCCCATAATCATTGTAAGACTATGATTAATGTGTAATGAATCCTTCCAAAAGAGAAATTTTGTAAAATTTTTTCCACTTTATTAAATCAATCAGAGAGCTTCTTAGCTAATTATTTTTTGGATAAAATTTAAATAAGCCAATTTTAAACTATTATCATCATATATTGTACTGATTAGATAATAATGCTTCACTATCCACGTAAAATGTTTTTCAATATCTTTTCTGTTACATGAGTAACATCTCATTTTGAAATATTCTCCCTATGCCATATCAACAAGAGAAGTTTGACCATTAACAAACTCAACATGAAAGTTTTGAATAAACTGATCAACAATTTCAATATTCAGCAACTAAATTTGTCTATATTCACCAAGATGAAAATACCATTACTTTATAGTGCCACTCATATAAAAGACAAAAGTTGTAATTACTTTGCTGTAGTTGCACCATCTTTCTGCATTTGTGTTTGACACCATGCAAGCATTTCTAAAAGTTTGTGACAGGGTTATTAAAAATCTGTTTCAAGATGTAAAATCATATGACTTTATGTCTCTAAGAGCAAAACATGACTCGAAATGGGTTGAAAACATAGAAAAAGGTTAAAACAAGCAGAAACCCAACTTTACCCATGAAATCGTAGAAGGTACAAGATTTTACAACTTCAACTAAGCAAGAATAAATGAGTCAACACAAGACCCAAAGTTTGGTCAGGGGTCCAATAACCAAACAGCCCGCCATCATAAGTTTTGTAGCAAAAAATGCCAAACCTTGTACTTTTATAACCCATCTCCTTGCTCCCTTCTTTTCTTCCGCACCCATGTAGGATTACCTACATTTCTCTCTTTCCTCTCCTTTGTTCCCTTCATGTATACTTGTAACAAAAATGAAAGAGCCATGGCTTTTCCACCTACAACATTCTCTTCAGAAAAGCATTAGCTCGGCCTAACGGAGTTCTTCTTTACGTCCTAGAGCATCTCTACCCTCGAAGTCTCCAAAGCTGTAGCACTGTATAGCATGTTTCCACTATTCTAGTCTTTCGAAAGTTGCTGCCATGTTGAACACTAGCAGCTCTTCCTGCACCACTATGTCAATTCCTAAGGATGTGACTACGAAGATAGAGGTTCTGGTTGGTAAAAAAGATTTGTACCAACTCATTTTGCTTCCATTATATTAACGCCAGTCTCCAGCTCATGCTCTAACGAATCATTTCTGGAATAGAGAGTTTCAACTTTCACATGTCCCACGGCTAAACCCCATATAAGCCATCAAACTTGTGCTTCATTTCACTTCAGCAACCAACATCTTTTACTTTTTCAAAAAGGCCACCTAAAATGTATATACTCAATAAAGATTTTTTGGCTTCCATTTGAATTGGCAACAACACATATAAATCTAGATTTTTATGTTGTATGTCTGTAATATTATACTTTCCTTATGGTATTGGAAACTTAAAAAGTTAACTTTTGTAAAATATGAACTTCTTAAGATAAGTTTGATGGTTTTATTTTTTTCATATTTTTTTGTAAGCTTTTTGATAGAATCTTACAACTTTATGACTTTTTATGACTTTATGATTGTATAAAAACCAAAACAACTTTAGGTAGAATCCTGACTTTGATAACCTTGGTAGAAGGTACCCAAGAGGAACGATTTGAATGAAGAATAAAGGCAAGATTTGAATCATTATCAAAGGTGTCTTGAACTCTAAAAGCTTTAACATTGTTTGGTTTGGTCATAAAAAGGTTTGGGTCAAAGGAGGCTAAAGAAGTTTGAGGTTCTTGGTAATCGTCTTCTAATTTATCAAAGGTCGAAGTATACTTAAGTTTAACATCAACCAAAGAAGAATTTGACTAAACCATGTAGATATTGTTTTCTAATAAAGATGTGATAGGATTTGCTTGGAGTGTCATGGCTTCATAGGTGGTCGGCTATTGTATTTTAAAAGAAGATATAGATTAGGAAGGTTGTGTTAGGGTTATAGATAATGCAAGGTATGAGTTTAGGTTCTTCAGGAGGCTTAGTACCGACCTGTGAAATATGAGGTGGAGGACATTGTGGTTTTAGTTTATAGGAGTGATGGGTTTTCGAAAGCTGGTATAGGGATGGAGCAGAGACAAACATATTATCATTGGAAGAGAAGGTTGCCATAAAAAAAGGGCCAAAAGGTTAGGTAGTAAGGAATGATTGAGCTAAAGGATTATATAGTTGTGGTTTGTAGATAGCCTGAATATGGTTTAGTTGTTGTTCCAAATTAGGGATGGCAATTGAGTGGGTAGAGTCAGGTTTGGGTCAGGTCATTCAGGTTTGGGTCTAGTCGGGTTAACATGAATTCGGGTCCAGGTCAGGTCATTTAGGTTCGGGTTGATTTCAGGTTGAGTTGATTTCGGGTTCGGGTTGGGTTGGGCCGGGTTTATTTGGGTTCGGGTTCACTTCAGGTCAGGTCAATTTTAGTCTTGGGTAACTTCAGGCCAGCTTTCGGGTTAAATTCGGGTCAACCTTTGTGTTCACGTGAGTTACTGATGTGAAGTCAAAAAAAATTGAATCGATTCAATTTTTTAAAAATTTAAATCAAATAATTCAATTTTTTGTGTGATTTAATTTAAATTAAAATTTCATTTTGTAGTATATTTAATTAAAATATTCATAAAAATCTTCTTCATTATAGTTTAGTACATATTTAAGTAATTTAATATTGTTAGTAATATTTGATTGTTTTTCTAAACTCATAAGCTTTAACTATCATTATACAGATTATTCAGATCTTCACTCAGCTATCACCTAGACATACACAATGACAATTTTGTTATGCTTATGTTTTAATGAATTTTCTTTGAAATTACAACGGAATGCAAATCAAGTTAATTTTCTTCACCCAGCTATCACCTAGACATACACAATGAAATTTTCTTTTAAAATTTAGGTACGTTATTGCACTATACTTAAAAGTTTAGGGATGAATATTGTAATTTTAATAATTGCCTATTAAGATCATTAAACTTACTAAATATAAAAATTACTTATGTTGGAAAAATCCAAATATGGGATTCACTAAATATGGATGTTTTTTCCCCAAATAAGATACTTGCAATATATAGAAGTCCTAAAAAAATAGAAGTTACTAAATATGGAAATCTTTTCTCAAAATATGAAAATTATTAAGCATGAATATATTTAAAAAATGAAATGAAACTACTAAATATGAAAGTCTCATCTCTGAAAATGAGACTTACTAAATATGGAAGTACCAAAAAATGGAAGGTACTAATAACAGAAGTCACCATCCCTAAATATAAGACATACTGAATATAAAAGTCTGAAGAAATGGAAGTTAGTAAACATGAAAACCTCCATATTTAGGACTGACTTAATATGGAAAATAATGAAAAAAGAAAATTAAGGTTTAGGGTGATGGTTAAAATCGGGTCTTGTCGGGTTTAGTTATCGGGTCATCTCGGGTTCAGGTCAGGTTAGTCTCGGGTTTGGGTCAATTCAGGCTCAGGTCATTTCGGGTTCGGGTATTTCGGGTTTGGACCATTTGGGTACGGGTTTTCTTGGGTTTCCCTTTAATCGGGTTCGGGTTCGAGTTCAAGTCGGGTTCAGGTCGTTGACTTTTTTAGTCAAATCGGGTCAGGTCGGACTTGGATTCGGGTGGGTTGGGCCAAGTCATCGGGTCGGGTCCGATTTTTCCATCTATATTCCAAATGCAAGGTTTCATTTGCTTGGGTGAAAATTTTCTTTAAGTGAGAAATGAGATTCATGATCTCATTGTGTAGATAATTAATCCATTGTAGACATTTTGTAAAAAGATCAATAATGGTAATATCACTTTCTTTTCAAGTTAGATCTAGTTCTATTTTGTTCTACTCAGAATACAATTTTAGGAAATTATATTCTCCGACTACCAATTTAACACTTGTTTAGCATCAAAGGTATCTTTTCTTTTCCTTTCAAAATCAACTAAGGCTAGCGAAGGCACTTTTTGGTGATGTATGGTTGAAGAAGAGCAATCTTCAAACTTCAATGGAGAAAAGCCTCATCTTTCATTTCAAACATGTGGACTTAAAAGTAGGAGGAACTAGAGATTGTTTCTTTCGTAACTTCTTCATCACATTTTCATAATAACGATGAGTGGCCATCTTTAATTCTAGATCAAATGAACCTACTGGAGGAAGGGTTTGAGTTTGTTCCTTTGGAGAAAAATCTAAAATATTGTAGTTAAATTTCCTTGATAGTTCTCCAAGAACTCCAACAGAAGGAAAATCGTTCTCATATTGTTGGTAAAGGATCTTTAGAGACCATTTTTTTTCTTTTCTTCTTTTTCACACTACAAAAAAAAAGGTATTTTGAAGCATCAAGGTTGAAGCGATTACTGAAACCATTTCAAATTTTCTAGGTGCACTTCGATGGAAGCGGTTATCATTGATCATTTAAAAAGCTACTTCAATTTGGGGTCAAAATAGAATATCAATAAAAACCTCAAAAGGGAAAGAGCTAAATATGGGCAAAAACACTCATATGCAACCTGAGCCTCCTCCCCTGACAGATCCTAAAGCCTTTTATTTACCTTTTTGTGAAATGATAGAGTTCTGCTTTACATCACTCGTCTTCCATCGTCCATCGTCCATCGACCATCACCCGTCTGGTTTCGCTCAATTGGGAAAAGAGATCCTTCCGGTAGTCTAAGCTTGGAGAAGGGCACCATCGTTAAATGGAGGACCATGGGTGAAATCCTGAGGACTTGTGTGATTCTCAGCTTTTGTACCCCCTCAACATCACCAAATCTTGTGTTATGTTGGAGCTCGAGATGGATTTGATGGTGCTTGAAGATTATGAAGGGGAAAGGATGGTGGTGATGGAGACAAAAGAGGTTGAGGGAGTGGAGGTCATTAACCAGGCAGAAAAGTGGGAACGAGGAAATGAGTAGGACGAGGGTGCCATGCATCATAAAGTAATCGATTACACTAATGTTCGAGTATTAAAATGGTCTATCTCTACTTTTGGTGGATGACCAAGTAATCTTTTTGAATTATGTATGTGTTTGAATGTTATTGCATGAGTTTTCTGTCAATTGCTTGACTTTCTTGATCAATTTTCCCTGTCTATCCCTCTTATTATGTAGCATGATTAGCAAAGGAAAGTTTACTACTAACAATGTTCGATCAATTAATTATCATCAAAGCTCAGGCTAGAGTTCACTCATTATGACTATAAAGGACAGGGAGCTATATCAGCCAAAGGTTCTACATTGTCCATGGTTGTTTTGGCTGATATGGATCATCTAAACAAGTTGCTCAAGTGATTTGATGAACTAGACAATGAGCCACATTTTAGGGATATTCGAATAACCTTTAAAGAATTTAAACATTTTGCGTAGTTACATAAAAAATTGTAACCATTTTCTTTTGTACCTTTTAATTATGGGGAAATAAATGGGTTATTGATCAGAGAAAACTTCTAGCTAGCTGCATCTTATGTAAGGAATTTGTCTTTTAATTTGCTTCCCTTTTGTTGCTATGAATATGAACATAATCATTGAAATGACGCTTAACAGTAGCTAAGTTTCATCAGAAAAAAATAAAAATGAACTATATTATAGTTCAAATGGATGATATAGTGTCCGCTATACTTAAAGATCATGGCGATAATGTGAGGGTGACATTTGTTGTTTTGAGTGTCTCATATGTTATCCACAATAGATGTCGGTAAAAAAAAAAGAGAGGAAATGAAACAAATTTTCACAAATCTTATATTGATTTATATTATTTCTTTCAAATTTATATTCTTTTGTTTATTTGTTTATGTTTCTTGTGACTTTTTCAATTTTAATCAATATTACGTTATTGCTATCTATCAAGGAATAAGGGATGGAAGTTGGAAAATAATAAGCATTTGTATGCTTCTTATTTTCTGTGAAGGGCTTGAGCATCAAATTTTTGTAAGTCAACATTATTTGACTCATTTTTATTGCCCATGTTTTCTGTCCTCTTGTGTTTTCCTACTGATGTTGGGAGCAATGCTAGAGAAGCTTTCCGTTTGTCATAATTGAGCGATGATGATCACACCTATGAAGCTAATTAGGCATTATATGTGGTACTTGTAAACTTGGGTTGATATTTCTTTGATAATATTTTCTATATTTAATACTTGAATGGCTAAAACCTTTTGTTTTGTTGGATTATTTGAACATTCTAGATATTGAATGCTATATATTAATTATGGATGTTATTTCTATTAATCATGATTTCATTTTGATTTTTCTATATTTAAGTGTTAATATTACACAAACAAAGTAGTAGGTGTTTATTATAGCACCTAGAAAATAGCATAGAAAATCTAGCTTTAAATAAATAAATAAAATACAAATAGAAGCGGTTGACAGCCTTAAGAGTTTGAAAAACGTACAACCAATGGAAATGGCCAACAGCTTACGAAAAGAATCACATAAGCATAATATAAAAGCGGTCAGCTACTTTAAGTAATTGGAAAAGTTTATGGCCATAGAAGCGGTTAGCCACTTTTAATGCATGAGAAACATAACCTTTAGCTAGAAGTGGTTTACCGCTTCAATATTTCATTGTTGAAATTGATGTAGTTAACCACTTCAATAGGTGGTTGGGATACTACTTTAGAGAGTGAATGTTGGTTGATACTTTCAAAGTAGTTAACCACTTCAATAATGAGCGCTATAAAAATTGAAATGGTCCCTAACTGCTTCAGATTTCTTTAAGGCGAGTATCTTTAGAAGTGGTTGCATGAAGCGGTCAACAACCATTTCTATTTCGTTTAAAGTGGTCAAAATAGCTTCTATGAGGTACTAACAACCACTTTAATAATTCTTTTTTCTTGTAGTGATGATCAATGTATCATCATAAAAAATATTCAAACATGCAACATAGTCACAAACATCAAAATATGTGACCTTTATCATCTTGAAAATTGATAAATTGGTGAGATTTCATCATCAAATGCTTCAATTGGCATAAGACTTTCGAGATCAGGTTAATGAATTATGGTGATGACTATTGGTGTTGAAAAGACATCAACATCCTAAGAAGATTCAACTTGTTCTTGGAAAAAGATATCTATTTGGCCTTCATCTCTTGTAAAGAAAATAGGCTTTGTAGACTAGACTTGTATCTATTTATAAAGTAACTTATAGCCTGTAATCTAAGAATCTAGGATGATTTTTTGAAGACCACCTCTTGGAATCTATTGAGGAACATATGTTAGATTTGGAACATGGATTGTATCCAAAATTATATATAAATCACCACTATTGATGTTCAGAATGGCGAAATCAAGTGCATGTTTGTATCTTTAAAGCAGAAAATAGATCAAGATTGTATCTTTAAACTAGACAATAGATCAGGATCTTGAAGTGCCCTACAAAAATTAAGGCAAAAGGCAACAAGATTATTCTAACATTGAGAGTAGTTTCCATGTTAGTAATACAAGCATGTTTATATTTCTTGTATCTAGTATTCAGGAGAGGAAGTTTGGTAGTAACTGGGAGATGTTTTCACCTATGATACGTAGGAGCTAGGCATATCGCTCTAAGATGGAGGTGAGTGCATCCTTCGGCACACCACTTGACATGGCCGCCCTTGGCCCTGCCAAGGAAACCTGTGAGAACTGGTCTCACAGTGGTTGCAATTGGCTAACAGTATATGTGTGCGAACTAAAACTTCAAGATACTAGTTGATTAACCTAGCATTTGCAAGATGCATGCTCTTATGCTTTGACTAAAGTAAATGGAAATCATAAAAACATTCACTTGGCTAAGACATTTTCATAGAAAACAAGTTCAAATAGCCAAAGCATACAAATCAACATTTGTATGACTAATACTACACGTAACAACCGAGTGAGGGCACTCAACAAGGAGTAGACCAATGCTCCTCACCTAAGAGCAACCCTAGAGTCTAAGACTCAAAACATAGACAGGGGAGGCAACTAGGTATATAACATATACAAGCCTCGACTGAGATCTCCTCAAACTAACTCCCACCTTGGAGGTAAGTCCCAATGGCGAGTCACAAAAGTCCTGTCCATGTGCAGCTAGGCTTTGTGGCCAAGAAAACACTATAGTTAGCACTGTTACTTAACCAACAAGTAGCTAAGGTAGACTAGAATCACAAGGATTCTCAAGCGAAGTACCTGTACCAACAAACTACCGTAACAACCCTCAACGATTATCCGGCCCAACAACGTTAGAATCTATAGAACATAATTAGGGAGTAAGAATTCAAAAATTCTTAGTAAGGGGTCTTCACCTACAAAAAAATTTACTAAGGACAACACATATGTAAACATATGTAATTTGTTAAGAGCTCTTTCAGCTTGAGGCTAAACTTATGCACATAGGTTTCAGTCCTTTGGGACTAGTCCGCTTCCTAGTCCTTGAACTATAAGGCAGGGCCTTGCCTACTAGCATACATAGCTTACTTGCCTAACCAATGATGATTTACTTGTTGAAACTCCCTTGTGTTGTACAGAGGCACTATGGTGGGACTATTGTCGACTAGGCCATAAAGACCCACTAGGCCATTGAGACCCACTAAGTGCACTAAGGTTTCACATCGTAACCTCATGCCCAATGGCATAGCTAGGTCGTCGATAGTAATAAACCTTTCACCCAAGGTAGTGATACCCCATTGCGGCCTTTAATAACTAGTTTTCTTGTTTATGGTAGAAGTAACCATAAAAACTCAAGAAAACTCCTTGGTCTCAAAGGATTTTTGGAAGCCTCGCAGTACCTCTGGAATATTTACACCCCTAGGTACCCTCAACACCCCCACAGGCCTCCCATCGAACCTCTAAGCAAAATTGGAAAATTTCAGCCAACAAAATTGTTGTGACACGTCACCACAGTCCTCAACCTGCTTTAGATTTTTTGTGGCACTAGCGACGCGTCGCCGATATTGGCAACGTGTCACCAATACTTGCAATGCCCAAAATTTTCTAGTTTTACTGCTATCACCTTGGAAAACTTACCAAACATACCAAACATGCTTGGATGGTTTTCCAACTTCATAGACCTGTAAAACATGTTGCAAAGACCACAACCAACTATCATAAGCATACCTATGATGCATTGTAACATCATTCCAAGCTCCGCAAAACTAATAGTCTACCATGGTCAACTTTTCCCACTAACTAATGCTATTGCCAAAACTACTTGAATTCATCAAACAAACATACTCCAATGGCATTAATCAGGCTTGAAAACATAACTCACTTACCTTAACTTCAACTCACAAGCAAGAATCAAGCAACTCTTCCACAAAAACCAAGTTCCAAAAAGTTCTACCTAAGTTCTAAGCAAACAAAGGCACAAAACACTAAATTACTAACTTCTAACCAAAACCCAAGCTCCCATCATCTAATAAATAAGAATTCACCATGAAATCACAAGTTACCTTACATCAAAAAAAGGGGATAGTTGGAAATATGATTCCAAGCTCCAAAGTAAGGATGGAACTTCCAAAGTAATGTATTATTTCTTATTGGTGGCAGAAATAGTATGTTGGCCAAATTTGGTAGCTATGAACATTGTAATGACTCAAGTCCAAAATCGGTCAATGAAACACCTGCCCACACTACATGGGTCATCCTTTGTGAAAAAGATAAGCGCCAAGTGCTTATGTTCTGGTACTAAAGCCTATATATCCACATAAGGTTTCCTACAATTCACCCATATAGGATATAAGGGTGTTACAAACATATTCTTTGATAACTCTACAGGGGTGGAAAGATCAATCTTTTCACTATCTTGGAAAAGGAATAAGATGGCTTGGGAAAGGCTTTGTATGTATGAAAGGGAGATCAATTAAAGGCACTTTTTCATCATAAAAAACATACTTGAACTTGCATAATGAATTTAGGTAACAAGCAGACCAAAGGCGAAAGGAGGTTGAAGGAGTAAGAGTTGGAGTAGAGGTTCTAGATATGATTTATAAGATTTGATCAAGAGATTAGCAAGAGTATCCTAGTAATCCAACTTTGTAAAGCAATAGCTTTGCTAAGGCTCCAAAACCAAATGTGTGTAGTGTAATGAACAAGTTCAAAGACTCACATATGATATAACTCAAAAATCACACAACCAAGCCTTAAGTTATAAGCCTATAACTTCAGTTTACCAAAAAGGCCCTTGTCACAAATGCTTTATTAAACAAACCTAGGAAAAAAATATTCTATTCTTAAACCTTATGAGTGCGATTCTTTTCAAAATTTACCTCAAATCTGGTTTTTTTGTAACTAAGCATCAACCACTAAACAAACTTAAAACAATTTTTTGCACCCCAAACCACCATTACTAGGCATTTATGCTTTTGGCCTCAATGTTACACCATCATTTTTCCAAAAGGTCATAATCCAGATATTTGAACCCAAGCATGTACACACGTTAAATTATTATAGCAGGTCGTTTATATTTTGAAGAAGCATGTGCAATGCTTTCACAAAAGAATGTGGTAATTGCCAAACATCAATTAAGTTCCTTAGAATGCAAATCACAAAATTAAATATCATCCACAACCCCATGGCACGACAAAGATAATGGAATTCCCTTAAAATAATCTAACGAAAGCACAAGTTCAAGAAATATTGGTTCTTATTAATTATATCAAAGAATGCATCCCCCATCTATCAGACATTCTTCAGCATTTACAAGTGTATCTAAAGAAGACATCTCTACTATGGTCCTGACATCAGCATTGGGCAATAATTCAACTAAAAGTGGTCTACTCTCTTCCTCCTTTAAAGATTCCTAAGAAAGGAAAAATGAATTTTCTTGGCTGTTACCTCAGATGAATTTTATGGGGCATCCCTTCTTGAAGAAATCAATGAAAAATGACACATTTTGGGCCTGCAACAATAGTTGATAGGTAAAGTGATTAGGTAAGATGGACCTAAGAACTTGGTGAGCAGCAAATGGAGATCCTGTGTACAAAGATAGCATTAAAGCATTGAGATGTGTTCCCAGGGGAAACCCTTCGACGCTCAAGTCAGATTTCCATTGGGGAGTAGTAAGGAGAAGAAGAATAGAGCCAGAATCTCATACCTCTAGATTAGTGCTAGGAAGGATTTATATAGTTTAAGGTGTGGCGGAACAGGGCCCCAGTGCCCCGAATTGCTATCACTGGTAGGCTCTAGGGAACTATGATCCCACTTAAGTTACAATTGGCTAGTTATTACTCGTAAAATACCTTAAATCATTACGTGCAACTAGTTACTTAGCCTACCCTGCATAAGAAATATGCATGCGTTGTCCTGGCTATGCAATAATAATTAAATTAAAACTTCATTGAAAATAGTGCCGCGGCAATTAATGAAACATAAATCAAATAAGCCAAGACATAAATCTTTAGTTGCTTTAACCTCAAGTAACAACTATGTGCATACATTTCCAACTTATATGCACCCAAATGTAACTCTAGTGTTATACACACCAATGGTCATTAGTATAGGCAATCTATGTATGAAATTACCATACATACTGAAAGAAGCATTTCATAACTACTAAGATCCATCCTTAGCTCTTCACCCAAGCAAGCTAGCTTCAAGTGATGAGCCACACTTTCCTTGTACTCACTTAGCCTCAACTGTAAGGCAAACACTTTGGTCAGTACTTACTTATGCCGTAAGTAACTTAGAAAACATGGAGTTTCCTACTTAGAGAATACCTTTGAACCAATAAAACTTAGCTTTAACAGCTGCCCCTTACCAACTGTTAAGCTCAAATAAAACTGCTTAAACCTGCACAACACTTAAGGGGTGAGCACTCCAAAGTACTCAGTAAGGGATTAGTACCTGCAGGGAAAAGCAATGCATGCATACAAAGCACAGCAAGCATATAAATAGACAACATACAAAACAAAACAAGCAATCAACAAGATAACCAGAAGCAAGAAAATAAACAACAAACAATGCAAATGATGGATGGATGGATGGATGAATGAGTTATGCACATGCAAATGCACTTAGGACTTCCTTACACCCGTAGGTGCTGGACTTGTCGTGAGCTCTTACGACTGTGGTACTTGGATACTGGCCCTCGTATCCTATGCTAGCACTTAACTACTAACCCCTTGAAGTCCTCTTACGGGCACCTTAGAGTAAGACCTTGCTTACTCAACCTTACCCGCCTTGACGAGCTACTTAGAGTAAGTTTCCAGTTACTCACTCCTTACCCGTCTCTTCCCTTAACTTATTGTGCAGAATAGCTACCTTATGTGGTTCAACTTACCAAGCTTTTGAAGCTTAGCTTAGGGCCCCTTAATGGCTTACTTACCAAACTATAAAGTTTGGTTGGGATTCCCTTAGGTTTCCTTTTCATTGACCAGGTTTATGACATTCTACTCGGCCAACAAAGAGTCTGAAACCCGACTTAATCCCCTTAGTGCTCACTTGAGAACTGAAGCACTTTAACTTCCTTAGCCACCACTACTTACCCTTCCTTAACCACACCACTTAGCTACTACCTATATAATGCATAATTCCCGATTTAGGAATGAGTTCTAGACCCAACCGAGGCTCCGGAACGTCTTAACTTAGCCTAGGGATGGAAACCGAGAGTTTGAGATACTCTTAGGATGCCCGGAGCTTAAGGGCAAAATGCCTTGGCGGCGCCGTTGGCGACGCGTCGCCAAAGGCATCAGCGTTCGGAAAACTTTTGCTTTTCTCGGCGACGCGTCTCCACCGGCGACGCGTCGCCAATATGGCGTCGACACTGGTGACGCGTCGCCAACGCTTTCCAGCACTGCGCGACAGCGTGCGACCTTGCACGAAAACTGCTCAAACTTTCTCATCCCAAACTCAAATCACTTGGGTCTTGTTTCTAACTCACTCCCACACAAAACACTACATTTCTATGCATTATTTGAGCTTAATTAACTTGAATCCCTTACCTCAAATCATCTTGAAAGCAAGAACAAGCTATGAGCACTTCCAAGCTCCAATGGGTTCCCTTGAGTTCCAAGCTTGAAATCAACCAAATTGGACACCAATAGCACGAAGTTAAGACCATTTCTAACCATTTAACAACCTTAAAACTAACCCATAAGGATCAAATACGTTTACCTTTGGGTTTGAACCAAAACTTGCAAATACAACTCCAAATGCACCAATTCCATAAAAAACGAGCTAAGGGCTTGTTGGGATTGCTTCGGGACCTTCGAATTCCATGAAAACTTGAGTGATTTGGGAGGTTTGGGGGGTAGAAAGCAAGGGAGAAAGAAGAGCTACGAAAATGGCTAATGGGGGAGATGATGAATAGTGTCATCTCCTCCATTTAAACCAATTTAGCCCAACTTCTTCCTCTTGTCACTTTGGCCCTCAAACTAAATTTTGAATCACTTAGGCCACTTAAACACTCCCATTTCTATCACTCCTTGATCCCAAAGAAAGGTTATTCTTACCCAAACACGCTGCCCTTGCATCACCTAAGCCATTATAAGACATAATAGCTTAAATTCTTACTTAGTGCATTTTTCACCCTTAACTTAAGCTTTTGGTTCAAATGGCTATAAATTCCTATGGTCTTAACTTAACTAGCTCAAAACACTTGCATGGACCTAATTTTTCCAAAATTACGGTCATGCCACTAACTCGGGCCAAAATTACCATTTTGCCCTTCTTTGCCCCTTAGGTGCCAATTACCCTTTGGAACTCAATTTAACCTCAACTAGCTTGCTTTCCTTGCTTAATACTACTTATTTGAGGGAAAATACTTGGGATTCACTTACCTTGACATTTAATGCAGAGGAAATACTAGGAGAGCCTTTACATAAGGCATGCTTCAAGTAATTCGCCTTTGGGATAAGAATCCCATAGCTTATTTCGTATTTATGGGATACAATTTCCTTTCAAGAAGGAGTTACCTTTGGCTCTATTTTGGGCCCCTAGAAACATCCAATACTTCCAAATTTGGGCCCTTAGAAACATCCAATACTTCCAAATTTGGGTAAAAGAGAGTAAACAACATGATCATAGCACATAAAAGAAAGTCTTAGTTGTTAAATATAGAATTGAGAAATTCCAATTTCATCTCATTAGACATAATTTCTTAATTAAAAAAGACATGTCAATTTTTTCAAAATTGATGAAATTTCACCATAAGCAATTGTCCAGTGCTCAGTTTCTCCAACAACAGTAATGGTATGTATAATTATCTTTCTACATTAAGAATATAAAGGAAAGTTCCAATGCCTAGCAAACCTCCTTGGCAAACCTCCTAAACCACCAAAGCCTAAGCCCCATACCTAAAGACATGACCCCATCCTCCTTTTCTCCCCTCGTTTTCAATAAGAAATGAATCTTTGTACTAGGGGTGAAAATGGGCCAAGCCGACAATGAGCCCGGAGCTTAGCCTTTTTACTGTTCCATACTACCTTGGCTCGAGCTCGAATTGCTCGAGCCCAATTTTTCAGGCTCGTGCTCGGCTCGAGTTCAGCTCGAAGGCTCACCAAGCTCGAACGACACATATAAATCTTTAGTACCAAAATTATAACTTAGATGAAAAATAAGGACTAAATCTATAATTTGCTACATACATAACTAGATAAGGGAAAACTATATATCCTATCCCAAAATTTTTAACAATTTGCTGCTCTGCCTTGAGTTCGTAAACTTCACAAATAAGCTACCATCTTCCTCAAGAAGATCAACAATATCTGCTTCATTCGAATCCACTACATTTTCTCAACATTAACCCATCTACGATCACCCCGCTACCCCAAACAAGTGAAAACAAGCCATTTAAACACAAAAAGCAAAGGTTGATAAAACAAGACAAAGCACCCATAAATAGAAATTTGAACTTCTCTACCTTCTCCGAAAAATGGCCGCCAAAGAATCATGATCATCTAATCGGCCGACAAAGAATCAAATCGCTATCATCTCTGAAAGAATCGTGATATTCCGAAAGAATCGCAATCATTGAATCGATGGTGAGACCTCTGCAGCCAACACCGAAAAGAAGAAAGATGGTGGCACTGAGAATGTCATCGACGTCATCATAAAGGGAGGAGGCAGGATAGTGGATCTAACGTTCCTAACGCAGACCGGGAGAATGCGGAGATGAAGGGTCCTCGAGGTTGAAGCGGTAGATTTAAGGTGAAGATGCTATAGATATGTCCCAAATGGTGTCTGTTATTTGCCAAGCCTAAGTTTATTTTGCCCATACCAAAGACGCCCGTTAGGCCCATTATTATATGGGGCCAAGTTCCTTCTGGCTTGAGCTCGATTGAGCCTGGCTCGAAAAACCTCAATTTGAGCTCGAGCTCGAACTACCCAAAAAAAGCCCAGCTCTTTTTCACCCCTACTTCCTACTGTTATACATAGATATGAATATTAGTCTTTCATCTTCAACTAACATAACATAATTTTTTTATTACCATTGTTCTCTTATTGAGAAATATGGGTTTGGCCACTATGTTATAAAACTAGTAGGTCTTTTCCAAAATATTCTTTTACCCACCTTTTTCACATTCGTGATATTTTTGTTCTTCCATCCTTAACCCTTTGCTTTTTTTGGCACTTATGATCTATCCATACCATATATATCATTTTTTGTATTCCCTAATTATATTAGTTTTTTACATTCTGCAAGAGTTTTCCTATTAGCTTTCATAACTCAAAAAATTGCCAAATTCATTACCTAGTTTGCCTTTGTTTATGATTTGGTAAAGCTCCTGAAAATTCTAATAAGATTCTAAACCTATCATTTCCATTGTCTCACCTCCACCTCCAACTGTACAATATATCTACTAAAAACTCTCCACTCTTACATGAGACAACACATGTAATATATTTCTTCTATAAACCAATCACTTTCTCCAAAATCGGAAGCATAAATTTTATCACCAGCCCTGTTCATTACCATTACCTTAACCTAGACTTTAACATTGCCCATCTTGCCAAGCAACTTCTTGCTGATTAAAGAGATTCTCTGGAAAAAGACATATTTGGACATCAAGTAGTATTTTTCCCTTGCAAGTTTGGCCTCATGATAATCCTCATTAGCCATCCTATAAAGTGGAGTACCAAAAAATGCTTCATGAAGCTTTTTATTGTTCCAAAGAACAATATAGAATTAAATAAGAAAAAGAGGACAGAGAACAAGCAAACTTCTTTACAATTGCTTGTCCTACTCTATCACGAATGCACAAGGTTGTTTAAGAAACTCCTCCAATAGGTATGAGGATTGAACATGAAAATAAAAATGATGGAGCTTTTTGGAGAGAAGTTGATTGAAATCCTAAATTCTAGAATTAGGATCCTAATAGAACTCCGTTTGGCTACAATTTAGATGACTATTATGTTTGGTACCCATAATGGTTCCCACATGATACTTCCGGTTGGATTACTATTTACTTTTGGAATCTTTGCTTTATGCTTTGTAAAAGTTGGATAGTTCATTTTCTTTTAATAAGTTTGGTTTAATGTCATGGATGATGTGTTTTATTTTGGTTTTTCTTTTCTCCTTCTCCCTTATTTTGGTTCTTTCCTTACAGTTCAAGCTCAAATTTGCAAGTAAGTAAATCATCTAAGTTCCTCTAAATTTTCTGGGCTCGGTTTGGTTATGGAGCTACTGTAATTGTTGTTTAAATTGATTCCTTATGTGCTTGTTAGATGAATCAAGCATTGGATGTGGGAAAAATAATTTAAACGCTACGACAAACAGGATCATAGGCAATATTTTTTGGACCTTTATTGGCATTTTGTCAGTCTAGAATATTTTATCCAGCAATTTAGAAAATGCCGCAAAAAACACAATCTAGGAAGACATTGGTAATGGTTCTAGTTACTTCCCTACATTTTAAAAATGCAAGTAAAGTACTATGATCAGTGGTGTTTTGTGTAGAAAATGCCAGTAAAGTACTATATTAGTAACTTTTTTTGTCTAGAAAACATCACTAATGGATTGTATTCAATAGCTTTTTCTATAGAAAATTGTCGGCAATGTACTTATTACGCTAAAATTTTCCAACATTTTTTGAACAAAACACAACTATTAAGGGATAGATAAAATATTAATTTTCCCTTCCAGTATATGCTTGTCCGTTTGTTTCTCAATATGATACCAAAACACTATATTATTATCATCAATGTAAATTGAAACAAAATTCAAATTGAAATTAAGACATCAAATAATCAAAAAAATTTCATCAATCGAAATTGCAAAAAATTCATAAATATAGAAAATCTAGATATAAAAATATGATTTTTTTTTTCTCATTGTTGTATTCATGCCTATAGTACTCAAACCCAAACATCTTTTAAGAAGTAAAAGTAAAAATATAGGTTGAAGCTTCATCAATACATCTTTATCTGTAAAAGCTCTATAAATATTGCTTCAATGCCTAAAATCTTTAGAAAAAATAGGAAGAGTCAAGCAAAGACATCAACACAAATAATGATAGAGGTTGTTAAACAAATGTCAGTAAAATTTACAAAAAAAAAAAAGTTAACTTGTTTAATTCATCCTCACATCTGCCTTACATGCTTTACAATTCTAATAATGGATTATTCACTCAAACTTCTAACACTTTTGCAGGCTTCACATAAAGGTTTGTAAACTTGGTACAGCTTAAACATATTTGTATCACAAACCTAGCTCATCATGCAAAATACAAATTTTGTATAAAACCCATAGCTACATGTCACAAAAAGTAATTGAAATGACTAAATAGTAGAGATTCTAATATCAGCTTTCCATTAGCTTTAATATAAAGCTACAAATTTTTGAACAAGCATATTTTTGCTCACATATCTCCATCCATTTTTTTTGTGTGGAACTAAGCTTGATGCTAGCATAAAAGCATATCGAGCAAAACAACCAATACATTTTCACCAATAATCAAACAAGTAGCAATAAGGGCAATAGTTCCAAGAGTTGTGAAATAGAAAGAAAGACTAGCAGCTCTCAGTCTCAACACAAAATCACAGAAACAAACTTTCATTCAAGAGTGAGGACAATGGAGGATGGAGCTAGCTGGTACATAATTTGGTAAAGGATGCTACTATTCATATTGCTAAAATCTATAGTTGTTCAGTTTACTCAACTTTGAAAAATGAAGATTCTCACTTAGATTGTAACGACTCTCTAGGGCTAAATCTTGATTACCAAGGTAACATGGTTATTTTAATAATTTTATGTACTTAGAATATTAATTGCAAGATAAAGTCTCAGTTTAATGAGGTATAGTATCATAAGAAGGGTAAAATTGGCTATTTATATAAGCTGGGCCAAGAAAGGCAATTTGGTCATTTCACATATTAACCTGTTCTTATTTCACAGTTGGATAGACAATGGAAACTATTGGGAACACGGTATCATAGTGTCTACTGATTCCTACTCTATCCTTTAAAAAATTATGAATTGTCAATTTTGTTGATGAGTGGTTTAAGTGTGATGCTTAGTAACCTTAGCATTAAGTTGAACATCTCTAAGAGTTTGTGAATGGGATGTGTAATCAAGGATGAGAGGAAGTACTTGGCAGCTTAATTTGGATTTGGCCTTTGAGATTCTGGTTTTGTTGCAAATAATGACCTAATATATGAAAAGGTGACTAGTAAGGTGATCATGTGCATTGAACATAGGCTTGTGACGTAAGTTTTAATTAAAGGTTGACTTTTATTTCTTTCTTCTCCAATTATTAGCTAGCCACCTAGATCTAGACCTCTTTCACCTGAAAACCTCCATGATCATCCCTCATTGCTACAATCAAGCAAATCAACCACAAAATCAAGGGGAAATTGAAGGAAATTTTGGCATTCTAACATGAGAAGCTTGATTTTAAGTAAGATTTTTGCAAAAATTCAATTACGCATAGGAAGTTTGGGAACAACTTAAAGGAGGATGATGGTCGGTTATGTTAGAGAGGTAAGAACTTTGTGAGTGAGGGTTATTTGTGAAAGAGGGCAAAGTTCACACACGAAGGTGAATGAGATGATTGGGGGCTAAAAAGGAGGAGCAAGCAACCCGGAAAACTTAAAAACTGGCAGGAGAAAAAATCACACATAAAATAAAAAATAATAGCCCGGGCAAACTAAAATGCTACGCAAAATGAAGTATTAACTTATATCAAATAAAAAGCTTGGAGAAAGAAAGTAAGAGTGTGAGGAAGAAATGAAATAGTATAAGAGCTTTAAATGATGAAATGATTGTAAAAATGGCCTCCCCTACACAAGGAAAGTAAAGTCTATTTATAGGGAAGTCAAATGCAGAGGATTGCACCACTTGTCCTTAGATCAACGATAGAGAAAAATGTAACAGTCATCTTTGGGTAAAGGCTATTTTTTCGGCTTTTGGGTCTACCGGGTGCGTTGGAAAATCCAACGGGGCATGCTGTAAGCACACCAAGCCAAAACTCTCTAAAATCATCCCCTTACGATGTCTGGCTAAAATTCTTGCCCAAAATTTTAGATCCAACATTGTCTAATCTAGAACAATCAAATGGCCAGTAAGATTTTTCAATAAATAATAAATAAATAGAAAAAATATAAAATAACCAAATTCCACCACTACATTTTGCCCCACTACATGTGAAGCATGAAATGATTTATATGCATTAAAGATATACAATAGATGTTACCGTTTGATTGTTACATAGACATAGGAATAACTTTAAAAATTCCATGACTAATGGTTGAAACTTGCAACATTATAAATTAAGGGAGCAAAATCTAAGATCTTGTAATATAATTTTGTTAGCATAATATCTATAGATATAAATAACAAATCACAATATAAAGGGAAAATAAATAACATTAATTAAATAAATACCTCTCTCTTTATTTAATTTCTTGTTTGATGACTGAATCTTATTTTTATTAGGTGTGTACCCTAGTCAAATAGGTGGAAATGGCAAGGAAAGATATTTTTCCTTAATCAACAAAGTCTGATCGTAGGAAGGGTAAAAACTTTCCTTTTTCCTTGGTATTCATATACATATAAAAAGGGGAGAAATTCAAACCTTTTCCTTCAACTTTTCTCTCCAAGCTCTCTTTCTCCAATTTTCTTTTTTGGTCTGTTCTTTATTTTTTAGCTTACCAGCTGAGTAAGGTTCACCCCTTCATCCGCACAGACAATAGCAAATTTAGAGCCGTAAACAATTGTGACGTAAGTTTTGATCGAACTTGTGCGAAAAATCCCTTGTTTTTTTCTTTTCTAATTCTTACAAAAGCTAAAATGGAGAAATATGTTAGTTTCTAGCAAGTTAAATAGCAACTAGACATGCAATAGTAAATAGTATTTGGCATAATTATTAAACTTAGCGCTTTGAATGAATTTATAAAGCATCAATAGTTTATATTTTGTACTTGATTGTAGATATAATCATGGTTGAGTCAAAAAAGGAAAATTCACATACCCAGTCAGGCAAAAGGAAATATAGATTAACAAAGAAGCATGGAAGAATTTACCTAAACCACTGGCTCATCATAATGGGCATTTGCCACTACATTTAGATTAGGCCAATAGGATTGATCCAATGTTTCTTGAAGATAACTTTTGGCCTAACTGAAAGAAGGAAGGAGAAATTCTATCCCCAAGCTGTTGGAAATTCTATCCACATGAGGTGGAGTATTGATACTCATACCTTTGTCATAGCCTAGGGGGAATTCACACCAACTTTAGAAGATGTAAAAGTTTTTGTGGCCTTGAGTACTTTTGGTGTAGAAATCATGTCAGATGAGTTAGCCGATGATGAAGCTCGCCTTTATAGGAGTTTAACGGAGGATATTAGTGAGGCCAAGAAAGCAACAAAAATCGGGGCCAAATTTTGCCCTTATGACATATGGCTGAATTTTTACTTCGGGCAACTAGACACTGATGGCTCTATAATTCCTAGGGAGGGGGCAAATTATGATTACAAATTAGAAGCCTTTTTTGCATTCTGGGTGTGCAAATTTCTTCTGTCTAGCACAGCTAAAGATGGAGTCTCTGCCAGAGATTTTTTTCTTGCCATCAAATTAGCAAAAAGGGAAAAGCTGGCACTTGGCCCATTGTACTTGAGCTCTTTATACAGGAGACTTGATGAGTACTCGCATCCTACATCCTGTTCCATGAGCAAGAATTAGCACTTTCTTCAATTTTTTTTTGGTAATTTCAATGCCTTAATGTTACACCCGGAAAGTGATGAATGATTAATTACCGGGTTAAGTGGATTAGTGGCATAAATAGTTTCCTAATTTGGAAACTTAGCGAAATTATTTGTAGAGACTTTGAATTATTTATGGAATGGGCATTAATGAGTGTTGGACACTCTGAGAATTATGCTTGGCTAAGGCCAAGACTTTGGGTGATAAAAAATGGCAAGTTTGGAAGTTGAGGGACTCAATTGCAAAGTTGGAGAAAGATGGAGGACCAAGTGAGTAATTTGGCCATTTTTCATGAAAAATATATGCATGGCCAGCCACCCCATGTTATCAATTTAAAATTGGCCTACTACACATTCCACTCATAATTATTTAATCCCTCCACTACATCCTCCACTCACCAATTAAATATTACCCCACTTACTTTTGTCCCCCACTTTCCCAATTTGACTATTCTATTACCCATGCCTTGTCTCCCACTACAAATCCCACTCACCATATTTTAATCACCCACTTACATTGTCTCCCACTTACATTAAAATATTGGCCCATCATTTTTGACTTATTTTCCTACCTTTTTCATTCAAAATTCGTCCATACCTCCAAATTATGCATTTGATATGCATTTTGGGTGCATTTCACTTCACTTAGCACCATGACCACCCACCTTCTTTGAATATACGTTTAATGCACATTTAGAATGCATTTGAGTTTCATTTCTCTTTCATTTGCAAGTGCATAACCAGCCATCACTCCCACTTTCATTTCATTTTCATTTCCACTCTCTCTCTAGCACCAAAAGCTCTCCCTTCTCTCTAAGTTCCAGCCATGGTGTTCTTCAAACTCCATCTCCTTCTTTCTTCATCTAAGATTCGGTCATAGCTAGAAATACATGTTCTTGCACATGCAAACACATTTTCTTGAAGCTTTCAAGCTCCTAAACCCATCTAGACCAAGAACAAAGTGAGAAATCAAAGAAAACCCATGAAGAAATGCTTGTGAAGTTTCGGCCATATGGATAAAATGGTGTTCTTGAGCTCACCTCAAGAGCTCCTTACATGCATGGCATTTCTAAGCCATGAAGAGCAAGAAGATGAAGACGAACTCCAAGAAAGTGAAGCTCAAGTTTCGGCCATTTAAAGGTTGTAAGTGAACCAAGTTTTTCTTGGTAGTTTCATGTATTTTGAGCTAGATGCTACTCTCTAATGACTTGGCCATGTTGGATTTTTGCAAGGAAATCAAGTGGATATTTCGGCCATGGAAGGATATTGTTGTTCTTGAGCTCAACTCAAGAGCTCTTTATATGCATGGCACTTTTAAGCCATGGAAAGCAAGGATGGAGGTTTCGGCCATGAGTATACATGGCATTTGGAGGCATGAAACCAAGTGTTCTTGGTGCCTCGAGGCTTGTGTGGCCATTCCAAGGAAGGAAACAAGCAAAAGATGAAAGAAAAGCAAGAAAAAGAAATGATGGGGCTATTTGGGCCAAAAGTTAAATTTGAAGACCCAAATTAAAAACCAAGTGTTCTTGGTCCATAAATTATGAAATGGGCTATTTTGGGCCATAATGGCATTATTGGAAAATGGGCTAAATCCTGAAAAGGTTAATATAGGCCCAAGTCCTGAAAAGGTTAATATGGGCCTCAGTTCACAAAAAGGCTAAGTGGGCCTTTACCTCCTTAAGTGAGGTCCATTAAGGAAATGGCAAAGTTCCAACAACAAACAAAGCAAAGCAAAGGCAATAAGCAAAAGGTTACACCAATGGTGGTAAGGATCCTTTACTCACTTATTGCATGGTGTACTTCCATGATATTGTTTGTGAGTATAAATGCCCCTATGTGATGGTCATAGTACCAAGTGACAATAGGTGTGCAGCGGGTTAGTTGTTCTTTGTGTGAGGGCTCATGTTACTTTCTTAGTTTAATAATTGGGCACGTAAGTGCATAATTGATGAGGTATCATTGCTTCGGCAACTTTGGGCACGTAAGTGCATATTGGACGTGGATTGTTGCTTCGGCAACTATGGATATGAATAATGGGCAATTCTGGATATATATATGGTTTGATTAGCTAATCAATATAAAGGCAAGTGTTAGAGTTTATAGTAAGAATGGCCAACTTACTATGTAACTCGGAGCTCTAGGGGAACGGGTGGTATGATTAAGAAGGAGAATTGAGGTTTAAAGCCTTGGACACTTGCCAGGGGTGCCAGTGGTGCCAGGGGTGCCATTGGTGCCAGTACTGCCAGTCTGGCCAGGAGTGCCAGTAGTGGGTGGCAGTAGTGATTGCCCAGGAAAACTTGTGGTTGAGTGCGTGTGTTGTGTGCTTCTCTGAACCGTTGTTGTTTGTGCATGCTGACCCAAATTATTATTATTATTGTTGATGCTGCTATTGTGCTGTATCTTGTGTTTTCTTTGTTTTAGTGTTTTCCTTTGCAGGAACAGGATTATTTGCCATGATATTCTTGGCATTGGATTTAATTGCCATGACATTCTTGGCTTAAGAATAGGCTTTGGAAGCCATATGTGACTACAAAAGTCACGAGAGATTACCTCATTCTGATTTGGCATTGCCATTACGTTCTTGGCACAATTTTGGCTTTTTAAGCCGGATATGACTATGAAAGTCATGAGTTACTTACCTCACACCTGGATCCTTACTGAGTTTTATAACTCACCCGCCCTTCTTTACTTTTTTCAGGAAGTGGATTGGATGGCTTGATAGATCAAGTAGGGAGTACTAGAGTACTCGTTATGTTTTGCTAAAGGGTTGGGTATGAGTTTAGTGTTGCTTAATATATTCATTTGACTCTAAGTGACTTATGTGGTATATTTTACTTGTGGAACAAGCTAATGGTTTGGACTTCCTTGTGCAGGCTTGTGGAGTCTAGAAGTTGTGGGAACAAGGTCTATTAAGCTGGAATGAGTTCCAGGTTATGAGTTAAAGTTTGGGTAGACATAAGAACTTGGTCTGTAAAACCTAAACTTAACTAGTTATGGACATATAGCATCCTTGGTATGTTTTCCAAGTAGGAGATGCTTGTTAGATGCACATTGTGATCATGATTATCTTAGGATGAATTTTGATGAAATGCCATGATGGATATTCATGTTATGTGTACTAGACTTGGCTGATGCTCATGGATATATAAATGTGGTTTTCAAAGTTGAAAATGAGATGGGCTTCTTTGTTGCCATGCATTGGATTAGTACACTTGATGGACACACATCCTATGCACTTAATGGATTAAGTGTATGCTTTGCTTGAATTGCAAGTATGATTTGCTGATTATGTGTGTAACTAAAGGAAGACTTCCAGTGAATCTGGATTTATTGGATTTTGTTGAAATGGCATCTAAAGACTTGTGTGTGTAACCGGCTAAGTGGTAAAGTCCATAAATGGAACACTAGAATTCCACATAGGTATTAGCTCGTTCCTGGAGAGCACCCTGACAACACATTGAAAGTATTTAAGTAACAAGCTAGTACCAGAATAGATCCTGGAGTCACGCCGTAGGTGCTCATAACTAGCTAATAAAGCCCCTTCAGTATGAATAACTTCCGCTGCATTAATCTGATAATCGGGCCCAGATGGGCCAGGGGCAGTTTGGGGCGTGACAGTTTTTGGTATCAGAGCATGGATTTGCTCTGGAGGACCAGTGTTCTGGTCATTGATGGTTATAGTATAGACTTGTTCCCACATAGGAAGTCCATTAGGTTGAGTCACTTATGAGTATTGAGCATATATGTGTATTGTGCTTTGCTTTGTTGTTGTGAACAGGATGAGAACCAAAGATGTGAACAAGAGGCCCAATGAAAATGAGAATACTGGCTTTGTGCCAATGAAAATGAGAATACTGGCTTTGTGCCAATGAAAGTGAGAATACTGGCTTTGTGCCAATGAAAATAAGAATACTGGCTTTATGCCAATGAAAGTGAGAATACTGGCTTTGTGCCAATGAAAGTGGATACACTGGCTTTATGCCAAGGAAAGGGGATTGTACTGGCTTTGTGCCAGAGGACCAAGTTGAGGCCTAGTAACAGACCTTGAAGCCCTAAGAAAAGGAATATTGGAAGCAGTGTCAATGGTTATGATAACCATTGAGCATACCAGACCTTTTGTCAAGTATGAGTCCCAGAAATTGCTGGGCAATAAAGAGAGCTAACAATGAGGAAAAGAATAGAAAGAGAATATATGCTACAAGATTAAACCAGTGGAATTGGTGATTATGATAATGATGATGAAAGAAGAGAGTTCAGAAGCAAAGGAACTGGACATGTTGAAATTAAAGATTATGACCCTGGAGCAAGAACTCCAGAAATAAGCCATGAAAGGCTAGCAAGATGCAGAAACCATCTAAGAAATGAAGCAGAAGATACTTGGTATATGAACCAAGAATGAGTAATGAAAGTAGTCCACATGATAAATTCTGAGAGACCTCGGGAGTACCAGCAAGATGAAAAAGGTATCAAGAGGAATAGATGGTTAAAACTTGGCACGTGAGCCAAGAAAAGGAAGGCAATTATTATGAATTGTCAGGCGAGACTAGAGGAAGATTTTGTGGCCAAAGGCCATGCTATATGATCATGGGCAGTAATCTTAAGTACAGTGTCCAGAAGTTCATGAGGACAATGTCCAGAATTACTTGAGTGCATCCAGAATTACTGGATAGAAGATTGTACTGCCTAGAAAGACATAAGACCCCATGAAGGATTGTAGCAGGTGGATCAGGACTAAAATATGAATTATGGATTCACCATAGTATATTCTGGAGCAGGAAAGGAAAATTTAGTATACTGGAAGAGTATTCCAGATTGAGGGTACAAGGAAAGCCTAAAAGGAAATATTGCAGGGCAATATGTCCTGATTGATAAAAGGCATGGAAGACTTGGCTAGAGGCCAAGACCAATGCAAGGAAAAAGCTTATGTGAAGATGTTGATAAAGAAATGGGCCAGGTCAGGGTCTTTCAAATAAATCCTGACAGGTATTTTTTATTTGACAGTATTAAAGTACCAATTTTAATACTAGTGCATCTATGGTAGTTAAAGGATGAACTGGAAATATGATACGAAGCATGCCTGGATAGAGCTATCAGGAATAAAATTTATGAATAATAGATGAGGAGAAAATTGGCATGCTTAGCACTAGTAGAGTAATCACAGACATTGGTGCCAGGAGCTGCACCAGCACATATTACTCCTTACAGGATAGTTATTCCTGAAGTTATGGAGCTAAGTAAGTATCGGGGTAAATTGGCCTTGAGAAATCATTGGCCAGGTATGGTTACCTGGAAGGCATCTATACCTCTATAATGGAGGAAACTAAACCTCGAATCTGGATATTTCCAGTTGAGAATCAAGAAAGAGCACCCAAGAGTGTTGCCCAGCCTGAAAAGGAATAACAGTTGTATGGCAAACTAAGTGCCAATTATGGGCTAAGGAAGTTGAAATCCTTGGACAGTTGATCAATAAGCAGGGTTTAACTATTGATCCTGTGAAGATAAAGTTATCTTGGAATGGAAGAAACCTTTGATTATGAGGAACTGGAGAACAGATTGACTGCAGCCCAATACTGGTTTCACCAGACGTTACTAAGAAATATCAGTTAATTATTGATGGGTTGGGCTGAGTCTTATGAAAAAGGGGAAACAGGCTATGACTTATGAATCAAGGCAAGTAAGACTTTATGAGGAGAGCTATCCAGCATATAATCTGGAGTTAAAAGAGAGAGTTGAAACAAAAGGGGGAGATGAGTACTTATATGGCCAAGAAGGAGGCTGCTTGATAATTAAGGTAGTCCACCAGTGTTCTGGTAATGAACTACAAACTACCTGAGTATGAGATTTTGGACTCCTAGGAAATTTGGAGGACCAAATTTCTTAAGGTGGGGAGTGTTGTTACACCCGGAAAGTGATGAATGATTAATTACCGGGTTAAGTGGATTAGTGGCATAAATAGTTTCCTAATTTGGAAACTTAGCGAAATTATTTGTAGAGACTTTGAATTATTTATGGAATGGGCATTAATGAGTGTTGGACACTCTGAGAATTATGCTTGGCTAAGGCCAAGACTTTGGGTGATAAAAAATGGCAAGTTTGGAAGTTGAGGGACTCAATTGCAAAGTTGGAGAAAGATGGAGGACCAAGTGAGTAATTTGGCCATTTTTCATGAAAAATATATGCATGGCCAGCCACCCCATGTTATCAATTTAAAATTGGCCTACTACACATTCCACTCATAATTATTTAATCCCTCCACTACATCCTCCACTCACCAATTAAATATTACCCCACTTACTTTTGTCCCCCACTTTCCCAATTTGACTATTCTATTACCCATGCCTTGTCTCCCACTACAAATCCCACTCACCATATTTTAATCACCCACTTACATTGTCTCCCACTTACATTAAAATATTGGCCCATCATTTTTGACTTATTTTCCTACCTTTTTCATTCAAAATTCGTCCATACCTCCAAATTATGCATTTGATATGCATTTTGGGTGCATTTCACTTCACTTAGCACCATGACCACCCACCTTCTTTGAATATACGTTTAATGCACATTTAGAATGCATTTGAGTTTCATTTCTCTTTCATTTGCAAGTGCATAACCAGCCATCACTCCCACTTTCATTTCATTTTCATTTCCACTCTCTCTCTAGCACCAAAAGCTCTCCCTTCTCTCTAAGTTCCAGCCATGGTGTTCTTCAAACTCCATCTCCTTCTTTCTTCATCTAAGATTCGGTCATAGCTAGAAATACATGTTCTTGCACATGCAAACACATTTTCTTGAAGCTTTCAAGCTCCTAAACCCATCTAGACCAAGAACAAAGTGAGAAATCAAAGAAAACCCATGAAGAAATGCTTGTGAAGTTTCGGCCATATGGATAAAATGGTGTTCTTGAGCTCACCTCAAGAGCTCCTTACATGCATGGCATTTCTAAGCCATGAAGAGCAAGAAGATGAAGACGAACTCCAAGAAAGTGAAGCTCAAGTTTCGGCCATTTAAAGGTTGTAAGTGAACCAAGTTTTTCTTGGTAGTTTCATGTATTTTGAGCTAGATGCTACTCTCTAATGACTTGGCCATGTTGGATTTTTGCAAGGAAATCAAGTGGATATTTCGGCCATGGAAGGATATTGTTGTTCTTGAGCTCAACTCAAGAGCTCTTTATATGCATGGCACTTTTAAGCCATGGAAAGCAAGGATGGAGGTTTCGGCCATGAGTATACATGGCATTTGGAGGCATGAAACCAAGTGTTCTTGGTGCCTCGAGGCTTGTGTGGCCATTCCAAGGAAGGAAACAAGCAAAAGATGAAAGAAAAGCAAGAAAAAGAAATGATGGGGCTATTTGGGCCAAAAGTTAAATTTGAAGACCCAAATTAAAAACCAAGTGTTCTTGGTCCATAAATTATGAAATGGGCTATTTTGGGCCATAATGGCATTATTGGAAAATGGGCTAAATCCTGAAAAGGTTAATATAGGCCCAAGTCCTGAAAAGGTTAATATGGGCCTCAGTTCACAAAAAGGCTAAGTGGGCCTTTACCTCCTTAAGTGAGGTCCATTAAGGAAATGGCAAAGTTCCAACAACAAACAAAGCAAAGCAAAGGCAATAAGCAAAAGGTTACACCAATGGTGGTAAGGATCCTTTACTCACTTATTGCATGGTGTACTTCCATGATATTGTTTGTGAGTATAAATGCCCCTATGTGATGGTCATAGTACCAAGTGACAATAGGTGTGCAGCGGGTTAGTTGTTCTTTGTGTGAGGGCTCATGTTACTTTCTTAGTTTAATAATTGGGCACGTAAGTGCATAATTGATGAGGTATCATTGCTTCGGCAACTTTGGGCACGTAAGTGCATATTGGACGTGGATTGTTGCTTCGGCAACTATGGATATGAATAATGGGCAATTCTGGATATATATATGGTTTGATTAGCTAATCAATATAAAGGCAAGTGTTAGAGTTTATAGTAAGAATGGCCAACTTACTATGTAACTCGGAGCTCTAGGGGAACGGGTGGTATGATTAAGAAGGAGAATTGAGGTTTAAAGCCTTGGACACTTGCCAGGGGTGCCAGTGGTGCCAGGGGTGCCATTGGTGCCAGTACTGCCAGTCTGGCCAGGAGTGCCAGTAGTGGGTGGCAGTAGTGATTGCCCAGGAAAACTTGTGGTTGAGTGCGTGTGTTGTGTGCTTCTCTGAACCGTTGTTGTTTGTGCATGCTGACCCAAATTATTATTATTATTGTTGATGCTGCTATTGTGCTGTATCTTGTGTTTTCTTTGTTTTAGTGTTTTCCTTTGCAGGAACAGGATTATTTGCCATGATATTCTTGGCATTGGATTTAATTGCCATGACATTCTTGGCTTAAGAATAGGCTTTGGAAGCCATATGTGACTACAAAAGTCACGAGAGATTACCTCATTCTGATTTGGCATTGCCATTACGTTCTTGGCACAATTTTGGCTTTTTAAGCCGGATATGACTATGAAAGTCATGAGTTACTTACCTCACACCTGGATCCTTACTGAGTTTTATAACTCACCCGCCCTTCTTTACTTTTTTCAGGAAGTGGATTGGATGGCTTGATAGATCAAGTAGGGAGTACTAGAGTACTCGTTATGTTTTGCTAAAGGGTTGGGTATGAGTTTAGTGTTGCTTAATATATTCATTTGACTCTAAGTGACTTATGTGGTATATTTTACTTGTGGAACAAGCTAATGGTTTGGACTTCCTTGTGCAGGCTTGTGGAGTCTAGAAGTTGTGGGAACAAGGTCTATTAAGCTGGAATGAGTTCCAGGTTATGAGTTAAAGTTTGGGTAGACATAAGAACTTGGTCTGTAAAACCTAAACTTAACTAGTTATGGACATATAGCATCCTTGGTATGTTTTCCAAGTAGGAGATGCTTGTTAGATGCACATTGTGATCATGATTATCTTAGGATGAATTTTGATGAAATGCCATGATGGATATTCATGTTATGTGTACTAGACTTGGCTGATGCTCATGGATATATAAATGTGGTTTTCAAAGTTGAAAATGAGATGGGCTTCTTTGTTGCCATGCATTGGATTAGTACACTTGATGGACACACATCCTATGCACTTAATGGATTAAGTGTATGCTTTGCTTGAATTGCAAGTATGATTTGCTGATTATGTGTGTAACTAAAGGAAGACTTCCAGTGAATCTGGATTTATTGGATTTTGTTGAAATGGCATCTAAAGACTTGTGTGTGTAACCGGCTAAGTGGTAAAGTCCATAAATGGAACACTAGAATTCCACATAGGTATTAGCTCGTTCCTGGAGAGCACCCTGACAACACATTGAAAGTATTTAAGTAACAAGCTAGTACCAGAATAGATCCTGGAGTCACGCCGTAGGTGCTCATAACTAGCTAATAAAGCCCCTTCAGTATGAATAACTTCCGCTGCATTAATCTGATAATCGGGCCCAGATGGGCCAGGGGCAGTTTGGGGCGTGACACTTAATATATCCTCAACAGGTTTGACCAGGTGACATCAATAGACTTTGTGTTCTTGCAACTTTTCCTCAACGAAAGATTCAGGCTTTGTAGCCCTCAAGTTGTCACCAGCATAGAAGAGAATCCTTTTTGGGCATTGGTTTGGAACAATCATTCTCCAAACAATCTTTTGTTCTCTATTGATGAAAAGTCAACCTTTGTCTTCCAACCTTACTTGACTAACATAAAGGGGCTTGCCTCCTCAACAATTTTCTATCCAAGACAAGGCTACATGACAAATACAAGAACTGTTGAGTAGTAAGAAAAATAGGGAAACAATGCTCTACTGTTCTTCACATGTTCATGCCCGACTATGTTGGTTGGCTTGATGAACTTCCACCCATCACTATATTGTCCAAACAATGAGCTAGTTGCTTATAATCCACACCAGGTGGCCAAAGAATTCAGGTATGACCAAGGAATTCCTTATGATGCTAGTAGGCTCTTCAAGGATATTACAATCTAGCAAAGCGAGGCTTAGTTTCTTACTATGAGTGCCTTGAAGAATAAGCCACATGAGATAAATGTATACTTTCCAAGTATAAAAAAGCATAGTTACTAGAGTCCTGAATGGTTATCTCACTTTTCCTCCACCATGGAAGCTTTTCTAGAATTTAAAAAATAGACTTAGGGCATAACCAGGTCCTTCCTTGTTGTGGATGATCATGATATTTCTCTACGATTACTCCATAACAAAGGAAATGGTCCCACTATTTAGGCAAAAGAAAAGAGACACCAGCAAGCTCAAGTGATAGGCCAATCATTAAGGAAATAAAAAAGATGGTGATCCATCTAGAGATAATTGATGTAACCCCTAACACTTTCATAGGCTTTTTTTTTTCTTATACATGCATATATTTTAGGCCAAAAGATCAAATGATGACACTGAAGCAGAAGGTGCTAAAAATGAGGCTGAAACCTCTAATAAGCTTGCAAAGTCAAAAGGACCTAATGAAAATAACATTGAGGTTTCTTGCCTTGAACTTGAGACTAACCTTAATACTAATTTGGAGACTGAAGAAGATAATACTAATGTACCCTTGGATGATTGTGAGGATATGTCCCCTATTACTGCTATAACTCAGGTAGGCAAAATAAATTTCTTACACCATTACTTACTGATATTTCATTCAAACAAACCAACCTTTTCTCTCTGTTTTTTTTTAAGCAGACACAGGCATAAACACCATTTATGGTATTATCATTTGCCCCTATGATTGGCTCTTTAAGGTTGAGACTAAAACAGAGAGTGAGCAAAAGGTGAACCACTGCTAGCTAATCACTCGCAAAACTTAGCTAGAATTCTTCTACAATGGAAGGGGGCAAATTAACACAGTCTAAAAACTTGCTGCCCGAGTCAAATATTAGTATTAGCATGGACTCACGACTTAGCCATAATGTTGATCTACAGCCCCTTGGCCATAATGTTAATCTATTACCCCGCACTACTCCCCCTCCAGCTTTGGCCGGAGACACAAGTACCGCTGTAGAAGCTGATCTTATTAAGTTTTATGGTATTCAAGTGACAAAGTTGCAGCATCATTAACTACAAGCCATCTTTGATGTAGAAGATGATTCCTTTTCTACTGGTAAGATTCGAAGCAAAAAATGTTTAGCACTTTGGCTGATACATTAGCACTGTTGGAGAAAGATTTTTTGCACTGTATCGACTAAAGAATATTTGAAGCTGGTGAAGCTTTTAAGGTATGTGCCATGATCAGTTTTTTTATGCATATACTATTCATGATAGGCCGAAAATAAACAAAGTAGCTTTATTTTGCCCATGCAGATGCTTCAAGATTTTAAGTTCAATTTAGATAAGTTGTACCTATCATCCAATAAGTGAGAAAAGCAGCTACAATAGAGGATTACTAGCTTGAGTTGCAAAAGATAAAGGATAAGAAGCAACAAATATTTCAAAAGCTCAAGCATCTTGAGGAAGAGAGAGCTTCCTTAACTGCTCAATTGGCATCTGTGGAGAATGAGATTAGTTTCCTGGCAGAAACAAAGAAATTTATGAAGATCAAGAGAAACAAATAACAATAAAACTAGTGGCCATGGAGGAGATTATTTCTCTCAATGACATACTCCCACTTTTTGCTTAGGAAAACAAATTTCTGGCCTTTTTTCTTTTGTTGTTAGGAAATGCCTAGATGTTAGTTTTGTCTCTTTGACATTTATCAAACAAATTTTTTCTTTCATTGAGAATGAGGCATGTACCTCTTTTATTTCAATATTGGCATGAACACAATAATTTAAATAATAAAATCACTCACTTGGTTTCTTTGTAAAACTCCAACATAAGATCTTGGCATGACTTAGGCCATCAATCTATTCAAAGAAAACAATAGACACCATCCCAATCCATTCGGTAAGAGGGAGGCAAGAGATTAACATCTCATTTCAATAAATAGTGCCCTCAGTGCATTCACTAAAAGAAGGCTATAAAAATCTTCCCAATGCATTCACTAAGAGGGAAGTAAGATATCGACATCTCATTTCAATGAATATTGCCTTCACTGTATTCACTAAGAGAAAGCTATAAAAATAATCATCCTAATGCATTCTCTAAAAGGGAAGAAAGAGATCGACATCTCATTTCAATGAATAATGCTTTCACTGTATTTCCTGAGAAATAGCTATAAAAAAATTCCCAGTGCATTCGCTAAGAAGGAAGTATGAGATTGACATCTCATTTCAATAGATAGTGGTTTCACTACATTCATTGAAAGAGAGCTAAAATGATGATGGAACTTTTCTTATTCTTTGGAATGTGGTCATGTTTACTTGTGCACCAAACATGGCCAAATGCCTCAATAGAACTTATTTATGAATTGGAGGTTGATTGGGGAAGTTACAACATTTGTCTTTGGGCTCAAAAGTCAGCAATATCTACTTTCATTGACCTCATGGATAATATATGTCCCTTCCCATTTTGGAGAAAATTTTTGAGCTGGCAAACCAGGTCTAATATGCTCAGTAGCACGTAACACCAAATCCTCTTCTTTAAACATTCTTTTTTTCACCATCTTATCATAATCTGTACTCAAACATCATTGATAAACAAGAAGATTTGACTTGGCTTTATCTCTTCGCTCTTCTAGAGCTTCCAAATCCAATAAACGTTGAGTATCATTATTAAGACCAGAATCAAGTGCCAAACGTGCTAATGGAATAACTATTTCTTCCGGAATAATAGCTTCAAATTCATATAAAAGTGAGAAAGGTGTAGCCTTTGTTGGAGCATGCTTTGAAGTATGATAGGTCCACAAGGCTAAATGAAGCATTTCAACCCATAAGGAAGGGTCCACATGAACCATTCTACTTAAAACTTTAAGTAAAGTCTTGTTCATTACTTCTGCCAGACCATTACCCTTAGGATAATAGGCCGTAGTCTTAACCTGATCAATATCATAATCTGCCAATATCCCGTGTACATAAGAATTGAAAATGGTTTACCATTATCAGAGAATAATCTTCTTGGAATTCCAAACCGGCAAATTATATTCTCTTTGATGAAAGTTGCTACAGCTATGCTAGTTGCTTTCTTCAATGCTACAGCTTCCGCCGACTTAGTAAAACATTCAGTAGCTGCCAACATCCAGACATATCCCTTCGACAGCGGATTGATAGATCCAATGATATTCATTGCCCAAGTATGAAAAAGCCAAGATGTGGCCATGCTATGTAATTCGACTGCCGGTGCATGGATAATAGCACCATGAAGTTGACATTGAAGATAATTTCGGGCATAAGTAAATGCACCATCTTCCATGGTAGGCCAGTAATAACCGATATCTAAGAGTTGATGATATAACTTCCGGCCACCTTGATGTTCTCCACATGAACCTACATGCATCCCCACTAATACTTAACTGCCTTCTTCTTTAGTGAGCATTTTAATGGTTGCCCATGAAAAGAGATTCGATATAATATGCCATCCTCAAGAAAGAGTTGCTTAGAATGCTTCTTGATCTGGCGACCATCTTTATGTTATGTTGGAAGGATTCCATTTTGGAGATAATCAATATAAGGAAGACACTAATCTTCCGCCTGAGTGATAAAATGACATTTTAAGGCATCTAGCAAATGAAAGCAAGTAGAACATGAATTCTTTAAGTCATCAGCATCTTTAGAAATTTCGGCCCAATAATAACCCATGCATTGTAGTAGGCAATAGAAATAGATGTTTTCCTCCCCACACCATTTCTCATGAACCTTTTCTAATTGAAATTTAGCTTCTTTAGCTGACACGCAATGTGAAAGAACTCCATCTGCACCTTGATAATAAAGTTCATCACCAATTAGTATGAGGTTCTTCCATGTTCCAACATCACTTGTTGTTGGTTCCAATAGTTTATTTCTAATAGCTATGCTCCAATCACCCTCTTGATAATCAGGTGAATGGAAAACCTTAAAGAAAGGACAAGGATGAGTACATTGCAAAATAAAAATTTGAACAATATGATCCTCTACTGGCAAAATAGCCTTATTGTCTAAAGTTGCTAATGAATTAGCATGATGGCTCGATGCTCGCAAAGTATGCTCCATTCTGACTTGTGTGAATTGCCTCATCAACTTTTGAATAATGGATCGGTATGGTACCAATGGAGGCTACTTGATTGCAAATTCACCATTAGTTTGCTTGATAATAAGATTTGAATCACCATGCACACAAAAATTCATCACACCAATCTCTAACACTGCAAATAGGCCAAGCACTAGAGCTTCATACTCTACCTGATTGTTTGTGCAAGGAAAATCCAACTTGAACGATAATGAAATGATCCCATGCTCTATCATAGAAGAAGATTGAGGATCTTGATGCAGGAAGAACCAAGATAATGCCTGCACCACCTAATGACATTGTTGCCGATCCATCAAAGTAAAGTTGTCATTCTTCTTCATGTTCTTCCGTCATGCAAACTCTCTCCATTATATCTTTTGAGGATGTGACTATTTCCCTATCAAGAGCAGAGGGTGGGAAATAAGCAAGTAAATCTACCAATGCCCTTTGCAGTTATGATTGTGATGTAAAAATTGCCAAGCATAAGTAGCCACTTGGCTGTCCTTCTAGATAAAGCTGGAATGGTAAGAAGAAAGTTCAATGGATCAGACTTTGTAACCAAGAACACCTTATGTACAAGAAAATAATGCTGTAGCTTTTGAGTAGTGAAGACAAAGGGCAAGCAATAGTTTTCAATTAAAGGATAATTCCCTTGGCTACCATGAAGAGCATGACTTAAATAGTATACTAGGCTTTCTCAACCATGAACTTCCTATGCTAGTAAAGCACTCAAAGAATTGGATGCAACAGTCAAATATAGATACATAGGTTTACCTTTGATTGGCATGGTCATAGTTGCTGGCGAAATGAGAATTTTTTTAACCTGATCAAAGGCTCGTTGTTGCGCTATTCCCCACTCGTAAGGCACATCTTTTCTGAGTAAGAGCTGAAAAAGATGTGTAACTTCTGCCAGTGCCAAAATGAATCATCGGACATAAGAAATTTTTCGAATGAAGCTCTTCAACTGGGATTGATTAATGGAGGTGGCATTTTATGTGTAGCCTCAAGTTTCACTAGATCCACATCGATCCCTTTTCTATGAACCAAGCAACCAAGAAACTTACTAGAAGCAACACAAAATACACATTTTGCTGGATTTAAACGTAGTTTGTACTGGCAGCATCACTTAAACACACAAAAAAGATGTGCAATGTGATAATCTTCCTTCTATGATTTGACAACAATATCATCCACATAATCCTACATTATATTGTGCATCATGTCATGAAAAATAGTAGCCATGGCTCTTTGATAAGTTGCTCCTGCATTCTTCAGGCCAAATGGCATAACTCTGTAATAGAAATTCCCAAATGGAGTTCAAAAAGCCATTTTCTCCGCATCTCTAGGTGCCATCATGATCTGGCTATAACCACTAAATCCATTCATAAAAGAAAATAGCTTATGCCTCACAGTTGCATCCACTAATATATCAATACTTGGGATAGGAAAATCATCTTTAAGACAGGCCTTATTCAATTCTCTAAAATCATCACAGATTTAAAGTTGTCCGTTCTTCTTCAATACTAGCACTATATTTGCCAACCAAGTTGGTTGTTAAATTGGCTTGATGAAACCAGCCTTCAAGAGTTTCATGATTTCTTCTTTGATTTCTGGGCGAAACACACATTATTGTTGCTTTATAGGTTTCATATCTAGCCTTATCCTCATAACTCTAAGCAAACACTTCTTGATATTTCTTAACTAGACATACAAGATTATTTTTCACTTCTTTTGCTAAACTAGTGCTTACAAATAAAGTTTTAATACTAACCCTGTCTATGGACACATCAATCTACTCTAGCTCTTCTGTCTGAGGTTTTGGAATATCTTGCATTGGCTCTGGCGCTTCTTGAATTTCTTGCAACGGTGAACCAGGAACTAGAGATTTTGTCTCCTCAGTCAAGCAAACATCAGGCGCATCAAACTTACTATAAAATTCACTTGATGTGGGATTAGGAATAATTGAAGTTCCTGACCCCGTGCACCATCATAAATGATGAGCTTTTTCACCATTACTCCTCACATAGGAGTCTATCTTCACAACTTCCATTTCTTGGCGCTAGCGCTTTCCAGTTCTTTTGGAGCTTGGGGCATTGAAGAAACGCCTTCATATTCTTCCCACCTTGGCAAAAGAACACCTTTTGGTAAAGTGATGGCATTCTTACGTTCTTCAGTGAAAACATCATAAAAGGTAGCTTCAGCTAAGTAAGATTTATGGAGTTCAAAAGGAGCATCCGCACTGCGAATAAAATTTTCTTTACCATGCCAAAATTAGTTAGCACATTGATGCTCAATCAAGGGAATAATATGATAAGTATGAATCAATTTTCTGCCTAATGAGAGGTGATAACTAGCAGGCGAATCCATAACATGGAAATAGACCAGGCCTCGCACTAGTCGTACTTTCAATTCAGCAATCACATAGGCCATCATGGGCACAACTTGTTTATTGAAACCTTCAATAGTGATCAGCCACTTAATAAGGCTATGATTGTCTATATTTGCTACTTTAAAAATAGATAATGGCATGACATTGATAGAAGCACCTTGATCCAACATAATTCTCCTCACTGGATAACCATTTAGATAAGACTTTACATACAAAGGCCTGTTGTGATCACAATTCTCCACACAATAATCTTCATCAGAAAAAATGATTTACTGGTAGGTTGTGTTATCTAGGCGGCCAATTTGTTGATGATTTAAATGAGAAATCTTATAATTTCCAATAGAAATACAGGAGATAGCAATAGCAACAACTTGTTTGGCTTTAGAATCAAAGCAAAGCAGATCAATGAAATTTTTGAAGGTCATACTACTCATGAGAGAATATGCAATATTAGAAATAAATATATCATCCTTTTGCCCATCTTGCTCCTTTGGTGATGGTGAAGGCAATCGTGGAAAATTATCTTCATCAAATAAAGAATGAACAATAGAATGACTATGGCCAACAATAGCATTAACATGACCTTGCCTCACATTGTGAGCAGGCAAGGGATTTTAATGAACTTCTCCACCTTCGAGGATAACCTCATTCAAGCTTATTGTGAATGAAGCACTACAAATTCCAACACTCAGAGGTTGGATGACAAACTCTGCGATGAAATCTGCAATATTTTGGATCAACTTTGCCTTGATTCATTAGCAACTTTGGCACTTAAGGTAGACAGATCACTTCCTCTTTGATCCACTCATCCAATAAGGCATAAACTTTATTCATGGGACAAGGAAAAGGTGGAAGTATGTCAAAATTTTTATGAAGCCTTTTTAAAATCTCTTTTCCTCTTCATTTTGTCCTCCTTGCATAACGACATTCATATATGGGCGCTTTAAGAAACTACCTTCACCATCCTTTTTCATCGAAAGAGAATTGCTATTTTGCTGAATAGCTTCTACTAAGGCAGTGAAAGAAGACAATTGTAAATTTTTAAGATGAATTCTGTATTCAAGGAGCTTATCTGAGATGTAGACTTTCACAAGCTTTCATTCATCATAAGATTCTTGACAATCAAGAAGCCTTTCATGAAATCATTATACATAGACAAGAAGATTCTCTTTAAAATATTGGCACTTTCGGCCAAGGTCCACCAAACTTTCTCCTAAGTTGAAAAAAATATTTCTGTGAATAGCTTGCACATGTGTCCCCAAGTTTCCATTGAACCTGGAGCAGGGTTGGCATACCAAGTGTAAGCCATCTCAAACAAAGACTTAGAGAACTGCTTTAATTTCAAATCATCATCTAGGTTATATCAAAGACACATGTCCACAAAGGTCATCACATGCTCCTTGGCATTGCCCACCTTGCCATTGAATACAGGGAAACTTAGACTATAATAATCTTTTAGGTATGGCTTCTCAGCAACATGTAGTGGATATAGAACTTTGATCTCCATCTTAGGATAAGATGTCCGCTCTTGGCATTGTTCCAGTAACTGAAGTAACTCCTCACGAGTTAAATAAGGAGATATGGGTTGTGATGAGAACTGATTAGCCATCAGTAAAACCTGTCAACTTGTGCCAGGCATAAAACCTCAAGTGTGAGGAGTTCAACTTCCAAATCTAGGATTTATTGGTTGCAAGACCGGCATAGTAACAATAGGTAAGCCTTCAAAAATAACATTAGAGATGATAGAATCACTTACAGTAACTGTTGAATTTGCCAATGATAAGGGTGGATTAACTTGTTGCGTTTGTCTTGGTGCCCTAATTTATGGCTGTGATAGATTGGTCAATGCATTGATAACTATTTAATTTCTCTCCTTTATAGTATTCAACATGTGCCCTTGTGATGCCTAAAAGATTTCTAGTAATTGAGCCACGTATGGTGAAACATCAAGAATAGGAGACGGCCTCGAGCGAGTAATGTTGTTTTCATTGTTGCCATCTGACATGACTTTCCTCCTATGTAATCACACCCACCCTAGTGGTGTCGCAAAAATGTGAATGGGGGTTTTTTTGGAAAAGGGCAAAGTGTTACACATGAAGAGGAAAATAGATAATTAGGGGCCGACATGGAGGAAGAGCAAGCAACCCGCCAAGCTTAGGGAATTGGAAGGAGAAAAGATCTCACCCAAAATAAGAAATAATAGCCTGGGCAAAACAAAATGCCAGAAAAATGAAGTATTAACGTATATCAAATAAAAAGCCTAGTGGAAGCAAGTAAGAGTGTGAGGGAGAAATGAAATAGTATGAGAGCTCTAAATGGTGGAATGATTGTAAAAATGGCATCCCCTCCACAAGGAAAGTAAAGGCTATTTATAGGGAAGTCAGGCACATAGGATTATGCCACTTGTCTTTGGATCAACGGTAGAGAAAAGTGTAACAGTCATATTTAGGTAAAGGCTATTTTTTGGGCTTTTGGGTCTATCAGGTTGGTTGAAAAATCCAACAGGCCTTGCTCTAAACCCATCAAGCCAGAACTCCTTAAAATCATCCTTTTATGATGTCAGACTAAAATTCCTGCTCAAAATTTTATATCCAACATCGTCTAACCTGGAACAACTAAACAGTTAGTAAGATTTTTTCAATAAATAATAAATAAGTAGACAAATACATAATAACCAAATTCCACCACTACAAATTTCTTTGTTCCTTGTTCCTTTCTCTTATTTGGTTTGGCTGTAGCCTGTTGTACATGGTCCAAATTGAAGACAAAATCATCTCTATTCATTTAATTTCCAAAAAAGTGGAAGCTAGCAACAAAGAACTAAAAAGAGCAAGAAAAATGTTTGTGTGTGGAAGGCAAGTAAAATCGAGGCCTTCGTTTGGGTGAGGAATTCAGTTTTTCCTCACCATTTTCTTGATTTGTTTCAATTCCAAATATTGCTGAAATTTATTGCCCTTGGTTGCTTATATCAAAACAACCAGTAAGAACAAATTTGAAGCTTAAGTTGGATCAAGGGCTGGTTTTAAGGGTCTAAGGGGAAGGTTTGGTTCAGTCACTTAAACCACAAGGTTTGTTGTTGATTATTAGCCTAGGTATGGTATATTTATGTGTTAAATGATCAATTATAAGATATTACTTGACCTATTATAAAGGCACCCTAAGAAGGCTAAAACTGAGACATGGTTAGGCATTGGCTAGGACATGGATGCAAGGGCAGCAATACAATAGTTTGAGTGGTGGCAATTGCCACCACTGAGTTTTGGGAAAAAAATATATATCTAGTGTATAATTTTTAAAAAAATTTTCATTCTGCCCCCACATAATTTTTAGTGATGCCCCAACTAAATTAAGAGTGCATGAATCTAGTTTTGATGAATGATCAAAATAAAAATATGTAAAAGTTAGTGGCTAATCTATAATAAAAAATAATTATTAGTACAAATATAGAATTTGACACACAAGAGGAATCTTGTTGTACTACATCCAAAAGAAAAATATAAAATGCTAGAAAAAAACTAATAAAAAATAAAAAGCCTGACCTAAAGCCTAAGGGTCCCACTAAATTAAAAGTAGTTTGAAAATTTCTTTCCCTAACACATTGATAATTGTGATAGCCTTCTCCCTCATTTCTCTGTCATAGGATTGTCGCATGTGGCTTGCATCGTGCTGCACTTTGGCAGTTGTAACCCAAGTGTAGGTTGTCACAAGTAATAAAATCTCGGGAGTATGAGTGTCGAACCATAGGGAAGTGAATTAAGAAATACAAATTATAAATATTTAATAAAGAAGGTTTTCGTGAAGGGTGTGAACAAGTGTTGATTACAAATTCAAATTCAAATAAAACAGCTAAGGTTAGAGGATCCACTTTTAGTATATCGATTATTATTAATTTTAGCCCATCTCACCACTCAATTGAGATCCACACATAAATGAGGTCCCAATTGGGGAATTTAGTTAGTATTAACTTTCATTGATCTTAAAACGCCAACGCTTGCTAATGGGTTTAAGTGTTTATCATGCCAACCTTTGTCTACAATAACTCAAGATTCCAATATAGCCGGCAGAGCCATGTTCTATAGAGAGAATCAAGTAGCTTTTGTGCCAATGATTGACTACGATGAATCAAGACTTCCACTTAACAAGGAGGGAAGTTAAATAGATTAAAGAAGAAAATACCGTTAACATTGTGATCCATTCAAATCAATCATAACCTTTATACCAAAAGCTTCACTCTTTCACCTTAGCCAAAAGAAGATTAGTTAGCCATGATAAAAGTACACAACATGTAGAAAGATGTAATGAACATGGATTGAAAAATCAAAGAACGAACAAGAAGAAGAACGAGAAAACACTTGGACAGAGCTTTGGTATTGAAAATAAGAACAAGAACAAAGGAGAAAAGCTAACTTTGATACAAAAACATAAAGGAGGCCTAAGAAATGGCATCCCCCTGTCCTCCTCCCCAAGGTGCCTATTTATAGAGTTTTGGGGTGGGTGAAATGGTAAAATAGTAAAATGTAGATAAATACAAATCAACCAAGGCAGGCAACAACTTATTTTAATTTTTTGACCATCATAGACATTGAATCAGCTCTTCCTCAAAACATGGAACTTGTATATCTCTTCTTTAGCTTGAAATCGATAGCTTGTTCATTCAAATTTGATATCCATAGCTCAAGTTATGATTTTTCTACCAAAACTGCTCTGTAGTACATGAAAGAACGAATGGTCTCATCTATAATCAGATTTTGGCAATGAAAACGATCAAACTAGAACCCAGAATGAAATAGCGTTGAAGATCTATGTGTTGGCTTTTAGATGAATTTGGAATCACTCAGTTCCGACTTCTACAGCTCCATATATGATTTTTCTCGTGAAGGGTCACCAAGTGATGATTTTACCAACATAAAAAAAAATAATTATTTAATATTAGTGAATAGTGAAAATGTGTATGAACAGTAAAAACACGCGTATGAATAGTGACATGCGTATGAGTAGTAAGTAAATGAATAGTAAAAATGCGTAAATAGTAACCCAATGGAAAAATGGTCAGAATATAGAAATTAATCATAATCAAAGTGTATAATGATGATTTAAACCCTCAATGGCAATGCACTTATAAGTATTCATCACATAGTGTATAACGTCTAATCGGCCTTTTCCTTCTTTCTGTATATCACAAACGTCTCGACTTTCTTTAACCTAATCTTCATTATGTTCATCACTGTTACTTTTCAAGTAGTTCTGATTATAGAATATGAAGTAGTATATTATTATTGTGTGAATTTTAAATTTTATTATTTTTATTTAGTCTATGTTATGGATAGATACTTGAAAAAAAATACCAAGAGAACCTCGGTTCTCTCATGAAAGATATGCTGATACTAAAGACAATCTGTTAAATCAAACACGTGTTAAGATTAATGCAGAAGATCATCCTAGTGATCCGGGATTAAGAAAAAGAATTTTTTATTATCATTCTAATCAGTGTAATAGAATTAGGAGATACTATTTACAAAAGGGCTCGTGCTAACCTAAGAATCATAATCTTCCTTACAAAAGAATTGGAAAGACTTCACTAAGGTTTAACCTCCATTGGTTTAAGAATTATAAGAATTGGTTGGAGTATAGTGAATCAAAAAATCCTTCTTACTGTTTATGCTGTTTTTTATTTAAGCCTGATTATGAGAAGCAATCTGATGGTGATGCATTTGTACTTGAAGGATTTACAATTTAGAATAAGCCAGAAAGATTGAGAGAACATATAGGGTGCCATGATAACACCCACAATAAGGCTTGGAAAAAAGTGCAAAGATTTAATGAATTAGGAGCAATCTATTCAAAATATATTGCAAAAGAATTAGATCAAGCCCATAGTGATTATCGAATTCGTTTGAATACCTCTGTTAATTGCATTTGATTCCTTTTAAGGCAAGGACTAGCTTTTCGAGGCCATAATGAATAAAAGACTTCAAAAAATCAAGATAACTTTCTTAAGCTTTTACATTTTCTAGTAGATCATAATGAAGCTATCAATCAAGTTGCTTTAAGAAATGCTACGAACAATGAAAGATTAACAACACATGAAATTTAGTATGATATCATCAATTCTACTGCAATTGAAACAACCAATGTCATTGTTAGTGACTTTGGGGATGAATTATTTTATGTTTTAATAGATGAATCTCATGATATTTCTTTTGAAAAACAAATGGAGGTTGTTTTACATTATGTGAATATAGAAGGAAAGGTGATTGAAAGGTTCTTTAGTACCACACATGTTTTTTTTATACTAGTGCTTTATCACTGAAAAAGGCACTTGAGGAATACTTTCTAGACACAACTTGAGTTTCTCGAGATTACGTGGCCAAGTATATGATGAAGCTAGTGACATGAGTGGACAATTTAGTGGATTAAAATCTTGATACTGAGTGAAAATAGTTAAGCATATTATGTACATTATTTTGGAAATCAACTTTAACTGACTCTTATGGTAGTAAAAAAAAATGAAACTTTTGTTACATCATTTTTCTTTGTTGTAATAAATTTAATAAAAGTTGTTGGCACTTCTTATAAATGTTGGGATATTCTTCGACAAAGTCAAGCTGTAAAAGTTGTTAAGTCATTAAAAAGCGATGAACTTAAAAGAGGTCAAGGATTAAACCAAGAATGAGGTCTCTAGTGTCCAGGTGACAAAAGATGGAGTTTTCACTATGAGATTTAATTGGTTTAATTGTTCAGTTCTCAGCTATTACTAATGTGCTTGAATACATTGTTGACTAATGCTTGAATTTTGAGCAAAAAGCTTAAGCTAATTCTCTATTGGGGTTGACACAGTCTTTTAACTTCATATTTAATTTGCACATGATTAAAAATATTTTAGGAATTACTAATGAATTGTTGAAAGTGTTGCAGAGAAAAGATCAAGAAATTATGAATGCAATGGAACTAGTAGAAAGTGCAAAAAAAAAAAATGATTGTTCAAAATGAGAAACAGTGGGTGGGATGATCTTTTGACAAAGGTTTGCCTATGTTTTGACCAACATGCTATTTCTACTTTAAAGATGGATGGCATGTTTATGTTTCAAGGAAGATTTGCTCTTAAAGTTAACAAGGTAGCAAACTTGCATCATTATTGAGTAGATTTATTCATTGAAATTCTAGATAGGCAATTACAAGAGCTCAATAATTGATTCACAATGACAAGTACAAAGTTGCTCCTTTGTGTAGCATGCTTGAATCATGATAACTGATTTTAAGCAATTAATAAATAGAGATTAATTCATCTTAGTCAATTCTACTGATCAAATTTTTCTATAACTGAGCTTATAACATTTGATAGTCAAATAGCCACTTATATTCTTGATATGCGCTCTAATAGTAATTTCCAAAATATTAAAGGGATAAGTGCTCTTACAATTTTACTCAAAAGTTGGTTCGTAGGGGGAAACATATTGTATATCCACTTGTTTATCTGCTTGTGAAGTTGGCATTGATTTTTTCGGTTACTATTGCAAGCATTGAAAAAAAATTTCTATGATGAATATCATGAAGAATCTATTGTGGAATGAAATGACAAATTAATTGATGAATAACTATCTAGTTGTTTACATTGAAAAAGGTATATTTAATAGTATAAGTAATGAGATGACCATGCAACGTTTTCAAGTTATAAGACACCGTCATAGACAATTGTGATGTGAACATATTCTATTAATAATATTTACATTGCCCCAACTGGCATAATTTTCTAGCTTGGCCCTTACATGGATGCTTGCACTTAATATTGCTAAGGTAAAGGATTTTAAGTTCTAGTACATTTAAATTGATGTATTATAAGTTGTTTAAAATGCATTAATTAATGGAGTAAGTGGTGGGCAAAGAAAGGGGCTTAAGGCTCAAGTAAAGAAAAAAGGGCCTTAAGTGTTTGGATGCTAATTGTTTAATTGGGGTCTTAAACCTTAAGAGTACTCTAGATAAGTGATGAATACTCAAAAGTGTATAGCTATTAAGGGTTTAAATCATCATTATACACTTTGAGTATGATTAATTTTTTTAATTTAAGCAGTTATTCCATCGAGTTACTATTCATCCATATTTACAAAATATGCAAAAAAAAATGTTTTTATGTAGGTTGATAAAATCATGATATCTCACAAGTCTTGGATCAATGACCAGGGCATCAAACATCTACAATTTTTAGTTCGTAATCCAGCCTAATTGGGAGATAAAGGAGGCCAAATTGGACGCAAACAGAATTAGTTCTAGCATTCGCGCACTTGGCAATCTTTCACAAGAAAAAAATCATATCTAAAGCGATGAATGTTAGAATTAATTAATTCCAAATTCATCCGAAACCCAACACATAGATCTTCAACTCTACTTCATATGCCAAAAACTAGTTTGATCATTTTCATTGCCGAAATCTAGTTATAAATGAGATCATCTATCCTACTGCGTGTTAAAGAACAATTTGGTAGAAAAATCATAACTTGGGCTACAGACATTGGTTTTGAATGATCAAGCCATTGTTTCAAAGCTAAAGAATAAATCTACGAATCTTGTGCTTTGAAAAAGAGCTAAATAGTTGTTTATAGTGATTGAAAAATTAAAAAAAGTTTGGGCCGCCCTTGTTGACTTGTATTCAACTACCTTTACTATTCTAACCTACCATTTACTATTTTTCCTAACCCAAAAGGTCTATAAATATGTAGCTTGGGGGGAGGACGAAATTAAGTTTGTTTCTAGACAATTTTAAAGTTTTTGTATTGAATCTAGTTTTTTTCCTTTTTTATTTTATTCTTAGTTTTCAATTCTGAAACTTTGTTCAAGATGTTTTCTTCTTGTTCTTCCTTTGATCTTTCAGCATATGCTTATTTCATTTTGATACATGTTGTTTATTCTTATCATGACTAACTAATCTTTCTTTTGCTAAGGTGAAAAGGTGAAGTTTTTGGTATAAAGGTTATGGCTGATTTGAATAGATCCTGATGTTATTGATACTAACTTTCTTAATCAATTTAGCTACCCTCATTGTTAAGTGGGAGCCTTGATTTATCATAGTCAATCATTGGCACAAAAGCTACTTGATTCCTTCTATAAAGCAGGACTCTGCTAGCTACATTAGAATCTTGAGTTATTGTGGATAAATGTTGCCATGATGGATACTTGAACTCATTTGCAAGTGTTGGTGTTATAAGATTAATGAAGGCTAATTCTAACTCATGCCTAATGTTTCTGGAATTTGATTATTAAATTCCCCAATTAGAACCTTCTTTATGTGTGGATCCCAATTGAATAGTAAGATGGGCTAAAATTAACCACAATTGATACACTAAAAGTGGATCCTCTAACCTTAGCTATTTATTTGAATTTGAGTTTTAAACAACACTTGTTCATACCTTGCACAAATACTTTCCTTGCTAAAAATCTTTAATTTGTATTTCTTAATTCACTTCCCTATAGTTTGACACTCGGACTCCCGAGATTTTACTACTTGGGACAACTTACACTTGAGTTACAACTGCTAAAGTGCAACAATAAGCCATCATGCTTAGAGAAATGAGCCACTAAAATTAAGTGATACACTTGTACAATATGATAAGAGGAAGTAAAGGAAAAGGCAAACAAAGCTTGCTAAGGTTTGTTCTTACAAAGAAGTAGAACTAAGTTGAGATTAGGTTTGCACAACAAAACATTTTCTAGTGGCAATTAGTTAAGACTCCATAAAGTTTTGAGCTTATGTTAAGTTGTATATATTTATTTTATATATGGGTCCTAAGATTTTTCTTGCATGTTAAGATATCTTTTACTCAGAATCACCGTATTCTCACTCTCTTACATACATATTGTGCAGATATTTTTATTGATGAGCATAACACCAAGTTATTGGATGTTAAGTTTTGATTTGCTGCAGGTATAAGTTATTTGAATCTATACTTGATTTTAAGTATTGTAGTTGGTCATTGTATGCACTAACTAAGGTTGTTTTTCTAGCTCTATTAGTAGGGTAAAGAAAGAAAAAGTACAAGGATAGTAAGGAGCGCTTCACTTGGGGAGTAAAAGAGGCTCAAGTTGGAGCATAGTTTAAAGATCTCAGATAGTTAGTTGTACTCAAGTATATTGGGTTATGCCTCATAGTGATGACAAGAGTTTATAGAAGACTTTCAAGTGTGTGTTAAGCACATTGATTACCTTTGGATGTACACAAGTGTTAATTGTTGTACTTTAAGTCTTTGCTTGAAGTTTAAGATAAATTATTATTTTATCGACTTTGGTTTTGGTTTTCTTCATTGTTTTTAAATGCTCCAGCTAGCAAGTGTTTTTTTTCATTTTTTTTATCTTATAACCAAAGTTAAGCATACATATGATATTGTTCTAGGTTAAAGAACTAGTGACATGAAAATTTTAATATATTACAAGCATACTTATCCAACTGCAATCAAGAGCGGGATTACCACAATCCTTATTATTCAAGTGATCATGTGCAACATCCCTAACATAGATAATGCATTAGTAAAAGGACAAAAAATACTTGTATTAGTCCTAAGTATATTTATAGTTGTTAGGCACCCTAACAAATAATTTTTGTTTTTCTTTCCTTAATTACTCAAACAATGCATTAGTAAAAGGACAAAAAAAATCTTCAAAAGCATCTGTGCAAAAAATGCCACAAAATGTCAAATATAAAATTGCACATTACGTAGATATGTGTTTTCTTAATTTCAAACACAGTCTTTAAATTTTGCCAAACCAATAGCCGACCTTTAAGAAAAGAGAGCATGGTTTCGATGATTTTCTTCTTTCTTCTACAGTGACAAATAAATCACAATACAAAGCCTGAAATTTTGAAACAGTATCTAAAAATTTAAAGATGGATACATGTAAATTTGATGAAATTGTCCCTGAACATTAACCTACAGCTAACAATTCAAACTGTCCATGAACATAAAGAAATGTTGAATTGCCTTTTACAACAACATGAACCTAAACGAAAGGCATTACAAAGAGCACAGGTTGAAAAGCTAGAATCAAACAAAAGGCAATAAAAAGAGCACCTCGATGGCCAGGACTTCAAAGCTAAATTCAACAGAGAAAGGCTTCACAAAAAGCTAGGTGGCCATTCACTATCAAGACTAGAGTTCGACGGTCTAGAGTGGAAGTTTGAGAACTAGGGATCTCTATCCAAGTTATGCAAGTTTTTTTTTCTTTTTTATTGAATTCTTGTAATTTTTATTTTAATTGGGTATATTGGGTTGGGCTTCCTAATAAGCTTAGTGGGTTTAGGAGGTTGATTAGCCTGTTTTCAAAAAAAAAAAAAGGCAAGCTTAAATAGTACTTTACTTGCATTTTCTAAATTTGCAAGCTTAATAGGTTCATTAGCTGCGTTTGTTTTAAAATAATCAGGTTTAGATGGTTCTTTACCTGTGTTTTTTAAAATAGTCATGCTTAAAGAGACCTTCACCTGCATTTTTCTAAACACGACAACAATGATACGTATTTGCTAATGTGTTTTTTGAAAACGTCCGTAAAGAAGTGTTACCTATGTATCATTTTGTTGTAGTGAAACAACAAGAAAGTGGTTTCAAGCATAGAGAGGTAAGGAACATGTTTTATTCCTTTATTTGCCTCTTTGTTTTGTTTCCTCCTTATTTTATTGGGTGGAGAAAAGCTCAAAAATAATCAAATTATTGCTCTGTTCAATTTATTGCTAAAGAGAAGGGGAGCTAGCAAACGAAACATGTGAAATGCGGAACGAGAGCATTTAGGACCAAGATGTGTTGGGTTCTGTGATTGATTCCCTTGCTATTTTCCTATTTTATTCGGTTATAATTGGGCTGCAATGTGGTTGATGTTGCTGAAAATTAATAAGGATAATTATTCCTCCTGAGTTTTTTTTTCTAACTCAAAAGCATATGTACCAATGTATGCAGGTAGAGGTGAGGTTCGAACCTCCAGCCTTTGGCGAGTGCCCCTAATGCCTTACCCACAGAGCCAAGGTGCTCGTCAATGTTACTCTTAAGTTAATTGTGAGAAATAACGTAAAAGCTAGCAATAAGGTTTTGTGTTGAGTGTGTAAGAATCAATTATGGGCTGGTCACTATATATGTTTGAGATAAGGTTGAGTTTAGTCATTTAAACCAAAATAAAGTGATATTTAATTACCTAGTTATGGTTTAATTATGATACTAAATGATCAATTGCAGACTTGATACCCAAGTTACTATATGGAGACCCTAAGAGGAGCTTAAGATTAAGACAAGGCTAGTATGATGAGCTTGCATATAAATGTTGGATAGTTATATCTAACAAACTAAAGCTTTATATGGTTGCATTACTTGTTGGATCTATGTGAATTTCCATATAAAAGCATTAGTTAAGGGAGTAAGTTGTGTGGTTGGCTTAGTGAACCATGGCATAGGTGCATGTGTGCTTTTGTGCTCAATTAGTGTGGTGCTTGGGTTGTAGAAATTGTTGTAGCTGGTACCCCAAGATTTGGGCAAGGTGCCTAATATGGCATAGGAGCTACAGTAGGACAACTAAGAACAAGCAAAGTCAGCTAGAGGGTACTAAGAGCTCAAAGTGCAATTAGTTGCACATGTGGGCATCATGTTGCAATCAAACTCTAAGGGGCCTCTACAAGAGTCCAGGGGTAGGGAAAGGCCCTAAAAGACCAATTTCATGCCAAGATAGTTATTGGTACCTAGGAATCAAAAGGCTTGAGCTAATTTTGCGTATACAAGTGGTAACTTCTAATTTGCTCATGAGCTAAGTTACTAGGACCACAATAATACCTTCAATAGTACAATTCCACAAATTACTTAGTTTAGTTTGAGATTATGGAATGTGTTAGAAAAAAATTGAGTATACCTAAAATAAGCTAAGGTACAGATTTGGGCCAGTTGTTTTAATGCAACAAGTGCCAAGTTAAAAGTAAAGGTTTAGTAGATGGACTTGAGACATTAATACGGGAACCTTAATACACCTAATTGGAGTTCTTTCTCAAGAAAGTGAGCTAAACCATAGTCATTCCTGCATAGTAAGAAACAAAAAGTTCATTGGTAACCACAACTTATTAATAGAAAGGACAACCCTGTAAGTGAGTGCTAGATTAGGGGTGTTCCATTGAACCCCAAGTTGTAGCCATATGCTTAGTACCCTTGAACTATATGAGCTTGTAGTAGAATTAGCTTCATATATGTATATATGTACAAGTCCTCAATGCTCTCTTTGCAAGTACAAAAGATCATTTACTAAGAATCTCACATTCTCATCCCTTTAGTTTTATTATGCATATAGAGAAACCTAGTAGTCAATAGTTGGTTACTAAGCTAGTGTTGCACTTATGTTGTAAAGATACAATATTCAAATCTGATGGTTCTAGTTCTTTACTGGTCATATAAAATTAGGGATAACAAAATTTGATCCGACCTGATAACTTGGCCCAATCCACCCGAGCTCAAGCCCTACCTGATCCAATCTGACTAAAAAAGTCAACGACTCGAGACTGTGCCTAACCTGACTTGAATCCAAACTTAATTGAAGTGAAACATGAGAAAATCCAAACCCAAATGACCTAAACCCAAAATACCCAAGCTTGGAATAACCTGAACCCAAAATTGACCCAAACTCGAGACTGACCTAACTTGAACCTAAAATAACCCGATAACTAAACCCGACATAAACCGATTTTAACCCAAATCAACATAAATATATGGTCTGCAGAAATTTAAAAAATTGTGATTTTCATATATTGCTTATTTATCTAAATTGCACATCAATTATGACCATATAATTTAAGAAACTTTAAAATACTATAAAAGAATTTTTTTGTTTAAGGGTCTTCTAGAATTTAATAATTTAGGATTTTTCTTATACATTCTTTTAAAGCATGTAACCAATACATTGGATCTCATTTGGTTGTTAAATTGGATGTCGACTAATTCAAATCGAGTACCACTAGATCTACTAAGGGAAAACTTCATTTGCTGCACAATTTTTTTCTTTTTCTTTTGTAATTTCGCACAGAGTTGTTGAATGTTGGATACTTGGATTTATTATTTGGGTTACAAATTTCAAGTTTGTGTATTAGTAGGAAAGGTAAATACAAGATTAGTCTTTAATTATTTATCTTTGGGTTTGAATTTAATTTACCATAAACTCTAAACCTAAACCTAAACCCAAAATCCTAAAACCCTAAACACCTACTCTAACTTAAGCCATAAGCCCGCAATCCTAACTGTAAATACTATACCTAAACCTAAACCTTAAAGCCTAAACCCTAAATCTTAAACATTAACCCAATTGAAACCTTAATCTTTACCATAAACCTAAACCCTAACCTTAACCATAAGCCCTCAATCCTAACCTTAAAACCCCAAACCCTAAACCTTAATAGTTAATCTTATTCCTAACACTGTTATCCTAAACTTTAACAATTAATTCTAATATTTACCCTAAACCTTAAATTTTCTCTTTTATTGTCTTTTATATTTAATAAGTCTCATATTTGAGGACTTCCATATTTAATAACTTCTCTTTTTTAGGAACATCCATATTTAATAAGTCTTGTATTCAAAGGCTTTCATATTTACCAAGTTCCATATTTTGGTTCATCTAAAATAAGTAACTCCCATATTTATTCCTTTGATGATCCCGACAGGCAATTGTCAAATTCCAACATTGGGCCCTAATCTTTTAAGCATAGTGCAATAAGGTACCTAAATTTTAAAAATTTTAATTTTAGTCACCATAATACTTACAACATGGGTCCTAAAATTTTCAAATCTTTGTATTTTCACCCAAAATTTTTAAAAATTTATAGTTTAGTAATTAATAGAGTAATAATGAACTAGAGTTACACTTCATAGTAATTTCACAGTAAAAGTTTGTATGACAGCAAATTTGTCAGAACATAATTAAGAAAATTTTTATAAGTTTTTTAATTTAACAAAAGAAAAATTAACATAAATTAATTTCTCCAAAAATTAAATTATTTAATTTAAATTTTAATGAAAACTGAACAAAAAAATTGAAGTGATTAAGTGATTCAGCATATGCATCAGTAACCTAAACAAATCCGACTAATCAACCCTGTGTTTGGCCTGAAACCCAACCTAAAAGTACTTGAGACTAAAATCGACCCAACATGTATTAAATCCTAATACAAATAAACCTAACTCAACTCAACTTGAACCCAAAATTCACTCAACCTGAACCCAAATGACCCAAACTAGACCCGAATTTATGCTAATCCGACAAAACCCGAATATGAATAGTTTGACCCAAACCTAACCCTACCAACCTAATTGCCATCCTTATATAAATTTTTTGGTACTATTTATAGTGTTATGTCTTGACAGACCGGGACTTGAGGAGGCATAGTCACTGACTCCTAATTCTTATGCACTTGGGGCAGCTTTTGCTCAAGTGAGGGTTTAAAGTAATGATCTCAGTGTATACTAGTTTTGACTACTTTATATACTAGGTGCCTCTAGTAGTGTCGTGCATCAGTTTGACCGGACAAAAGGTTTGCCTTTGGATGTTTTATAACTTGATTGACAAATAACTAATTAATGGCTAAATTTTCCCAGAGATCATCTAACTTATTTTCATGTACTAAATAAGTATATTTTCTTCGGTTTTCTCCTCTTAAAATGTTTTCCTTCATATAATGTATCCTAATTGAGTATCTTCCGACACTTTTGCCATTACCTTTGATCAAATCTCAATAAAAAATGCCTAGACAGCCCTAAGATTTTATTCATCTTGCTCATTGTATCCTAAAACTTATGAATCTAGCATCTCAACTACTCTCTTCACTTCAACTGCCCACTCCAAGCTCCAATTTATCTCTCCTCCAACCCACCCAAGATTCTCCCTTTTTTCCCTCACCAGGATTAGGATCTTGACTTTTCCCAAAGTCCAATTCTCAATTCAAAAAATATAAAAAGAAAGGATTTCAGTATCTTTTTAGGATCCTTTTGTTTCTGTTGATGCTGTATTATTGACTTGGGGACGATTTCGATTTTATGAAAGAAACAGACAAACTTGCGAAGACAAGGAATATTTTTGGCATATTTAGGATTTCTGGGAGTCATGGGCCGCATATGCTCGGAAGGGACTCAAGCAAACTATTACGTCCGCAAGAATCATCACAAAAAAAATCTTCCCAAAATGCTAAATGGTTCTCCATCATGCCATCGTCATGCCTCGAAGTTTTTACTGCAATCATCAACAGAGTAGATCGAGGGGCTTCCTGCGTCAAGTGCCAACCCAACTCAGCAGCTCAATATAGAGGCCTTATAGGTACTTAATGATAGGGTCAATTTATTTTAACTTAAGTTAATTTAATCTAAAATAATTTATTTTTATTTTTTATATTTTTTTACCTAAAATAAATTTTATTTGAAAGCTAATATTAAGTAGATGTAATAATCTATTTGAAAGTAAATTTTCATAACATTATTAAATTTGTATAAATTTTTCCATTTTAGGCATTAAAAAAAATTTATAAAAATTTAATAAAATTATAAAAATTATATTTTAAATAGATCATTGCACTTAAATAATATTAGCTTTCAAATAAAATTGATTCCAGACAAAGAATACATAAAACCAAAAATAAAATATTTTAAATTAAGTTAAATTAAAACAAATTGGCTCTTGGCTTTTACATTAGAATGTTGGCACTTGCACAAGGCTTGTCATAGAATTCTCCCCGTGAATGCTACGCCCGCTACAATCCATTGATTAGTGTAGACAACTTCAATTAGAGGGGTCTTCTGGTTCATGGATGTTGAGGCGCTAACAAAGTTAGCTAGTTGAAAGGACAAAACTACGAAATGAGGAAAAAGAGGGAGTGAGGGAAGAGTCTGGCCTACACTCCTCTAAGAGAATTCCAGCATTCTATTGGCACTTGAGAAAAGGGTAGAGGTGAAGTGGCCAAAACTATTGAACCTGCGCCAAACTAAGTAGCAGTATTGTTAGACCCATGGAGATCATAGGCATGAGATTGCAGAATGTAAAGAGATTGGGGAAGTTTTTAGGGGACTTCATCAAGGAGAGGAAGTTACAAGAATACAGGTAGAGGTAATCTACTTATAGGAGGGAGGAGCCTAGGCACTATGGTGATGATGATTGGGATAGGGATGGTCCTCAAAGAAGAGATGACAGGCAAGTACCAAGGGAATCTAACACCAAGATCCACATCCTATGATATAGGCCATCCACAAGATCCAAGGAGAGTCTTCTTTGGAACAATAAATGAAAGTCTTCAAGATAGTCCACATGGAATCTGTCAACCCCTAGAGGAGGTTTATCCAAGAGGATGGAAGCACAACGGTTGTCCCGCTCGCAGATCCCATTTTCACTACTAGGATTGAGAGTTATGGCATTGGCATTATCTTTCTAGATGAAAAATAAAAGCAATATTCTCATATTTATTGGAACGAACTAGCAGTGAAGAGGTCCTCATTGAGGGTCCTCCATGGACCCATATACAACATTAGGAGAGAGGAGGTCCTTACACTTCGACTAATCAACTTGTTAATAATACTTAAACGTACTCAACCAGAGTTCAGAAGACCCTACATGTCTTAAGAACAGTGGAATTCCGAGTCCTAGAAAATGCCATTTGCATATAATGCCCATATAGAGCATTCAACTCAAGAACAGTTCATATAATGTTAGGTGTAAAACTGTACTCCAACGTTTGCAACTCTTTGGGGGAGATCTAAGAATTTTTATTGACCATGCATTAGTTGAGAAGAATTACGTGTCCTCCCTAAAAGGGCTAGTGGAATTGGAAGGAACTTCGAAGAACCTTGGAGAGCCATAGAAAAAGGGTCCTCTCAAAGGAGTGATGATGCTGAACAAACTGAGCTGTTGGGAGAAAGGTGGAAAGGAAGAAAAGCTAAGCAACGCAACTTCAGTTTACTTACCAAAGCGCAAATTACAAGCTAGGCTCAACCACAATGCCCACTTTAAGTTTCCAGCGCTTGAAGACACGGATATTCCAGAAAGTTGGAGTGCAAGGAACATCTAGCCAAATTTCAGAAGCCCGAAAGTAATTTATACAACGAACCAATGTGAAACAAGCAATCCTTTTAGTCATGGTAAGTTTCTGCATCATCCTCGGCAAGGTCGTCATCCTCATCGTCAATGGGAATATCTTCACTGTAAGCATCTGAAAAACCGAAAATGCATCAGGCAAGAGGGAGGGAAAGGGACTCTTATTAACTAACCATACGTTTAAATTTCCTCTTGATATACAATGACAGTAGATACATGCAAAGGACGTATAAAGAACATTTTGATGTAACAATTAGGTAAGCACCAGACATTTAGAGAGAGTGCAAGCAACCCTTCGACCTTGGCATGCTTTTAGAGCTAATAGATTCTGTAACAAGTTAAACCTTTAAACCATCATCCAAATTGGGAGTCAAGGGTTGGATGTGATTCCAATGTTTGTTTTGCAAAAGGACTTTTTCCAAGCATTGTGCCACCTAATTCCAGTAATTTATTAGGCTGAGAACAAGCTTACAACATTTTGGCAATAGCAAGCATAGACACTTTTTCCAAGTTTACATTTTTCAGAACCGATCACTATTCTAGATGAAAATTGATGTAGCAAAAGCAAGAATGACATCTATAATATTAAATGGCTTAATACTTCTGATTATGATCCTTCAATAATTTTTGTACACTTCAGAACTAGTCATCAGCTTTCAAGGAGCCTGGCCTAATGATTTTGTTGTTTACAAGAATATCATTACCTTCAATTTCCTTTTCCTGTCAAGTTCTAATCTAAGCCTGTTCAGTTTCTTTTAAGGTTTAGGAGTTATTAGGTAATTAGACTATTGTTCTTTTTCTGACTCGTATTATTTAAGCCTTTTCATATCTCAGAAGTAATCAAAATTCTGAAGTTCTATATGAGCATTTAGTTAATTCTGTAATAATAGACTTCTGGGTGGTTAGAACTTATTATCAGCTTTATCTAGGATGAAGTGATGCAACCGAGATCTAGGTTTGATATTTAGTGACCCTGAGGAGTGAAGTTCAAACAATTTCTTATTAGGCTGTGACAAACATAGGTCCAGATGTAACCCTCTCCAGAGCATTAAAACCACTAGAACTGTATTCACCCCTAAACACCCCAAGTTAGTAGCTCCAACCCACCCCACCCCCTCAACCACCCAAACACACACATTCCTCATCCCAGTCTTACAGCAGATATCTTAAAGTAAAAACACAGGATTGGAGAACATACATTTATGACCGAAGGAATCAGGATTCTCTGTCAATTCAGCTAAGTTTGATGTTCTATCAAGAACATATGGAAGTTCCAAAAAATTCAAGAGAGCTTCTGTTTGAGGGTTCCGAGCATACCCTTCAGCCACTGGGGAAACAATTAGCTGTTAACAGAATATGAAGTGTCTGAAACGACTGCATTCCTACAAGGAAAAAGAAAAAAGAAAAGAAAAGGCTAAACATAGTTATACCAGAATCATTGCCAATAGCAACTGTCTGAGACGGACTGTATGGAGCCACTGTCTGTGAAAATTCAAAAGGTTTGGCCCCTCTTGCTTGCAACTGGCTTCCAACCCATTGACGACAATCAAGCAGATCAAGTTGTGTACTCCTATAAGGGAGACAATAGATTATTTATCAAAGACATAGAACAGTAATGAGAAGAGAAATGTGAGTAAAAATACTACTCTCCATACCCAAAGTTTCCCTTTCTGGCAGTTAAAGGGAAGACAGAATTGAACTTCCGTGTTATTGCTAGCCATTCTTCATCATACTGAATATTGTAAGGTCCTGGATCGGATTCGATTTCAACAATCTGTAAGATTCAAGCATGCCAAAAGTGAAAAAGCTACCATAAACCACTAAGGGACCAGATAAATGGTTGTAAAGATAATGACATACTTGTAGAAATTTACGTCCAGGAATGCACTTATCAAGAGCAAGGAACCTAGTAATAGGGCCACCTTTTCCATGTTCAACCAGAGCAGCAAACTTGCAATGCAAATGAGCTGAGAACCAATATGGTGGCTTCAGTTTTTCTAACAGCTGAGCAGCAGCTTTACTTCCAAGAGTTCCTTCTTGAATCTAACAATCATTTTCAAACAGTGCGGCCAACCAGAAATAGCAATTTAAAAAGCTTGTCATGAAACAGATGAAAATAAAAAAGAAAAAAAAAAGAACTCCACTTGTTGAGCAGTTCTGCCAAAAACGAGGAATCCAAAAAGAGTGTAAAAGCCATGTCAATACAACTTAATTTTCAGGTTATATAATCAGAAGAAAAAAAACATACGCAAGAAACTGCTCCAGCTACCCAATTATAGATGGCATAAATTTAACTATTAGTTGGGATTAACGCTGGTCAATTCATTGATTGATATATTTAATTTTTCACTCATCAGGCACTTATATCCATGTCTGAGCTGTTTGCAGTTACCTCGTCTTTGAAATGTTTTTTGTATCGAACAAGTTCCTTCCAGTTTCCAAAATTCGTAATGCCCAAAGGCCAGTCATGTGAAAGGAAAATATCAATTGGTTCTTCCACTTGCATCAGTTTGTGGACGTCGTACTCACGGACATGATAGACAGATCTGATTGTACTATCATTGTAAGGTGGTCTTTCAAAGTGTCCTGCTTGCCAACAAGCTGGCTTATGTCAGTTTACAGCTAGCAACTATGTTGTAGCTTGGTCTAAGGAACTAAATACAAAACTTGCATTAGCATTGACAATCTGAACATGGAAAAACATGAAACACATTGTGCAATAGAGATGATTATGCCGCAGCAACAGAAAGGCGCTCTTAATTCTCATAAAGGGAAAAATGCAAACAACAAAGGATGCATGTGAAAGTACCCAAATGATAATGCCGCGCATTGTAAATTCCAGAGAGCCCCCCGATTCGAACATTGCCAAACTTAACAACCCCAGCAAACCCCAGGAAGTATATATTAGGCGAAGTCCATCCCCCATAGTACCTAAAACAGGAAAAGCACAGTACTAGTAACTAGTGCTGACATTGAAGTATTTAACAAACACAGATACGCAAAAAATATCAAACATCTTGATCATGAGGCTGTCTAGACAATGGAACAAGGAAAACATCTTAAAAACTAATGGCAGTGAGGCTCTGATGGACGAAACAATACACTAACAAATCAAATTTGGACGATAAAATGGAAGAGCACTTACAATTCCCATAAATAATTGGAAGCTTCGTGATTTCCGCCTATGAATATGGTTGGAACTGGAGCAACTTCCTGACCCGAATAATACTTCCAGAATGACTTCATCTCTCGATATTTAGGGGGCACATTCAAGCTTTCCATGTCTTTCTCGTTCCTCACCGCCTAAACCAACCAAACAACAGCCAGACCAAAACTTGAAAAATTTCTGGATTTTGAGGGAATAGAAATGAGAATAAAATAGAAATGGTGAACAAGAAAAGAACCTGGAAGTCGCCACAGCACAGGAGAAGATCGATTTTAATGTTGTGATTGGTCTCCATGAATCTGATTGTCTCATAGACTTTATCCAGATCTCCATGCATGCATCCTTCTACAGCAATCTTCATCTTTTTCTATCCTCCGCAGCAATTCTACTGCAATCTAAACAGCTTCACTCTTCACAACTGTTAAGGTAAGCAAGGGTAACAAATCCAAGACTCTATTTAGAATCATTTTGGTTTTTCCAGACTCGTAAGATTCCACCAAAAAAGGCTTTTATACAGAATATGAAAAAAACCTGTCCATGTAACTTAACTTAACACAAAAAGCAACAAAGTCTGAAGAAATAATGAAAATAGAAAAGCCTTGAGATAAGACCTTAACTACTAGAAATGCAAGGCGAATTCCTTTCATTTTTAAAAATGCATTACGTTTTTTTTTATACTTTTTTTTCTTTCCAGAACAAATGCTATCTTGGGAAATTATTTTTTTATGAATTTATTCCCTTACCCAACCTTAGAGAAAAAAGGAAAAGAACTATTAATAAAACAGGCTTATACTTTACGAAAATGTTTGAATGGTGGTTTCCAGGATCCTTAAAGTGTAAGGTTTCTGTAGCTCCACAATCAAGAAATAATCATTATATGTGAAAATAAGTAGTTTTAAAGAACTGTGGGAAATGAACTTACTATATTTCCTGCACATAAAACGTTTTTTTTTTCTCCCCAGAAAGGTGAGAATAATATTATTAATAAAACACCCATTATGGAACAAAATCTACAAGTACAGAACACAAGATAAAGAGAGCCCAAACAAGCAAAACAAAACATGATTGCCTGTGACCGTAAACTAGCAAAGGTCAAAATGAAATTGCTTGCTACCATCCTCTGATGACCAAAACCTCTGCCTGATTAGCGTCAACAACACCAACAGGCCTCAAAATCCCACCAAATGCTCCAGGAACCAGTTTGTGTAAAATTTCCAGGTATAGCTCTTCTAAAGAGCACCCCAGAAACACTCACCAAATCCAGATGTGACATAAAGTTGACAATAGAGAAAGAACAGGTGGACAGCCATAGACCAAAAGCACATTCTTACCATAACAAGATCAGAAACCTGAAACTGCAATAGACCAATAGCTTGGCTCACTTCAAAGACTACACTATTGACCATAAACACGTCAGCAAAGAAAACTAACATTAACACTTCTCCACAAGGGTAAAAGCAAACTCAGATAGCCACCCCAACCAAAAATTATTCCAACAGTCAATGGTTCACACTTCTATATATCACAAATTCATTCACCAATACAATAATTCACATCATTAAATCCTTAAAAAATACATATATAACAAATACCCAGTATGGCAGTAGCTCCCTGTGCCTAGAGATGATAAATTATTCACGTTTTGATTTAACCTAAGCATCATACATTCATTCATCAATTCCAAATTCACATCTTTAAATCCTTTTTTTATAAAAAAAAAATGAAACACAGAACAGAGCTTAGCATGCCCACCGAAAACAGCAGCAGCTCCTCTGTCCCAAGATGACCGATTACTGAAGTTGAGTTCAGCCAAAATCGAACCCAATGATCGAACGAAAATCTCAGCACCCGACTGCTGCAAATTAGAATGCAGTCATTGTCACCAAGAAATTTCTTTATGGTTCTGAAATGGACAAGAAATGAATAAACAAAGAAATTGAAAGGGAAACATAGGAAAGGACTAAACCAATCTAACTCCTCGAAGCTGGCCGGTCGTCCTCAGCCACCAGTCGTCTCGTTCGAACAAGGTGCGAGGAGAGAAGCTCCCCGAAGTTGAACCGCTAATCGACCGAGAAGAGAGGTTCCAACCTTCCCAAAACGGCAGAGCTTTGCCCTCCTCAATCTTTGGGAAAGTTGCAAGAACCCCCCTGACATTTGGATTAACCTACATTTTTCTTCTTCTATTTTAGAAAACCTACACTTTACCTCCTAAATAGTCATATCAGTCAAAGTCACTGCCATGCAAGTTGGCCAAATGCCATGATTGTCCAACAAGATTTGAAAATTATGCAAATCAACCACAATATTAATTTCATGTTACCTCCAATCCATTTTCTCTAAATATATAATATATTTCTAATAAATTTTATATTTTTTAATAATTTCTATCTTTATAAATTTACTAATAATTTCTAGATATATAATATATTTCCATATTTATAAACCAATAGTTTATGCTTGTGATTAATATTAATATTTACTTGTTTAACATTTTATTCATTTTTCAATTAGTTCAAATAGAGAAGTATTATCTTTTGGGGCAAATATATTTTAGCTCAATCAAGCAACCACAAACCAAGAACTTCAAGTCCAAAGGCTCCACTAAGGTTTCCTAGGTTCCAAGACAAATACAAGGTATATGGCACTAAATTAACACTAACCCAACAAAACCCAAGCTTAATTGAGCTCAAGAAACATGAAATCATCAAGAATAAAAGCTTACCTTTCACCCAAAACCTTGCCCAAGCTGAAAAACGCCTCCAAGAGCTTCAACACCATGAAAAACAAGCAAACACAAGCTCCCTTTGACTTGGGCAACACAAAAGCCTTCAATTTCATGAAGAAATCTTGGTTTTGAAGAGGATTTAGTAAGAGAATAAGAGGAAGGAGAAGGGCTGTGAACTTGGGCTGGAAAATGGATGAATGGTGGCAGAAATTTGCCCCCCCAAATGTGTTTTAAACACAAATCCTCCCCCTCCCCAAAAAATTTTTAAAAAGTTACAAAAATACCTCTTCCCTAAATAGTAACTAGGTAATTGAAAACTTTAGCAAACTTAGCTAACTTGGGGTTTGGGTTTCAAAAACATCATTTTTTTAACTCCCGGGACTCATCCTAACCCTCCAGGGTGCAAAATGAACATTTTGCCCCCAAGCAAACCCAGTGCCATAAACCACTCGGATCCTACAAAACCTTTAATAACTTACTTGATTTTTGCTAATTCACCTCTAATTAAGGTATTTAAGCTAGGGATTTATGAACTTACCTCTCTTACCAAGCATTCCACTATGAGGGCTATAACACATTATCAGCCTTATAGGTATAAGATTGGAATGTTGGATGAAAATTCAAAGTTGATATTTATTTTTTCAGAGGATAAGAAAGTTTCTAAATTTAAATACGTGCATGTACATAACAAATTCATCCACGTGGCAGATTGTGACCCACCATGAAGGTAGCAAGCGCTACATAGACAAATTTCTGTCAGAAACAATGTCAGAATTGACGGTCGAGATCGAAATAGGACACGCTAATTGAGTTGGAGAACTTTAAGTGGCCAAAAAAGAATTATGGAACCACTTTAAGATGATCCTGAAAGTTAGTTGACTATATTTAGATTTTAATATCCTTAATTCATTGCTCAAACTAGAGACCCACTTGAGGTCTTTCACTGAGAATAAAAACCTCAAACTTATTGAATACACAACTAAATAGTAATTAAAAAAATAATACATGCGTAATATATTTATTGAATGCACAATTAAATTTCACATTTACTGAAGTAATATATTTTAAGAATTTTTTACTTTTAATTTTTTTTGTAAAAGATAAGTATAATTTATTATTTTTCTGATTGGGTAGGCTAAAAGGTTACAAAACATTAATTACCATTTGGCTAAAAAATATATGTCATTAATGATATAATGATATGTAATTAATGATGTGCTTAATTAATATATTATTTATATTATGCAATGCTAAAAATTGTAGAATGTGTAGATTTACTTCATATGGTGAAAATTAGCTTTCAAAATAAAATGAGATTAGCTAAAATATATTTGTCTTAAAAGATGATACTTCTCTATTTGAACTAATTGAAAAGTGAATAAATTGTTGAACAAGTAAATATTAATATTAATCACAAACATAAACTATTGGTTTATAAATTTGGAAATATATTATAGATCTAGTAATTATTAGTAAATTTATAAAGATAGAAATTATCTAGAAATATAGAATTTATTAGAAATATATTATATATTTAGAGAAAATTGATTGGAGGTAGCATGAAATGAATATTATGGTTGATTTGCATAATTTGCAAATCTTATTGGGCAATCATAGCATTTGGCCAACTTCCATAAAAATAAATTTGACTGATGTGACTATTCTAAGGGCAAAGTGTAGGTTTTTTAAAATAGAGGGAGGCAAGGGAGGCGACTGTCGGTTAAGCAAAATGTTAGGAGGGTTCTTGTAACTTTCTCTTAATCTTTTTGCAGGGTGTAAGCATTTTAATTGAACCTGGAACCCAAATCTAAATATCGGGTTAGAGTAGGGTTAGTGAGTAGGAAAAGTGCAATTGAAGTTAAGCCAAACCCAACCTGTTCTGAAAAAGCAGATATAGTGTTCGTTGGGTTGGTTCTACTCAAACCTGAATCGACCCGAAATTAATATTCCCTTCCCACTTCTTAGGCCCAATCAATCCTAAGCCCAACTCATAACTATGAACTATCCTTAGCCCTAACCCACATCTAGTCTTCACCCATCGGTTTCTACATTCCACCCTGCCACTTCCTCTTGCCTCAATTCTAAGGGTTTAAATGAACAAAACGTTCAGTGAACTGTTCATGAACCGTTCAGCATGAGTTCATTTATATTCATTTATTAAGCTAAATGAATGAACACGAACACAATTTTTTGTTTGTTTATTTAAACAAACAAACACGAACAAGCCTATGTTCACGAACAGTTCGATTATGTTCACGAACAGTTCGATTATTGTTCGTTTATGTTTGTTCGTTGTTCATGTATGTATTTATGTTCGTTCATTTACGTTCATTCATTTATATTTGTTTAAATCGTTCACAAACATATTGTATACTGTCGTGCTTGTGACTTACAAGTCCATTCAGCCACTACTTAGACTTGTGTCTTTCAAGGCAGCTTTAATGCAACTTTTTAGCTAGTTCTTAGAACCTTTATGACCTCAAAAATCCTAGCCAAAGACCTGCTTAAGCATCAAGACACATACAAAACTAAAAGAAGCCAACAAAACCAAAACCACAACCAAGCATGGTGGCGTATGGTAGGACAACGATGGTGCTTTTAGTGTGATGCTTTCTTATTTCTTGTTGCCATCTTATCTTTTACAATCTGGCCAAACCTCTAGCAAAGCATCCTATAACCACCAAAAAGAAAGAAGGCAAAGAAAAACAAAAACAAGTCCAAGCGGTATGCCAACAAGTAAAGGTAAAACATAAAAAACTAGAGGGTAAACTACAAAATTTGCCCATACCAGAAAGAAAATGGGGTTACATATCTATGGATTTCCTGGTAAGCATGTCTGTGACAAGAAAAAAGCATGATACGATCAGGGTGATTGTGGATAGACTTACAAAGTCAGTCTATTTTTTACCTATTAATCTCATAGATCCTCTAGATAGACTGGCACAGTTGTACATTAAAGAAATAGTAAGATTGCATGGCATCCCAGATGACATAGTTTCAAACAAAGACCCAAGGTTTGTGTCTAGATTTTGGAAATCACTACATCTGGCCTTGGGTACTTAGTTGAAATTAAGTTCAGCTTACCACCCCCAAACTGATGGGCAAACAGAAAAAACCATACAAATTCTTGAAGATATGTTAAGGTACTGTGTATTGGACTTTAAAGGAGAATGGGATCAACTCCTACCCTTGATAGAGTTCTCCTACAACAACAGCTATCATTTAGTGATAAAAATAACACCTTATGAAGCTCTGTATGAGTGGAAATGTATAGTTCTTCATTGTTGTTAAGATCCTAAGGATAAGGTGGAAATAAGACCAAAACTAATCCAATAAACTACTGAAAAAATCAAAATAATCCAAGAAAGAATCAAAGCTACCAATGATAGAGAGCAAGCCTATGCCAATCAAAGAAGGAAAAGAGACTTAAAGTTCCAAATAGGAGACTATGTATGGATTAAAGTCTTTCCTATGAAGGGAGTCATGATATTTGGAAAGAAAGGTAAACTAGCCCCTAGATATATTAGACCATTCCAAGTAATGTCCAGGATTGGCAAAGTGGCATGAGTTAGGTCACATACATGATACTTTTCATGTTAGTATGCTTAAGAAGTACTTATCTAACCCACAACAAGCTATACCAACTTCTAATATCCCAATGACCCCTTATTCTTACTTATGAAGAAGAACCCATAAAAGTTCTAGCCAAGGATGTGAAGAAATTGAAGAGTACATGGATAAACATGGTGAAAATCCAATGGTTTCACCATTTTGAGCAAGAAGCTACTGGGGAAACAAAGACTGAAATGCTCAAAAGATACCCAAGGCAATTTCCCATCATACTTAAGAATTTAAAGGACCAAATTCTTTAAGGGGGAAAAAGTGTCATGCCTGTGACTTGCATAGGCCAAGGGTTGTGATTCTATATGAATATGATGAGTACAATGATGTGAAGAGATGATGCAAGTCATGAAACACAAGGGGAAAAGAAACATACAAGACTAAGTACTTCTATTGTGCCCTAGAGACATGCTAAGGGCACATCGGTGGAACATGAAAGAATAGTGCTTTATTCTTGAGCCAAAAATGACTAAAATGTGGTGCCATGTTGGGTCTTGAGGTAAAGACTCATAATTTGAGGAAAGATTGTAAAAGACCAAAGGCACCCAAAGGAAACCAATGAGGGCCACAAAAAGGGGCTCTCAGGTGCACTATTGCGTGCACTCAGGTAAGAATTGGAGGCTTTAAAGCCTAAATTTTTAATGGGGATTATGTGAGCTCAATGCCTAATAATAAGATACAAATAAAGGCATCCACATAAGCCCAAGAAATGTGAAGAACACATGAGAAAGAACAAGAGCACTTTAGGGTGCACTAAAAGACCCTTAGATGCACCTTTGTGTGCAACCATGAGTAGGTGAAGGCTTTAAAGCCTAATTTCTTGAAAAGAATTGCATGAGGTTGATGCTTATCATTAAAATGAGAATAAGGGCTACAAGGTGGGCTAAGAGAAGGTGAAAAACACAAGGAACCTATGGAAGCACCTCAGAGTACACTAAGGAGCTCTCAGATGCACTCTAAGTGTACCTATGTTCAATTTAAAGTTTGAGGGCCTAATTGGCCAAATTAATACATGAAGTAAGTTATTAAAACATGCCACTTGAATAGAAAAACAAGAAAAAAATGAAATATTAAGTGATTTGAGCAACTTGGAAGGAGATTAGACCAAGGACTAGTCAAAGTCCTTGGCCACCAAGTCTATTTGGCCACCACTTGGACTTGTGTCTTTCAAGGCAGCTTCTTAGCTAGTTTTTGGCACCTTTATGACCTTAAAAATCCTAGCCAAAGACCTACTTAAGCACTGAGACACATACAAAACTAAAAAAAAGCCAATAAAGTCAAAACCAAAACTAAGCATGGTGGCATATGGTAGGCCAACGATGATGCTTTTGGTAGGTTGATGCTTTCTTGTTTCTTGCTGCCATCTTATCCTCTACAACCTGGCAAAACCTCTAGAAAAGCATCTTAGAGCCACTGAAAATAAACAAGGCAAAGAAGAACAAAATTAAAGCCAAACCGAGACATGGTGATGCAAAGCTAGTTCATGGTGGCACCTATGATATATGATGTGTGATCAAGCTTCCTTGCTACCTTTTTAACCATAGGTAAGGACCCATATAAAACTTATTCTCTTATATTTTTGATGCCCCAAGGCATCTTCGTTTGCTGTCATGTTGACAGGTGGAGAGACTTCCTAAGGAGGCGAGCGCCTGGAGCTCTGGTTTCCCAGCTGAGTGTGCCTGAAAAGCTCAAAGAAGAGGTTAGGAGGTCCCCGGTTTGCTTTTCCGGGGAGGACCCTCCGACACCCAAGTCAGTTTTCTGAGTGAAAGTGGAGGAAGAACACTAAGGGATCAAGTGTCTTGCCTGTTTTGTGTTTTCTCAAAGGGAGGAAAATGCCCATCCTTTGCCCAGTCCCATTTCCTAGTATTTATAGGAGTAGCTGGTCCGTTCAGATCATGACACATGTTCGGTCGGATTTGATCTATACTTTTGGACCTAGGGGACAGGCAGCCGTTTGCAGCCTCCTTTAGCCCTGGACCCGGACAGGTTGCGTCAGGACTGGGGCGGCTGCGGCGTGTCAGTTCACCGTTCAGATGTGACGTGTAGGGCTTGTGGGCGACATGTCAGAGGCTCCTTAAATGCTCATACCGTACTCCCGAGGTCCCCTGGGCGAGGTCGCCCTTCGGTGCGTGCACCCTCTTCGGATTCTATCCGGCCTTCCGTGCAAGCACCTCCTTCGGGATCTATCCCACAGTTCTGGGAGTTCCCTTGATGAACACCTTCTTCGGGACTCACACCCATAGTTCGGGGATTCCCTTGTTCAGGTGTTTCTTGTTCGGGGAAGACCTCTTCGGGGCCTCTGCCTTCGGGGAGATTCTCCCTTGCTTCAGAGAGATGGCTCTCTTACCTGAAGACGGTCAGTTTGGCCCCTCGATGGAGACGGTGTTGTCCTCGGAATTCCTGACGAGCTAACCGAAGTCTCGAGCTCATAGTGTTTGACTTCGCACCTTCCGAGGTCAATGAAAAGATCCTCTCTTGGGTGACGTCAGACTCCTCGGCCAATATTCTGGCAGGGAGTTACTACCGAGGAGGCAATAGCCTTTGGCTATCACAGGCCCCCCTCCGAAAAGCCGAAGTAAGAAACTTTGGTTCATCGGTTTTCGGGTCCTGTGGTTGTGATATCTGTGCCGAAGACGCCTTCTTCTGCCTGGAGCGATGGGCAGCCCTTTTTGCGTCCTCAAGGCGCGAGAAGATAGGCTATCCCTGCGCCGAAGATACACATTCTGCCCGAAGTCACAGGCTATCTCTTGGTGTCCTTGTGGCAAGGGGAAATAGGATAACCTTGTACCGAAGATAGACGTTTTGCCCGAAGTCACAGGCTGTCTTGTGGTGTCTTCGAGGTAACCTACTTTTTTGCCTTTATAGGTCTGCTCATGCGTCGCGTCCTGTATCCAGCAGAGTCAGTCTAGGGCGGCGCCTCTAGACCAAACGGTGTCAGAGGGCGTGCACGACGTGATGGACGACACGTGGCACGCTTTTATTGGGTAAGAATGCACTGAGTATGGCTGGCACGACTTTTCAGGCGCTCATAGCAGTTATGGCGACGCTTCGCCTTTCGAGGGGTACTAATGACGACGGTTCTCCTGGCCTTCTTGGCCTATATATATCAGTCCTGTCATAACCCTCTTTCTTCTTCTGCTTTTGCTTTCTTTTGCCATCTAATTCTCTCCCGATTTTCCGCGGCGGTTCTCCTTTTTCAGGCGTTTTTCCGACCACTTTTCACGACGGCTTCTAGGAATCCAAATTCCGGCAAGACCTTTGGTGGGTTTTAGTCCTTTTGCTTTTTTCAAAGCTTCTTCTTTGTTTTTCCCGAACTCATTTTCCTTGTTTTTCCCGAACTCGTTTTCATCATGTCTGTTCCCGAGAGTTGGCAACCTCTTCTTTCTCAACCTTGCTGCACTACTGCGGCGAAACTAGCGAAGTGGAAGAAAAAGTTTTTCTTACCCTCTTACTCTGTGACGAGGTGGCCCCGTCCTGACCAATTTCCTTTCTCCAACCGAAGTGATGAAATCACCGTTTTCCGAGCCCAACTGAAGGCCGGACTTCGGTATCCCCCCCCGGAGATGGTTAGCGCGTTCTGCAACTTCCATGGCATTGCCGTTAACCAACTCCCACCGAACTCGTACTGCTATTTCAACGCCTTCCTCTGTATGTGCGGCGTTTTCAAAATAAAACCTCACTTTGTAGTTTTTCTTCAGTACTACAAGCTCTTCGTGGTCCTGAAGGGTGGCTTCTACTTTATGCTACCTCAGGGATCCGGGAGCAAAAAGTATACGTTCACCTTCGCCACCAAAGACAGCTGGCGAGGGTGGCAACAAAAATTCTTTTTCCTGAAGAAGTCGGAGGCTTGGTCGCACGTCCCGACCAAGTGGGCTCAGGGGAGGCTCAAGATGGATGTTGTTGACCCGAAGATACTGCTAGACGCCGACGTAGCACCTATCTTCGAGGACTTCGACAGGCGCATCCGGGCCGTCTCTGACTGGGCTGCCGAGGTCTCTCCTCGTGCCCTTTACCCCTTTCCGATCAACTGGAGGCTCATGACCGAAGAGGTCCTTCGGGAACTCAAGGTGGTAAAGGAGCATGTGACAGACCTCAACATGCCGAAACCGGCTTCTTCGGGGAAGGACTCCTGGCTCGTGAAACTCCTTCGGGGGAAAGAGACTTATGAGTCTTTTTACGAAAGTAAGTTACTTTCTCATTTTTTCCTTCATAACTTCATCTTGGACTTACACTGATCTTCTCTTCCTTTTTTCAGAGATGGGCGACGACGCGGCTGCCTTCTACAAGGCTCTTTTTACCGGGCAGGCCCAGAGGGGCGAACAGACAAAGAAGGCAGCCTCTCGGAGGCGGAAGCAGACTTCGGGCGGCCCTCCCCCCAAACGGGCAAAGAAAGCTGCTCCTTCCTCTCTTCTGCAAATTCCGGAGGAGGTAGGCGAGGAGCCCGGAGACCTTGCTGCCCCTTTGCCCGAGGTTCCTTCAGTCGACGTCCCTTCTTTCGACGCCCTTCCTCAAAGCCCCACGTCTTCGCATGCTCTTCTGGAGGGCGATGAGGAGGAGACCCCTTCTGCCGAGGAACGGTGTCAAATAAAAAGCAAGGGGATCTCTACTAAGGCGACGTCGATTCTTGACGACGACGTTACCGAGGTGCCAGCAGGTTTGTACTTTGTCGAAGAACCCTTTTCTTCTCTTGTAAATCCTTAAGGGTTTTCTGGCCTTAACCAATTTTCCTGCCTTGTTGCGCAGCGGAGGTGGCCGCTCCTGACTGGGTTGCCGAACACGCCTGCAAGAGGGCCCTTCGGGATGCCCAAGTCCCGGCAGGGAAAGTTCCGAAGGAGCCCTTCTGGACGTTTACGGAGGACATGAATATGTACTCCGAGGACTGTCCCGAGATGGCCAGGCAGATGTGCAAAGGGGTTTTTACTGAGGCCTCTTACAAGGCCCTTACTGAGGCTTACCCTGGCGACATCTCTTTGGCCGCCCAACTCACTGAACATGCCGCCCAGGTATGCTTCACTGTTTCCTTAGTGCCAATTTTGCCTTTGCTTTTTACTTAGCATCATTTTCCCTTTGTTTGCTTTTTTTGCAGCTGATGGGGTATGCCGGGTTGCTCCGTGTTCGGGTGGCGCGAGAGACAGAACGGAGGGCGTCACTGTGGGACCTTTACACCAAGACGAAGGCCCAGTGTTCGGCGTTGGCTGCCGATAATGCTCAGCTGAAGCAGTCTTCGGAGAAGGAAATTGCTGAACTTCGGGAGGGGTTCATAAAAGAGAAAGAGGAACTTGAGAAAGGCACCTCCTAGAAACTTTCCGACCTCGGCTCTCGGATGGCGGAGCTGACTTCGACCGTAGAAGCGATTCAAAAGGATAAGTCAGAAAGTGACGCAATCCTTGCGAAGACGCTCGAGGAAAAGGCCCAGCTCGAAGCCGAGGTCGCATCTCTGAAGAAGCCTTCAGAAGAGAAGAAGAAGATGAAGGCATTGAAGAGAAAGCTTAAGGATCTGGAGAAGGATTACGCGGATCTGGAGAAGGACCATGTAGATTTGGCGGTCAAGAAGCGGGAGTCCGATGATATGACGAAGTTGGGCTTTCAGGACGGCTTCTGTCTTGCTCGGCACCAAATTCTGCAGAAGTTTCCAGATTTCGACCTCTCCTTCCTGGAAGGCATGAACATCCCGAAGGAGCCTCGGTGGACTTGGTCCAAGATCGAGCACTTGAAACTGCCTCCTTCTTTCTCGGCGCCGAAGGCTGCTGATAAAAGCACAGAGGCTGGCAGTTCTCAAGACGCCGAGGTTCCTTAGTTTGTACTAGGGCCTTTTGTCTTCATTTTCTTCTTGTTTTTTGTAGTCTTTCAGCAACTTTCTTCTCTGTAAGCACTCTTTGGCTCAATAGATAAAAATTTGGCTAAGTATTTTTGCCAGATTCTTTTTTCCCGAACATATTCGCTCAAGGGACTTCGGAAAACCATACTTTTGCTTTCCTTTGTCCCGAACATATTCGCTCAAGGGACTTCGGAAAACCATACTCTTGCTTTCCTTTGTCCCGAACATATTCGCTCAAGGGACTTCGGAAAACCATACTTTTGCTTTCCTTTGTCCCGAACATATTCGCTCAAGAGACTTCGAAAAACCATACTTTTGCTTTCCTTTGTCCCGAACATATTCGCTCAAGAGACTTCGGAAAACTTACTTTTGCTTTCCTCGGCGATTGCTTTCGTGAGATTCTTGTTTTGTACTTCTTCAGAACTTTTTACTTAGACAAATTTGTCCAACTTGTGCAATACAACCTTCCCACCAAACGTTTTAGGCATAGAATTTTTTCAAGGCCTCTGAGTGCCAAGTGTTTTTTAATTCTATGCCTTCGGCATCACCGAGCTTATAAACTCCTTTTTGTACTTCGGCAAGTACCAGGTACGGTCCTTCCCAATTTGCGCGAAGTACCCCGTGGGATGACTTTCGAGGTGCAAATTCAGCCTTTCGGAGAACGAGATCTCCCTTCTTTATTCCTTTTGGCCTGGCGCGTAGATTTATGGCTGCTGCCACTCTTTGCTGGAAAGTTTTTCTTCTCAGCTCGGCTACTTCTCTGTGTTCGCTGACGAGGTCGAGCTTGGTTCTCAGGCCGAGGTCATTTCCTTTTTCATCGAACGCTTGGACTCGTATTGATGGTTGTACTACCTCGACAGGGATGATGGCCTCTGTGCCGAAGACGAGTGAAAAGGGAGTTTCCCCTGTGGCTCTTCGGGGTGTTGTTCGGTAACTCCATAACACACTTTGGAGTTCTCCTGGCCATTTCCCTTTTGCTTCTCCCAATCTCTTTTTCAGACCATCTTTTATGGTCCTGTTAGATACTTCCACCTGCCCATTACTTTGGGGGTGAGCTACAGGGGCGAAGTGCATTTTTGTCCCGAGGTCGCTAATGAACTCTTGGAATCCTTTGTCTGTGAACTGGGATCCATTGTCCGCTACGAGTACCCTCGGTATGCCGAATCTGCATACGATGTTTTTCCATACGAACTTCTGCACTTCTTTTGCCGAGATAGTTGTCAGAGGTTCTGCCTCGACCCACTTAGAGAAATAGTCAACTGCTACTACGCAGAACTTTACGCCTCCAGGCGCCGTTGGGAGTGGCCCAATGAGATCTATGCCCCAAACTGCGAAGGGCCAAGGATAGTCTGCCGAAGTCACGAACTCTGAGGGTGTTCTTTGGATGTTCGCATGTCTCTGGCAACTCCCACATTTCCGGACGAACTGCTTGGCGTCCTTTCTCAGTGTAGGCCAGAAGTATCCTTGGCGAAGTATCACTGCTGCGAGGGCGTCGGTTCCGATGTGCGAACCACAGGCACCTTCGTGAACTTCTTCGAAGATCGTTTCAGTATCCTCTTCACTAACACACCTCTGTAGTGGATTTGCATATCCTTGCCGATATAGTTCTTCTCCAATTAAGAAGAAACGTCCGGAGCGCCTTCGCACTTTTGCGGCTTCGCTGGGGTCTTCGGGGAGTGTGTTGGTTGCGAGATACGTTTTGATTGGTTCTTTCCATCCTTTTCCCGAGGTCTCTATGCTTAACACCGCGATGCTGGGGTGGCTTAGCACTTCGGTGCAAGTTTTGGACTTCGCCAAACAGTCTGCCTCAGCATTTTCTCGTCGGGGTACGTTCTCGATTTTCACGACGTCGAACTCCCGAATAAGCTTTGTTACCAACTCATGGTATTTCGCCAAGGTCGGGTCTTTCGCGCCATAGTCCCCTGCCATTTGCCGGACCACCAGCTGGGAATCACTATGGGCTTTCAAGTTTCTCACACCAATTTTTCTGGCCAGGCGTAATCCTGCTATGAGGGCCTCATACTCGGTCATATTGTTGGTGGCGTTGAAACTGAACTTGATGGCCTTCATTATTTCTAGGCCTTCGGGGCCTCTGATAATCACTCCAGCTCCCTGGTGTTCGAATCCTGAGGCCCCGTCAACATATAACGTCCATTCTGGCTCGTCTTCGCCCAAAAACGAATGTCCCTCCTCGGTGTTTGGTACTTCGGCGATGAAGTCCGCCAAAGCTTGAGCTTTTATAGCTTTCCGGGGTTCATACGTGATGTCGTGTTCGCCAAGCTCTATACACCACTTGGAAAGCCTTCCCGAGTGATCAACTTTCCTCATAACATCCCGTAGAGGCAGGGTACTTCGGACGATAATGGGGTGAGCCTGAAAGTATGGCCGCAGCCTTCTCCCTGCAAGCACTAAGGCATATATAGCTTTTTGAAGCAAAGGGTACTTGACTTCAGCGTCGTGCAAGGACTTGCTGACATAGTAGACCGGCCATTGCTTTGGCCCTTCTTCTTTCACGAGGACCGAGCTCACAGCTTTTTCGGTGACGGTGAGGTATAATACGAGGGGCTCTCCCTCCCGAGGTTGCCGCAGGGTCGGCAGGCTGGCTAAGTAGACTTTGAGTTCTTCCCAGGCTTTTTGGCAATCTTCATCCCAAGGATGACCATTCCTTCCGAGGTCGCCTTCCATCTTTGCTGTCTTTGTGAGAACTTTGAAAAAGGGTCGACACCTATCTCCGTACCTGGAAATAAACCTACTCAGAGAGGTTATTCTTCCGGTGAGTCTTTGCACGTCTTTGACTGTGGCAGGAGTTCGGAATTCAAGCAGAGCCTTAATCTTCTTCTCGGGGTTAGCATCGATGCCTCTTTCGTATACCATGTACCCAAGGAACTTTCCCGAGGTCACCCCGAAGATGCATTTCTCAGGATTAAGGCGGATCCCGAAGGCTCTGAGTTTTTGGAAGGTTTCCTCTAAATCTGCAACGTGGTAGCCAGGCAGTTTGCTTTTGACTATCATATCATCAACATACACCTCCATGTTCCTCCCCATTTGGTCTTTGAAGACTTTGTTCATCAGCCTCTGGTAGGTGGCTCCTGCATTTTTGAGTCCGAAGGGCATCCTGATATAGCAATATGTTCCTCCCTCAGTGATGAAGGCAGTCTTCTCTTCATCTTCGGGGTCCATCCTTATCTGATGATATCCACTGAAAGCGTCCAGGAAACTTAGGAGCCCGTACTCGGCAGTTGAGTCTACCAGTTGGTCTATTGGCGGAAGAGGATATGAATCTTTCGGGCAAGCATCGTTCAAATTTCTGAAGTCGATGCACATCCGGAGCTTACTACTTCCTTCTTTTGTGGCAATTACCACGTTGCTTAGCCATTCAGGGTAGTTTACCTCCCGGATAATGCTAGCGTCTATCAGACGCTGGACTTCGGTTTTGACGAAGTCACTTTTGTGAGCTGAGATGCTCCGTTTCTTTTGCCGGACAGGTTTTATTTCTGGACTCGCTTTGAGGCTATGCTGGATTACGCGAGGGTTTACCCCTGGCATGTCCTTCGGCGAGTAGGAGAACAGATCTTTATTTGCGAGCAGAAAAGATACAAGTTTTTCCTTGTCTCCTTCGGCCATGCTTTTCCCTATTCGGGTATTATGGCCTGGGACAAGCTCTACTTCTTCTGTTTTCGCTCTTGAGGGATCTTCTGCCTCGCCCCTTTCCAGCTCTTTTGCTTCTACAGCATGTGCTAAGTTGCTTGCTGGAGCCTTTCGTGCTCTGACGAACACCTTTCTTACCTCGCCTTGATCAATGAAGATCTTTGCATCTCCTTCCTTGGTGGCGAAGGTGACGGTCAAGTACTTTACATCTGGACGAATGTGCAGATTTCCCTGTGTCTGTCTGCCGAGGATGGCATTGTATGACGAAAGAACGTCCATGACTATGAATCTTGTCATGGTAGAGGCGAACAACTCAGCAGTTCCTTTCTCCGAAGTTCCTTTCATCATCAAGGGGAGGTCGATCCACCCGAGGACAGGTAGCTCAGATGGTCCTACGCCGAACGTGGGTGAAGTAACAGCCTTGAGGTCACTCCTGGATACGCCCAAGCTTGGCAGCAAATGTGAGAACAAGACGTCTGCGTTTGACCCATCGTCCAGCAGTACCCTCTTGACGTCCCAGTTTCCTATCCTCGTCATTATCAGCAATGGATCGTCATGGGGAAATACGATGGTGGAGCCATCCTTGCGGGCCAATTTTTTCGTTGGGCTCTGAAATTCCATCACCGCTATCTCTCTGGCCCTTCTTTTTCTTTCCGAGGATGGAAGTCCGGTTGTGATCGTCTGTATTACTCCTGCCGAAGGTGGAGGACGCCTTCTCGGACTTCGGTTCCTTCGCCTGTCTGAATCGTAATCCTTGTCATCGGGATTTCCTTCTTCCTCTTTTTTCGCCTTCGGGGAAGGCATTCTCAAATAACGCCGAAGCTGGCCCTGCTTTATCAGTGATTCGATGTACTTTTTCAGCTGAAAGCAGTCTTCGGTGTCATGACCGTGATCACGGTGGAATTGACAGAACTTCTTCATGTTCCTTCTGTTGTCAGCAGTCATGCCCCTCGGTCGTTGGATTTGAGCCCCCTGTTTTTCCAACGCCATGAGGACGTTAGCCCTCGTGGTGCTCAGAGGTGTAAAGTTTTGGGGCTTCCTTCCCCCTACTCGCATTCTCCGAGGTCGGCCTAACTGTTCCGTTGGGCACCGGGTTTGCTGGCTGGACCCTTCGCCGCGAGCGTGAATATGGTCAGCCTTCGGTCCAGTCATTCTTAGCTCTTCGGCTGTCATATGTTGTTCAGCCCTTCGGTAGAATTCTCCCAGTGTGTCCGGGGGATCTTTGGAGAATTCATAAAACAAGTGCAAATCCCTCCGGAGGCCCCTCGTCATGGCGAGGATGCGGATTTCGGGACGAAAGTCCGGAACACTGAGGGCCTCTCTGTTGAACCTCTCGACATAGTCACGGATGGTCTCCCCGTTTCTTTGTGCTATGTCAAACATCTGGACGGGCATCTTCGCCGTCGGCTTACTCCCAATGAACTGTTGGGTGAACGCTGTGGACAGCTCCTGGAACCCCCTGATGTTTCCGGGAGGCAGGGAATTGTACCAGGCAGTTGCTGGTCCTGCGAGGGTGACTTCAAAGCACTTGCAGAGTGTAGCATCATCAGCCCCATGTAGCACCATGCTGCGTTTGTACTTTGTTAGGTGGGCCTGGGGATCAGTCCGACCCTCATAGGTCTCTAGCCGAGGTAGCCTGAAGTCACTTGGCATGGCCGCCTCGACCACTGTTCGGGTGAAAGGAGTTTCATCTCCAGAGACAGTTTCAGTTAGCCTGGCCTAAACAGGCTTGCGTGCCACCTGCTGTTCCACTCTCTCCAGTCTTGCCAAGACTTTCTCCAGGAGGAGCGCAGCACTGGGCTCCTCCTCCTGGTGCTCTGAGGTTCTTTGGTAAGAGGACTGTTGCCGTCTTTTCAGGGAGCGACTTCGGTACCGAGGTGAGGGGGACCTTGCCTCTGGTGACAAACTTCTTCTGGACGGGATTTCGGGTCGTTCAGTCCTCGCTTTTTCCGCCAGCCGTGCTCCGAGGGGCAAGTTATCTATCGAGGACTCTTCCCGTGGCTCCCTACTTCCCGAGCTATGATGGGTTGCCCTTGGGCTTTTCTCCCGAGGTCGTGCTGCCGAAGTGGGTTTTTGCGCCTGGGCTGGTTGCGGCCACCTTCGGTCTATCTGTTGTGTCATTTCAGCCACAACAGACCTCTGAAAGTCTCGTAAAAAACCCATGGTGATGACAAGAGGGCGTTCCTCTTCAGGCAAGGAAGTCTCTGGGGGACTTTGTTCGGTAGCTGGTTGGGTCTCAGGCGCGGACGGGGACTTCGGGAGTCCTTTGTCCTTCGAACGCCGAGTTTCGACAACCGCTACCTGGGAGTAGTTTCCCACAGACGGCGCCAAATGATGCCCCAAGGCATCTTCGTTTGCTGTCATGTTGGCAGGTGGAAAGACTTCCTGAGGAGGCGAGCACCTAGAGCTCTGGTTTCCCAGTTGAGTGTGCCTGAAAAGCTCAAAGAAGAGGTTAGGAGGTCCCCGATTTGCTTTTCCGGGGAGGACCCTCCGACGCCCAAGTCAGTTTTCTGAGTGAAAGTGGAGGAAGAACACTAAGGGATCAAGTGTCTTGCCTGTTTTGTGTTTTCTCAGAGGGAGGAAAATGCCCATCCTTTGCCCAGTCCCATTTCCTAGTATTTATAGGAGTAGTTGGTCCGTTCAGATCATGACACGTGTTCGGTCGGATTTGATCTATACTTTTGGACCTAGGGGACAGGCAGCCGTTTGCAGCCTCCTTTAGCCCTGGACCCGGACAGGTTGCGTCAGGACTGGGGCGGCTGCGGCGTGTCAGTTCACCGTTCAGATGTGACGTGTAGGGCTTGTGGGCGACATGTCAGAGGCTCCTTAAATGCTCATATCGTACTCCCGAGGTCCCCTGGGCGAGGTCGCCCTTCGGTGCGTGCACCCTCTTCGGATTCTATCCGTCCTTCCGTGCAAGCACCTCCTTCGGGATCTATCCCACAGTTCTGGGAGTTCCCTTGGTGAACACCTTCTTCGGGACTCACACCCATAGTTCGGGGATTCCCTTGTTCAGGTGTTTCTTGTTCGGGGAAGACCTCTTCGGGGCCTCTGCCTTCGGGGAGATTCTCCCTTGCTTCAGAGAGATGGCTCTCTTACCCGAAGACGGTCAGTTTGGCCCCTCGATGGAGACGGTGTTGTCCTCGGAATTCCTGACGAGCTAACCGAAGTCTCGAGCTCATAGTGTTTGACTTCGCACCTTCCGAGGTCAATGAAAAGATCCTCTCTTGGGTGACGTCAGACTCCTCGGCCAATATTCTGGCAGGGAGTTACTACCGAGGAGGCAATAGCCTTTGGCTATCAATTTTGAAGGGGAAAGAGCTACTCGAGAGGATGGCTATAGCCAAAGGAACCTATAGGCTATGTAATGGGCTATGTGTGCTTTAAGCACTATGGTAAGCTAGCTAGTTTGCTTTTGGCAAGCATAAGGTTTTTGTTCAAGTTTGGCTGAGTTTGATCAACCACCTAGAGCTCTATGTTAATTAAATCTAATTGAAGTGATCACATGAAGAAATTGAAAGAAAATCATGCTTGATATATTAAGGAAACCGTGTGTGTGTGGTGTGTGTGTTTGTGTGCTTTTCTGTTTGTATGCGTGTGCTAACCTTTGATTTGTATATATAAGCATCATGTATTATCTTGAATATGCTATTTTTGGTGTCTTCTTTGTCTTTAGATGCAGGTTATTAAGTAAAATTAGAGGTTTATATATATAGCAATGCTATAAACATTGTGAAGGCACTAGGTGCTGAATTTGGGTTCTTACTAAGTACCTATGTACTCACGCCCTATTTTGCCCATTTCAAGTAAAGAAGTGTAAGAATGAAAAAGCTAAAGAACCTCTGAAAGAGATCTACGTATATAGAGGTATATTCTGGATTTATGGCTTATGAAAAATGAAGCATGGAAAAGTTCACAAGATTAAACTAAAGGTTGCGATGTGTGTTGGTTTGTAGGCCTTAATGGCTGTTGTAGGACTTGTGGTGTTTGGGTCCATCCTAGTATAGGTTAAAGCTAGAAGAATAATAAAACAGTTATGGCCTAAGTATCAAGTCAAAGTGGAAGTCAAAGTGACTATAGGCATGGAGATAGTTTAAGCCTGGCTATGTAGCTTGCATGACATCTAGTGAACCAAACTTTTGTTATATATAGTTCTACGTAGTCCCTATTTGCCAAATTTTCACCTGTAAATATCTATATGTAACTAATGGCAAGGGGACTTAGAGCAGAATATAGCCTGTGCCTTGTTTGTACTTAATGGGCTTAAGTAAGCCCTAAGGCACTAAGTATGGCATGATAGGAGAAATGCATACATGGTTTATAACCTAGTATGTATGCATGTATGTATGCTTGGATGTGTGTATATGCTCACATGACAAATGCACTAAGTAGGCTTCAGGTAAGCTTTCTAAAGACATTAGGACACACACACACTCAACATTTTGAGGTAAGTCTATAGGCATACAATTACAAACCCACTGATGGCCAGGGGCCTCATCGTTTATAGTCATGGTGACTGGTGGAGAGACTTCTGGGAGGAAGAACGCCTGGTGGAATGGATAGCCCGAAGGAGAGTGCCTGAAAGCTCAGAAACAAAGGGTTAGGAGGCCCCCGGAGTGTCTTTCCGGGGGGGAGCCTCCGACACCCAAGTCAGTGGTGGCTGAGAAAAGGCAGAGGAAATAGCACAAAGGGCTGAAGAGTCTCGCCTGGTAGTTTTCTCAGAGTGTGGGAGCCGTGTTTGGCCAACCAACCAGCCTCCTGCCAAGTATTAATTCCTGGTATTTATAGGAGCGCCTAGCCCGTTCAGATCACGACACGTGTTCGGTCGGATGTTCCCTGAGTTTCTGGGCGTAGGAGACAGATAACTGGTAGCAGATTGTCCTGAGCCACGTGCTGAGATGGGCCATGATGTGATTCTGATGGCGTCCGTATGTCAGGGCGCCTATTCAGGCGACTTTATGACGTCTGTGAAAGGACGTGTCAGAGGCTTCCTTAAATGCTTCCATAAATGCTCCTGCCGTACTCCCGAGGTCCCTGGGTGAAGTCGTCCTCTAGTTCGGACAGAGCCTCCTCGGGAAACAAGCCCTCAGTTCGGGGGTTCCCAGTTTCAGGGAGTTCCGCCTTCGGGGATATCATGTTCGGCTCGCTATGTCTGGTGACGCTTTTCCGAAGGCGATATGTTCACAACCTTCGGGGGCGAGTAGTGCCCTCGGGGCTTCCTGGTGTGCCAGGCTTGGAGCTCTTCGGCTATCTCCCGAGGTGCCTGATCGCACCTTTTCTCGGGTAGCGCCAGCTTCTTCTGGCCATCATTGCGGCAGGAAGTTCGGCCAGATAGAGGCGATAGCGTTTGGCTATCACATGCCCCCCTTTGGAAATCCGAAGTGAAGACTTCGGTTTTGCATCTCTTTCCGAGGTTTGTGTATGGGAGTTTCTTTGGAAGCTTAACCTGTTCCAAGGATGCGCCTTTTGCCCGAAGATCATGGGCTCTTCGGCCTTGGCCTGTTCTTTGGCGTCTTCGAGGTGGAGCCTGTGCCGAAGATACACCTCTTGCCCGAAGGTCATGGGCTGTTCGGCCATAGCCTGTTTCTTGGCGTCCTCGAGGTGGCCTGCTCTTTGTTTCTGCAGGTCTGTTTGGCCAAGCGTGTCAGTCTGAGCGGCGCGTCCCAGTTTTTCAGGGACGTCAGAAGACGTGTCCCAGCTTGCAAGGAACGTTTGGAGGACGTGTCCCCCATTTTCGCGCAGCGGTTGACACGTGGCGCTTTGCCATTGGAGGAGAATCATGTCGGTTACAGAGGGCGCGCCTTTTCAGGTGCAGAGAGCAGTTACGGTGACGGTTCGCCTCCAAAGGGTACTTATGAGGATGTTTCGGTTACCCATCTCTGGCTTATAAATGGCCCACTCCATCATAAGTTCCTTTTGCTTTCTCTTCTGCTCTTCTCTCTGCTTTGCCCCTGTTCTTGCACTTTCTTGCTTTCTGTGGCGGAGCTATCTTAATCAGAGCTTTTTTCCAGCCAGCTTTCACGACGGCGTCCTCAGATTTTGGCAAATCTTTCGGTGGGTTTTTGTTTTTCAGAGCGCTTTGATCCCTGTGTTCTTTTGAGTTTTTCTCTAGAAACTGTTTTCTTCCATTTTCAAACTCGTTTTATGTCGAAAATGCCTCTTCCTGAGAGCTGGCAGCCTCTTTTAGCCCATCCTTGTTGCACCACCCCTGAAAAGCTAGAGAGGTGGAAGAAAAAATTCTTTCTTCCCTCTTACGCCATTACTAGGCTGCCTCGTTCTAGCCATTATGCTTTTTCAAACCACAGTAAGGAGGTTACCGTTTTCCGAGCTCAGCTGAAGGCCGGTCTTCGGTATCCTCCCCCGAAGATGGTGTGCGAGTTCTGCAAATTTCATGGCATTGCTGTGAACCAACTTCCCCCGAACTCGTTCTGCTATTTTAACGCCTACCTCTGCATGTGTGGCGTCTTCGGGATAGAACCCAATTTCAGAATTTTTATGCAGTATTACAAGCTCTCTGTGGTCCCGAAGGGTGGCTTCTATTTCATGCTACCTCGGGGATCCGGGAGCAAGAAATTCATGTTCACCTTCGCCACTAAAGATAGCTGGCGGGGGTGGCAACAGAAATTTTTCTTCATGAAGATGGACGAGGCCTGGTCGTACGTTCCGACCAAATGGGCTCAGGGAACACTGGATGTGGACGTTGCTGATCCGAGGATGCTGCTAACCCCAGAGTTAGCTCCCTTGTTCGCGGATTTCGACGCCCGCATTCGGGCTGTCTCTGACTGGGATCCCGAGGTCGTTCCGCTCGCCCTTTACCCTTTTCCAATCAACTGGAGGTTGATTACCGAAGAGGTCCTTCGGGAGCTAAAGGTGGTAAAGGAGCACGAGACTGACCTCGCGATGCTAGCTCCTGCCATCGCCGAGAAGGATTCCTAGTTGGTCAAGCTTCTTAAGGAGGAAATTTCTTTCGAAGCGCTTGCCGAAAGTGAGTTATCTTCTACTCCTTTACTGCTTTTTTCCTCGGACTTACGCTGATGTTTCTCTCCTTTTTCAGAGATGGGCGACGCGACTGTCGCCTATTACAAGTCCCTTTTCACCGGCCAAGTGGAGGAGGGCGATCAGGCGAACAAGGTGTCTTCCCGAAGGCGGAAGTCTACTGGCGCGAGGCCTTCGAGGAAACGGGCAAAGAGAGCTGTTCCGGAAGAAATCCCCGAGGAGACCGCCGAGGAGCCTGGGACAGCCGAAGTTCCGGCGTCTGAGGCTACTGCTTCCGAGGTCCCTTCAACCGACGTTCCTCCTCAGAGTCCTACCGTGTCACAGGCCCTCCTTGATGTAGTGGTAGAAGTACCTTCTGCCGAGGAGCGGCGCAAGTGGAAGGGCAAGGGCATTTCGGTCGAGGACTCCGAGGACGATGTTGTCGAGGTTCCGCCAGGTTTGTTTCCAGACAAAGTGTACTTCCTTTGTTTTTTCTGGATTGGCTTCTTTGTCTTTTAATCTCCTTCTCATTCTTACCACGCAGGGGAGTTGACTACCCCTGGCTGGGTGGCCGATCATGCTCGGAAACGAGCTCTTCGGGATGCCAAAATCCCGCAAGGGAAGATACCCAAGGAGCCTTTTTGGACGTTCACGGAGGACATGAATATGTACTCCGAGGACGTTCCTCAAATGGCTAAGGAAATTTCGAAGGGGGTGCTCACCGAGGCCTCCTTCAAGGCTATAGCGGCGGCCCACCCGGGGGATAACACCCTCGCCGCAAAGATCACCGAGCATGCTGCTCAGGTATATCCTTCACAGCTCTTTCCCTTCAATTTTTTCCTAAGTGTTTGGCTCTTACCGACCTTGCGTTTATTTTTTGCAGCTGATGGGGTAACACCGCCTTTCTCCAAGTTCGGGTGGCCAAGGAGGTTGCTTTTCGAACTTCGGCCACTCGAACCATGAATGAGACGAGGACCGCACTCGCGGAGTCGGTCGCCAAAAACCAACAGCTGAAAGAGGCTGCTGAGAAAGAAGTAGCTGCCCTTCGGGAGGAGTTCCGGAAGGAAAAAGAAGAACTTCAAAAGGACTCCTCCAGGAAGATTGCTGACCTCGGTGACCAAATAAAGGGGATGCTCGCCGCCAACGAAGATCTTCTCCAGCACAAGGCTGGTTCTGACGGCCGTATAGTGTCCCTGACGTGTGAGAAAAACGCTCTCCGGGCCGAGGTCGAGTCGTTGAAGAAGGAGCCGAAAGGGGAGGAGCAGATAAAGGCGCTGGAGGAGGAGGTCGCGGATCTGAAGGACGAACTTGACGACCTCGAGCTTGAGAAGAACAAGTCTGATCAGATGAGCAAGGTCGCGTTCCAGGACGGCTTCTGCCTTGCTCGGCACCAGGTTCTCCAGAGGTTCCCAGATTTGGACCTCTCTTTTCTAGAGGGTCTGAACATTCCTGGGGGGCCTCGGTGGAAATGGTCCAAGGTCGAACATCTGAAACTTCCTCCTTCAATTCCAGCGCCGAAGGTGGTGGAAAAGGGCGGGCAGACGAGTGGCTCTCGGGACGCCACGAACCCTTAGCCAATTTTAGGGCCCCTTTTCCTTCTCTTCTATTTTGTAATACTTCTTCGGGCAGTTCTTTACTGTAAAGCAACTTTGCTCTTAATGAAGATTTTCTGGCTAAGTCTTTTCTTGCAAGTTTCTTCATTTCCATTGTCCCGAACACGCTCGCTCAAGAGACTTCGGAAAACCTGCAATTAAAGAAACTTTTTTACCTTCCTTTGTCTCGAGTGTGCTTGCTCGTAGGACTTTCTGGAAGGTCTGAAAAAAATTTGACTAAGTCTTTTTGCAGGCTTTTGCATTTCCAATTTACCCCGAACATGATTGCTCAAAGGACTTCGGAAACCTTCAGTCAAATTTTTTTTTTTTCCAGTTGTCCCGAGCATGTTTGCTCAAGGGACTTCGGAAAACCTTTCGCGAGATTTTTCGCTTCCCATTTTCCCGAGCATGTTCGCTCAAGGGAGTTCGGAAAATTATCTCTGCTCTGGCTATGGCGAGTACTTCTGCGAGATTTTCGTTTTCCATCTTTCCCGAGCGTGATGGCTCAAGGGACTTCGGGAAGTCATATCTACGCTTTATCATGGCGAGCACCTTTGCGGAATTCTGTTTTGCATAATTTCTGTACACTTAAGAATATTTCTCAAGGCCATTCTGTAAAACATAACTCCTCCGCTCAACCTTAAGCGCAGAATTTTTTCAAGGCGTCTAAGTGCCAAGTTTTCTTCAATTCTACGCCTTCGGCGTCGCCAAGCTTGTACACACCTTTTTCGTACTTCGTCGAGAACCAGACAGGGTCTTTCCCAGTTTGCGCAAAGTATGCCATGAGATGGCCTTCGGGATGCGAAGTCGGCCTTTCGGGGAACGAGGTCTCCCTTCTTGATTTCTTTTGGCCTGGCCCGTAAGTTTACAGCCGCGGCCGCTCTTTGTTGAAAAGCTTTTCTTCTCAGCTCGGCTATTTCTCTGTGTTCGGCCACAAGATCGAGATTGGTTCTCAGGCCGAGGTCATTACCACCTTTATCAAATACTTGCACCCGTACTGAAGGTCGAACTACCTCTAGTGGGATAATAGCCTCTGTTCCGAAGACGAGTGAGAAAAGAGTCTCCCCTGTGGCTCTTCGGGGCGTCGTTCGGTGGCTCCATAATACACTTTGGAGTTCTCCTGGCCATTTCCCTTTGGCTTCCCCTAGTCTCTTTTTCAGGCCATCTTTTATGGCTCTGTTCGATACTTCCACCTGCCCGTTGCTTTAGGGGTGAGCTAGTGGGGCGAAGTGCATCTTTATTCCGAGGTCGTTGATGAATTCTTCGAATCCTTTGTCTGTGAATTGGGATCCATTATCAGCTATTAGTACCCTCGGTATGCCAAATCTGCATACGAGGAACTTCTGCACTTCTTTTGCCGAGATAGTTGTTAGTGGTTCTGCCTCTACCCACTTTGAGAAATAGTCCACTGCTACAACGCAGAATTTCACGCCTCCGGGTGCTGAGTGGCCCAATAAGGTCTATACCCCAGACTGCGAAGGGCCAAGGATAGTCTGCCGAAGTTACCATTTCCGAGGGTGTCCTCTGGATTTTCGCGTGTCTCTGGCAGCTACCACATTTCCGGACAAACTGTCTTGCGTCCTTTCTCGGGGTAGGCCAGAAGTATCCTTGGCGGAGTATCACTGCTGCCAGGGCATCGGTTCCAATGTGTGAACCACACATGCCTTCGTGAATTTCTTCAAGGACCATTTCAGTATCCTTTTCATCCACACATGTTTGCAGCGTATTCGCATATTCCTGCCGATATAACTCTTCGCCGATTAAGGAGAATCTTCCGGAGCATCTTCGCAGTCTTGCAGCATCGCCGGGGTCTTCGGGGAGCAAATTCTCTGCGAGGTATCTTTTTATTGGGTCTTTCCATCCTGTTCCCGAGGTCTCCATGCTCAGAACTGAGATGCTCGGATGGTCTAGCACCTCGGTATATGTTTTCGACTTCGCCAAGCAGTCTGCCTCAGTGTTATTCCTCCGAGGTACATTTTCGATCCGTACGGCGTCAAACTCTTGGATGAGCTTTGCTACTAGCTCATGATATCTTGCCAAAATTGGGTCCTTCGCCCCATAATCTCCTGCCGTCTGCCGAACTACCAGCTGGGAATCGCTGTGAGCCTTTAAGTTTCTCACTATGAGGACTTCATACTCAGCTACATTGTTGGTGACGTTGAAGCTGAACTTGATTACCTCCAGGCCTTTGGGGCCCCTGATTTCGGCGATAAAATCTGCCAGGGCTTGAGTTTTTATGGCCTTCCGAGGCTCATACGTGATTTCGAGTTCGTCCAGCTCTATGCGCCACTTGGAGAGCCTTCCCGAATGGTCAACTTTTTTCATAACATCCGGTAGCGGCAGACTACTTTGGACGATGATGGGGTGAGCCTGAAAGTATGGTCGCAGCCTTCTCCCTGCAAGCACCAAGGCGTATATAGCTTTTTGAAGCAAAGGGTACCTGACTTCGGCGCCACGCAGGGACTTGCTGACATAGCAGACCGGTCATTGCTTTGACCCTTCTTCCTTCACGAGGACCGAGCTCACAACTTTTTCTGTGACGGCGAGGTACAGTGCGAGGGGCTCTCCCTCCCGAGGTTGTCGCAGAGTTGGCAGGCTGGCCAGGTAGACTTTGAGTTCTTCCCAGGCCTTTTGGCAATCTTCATCCCAAGGATGATCATTTCTTCCGAGGTCGCCTTCCATTTTTGTTGCCTTTGTGAGGATTTTGAAGAAAGGTCTACACCTATCTCCGTACCTGGAAATAAACCTGCTCAGAGAGGTTATTCTTCCGGTGAGTCTCTGCACATCTTTGACTGTGGCAGGAGTTCAGAACTCAAGCAGAGCCTTAATCTTCTAGGGGTTAGCGTCGATGCCTCTTTCGGATACCATGTACCCAAGGAATTTTCCCGAGGTCATCCCGAAGATGCACTTCTCAGGATTAAGGCGGTTCCCTAAGGCCCTGAGCTTTTGGAAGGTTTCCTCTAAATCTGCAACGTGGTAGCCAGGCAGCTTGCTCTTGATTATCATGTCATCAACATACAACTCCATGCTTCTCCTCATTTGGTCTTTGAAGACCTTGTTCATCAGCCTCTGGTAGGTGGCTCCTGCATTTTTGAGCCCGAATGGCATCCTGATATAGCAGTATGTTCCTCCCTTGGTGATGAAGGCAGTCTTCTCTACATCTTCAGGGTCCATCCTTATCTGATGGTAGCCACTGAAGGCGTCTAGGAAACTTAGGAGCCCATATTCACCAGTTGAATCTACCAGTTGATCTATCGGCGGCAGAGGGTATGAGTCTTTCGGGCAAGCATCGTTCAAGTTTCTGAAGTCGATGCACATCCGGAGTTTGCTGCTACCTTCTTTTGTGGCGATGACCACGTTGCTTAACCACTCAGGGTACTTGACCTCCCTGATGACTTCAGCATCTAGGAGACGCTGGACTTCGGTTTTGACAAACTTATTTTGAGGTTATGCTGTATTATGCCAGGGTTCACCCCCGGCATATCTTTTGGCGAGTAGGCAAACAGATCTTTATTTTCTAGCAGAAAGGATACAAGATTTTCCTTGTCACCTTCGGCCAAACTCTTCCTTATTCGGGTAGATTGACCTGGGACAAGCTCTATCGCTTCCATTTCTGTTTTGGCGAGATCTTCTTCTTTGCCTTTTTTTGGTGCCCTTGCCTCCATCGTTTGTGCGAGGTTGCTTGCCGGAGCTTTTCGCGCTTTTACAAACACCTTTCCTACCTCGGCTTGGTCTATGAATACCTCTGCATCTCCATCCTTGGTGGCGAATGTGACAGTCAAGTACTTCACACCAGGGCGAATATGCAGCTTCTCCATTGTCTGCCTTTCAAGGATGGCGTTGTGCGAGGATGGGACGTTCACGACGATGAATATCGCCATTGTGGAGGCGTACAACTCAGCTGCTCCGTTCACCGAAGTCCCTTTCATCATCAGCCGGGGGCCGATCCATCCGAGGACGGGGAGTTCAGATGGTCCAACCCCAAAAGTGGGCGAGGTGACAGGCTCCAGTTCGCTGCTGGAGATGCCCAAGCTCGACAGCCGGTGCGAGAATAGGACGTCAGCATTTGAGCCATCATCAAGCAACACTCTTTTGACGTCCCAGTTCCCTACTCTCGCCATAATCAGTAGCTGGTCGTCGTGGGGGAAGACGATGGTGGAGCCATCTTTGCGAGCCAGCTTCTTTGATGGACTTTGATATTCCATGACTGCAGTTCCTCTGGCTTTCCGCTTTCTTTCCGAGGATGGGAGCCCCATGGTGATGGTTTAGATAACCCCTGCTGGAGGTGGAGGGCGCTTTTTTGGACTTCTATTTCTCCGCCTGTCGGAGTCATAGTCCTCATCTTCGGCCCTTTCTTCCTCCATATTTCTGCTTTTCGGGGATGGCATCCTCAGGTATTTCCGAAGTTGGCCATTTTTTATCAGCGATTCTATGTACTTCTTCAGCTGGAAGTAGTCTTCGGTGTCATGACCGTGGTCACGATGAAACTGGTAGAACTTCTTTGCATTCTTCTTATTATCGGCGGTCATGGCCCTTGGTCGCCGAATCTGCGTCCCTTGCCTTTCCAGCGCCATGAGAATGTTGGTCCGTGAAGTGCTCAATGGTGTGAAACTTTGAGGTTTTTTTCCTCGCATCCTCCGAGGTCGTCCTGCGTATTCGGTAGGATGCCGAGCTTGTTGACTGGACTCTTCGGGGCGGTGGTGATCAGACTTCGGCCCAGCCATTCTTAGTTCTTCGGCGGTCATGTGCTGTTCCGATCTTCGGTAAAATTCTCTGAGGGTCTCCGGGGGGTCCTTTGAGAACTCGTAGAACAGCTGTGAGTCTCGTCGAAGACCTCGTGTCATGGCAAGAATGCGGATTTCGGGCCTGAAGTCTGGGACGCTCAGAGCTTCCCTGTTGAATCTTTCGACGTAGTCTCGGATGGTTTCTCCATTCCTCTGCTCTATGTCGAACATCTGCACAGGCATCTTCGCCGTGGGTCGGCTCTCGATGAACTGCTGGGTGAAGGCTGTGGACAACTCCTGGAACTCAGTGATGGTTCCTGAAGGCAAGGAATTGTACCACGCCGTGGCTGGCCCTGTGAGGGTGACTTCGAAGCACTTGCACATGGTAGCGTCGTCAGCACCATGTATTATCATGCTGCGTCTGTACTTCGTCAAATGGGCCTGTGGATCAGTACGGCCATCATAGATCTCCAACCGAGGTACTCTGAAGTCACCTGGCATGGCTGCCTCTACAACGGCCTGGATAAATGGCGAGTCATCTTCGCAGCATGTTCCCGAGAGTCTGGCCCAAACGGGTTTTCTAGCCACTTGTTTCTCCACTCTGTCCAGCCGTGCTAGTATCCTCTCTATCAGTACTATGGCGCTAGGGCCTTCTTCAGGGAATGGAGATCGCCGACGCCTCTTAGGGGGGCGAGTTCGGCGCGGAGGGGACAAGGACCCCGGCTCAGGCGACGAACTGCTTCGCTGTGAGACTCTCGGTCGCTTGGACCCGGTTTGTCCCACAGGCGATTTCCCGAGGGCTATATTTTCTGTGGATGATTCTTCGCGAGGGTCTCCACTCCCCGAACTGCGATGTGTAGACTTGGGGCTTTTCTCCCGAAGGCGTGTCGTTGAGGGGGGTCTCTGGGCCTGTGCTTGCTGTGGCCACCTTCGGTCGATCTGCTGGGTCATTTCAGACACGACCGAACGCTGGAAGTCCCTCAAAAAGCTCATGGTGATTACCAGAGGGCGGTCTTCCTCAGGCGCAGAAGTCCCTGGGAGTGTTTGCTCAGCAGCCGGTTGTATCTCAGGCGCGGACGGGGACTTCGGGAGCCTCTTGTCCTTAGAACGCCGAGTCTCAATGACGGCGATCTCAGAGCGGGTTCCCACAGACAGCGCCAAATGATGGCCAGGGGCCTCATCGTTTATAGTCATGGTGACTGGTGGAGAGACTTCTGGGAGGAAGAACGCCTGGTGGAATGGATAGCCCGAAGGAGAGTGCAGAAACAAAGGGTTAGAAGGCCCCCGGAGTGTCTTTCCGGGGGGGGAGCCTCCGACGCCCAAGTCAGTGGTGGCTGAGAAAAGGCAGAGGAAATAGCACAAATGGCTGAAGAGTCTCACCTGGTAGTTTTCTCAGAGTGTGGGAGCCGTGTTTGGCCAACCAACCAGCCTCCTGCCAAGTATTAATTCCTGGTATTTATAGGAGCGCCTAGCCCGTTCAGATCACGACACGTGTTCGGTCGGATGTTCCCTGAGTTTCTGGGCGTAGGAGACAGATAACTGGTAGCAGATTGTCCTGAGCCACGTGCTGAGATGGGCCATGATGTGATTCTGATGGCGTCCGTATGTCAGGGCGCCTATTCAGGCGACTTTATGACGTCTGTGAAAGGACGTGTCAGAGGCTTCCTTAAATGCTTCCATAAATGCTCCTGCCGTACTCCCGAGGTCCCTGGGTGAGGTCGTCCTCTAGTTCGGACAGAGCCTCTTCGGGAAACAAGCCCTCAGTTCGGGGGTTCCCAGTTTCAGGGAGTTCCGCCTTCGGGGATATAATGTTCGGCTCGCTATGTCTGGTACCGCTTTTCCGAAGGCGATATGTTCACAACCTTGGGGGGCGAGTAGTGCCCTCAGGGCTTCCTGGCGTGCCGGGCTCGGAGCTCTTCGGCTATCTCCCGAGGTGCCTGATCGCACCTTTTCTCGGGTAGCGCCAGCTTCTTCTGGCCATCATTGCGGCAGGAAGTTCGGCCAGATAGAGGCGATAGCGTTTGGCTATCACCCACCTATGCTCATGCACCCCATATGCATTAAAAGAAAGGTAATAAGATTGGCTAAGTAAATGCATTCACTAGAATAACACATTAAATTGATAGCCTAACCTATTAATTAGTTACTCCCACCTAAGTTGGGGTTAAGAATCGTGGGAGTCATGACCTAATCCACCATATGTTAGTTAAGCCACTAAACCTCTAAGAAAGGTTTAGGGTGGGGGTGAATTAGGTCCTAACATATACATTGTTCGTGAACATGTTCGTGTTTATGTATTGCCGTTCATGAATAAGTTCGTTCGTTTGGTTTGTTTATTGATGTTCACAAACATAATCAAACAAACACGAACAAGCATTTTACACTAAACGAACAAACAAACACGAACAAGGCTTGTTCATGTTCATGTTCATGTTCAAGTTCGTTAAAAACCTAAACGAACGGCCCTTGTCCGTGTTTGTTCAGTTCGTTTACAACCCTACTCAATTCTCCTAGTGCCTACCAGTAACTCTTCCCTCCTCTTCACTTGTCCTCTGTCTTCGTAGCCAATGAGACATCGTCTTCCCTTGCCAAGGGATCGTCTTTCATTGCCAACCCTTGCTAACACCACTCCCTCTCGCTGACCCTTGGTGACGTCGCTCTCACTCACCAACTCTTGCCGAGACGCTGCTATCCCTAGCCCCGCCCTTGCCAAGACGCCACCATCCTTTGCTGTGCCCTCATCGTCATCCTCACTTCTTAGCCTCACCCTCCATTGTCAAATCTTAAGACTCTTTACCCTCACTATCAATCTTACTCCTTAGCCTTGTCGCCCCGCCATTGATCTTCTCCTCCCATACACATCATCTCGCCTTGCCCACTGTCAACTGTAGCCTTGCTCACCCTACCATCCGCCACCATATCATATCACAAATGGGTTGTTTGGGTTAACCCAAATTCAACTTTATAAAATTTGGTTTAAGGTCAGTTCGGGTTCTTTCTTTTTTTTGGGTCAGTTCGGGTTGGCATTTTCAGGTTATAAAAGAGTCCGAATTTTTCACCTAGTCTTTTGTTTTCATTTGGACTATTGGTAGTGGGCCATTAGACTTGGACCGAATTTGGTTTTTAACTTGTCTTCAGTTTGTCCATTTTTTTGTTTGACCCAGCCCACTTTGGCATGCTCTTTGTAAATTTCATCCATCCTGATAAAATTCCCGAATTTTACCCTCTTACTCACCTATCACACAAAATCCATACCTGGGCTCAACTTACAAATCACCCTTATCGCGACCACCCTGCCCATGCACCCCTGTTCTAAACCCAATGGTCTCACTTGGCAGCCCCCTGCTCTCACCCCCTCCCTGCCTCAGATTATCGTTATCTTCATCCCTAACTTCACCAACACTCGGCAGGCTAGTTAAAGTCCACATCCCTACTTCTTAGCAGCATTACTAGTTTTGACCAGGTAGAAGCCACTTTTGCATGGGTGTGGTCTACTTCAAATTGAAGCACGCCTATGTTGCTACTTGTTTGAGGTTAATTGTAGGTTTTGCGAGGTAGGTTGCTGGGAGGTGAAATCCGTAAATTTTGCCAAGATGAATGAGATTTACAAAGAGCATGTGAAAGTAGACCGAGTCAAATGACAAAAAAAGGGGCAACTTGAAGACAAATTAATAAAAACCAAATTGGGTGTTAGGTTTTTGGCTCAAATATTTAGCAAACCAAGCCTGATAAGATGAAATTGTAAAGTCTTACATGCAATTCGTTTCACATGGTTCACTAATAGTTCTTATCTTTAGTAATAGTGATAGTTTGCATAAATTGTATGATTACTGAAACTCTAATTTTTTTTAAAAAATAGAAATTACTTTTAAAATAATTTTTCTAAAAAATATAAGTACTATTTATTAATTTTTAATTTTTAGGATAGGTAAGCTCAAAAATTCATATTATATTATCACCCATAAATCTACACACTAAAGTTGCAGGTCTTCCAAAGTTCCGTCCAGCGTGGCTTGGCACATTTTTTTTACCAATTATTAGCATATCTATGCATTTATAATGGGTAAAATTTATATTTTGTCCCAAACTTTTTCAAATTGTCTTAAATAGGTCATTAACTTTCATTTTATCTTTTTAAAGTCCAAAACCTCCCTATTTTTGTTCCAAACTTGGCCCTTCCATCAAGTTTACGGTTGAAGTTAATAGAATCTTATGAAAAATGCCAACTTTTGGTCTCTAAATTTTCTTCTCCTACTCAAAGCACCTTCAAGCTTTTAAATTTAACATTTCCTCCCTCTCTCTTGTCCATTCCAAGTTTTCAGAAAAAAATCAATTCCCTTTTAAGGGTGAGCAGAAGTTTGGTTTTAACCGAAATAACCAAATAACTGAAAAAAATTTGGTTTTTGGTAATCGAATAAAAGCGTAAGTTCAGTTTTTGGTTTTAACGGATAACCAATTTAAAATTTTGATTCAATTATCGATTTCATTCATTAGTAATTCGGTCACTAAAAAAACTGAAATTTTAAATGAAAAACGGCACCATTTTATCTTAGTCCCCTTATGTTCTCTCAGATTCTCTTCTCTCATTCATCTGTCTCAAACAACATTTACTTTCACTTCGATTGCAATGTCCATCAAAGCTAGGGTTTGTGAATCCTCACTCTTGCTGCTTCAATTAGCTCTATAAACCCGCAATTCACTGTCGTTGACCGTTGCCAACTCACTAACTATCATTGATTTCTATTATTCCTCCTTTTAATTTGCTCGATGAAGTCGGTTTGTCTTTGGTAGAGGACATGTTTGGTTACTCCAATCCATAGACCTCCTGCTCGTTCTCGATGAAGGTTGCTCTCACCACAAGGGTCGACCATCACCGACCGTTACTGCTTTTGCACCAATGATCTCAGTTTTCTAATGGAAGAAAATACGGCCAACTGATTGAATTTTGAATTGTAATCATTTATTTTGTGTGATTTGGCAGTAATGGACCTCTGACTTGGAGTTGGATAGGAGAGTAGGCGACATAAGTTTGAGAAGGGAAGGAGTAGAGGCCCGAGGCTAAACTGACGCTCGCAAGTTAGGGAGGGAAAGGCCTGGAGCATGAAATTTTGGTTATTCGACTAAAAAATCGAAAATCAAACAGTTAATTTGGTTTTCAATTAATTCGGGTTTTCTACATATCTTGGTCTATTCGGTCGTTAATGTTAAACACCGAAAACTTAAAAAAAAAAAAAAAAATCGGTTATTCGGTTTTGGTTATAACCGAATAGACCGATTGATTACCCTATAATCCCCACTCTCCCCAAGTCTCGTCCTCTCCTCCTGGCTGCTCCCTCCCTCAAATCCTCTTCCTCCAAAACCGCCTCCACCCCCTGCTGCCACCGGCCCCGAAAGAGAATCAATCGAGATTGCACTCCCAAACTCTCACCCACCCCTCTCCTGTCAGCCTCCCTTTCTTCAAGAACTGCGAATTCTTTCCCCGAATCCTCCACTCCCCTCCTCTCCCTTCCCCGTAGCTCAAGGCCTTCTCGCTTCCTTTCTGTTTGCCTAAATCTATCAAATTCCGACAAATTAGCAAATAATTGGCCATCGGTTTTGGTCATCTATTCCATTTCTTTTTCCGATGAGGCATTTTGGTTCAACATAACATAGCAGTAGGGAGTCCTATCTCCTTTTTGGGTGAGGCCTCCCTGCCATTGAGAGTACTGATCTTCTTTTCAGAGAGGCAGACGAGTAAGGGAGAAAAGTCTTCCAGGTTCTTGCTCATCTTGGCGAGGGTTCTACTAGCGTCCTTTCTGGCGAACATGGCATAGGATCCACTGGGGCTGTAAAAGGAGTTTTTGGTCGAGACGTCGAAGACGCAGCCCCTGATGGCAACATAGATGGGCTTGGATGGGTCGAAGCTGCCATATTAGCTCAGTTGCTGGGGCGTGAATTTCATGGTTGAAGCTGGAGGTTTGGTGGGAGGAGTAGCTGCTAGCTAACGCAAAGCAGGCAGATTCTTCCAACTCACTGCCTGCGATTTTGATATTTCAAAGCCAAAATCTTACCTTTGCTTTACTCCACCTTTGATTCAAGGGAGTTGCCATCATTGCTACTTTGATCTGAAGCTTTCTTCTATCTACGAGTAAGTGATTGTCTGTGGACGTCCCGATTGTATTTCCAGCTTGAATTTTGGGCGCTGGCAAGGATAAGGGTTTTCTCTGTTTGGTTAAAATTGAAAAATTTTAAAAATTCAATTTGGTTAATTTGATTTTTCAGTTTGGTTTCGGTCAAAATCAAATAGAAAAATATCAGTCTAGGTTAGGAGTGTCAGTTATTTGGGTAACCGAAAAAATTGAAATTGTTTAAAGTCATATTTGAAGGTTTTAGTGGGCTAGTTGATAGATTTAAAAAATTAGGGGTTGAGTGGAAGGTAAATAGAATAATGATAACTTCTTTTGGGGTTTGACCCATCACCCCGTGACTTCGTCCTAGCCCCCCTCGCCCCCGCGCCAGCACAATATCCCCTCACCCCTGCCGTCGGACCAACCCTCTACACTCTTACACCATCTCCTCTGTTGTCTGCCCTCGCCCTCGCCCTCGCCCCGCCGTCTGCCCTCCCCCTCCATTCGCCTCCACCCTCGTGCCCATCGCTCGCCTCCGTGACTCCGTCCCAGCCCCCTTCCCCCCCATGGGCCGGCGTTGTATCCCCTTACCCCTGTTGTCGCCCCAACCTTCCATGCTCCTCCACCGTCTGCCTTTCCCCTCCACTCACCTTCACCCTCGCGGCCTCACCCACGTCTTCTGCTCAACTTCACTGTAAGATATGTACAAGCCCCAGAATGGCTCACAATTTCTTACTATTTAGTTGTTTAAGCCACTATTTTTTCTTTATGTTACAAGTACATCACTATGTTAGCATGTTACTTTTTTCGGTTATTTCAATTTTAAACCGAACCGAACATTATGATTAGAAACCGAATTAAGCATCTAAACTGAAGTAAAATAGAACCGAAATTCGGTTTCTAATCATAATAAACCAAAAACTGAATAAACTAAAATATTTAGTTTGGTTTGAACCGAATAAACGGAATAATCAGCCCTAGGCAAGGACGTGATATTTATGATACCAAAAGGAGAAGAGAAAGGAGGAGGAATGTGAGCAGTTATGGTGACGATGGTGGTACATCTTCATGATCGATTGCGTTAAGGATGCTTTTAGTGAGAATAAGAAAATGTATGAACTAGAGTTGGCATTTATCATAGAAATTCCGTCAAAATTAATCATGACAGTGACAGAAGAACAACGGTTGGGATAAAAACATAAGTGTATGAACTTTTTAGGAAATTTAATAGAACAACTGAATATTAAGGACTCATTTAGGACAATACGAATAGGTTAAAGACCAGAAATGAAGTTTACCTCATATATATATATGTGTGTGTGTGTGTGTGTATAATTGGGCATCAAACGCAATAAATTTGATATTAAAATGTTTAAAATTAATTAATTAAATCTTTGTATAAACAAGTATATCCCGTAGAACGATTAAACTTTTCACTTCCCTAATGCCCTTTTTTATGCTTCTTGAAAGTAACCTTTAGCTATTTTAGTTTTCAAGCCTTATTTTCTTCAAACATATAGGAAAATGACATTCGTTTTAGTCAAGTGTTATCATGCTAGCTCTATTGAACATGCGTTTTAATAGTGTACTACTAATAAATAGAAAGGAAAAGACCCAAGACATCTTTCATAAAAAACCCAAAGAAAGTGAGCAGGGTCCAAAACTGACAACCTATTTGGCTCAGTTTAATAGAACCAAATTAATGCGCTCTATGTGATGAGCCTACTAACTGGATGTGGGGTCTAATTTTTGTCTCCAATCCGCCCCTTTCACCTATGCTCATCTGTCCACCTCCATTTTTTCAACTAATCCCAAATCCTAATCGCCTATGCTTGTTCCACAGGCACTATTTCCTTCAAGCTCCTCATCATCTCCCATTTTTCCAGCACAACTCCACAATTTTCACTAGATCCCATTCAAAATCTCTTTCACATGTCTCCTAAAATCCTTCCTCCTTTCCAAGCTCTCTTTGTTGATTCTCCGCACAAACAAATGTCGTCCCGTCTACCCCCTACCGCCTTATACGCTATGCTCCCACTGCTTGTGCCTAACACACACGCTATTACCTTTAGCAGTATCCCAAGATCTAGTTCCATCTCCCTATCCACCGTCCCTATTTGTCTTTCTTTCTCCCATCTCTGTTTCTATGTTTCTTTTGTTAAAATCAGAGACCCCAAGTAGATTATTGAAGGGGAGATTAATAATTGGAATCTATTTGTCTTTTCCAATGGTTTCTCTCTCTCTCTCTCTCATCTTTGTTTCTCTATCTCTTTCATTAAAATCAGAGACCTCAGTTAGAATATTGAAGGAGAGATTAAAATTAGAGACCTCAATTAGATTATTGAGGGAGAGATTATTGAAGCTTGTGCCCTTTTATTCCCAATCAATAGGCTCAGGCTCACTATTCGCTCCATTTGCCTCCATTTTCTCCCTTCATTATCGAAATTGGTGCTCTAGATCATTGTAAGAATCAAAATCAAAAGAAAGATTATTGCTTGATTTTTGCTTTGTTTCTTCCTATTTCTGGCTTGGTGTGTTTGTAGTTCACAACAAACCTTTTTCAATACACTAGCAAAGTGTGGGCACGTCAAATCTTCTTATACTCAAATAAACTTGTGAATTCATATGCAAGTACACCTATTATCAAAGTATAGCAGTAACAAGTACCAAGATTGTTTTTCCCTAGGAATGAAGGTTACTTACCGTATTCAATGTCTCCCTATTATCTAACCACACAATCAAGAGAATTTGTTTAACTAACTACTATGACTAACTAAATTAAACTAATGTAGTAAAATAAACTACTAACTAACAAATGACATCAAAGAAACAATTAAGAAAATCAATGAATAAAGATCTCATACTTAGAATCTTCCCCCTAGAACTACTCTTGTTTTGCTTTTATTATGATTTAACAGGATTGTGATTAATTTGGACCATGGAGTACTACCTAATGTAGATTAGCTTCCTATAATTCCCATTACACTAACTCTATTCCTAAATCACAGATAGGGTGTTTAGGCATACTACACTTCCTAAGAATGCATTAACATCCTATGACCTACTACTAGGTATCACCCTAATTGTAGGTATTATATTGCACCTATTACTCCCGGTTACTATCCCTTTTATCCAATGATTATCCATAACAAACATACCGGATACTACCTAATGCATATTCATCATCCCACATTTAATTAATAGGCCAACTACTATTAATCAACGTAACAACACACATTGGATAAATCACAAGAAAAATACATAATCATATTAAACTAGAAATAATCATAATCACAAAATCATCCTATGGTTTATCTACTCTAAGCTTGAGTAGGAAAAGTCTAGCTCATAATGACGTAAAATAAACACCAAATAATCAAAAGAAAACTAAGAAAAGAATAATCCATGGCCATATGTCTTCTTCTCCAAGAAATATTTGATTCAGCACTCATAAAATGATGTTGATCATTAAAACTGCATCCAACAGCCTTCCTCCATGAAAAACTTTCTTTTTCTATGTATTTTCTACCTCTTTTCGTTTCTCATCTCCTCTGTTTTGAATTAACCCGAAAACCCTAATAATTAAGAAAAACATGGGCTTAAACATGGCCATGTAGCAAGCCATGTTACTCCTTTGGAAGTTAAAATCTCGCTCAATTCAACATGGTTTGGAACATAGGCATGTATGACACTACATGGGCATGTAAGCTTCCAAACTTCACCAAAATCTTACAATTTAGCTCCAAAACTTTACCCAAAATCCTTTCTAGCTCAAATAAAGCTGAAATATGTCCCAAAAATAAAATATGAACTAATTAAACACCATATCCTAGCAAAAACACATCAAAAGACAAGCAAATACAAGGAAAAAGAATTCACAGAAACATAACTAAATATGATCATATCAATTTTTTCCCTATACTTGAACTTTTTCTTGCTCTCAAGCAAAAATCAAGAATAAAAATCTGAAAATTTCTTGAACATTTGAAAACAAAAAGATTGTAGAATCATTTCCTTGAGCAAAAAGATATAGAGAAAGGATCAAGACTCTAATTATCTTGAGAAATTAACAAAACTGTGATTGACTCTTGACTTAGAAGAAGACCACAACTTGCTTCAACATTAAAAATAGTGGAGTGGCATAAATTCATACTCCACTTTACTTTACTTTATCAATAATCAACCACAAATCCATCAACCAAACTTTCCACAAACCAACATAAAAACACAAAACTTAGCATCTTTTAAATAGTGTGCTAAACACAAAAACTTGATACAAAAATAGCTTCTTGAGACCAACTTCCACTAGCTTGCTAATGAATCACAAAAACATTTCAAAAACAAATTAAGCACAAGAAGTGAAATATTAAGAATTACTTACTTGGTCTTTAAGTTAAGAACTCAATATATTAAACAATCACTGTCTAGTACGCACATTCTCAATAAAGTGATTCAAAAATATATAAGCTGCAAAAATTGAAATGCTGTAAAAAAAAATCACCAAAAAGATAAATACAAGAATAATTGTGAAAATTAAATCCACTCTCCCCACACTAAATTGTACATTGCCCTAAATAAACTAACATGGAATATAAAAATTAAAAATTAAAAATAAAAAATGATAGAAACTGGCAACGCCCTTAAAAAAAATTTAGTTGCTTGTCTCTTAATTTGGTGTTCCAAAAAGTAGTTCCAACAATGTGTTTGAATCAAGCTTGCAATCAAAAATTGAAGGGCTTCCAAATAAAGTAGAAAAGATGATCAAACAATAAAAATAAAAGAAAACGAATCATAAGCAAATAATACAAAACTAACATGGAATAGAAAACAAAGTTAGGAGCAACCGATACTCCAATTCCAAAACATAAATGATGGTAACACAAAAGAAAATGGAAAGTAAAAGTAGCAATAATATCCATAATAACATAACCAATAAATATAAATAAAAGTAAATTTCCTCAATCTTGAAGGATCAAACACCTTCGAGAGGTGGAATTTCGGTAGAGGTGCTTGAAGCCGTCATCATCAGTGTAGGTGTAGTGGGATCGTCAATAACTTTGGCTTCATCATCGGATCAACTTCTATCCTTCCAACCTCCTCTGTAGCAATATCAGTAATAGCAACAACATCACTAATAGTAGCATCAATCACGGCAGCTCTCTCATCAATTTTCTACTTGGCAACAGCAGCACTTGACTCGGCCATGGCAGACCTAGGCTCGGTCATCTCAATCGATATGGCAATAATCATGGCCCCATCTCCCTCCTCAATGACTTTCTCATCAGGGCTATCCTAATCATCTAAGCTCCACGGGAGAACAAAATAGTCAATGGAATAATCAACACCATCATCATCATCATCATGAACAGAACCCTACTGGCCATGTCCCAATGTACCTGCCCTAGTGCCTCTTGGGAAGTACAAACGGATCACCTCCTCTAAGCTCAATGTCCTTACCTCAACAACAGAGAGACGGGAACTTAAATCCACAATCTGGTTTGACATGAACTAGAGGCGATCTAGGATAAGCTACTGCCTCTAATAGATATTGGATAATGTGGGCAGTTTAGCACTGGTGAATGTAGAGGCAGCTTGTGCCCCATTAGCCGCGGTAATCTCCTCAGCTCGGATATTCGCTTAAGATCTCAAAATGAAACTCGTTGAGCTGTCTGATTGCCTCTTCTTCTTCAGCACCTCTAAAACCTTAAATGAATCCATTTTGGGCATTGTAGGCCTCATTGTCTCTATAATCAACTGTTGTGGAAGGATAACAACGAGGTTCTAAGATAACTTCGTCATGAATGGTCTTACACAAATAGCCCGAATCCTCACATGGCAAGCAATTTCCTATACCCGGTGTATGAATGACACGCCCAAGTGGTAGTGCACCTGTCAGACTATGTAATAAAGATGAAAAAGGTCCATCTTGGTCACCACGCATGTGCTTTCCCTTCTACCACTGATAAAATGAGCAATCAAATAATGCACGTAACGCATGGCTAGCAACCTCAACTTGGATGCCTGGATGTCATCGGCTGGTTGATGCCTCTATCCTCAGTGATGTCCATCTTGAACTCTTGCAGAGTAGTTGTGATGGCACCAAACTAACAGATTGAGCTTCTGTGCACGATTGAAACAATGAATTACTAGGTGTAGAAACCAAGGCACTGCCCAAACTCGTCCTAGCTTAACTCAAAGTCCCGCTATCCAAGGTGGAACTTTATCACACCTAGCCTCATCCAACTGATGTTGGTTAGTTCCCACTCAAATGTGCTCAAGAACTAGAGGCTGAGCTTGTCATATATCGGCTCTTGGTAATCAAAAACTGATAGCCAACTGCGTGTCCTAGTTGATCACCTTGTTGGCCTTGAACTTCTTCATCCTCAAAATGCCATAACGATCCCATTAAGCATCCTTCTTGAAGTCAAGAAGAGGATGGGTCTTCTTCAACTTCTTCGCCTGCCTCTTAATGTGGATCGGGAGCTTCTTCTAGTACTTTGTCATCCTAATAAATGTAGAAGATTTTTCCCAATGCAACAAATAATCTCAAATATTGTAATCAATAATTAATTCAAGAATAAAAGCCCTAATCAGAAATAAAATTTCCTTATATAAAGCAACTCTGATTTAACTTTAGGAATTAAGTTGATCAAACTTAACAACCAATGCTAAATGTATAAGAATTACAAGAATTCAAAACAATGCATCTTATAATTAGTCTATTTCTTGGTACTTAAAAAACCTAGGATCTACCACACCAAAAGACTAGCAATTTCTAAAATCCATAAGATTTGAAGAAAAATTAATCAATTAATGCATTCTTAATAATCTACTATCCAAAGCAACACCAATCCAAGCCATAGGATCCAGAAAATCAAAGCTTATAGGTATAAATTTCATAGACCATCAATTCTAACTCTTCTTCTTCTAATCACAATAACAAAAAATCCAAACATGTGCGAAACATGATATTAATTCGAAACTAATATGAATAGGCATTCAAAACCATCCAACTAACTCAAATATAACTTACCCATATCAAGAAATCAAGCCAATAATCAACAAACTTAAAATAAAAAAAAACTTAGAGAGCAAAAGTTACCTTGAGAGAGAGAAAATCAATTATGCAAGGATGAAAAATAGAAATCTAAGTGAGAAATGGACTCTTCTAATGCCAGGACATCATGCCTAGAGTGTAGGGAAGAAATTTGAGTGAGTTTCATGCAAAGTGGGAAAGAAAAATCAAAAACTGCACTTAAAAAGAAGCAAGACACGGCCTATAACATGAGCATGTAAATGGCCATATAAGTAACAACTTCTTTAACATGCCGTAGCACACAGGCATGCCATGTGGCTTGTATGGTGTAAAACACCCTAATTTTTTTGAAACACAGAATAACAACACGGTTCCATACACAAGGCAAGTAAGCAACTATGTATACCCAATATGCCTTTATACACGGTCATGTAATTGACTATGTATGTCTTCTAGAGCCCAAAATTTTTCAAAATTGAGACTAAACATGGGCTCTAACATGGGTAAAACTGAGAACGTGTACAGCAAACATGATTGACCACATGGTCATGTTAATGGCTGTGTAAGTGCTCTGGAATGTCAATTTTCAAACACACAGAGGCAAAACATGTTTTCCATCGTGGGTGTGTGCATGACCATGTAACATAAACACGATTAATGCATGGCTGTGTATATACATGTGTTTAAGCTTTGGAATTTTAAGATTTTGAAAAACATGGGTAAAAACATGGCCATGTACGTGACCATGTCATGCAACATGCCTTTAGACACGGCCTTAACACAGGCCGTGTTTATGTGCTGGAGCTTAAATAAAAATCCTTTGTAAAAAATCAATTTTATAAAATCAAACATGGTTGTGTTTGCAACCAAACATGGGAGTGTTAAAGGGTGTGTTCAGTGTCTAGAAATTTGAAAAGTTTGCAAACTTACCCGAAATTGAATTTAACCTTTTTCCCCCACTTTGAACTAATTTCTTCTTGAAACACACTAGATTCCTATCGTTGGCCTTCAAGTGGACAAAATGAACCAATCTTGTGGAAAATTTGGTCTTACAACTTAAAGGCATACAGACCAAAACCTTGATTGATAGAGCTATCAATGTTTACTTAGAAGGAAGTCATGGCGAAGGCGGAGTTATACGCTTGGATGTTGTTCCTAAAACTTTTACTTTGTGTACCGTTTGATGGATCCAGCAAGTTGATTAGATATTGAGGTTAGTGTTGTGTATTTTCAAGTTTAACTTTTCTACCAATAAAGCATGCATTATATTTAAGGATGACAATGCAACAAATTAGGCGTGGCTACCCCTTACCCACTACCCGTGCTTGTGGATTTTTTTATACCTTCCACTTGAGGGTCCCCGTCAGTAGTTGGAATTTCACACTCATGCCCATCACTTGTGAGTAAGTTATACTCATGGATAGTCCTTACTCACCTATTACATAATCAAACATTTTTATGATCCAACAACGATAAGTGTTAAGCAACAAAAACAATTGTCCATTACAAATCAAACATGACAAAATACACAACAAAAGCGATTATACATACATTATGTTCAATATAGAAAAGGGAAAATAATACTACCTATAGTTGATTTAGCAGAGAAACAATTCGAAGAGTTAATTATCCAAAAAAACAATCTAACTGTCATTCAAATTGGCAAAGTAACAATATCATAGTTAATTATGTCACAACCAAGAACCATCTTAAGGTAGAAAAATCTTCACATTCACCACTAACCTCCAAGTCTTTTTATTTTTAAAAAAAAACTTCACAACTTCTTTAACAACATCATCTACAAATTTAATTGCATCATGACCAACCTCCACTATATTCTTCTATACGGCCTTCAAGTCTCCCTCATTGGCTAGTTTATCCTCTATCATGCACTTTTTCAGGGCAACAATGAGATCTCTAGTAAGATACTTAGCCTTTTCAGTTGCTACCAAGGAATCAAAATATAAGCAACATAACATCTCATTAAGTTCAAATACAAAATTGAAATTATACAACTACAGACATCTATCTCTTGGAAGCTTAAGGTAATAGGACTCATTTCTATCAAACAATTTGAAACTGAATAGCCAAATTTAAATAGAGCAATATTGCACTTCATTGTTCAAACAACAAATTAACAATTACTCATATTAGTTTACTTTTAAATTAACCAACAATATAGGATCCAAGCATTTGGCTTAGTATCCTTAAAAAAAATGCTTTACAACTTCTCTGCCTAACTAGGTAAGTTGAAACTACAAAGTGCTGATGAGTTACTTCTAAGAAATTATCAACTCAACTTAATTTTTTCTAGTCTAAGACAGGCTGAACTACAAATACCTAGGGAAAAAGGACTTCAATACCTTTTAATTTGAGGCCCTTTCATACTTTGATAGAGAGCCGAATATAAAGGAATTCACAAAGACAAAAAATGGGCCAATGACTAATGTAGAAAATTAGAGACACCATGAGTTAAGCGATTAATGGAGTAAGCAGCAGGAGGAAGAAAAAACGAGCTAGGGATTAGGGATGAAAGAAGAAAACTCAGATAGTGGGATAGTTGGAGGGCTAGGGTAGCAAAATGGGGAAATATGACAATCTTGAATAAAAAGTTGGGAGAGTTAAGGTTAGAGAGTGGGGGCCATAATGAATTAAGGGTATAATAAGAATTTCATATTTAGAAGGATTGACAAGTGGGCAGGGCAGATTTATCTGTGATAGATACCTCATACCCACTACTCGCCTGTACCCATCATATTTTTACTCTTTTGTCTATTTGTCATAGACGAGTACCCACGGTTTATAAATTTCATCCACATGACTATCATCCCTATTTATTTTTAGGCCAACCACCAATTATTGTCCTAACTTTGCTCTTGTGGTGAAAATCTTGCTTTACAGAACTCACAAATCTCATTACAATCACCAAGATCTGAATAGTATTCAGTGACACTTGAAATTGTGAAGATTGTATGGAAAACTGTAAGATCATATCAATCAAAATTTAGTGAAGTAGAATAAACAGGAAGGTGCACCTAAAGGAAAAAAATGTTGATTCAAATGATTATGCATGCTAGAATGATCATCGACAACAAATTCTAAGGTTAACTGATTATTGTTTAGTTATCTAAGATAGAGATTTTTGTGATTGCAATTTTTAGTCATTACAAATATGTGCACTTCATTTGTAGAACTTGAAGCAGAACAAAATCGCTTAATGGAATTTTGTTTGGCAACAAATCTCTTTTTTTTTTTATAATTTGTGTTTGGAAGGATGTACCAGTAAATTGTAAACTTTCAACACTATGATATAAGATATCATTGGTCACCATTTGTTCATTACTTTTACATACAATTTGAAATAATTTTTTATTTGTTTGTGACTAGATATTTGCTTCATTTTGACATTGCCGAATTAGGAAAAATGCGCCAATGGTAAATTGTTGGACAAAAGTTTTAATGGTTGGATCAGTTTTCGTATTAAGTTATTGATCGTTTATTATCAAAGCAATAAAAGCAAAACATAAATGATGATCCATTTCTGCTATTATACTACTTACAGGCTTCATATGACCTAGCTTTCTTTTTATTTTCATTTCAAAGTTAAAATTTGTATATCTATCATAAATCATTATATCTGTTATATACATTATGTAGTTCAATATTTTTTTAATTCTAAAACTTTTAGATCATGCATTATTATCATTGCAGTGTTATGAATCATTTTACATAAAAATTATAAAATAATTTAGAGAACTGCATTAAATAGTTCAACTAAAACTGAAAATAAAAAATAGCAATTTAATATCATACCTATAAAATAAAATATGAGCAACAACTAAGAACAAATAGATCATTGCTATAATAGGAAAAAAAAAGCAACAGTATATGGCCATCTTGTTGTCCAACAAAGGGAAAAATTGATAAATGACCTAAAGAACAACAGAACTTATTGATTGAGAAAAATAGTAGGATGCAAAGAAAACTAAGATAATAAAATGCACAAATGATAGGCTGAAATTGTTATAACAAAAATAAGTTAAAGTGGAATGTCAGAAATAAGCTATCTTAAAAAATCTTAAAATAGTCTTGCCAAATGTCTATTATAAGTCCCCAATATAATGAACACATGAATTAACAAATAACGAAATAATTATGGCACCATTAGCAGTTGAGCTGAAACAGTTTGACACTAGCAATTTATGATAAAACTAACAAACACAATATTGAATGATGATGTTGCAAAGGAACGAAGAAATGAAAAGAAAGATGTAAATAATAGCAAGAGCAAAGATTATCTTATATCTATAATAGCAGTAAAGGATATGATAACCAAAACAACAATCAGCAAGTTGATGAGCAATCAATAGAAAAATTTTGATGAATCAAAGGTGAATAATGGTTTGATTAACTAAATCATAAAAATAATATCATGTGTGAATATGATATTCGATTATGATGATATTAAAATATATAACAATTGGAACAAAAAAACATGAATAGGTTGATTTTATGAAGACAACAAAAGAAACGTTGCTAACAATGGCCTTACTAAAAGACTATACATAAAAGAAAACAAAATAGAAAACAAATTCAAATTCAAAAAGACGCAAATGATCATAATAGATTTGCTTCTCTAAATGAAGAAAGCCCAATGAAGACCAAAAAGTTTTTTTACAATCATGATGGATAGATAGAAAAAGTTGGACACATATAACTCATATTATAAATACATTAGAAAATACTATAACCTAATTATATACCATATAAGCAAAATATAGAGAGCAACGTATACAAACATTATCACATCAGCTTTAACAAACACACAAAAGCAAAAAAATATTAACACTTTCATTCTTAACAAATACAAAAAGTAACATATAATAAATAAAAGTTATCCAAACCCACCTATAATGTTGAGTAAATGAATAGAAATAGTTGTAGAGACATCATATGGGAGGAAGAATTGTATGTTGTAAATAAAAAAAAAATCTAAGAGAGCAAAAAGAACAAAAAGATATACTAAATATTGGATGTTGTTAAAAAAATTGTTGTACAGTGAACAAATACTCTAATATCATGACATTGTTGTCCATCAATAAAAGCTAATGAAGAAAAAAAATTATGGAATAGGCTGATGGCATAAAGAGAACAATAGAATGAATTGGTGTAAAAGATAGTAGAAAAAATGTGAATTATGATGCTAAAGAAAAAATAAAGTTACAAAAAGATAAAAATAAATTTGACAAAAAGAAGTAGAACAAAATGATGCAAACAATGAGAAAGAAGCATTTCATATTAAAAGTTGAATCAATTAAAAGACAATAATTCAATCACATAATAGATCAGCAAATATGGCGAATAAGTTATAAGAACAATATTGTATAAGTAAAAACAAATAAATATTAACACATTGCTATCAAATAAATGTACAAAATTATAAATAATAAAAAATTCAGGATAGAAGTCACCAGTACCTTTGAATAGATAAACACAAACAACTACATATAAATGATACAAAAGAAGAACAAATCAAGAATCCTGTGAAAATAAGAAAGAGAAATGAAAACAAAATGTGAGAGAGGATAGGGAACAAATAGATAGAATCAATAATAAAACATTATTATTATGAGATTGCTATATAATCAAAATGAAATGTAATATATGTTGAACAAGTTGTAGCTATACCTAGGGGTAGATAAAAATAATTAAATGCAAAAAAAGTCTATAATGTAGACCAATGATAGAAAGAGGACAATAGTATGAATTGGTGGCAAAAGGAGTAGAAAAAAAATTGAATCATAATGCTAAAAAAAATAAAGTAAAAGAAAAAAATATAAAACAAATTCGATGAAGAGAAGTTGAACAAAATGATAGAAATAATAAGAAAGCAACGTGTAATGTTAAATTTTAGATAAATTAAAAAGCATATCAATTCAATCATATAGTTGATCAGCAAGAAAAATAAGTTATAAAAGGAATATTGTATAAATAACAACAAAAAAAATATTACTATGTGCTATCAAATAAATGTACAAAATTATAAATATTAAAAAAATTCAACGTAGAACACACTGTTAACTCAGAACAGGTGAATACAAACAACTGCATAGAAATGGTACAAAAAAACAGACAAAAAACTATATAAAGAAAGCAAAAAGAAAAGAAACCAAAATGTGAAAAAAAAGATGAACAAAGAAATGGAATCAATATCATAAGATCTGTATTATGCGATAACTATATAATCAAAACAAAAGGTAACATATGCTGAACAAATTATAGTCAGATTGACAAGTGCATAAAGGTAACTACATGCAAATACAAAAAAAAATCATAAGATTAAAGTTGATACTACAATGAAAATTATTAATAGCGGGACAGACAAAATGAAACAACAAAAACTTAGAAAATTGAAGATGACAAATGAGATAAAAAAAAAAGAAAATAAAAAGAAACAAAAAGAGACAAAATAAAACTTCCATAAGAAAAGGACATCATCATTTAGTACACAACAAAACAATACCATTAGATCACTACAAGAGAAATAAAATATAAAATTTCCAAATGAAGATCATATGGACTTGATACAACTATAATAGAACAAACAAAAACTTAGAAAACTAAGGACAAAAAAAAATAAAAAGATAAAAAAAAAAAGAGCATAAAATATGCTTGCAAAAAAAAATTAAAGTAACTAACCACCAAAGCAAATAATGAGAAAGCAACATATAATGTTAAATTTGGAATAAATTAAAAAACACAACAATTTAGTCATATAGTATATCAAGAAATATGGTGAATAGGTTATAAGAGGAATATTATATAAGTGAAAACAAACAAATATTACTACCTTGTTGCCAAATAAATGTATGAAATTATAAATGATAAGTCAAGGTAAAACTAACTGGTAGTTTAGAACAGATGAATACAAACAACTGCATAAAAATGCTATAAATGAGATTGAACAACCATCATCGTACCTGGAGCCTCTATTTTTGTTTTGATTTTTTCCACTATCATCGGTGAACCCAACTTTGCTGCTTGATCAGTGCTCCATCACCGTTCTCACTAAGGTTTGTTTCTGGCATTATTTGGTTTAGTTATATAATTGATTTAAAATTTAATATGAAAATATTGATGTTGGATTGAGTGAAAATTCAAATGGCTATTAGTCCCATCAAAAATTGATTTTTGTTTTGTTTTTTTTCTCCTATTTTGCTTTCAGCCACTGTTTTGTTTTTGTTATATTATTCTCACTGAAAATTAATCTTAGCATGAACTTAGAACACGCCATCAATAAAGTTTTGTTGTTTCCATAAAAAATTAATGCCACCATAGACCGTGCTGTTTGGTTTTGTTTTGTTGTTCAATAATATATTACATACATAGAACATACCATCAAGAAACTAATTTTGCCTAAAAGGATTAGATGAAGTTCCACTCTACGAAAATGGAATAATTTTGATGACTAGAAATTAAATTTGTTTTAATTTTTTCTTCTAGACTCTGTTTGAATTACTAGAAATATTAGAGTTAAAATGATACATTTTAGTGAAAAAAAAAATGGCTAAATATGTTACTAAATTGGGGCAGTGATAGCCCTTTGGCTCTTTAAAGGAACTTGCTAATGTTAATAGGCCTTCAATGGACATACCAAAAACTCAACTAAGTATGTTTATTTTTTTACATTTGTTTTCTTTAAACAAATGGCAACATCTAGTGCGACGACATCTAATAGTACCAGACCAAATTCTGATAATGCAATTCCTACTCTAAATTCAAGTTCTTATAATGATCCTGCTTGGGCTCATTGTAAAAAAGTGGAAGGAAAGGTAAATCAATCAATTTATATATAATATTACAAGTTCGTTACAGGTGGAGGAATTACTCATCCTGAGGAGTGTTTAGTTAGAGTTGTCAGAAATGTTTATAAGTGTCCCAAAGTATCTAAAGATATACAATGGTAAATAAAGCAACTATTGGATGATAGTAAACAAGAAAATGGGAGACAAAAAATAATCATAAAGAGATAGGAGGCCCACTAATCCCTGACCATGTTGATCAATCTTTGAATGAAGATGATGGAGATGACATCTTGTTAAGCCAACCAAAAATAGGGAAGAAACGCCCAAGTAGCACCTAAGATATGGCTAATTTTTTAAAGAAAATGAAAAAAGTCTAAAATTCTTTTTCTTCAGGAGCAATTGACAATTTCCAACCTACTGTCAAAAGTGTATTACAGTCAAAGGATATTGTGCGTCGAGCAAAGTTAAGGATGAGTAAATGCTAGTATATTGCTAATGTTCCATTCAATGTTGCATACTTAAAATTTTATTAGCCAATGATTGATGTCATCGCAAGTATGGGAAGTGGTTTTAAAGGCCCAAATGTCTATGAGCTTATAGGCATACTTCTTAGAGATTGTGTCAATGAAGTACAATAATATCTCTTTGAAATTAAAGGAACATGGAAAACTTATGGATGTTCTATTATGGCTAGTAGATGAACGAATCAAAGGCAAGAATCAAATATTAATTTTTTGGTTTGTAGTCCAAAGGGTACCATGTTTCTGAAATTTATCAATACTTTTGGGCTTATAAAGGATGTTGAGACTTTGTTGAAGATGTTTGATGAAGTTGTTCAACAAGTAGGGCCTGAAAATGTTGTGTAATTTATTACTCGTAATGATGCATCATACCAATCTGCTAGAAAAAAAATTGCAAAACAAGTATGATACTCTCTTTTGGACTCCTTGTGTTGCATATTGCATTGACTTAATGTTGGAGAACTTTGCTAACTCAAATGGCTTCCATCGAATTAATGATTGTGTACAAAAGGCTAAAAAAGTGACAAAGTTCATTTATAATCACTATAGGGTTCTTGCTTTGAATAAGAGAGAATATACATGTGGTAAAAATCTTAGTCGCTCTTGTATTACAAGGTTTGCTATGAATTTCCTTAGCATACAATGTATTCTAACATTCAAGGGAGTGTTTTATGCAAATGTTTGCAAATATTACATGGATGAATTTGAGGTTTGCAAAAACCAATGGAGGAAAGGAGGTCTCATCAATTATTCTTAGCGATATAGATTTTTGAACTATGTGTTAACACATAGTGAAAGTAAGTGAACCACTTGTAAAAATGCTTCGACTTGTTAATGGTGATGAGAAACCAAATATGGGCTATTTGTTTGAAGCCATGGAAAAAGCAAATGAGACAATTAGCAAAAGGTTCAACAACTGAGTGTCTTTATTCGTGCCATATATAGATGTTATTGATGGAAGGTGAGATAAGCAAATGCAATCTTCCTTGCATGCAATTGGTTGTTTCCTTAGTCCGAGAATCTATTTCAGACATAAATTTAATAGAAAGGTAGAGGTTTCTATAGGCTTCTTCGATTGTATCTCGAAACTTGTTATTGACTATACTATTTAAGAGAAAATCATAGTTCAACTTGAAGATTATAAAAGTAGTGTTGGTCAGTTTGAACCATCAATTGCTATCTGTATGAGAAAAAAATTGAATTTAGGTATATATTGTATGATTATGTTTCCTTTGTTTGTTATTTATTTGGTCACTTTAGTTTGTTAATGGTTCATGATATTTTTGTTTGCTTACTTTCCTAATAAACAGTTGCATGGCGGGATTCCTTTGGAAACAGAACTCCAAAGTTGCAAAGCTTTGCTAAGCGAGTACTTATTTAATGCACAAGTGCAATTGGATGTGAAAGCAATTGTAGTGTGTTTGAGTTCATTCATTCAAAGTGCTGAAGTAGGCTAGAGCACAAAAGGTTAAATGATTTAGTTTCTATTTGTTACAACTTCAAACTTCGAGAAAAGTAACTTTCAATAAACTATAGTCTATACAACTTTCCAAGAATTTTTTTTAGCATTTATTATAAAAATTTTGTACTTGTAAGATAATGAGCATGACCTCACGATCTTTGGATTCCATGAGTCTGGATAATATTGATCTGATGAATGATTGGGCTGCTGAGAAACCGGCATTGCTAAATAAGAGTGATGTTTGATAGCCGAAGTGCTATCGCCCTGATCAACCACCGACCACGGAAAAGGACTCCGGAGTGAAGGAAGTAATACACCTGAGGCACACGACCTTGGTAGCTCACCAATTCCAACTTCGGGAGCCAGCGTAGCGCCTCCTTCGGGATGGCAACCAAACCACCTTCGGGGAAAAGCACCAACCACCCTCTGTGGGAGAAAGCCCCTCGAAGACGGAGACACCAAAGTTCCAGCCTGACTCCGGGAAAAGGCCCTTCACCCCAAAGTGAGACATCAACCAGAGGGACCACGGTTGTACGGCAAGAGCCATTAAGGAGGCTCTGACACTCCACTTACATACGTCTCCAACATGCCACCTCTAGACACGCTATGGCATGCCGTCGTAGTCTAGCGTCCTGTCACACAGGGCTACACCTACTACGGCTCGCGGGCCGAGGAGCCTGTAGATGGCTAGGGGCCCCCACACCCAAAAATACGAACGCCATATGACCATACACGTGTCACAATTTGAAGGGATCACCCCTTCCCTTATAAACCAGGGAAATGGTCACAGGTAGAGGGGTTCTCCACCCGGAGGACCAAAAGGACAAAAGGACGCTCTCCTCTCTCCGCCTGAACACTTTCCCTTCAGCCCTCAGAAAGACAGGCCAGACAAGCGTCTCTTGTGCTTATTACTATGTCTCTCTCTCTCTCTCGAGGCACTGACTTGGGTGTTGGAGGTTCCCCCCCAGAAAACCACCTCGGGGGCCTCCTAACCCCTGTTTTCTAAGTGTTTCAGCCAGGTCTCCCTGAAGGATCTCCGCTCCGGGCTCTCTCCCGTGCCGGAAGTCTTTCCCGTCCTCACCAGCCACGGTACCAGGAAGCTGCCGGCTACCACTCAAGGTGATCCACCCAGGGCGCCAATCTTTTGGACTCGCTTGCACCTCCAGGACCCCTGCTGCCCACACTGTTGCACACAGTGGAGATGCTGGCTCCGCCTAACCGGACCGCATCAGATGCTGGCTCCGCACCCCCGAACCGCATCATCTGGTGCCGTCTGTGGGAAGTCACTCCCAGGTTGCCGAAGTTGAAGCTTGGAGTTCTAAGGAGAGGGGACTCCCGAGGTCCCCGTCCGCGCCGGAGATTCAACAGGCAACCGAATAATGGCAGCAGGGATTTCCCTGCCCGAGGGTGAATGCCCTCTGACTATTATCATAGGCTTCCTGCGCGAATTCCCATGCCCTGGCGTGGTTGAAATGATGCAGTAGTCAAGCCGAAGAAGGCCGCAGGAAAAAATCGGGCCGAAGGCCTTCCTCATCAGTACCTCGTGGGTGGAGAGTCCCATGCCAATTCACAGGAATTGGGAAAACGGAGATCAACGGGATGAGTCCTCGCGCGGGAACCATGCTCCCCGTAGTACGACCTACGAGAAAAGTAGGGTCGGGATGACCCAAACCTCCCTGCCGAAAGAGTTCTGCACCCGAGGAAAAAATCGCCATCTCCTCGGCAACGAAGTCAAAACCCATTGCCCCGAAAGGTCGTCTACGACTTGACGTGCGAGCAGAAGGCGCCGACTCTATTTCCCTGGACATGCTATCCCTGTCCGAAGTGGCCCGCTTCTGCGCGACGTTGCGAAAAAAGAGTAGAGCATTCGGAAAAGACTATCGAAATGGTGCATCGAACTCGGAGAGTACTACATCACGTATAAGCCTAGAAGGGCAGTGAACGCCCAGGTACTGGTAGACTACATTGCCGAAGTCCCAGAAGAAGGGAAGGTTGAAACCAACAAAGGAGACAGAGCGAAGGTAGATCCAGAGTGGAAACTCCTTGTCAGTAGAACCCCAAGCGCAGAACATCAGGGTGCTGGGATACCCCCTCGGGGGCCCGAAAGCAGGGAGGCCACCAAAACGATCAAATTTGATTACCAAAAAGTGTTGGGCCATCTGAGCATGGCAACGCTAGGTATAATAACCTCGCACAAAAGGCGGAAAGATCCTACAAAGAGGAATCTCGCAACCAAAAAGTCCCGAAAATCCTCATGAAGAGGCAGAAAATGCAAAGACGTTTCGGACGATATTTCCTGATTAAGGAAAAACTATGCAGACAAAGGTACGCAACTCCGTTATAAAAGTATATATATCGGTAAAAATGGTGCAGGACAATTCGTCCAAGAGGTGTGAAAATGGCCAAAGACACGCCAGCACCCGAAGACTGCCTTCGGAGCGAATAACCTTGGAAAGATTGCACCGAGCCACTCCAGACAGCACCCGAAGATGTGAAGTTCTGCGTGATAGCAGAGGATGACTTCACTGAGTGGGGTAAGGCAGAACTCCTAGCAACCATGCTGGCAAAAGGTGCACAAAAAGTTCGTCTGGAAGAACATAGTATGCTGATTTGGCATACCGACGGTTACACCGGCCAGTAATGATTTCCAGTCTATGGACAGAGGATTTCAAGAATCCGTCACCAACCTCGGAATAAAAAGGCACTTCAGCCCACTAGCTCAGCCCCTGAGCAACAAACAAGTAGAGGTAGCCAAAAGAGGGACTATAAGAAGATGCAAAGGGAAAGTGGCTAGAAGAACTTCCTACTGTACTAAGGAGTTATCAGACAACTCCCCGAGGGGCCAACGCGGAGACACCTTTCTCACTTATCTCCAATGCAGAAGCCACTATCCATTTGAAGTAGTTCGGCCATCATACAAATGTTTGACGAAAGAGGAAGTGACCTCGGGTTGAGAATTAAGCTCGACCTAGTTGTCAAACACTGAGAAACGGCCGAGCTCGAAAGGAGGCCTTTTCGACAAAAGGTGGCCATAAGTGCAAACCTGCATGATAGGCCAAAAGGAACAAGGAAAAAGAGACCTCGCCCCCAAAAGGCCGAATTAGAACCCCGAAAGCCGTCCTATAGGGTACTTCGGCCAAACGGGAAAGGACCTTATTTGATCCTAAACGAGGTCCGAAAGGGAGTATACAAGCTCGGCAACACCGAAGAAGGAAAACTGAAAAATACAAGGCACTCGAGCACCTTAAAGAAATTCTACACTTAGAATTTTTAGACAAGAAATGGTGAAAGCCAGAAATTTGTCTAAGTACAGAAAGTTTTCACCTGTATGAGAATGTTCGCCGAACAAAGCTAAAGTATGGACTCCCGAAAGTCTCCTATTCCTTCTGAAGTTGGTTGGGTTATATGCCTAAAAGAGGGCAAGTCTACCGAACACGGCCGACAAAGGGCAGGCTAAAATTTGCCTGAAAAGGAACTTCACCAACCGTGAAAGATCGCCCGAAGAATGGCCGACAAAACGAGCAAAGAAAGTACCGAAGTCCCTTGACCGAAAGTGGTCGGGACAATTGGGAGACAAAAATTGCTGAAAAAGACTTAGCTAAAATAATGAAGGAAAATTCATTGAAGAAGGTCTTGATACAAGGAGAAGATTACAAAAAGAAGAGTACAAAGAAAAAGAAAAAGGAAAAGGTCCTAGAATATCTAAGGGACCCCGGCGTCATGGGAAGCTTCGGCTCCTGAATCTTTTGCCACCACCTTCGGTGCAGGAGGAGGAAACGGCAGGTTAAGGAACTCGACTCTTGACCATATCCACCGAGGCCCCCCGGGAATATCCAGGGCAGCCAGAAAGGAAGGATCAAGGTCCAGATACTTCTTCAGAAACTGATGACGAGCTAGGCAGAAGCCGTCCTGAAAAGCAACCTTGGACGTCTGGACGGCTTTGTCTCTTTCAACGTCCAACTCGTCCGCCTCATGTTGAAGATCCGAAACCTCCTGCTGAAGGTCAGAAATCTCCTTCTCCAGCTCCTCGGTTTTCTTCTTCTTCTTCGAACCCTCCTTCAGCAAGTCGACCTTGGCCTGGAGTTCAGCATTTTCAGCCATTGCCTTCACCAGGAGAGTAGACTCCCCTTCCTTTTCCTTTTGAAGGGTCTCGTTGGCCGAAGTCAGGCTGATTAATTTGTCGCCAAGGTCGGACATCTTCTTGGAAAAATCCTTCAGGAGCTCCTCTTGGCCCTTCAAGAATTCCTCCCGAAGACTGGCAATCTTCTCCTTGCATATTTGGCTCAACTTGGTGTTCGTCACCACCGAGTTGGCACAAAAGAGTTTGGCCTTCTCCAATTTGTCTTCGGCCCAGGCTCGGATCGAAGACTGCTTTGCTGCCCAAGCTCGGAGGTATCCACTATACCCCAAAAGCTGCAAAGAAAGGAAAGGTACTTAGTAAAATTTGCACAAAGAAAGCCAAAACACTTAGACAAAAGTGGGAGGAAAAGTGAAGAGCCTGAAGAATTACCTGAGCAGCATGCTTGGAAACTTTTGCAGCAAGGGCATCCTCGGAGGCACACTCTTCAGCGACTGCCTTGAAGGATGCCTGAGTAAGCATGCCCCTCGCCATTTGGGGAGCCATCTCCCGGCAATCCTCGGAGAACAGATTCATGTCCTCCATGAAAGACCAGAACGGCTCCCTCGGAACTTTGTCCTTCGGGACATGAGAATCCCGAAGAACCCGCCTTCGGGCGTGCTCAACCATCCAAGCTGAGGGCGCTAGATCCTCTGCAAAAACAAACATACATCTCATCAGGTAAAAATTCCTTGGTTATGAAAGATGTAAGATTGCAGGAGAAAAGGGACAAACCTGGCGCGACCTCAGTAACATCATCATCAGAGTCCCGGACTTCCTCCACGACGGCAGGAATATGTTTGTCCTTGGCCCTTCGGCACTTTTCCAAATCTTCGGCAGAAAGATCTGCCAAAGAGCCCAACAAATCCGCCGACGTGGCAAGACTCGGAGGGGCAGGAATGGCTACCACCCCTCAGGCTGGGAAAAAGTTGCAACCTCGGTTGAAGTCGCAGTGACATCGCCAGCCTTAATGGAAGTAGTAATAACATCGCCGACCTCCGAAACGTCCTCCAAGGAGGGAAGAGGGGTGTCCTTCTTGGCCGAAGATGGTCCGCCCCCAAAAGTCTTGCGCCTCTTCTTTGCTTGTGCTCCCTTCTCGGCCTGACCAAGGAAGAGAGACCTATAGTAGGCGGCAGACTCGTCGCCCATCTCTGAAAAAGAGGGAAGAAATCAGTGTAAGTCCACAGGCACTTATGCTGAAAAAACCTTAAAAGGAACTTACTTTCAGAAAAGGCTTCGTAAGTGAGCTCATTCCGAATGAACTTCACCAGCCAAGAGCTCTTCCCCTCGGTAGCAGGAGCTGGCATGCCGAGATCCGTCTTATGCTCCGTAACCACCCCCAACTCCCGAAGGACATCCTCGGTCATGAGTTTCCACATGATCGGGAAAGGGTAGAAAGAGCGTGGAGGGACCTCAGTATCCTAGTCGGCGATAGCACGGATTCGTCTGTCAAAGTCCCCAAACCTAGTTGCCAACTCGGGAGTTAGCAACTTCCTGGGATCCATGACATCCGCCTCCAGCTTTCCCCGAGCCCACTTAGTCGGGACGTGCGACTAGGCCTCTACCACCTTCAGGAAGAAGAACTTCCTTTGCCACCCTCGCCAGCTATCCTTGGTAGCGAAGGTGAACATAAATTTCTTGCTCCCAGATCCCCAAGGCAGCATGAAATAAAAGCCACCCTTCGGAACCGGATAGAGCTTATAATACTGCATGAACAGGATGAAATGGGGTTCTACCCCGAAGATCCCGCACATGTAGAGAAAAGCATTGAAATAGTAGTATGAGTTGGGAGGAAGCTGATTCACGGCTATGCCATGAAATTGGCAAAAGTCGCAAATCATCTTCGCAGGAAGAAACCAAAGTCCGGCCTTCAGTTGGGCTCGAAAAACAGTAACCTCGTCACCTCGATTCATAAAGCTAAGGCGAGGTAACCTTGTGATAGCATACAAGGGAAGGAAAAATTTGGTCTTCCACTTTTCTAATTTTTTAGGAGTGGTGCAACAAGGGTGAGACATAAGAGGTTGCCAGCTCTCGGGAATAGGCATGGTTGACCGAAAAATGACTTCTGAAAAAGGGGGAAAAATGATTTCGGAAAGAGGAAAAATGACTTCGGGAAGCGAAAAGAAAAGCAGAAACCGAAGGAACTCTAGAAATCAGAACCCACCAAAAGTCTTGCCGAAGTCTGGGTTTGAGGACATCGTCGTGAAAGATCGCCGGAAATTGCTCCGCCGCTAAAACCACCACAAAAGAGGAGAAAAAGGCACAGAGCAAAATGAGAGCAAAGAAACACAAATGAAGAGTATGACAGGAGGAAGGCTTATATAGATTGAGGAAGGGCAGCCAAAAGGGCGTCATAAATGCTGCGCGAAGGTGAAACGTCGCCATAATGGCCCCTCGCGCGCAAAAAGGCGTGCCCATCCCAGCTGATGCCTGCCACGTGTCGCCCGTCACGAGAAACTAGGACACGTTTTCTGACACCCAGAAAACCCGGGCACATTGCTCGAGACTGACACACCTAGTTTCAAGACACGTCGATCCACTAACCTATGGCGGGAAAAGTGAACAAATTGGGAATCTCGAGAACACCGAAGGGCGGACAGATGACACCTGTCCGAACAAGGCTTATCACCTAGGTGGCGAAGTGCCTTCCCTGCCGACGTCGTATTCCGGGTGTAAATCCATAAGGTCCGGAGTTCAAGGCTCCGCGCTGCCCTGTTCGACCGAAACGGACATACTACTACATGGGCCTCCAGGAGTCCACGAGGTCATCCTGTCAAAATTGCCAATTGAACGATAGACGGACACCAGAAGAACCTACTTGCCGAAGTCTTCACTTCGACTTTCCAAGGGGGGCATGTGATAGCCGAAGTGTTATCGCCCTGATCAACCACCGACCATAGAAAAGGACTCCAGAGTGAAGGAAGTCATACACCTGACGCACACGACCTCGGTAGCTCACTAATTCCAACTTCGGGAGCCAGCGTAGTGCCTCCTTCGAGATGGCAACCAAACCACCTTCGGGGAAAAGGACCAACCATCCTCTGTGGGAGAAAGCCCCTTGAAGACGGAGACACCGAAGTTCCAGCCTGACTCCGGGAAAAGGCCCTTCACCCCAAAGTGAGACATCAACCAGAGGGACCTCGGTTGTACGACAATAGCCATTAAGGAGTCTCTGACACTCCGCTCACATACGTCTCCAACACGCCACCTCCAGACACGCTCTGGCATGCCATCGCAGTCTAGCGTCCTGTCACACAGGGCTACACCTACTACGGCTCGCAGCCCGAGGAACCTGTAGATGGCTAGGGGCCCCCACGCCCAAAAATACGAACGCCATCCGACCATACACGTGTCACAATCTGAAGGGATCACCCCATCCCTTATAGACCAGGGAAATGGTCACAGGCAGAGGGGTTCTCCGCCCGGAGGACCAAAAGGACAAAAGGATGCTCTTCTCTCTCCACCTGAACACTCTCCCTTCAGCCCTTAGAAAGACAGGCCAGGCAAGCGTCTCTTGTGCTTATTACTACGTCTCTCTCTCTCTCTCGAGGCACTGACTTGGGCGTCGGAGGTTCCCCCCCGGAAAACCACCCCGGGGGCCTCCTAACCCCTGTTTTCTAAGTGTTTCAGCCAGGTCTCCCTGAAGGATCTCCGCTCCGGGCTCTCTCCCGTGCCGGAAGTCTTTCCCGTCCTCACCAGCCACGATACCAGGAAGCTACCGGCCACCACTCAAGGTGATCCACCCAGGGCGCCAATCTTTTGGACTCGCCCTCACCTCCAGGACCCCCTGCTGCCCACACCGCTGCACATAGTGGAAATGCTAGCTCCGCCTAACCGGACCGCATCAGATGCTGGCTCCGCACCCCCAGACCGCATCAATGTTAATGTTGATTGGGTTAGTGTGGAAGTGCCTTTTGCTAATTTACAAATAATTGACATTAACCTTGTGATGGAGGTTCCTCCTTTTGATGATGAAGATGAGCTTAAGGCTAAGCCTGCAAATGTGTCAGTAGTAGTGCTACATGAATATGTTGAAAGTTGATGGTTAAGTGTTTTATTTTTCTATGTTGAAAACTTGAATTGGAAGTTAAGACATCTTAATATGTTGATATGTTCTATGTGTTCCTTAAGACTTTATAAGTTTGAATCTTATGATTTTCAATATCTTGGTATGTCATATGCATTAATATGTTTTATTAATAGGTGTGTGTACAATTTATTGTAATTTGATACATTCAAGACGTAACACCAAGTGGTACAGCATTTAGTATAAAATATAAAACCTGACCTAACACAACCACAACAAATAAACAAAAATAAACAAAAACTTGGAAAACTAAAAACAATAAAGAAGATAGAAATAAAAAAATAGAAAAAAATTGAAAGGGGCATAAAATATGGTTGTAATAGAAATTTTGAATATTTGACCACCAAAAAGATCCTAACACCAAACACTAAGAAGATAATCTCCATAAACTAAAAGCAGTGTCATAAACCCAGCACCAGGGAAACCAAAAAGTTGTGTGAGTAGAAAGAAAAATGAAGATAAATAGAAAAAAAAAGCACCAAAACCTTATCTCACAATCCTAAGAAAGGAAAAAAATATATATGGTCAAAACCAAAATACACAAAACACCACCTTGATAAGCCATATCATTATAAACCGCACAGCAAAGAGGAAACAAAGAAATAATATTTCGTTCATACACACACACGCATGATACATCTAAGGGTGATTCCACCTTTTCCTTTATAAGAGTAGTTTAACAGTTGACATATGGTGTTTACCCAATTTTTAGCACGTTCAGAGATAATTTTTACACATAATTTACCCATCATAACCCTAATCTTCTAATGTAATACACTTATGACATGTGGCAGTCAAACCCACAATTTTTTACTACCATGCCAATTTTAAATTCAAAATTAAAAAATTAGATTAAAATCATATTAACACATAATTATCTCATTTATCATTAACACTAACATTATTTTCCTCTTTAACATAATTATCAGATTGACAATCTCATAATGATTTACTCAAATCAACATAATTATCAAGCAATTTATTTTGAAAAAAATTTTGAATTTTAAATTATATTAACACATAATTATTTCATTTATCATTAACAAATTGATAATATTTACCTCTTCAACATAATTATCAAATTGGCAATCTCGTAATGATTTAATCCAATTAACATAATTATTAAGCTTTTTCCTAAAAAAAAAATATGTTTTTGATGTACATATATGGGTCATGAGCACATTTCAAGTCCACATCACATCCGACAGAAGACATGGATTCATCAATCAGAGTTACACAAATATACTAAAACCTAGCGCTGATCTAAAGAAATGCGTGCACCAACTTAAATGGGAAATAGCTGCACTACAAGATGTTCAAAAGAAAAATGTGAAAATGAAACTAATAATATTTGAGCTTTTAAGTTAGAGTTGGTACGTTTTTCTCTATTTCATATCATATTTTGTTTCCATAAAAGTTCATTTCATTAAAACTATTTTTTTTCATATATTCAAGAAAAGGAAAAGGCAAGAACAATAAAGCTAGAGACCTCAAACATGAAAAGCGTGCAACAATTTGAATGAGAGATATTTACATTGCAATATCGTCAGAAGGAAATTCAGAGGATGAAACTAAAAATAGTTGAGCTGGAATTAGAGTTAGTATACTTTTCTCAATTTCATATCATATTTCTTCTTCATGGAAGTTCAGTTCACTAAGACTACATTTTTTTTCTTACGAAATATTTAGGTAGAGGAATAAGCAAGAGCAATAAAGCTAGAGGACGCAAACATGTTTCCTAACAAGAAATAACCAATAATTGTACCAACAGTTATCAAGCAGAGGCGAGTTTATGGACATCATGATTTTCCTTTAGGATGTGGCCTGAACACTTTAAATGTAATAGTTGTTAGTGAAGAAGAAGAACCAATGGAAGATAATTGAGAAGTAAACTAAACACCCTTTGTATTTTTAAATTTTTTAGTCTTATTTGTTAGGTTTAGGTCGCTACTATATTATTTCTTAGGTTTAGATTGTTACTTTCTTATCATGTTATCATTAATTTATTTTTCCTTGGCATTATGAATAAGAGAAAGTATTTATTTGGTGAATTCAATTTTTATAATATTTGAAATTGGAAACTCAAATTTTGATTGCTTACAATTGTTTACCTTGCATAGACAATCACTTTACAAGTCATGATCACAAAATTGAATTAGTAGATTCAAATTAAAATCCTAACCGAATAAGAGTCATACACAAAATACACAAAATTGAATGCCGAAATACATAAAATAGACTTTGGCTCACAGTAGAAAATATGCCTATATATATACCAAAATTAAAACTAAACCAAATTTCCTATACGTAAATGTTAAGCATATTAAATATTTTAAATTGGTTTATCAGAAGCCAATTTAATAATCACAAAATTCTAAGAAGCCCAATTAATCTGGTATTTTTATTAACCCATAAAAAAATTACAAAAAACCATTGATTGATTTGCTACTATAATTTACAAATAAAGTCGATAATGGTGTTACTTTCAATAATTGTGTCAACTTTTGATACAGAAAATATCTAATTAGAAATTAGGAATAAAATACAAAATACAATAGATATTATAATTTGATCTTGGTTTCAAATTAGATATCAATTTGAAGATATTACAATTTTATCTCCAAGAATAAAATCCATAATTTGATAATATTAATGAGATGATTAGATAATTACTTAAAAAATAATCTTGCCAATGCAGATATTTAAAATTAAAATGCATATAGGCTTTATAAATTTATAGTGTTTAAGTAGAAGATAAATATCTAATCAAAATGTAATTCCAACACACTAATCCCCACTTATAAATTCACATATTACAATTTAGAACCTTACTGTTGGCTCCATATTTCAGGAGTGGAGTACAAATATATTATTTTTTACATTCAACTTTTATTTTTTAATTACTACAACTAACAATCATTTGATTATTGTTTTACTGGATGCACAATCAAATTCAGTATACAAACAAGAATCACCAAATTTCATGAGCACAAATATCTTTTTTTAACATTCAACTTTTATTTTCTAATTACTTCAACTAAAAACAATTTGTCTATTGTTTTACTAGCAATACAATCAAATTCAATATACAAGCAAGAGTCGCTAGATTTCAAGAGTATGAATATCTTAATTTTTACATACAATTTTTGTTTTCTAATCACATCAATGAACAATTATTTGTCTAATTGTTTTACTTGCAGCATAATCATATTTAATTTAGAAGAAAAAATCACCGGCAATTTTTCAAAATATTCCTTCTAAAAGAAAGCATCCAAAATTATGTAACTTTATAAATCAGTTCTTACTCATGCTTTAATATAAATATAGAGTCATGTTAATGAATTTATACTCATGTTTTACGAAAATACCAAATTAATGAACATGAACTTTTAAAAATTTTACAACATGGAATATTTTTAGATCCATATTTCAAGAGTATGAATATCTTATTTTTTAATTAGAAAATTAACATTAAAAAATAAGAGAAATATTACCACATCAGATGCAAGCAATGTGTTAGAGGAAGTTTTCTTTTACGTTATTTCATCTATAAATGTTAAAAGATAATTGGAAAATTAAAATTAATAAGAAGTTAAACTAATAAATACATGAGTGAGTAATTTAATCTATACTTAGCTTATAAAAATTCCTCATATTTTTTTTCTAAAAGCTCTTGCTTCAGGAACGAAACTTCCAAATAACACCATAAAATAGTACAAAAAAGAGAATAGTATATCATAACTTATTACGTAAGTTAGGCAAAAAAAAAAAAAGAAGACACAAGAAAAAGATTCCAAGATTAAAAGTTTAACTTGAAAATGTTAGATTTATTGAATAGATCAATTTCTGTATAAATCTACCTTTGATCTACTGAGAAATGTATAAAATGTAAAAACTATAAGGAATCAAAGGCATGAGAAACATATTTAAATAGGAGTTTTAAAATTTGAAGCAAATAAAAAAAAATACACAAAAAATTAGTACTAGAATTTCAATGAAATTAAAGATGAACCAATGCCTTTAAGATCACTAAAAAAAGAACAAAAAATAACTATTCAAAATTATAATACTTCAATCAAATAACTCTTTAAACATCTATATTTGGCAATGTTCTATTTTCTAAAGGTCACTAAAAAAATAAAAAAGGGAAGCTAGTTCCGCATCTTCATGATAGGATCCAAATAGATCTGGTTCAATAAGTAAAAAAATACAGAAGTGAGAGGAAAATTCAGAAAAAAGTGCATAACAAAATACAAACAGATACATGTAAATACAAATATAAAAATAAAAAAACTAATAAAATATGAAACAATGCTAGATCTACTACTTCATGATGGGGTTAGGGTGGATCTGGCTCAATAAATCAGAAAATATGAAAGATATGAAGAAAAAATACATAAAACAAAAAAAAATACAAATGCTTACATGTAAACACAAATAGAAAAATAAAAAAATTAATAAAATGTTAAAAAATGCCAAATCCACTACTTCATAAGGGGATTTGAGCGGATCTAACTCAATAAGTCCAAAAATATGAAAGATATGAAGAAAAAGTACATAAAACAAAAAAACACTAACATATACATGTAAACACAAACAAAAAAATAAAAAAGTAAAATTTGAAACAATGCTAGATTTGCTACTTTGTGATGGGATTCGAGTGGATCCAGCACAATAAGTCAAAAAATACCAAAGACAGAGAAAAATTAAGAAAAAAAAGTACATAAAACAAAAATTACTAATTGATACATGTAAACACAAAAAAAAAAATGTGAAACAAACAAAAAAAAATAAAGGAAAATACATAAAAAAAATCTAATGTATTTTGGCATTAAAAAAACAAAAAAAAATGTGAAACAAAGCCAAATCCACAACTTCGTGATGGATCTGAATGGATTCAACCTCAAATAATAGATCAAGAGATAAAATGATAAAAATTTTAGAGAAATAGTAAACATAAAGCAAGAAAAACACAAGATCCGAGTAGACCCTGTCACTAGGTAAAGAAATTTAAAAAGTAGAGAAAGGATTAAGAAAATAATAAAGAAAACAAAATATATAAGGTTAAAAAACCACAAATGGGTACATGCAAACATACGCAAAAGATAGCAAAAAAATTAACAAAATGTGAGACAAATTCTAAGAAAAGAGAACAAAGGAGTATAAAGGAAAAAAATAGAAGAAAATAAGAAAAAAGGAAAATATATATAAAGACTAAAAAAAATCGGTACATGTAAATCTAATGCAAAAATGTGCAAAAGAAATTAATAAAATGTGAAAAGGGAATAAGGGATTGAAGAGTTAAAATATTAGAGAAAGCTGAGAATAGAAGACTAAAAAGTTGAAAGGAAGAAGGTAAGAAAAGAAGAAAAAAGAAATGAATAAGAGATAAGAAAGGATGAAGAGAAAAAGGTGAGAGAGAAAGAAGAAATGAAGATTAGAGGAAAAAAGGAGGAAGAGATAGGAGAAAGGTGAGAGTGGGTGTGGAAATAGGAGGCTAAAGTGGGAGAGTTAGGGTTTTTGGGTATGTATGAACAAATTCAAAGATTAATTAAACACTAGCCCTCTAATTTAAAGATTTACTTATCAATAGTCCTTTACTTTTTTATCATTCAATTAAGTATCACAACTTCATAGTTAGCAATAGGAAGTCAGAATGGTCATTTCAACTGTAAAATTCAAGTCATACGTGGGTGGGGTCATTTTTTAGACATGTGACAGTTAAGTCAGCCCAAAACATTCTTTCCCATCAATATATTTTGGGTTTTTTTGTTGTCCATTAACCTTTTTGGTTATAAAGCCAGACATATTTATTCAATAAGTAACTAATTAGTAAAAAAATACTTTAATAAAGTAATAAATAGTCCAAATTTATTTAAATAATAATTTAAATTAAAACTTGAGGATAAAGTTACATTACAGCATTAAAATATACTGGGTTAACAAATTAAATATGACAAATAAAATATAAATCAAATATAAATCATTATGGACCCAAAAAATAACCTCAAAGCATTGGCCCAACCCAAATATTTTCCTATTTGTTTACATATTTTTCTCCATTGTATATGGACCCAACTAATTTTACATTTTTTAAACATTAGTAATTTGTTTTATAAAATATTAAATAATTATTTAAAAATTAAATATAAAAATCAAAATATAAATCAGTTGCTAAAAATTCAATCGGGCCATTGACTTATGCATTTTGGGCCATTCCTTATGATTTTAGTACCTTATTATTTCCCCCAAAACCAAAAAATTGGGCCAAGCCCTTTTTATTATAAAATTTCCCACATTGTATTATATTCGTAGGATTTATTTTAAGAATATGAGATTAATTGGTTGTATATGGACATAAAGTAATTTGGCTTATATGGACAAAAATGATTTGTTTTTAAACAATTATTTTAATTGTTCCTCCTTACCCATAAGGCACTTGACCATCATTTTTATTTAACAAAGGGTTATATTAAGTATAAAAAGTTAAAGACACATATTTATTTTTTTTATACCAATTTCACCAATAATTTTTTTTGCATGGCTCCTACCTGATTTTTGAGCCATATGTTTTGGCCCTACATAATTATTTTTTGTTCACAACTTTGATATGAATACCATGTTACTAGATTACTATTTTTACATTATTATTATCATATTGTAGCTTTTATTTTTCTGTTACCATATATTATCTTAAACTTTTTAAAATAACATTATGAATGTTTGTTATATGAGAAAAGGTTGAAGAAAGTCAAATTCCTGCCAACAATGCCAAAATTTCATGTCAAAATAGACACAATAAAAAGTCAAGGTACATGGATGCAAGAGCATATAAAAAGTTGCTTTGTTCTCTAAGATCCAACATTATTGACTCTAACATCAACATTCACAATCATCAAGAAGAGAAAGTTGCTGATAATTTTCATTTGTTGTAAAATTTTGGCTATTAGTTAGATGTTTGTTTTAGATCAATTATTTAAAATTATTTTTAAACTTTGAAAGTTTAAGCTACAATAAAATCATTATGTTTGTTATACTTCAAACTAGAATGTTATTTATTTTTATTAACAAATTAAAAAATTTGAACAATTTTATGACACTTGTACAATAATCAACTTTATTTTAAGTAATGATATATATATGACTAATTTTTGTTTATTTAACAACTTCATTTATAATGCAAAATATCACCCAACTATTATACATATAACCGATAGAATGCTTAAAATACAATTATATGCAATTCCACCTTTTCAAAGGTGGTTGAGTTAATGACAATTCAAGTATCTAACTAAAAAATAACATTTTTAGAAATAAGTATATCATAAATATATAATTATAAGTGAATAAAATTACTTATTAATTTATATGATATTTGTTATGCCAATGTAACAAACTATATATTAAACTGTGTCAATGTTATATAAAAAACTATTGAAATTTTTTTTATCAAATTTCCACATACTTAAAAAATTACTATAATACATGGGGACTATTTGCTGCTTTACTTTTTTTATTCTTTTTTTTAATCATTTATTGTTAATTTAATTATCATAGTATAGCAAAGAATGGAGTCTAGAGATTAGCAAGCACATCGTAGCTGTGTTTTAGCTTCAAGAAGACAAGAAAGATGCAAATATAATATTCTTCTGACCGGCACTTTTGGTCCAATTCCCACACTTGCGACATTCATCAATTCCTCAAACATGTTTAGAATCAATACTTTTAGGTCCTCATATGCTATTCTTAGCAATGAGAACTAAGTGTAGATTGTGAGTTCAAATAATTATACAGAAATGACTGCAGGTAATGTGACATCAAGTTTGAATGATGTGTTCACTTTTCACTCAATGAGAACTCCACTTCGAGACATGAGCAACATTATTAATTTGTATAATGGCACTATTGTTGTTGAAGTAGAACCAGCAACTGTTGGAGAATTCTCATGCATTACTGATGTCCGAACAAAACAACTGTCATTACGTCTGAGCTTAGATCATGGAGAATGTTCTAATGCTACTGTTTCTAGGACAAAGAGACTTAGGCAAATAATTCCTGAATTTGATGCAATTCTATTCATGGATTTTAATGATTTTGAGAATATGGATAGAGGTAATTTCGGGATTTTGGATTTGGTTTTGTACATTTTCTGTGGATAACCCATTTCTAATTTAATCATTTTTTTTCATCTCGATACATTACTTCCCAACAATATCCAACAGATAATATCTTTGTAAAAAGATGAACTTCTACACATCATCTTAGTAAGTTCTTGTCATAATTTCATTTTGTAATCGTATTCTTTTCTTGAACATTCAAAATATGAAGTAGTTTTTTCGTTATAGGATGATACTTTGAACGCGAAGATTTTGGTGCATGTAATGGAGATGACTTCACCAGCATTATCAATCGATTGTTTGGTATGCTAAGAGAAATGTTCAATCATGACATGCGAGGAATTTGACATTCTCCATTTGTTGTCAAAATGGAAAAGTGCAATTACTTTATAAGGCACCTCCTCTAAAATTATTATGCAAATTAATGGATTGCAATGGTGGTGCAAAAGTAAGGCATTTCCGTAATCACATTTGAGAGTTCAATAGTCACTTCTCCTTTACTTCTATTGGGGGTAAAATTAATATGCAAATCAATTATGAAGGTGGATCCCATGTGTTTTAAGTTAAAGGGGAGAACCATCATTATATTAGTTGTTTAGTGTCATTTGATGGTAACAGACCAAGATATGTGCAATTATATGATCATGACACTGAGCATGAAACAAAAAATCGTATAAGGTATTTTGGCACCGCAAGTGCAAGTTCTTTGGATAGGGCCATCATAGAAGGGTTAACATGGATGTTTGATGAGCATAATAAGCTTGTAATAGAGTTTCGGAAGGTTCGTGACATGTATCATGAATCTGGGGGATATCCTGTTCGGTTGAGGTTAATGATGTATAGATTTGGAGATGGTAAACGTTACAACCTACCAGAATTAAATGAGCTTGTTGGATTAACAATTAGGCTAGATAAAGAGGATGGCTATATAAAGGGCATTGTTGTATTCATGCATTGCTAGGACCCATCCGTATCAATGTATTACACCCTAAACTGATGTCATTACATTTTCTGGTTTTGCAACCATATGATGCTAATGGATACTTTGCTAAAGTTTTCCATCATGAAGCATCGTTAAATGGATCAATATGCAGAAAAGTCACAATAAAGAAATACTACATTTTTCAGCTACAACAACGTAATTTTGTTTATTCATTGGTGTTATAAGGTGGTATACTTTTTCAGCAATATGTGGTGTTTGTGTATTGTTGTATTCTAGAGGAGCGTTTTAACTTAATTTCATTATGAGGTATTCTATGAATTGGAAGATGTGATCAACAGAGGTTATATACGAGCAACCCTTATAGGCATACCCTATATTCTACCTTAATCATTTACTTGCGGTCTCCGCTATAAAACTCAAATGTATCAAGACGATATGGTGATTTACCGTTGGATTGGCTATCCAGATCTATTTATAACCATGTCATGCAACCCAGATTAGAATGAGATCACAAAGTGTTTGGAAATGATTCTAGGACAAACTGTTCATGATAGGCCTGACATTGTTGATAGGGTATTTGAAATGAAGTATCTATCTTTGCTTGATGATATTACTAAGGGCTAACATTTCGGGTGATCAATGGCTGGTAATATAACCTCCATCATTTTAGTTTCTTATTTATGATTTTAAGTTTATAAATATTATTAATTATCCACTGTGATCAAATATTATGACACTTTATGTAGTTGTTGTTTAAATATATAACAAAAAATGTGGACTGCCTCATGCGCACATCGCTTGATTTTTTCAGCCAGAAGACAAGCTTAATGATCTTACATCTATTGATAAATATATCTCTGCTGAGTTATCGAGTAAAGAAAGTGACCCTGTTAGTTATGCGGCTATAGCTAAGCGTATGACCCATGGTCCTTGTGGGAGTGCTAACCTTAGGTCTCCTTGTATGGTTAATGGAAGATGCAATATATATATATATATATATATATATATATGCCGTTTCAATCTGAGGCATCAATTAGTAAAGATGAGTATCTTAATTATAGACATAGCCCTACACAATATATAGTTATAAAGAATGGTGCGATTCTAGACAATCATTATGTTGTTCCATATAATGTTGATTTAGTAATGAAACATGATTGCCATGTTAATGTTGAGAAAACCAACGAGGTTAGATGCTTGAAGTATCTTTATAAATACATGTACAAAGGAACTGACAGGTCGACTATTGTCATCAAAAGCACAGGGAAGGTCATCATATGGCTCGTAAATAAAATTGTGATAAGGTTGATGAAATTAAATAATACATGGATTACGGATTTATTTTTGCATTAGAGGCTTGCTAACGAATTTTTTGGTTTGATATCCATCACCTTGACCCACCGATTTAACAACTTTTTTTTATCTGCCTAATGAACAAAATATTGTATACTCTGCGAGTTCCAACAGTCGTAATTTCGTTGAGTGTCAGAGAAACAGTGTTACTAAGTTTTTGGCATGGATGAAACGCAATAAAAGTGATGCTGCTGCAAATATGCTAATATATGTGGAGTTCCTAATGCATTATATGTGGAATAGACAACTTAAAGAATGGATTACACGTGTTAGAGGAAGGGCGGTGGGTAGACTGTGGAATGTACACCCAACTGCCAACAAGAAGTATTATCTGCTCATGTTTCTAAATGTACAATGACATTCGACCTCTTTTAAGGATTTGCGTACAATTCACAATATTGTGCATCCTACTTTTAGAAAAACATGTCTTGCATTAGGGATATTAGATGGTGATGGTGAGTGACATCAGGCATTAAATGAGGCTTCAGAATGGGCGATGTCTTCTTATTTACCTGAATTTTTTGTCACATTATTTGTATTCTGTCAAGTTGTGAACCCCATTAATCTATGAAACCACCACTGTGATTCATTGTCTGATGATGTTATAGTGGTATAACGTAGAATAAGGAATGATCCCCAGTTGGTACTATCAGATACTGATAGGTATAATTATACACTATATAATGTTGAAAAAATCCTCAATAGGTAGGAGTTTTAGATAATTTCATGGTATGTCTTACCCTGATCTAAGTACATTGGTGCTTGAGGAGAATTCGTTGGTAATAGAGGAATTAAATTACAATCAAGCATCACTTTTAGTTGAACACTCATCTTTATTCCATGGGCTGAATGAAGACCAACTACTTGTCTATAACTCTATTATCACATTAATTGAATCTGGATCTGGTGAATTCTTTTTTTTTTTTTAATATGAAAGTGGTGGTACTTGAAAGACTTATTTATGACGTACACTTCTTTTACATGTTTATTTGAAAAAAAGGATAACACTTGCATTGTTCGATATTACAGTGCTTTTGTTACTAGGGGGTCATATTGCACACTTACATTTAAAAATTCTTATCAAGTTGGATAAGGATTTTGTGTGCAATGTTAAACAATCTACACCATTGGTAGAACTACTATATATGGCAAGTTTGACAATATGGGATGAGGCTCCCATGACACACCGCCATGCTTTTGAGGCTTTAGACCGAACTTTGCGAAATGTAATACATCCACATGATCCCACTCCTGCAACTAAAGTTTTTTATGGTAAAACTGTTGTGCTTGGTGGTGATTTTCGTCATATTCTACTTGTCATCAATTGTGGAAGTAAAGGTGATATTGTTGCCGTTTCATTACCTTCATCAACACTATGGAGCTATTGTCATGCTCACACACTTGGTCAAAATATAAGATTAGTCAATTCAACACATCTAGATGTTGTTGAATTATGTGAATGGATTTTAAAGTTGGAGAAGGGTCATTTGCTGGTGGAAAAACTATCTGATGATGAAGAAGAATCAAGTTGGATAAAAATACCTGACAGGTTTTTAATTCTATTGAGTGGAGATTCAATTAATGATGTAACATCATCTACATATCCTAACCTAGGCTCAAGGATCACTGATAGAAAATACCTGACAGAGAGGGCGATACTCGTGACTACGAATAAAATTGTCGATAAGGTTAATTGTTGTCTACTTGAGCATATTCCCGGAAATTCTAGAACATATTTGAGGGCAGATTGTAGTTCTCCAACATCAGAAAATGTTGAGGTACATTCCATGTTATACCCAGTCGAATACTTCAACAGCTTGAAGTTTTCCGGTTTACCTAATCATTTGTTAGAATTAAAGGTCAGTATCCCTATTATATTGTTGAGGAATATCAATTAGGCAAGCTGTTTGCGTAATGGTATAAGACTTATCTTGACCTGGTTGGCTGATAGGGTACTTGAGGCTGAAATTTTGATTGGTAGCAATGCATGAAGTCGTCATTTGATTTCAGGTATTGAAATGGTTTCCTTAGACACCAAAATTACCTTTTGATCTATCATGTCAGCAGTTTCTTGTTAAACCCTATTTTGCTATGACAATAAATAAAAGCCAAGGACAAAAATTTAACCATGTTGATCTTTACCTTCCAGAACCACTGTTTGCCCATGGGTATCTATATGTTGCAGCTTCTTGTGTAACTTTGCCTGATGGGTTTCATGGGTTATTATGGGACAATTTCGGCCGAATACAAAGAATATTGTTTACATGAAAGTGTTTGATCACCTATATGGTCAATGTGTTAAAACATTTCATTCTTTATATTAAGTATCAGTATATATTTCATAATTTCATTTTTTTGTGTTACATAATGTTATGATATTTATGGATGTTATTGTACATGCATTGGATTATGCATCTAATATTAAATTTATTATTTTTTTGGTAATTTGTATTAGTATGAGAAAACAACATCATCTTATCCAGCACCTTATGCTTGGTTGGTGTAACTGGTCTCTCAAGATTCGTGTCACACGTGTTTAAGATGCCGTTAGGACTAACAATAATAGCTTCGTTAGGATAGAAATGCTCTTTTTAGATTCTAATGTATAATTTCTATTTGCACGTCAATTAAAGTATTACACTTAATATGTCTATTTTTGTCTTTATAAAACTTAGTTTTTGGTTTTCAGAACGACCATATATGCACAAGGATTCTTAAGGAGCTTGATGACAAGTTCCATGGAGTTATCGAAAAGGGTGCTATTTACATTGTTAAATACTTTTCTGTCCATAGTGCATCTGAAAATTACGGACTTATAAAACATAGGCTAAAGATCTTTTTCTCTAAGTATACAACTTCTTACGACTTGAGTTGCAGGCCATTGTCCTGAGATCAGTAAACATAAGTTTGAGTTTGTTGGGTTCTCTAAAGTTGAAACATGTCATCCTCTAAATGTTAATTGCACAAGTTATTTCTCTTTGAATATGGTTTTGCAAGTGTTTATAGTATATTATATATTTAGATGACCAATACAATTTAATATATTTTGGTAACATCATGTTTATAACGTAAATAGATGTTCTTGGGAAACTATAGAAATTCTCTCAAGTTACTACTCAATAGATGAAGGGCAGTATTACTACACAAAGGTGTACGTTACACTTGAAGGATTACAAGTGTATAATTTTATTATTATCTTTCATGTTTATTATTTTTACAACATTTTGATTATCTTACTTTTATATTATATAACGGTTTGGTGATTGAGGTTGTATTATATGGAGATAAGGTTGATCTCTTCAACTTTAAAACTTTCATGAATATGATCAATGAACATGAAGTACTAGGAATAACAACTACGTATGTGAAACCATATGAAAGTATGAAACTTTATTATTTTCATGTTTGTATTGTTGAATTGTATGTAATTTTAACACAAAAGCATTAACATTAATTACAGTTAAATTTATTGCATTTCAAGCTAAGGTCTTTTTGTACTTCATGTGTGCAACCAAAATATAAGTTAACTTGGATATCCCAATGGTTGCTGCCCTATGACAAATATAAAATTTTAAAAACACTAAATTCTTTTTGTTATTGTTAATGTGAATGGTGAATGTTTTATTATTGATATAATTTTTACAGGTTAGGAATTGGTGATGTTGGTATTATTTTAGATAATTTGGATTAGCAATTTGTGCAGCATTCAAGTACCAAAGAGGTCATTGAATACCTCACAATAATTGATATTGAGAATAGATATTTACAACCTGCCATTAAGGTACATTAGTCTTGAATTGTTATCAGCATAGATTTACTTTATCTGTAAATTAAAAAAATTCTTAGTACATTTTATTGTAGAATAAGGTCTTCCTATGTCGCGCAACAATTTTGTACGTTGATTAGAAGTACCCTTGGTACTATGAAGGATACACTATTTGCCTAAGAAAAGTAATCCCTTAAGGACCAATGTATTATTATGCGAGATGTCAGATAGTGATTCCTAAGTGTGTCATAAGGTTCTTATAACCAACTATTATTTTGATTTTCTATATTGATTAGTAGTTTTGATTATAATTTTTTGTTAACCAAATTGATACTCTAAATTATTGTGCTATATAGGTACAAAGTTAACCTGTAAGTCACGGATCATTCTTATGAAGCATATTTTATTATGTTTGATAAAGTTGCCGAATAGTTGCTTGGATATCCAACTTTCGACTTGTACATGCCAAGAAACACAATGAGTATATTAAATAATTTAATAGATGACATTTATATGACATTCTTTTATTACTACACAAATTTTTTTGTATGTCAATATTTAATTAAATATTTTAAACTTTATAACAATTAGATTAAAGAAAAGGAAAAAATAGAAATTGTATTTGGACGTTTAAAGTGTATGCGACTTATGTGGGAGGTTCAAATGACCAAACATAACCATGAAAATGTATGCTCTGGATTTACTATGAAAAAAATCTGCCCAGTGAATTGGTCAGTTGAAAGCTGCTACTTTTTACAGTACATTTATGAGGTGTTAGTCTTCGGTCAATATTCCTATTCATGTTGCTATTGTTATCAAAATAATTTGTAAGAACTAATAAGATAATTAATATTCTTGGATTTTATAGTATTCTTCGATGTGTCAAGGGAGCTTTGGCTTGAAAAGACGATCTTCAAATGATGTGAAGACAAATTTTAAACATCATATACAACATTTTTATCATGGGTTTCATCACAAACTTAACTCTTATTATGATTTAACTTTTTTTTTCGTATGTATAGTGTGATAGTTTTTCTCATATTTTTTTTTGGTTTTATTTATATAGTGAAACAAGTGCTTCATCTTTTAATTGTGAATCTCGTAGTACTATTGTTCACCTGGATAATATTTGTACAACACTTAACACACTCAACAACAGGTAATAGATGTTTTATTTATACTATTTTCTTTAAATGTTTATGTATGTGTTTTTCTACATTATTTTACTCTCCTTATGCATGCCTTATTGGATTTGTTATTGTTCATCTTGTACTTAAATTTAACTTATATGTACATACTGACTTAGATAGTAAATCAAAATTAAGTACCATTGGTGGTAGTACTATAATTGATGACCATTTTTTGCAGTATGAGAAACTATTTATATTGTCGTCACATAACTTTCGATGTGCTGATACAATGTAAGTATTATTAGTTTCAATTTTAAACCTACATGACTAACTACTATTTTCAAAATTAATCATGTTTTTTATTTTAACAGTATATAACTTTGTAGTCATTCGATAACTGCTCTTACAAATGTGTCAATGCCAGATGTTGATTTTATTGAGTCTTCTCATATCTATATAGTTTTTAGTAAATATATTTTTTAATTTATTTTTTAAATTCTCAATATTACAATATCATATCTAAATTTTTTATACATTGTTGCTGTGTACTGATTTAAGATCAAGTAGATGATGAGAATGTCTCTGCATGAATTGATTTAATTTTCAAAATAAATATTTCGAATTGATAAATATATTGAAGCCACGTAATATGATTGAGGGTATTTTAGTAATTTTATTATTATTGGTTTAATGACAATATTTCTCATATTAAGATTTGAATACCATTTGAATATTTTATTATTTTTTGAAACTTAAAAAAAATGAAATCCTATTACATCATCGAGTATATATTTTTTTAAATTGTTATTTTATTGTAACTTTTTTATTAATATTTTCATAACATTTAAATATTTGTATATTTCGAAAACTCAATACAATTTGTAATTGTGTAGCAATGCTGGGCATGTAAACTAGTTTTTTTCTAGGTTAGAAGTACTTTTTTGATAATTATGCCATCTCACATATTAAAAAGATTCATCATTTCATATTTTAGAAAAATAATTATTCAACCTTTTAAACTACCATATCTTCTATCAAAAACCTTTTCTCACAATCCCAATAAAGAAAAAAGATAAGCCATATCATTCTAAACGGCACAACAAAGACGAAACAAAAAGAAATAATAAGTGGTTCACAATTTCTTAAGGCTAGAAGTACTTTCTTGGTAATTTTGTCATCTCACATATAAAAAAGACTCATCATTTCATGTTTTAGAAAAAAATAATCATTTCACTGACTACCATACTTCTGATAATTGACCAAAAGATAGAGACAAAAATGGAAGCTACAATGTACACTGAACAAAAAGTATAAGGAAAAAAAGAAAGAAACATAACTACAAACAACTTCGGTATAAGTAGTCAAAATAAATGACTACTATTAGATCATTACTTTTGAACAAATATAAATATTAAAGTATAAATTGTCTATTAAGAATTTTAGCCTATACATTTCCTCCTAGATAAAATGCTTATCAGTTATATTGCCTTTAGGAACCTAGAAATTGTTTTGTGACTTAATTGCATTAGTTTAGAAGGTGCACAACATAAACAACAAATGTAAAATCAATACAAGTGCATAACATAAACAACAAGTGTACAAATACAATTCAATCCATACACCAACAGATGAGAGATAAAAATCTTAAATAAATTAAATTTATTATCCTAAATGCTTACATACATAAGAAAATTAGAAATGCCTTGTCTGTTTTCCAATATTTCCATCACAAACATGAATAAGAAAGTCACTGTCTACTTTTCAATATTTTCATAAAAAAAAACATATAAGAAACTCATTGTCTACCTTATATCACCAACACACATAAATAAAAAACTTTTTGTCTGTAGCATTCTAGTACTATTGTGTCTCTGTCTATCTTAGATTTACTTTAGAAATTATGAAATTAACAATGCACAATAGGGCAGTGAAGCAAACATAGTAGTAAACTTCCTTAATATTAGGCTTAGGAAATTAGTATTAAACAATAATAAAGAGAACAAAAACGATAGATGATTATATTGGATTGAACATCTTTTAGACGGCCAATGCAGATTTTTACCCATTATGACATTTAAAACTGTAAATGCACCATAGAGCATTTAATTTTAAAATTAATAAACTCAAACCGTAATAGGAATTGCATGTCATTCAATTTAGTGTGGATCAATTTATACGATTTTATGGATTGACGCATTTTGGTGATACCCCTACCTATAATTTGTAGAATTTAAATCCTTAAGCTATTGTACTTTGTCCTTTCGATCTCTAAACGTGTAACCGATCATTCACCTATCTATATATATAAACAGATCGTTACGTACGTTGCTATTAACGGACCCAGGTTCTCACTCTTGCGGATTTGAGGACTGCGGCTAGCGACAGACGACGACCTTAGCGACGCCGAGGAACTCACAGCCGGCCAGCCACCGACAGTACTCAGGTGAGATGTGATCTTTTGTTTTTCAGCGAGCTCCTTCTTCTGCTTCTCCTCCTCAAGCCTTTATCTGTTTAGGGCCCGAAGCGGACATCTATTCTAGCTGCTGCACCGGAGGCTACAAGCGCCGCCACCACTAAATCACCGTCGACCACTAGCTGAAGGCACTCAAGCGAGGTTCGGTCCTCTTTCCTTCTCTAATTTCTTACAATTCTTCTTCGTGTAACCCTGTCACCGTTTAGGGTTTGAATCCACTAACCGAAACTTTCTTTTCTGGCCAGTATAAAATTCTAACTTCATCTTTCACTTGGAGTTGTTATTGACTTGCTGCTGGAGATCAAAGCTAAGCCGCTTGGAGATCTTCCTTTCAACTATGGCAAGCAATTGTTTTCCCAGGAGATGGCAAATTGAGTTCCTCTTCTAGATCTTTGTTAGTGACTAATTTTCATGATTCTCTTGTTGCCTCATGTAAACTCCACAGGAGAGTAAAAGGGATTTGGAAGTGGCGATTGAGAAGCTTCTGAATGAGGAGAAGCAAGCGAGGCTTGCCGGCGATGTAGTCGAGACCAGGAAGGCCGTCACCCATATTTTGCAACTCTGCTTTGAGGCTAAAGACTGGAACACTCTCAATGAGCAGATTGTGAACTTGTCCAAGAAACGTGGCCAACTTAAGCAGGTATTGTGTCTGTAGAGCCCTGCTTTCTAGGTTTTGTTTATGTTGGTGAGGGTATTAAAATATTATGGTTTTGTGAGAACCGTAGGGTCATGAGCAAATATCTTTTAAGGTTATGGAATTTTTTTTCCCTGCTGTTTTGCCCTTTTGTGTTTGTGTGGTTATGTCTTCGTTAGAACAAGAGTTAGAAATGAGCAGCAATTTCAAGATTTGTTTTAAATTGGGGTTGAAGAGTTACATTTTAGGGTTAAGAATGTACAACAAGTCTGGTTGTAAATGAGAACGACCTTCTCATCTGCTTTTATTTATTTACTTTTGCATAATTAGAAGTATCTATACAAGATATAAGAGTTAGGAGGTATTCATGCATAAGAACTCATGTAAGGGAAGTGAGGAATGCCCACTTTTTAAGAACCAAAAAGTACCAGAACCAGTATTAGGGCATTATATAGGAGAATGGGAGGTTATAGTTTGAACCCATGACCTCCCCCATGTCACTCTGGCTCCTTGGCCACTAGGCCGAAGGGCTGGGGATCTGCTTTTATTGATTGCATACTAAGGCGACACCATGAATTTGCTAAGGAATACATAAGTTGTGATTGACTTCTGTAATTTTACTTTTCAGATATTCAGATAAAGTGTAGTTATATTGATTGAAAATAATTTGGGAAACCCATCTTACTGATCTACCGATGGACTATAGATTGTTATGTGTAGTTTAAAGAGGGTTTAGGTTTTCTCTCTTGAATCCCTTTTCTTCCATCATTTTTGTCAATTTGTAAGAACAATTTCTTGGATCATGAACATTTTGATGCATGTAAGTCTACACCATTTCGTCTTATAATTTATAGACTCTCTAGACAAGGGTTTGGCACTGTTTGTCTGGTTGGTTACAGATTTTTGGTATTACTCTGAATCATTTTCTTTTTGGCATTTTATATGTATAGGGAAAAAGTGACTAGGGGAAAAGAGACTGTTTTACTGGTCTCTGAAACAACAGTCTCAATTCTTTTGTTTCCATCAAGAATAACCCAGGATTCTAATGTCCAAAGTATACATCTATTTCATGATACCCACTCCTAAAGATGAAATGGGGTTTCCAATCAGACGTCTCTGGTCTTTTTTCATTGTGCATGAGCCATCTCTTTATAGTAATATTTTTAGTAAATCTTGAGTTCCATACTCTGATAGCTAATGTGTGCCTGTGGTTGACACGACATTTTTCAATCTTTGCAGGCTGTGACTGCAATGGTCCAGCAAGCCATGCAATACATTGACCAGACAACAGATCTTGAAACTCGCATAGAGCTCATCAAAACTCTGAACAATGTTTGTGCTGGAAAGGTGCAAGATCTGTGCTGCTACATGTTGTGGCTGTTTCATGTATTCTAAAAACTGTTTAAGCTTCATGCTTTAATAAGCGCCATCTGGATGCAGATATATGTTGAAATTGAAAGAGCAAGGTTGATCAAGAAACTTGCAAAGATAAAGGAAGATCAATGCCTTATAGCTGAAGCTGCTGATCTAATGCAAGAAGTTGCTGTAAGTTCTGAAATGATGTCTATTTATTTGGTGTTTGTTTTGATCTTGGTTATTTGGTACTATGAGAAGTAGCTTACTAATTCTTTGGTACTAATACAAGAAGTAGCTTACTAATTCTTTGGTACTACAGGTTGAAACTTTTGGTGCCATGGCAAAAACGGAGAAAATTGCTTTTATTCTTGAGCAAGTAAGCACATTCTTTTTCTTCAGCAGTTGTTTCTATATATGATACTGCAATACTTGTTTGCTGAGCTTTTGATCATTTAATATTGCAGGTTCGCCTATGCCTGGATCGTCAAGATTATGTGCGCGCACAAATCCTCTCAAGGAAGATTAGCCCAAGAGTGTTTGATGCTGATACTTCAAAGGAGAAGAAGAAACCTAAGGAAGGAGATAATGTTGTTGAAGAACCTCCTGCTGATATACCATCCCTAATAGAACTGAAACAGATTTACTATGAACTAATGATAAGGTAGCATTCCACTTCCTATTATTGCCTGTTTGTTTATCCTCTTATAATACTGGACATGATCTTTTTATATTGAAACTCTGCACTCTCAAGAAAAATTAAGTTGTTAGACATGTTAACATTCCTTAGAACATTGAAACATGATGGCACAAATCACATTGGTTGGAAGCTTTGCCTTGCCTTCCACACCAACACAGAGATCTGTTGATCTGTAGTGCACATGAATTGTCATGTTTCCTGGTTTTATTGGTCCAAAAGGGCCTTCCATCTAGTCTTCTATTCTATTGCTTTAAGAGCTGATTGAGGAATGATTTTATTTTGAATTCTATACTGAAAAGGTTCTGATAAGGTGCAATGTTCTCAACCATCCAATTTTACTCTGGATGTTTGTCATGCTTCTTGGGTTTTATTTGTCCAAAGTGGCCTTCCATCTAGTCTTCTATTCTATTGTTTAAAAGCTGATTGAGGAATGATTTTATTTTGAATTCCATACTGAAAAGGTCCTGATAAGGTGCACTTTTCTCAACCATCCAATTTTACTATGGATGTTTACCCTATGTTTCTCCCTGTTTTCGTCTCTGCAGGTATTACTCTCATAACAATGATTACTTGGAAATTTGCCGTTGCTACAAGGCAATCTATGAAATTCCATCTGTCAGGGAAAACCCTGCCCAATGGGTACCGGTGAGCCCCCACCCACCTGGCATTTTTGTTTGAGTTCCAAAATTTTTATTGACATTTGATTTATGCTCTTTATTATCTTCTCCCACATCCTCCTGAATATCAGGTTTTGAGAAAAATCTGCTGGTACTTGGTCTTGGCACCACATGATCCAATGCAGTCAAGCCTTCTGAGCTCCACATTAGAGGACAAGAACCTTTCAGAAATTCCACATTTCAGGTTTGCATGTGATAATATTCTTGTAGATTTTCCTCCCTGGAGCATTTGATTACTTCTTTGTGGCACAGAGAATCATCTTATACTTATGATAATCATGCTACCACAGGTTGCTGTTGAAAAACCTGCTCACAATGGAGGTTATTCAGTGGACATCTCTTTGGAATGCATATAAGGATGAATTTGAGAATGAGAAGCACATGCTTGGAGGCTCTCTCGGTGACAAAGCAGCTGAAGAGCTGAGGCAAAGAATTATTGAGCATGTAGGTTTGGTTTTCTTCATTGCTATTCTTCTGTATACATCACTTGTGTAGTATGCTTAATTGGAAAGTTCTTGCCTTGTAGAATATCCTTGTCGTTTCAAAGTATTACTCGCGGATCACCCTGAAGAGACTTGCGGAGTTGCTTTGCCTGACATTCCAGGTCCCTTTGCTGCCAACAGATTTTTCTATCAGGCCTTGTTTTTGTGATTGCTGAACTTCTGTTGACTTTGGTCCAGGAAGCTGAGAAGCATCTGTCCGAGTTGGTTGTCTCTAAAGCACTGGTGGCAAAAATTGATAGGCCAATGGGAGTAGTTTGTTTCCAGATAGCCAAGGATAGCAATGAAATCCTGAACTCATGGGCTGTGAACCTGGAAAAACTTCTTGATCTTGTTGAGAAGAGTTGCCACCAGATTCACAAGGAAAATATGGTTCACAAGGCCGTTTTGAAAGTTTAGCCACACATCAGGTGAACTCAATCTTTCCCTATGGTGGGCTACTCCACTAGTACTTTGATGATGATGGATGATAAGTAGGGGACCAGAAAATTTGATAATGAAGTCCTTGATTGTTCCTTTCGAATGACTTCTTTATGAATTGAAAAATTTCAGGTCAACCGGGTTGGAGCTTTTCTGTTTGCGCCTGATGAATCCTGCCTTATTTGGCTGCTCCAGGCAAGAGACGTGCTTTCTATATTTCAGTCGAATGTTGTCACTTATCAGGATACCTGAAATCTGAAAGCTGCGAGGAAAACAGAGAAAACGTTTTTGTGTTGCTTCCTTTTTAAACTGTTTTAGCTTCTATATATCGCATCTTAAATGTCACCATGGTTAACGATTTGAAGTCCTTAGGTTACAACCATAACTTTAATAACTTGTAATTTCACCTTGTAAACTGAGGTTTCTTGTGTTTGCTGAACTTCATTAATGTGCACGTACTTATATAAGAGTTTACAAGAAGTTTGAGCATATCTAAACTCTAGTACAGTAGACATCTCATATACGAAGACTAGTGCAAGTAGGAAACAAGTAATGAATATTCATCTTAATCTTAACTCTGTCCCTCAAGTTGTTGGGGCATGAAGATCTGTGATGCCCAACTTGCTTGTGAGAAACAAGAATTGCTCCTTTCCAAGTGTTTTAGTAAGCACATCTACAGGTTGAGCTTTGCTTCGAACGTGCTTGGTAGTTGGTTCCTTGGACAAATCTTCTTACGCACGAAGTAATTGTCAATCTTGATGTGTTTCGTGCGTTCATGAAACAAAGGATTATTTGCAATATGATGTGCATCTTGATTGTCACAATGAAGGATTATCGGTTGTGAACAGGGGACTAAGATCACCAAGCCGGTGGCGGAGATGCCTTTAGGGGGGGGGGGGGGGGGGGGGGGGTTTGTGATTCTGCTCCCTGAAAATTTTGGAAGTTTGTAAATATTAGGTACTAAGTTGGTTATTTTGTAAGAAGTCAAGGGCCAATTGTGAATTTTGCCTCCTAAACTGGAGGCTTCAATAGCAAAGAGGCCAGATGCCTCATCTTCAGTTTCTGAGAAAATGGACTCCATGTCGTCATTGGAGAGATCAGCACCAGTGACTTGAGAAATGGTGTGCACCATTTTCTTCTTTGACTTGTTGTTCTTCTATTGGAAAGGCAAATAACAGCGGTAGTCCTAAATCTGTACTTTTTATTTCAAGTTTGTCCTTAACCTCTCCACTATTGCACATCCATCCCAACCATTGTCTGGCATTGTAAATTTATCTTTTAACCAGCAGTTAATGTTATTAGTGATGGAATTGGGATAAATATACAACAGTTGAGAACTTAGGGATGAATTTATAATAAAAAGTAAACATTTTGAATAAATTTTTTATAAAAGTTAATTTTTATAAATAATTATTTAAATAATTTTTTTCTTATAAGTTTTGGTCGTTGCTAGTCTTATCTCCATCTAGTCCCCTTGAGCCTAAAAACCCGATTCTGCCACTGCACTAAGCAATTGTTTCAACCACATAAGTTCACTAGTTGCTGTAGCCTTTGCACAATATTTGGCTTTAGCAGAAGATCTGGAAACAGTTGCTTCTTGGACTCCTAAGATATAGGACTTCGACTTCTGAGATATAGTTATGGCACCAAGCTTTGTAATGTAATTAGTGGTTGATCTTCGAGTTTTTGGGCAAGCTGCCCAATCAATGTAACAATAGGCATGCAAAGTAAGGCTATTTTGTGACGGCCAAAGTGTGCATTCGGTCCCTTAACTTTGTTAACTCAAACGAGTTAGTCCTTTGTGAATGACTCAGTATGAGTTAGTCCCTCAACTTTGCAAAATATAGTGAATTAGTCCCTGATTGGATGGAATGACAAAAGGCGGTTGTTCCAGAAGACCTTCGACCTTCTCATTCATTTACCATTGGTCTCTTTTCCTTCAACTAAGCCCTAAATACAATCTGAAAAAATGTGACACCAAATCCATAATCAACCTTTGAATATCCCCTGTCTCCCATGCCAGCATAGTCAAATCCACCCCTTGCCATTGAATTTGCCCTCGTTGTTGTTGTCAAACCCGTCGTCACTATCACTTTCCAATCCACCCTCACCGTCTGTTTCCTGGCCCATCCATGCCCCATCGTTTGCAGACAAAAATCGCTCATCGGCATTTGTAGTCAGAAACTGATTGCCGGCCCATCTATCCTCACTGTTTGTCTCCCTGACATCTTTTCCCTTGTCATTGGCAGCCCATTGTCGGCAGTCCCTTCTCGGTTCTAGTTTCCTTGGCACCACTTTGCTCATCAACGTTGTTATTGTCATGTGACAACACATAAAGGTGAAAAAGGGCTGACCTTTTTTCGGGTAGCTCGAGCTCGAGCTTGATTTAAGGCTTTTTAAGCAAGGCCCATTTGAGCTCGAGCTCCTTTAAGGCCGAGCTTGAGCCTAAAGCAGTTTGGCCCCATAAGCTTGCGGGCCTAATGGGTCACATGTATAGCCTCTTTTCAATTGAGCTTCAATTCTTAACTAAGGCCTCTTCCTACTAGATCCAAATTCATAGCCCATAGTGCCTATGCCCCTTATGCTTAACGATTACAGCCTTAGCCTTTGCGAGGCTAACCCACCCACCCACCCACCCAATTGGCCACCACGAGAGATTGCCACCCAATCGGCCACCATTAGAGACTGCAAGCATGAGGATGACGAGAGCCCTATGAGCCAAGGCCCACGATTACGATCCAATCAGCCATACACAACGATTTGCAACTAGCCACAAGATTGATGCCCCAAGCAAATGGCGGGCAACCTAGGATGATCGCCTTAAGCAGATGTTGACCTTGGACCATTGCTGTTTGAATCGAATGGATTGTGGCTTCAATCGTGTGGCTGATTTAGGTTTTGGTCACCTTCAATTATGATATTGTTGAGGAAAGAAGGATTGGTGTTTGTCTAAACTGTTTTTGATTTTTCGAAGCCTTAGCTGTCTTTCTCCTGTTCCAGTACTTTACTTTCTCCTGTTCTTTGACCTTGCTTAAGGAAAAAGATGGCTTATTTGTGGAGTTAAAGGAATCAGGGTAGAACGGTAAAATATTTGAATGTTTGGGATAGGATCTATAATTTTCCCTTCCCTCATTCTGCATGTAGAAGAAAATTACAAATTCAGCCCCATTTTTATCTAAGTTATAGTTCTGAGATTAAATATTGGCATGTGTCATTTGAGCCTGTAGGGCCCTCAAGTCGAGCTCAAGCCCATCTCGAGTTGAGCTTGAGCTTGAAAAATTAGGCTCGAGCAATTCGAGCTCAGGTAGTACCGAAAAGCAAAGGGACTAGGCTCGAGCTTGACCCGACCCATTTTCACTCATAACAACACATGTGCGTTTTCTGTCAACTTATGGACTAACCTGCATAGATTATCAAAGTTTGAGGACTAAGTCATTATGAGTCAAAGTTAAAGGACTAACTTGTGCGAGTTTGCAAAGTTGAGGGACCAGCCATGATTTAGGCCTTTTGTGACTGAAAGAAAATGCCTCTACATATAGTCCCTTTCAAGAATCGTAGCACATGTTCTATTGCCTCATAATGTGCCATCGTTGGTTCATTCATGAATTGATTTAATAAACTGGTGGCATAGGTTACATCTGGACAAGTGATTTCGTGACAAATTAGTCTTACAAGTTTGCAGTATTGACCAGGATTTTTCTTGATTCACTTTCAATTGAACCCAGCTTGTGTTATTGCTAAAGTGGTAAGGTTGTCAGCTTGCAACCAACCATACCTGTATCTTTCAAAAGATCAAGATAATATTTTCTCTGTGACAGGTATATGCTGTAGGGTGATCTTGCAACCTCTAGACCAAGAAAATACTTCAACTTCCCTAGATCTTTATGTAGAATTCATCATGTAGATATTGCTTCAGACCTTGTACATATGTCAAATCATTTCTAGCCATAATGATATCATCTACATGAACAAGAATAGTTGTGTATTTCTGATTAGCCATGTGAGTAAATAAAGAGCAGTCAACCTTGGGTTATTAAAGCCAAAATGAATCAAAGAAGCGAAAAATTTCTCAAACCACAGCCTAGGTGCTTGCTTAAGTTCATACAGTGATTTTTGTAGCTTGCATACAAGACCATCATTCTTGTTGGAGAAACTAGGTGGTGGCATCATGTAAATCTCTTCGTGAAGGTCTTCTTGGAGAAATGCATTCCTAACATCTAACTAATGAAATTCCTGGTTTTTAATTACAGCTATGCTTAATAACAATGCACAGTAGTGAGCTTTACCACAAGAGCAAAAGTTTCAATGAAGATTATACCTTCCACCTAATTGAAACCCTTAGCTACCAACCTCGCCTTGTACCTCTCAACACTTCATTCGACTTGTGTTTAATGCAAAAAACCCACTTTGAGTCGATTGTTTTCTTTCTAGGAGGTAGCTTCATCATTGTCCAAGTTTTGTTCAACTCAAGAGCATTAATTTCTTCTTTCAAGGCTTCACACCATTTTGGATCATTCAATGCATCGTTCATATTCTTTGGTCTTTGCTGCATATCAATGGATGCAAGAAAAGCTCTATATCCAGGGGAAAATTGTGAGTATGATAGATGAAGTGAAATGGAGTGAGGTTTACTTGAGGAAGACAAATTTGCTATCGGTGGTAATGAATCATTTACTCCAAGGATCTCATGTATATAATCCTACAAGTGAGTGGGAATATGGCGTTGTTGAGTGGGATGAGTAGCGTGAGTTTCAATATTAATGTATGGCTTAAGCATTGTCATTTTTGTTGTTCATTGTCATCAGGTGAGTTGGCAAAGGTTGGGTTCTTAATTATAGGTTCATTGACATTGATCTTAGTTTCAACATTCACTAGACTAAGGCTGTATGACTTGTTGTTTTCCTGAAAAGGGAAGATTTCCTAAAAAAAAAAAAAATATCATGAGAGATAAACAATTTTTGTGAGTCAAGATTGAACACTTTGTAGCCCTTTTGACCAGTTGGGTAGCCGAAAAAAATACAAGGTTTTGAACGGCTATCAAACTTATCTCATGCCCTAGTTTTGTTGTGTGTGTAGGAAAGGCAACCAAACACATGTAAATGGTCAAGAGACTTGGGTTTAGAAAACAATTTTTCCTAAGGTCTAACACTATTGAGCTTTGCTATGGGAGTATGATTGATTAGATAGGTAGCTGTCAATACACACTCCCCCTAGAACTTGATAGGTAAATTGGCCTGAAAATGCAAGGCCCTAGTAACCTCTAAAAGGTAAAAATGTTTTTTTTTAGTGATGCCATTTTGCTAAGGAGTATCAACACAGGTAGTTTGAAGGATTATACCATTTTCTTGAAGAAATGCAAGCATTGGTCCAAACATAAACTCTTGAGCATTGTCACTTTGAACAAGATTAATGACCTTGTCAAATTGATTTTTTATCATGTCATGAAAAATGGTGAAATATTTTTTCATGTCAGATTTGTGATTAAGAAGATAAATCCAAGTGCATCAACTATAGCAATCTACAATGGTAAAAAAATAATGAGCACTTGACAAGGAAGAACTATTGTAAGGTCCCCAAACATCAATATGAACAAGTTCAAAAGGTTTGTTTGAACAACTAAAACTAAGAGGAAAAGGCTTTCTCATTTGGTTGGCTTGATGACATAAATCACAATATTTTTTTATGTCTTTCAATGACAAAGAAGACAATTGAGGAATAAGAGATAACTTATCAAAAGGTACATGCCTTAAATGTTTATGCCAAAGAGAAAAAGGATGATATGCTTTCACTGCAATTGCAGAATGCGATTCAATCCTTTTAAAGTAATATAATCCATCACAAAATTCATCCATGTGAATCTACTTCCTCAACACTAGGTCCTGGAGAACACAAAAAGTTTGAAAGAATGTTATTGCACAATTTAGGCCTCGGGTTAACTTTCAACTGATAAGAGGTTACAAGTGAATGAAGGAACGTGTAAAACTTGGTTTAGTTTCAAGTTTAGGCTAATGGCTATATAGCCAAGGGATTGATTTTTCATGTTGTCTCCATTCAAAAGCTAATGGCTATTCTTCCACATAAAGTAAACATGATAAATTTGGAGTCATGTGTTCAATTGCACCATTGTCCATTATCCAATCAGTCGAATTAGTTGTAGGCTTACTAGTGAAGCTTATTGAGTTATCCTGTTTTTGTGTCAAGAAAAGGGAGATCAATTGGTCATATTGTGCCCAAGTAAGACTGAAATTTGATGAAGCTGCTAATTGTTGGTTCGACTGAGTCACTGCAGAACCAGCAAGGGCTTTAGTTTGTTTTGAGCCCATATCAGTTTTGGTCAACATGGTATTAGTTTTGCCCTCTTTGCCTCCAATTTTGTCTTTCTACTGCCACTAGTCCATATACCCTATGACTTCAAAGTAATCATCTGTGTAGTGTCCAAGTTTCCCATGATGATTTTTGCTTCTGTTGGGATCCTTTTGTGGTCGAGGTTTTGATTTTATAGCAAAGGCAACAACATTTGTGGATGAAGATTTCATCATGGCTACACTTTGTTGTTTTTCTTCTTTGACAACAAGTGTATACGCTTTGTTGATTAATGACAAGGGCTCCATATTAAATACCTGAGATCTAACAATGCTAAAAACATCAGTTAATCCCATAAGAAATTAATGAAGTTTCTCCCCTTCCTTCTCATTCATCAATGCCTTGATGAGACCACATGTGCAAGTAGGCACACTAGAGTAGGTGGATAGTTCATCCCAAAGATCTTTAAGCTTAGTAAAATACTTAGTTACTACCGTGTTATTCCACTGTAAGAGAACTAACTCTCTTTTTAATACATGGATTCTTGATGCATTGCCTTGAGAAAATCACTCTTGAAGGTCAGACCACATATCTTCAATTGAGTCCATATATGCCATGCTATTATGGAGTTGTAGAGCCAAAGCATTGAAAATTCATGAGAACACCATGGCATTGACCTTTTGCCATGTTTGCAAGTCACTTGAATCATCTTTTGGTTTCTTGTATGAGCCATCCACAAAACCAACTTTGTTTTTGGCTCTAAGAGCATTAAGTTATTGACCTTCACCATGTCGGATAATTGTCTCCTTCGAGGAGGCAGGTAACAAGGATGTGCCTGGATTATCTAGGGCATTTAGGAATAAAGGTGAAGATGGATCAATGTTGTTTATCGCCTCTGATCCAAAAGCACATCCTTTGTTTTTTTCATCATCGCCCATAATTGGAGAATTCAAAGGCTTTTACAGATCAAGAGCGATGCTCTGATACCATGTAAATTGAGGTTTCGTATGCAATAATCCACTACTGAAACTCATTAATGTGTACATACTTATACAAGAGTTTACAAGAATTTTGAGCATATCTAAACTCTAGTACAGTAGACATCTTATATATGAAAACCAGTACAAGTATGAAACAAGTAATGAATATAGGCAGCAACAAAGGAATATTCATCTTAATCTTAACACACCTTAACACAACCCGGAAATTAGGGAATTTTGGCACCGGGTCAGTTGTTCATTTTAAGAGTTAAGGTGACAATAAGTTCTATAAAATTTGTTTTCTTCTTTTTTTTTTTTTTAAAGAACTTGGAAAATAAGGTGTTAAAGTATAAACTTTATTTTAGAAGTTCTCATCTCCATTGTGAAAGATTTCCTTTTCCTATCCATAAATTATGTAGGTACTGTAGATTGTGGAGAATGAACACTAGTTAAATGCCAAAAAGCAAAATGGCGAATAAACCACGAAGGTTATGTGTTATGGCTCATTACCCCACTAAGCTTTATTTTGGCTGCAATCAGCACCACCGACATCTAACTACAAGATAACCCATTTTTATGATATAGTGGTGCATGTAGGATGTAGTTGTCATGTTGGCAGACAGGACGAATGTTGATTAAGCTCATTCGGTAAACTTTTCCTCCACATTGAGTTCCATTAGACTAATGCCTCTGGCTCCCTCTGTCTTGCCGTTGTGAGTGGTGACATTGTGGGAATCACAAATAGGATGACCGGATAGAGCGTGTGCTATACGACAACTACTTGCTTCTGGTCCATATGCATGGTTCAAAAGAAAGTGGAAAAGAACCCAAGAAAAACAAAAGGGTTAAAGCTAAAGCAATTGAACAAGCTTCAAGCATGCCACCACAGATTTAATTGAACAGCATCATATGGGACGCTACCATTGCAATTTTGGAAAAGCAACAAAAATAATGGACGAGATAACAAGCCTTCTTAAAACCTTCAAAATGCAGCTTCAAAGCAAATTATTTTATTTTTGTTATCCCTCTAATCACTAACCTTAGTGGGCTGATGGAGGTAAGAGCATTGGGGGTGCCAATGTGTCAGCATTGAGTCAGATGCATCAGTGTTGGTTAGGGAGTTACAATACCAGTGCGGATCTTCACTTTACCCTTTTGGTGTCATGTTGGATGACATCTAGAGTTCAGTTTATTATTTTTAGTCTTATTCATTTGCTTATATTTTGCATACTTTAAGCACTGCTGCTCACTCTCTGGCCCGTGTAGGGCTTTCTATTGTTGGCCTCCTTTGCTAGTGTTTGCCATTCCCATCGTGCTTGGACTATTCTTTTTCTAATTAATCATTGAATTATTTTTATTAAAAAAAACTAAGAGGCCATAAACGAGTTGAACTTTTCCAACTTTTCACAAGCTACTTGAATTCAAGCTCGATTTGATGTGATCGGTTAATGGCGACAAAGAATATAATCTGCTTGGAGGTGGACTTAGCTTCTCGAATAGAAGGATGACTGAAATGATAATGATGGCCAGACTCGATGAGTTTTTGGGTGAGAAACTGAGGCCTAGGTCATTTTGGATTAATGTAAACAAATTAACATGTTATTAGGCCATTGACATGGAAATCGTTTGAGATTGTCCCTAAAGTTGGTTGAATTTACTGACCTACCCCACCCTCAAACCTAAACCCTTACAAATCCCTATTTTCCCAACTAGCTGCCACCTAACTCACCAGCCCATTACTGCCATTCCTTTTCATCGCCGTCCACCATGCGAGAGATCGTGCCTTCACCCTTGCCCTACCATCATCCTTCCTCCCCATTGTCATCCAGCATTCATCATCGTGAACAACTTTTTACCCACTGCCCAATTAGATCTCGAGACTAGGCTGCTTCCCAACTGATCTCTAAACAAAGGCAGTCATGTAGCTAGACCTCCCGTCGAGGCCTACAGCCTTCACACTTGTCTTCTAATATCGTCCTCTACTTCTGCGACATGTAAACGAAGCACCTTTCCCCTTCATCTTCATCTTCTGATGCCTCTTCTTCTTTAATTGACTTGCCGAAAGGCCGAATATGAATGAATCTGGATAGGCAGTGGTGGGGTGAGAAGTAGAGCTTTGGGAACATTGAGTCTACCAAACGGGTCAAGTGGGTAAGAGTTAGTAGTGAGACTAGGGTATTGTCATAAATATAGATAACTTTAGGAACTTTTAGAATTTGTTTGGGAGCGTTTGTGTGAATAACACTTTAACACAAGTGTGTTAAAGTAAAACAAATAGGCAGTGAGTGTGTTAGCTTTGCTGACAGACAATAGTTTGATGACCTTATTAAAACTTTCAGTTGATTTCTCTTCTACTCGAGAATTCAAAATCAAATGTTTCTTTATTCCAACTACTGCATAAGCTCCATAGCATAAAAGGATAGACTAGTTGGTTTGAAGATAATCATTTTGGAGATTTTTTGTGTCCACCTTGGTGGACGTACACCACTGAATGAAAAAGTTAATAGTGTTAAAATTAGTTGGATAAGACAATTTTTGTATTTTAAAATTTTATCAGTAATTGGGAAGATAATCATGATATTTTTAAGGATATTTTGTAGAATAAAATATCTTTAATTTTTTTATTGTTTAGGAATACAAATCAATTATGGTTTTTCACTGCTTATGATAAACTTTCAATTTTTCTAAGATGCTTTCAATTTTTGAAAACCCATTGAATAACACAAACTTTGAGAATTGCTGTATACATTTTGTTTGGTTAGTATTATGTTTGATTTAAACTTCAGACTTGATGGTTTTTCTAGGGATGGAGTGGACAGTAAATGAGAAGACTTTCAGCAGAACAACACAAGGAAGATTTATTGGGGAGGAATGATGATTCAATTAGGAATAACATAGACATCACCATTGGAGGTCAAGTTTTTGTGACGTTTGCACTTCACTTTTTTCTTCTTGATTTCGTTACTTGATCTATAATGCTTTGTATTTAATTTTTGTAGGTGGTGGTGGAGTTGCAATTAACAATGGTGTTGTTGACGAAGATAGTGACGACATAAGAGGTAGGAAAGAACTTAGTTATGGTTTAGTCTTGTAAGTGTTTTTCATATGCCTTTTAATATTGGTCTTTTTTTAAATCAGTAATAGATACGTAACAAGTTATAATAGACTTCCGTTTAAGTAAGATACATGTCCATGAACAAGTAGTCTAAAGTGTTATGAGCACTAGATATCTAGTATTGGACATATAGGTAACAATATTGGACTTTTGTGTTACTATATTTTTCTCTAATTGAGATTGAATTTTATTTTAGAAAAGGAGGATGTCATTGGTGCAGAAGAGAATAAAAGTAGCAAAGAGTGCCAAAAAGACTTTGAAAGTATGGTTACCAGTTTTAAGTTGCATATATTTTTGTGGGTAGACATTAAACATGCAATTATAGACATTAAACAGATAGTGACAAACACCATATGGCTTAACTATGAACATGACTTTAAAAATTCATTTTGCTAGACACCTCATTGTTGTAGTGTAGGCATCATAAAGGTTAACCTTATGGTCTATGTCATTGTTGACATCTGTTTTTTGGTCATTTGCATGTGCACGAATGAGATACATGAATTGAGTATGTGATGTTGTCCACTCCCAGTTAGGTGTGGACACCAAATTAGCTTGTTTCATGTGTTGATTCTCAACTTTAGTTTAGCTAAACAATAGTTCATTAAATGAAGACACCACTTAAGTTATTTGCATACACCAGTATGACAGGACACCTAATTAGTTACTATCATTGTTTACCACTATATTTTTCTATTTGGCATTCTCGAATCAGGTGTAAGAATAGACTATGGAAAGTTGGAGGGCTCGGAAGGGAATAAGGAGTTGTGCTTACAAGGAGTTTCCATTACTAAACTTCAATTGATGCAGTCCTTTATGGAAAGGTATGCTATAGAAAATGGTTTTAAAATACATAGGAATAAAATACGATGTGGAGGTCTTGGAAGAGTAGATATCCTAGGAGTGGAGTATTACTGCCATCATCAAGGGTTAATAGCCCAACTAAAGTGGATAAAGTTGCATTCATGAAAAATGGTTTATGGTTTGATTGTAAGGCTATAGTGCATTTTATTTGAGACAAAGAGGATCAATTCCTATGCAACAAGCATGTGCAGTAGCACAACCATTTTTTTGTTCCCGTGGAAATGCAACACTTGTTGAATACTTGCAAGACAATGCTTGATGTTCAGAAAGAGACAATTTATTGTTGGATTGAAGTGGGATTCAAGTGATTGATACTTATAAAATATTTTATATTGATGCTAGAGGATTAGAGCATTTTTAAAATATTGTAGCAATGGAGAGAGCTAAAGGGGGAGTTTGTAACATCCCCATATCCCATCTAATGTGGGAAGCCTTATGTGGATATATAGACTTAAGTTCCAAAGCATAAGCATCTAGCACTTATCTTTTTCACAAAAGATAATACATGTGGTGTGGGCAGGTGTTCTGTTAACCAGTTCTAGACTTGGGTCATTACATGTTTAGTATTGCCTTTTTTGTTGAGCAAACTATATTGAGTCTTTTATTTGGTTGCTTAGCATTCTAAAATGTAGTATGGATGGGCAAGAACCAAAGACACTGATTTCTGACCAAGATGGAAGAATTCAATATGCATTTGATAAAGTTTTTGAAATAGCTAAACACTGATTATGTTTATGGCACATAGCAACTAAATCTCCAATTAAGCCTCAGCAGTGGTGAGGTAATGATGACTTTAAGAACTTTCTTTGAGACTCTTTATGATGGTTGCCCTCCTTGTGTCGGGAGACATTTGATGCAAGTAACTACTTCTGTGAGAGTATATCAATTTAATAGTTTAACAAGTAGCATTTGGTGTTAGCCAATTGCCTTGGTGAAATTTTATATTTAAGTTGTGTACTACTTATTATATCCAGTTGTAGACACTTACACTTTATGCCTAGACATTCAATATCTAGTACTAGACATTGCATAATTTTCATTTAATAACTTACATTTTATGTTATTGATACTTTTTTTTAACAAATTTTTTTAGGTACATTGTCAATAGAACACAGAGAGTACAAATAGTGTTCTTACATTTCTTTGTAATAAGTAGATGAGGTTGTTTGATGTATTTAAGGCAATGGTGACAAGAGTGAAAGAATATATGTAGAAAGAAGTTAAGAATGACTATAGCAATGTTGAGAAAAAGGAACCTATTATTGCTAATGACATGCTAATTGATGCGGCCCAAAAATACACATTCCGTGTTTATGAAGATTTTGAAAAGCAATTTCTTAATTCAATTGGTGCTAAATTCCAGTTATTGGCTAAGTCGAAAGCATTCTACTATATGATGTTTGGCTTAGGACACATGATCACTGTGTTTTTCATGTTACCTTCGATTTTGCAAGTAACATGATCTAGTGCTCCTGCAAATTTTTTGACTAGCACGGTTTTTTGTGTGCACATGCACTACGTGTATTGGAAGTAAATGGAGTTAACAAGGTGCCGGCCGAATGTTATATTCTTAAGCGACATTGGAGAAATTGGCACACACAGACAATGAATCAGTTCTCTAACATGATGATAAGAAGTATGAACAATGATGCAAGTAGAAAAAGGTTTGATGATGTGTGAAAGAGTTTTTGTTTAACACTAAATAGCTCATGTCCTAATACAAGCAATCCATCATCTAGCAATACACGTAATGAAGGACTCATCTGTGATCTTGAATTTTTCACAAGTAACACATTTGGTCTTAAACGGTCTAAAAGTTTGCTCGAGCGCAATGTAAATAAAGGAAGGAAGTGAAAGTAAGGTTTGCTGGAACTTATGCAAATTTACTGGTGACGTGAAGCTTTTCTCATTTTTCTAAAATTTATTTTAGAGCATGTGAAACAATGTAAATATGTTCATTTATGCTTACGTTTAGTCACAATGCTTTTTATGTAACTTACATTGATATTTCATTTTTAAAGGGTACTTTTTTTATAACTAGACAACTTATTGATTTTTGTTAGACGCTTTGTTTTCAATATTAGGCACCTTGATTGTATGATTTACTACAAATTATCCATATTCATTGGTGATGCAAAGCTCTTCCCTTTTTTCTAATATTTATTTTAGATTGTTTGAAATAATGTAAATATGTTTATGCATGCTTATTTTTTCTCACAATGTTTTTTCATGTAAGTTACCCTGATATTTCATTTTGTAAGGGGTTTACTTTTTACAATTAGACACTTATTGATTACTATTAGACATTTTGTTTACAGTATTAGAAACCTTGATGTATTATTTCATTATTATTCAATTATTATATACGTTCCTTTCAAAGTAGGTTATACTTATTGTATTTTCCTCCCTTTGTTCATGTACTGCAATGGCTTATAAATAATTCATGAATGTCAGCAAACAACATTGTCATTGTAAGTTAGCTGAAATTTAATTTTAGGCAAACACGCTATACACGTGTTTCACAATTAGAACCTAAACTTCAAAATCCTTAATTATAGTTCACCCCTACAAAAGGTTGTCTACATCATTCCTAAAACTTAGAACAATACAAATGCTCATTCCCTCATTCTTTCACAACTTCTTTTGTACTTGCAATAACTTGTGCTGAATAATTGTTATAGTAATGTGTTGTCTGTAATAATCAGTTTGATCATCCTGCATTTTATTTGCATATACTAATGTTAGGTACCTACTGTATATACATTAGCGCTAACTAATTCTTCTCAACTATTGCATATATGATCATATATGAATGTACTGAATGATGCTTTAAGTGGCACAGCCTATCCTATCCCTACCTAGGAAACCTGTGAGAATGGATTTCATGGTGGTTGTAATTGGCTAGTTATTTATGTGCACTCATTAAAATTTCATGTCACTAGTTAATTAACCTAGAAAATGTAAGCATGCATGCACTTTTAGCTTTGACTTGAGTAAATGGAAAACTGTAAAAAATTCACATTGCCTAGGCATATTACATGGAAATCAAAGTTTAAGTAGTTAGAACATATAAAATCAACATTTGTATCATCATAACTACACATAATAACTATGTGAGGGCATTCCACAAAAGAAGACTAATGTTGCTCACCCAAGAGCAACCTTAGAGCCCTATGCTCTATCCATAAACACTAGAGGCAACTAGGCATACAATCTGTTAGTATTGTGCCCAAAAAGCCAATCATGAGATGATTGTATTTTTGCACATTGAGTCATGATATTTTATTGAGGCATTAATCCAGCAATTTTGTTTGTTGTTTTGTTTCTATGTAACGTAATAAACATAATTGTAACCCTAGAATAATGATATTCTTAAACGTCCCTAGTCTAGTATTATTGTGGAGCGGGTTGCAATAATACATAATAACTAGCATATGTGGAGACTAATATGAGATATGTAGTCTACATATGGGTACAAGTTGGAGAACTTGTGTACTGGACCGACCCACCATGAGAACACTTCATGGATCGTTATATGAGTGTCATAAGTGATTCTCATAGTGATCATGGTATATGTAGTCCTTCGACCTAAGATCATCAAGGTTCCCTACATGTGAGTCACATACTTTGATACTTTCCTTTGTTGCTCGTAACTGAGTGAACTTGAAGGAGGTCATTGGGTATGTCACATATCATGCGGAGGGATTTGTATGATCAAGATGGGATTTGTCCCTCCTATGTAACGGGAGTGATATCTTTGGGCCCCTTGATAGAGTGAGACTTAGAAAATGCATGGCTATGCTCCGATGAGTTGATATATATATCAATGCCGTCAGTTTAAGTTGGTCTACTTGGTAATCAAGAAACCAAAGATTGGGCTATACGAGAGTGACACATTCCATGTCTCGTGCTTAGTCTTGATATCTGGGACAAAGGGACAATGGCATATATCGGTGATGATCATAAAGATTTAGTCGATTCACCGACAATCTTGTCACTTGGGTAGCAATGATGTGTTGCTAGACACCGCTCATTGCTTATGATCATAAATGTGATTTATGATCATTGCCAACATGGCAAGAGCCTATTGGGTCGCACACATAGAGCTATTTGGATCATTAGAGTGCATGGGCTAATTATTTGGGTTATGGTTTCACTTTAATTTCGTATTAATAATGGGCCAAGGAGTTGAGCCATTATTAAGCCCAAAATTAAATCCTAATTGGATTAGGGCTTTGAAACCCATTAGGCCTGGAAGTTGAGTCTCACTATAAATACAACTTTTAAGTGAGAAATTCGTAGGTCTCCTTGCCCTAGCCTCCCAAAAGGACAGCCGCACTCTTCTCTTGCAATTCCTTGGAGGACACAAGCTAGCACTGCGAGCGCAAGAGAAACGCATCTGCCGGGACGTGGTGGAAGTGTGGTGATCCCGAGAGGCTCGTGTGGATACCATAAAGAGCCTGAACACGTCAACTGTTCAGGTTTTGTGATTCGACTCTACAGTTGAGTGAGAGATCTCAACCGAAAATTAGGTATGAAATTTTCGAACACCCGGTTTACCCTGTTTCACTTGGATCCTGGAGGGTTTCGGTTAAATTCCGCTGCGCTGTTTGGCTCCCGAAACCCAACACAATCTACATATGCCTTTCTACTAAGATCCTTCAACTAATTCCTACCTTAGAGTTAATTCTCGGTGGTAAGTTTCAGAATGTCCTTCCACGTGCTGCTAGCCTTTGCGGCCAAGAAGACTATTGTTAGTACTTTGACTTCTCCAACAAGTAACTATGAAAACTAGAATCATGAAGATTCTCATAACAAAGTACTTGCGAAAATTGACTTCCTCGATAACCCTCAGCAGTTATCTGGCTCAACAGCATTAGAATCTACACAACATAAACTAGGGAGTGAGAATTCAAGAATTCTCAGTAAGGGGTCTTCACTTGCAAGGAAAAATACTAAGGATAACACATATACAAATATATGTAATCTGCTGTGAGCTCATACAGTGTGAGGCTAAACCTATGCGCATATGTTTCAGCCTCTTAGGACTTATCCTCTTCCTAGTCCTTAAACTACAAAGCAAAGCCTTGTTTACTAACAAGTATAGCTCACTAGCTTAACTAATAAAGTTTTCACCAGTTGAAACTCCCTTATATTGTACAGGGGCAATATTGTTGGACTGATGTTAGCTAGGTCTCGAAGACCTACTAGGTGTACTAAGGTTCCCACATCAAAACCTCGTACCCGAAGGCATGGCTAGGCCCTCAATGGTACTAAACCTCACACCCAAGCTAGTGATAGTTCATTGTGGCCCTCCGTAACCTAGTTCCCTTGCTTATGGTATAAGTAACCATAAAACTCAAGCAAACTCCTAGGTCTTGAAGGAGTTTTGGAAGTCTTAGGGTACCATCATGACACCTTGACCCTTAGGTACCCGAAGCACCCCCGAGCCTCCCCTCAAACCCTTAGCAAAAGTTGATTTTTCTGGCCAACATAACTGTGATGACACGTCACCACAATATACAACTTTCTAGAAGTTTCATAAGGATTTTGCGGTGCATCATCAACCTGGGCGATGTGTTGCCAATGCCTTCGTACGCAGAAAATCCCAACTCTTGCCATATGCACCTTGGGAGGCTTCCCAAGCATACCAAACATGCTTGGATGGCCTTCCAACTCCTCATACCTATAAAGCATGTTGTGAAGGCCACAATGAACAAACTTGCCCACTAACTAATGCTATTGAAAAAAGTACTTGATTTCATCAAGCAACAACACTTCAATAGCATTAATTAAGCTTGAAACTCTAAATCCTATACCTTGATTTTGAGTCACAAGCAAGAATTAAGCAACCTTTCACAAAGAACAAGCTCCATGAGGTTCTACCTAAGTTCTAAACAACCCAAAGCAAATGACACCAAATTAACAACAATTAAGCAAAACCTAAGCCTCAAAACACCAAACTAACAAGAAAACTCCATGAAATTCATGTTACCTCATGCCTAAAATAGGGCACTTGCTAGAAAACATGAAAAACACCTCCAAATCTAACGAACAAGCTTGAAATTTTTTCCCAAGGCATGTATACCCTTGAGGCCTTCAAAAATCTACCAAGAACACTTGATTTTGGCCAAGACTTGAAGGAGAAATAAAATGGAGAAGAGGGAGCTTAGGTTTGAAGTAGAAATGATCCAAAATGGCAGCTGCAGACAACTTTATCAAGTTTTTAACCCAACAACAACCAAGCCACCAAACTTTTTAAATAGTGGTCAAAACACCTTTTCCCTAAATAATAATCCCAAGTCAAATCTTGGTCAAACTCTTACACTTAGGTAAAATTTTGGGTTTTTAAACTAGGATTATGTTTTTAAAACACCCAAGTCTCAGCCTGACACTTTGGGATGTAAAATTACCATTTTGCCCCCAAACCAAATTTGGTGTCATTAACTCCTCGAAGCTTAGTAAACCTTGTCTAACACACTTAATCTTGCTATGATAGCTTAAAATAAGGTTCCAAACTAGGATTTAATTTACTTTACCTCTTTCAGTCAAGCCTCCCACTATGAGGGCTATAACATTAAGTGACATTTATAGGTCCCAAATCATACTCAAAGGAGTTGCCCTCATACATCTCCATGTGTTTCATCACAAATAACCTAGAGTCTTTCTCATTCTTCAGATATTCTGATTCTTTCATCTTATTCTTCCATAATAGGAACACATAACTCCATTCAAAGCTCCTGAAATCATTGGCGCGTGGGTGTTTAATCATGTCAAGGTATCCACCAAACAACATCACTTGCAAATGTTATAAAAGTCACTAATATTCCTAAAGTATCATTACTAACATCATAATGTTGCAAATAAACTATCACCACAGCCAAACTAGATAGATCCATTGACAAATAACACGTTTCAGTGTTTGCTTACCATTTTCTCCTTCAACTTTGCATACAATTGCTTATCCTGCCTTAGGTTTGTCATCAATTCCACACAGCCAGAGTAAAAATTAATGCACATAATGATGTAGATCCTATTATGCACCACAAGGATAATTAGTTGCACAAAATGCGTATGATGTGAATAAAATTACTACAATCAAACAAAAAATTAATTTATTTACAAATGACAATAGTCATTACCATCTTCACATTTACAATATTTTGGCTCTTGTTCATTATCAACCACTCATTTAAAGCACCCATTAGCATATCATCGGTAAAAATACTTAATGCAGCCTATATCATTTTTAGCTTTGCATTTGGCTCAATGTTGATAATGAATGTTTGCATCGAAAATTAAGTTAGATTTGCCTAGACCACATAATTCATATTCATTTTTTTACCATATTTTACATTTACCAAAATACCTGGATTGAGGAAAAATTGCTTTGCTTTTTAATGCATTTCACCCCTTTCATTAAGAACTATTCATCATGCTACAACAACCGATTCTTCTATCATCACTTTCTCAGGAAGTGTTTGAAAATTTTCCCTTGTGATAGCTAGTGCAGTTTCTTTATCATAAAAAACATTCCTACAAAATCATCTGGTCAATACCACCAATAGACACCCTAGTAGAACCTAATTTAGGCATTATAATTTATATTAAAAAATAAGCAGAAAATATATGCCATACTAGCAATCACAAACACCATGAATATATTATAAAGTAGGATGCACAAACACCATAATATTATACAAAGACACTTGAATAGTAGTATTGGAAAGTAGAACAACGGTACTAAACACCAGCGCAGCAAATTTAGATACCATATCATTAGTTTCATACAATGCACTAAACACTACCATTACACATACATTTCAAAGACACGTAGACCATAATAGTGGTCAGGGATATTTGAATAATATCATTGGACATTAGAACAATTGTATCAAACACCAAAACAATAAATTCTACTACTAACAGAACAGAACTAGACACCATATCATTAGTTCCATTCGATGCACCAAGCATTATAGCCCTACATATATTTTAAAGCGCACAACACTAAGTTAGAAATACAATCAAACTTACATGGGATTTAGATCATCACGCACAACATAGTCCACAATGATTGATTCTTCAATAGATAACTATTTTTCAGCACCATAATTCACCAACTTTATCACATATAGGGATCATGAGTATAATGTCTTAGCTTCTTCCTTTTTAGCCTTTCAATGATCTCTTCTTGGAGACCATGATTATGAACATGCCCTTGAGCACACTATAAAGGTATGGTCAATTAATCATTGCTAACACCCAAACAATCTTCCACAACTTCCTCATTTGATCTTTTAGTCTGCATCTATTGAAGATTGTTTTCTTTGTTACTTTCTGCATAACAGTTTCTTATTAATCTATAGTATAAATGACAATCTTATTATGGAGTGGATAACAAAATTAAGTTCATACGTCCAATAGTTTGTAATACATTGGCTGCACCAACATTGGTTATACCCAAATCAAATGTGTAAATATCAACTTTTTTGTTAATTTCAGCTTAGGTCTCTAGCTAGTTAGAAGTTCTCTCTAATATTTTCCCTTCATGATTGTTTTTTCTATGGTCAAATGGAGATTTGTTGACCTACTGAATAAATGTCTACTCTACTTTGGTTTAGCAATTTCATACTTGTTGAACCATACATCTATTGTAAGTTACTTGCTCCATCTGAATAATCATTTCCAAAGTCTTATCCGACCATTGACTTAGTTATGAACACTTAGATTCACTACATTGCACTACTGGTGCACTTGTCAAGCTCATACACAACATTTAGGAATAATCTTTTTACCTTCTCAACTTGTTCAATAAACTTCTTTGCAGCATCTATACTCTATTTGCCATAAAGAACCAATGTTTCTAGTTCTGTTTGTAGCAAAATCTAAAATTCCAAATTAGTAGACAAAGACCTATCACCACCACTAGTTTTCGGGTAGACATTTCGTTGAAAGATACAATTTCTTCCATTTCGTCACTAAGTGGAAAAAGCCACCAATTTGTTCCTCATACCTTAACCTTTTACAAAGAACTTCAGTTGTCCAATTCTTAATACATGAAATCATAAGTTCTACAGTTTGTTCCCCCAAAAAAATACTACACAATCTACACATAACATCTACAAAAAATCAATCAATATATTAATATCAAATTGACACTTCATACCAAATCAACAAATGATAAACACCAAGACAATAAAGACAAACACCTAATAATCAATTGTAGACTCAATAATTACAAACTTGTACAAACTCTTTAATATTCATTTACATAGATAAATGACACTTATTCTCCAGTTTATTATATCTTATGTACTAAGCAAAAAATTGACTAGCCGCATAACAACTTTTTATGTCCCCAATTGCTTGCTTTAATCAATTGTGGCTATAAAATTACAAGTATTCCATAGTTGGAGGGAAAAAAAACATCCATTAAAAGACTTTCTCTTCTTACTTTTTTTTCATGCGTGGATTCCTTGACAAAGACTTCTCAACATGCACTCAGCCTAATTCATGTTTGGAATTTCATTCAAATCATGAACATACTATAATGTTTTTAGATACATGAGTAATCAGCTTTCAAGCACAAACAAATGAGCCATTAGTACAAGAATATTAACTATTTGAACTTGCCACTGACTTTATCATCTGTAAGTAATGCTTTTTTCATTGTTGTTAAGTAAAGGTCTCTCACCTTTCACAAAAACATGTCCCTCCTATTTTGCAGCAAATCCATAACTCACACCATTATATGTACCTAGTGTAACATGGCAATCACCATTTGGCACCCCTAAAATCAAGTGCACATCTTCAATAGTTAACTTCACACTATCCTTCCCAAGGTTTGCTGCCATCTCTAATGGGTCCATTCTCAAAATGATCCAATCAAATAGTTAACACTTTATATATGAGCATTTGATGTCAAATACAGCGCCGAAACTCATGTCATGTATTACTTGCACCTTTCTCTCTAAATGCACAACATTCTCTTGATGTAGTCTACCTAAAAACTTCATCAGTTCCCCTAGCAAGCACTTGTTTATGTGTTGTACCTTGCATCGAATGACATGTGGTTACTTCAAAAAGTATGAAAGAAAAAAAATTTGCTCTCATTCATTTCTGCCCATGGATTTAAATTAACAAATGTTAGGCACCAAAAAATCAAATGTCGACATAATAGGTTACATAATAGAAAAAATTCTCAAATATTCAATTATATCTATAAATTGTACCCATACAAAACACAGCCAGACAACATTGAACTATCAGTAGACATTCTTACTATATAATTTAACAATTGAATTATCAACCATATTAAAATAAAAAATCAAATAAAGATTCTTAAAAAATTATTGTTAAAAAATCATAGCTGTAATTATAAACACCATTATTATACATTGACTTTTTAGCAAAACAAATAAAACTTTAACCTTTTCTTCTTCCCCTCATCAACGCTAGTTTCATTTTCAACTGAGCTACTACCTTTTCCACTTTCTGTTTATCCTTACTCATTGCACCAACTCTAGCTATGGTATTTAAATTTATATTTCTTCCCCTATGAACCTTAGCTCTAATTCCACCACCCCCAACCTCTTTATTTTTTTTACCTTTTTCTTCTATCCTTACCCTTTTGCTGCTAGTACACCTACCTTCTAACTAATGACTATTGCTTGCCATTGATCATTCCATCATTTTCTATTGTCATCTTGTTGTCTTTCGTTTTAATTTGTGCTACACTTTTTTTCTTTTCTTTGTCACGCTTATCTTCAACTTGTCCAAATTTCATCTCCTAGATTCATCACCAGATCTAAATACTTTTCCCTTACTACATAAATCATTCAAGTATAAGACAATGTTGAAGAAAAAGAAGTAACATGTAAATTATAAAGTGTTAGTAAAAATGCTATTTACCCAACAATCTTAAAGTTTGAGTCCATCTCTTCTAGTTCATTTGTTCTCTCCGCTATATCATTGTTATTGGATCCAATCAAAACTCTGTAGAATAGCAAAATAAAGATACCATATTATATCACTATTGTGTATCATATAATAAAACCTTATAAGTAGCCCATTTTTGCATTTCTTCTATCATTGGTATCTTTAATAATCAGTCATTGACTATTAATCTTTAGTTTCTTTTTGCTTTTACTACTTTAGTCTTCTAGACCATGGCCTCCAATCTGAATTGTCATTTTAAACAAAAAAGTTATAAATGAAAAATATTAGTTCAAACTCATTATTAACTATGGCTCTCGTATAAACAATTCCCACTCATGGTATTTTAAAACTTCATAGTTGCAGTTTGACTTGCATTGTCTCATTACTTGCTACAAAAAAAAAAAACAAGTAATATCATAATATTTTTTTCCCATTTAATATTTATTCCACAATCAAAATTTCCTTTCCAAATGTACGCACACACAATTTTGTACACTAATCAGTGAACACATACTTTCAAAATTGACAGCTTTTCTGCTTTCAGTCTTTGGCATAACCATCTCCCCCGTATGTTCTCTGTTCAAAATGCTCATAAACATTAAAAGCAAAGAAAAAATATAAAAGATATCAAGAAATCACACAGAAATAAAAAAAATCTCAAAAGAAAAATAAAAGAGAATAACTTTGCAACAATAACCACAAAAAATTGTAGGTATTTTCTCTAAACACAACAATTTGGTGGTTAAAAGTATAACTAGTTTTTAATTTTAGCATCTGCAAACAATTGTCTTTTGGCCTTGGAACTCTATCAAACTATCTAAAAACACATTCATACACTGTGAGACCAAGGTTAGACATTAAAAACAAATGAAAAAAATATTATCACCTTGAATGTGGAAGTAACTTATTAGTTTTTCATTTTTAGGTTCCACATTTATATACTATAGAGTTCGGAGAAATCTTTAAAGATAATTTGACTACTATTTCTACCAATGAGGTTGGAATAAGATGACAATTCAAGCATTATATAGAAAATTTAACCTTTTTCACAATGGACAAAATTGCAAGTCCTTATGTGCAAAAAAATTAACAAGATAATTGAAGCCATATTTGGGCTGTTATAGGCAAGGTTATCAAAGTTGGGATTATTCCTAGGGCCATTTTTTTTTCTATAGCCATAAAATCATAAAAAGTCATAGAGTTGAAAGATTCTACCAAAGCGATAGAAGAGGCTTCTTCTTCATTGCAAAAGTTCTACTACTTCCTTATCCCACATGTATAAATTAAAAAGAAGAACTAGGGTTTGAGGGTATAAAACCCTTGACTAGTGATCCCACAATGCAAAAGTCTCCTGTAGTTGTTGTCCATGTTCTTTTAGGTATTATCCAACATGGATGAATCAAGAGAGGAAACAAGAGATTGAGGGTATAAAAATGTATGGATAGGTGCTTTATCTATAGTGGAAGTTGGTAATTATTTTGTTCTTGCTACTTTCTCCTTATCCCACATAGAAGACTAGGAGGTGAATCGAAGTTTGAGGCCTTAAAAAAGCCATGGCCAGTGAAATCGAAAGGGCATGACTAGTGAATCCGTTGTTGGTGTTGCATTCTCTTCTTGCTATCCCACATGGATAAGAAAAAAGGTAGAATGAAAGCCTTCAGATTATAAAAAAGCATCAATAGTTTTTCTCTCGTTGCAAAAGCCAATCTCTTATCCTACATGTAAGTCAAAGAGTGGAAGCAAGAGTCTGAGGCATTATAAAAATGCATGGATGAATACAAAGAGTAAGGACTTGACAAGTTAGAATGAATGGACCGTTAAAGTGCTTTTCACTAAAGTTTGAACAAGAAGTTGTTTCTTCTCATGCCATATGGACAAAATACATGGTGAAACAAAGGTTCGAAGGTATATAATTAGTGGATGGCTAGGTTGGAATGGCATTTACACTTCTATTCTTGTACCATATAGATGAAGTAAGGCGGTAATTAGGGAGCTAGTGATAGATTATAGGCATTTCAACCACACCTAAATGAGTTACTACTAGCTTAGTTGGTGGCATTGCCTCATTTTTTCCTTTTCGTCCCACATAGACAAACAAAACAAAAAACAAAGATTTGATACGTTATATAAGGAGTGGCTAAAGAAGTTGAAACAATGGTTCTAAGCTCCTTAGAAGGGAATTGGGCTAGTGGCCTATATGTTTTAAATAATTGTAGGTTGGTGGAGTCGTGTTGTTGTGCGTTTCAAATGCTTATACATTCTGAAATGTGTTTCCATGTGATTCGACCTTGTTTTATGATTCTATTGTAACTTGAGTCATTTTTTGCAGTTGAAGTCAAAGAAATGTATGTTTCCATGGCTTGAAATGCATTTTTAATAACCTTGTTTATATGATTAATTAACCAAGGTTTTAGACACAAAAGTAAAATAAACAATCTCAATCACTAAGTTCCAATAGAAACAATGTTCATCTAATTGCTAAGCAACTAACATACTCTTCGTAATGACATTCGAGCACTATGAAGTCAAGGATAGATAATCTGAAACTATTGAAACATTATTTCAATATGTTATAGGAAACTTTAAAATTAGTAATTAAACACCAATAAAAATATAGTGGAACAAAAAAAATACATAAACTATAGCATTATGATGTACTTCCTAGAACTAACAAAGATGAAATTGACCAATTGTTAAAGGTACTTAAAATTTATGATACCTTGGCCTTATATCTTCCAAAGTTGCTCAAGGAAAAAAAGGTCTTTCACCTTTCCTATCTCTAATTTTCAACACCCACTTGTCATTCAGAAACACGGAGCTACCCATATACCATTCCACTTTCGCTCAACCATTAAGTTCACCATTACTAATATAAATATAAAATATCCATCTTTCTCCACTTGCTTTGGACTATACAAATTACTTTTGCTCAACTATTAAGTCGTTCACCATTGGTATATAAATAAAAAAATAAAATTTTTGTTATACTATACACCCAATATTTAAAACATAAACACTATTTCAAACTACATCCAACACCACTTCACACACACAATAGTTAACTTCAGCAGTAACAAAACACAATCTAGCATATCATTAGACACAGAACAAACATAATGTAGACACTACAAAAAAAAATAAAAAGAATATACCTTTTAATGCAAAGGAAACCATATAAGAAGCAGCTATCAATTTATTGTCCACGAGTTGCAGTAAAGCGCTAGACATGAAGACACAATTTCACTCAAACTAGACACTACCATTTAAAAATATATACTAGTTAGAAAATAACTGACTAGGCACCACTACAAGTGTAGCAAGACACTAACTACCTTCCTAGTAGGCACCAATGAAAAACAAATCACATCAATTGCATAAACCCACAGGCTACATACCAACACAATCTCCCCAAAACTAGAGAGTTGACCACTTAATAATAAACACTAGTTGACAAAGCAAAAACCTAACTAAACAAGATGCAAACAACCTTCTTAACAGACTCCCATGAAAAACAAACCATACAATTCAATTAACAACAATCGCTAGTAAACGAAAAAAAAAAGCCAATAACCATATCTCATATACTGATCAACTCACCACACGACAACAAATTCTCATAAATCAAACTCACTATCTAAAAACCCATACCCTTCAGTCCTTTCTCTAAATGTCACTCTCATCGATTATGTTGATTCTGCCACTTGTATTCCTTATAAAACTTACCACTATATTTTCTTTTATCTAAGAGGCGACCTTCATTGCCTCTTCAATGAAGAGTGTTTCATCGATGAAGGATGCCTCCAACTAAACTCTCATAAAACCCAAGAGAAAAGGAGTCCATGATTTGCAAAATAAATGTTCATTCCTGATTTTGTAAGATTCCTACTTTTTCTATTGATTGCATTTATCTCTTAATTATGTCAATCTTGCCCTACCTAAACTTCTAATTTCACATTATGTACTTAATAGAAACCATCAGTATGTACATTCATCTTGGTGGACACTCTCAAATCTCATTTTTATGATTAGATAAGATTGAAACCCTAAACTCGTTCCTAAAGCTAACATTTCCAGCACAATAAAGCTTTTAGTAGAACTAAGTCAACCCGAAATAGTCATTGTTTCAACAAAAATTAAACATAACCTGAGAATTGAAAAGAACCAGAACCATTAGTCTGAGTTTTTCATTTTTGGTTATCAACGTTTTTTCTATTTATATCTTATAGTATAACAACTACAAAATCTTATATAATTGTATCCACAGCTGGTTTAAGAGATATTCAACATAATACCCAACCTAATCCATGTTTAAATAAATATGTTCTTAGTAGTTACATTAAGTAACAAAATTCAACAAGAGGATAAGTATCATATGATTTAACTTTGAAGTCTTTTTTTATTCCAATGGCTAACTTACTAGTCACCTTAGAAATAAAAGAACCTATAGATGCAAAATATATTAATGAAAGTGAACTTAGCAAGCACTAGTATATAAATAAGAGCTTTGGATAAATAAAATTAGTAAAGCATCCATTTACATAACAATATAACATTTAATTATTGTCTATGTTGCTATATCAGCCTTTGTGATGATACCAAAATCCATGTTAAAATCAAGCAAATCTAAAAGACAAACAAACATGGTGAATTAGAATGAGGCCATACAATAAATGAAATCAATAAATTAGTATAATAAGAATGCACACAACACTTAAATTTTTCAATTTTCTCCAAACCTTCAATATTTTTGTCAACTAGAATAAGAAAGGGGAAGCATGAAGCCACTCTTACCCATAAACAAGGGCCTAAATAACAACAAAAGTCAGGAAACTTTGAAATTAGTTAAGAACTCTACCATCAATGCTAAAGGCTGACTCTGATGCAACAATAGAAATAGGAATGCTAAGCATGTCTTTTGTGATCAAAGAAAGCACCATATACCTTGATGAATTCACTGCCAGCAATTCAGGATATCAAACTTAGCAACATCTTTTTCACATCATTCTTCCAAATATTTTTGCAACTTTAGTTTTACATCAATTGAATCTTTTAATTTGGATTTCAAGAGACAAAGATGTGTATTTTCTTTACCATCAATGACAATTTTATCTACAACTTGGCCTTTCCTACTTTCCTCTTTATTTTAATATGAAAAACTATAGGAATTCACGAAAACAATGGTGTATCCCTTCAACTTTGCTGGCAACTTCTTTGCATAATCTTTCTGATAGACTTTGGCCTAACATGGCCTTCAACAACTTTAGCTTGTACCAGGGAATACCATTATAACAAATAACATCCTTTCATTTTTTTTCTATACTTTCCCAGTATTTGTCAAATATTTCCTTCATTTTGAAAACTATTAAGTTCAAATTTGCAAGATCAATTTGCGTCCACTCAATCAATAAGCACAAAATGAAACAAAATCTCAAGATAAAAGTTATTTGAAGTAACAAATAAAGAACAAGAGATGCACAAAGTAACATCATAAAAGACCTATAAAAACTTTAACAAAACTTTGGCTATCTCCCAATCATCCTGTTTGAGTATCCTTCTTAAACCAAAAGTTCAATCACATATCTAGAATTTATCTCCTTTTATCTCTTAAAAGCCTTTTGGTATTTAACTTATGTTTCTAACACTAGGTAGGTAGAATTATATCAGGTCACTACATCCAAACTTAGGTCACTTTTGCTTCTTATGTTTTCATGCTTGATACATTTTTTTAAAATGTATGCAGCCTTTGAGAAGAACTCCTCACAAAGCGGACAACTTCATGAATTTTAGAAATTATCCCATTTGATTCTGTTAGACCATCATTAACAACAGGATTAAGAATGTGGGCAGCACCCCTTAATACACAAGGTAAAACATTTCCACTACTATTCTTAAGCTTTCTCTTCAAATATGCAATGACAGTATCATTGGAACTTGTATTATCAGTTGTTACAATAAAAACATTACTAAGCTTCCAATTATGCAAATACTTTTCAATCTCCCCACTAATGTCATCTCCCTTGTGACTAGAAATTATACAAAAATTCAAGATTCTCTTATGCAGCATCCAATCATTATAAATAAAACTATCAGAAACATATGGTTAATATTTTGTAGAGAAGTCCATGTATCAGAAGTAATAGAAACCCTTTAAGAACTCATTCTAAGACAACCATCAACTTTTTTTCTCTTCTCTAAATAAAGCCTCATGCAACATCTAGCTACTACAAAACTAGGGATGTCAATGGGCTAGGTATTGGCCGAGTATAGCTAATCCTAAATCTTCCTTTTAAGTAATCAAGTTCGGGTAGTACCCGCACTCATCAGTGGGCAAGTACTACCCACCAACCCATTTTAAGGCATATGTTTGATTTTTTATACTTTCCATTTATATATTTACATATATTTTCAAAAGAATGTGTATATCCACAATTGATTAATACTTAAAAAATCATAAACTAAAGTAATATAAGATAATTTATGTTAAATTATAATTTTATTTTTCAAATAAAATCATATTTTGAATATAAATATACTAATTTAAAAGGGTGTGGGTAGGATCGGGTAAGATAAGTTAAACCCATACCTTACTCACGGCTTTGCGAGTAGGGTCAGGTTCAGGTTTGGGTAGTTGGGTAGCATATTTTTTGACATCCCCACACAAAATAGGAAGGTATATAAAATTATAATTTAAGAGGGTGTGGGTAGGATCGGGTAAGATAAGTTAAACCTATACTCTCCTCATGGCTTTGCGAGTAGGGTTGGGTTCGGGTTTGGGTAGTATATTTTTTAACATCTCTATACAAAACGGGAAGGTATACAAAATTAAGGCTCACAAAGTTGAGTGAAATTATATAAGCCCTCTCATTCCACAAATTTATAAGAGTAATTCATGTACCATTATCATCTTACACAACACTTTCTTTAAAATTTCTTGGTTAAACTTCACAATATTGAAACCCAATTTGTGCGCATGATATTTTAGTTTTAAACCTAAGTGTGGAAAAATTAGTTTAGATTTTTCTGTTAGATAAAATTTAAATTACATTTTTTGGATTTTTTAATTTCTTTTTCTATTTTTGATGATAATTTTGAATTATCTTATTTTTTTACTTTTCCTTTACTTTCTTTTTCTTTTAGTCACTCTTAGTTGCTAGGTGAAACTTGGAGTCTTCTTTTTGGCTGAAATAGGATTTTTTTTCCTTCAATTTTTTAACCTAAAAGCGAAAATGTAGGATAATGATAATTTTGAATTCTAAAATTATTTTTTTTTAAGTTTCTTCTTTGATCTTTAAATATTAAGTTTGTCAAGGAATAGGGTCCCAATGCCCTGAATTATTTAGCTTGTAAGCTATTAGAGACTATGTTCCCACTTAGTTACACTTGGTTAATTATTGCTCATCCATAAATTAAAACATTTACATGTAGCTAGTTCTTTAACATACCCTGAAAAAAGATATGCATGCATAATAACCAAATAAAGAAAACATCACTCGAGAATTCAATTTAAAATGTGTCAAGACAATAAAACACTAGTCACTTGTATTTCAATTAATAGTTTACGCACTTGTAAGCCCTAGCATGCACCCAAAAGTGATACAAGTGTCATACACTCCAATATACCCTAATAGAGGCAATGTCTTAGTACACAAGGTACTCTATGTACACGAAAAAAATACTACTATGATCACATTCTTAAGCTTCCACCTTTGGATATCAAACTCCAAGTACAAAGCCTTCGCTTGTCCTTATGTAACACTTAGCCTTTAGACTATTAAGGCATATACACTTGGTACAAAACTTAGCTTACATATAACTTAGAAACACACGATTCTAAGTAAAATAATTACTTATAAAAGATAGAAAATTAACCCGCACCCATCCACTTAGTTGTTAGGCCAATACCTGCACAAGTAAGCTTAAGGGAGTGAGTATGTTGTTGTACTGAGTAAAAGCTCCCTCGGTACCTACAAGGAAGCTCAAGCAAGCATGTATATATGGAAAACAAACATCCAAGCATCCAACAAACAACCAAAAATAACAAAATAATAATAAATTCAATGCATGTATGAACAACATACAACACTTGGGACTTTTTACATTCTAAGGTGTTTTCGTCATGCCATGAGCTCAAATGGATAAGTTACTTGAGACATTAGCTCATGTATCTTGAATCCTTTACCTTCATTAAGTCCTACTTACGGGTCATAGAGTAGGTCATCATCCACTGCCGTTACTTACCCGTCTTTCCCTTTCTTGTTGTGTGGGGTAATTGTTTTAGTGCTTTACTTAGCCAAGTTATTTGAACTTTGGCTTAAGCCCCTTAGTTGACTCACTTACCAAGCTTCTCTACTTGGGTAGGACTCCCTCAGGTTTCACTCTAATGCCTCGGGGTCCACATCCCAATACGTAGGTTGTTAGAGAAACCGAACCTTACTTATCCCCCACTTAATACCGTACTTTTCCCTTAAGGTACTTTTACTTATCCACCATTCTTTGTCTTAAACTACCCACTTAATTACCCTACTTAATTGATGCATAACATATCTTAGAGGTGATTTAGGAATTTGAATTGGACATGCCAAGGCCTTGGGATTACATGTGAAATCTTTAATTAAAACTTAGAGGCATATGGGTCAAACTTGAGCAAATTTTTTGTTAATGTGATCGTACCCCCTGTGCTGGTGCAATTGCACCACCATTTTCCCCCACGTTTTGTAAATAGTTCACTTACACCAACCCAGGTGGTGCAGTTACAAAAACCTACAAGTGTGCCTACATGGTGCTTCTTAGTCTTCTTTTTGCCTTCCAACCATATTCCCATGCAATCCCACTTCCAAGGCACCTCAAATCCATTTAAAATACATAAACCAAGCATGAAATGTATCAATTTAACTTGAATTAACTTAATCCATTACCTCAAACTCAAACCAAAGCAAAAACAAAGCCATTAAGTAAACACAAAGCACACTTATGCACAATTTGTTTCCCCTGAGTTCCAAGCCTAATTCCAAGCAAATTGGGCACTATAAGCACAAAATTAAGACCATCCATAACCATATTTCAAGCTTAGAACAAATTTAAACCTATGGACAAAACTCACCTTAGGGTTTGAAGGAAAAATTTATAAGAGACAAGGCAAATGCACCCAAACCATAGAAAGTGAGCTAGATGCTTGATATATATGCTTTGGGACCTTCAATTTTACATGAATTTTGTAGGATTTTGAAAGAAATGATGAAGAAGAGCTATGGAGGAAAAAGAGAAACAAAAATGGCTTAGGAAATTAGATGATTAATAGTTGGTTTTCTTTCTAACCAAATATCTCATGTACTCTCACAATGTCTTTGTTAGCCATATATTTCCTTTACTGTTAAGCTAGGTTTTAGTCTATTTTTCCATCACAAGCTCTCTCTCCTTGTCCGTCCCTCTTGATCCTATAGATAATTCTTTTTCATGCCCATAACTTTTTCCAATTAGCCACTTATGTCATTACAAAGGTATGATAGCCCAAATTTTTCCTCAGTGCATTTTAGTAACTTATGGTCTTAAATTTTTTAGTAAAAAACATTTACATTATTTTAATTTCATTGAAATTACGGCCATGCCATTTACTCGAGGCAAAATTATCATTTTGCCCTTTTTACCTTTTAGTGCCATTTGCACTTGAGAACTTATCACAAGCTTATTTGGCTTACTTCTATTGCTCAATAAGGAACTAAGTTAAGGAATTTAAATAAAAATTATTAAATTAAAGTACTTACCCGGTCAAAGCAGGTTTTGACTAGGAAAGTCACAAAGCTCATCATGACTTGACACTTTCACTTTATAAAGGCCAAAACACCCCATTGGCCCCTAAACTCATTTGACAAGGAGCGTTACCCTCTTAACCTTTAACTCAATCTGGCTCAATCTCTTAACTTCATTAAGTGGGCCAGTCTAACCTTTTAACCGCACATGTGCACAGCACATGATCTAATGAATCTAACAACATTTGGGATCTATTTGAGGACTGAAATAACTAAAGTTTTGGCAGTAAAATTAGAAGCACGAAAGTCATGTCTGCATGGGGGACATAGTTTAAGGGAAATAGAGAACATATTGAAGGTCTTTGGGAGAAAGACAAAGAAAAAAGTCTAGCTGGCCGTTTAGTAGAGGTATGGTACATGGAAAGGTATACAGTCCTACCAATTAAAGAATAATTTCCACCTTTAGCACTTATAGAATGATGCAAAGAAATTATTTGTTTAGTGATGTACTTTTCTTGTGTTCTTGTTTCGTATGGTTTAGTTTCACATGTAGGTAGGTGGGTTTTAGTTTTTAATTAAACTTGACTTTTTATGGATTCCTACATAGGACTGTGCTTGTTGTAAGGCAATAAATTGTTTTGGATTTTTTTTTGTATCCTTATAACATAAAAAAAATAAGGGTTTCAATTAGGGAGCCAAGTTAGAAAGATATACATTGGTACAACACATGTAATTAGAATTGGACTTGATAATGCATATGTAATTAGGATAACAAAGAAAAAAAAATATGTATATGAATTTTATTATGGCCAATTAATGGCTAGGCCCAATAATATAGATTCAATTAGAAAAATATTGGTATTGCATAAAAAATCTATTCAAGTAGATTATGTAAAATGGCTTTGGTGTTGAAAATTAATTTATGGATTTTGGCATTGTAGGTGCAAATGGGGGATCTGGATATAGTAATTTACCACAACGGAATACTAATGAGGCACCCAATTGTGAGATATATTGGTGAGATATATTGGTGAGATAAGGTTGGAGAAAAAGTTGGACTCTAACTTAGTGGCATATTGGTGGTCTCTAGATTGGTTACAAGATGTTAGGTATAAGCATAGTGAGTGAAAAGAATTTCCTATAGAATTCCTGGTATGTCTTTTGATTTTGGACTAAGAGAGCTACAAAATGATGCAAGTGCACTAGTTATGGTAGCTTGTGGTGTGTTAGGTGTACATGTGAAGGTTTATATTGAACATTTTGACCATTCTAATGAAAAAAGCATTTAAGTCTTTTTAGTTGAAACCATATGCAATAAAAAGCTATTGGTGGATGATATCAATGAAACGGTGGTAGTTGCAAACGAAAATGGAGATGATGGGGATTTTAAAAAATAAGAAAGGTGGTGAGGAAGGTTTGGATGATAAATGTTAAGATTGTTCAACAGAGCCTAATCAGGAATTGAACAATATTACTAATACATTATTCCTTCATAAAGAGGATGAACTTGTGGAAACACTTCGAATAGTAAGGGAATATATCAAACCTTGTAGTTTCAAAAACAATGTGACTGAACAAGAGGAAAAATATGGTTCTGGACATGGAAAAAATAAATGGGAATATAATAATGAAAAGGATTCAGATTTTAGTGATATAATAATGCAAAAGGTAGAATTTGGGCCAAAAATAAGACAAACAATTGTTATGGTTATTTTTCCTTTCCAATGAAAAGGTTGGATCGAAAGTGTACTTCATGGTAAAGAATTATGTTGTGAGACATAATTGTTTGAAGTTGTACAAAGTGTCTAGAGCAAATGGTCCATGGATAGTTAGTTCATAAGAGTCATTAATATATGGCCACCATAATTTGAAACTTGATTATATTCAAGATCAACTTAGATAATAATTCAATCCAAAAGTGTCAAGAAATCAGTGTATGAAAGTGAAGGGAAAAGTCATGAACAAGTTTAAGAGGGATATTGGTGAGTATGTAAGGTTATATGATTATGTAAGGGCCCTTCATGAAACAAATCTAAAAAGAAGTACAGATATAGAGGTTGAACATAAAGGCCCTAGTTGTCCACCATTTTTCAAATGAATTTATGTGTTTTGCTGCTTTGAGAAATACATTTTTTGAGTGATGTAGGCAATTTTTAGGTTTGGATAGTTGTTTTTTAAAAAGGGTGGTGAAAGGCCAATTGTTTGTTGTAGTAAGCAAAAATGCTAACAATCAAATGTATCATCTTGCATGGGATGTGATTTAAGTTTAATGTGCTGCAAGTTGGCATTGGTTCTTGGAACACTTAAGACATGATATACATAAAATAGATGGAATGGGCTAGTGTTTCATGTTTGACAAACAAAAGGTGGGAAGCTCATTAACTTTAATTATTTTGTGTGCTAACCAACAAATGCTCTTTTGGCTTTAATGTGTTTATCTTCATATTTTTCTTATTGGAATGAAAGAGATTAAGTGAATGGTAGTAAGACTTGATCTTCTATTTTATCTGCAGTAAAACCAAGAATCTTTGCTTTAATTTTGGCTTGAAATTTGAAGTTTTATCCTAAGGTAATAAATAGCTACAAAAGCACTTAATACATGTTTGCTTGAATAATTTGGACTTGCACAATTGCACAATCCACTATTAGTGGCTCTTCAATACACAATGGATCCTAAATTAGATTTTGGACATAAACATCAAGTTAAGAACTTCAAAGTTGAATGCTTTCAAACTATGAATTTTAATGGTTGAGATTAAGCAAGGGAATTATTTCCAAAGGTTAAGTTTTAATAATGAAAGTTTATTTTTGAATTTTAGCTTTCTATTAAGCAAGGGAATTTTATTCTTTTCTTGTTAGGGACTCATAAATGCAGTTGAAGAAATATTTTCAAAGGCATAACATAAATTATGTGAGGCATATATACTTTAATTAGTACCCTAACTTTATGGGTGAAGCCCTAAGACTCACTTTCTATGTTATAGCTAATGCACCAAATGAGCACACCTTAAAAAAAAAAAAAAGCTAAATGAATTGGAAATGTTAAAATCTGGTGCAAAAATGGCAGTGTTGCATGCTGACCCTAGAAAATAGTGTAAGGTTTTTTTAATAGCTACAAAGTGTGACTTAGTGGAAATAGTGATTGTAAAGTCATTAACTTTATTTTTCTTGGAGCTAAGCGCAAGCCAATCATTTTGTTATGTAAAATGATATACATATAATGAATTTTGCTACAAAATGGCTATAAGAAGAAGACTTTGGTAAGAGAATCTGAGACATTCTGCATGAAAATATTGGTGTGAGTTATAGATGGAGAGTACAGTAAAATGGTTAGGATGATTATGAGGTTAGTTTGGACAAAAATAGGTATGAAATTCATATGCAAACAAAATTCTGCAGTTATAATGGTGGGAGCTATCTAGAATACCATGTCCATATACCATCAGGGCTATTCACTTTAAATCAAATAACCCTAAAGCATACATTGAGTTTGTGTACAAGTAAGATAGATACTTGAAAGCATATTCATATGCTCTTGGGACTAGGTCTGGAGAAGAGTTTTGGGAGGAAAGTGGACTAGCTTAAATTGTACCCATTCTTCAAAGGCTAATGTTTGGTATACCTCAAATAAAAAGAAAAGGGACAAGGAATGAGCCAAGAAAAGGTATGATCAAGACGTCAAGGCATGGGAGGAAAATGCATTGTTCCATATGCAAAAGTGATGAACACCAAACAAACTTGTCTTTTATAGGTAATTATATGCAATTTTTATTATCCAAAAGCTATTTGGTTTGCTTGGAGTTAGTTGATTTTCTAATTGTACATTTAAAGAAATATATTTTTTTTTCAATCTATTTTGTAGCCTATACTCTGAATTGAAACAATCTGACTAGATGGCAACAACTTCTTTACTACATAGCCAAACCAGAATAAGTGATGTAGACTTTTAGTGAAGAGTATGTAATGGGTTTATACCACTAGCATAGTCATGTAAGATGAAGTATATAAAATTGTCAATTTTTCCATATTTATGTTGTGTATTTAAAAGATTTAGTGGCAATTACAGACGAATTAGTGTTACTGCTCTAGCATGCAGCATATATGCTATTGTCAACCTTAAACTCAAGCTGTATCTTTATTACTGTTAGGTTGAATCTCTGCTATAAATATATCACTATCTCTGTTTTACTAAACAATTTGAATCAAGTTGGTTTACAGAATACAAACATAAGTTCTCATTATAAAGAACCACTACTTCAAATAAGAGTCAATTACAACAATAAAGGTGCATCTTTCCATGCCTACCAACTCCAACAAATATGATAACATCGCTGACATCATTTAACCCCCCAAAACCTATACAATAACCATAACATGATTACAATGCAGAAAACTACAATACAAAAGCAGCACAAAGCTATAACAAATAGTCTTAATTTAGATACTTTCTTGTCCACATTTTCTAGCTACTTAACTAAAAACCTATTAACTAAATAATCATATGCTTTTTTGTTTTTGAAACAGAGCTGCGCAACTTACACCTTTGGTACATGTACTTATTCAAATACCTTACTTTTTGTATAAAACACTACAAGGGGAAAAAGTGTTTTCTACGCTACTATGCTATGATTTTATTTATAACAAACATAAATTATAGAACAATCATCATAGATGTGGGTGTTGACCAGTCAACAGGACAATGGTCCTATGATTTTGCTACAAGTACAAATAGGAAGCCAAAAATTGTCGCAAATGTGTCAGGACAAATTGGTAGGAAATCAGAGCGGGAAACCTTATGACGATTGTGATAGGAGAGAATTTGCGGGAAATATAATCATAATAGACTCATAGAAAACATTTCCTCTAATTTTCCTGTAACATTATTTGTCAAAATATTTTATAGCAAAAACTTTCACTTAAAAATCATCAAGAAAGGTTTGCTGCAATTTTTTTTATTTTGTTACTATTATACTATGATTTTGCTACATTTTTTAGCAATATATTAAGCATCTTTTTTTTCTCTTCATTTTTCCCACAAAACTCTTTATCTCCATTCCACTACTTCTACTTCTACTTCCACATGTTCTTGATCTTTGGTCCTTTCGATTGAAAGTTTTTTTATATGAGGTTAGTTATTTATATAATAATTTGTGTGTGTGTGTCCATATATATTGTTATTATTTGATTACTAGATTTGTAATACAACATGTAGTTGTCTTGTAAGAATTTATTTATTACACCTCAGATTCTCACTCTGTGATTGTGTTAATAACAGACATAATATTAATCCAATTTAGGTTGTAGATGAGCTAGTTGTATTGAATTGAGTTATATTTGTAATTAATGTAATCATGAATTGTACAAGTTAGACAGTTCAAAGTTGTATAAGAAGTATTGCAGTTCATGTGTACCATTTTTTGCAGCTGTATAATGAATTTTGGTGCAGTCATATAAATTATTTTTATTGTGCTTTTCTTAATACAATGTTGATATTGAAAAATGTTATGAATGAGAACCAAAGGGAAATACTGTCAAAATTAACATAATTTGCAATAGAACCACGATAATGAAATACAACACTGTTTATGCAACTTTGGATGGAGAATGGCTCTTACTCTTACAGAGGAGATGTAGTTATGGAAAGTAGGCATTTGTACATGACATTTGTAGGCAAATAATTAATCATGTTGCTTTACTATTATATAGAGTATCTATATGCATGATATAACTATGTTGAGGTCTTATACTATTTATTTTGCTCGGAAACTAAATAGCTAATACTGGACATGAATAAATATACTAGAAGAAAGATGCAGATGGGTATATGAATATTGTATCCATAACTGGTGTCATTGAGCTTATGCAATTTGCTTATACTATGACAAAGCTAAAAGCAATCAAATGCACTTATATGTAATAACAAATATTATAGAAAAGAAGGTAAAGTTAGATAGCATTTATATTGATATGGATTTACATAAAACTATTATATATAAGAATATACCATCATAGTTGTTTACCATCATATTTATTTAATGCAAATGATGGTGAAGCAACTGGTGGAAATGCATATGAACAGATGGTCAGAAAATCAATGGGCCCATTAACATTGAATATAAGATTCGAAAACAATGAAAAATGCCAATGGATGAAGGGCTAAGGATGATGATAATGAACAATATGATAAGACTACTAATAATAATGCATTTGATATATTTGAATTAAGACAAGAGTTACCTAATCCTATGACACAACATTTCTATAATTTGTTGGTTAATGCAAATGCACCGTTGTTAGATGGGTGCATGAAACATACATGATTATCTACGATGACCTAATTGTTAAGCTACAAAAATGAGTTAATATGTCTGATTGTTGCTTTGATCAAGTACTAGAACTAATGAAAGAAATGTTGCCTAAAGATAATAAAACTCCTAAAGATGCTATACGATGCAAAGCAACTGACAAGAGGCTTAGGATTGCGATATATCAAAATTCAAACACATGATAATAATTACATGACATTCTATCATGAAGACAAATTTAACACATTTTGGTATTGTGGAGGTTCTAAATATAAAGAAAGAATAACTAACAGGCGAAAAAATTGATTCTAAAGAAAATGTTGTGATATCTTCCAATTACAAATAGATTGAAGCACTTCTATATGTTATCTAAAACCGAAAATCATATGACATGACATGATTATAATAATAAAAGCAACTACGGAAGTATTACTCATCCTTATCAGTCAAGAGCTTGCCAGTACTTTGATCAAACTTTCCTATCATTTTTCTGCCAATACAAGAAATGCTAGACTCGGGTTATGTGCAAATTGTTTTAACTAAAACAACGTTATTTGTGAAACATGCACAATATAGCAAATCTTTATATTTGTTTACAATCTTCTACTAGAACTATGTATGAAAAAACCCATTATTTTCTTGACTTTGCTAATGGCTAGATCCAGAGCACTATATCGTAATATTATTGTATTTTCATGTCCATTGATTGAGGAGCTCAAAGCGGGTTGTCATAAGAGATAGTTCATGATAAAAAAATTTTGTTATGAAAGCATGTTTACCATGAACAACTAATGATTTTATTACATTTAGTAGCCTTTTAGTTGGAGTGTCCATATTGCATTTGCATATTGCATGGATGAACTTCACACATTTTTATTGAAGAAATATAGGAAGTTGTGATGGTTCGATTGTCACCAGGTTTTTTTTACTATGTAATCACATAATTCAATCAAATGCAACATTGTTCATCTTATGTAAGCGAGTAACTGGTGTCCTTAATCCATAAAAATTAAGAGAGGAAATTTGTGAAATGTTAGCTGGTTATCATTTTCCTCCATTTGGCAATGCGTACAATAAAGACTAATTTGCAGGATTTGGAGATAGAGTTATCAATAAGGTTTAAGATTGTGCAATTCTAAAACCTCCCCTGCAATTCAATTCTTACAATCCAAATCTCATTCACAACCCATATCAGGTAGCATTTTCTAAATCTGTATCTTATCTATAAATTGACAGGTATGATAATTATGTCGTTATATGAGATTAAGAGAAATACATATGAGACTAAGAGAAATTTAACATTTAAACTAAAATCAATTTCTTACACAACAAATAAATATTTTTGAACGAAATAAAAAATAATAAATAACTATGTCCAAACAATTAATTTGAGTAATACGATCCTCATTAACACCAACATGTCAAATAAAAATAATATACAAACTTCACCTGCCAAAAAAACATACAAATACTATTGCTATAAAAACTATTTAGAAGTATTGTAATTAATATAAAAGAGAAAATGAACAGGAGAACAAAAATAAGACAAATAAAATCAAAGTATGGACAACCAACACAAAGGAACTTAATCAATATTCAACAAAAAAATTAGGCATAGGCCACAACACAATGTCAATTTAACTATTTCCTTCACAGAAACAAGTTTCAAGGATTTTTCTCATCAAAGCTTATATAACACCCTAAAACTTGGTACGTAACAACCATATTAAAAATTTAAAAATAACTGTATACTCAAGTAGCCATGACATGTCACTTATATGTAGTCCCTAATAAAAACAAATGATTCTCAATAAAGGTCCATTAAGAAACAAATTAGCAAAAAGTCCTTGCAGCTGGATAAAATTAGCAAATAAAATCCAAAAGACTAATCTAGCTTAGTTGATAGAGTATTATATACAAAAGTATATGGCCACCTACCAAGTCACACAACCTACAGACATGAAAGATTGAGATTGCAGGATTGGATCATGGATCCTAAGATTTTACCAAAACTTAAAATTTTTTAGCTAAATAATATAGTTCTCGAAAAAGATCAATTAAATTGCAAACTCAAATAAAGCTTAAGTATCATAACAATGATAAAATACAATATAATCTTTTAATATTAATTAAGGCAGCCCAACATAGGCAATTCTAAGTTCCAACAAAACAAATGTGCTCAATGAAAATTGAAGAACAAATACGCTCAACACTAAACCAAAATCACAACAAAGGAATAAAAGAAAAGTAAAAGAAAAGAACAATAAGCCCATAACAGGAACCACAACTACAGTAGCCGCTCCTTCCACAATCATTTCACTAAGAATCAAGGTAGCTAGCAGACCACAAAGTACCAGTCACCTATGAAAAGAATAGATCACTCTAACAACAAGATAACAACAGTAGTAAAATTTATCCATCCAAGATATTGAAAGGCATAAAACCAACATTTGCATTGCTGTCATTTTTTCTTCTTCTATAGCAAAATCTTCTTTTTCTCTTCTACCCAGTTATTGTCACCCTTTAATGGATCAATCTTTTCATTACTAGTTTCTTTGTCTAAGTCAACAACTACATCATTGGTAGAATTAATGTCCACAAAGTTAGATGGTAACTTACAAGTTGCAAATGTTATGGTCTTCTCAAGAAAATCTTCATCTCCACCATCGGAATCAACTTCCAATTCAGCTGCACCCTTATGGATGCTAATTCACCCATGGTTTCTAGGAAGAGTAGTAGCTTCATTCTTAGTAATCCACTCATCATTAGAGTTCATGTCATCAAAATTCATTTTTTTGAAGTATCTTCATTTTAGCGTTCTCCTTTTTCTCTTAACTCTGCCTTAATTTTAAATTGTACATCACATAAACAAGATCATTCATCCTTTGTTGATGTAAACGATTCTTTCTCTGTGAATGTACCTAACTAATAAACAACAATAAATAAGTAAAAACAGTCAAAATAGATAACTAACATGAAAATAAAAAAGATTAAGCAAAATTCGTGAACTTTGCCATCTCAAAAGTACTCCAATTTCACTCACAACCAAAGGAAGAATACGTCAAACTCAAAACTCTCATGACAAATCCTTTCAACTCTGGTACTTCATTTCCATATAAGCCCCACCAATCAACTGGAAATTTTTTTGTTTCTTGTTTGCTTAGCTATGTTAAGACCAAAAAAGCCCTTTGCATTCTTAAAATCATCAAGTTAACAGTCAATTTTGCCTATCTCTTCATCATCAATACATATTCTTTCAAGGTAACTATATAGTTCTATTTTAACTTTTGCATCAGTATTCTTGAATGAAGCACTATATTACATCTGAGGATTAAGGAAATAAGCAGTTGCATGGAGTGGCCTATATGGTTGACTTTGCCATCTTTCATCAATGATTTCAAAAATAGGTTGACGCCTAACATTTAAATAAAAAAATTGAATAAACCTAAACAATGAAAATTAAATGAAGAACAAAATAAATTGATAAATTAAGAAGACCCTGATTGAACATTATTGAAGTTGGACTTGATTTGTTCCATTGCACAATCCATGGCATTGTAGATGAAGGTCATAACAAGTTTAGAATCTTAATCAACCATTTGAAGAACCTTAACTAAAAGAATTGTAGCCTTAAGGCACCTTGTAACTGCTACCCAAAACCTTGAAGTGCCCAAAATAATAGCCCCTACCTTTTTCCCTTGCTTAGATTTTGTTAAAATACTGATCAACCATTTCTCATATGAAAACATAGAGATTAATGTATATTTCTACTACTGCAATTGAGCAATAGTGAGATAAGTAGTGGCAAACCTAGTTATTCATGGCCTTATAAGTTCTTTCCCTTTAGTTAATACTTTCATCAAGCAAATCAACCATGTTTTATTGTATATGAAACTAGTTATTTTTCTGCCTTTTGTTATGGTCACCTTATGTCCTTCAATTTTCTTTTCTAAGTCCTTTAACATCAAATCAATGCAATGAGTTGCAAAAGGTATCCAAAATACCTTATTCATTTTAACCATCAACATATCTCCAACAGCTTTATAATTGGCAATGTTATCAATCACAACTTAGACCACATTCTCTTCACCAACTTTCTCCACAATATTATTTAACAATCTCAAAGACTTTATCAGCTGTCTTGCTAATATCAAATGTCTCAATTGATGATAAGAGAACAATTCCTTTATGACTGTTGACCAGAAAATTACAAATTGCCCGATTCTTCCTCTCACTCCACTCATTGCTCATAATCGAACAACTTATTTTTTTCACTCATTTTTTTTATTCCTCAAGAACCAACATGGTCATTTCAATTTCCTTTTTAAGGAAAGTAACTTTCAATCCGTGATTAGAAGGTGGCTTAAGGCCTCTCCCATATTGACCCATCATATCAATCATTTTTTAAAACTCAGGATTTTTTACACAATTAAATGGAATAGCACCAGTGTTAAAAAGCATACAGATTTGTTGGTAAACTTTTTCTCCCTTCTTTTTAAACATGGTGCACAATGTGTTATTCTAAGCCTTGCCTTCCTTGTAACAAATTTATTCAAATTTCTGCCACTGCTAGTTCCATCCATATTCTTTCCGACACTCTTGCTCTCCATTGACTCAACACCTACTTCAATTGAAAACAAGTTTTTCCTTTTCTTTTGGGGCAATTCATTTTTGACTTTCCAACATCTTAAGAAACGATCATAACATCATCAGGAACCTTCAAACAAAGTCCAACATTGTTACTTGTTTGAGCTAAGTGATGTATAAATCTATAAATTCTACTAGTGTTCCAACAAACAATACTCTTGCACTTCACTTTTCTTGTACCAATTTTGACACCGTGCTCTCACCTAGAATCAGTTCTATTTCTAGCTACATTCTTTTTTATTTTTTTAATAGAACTAGCTACAGAAACACTAATACTTTCCATAGTTGAAGACAACAAGTAAGACCAATTAGACACTGCATATTGTTTTTTTGAAATAAGAAAAACACATATGTCAAATTATTAATAATGAGAGAAATATCATACAACTATACATAGCAAAAAGAGAGAGAACCAGAACCTTCTCTACATAATCTGTAGAGCTGAATTCCAAATAACCCTAATATTGAAGAGCCTCGACACAAATAAAGAGCGGCCTAAATGGTTAACATTCTTTCTTTCTTTCATTCTTGATAGGAGATACCCACACTCAAATAAATCAAATAATACTTGAAATTGAAACTTCATATAAAAAACCAAATCAAAATTCCATGGAGCTCATGTAAATAAAAAAAGGAAGGAAATTAGCAGCTTGAGATAAGCCACAACAATGATAGAGATCATCGACGGTGAGCCACTAAAAAATGTGACAGGATATAAGAGATGGAAAGCCTTCAATGGATATCTAATAGGAGACGAGAGATGCTCTTAAACTCTAAGGCCCGAACTTGTAAAGCAAGAGCACTTTTGTTTTCCTTAATTTCAAGTTTCAACTTTCAATTGAAGAATCACATAACCTTTTGCACACAATTAAAGTTGGGCTAACATGAGCTGCCTAACTTGGGCCTAAATTTGGTCCAAAATTTACTTAAACCCAACAAAAATCTAAGCCAACTAGAATTAGTGAGATCTTACTTTCCTACTGATCTTATGATCTTGAAAGCGATCCTACTACAATTCTATTATACTATTGATCCCATTACAATTTGAAAAGGTTTTATGGGTTTGAATCGTAAGATCATGCAATCCTACAATCAAGATCGTGTTTTTTACAACTATACTCAAATCTTTAGATAAACTTAATACTAGCATCAATCATCCTTATCAATATCATCTTCACCATCATTTATCTTTTCAAATTAATTAGCAATCATACTTGACTCCTAATCAAAATACATGTCCTCATTTATAGAAAGAAGATGAGTAGGAACCTTCTCTACACCATCCATTATAGAAATTTCTAAAACAAATATAAATACTACATTATATTTTGTTGTAGTGACTAAAAAGATTAAGCAAAACAAAAACAAAGCATTAGTTTTTACCTAGTTCTCAGCACATTATTTGTGATGGATTTCGGGAGCCAAACAGCACAGCGGAATTTAACCGAAACCCTCCAGGATCCAAGTGAAACGGGGTAAAACGGGTGTTCGAAAATTTTCATACCTAATTTTCGGTTGAGATCTCTCACTCAACTGTAGAGTCGAATCACAAAACCTGAACAGTTGACGTGTTCAGGCTCTCTATGGTATCCACACGAACCTCTTGGGATCACCATGCTTCCACCATGTCCCGGTAGATGCGTTTCTCTTGCGCTCGCAGTGCTAGCTTGCGTCCTCTAAGGAATTGCAAGAGAAGAGTGCGGCTATCCTTTTGGGAGGCTAGGGCAAGGAGACCTGCGAATTTCTCACTTAAAAGTTGTATTTATAGTGAGACTCAACTTCCAGGCCTAATGGGCTTCAAATCCCTAATCCAATTAGGATTTAATTTCGGGCTTAATAATGGCTCAACTCCTTGGCCCATTATTAATACGAAATTAAAGTGAAACCATAACCCAAATAATTAGCCCATGCACTCTAATGATCCAAATAGCTCTATGTGTGCGACCCAATAGGCTCTTACCACGTTGGCAATGATCATAAATCACATTTATGATCATAAGCAATGAGCGGTGTCTAGCAACACATCATTGCTACCCAAGTGACAAGATTGTCGATGATTTGACTAAACCTTTATGATCATCACCGATATATGCCATTGTCCCTTTGTCCAAGATATCAAGACTAAGCACGAGACATGGAATGTGTCACTCTCGTATAGCCCAATCTTTGGTTTCTTGATTACCGAGTAGACCAACTTAAACTGATGACATTGATATCGTATATCAACTCATCTGAGCATGGCCATGCATTTTTCTAAGTCTTACTCTATCAAGGGGCCCGAAGATATCACTCCCATTACATAGGAGAGACAAATCCCATCTTGATCATACAAATCCCTCCGCATGATATGTGACATACCCAATGACCTCCTTCAAGTTCACTCAGTTACGAGCAACAAAGGAAAGTATCAAAGTATGTGACTCACATGTAGGGAACCTTGATGATCTTAGGTCGAAGGACTACATATACCATGATCACTATGAGAATCACTTATGACACTCATATAACGATCCATGTAGTATTCTCATGGTGGGTCGATCCAGTACACAAGTTCTCCAACTTGTACCCATATGTAGACTACATATCTCATATTAGTCTCCACATATGCTAGTCGTTATGTATTATTGCAACCCGCTCTACAATAATACTAGACCAGGGACGTTTAAGAATATCATTATTCTAGGGTTACAATTATGTTTGTTAAGTTACGCAGAAACAGAACAACAAACATAATTGCTGGATTAATGCCTTAACAAAATATCATGACTCAATGTGCAAAAATACAATCATCTCATGATTGGCTTTTGGGCACAACACTAACTATTTGGATCATATTTCTTTAATTCATTTTTTGTATTTCCTTGTAGTCACTTTGACTCTATTATATCATAAATGTTCTTTAATGTAATGAGCGTCAATTGCAAAAAATTTTAGGATGAACGTTTACCAAAATAGTTTTCATGCCATGTAAGTGCACACGGTTTAATGCTATATATGCATACATCAACTATAAAATCATCATAATTGATGACAAAATTATTTTCTCCTTTCGAGGCTAATCATTTCAGGGATAAACTTGATCTCCACATAGTGAAATTATCTTGTGCCTTGGTTTGTATTACAACTTCATACAATGGGCGTATTGTGAACCAATTTTGTTTCCACATAGGACTATGGAAAAGTAAAAGTTACACAGAACTATGGCATATGTGTGAAGTGTGAAATGTGGGGCTCTAGTCGGTATGATTTTTACGGCTTAATCAATTAGATAGTAAGTATAAGTACCATAAGAGTGGACATGAGGTCAAGACAATGTTCAAGTATACTTGGTTTGATCCAACACATGGCGTTCAAACTTATCCACATTCTAGACTTGTGGATGTTAAATTGAGGTCGAGATTGTCACCACCTAAGCCGTTTATCTTTGTGTCCTATGCATAACAAGTTTACTACTGTGACGACCTTAACAAGGCATTTTAATAGTGGTGGGTGGTTGTGAAGATGAAGCCACATGCATTTTTTTACGGTCCAACTTATAGTTTTGATTAGTCTGAGGATGTGGAAGAAATACCTGATATGCAGTCATTGGCCTTAGAGATAACTAACGAGCCATTCCAAGAGCTGATTGCACATCACCTGCCACCAATCACAAATGACAACCCTGCTATTGATGCCATCAATTTACTAGTGGATTTCACGTGTTACCTTGAAATAGTTCATGACATTGATCCAAACATCCAGCTCCTGTGAGGAACAAGCGATACATCAGATGATGAAGCAACATTAGATAATTCTAATTCCAAAAAGGATATGGAGATGATACACACACACACACATACTTGGGGTTCCTATATTAAAAATTAATGTGGATTCCAATTTATTGTAAATTCTTATTTTACCAATTTTCTGTTTAAGAAATTAATGTGGATTCCTCTTCATTGAAATTTCATACTTTACTAATTCACTCTTCTTGTTTTTTTTTTTAAGTAAGGAGCTGTCATTAATTAATCATTAAGAGCATAGTCTAACCACAAAGGGTATAGGTGAGGCCAGACAAGGCACCCAATAACAGAAAGCCTAACATGGGAAACAGAATGTGTAGCATTGTTCAGAGAAAGCAAAACAAAAACAATGGAGAATGAATGGAAAAAAAAGCTAAAACACTAACATCATTAATTAGAACTCCAAAAGGCCTTAGCAAGGGTCCACTTGATACCTGTAGCCCAACCATAAGGACAACTGCATCTGTTTTTATAATAATATCTTGATATCCAAACATGTGAGCTTCCTGCAAACCTTGATAGATGACCATATCTTCAGCCACAGTCAGGTGATCACTCCAGGACTAAAAAATGCAAAAGTAATTAGTGTCAGAAAGCCATTAGAGTTGTGAAAAACTATGCCAACAAAGCTAGGTCATAGGGAGGATGAAGTTGCACCATCCACATTGATATTTCTATGGCCATTTAGTAGAGGAGTCCATCAAAAGGAAGAAGATAGAGATGTTGCAGGTGTAGGTGGTGTGTTTAAGGTGTATAGCACAAGTCCTCATGCATAATTATATTCCTGTTCCACCAAATGAACCATCCCATGACAATGAAAGAAATCCCCCACCTAGCCACTCATATTGACAACCACTTGAAGAAAAATAAATTAAAAGTATAAGGTCCATGGACATTCAAACTGCCTCAAACCATAAGTGCATACCGACATGTTATCAGCAAATAAGAACCGGAATTAGAGCCCACCCCAAAAATTGGATGAAAGGGTTAAACATCCATACCTTGGCCTCACAAATTATCCGTTGTAAGGAGAGCATTAGTAATCGCATGCCACCATAATAGTTGAGGCTATGGAGGCATAGGAATGTGCCAAAAGAATTTCCATTCCTGCTCACCCTCCAAAGGATGCTAGCCTTTCAAAAGTGCAAAGGCCATATGATATGCCATTTTTACCATGAATTGCCCCATTGATGTCATCCCCCAGGTGAACACATCCATCCTACAAGAATGCTAGCCATATCATCCTAGTGCAACAGTGCCTTAAGCATAGACACATACCAGCCTATACTGGCTGCTGATATCAATTGTGAGATAGCTATGTTTTCAAGCCCTAGAAAGCCCTCCATTATGGGGCAAGGAGATTGGCCAAAAAGGAGCCAGTTATCTTGCCAAACATTAATAAAAATGCCCTATCTAACTTTCCAAATCCCACCACCTCGAAGCAATTGGCTTCCTACCATTGGCCCTTTCCAAAAAGGGAAAATTAAGAACATTGGCTTTTCTTTCGCATGCATGACATTTGATGAAGGAAAATACTTTCCTCTTAACACCCAAAAAAGAAGGGAAATCTAGTTGTGGGTGTGGTGTCATCCTTGTTTGGTGAAATACACATGGTTGAATACCTTAAAATCCCATAAGCTCAGACCTCCACAATCCTCCAAAGCACAAAGTTAATCCCATGCTCTCAAAGCATAAGGTCATTTATCATGATTAGTGGACCATAAAAACTAACTCACAAGTTGTTGAAACTGGTCACATACTTGAGTCGGGATAAACAAACAACTCACAAGGTGATTTGGCATGGCTTGAATAACTGACTTGATCAAAACAAGGCATCCTACTAGCGAAAGTAAAGAAGCCTTCCACGTAGATAATTTTGAAATAGCTCACTCAATTAGATAGTCATATTCATTCACCTTTTTTTCGCCCAAGAAGCCATTAGAATTGTAGGTACTTATCAAAAGTAAGGGTTCAGGTAGTCCCTAATAAAAGACATAAATCAAAATGAGTGCTTACCAGAAGTTAGAACTAAAGAAGGTGGATGATTTATTAAGGTTGACCATTTGTCCTAAAATAGCCGGGTGAAAATCAAGAATTCCAAGTAGAGCTTGGATATCGCCAATAGAAGACAGAAGAAAAAAACAAACTATCATTAGCAAACAAAAGATAGGAAACTGGGGGACTAAGCTGACTAATAACCACTCCATGTAGGCCACCTTGCTGTTTTGCATGATTAAGGAGACAAGATAGCTCTTCTGCATAAAAAATGAACAAGTAAGGCTATTGTCCCAAGTGCAACCAAGAGGGGGGTGAATTGGTTGAACTCCAAGTTAAACTGAAAATGAGTTCTTAAACCCTCAAGCTAAAGTTCAATTCAAAAAGCAATAAATAACCCTATTCTAACCAGAAAACGACAACCACAATGCACCTAAATTTTTCTTTAAAAACTACCACTGAAGTATGTTTGAAAACAAACAAGTTCAACCAAGAAAAGGAGCATAAAACACCAACCAAAGATCAAGTATGTAGAGAGTGAGAGAAGCTTGCACAAGGAAATTTTGTAGAGTTTTGGTTTCTCCTCTTGAGAGCCTACTCTTCTCCTCAAGTTCACCATTTAAGAGTTTTCTTCTCCACTATGAAACACAAGAGTACACAATCTCATAAAAGAGGGCACACTACTTTGGTGGTTCTTTCTAACCCAACCAATTACTAGTTTTACCAAAGGCTAACTAGAAACCTTTCTAACTCCCTTTCCCTTACAAGGAAATCACTCAAACACTCAACACAAACTCAGTAATTTTGTGGTTACAAGGTAATAAGAACAATGGAAGCACTCAATGCTAGATAAGCAAATGAAAGAACAAGTTCTTGGCAACTTTCAAGTTCAAACTCTTGATGATAATCTAGGAAAATATCTTTCTACTGGTTGCCAAGAGAGCTTTCATTGGTGATTCTTGATGTTTTTGTACTCCAATGGATGCAAAATAGATGTTGAAGACCGTTGGAATGATCAGAAAAGTCCCCTTGAAAACTGATGAATGTTCCTGCCAAATTTGACAGAAAATTGACTCTATCGCCCAGTTTCACGCAGGTGAAAAACTTTCACTTGGTTGAAAATTTTGTTTCATAACGTAATTCAAGGTTTGATCTCCAATGGCTATATTGCTAATTAATGAACTGTTAGCACTTAACACACATGGAAATCTAACATGGCATGAATTTAGAATGAATTCTCAAAGAATTTTTAAACCAGGAACTCGTGCGCAGGTCCCGAGTCCACGTTTCACTAAATTGAAAAGTTTTCATTCGAATGAATTTTTTGTCCAGAATGAAAATGTTCTCGGGTTAGAAAAATCGCTTCAATTTCAACACATTGAAAAATTTTCACTCAAAAGATTTCTTATCCAGAAGCAAAATGCTCTCGGGTTCGAAAAATTGCTCATGGTAAAACATTTTCACCATGTTGAAACTGTAGCTCCAGGTATTTTTCTCACTTCCAAACTTCAACAAATCTTTCACCAAAAAGATTTCTTCATTTAGAAGCAATGCTTGAATCACCAAAAATATTTTAAATATACTTGAGAAACAATTTTTCTTTCAAAGATAAAAACTTTATAAAAAAGAGACCAAAGTATAAATCTTTAAATAAAGCCTTGAAACACATAAAACAAATACGTTTTGTTATCATCAAAATCAAATAAATATAAGCCATGAGTGGAACAAATCTAACAATCTCCCCATTTTTTATGATGACAAAACTTTTTAAGAAGACATTGGAAAAGATTAAGAATTTTTGAAAAATTTTGACATAGTCTCCCCTAAAAAATGAACAAAAACCCCTATTTAAATATGTAAAACAACCATAAGATATTCACAGAAAAACCAATACTAAATAGATATTATACCAATCACTTCCACAAATATAAACTATGCATGCTCCCCCTTACCCCAAGATTCTAAAACAACCATAACAATACTACTCCCCCTCACTTCTTGCATATATAATCTTGAATCAATTAGAATAAATAATAAAAAAAAACTAATGAACCTCTAATTTTCTCCCCTTTTTTGTCATAATCAAAAAGAGTGAAATATGAAGGACAATAACATAGATAAAAAAGCAAGCACACCAAGGATAAAGGTAAGGAACAAGAGGTGCATAATGCAACATCACCAAGTCATGATAGGCATGTGGAACAAATCCACAAGAACAAAAGTCATAGACCTAGATGGGCAATCCAAGCCTAAAAGAAGTTAAAAACATTGTTTGTGCCACATTAAGAACAAGTTTTGAAAACTTGAACCTAAGAAAAACTAATGGGGGATCGGAAATGAGGGTCTCGGGAGAAGGGGAATGATGGCGAGGCTAGGGCTGGGCATTGGAACAACAAGGGCAGCAGTTGTATGAGCTTCAAAAGCTAGATTCGCCGAAGTGTTGGCCCCAGGAGAAGCTAGAGGGTCGGCAGTTGTAGCCTTAGACTCTTTGCCTTGACGAGAAACAAGTTGGAGAAGGAGAGAGTGGATGTCGTTAAGCTTCCCAAGTTTAGCAAGAATTTCAGCTTCAGATTTTCCAAGGAATCAAGTCGGGCATTGGTTTTGCCTAATTCATAAGTAAGCATCTCCAACTTAGTAGGTGCATGTTTGTCAACCTCATCAACACTCTCATCACTTTCCACAGTAGTCTCTGCAACTCCACACTTTCTATTTACTTCTCTGATTGTTCTCCGAAGGCACTTCTTACAAGTAGTCTCATCCCTAGTCCAGCCAACTCTCTCATCAAACTTTAGACCTCCAAATTTCAAATTGGTAGGATTAACAAAAGGAAGCACGACTATCCAATGGAATTTTTGCCGAGGTGCAAGCTACCCCATGGGCTTCAAAAAGCTGAGTGATAAGTGTAAGATAGGGCAAAGGGGTTGCCTTGGTGGTAGCTACCTTTTTCATTTGGTACACGATTCTAGCACCAAAATCCACATTGTTCTGGTTAGATATCTTGTACATAAGGCATGCATCTTGAAAAGTGACATTATTGGTACCCTCCTTAAGCACCAAAATATCAGCAATAATCCAATGCAATACTCGATAATGGGACTCTAGCAAGCTAGGAGAAGCTTAATTAGGCAACCGAGAACAATCCTTAACCAACCCCGAAAAGAAACGATTCAAAATATGCTTATGTTCAACCTTGAAAGAGCACCAATTAAAGTAGAGATAGAGTCCTTAGATGCAGAGATATTAATGCCATTTACTTGGCTCATGAGAGTGAGGGATTTTTTATCCACCTTTAAATTTCTATAAAATTCATTAATCTAAACGTATGAACCTTTAGGTTTCTGATTAACAAAGGAGCCTAACTTGAAAAATTCAACCCAAAAAGCCACTTTAGCAAACTTTTCTTTCCTCAAATCTTCAATAGAGACAACACAATTCTTGCACAATTTCTTAAACTTTTGAGACTCTTCAGTAATGAAAGCCACATTCTCAGGAGAAGAGTCCATTACCTTAATTTCTTCGTCATAGGAGGCAAAGGGCAACGGGGAAGGCAGTGGTTAGGCTGCCTGACATTTTTTCTTCGTGTCACTTGTCTTTAGACATTTGTGAGCAAAGCCATCCTTCTCAACTATGTCTCAGCCTCATTTTGGTACGCCTTCAACTCGAGTTTAAGGAGCCATAAAAGGTAGAACAGGGAATTGAATAGAACGATGCCTAGATTTACGGTAGTGCATGGCTAGAATTTTAGGGGCTAGGGTTTTTGAGGGAAAATGCTTCACCGGAAACGAAGCGCCAGTCGAACTGAATGGGATGGTGCTGGTGATGAGAAAGGAGTAGCTGGAGGAGGTGAAGAGCTACGAGTAACTAGGACGAGGAAAGAGCAAGACCAGGTTGAATGAACAAGGAAGAGGACGAAATGCAACTTCTGAAGCATAATTTTTTTTTGACTTTTCAACAGGATTAAAGGCGCAAACTGTTTATGTTTTTTTAAATAAAAAATAATACGATTAATGAAAAAACTCTTTATTGAAAAATAAACACCTGAGTGAAACAAATAGATAGAAAACCTGGGAGCAAATGCCTGGAAGCAAAATATTTAAAACACTGGAATAAAAATTTTTAACCGATTGAATTTAAGAAACAGTTTCAAAAATTTTAAAACTCATGAGACACACTTTTAAAAATAAAAAAAAAGTAACAAAAAGGCTTGAAACAATGAATGAAATACTTCAATATATGAATATTTGAATTACAAAACCATGAAATTGAATCTTCATGATAATATAATTTTATTCTTTTTAGCATAAAATAAGTTACCTTGGGTTGCTCATTCCTAGTTCCCTTGTAATGAATGTAAACCTTTCTTCACACAAGGGCTTGGTAAAAATATCAGCCAATCGATGTTGAGTATCAATAAATTCAAGAACAATATCACCATCATGCACATGATCTCTAATAAAATGATGCCTAACTTCTTATGCTTTGCTCTAGAGTGAAAAACTGGATTTTTAGCTAGACTTGTGGCACTTATATTGTCACATTTCATGGGTGTCTTTTTGAAACTAAACCCATAGTCTTTCAATTGTTGGTTCATCAATAATATTTGAGTTACACAACTCTCGGCCGCGATATATTCGGCCTCCGCGATGGATAAAGCAACCAAAGTTTGTTTATTTGAAAACCATGATACAAGGCAACACCCAATAAATTGACAAAAGTCACTAATTGATTTTCTATCCACTTTCCCAAAAGATTAAAACTAGTGCCTCTAGAGTACCATAATCCTAGGTTTGGCATATCAACCAAATATCTAAAAATCCTTTTTACCACTTTCAAATGTGATTCCTTAGGACATGATTGAAAACAAGCACATAAACAAACACTAAACAATATATCCGGTCTACTAATAGTCAAATAAAGCAAAGAACCTATCATGCTCCTATAGAGTTTTTTATCAATGGGCTTACCATTTTCATCCTTATCAAGCTTAGTTATGGCACTCATTAGAATGACACTAGGCTTTGCATTTGAGTAGCCAAACCTCTTGAGTAGCTCTCTTGCGTACTTAGCTTGGTTGATGAAAATGCCTTCCTTTGTTTGTTTGATTTGAAGTCCAAGGAAGAAGGTAAGCTCACCATCATTCTCATCTCAAATTCACCTTGCATTAACTTAGAAAACTCTTCACACAGACTCATTAGTAGCACCAAATATAACATCATCCACATAAATTTGTACAATTAACATATTATCCTTGGAATGCTTAATAAAAAGGATAGTAACAACCTTCCCTCTAACAAAACCTTGATCAATCAATAATTTGCTCAACCTATCATACCAAGTTATAGGAGCTTGCTTTAACCCATACAAAGCTTTCTTCAATTTAACAAAGCTTTCCTTAATAAAACCATTTAAAAAAGCACTTTTCACATCCATTTGAAAAAGCTTAATCTCCATATAGCAAGCAAAGGTACAAAGCAATCTAATAGCTTCTAATCTTGCAACGGGTACAAATATCTCTTCAAAGTCAATACCTTCTTCTTGACTATAACCCTTTGCAACAAGTCTTGCCTTGTTTCCGGTGACATCACCATTTTCATCAAGCTTGTTTTTTAAAAACCCATTTTGAACCTATAATGGAATGGTCTTTTGGCATAGGCACTAGTTCCCAAACCTCATTCCTACGAAATTGGTTTAGTTCATCTTACATAGCCAAAATTCAATTTTCATCTCCAAGGGCTTCATCAATGGTTTTAGGCTCTATTTGGGACAAGAAGGCATAGTAATTACATAAGTTTCTCAGGGAGGATCTAGTCACAATACCTCTTGAAGCATCACCTATTATGAGGTCTTTTGGATAACTAGATTTATGCTTGAAATTTCATTAACTAGGAAATCCTTGATGAGAATGCTCTTCCTGTTGTGGGTGTTGTTCCTTAGATTGATTTTGATTATCCTGTAAAGGTTCCTGACTTTGGGTATGCTCTAGTGCATTATTAGGCTCATCTTTTTCAATGGTGTCATCTTTTGGTGGAATATGAGAGACTTCTTCCTCATTGTGATTGATTTCCTTTTGATGCGCATCATCTATAACATCATCATCACTACAACACTCTTTTCTAGTAGCATTGTTAGTCTCATCAAATACAACATGAATGAATCCTTCAATCACAAGAGTTCTCTTATTAAAGACTCTAAATGCCTTGATTTTACTAAAGTACCCAACAAATATAGCTTCATCACTCTTTGCATCAAACTTTCCAAGATTATCTTTTCCATTGGTCAAGACAAAGCACTTGCACCCAAATGCATGAAAATATGAAATGTTTGGTTTCTTACCTTTCCAAAGCTCATATGGAGTTTTATTGAGAATGGGTCTAATCAATGCTCTATTAAGAATGTAACATGTGGTATTTGTTGCTTCGGCCCAAAAATACTTTGGCAAACTACTTTCACATAACATAGTTCTAGCCATCTCCTCAAGAGTTCTATTTTTTCTTTCCATAACACCATTTTGTTGAGGAGTTCTAGGAGCCGAAAAATTATGAGTAATACCACTAGACTCACAAAATGAAATCATGTCATATTAATGAACTCTTTACCATAATCACTACAAATTGAACTATGCATGAACCTTTCTCTTTTTGAACCCTATGTTCAAATAGAATGAACACGTCACAAGTGCCACTTTATGAGTAAGAAAAAAAAACCCAAGTAAATCTAGAATAGTCGTCAATAATCACAAAACAATATTGCTTTCCACCCAAACTTCTAGTTATAATAGGTCCAAACAAGTCCATGTGAAGTAGTTGGAGAGGTCTAGAAGTTGAAATAGAATTTTTTGATTTAAAAGAAACCTTGGTTTGCTTTCCCTTCATGCAAGCATCACACACTTTGTCTTTTTAAAACTTCATTTTGGGTAAACCTCTAAGTAAATCAGTTTTTACTAGTTTTGAAATTGTATGCATACTAGCATGACCAAGTCTCATATGCCATAACCAACTATTATCCTTGTTTGTGGCCATTAGGCACTTCACATTAAAAGAAGACAAGTCATTCAAATCAATCACATAAACATTTCTTTGTCTTTTACCAATGAACTTAGTTTGATTGGAAGCAACATCAATTACTTGACATACAAGAGCTTTAAATATAACTCTATAACCTTTATCACACAATTGACTAATACTAAGTAAGTTATGCTTCAATCCATCAATAACCAAAACATTCTCAATTGAGGAGGAATTTTCCTTACCAACTTTACCTATACCAATGATGGTACCTTTGTTATTATCTCCAAATGAGATGATTCCTCCTTCTTTTGACTTGTGGCTTATGAAATGAGACGTCTCACCAATCATATGTCTTGAGCCTCCACTATCCAAGTAACAAGTCGATTTTCTTGCCCCCTACAAAAGAACAATCACTTATTGGATTTTGGTACCGAAATTTTCTTGGGTCCTTCAATGTTAGCCACAACCTTAGTTCCCTTAGGAACCCAAATCATCTTATAGCCAATTTGTGCATTTGGTTTCTTGGTTATGCAATCATATGCATAGTGATCCTTTCTACCACATGCATGACAAGTTGTGAATGGGCTATACATAGTAGATGACGCAGCAACAAATCTATTCCCAAATTTCTTTTCTTTAACTAAAGGATTGTGACCTATCTCGGCCTTATCATAAACACCCTTTTGTGCTCCAAGTAACAAGTCAAGTTTCTCTTTTCCTTTGAAAAATCTAGACAAAGATTATGTGAGATCAAAGTTTTCCTTTTTTAGCTCATCTTTTTCTTTAGTTAAGGATGTATTCAAGGCTTTTAATTCACGTACTTGTTTAGCAAGCTCTTGAGAATCCTTGTAAAAATCATTAAAAGCTTTTTGCAACTCTAAATACTTACCGCCTATACATTTGTATGAGCTAAACGAATCACTTGAATAGTTGTTTACCTCATCTTCCTCATTTGCCAAGAGACATAGGTTGGAGTGACTTTGGCTTGATGAGAAGGCTACATCATCATCTATCATCAAGCAAAGATTTGCTTGATCACTTATGGTATTGGATGAAGATGAGCCTTCACTTGAGGATGAGTCACTTGCACTCCAAGCCACCACAGCTTTTCCACTCATTTTCTTGGAGAATTTCTTGTGCTTGTTGGGTTTCTTCTTCTTCTTCAATGGACATTCAAATTAAAGATGTCCGAGCTCATTGCAATTGTAGTAAATAACTTCATCCTTCTTTTTGGAATGTTCTCCCTTTTGGAAATTTTTGCTTCTTGACTTCTTGAACATCTTACTAAATTTTCTTACCAAGAGAGCCGCATCAATTTTTCCATCTTCACTTGATGATGTGCAGTCTTCCTGAGTCTTTAAAACCATTAACTTATTCTTCTTGATGTATCTTTCCTCAACTTGTTCCTTTATCTCATAGGTCAAAACTTTCCAAAGAGCTCATCCACATGCATTGTTTTAATGCTTCCTCCTTCATTGATGGCTTCAACTATACTCTTCCATGATGAAGGTAAGCTCCACAAGATCTTCTTCACCAACTCCTCATTTGTATACTCCTTCCCAAGAAACTTGTGCGGTGTGAGGATCTTATTGAACCTTCTAAACATTTCTTGAATGCTTTCATTTGGCTCCATGGTAAATAACCAATATGCCCTCAGAAGCATATGCATCTTGGTGTCCCTTACTTGTGTGGTTCCTTCATGAGTCACCAATAGCTCATTCCATATATCCCTAGCATTTCCACAAGAAGAAACAAAATTGAATACATCAGGGGATAGTGCACAATATATGATATTCATTGCCCTTACATTCATAGTGCACATGAGATCATCCTCCGATTCAAATTCCGTTCGATCGATTGGCACTTGGTTTCCATCAACCATTTTTGTAGGTATCCTAGGACCATCCTTAACGCTCCTTCAAAGAGCATGATCAATAGCTTGGATATGAATTTCCATTCTAGTTTTCTACAAATTAAAGTTTGTAGAGTCAAACAAAGGTGGCCTAGATAGATTTTGCCCCTCAAGATGCATACTAGTGGTTGCCATGAATCTTTAAGCTTAAAAATCACTAGATTTTATCAAAACACAGTCACTAGCTCTGAAACTAATTGTTGTCCCAAGTACAACCAAGAGGGGGTGAATTGGTTAAACTCCAAGTTAAACAAAAAATGAGTTCTTAAACCCTCAAGCTAAAATTCAATTCAAGAAGCAATAAATAACCCTATTCTAACCAGAAAATGACTAACACAATGCACCTAAATTTTTATTTGAAAACTACCTTCGAAGTATGTTTAAAAACAAACAAGTTCAACCAAGAAAAGAAGCATAAAACACCAACCAAAGATCAAGTTTGTAGAGAGTGAAAGAAGCTTGCACAAGGGAATTTTTATAGAGGTTCGGTCTCTCCTTTTGAGAGCCTACTCTTCTCCCCAAGTTCACCACTTGAGAATTTTCTTCTCCACTGTGAAACACAAGAGTACACAATGTCATACAAGAGACCACACTCCTTTAGTGGCTCTATCTAACCTAACCAATTACTACTTTTACCAAAGGCTAACTAGAAACCTTTCTAACTCCCTTTCCCTTACAGGAAATCACTCAAACACTCAACACAAACTCAGTAATTTCGTGGTTACAAGATGATAAAAACAATGGAAGCACTTAATGCTAGATGAGCAAATAAAAGCACAAGTTCTTCGAAACTTTCAAGTTCAAGCTCTTGATGATAATCTAGGATAATATCTTCCTACTAGTTGCCAAGAGAGCTTTAACTGGTGATTATTGATGTTTTTGTACTCCAATGGATGTAAAAGAGATGTTAAAGACCGTTAGAATGATCAGAAAAGTCCCCTTGAAAACTAGTGAACGTTGTTATCAAATTTGACATAAAATCGACTTTGTCGCCCAGTTTCACTCGAGTGAAAAAATTTCACTCGATTGAAAATTCTATCTCATAATGTAATTCAAGGTTTGATCTCCAACGGCTATATTGTTAATTAATGAACTATCAGCACCCAACACACATGAAAATCTGACGTGGCATGAATTTAAAATGAATTTTCAAACTGGGAACTCACGCGTAGGTATGGAGTCCACGTTTTACCTGATTGAAAAGTTTTCATTTGAATGAAATTTTTATCCAGAATGAAAATGTTCTCGGGTTCAAAAAATCACTTCAACTTCAACACGTTGAAAAATTTTCACTCGAATGATTTTCTTGTCTAGAAGCAAAATGCTCTCGAGTTCGAAAAATTGCTCAAGTTTCAACACGTTGAAACATTTTCACCTTGTTGAAATTGTAGCTCTATGTATTTTTCTCACTTCCAAATTTCCAAACTTCAACAAATCTTTCACCAAAAAGATTTCTTCTTTCATAACAATGCTTGAATCACCAAAAATATTTGAAATATACTTGAGAAATAATTTTTCTTCCAAAGATCAAAACTTTATAAATAAAAGACCAAAGTATAAATATTTAAATAAATCCTTAAAATACATAAAACAAATATATTTTGTTATCATTAAAATCAAATAAATATAAGCCATGGGTGGAGCAAATCCAACAAAGGCGATAATGGACAGCCTTATCGAATGTCATGCGATGGAAAGATTATGCGGGAAGGCTCACCATTTATTAGAACTGAAAAGGATATTGACGAAACATAGTTAATGATAAGTTCAATCCACTGGGTATAAAACCCCAACAAGGTCATTGACCTTCAAAGAAAAGGCCACTTCACACAGTCGTATGCCTTCAAAATGTTTAACTTGAAAGCCATCACAGCAATCCCTGAACCATACATGTTACTCATATAGAAGCAAGCCTCCAAAGCCACTAGAGCATTATCAGTGAGTAACCAACTTGGCAAAACAACACTCTGGTTAGAAGAGATGATGACAATAAGAAAAAACTTCATACTGTTGACAAGCACTTTGGTGATAATCCTATATAGCACGTTACATAAGCTGATCTGTTGAAAATTAAACAAAGAGGCCAGAGTAATCGCTTTCGGGTTCAGAACTATATATGTGTAATTTAGCTCACTTGGGTCGTGCCCCTATTCAAAACACCCATAAGGTATTGGAAAAAATATTTATTCAAACAATCCCAAAATCTCTTATAAGAAAGTGAGGGGATGTCATCCAGGCCTAAGGGTTTGGTAAGGTACATAGAGAACACTGCTAAAGAAATTTCCTCCATCAAGAAGGGACAGAAAAGATGCTCATTCATGTCATTGGTAATGCAGGCCAAAATAGTATCTAACTTAAATAAGGCTTCAAGATCCACTGATGGCTTAAACAATGCTAGAAAATGTCTCATAACCTTATCCTGAATGTCACTCCTAGAAGTTAGTATAGAGCTTGAGGATGACATGGGGGAGGAAATGCGATTTCAGTGTTTTCAACTATTGGCAACCTGTTGGAAATATTTTGAGTTCTTGTCACTTACTTGGAGCCATTTTGTTTTTGCTCACTGCCGCCAGTAAGCTTCATCCTTAGGACAAAGCTCATGCAAATTGGCCTCAAGCTTACGACAAGAAGCCATAAGTTCTCTAGATAGTGGTTGCCTATACAAATAATCTAGTTGTTTCTCCTTAGCTGTAATATCAGCCAATCGATTATTAAGGACGATGGCGTGCCAATGTGAAAGAAAAGTTATGTAGGCATAACTACGTTCCTCTATGGTCAAAGCCATACCCGATTGCCAAGCATTTATAATCACCTACTTATAAAAAGGGGTCCGAGGTCTACATGGATTCACATCATCACAAAGGGGGAAAAGAAAGTGATACATGCACCAAAAAGGAAAGTTCGATTACCAGGTAGTCTAAAAATAAGAAAGGGAAATGGATAACCACTACATCAGGAAATTGATTTCTCCAAGACAGATTGGCAACAGCCCGATCCAGACACTCATGAACTCTAACACTGCCATGACAAACCCTATTTCATGTGAATAAAGACCCTTTAAACCCCAGACCCTTAAGTCTACAATCAAATAAAGCTTCCCTAAATGCTGTCATTTGTGAGTCTCACCGTTCATTGTCACCCTCTTTGTCCCATGCCCATAAAATCTGGTTAAGATCCTCTACCATTAACCATAACTCCTAGTTTACTAGGGCAAAAGATTAAAGTAGAGACCATGAAGTAGACCGAAGGTCTGTGTTTGGATCATCATAAAAGCTCGTAAATTTGCAAGGACCCCATTGTAACTCTAAGTGGCAGTTTATGTAAAATAATGAAAAAGACAATATGTGTGTTGTCACCTCTGAAGTCCACAGCAGCGCAACTCTGTCCTATACTTGAAACAACAAAAAATTGAAAAGAACCCAAGAGAATGAGCAACCTAGCCATTTTGTCAGAACTCTTCTGGGTTTCAATTAAAAATAGAACCAATTTGAAGGGCCTGAATTGTCCAAGTTGTTCCTAGGCCCTAATAGTTCAACTTTATAAGCTTGATTTTGATGGGCAGGGTAGGTCACCGCCCAACCCCATCATTTGAATAATGTCAAGATGTTTTGACCTCTTATTTTGAATCATAGCACCCACTGCTACAAGGCGCTTCTTCCCAACATGAACAACACCAACAAGTCCTCCAACCTCACACCTCGGCCCTACAAAGAAACCTCACCATGTCCTTAACCAACCCTGCACAGCCTTCATCCATTGCTACCCTAAACCAATAAGGTGTCAATCTCGGTTTCTTTGAAAACCACTTTTGTCTACTTCACGAGCTACACCTCCTCCTTCCTTAGGACTTACTCTAGCCACAACCTCAATAGGAACCAACTCCATACCATCTAGCTTCCATTTACTGCCACCCATAATGTGGCTCAAGACCTGAACATCACCACCTTTGGCATCTTCATAGGGGCACGGTTTGTTTGAGTCTTCAGGCATACCCCTATGCTACTAAGACATTAATGCTGAAGGCTACTCCTACTAGTTTGAATGACTCATAAGGGTACAAACTTTTTTTGCCTTGAGAGAAAAGAATCATAATGTAACCAACCACCATATTGCTTCATGCCCTTATCCCCCCTACAGCACCTTCCAAACAGCCCTTTTTAACATGGTTAAGGAGGTGATACGAGTAGTAGAAATCAAGCGGCCGCTCTTACTTAGCTTAAACCACTCTCTTCCCGAATCAGTGCCAACCACAATACCCCGTTGAACTGGTTTAGTTACATCCACAAGTACTCAAATACGAATAGTCAGTCTAAAGAAGTTTACCTGTGAGACCAAGCAAATCAATTCTCCCAATGTTCCCCAATTTTTATGCTCATCCAAGAATAAGGTACATCCAAAATGTGAACCCAAAAAACAGCATTGTTAAGTAATAATGAAAAAGTCTATTTCCCGAGTGAATCCTATGCAGAACTAATATCTTGTTGTCAAAGCTCCAAAGACCATTCTTCAATACCCAATTGATAGTAGTGACCAAGATAAACTTAAGTAAGAAAATATTCGATTTAGAGTTTTTGGAAGCAAGGTGAATTGTGAACTCAATTTTGCTACCTTAAGAAATGTGAAGAGAGTCCTTGAGAAATTCCAATTTTACAGGATGCATTTTGAACACCTTCAACTGCAATAGAAATTGCAATCTATCTCACTTGGCCATCGCCTGTAACTATCAACATAGCCTACTCTTCTAGTGTCAGGCTCACACCACTTAACTTAGCCGAGATCAAATCCATAAGCCATTCAAATACCACAAAACTTGTTGCAGAAACACCAACAAAACTCTATGCAAAAGACTAGAACAAAACTTAATTCTACTGCCAGAGAAATAGCAGACCAACCTATAAATCAAATGGAAACCCCAACTAGCAAAAACGCTAAAGCCCTAAAAGAACCTAGGAGACAACTCTCAATGATGTGCGAGAGATAGTTTATTTTGTTTAAAAGCCTTCACTAATTTACTCTTTTAGTAAATTAAAGTCCCAATCATAAATTATTTGTGCCGCACTTGTATCTACGAAATAACAAGTATGTCCATGTTAGTCCCTATACTATCTAAAATTTGTCAATCAAGTCATTTAAGAGTCATAAGTGACAAATTCATCCATAGGAAAAGTTGAAACGTTGGTGAGAATTTTTCTATGGTTTTTATATTTTTTTATTTGAATCAAAATCGTCAGACACTTCTACAATTTCAAGATGATTTTTTGGAATAGACTCAAAATTGTCTTAAACATGTAATTATGATTTTTGTACCACTTGGAAATTCATAGGAAGATCATAGGACCTAAAGCGAGAAACAAAAAATTTAAATTTAGGGAGGGTGAATGTGGGGGGCTGATCGAAATCAACTGGTGATACATTTAAGATGACTTCTTTGAATTAACTTAAATTTTTCTTAAATATATTATGATGATTTTTTTAACCCCATTGAAATCATAAGGAAATTGTAGCAAACTAGGTAGATGAATCATCACATTGGCCTATAAATCACAACATCAACCTTCTTTCTTCTTCACTCCCAAATTTCTTTTTCTTCTTCTCCTCAACACTCTTTGTGGCTCCTCTCTACTTTAGGTATGTGCCTTTGTTTGCATTTGGTTGTTTTTCTTTCAATTTCTAGAATCTAGGTACCAAATTAATGAAATGGTGTTTGTATTTTTTGTTGGTTCTAATTAGATGTTGTTTAATTTGTGTATTATGTATGTTATAATGGTTAGTGAATGTTGATTCTAAAATTATGCATGTTTGTATTATGCATGTTATGCTACATTCATAAATATGTGTTCTAAGTAATTTTTACTGTAATAATTTGTGCTAGTAGTATGATGTTAGGAATAATTTTGTTTTCTAAATAGGTTGTATCTCATGCAACTGCAATGGTTACTATATGTTATGTTGAGAATTAATTGTAGTTAAACATACCATATTATTCATGCAATAATAATATTACCAAAATCAAATTAATATAAAAATTATTCTAACAAATGTATGACCAAATTTAACAAAATTATTTAAAATTTCTTACTTAATACTATAGAATTTAGCAAGATCTTTTTATAGATTTTAGGATGGTCCTTCAAAGGTAAGTCCCGACTTATCAACTTCATGACCCAAGATGTGGTCGGGGGCCAAGAGAGCGCGTACTATGCCATCAAATACGCTACCACATGACATGCCTATGCAAGTGCCATCAACCTAGGTACCACTAACCCAGCTGCTATATACTCTAATGTCGAGACCTTATGGGCCACATACATATGACACAACATGTCTACTGCTCATCCATTTGGTGACACACAAGAAGGGTACCACCCGGACATGATCTTTATTTCTAGGTATTCTCAGTATTGTAACATAGGTGTCACCCTACAAACTTGGGAGTTCGATGCCTCCTCAGTAGAACTCCTGGACCCAGATTTCGTCTTGGCCCCTAATGCAAGCGGGTAGTAGCAGCAACAACAACAACAGTAGTAGCCGAATGTCATATTACTCGGCAACAAGTACCCTGATCATTATGGGAAGAGCATGTCACCAAATTAAGGGTAAGTATATATTTTTATTTTTTTCCTTAATTAATTATTTGATTATGCACTAATTTTTTTTGTTTATTATTACTTCAGAAATACTATACATGGGACCCCATGGACTTCGGGTAGATCCATTGCCTCGTATTCAACTACTATTTGAGATCTATGCGGAATCGTGTATACCACTAGAGGAAAGTTGTGGCGGCAAAAATCCCAAACTTTTAGGACAACCCTAACTACACATTTCTACATGTATAAGTTCACCGAGCTATGATAGCACACGATGGGCTCCATCCCAAGTGAGATGCACTGAGATTATATGGTAACAACCTTTCCATTCCATTAACTTACATTACATATTTTAATATACTTTAACTATTAATTGATATGTTAACCACACGTCAATTGTTGTAGACAAGAAAGCGTGATGGAGTTGAGGCTTCATTTAAGGAGTGGTAGACTAGGACTCATGCTCAAAAGAAGACTGGCCAGCCTGTTGATCCCGTCACGTAGCAGCTAAGAGAATATGTTTTCATTTACCACTACTAATAACATTTAAATATGACCTTATATAAAGTGTTTAATTAAATCTAATTTAATTTTGCTGTATGAGGGATACGCCCAGTGGGTCATCCAAAAGCACCCTAATTTGGATGATTGCCCCTAGTTTGATGCTGATCAATAGAGTGAGGTATGACACCCACCAAAAAAAGGTTGAGTACCCGGTGTTCTATGTTGCCTTATAGATCCCCAGACGTCTAAGCCTAACTGAGTACTTTCTATTCTCAAGTAACTTTATTTCTGAATTATATCAGTTTTATTTTACTATTTGTAATTGCCAACTACATTAGGCATCATATATTGATCCAACTAAGATTTATCAGCTGAAGGCTATGAATGCCAAGTTGCGGAGCCAATCCTCCTGATCCCAATTAGAGGTTCACAACCAGTTCCCTATCAAGGGTTAGGTCAACAATCTAGTGGGACACTGACATAGTAGTGAGCACCATGATTAACACATTAATCCAACATGGCCTCATAGCAGCATCAACTATTCCAGCCAACCTCTGGACCGAATCCACTACTTAGTGTGCTGATGATAAGAGTACTCTGTCATTGGCTATGATTAGCCCAACTCCTTATCTTGTTGACTGTTATTAGTGGTTATGATTTTTTAGTATTGTCATTTTTTTTAGTTCATAATTTAATTGTAATTAAAACTTTCCATTTGTAGAATTTGATTATTTTAATATATAAAAGTTTTGTAGTTTTATATTTTAATATAATGTGTGTGTGTGTACATGCTTACATAATATATACAAAATTTAAATGAATAAAAATGAACAATCATCAAAAAATTGTATAATCTATTTTTGCCACAAAATCGTAATAAGCTATTAGATTGAAAAATCATAGGAAAAAAAGTTTTAAAAAATTGTAAGAATGGGTTCATAGGCATTTACTATAATAACATATAGTAACATAAAAAAATAAAGGAAATTAAATAAATCAAAAAATCATAAAAAGTGACAGGCACTACAAAATCGTCACACGCTGAGGGCATACAGCACAATTAATGTTAGCATCACAAAATTGTAGGAAGCTCATGGCATTAGAAAGTTGTCACCATATATGTATCATAGAATCATCGCAGCAAATGACCATTTACACCCTTAAATCAACAGTGCAACAATCTTCTTCCTAAGTTTTATCCTTTTCGTTAGGTCGTACTCCTTGATGCCCACTGCTTGCATTTACAATTTGACACTTCATCATCGAACCATGATGACAATGCTAAGTAGTCCAATGACATTCCTAGAAGGTTTTAAGCACAATTAACAAATGAGCCAAAACAACACAAATTGTACTTGGAAACAAAAAGCCATTTTGGGAGATAAGAGATTGGAATTGTGAAACAAAAAAGCAGGGATTGATTCAGAATGAAGCAAAACAAAAGACAATAAGGTTTTTTGAAGCATTAACGTCCTAAATTGATTTCCATCTGTTCTCGTTATTCATTTTTTTAACTTGGCTCGTTAAATGGTTCCTAGACAACATTTGGTTCATTAGATCACATGATGTGCATATGTGTGGTGAAAGGGTTAGATTGGTTCACTTAATGAAGTTTAAAGACTAAGCTGGACCAAGTTAAAGTTTAAGGGAGTAAAAGTCCTTGTTAAACAAGTTTAGGGGCCAATGGGGTATTTTGGCCTTTTATAAATAGAGGTGGCAAAATTTGAACCGATCTAAAAATCTAGACCGACCCACCTAAACCCAAACCCAATCCTGACCTGACCCAATTTGACCAGAAAAGTCAATAACCCAAACCCGGTTGTACCCAACCTGATCTAAACTCGAACCCGATTAAAGTGAAACTTGAAAAAAACCAAACCCCAAATGACCCAAACCTGAAATAACTGAACCTAGAATAACCTGACCCCAAATTGGACTAAACTCGAATTGGCCTAAACCCAAAATAACCCAAACCCGAAATGACTCAAACATAAAACTGACCTGACCCAAACCTGAAAAGACCCGAGTCTAAACATGACAAGATCTGATTTTAACCTAAATCAACATAAAATATGTGGTCGACAAATATTTAAAAATTCATGATTTTTTATATATTGATTATTTATTTAAATTGTACATTAATTATGACCATGTAATTTAAGAAATTCAAAAAGCACTTCAAAAATATTTTTTGTTTACTATCTTATGGAATTTAAGGAGTAAAATAATAAAATAAATTTTCTTCGTTTGTTTTGGATTTATTAGTTGAAAAGACTTAATAATTTTCAGTATTCTCAAATTTGGTAATCTCACCAACTGTGATTAGCTTAATTTAACAATCTTAATCTGATAGGGCTTATTTCATCATAATCCTATCAAGCTACTAAATCAAACTTCGATGCTTTCTAATATGAAGGACTTATTTCAGCATCTATCATAATTAGTTATCTTCAACATTTGATAGCGACACTCAATTATATAAACTTTTAATTTCAACTATATAATTTTCAATATTCTCAAATTTGGTACTCTTGAGAGTTGACAGATTTGTCCTAAAATTTTCAATTTTGCCTAGAACTTTCTAAAAACCTCCAATTTATAACCAAACTTTTCCATTTCACCTACACTAACCTCAAACGGCCTTTAGGGCTCCAAATTAGTACCTAAACTGAATTAATTTCTATTTCGACCCTAAATAATGATTCTAAATTCCTAAAAAAATTATAACTCAAAGTGACAACATAATTTACATGCATCTGATCCTACCAACTTCTTAAGTTCTAAAATGATCAAGTTTATAGTTTTCTGAATCGAATTTGCAAAGTTTTTAATTAGGTATTTTTATTAAAATAATTTTATATTAATATATTTATATCTAGTTAAATTAAATTTTTTATGCCTAGTAATTTTTTAGTTATGAGGTACCTAAATCTTAAAATTTATAGTTTGGTCACTCATAAAAATTGCAACTTGGGTCTAAAAAATTTTTAAATATTTGTATCAAAAATCAAATTCTTTAATTTAAATTTTAGCAAAATCTAAATAAAAAATTGAATTAATCTAGTTATTCCAGCTTATGCACCAATAAACTGATCACACTTGAGTATCAACTCGAATCTAACCCACAACCCAAATAACCTGACCTGAAGTTACCTAAGACTAAAATTGACCCGACTTGAATTAAACCCGAACCCAAATAAGCCCGATCCAAACTAAACCCAAACTCAAAATCTACCCGAACCTAAATAACCTGACCTGAACCTAAATTGATGCTAACTTGACTAAACTCAAGCCTAAATGACCTAACCCGCCCAACCCAATTGCCATCCTTATGTATAAATAGCACCGAAAGAAAGAGAAAAAAAGCACACAAAGGAAGAGAAGAAGAAAATTGAGAGAGAGAACAAGAGGAAGAGCAAGGAGAAAAACAAAGAAAAAATCAGAAAGATAGTTTGTCCATATGCGAGGAAAAGGAAAAATACTCATCAAGTCTCCGGAATCGTGTTTTTCCAACTAGAACCTTAGCTTTTTCCCTCTACTACCACTGCTCCATCTCTTTGGTGTGGCTGATCTCGTTGTTGTCATCTCTCCTCCCTTCATGTCGCCACTCATAGGCACTTTTTATTGCCAATGATGACAAATCAAATAAGAGAAAAGGATCTCCAATTTGTTGCCCATTCTTGTGACTCCCAATACGTCATTTGCTGCCACCTTGCACATCATCCATTTGCCTAGAGATTGCCCTAAAGTCACTACCACCCCATTGTTGGAATCAAAAGGCCTATTCATTTTAATTTAAGTCAACTTAATTTAAAATGATTTATTTTTATTTTTACATTTTTTTACCTACAACAAATTTCATTTAAAAACCAATATTATGACGACTCTCCTAGTTAATGACGGGTCTTAACCAAGTAAGTTTTTTTTATTTTATTTAAGTGTTTTTAATTAAGTACCTCAAGTTAGCACCTTCTTAAGCAAGAAAGACAAGCTTAGCTAAGTAAGTGAATTCCTAAGTGTGGTTTGGCACCTAAAAGTCAAAAAAGGAGAAAAATGGTAATTTTGATCCAAGTGAATAACATGACTATAATTTTGATGAAATTAGGGTCATGTAAGGAATATGGCCTATTTAAGTCAACACCATTAGTTATCCTACCTATTAGAACCATCTTTGAAGGAAAAGAGTAAAAAGTTGCACTAAGTGTTTAATTAAGCCATTTATGTCTTAAATGGCTTAAGTGTCCAAGAGGCTAAGTGTAAGAGGCTTTTGGGCATCTTTTAGGACAAAGGAAAGATGGTTTTGGGTGTGTGTTTGGTGACCAAAGTAAAAAAAATGAGAACTTGAGGGTCAAGGAGCAAGAAAACAAGAAGTATACCTTAATGGGGGAGTTAGGATATTTTTGGGTTAGTTGACTTCCTTTACTATTTACTTTCTTTCCTAAAATTCATAGCTTCCTCTTCCCACCAGAATTTCTGCTCCAAAGCTCCCCAATTCTACAAATTCCCATTGAATTCAAAAGCCCCAAGGTGATTACAAGAAGTCTCAAGCTCCATTTTGGTGTTCTTGCTTCGATCTAGCTCTTTGATGCTTGTTTTAGACTTGAAGCCTTAGGTAAGCTTCTTGGTTTTATATGGGCTGGTTCTAAGTTGTTGGAATAGCTAGAAAGGGTCTTGATTTGAGGTTCTTGGTGCCATATCATGTTGATTTTAAGATTGGAACTCAAGAGAGCTTGGTTGAGCTCAAGTGAGCATGTGCTTCGATTCTTGCTTCGTGGCTGAGTTTGAGGTAAGGGTTCAAGTTAATTTACCTTAAATAATGCATAAAAATGTAGTGTTATGTGTGGGAATGAAGTAGAAACAAGACCCATGTGAATTGGACTTGGGATGAGAAAGTTTGAGCAAGTTTCATGCAAGTTCGCACGCTGTCGCACAATACTGTAAATGCATTAGCGACGCCATTGGAGATGCATCGCCATTAAACATCAGGATTCCAAAGCGTTGATGCCTTTGGTGACGCGTCGCCAAGGCATTAGTCCCTTAAGCTCGGGGCATCCTAAGAATGCCTCAAACTCTCGATTATCATCCCTAGGCTAATTTAAGACGTCCCGTAGCCTTGGTTGGGTCTTAGACTCATTCCTAAGTTAAGAATTATGCATTATTTAAGAGGTAGCTAAGTAGGGTGGTTAAGTTCGAGCTAAGTGGAGTGGCTAAGGGCTAAAAGTGCTCAAGTTGTCAAGTGGGCACTAAGGGGGGATTAAGTTGGTTTCAGAAGCTACATTGGCCTAGAAGAAAAAGGTCTCAAACCTAAGAGAATTGAATAAGAAACCTAAGAAGATCCCAACCGAACCATTTGGTTTGGTAAGTGAGCCACTAAGGAGCTCTAAGCCAAACTCTAAGGGTTTGGCTAGTTAAACCACATAATATGGTTACCCTGTACAACAAATTAAGGGTAAGGCGGGTTAGTTTGAGAGGAGTTGATGACCTACTCTAGGACCCGTAAGTGGGACTTAAGGAAGGTGAAGTATTCAAGATACAAGGGCTAATGTCTCAAGTACCTCCGCCGTTTGGGCTCACAGCAAGCATAAGGCACTTAGTGTGCAAAAAGTCCCAAGGATTGTGTGAATTACATACCATACATTCATGCGTTGCATATCTTCCATGTTGTTGTCTTGAGTTGCTTGTTGGTTGGCTGCTTGATTGTTTGTTTGTCATGATTGCATGCTGGCTTGATGCTATCTTCTTTGTAGGTACCCCAAGGGACCCTTATTGAGTACATTCATGTACTCACTCCCTTAAGTCTGTTGTGTAGGTTCTAACATCGGGCCTAATAACTAGTGGATAGTTGTGGGCTAAGCTTTCTCTTTTTGCAAGTATTCTTTCTCTAGAATCCTTGTGATTCTAAGTTTACTTGTGGACTAAGCTATTGACTAAGTTTTATACCTTTATAGTGTAGAGGCTAAGTAGTGCACAAGGACTAAGGAAGGGCTTGCACTTGGAGCTTTGATAACTCAAAGGTAGGGCTCAAGTAAAGGATCTTAGTTAGGTTTTTGTCTCATGTATATAGTACCTTGTGCACTAAGATGTTACCTCTATTATGATACATTGTGGTGTAAAACCATTGAGTTACTTTTGGGTGCATGCCAGTGATGTTAAATGTGCACAGACTATTACTTGAAACCGAAGTAACTAGCATTTCACTGTGTTGGCACGATTTAAGCATGTTTTAAATGAAATGCTCGAGCAATGTTTTTAACAAATAGTTTACTTATTCGTTTGCATTGCCAAGACAAAAGCACGCATCTCTTTTGCAGGGTAGGCTAAAAAACTAGTTGCATGTAAATTGTTTTAATTTTACTGACGAGTAATAGTTAGCCAATAGTAACCTAATGGGATTCATAGTCCCTAAGGGCCTACAAGCCAAGAAATATGGGGCGCTGGGACCCCGTTCCGTGACAAATATTATGTAGATGCAATAATCCACCTAAAAGTAAATTTTCATGATGTTATTAAATTTTTGTTAAATTTTCTTTCTAATGCCTAAAACTGGAAAATTTCATAAAAATTAGTAAGATTATACAAATTATATTTTAAATGAAATATTACACCTATATAATATTGGCTTTTAAATAAAATTATTTTAAGGTAAAAAAGATATAAAAATAACAAAAAAATCATTTAGGATTAGGTTGACTTAAGTTAAAATGAATTGGATCGAATATTGAAAATGAACTCGTCTCTAACCCATAAGCCTAGATCAGACCTATCTAGGTTTGGTCAACCCTTTCCACTTTTAGTATAAATACCATTTGACCCTTGATTTTTTTATTTTGTTCATTTTAGGTCAACCCTTATCCAATTTTGCAATTTAATTATTGACAGTTCCTCTTTAAATTTTATTATTATTCAATTTAAAAAATTAGTAACACATAAAATAATGAGTTTAGTGTAGGATTTCGGGAGCCAAAACAAGCGCAATAGAAGATAACTAAAACCCTCAAGGATCCAAGTAAAATGAGATAAATCGGGTGTTAGTTGAGATCTTTCATCCAACTGTTGAGTCGAATTACAAAACTTGAACAGTTGATGTGTTCAAGCTTTCTATGGTATCCACATGAGCTTATCAGGATCATCATACTTCCACCACGTCCCAGTAGATGTGTTCCTTTTGCATCCACAGTGCTAGCTTGGGTCCTCCAAAAAATGACAAAAGAAGAGTGCAGTTGGAACTTTCGGAACTCTTCTGATTTCATCCTTAAGGAGGCTACGGTAAAAGTTACAAAAAAATGACAAAAGAAAAGTGCAGTTGAAACTTTCAGAACTTTTCTGATTTCATCCTTAGGGAGGCTACGGTAAAAGTTACAAAATTCTCACTATATGATGTATATATAATGAGACTCAACTCCTAAGCCCAATGGGTTTCAAAACCCTGATCCAATTAGATTTAATTTTGGGCTTTATTAATGGCTCAACCTTTGGGCCAATTATTAATCCGAAATTATTATAAAACCAAAACACAAACAATTTGGCCCATACACTCAAATAATCCAATTGGCTCTATGTGTGCGATCTAATAGACTCCTATCACATTGGTAATGATCATAAATCACATTTATGATCATAAACAATGAGCGGTGTCTAGCAACATATCATTGCTACCTAAGTGACAAGATAGTCGGTGATTCGACTAAACCTTTATGATCATTATCCATATATGCCATTATCCCTTTGTCCAAGATATCAAGACCAAACACGAGATATGGAATGTGTCACTCTCATATAGCTCAATCTATGGTTTCTTGATTACCAAGTAGACTAACTTAAATTGATGACATTGATATCATATATTTACTCATCTGAGTATGACTATGCATTTTCTTAGTTTCACTTTATCAATGAGCCCAAAGATACCACTCCTGTTACAGAGGAAGGATAAATCCCATCTTGATTATACAAAACCCTCCGCATGATATTGGATATACCCAATAACCACCTTCTTATTCACTCAGTACGAGCAACAAAACGAAGTATCAAAGTATGTGACTCACATGTAGGAAACCTTGATAACCTTAGGTTAAAGGACTACATATACCATGATCACTATGAGAATCACTTATAACACTCATATAACAATTCATATAGTGTTCTCATGGTAGGTCGGTCCAATATACAAGTTTTCCAATTTGTACCTATATGTAAACTACATATCTCATATTAGTCTCCACATATGCTAGTCTTTATGTATGATTGCAACCTACTCTACAACAATACTAGCCCAGGGAGGTTTAAGAATACTATTATTCTAGGGTTATAATTACATTTGATTATGTCACACAAAAACAATACAACAAACACAATTACTGGATTGATGCCTCAATAAAATATCATGACTGAATGTGAAAAATACAATTATCTTATGATTGGCTTTTGGGCACAACACTAACATTTAGGATAGTTGTTTAATTGCTTAAATAATTTAATTCACTTTATTACTTTTTTCCTTCAAACTAGAAAATTAATTGATTTATTATAGAATTATCAAATAAATATTTAAACAAATTGTTTTTCTTGGACTTGGTAAAATCTCGAGGCAGATTAGTTTGTCAAAATCTGATTGGTTTAGTAAGACACATAGTTTGAACAAGATTCTCTTTCAAATTTTTAGTGGACTTAGTAAAAGCCTAAGATGAAATCCAAGGACACAAATAAATTTTATATCTAGTTGGTATGGTAAGATTCATGGTTGGAATTAAAAATTAAATAAAATTCATAAAAACTATTTAATTAAAGGTTAACTATTGATAAAAGAAAAAAAATCTAAAAAAAGACAAAATTGAACCCATGGTACCAATTCTGTGCATTAAAAGGTGTTTAGTCTTCTTGTAATATAGTCGACTCATGAATCTTAGAATTTCTCACAAACTATATAAGGTGTTCAATTGACTTTAGTGTAAATTGATTGGTAGCAACTCATAAATTGTTGTTGTATACTACAAGTATCCTTATCTTTGATGGGTTTCGGGAGTCAAACAGCGCAGCGGAATTTAATCGAAACCCTCCAGGATCCAAGTGAAACGGGGTAAACCGAGTGTTCGAAAATTTTCATACCTAATTTTCGGTTGAGATCTCTCACTCAACTGTAGAGTCGAATCACAAAACCTGAACAGTTGACGTATTCAGGCTCTCTATGGTATCCACACGAGCCTCTCGGGATCACCACGCTTCCACCACGTCCCGGCAGATGCGTTTCTCTTGCGCTCGCAGTGCTAGCTTGCGTCCTCCAAGGAATTGCAAGAGAAGAGTGCGGCTGTCCTTTTGGGAGGCTAAGGCAAGGAGACCTGCGAATTTCTCACTAGAAGTTGTATTTATAGTGCGACTCAACTTCCAGGCCTAATAGGTTTCAAAGCCCTAATCCAATTAGGCTTTAATTTCGGGCTTAATAATGGCTCAACTCTTGGGCCCATTATTAATACGAAATTAAAGTGAAACCATAACCCAAATAATTAGCCCATGCACTCTAATGATCCAAATAGCTCTATGTGTGCGACCCCAATAGGCTCTTACCACGTTGGCAATGATCATAAATCACATTTATGATCATAAGCAATGAGTGGTGTCTAGCAACACATCATTGCTACCCAAGTGACAAGATTGTCGATGATTCGACTAAACATTTATGATCATCACCGATATATGCCATTGTCCCTTTGTCCAAGATATCAAGACTAAGCACGAGACATGGAATGTGTCACTCTCGTATAGCCCAATCTTTGGTTTCTTGATTACCGAGTAGACTAACTTAAACTGATGACATTGATATCGTATATCAACTCATCCGAGCATGGCCATGCATTTTCTAAGTCTCACTCTATCAAGGGGCCCGAAGATATCACTCCCGTTACATAGGAGGGACAAATCCCATCTTGATCATACAAATCCCTCCGCATGATATATGACATACCCAATGACCTCCTTCAAGTTCACTCAGTTACGAGCAACAAAGGAAAGTATCAAAGTATGTGACTCACATGTAGGGAACCTTGATGATCTTAGGTCGAAGGACTACATATACCATGATCACTATGAGAATCACTTATGACACTCATATAACGATCCATGTAGTGTTCTCATGGTGGGTCGATCCAGTACACAAGTTCTCCAACTTGTACCCATATATAGACTACATATCTCATATTAGTCTCCACATATGCTAGTCGTTATGTATTATTGCAACCCGCTTCACAATAATACTAAACCATGGACGTTTAAGAATATCATTATTCTAGGGTTACAATTATGTTTATTACGTTACGCAGAGAAAAACAACAAACATAATTTCTGGATTAATGCCTTAATAAAATATCATGACTCAATGTGCAAAAATACAATCACCTCATGATTGGCTTTTGGGCACAACACTAACAATCTTGCCTCTAAAAAGCTAAGCACTTTTGTTTCTTATTTTGACTCCTATATGGATTCTTAAAGTATTTATGATAATGTATCCATAATGTGCTTGTACCATATGTATTCGGGTTTAGATAATTTTTTCTACAATGCTTATGTTTAGCTTTAACTTTGTCCTTTTTCTATGGATCCATTATCTTAACAAATGCATCCTAAAATTTAGAACCTATATTATCCTCTAGATCATTTCTAGCACTAGTCCCTTCTACACTTAGGAGCATTAGACACTATATAGTTGGAGCGCTAGGCATTATTGCACTTAGAGTTAATGTAAGAGCATTAGTGTTAGTACAATTAGTGCTTGTTTCAACTGTAAGGGATGTATTTGACATCTACAATGTTTGATAACAATTTTAGATTAGTACATCAAAATAAAATCAAAGAAAATAAGCAAACAACAAGCAACAATAACAATAATAATTGTATCCCTATCATAAGTACCCACTAAATATAAAGATACAGAACCTGATAATTCCATCATGCTACAACTCCCAAGAACTTGTAAATCATAAATTCCACCAAAATAAAAAATTTTAGATACATAATTAAGGAAAAACTAATTTTATTTGTCTTCCTGCCAATTAGTTGAATAGCTAGGAGTGAATACTCTATTCATCAAAACATTTTTGCCAAGTCTTAAAAACCTACAAGTGTCAACAAAACAACAAATGAATGATGGTTAGATGCAACTAAATTAACCATATGCCAAATAAAGAAAATGTGTAAAAAGAAGTAAAGAAGAAGAAAAATATGCCAAAAGGAAGAGATTGATTACATGGTCATTGAGATTTGTTAAATTTGTGGTAAAAAACCAAAATCGGGGTGAAGCTTGCTTGGTGTTGGTGATGGAAGTTGGATGGCTCTAACAAAGTGGTGGAGATAAAACAAAGATGAAAAGGGAAGACTATAAGGGAGGTGGATGACTGTGAAATCGGAAGTGAGCTACTGATCAGGAAAGAACGATGGTCGTAGTTTGACTCTACAATGCATTTGTTTAAGGAGTTGGACTAACCTAAGTGGGATTGAGAAAGTCAGTAATATGTCTAAAACTAAAAGACAAAAACAACCTCACAATATAATTTTTAATACATAAATACATAGTGAATTTAGTGATATCATAAGTTGTATATTTCATCAGTCCCAAAACATAATGAGCCACTTTTTATTTTGGGATGTCCTAAAATGATGAAATATTTTCCTAATAAAGCAATAAATTGTCATTGAATTTCATTTATTATCCTAAAAAAATTAATGCTTAATATGCAATAAATGCTTGTGTGAGGGTGAAGTTTGGAAAATGTGTTAAAAGGTCAAAAGTTACCTAAAACTATGTAAAAAAATGGGTCATAAAAATTAAGAATGAGGAAGTAAAATATTTATGCATATACTTTTGGGTTTGATTCTGCCTCATGTTGATTATATATAGAACTAGGACCAACTAAAAAATATATGGTTTTTCTAACTCTAAAACCAACCAGTAGTCCATGATTCATTTTTACTTACCCAACCTGTGACAACTCTCTTAGTCAATGCCTTACTTTGACTCAATAAGTATGTTTTATTTAAGTTTTTTAACTTAAATAGCTCAAATTAGTATCTTATTAAGTAAGAAAGATAAGCTAAGTAAAGTAAAGATAAGTTTCTAATTGTGATTTGGCACCTAAGAGTCATAAGGGCAAAATGGTAATTTTGAATCAAGTGAGTTACATGAATGTAATTTTGATGAAATTAGGGTCATGTAAGGATTTTGGACTAATTAAGTTAAGACCATAAGTTATTCTAGTTGTTAGAACTATCATTTGAAAAAAAAGTGCAAAAATTGCACTATGTGTTTAAATAAGCCTTTTATGTCTTAAATGGCTTAAGAGTCTAAAAGGCTAGGTGTAAGAGATATAAAACCATTCTTTGGGACCAAGGGGGGATGGTTTCTAGTGTAATTCTAGTGGCCAAAGTGAAACAAGAGAACTTGAGGGCCAAAAGGTAAGAAAACAAGCAAAATGCCTTAGTGGAGTGGTTGAGATATTTCTAGCTAGAGTTTACTATCATCCTCCATCTTTTTCCTTCCCATTTTCATTCCTCTCCTTCTCCAGTAGCTCACCTGGTGCAAGCTCTCCTAATCCCACAAATTTCCAACAAATTTGAAGGTCCCAAAGTGAAATCAAAAAGCCTCCAACTCATTCTTGTTGTATTTGCTTCATTTTAACTATTTGTTGCTTGGTTTGAGTATAAACCTACGGTAAGCTTCTTGGCTTAAATTGAGTTGGTTCCAAGTTGATTGAGTAGCTATAAATGGTCTTGATTTGAAGTTCTTGATGTCATATCACATTCATTTTAGGTTTGAAACTCAAAATAGCTAAATTAAACTCAAGCATGTTTGCAGAGCTTGTGTTTTGTTCTTTCTTTGTAGCTGAATTTGAGGTAAGGGTTTAAGTTAATTTAGCTCAAATAATGCATATAAATTTATTATTACATATTGGAATGAAGTTAGAAATAAGACCCATTTGAATTGACATTGGGGATTAAAAGATTGACCAAATTTTGTGCAAGATAACATAAGTGCACGAAATGCTGTCAGACCATTGGTGACATATTGCCAACATTTAGGACATGTCACCAACAAGCTTCCAAGAAACCAGAGGGTTGTTGCCTTTGGCGATGCATCACCAATGGCATTGTTAAGGCCTGATTCCCTTAAGCTTAGGGCACCTTAACAATGTATTAATCTCTCAGTTTACATTCTAAGGCTATTCTAAGATGTTTCGTAGCTTTGGTTGGGTCTAAGGCTCAATTCTAAGTTGGAAATTATGCATTATTTAAGTAGTAACTACGTGGTGTGGTTAAAGTATGCCTAGGTTAGGTGGCTAAGAAGGTAAAAGTTCTCAAGTTGCTAAAGGGGTACTAATTAAGGTGTGTTTTGGAGTCTTCATTGGCCTAAGTGAGAGGTGTTAGACCTTTGGGACATGAAGAGGAAACCTAAAAGGATCTCAACCAAACCTTGTGGTTTGGTAAGTAAGCCACTAATGAGCGCTAAGCTAAGCTTCAAAAGCTTGGAAGGTTGAATCACATAAGATGGCTACCTTGCACAATAAGTTAAGGGAAAAATGGGCAAGATTTGAGAAAAGGTAATGACCTACTCTAGGACCTGTAAATGGGACTTGAGGGAGGTAAAGTATTCAGGATACGAGGGCTAGTGTGTAAGGCTCTCCAAGTACATCCCATAGTTCAGAGCTAAGGTAAGTAAATCTCAAGTTAATTTCCTCAAATAAGAATTTTAACAAACAAGTCAAGCAACTAAAGTGAGCTCTATAAGGATTTCTAAATGTTAATCGGCACCTAAGGATTGTAACAGTAAAATAGTAATTTTGACCCAAATTGGTAGCATCGCAATAATTTCAATGAAATTATTGTTATGTAAGTGAAAGTGACTAAAATTGTTAATACCATAAGTGCTATGACTCATTAGAACCAATAAGTGATGAGGAAGGGCTTAAGTGCACCAACTTGCAAAGTTAAGGGCTTAAGTGTTTCGATTGCGTTAAGTGTGTGCTTAGCTTATGTGCTAAGTGAAAAGGTTATGACTCTCTCATTTAAGGCTAAAAAGAGTTTATTAAAGCTTTAGTAAGGGGCTTAGCTAAGCTAGTTAAGGGACTAAGCAAGATTAAAGGTAAATGAAGGTTAGGTTATTGGAGATATTTTGGGATGAAGGAAGATACTATTCATCTTCTTCTTCCTTGAGCCAAACCCATAGCTCTCTCCTCCACCACAACATCCCAGCTCAAATCTTCACTTTAGCCTAAAATTTTCATGAAAAATAAGCCCCCAAAGCTATCACAACAGGCCCTTAGCAAGTTCTTGAAGGAGTTGGTGCATTGGAGGTGTTTTTGGAGGATTCTGTTGGTTGAGCTAAAACCTAAGGTAAGCTATTTCCTAAGTTTTGAGTTGGTTTTAAAGGTGTGAATGAGTTAGAAATGGTCTTGATAAGATAAATGTGGTGCCTGATTTCAAATGAACCAAGCTTGGAAGCCATTAGAGCTATTTGGAGGTTTTAGTGCATAGTTGCTTGGAGTTGTGTAAATTTTCAATTAAGGTAAGGGACTTATGTTATGGCATGATTAAATGATTCATAAGTAGTGTTAGAACACTTAGGAGTAAGTTGAAATGAGTCAAAAGTGATTGGAACTGGTTTGCGTAAAATTTGGAGCAAGATTGGCCGAGAAAGGGGAGAAGAAATACAACTCCAAAGGTTAATGCAGTCTCATTGATTATTTGGTGCTATCACATTGAGCTCAAGAGGAAGAACAAACAGCCTGAAATGCGCAATGTAGTCGCACCAACTATGCTGGTGTTACCGCATCATTTCCTGCAACTTCCATAAAATTATGATGTTGTTACACCACAATATGCAATGCTATAGCATTATACCTAAATTGCACCAAATCAATTCCTAAGGCTTAGGTGACATTTTAGCATGGCTCAAAAGTGCTCCTAAGATTTAATTATGTACCATTAAGTGGGTAATAAGTGGGTGGTTAAAAAGGTTAAGAAAAGTGGATAAGTGAGGTACCTTAAGTCACAAATAGGGTACTAAGGAGGGACCTAATATTGTATGAGTCCTCCAATGACCAATGGGTGAAGTTGTGAACCTTCGGCATTAGACAGAAACCTGAGAAGGGTCTGAGACCCTCGATCACCCAAGGGTAGAGGCCAAACACCCCAACCATATGAGCTCACGATAGTTAAGAACACCTTTGGGTGTAAGAAAGTACTAAGTGCACAAAAATGTGCATTCACTCATCCATCCATACATTACATTGCATTATTATTGTTGTTTATTAATTATTTGTGCTCATTGTTTGTTGTGTTGTTTGATTGCTTGGTTTGTTTGTATACATATTGCTTGCATGTCTACATATCTTTTCCTTGTAGGTGCCAAATCCCTTATTGAGTACTTTCAAGTACTTACCCCTTAAGTGTTGTGCATGCATTTAGAAGGCTAGTCGAGCCTAACTGTTGGTGAAAGGTGACTATTAGTGTTAATTTTTATTTGTTTGAAGGTACTCCCTATGTATGAATTATTTGATTAATGATTGCTTATAATATAGGTTAGTACTGACCAAAGAGTTGTCTTTTCAACTTTCTAAGCTAAGTATGCACAAGGAAAGTGAGGCTTCCCACTTGAAACTAAGTTGCTTGGGTGGAAAGCTAAGGGTGGGTCTTAGTAGATATTGTTGTCACTATTGTATGTATGACATTTTTCATACTAAGTATTGCCTCTATTAGTGTTCCTTGGTGCGTATAACACTAGGGTTATATTTGGGTGTATATAAGTTTGAGATGTATGCACATAGTTGTTACTTAAAGTTAAAGCAACTAAAGTTTTACATCTTGGCTCGTTTTAAATTGTGTTTTCATTCATTGCAAGGTAGGCTAAGTAACTAATTACACATAATGATTTAAGATACTTCACAAGTAATAACTAGCCAATTATAACCTAAGTAGGATTATAGTTCCCAAAGAGCCTACCATTGTTAACGAATCAGGGCACTAGGGCCCAGTTTCGCCACATAGTGTCTCAAGTATCTACGCCATTTAAGCTCATGGCAAGAATAAGGCACCTAAGGTGTAAGAAGTCCTAAGGATTATCTTTGTTGCATATCATACATTCATGCATTGCATATTTATTATGTTATTTGTTCACTTAATTGTTTTGCATATCATACATTCATGATATTTTCTTTAAATGGCTTACTTATTTGTTTTGCATTACTAGGGAAAAAAGCATGCATATCTTCTTGTAGGGTAAGCTAAGTAACTAATTGGATGTAAATTATCTTAATTGACCTATGAATAATAGTTAGCTAATAGTAACTAAGTGGAATCACAATCTCCAAGACCTACAAGATAAGTAATTCGGGGTATTAGACCCAACCCAACTCAGTAAGGGTGGTTTGGACTAGGTTTTAGCTCTACTCATCCATGCTCATCCCCACAACAAAGATTTGTTGGGGGTAAGAACACGTTCATTCCTAAAATCTTTGATCAATTTTCTATTTAAGTTCTAAAATTTTATGAGTTTCTATTTGAGTCATAAAACTTTCAAACACATGTAATTAGTTAGTCTTAACTCTTAAATCATTAGTCACCTGTTCTGGGGCTAACTTTAGTAGTAACTGTTTGCATGTTTTACAAATTCTATAACTCAAATAGAGATTTGTGAAGTTTTAATAATTAAATAAAAAGTTACAAAAGATTTAGGATTAAAAGTGGTTTTCTCCCTTGGCTTGAAAAATATTTTTAATATTTTTATGTTTTTTCGTATCTAGAAAAAAAAAAGTTAAAAAGTTATATATGTTTTGCAAAAAATAAAAAAAAAAAACTTTTTTGAAGATATAAAACGATGATTAAAAGTTTTGAAAATAAAAGAAATTTCAAAATACCTTTTTTTAGTCATTAAATATTAATCTCAAACAGAATATTTTTAGTCTTAAATCTTTTACAATTTTTCTATTTAATTCCTAAAATTTTGTGATTTTTTATTTAAATTCTAAAACTTTGCGAGTTTCTATTTGAATCTTAAAACTTTCAAAATGTGTAAACAATTAGTCCTAAAATTAACTTCAAAATAAGTGACTAACAATTTAGAACTAACTATTTAAAAATTTCAAAAGTTTTAGAATTCAGATAAAAACTTACAAAATTTTAGGATTTAAATAGAAAAGTGTTTAAAGTTTTAGCACTAAGTTTGTTCCTTCTTCAAAGTTTATGTGGCCATCCTGTAACATCGGTGGTTGATACGTCCGATGAACTTTAGAGGGTAATTTGGCCCTGATCCGAAACCTTGGTGGCTTATACAGAGATCCTATTTATGTGGTAGCCTCCAATTCCATCGCGCGTCGGCCTCGTTTCGCCATCTCCGGATGAAGCTCCTGAAATGGCGAAGATCTCCGGTAGTCTCCATTCTCTTAGGAAACCAAACAACCCAGCTTCAAAGCCAAAACCCCTTTCACCTAACCTCCACTCCATTCTCCTCTCTACCTTCTCTCATGCCGCCGAAGGAATCTTGTCCGAACCCAAAACTAACGTTAACCCATGAAGAATTGACCCAGATCAACCTCCTAATCCCACGCCTCTGCCTCTCCAAACACCTTGCCACTGCGATAGATCTCGTAGCCGCTGCCCTCCTTGCGAACCCGCCTCCGAAGTCCATCTCTTTCTCCATTCTTGTCCACTCCTTGACTCTCCAACCAGATCTGGCTCTGTCCATGTCGCTCTTGACCCGCCTCAAGCACACCCAGCAGGCGCATCCACACCTTGCTCTCCTCGCTGGTATGCTTGTTTCGTCTTATTTTAAAAAATGTAGACCTAAAGATGCGCTTAAAGTGTATAGGTGGATGGTGAGACCTGGGTCAGTTTGCAGTGTGGAGAGCCATGTTTATGGAGTTCTGGTTTCTGGGTTTTCCAGGAGTGGGATGGCTTTTGAAGGGTTGAGGGTTCTGAGGGACATGGTGAGCGTGAATTTGGTGCCTGGAGATGCGTTGAAGAGAAGAGTACTGAGGAGCTTGTTGAGAGAGGCTAGGGTTAGAGAGGCAAGAGAGTTGGAAATGGCGTTGGATTGTGATGGGAATGGCAGTGAAGGTGTCAGCAAGTTGCTTTTGTTGGACAGGCTTATTGAAAATTGGAAAGAGTAAAAAGCAGGTGAATCTCTTTACTTTACTGATTGAAATTACTGAAATTGCATAATTGCTACTGGTTCAGTCTAGACGGAAGCCTTTGAATCATATGATTGAATTCGAGCATTTAGATAGTTTCATTGTTTGCTTGTGTTTAGCTTGGTTGCCTTGCCAGACCTTTCTCATGACCATGAGCCAGAAGTACAAAATTGATATTGGTTCAGTACATGGTGGGAGCGTTTGAATCGTGTGAATTTGAAGATTCTGATAACTTTCTGGTTTACTCGTGATTGGTTTGGGTGTCTTGCTAGCGTTTCCTGATAACAATGTCGGCGAGCCAGTATTAGCAACTGTAGTTGCTTTGAAATAGAGGTTTGGGCATTATTTTATCTTTTGTTGTCATTGCTCCCAAGTTCCCCGGTGTTGCATAAAAAAAGGAAAATTGAGTGATTTAGAGGCCATCTGAAGGGTGTTTGCGCCCGTCATTAGTGAAATGAGTTGGGATTTACTTCTTGAGTTTTCATTTTCCATCTCCTGCTTAGATTTTACTCATTTGTGTTGCAAGGTCTTTTATAGCATTCTTACTAGGCGTCTTGATGATTGCAGTTTTTGTTGTTATAATGATAACTGTTTTGTGTTTGATAGGATATTCTATTCTCCTCTCTCAGAAGTGTGTTAAGCTACTTATCTCCCTTGCATCTAATAATGTGGGGAACTTCTATTGCTTTTTGGCCGAGGAAAAGAGTTTTAGAATAATTGGGAGGAGACACTATTGAGATATATCACTAAAGTGCGTTGATTGCTTATTGCATGGTTGCCATGGGTGAAGCATGCTTAAGATTTATGTATTAGATCCTCCTTGGGATATTGCATTCATCCTTGATAATCGATAAGAAATTGAAAATTTTTTGAAATCAGAGATAAGAGATTTTGGATATAAAATTGCAGAGCCTATCATTTTTCCTATGCATGCTAAGACTCACTGAGCTTCAAGTTGAGAAATTTGAATCTACTTCTAAAGATGCATGTAAGGTCTTGTTGGCTACCGTTATTGCTGAAACAACCTTATCCGTTGGTGGGATCAACTATATAATTGATCTAGGCTTTTGCAAGACGAGTTCAAATAAATACAGGATTAGTGTGAAGTCCTTGTGCTACCATAGCAACCTCTATAAAAGGGGATTTCAGCATCATTTCGGAAGTGTTTGACTGGGCCAATGGACTGCGGGTTCTCAAAGAGCTATATGGAGGGGATTGTGGCACCCATATTGGCTTTGACTCCATGGCCCATTAATAGGGATGGCAATTAGGTGGGTTGTGTCAAGTTTGGGTTAGGTAATTGAGTTTGGGTTTAATCGGTTCATTATAATTTTGGGTTTAGGTCGGGTTATTGTGTTTGTGTTGATTCAAGTTGAGTAGATTTTGGGATTTGGTCGGGTATTTGGGCTTGCGTCAATATCAGGTCGGGTTGATTTTAAGCTCAGGTTATTCGAGTTTCTGCCTAGATTCGTGTTCCCCCTTGCCACTGCACAAAAGGGGTTGTATACTAAATGATAGCAAGCATGAGATGCTTCCAGTTTATAGGAGGACTATGGGTGAGAGGTTTAGGGGTCGACTATTCCCCCCAGAGATATTAACTAGTATTATGACTCATTACTGATTTGAGCTCACAGTATGTATACATGTATGTTTTGTTGTGTATATGCAGGTCCTAAAGTTTTATGTGGGGTTGAGAATTCTTACTGAGAATTTCTAAAATTTTCAGCAACTCTTAAGAGTGTTGCTTGCCTGATAGGGTGTAGGTAACATTTAAGTTGCACCTTAAGTGAATTCTATTATTACATGTCTAGCTAACTAGATGTTTATCTTACATTCCATGCCAGTGGGAGTGTAAGATACACAAGTGGAAGGTCTAGGGGCACTGAAGCACTATATATACTGTTATGTGCAGTGTGGGCCCTTGGAGTATGATCTCCGTTTGTGTGATGTAAATCTATGATTGGGACATATTGATGCCTTGGTAACAATGAATGGGTTGCTTGGAATTAAAGTGCTTTGTGTAATATGAAATAGCAAGTTTTTATGAATCAATTGCCAACAATATGCTAAATTTTCAATTATGGTCCAAGCCTACAGCCTTAAGAAGGCTAACTAAAGATGACTCGTTATACAAGGAAGAAACTTTCAATAAACTTCAATCACGTACTAAGCAAATAAGCAAGTATGGACTTAGGAGAGGTCTATGTGGCTTGTGCATAGCCATAAGGCCCTTGGAATAGCTTTAGTTTGAGGTGAGACTTGTTTTATCCGTAGGCCACATTAGCCTAGTTTGCTAATGATGTCATCGAATATAACACACCTAGGCAAGGTTTGGCTTGCATTGTAATAAGTTAGAGCCCTACACACAGGTGTCAGCACATTTTGCTTGGGTCAAAGAAGGACCTTACAGCCCTTTACGTTGCTTGCAAATGTCTCTTTCTTCCTTTAAGAATCACCTTGAAATCCGAACCTCATTTCCAAAAGCATACTTCCTAATAAAAGCAAGTGGATCATATTTAGAGCGGTTGCATACGATCTTCTCAACTAGAGGTGTTCAAAGGGTCGGGTTGGGCTTGTCTTAGCTTAGGATCAGCTTGCGTCAAACCCGGTATGGGACCTGTCAAAGCCCAACTTGGCACTGGCCTAGGTAACGCATGACTTAGAAAGAGGTGGGTCTAAGCTTGGGGTATGAGGGAATTGGGCCTAAGATCGGCATAGCCTAGTTCGGAATTGGGCCAAGCATAGGCCTGCTCGGCCTAGGCTCGGTGATCCCGAACCAAGTAGTTTGTGTCATCCAATCCCAACAGTAAAATTCAAACAAGAAAGAACAGTTTGCTGTGAAAGTTATAAAAAAAGGGGGGGTTTGGTTTATAGTATTGGCTATGTTCGATCCCAATAGTAAAATTCAAATGGGAAACAACAGTATTGGCTAGGTCCGTACTCTTAGCATTTTGATTTAAGGCTTCCTTGGTTTTTTTGCACTTACAATAAGCCCCACTATAAAATATCCTTGAACTCTAAAATAACTGAGAACGTTGCCCAAGTTACTTGCACTCTCCATGAGTAGATTTAGGTTAAGATAGACCTTAATAAAAGTACTAGACCTAAATGCATTACTTGGAGTTTTTCTTGCCACCATGGGAGTCTTTAATAATTACTAGGTCCTAACTTTAAAAGCCATTATGATGCCCCCTTTTAACTTACTTGGGTTGTCTTTAAAGCTTCATGATTCTTGATGCCATCATGGTTCCTCCATACACTCCCATGATGAGTTATATTTTTCTTGGGGTTTCAGATGTTACCCTTTAGTCTTTAAGGTTCAGATTAGCTCTTGAATCTTGACCAACTAGCCATAACTAGCTAAGTTCCCTCCTTAAGAAATTGCACCCTTAAAGATAATTTTATGGTTTTAGGATCCGTGGGTTATGGTTTTCAATCTTTACTTAATCGACTTCTCACAATTATTGCAAGTTCATAGGGTATCACTTGTCTTTCCTTTACTAATAACTTTGGGGATCCTGAAGTTAAATTTTGGCCTTACAAGCCCCCTTACCCCTAGTTGTGGTACTTAGAGAATTCAATCTCACTTTATATGGTAACCCTTGAGTGTACAACAATTTTTGGAATTGAACTGGTCGTGTTCTTCTTAGAGTTGTCCTTCCAATTGGGCATAGAGTAATTTCTTAAACCGTAGGAACAAATCTGATTAACTTAAGGCTCAACTCATACACAACTTACCTACTTTCCCATGCAAGTCACTCTTACCCCTGAGGTACTCCCAATGATCACTTATGACCGTCACAGTTAAATTGGCTTTTATGAAGTGTCAATGCACTGTTGATCCCACAACCATAGATTATCCTATCTTTACCACTCTTAAACTCCTAGGCAAAATCTCAAACCAACCTAAAGGTCTAACCAAAGCTTACCCTTGGAGGTTTTATGGGTTCAACTTACCCCTTACTTCCTTGTGATCCTAGTTTTCTAGGCTAGCTAATCACAACCACATACATAGCAGTTAAACACAAAAACTACTTACCACTGTGTTGTAAACTTAAAGGTACCATTCTTTGTTGTCGGTTCCTTGACTATTTTATTGGTCCAAGTAGGTCACCTTGGTTGCAATTAAGTACTGACGACACTCCCCCAGTAACTAAGGCATTCTCAAACTTGGCCTTGTTCAGGCCTCGACCTTGGGCATTTTTGCCCTTAATGCTTTACCTTCCTCATTTCTATGCACTCGACATGTAGCCCCTTTACTCCAACTCATGTCATTCTTCCTTAGTTCTCCCTTGGGTTTCATGGACTCCAAATTAAATAGTTCTTACTTGAGCTCTTACTTTAGGCCTCAACTTAGCTTGGGTTAAAGATGTTATTCTTTTGGCCCGAGTGCACTTATAGTCCTAGTGCACCTTAGCCCATGCTCCATGGTTTATTGCTCTTTTGGTGTCGATGTCACCCATTGCTCTTGGGTAATGATGGTTTACTTGGCCTTAGTGCACCCTGAGCAACGTAGTGGCCCTTAGCCCTTACCCTTGGGCTCTTCAACCACTCATCAAATTTTATCCTTATCTACATGACCATAAATACTTTATTAACCTAGGTCCTACCCTCAAGGTGTGGATTCCTCCCTTGGTCTCTTTGTATTGGTAGGCTCTAGCACACTTTGATCCTTACCCCTTAAACATTAACCCTGATCTCCCCTCCTTTTGGAGGTTGGGCATGCTCATTGGGCTACTTGGGCCATAGTGCTACTGGGACTGTAAAACCAAACTGCCACCTTCCCTATAGCTAATACCATAAGGCCACTTGGACATTTGATTGGTTTGTTGCTTCAATAGAAGCACCTTATTAAGTTCCCGCCGATATACTTGCAACCAAAGACAGACGACAACTCCAGAAACACTTATAAATAGTACTAATACACTAAGCACAAGGGCACACTTGGATTTTCGTCACTTATTGCCTCTATTAAGACTATTGACCTGTTCTGATACTAAATGTGGTGGAACAGGGTCTCAATGCCTTAAATGCAACCACTAATAGGCTTTTAGAGAATTATGATCTTACTTAGGTTACAATTAGCTAGTTATTACTTGTAAAGTAATTTAAATAATTATGTGCAACTAGTTACTTAGCCTACCCTACATAGAAAATATACATGTGTCATCCTAACTACGCAATAACAAGTAAATAAAACTATAAAAAAAAAACCATGACACCAGTTAATAAAACATAAGTTAAAATAAGCCAAGATGTGAAAATTGTAGTTGCTTTAACTTCAAGTAACAACTATGTGCGTATATCTTAACCTTATATGCACCCAAATGAAACCCTAGTATTATATACACCAGCGGACAGTAATAGAAACAACACTTGGTATGAAAAATGTCATACATACACTAGTGATAACATTATCTACTAAGATCCACCTTTAGCTTTCCACCCGAACAACCCAACTTCAAGTGACAAGTTTCACTTTCCTTGCGTATACTTAGCTTTAAAAGCTAAAAAGATAACACTTTGGTTAGTACCAACATATATTATAAGTATTTGTTAACCACATGGTTTATACTTAGAAAGACCTTCAAAATGAATAAAACTTAGCAATAACAATTGCCCTTCACAAACTGTTATGCCCGACTAACCTTCGAAGAACCTGAACAACACATAAAGGGTGAGTACTTGAAAGTACTCAGTAAGAGATTTGGCACTTACAAGGAAAACATATGCAAGCATGCAAAACAATATATATATATATATATATATATATATATATATATATATATATATATATATATATATATATATATATATATATATATATATATATAACAATTGAGCAATCAAACAACATAACAAACAATAAGCACAAGTAGTTAATAAACAACAATAGCAATGCAATGTAATGCATGGATAGATAGGTGAATGTACATGTTTATGCACTTAGGACTTCCTTATACTCAAAAGTGGTCTTAACTACCGTGAGCTCATACGGTTAGGGTACTTAGATATTGGCCATCGTATCTAATGCTAGCTCTTAATTAAACCTCATAAAGCCTTTTTTATTGGTGCCTTAAGTAAGCCATCGCTTACTTGACCATGCCTACCTTTTACAGGTTACTTAGAGCAAGTTATCATTTGCTTAACTCTTACTTGTATCTTCCTCTTTCTTATTGTGATGGATAATTTAACTTAGTGGCTAAACTTCGCCAAGTTTTCCTAAACTTAACTCAGGTAACTTAGTGAATTTGCTTACCGAGCCCATTGACTTGGGCAGGACCTTTTAGGTATCGCTTGATGCCCAGAGCTACTTGGCTTCTACCCTTGGGTCATCATGGGTCCGGACCCTTCTCAGGTCCTTTTGTAATGCCAAAGGTTCATGGCCTTACCCCTTAGCCAGTGGAGGGCTCATACAATACTTGTTCATTCCTTAGTACCATACTTGTGATTTAAGGTATCTAACTCATCCACTTTTTCATAGCCTTCTAATCATCTGCTTATTACCAACTTATTAATGCATAATTAAATCTTAGAAGCACTTTTGATCCATGTTAGGTCACTATCTAAGTCTTAAGAATTGATTTGGAACACTTAGAAATAAAGAGCAGATTTGTTTTAATTTAAGTCAACTGATTTATTTTTACTTTTACATCTTTTTTTTTAAAACTAATTTTATTTGAAAACTAATATTGTGTAGATGTCATAATCTATTTGAAAGTAAATTTTCATGATATTAAATTTTTATGAATTTTTTTTAATGCTTTCAACTAAAAAAATTCATAAAAATTTAGTGAAATTACAAAAATTATATTTTCAATGAATTATTGTAACTATATAATATTGACTTTTAATTAAAATTAGTTACGGGTGAAAAGGATGTAAGAATAAAAATAAGTCATTTTGGAGTCAATTGACTTAAGTTAAAATAAATTGGGTGAAAGTTGGCATAGTTCAGGCACAATGCTATAGCATTGCATACTTTAATGCGACAACATCATGATTTTATGAAAGTTGCTAAAAATTGTGTGATCGCACCAATATAGTTTGTGCGACTGTATTTCAAATTCTAATAGTTTGCTCTTCCTCTTGAGCTCGATGCAATTGCGTCAAATATTTAATGCAACCACATTAACCCCTGGAGTTACATTTACTCATTTCTTTCTTGGCCAATCTAGCTCCAAATCTTACCCAAACGAGTTCCAATCACTTTTGACTTATTCCAACTCAATCCCAAGTATTCCAACACTACTTATGCATCATTTAATCATATCATAACATAAATCCCTAATCACAAATCCAAGCTAAGCAAGATCTAAAGCAAGGCACACACAAAAGCACCATGTTGTACAATAAAGCTTCTTTTGAGTTCCTAGCCTAAATCCAACAAATTTGGACAACAGGGGCATGAATTTATGACAATTTCTAACCATTTATTGAGCTTAGAATCAAACCAATAGAAGCAAAGAAGGTTATCTTAAGGTTTATGCCCCAAACTTGCAAAACTAAGCTCAAATGCACCAATTTTACGAAAAATGAGCTAAAGGCTTATTGGGATGCCTTTAGGTCCTTCAAATTTCATGAAACTTTGGCCAGTTTGAAAGAAATGTAGATGGAGAGAAATGGAGAAAAGGGAGCTACGAAAATGACAATAAAGGAGATGATGATTAGTGGTGAAAAACCTTGTAAGAAATATCCCAACTACTCCCACTTACACTTGCCATACTTCCACCACCAAATAAGACAAGTTTTAATTTTTTTTTTTTTCCTACCAACCATCTGCTAAGGCTTTTTATAATGCCGCAGCCATTTAACTACAGCAAATTGTCGTAGCAACATCTAAACCGTTAAATTAAAAGGAGTACACACAGCCATTGGATGATATTTGAAAGAGTAACCAGCAACTTACTTATTCCATAATATTGGGGAAAAAAATAAAATTTAAAAAGGTAGACAAAAACAAGGTCCTAGCAATCTAAGGCAAAAATCTTCACAAGCCTGGTAAAGGGGTTTAATTTAATTAGAGAAAGAAGAGTAGTTGAAGGAAAGCTCAGTGACAGTATTGTTGTTGGTAGGCCAAATAATGACGAGCAACAAGGCAAGGAATTAAAAAATGTCAAAAAAGCAAGTTTTCTTTCAAAATTAGTGTTAGGGTAGTATGATTCATTTATGCGTATTGCACTTGTTAGGTTGTTGACAATTATTCATGGGTATAAATGCAATGTCTAAGCAAAAAAGTAGTAGTGATTGATGAAGGAAGTATGAAAAAGGCATTTGAGAAAGGAAAACAATGTTATTTGTCTAAAAAAAAGTTATTATGGAAAGGAAAAAGGCGATTTTGATTAAACGTCTTTGTTGTTTAATTGTCGCCTTTTTAGGGGCAAAGAATGCATTTTAACACCAAAAACACTTTTTAAAAAAAAAACTATGATAAAATGTACTGTGTTAGTTTGTGTTACATGTGATAATGAGGACAAAGTGCAAAGAATGTATAGTGGGGAAAAGGAAGAAGTTTCAAGCTTGAGAAAAAGTAATAGGAATAACCCTTTGATTTTGAACTTCAATAATTGTGGTTCACTTTTAAGGAGTCTATGGTTCAAACTTGGGGCCTGAATGTGAACCATATTACCCCCTAAAAATGAACCGCAATCATTGTGATTCATTTTTAGGAGGTCTGTGGTTCAAAGTTGGGGTCTGAATATGAACTACATTACCCTTTGAATATGAACCGCAATTATTTTGGTTCACCTTTAGGGGATTTATAGCTCAATGTAGGGGCCTGAATGTGAACCACATGACCCTTGAATGTGAACCGCAATCATTGTGATTCACTTTTAGAGAGTCTATGGTTCAAACTTGGGGCCTAAATGTGAACCACATTATCCCCTAAAAGTGAACAGTAATCATTGTGGTTCACTTTTAAGAGTTTACAATTCAAAGTTGGAGCCTAAATGTGAACCACATTACCCATTGAATGTGAACCACAATTATTATGGTTCACTTTTAGGGGGTTTGTGATTCAATACGGGGGCCTAAATATGAACCACATAACCCCTTTATTATGAATCGCAATGATTGTGGTTCACTTTGAGGGAGTCTACGGTTCAAACCTGGGACCTGAATGTGAATCAAGTTACCTCCTAAAAGTGAACAATAATCATTATGGATCATTTTTAGGGGTTTGTAGTTCAAAGCTAAGGCCCTGAATGTGAATCACATTACCCTTTAAATGTGAACCTAATCATTATGGTTTACTTTTAGGGGTTTGCAGTTCAAACCTGGGGCCGGAATATAAACCACATGATCACCTAAAAGTGAACCGGAAGAACCCTATATGTGAACTGCTACCCCGAAAAGTAAACAGCGACACCCCTAAATGTGAACCACGTAGACCTCAATACGAACCGCACTTCCCTTAAATATGAATTGTGCCTCCTCTATGTGAACCACATTAAATTTGAGCTTAGGCCCTACCCAATAAATTAAATTTAACCTACCCTACCCCTCAATTAAATTTACCCTTCATCACATTTAAACTTTTACAACCACCCTACAGTAACTTTATTTTTTCATCATTCGCCCTTTTTCTTCACTCTGTATCACCGTCGTTACCCTTCTTCCCCTTTTCTTTACCTTTGATCTTGCTACCCTTCATCGGTAAACAATGGCCCACAATGATACTGGAGAGCTTGTCAAGGACTTACCATGCGAGTTGAAGCCATTGTTGTGAAAATCAAGAGTTTATCAATTTTACCCTCAAAAACCCGCAAGCGAACGGAATCGTTGTATACTTAGGAGTAATTAAAGGTGTCGTCCCAAGAGAGTTAGTGATTTTATCTAGATTTAAAGATCAAAGTTGCTCAAGCTACCTAACTTAATCAACACAAGAAAAATGACTCTAAAGAAGATGGAAAGTACTAAAGATAGAACTTAGGATCAATGTGACTACCCCTCTAGGATTCATTTCCTACCCAATGCTACTCAATAAAGTTGGTCCTCAAATGTGAAGCTCCATGTGTGGTAAAAAAGATTTCATATCAAAAACCCCTTCCTCAAGATAGGTTTTTGCGCACCCTCCACTAACTTGGGCTTTACTCAAGCTCCAACTTAACTTAAGGTGGTTGAAGAGCTAAACCTTCTTTTAATGCCTAATGTTCACTTATATTATCTCTAATTTAAGTTAACATTATGCCCCTTCCATTCCTCTTTGTCACCCTTAAAACCTTTCTCAAGGATTTAATGGTCTAATGCATTAGACATGGTGGCCAACCATTCATCAAACAAGAAGCTCGATGCAAGGAACAACACAATAGAACTCATCCATAAACGCACAAAACAACTTCATTAAGTAACAAAGGGAGGAAAGTCACCCTAGAAAGGTAAAGAAATCTACTCACGATCCATAGCTAATGTCATCAACAAATCCATAATAACAATGACAACGAAAATCATACAACTCAAACTAGAGAAGAGAAGAAACTCAGAAAACCCCCTCGACGTTTGTACGCTCGAAATCAACAATCCTCTGGTTCCAGTTTCCCAAGAACGCCTCCAAAAAGCTCAATACGCCTCCAGTCGGGTCTAGATCAAAATCAGCCAAGAAGCTCTCTTTTGGACTCTTTCTCTTCTTCTATTTATACCTCTTCTTCATTCCAGCCCTAAAAGGATAAGTATCACCGATCCAAGCCAGCTCATCAGGTGGAAAAATAGTGGGGGACCATCAAAACGCGAGCTTTTGGCAAAACAGAGCATTGCTGGCGACGCGTCGCCAGCATGGGTCGAGTTCTGGCGACGCGTCGCCAGATGACCATCAGGAACTCAGAACACTGCTAACGTGGGCGACGCATCGCCAATTCTGAGTGAATTCTGGCGACGCGGCGCCGACTTTCGTTTTTGCACTTCTTCCACGTCCCTTGTCCAAATGCCGTCCCACTCAAACTTGCTTCTAATGCCCCGTCCGTAACACTCGATCACACCTGTAATGAGCAAAAATACCAAGAAAAACTAAGACAAGGAGGAAAAATCAACACAATTTGACGGTCAAAGTTGTCAAAAGGTCAATACTTTGACCGTGGAATGATGCACTTAACAGCCATCTATGATCAAAAGGCTATCTCTTCACAAGACATACCGGCCAACGATGACTATTTATCTAGATCTAGAATCTCACGTTTCTCACCCTTCGTTTATGACTCTCCTAGCTATAAACTTGTTTGAGAAAGGTAAAGTATTTAAAATTTCATTTGGAACCTTATTTCAAATTTACATAGCAAGAATATGTGAGTTTAGCAAAGTTCACGAAATTCGGAGAAGGTTAAAGCACTAAATGAAGTTCGGGGGCAAATGGCAATTTTGTGTTCCGAATGGTCGGGTGCGGGTCCCAAGTGTTAAAAATGAGTTTTGAAAACCTAAATTTTACTTGTAACCCAAGTTTAATTTAAATAAGTAACATTTGACCAAGTTTGACTAAGGTTATCGAAATGAAGGGGCATTTTGCAACTTTTTAAATACTTTGGTGGCGTGTTGGTTTTGAAGCTTATAAAGCTTGGAAAAGTCAAGGGATGCTGCCATTTCTCACCCAAACCCGAGTTCATCCTTCCTTTCTTGATTTCATCAAGAATTCTAGCTCAAAATCACAAGGTTTTGGTGAAAATTAAAGCTACCAAGGGTGGTTATGCTATAGGAAGCTTGTACCAAGAAGAATTTCATGTTTTGGAGCTTGGAACCATGTTTCCCACCATCTCCTATTTTTGATGTTAGGTAACTTATAATTTCTTGGTGAATTTTTGTTTATTAGTTGATTGGGAGCTTGGGTTTTGATTAGAAGTTAGTAAATGTGTGTTTTGTGCCTTTGGTCTCTTGGAACTAGGAAGAACTTTTTGGAATTTTGGTTCTTGAGGAAAGGTTGATTGATTCTTGCTTGTAAGTTGGAGTTAAGATAAGGGAGTTATGTTTTCAAGCTTGATTAATGCTATTGGAGTGTGTTTTCTTGATAAACTCAAGTAATTTTGACAATAACATTAATTAGAGGGCATAGTTGATCATAGGTAGGCTTATGATAATTGGTTGTGGTTTTTGTAATGTGTTTTACAGGTATGTGAAGTTTAGAGGTTATCCAAGCATGTTTGGTATACTTGGTAAGTCTTCAAAGGTCATAGCAGCAAAATTGAAAAATTTTGGGTATCGTAAGTATTGGCAATGCATCACGCAATACCGGTTACGCATCGCCAATGCCACGAAAATGTATCCGAGTGTTAAAGCTCTGGCGACGCGTCACCATAGTTATTATGGCTAAAATTTTTCAATTTTGCTAAAAGGTTTGAGGGGAGGCCTAAGGGGGTCCTTTGGGTACCTAGGGGTCTAAGTATTTCGAGGGTACTCTGAGACTTCCAAAACTCTTCCAAGATCTAGGAGTTTTATTGAGCTTTTGTGGTTACTCCTGACATAAACAAGAAAAGTAGTTAACAAAGTACCACAACTAGGTATCACTAGCTTAGGTGAAAGGTTTAGTACCATCGGTGACCTTGTCGTGTCGTCGAGCATGAGGTTATGATGTGGAACCTTGTGCACCCAGTGAGTCTTTACGGCCTAGTCTGCAATAGTCTCACCATAGTGCCCTTGTACAACATAAAAGAGTTTTAACTGGTGAATCATCACTGGTTAGGCTAGTAAGCTATACTTATTAGCAGACAAGACTTTGCCTTGTAGTTTAAGGACTAGGTAGATGAAAGGTCTTAAGGGACTGAGACATATGCACATAAGTCTAACCTGATGCTATATGAGCTCATAGCAGATTACATATGTTCACATATGTGTTGTTTATAATAACTTTTTTTGTAGGTAAAATGAAGACCCTTATTGAGAATTCTAAATTCCCACTCCCTAGTTATGTTGTGTAGATTCTAACGTCGTTAGGCTGGATAACCGTTGAGGGTTATTGTGGTAGTTTGTGGTTGTAGGTACCTCGCTTAAGAATCTTGATGATTTTAGTCTATTTGGGTTACTTGTTAATTAAGTAACAGTGCTAACTATAGCGTTTTTCTTGGCTGTAGAGCCTAGCTGCACGTGGACAGGACTTTTGTGATTCACCACTGGAACTTACCTCTAAGGTGGGAGTTAGTTTGAAAAGATCTCAGTCAAAACTTATATATATAATACTCTTAGTTGCCTCCCTTATCTATGATGGAGTTCTAGACTTTAGGGTTGCTATTTGGTAAGGAGCATTAATCTACTTTTGTTGAATGCCCTCACATGGTTGTTATGTATAATATTAATCAAATAAATGTTTATTTTGTATGCTTTGACCATTTGAACCTGTTTTCTATGAAAAGTGTATTGACCAAGTGAAAGTTTTTTTTATATAGTTTTCATTTACTCCGGTCAAAGCATAAAGAGCATGCATTTTGCATATTCTAGGCTAATGAGCTAGTTTTACAGAGTTTTAATTCGTGCAGATATACAGCTAACCAATTGCAACCACCGTAAGACTAATTCTCACAGGTTTCCTGAGCAAGGTTATGGATGACGGTATCACTTCACACCTGATATGTTTGGTTTAAACTCATCAAGTTGTTGTTTTTCCACCAAAGTCATTTTGACATTTTTTTTCTTTTTGCAAATTTGAGCATTTTACTGTGAAACTCAGCTTTCTTGTAGTCTGCAACACACATTCACAATGGTTGAATGTAGAAAAGCAACATTGTTTTAAAAAAATGACAAAATAAAAAGAAAAAGAAAAAGTGACACTAGTTTAAGAAAAATGACAATAGTTTTAAAAAAGCAATTATTTTTGCAATAAAGCAATGGAACTCATGTTTTTGATAGAAAAACGATAAGCTTGTTGTGCTTTTTTTCTTTCTGTTATCACTTTTTCTTTTTATTTTTCACTTTTTTTCCTGGCCACTTTTTTTTACCCTTATTGTCTTTTACTTTCTTTTTTTACATTGTTGCCTTTTACATCTTGTTGTTGCTTTTTGTGTTTCCTTGTCACCTATTTTTGTTTCCTTATCAATAATTCATAACACTATCGGTTACATTGTCATTCTATAGTTTTTTTGTTATTTGTAATGTTGTTGGTTTGGTTCACAATGTTTAAGTAATGATCAAAATAGAGATAGATGTAAGAAACTTAACAATATAGAAGTTATTTATTGGTTCTTGTATTTTTATGTGTATTTTCTTATATCGCCTGGTGATGTGAAGTTCTGAAGTCAGAAGCTGATTCATTATTTGAGTGAGAATTCAGATTACATGTTTATTTTGTTCATCACCTTAATAGGTTATCTGATGCTAACTGATTGTCACCTTTCTATTACTCATAAACGTAATACCTTGTGTGAGAGAAATCTGACTTGGTAAAAAACAAAAGCGAGTTAGTCCAAACAAATATGATTATTCAACATAAAAGAAGATTATATGTCTTTAAAAGTGTTTTGCATGTGTCACTCTTTTCTACATTCTTCTCAAAACCTTAAAAAAATATTTGTGAAATAGATTAATCATAACTACTGACCTGATTCCCTCACAAACACCTTTGTTCTTGTTGATTCACAGTTTCGCCTTTATGATTTTCTTATGCTTTACTTTTACACTTCGTTCTCACATTGTTGCATTAATCTTCTTTAAACTTAGAACTATGAAAGAAGATGAAAAAAGTCTAAAGCTTCCAAACTCCTATTTCCAAACTTCCACAGATCCACCCATGTACCTTCATTGATTGTATTAACTTCTTACCAACAATCATAACTACTGCTCATACATTAATTCCCTTCTCCACTTTAAATCAAGTCCCATACAATAACTCTGATTCCTTTTTCCTTCCACCCACATAGTTTTTGTTCACTTAACACATACTTCTTTTTTCTTTCAGCTTTTTGAATGCTTTTTTTTTTAACTTCTATCTCATATTAACTCTCATTTCCTTTTCTTTCTACCCACTCACCTACTTCTTCTATTATTACATGCTACTCTTTCACACAAACTCTTTAATGCCATTTTTTTTTACTTCTATCTAAATTATTTACCAAAGATATAACCTACTATATTTCCTGAATTTTGTAATATAATATTACATATTATTTCATGTTTTTACTCTTCATTCCCTTCATAAATTAAACTTATAATCTATATATCTGTATATAAAGGTGAAACCTACCAATTCTTCAAGACTAATTCCTTTAGCATTTACTTTATAAGATAAAGAAGAAGCTCACTCATTTTTCAAAACTAATTCTTTTAGCATTTATTTTATAATATATTTGTAGCATTAATTTCAGAATTCATTTATTATAATTAATAGTTAGGTCTTTATATTCCCTTTACTCCAAAATTCACTTATTCCCCTACTTCTTTTACCATTAATTGCATAGTGTGTTTGTATTGTTTAATATCTTAGGCTATCATATAGTTATAACTCATTCTCCAAAACTAATTTTTTTAGCATTTACTTCAGAATACATTTGAAGTATTAATTTCAAGAGAAACCCACCCATTTTCCAAGACTAATTCCTTTAGCATCTACTTCAGAATACATTTGTAGCATTAATTTTAGAATTCATTTGTTGTAATAAATAGTTAGGTCCTTATATGGCTCTCACTCTAAAATTCACCCATTCCACTACTTATTTTTCTAACCTACTCATTCCTCATGACTAATTTCTTTAGCATTTACTTCATAATACATTTGTAACATTTATTTCAGAATTTATATGTTATAATTAATAGTTAGATCTTTATATAGTATTCACTCCAAAATTCACCTATTCCACTATTTATCTTACCATTAATTGCATAGTGTGTTTGTATTATTTAATACCTTAGGCCCCCATATGGTCATAACTTCAAATTTTTAGATTTTGAATTGTAATTCTTTGCTCTTTGTGCTATAGTAGAGAGCCCTTAAAATTTTATTTTATTTTATACATTTTAGTGGTTGAATTTAAATTCTATCCTCTTAGTATATTAAAACATCATTAGCTTTTGTTTTCTTCTTAATGGCTCATTAATATTATTGTCTCTTAATCAATTGTTTTAAATAAATTTCATATCTCTTAGCAATTTAATAGCTTTAATTTCTATTAAAGTCATCTGATTATAATTTTATTCACTTTAATGGTATTAATATTGTCCATCCAACTTTTTCAATACTATTTTCTTTAGTATTAACTTCATAGTACATTTATAACATTAATTTTAAAATTTATTTGTAATAATTAATACTTAAAGTTTTTATATAGCTCTCACTCCAAAAATCACTCATTCACTCATTCACCCTTATATATATGTATAGCTTCTAACAATTACTTTCAACACATACTCAATATTATCAATTTTTCCTTTCATTTCTTCATGTCCTCTCTTTCTATGTATATTTGTTTCTTCACTAATTTATATTTTCAGATTTTCACCAATTCCAAAGATGAGGTAGTTGCCTAAAAATACTGATAGATTTTCTTATTTTTTTTATTGCTTTGTCTTTGAATTTTTACAGTGGATAAATATATTTTTTTATGAATATTTTCTTATTTTTATAGTCTTTTAGTGAAACATGTTATATTAAGAAATTATCTCCTGAAAGGACTGACTGAACTATTCAAATAAAGATGAATTGTTGATGAACTATTTTTAATTTTAAAAAAGGTGACTAATTTATTAGTATCAATTTTATTCTTGTGGATGAGAATGATATTTTTTTTTTCTCTATTTTGCTAAATTTTTCAATTTTTTTTTTCCTTCATACTATAAATAAACATTCATAATTTATTATAGGCTACTATGTTTTCTGTTTACCTATGAAGGGTGTGGCAATTCATAGGTCTATCAAAAAATTTTTGGCATACAAGTTTAAAGAGAAGCTTCATGATGGAGGTATGTATAACTTCAAGAATTTTACTATTGTTTCAAATAAAAAGACTTATCAGATCATAGATACATACCCATTTATGATCCACATTATTCATGCTACACAAATCTATGATGTGAACCATAAATTTCGTGATTTTCTCATACACAAATTTGAGTTTGTTGCTTTCAATCAATTTACCACACACATTGACCAACAAGAACTCCTTGAGGTTTCTCTTAAAGTTTTCAAAAAAATAATCAAATGTTGCATGTACTATCTATATGTTATAATTACCATTTGTTTTTCCCTGCCAGATGTTGTGCGAGTTATTGTAGAAATTGGTACAATTGGGCAAAAAATTGTTCAGGATGATTCAATTGATACCATAACCATTAAATTACAGAACCATTAAATTACAGGATTTAAGGTATTTTTTACACAATAATTTTCAATGTTTTTCCTTCAATCATTTGTGTATGTTTTTATACTAATTTTCATATTTTTTAAATAGCGAAAATAAAATTTTACTTACATTATGGTTAGAGTTTTTTTAATTTTTTTTGGCGAAGAAGGGAGAAAATAAATCAATTTGTGTTGTAAGAGTCATCACTTCTTTGGTCATGAAGACTTTTCAAGGTTTCTAACATATTATATCTTCTCTTATCCATATTTAACTTTATTTATCATTCTACTATAATGTAAACTTATTAACTATATTGTTTTCCTGTATAGATTGACTAAACTTAAGAACTTCAAGATCAAGTAAGATTTACTTAAATCTTCAAATTTATAAGATTGACATTGTAAGGGGTGATTTTATGCAGGTTTCTAAAACCAATTTGTCGGTTTATAGTATATATCTTACATTAATTGATAACTTACTACTTATGATTTTATACCATATATTCGAATGTAGTGCCAAAAATTTGGAGTTCCAAATATGAAGTTTGTTTATTGATGGGAAGAATAATAGCAATGAAAAAAAAAAGAAATAGAAAGCAAGACAAGTTTTATATTACACAACTAGACTACATACACAAACAAATGAAAATATAACTTGCATTCTAACATATTAACCCAATTTCAATTTAAGGAATGATTACCGTGTGATGCATGGGCTGCTCAAGTAGTTACATTCATAACGGAAACATTCGGTTAACCGGTGAAATCATTTCCTAAGTCATTTTTACTTATTTTTCATTTTCTGCTTATGCCGCTATGGCAACTTGCCACAGCAGCAATACAAAATGTTCAACCATCTACCTCAATCGTCTTATTTGTCCCAAGAAAAATTTATTCCCTTGCCCCAAGCCTTTTTATCTCTTTGCCATAAGTGGCACAAAATCTCTAATTTCTTAGTTAGCGCATTTTAGTGCCCTAATTTTCATTATTGGTTCCAATGGTCAGAGTAATTTATGACCTTGACTTATTTGGTCAACATTACTCATACGAACTTAATTTCACCAAAATTACAACCCTTCTTGCCTTAGGTGTCATTTCACACTTAGGAACTCAATACAACCTTACTTAGCTTGCTTTTCTTACTTAATAGGAAACTAATTTAAGGAATTTAAATAAAAATGCTTAAAAATTAAACTTACTTACCTGGTCAAAATAGGTCATTGTCTAGGAAGGCCGTTGCAAATGCGAGTGAACTCATCTAGTCCTTATATCTTCTTCTTCTTAACCCCCCAACCTCGTCCATCATCCACTCCACCTCCATGTGGTTCCTTTGATCCTAGTTGGCAGCATCCTTACCAATTGACATTGCCATAGCTTGCAATTCAATCCAGTGACAATTACTGACCATCTGGCATTCATCTATTGCCTAGACTCATCATTCGACCCATTTCCACTGCCCGTAACTTCAATTTCATCGTCAAAGGACGATCTAAAGTAGAAGAAGAATAGAACCCCTATGGTCCTTTTAAATCTTGTCACAACAACCACGAGATTGGGCAAAATCGAAAATGACTTTCGTGATTTGGCAAATTCAAAGGGAGAGGTCAAGGCAGAAGGCTGAGGCAGGGGAACCAATGGACGAATTAATGAAGTAGTTGATGAAAAACGTGATCAAGGAGTGTTGGAAGTTGATAGATTGTCGAGCCAGTGTTAGATTTGTCTTGTTTTATTTTCCTATTGTTTTTTTGGAGCATGTTTTGGATGAAAGTTTGGTTTGGTTGTCATGGGCAATGTGTATGTTTTTTGTGTCTTGATATGGTTCCTTGCATTGGTTAGGCTTGCATCTTTTACTCAGAATGCTCTATTTTTTGTATGGTAGATTATTATTGTCTGGTTTTCATTTGGGCCTTAGTTTTTTTTTGTATCTTTTGGTTTGCATAAAAAATATTCTCTTTCAAAAAAAAAAAAAACAAGACCCACAAATGATTTTGACGATCTAAGGTTTCATCAAAGGATGGTCTTTTCTAGGGTTTGGTTGAGATTTTGAGATATGGATGATGGGAGGTGAGACGGACATGGAGAACACAGATTGATAGGTTGAGATGAAGGCAAAAATAGAGAAGTGAACAACAACGACAAGTGTAATTTAGGAGAGATTGATAGATGGAGAGAAAGGATAAAGCTGGAAACTTTGTATAAAAAAATAGAAGCCTAAAAGACTCTATGCTAAACTAAAATGGTGCAAATAATGCGGATAAAATACATACTCTTAGGACTCATAGTTGATATGTAGGAAAACTTTAGACTAAAATAGAAAAGCAAGTTGAGTTTAGGACTTGTATAACAACTCGAAAACATTTAAGACACTTGTAGAAAATTCGTTAACTTTTAGGACCATTTTTGCAGTTAACCCGCGAAAAATAAACCTAAAGCCCAAAGCCCGTGTTCCTGTCTGTCAGCATCAGGCGGTCGGGCAGCAAATACTGGCACTGGTTCATCTGCTTCAATTCAGGGCGGGAAAATACACAAGGAAGGGCGAACGAACGGAGAAAGGAAGTAACTGACGAAGATGAAGGAGAGATCTGAATGGGTGGATGAGAGGTACTCCCAATGGAAGTCTATGGTTCCTGTTCTCTATGATTGGCTCGCTAACCACAACCTCGTTTGGCCCTCGCTCTCTTGCCGGTTCGTTCCCTTTCTCGCTCTCTTCGCCGTTAGGGTTTCCCGTTTACTTCTTCTCTTCGTCTAGTTTTAGTGATGGATTTCTTGTCTTAGTGTCCTTGTTTCCCTTTGGCTGTTCGCCTCTAGGTCGCATTTCTTCAGATTCTCGCGTTATCTTTATGTGCGGTTTAGTTGTTCTTACTTATTTTTCTGGACTTAGTATGAGAATTGTAGTGATTTCCTATATTCGGCGCTATTTAGTGAAAAAAAATATACATGAGTTTTGTGTTTCGATGTTGGGTAAATTGGCAATGAAATATTGGGTTGTTTCTATTTAGTGGCTGTTAATTCTAGTATTTTTTTTGTGGGCAGCTGGGGTCCGAAGCTGGAGCAGGCTACCTATAAGAGTCGTCAACGCCTGTATCTTTCTGAACAGGTGAAACATGAAAGTCTGAGTAGGGTTCATTCTAAAACATCTGCTCATATTTTTGCTACTAGGTTTTGTGAGCCGGATTTGTTGAACTAGAAAACACTTGTTCCACAGGATAGTTATGTTACTCAGGTCAAAGTAATGGGAAATGTTATGAATCTGATCCATCCAGATAAATAGCCCCCCTGAATTGCTAGAGCCCCACACGCCAAGTACCAACTAGATTTGTCCGTAACTGCTTTGAGTTAGAGACTGAGGAGAGCATTACCTGAAGTAATTTTAAGTTCATTATGTGGAGCCTTATTTGAAAGGGATGATAAGTTAATTACAAATTTGGTGTTAATTAGGAAATAAACTTTGGGTAGATTTACTAAGTTTCTTAGTTGGTTTCGAATGCAATATCGTTTTCACTTTCTTTTATGCTGCTGGGTTAGCGAGAGTTCAAAATATATGAGGCTTATGGAATTGAATCTTTGGCCATTCTAATCAATGGATATCAATTGCTGGCACACATAAAGATGTACACCGTTTTAGGTTTTTTTCATGATAAGAAAGGAAAACATATATGCTCGATAAGTGGCATACTGTTAAACTTTCTCTACTTTGTTTGTGAGAACTGGGGTTGCTAACAACACTGTTGACGTCTCTATATTAGTTTCTAATTGAAACAACATATTTGTCTCTCTACATGGTTATAGCATGCACTATCTCCTGGGATCATCCCTTAATCCATGCTGTAATCTTTTAATTATGTCTCTCTGGAAGCAGACTGATGGCAGTGTTCCTAATACGCTAGTCATAGCAAATTGTGAGGTTGTTAAACCAAGAGTAGCAGCTGCAGAGCACATATCACAGGTTATGGGATTTAGTTGAGTATTTACTTTCTTTCATTTTAGATTCTCCTTTCTCTTGGCTTTTATTTTCATCACATCTTGATTATCTCCTTCATTTAGGAGCCTTGTGGTTCAAATATTCATTGAACATTTAATTTTCCAGTTCAATGAAGAAGCACGCTCTCCATTCGTGAAGAAGTACAAGACCATTATACATCCTGGTGAGGTATCGACTTTTCTTTTCCTCTCTTTCTCCCCCTCCCTCCCTCCCTCTTTAAACTGTTTCTTATTTATCTTTGCCTGGCAAACTTACAAGTTTGAGTAGTTCCCAAGTAACTATACTGACATAGGTTATTTGAATTTGAAAATGATCCCAAAAGTATGAAATCTTAAGCTTTAAAGCAAGCATTATTCTGACAGTGAGATGCAAGGAAAGATTGGCCTCTATTTTTATGGAATTGAGTTTTTGTCAATCATTCATTGATGGTGAGGTACAAGCTCTTTTCTCCAAGTTGTATTTATAAATTTGAATCAGAGTGGAGTTTTAAATCCTTGCAGTTAATGCATACAAAAACATATCTTTGTTTTAATGCATACAAACAAGTGTTTTCGTCAGCGTTTTAATTGCTGCAGAAGAATGTTTTTTGAAGATCTTCAAAGTGCTTTGGGTCCTATTTTGCAGGTGAATAGAATTAGAGAACTCCCTCAAAACAGCAAGATAGTAGCAACACACACGGACAGTCCAAATGTGAGAATTCAATTTGCAAGCCCTTTTTTCACATCCTGATTTAGAATAACTAGTTCAATTCTTGTAATTACAAATTGTAAGGATGCAAGTTGCTTGAATTTCTAAAATAGGTTCTCATTTGGGATGTTGAGGCTCAGCCAAACCGTCATGCAGTCTTAGGAGCTACAGAATCCCGTCCTGATTTGGTATGTATTGTGATGAAAATTAGTTTCCATCTAATTTTTTTTTTCCTAATAGCTGTATGGATAAATGATTTTTGGTGATTTCCAAAAGTCTGCCTATCATGTGATAGGAAAATGTCATATTGATTTTCAGAATATCTTAATTTCTTATGCATTTTGAGCTTCTGACAATAAAATATCTATCATCCTGTAGATATTGACAGGTCACCAGGATGATGCTGAATTTGCTCTGGCTACGTGCCCAACTGAGCCCTTTGTTCTCTCTGGAGGTTCAAATTGTTGTTAATTTACAGATGAATGGTCAATTGTAAATTGCTCAGGATAGTTGTTTGTTTTTTAGGCTTTTAGCTCAGTTAAATTACAATATCTTGAAGATTGGTTACATGCTCAAATAGTTTTCTTTTAAACTTCATGTGGTTTATTAGTATAGTCTTTTTCTTTATCAGTAGTTTGAGATGATAATTTAAGCTTTTAATCTCCTGCTGTGTGGATTGAACATCTTATACACTTGCAAAGCTGAAAAGATTATATCAACTCACATCAAAGACTTCACGTACTGGAACAATTGGCTAATTCTTGTATCATTCTTTTTTTTTTAATTACTAGTTCTATCAATTTCTTCAAGGGGTTGTTAATGATTATAAATGTATCCCTTGCTCCTGATTATATCAACTTTTTTATTACCGTTCTTGTTATGTTGCTGTGTCTTGTCCTTTTCCAGTTAAACTTTCCGTGTTGACCAGATAGACTATTTTGGCAGGAAAAGACAAATCAGTTGTTTTATGGAGCATTCATGATCATATCTCGACTCTGGCAGCTGACTCAGCACCTATGAAGTCTCCAGCATCTGGTGGCACAAATAGCAAGCCGACATACAAGAGTGGAGGAGGTAATGATAAATTAGTAGATAGTTGTTCTGTTGGGCCTCGAGGCATCTACAATGGACATGAAGATACTGTTGAAGATGTACAGTTCTGCCCGTCAAGGTAAAGGTTTTGACTCCTGTTTATTTGTTTCCTTTTATGTATTTACAGGGTCATGATTAGGTTTCACCATAAAACTTTTGAAACATTGTACTTGTAATTGCATTTCACCTAGATGCATGATCCAAGTGGTTATAAAGAAAGCCTATGACTTAGTGGATTGGACCTTCTCGGAAGATGCTCTTAGTACTTTTGATTTCCCTGAGCCTTTTATGCATTTGATTATTAAAAAAGATCATGATTAGGGTTTCACAGTAGAACTTGTTATACTGCATGCATTTTGAATGGGTTAGAAGTAGGGATGGCAAAACCTGATAAGAGCAGGAAGACTGATTACAACCCAACCCAACCCAATCCAAGTTATCCAACCCAAGCTGATCAAGAAAGTGACTAGAAATCAGATGTGTCTCAAAAAGCATTCAATTCTCAAACTTCCAAATTGCAAAACCAGAAAATGAATGACTATATGTGTGGTGATCTAAAGCATGACATGAATGAGTTAGGAAACTATTAAATTAGAAATGAAGCAAGACCAAGGTAACTTGACCATCTAAATAGAACTATAGAATTGAACTGATAACCACTGTTTTTCAATGCCTAAATGATCCAACACCCAAACTACCTAGCACTTACTAAAACATCCTATCATTCTTACAACTCTGGTGCTGGCCTTCGGAGGCCTAGTGTTATTGCGTTGGGGTGCATGCCTAGGCACTAACCTTCCTTTTTTTGTTCTTCAACTTCAAAAAAACTTCTTATGCCTCAGTCCATTTGGAAAAATGCGCCATTGCCTATAATGATGTATGAAAAGGATATTTTATCCATATCGTCTTCTCACCAACTAGCAAATTAGAGAAAAAAAGAAAAGAAAAGAAAGGAAAGAAAAAGGTTTAATTTTAGTGAATTTAAGGGTTTTTATTTCAATTCTGGAAAGTAGCAACATGCTACTCGATGTAGCTTTCAATTAAGTTGACTTTTAGAACTTCAGCCATGTGGTACAGCCATCTGAATGCGTCCCAAAATTTCATCCGCTTTTTTTGTGCTGGGTATACTTGAGAAGTTTGATTTTACCTCTCTGGGTGACACACCCCTTTTTCGCTTAAGTGCTTTGCTGCAACAATTTCCCACTACCAAAAGGGAGGGACTAGAAAGTGACTAGTTAATTTAAAATTGTAATCTTCAGGGAATTTGTGGCAAAGAGAGTTTAGTTAGGTTCATTTCTTATGGATGCTTTTGAATCTGCAGTCCCTCTGAGCTAAGGGCATATGCTTATTTACCATTTTTCCTGAAATTGAGTTCCAATTAGTAATTGTATGGACCCTCCATTTAATATGCATGCACTTGGTCTAAAGATGCTGTTTGCCATGCTTAGGAAGAGACAAGAGGCCCATTCTTCCTCATTAAACCTTTTTGGTTCAAGTTGCACCCTTTAAAGTTACACTTTAGTCCTTCTACTTTATTAATCAAGTATTTGTTCTTGTTATTCCTAGACGTTGTTTATCATCCAAGATACAAACCAATTAACATCAAGGCTTTGTTCGGAATAGGTAAAAATGAACTAAAAAATTCAAAATTGAATGGATTAATTTGAAATTGATGTGAGTGGCTATTTTGAATTAATTAGATTAAAAGTCATTTTTAGCTTCGGCAAATAGAGCCTAAAATCATTCACTCCCAGAATTAAAATGCTTACTTCCTACACTACACTTATTAATCCATAACAGCAGAAGAACTAAATTTGATGTATAATTTATGATTAACTTCTATTACTCATAAGTCTACTAATTACTAAATTAACTAACCTCCTAATTCAAGGTGTGACATAACTACAGTGTCAATTATTGATTTGACCATGAAAATGAAATCTTAGGCTCGATTTGCTTCTAATGTCTTCAATTATGGTTACTTTGGTAGAATTTAGTTAATTTACTTTATTTGTAACATTGGAACATACATGTGAGATTATAAAACCCCTTTGAGATTGAGAAATGCTGCAGTATAATCATAGATAAACTAAAGCAAAGTATCAATCATAAGTTCAAATGGGAGTTCAGAGACCTCAAAATCATTACCTAAAGTCCTGTGATATTGATCAAGCCCTGGTGCACTGTAGTTCTACCACTGCCTCTTTCTTTCTATTCTACTGAGAGGAAATGAAGCCTCATTTCAGTAACTAATTTTTTGCATAACAAGAAAAACAAATGGTTTCTTTGTGAGGTAATCCTGGCTAAATTTGAAGTCTGGCTAGTTGAGGAAGAAGGATGAGTGAGGGAAGATGTGAATGAATAGCCACTCCACTCACCCACTGAAGACTATCGGGTCAACAATCTGCTAGTGTGAGTCAAATCCCAGGTTTGGGGTCAGAATTCTAGTTGACTAAGCAATCTGGTCCAAGACCTAACAAAAGTTCAGTTTGGTTTGTTAACTCAAACAGTTGAGTCAGTAACTGAACTCAACTTTCAATTAAGGCACTATATTTCTTCAAATGCCCAAGTCAGGACTCAGGCTACCTTTGTGATTATGCTGCAGCTCTCGAGGGAAGACCACTACAGGTTTCTAGAGGACCGAAACTCCTTTCCCTACAGAAGTATTCCCAACTTTGGTCAATCAAACTGGTTTACATTACTTACCTTTCAATGTCTTGTATATCATCTAAGGTAGGCAATTTATATGAAGGGCAACACCAAGCAATACAGAAATGCAACATAGAGATGTTACATCAATCATTAGAGTAATGGTAGATATTGATGATGATACCCCTTAGGCTCAAGCTAGAGGTTTGAATAATAGGAACTCTCTCAAATGTATAATGAAGAAATTTTAGGCCTGAAACCCACAGACACCATGTAAAATTTCATAATAAAACACCGAATAAAATTTTCTCAAGTTTACAAATTTTAATGCTGCCACATAATCATTTTTTGTATTATTTTACCTTTCATTTCTGCATCTTTGTGCATGTATGATGCTGTATGAGTGGTGTCTCAGTATTTTATATCTAATAGATAATTTTGAAGATCACATATTGATGTTATTAATTTTGGACAAAATTTAAAACTTGTTCTATCCATTTGGGGATGAAAGGAGACTGAAATAAAGATATTAAGAGATGGGAGGAAGCAAATAAGGAATACATGGTTTACTTGATTGATTCCCTTCACTGGACCAGATGATATGCAGTGGTCCATATTTGTAACAGTTTTGGGATAACTTGTATGTAAACTCATATTTGAAAGAGTGGAGAATAAATAAAACTCATTGACTATCATGTCAATTATTTCAGTCGCATTAATTTATGGTTGATTAAATCTTGGTCTTGATTTGCTTGTTTTATAATGTCTTCAATTGTGGAAAAATTGCATTTTGCAACCAAATTTTTGGTAATGCAACTGCTCACCAGTTGGAGAACTGCAATAATCCAATTCAAACCCAATCCTAACAACTGATTTGCCTTTTCCAGCTAGATATGGCGGACTCAAATTTTGTGGTGTCAACTTTCACATTAAACATTGAGCTTTTCTCCATCTATGCATTCTCAATGAGAGATCATATAAGCAGCTTCCATTTTTCTTGTTTTGGTACTTTTTTTTGTCTCAAATAAATGAGATGCAATTTCTAGTTTCTTATTCATCCTTCATATTTAGTCCCCAGGAATTCTGTAGCGTAGGTGATGATTCTTGCCTTATACTCTGGGATTCAAGAGCTGGCTCATCTCCAGTTGTCAAGGTTCTTTTTCTTCTCAATATGGCTTTCTTTCATACCATTGACTGTGTTCACATACTTTCTGATGTTCGTTTGATTACTTTTATCATGTCATGTTTGGTCATGGCCATAATTTTTCTTTTCCAACTTTAATGCTTTCTCTGTCCCATAATGTTTCACTTATTGACTTTTTGAAATTAAGTTGACCCATTTTTTCTTGTATCAATTGTTTTGAATTTTTTTTTCTGAAAAATACTATTTGGAAACTAAAATTTTTGGTCTATCATTTGCATCTGAGTTTATATGCTTATTTTTCATTTACAAAAAGATATACATAATCAAACTCAATTTTAAAAAGTCAAAGTGACAAACGTTACGGGTCGGAGGTAGTATGTCTTTTGAACTTTTGTTGCCTACTTTGCAGATCGATAAAGCTCACAGTTCAGATATTCATTGTGTGGATTGGAATCTCCATGATATGAATCTTATTTTGACAGGGTATTCATATTTCTTGGCTTGTTTTTCATTTTTGTTGTTTCGTGATTGTTCACTTTTGTAATTTCTGAATCTCAGTTAATTTGAGACACATGAACTCTAATTATTTTTGTTCACGTATTTGCATTTTGCTCAGGTCTGCAGACAACAGTGTCCACATGTTTGACCGCCGTAAGCTTACTTCTGATGGGGTTGGATCTCCTGTTCATAAATTTGAGGGTCACAGTGCTGCAGTCCTTTGTGTACAGGTTTCAAACATTCAGCCAACTAAAAATTTTTGACTTTGCGTTCTGTATTTATGCCTCAAAACTTTCAACTGCCTTTTTGTTTATTTATTTAAGCAAAGCTGTGTGTGCTTTTGCTTCATATATTTAAAGCTTATACATCAAATACTGAAGTGATGTTGACTCTATTTAAATGAAATATAGCATCTGCATTGGATATGTAATGATTTTTGAATGTGAATGTTAAATCTTCAAAGTCCCTTGTACAGGATGTACCCAAAAAAGTCCTTTGCATAGAAGTGTTCATGCAGATACTATATAATTTTTGCAGCATTTTTGCCAAAACTTCATTTTCTTTTGAACTGCATTTAGGCTTTAGATGGAATGATTTGAATTAGTTCATTTTTTATGATGACAAATATATCTGTGCCGTTACAGTGGTCTCCAGACAAGTCATCAGTCTTTGGAAGTTCTGCTGAGGACGGTATCTTAAACATATGGGACCATGAGAAGGTATGAAACTGAATGCTATGCAGATGGCTCTGCTATTCCTCACCGGACCTCTTATCTCTCTCTCTCTCTCTTTCTAATTTTTGGCAAGATGGAATATCAGTTTCATGTTTGGTAGATAAGATATTCTCTTTAATTGCTACAAAACAACTCTCGAACAAAATAATCTGGGCATACCATGCCCTGGGAATCCAGGAAACGTTAGTTCTTTGTTGGTAAGACCTTTGGCAGCAAAATAGAAGAATCGTGGCATTATAGGGAATCTTATTGGCTATAATATATATTTAGTACACTATCAGTAGAAGAAACGGTTTAGAAATCCAAGATCATACTGAATAGATTTTGGGGTGAGGGAGGAGGGAAAAAGGCAAGCTTTTGCCTGATTTAAAAAACAAGGGATGATTACAATTTGCCCCTTGAGGCTTAGGTGTAATTACACTTTGCTCCCTACTGTTTCCGAAAACATATACTTTGCCCCCTGTCTTTTTAATACAGTCCGATAGTAACTTCTGAAATCTTAATTTAGACATTACAGTAGCCATTTTCCAGTAATTTCAATTTGTATGGTATGTTTTTTTATAGTTAATGCACATTTTAAATTATCAGTTTTTTTTTCTTCCTGTATTTCTTCATGTTTCCAAAACAGTATTTTTTAAATTTCAATTAATTATAAAAAAATACTATACATATTGAAATTCCTTAAAGATGACAAACGTACAGTCTAAATTAAGATTTTAGAAGTTGCTGTTGGACTGTATTAAAAAGGTAAGGGGTAAAGTGTATATTTTTTAAATAGAAGAGGTAAAGTGTAATTTCATTATTTCACCTAAACCTCAAGGGGCAAATTGTAATTATCCCTAAAAGCAATTGTACTTGAAACCTTGGGTTTTTAAATAATGAGTGCTAATCTTAAAAAAAGTAGACAGATGGGAAAACATCATTGACTATTCTGTTCTTGAATTGCAATGAGTCTACCAACTAAACTGTATGATATATAGTTTTTGGTAAGAAACTAAACTCTGCATAACATAGACTCATTTGATATTACTGATACTTAGATAACTTTGTGGTTAGAGGTAAATTAGTAGCAAACTAGATGAAAAAACAGTAATTGAAAAAAAAAAGGAAATAGAAAAAGAAGCAGGAATTGAGTGGCTTTGACAAATGAAATGAAGTTATTAGTTTGTGGAGTGCTTCTGCTTTCCCCAATTGGTGATTTTCATTTTTATCTTAACCTTGTTGAATTTGTAAGTGAAACTGATTCTCTATTTTTAAAATTCTGAACGTGAATCGTCGACTATTGAGGTGCAAAATCAATTTCATTTCAGTTTAAGAGAATCACTGTGCAATGTGTAAGGGTGTTGGGCAAATTCTCATAACTACGCTATGGGACCATGGTTCTTTTTGCTGGAAAATGCGTAAAAGAACAAAATGAAGAGACAATTTTCTGCATCAAGGATCCCTTTCCTTTGTTCCCATGGCCAGACTTTTCTGCAGGACAGTATCATGTTATGGAGGCACTTTCAAGTCATTACTATTCCTATCAGTTTCTTTTTAACTCGAAGTATTCTTGTTCATTTTCCAGTTGTAACTCAGGAGTGGACCAGAGATATTTGTTTGGTTCAATTTTCCCACCTTTACCCTTTTCTTTCTTCCAATTAGGGCTGAAAATAGCCAAGTCAAGCCGAGTAGTAGATTGATCATGTTCAGCTTGAAATATGCATCGAGCTTGATATTTTGTTTATGTTTGGATTTAAAAGAATATGGACAAGCCATGAATGAGCTTTTAACCATAGAGCTCGAGCTGTTCGCTTAAATTAAGCAAAAAAGCTAAAATCGAGTCAAACTGAGCCGAGTAATAAGTAAATTGAGCTTTGTTTGAATTTCGTATTGGAATTAAAATTTTGTCTAGGCTGGACTTGATAATAGTTTGAGCAAGCCACGTATGAGGTCTAAACTGAGCTGAACTTGAGCTCATTTTTTATGCCCACTTTGAATGGCTTTAAGTAGTTATTTTCTGACTTTTTTTTCTCGGTTTTTTGGAAAAATCAGTTTGATTGAAAATAAGGTGACCCCTTCCTGTTAATGAGTTATGGTTTTCAATCTTATCTTTCCCAGAAAGATAATGCAACATGCTGTCAGCTTCTTTGTTCGATATATAAAAATTATTGTTATTCATGTACCTGTCGTGAGATTATGCTTCTTCTTCCTCTTCCTCTTCCTTTGACAGTGTGCATACTGTGGTTCTGAGAAAATATTACATTACTTGTACCATATGCTTTAATATTTTCACTATTTCTCAGGTGGGGCAAATAGAAGAGACTACTGGGTCTAACTTGCAAAGTTCTCCTCCTGGCCTCTTCTTCAGACATGCTGGACATAGGTATGTATCTCTCTGTCTCTCTATCAGAGAAAACTGCTAAACTTTAACTAAACCTCCAAATTCAGTAACACAGAACTTCCAGGTTTTCCCCAAGAAGCTTCAGTAAGCCAGCTTCATATTTTACAACCAGTATAGCTCTTGTTTCTTTCAAAAACTGGCTTAGAATGACTGATCTTTTTCTTGAAGATCTAAGATTCCCTTCTTGTGGGATAAAGTAGATGGTGGCTGCCAAACTGATCTCCTAGTGGTAGCTTTTTAAGTTTTTACTTCTAGCCAACTGCCTGAACCGATAAAAGAACTTCTAATGGTGGAACATGTGGTTCTTCATATGCATGTTCTTCATGACCCAAGGCTAAAAACAGTGGGAGAAAAGTTAAAATTTGAGAAGACAAGAACTTCAGTTTTGGTATTAACTTGAAGCAAGCAGCATGTCATCTTGCCGTAGGTTCAACTGAGAAATCTTACTCTTTACTGGAAGCTTGTCCTGCATGGCAGGCCACTGCAGAAAGTACAAGAGTGATTAGGCACATGCAGTGATGCAGACTCTGTAAACCACCTTTAATAAAATCAACTAATACTGACTGCAATGTTCGGAAATTTGATAATATCTAGGTAAATTTTTTAATTGGGAAGCCTAATGCAATCCCATGGAAAGGTCAATTGAGTCTTTAATGTATTGTCTTCAGACCAGGAATCCATAGCGCTAGCGTATCTGCTGAAACTCCACACTGCAGTCTTTCTTATATGGTTAATTATTTACTAAAATATTACTTCCTCTGTCTCAAATTCTTTGTATCATTCACTTTTCAGCAATTAATTTATAATTTTTTATTTTTAATATTTTAGTATATAAATGAAAAACCTTTATATATGAATGATAAATCAAGACTTATAGTTTCTAAATACTTCCTCTGTACCATATTATTTGAAACACTCACTTTTTAGCAATTAATTTATGATTTTTTATTTTCAATTTTTAGTATATAAATAAAAAAAAATTTGTATATAAATGATAAATAAAAACCTATAGTTTCCAAATATGTTTTTTTAAAATTTTTTCTAACAACCAATAATATAAATAAATTCAAGTTAAACTATAGCCAAAAGTCAACTGTTTCAAATAATATGGGACGAAGGGAGTATATTTTTTCTAATTTTTTTCCAACAAATAATAATATGAATAAATTTAAGTCAAGCTATTCGAAAAAGTCAAATGGGGCAAAGATAGTGGGATGGAAGGGGTTTCTCTTAAGATCATAAATGTCAATTTAAGATTGTTTATCTTATGTGGCTAATGTTGCCCTTTTACTTTTTGTTACTGGAGAGTTCAGTTGGACTTTTGGGACTTAGATATTAGCTCCGACTGCGTAGTTGGATCTTTTGCTTTAACTCGACTGTGCCCTACTTATATAAGAGTGAAGTATTTGTGCCCAGAGTAATTATGTATTTATACATTGCAGAGATAAGGTGGTTGACTTCCACTGGAATGCATCCGATCCATGGACAATCGTCAGTGTCTCAGATGATTGTGATATTACCGGTGGTGGTGGTACTCTACAGGTAAAAGTCCTAAATTATTTCGGTTCCAAAGATTTAACACAAAATATAGGTGGTTAAAGTGCTGGTGACTAATACCCTAATTCAAATTGCACTATTAGACACTTGGATTTGTGTCAGCAGTGTCTTTTTCCTTCTCTCTTCTTAACCTTTGAGTTAGTCTTTGGAATCACAGGAGCCTTCATTTACCGTCCTTATAGGGTTTCAGAAGACGTGCCAAAAAAAAAAATTAAATAAACACACACACACACGGAGAGAGAGAGAGATGTTTCCATTGTAAGCAAAATGGTCTAAGTGAGACGATATTTTGAATCAAACTAACCAATGGTACTCCTTTACCATTGTATTTTGAATCAAAATTACCGAGATGATGATCTTGGTCCCATATTCAAGGGAAGGTACACGATTTTAGAATCCATATTGTTTCGTTACATATTGGAAGCATTCAGCCAACAAGTATAGTAAGTATCCAGGGGCCAATTTTTATTTTGCTAGGCTCAGAAAATAATGAGAAACCAAAATTTATGTTTGTGCAGTGTGTTGCCCATAATAGGCATGCCATATCCTTCGAGCTCTAAACCAAACCTTGGAACTTTCTGGTGCAGATATGGCGGATGATCGATTTGATATATCGGCCCCGAGACGAAGTCCTAGCTGAGTTGGATAAATACAGGTCTCAGATATTTCCAGGCGAGAAAAACCAGTGATATTGTGTTTGCTTTCTGATGCTCACTTGTTTGAACTGATGCCAGCATCTAGTCTTCTGCTGGACACCGACTTGTTAGCCTAGAGTTTGTTGTCTAATGTTGCCCTTCAATTGCACATTTTCTTTTGCTGGTTAATCTCGGCGGTGTTCCCTTAAATGGGTGGTCTTTGCTGGACATCAACTTGTTAACCTGGAATTTGTTGTCAAATGTTTCTCTTCAAATATGCATTTTCTTTTACAAGTCACTCTTTACACATGTATATAGTTAGTTGGGTTACCCATCACGGTAAAAGGAAAAGGTACTAATTGTCTGCGACACAAAAATGTGTAAATGGAGAAAAGCAATGAGTAAAATTGAACCAGTACAATTGATTTGACTTAAATTTGGTTTGAGTTTGTTCATATTATTTTTTTTAGAAAGAAATTTTATTTTTAAAAAATATATTTAGAACTATAGGACTTTATTTATTATTTATATTTAAAGATTTTTTTATTTATATAATAAAATATTGAAAATTAAAAAAATTATATATTAGTTGTAATGAATAGTGAATATTGCAAAGAGCTTGGGGTGAGAGTAGCATTTAAAGTTTTGAAAGGAGAATTGGTGCATTTTTTTAACCTTTGAAGAAAACAACTTATTAGCTCAGATACCAAATGGTTCAGAGGTAGCCAGTGATTTTTGAAAACTAATCTTTGAAAATCAAAACCATTTAAAGAAAGCTTTGGTTTTTTACAAAATAGCCTTAGAGATAATACAGCCTGAGAATCACACAAAAGACTTAAGTCATAGCCTTCACAAATTCTTAAAAGGGGCTCCAAGCAACTAGGTCAAATAAACATTCTCAAGGGCACAACAACATCTCTCAAACTCTGGTTTTTGCCATGAAAAATCATCACCGGACTATTTGGACATTTTATCAGGGATTGAAGAACATGTTTACAAATATTATGATTGAAGACAAATGAAAACTCTCGGGGATTTAATTCTATAAGTCACCATTTGTCTTTAAGCTTGATAGATATAAACTTGAAGATCTTGATTCTAAGAGGATCCATAAAGCAGTAACTTAGAATATTGGAGGAAGTTGTAAAGCTAAAAATTCTACCTCACCCTCTCACTAGAAAGAACTTAGAGAGTCATGGGGGTATATGAGGGATACAAACAAACGAGATTATATAAGTGCTTGTGTCACAAAGTATAAATAGGATAAAAAGTAATCGGCCACTAACTGGGTACTAAAGGAAAAGTAAAAGATGCCATTATACAAAAGCAAAATTATTAAAGCTTCTGATGCATGCTTTGTCGGAGGGATAAAGACATCCATGATGTGGACATCTGAATCAACGGATAATTATGGAGAATTTCCTCGGTGAAGGTTCACATGCTCATTTTCTGAATCATAGCTGAATAGGGTCCTTTCAAAGTCATTATCACCTTGGTTTTCTTGCCAAAAGTATAGGTCATTGAGCATATGCCAATGACCACAGTCGAAGTCATAGTCACAGTCTGGCTAAGTAAATTCTTTTCTGATTTGTGTGAGAGGTGGTTCTTCTATGATTGTCTTAGGAGGAGTTGGAGATGGAGTAGGACAATTAATCTGATTTAGAGTTTTTTCTACTATTTCTCTGATCTCTTTTGCTTGCTTGAATCTGTGATGTTCATCATAACACCGGAGAACTTCATGAATCATTTCTTGGTAATCTACTGGGCAAGATGGCCAATTAGGTGTATCATGAGGCCATACTTCCATAAAAAAATATAGTATGATTATACTGGTATGCTTTTTCCAGGAATTATCTGTATTCATGCAGGCGATGCCAAGACAGATGAGTAAAGTCTAAGTTTAAATCTTTATGGTGGTAATAGGTCGGCCTAGGTAAAAAACTAAGACCAATAAAAGTTTTGGGAAGGGTAATGGGATGGTGAAATAAATATATTACATGAGCTGTCCCATATAATAAGAAGAGTTATGGGGGGAAATAATATTTAACTGAAGGTGGACTCGGGAGGTTGAGATAGAAGCATTTAGAGCTTTTGTAGGAGGATTGAAGTGATTTAATCCAAGTGGAGAGTGGATCAAACTAAGTAAGAAAGTAAACAAGTCGGAAGACTGGAAATCATCACAAAAATTTTTACAAAAAAAAAAAAGTTGTTGGAGTTGAGGAATATTAAAAACGATACCTATAGTATGAATAGAACATAGGTACCAAGGAAAACAAAGGGCTAGAGGAGGAAACTTAAAAATATATGGGATGGAAAACAAATGGGCAAAGGAATATTTAGGGTGGATTCCTACAGGCTTAATAGGATAATTTTCAAAACCATATTTTTCAATAAGGCAACAATGATAGTGAAAAACTCTATGGCATTGATTAAAGGTAAAAGATTGATGTTTATGCCTTTTTATGTCACAAGGGAGATCAGTTTCCTTATTGAAAACTGGAGGATATAAAGAAGAAGAAGCCATGTTAGGTTTTGGGCTTTAGAGGTTTGGGAGGTTTTTGGAGGTCTGCTTAGGATGTCTGCCAAAGCATTTTGTGTGCCCTTTATATGCTTGACATCGAAAAAAAATCTTACAAATTGTTGCTGCCATATGAGGAGCGGTCAGTAATTGCTTTTGGCAGAAGTTCAGCATTTTTAGAAAAGCTAATATGTTCATTTCAACTAAGAAATGATGACCAACAAGATGGAATTGAAATTTTTCAATATGATGCTTGACAGCTAAGACTTCTTTGTAGGTTGAACAGTAATGTTTTTCCAAACTTTTGAATTTTCCACTGTTGTAACCTCCAAACTTTTGAATTTTCCACTGTTGTAACCATACACGTGTCTGATGCCTTTAATATCTTCAAGGGGGACCACACGCCAAAATTCATTTGATGCATCCATCTGGAGCACTCTTTTTTCCTTTATCAAAAATCTTTAAAGGAAGAAGAGTTTGCACCATTTCTTTTAACTTGACAACTGCATCTCAGTGGATTGTGGACCAGGGAGATTTCTTTTGGGGTTATGCATGTAAAGATTGCAATAACTCTCTGATATAATTGACTAGGCCTAATATTTTCTAAACTTTATTTTTTGTAAGATTTTTCTTCAGGAAAATCCAGAACCTTGGTTGCCACATGCGGTTGTGGATGATACTTGCTATCAGTGATTTGGACACCAAGAAATTCTATTAAGGTTTGGGCAATTTTCATTTTGCTTTAAGAAAGCATAACATCATGAGTTTGGACTATTTGGTCAAACTACTGTGAGAGTTTTAAATGTGAGCCTATACATGGAGAAAGCAATAAAATGTCATCAATATAAATAAGGGCCGAGAGAAGGATGAGGTTCAAAGATTTGTATCATGGCCTTTTGGAAAAGGGATGGAGCAGTTTTAAGGCCGAAAGGTAGGACAGTCCATTGATGATGGTAGTCTGGGTTATAGGAAGTTGTCTTGTATTTATCATGAGGGTTAATACTTAACTGCCAAAAGCCAGATTTAAAGTCAAATTTGGAAAAGATCTTGGCATTTTTAAGGTTGGCAAAAAAGAATTTTTTCTTGGTAAGAGAAATTTTATGTCAACCAAGAATTCATTGAGGGGCTTATAGTCGATAACCAGGCATGATTTTTTTTTCATCTGCTCAGAATACTTGTTGACATAAAATGCTTGACAAGCCTATGAAGATGTTGTGGGCTCAATTAGACCTTGGGCCTTAAGATCTTGGAGTTCAGAGATTACTATCTTATTTTCTTCAACAGTCATTCCTGAATGAGTAGCTTTTGTAGGATTTACATCCTCATTCTTCTTGAAAGGCAGTTCTATAAAGAACTTTGAATTCTTCCAGAATGGTAATTGATGTTTTTTCTTAAATTCGGCATGGGATTTAGCACATGATTGATTAATGATCATTTGTATGATTGATCTAAACACAAGATCCTTAACAGTCTAGAGTTGACTTGCAGTTAGAGTTTCACCTTCACAGGAATATAATTTGGGAGTAGAAGTCCATGGAAGGAAATACTTGTTGAGTCATAGTCCTTTATCAGTCCATTGAACTGATAACTTCCTGATAAGATGAAACCCTAAGATCATATCTCGTCCATGACCAGCATGACCATAAACTAGAGTAACAACAGATTTGGAGGGAGAGAGAGACAAATCCTAATAGTTTTGCTAATTTTATTCACATAAAACACACCATTTGCTACCTTGAATATTTTATTGCATGAAAGCCACATATGATCTAGAAGGATGTTAGGATATTTGATAGTAGTGGTTGCTCCTGTATCAAATAAAGCAATCACCGAGATAAGCTTAACATACTTGTCTATCAAGAGAGTGACTTTTGCTTGAGGTATGATCTGAGCAGCAAAGATGGATAAATGTAGAGGAGCAATCTGCATCGTGTGTACTGAGCCAATATTTGCATCTGAGTCAGAAGAATAGGGCTTTTATGGCTAATAATGTAGACGACTCTTCATTTGTCTCAGAGAAAATAGACTTCATATCTTCTCGAAACATCTTTTGAATCTTCCAGTATTTTGTTTACATCGGAAAAATCTTCTCCTCTTGCATTGAAATCTTCTAGGCTTATCAAGAGAAAAGAGCTTTCTTCTGTGATGTTTTTTCTTCGGAGCACAATGACATGTGTTCTTATCATTGCATTTGATGGAGAGTTTTGGGCGTTTGCACACTTTATCAAAGAAACCTTGAGATTGATTGAATGCCTTGAATAAAGTGTGTGTATTGCACAGTTTTTGAAATACTTCCATTAAGGTCTAGCTCCTAAATATGAAATCATTCAAAGATTTTTCATTTTGTTGAATGATTTAGAGAGTTTCTTGGCCAATTGTTTCAGAGACTGAATTTAAATAGGCATGCTTGAGATTATTGTCACTATTAAATCTTGTATTGATAAGATAGTAATGCTTCATCATTTTTTTGAAATGCTTATCCAAATCTTTTTTGTTGTAAGAACAATATTTCATATTAAGAAATTCTTCTCTGGCAATGTCAGTGAGAGAAGACTAGTCTTGAATGAACTCTGTGTAAAGTGTGAGTATAAACATATCAATGGTTGCCAACTACTGAAGCTGCATCTGTTTATACTGTCCAAGACCCAGATACTACTGTTTCATGGATCCTGTCATTGCAGAAATAAATGAAGTATAAAATAACTTTTGCATTTGTTGTACCTTCTTTTTGTAATTGAACTTGGCACCAAGCATGCTTTTCCAAGAATTTATCATGCCACTGATGTGGTGGAATACTATCTAGTGTGAGTTTGATTGAAGGAGATGGTGGATTTCATGTAGAAGCAATGTTGACATAGGGAATGTCTTTATATAATACTTTTGGTTCTTGAGGACTAGCAGCAGAAGAAGCTTAAGAAGTTTGAGGAGGAACTGAGGGAGGAGCTTGTGGAACAGGTCTAGTATAAGCATCTAGAACCATTTGGTATTAGAGCTATGGAACCATTGATTACACAGAAGTTGTATTGTTAAGAATCTTTTATTGATCTCTCAGCTTAGTTTTCACCAATATGTCAAGATCCAATACTCCATCTACACTTACTTTTATTGCCTATTTTTGTCCCTCTTCAGCCTCTCATCTTGATTCCTATGTGAATTCAAATATCTTTCAGAAGAAGATAAAGTCCCCCTGATTGACCTTCATTTTATTAATCTTTATAAAGCATTTGCAAAACTGTCTCACTCAATTGCGAGGACCATGAAGAATCTAATTTCTTCATCTTGTAAATCTGTCAATGAGTATGTTTAAGCAACTAAGTTTGATCAACATACCCTTTTTGCCACCAACAAAAAACAATATGTCACATTGGAGATTCCTTATCATTTTCCACAACTCTAGATTGCAGAAGGATATACACACCTCCATTTTGGTGCTGTTCGTTTTGCTCTTACCTACCATGGCATAAAAGGATAACTAGACACTGCCTGACTAGCTCTTCTTGATACTAGATACAAGAAATACAAACATGCTTGTATTGGTACAATGGAAACTACTCTCAACACTAGTACTATCTTGATCACAGTCTTCCCCAATTTCTGTATGGCTCTTTAAGATCTTCATCTACTCTCAGCCTTAAAGATCCAGTTGCAAATAATTGGTGCAGAGCAAATTTTTTTTACCCTTACGGCAACTCTTCACTATCAAATGGCATATAGAGTTCAAAATCATGCTTTGGATTTTGCTATGCCAAACATGAACAATGATGCGTTTGTATCTTTTTTGTGGATACAACCCATGTTCCTAATGAAACTTACATTCCATGGCAGATTCCAAGAAAAGAAGTTCAACGTCTTACTCCTACTTCGTGGATTACAAGTTATGAGTCCCCCCATCAACAATCAGAACTAGTTAAGTCTAAGAAACCTTTTTTCCTTGATAGAGGTGATGGCCAAATTGAAATTATTTTCCAAAGGAAGCAGAGTCATCCCATGATGCTGATGTATTTTCAACTCCAATAGTTATGTCATAGTTTGGGAACCTAAACCTTCTTTACGGGTTCCTATTGAATCATTTGATTCTAAAGGCTCTTTAGTTTATCAATTTGAAGACAACAATTTGATGTTTTATAATTGTTTTGATTGCTTGCAGTTCATTGATGATGAACATGCAAACAAAAAGAAAATGAAAAAGAAGTAATCATCTCAGGAGCTCCTTCGTAAAAAATATGAGGATGGTGATCTCACAGTAGGATTACTTGCTCAACTTTCTGAAAAATTTGACTATTATGTCTTATATTTTGGAAAGAATTATGCACAATTATCCTAATCTATATCTCTTCCTGAAAAGCCGTTTGACCTTCTTCTACCTTCTCAAGAAGTTGAGATGGCTGTTCACCCCTATTATAAGAACACGCTTAAGCAACTAAGGAAGGACCAATCCTCCTCTTGCTCAAGAAATCCATATGTTTGAAATGAAGAAATAATATTTTCCTCCTTTACAATTTGAAGATTCTTCTTCCACCAAACATCACTAGAAGATTTCTCAGCCAACAACTGTAGATTTTGAAGGTCGTGAAAGAAATGCCTCAGCCGCTGAACAAGTGCTTAACTGGCAATCTGAGAATATGATGTCCCAAAATCGTATTCTTAGCATAATTGAACAAAATCAACTTTTCTTATAGGAAAAAGTTGATTTCATGGTTATTGATCCTTTAACTTAGTGCTAACAAAGGATTAATTGCCTCCATAATAAGATTTTGAATGTCATCTCTTAACAGAAGACTTTCTCAACTCAGGAAAGAGAAATCATGCTTCTCATGCAACAACTCAAGCATTTCCAAATAGCCAAAGACCAAAACTTCTAAACCTATATATTTCACCCATAATCTCTTCCCAACCATTCCTTCAACCTCTAAGCCCAATATATTCAAACCCAAACCCATTTTTCATTAACCCTCATTATCCAGTTGACAACATATTTCACACCATCATCTTTTTACCAAAATTCTAATTCAAAGCCAAAGCCCAAACCAAGGCCCATAAAACCCTTTGCTCTATACTCAGAACCCAAGCCTGTATCCATCTTTAAACCACCGTTTGACCAAAAACATAAAGGCCCAATGACCACAGACCATTTTAGACCCTCATCTCATATTTTTATTCCTTCCATTGGAATCCAAAAACCATCTCATGAAACCATGATCATCTAAGCCAACGTAATTACCTCCTTTCTAAACAGCCAAATCCAAACAGCCCAGACTAGTTTTTCAACTGTTTTAGCTATTCCCCCAATTCCTCCTTAAACTTCTCAAGCTCATCCTGCTGCTATTCCTTAAGAACCAAAAGTATTATCTGAAGACATTCCCTGTGTCAACATTGTTTCTACTTGGAATCCACCATCTCATTCAATCAAACTCACACTAGATGGTATTCTACAACATCAATGGCATGATAAATTCCTGGAAATGCATGCTTGGTGCCAAGTTCAATTAAAAAAAGAAAGTGCAACATATGCAAAAGTTATTTCAGCATTCATTGTTGCAATGACAAGATCCATGAAACAATGGTATCTGGGTCTTGGATAGTGTAAAGGGATGTGCTCTAGCAGTTGGCAACCATTGATATGTTTATACTCACGCTTTACACAGAGTTTGTTGAAGACTAGTCTTCTCTTACTGACATTACCAGAGAAGAATTGCTTACGATGAAATGTTGTTCTTACAACACAAAAGATTTTGAAAAGCATTTCGAAAGAATGATGAAGTGTTACTATTTTTTTAGTAAAAGATTTAATAGTAACAACAATCTTATACAGGCCTATTTTAATTTAGCCCTTGAAACAATTGGCTACGAAATTTTCTGGATCATTCAATAGAATGGAAAATTTTTGGAATGATTTCACATTTAGGAGATTACACTAGACCTTAATAGCAGCATTACAAAAACTGTGCAATACACACACTTTCTTCAACAAATTCAATCAGTCTCAAGGTTTATTTGATAAAATTTGCAAACGCCCAGAACTTTCCCGTCAAATCTAATGATAAGAACATTTATCAGTGTGCTCCGAAGAAGAAAAATCACAAAAGAAAGGTCTTTTCTCCTGATTAGCCTAGAATATTTTAGCGCAAGAAGAGAAGATTTTTCCAATATAAACAGAATACTGGAAGATTTTTCCGATATAAACGGAATACTGAAAAATTCAAAAGATGTTGTATTTGCAAACAAATAGGACATTTTGTCAAAAATTGTCCACAAAAAAATTCCAAGTCCAAAACCAAGATGGTTAACAGCATTACTTAAGCTATAGGAACAAATTTGTCTCGAGAATATATGGAGTCCATTTTCTCTGAAACAGATGAAGAGTCATCTGCATTATTTGCCATAAAAGCCTATTCTCTGACTCAAATGTAGATATTGGCTTAGTATACACGATGCAGATTGGTTCTTTACATTCATCCATTTTTGCTGCTTAGATCATACATCAAGCAAAAGTTACTATCTTGACAGACAAGTATGTTAAGCCTATCCCAGTGATTGCTTTATTTGATATAGGAACAACCAATACTATCATTAGTCCTAAGCTCCTTCCATATCATATGTGGCTTTCATGTAATGAAAGATTCAAGGCATCAAATGGTGTGTTTTATGTGGATAAAATTAGCAAACCTATTAGGATTTGTCTCTCTCCCTCCAAATATGTTGTTACTCCAGTTTATGGCCATGCTAGTCATGGACGAAATATGATCTTAGTGTTCGATTTTATCAAGAAGTTATCAGTTCAATGGACTGATAAGGGACTATGACTCAACAAGTATTTCCTTCCATGGACTTCTGCTCCCAGATTATATTCTTGTGAAGGTGAAACTCTAGCTGCAAGTTAACTCTAGACTGCAGAGGATCCATTGTTTGGATTAATCATGCAAATGATCATTGATCAATCATGTGATGAATCTCATATCGAATTCGAGAAAAAACATCAATTACAACTCTAGAAAAATTCAAAGTTATTTATAGAACTACCTTTCAAGAAGAATGAGGATGTAAATCCTACAAAAACTGCTCATTTAGGAATGACTCCTGAAGAAAAGAAGATGGCAATCTCTGAACTCTAAGATCTTAAGGCCTAAGGTCTAATTAAGCCCATGACATCTTCATGGGCTTGTTAAGCATTTCATTTCAACAAGCATTCTGAGCAGATAAAAAAAACCACATCTGGTTATCAACTATAAATCCCTCAATGAATTCTTAGCTGATATAAAAAATTTCCCTTACCAAGAAAAAAATACTTTTTTTGCCAACCTTACAAATGTCAAAATCTTTTCCAAATTTGACCTTAAATCTGGCTTTTGGTAATTAAGTATTAACCTTCCTGATAAATACAAAATGACTTTCTGTATCTAGACTACCACTATCAATGGACTGTCCCGCCTTTTAGCCTTAAAATTGCTTTATCTCTTTTCCAAAAGGCCATGATACAAATCTTTAAACCCATCATTACCTCAGCTCTTATTTATATTAATAACATTTTATTATTTTCTCCATTTACAAGTTCTCATTTAAAAATCCTACAATAGTTTGCCCAAATAGTCCAAACTCATGGTGTTATGCTTTCTCAAAGCAAAATGAAAATTGCCCAAACCTCAATAGAATTTCTTGCTGTCCAGATCACTGACAACAAATATTATCCATAACCACATGTGGCTACCAAAATTCTAGATTTTCTTGAAGAAAATCTTACAAAAAATAAAGTCCAAAAAATATTAGGTCTAGTCATTTGCATCAGAGAGTTTGTCCCCCGATTGTCACAAATATTGCAATCTTTACACACGTATGTAAAAAAAAAATCACCCTCTGGTCCACAATCCATTGAGATGCAATTGTCAAGTTAAAGGAAGTGGTTCAAACTCTTACTCTTTTAAATATTCTTGATAAAGGAAAAAAAGTCCTCCAAACGGATGTATCAGATGAATTTTGGGGTACGGTCCTTCTTGAAGATATTAATGGCATTGGACACATGTGTGGTCATAATAGTGGAGAATTTAAAAGTTCAGAAAAACACACCACTCAACCTATAAAGAAGTACTAGCTGTCAAACATGGTATTGAAAATTTTCAATTACATCTTGTTGGTCATCATTTCTTGGTCGAAATGGATATGTCATCTTTTCTGAAACTGCTCAGTAGAAGAACTTCTCAGCTTAGGAAAGAAAAATCATGCTTCTCAAGCAATAGCTCAAGCACCTCCAAGATAGCTGAAGACCAAAACTCCCGAACTCATATATTTCACCCGTAATCTCTTCTCAGCCATTCCATTAACCTCTAAGCCCATTATATTCAAACGCAAACCCATCTTTTGTTAACCCTACTTATCCAGTTGATAACATATTTGTCACACCACCATCTCTTTACCAAAATTCTAACCCACAGCCAAAGCCCAAACTAAGGCCCATACAACCCTCTACCTTATACTCAGAACCCAAGCCTATCCCTAAACCACCGCCACTTAACCAAAAAACTTAAAGGCCTAATGACCATAGACCTTTTTACACCTTCATCTTAGATTTTTAATCCTTCCATTAGAATCCTAGAACCATTTCATGAAACCATGACTATCTAAACCAACCCAATTACCTCATTTCTAAACAGCCAAATTTAACCAAAACCATTAAAAGAAGACTTTGGTTTTTTACAAAATAGCCTTAGAGATGATATAGCCCGAGAATCACACAAATGCCCCAAGCCATAGCCTTTACAATTCTCAAAGGGGCTCTAGGCAACTAGGTGAAATAGGCGTTCTCAATGGCACAACCACACCTCTCAGACTCTTATTTGTGCCATGAAAAAATCATCATTGGACATTTCATTAGGGATCGAAGCATATGTTTACAAATATTAGGATTGAAGACAAACGAAGACTCTCGGAGATTTAATCTCATAAGTTACCATTTGTCTTCAAGCTTAATAGATATAAACTAGATGATCTTGATTCTAAGAGGATCCACAGAGTGGCAACTTAGAATATAAGAGGAAATTGTAAAGCTAAGAACTCCACCTCACCTTCTCACCATAAAGAACTTAGAGAGTCATGGGGGTATATGAGAATACTTTATGGATTGAAAATTTGATGGATACAAACTGGAACCAGGCTTCCTTATATATATGGAAGCTAAGGGATACAAACAAATGAAATTACATAAATACTTGCATCGCAAAGCATAAAGAGGATAAAAAGTAACCGGCCACTGACCAGGTACTGAAGGAAAAGTAAAAGATGCCATTATACAAAAGCAAAATTATTAAAACTTTTAGTGCATGCTTTGTTGGAAGGATATAGATAGCCATGATGTGGACATTTGAACCAATGGATAATTATGGATAATTTCTTCGGTGAAGGTTCACATGCTTGTTTTCTGAATCAAAGCTAGATGGGTCATTTTAGAGTCATTATCACCATGGTTTTCTTGCCAAAAGTATGCGTCACTGAGCATATGCCAATGAACATAGTTGAAGCCACAATCACAGTTTGGTTGAGTAAATTCTCTTCTGATTTATGTGAAAGGTGTTTCTTGCATGATTGTCTTAGGAGGAGTTGGAGATGGAGCAGGACAATTAGATAGATTAAGAGTTTTTTCTACTCTTTCTCTGATTTCTTTTGCTTGCTTGAACCTGTGATGTTCATTATAACATTGGAGAGCTTTATGAATCATTTCCTGATAGTCTACTACACAAGATCCCCAATTAGGTGTATCATGAGGCCATACTTCCATAGAAAATATAGTATGATTATACTGGTATGCTTTTTCCAGGAATTCTCTGTATTCATGCGAGTGATGCCAAGATACGCGGGCAAGGCCAAAGTCTAAGTGTTTGTAGTGGTAATAGGTTAGGCTAAGTAAAAACTAAGACCATTAAAAGTTTTGGAAAAGGTAATGGGACGATGAAAGAAATATATTACATGGGTTGTCCCATATAATAAAGAAGAGTTGGGGGGGGGGGAATATTATTTAACTGAAGGTGGACTCGGGAGGCTAAGATAGAAGGATTTAGAGCTTTGTTGCAGGATTGAAGTGATTAAATCCAATTGGTGAGTGGTTCAAACCAAGTAATAAAAGTAAACAAGTTGGAAGACTGGAAATCATCACAAAAATTTTTATAGAAAGAAAGAAGTTGATGGAGTTAAGGAATATTAAAAATGATACTTATAGTATGAATAAAATGTAGGTACCAAAGAAAATAGAGGGCTAGAGGAGGAAACTTAGAAACATATGGGATGGAAAACAAATGGGCAAAGGGATATTTAGAGTAGATTCCTACAGGCTTAATAGGATCATTTTCAAAACCATATTTTTTAATAAGGCAACATTGATAGTGAAAAACTCTATGGCATTGATTAAAGGTAAAACACTAATGTTCATACCTTTCTACGTCACAGGGGAGATTAGTTTTCTTATTGAAAACTAGAGGATATGAAGAAGAAGAAGCCATGTTAGGAGTTGAGTTTCGAAGGTTTAGGAGGTATTTGGAGGGTTTCAGAGGTTTGCTCAGTATGTCTGCCAAAACATTGTGTATTCCCTTTATATGCTTGACATCGAAAGAGAATCTCACAAACTATTGCTGCCATCTGAGGAGCTGCATTGGAAGAACTATAATTTACCCCTGAAGTTTATTCTAAATTGCACTTTACTCTCTTTTGTGAGGAACCGTCCAAATAAATACCTAATTAATTTCTCAATTAGGCTAAATTATTCTGTTGCCTAATCCAACTCTTAATTAGGCAAGAATCATTCCTCGTTTCCAAGATCTTTTGTCAAGATTTAATATGTAAATCCTCGCCACTTGCCTCGTGTTTAGTATTTACTTGAGAGTTAAGAAAAATATTTACTTAGTTCCAATAAAACACATAAGTTTATTAAACTAAGATAGTGGTTTGGCAAGATTTAAAGAAAACATGAAATAAATATGTACGACCGCGTAAGAAAAACATTTTTAATGTTCATGCATGCACAAATAATATATCAAGCCAAACCAAGGATGAAAACTACACTCATAACAAGTAAATACTACAGCAACATAATATCTAAGTGTTTTGCTTATCAATCGAAGCAAGTAATGCCATGGGTTGATAAGCCTAACCCGAATTAATAATAATACATGCCACGGTTATGCTAAGTCAAAGTCAATACCAGTAGACCTCATACTAGTTACTACCACCATGCTACAAATTAGTCATGACCCAAACGGTCGGTAGGCCCACCTTTGCCTGGGAGAGAGAAACCCAAACGAGGAGCGACCCAAGAAGTCCTTGCCTAACTACCTTGCTATATAAGGAAAATAAGTTTGGAGTTAGACTATGACCATAAGTGCATGCAAAATATGAAAAATGAACATGTGGTGTATGCAAAATGTACCTATGAGAAACTAACAAACAAATATCAAATAATCACTGTGGATTATTTGTCTCCTGGATGATGTTATTTGTACATTAACAATAAGGGTAAGTATATAAAATACTTAGTAAGGCATTCTAAAACAACAATACATAACAACATCACACATAATTGACCATATGCACACATTGCCATGCATGCATAAACCATGCCCATAAACTATATTAGCGTACCACGAGCTTATATGGCATGGAGTTTTATATAATGATCATCATATCATGTCCCTCTGGGTGCATGACTCCTCACACTTCTCACACAAGCAAGCAAACAAACAAAGAACAAAAAAAAAACAAACAAACAAAATACCCATTGGTCCATTTTTGCCCTTGAACATGCATCCTTGCATTTGCCCTTGAGCTTGCCAACTTTTGCTAGCTCAAAACTCCCTTATTGTATGCAGTAGAGTTTGACCCAATTTGATGTGTGTCCTAGTGCCCTTGGATGTATTTTGCCCCATCTTGGGACCTATGCCCTATTGGGCCGACGTGTGTGCTTATTTGTGGCCCATGTCATTTAGTAGGCTTTAGTGTCATTTGGGGCCTAGGGTTTCTATCGTGGGCTCCCCCACATGGGTCATGCCAAAAGCATAACAAAAGGCCCACATAGAAGCCAAGCCCCTAGGGCGTGCACATACAACCTCCTAGGTGTGCACAGACACAAGCCTGTAGGCATATGCACACGTGCACCCCTGGGTGTGCCATTGGGAACCCCTTAGGCACACATGGCTGCGTGACCCCTCCTGGGCGCATGCATGTGAACCTTGTCACACCAAACTCACCATGCTCCTAGGTACCCCAAAACACTCATGCACCTAAGAGCCCATGCCACACCTGCACAACGACATACCGAGCTCTTAAGCTCGATCACAACACCTATACACCCAAACTAAGGCACTTTTCTTGTGCTTCTACCAAGCACCCAATACTTGATCCACACACCATTTTACAGCCCATGCACTAAGGACACCACCTATTGCCCAAAACTAAGAGCTAGGTCTGACCTTAGTGCCACATGAGCCCCTTTTGGCTCTACTGGTCACCTTGTGCCCCTTTTGCCCTACCATTTGTCCTAGTTTTTAAAAAGCTAAAACATGGCCAAAGCTTCCCAAAAAGAGAAAGGCTAGAACACCTTACCCTTTTGTAGATCACCACCTTGCAAGCTCAAGTTTCAAGCACCAAGAGTCCTTTCTTAGTCTCCTTGGAGTCCTTTAACTACATAGTAAAATAATCACTTGACCAATCAACATTTTGAGCCTAGGGGCAACATTTTTTATTGCACATAAACAAACCAAGATGACCTCCTCACCTTGGTAGAAAATCTCAAACCAAAACTCCTTTTTGAAGCTCCACAGTTCTCCTCCCTCTCACCAGGCTTAACCTCAATAACCAAGAATTTTTATGATAAAAAGGTTGTTGTTTAAAGAAGAGGAAACCAAGGTCTCGTAAAATAAAGTTTCTCACCTCAAAATAAACATCCCAAAACCGTGGCCACCTCTTGGAGAATAAAGAAACCAAACTCCTAAGCCCTCCCTTACAACAAACATACACTCTCCTTGATTTCTCACTTACAAGCTTTTTTTTTTCTCTTATTTTTCTTTCATTTCTTTTGGTGAGTTTCTGTGTTTTTTAGTGTTTAGGATGTGCTAAGTGGGCAGAGAAAGAGAAGGAAGTGAGCTGGAGTGTTTGAGGATGAATGAGGATGGAAAATGGGTGAAAGGGTTAAACTAGTAAAGGGTTAAGGCTTTTGCATGGTTAGTAGAGGTTTAGGCTACTTAACTAAGAGACAATGGAGCTCACCAACATTTTTTAAGCTCATTTCCTGCCCCATAAACAGGTTTCTTCATTCCTTAAAGTATCCAAGAGGTGCTTGGGGTAAAAGAACCTTTTAGGCCTCATAACCCTTGGTTAAAAGGAAGTCACCTCCATAAAATTCATAAATATGTCTCCATTTGCACTGAATTTCTTAGATTTTCTTTCCTCCACTTCCAACCATGTATTTTCATACCCTTGACCATGTTTGAATCTGGTTTCCCAGCTTTGACTCGAGTTTGACCAAGTTTGACCAACCAAAATTACAAAAATGCCCTTCTTAACTTTTAATGCAAGAAAAAGCCGCAAACCTGGTCAATTTAACTCCAAACTTCACCAAATTTTACAAAATGGTTTCAAATACCATTTCTCACCTTCCTAGACCCTTTTTGACCATCTTTGACCTGAAAATTACCATTTTTCCCTTCCTCGCTTCCTTAGCAAGAAAAAACCAATCTTTGGTCAAACTAAGTTCGAATTTCATCAAGATGTTCATTTTACCTCTAGAAGCTCAATTATATCTCTCTTGGTCACATTTTGACCTTTGACATGAAAAATTACCAAAATGCCCCTAGTTGCCCTTGTGTTCAATTTACCTTAATTTTTTTTTTAATCCTATGAACTCCAAGGACAATTTGACTCATTGACTTGACTTAAATCCAACTTGCAAGTGTAATCTTATCAAGGATTAAGTAAATAAAATAAATTAATTACCTGATAAAATAAGGGCTCTCACACCTTCTGTTTTAGAAATCGCTTAAAAGTCTTCTAAGATTTTAAGAAATCTACACTTACTATTTTACAGTCTCTTTTGAATATTAAAACTGATAGATTAATTACACTTTTAGACCTCAACAATAATTTTTGTTTAAGTTTTCTCTGTGATATATAAATTATTTCATTACTTGTATTTTTTCAAATAATATAATATAATACACACACACACACACACACACACACACACACAACATATATATATATATATATATATATATATATATATATATATATATATAGTTCCTTTCAACTTACAATGTCCCAATTATTTTTTCTTATGATTATGTTTTTATTTATTTTTCATTGTTTGTAATTTTTTTATCTTTATATTTTTAATTTTTAAAATATCTCTAATTAAGGTATCATTTTTATTTTAAAAATTGATTATATATTTTTTATTTATTTGTATTTAGAAGCTTTACCAGTGTCCTCCCTTTTTTTTTTTTAAATTATTATGATAACTGTTAAATCTAAAATCAAAGAAATAATAAGGCCTATATTTTTGATAATATAAAAGCTTCAAAAATCACTTTTTTTTTGAATTAATTCATAATTATTAATTTTGTTTTAATCTTAGTCTTATATACTTATTCATTAATTAATTGTTATGTAAGAAGGTCTTGTTCAATAAAATGCTTGTTGCTTAATTAACAATTTCTCATGTGCTCAAATGATTTCTAGTCATAATTCTTTACTGTATCTTTGATGTCAAGAAAAATTGAGATCACTAAAAGATTACTATATTTTGGGTTACAATTCACCAACCATTTGCATTTATATTATTTTGGAAAGTTTTTTTTCTCATTATTTTCCCTTAAGAAGTGTTATTCAGTGAGTGATGCTGCTTATTATATTCCATCTTCTAGCCGTCACCATTACTCTAAGGGATAATGCCTTTTTTTGTTAAGGAAATTAAGAAATTTTTTTTCTAAATGAGAGCTTCTTAAAAAATAATTAATCAATCAATAAATATATATAACTAAAATTAAATTAAAATTATTAAATGTTCCATTAACTTGAACAAAGTAAATTTTAAAGTTTCCATATTAGTATAAAATGAGCCTTATCATTTGTTTGATTTTTGCTTTAATAATTACAATTACAAGTTTCCAAAAAAGTGAATGGGATAAAAAGTAAACCAATTTTAAAAGGGAAGATAACATTATTAATTAGAGGTGATTAAAAAATTAAAAGTGTAAAAAAATACATACAAACAGTGAAAAATAAATAAAAACTGAATTATAAGATTTTATTTTGAAAGAGCACATTCCTGAATTTTTTGTTTACGAAATTTCCTTTTCTATCTGTGATTTGATCCCTATAAATTCCATGTTCCAAACATCATTCATATCTTCGCTTTTGATGTTCTTCTCCTTGCATTTACATATAAACAGAAGAAAATGATCCACAAAAATGGCACGGCTAGCCAAACTGCTCCCGGCTTAATGTCACCACCATCCCTCCATACCCACCAACTTATAAATATATTATAATAAAAAAATAGGGTCAGTAAAAAAGAACAATACATATAAACAAGTTATGTCATTTAATAAAAAAAAAAAAGAAAAATTGTAATAACCCCTAAGATTTGGTGAAATCTACAATTGTATCCTCACTATTTCAAATACTTACACTTACTTTCTTCAGAACTTAACTCTGTTAATTACCGTCACTATATAAAAGGAAAAACAGCTGATTTAGCCCTCCCAACATTCATCCATGGAAACTTTACCTCCAACTTCTTCTGCATCCAAAGAAAAACAAGAATACAAATAAGAATAAAATCAAAACAAAATAAGAAAATGGAGAATTCTCCAGTTGAGCCCCATCTATCTCTGCCCTCACTATCGCCGCCGCTCAGACCTTTTCCTCGCCGCCCTGATATACACCCTCATATACGTCGTTGAGTCGAGTCATCCAGCGCAGCAAGCCAGGGTTTATCGGTTGATGAAAGAATTGAACAGAGGAAGGGGCTCGCGCGGATCTTCGTGAACCGACGAGCAGAAGAATCGCCAGCCTTGTTCAACTGGTGGTCTGGTGAAATCGAAGCCGTAACCATCGGCGAAATCGCCTCCAGTTAAGCCGATCGCCTCCACTGCTGCACGATTCCGTGTCTCCATTCACGCTGATTCACCTCCAGCTTGATTCTCCGACACCCCTCTAGCCGATCCTTGCCACCGCCGAGCCACGATCTTGCAATTGACCTCTCTGCCGCAATAGAGTCCTCCTCACTATTGATCGAATCCGCGATTGCTCAAAGCCCCGCGGACCTCCGACAGCGATTCGAGGCGAAGGCGGCAATCTTGGCTTGGCGGCGATTGAACGAGAGCGATTTGAGGCCGATCCAATCCATTTTTTATTCGATTTCCTATTTTTTTGATTCGATATCCTCTTGTTTTTAATTCAAATTCCTCGCATTTTGATTCTAGGTTTTTTATTTTGGGTTTTGATTCTAGGTTTTGATTTGATTATGATTTGATTCTAGGTTTTTTATTCAATTTCGTCTCTGATTCAATTTCAATTTCGCCGGCAAGTAAGAATCCCGGCGGCGAAGAGTATAGAATTAGGGCGAAGTAGTAGAGTGGAAGGGATGGAAGTTAGGGGGCAAAGTTATCAAATAACGAAAGTTAGGATTGTAAAATAGAGTTTTCCCTTGTTTCTTTTGTCTTACCAATCATTAACAATGTTAACATGTCAAGGAGGCAATTGTAGGTTTTTGAAACAGCGATGAAGCAATCGTAGGTTTTGCCAAACCTTAGGAGGTATATTGTAATTTTCCCTAAAAAAAAGGTAATGAAGCAATTTATATATTAAAGAGAAAACTTGAAAAAAATTAAAAGTTAGGGTCTTAAAGTGTACTGAATCTATTGATTTGAAATTCCAAAAAAGATAATAGGTGGATGAGTATAAGTTTCTTAAAACCTTAAAGGGCTTTTAAGAGTTTTCTAAAACAGAAAGAGACAAAGTGTAATTTAGGATAAATGTCAGGGAGTAAAATGGAATTCACCATCGTATAATTGAATTATAAACATGTGGTATCTTTGCTCTTTCTTATATTAATTGCAACAATTGTTATTTTAGGCAACATTAGAATCAATGTGATATTTCTATATTTGATAATTATTTCAACACTAATATTTTGAAGCAAAATGTCATCCCCAAATTTTTTTTCGAATTGTAATTCTGACCTGGCTGGATTTGGTGTAAAAAATTTGTTGGTGATTCCCTAACTTAATCAGTTGTCCTATTCAAGTCTTGACCTTTATTATGCCTCCATAAATTCTCCTGTCCTTACCTTTATTATTATGACTGTATAAAGTCTCATACGTCTCTAACCGTATCTTAGTCATTATCTTTTCGAGTTCCATTATTTTTACTATTAAGTTTAATGGATTATGATGATGTAGCAATCTCTGCCCTTAGTTGATACCCAAACTCAGCAAAGAAATGCTACTAAAACCCTTATTCGCTTTTGTTTTGGTTAAATAAACCAACAAAATTTCACTTAGAAGAGATCAATATTCTTGAATTGGAGTAAAGTGATCATGGTGATGTCAAACGGAAGGAACATTCCATTATTTTTGTGGATATTCCGTCAAATGGTTGATATTGCTTATATTATAGAAAAATAATACACCACAAAATTTTACCAACTCTAGCAAATATGTCCTTATAGAATTAAAAATTGCATGTGCAATATGAATCTTAGACAACAATCTTGGTTGATTCTCCAATTTCTTGTTAATGGACTTGTAATAGATGCCAAGACCACCATGGCCTTGACCTCACAAGCATACACAACACTCATTTATTCCACACACATAAGGGATCCCATGCACACTTGCAACACACAAGCACACACTAATACATGCAATCTCATGAACAACTCAAAGTCTGCAGCAGATAAGTCTAGTAATTTAGGTTTGGAAAAGAAATTTAGCTCTATCTTTTCTAAGCACTTCGAAACCTTTCGGACACAAGTCAAATACCGCTAGAAATTTGTTGAGGAAGTTAAAATAGGAATTCAAGCCATAAAACAAAATATTGGGCACTTAATACCAAAAATCTGTCAAAAACCTGTAGGAATTGTCCTGAATCCTCAACCTAAGTTGTTGAGGCTTAGGACACCAAGGTGGAGGTTAGGGGTTCGAACCTTACCTCCACCAAAATTCCCCTAAAATGCTAGTTATGCTGGTTTGGTGGCTTTTAAACTCTTGGAAACTAGACATTCCCCATTTCTTTAACTATAAAGTATAGAGGATTCTAAAGTACATGCTAATGTAGCAATACAAGTTATTCTTGGCTTTTCCTCAAACTTTTCAAAGTTTGTCAATTAAGGACTTCATTTTAGAGAAGTGGCAAAGCATGACAAAACTAACGTATAATTCACAACCTGCTATAGCAGGTTATAAGTTACATGGTTTTGAAATAAGGTCTACTAGTATCAAATTAAGGTTAGATTGTATAGAAATTAAGGTGGCATGAAAGCAAAATAAGGTTATAACATGATTTTGAAACCAATGTAACTCGAATATCGTACCATTGGAACATCATTTTTTCCACCATTTTAAATGAGGTTAAAGTGGTGTTAACTTCTTGTTTGGTGCTAAAAAAATTAGGTTAAATGGTACCGGGATTAGGTTCAAATGGGTGGAGCTAGAATCAGGTTACAATGGTACTAATTTTAGGTTAAGTGGTATCTTATTTAGGTATAATGACTATCAGATTCAGGTTCAAGTGGTATAAATTTAAGATTCATAATGCTACTATATTCAGGTTAAAAACTAGTATGTTATTTAGGTATAATGGTCATTATATTCAATTTCAAGCAGTATCAGATTCAAGTTCATAACGGTACCATATTGAGATTAAGTGGTATCATATTGAAGTTCTAGTGATACCAGATTCAGGTTCTAGTGGCACCAAATTCAAGTTCCAATGGTAGCATATTTAGATTTCATGATGCCAAAATTAGCTTAAGTGGTGCCAAGTTTTGGTTAATTGGCAACAGATTTGAGTTTCAAGTGGTTCCATATTTAGATACAGTGGTATAACAATGAGGTTAAGTTAGACAAGATTTAGGTTAAGTGGTTCCATATTAAGGATTAAAGGTACCAGCTTGAGGTTCCAGTGGTACTTGATTGAGGTTGAAGTGGTACCAGATGTAGGCTTATATGGTATCATATTAAGGTTAAGTGGTATAAGAATGAGGTTCTAGATGTAGTAGTTTCAGATTTAAGGGGTATCGAATTTAGGTACAGCATTATAAAATTGAGGTTAAAATGTACAAAAATAAGGTTAAGTTGGACTAGATTTAGGTTAAGTGGTTGCATATTGAGGTTCAAGGGTACTAGAGTGAGGTTTCAGCGGTACCAGATTGAGGTTTGACTTATGCCATTTTTAGGTTCTAGTGGTAGCATATTTTGATTGAATGGTGCCATGTTTGGTTAATCAGCAGTAGCTTGAGGTTAAAATAGTACTAGATTTAGGTTCATATGGCACCATATCGAGGTTAAATGGCATGAGAATGAGGTTCTAAAGATAGCATTTTCAGATTCAAGTGGTACCAGATTTAGGTACAATGGTATAACATTGAGATTAAGTGGTACCAAAATACGGTTAAGTTGAACTAGACTAGATTTAGGTTAAGTGGTTGTATATTGAAGTTTAGGGTATCGGATTGAGGTTTAAACAAAACCATTTTTAGGTTCTAGTTGTAGCAGATTTAGATTTAGTGGTGCCAAATTTAGGTGTAGTGGTTCCTAATTGAAGTATGAGAGGCATCATGGTTTAAGTAGATTTTAGAGGTTGATTAGGGTTTAGGGTTTAAAGTTTGATTATGGTTTAGGGTTTAGGTCTTAGGGTTTAGCGTTAAGTGTTTATGGTCTTCAATACGGTCAATAGTTTAGAGTTGATGGCTTATGGTATGTGGGTTATGTTAGTGTTGTGCCTAAAAGCCAATCATGAGATGATTGTATTTTGCACATTGAAGCATGATATTTTATTGAGGCATTAATCCAGTAATTATGTTTGTTGTATTGTTTCTGCGTAGCATAATAAACATAATTATAACCCTAGAATAATGATATTCTTAAATGTCCCTGGTCTAGTATTATCGTGAAGCAGGTTGCAATAATACATAAAGACTAGCATATGTGGAGACTAATATAAGATATGTAATCTATATATGGGTACAAGTTGAAGAACTTATGTACTGGACCAACCCACCATGAGAATGCTACATGGATTGTTATATGAGTGCCATAAGTGATTCTCATGGTGATCATGTATATGTAGTCCTTTGACCTAAGGTCATCAAGGTTCCCTATATGTGAGTCACATACTTTGATACTTCCCTTTGTTGCTCGTAACTGAGTGAACTTGAAGAAGGTCATTAGATATGTCACATATCATACAGAGGGTTTTGTATGATCAAGATGGGATTTGTCCCTCCTATGTAACGGGAGTGATATCTTCGGATCCCTTAATAGAGTGAGACTAAGAAAATGCATGGCCATGCTCGGATGAGTTGATATACAGTATCAATGTTATCAATTTAAGTTAGTCTACATGGTAATCAAGAAACCATAGATTGGGCTATACGAGAGTGACAAATTCCATATCTCATGTTTGGTCTTGATATTTTGGACAAAAGTCAATGGCATATATGGATAATAATCATAAAAGTTTAGTCGAATCACCGACAATCTTGTCACTTGGGTAGCAATGATGTGTTGCTAGACACTGCTCATTGTTTATGATCATTGCTAATGTGATAGGAGCCTATTAGGTCGCACACATAGAGCCAATTCGATTATTTGAGTGTATGGGCCGAATTGTTTGGTCTTGATTTCAAGATAATTTTGTATTAATGATTGGCCTAAAGGTTGAGCCATTATTAGGCCCAAAATTAAAACCTAATTAGATTAGGGCTTTGAAACCCTTGGGAGTTAAGTCTCACTTTAAATACATCATATAGTGAGAAATTCACAGCTCTTGCCCTAGCCTCCTTAAAGACAAAATCAGAAGAGGTATGAAATTTCCAGCCGTACTCTTCTCTTGTCATTCTTTGGAGGACATAAGCTAGCATTGCGAGTGCAAGAGGAATGCATCTATCGGGATGTAGTGGACGTGTGGTGATCCCGAGAGGCTCGTGTGGATACTATAGAGAGCTTGAACACGTCAACTGTTCAAGTTTTGTAATTTGATTCAACAGTTTGATGAAAGATCTCAACTGAACTAGGTATAAAATTTTGAGCACCTGATTTACCCTGTTTCACTTGGATCCTGGAGGGTTTCAGTTACATTCTGCTATGCTTGCTTGGCTCCCGAAACCCTACAGGTTAGGGTTTAGGGTTAATGGCTTAGGGGTTGATAGAGTATGATTATGGTTTTGGATTTAGGGTTTAGGTTTATGGATTATTAGTTAATGGCTTATGGTTACTCTAAGAGGGAGGCAATGGAGTGACTGAAACTGGTGACTGAAACTGGTGACTGAAATTCAATCACTAGTTTGTTTAGTCGCTAGCGTGTGGGCCATGCAATTATTGTGACTGTCTAATGACTAAAAAGTTTAGTCGCTAATCAGTTACTAGTTTTGAATTTTTAGTCGCTAATTAATCACACATTTTATAATACTTTTGAGAATCACTTGCTATTAAGTCACTATTTTAGTCGTTAAAACAAATTAAAACTTTCAGCTCCGGCCTCTCCTTCCTCATTTCTCCTTCTCTATTTCTTTCATCCTCTCCAGTACGTCTCCCCAACAGTTGAAACTTTACAGTGTAGTTTCACCGTGCAGAGCCATCAAAGTTAAGGTAATATATATTTTAATTTAAGCTTATGTTATAACTAGTAGTTTTTTTATTTTTATCCTTAATGTAGTTATGCATATAGTGAAACTGTATAATGTCTGTCAATGACTCTTGACCTATTGTGAAATAATAGGCATATAGAGTAACTGCAATTTTATGTAGTTATTGTATATGCATAATAAATATTTGGTTGGGAATCATTGATTGTCCAAGTTGGACAGTTAGAAAATGAAATAGTATGAACCGTATGTTACTATATCTAATTTATTTTAATGGTGAAAAATTTTTAGCTGTATCTAGCCCTATTCCTCGGAAGTCGGATCTGAGATTTTTGTCTCAAAGAAATTATAGTGTTCCGGGGAATTAAGGTGAGATGTTGCCAAAATTTTTTCAAACTATATTAAGATAAATGAGAATGTAGAAATACAATTTAGATTTTTCACTTCTGAATAGGCTAGGACAATTCCCCATATGAATTTATTACGGCATAGGAGGACATTCGTATAACATCTAGAAGTTTGTGGAAATAAGATTTTAATTATATGTTTTGCATTTATATTAATTGTTTGGAGTATTGTAAATAAATATGCAAATGATTTTTGATTGTAGGAAATAAGAGCAATGGTGCCAGAAGGACATGAATGGATGTATAAACGATTAATGATTGATGGATACATGAATCCATATTTTATAGATGGTGTAGAAAATTTCATAAGAAGAGTATGTAGTAGTGTGACTGAACTGATTAAATGTTCATGTCGGTGATGTCAAAATACAAGTTTTCGAGATCAAAATGAGGTTAGAATGCATTTATGTCAATATGGATTTGTGAATAACTATTATATTTGGTGCTGTTATGGTGAACGACATGATATGCGAATTCATAATTTCCATGTGGGCGAGACTTCAAATAATCCATTATCATCAAAGACAATTTTTTATAGCGATACTGTTTATGACAACAAATTTTGATACAATCATATGGTCATTGATTTGATGCACTCGAGTTTCAACTATCATAATAGGCTTGAAATTGATGACTACAATAATAAGATCCAAGAAGTTATTGTTGAGGGTAATGATAACGATGATGGTAATGCGTATGATTTTGCAGAAATTGGTAATCAATTGCCTAATCCAAATGCACATAAATTTTATAAACTATTCAAGGATGCGTCAACATCGTTGTGGGATGGATACATCAAACAAAAAAAATTATCAGTAGTTTCTTAGTTGTTGAGCAAGAAAAGTAAGCATAATATGACTGATAATTGCTTTAATGACATGCTGTCACTTGTTAAGGATTTTGTTCCAAAGAAAAATCAATTTTTTGAAACATTATATGAATCCAAGAAAATGATAAAGGGGTTAGGTCTTCTGTGCATGAAAATAGATGTGTGTCTGAAAAATTGTATATTATTTGGTGGTGAGAATTCATAGTTGATGCATTACAATGTTTGTGGTGAATGCAGATATAGGAAAGAGACATTTGATAGAGGAAATAAGAAAAAACCAATTCCGAACAAGGTACCATGGCATCTACCAATCACCAACTGACTAAAATGTTTATTTATGTCTCAACGAATGGCTGAACACATAATATGAGATGCAAGTAATAAACATGCGCATTCTGGTTTAGTAGCTCATCCATGCCAAATAGAGGCTTAGCAGCATGTAGATTTAACTTTCTTTGACTTTGCTATTGAAATAAAAAAAATGTATATCTTGGCCTATGCACAGATGGACTTAGGTCAAAATCTGTAACATGAAGGATGTATTCTATATGGCCTGTTTTTATAGTTGTCTATAATTTGCCACAAACAATGTGTATGGAAGAGGCATACATTTTTTTGTCATTGTTAAATCTGGGTCCAAGATCTTTGGGATGTAATATCGATGCATTCTTGAGACCACTAATTGATGAGTTGAAGATGTTGTGGATAGATGGAGTAGAAACTTGGATGTATATCAATGTCAAAATTTTAGAATGATGGCATATCTATTATGGATAATTAGTGATTTTCTAGCATATGAAAAGCTATAAGGTTGGAGTACACTTAGGAAATTGGCTTGTCCATATTGTATAGAGAATATCAATACATTTTAATTAAAGTTCAGGAGGAAGCCATGTTAGTGGGATTGTCATAGGAAGTTTTTCACAAGGAACCTTACATTTTGTGGAAATATTAATGCTTTTTGACTGGGATTATGGGTAAGGGAAACAGCTATTCCATCAATGTTTGGTGAAGAAATTAGCCAATGCTTAAATGAAATGCAATTCCTACATTTGAATCAACATGTGACAATTTTCACGCAATTGGATTTGGTTATACTCATAATTGGCTAAAATAGTCTATTTTCTAGAGTTACCTTATTGGAAGTACTTGTTGGTCAGACACAACTTGGATGTCATGCATATAAGGAAAATTTTCTTGAAAATCTATTTTATATGTTGATGGACATTATTAAGGTAAGACAAAAGATAACCCCAATGCCCATTTGGTTTTAAATGAGTTGGATATGTGATATAAGCTCCACTTAATTGATGATGGAAATGCTAGCATCAAACCCAAAGTGGCGTACGCTCTGGAGACGAAGGAAATTCAGCAAATATGTTTATGGCTCAGGGGATTAAAATTTCCAAATGAGTATGCCTATAATTTATCACGTACTGTTAATGCTTCATATTGCAGTTTCTATCCTTTTAAGAGCCATGATTGCCACATATTTCTTCAACACCTATTGATTGTTACATTGCGTGGGTACTTGGCACCATCAATGTGGGCCACTATTTTTTAATGTAGCTTATTCTTTCAGGAACCTTGTTCACGCAAAATCAGAATAGAAGACATAGACAAACTCGAAAACCTAATAATCATCACTATCTACAAACTTAAGATGATATTCTATCCAACTTTTTTTTATTCAATGGAATACTTAGCTATACATTTAACTCGTGAGGCAAAACTTTGTGCACTTGTTTAGTATTAGGGGATGCATCCTTTTGAATGGTATAGTACTATCCTATACTATTTTGTAACATTATCTTGAATTTGTGGTATGCTAACTTATATTTTTGTATTTAGAGGCTTATGCGGTCTCTTAAGAGAAAGGCGCGTAACAAGGTGAAATTAAATGGCTCAATTGTGGAGGCTTTTTTGGTTCAGGAGATGATATTATTTTGCGAACATTATTTTTGGTATTGATACATTAACTAGATTGAATCAAGCCCTAAGGAACATTGACACAATGAATTTCCACTCAAATAAGGGGATCTTTGCTACCCTTCTTACAGTGTTCTACAATGATAACCAAAACTTTCCCGCCTATGGGATTATGAGGATAAATTAGGGCAGGTGCATTTGTACATTCTACAAAATTTTGAAGAAGTTTATATTTTTACTGACGTCATGCGATGAAAGTTTCCTATTCCAGTGACAGACAAATAGAAGATTTTTGAGTTCAATAGTTTTCCTGGTGGTTTCAAGAATAAGTAAACACTTTTCATAATCTCACTACTTTAGTAGGTTTTATATTCATATACTATTTTAATATATGTGTTTTTATCTCTTTTTGCACATGTAAGGTAATCTTTATCTCGACAAATTTGAATTGTCACATGGTCCGCTTTATTCTGGAATAAGTTATAACAACTATATGGTTAATGGGTTTCACTTTTATACGAGAACATCAGGGTTGACAAAATCAATAGTGAACTGGGGTGTTTATGTTGAGAGTGACAGCAGTGGTGACAGAGGGATTGATTTTTATGGAATGGTTGATGAAATCATCAAACTTCAATATTCTAGACGAATTCCAAACTTTCTCATGATTTTTAAGTGTACATGGTCAATCCAATACATGGAGTTCACACACATTTATCATCTGACATTATTGCTGTTAAGTAGGAATCAAGATTAAGTTCGCTAGAACCATACATCTTTGCCCGCCAAGCCATACAAGTGTTTTATTGTCAATAACAACATATGCCTTTATAGCAATGGTGGTCAGCAACTAAGGCCAAACCACATTCTTTCATTTGATATTAGAGACATTGAATCCGGTTTAACGTTGGTTGATCATAATGTGATCGGTGAAGTAGTTCTACAACAAGATCATATTTTTTTAGTAATTGATACCATCGGTGAAGTCGAACATTCGGAGGATGAAGATGTTGGAGATGTTTTAGAGTTGGAAGAATCCAATTAAGTTGTTTGAGTTTGTACTTAAATTTGTCGTCAAACCAAATTAAGTTATAATATTATATCTATATATACTTAATTTGGTTGTAATAATATATTTGTCATTAATTGTATAATATAATTATACTTAATATTTATACTTAATGGTATACAAATTCAAAAATCAGATCATAAACTTGAATTTAGTTAAATTATTAGTGACTGAATTAATTGGCTTACCGACTGAATCAATATGCTAGTGATTGAATTTTTCAGTTGCTATTGCTTTCTATTTACAGCTTTACCTTCTACACCGACTGAAAATTCAGTCGTGAATAAAGGCTTTCTTGTCATTTTAAAGCTAACAACTGAAACTTTTACTCACTAGTTAGTCGCTAGCTATCCTAGCTCTATAAATCTATAATTCAGCTGTTCAAATTCATTTTGAGTTCTTTGAAGATTTCCAAAAGGCTTTAAAGCTTCATTTTGGTTACAACCACTCATCTTGGTCACTCAACCCCAGATTTTGGTGTGTTTTCACTCTCTTGCTTTTCTTTTTCCAGATTTAATTTTCATGGTTTATTTTCTGTGTTTTTTCCTATGTTCTTAGCTACATTTTTTTGCGATTCTGGTTTTGTTAGATTTCTTTTGTTGATATTTGTGTTTTTCTGCATTTTGGCTTGTTAGGTTTTATCTATATAGTATTTTGGTTTGTTAGATTTTTTTTAATGTTAACAAGTATTAATTTTTCATGTTGATATTTTTCATGTTAATAACAAATAATATTATTTCAATTACAAAAATATTTATGTTTTCATTTACTTAAATACTTATTTTAGAATAGTTACTAAATTTTTGTGAAAATAAGATATGGAGCATAGAGGAGGTGATTCATGCGATTCCTCTGGAGAATGTCGTACTGGGTTGTCCTCTTCGACTGCAACAAGGTGTGGTGCACATAGAGGCTGCGGGGGCTTAGAGGTAGTACCTTTATCGCCCTGCCACTCAACTGACGGGAGGTCGGGGTCAGATTCCACAACCAGTCCACTTTTCGTTATCGGCAGATGTTCAACCGGCCCATTTTGGCTCGCCGTCAATGTCGGAGTCTGGTTCTGAGAACTAGCACTTAGCCCACTAACCAGATTCACCTAACACAGCACCTTGATCTGAGGCAAGATGTGCCACCCCACGAGGAGCTAGTAGACCTTTAGCAATGGTGGGTCATTAGGCCATTGGGCCATTGTAGTAAGTATCATTGAATACTGCTTTTTTTTCTATATATTATACATATGTGCGTATAATTAATTAAAATTTAATTAATTTTTTTGTAGGTTCATCAATGACACTTTGGTCCGACAGACATTCACTAACATTTATGGGTTGCTGTTTAAAGGCAAGTATCCCAAATGGAAGGTCGTCAAGCATGAAAGGGGAGAGGAGTATCTTGCTCGACTGTAGGTAAGCAATTTACTATTTCTTCAATAAATTATAATTTGGTTAATAAAATTATATATCCATTAAAATACTAATCAATTTTTTTTTATTTTTCATTTTAGCAACATTACTGTTGGGCTGAAGCGGATAACGAGAGCATAAGGAAGGAGTTTTTCAAGTAGATGCAAGAAGCTACAAGCACAAGTTGAACCATTTGAGGCAGGCAATCATCAAGGGCGATTTCGGTAACATTTTATTGAATAAGCACTACAATCTCTTCCATCATTATCAACCATCAGAAATCTAGCTACAACACTAGGAGAATCTTATCAGACACTAGAGCGGCAAGAGATTCCAGCACTTTAATGTTGTCATGAAGAAAAATAGGGTAAATTAATCAAATACATTACATTCACATATCTTTTTTATTTAGTTCACATAACTAACTATTTTTCAACTTTCTATGTAGCTCGGCAAGGAAGCTCCTAACGGTGCAAAGCCATGAAAGCATTCTCTAGGAAGTCACATGAGCAAATGCTTATGATTGTATGGTAAGTTATAAGTTTCAAGAAATATACTACCTCTGTTTTGCAAAGCTTGTTCTCTTTACTATTCACAACAATTAATTCATGATTTTCTTTCTTTCAAAATTTCTTATACAAATATAAACTTTTTATATGAAAATAGTACCTTAAATACTCTAGTTTATAAATATATATATATATTAAAAATTTTATAATACAAATTAATATGAATATATTTAAGTCAAACATTAGTTAAAAAAGGCAAAAGACCTAACCTTTATGAAACGGAGGGGGTATATGATTTTATAATTATAACTTTCTTTTTACAAATTTTAAATTTTTTTCTCCAAAATTGAGGATGGCCAGCCCCCTATATTTGGTGACTTTGTTCGCCAAATGCCCACATGTCATAGATCTACAGAGGTCCTATATCAGCAATAGATTGATGATGCGGTATGTAAAAAAAAAACTTAATAATATTTTATTTTCTATGCAATGTTTAACGTTTCCATTAATTTCATGGTTAGGCCAAGTATAAGGAGGAGGTCATACGTAAGTATGGTCTTGATTCCATGAAGCATCCTACCTTTTATTGGCAGGCCTGGGAGAATATGGTCAGTGGGGCAAGCAAGGGTGTGTGAACCAAAGTCCCACAAGCATTAGCCTCCTCCATTGTCGTACGCATGGATGTTGTGATCTCTTAAGCACTCTCAGTCGGTGCCGATGCCAACATTTTATTACCATCCTCCTCATTCGGTGAGCTGGGCATGATGATGGGTTTCTAGCAGCAGGTTCTCAGGCCGCTTCATCACCAATCATTCCTCAATTTGAGTGGTCGCTGCCGGTATCACACTCAACACAACAACAGCTAGATTGTACTATGAATTTATCTTAGCTTGACATCAGCCTGACTCAAATCAGGAGTTGTATACCTGAGATGTAGGACATCTCAGGTGACCGTCAGTCTATGAATGCCCAATAGACTCAACTGAATCTACCCAACCAGGGCGACCGTGATACTGGCCCCATCCTTGACTTCAATTTTCTTTAGTTTATTAGTTTTATTGTTGGACAAAATTTTATTTTATTTTATTATTTTTAAATTAATAATATTACATTTTGTTTTTATATTTATTTTAATTGCATTTTTTACATTAGAAATTATGTGTACATTTTGGACATTCCATATTATATATATATATATATATATATATATATATATATATATATATAAACATCTCAGCAATTCAAATATTAAAAAACTACTCCCCTCTATCTCATAAAACCTGTCCTCTCTGATAATGTACGTAAATTAAGACTTCTCTACTTTTTATTTCTTTCTTTTAATATAAAATTATTTGTTTATTTACTTTTATATAAAGTACATGTACTTATCTACTTTTTAATGGGCCCTACGTACTTTCACTATTTAACTTTCTCAACTTTCTCTCATTTCAATAAATGATATATATATAAAATAATAAAAAAGTTACCTTATTTGGAAAGATAGAAAGGGACAATTATTTTGAAACTAACAAAAAAGGAATAGAGGCCAACTATTGTGAAACGGAGGGAGTAATAAAATTGAAGGTAGTAAATGAACTTTCAATCGCTACTTACAGTTGATATATCAGTCACAACCAGCGACTGAATTTTCAGCCACTAAGTAATTAAAGTTCAAAATTCTAACGATTGATCACTTCAGTTGCTAATAAATAAGGATGACAAAATCTAACCCGACCTAATGATTTGGCCTAACCCACTCAAACCTAAGCCCGACTTGACCTGATTTAACAGAAAAAGTCAATGACATGAACCCGACTGTATCCAACTTGACATAAAATTAAACATAATTGAAGGGAAGCCTGAGAAAACCAGAACCCAACCCGAGCTTGAATTGACTTGAACTAGAAATGACCCAAACTCGAGACTGACTTGACTCGAACCTGAGATGATCTGATAACTAAACCTGATAATACCCGATTTTAACCCTCACCGTTCTTCCATATTTAGTAAGTCCTAAGTATAAGCACTTCTATTTTTTTGGACTTTCATATTTAGTATATCCCATGTTTATGAAAGGTGACTTCGGCAATTAGTAACTTTCATTTTTTTGTACTTCTATATTTAGTTGTCTCATATTTGGGAAAGAGACTTCTATATTTAGTAGCTCTATTTCTTTTCAGACTTTCATATTTAGTATCTCATATTTTGAGAAATGATTTCCATATTTAGTAACTTCTATTTTTTGAAAACTTCTATATCTTGTAAGTCCTATGTTTGGGAAATAGACTTTCATATTTAGTAAGTTTCATATTTAGATTCTATCAAAACAAATACTTTTTATATTTAGTAAGTTAGGTAAACTCCACCGGTCATCCCTAAACTATGTCCAATGATGTTTATTCGTTTCTAAACTATCAAATGTTGCTTAATTGTTCTTAAACCATATCTAGAGTTGCCTAATCATCCTGTCGTCTATCACAGTCGTTAAGGCTCAACGGAAAAATGATGTGACTGCTGATATGACATGGAAAAATTATGTAACTGCTGATATGACATCACTTTTCCATCTATCATTAATGGTATGATAAAAGACATGACTATTAAGTAACACTGAATATAGTTTAGGAATTATTAAACAACATTTGATTGTTTAGGGACGAATAAGCAACTTTGGATATAGTTTAGGGACAACCAATGGTGTTTTACCCTTAGTAAGTTTAATGATCTCGATAGGCAATTGTTAAAATTATAACATTTATATTTAAACTTTTAAGTATAGTGTAATAAGATACTTAAATTTTAACAAATTTCATTTCAGTCACTCTTAATAATTACAACATAGGTCCTTAAGCTTTTAAAATCATTGCACTTTCTCTCAAAAATTTTTAAATCTTACAGTTTACTCACTAATAAGGAACTTGAGTTGCATTTCGTAGTAATTTCAAATAAAATTTATCAGAACATAAGTATAGCAAAATTGTTATAGTGTATGCCTGGGTGATAGCTGGGTGAGGATCTGAATAACCGATATAATAATAATTAAAGAGTATAGGTCTAGAAAAATAATCAAGTATTACCAACAATGTTAAATTACCTAAATATTTACTAAACTATAATGAAAAACATTTTTATGAATATTTTGATTAAATATACTAAAAAATAAAAATTAATTTAAATTAAATCATACAAAAAATTGAATACTTTGATTTAAATTTTAATTGATTAAAAATGAATTGATTTAATCATTTTGGCCTATACACCAACAACCTGAGGGAGTACAAAGGTTGACTCGAATCTGACCTGAAGTTACCCGAGAGTGAAATTGACCTGATCTGTTGTGAACCCGGGCCCAAATAAACCCAGCCCAAGCTAACCCAAACTTGAAATCAATTTAACCCAAAATGAACCCAATCCCAAATAACCTGACTTGGACCTGAATTCTTGCTAACCCGATTAGACCCAAACCTGAATGACTTGACCCACCCAATTGTTATCCTTACTAATAACCTAGCGACTAATTATTTTGCTATTGAACTATTTAGTCACCAATCAGTCACAACTAGCGGGTGATAGCAACTATTTCCTCTATCACTAATTTGCTTTTCTCTTGTAGTGTTTTTATATAGGGTTCAACTATTAGGTTAATTGATTTGGGTTTAGAATGTATGGTTAATGGCTTTGGGTTATGGTTTAAGGTTATGTGGATAAGGATTTAAGGTTTAAAGTTATGTTGTTACTTGGGTTTAGGTTTTAGGGTTTTGTGGTTAATGGTGTATGGCCTAAGATTTAGGGTTACTGGATTAGAGTTATTTTGTAGGGTTTATCATATAGGGTTTAAGGATTACGGTTCAGGGTTAATCATTTCATGAGTTAGGGTTGAATGTGTAGGGTTTAGTGTCTATTGTTGAAGGCTAGGTGGTTAGTGAGTTACTTGGTTTATAGTTTTTGGTACCCGTGTTTATTCTGTTTGGTTTACAATTTGATCCTAACATTATAATTATGTAGTTATCAGGTTGAAGGTTTAGGCAATCTTTACTTAATTTTTTGAAACTGTAAGGAAATTCATACCATGATATTATGGTTAGGTAATAATGGTATGTTATATAGTGGTAGTAAACTCAAATGAGAGGGTGATCATATATTTCCTTCCATCCAGTTAATACAATACTGGTTTAAAGTATTAGTAGTTCATGTTATGACCATGAACCTTGTTTTAAAGTTTGTTTAATTATCATACATTATTTAAACAAAAAAACATGAAACCTAGTAACTTTTTAGAAACTTCCAAATAAATGTTGGTCGTTAAGGCCTACTATAAATTGCCCACAGGTCCTTTTCAGACACTTTCTTAAACCTGATGCATCGCCCCAGCTAACTCAAAGCTCCACGATCCACCATCCTTGGTCGTTTAGTGCAAAGGTTTAACCTACAAACATAGACTCCGCTAACCTAGTTGAGCTCGTTCTGTTGTTGCAGCTGCCTTGACATTTTTTTGGTTTCTCCATCGTTCATGTCAAAGGCGGCTAACCACCATATCTGACCATCTAAGCTTTCAAGAGTGTACAAAAGCCAGGGCATGGGTTTGTGTCAAGTTTGTCTGGCTTTAGTAAAGCTGAAATTGACCAAGTGATGGTAAAATTAAAGTTCAAAACTCTTCCTTTGTACTGGGTTAATTTTCTTATTTCTTGTTTTTAACACTTCTTAGGGTACTAGTGTTATGGTGTTTCTTCCTTATATGCTTAAGTCTTGTAGCTGCCTATTTATAGTATACTATTTATTGAAGGTGTTTTGAGCAGGCTTTGTCAACATTTCTTTGTCTGCTAGTGTGTCCTTGAGGTATGATGTGTCCTTATAGAAATTTTACATGTTAGACAAAGTTAGTCTCCAATCATTTGCTTAACTGGTAATCAAGGAATGGTTGGGTTTGCTTAGGTAGCTCAAAGCATCACATTTAGGCTTCATCAGCTTCAACATGTTGGTCAAGCCACATTAACCGAATTACAATACTTCGAGTTGCTCATTGATGTTAAACCCTTCTGTGTTTCTTTAGCGCATGTGTTGGGTTCCATCTTTTGATCTCCCCTATGTTCATGTACGATTTATGATATGCCAGTCTCCAACATTTAGACCAAGATTTCGCCCCCGGCTTTACCTTTCGGAGATGAGTTTATAATGACACCTAGGCATATGGAGCCAATGCATGAGTTTGGCAGACGTTAGGAGCATGGGTATATATTTTTTCGTCCATTTCCATTCATGTTGGAAAGAAGGTATGAAGTCATGATGATACATGATGTGTATATACGGACATGTTTTTGTTAGTATTCTACCTATGTGGTTATGTGGTTAATGGCTTTTTGTATGGGAAGTGTAGGCAAGTGCATGTATGGGTCCATGGCTTGAAACTATATTGTAATGTTTGATGCATACTATATGAAATAAAAATGTGAAGATTTTCTTTAAATTCCATCAAGTCTTGCATCGTAATTCATTTACAACATGGTGAAAATGGTTAATGTGTATTTATGTAATTAATGGCTTATCAGAATTATTCCCATTTATTTCACAATTGGTAGGTTTTGCTTGCTATTTTGTAGAACATGTTATGGACATAGGTGCGATAGGCAAGCTTCCTTAGCTGCACTAGCAAAGCACATTGGGGTACAAGTTGACATTGAAGTTTAGTATGATTGGTCTTTCATTGTCAATAATAACAAGAAACTTAATGAAGAGTGGTGCATTGATGACCTGACAGTGTATGAGTTCGAGGTAGTTAAAGAGGCTGAGAAATTGTACCAGAAGTACGCATATTTCATGGGGTTTTCTATTCTTAAGGACAAGTTCAAGATGAGTAGGAGGCATATGTTACCACAGGGAAGGTTGTGGGTTTGTGCAAAGTAGGGGAAGACCACGGTTAGGGTTCCAAAAGAATCTAGTTTTAGAGTCCCTCATCGGTTGTCTAGATACTGTTGTCCAACAGGCTTTTCGCGTTCACTACAGCGTGGACTAGCAGAAGTATTGGGTCCATGAATTTGTTGAGGTTTATAATCATGCTCCAGTAGCTGAGCTTAAGGCACATTTCCTTTATTCCCAAAGATCTGTCAGTAACATAGCCAAATAGATTTAGGCTAACATAAGAAAGGTTGAAGTGGGGACATCTCAGGTCATGGGCTACATGCTCATCATAGATTGTGGTCATAAAAATGTTGGATTCACCCATAAAGATCTAGACAATTGGGTAGATTCTAACAACAGGGTTTGGGAGCTTGTGACTAAATCTGAAAAAACCATTTCACATTTAGCTTCAAGAGTGCAATGTGAACTAGAATTTTATAGACTCTGATACCTTGTTTGAGTAGATGGTGGGATGTGGATGTGGAGTGATTATGCTTGTTTTGGGATGTGATTTAAATTGATGCTACCTATAATAACAACAGTTATAAGTTGCCCTACATGGCCATTTTGGGCGTCAACCACTATTTTATGACCACAATTTTTGGTTTTGGATTGGTTACCCATGAGTTTGAGGAATCCTTTATTTGCTTACTAAGCCGCCTTATAGATTGTATGGGTGGCAAGTTGCCAACTTTAGTAATTACTGACAGTGCACTTAGCATAAGACTCGATGTATAGCAAAAAAGGTCCATAGCCCGACATCGCCTTTGTTCCTGGCATCTAATGCAAAACTGCAAAACCAATGTGGGCGAAGCTGTTGGTTTGCCAGGGCATTGGTGCATTTGATGCTTTGGTTGATGACATGGATTGGGTGAAGGTGCAATGAGAGGTTACTATACAAGAACATAGTGTACAAGACAATAAGTGTGTGTGAACTATGGGAAAGGTGGGAGTGTTGGGCAATAGCCCACCTAAAAGGCATTTTCTTTGTTGGTATGACAAGCACACAAAGAGCAGCGAGGATGAACTTTTTTAGAAAAGGTTTTTTACTTCCCAGCTAAAGTTGTATGACTTTTTCCAATGCCTTGACGTGGCTCTAGACAATTTATGGGAATTAGAAGTAAGGAAGCATTTCTATAGTAAACATAATGTCCCACAAATAGTTGCACATCTAAAGCACCTCGAAAAACATGTGGGTGAGGTTTATACTCCACACATTTTGGTATGTGTTTGGCAATATATGGTAGATGAGCCCAACTACTATGTAGTCTGTAATGCAGACTAGAGCAACAACACGGTGAACAACTACTTGACTCACAAATATGCAAGTGAAAAACCGTCGACAGTTGTTCAAGTTGATGAAAAGGCTGAAAGTTATGAGTACAGCTGTAAGTTGCTCATATACACATGTTAGTATGAAAAATATTTGCAGTTCCTAAGATTGTACCTCTATTTTTTAGTAACATATAGGGTGTTTAAGTACATTTCCATTAGTTTGTGATGTTGACAAAAATAAGGTAATTATAAATTATGTTGCAGGTATTACATGCGCACAGATATTTTTAGTGTAAGAGATTGAACATAAGATGTAGGTTGATGGAAGTTTGATATTGAAAAGGAGGACTAAAGATGTGAAGAAGGATCCATCATACATTTCACGTGTCTATTCCAGTGAAGATGATGCCCAGTTCTATGCGAAAAATGCCCAACTTGGTAGCATGCATGCCAAGTTCACATATTTTGCTTCAAGGTGTGGGGATGAAGAATATTTGCAACTTAAAGAGGAGATGGGGTAGTTGACCATGAAAGTATAGGAGTATTATGAAAGCCAATAGAACCTGGTAACTGGAGACAGCTTAGCCCACCAGTCAAGTGCTACCTTTGTTCGAGACTTCGTTAAAGTACAAGGGGGGGGGGGGAATGGACATTCATATGCCAAGAAAAAAACATTGCCCAGGAGGAAATGTCAACTACCAGACTCAACTTCCAAGCCATCAAATGAGGGAATGATGAGTGGATAACATATGCAGAATGACCAAAATGTGCAAGAACCTCAACAATGTTGGGAGTAAGGGAACAATAATGTAGGGGTTGCATGGGCATTTTTGAACCATACCACAATGCCCACACATCAACCTTCATTTTGTCCTAGCAAAACCAATCAGGTGGCAAGCTCATCATGGCATTTTGTCTTATACCACAGTTCATTCCAAGTTGTGTTGCAGTCTTAAATGATGGGGATGTCAACAGACCATTCCAACTCAAGTATGTGTCATTGCCTATGACATTTCTTTTTTTCCCCAATTGCTATTTTATGAAGGTGTTATTGGTCCACTAAAATCTTATTTCTATTATGGGGATGTGTGTAGGTGCTAATGAATGATTATGATAGTTGCTATACAGTTGAGAAATGTAGGCATCACATATGTGTTGGGATTTCATTAACCATTGTTGGATGAAAAGCAAGTTATTTTTTTTAATAGTTTTGACATATAAAGGCTACATATCTACAGTTTTCCCTATAAATGAACAAGTATGTTATTAGTGGGCTAAATTGTACCACAGTATTGTTGTAATACATTCAATTTGTGGAGGACCTAGGAGAAGTGCTTATTTTGCAGCTTATTACTACATGATAATGGTGGTACGTGAACAATTTTCATTATCTAGGATGCCCTTTAAATCGGATATTCATATGCTTTTAACTGATTTACAAATTTCACACATAGACAGACATGGTGGGTTTAGGATTGTGAGTGTTGCATTGTTGCCACTTAACAAATGCACCGTAAGCTATCTTATTCTTATTTGGACATTGGAGGAGTTTCCATACTACCATTTATTGCAAGGCTAAAAAAATGGTATAATATAATGAACACACACATATTCTTTTCTATGGCATGCATACACAAAATAATGTCCATTTGCAACAAACGCATAATTACTTACATACACATTAATATGGAGATACATATTGGTACTACACAAACATCTAACCTATCCGGAAGGCCCCAATGGCCAACACATCACCCTATATGCAGTGTGGAAGAATATAGTAGTAGGGGAAATAAATATATATAGAATATGAAAGAGGCCTTCCTAGCTTGCATATTGTCCTACAAGTGCCATCCTTAATGAAGTCAGATTGCTACTTTACATCATAAATCCATATACATAGAAATCAATGGTTATGTCCCTAAACAACACAAAATTGATTCCATAAATCCTTAATGAAGATTTAAGTTTACGTCTTTGTTAGCTTTTATTGCAACCTTGGTGGAACGTTCCATAAAGTAGCATACAAACATCCCATAGTCATTACACTTAGGAATGGTGTCTGTTTTTACTTCCTCAACTATATGAAGCTAAATGAAATTGGATGAACTGTAATATTTGGTGCCTTACACTTAAACAAATCAAAATTAGCACCACCAAACAAAATACACTTGGAACAAATGTTATGTTATGTTACTAGATATTACTTGTGTATCCATGGCATCACTGTAATACTTTATAGATTTACCATCCTAATGGTATCTCAAACCAAGATGATTTGGAGGGTGATGTCCATCACAAAGAGGTAAATGTAGAGAGGTTCATGCATGGTGTGGAATATCTGAAAAGGCATTGTGATATTGTCAAATTTAGCTTTAAAACCAGTCGACTAACCAAACAATTAAGTAAGGTTCCCTTATCACACTTGTTGATATCATCAAACGAAAACTAGGCTACCATATCACACTTGTTGATATCATTAAATGAAAACTCCCTTAACCTTTGTCTTGATAATAATCCTTCAATGTGCGAAGCTAGCTATGTCACCATGTACTACCCATGTACAACATGTTGGAACCAATATCAGATATTTGCAAATGAAAGTATAATACATCAAGTAGAAAATGAGATATCGGTGATTAAAAAATAATGAAGTGTAATAGCCATATCCTACTGTAAAATCAAGTGTCAAAAACCAATTTCTGATGGCCAATAGTTGCGCCCTTGCTTTAATCATCAAGATGACAGTCCAAGTATTGATGATAGAGCTAATAAGCCAATGCTTAAGCAAAAACAATTGAAGATCAACAAGACAATTATCATATGGGCCTTTTGAGGGTTGCACAAGCACATCACCACCAATAGGTCATATTACTAACGAGGCCTTGTACGTGAGCTACAAGTATCATATAAACACATATATAATATTTGTATGATAAAGGTAGCCATGAACAGCAGTTTACCTGAAATCGTCATTGCCATAAAAACACATACATAATAACATGATGCTTTTTTGGAGAGACAAGATGGCGTATACCAAAAGGACCGACATAAAACTGAGAACCACTTTCACCATGCTTGTTGTCAATTTTGGTGAAAGACAAGGTTTGTGCTCTTGAAAGAATAGGGATTTTTATTTGACAATCGGTGAAGAACGAAACCTCATTCTCTAGAGCCTTATGTTTTACAAGAAATACAATTACAGGTTAATAAAAGACAAAACACTCCAAAAATGATGGGGTTTGCTTAAATGGATTTATTAACCAAGTTGTCTTAACCAACATACTAGGAATTTACCATCACAAACCTCCACATTACCAGAGACCAAATCTGTTGTACCTACTTCATTCTTGTCCAAATTCACTATTACTATATCCTGCTGTTACTTACCATATTTATCTTTCTCAGATTGTGGTTCTACAATAAGAATGTCATTCCCAGAGCTGTCAACACCCATTAGGTCAGATCTATTGTTACCATGTTCGTTGTCTCCTACTTTATCCTTTCTAATGCCAAATTTAATAGGCATCTGAGCTTTAGACCTTATCACACCATCTGCAGCCTGCATGTTGGGGGCAAGGTTTTGTTCTCCAGACTGGGGGAATAATGGTGTTGAATTAAAGCGTCAATTGGAACCATGTGTTTCCTCTTGTCATGCCTTCCTTCCCACTGGTGTTTGCTTTACCTTTTCAGTATTCAACGCTTACAACAAAGTTGATACTTGAGAATTGATTTGGTAAAGCAACCTTCATTACCGCCTTTGTTCCTCTTTCATTTCACAAACATCATTAACCAAGGTACTGACCACCTTAGACAAAAAACCAACAAGTTCAACAACTCTTCAAATCTCTCCACGAAGACATGCATCTTAGCATTACCCTAACTTTCTTTATCACCACAAGTGGTCTAATTACCCTAAGAGGAATAGGGCACCTTCGATTGGACTGCATTGAAAAATTCATTTTGACTTGTTCGATTGTTCACTTGGTTAGACTTCGCTTGCTTGGTTGTAGGGTACAAAAAGTCTTATAATACAGATAAAGATATGTATGAAAATCATCCATTATAGCAAGAATACATTATGCAATTTAAAGTTCTATGAGTCTTTTTTTTTATTTTACTTGATCCACCTTGTGCACAACAACTTTTTCACATATTGTTATTGAAATAAGAGATTGGTAAGGTGTCTAGTTTGAAAAGATATGCCCTTGATAGAATATGCTGTAATTAATACACCTACACTATAACAATTAATTCCAATATCAACATGAATGATGAAATAACTGATAAAGAAAAAAAGGTATCTTACTTGTAGAAATAAAGCACACCCCCAATTTATGGACACCTTTCTGCGATACCTTTCTCATGGCTAAAATAAGATGGTCGACTGTAAGCAAAACCCTCTAACAGTCACTTAATTTTTTCACATTATCGACAAATGATACAAACTATGGCCCCGAAAACTTTCTAGTAGAAGGGAAGGGAACAGTTGCTAGTACTAACAACATGTATAAGCTTTTAAATTCATCACTAGAAGCTCATCCCAATTTCTCCAGTATCCCAGTCAAGTCAACTACCAAGTGCTTGCTGGCTCGCTTGTAATAATAATTGACCTAAGCATACTTTTGCTCAAAATTAAAAGGAGTCCTCTCGTCCATTGGTCCTAAAACTACTAACACGTCATTTGAACCAAGAACAAACCTTTTACTATAAATAAAGAGGCTTCAGGAATCAGGATCAAATGACCTAACTAGCTGTAAAATTAAATTAGATGATACCCGTGGTATTTTGTTCTCCAAAAGGCTCTCAAGACTAGTTTTTCACGAGCCCAACCCTTTGCTCTAAGGTCAACACCTCTACATGCTTGGCAAAGTAATCGGGCCTACATACAATGCCCCATTGATCAACTTCCCTTTCTTCAACCTTATCACCCTTCACGGGTTCCATAAATTGCAGTTTTTTATCAAAGTCCATCATGTTCCACCACTTCGTCATATCTGCCTACTCCTGCATTTCATTCACTTTTATAACCTAAATCACAAAAGTATTAACTTTCTACAATATAACATGAAAAAGGAGGATACATACAGCTTGTGTCATAAGCCACTTATTTTTTTTCCTTAATTCACAAGTATTAACCATTACTGTATAATATAAAAGTGACCATATTAGCCTAAGTTATGGTCTATAAATCTGATCTAGATTAAGAGAAATAGGGCAAACATGAAGTTGTTATATGCATTCTTTGGCTTTGCCTTCAACTTGGTGCCTTCATCACTACAATGCTTTTTTTTGCTACCCCCAACTATTGCCTTCTTGAATTGTACCTTGCAATTCCCAAATAAAGTCATATCTATACTTCTATACTAAACACAGTGAGTTATTTAGTCAAGAAGTATAATGTACACAGCAACTACAAAATAGTTGGAGGAGAGAAATATAAACCTAGACCCACAACCAATTAGCATTCAAGTTTTTTGAAACAATGATTATGGGGCATGAGAGGATACTTCACAAAAACAACCACTCTCATCATATTAATCCATCACCTAACAATAGATATGAAACACAGAATCCACAAAATATCAAACGTCTTGCTTCTCTAACATTATTGTAGCTACGCTTCTTGATCCAACTATATTATCTACTACTCTCATTTAAATCCTTTCACAACTCTTTTGCCACTTGCTAATCAAGCAAGGCTAGGTTCATTTTTAGAATACCTGATCCTTAACATGTATGTGTAACAACTTCTTTTTTTCATGAAAATATGGTGCCATAAGGTAAGGCCAACTATTACAAAGACACTACAACAGAGAAAGCCAACAACTACTTTCACTCAAGAAATACAACAATCACCTTATGTGCAATCATAACTAAACCCACTAGCACATATGAAACAAGAACAAAAATTGACACCTATGGTAACATTGAATCTAATGCAACTTTAAAGCAAAATAAAGTCAAAGATTAAAACAACTACACCAATTGGTGTACATAGGCCATCCAATCGACCAACACATATTTTGCACCAACAACACAGAGGATATCATGTTGAATTTAGGGAAATCCTTCTTATAAATTAAAAACCCATCATAAATGATAGATAAGGTTGAAGCAGATACAATAATATATGAAACTTAGACAGATTGAAAGATGACTTAGCTTGGACAATGATAGATCAGGGGTAGGCCGTTCGATCTTCAAATGCTCTCAACTGGATCACAGAGAATGCCTTATTCTTCCTTCCTTTTCTCTCAGCATAACACCAGAATGTAGGCGATGAACGCTCAAACTCTAGGTCAACATAAAAACTATTGTTGACTTTCCCTCTCCATCATTGTTGTTGTCACCCTAGCTTTGTCTTCTCTTTGGAATAACACTAGTAAATTGGCCAAATAGGTGATGTGGTTACAAGATTAATTCAAAGAAGAAGAAGAAAAAGAAAAAGAAAAATAAAAATAAAATAGGACGAGCTTTCTTAGAAAGTCTTGACATAAGTAACTTTAGCAACAAAATCAGCAGCAATCCATAATTTTTAGTATTTTTTCCTATCTCATTTCAAATTTATAAAACATAATTACAATACTTACCAATAAAAAAAAATAGGTATCTTATTTCAAACAAAAGACATTAAATGGAATTGGCTACCTCATATATTAAGAATGGTTTGATTCAATCCCAACTGTGATGGCTCTGAAAAAATAAAAATTAGTAAAAAAATTTTAGTTCGATAAAAAATACAAAAAATTTAAGAAAGAAGCTTGAAATGTAGAAAGATTACCTTTATCAAGTTTTTCAATCTCGTTCAAGTCGTTTTCAATTTTAAGAATATTAGGAGATCTCTGAATCTAATCTTGAGCACATAAAAGTGTTTGGACCATTTTAGGATTTAAAGAGCCCCTGAATACATCAAGGACTCTTCCTCCAGTGCTAAAAGTTGATTTTGAGACAACAGTTGATATTGGGACAACTAACACATCTCGTGCCATTTGAGAAACAATAGGAAAACGACTGCTATTAAACTTCCACCAAGTCAGAATATCAAAAGGAGCATTATCATCCTCACAATCTTTACTAAGGTATTTCTCTAACTCAAATTTCCCTTCTCCACTTCCGCTCAAACTTTTAAATTTCTTATTTCTTTCAAGTGCTTTAGAAGAATTTCTTGTACACCGTCACTCATTCCTTAAACTGAACCACTAGACTCACCACTTTGAGATTGGTTCATTTTTCAATACTCAGAAGACAACTCAAAAGTGGCATCACTTACATTCTTTGCCATCCTTTTCTCAATTTCACTATCTTTGCCATGCAATTCAAAGAGAAAAACTGCACATACTCTAGCTTATGATGAGGATAAAAAACAACAGCCACATAAATTAGCATATTCATCTTCTCAATATCACCCCAATACTTGTCATATTTTTCTCTCATCTTTTTTTCCATTAAAGAAAAACTAACATCAGAATCTTTCTCCCACTCCATTCTTAATGTCATCTTATAACAACTCTTAAGAAGCGTCACCAATCTTTCTACAATTTCCCACTCAATGTTAGTTGGAACTCCCGAATCAGGTTCTAACTCCACTAAAAAATTTGGATCATTGAGTTCATATCTAGCAAATGCTCTCACAAAATTTAAAGCAGTTCTTAACATCAAGTATGTAAAGTTCCATCTAGTGCAAACATCCAAACACAGTAAGCTTTTGCACTCAATTATTTCAAATTCCACACATGATTTGAACTTTGTTAATCGAGATGAAGAATTTTTCACATATTTCACAGCTGCTCGAACTTTAGCAATTGAATCACTTACTTCTTTCAAACCATCAATTACAACTAAATTAATTACATGAGTAGTGCACCTCATGTGAAGATACTTGCCTCCTAAAATATTAGTTTTCTAGTTGACCAAATTTTTCTTCACACAAGCAATTGCAGTATCATTTGAACTTGCATTGTCAACAGTAATTGTTAAAACTTTGTCTATCTTCCAATCAAGCAAGCAATTTTCAATCATTTCACCAATTTTAGACCCTTTATGGTTGGAAATTGGACAAAAATTAAGGATTTTCTTTTGTAAGTTCCAATCACTATCAACAAAATGGGTTGTGACACACATATAATTAACCCTCTGTAATGAAGTTTATGTGTTAGTAGTAAGGCAAACACGACTTCCACTAGTTCTTAGCCATTGTTGAAGCTTTTTTATCTCATATAAATAGAGTTAGAAACAATCCCAAGCAATAGTGAACCGGGAGGGAATTTTAAACTTCAGACATGCAAGTGGCATAAAACACTTAAACCCCTTTTTCTCAACAAATTTAAAAGGAAGCTCATCAATAATAACCATCCGTGCCAACTCATTCCTAATGACATCTTGGTCAAATTTCCAAACACCAAGTGCTCTTTCTCCCTCCCCATTTCCACCAATTGCCTTAGATTGAGAAACTAACAAAGCTTGTTTTACAGTAACACGGGCAAGATGATTTGGACATCTTTCCACATGTCTATTGAAATTAGTTGTGCCATTATCCTTACTATCAGAACAGTATTCAACATGGCAATAATTACATCGTGCTTTCTTGTAACCATCTTTATCAACATACTTTGTAAAATGATCCCAAGCACTACTTCTTCTTTTCATTTGTGTCCTTTTTCGTTTAGGTGGAGATTTTGTTGTTGCGTCTATATCTTCAGTTGTTGTTGCCACATTTTGTGCTTTAACTAAAGACATCTATGAATCAAACAAACAAAAAAAATATTTAGTACAAGAGATCCTAAGTCTATAGAAAAAAATAATTAAATTAGAGGTGTAATTTTATTTGAAAATCCCAAGTCTCAAATTAAACCAAGTTTTTGTAACAGTTTTTCTATAAAAATTGAATCAAGAAAAAAAAAATTGGTAACCATCTTCCTTAAAGTGTAACATGCAGCACCATGTTACTATAAGAACAGTATAATTATACAATGTTCACTCTTTTGTGTACTTTTTCTAAAAAAAGCTACTCCTATTTAAATAGTAAATTGAAGTAAAAAAGAGAGAAAAATAAAAAAAGAGAAAAAAAAGGCAGATTGAATAGCAACTTTGAAGTACCTAGAGGATAAACATTAGGATCATAATATATGTCTATTCCTTCAACTATTTACTCTACCCCACAATCATATCATTTTTTGTAAAGTTAACATAAATAACTGCATAACATCTTCTTAAATTAACTTGGTGGTCCATGGCCACTAAATTTAAAAGAAACACCATGTGGTGGACCGCCACCTAAACTTTTCCAAGCTTTCTTTTTAATTCATTCACCATGAAGTGGCGAACTCCAAGGATGGCAAACATGCATGACAACATGCAAAAGTACCACAAAATGTTCCCAATAATTAAAGCAACATTTTGTCTATTATTCATCTTCAAATGCCTTTTTGTCTTTGTTTCGAAACAATATGATGTCCATCGTTTTCAAACTCCCATATCCACAAATCCCAACCCTGCAAAGTAGCAATATATGTAAACAAAAAATCTATTAGTATGGTCTAAGTCTAGTTATTTTAGATAGATACTTCAAAAAATATAAACAACTCATACGACAGATTGAAAAACGGAGACCCTAGTAGTTCAACATCTAATGCTAATCAAATGGAAGCAAAATAGTATTAGCTTTCCTTAAATTTACAATTACTTGTGAATTTTCAAAGGAGATTTTGGTTACAAAATTAGAAACTAACAACCATTCGCACATATCCACAAATACTTCCATTACACTTCTATCGCACCTCTTTGCTAATAGTTATTCACTGTCATTGACTAGCCGAAATGCACCAAACAAGTAAGTCTCACTCACTTGAAGCAGATGGGAGTTGATTATCCTCAAATTGGAAGAGTTACATGCCCACCCAATTAGGGTTTCTCAATGAACAACGATGGAAACTCTAAGTAAAAAGGAAGAGTCAATCCTGGTGGTCTTTGTCCACGATGAACGCTAAGTTGGACAAATGGCACAATCAGATGAAAAAAAGGGGAAGAGATTAGTGGAGTCAAGCATGGTTGGGAAACTCTGGCTCGGGTTGTAGACTCGTTGTAGAAGAGAGAAAGACACTTGCCTATGCTAGGAGTCCGAACATAAAAAATTTCGATTTATATACTTAGGGTAAATCCCTAATCAGCACTCATAAAATATTAGTATTTATAATTCGGTCACTTTAATTTTTTTGGTTTCAATAATAGCACCCAAGACCAAACCATAGAACCGATTATATAAGTCGGTTTACAAGCGAACTGACTTAAAAAACCAAAAACCCAAACCAAATTAACCGAAATCAATTGGATTATTCAGTTTTCTCCGTTTTATCTAAATAGTGCTTACCCCTGCATACCTTACTAAAACCTAAGAAACGCCTTTATGATTTGTACTCTCTCGTTCTCGACAGTTTCTCTCCAGGTGGAGAGCTCCACCACCGTCGACGATACCCTCCTGAATCCGTCATTTGCCTCTCATCTGAGCTCCCGATTTCTTTGTTTGCTGTTCTTCTGGTTGAATTTCTTCCTTTTGGTTGCCCTACTGAGTTTCCCTAATTTATCTCACAAACCCTAGCTGTTCAGTCTTTTAAATGGGAAGCTTTTGCTCCTGATCTTGGCCTGTTGTCATCGCCAATCACCCAGTTTCATTGTCGACCTAACTAAACCAGTAAGACTCTTTCACCCACCCTGTTTTCGCGACTCAGAACCAAGCGCAGTTGCTGTGTTCTCTCTTCTGCGAACTAAGCAAGCTGTCTTCCCGTCTGTGTTCTTCGCTTCGTTGTGTTGCTTCGCTGCAGTGGCTTATTGGCAGAGGCTGACTGTTGTGATTCTCATTTTAACAGTGAGTATTCCCTGGGTTTTGTGTTTGTCTCTGGAGATTTATTGGCTTTTGCAGAACCTGCTATTGGCTACTCCATCTTGTTTTATTGTTCTGCTAGTATACCACTATTTGTGGTTTTCCTTGTTATCTCTATTGCACTTTAACGGGGCCGCAAACGACATCCAATTGAGAAGATTGTTTAATGCCATGTCTGAGAATTCGAAACCTCATCCTTTTCGAAATGGCTTGGAGATTCAGTTGGTTTTCAACTCACTGAAGACAATGCCGAGTTGTTAAGGGATTGTTTTTTGCTTCACTTCCATGATTGGCGGTCCTTCCGACCTGACTTTGTCCAGCGGCAGGTTAATATACACAGGCCACTTGGGAAGGTGCAGGTTTTAGATGCCGTGGGAAAAAACAGATTCATTGTTAAATTTCATTGCAGGCGGGAACAAATGAACATCATTTTGAAGGATACTTGGAGTTTTGATGGAACCTTGGTATCGATCAAGCATTTGTGCCTTTTCCCTTAGTTGTGATGCGCACCATTTTAACAATGTCCCTATTTGGGTACAAATTCGTAATTTTCTGGCTATCTATCTGACCAAGGCCACAACTAAGTACATCGGATCTCAGCTAGGTAGCGTGGTAGATATTGACATTCACCCGAATGCTTGTTGGAATTACCTTCGGGTTAGGATAGTTGTGGATGTGACTTAACCTCTTACCTCAAGGTTGTTTATTCGGGATCATGATGGCTGCACATTTTGGGCTCAGTTAAAATATGAGAAAATATGCAAAATTTGCAAGAATTGTGGCAAAATTGGTCACTTAAGAGCTCAAATTAAATCTCCAATTGTCCGGGATGGCAATCAGGAGCCACACTATAGCCTTGTCTCTTATTTCGGCAGAGAGAGAAAGGGTGGGCATCGAGTGCCTAAAGAATGGAAGGCTGCAAATAATGGGAATGATCCTGTGATGGGTGTTTTAAATACAGGCTGTATCACTACTCTAAAAAAGATTCAAGTGGATTACCAAAATCATCCTCTCTATGCAGAACAACACTTTCCCTTACTCAAGGAGACTCAACAACCTCATATTTACTCTGCTAAACTACTTCAACTGCCATCTGATAGAGGTATTTTGAGTAACATCACTCAAATGGTCCATGGGAACAACAAGGGATCTTCTATCAGTGCTGGTTGCGTTGCAGATATTGGTGATTTTCTGCCCACAAGTATAGGAAGATTATTTGCGGTTAACAACAACAGAGCTTGATTTTATCGTGCATTCTACATGAACCTTCTATTGATTTTATTCCTCCATGGCGGGTTCAAAGGAAAAGGATCGAGTTGAGGGCTAACAATTGTACGCATATGAAGGTACGAATTTCTAATCCAGTCCTTGACTTCAATTCCTCCCATATAATTTTTGAGATAGGATCGTCTTCCCAAGACCCTGGTTTTGCTGCTAGTTTAGCAAAGAAGCTGAAGATAGCAGCAGTCCCAGTAAGGAAGAAACTACTAGGCTATAGGAAGAACAATCAATCTTCGTCCCATGTTTTTCCTCAATATTTGCATCTTGACTCTGTCTCTTACTCAGCTCCCGAAAGGCCTATGAAGTGGATCAAGCACTGCATATGATCCCCTCCATCTATTTGAAGCGGGGACTGGCATTACCTAAGGCCTATATCTTATGCAATTAAGCGGACTCGGATGGATCTTGGAAGTTGCATAGATGAGCTTTGTGCTAAGCAAACATTTTGAAGATAGATAATGAACAAGATGTACACAATGCAATATCACAAAGATAATGACATATAAGCACTTAAAAATAGCTAGAACAAGTCATAATTGCCATGTGGAACAAATCCACAATAACAAAAGTTATAGAACTAGATGAGAAACCCAAGTCTAAAAATAAGCTCAAAACATTGTTTCTACCACATTGAGAACAAGTTCTTCAAACTTAAACATCAGAAGAACTAATGGGGGTGGGAAAGAAGGGTCTCCAGAGAAGAGGAATGATGGTAAGGTTGGGGCTGGGTGTTGGAACAGCAGAGGCAGTGGCTGTAGGTGCTACAGAGGTTGTATCCATTAAAGTGTTGGGTCTAATAGAAGCTGTAGGATTCTGAGGTGTAGTCTTGGATTCTTTGCCTTGATGAGAAACAAGTTAGAAAAGGAGAGAATGGATGTCATCAAGCTTCCTAAGTTTGGCATGAATTTTAACTTGATATTTTTCCAAGGAATCAAGCCTGGCATTGGTTTTGGCTAACTCATAAGTGAGCGTCTCCAACTCAGTAGGCTCAGGTGCTTCATCTTCTTCAACAATTACATCACTTTCCACATTAGTCTCATCAACTTCATGCTTGTTTTTTACTTTTCTAATTGTCCTTTGAAGGCACTTCTTATAAGTGGTTTCTTCTCAGTTCCTACCAACTCCCTGAACAAATTTTAAGCCTCCTAATTTTAAGTTGGTAGGATCAACAAGGGGTGCACGATTGTCCAACAAAATCTCACCGGTGGTGCAAGTTATCCCATGGGCTTCAAAACGCCGAGTGATAAGAGTAAGATAGGTCAAAGGGGTTGCCTTGTTGGTAGCTACCTTTTTGTTTGGTACAAGATTCTAGCACCAAAATTCACATTGTTCCTCTTAGTTATCTTGTACATAAAGCATACATCCTGATAAGTGACATTATTTGCATCTTTCCTAGACACCAAAATATCAGCAATAATCCAATGCAAAACTTGATAATGAGACTCTAGCAAACTCGAAGAGGCTCTATAGGCAATTGAGAGTAATCTTTAAACAACCTTAGAAAGAAATGCTTCAAAATATGTTTATGTTCAACCTTAAAACTCTTCTTAGTTTCGGATTTATCACCAACTAGAGCATAGATAGAATCTTTCGATCCAAATATATTAATGTCATTTACTTGACTCGTGAGTGAAAGATTTTTCATCCGCCTTCAAATTTCTATGAAATTCATTATTCTGAGCCTCTGAACCTCTAAGTTTCTGGCTAACAAAAGTGCTTAACTTGAAAATTTCAACTTGAGCACGACTTTATCAAACTTTTCTTTCCTCAAATCTTTAATAGAAACAATATGATTCTTTCACAATTTATTAATCTTCTAAGTTTCTTCAGTAATAGGAGCCACATTCACAGTAGGAGAGTTTGTTGCCTTAATTTCTTTTTCAAATGAGAAGGATGAGGGAAGAGGAACCATAAACAAGGATAATAATTGGTTATGGCATAGGAGACTTGGTCATGCTAGCATGCACACAATTTCAAAACTTGTTAAAAGTGATTTGGGTGGAGGTCTACCCAAAATGTAGTTTGAAAAAGACAAGGTGTGTGATGCTTGCATGAAAGGAAAGAAAAATAAGGTTTCTTTTAAATCAAAAAATTGTTAAATCGTCTTTTGGAGAAGGGAAAGCAAACTATCATCCTTGTTTATGGCTCCTCCACTCTACTCCTCATCATTTGAAGAAAAAATTGAGGTAACAGACTTTCCTACTGGGAATGTGGCTCTTATTGTTGAAGAAACTCAGAAGAATAAGAAATTGTGCAAGAATCAGATTGTTTCTGTTGAAAATTTGAGGAAAGAAAAATTTGATAAAATGGTGCTTTAGGTTGGAATTTTCAAGTTAGGTTCTTTTGTTAGTCAGAAATCTAGAGGTTCAGAAACTCAAATTAGTGAATTTTAAAAAAAATTGAAGGTGGATGAAAAATCTTTCACTCTCACAAGTCAAATAAATAGCATTAATATCCTTGCATCCAAATATTTTATCTCTGCTTTTTTTGGTGCTAAATCTAAAACTGAGAAGAGTTTCAAGGTTGAACATAAACATATTTTGAAGCGTTTTTTTTTCAGGGTTGGTTAAAGTTTGTTCTCAGTTGCCTAATAGAGCCTCTCCGAATTTGCTAGAGTCTCATTATGGAGTATTGCATTGGATTATTGCTAATATTTTGGTGCCTAGAGAGGGTGCAAATAATGTCACTTATCAGGATGCATGTCTTATGCACAAGATTACTAAGTGGAACAATGTGGATGTTGGTGCTAGAATCTTGTACAAAATGATAAAGCAGCTACCAACAAGGCAGCCCCTTTGTCCTATCTTACTCTTATCAGTCGGCTTCTTGAAGCCCATGGGGTAGCTTGCACCACCGGTGAGATTTTGTTGGGCAATCGTGCATACCTTGTTGATCCTACCAATTTGAAATTGGGAGGCTTAAAGTTTGTTGAGGGAGTTGGTTGGAACTGGGATGAGACCACTTATAACAAGTGTCTTTGAAGAAAAATTAAAAAAGTAAAAAGCAAGCGTGGGATGATGAGGTTGATGCAGAAAATGATAGGAGTGTTGATGAGGATGAAGCACCCGAGCCTACTGAGTTAGATACGCTCTCTTATGAGTTAGCCAAAACCAATGCTAGGCTTGATTTCTTGGAAAAATGTCAAGTTAAAATTCATGCCAAACTTAGGAAGCTTGATGACATCCACTCTCTCCTTCTCCAACTTGTTTCTCGCCAAGGCAAAGAGTCCAAGACTACACCTGAGGATCCTACAGCTTTTACTTGGCCAAACACTTCAGCGGATGCAGCTCCTACAGCCGTTGGCCCTATTATTCCAATGCCCAGCTCCTACCTTGCCATCATTCCTCTTCTCCCGAGACCTTTCTTCCCCATCCACCATTAGTTGTTCTTATGTTCAAGTTTGAAGAACTTGTTCTTAATGTAGCACAAACAATGTTTTTAACTTATTTTTAGACTTGGGTTGCCTATCTAGTTCTATGACTTTTGTTATTATGGATTTGTTCCACATGACTATTATGACTTGTTCTGGCTATTTTTAAGAGCTTATATGTCATTTACTTTGTTATATTGCATTGTGTACATCATGTTCGTTATCCTTGTTTTTAATATGTTTGCTTTTTTTTTCTATGTTACTGTGATTCCTATTTCACTCTTTTTTATTATGACAAAAAAATGGGAGAAAATTATTGATTCATTAGCTTATTGTTGTTCTTGATAATTTGGTGTTATATTATGCTTATTGATTCAAGATTATATATGTAAGAAGTGAAGGGGACTAGTATTGTTATGGTTGTTTTGAGTGTTGGAGTAAGGGAGAGTATGCATAGTTAGTAATTGTGGAAATGTTTGGTGTTACATCTGTTTGGTATTGGTTTTTTTTGTGAACATCTTGTGGTTGTTTTATATTTTTGAATAGGGAGATTTTTTTAATTTTAAGGGAGATTATGTCGAATTTATTTTAAAATTCTTATACTTAGTCTTTTTTAGTGTCTACTAAAAAAGGTTTTGCCATTATAAAAAAAGAAAGAGATTGTTGGATTTGTTCCCCTCATGGCTCATATTTATTTGATTTTAATGATAGCAAAACATATTATTTTATGTGTTTCAAAGCTTTATTTAAAGATTTATACATTGGTCTTCTGTTCATGAAGTTTTGATCTTTGAAAGGAAAAATTGTTCTTAAGCATATTTGAAGTTTTTTTGTGATTTAAGCATTGCTTGTGAAATAAGAAATCTTTTTTGTGCCAAAGTTATTAAAGTTTGGAAGTCTAGAAGTGAGAAAATCTGGAGCTACAATTTCAACAGGGTGAAAGCATTTCAACATGTTGAAATTGAAACAATTTATCGAACCCAAGAAGATTTCAGTTCTAGAAAAAAAAACCACTCGAGTAAAAATTTTTTAACCAAGTGAACAGGTCTTTCCAGACCTGCGCACGAGTTTCCTATTTGAAAATTCTTTGAAAATTCATTTTAAATTCATGCCATATCAAATTGCCACGTGTGTTAGGTGTTGACACCTTATTAATTATCAATTTAGTTGTTGGTGATCAAACCTAGGGTTATGTTACGAGACTGAATTTTCAATCGAGTGAAAGTTTTTATCCAAATGAAACTGGGCGATAGAGGTGATTTTCTGTCAAATTTGACTGCAATGTTCACCAGATTTTTTGAAAACTTTTTTGATATTTCCAACAATCTTCAACATCTCTTATGCATCCATTGGAGTATAAAAATAACAAGAATTACCTATGAAAGAACTCTTAGTAACTAGAAAAGAGAATTTATCATGAAAGAGCTCAAACTTGAGAATTGCTAAGAACTTGTGCTTTCATTTACTTATCTAGCTTTGAGTGCTTCTATTGTTCATATCACCTTGTAACTTTGAAATTTGTAAGTTTTTCTTGGGTGTTTGAGTTATTTCCTTGTAAAGGAAAGAGAGTTAAAGAGTTTTTAATTAGGCTTTGATAAAACTAGTGAGTGATTATAGTAGGGAGAACTACCAAAGAAGTGTGTGCCCTTGTATGCTATTATGTTTCATAGTAAAGAAGAAAACTCTCAAGTGGTAGGCTTTAGAAAATGAGTGGGCTCTCAAGATGGGAGACTAAACCTCTATAAAAATTCTCTTGTACAAGTTTCTTTTCCCCTACTTACTTGATTATTGGTTGGTGATTTATGCTTTCTTACCTTGGTTAAACTTGCTTGTTTTCAAAAATGCACTAGCTTTCAAATCAGAATTTAGGTGCATTGTGATAGTCATTTTCTTGTTAAAATAGGGTTATTTATTGCTTCTTGAATTGAATTTTAGTTTACGGGTTTAAGAACCCATTTTCGGTTTACTTTGGAACTCAACCAATTTACTCATCTCTTGGTTGCACTTAGGACAACAATCTTTATTGTGGATGGAGCATGGCGTAGTTCATCTAATATGGGTGTTGCAGCATGGATTTGGGTGGGGATAAATGTCATACCTATTTTCCAGGATGGTCATTTTCTACATCACTGCTCTTCTGTATTAGAAGCGGAACTGCAGACTTTAAAGGGTGCTTTACAGATGGCCTTGCATTACCAGAAACTAGTTGCTACTTTACTTTTTGATTGTTCTTCCACTATTGTTGCTCTCTGAGGCTCTCTGTTCCTAAACCTAGTGTTGTTGAGTTTAACCCAAAAAATGAGTACAATGATGGAGAAATTCAAGATATGCACAATAATTATTATTCCCTGAGATAGAGTCTTCATGATGCACTCTATTGCTCAGCGTTTCCCACCTACTTAGCTTTTCATTTTTACTTGGGTTTTGTTTCTTAATATCAAAAAGAAAAAACCTAAGAAACATGTTATATATATATATATATATATATATATATATATATATATACATATATATATAAGCACCCCAATCGCTAACCCTACGAGAAAAAGTAATCCAACACCAAAACAAAGACAAGGCCAACAATATTTCAAACTCCACACCACAAAGAAACGTATTTCACAAAACAAAATAATTAATAAAAAAAACTACACTCTAGTCCCCTAGATTCTATAATTTAATAATTTGAGTCACCAACTTTAACAAGCTCCATCTTGACTTAAATTATTTCTACCTCCATCTTTTAATCAAATCCACAAAACTCACATTCTTACTTATACCTTCACATTCATGCAAACATTATTGGGCTCTCCTTTGACAACTGTGCTAAATGGCCAATTCATACAAATTTTTTTATTTTTTCACTTCTTTCATCACAACCAATGCATTCTTTGAAATTTGCAAACCTTCACCTTGAGTAGAAGAACCATAACCCAAACTATTCAATCTATTAAGTGAAATTAAATTCATCTTAAATTTTGAAACACACTTTACATCACCAAGTGTCTTGATAGTTCCATCATGCAATTGTATCTTTAGATTTCCAATATGTTTAGTTCTCTCTTTTTGATTATTTGCCAAATAAATTTGCTTATCACATGCTTCAAAATTTGTGAATCACTCCTTTGTGAAAATATGCTCTAAACAAGCAGAATCAAATATTTGAAATATCTCTTGAATCTTTTTTTCCCATCAAATTCTTACATCATTAAAGTCATTGCTCCATCATCACTTTTGCCATCTTCCACCACATTCATATCGCATTTATTTTTCTCCTCATTTTTATTTCTTTTTCTCATTTGCCTTAAAAAATTCTTCCATGGCTTCTTCCAATTTCAGATAAAAAAAATTGATATGTCCCAAATCATGACAGTACCAATACTCTATATTGCTTCATTCTTTTCCAATTTTGAACTTAATCTTCCTCTTGAATTTGTTTTCCCTCTCCCACAACTACTTCCTCGCTCCATCATGAGCACGTTATTTTTTTCAACTTTTTCTTTAAATTTTCTTATTAGATCATGCTCCAAAAGCATCGTGATCACATCTTCAATCTTCAAGATATCTCTTTCAATCATCGAGTCACAACTGGCTCATAAAATCTTGATAAAGAATTAATCAAGATTATATCCACATCTTCTTCTTCGATCTTTTCAGTAATACTCTTCAATTGTGTAATAAGCTTGTTAAACTCATTCACGTGTACAATCAAGCTATGTCCATCTTTCATTCTCAAACCATAATTGTCTTTTTAAGCATATATAACTTTCTAAAAATAAACTTTGACATATACTCACCTTCAAGCTTTTCCATTAATTTTGTTAGAGAGGTATCGTTGAATACATCAGATTTGAGTTGTGGTGTAAAAGTCAATCTAATCATACACAGGTATTTGCTCTATCTCCTTTCACCTTGCATTCATTATAGATTCAGACTTTGTTTGCTCAAACACATGGCCAAATTTTTGTTCAATTAGTATGTCCTTCATCATGCACTTCCAAAAACTAAAATTTCCGGATCTATCAAAACAATCAATCTAACAATTAATCTAAAAACTCGACGACTCTAGCCATCTTGAACCGGGTTCTGATATCATTTATTAGGCAAAAGCAGAAAAAATAAACACAACAATAAGCATTTTTTTTCACCATAATGATTCCATTGTCTTTCTTCTAGCAACACTTAAAAAATAATTATAAATAACAATTCTCAAACTCTCAATCTTCACTCTTCTTCAAGCCTCACAACACGTCACAAACCTAAGAAAACTAGTCCTACTAGAAAAAATAATGCTACACTAAAACAAAGACCTGGACCGACAATATTTCGAACTCCACACAAAGAAATGTATTCCACAAAACAAAATAATTAATAAAAAAATAAACTATACTCTAGTCCTTTAGCTTCTATAATTTAATAATTTGAGCTACCAGCTTTAACAATTTCTTTTTGGGTTTTCTGTTGAGAGGATTTGAACGATGATTAAAAAAAAAAGATTCGTTTTTAGTTTTTGTGCATTTTTTTTTATTTTGTGTAAAAAGAGTTTAAGTGAGGATAGTAATTCCCACGGGTTTGGCTTGATGACTAAAGCATTGGGGCTACTATGAGGAGGTCAAGGATTCGAATCTGGTCTCCTCATCCCCTTCCAAAAAAATGTCACACAAAACTGATTTAGTTGTCCCCAGGTTCCGAAAAAACTGGCATTTCCCTTTCCTTACTTAGAATACTAATACATATTTCTTTGTATACTTATAAGCATACTTTTAAATACAAAAAAAAATGTGAGGATAGTAAAGTAAACTAAATGTTAAAAACTTTCTGAAAAATGGAAACAATGCATCCTTTTTAAAACAGCCTAAAAAAGTAACACTTATTAATGTTTTTGGGATAGAGAGAACAACATTGTTTCAAGGTACGTAAATAAAGAAGAATATTTTTAAGTCACTATTTCACTTGTCTGTTGTATGTTAACTTGTTGCTACTTTCCTGTAATTACATGTTTGTTTCGTTTCTTTCTTTTTTTTCCTTTTGTTTTTGTGTGTTGACATGTTAGTTTATGGCTGACGCGCTCAGATATAACCAAGGTGTTAAATACTGTTACTACTAGATATATCGCATCCTAAATTTTTAAAGTATACTACATCAAATACTGTCACTATTTTTATGAAAAAATAAATATTAAAATATCATTTTAAGATTACATAAATTTAATAATTTTTTTTACATATTTTATATGTATTCTAATTTTTCTCATTACAATTTTTTAAATATAAACAAAATATATATGATAGAAGATATTTTTTTAATACAAAAAATATAAAAAATGTTATATATAAAGCAAAATAAATAATACTCAGAAAGAAACTAAGTTATTGATATAAGAGAAAAGATATTTTAATAATAGCAATACATTTTCTAATACCACATTGAACTCCTAGGTGGCTTAAAGTAACCATTAAATTTTTATATTAACTAAGAAAAGTAGCCAAAAGAATAAAAGTAAATATTTATTTTATGATATGTGTATAAATTATATTTTAATGTTTATATATTTATGATATTTTGATGTAAAATGACAAAAAAACATATCTCACATGCATCTGTAAAAAATAAAATATTGCGGTATCTATCTAGTGGTTTCTGCAATATACTGCGGTTTTTGGATAAAATATACATAAAAAGTTGACAGTTTGTGAAACACTGCACGATAAAATGATGAAGTATGAAAACATTTATACCGCATACCACTTACTATGGTATTTAATTCTATGGATATAACAATGAAGAACTAAGTTGCCTAAGACTAGATAGACGACAAGTAACATGTTACTCTTTTCATCCCATATTCTTTGCAACAATTTTTTTTTTTGGGTTGTCCCAAATTCTTTGAATATTTTCTTATTTAGTAAGTTTTGTTAATCCAAATGACAATAACGCCCCTAATTCCAAATCTCCCGAAAACCAAAAATTAATCCAAATTGATTTATAGTCTTAAAAAACAAAGATGCTTTCGAATTCTTCATCTCCTTAAACCCAGAAAGAATAAGAAACAGAACAATTCGGCATATTGGTGGGTTGGGAGTTTGCAGAGATTGGGTGCTCGATGGGAGGACAAGAAACTTGATCTCACCTTTGGTTGAGAACGGAGACGAAGGTGACAAATCAAGGCATCGGAGGGGGGGTCGAGGCGACGGAGAAGGAGAGGGAGATTGAGGCGACTGAAATGGCGATTGAGGCAACGAAGATGGCGATCGAGGTGGTAGAGATGGCGATCAAGGCGATAGAGTTGGCAATCGAGGTGAGATAGCAATCAAAGCGACGGAGACTATGATCCAGGCGATGGAGATGGAGATGGAGACAACAGAGACAGCGATCAATGGGTCAAAGAAGACAATCGAGGCAACGGAAACTACAGTTGAGCTGACGATAGTGACCAGGTGACGACGTCGGGAACGAAAGCGAGTCCGGCGGGTTAAGTCTGGTCAATGGTGGAGATTTGAAGGGGCAGGATACGGTGTTAAAAACAGAAATCAAACCCTCACCTTGGTATGCATGAAAAATGGAATGTTTAAATAAAATCAGGGCAGAGGGAGTAAACATTTTGCCAATGAGCCGATGAGATTTGTTAAAATGCTGGTAGAGCCCCTTCAGTTTCTTGTCCCTCTAAGAAGATCAGAACTCGTGTTCAAGAGGGTCAGAAACTTAACTCCTTGCAATAAAATCAAAGGAAAATCTATGAAAAAACAGAGGCGTCGACATGTTACATAAACATACCCAGCCGAGTAACTGACCAGAATGGTCTCAAGCGTGGGAGACGTGCCTATAATGCCTACCCTCTTGCTCCCAATTTCTAAGAGTCCCCCAGATGAGTCGTACAAACATAAAGAACTAATCAAGTTCCAGTTTGTAGAGAGCTGTTTCAGACGAAGAACTAAAAGACCAACCCTGTTTCAGGTATGAAGTCTCAGAAGGCATCATCAAGCCACGTTCCAGAAAACCACACTAGAAAATGATTCAGCAAAATATCCAGAATAAGATCAACATTGACAAAGTTGAGTACCGGGCGAAACTGATATCAGATTGACTACCAACAAAACGTACTCCAAAAACAAGAAAGATGTACTAAAAACCAAATGATCGTTATCAAGATTCGAGTACAAAGGATCCTAATGAACATGAATGAATGGGCCATGTTTGCTTAACCCTCAGTTTGTTCCCTCAGCCTCCTGATGGTGCTCCTCACGGTTACTGCACTAGCAGTGCTGTTAAACAAAAAAGAATAGTTAATTAGTTGGCAGGTAATTCAAGCAAAGAGCAGCAAAAGAGTTCTAAAGAAGACTGGTATGGAATTATCACTTCAAAGTGTAGGCACCGCCAGCCTTGACTTTCCCGCAGTCCTTGCAGCCCCAGATTCCAACAGCCTTTCTCTTCACAGCGTACTGCAGAGGCAGAGACGTTATTAAAACAAACGAGGGATTGAAAAAAGAAAAGGCAAAGACACTAGTCACAATATATACCTTCCCACAGAACTCGCAGAAATATTTGCTGTGCTGGCTGACCTCCATTTTCTTGATCTGCTTCCGCAAACTAGCCCCATAACGGGTACCTTAACACAGGCAGGTAGATGTTTAAAAAAAGAAAAATCTGATTCTTCTTGTTCGTATAGTAAGCAAGCTAACTCATACAAGATGAAACAACCAAAAAACTTCAATCTAATGTAAGAGATTGTTGAATGACTCGATAATTAAAAACAGCCATCTAGTAGCATAAAAAGAAATCAGTAAGAATTTTTTATATAAACAAATGGAGACCCCAGCAAACTAAACCAAGTAAATTTAATAAATAAATTTACTAGATTCATGGCAACCTACCATACTTCCCAACGATGCCAGCCTTCTTGGTTCTTTTCGTCTGCACAAAGGAACGCCAAAATTACCAATAGTATTGAGGTGTTGAAAGATGCAGATTGCATTAGGAAAACCAATTATTTCAGAATCATTTCTTTCCTCTGTACTGTTATTTTTTGCTATTTAACATTGACATATGGACTCTCTGAATCAGATGCAATCCCCTCATTCCCCCAAGGGAATTCCCTCACCATATGGTCTTGAAATGCATATGGTCAATAAGTTTCTATCTGGTCCTCCAGTATCAAAACATGGGTAAAACAGATGCTAGGCCGCTAAATTGTCGAGGAGAAAACACTCAGAGCTAAGGGACCCTTGCTGAAGAAAGTTCTCCAAATTTTCTTTTCCAAACTTCCTTCAAGAAAACATGATAGTCGAGGGATGTGCAAAAACCTCATTTTAGATTTAAAGAACTCATTTCATAAAATGAAACCGCTACTTTGACACTTCCTCTCATTTTTCTAAGAAACGCGAAAGTGGTTTCATCTCCACTGTTAACAAATTATCCAAAACTCCGAATCTTTAAAACACGATACACTCCATGGCCTTACTTTCTATCTCTCAAAGAAAAAATGGAAAAAGAAAGATGGCCAAGAAGAAACACAATGCAGGATATTTCAAAATCTCGGGTTTTCGGCTACCCCACTATGCTACAGCGCAACAAAAAAGACAGTACTCTTCTGAAACTACAACATGGAAGCTAATTGCTGGGTGAAAATGAAACTAGATTGCAAGCAATAAAATCAAAGAAGCACGCATCATCACCAGAATTAAGTTGACGCCGAACTACACCAGATCGAGGAATCCCAACAATCCACCCACCATTACTGATCCCCAGCAAGAGAAAATATTAAGGAAAACGAGAAACTGAATAAATCTAAAGAACCTATCAACGACTTGCATCTCTGACCCCCTCATGCTTGAAATTCTCAGCGCAACTAAATGTAATTTCAGGGAGCGGGAGAGAGAGGAGGAGTACCATGACGAGCGGGCTCCGAGTTCTCTGACTCTGCTGCGGACGGAAGTCGCTGGAGAGAAACGAAGCGATGTGCTATTAGGGTTTTTGTTACCCGCCGAGTTTTTTCTATTCTAGCCCTCCAAGCTCTGGCGTTTCGAAAACCATGTCTGGCCCGACGCAATTAATCTAAGCCCTGAAGGCCCAAACTTCCTGCCTCCCCAACTACTGAATTTAGGTTGATTCTCAAATTGCTAGAGTTGCATGCTTTAGATTAGGGATGAGCATGGGTTGAATTGGTTCGGCTTTTTAGTATAATTAGATCAACTCAAAATAGTGATTGTTAAAAAAAAAATCCACCTAACCTAAGAACTGGGCAAAACCAGAACTATGGGTCTAGTTCTTTCAGTTGTGGTTCTCGGGCTTTTCAATTCCTATCATATTGATATAGCAATTAATAATTTTGTAATCCAACATAGATTTTGGTGCTGGTTTCAAGTTCTCGTTCCACCTTTTGATGATCCAACTATGTATTCATTTCAGCTTCTCTTTTTCTCAACTGGCTCATAATGTATTTCAACATTTTTCTGGGTTCTTGGTGGCATGCCACCCTGTGGGGTTGGCTACTTTTTGGAGTCTATATTCTTTTTCCTATTCTTTGGCTTTGATTGAGTATTCCTTTTTATCTTTTTAACTTCATACCCAATTCTTTTGGGCACAATGTGGTTTTTTCCTTTGCTATCAACCTGAAGGGCACAATGTGGTTTTTTCCTTTACTATCAACCTTAAGATGTGGAAACAGAGGAAGGAGAAGCATTATTATGTAGCCTCCAAAGATGATTGGGATTTCCCCTAGAATGGATGGACAAAAACATTCATGAAAGAGTAGGCATCTTACTTTGTGGTTGGGTCGAAGGCCTTTACTGCTATGATGAAGTTGGTGGATTATCTCATGGGGGGTAGTGGAGCATGAGAATAAATGAAGGTTATTCCCTTTCCCCTGGGAAAACTTAAACGAGACCACCCTTCATTTTTACAGCATTAGCCTTGATTGTCTTGGGAAATCTAAACCCTTTGGTTAGGTTCCCAAGTTTCAAGGCTCTTCGGTCAATTCTTTGATTACTAGGCCACTACAAGAAGGTGAAAGATTTGTCAGTATCTTTTGTGTTCATGTTTTCTATTATGACCTTAACCTTCATTTCTTTTTTGCATGTGTCAAAGATCCCTTCATGAATCTTTGCAAGAAGAGGCTAATAGTCTTAGGCACTTTTTGTGTGGCCAAGTGATCTTTGGGGGAGAAGGAGGAGCTACCCCCTTAGGTTGTCACCTCTACCTCCGAGGATGAGGATCACATCTCTGTTTCAATCGTGATATGGAAAAACAAGAGGCAAAAGGTTCTAAATTCTTCCAATGAGTTTGTGGAGGTCCCTAAAGGCTTCTCCTTGAGTCTTTAGGTTATAGCTCTAAGGTCCTTTACTCCTTTAGTTGACCCGATCGACTCTTGCCCTCTTTAGTATGATACGCCTACTGTACTTTTGAGTACATTTATTACCTACTTTGGATGATCTTCTTTACTTCTTTTGGATCAATCTTTGCTATTTGGATTGTCAAGTTTATTTATCATGAATAGCCTGGTGTTATTTCTTTTGGCTATTTTGTAGGCAAGGCAGCTCTCTCTATCCTCCTTCCTATGGAAGGGGCTTCCAGTGCCCCAAGAGACCCTAAGGCACCTCATATCACCTCTTTGTTTGGAGTAGCTGGCCCTTAAGAGGTCCCTCCTCCTTGTAAACCCTAAGATGATCTATTAAGCATGCTTTTCTAAGGTGCCAGTGGGTTAGTGCTTTATTCCCTAAGTCTGGTCAACTTTCTAGCCTCAGAAGCTAGAGATGGAAAGTCATGAAAGTCTACTTTCTAGATGAGACGTCCCCATGGGATCCGTATTATATTTGGTAGAAGAGAAAACCATATTGGAGGATTAGGACTATGCTTACATGGTTCTAGAGAGACTACGCCTCCCGCATGATTTGAAGAAAATGGAGATGATCTAGAAGCACCTTACTCAAGAGATGAAACTTGTTACCAAGTGGCACATTCAGGTAATTGTTTATTTGTGTTTTGCACATTTGTGAGATTGCATGATCTTTTCGCCTGACTTCTTACCCTTCTTATACTGCAGTATGCTCTTATCTTTAACAAGTTGTCCAGTTAGGTCAAGAAGACCCTATAGGCTAACCTGCAGCTCCTAGACTCAAAGAAAAGGTCTATGAAGAATAAGCTAGTAAGGTTACATCTTCTGAAGGAGAAGATCGCATATCTGGAGGAGGGGCACAAGTAGTTGAAGGATAGGATCTTGAAGTATGAATAGGTTTTCTAAGACCTAAAGGTAGTTAAAGGGTTGTAAAAAAAGCTATGAGAGAGGTTAATGAGTATTTAGTCCACTTAGAGGAGGATGTGAAGCAAAAGGCGGAGTCCCTTGATCAACAAGTTGACCTCCTCTAACAGGTTTGCAAAGACCTCCATCGTCAGTGTGAGGTTGTTAATGCCCGAGATGTAAGAAAGGACTAGGAGATCACTCATCTTTAAGAGGATTTAACCAGGGTCCATGATGAGTCTGGGTGGCAACTTTTCCAAAAGTTCTCCAATGAATTTGCTTGGTACTGTTATCAGGTAGAGCAAGCCCAACTCAAGCTAGGCCTTTAGTCCCTAGATGTAATGCTTAATCCCCTACATATACGAGACCTTTGGTATTGGGAGGAGAAGCTCGGAGAGAGGGCCCTAGCATTTATCTAAGATAGAGGTCTGAAGGTTCTTCTTTCCGTACTTCAACCTGGTAACCAGCCTTCACTAGATCCTCCTACTTAATGACTTCTAATTCCATCTTATGATGGAATAGGCTTATATTCTTCCTTATTTTTTTTTTCTTTCTTGTTTTGAAAACATTGTATTTGATTGTAAAGATAGCTCTATTCCTTGATGGTATTTGCATTTTCACTTTTTACAAGTCTTGTTCTATTAGTCTTCATGAGTTTATAAAGCCATATTTAGAGTTTTTCTTTTTCTAAGGGCCAAAGGCACTAGCCAAGAATTGCTTATCCAGAGGATGAATATTCTAATGTTATGCCCAAAGTCATCTAGAGGCTTTTAAGGGTTTGAGGGCCTTTCTTGGGTTTTATGTTGCCTAGAATTTGCTTTTATATAGAGGCTTTGTTGATTTAGAGGTCTTGTTCTGGTTTTATGTTCTTGAGGACCTTGAGGTGTCGTGCCAAGAACTTGATCATTTGGAGGCTTAGTGTTTTGAGGGCCACTATTCGAGTTTTAGGCTCTTGGGGACCTCTAGATGCCATGTTCGGAACTTATTTTTCCGGAGGCTTAATTGTCGAGCCTTTGCCTTTGCCAGCAAGAAGCTTGTACTTGGAAATAATTTTTATTTTTAGACATCATTTTGGAAGCTGAATTCTAAGATCCTTCATCAAGGGCTACTTGGTAGCCAAATGTACAACAATTCTTTGTACATAATTGATGTTGTTTTAAAAATTGTTCATTTGTGGGGAAAAGTCTGAAAAGCACCTTTCCTACCTTGTCTTTGAGCTTAATACCTCTTTCCAGGGCTCTCTTGTGACCACATAAGTGCCTTCCCAATTTGTCATGAGGCCTTGATGCCTTATGTCTTGTCCAACATGCTTCATCTTTATTGAGACCAATACCCCTACTCGTATTTCTTTAGGTCTAATATTTCTATTATGGATGTTGGCTATCATCTGTTTAAAGGCCTTGAGGCATAATCCTATGCTTTCACAGAGTTTTTCTACGAGGTTAAGATTTTCCTGGAGACCTCGTTTATTTTTTCTTTGTCGAAAAGTTGGACATGAAATGTTGGTTGGGCTACCAGTATGGGAATGAGGGTCTCTATTTCATATATGAGGGAGAAAATGGTCTCCCCTGTGGCCTCTCAAGGTGTCGTTCGATAGTCCCAAAAGACAAAAAGTAGCTTGCTCGATCACTTCCCATTGGCATTTGCTAACCTTTTTTTGAGGCCATCCTTAATGGTTCTATTGGTGACCTCTACTTGTTTGTTCAATTATGGATAATATATTGGGGCGACATATTTGTTGATAACCAATTCCTTTGCTAACTCCTTAAGTAGAAGGTTGTCAAATTGCTTCTAGTTGTCTGCTACTAAGATCTGAGGGCATCTGAACCTATAGGCAATAGATTTTCATATGACTTTTTGGATGTTTTGCTGTTGAGATGTTTGCTAGAGGCTCTATTTCCACCCATTTAATGAAATTGTGTTTGCTACTAAGAATCAACTATTTGCTAGATGCTCGATTTGACATCCATGCACCATTATGTTATCCAACGTAATAGTGGGAAGCACGGCCACATCCCAAGCCAACACTCGACGCAGCTTCATCTACCTCCACCATGGCTAATTGTTTTTCATATTTTTTGTATCCTAAAAGCTATTGATGATGTAATGAATTATAAGAACACCTACCAGTAAAAAGACAACCAATGCCATTACAGGATCCGCCATCTTTTATTTGTGATTACAATGCCACTACATATGTACTTTTAGCTGAGGAAACATACATATATATAAAGCGAGGTAGGTTTAATTTCAAGAATGTGGGAATGGAATTGGAAGGAAATGTATAAATATTTCCCTACCAGTCCAAGGAACGGATGCCAATACTAATACACTGCACATGAAAAAGGAAGTGCAATAACTTCAGCTAAACATACTTGTAGTGTTTTCAATATTAATTATGATTAATTAAGTACATACTTAATGCCAATATTTTGTTTTCCTTTTTTTTCTGTGAATAAGTTAGCCGTTCTAAAAGGAGTAATATTTGATTTTAATATTCAGTCGGCAAATTAATTAAAATTGACTTTTTTTCTCTTCTTCACCTAACATAATAAACGGATTTATATAAAAGCAATGTTAAGAAATCAATTTTATAGCCATGATACAATACTTCACCCTCTAGGGCTATGGGAGGGGCTCTGATTAGATCACCCTATACTGTGAACAAAAAAGGGTAATTTGATAATTTGATCTTTGTGGAAGGTGCCCTTTGTACCTTGGCATTTAGTTGGCAGGCATGACATTTCTTTACATATTCCTTGGTGTCTTGTTGCAAAGTAGGCAGGAAATATCCCCCCCTAAGCATCTTGTGGGTGAGGGATTCATTCCCCAAGTAGGACTTGTCACATCCTTCATGCATTTCTTTGAGAACTCATTTTCGCTCATCCTTTGGCAAGCATTTTTGTAGTGGACATAAGTATCCCGGTGGTATAGCTAATCCTTTAAAATGGTGAAGTATGGCATTCTCATTTTAACTATCCAGTTTGGGCATTGCCTTGTTTCCAAGTGCTAGTGGGTGGACCATCTCTAGTCCTTGTCATACTTGTCTTCTAATTCTAAAATATTTATGGAAGGGGCATCAAGGGTATCCACAGTTACCTCTGCCCCATTTTTTGATAGGGCATCCACTTGTATATGTCTTGCTCTAGGAACCTTGCAAATTCGTACAATATTGAAGTTGGATATTAGTTTTTCAACCATAGCTAGATATTTATGGAGTATGAGGTCCTTCGTGTCACACAGGTCACTGGTTTGTTTTACCACAATTTGGGAGTCACAGTGTATGACCAAGTCCTCAATTTCTACTTCTCGTGCCATCTAGAGCCTAGCAGTCAGGGCTTCATATTCTGCCGCATTATTGGTCAAAGGAAATTCAAATTTGATTTTTCTTATAGCATCCATCCCAAGAGGGCCCTACGAAACTATACCTACCCCATAAACATTTGTCCAAATGCTCCATCAACAAAGAATTGCCATTTAGGCTTAAGTTTTGGCGGTTGGTTTGCCTTCACTAGGTCTTGTGGCATCTTTACCATAATGTCAGCTAGTGATTATGCTTTGATGGTAGTCCAAGGCTTATAATCAATGTAGAATTCACTCAGCTTGAAACATCATTTCACCAACCTTCCTAAATGGTTTAGCTTCCAAAGGATCTCCTGTAAAGGCAAGTTCATTCTCACCTTGATGGTATGTGTTTGAAGGTAAGGCCTGAACCTTCTACTTATGATGATTAACCTTAATACTACTTTCTGAATCATGAGATAGTAGGTTTTTACCCCTTAAAGAATCTTGCTTATGTAAAAAATAAGCCATTATTGACTAGCCTTTTCTCAAACCATTACTTTATTAATGGCCCCCGGGGATACTACTAGGTATAGGAACAAAGGCTCCCCTAGTTTAGGTTGCCACAGTGTAGGCAGTTCCAGAAGATATTCTCACCTTTTTGTCTTGAGTATTAAAGAACAGCCTGCATTTGTCCCTAAACCTAGAGATGAAGTTGCGACCATGTACCCTAGGAATTTTCCTACTCCTAATCGAAAGAGGAACTTTGCTAGGTTAAGTTGAATATTATATTACTAGAGGTGTTGGAAAGTCTCCATGAGGTCTTCCACATATTGTTTCAGGGCCCTGATCTTGACTATTATATCGTCCACATATACTTTAAAATTCCTCTTTAATTGACCTTCGAACACCTTATTCATAAGCCACTGATAATTAGCCTTGGCATATTTTAACCCAAAAGGTATTCTTAGAGAATGGTAGATTCCTTCTCCTATCATGAAGGCAATTTTTTCATCATTATTGGAATCCATCAAGATCTAATGGTAGCCATTGAAAGTGTCCAAGAAGCTTAATATTTTAAACTCAGCTGTGGAGCCCACCAGCTAATAAATAGAAGACAGTGGATACAGGTCCTTAGGACAAGTTTTTTTTAAGTTGATATAATTGACACACATCCTCCATGGACTGGCACCATGTTGGCCAGCCAGTCTGGATAGGCCACTATTTAGTTTAGGCCTGCCTTCACTAGTCTATGGACTTTTGCTTGAATGAACTCCTGGCATTTGACCCTCATTATACATGTCCTTTTTTTACACAAGCAAGCTTTAGGCTTCAATCTCAAATTGTGGCATGAAACCACGACATTTATTCCTATCATGCCATCCAATGACTTGGCAAACATGTTTATATTAGCTTTTAAGAAATCAATTAAGAGTAACTTTACCTCATCAGGCAAATCTTTTGTTATCTAAGTGTTTTTCATGGGGGCAAGGGGTCATAACCTTTTTTATGGTTCTATTGTAACCTGGGCCTTTCTGAGTCTCTTGGGGTTCTTCTGAGCAGTTCTCCTCAAGGTGGTACTTCAAAGGTTCACTATGTAAGCCTTCTGGGCCAGTTCTTGTGACGCGTATAAGTTCAGGCCTCCTTGTAAGGCAAAAACAAACCAAAATTAGTAGTCATTTACTGGAAAGTACATGGAACTGTATCAATGCTAGATAACCCAGTGGGCGTTATATAAATGGGGCATGTCTATAACTCAAAATTCAGTTCTTTAGGTGCACTGGGCTTCCTTCTGCATTTCTAAATCTTTCATTATCAATGTTAATGGTAGACTAATAATTCCCCAAACTGGGATTTCATTCCCCCCAACATTTGGTAGGGACCTAGGCAGAGGCGTCAAGAAGGATCGAGGCCCCCCTAAGTCCCTGAAGGTGTGTGTGAAGATGGCGTAACACTAGCCTCATCATTGATGCAAATATTCTTAACTGTATGAGAAGTTATCTGAGCTGTGATTAGGAGTGGGCCCATGTGTAAGACCTGGATTCAAATACCATCCCCTTCTCAACTATTCATGCGAGGTGTATCTGGTCTAACTGTGCAATCTCACGTCTCTTTCTTTTTCTTTTGAAAGTGGCTTCAATCTTGTTAATCATACAAATATTCTCAAAGGAAAACCCCTCCCCTTGCATCTTCCTTACAAGAAATGCTTCTTCCCTCTTTCATGATGTTTGCTAGTTTATTTCTTAGCCTATCAGGGAGGCTTAGGCTTGATCTCTCATTCTCCACCAGTGCTGGTGTTCCTATAGACAACACATAGTTAATATGTGAATAACTGAGTGTGAAGCTTGAGACCCTTAGAAGGAAGCCTAGTAGCAAGGCATTTGTAACCAAAGATAGGGTTAAAAAACCTTGGGCAGTGTACCCAAGGAAAACCCTTCGATGCTTAAGTTAGTGGACAACTATGAAAAGAAAAGAGTGACAATATAGATAATAAAATGATTAATCACATGTGTGCTTGTTTCCTTCTCATCGGGGCCTTTATATATTTGGCTCTTCCTTAGTGATCACAGGAAAATTCTTCCTTAGTTCATTGTTATTACCCTGAGATAAGAGGGATTTCCTTTTATCCTGGAATCTTCCCCAATCGCTAACTAGGCAAGTGTTCCATTCATAGGCCTTCGGTCTATGGCCCACATTAATTAGGTTTGTAAGTAGGCCGAATCCTATTTGGGTGACCTCTACTTATGTCCCTTTCACCTCTTTCTCCCTTTTTTTCTTCTTACTTACCCCCTTATTGTGCAATGAACTAGGTATCCCAAAATTTTCCTGCCCAAATCCACATCCCTTTTCACACCTAAACCACAATTTGAGGGTGGAAAGAAAAATGAAGGTTTGGACCATGTGGAAACACCGCACTAATTGAAATTTTAACAGAAGGACGACACTTGGGACAAAAATAGTGAGGTTAGAGATTTTAAAAGAACCAAATAAATGTTAGCGGCCCGTTTGGGATGACACAAAAAGGTTAGGGACCATAAATGAATTTACACTTTTTTTTTCTTTTCTTTCACTACAAAGGTGGAGAATATGTTATTAGGTGACAAAAAAACCTTTATAGAGACATGTCCTTCATGGTACAAGCTGGAGAAAGGTGTATACATTACCCTTCAATAATATTTGTTGACTTTTTCCTGAAGAGAAGTCATTATGTTAAGATATGTGTTCCAATTTTAAATGGCATCTATTCTCTCAGTATATCTTCTTTTACTTTATTAAGTTAAAATATTTTCATATCCTTGTACCATGAGAAATCTCACCATCTTAAATCATTTTATTTAGAATTTCTTTTACAATGTCTAGCTATTTTTTCATGATTAGAAAGATTCAGGGGTTGCATTTAAGAAGCTCGATAATAAAAATGGCTTATTTTTTTTTCAACATAGTTATTACACATGTCAATTTTGATTGAAATTCTTTTTCAAGTAAATTATATCAGAGTAGCCCCCATAAAAGAAGGAATAACATTTTAACCCAAAATAGCATTAAGCTAAATGCTATTTGTGAGTTACTCCATTAGTCATTCCATTTGTTTAACTTCAGACGATGAATTAGAATATAAATCTATTGTGGAAGTTTAAATTTTTTTTTTTGTATTCAGAAGCTTTACAAGAACAAAGAGAAAGATAGTACATTAGGAAAGTTAAGGTTGGGGGGAGTGGCTACTGTGTGAAAGCTAAAGAACCTCAGTTTCATTTTGCCATAGCCAGGGAGCCAAAGTTGGAGGAGAGTGCCATGCCATAGCTAGAACCCAAATCATCCCTATGGTGTTCTTTGCTTCTTACCAGCTAGGTTGGCTATATGAAACAAGTTTAATTTTTTTTTCTTACATTCTAGGCCAATAATCGTAGAAGGATCTAGAAACATGAAATCCATCTTTATAGAACATGTCAAAAAGCATGCAATCATTAGATGGCTTTACAGTCTGTTTGGATTGAGAAAATGTGAGGGGAAAAGAAAGAAAATTAGCACGATTATTTTATTTGGATAGGAAGAAATAAAGGGGGAGAGAGAGTTATTACCCTTTCCCTTTCCTCATTTATATGTTTTTTTTCAACAAGAGAGAAAGAATAACTCATTATTTCCCTCTCCTCCCTTTCCTTCATTAATTGTATCCAAACAAACTGTTAGGGTGATAGAGATACCTCATTGGTTTGTTGTTGGTTGCATAGCCTCTCTTTTTCATTGGTTAGAGTTTAAGTCCATGCTTTACCTGAAATGGACATGAATATCACCATCTTTAGTTGTTGCTGTGTTTCAGATTGCCAAGTTGAATGAACAGGCATTAATAGATATTCTTCATCATACGTGAAAGGTCAAAATAAATCCTATCAGTTTCACAACTTTTCTATTCAAGTCCTATATCTTCACGATTTTTTTATTTTAGTCATATATATATTCAAAAATGTGATCTTTGTTAGTACTATAGATGACGGTTTTAACAAAAAATCCTACATGACACATAATGGTTTTATCTTTTTCCCAAATGGCAAAAGTGGGGCTGTTCTCTTGCCCACTTGTCACATGTAGGTGGACTAAATTACAAAAAATGAAAGTTTCATACACAAACACAAAAATTTTGAGTAATTTAGGCTTGTCCTTTAGTTGTTCCTTGGCCTTTATGTTTTCTTTTGCATTTTGCCGCCAATGGCATTTCAATTTTCCCATCCATTCCTCAGTGGTAGGCATTGGCACCTTCATCATCATCGCCATGAAAGTGCAAATTGGCGTCATCCCATCTTTCTTTATGTAATCATTTCTTTGTTGCCATTCTCTCTATGCCCTGTTGGGCTTTGGAGACTCCTTTGTTCCCTTAATCTCCGACCAATCGCTACTCCTCCATTCACTATTCCTTCACCTGGGGATCGATTTCGAACGATCAATATGCAGCCTAACTCAACAATGGTGACCACTTTTTCCTAGTAACCTTTTCTATCACTGGTGTTTTGATGAATAAGAAGAAGAGCGGCAAAGATGTACTTGGCGCATGACAACCAACTTGGGTTTTGCTGGGGGGGCGGGGGGCAGCGACCTCTTAAAGTTGAGAAAGTTAGGCCATTGCTCGGCTGTTGCTCTCACACTGAACAATTTCATTCCCTTTAGGCCTCTTACTAGAATCATAATTCCTGCACCAATTAACCATGAAAGTAATGTAAATCCATGGTATCATCATCGAAACCAATTAAAGTCAAGAAGCTATTTGGCAGTCAATCATCTATAATATTTTTGGAAAATCTGGGTGGGGTTTAGTAGAGAAAAGAGAAACAGGGACACGAAGAGATGGAGAGAGGTGAGCAACATGAATTGTGATAGTGGTAGAAAGTGCTTTGCCATCCCTATATTATGATAATGGTTGAAAAGCAAGATGGTGAAATACATATGCAACAGTCTAATTTTGCTACCTGGCTTTGGCTTTAACTCTTCCAGCAATTGACCCTCTTTTGACATGATTATTGCAATTAGAAGCTGAAGGAATAATTGCCAAAAAAAGAAAACAAAAAGTTGAAGGATTTGGTGATTGAATTTGGCAACCATTTAGGACCCTTTCAGGAAATCACTTTAACTTGCTGTATGAGAATTTGATTATAAAGCTGTATAAACAAAAAGAATAAAAAAAATTCTGTTTTAGTTGGCGAGGGTCTGGCCATCCTCCAGCAGCTTCTTGACGAAGATTTGGTGCTGCTAGTTGGGAGGGATCAGGCTGTATCTGATAATTGCTCACTCACTCGTTCACCAAGGTTCAATATTTGGCCTGAGAGAGAGAAAGAGGAATTAGTTTGTTTGAAAGAGAAAGAGCGATAGAACTTTGTCTAACTGGACCTCAAGGACCCATAATTTTATGTTTATGAAACTCTTTCATGTAATTTTCATTTTTTACAATTAAGTCCACCTACTTGTGCCAAGTGGGCAAAAGTTAATGGCCATCCAATGCTACATAGGATTTTCCATAGGCCTCGTCCAATATAGGACTAATGTAGCTCACGGTTTTTAACGTATAACTCAAATAGAAACTCGTGTAGTTTTAGGACTCGGCTAGAAAAGTTGTAAACTTTATAAGACTTTTTTTGACCTTTTGCCCTGCACTTCATTTGTCTTTTATCTTTTGCTCCATTTTTCTTTTTAGATAGTCTGATAACCTTTGTACCATTTTTTTAGTAATTTTTTATTTTCAATTTACGGTAATACCCTTACTTCAACTCTTACTTTCAAATTAGCCTATACAAAAAAAAAAACTCCTCAACTTTTACATATTTTACAAACATACCATCTCCAAATTTCATCTTTCAAAATCCCAAAATCGTAGTAAACGAAAAACTTATACGTACACAACTTGTGTGATCTACTTATCATTGAATTCGACATTGTAATTGCTTCGATGGAGTAATCCTCGTCAAAATCCTTTAAGACAGCTCTATAATTGGCATTCCCGCCTTACCTCTTTCCATTCTTGCTACTCATCTTCACCTTTAGCTAAATTCATATCATTCCTTTGGATTTTATTTCACGAGGTAAAAGTCCACATTTAGTTTGACAGTAATGGTGTTAGTTTCTTGATTAATTCCATTTGGTTTTGAACAATTTAACAATATGTGGAAAAGAGAAATATGAAGGGAGTAAGGGCTGTCCTTATGTGTTTTTCTTTCCCATTTTTTTTTTATCAATGAAGTGCTTTTTAGCATATCTTTCAGTTTTTTTTTCTAAGTATGAATTTGCAGCAATGAGCTTCAACATGTTAAGCTATTTGATCTTGGCCGAAATGAGCATATGGTCCATTAACTTTGCTAACTCTAACAAGTTAGTCATTTATTTTTGACTCAATACAAGTTAGTCCCTAAACTTTGAACAAATTAGCAAGTTAGTCCAAATTGGATGGAAGGCCAGACAGGGTTACATTCTTTGCTAATGTAGCGTGGGGCTTTATTTTCACGTTTGGACTTCAACACCTAGGCAAAAATAGAGAAAAAACCATTTTCGCATCCAGACTTCAACCGTCAACCTCATTTCTCAGAGCCACCAACCTCACTTCCCAGCGCCATCAGCTTCACTCTCCTACCAACCTCCTTCCTCACATTGCCTCTTCTAGCATCAGCCTTGTTGCCTTGCTTTCCGTTGGCCTTGTCTCGCTTCCCCTGTTGGCCTTGTCTCGCTTCCTCCTAGCCTTGCCTCCAATTAGCCTCTATTTTATTGAGATCGACGCCTATTCTGGGTCAAGCTCCCTATTCCTAATTGATCAACCCAAACCCGCTCCTCATTCCTAATTCATCTTGCAAAACACCTTCAACTTGAAAACCCCTACCATTTCCCGTCCTTGATGCCTCCTTCCACAACCTCGGCTTTTTTCGCTTGCTCATCCATGATATCCATCCAGTGCCTGAAGCCTAGCATCTCACTTGCTGCTCTAATTTTCACTGCCTTCATTAGCCTCAAATTCAATTTCATGCGCATCCATCACTTGTTGTCGTCATCAAGACAGAACATCTCTTGCTTGCCTGGGGTCGCATTAGAATCAACAACAATAGAGCCCCCTTGCAACTGCCATTCTCGGTCTTCTTTCTTCGTGTCGATGAAGATACCAGTAAAGAACTAATGTTGTATTATTTTCTTTCCCTCATGGGACTAACTCATTTTATTTTTAAAAGTTGAAGGACTAATTTGTATAGTTTATCAAAGTTAAAGGACTAAGTCATTAGAGTTAAAGTTTAAGGACTAGCTTGTGCGAGTTTGCAAAGCTGAGGGACCAATCACGCATTTAGGCCTTTAATCTTTTCCCCTAGGTTTGTACCCTAAATTTGATTCTAAAGGGATATCTTGATTTTAGTTATGATCAAGGATCCTCTTGAGGCAAGTCTACCCTATAATGTTCTGAACCAAATTCATCAACATTGAAATTTCAATTGTTAACCTTGGGCAAGCTTCATACATTTCTTGAATAAATTCTATAAAAATTATTTTATATTACTGCTTATATAAAAAAAATTATTTCTATAGAAATGCTTGGATAAGCTTATTAGGATTTTGACCATCTTAAAAGTGCTGAGATATTTTCTCCTTCAACTAATTATGGACCAAGGAAAGTTCTAAAGTAAAGAGGTGACATTTTAATTCATTCATTATAGGAATGGTTAATTGCAAACTAATTACTTTATCCTTTCCTTCTTTGCTTTCTACTGCTTGTAGTTGTCCTAACAACATAGTTCTATGTTTTTTGTTTTATCATGTGTATTCAGTTGCCATGATAGGTTAAGTACCATTATGACTACCCAAAAGAAGTTGACATCTGCCATTGGGGGAGCAAATAATGAAACCCACCATCCAGAGTTGTTAAAAGAGTTGTTTTAGATTTCTTCAGAGCAATCAACAAAGCTATTTAAGATTTATTCAGAGCAGTCAACAGAGTTGATTGCAGTTTCTCTTTCAGAGCAGTCAATAGAATTGCTTGAGATTTCTTTAGAGCAGTCGACAAAAGTGACTTCAATTTCTTATTCAGAGCAGCCAACAGAATTGCTTGAGATTTCTTCAAAGTAATATGCAACACAAAGGGCCTTCCTCCCTTCCTCCCCATCGAAAATCTCTTTTGATCCACTGGCAATGTCTTTTACTCCATCATTAGGGAAGGACCCGATCATAGACCGTGTTAAACAAATGCTACCTAGCCTCCCAAGTATAGTTGAGGGAGATGCATTCTGGATAAAGGCTACTTCATATTTGTCTACATTAGTGCATGCTAAAGAGTTGTTGGCTTCTACAACAGTAAGTCTAGTGCTGAAGGAAAAATTCTTGCGATCTCAAGTGAAAAAGTTCAAGTGGCTGCGGAAGATGGTGGCTTTTAAGAGTTGATGTATTTTGGTGCATTTGTATATAGTTTGACAACCCTATGAATTTCCCCATTGTAGTTTATCTTTGTGTTTAGTACTGTAGTACTAGCTTGTCCGAGTTTAGTCAGTTAAGAACCTGGGTGTTTTATTCCTTCTACTCCATGTATTTAACTTCAGTTATCAGTATCCTAATGGTACAAATATATGATGAAACAAGCATGCTTGCTGATTTATGTATTCAACTTCAGCAGCACTTGTCTTCCAATTGCACCAACTTGAGTAATTTAAAACTCAAGCAGGTTACACAAATATAAATATCAGAGTTGGTTGAGGACAAGGAATAACATATGTTTATAGAAAGTCCCTTAGTAATTTTTGCTGAAAGATACAACCATAAAAACAGTAGCTTTCTGATGCACCAAAGGCAACTTTTGAACACAAAGTGACATTTTTCTAAAGCTTTGGAGAACCATTAGCTAGACTAAGTTGCTCAAACCGAACCTTAGGCCATTGTATACTCTAGAATTATGTCACCATGGGATACATTCAGGTGTAGCTTATCTACTGAACCAAGAAAATAAAGCTTTTGGCAAGACTGCAACAGACCAGAACAACTGCAGCATTATGCTACAATCCGAATACACACACACACACACACTTGTAAAATCAGCCATTTAAACCATTTGATAGCTGAAACAAAAAGTAAACTGCCAAATCAAATTGCTCAAAGCTGCAAACCGAACCTAAACAGAATTGAGAGTTCCAGCAACCAAGGTCTCCTTGTTTCCCTTTAAACTAGGTCTATCATACTCAAAATGACCTTCAAGACTTTGGCCCACTCAGATATATAATCAGAGACACATGTAGGTGTGTCATAAGCATGAAACTGTGGGAAAAACCTGTCTTTTAACCGACTGCAATACACCAGGCGAACAGGAAATAAATAGCAGCAGCAGTTGTGTCCGAAATAAATAACAGCAAATAAAGCATTCGAGCAAGTCTGCAATACATCATTACACGTCACCCAAGTCTCTGGCCATTTACTTGCTAGAACGCAAAGTCAACTCCCCAGTCAAACTTGAACCTAGTTCTAACCGAACCAATTCCTGCAGAATTTCTGCAGGTTTTTACTCTGTTTCTCAGGGCTGGGAATGCTATACCATGTTAACTTAGATGCTTCCAAGTGTTTCCCAGTTCAGTAAACATGGTGTACCTCATTCACAACTCATAAACCTTCATTTCCATGCAAAGTTGAGGTTCACGCACATGAAACCCCTATATATACATCAGTCCAACACTATCAAAAGTTCTAATCATTCAGAAATCCTTAACATGAATAAATAAACGGCTTATATATGAAATAACTTTGGAAAACCATCAGCTTTAAACGGCTGTTACTAGTCAATTGGTATTTGACTGCTAACTTGTGATTCTTCAAACTCTCATTTTAACGGCTTTTTTAAAAATTTAAAATCCAACATATTTCTTATTGCTTGCACTACATTCAGTTCAATTTTCATTATTTTAGGAGTAAAATTGCTTAAACTCAACATTGAATTGATTCTTGCTCAAACTGGACCAACTAGGAAAACCTATCAACTTTTAATTCTTCAAAGTTTTAGTACACATGTCCAGATTCAGATTTACCACTTAGAACATGTATGTTTTATATATTTCTAAGTGTCTATAAAATTTAAGGTCATTTGTAGTTGATATGAGCTATTCTCCACTCTAACTTCTAACTTTGCTAATCTTTAACAGACTTCTTGTTCATTTAGAAGGTAGTTTCGACCTTAAGCCCAAAATTCAATTCTTAATCATTTTGTGTAATTCACCAGTACAGGAGGACAGTAGTAAACAACAACCTGTTTGTGGCCACTAATAGTTCAACTGCAGAGAACCCTCTCCTCTTGGCTCTGCAGAATTTGAAGCTATCATTCAGAGTGGAGCTTCCTTTGCATCAAAGTTCACCGATTTACTTGACTGAATTGATTGAGAGTTTTTGAATTGTGTTCCTGAAAGGGTTGTGCCTGGTGGATGGTGCTTAGGTGAGCCTGGAAATAGCATGTGTTCAGTTTGGGGTGATGCTGCCATACTGTGGCCTGGGCCAGGAGGTCGAAGCCTCAGAGACTAGAGAAAAGCATTGTAAACTCCCTCTCCAATGGTAGGGACAAGTCCCAACAATGTGTTGTTGAAGAATGATCAAATATCCACGACCATGAAAAGAGTATTGAATGTGGAAAGGGAGAAAGCATGCAAAAAAGCCTGATTCCCCCATCCAAGAGGTTGTAGTTTGTATTCAGCTTCCAATTTTGCTACTGGCAGTAGAGATTATTACAAAGTGATTGAGTTAGGTCCAAAGTACGCTTATACAGTAGATGATCCCCAAGCTTTATTAGTAATGACTACTTTAGCAGAATGAGATACATAATTTCCCTGTTCAGAAATTGTCTGATGTTTGGAAAATTTAGAAATTTGCTTGTTGTAAATAGAAGCAGATTAGAGGTACCACAGTAGTTATGACAAAGAATTGAAGTACGCATAACTAAAAATGAAAACTTGGGAAATGAAACAAATGCATCTGAAGCACAAGCTCTTCACAATAAACTGCAAAAAGTTTCCAACTTCATGGGGAAGTAAACAGCACCTTTATGAGTAAACTTCTATAAGGAACCAAAAAAAAAGCAAAATCCAGTCATTCTATCCAAACGACCAACTAGACAGAAGCGGCAAGGCAACAAAAATCTTCCAACTTAAGCGTCCTAAACATGACACTGAACAAGCTAGACTATCTATCAAACATTAAATCATATCCCTGCAAGGACAAAAAATGACACTAGATATGAAATGCCAGCACAGACTATTTATCCAAAGACTTGTAATGCGCCAACAGCAATTTAGATTGCTCACCAATCAAAGCCTGTCGCTCCAAATACAACTCAAGTTCAGCAATCTTCAGTTTCCTCAACTTCTTCTCCAGCTCTGCCTTCTTTGCATCATCAATACAGCCAATTACACGTTTTGTAATGCTCTCTTCGAACCCTCCAGTTCCAGCCATTTCGTCAAGGAAATTCAGATTGCTTGAGCACTCTGCCAATTCTTTTCCCTTCTTAAAGATCTTAGTTTCCTGGTTCCGATCAGCAGATGGAACCGGCTTTGGTTTCGAAGATGATGGCAAGGCCTTCTTATTACCCTTTGGATTCTGATTGCCCCATATCTTTTTGGATAGATCAAAAGCTTTCTGTTCGTGGGGCTTAGTGAAAGTCGGGTCCTCACCTTCCTTTACTTTACCCAAGATGTTAGTATACTTCTTCTTCAGCCTCTTGATCTTGTCAACCAACTGAACCCTTGAAAAATCAGATTGTAGCGAATTCTTGATGAACTCGTGAAATTCGGCAATCTGAGTTAAAGGGTCTGCTCCATTCATCTCATAATAGTCGAGCATACCTTTCAAGATGGTGATTTCATCTTTCTCGCTCCAAACGCGCTGGAAAGGCGCCTTTTTAGCTGCCTCTGGCAAACCGTTTTCCTTCTTAGCTCGCTTAGCTTCTTTCTGTCCTTGTTCAGGTGCGGCCGGCCGCTTCGCAGGGGACTTAGCCGTTGGAAGAGCTGGTTTCGATCTGGACTTGGAGGCCTGGTGGCCTTCCTTCTCCATGGGTTTTGACGCGATTGGCTTGACATTGACCCCGGGCGGCGCATCGGCGTCGGATTCTGTCTCGGATGCCTCGTCATCGTCGTCATCGTCACCGTCGGACGACTGTGGCTGTTCAGGACGAGCGGAAGCAGGCGCTGGGGTTTTAAAATCGGGCCTCGCAGGAAGGTTCTTCTGGGTGGGAGGGGGCGGCGCTGCTGGCTCATCATCTTCCTCTTCACCGGAGGAAGATTCCTGCTCGTCTGCTTCTTCTTCCTCGCCGGACGACGAATGTTCTTCCTCGTCAGAGGAAGCGGAGGGTGGCTCTTCCATGGGGTTAGGGCGCTTCGGTGCCATCGAATTGATTGAAGTTTGGGACAGAGAAGAGTGCTAATAAGCACTGGTATAGAGCCGCTCCGCCTGCCTGGATCGAAACGCAAACCAATCACGGACGGCCTCCAGCACGGAACTTTCTAAGTTACAGGACCTGTACCGGTACACACTCGATCTTCACCGTCCATCATGTTGGATGGGGTTTTGGCCTACATACTCTTTACAACTACATTTTTCCTCTTGTGTCGTTTTGGTACGAAAAGTTTATTTTCTTTTCATTCGGCCATTACATTGTTGGGAAAGTGAGAAAAACCCCCCTGATGTTTGGCCTAACCTACATTTCCCCCCCTCTATTTTAGAAAACCTACACTTTGCCCCCTGACATGGGCCAAATGTCATGATTGTCCAATAAGATTTGAAAATTGTGTAAATCAACCACAATATTCATTTCATACCAACTCCAATATTTTTTTGTATAAATATATAATACGTTTTCTGTCCCAAATTTTTTACATCATTCACTTTTCAGCAATTAATTAATAATTTTTTTATTTTCAACATTTTAGTATATAAATAAAAAAACTTTATAATGAATTATAAATCAAGATCTATAATTTCTAAATATATATTTTTAAAATCTTTTTTCTTAGAAACAATAATATGAATAAATTTAAGTCAAACTGATAAAAAAAATGAAATGGAGTAAAGAAAGTGGGACAGAGGGAATATATTTCTAATAAATTTATATCTTTGTAAATTTACTAATAATTTTTAGATCTATAATATATTTTCATATTTATAAACCAATAGTTAATGCTTGTGATTAATATTAATATTTACTTATTTAACATTTTATTCAGTTTCCAATTATTTCAAATAGAGAAGTACGATTTTTTTGATAAAAATATTTTAGCTAATCTCATTTTATTTTGAAAACTTATTTTCACCATATGAAAGAAACCTACACATTATACAATTTGTTATCATTGAAAAATGTAAAATAATATATTAATTAAGCACATTATTAATTATGTATCATTATATCATTAATTAAGTACATTTTTTAGCCAAATGGAAATTAATTTTTTGTAACTGTCTAGCCTCTCCAATGAAAAAAATTAATAAGTTATACTTATTTTTTACAGAAAATTTAAAAGTAAAAAAATTCTTCAAATATAATACTTTAATAAATGTGAAATTTAGTTTTGTAAATGCATTACACATTTATTTATTTTTAGTTACCATTTAGTTGTGTATTCAATAAGTTCACAACTTTTGTTCCCCATGAAAGACGTCAAGCAAATCTCTAGTTCAAGTCATAAATTAGATCATCAGGGAAGCCATCATAAGCCTTATGAGCATAAAATTGGAATATTGAGTGAAAATTCAATGTGGATATTATTTTTTATTTTTTATTTTTTCCCCTTTTCTTCAAATTTTTTGGCCTTTTTTCTTGAAAATGTGTCAATTTTGATTTTGGCTGTCTTTCCCCCATTGCTCCATCAATTGTATCCTATAAATATTGGTAATCTTAGTTTCGCCTCTCTTCTCTCTCTTGCTCCACCGATTATATTCATCTTGAATTTCCACTCAATATTCTAATCCTATACCTAGAAGACTAATTATGACTTCCTGATGATTAAGTTTATGGCTTGAACTAAAGACTTGCTTGAGGTCTTCTACAGGGAACAAAAACCTCAAACTTATTGAATACACAGCTAAATGGTAATTAAAAAATAATAAATGTGTAATACATTTATTGAATGCACAACTAATTTCACATTTGTTGAAGTAATATATTTGATGAATTTTTTTTGTAAAAAATAAGTATAACTTAAAAAAAATTTCATTGGGTAGGGTAAAAAGTTACAAAAAATTAATTACCATTTAGCTAAAAAATGTATGTAATAAATGATATAATATTACTCAATTAATGATGCTCTTAAATTAATGTATTATTTATATTATGTGTTGCTAAAAAATTATAAAATGTTTACATTTCTTTCATGTGGTGTAAATTAGTTTTCAAAATAACATGAAATTAGATAAAAATATATTTGTCCTAAAAGATGATACTTCTTGTGAGGAAATCTCCTTGCTTATCTTGATATAAGGTGTTCCTAGGATCTTAGGATAATCAGGATTTAGTATTCCTTCTCTTAGTTGCAAATGGCTAAGCTAATACTTGCGTGCTTAACTTCGGCATTCATTAAACACTTGAAATACATGCCGAAGTCATATAAATATATTTATTTAAACTTCCAAGCATTAGCTTATGTACACATAACACTTAACTTATGTACATCTATAAGCAACCACAGTGTATATACAGACATAGACACTAAATAAGTTTATACACAAACTTGTCAAACTAGAGGTATTTCCTTGGTACCTAAGTACCCAATATGTACAAAATCTGAGACTATCAAGATAACTCCCAACTGAGCACAGAAGCTCAAAAAATGAGATGTCTAACTTCTCCTTGTGCATTTTGCCTGTATTTGTCAAGGCTATTTTCAATAACTTAATTAGTACAATAATATTACTAACCAATAACTTAGAATCATTAAAGATTCATGGTATTTTAAATACCAGCACCAAAACCTTGCTTAACAACCCTTCAGTGGGTGTTAGGCTTTACATTACTAATATCTGCACAATGTGATACTTAAGGGAGTGAGAATCATAAATTCTCAATAAGGAATTAAATACCTGCAAAAAAAATTTTAAGATCGAGCATATATAACATATATACGCATCTTAACGTGAGCTCAAAATGTTATGAGGTCTTGACTAATGGCCATTAGTACGGGTTTTATGGCGGGGAACTCATCCTCAACTTAGTCCTTCTTACAAGAGCTTAACTCTTGCCTTAGCAAGCTTGGCTTGCCATTACTTATCCTTACTCTTACAAGAGCTTAACTCTTGCCTTAGCAAGCTTGGCTTGCCATTACTTACCTTTACTCATACTGTGCAGGGAGTTCTTAAACTTGGTGGCTCATTTTTACCAAGCTTGGTAGCTTAGCTAGGGTACTCTTGAGCATCAAAGCCCATCTTGAATACTTAGTACCCCGTATACTTACTTAAGGACTATTTAATTACTTAGTCCTTAAGCCACTTCTTGTCCACCTCTTACTCGCTTAATTAATGCATTGTAGAAAAATTCATAATGCATCAATTTAAACTTGAACTTAAAATCCCTTACCTTGAATAATTAATGCAAGCAAACACCAACTTCAATGTCCTTATGGTCTCGGTTTTGTATCATTCTTTGTACCTTTATAGTAGCTTGAGTATTTATCTTTTAATTGATCATTTAGCTACATAAATAAACCATAATTAGGACAATATTACAACATTCCTTATGGTTTAAATGGTTAGGAATAGCCTTATCAATGGATTTCAATTAATCAACCCTTTACTCAACACACAACAACACCGGTTTCGGTGTTGTATCCTTTCAACTCCAAAACCGAAAAATCTAGGTTCCTATTGATTGTTTCTCTTATAATCCACTAAGAACCAATATAAACACATTAAATCCAACCATTTTTTAGCACAAATAACCAAAATAATCTAGACACATCTGAACCGAATCAACATATAACTAGGCTTTTAGCCTTATTTCAATAACTTGGTTCAAATGGGTTTTAAACGTATTTTTGCCTTCAAAAGTTAACAAAAATCAATTATAACACACTTAATTCCAAATTTATAAACCCACAAAAATTTGGAATTAATAAAAAATAAGGAAAAATTGAATTAGTTCTTACCTTTCTTACTTAAGCTTAATTCCCAAGCTTTTCTTGTTGTTTTTCCCTTAATAAACAAACAAGAACTAGGCTCAAATCAGTAGATCCAGCAGCTACAGAGCCTTATGAAGCTCAAAAACAAGGGAAGAACAAAACAAAACTTACTCGAGCAAATAGCTTGAAATTCAAGCTTAGGATGGTTCCATATTTGATTTTTCTTCAAAACTTTGCTTAATTGTGCTTGAATTTGATGGATTGGAGCTTGGATTTGGTTAGCTATGGAGTTTAGAAAGGGAGAGAGTGCTCTTGGGTGGTCTGGATCTGGAGGACGAAGATGGCCGAGCAATTAATGGAAAGTCAACTTATGTAGGCTTTAATTGCACATGCCACGCACATGGTACATTCTTTGTACACAATAGTACGTTGGGGACTTATCCAAGACCGCCCAGAAAAATTAGGACCAAAACCAGAATTATTCTGAATCCTTCTTCACCTTAATTACATGCCCAGTCCTTAGCTTTGACAGACGTGCAATTTAGGCCTGATACTTTTGAAGGTTACATAAAAACCATTTTCAGACAATTTAGTCAATTTACAATTTCACCAAGGTAGAGTGGGAATCACGAAAAAAACCGTGTGATAGCCAAAGGCTATTGCCTCAATCTGGCCGAACACCCTGCCACAACAATGGCCAGAAGAACTGGCGCTTCCCGGGAACAGGTGGAATCATGCACCTCGGGAGATAGCCGGAGAGCTCCGAGCCTCGGCACGCCAGTAAAACTTGAGGACTCCATTCGCCCCCCCAAGGTTGTGAACAGCGCGCCTTCGGAAAAGTGGCACCAGACATTGCTGCCCGAACATGATATCCCCGAAGGCGGAACTCCCTGGAACTGGGAACCCCCGAACTGAGGGTATGATTCCCAAAGAGGCTCTGTCCGAACTAGAGGACGACCTCGCCCAGGGACCTCGGGAGTACGGCAGGAGCATTTATGGAAGCATTTAAGGAAGCCTCTGACACGTCCCACCACAGACGTAAAAAGTCGCCCTGACGCGCAGACGCCATCAGAATCATATCATGGCCCGTCTCAGCACAAGGCTCGAGGCCATCTAGTTACCAACTATCTGTCCCCTACGCCCAGACGTTCAGGAGCATCCGACCGCACACGTGTCATGATCTGAACGGGCTAGGTATTCCTATATATACAGGAAATAAATACTTGACAGGAGGTTGGCAGGCCGGATATACAGCTCCCACACTTTGAGAAAATACCAGGCGAGACTTTTCTGCCTTTCTCTTTGAGCTAGTGACTTTCTCCTTCTTCCGGCCACCACTGACTTGGGCGTTGGAGGCTCCCCCCCCGGAAAAACACTCCGGGGGCCTCCTAACCCTGTTTACCAGCTTTTCAGGTACTCTCCTTGGGGCGATCCACCTTCCAGGCGTTCTTCCTCCTAGAAGTCTCCTCAACAGTCATCATGACTCACAACGATGAGGCCTTAGGCCATCATTTGGCGCCGTCTGTGGGAACCCGCTCGCAGATTGCCGTCGTTGAGACTCGGCGTTCTAAGGACAAGGGACTCCCAAGGTCCTCGTCCGCGCCTGAGATACAACCGGCTGCTGAGCAGACACTCCCAGAGACTTCTACGCCCGAGGAGGACCGCCCTCTGGTAATCACCATGAGCTTCTTGAGGGACTTTCAGCGCTCGGTCGTTGCTGAAATGACTCAGCAGATCGACCGAAGATGGCCACAGCAGTCACAGGCCCAGAAACCCTCCTCATCAACACGCCCTCGGGAGAGAAGCCCCAAGTCTACACACCGCAGTTCAGAAAGTGGAGATCCTCGCGGAGAATCATCCACAGAAGATATAGCCCTCGGGAAACGGCCTGTGGGACAAACCGGGTCCAAGCGACCGAGAGTCTCACAGCGAAGCAGTTCGTCGCCCGAGGTGAGGGCCCTGACCCCTCTGCGCCGAACTCGCTCCCCGAAAAGGCGCCGGCGATCTCCCTCCCGCGAAAATGGTCCTAGCGCCACTGCGCTTATGGAAAGGATATTGGCACGGCTGGACAGAGTGGAGAAGCAAGTGACCAGAAAACCCGTTTGGGACAGGCTGTCGGGGGCATTATGCGAAGATGGCTCCCCGTTTATTCGCACCGTCGTTGAGGCAGCTATGCCAGGCGACTTCAGAGTGCCTAGGCTGGAGATCTATGATGGCCGAACTGATCCACAGGCCCATCTGACGAAGTACAGGCGGAGCATGATAATGCACGGAGCTGATGACGCTACCATGTGCAAATGCTTTGAAGTCACCCTCACGGGCCCAGCAACAGCATGGTACAATTCGTTGCCCCCAGGGACTATCACTGAGTTTCAGGAGTTGTCCACAGCCTTTACCCAGCAGTTCATTGGGAGTAGGCCGACGGCCAAAATGCCTGTACAGATGTTCGACATAGAGCAGAGAAACGGAGAGACGATCCGAGACTATGTCGAACGATTCAACAGGGAAGCACTCAGCGTCCCGGACTTCCGGCCCGAAATCCGCATCCTCGCTATGACACGGGGCCTTCGGCGTGACTCACAGCTGTTCTACGAGTTCTCAAAGGACCCCCCGGAGACCCTCGGAGAATTTTACCGAAGGGCAGAGCAGCACATGACAGCCGAGGAATTGAGGATGGTGGGGCCGAAGTCTGATCATCACCGCGCCGAAGGGTCCAGCCAGCAAGCTCGGCATCTTTCTGAACACACAGGTCGACCACGGCGAATGCGAGGAAAGAAACCTCAAAGTTTCACACCCTTGAGCACGACACGGACCAACATTCTCATGGCGCTGGAAAGGCAAGGGACGCAGATTCGGCGGCCAAAGGCCATGGCCGCCGGTAATAAGAAGAATGCCAAGAAGTTCTGCCAGTTTCATCGCGACCACGGTCATGACACCGAAGACTGCTTCCAGCTGAAGAAGTACATAGAGTCGCTGATCAAACAAGGCCAGCTTCGCAAATACCTGCGGATGCCCTCCCCAAAAGGCAGAAAAGAGGAGGAAGAGAGGGCCGAAAATGAGGACTATGACTCAGACAGGCGGAGAAACAGAAGTCCAAAAAGGCGCCTTCCACCTCCAATAGGGGTCATCCAAACCATTACCACGGGGCTCCCATCCTCGGAAAGAAAGCGGAAGGCCAGAGAAATTGCGGTTATGGAGTATCAAAGTCCATCAAAGAAATTGGCTCGCAAAGATGGCTCCACTGTCGTCTTCCCCCACGACGACCCGCTGCTGATAATGGCGAGAATAGGGAACTGGGACGTCAAGAGAGTGTTGCTTGATGATGGCTCAAATGCTGACGTCCTTTTCTCGCACTTACTGCCGAGCTTGGGCATCTCCAGCAGCGAGCTGAAACCTGTCACCACGCCCACCTTCGGCGTTGGGCCATCCGAACTACCCGTCCTCGGATGGATCGACCTCCCTTTGATGATGAAAGGCACTTCGGTAGACGGAGCAGCTGAGTTGTACGCGTCCACAATGGCAAGATTCATCGTCATGGATGTCCCGTCTTCGTACAACGCCATCCTTGGAAGGCAGACTCAGGGGAACCTGCACATTCGCCCCGATGTGAAGTACTTGACTGTCACATTCGCCATCAAGGATGGAGATGCAGAGGTCTTCATCGACCAAGCCGAGGTAAGAAAGGTGTTTGTAAAAACACGAAAGGCTCCGGCAAACAGCTCTACACAAACGGTGGAGGCAAAGGCGCAGGAGAAAGGCAAAGAAGGAGATCCCGCAGAAGCAGAAACGGAAGCAGTAGATCTTGTCCCAGGACAATCTACCCGAATAGGGAAGAGCTTGGCCAAAGGTGATAAGGAAAATCTTGTATCCTTTCTGCTAAAAAATAAAGATCTGTTTGCCTACTCGCCGAAAGACATGCCAGGAGTGAACCCTGGCATAATACAGCACAGCCTCAAAGTAAGCCCGGAAGCAAAACCTATCAGGCAAAAGAAACGAAGCATCTCAGCCCACAAAAGCAACTTCGTGAAAACCGAAGTCCAGCGCCTATTGGATGCTGAAGTTATCAGGGAGGTAAAATACCCCGAATGGTTAAGCAACGTGGTCATTGCCACAAAAGAAGGTAGCAGCAAACTGCGGATGTGCATTGATTTCAGAAACTTGAACGATGCTTGCCCGAAAGACTCATTTCCCCTCCCGCCAATAGATCAACTGGTAGATTCAACGGCCGAATACGGGCTCCTGAGCTTCCTAGATGCCTTCAGCGGCTACCATCAAATAAGGATGGACCCCGAAGATGAAGAGAAAACTGCCTTCATCACCGAGGGAGGAACGTACTGCTATATCATAATGCCCTTCGGGCTGAAAAATGCAGGAGCCACCTACCAGAGACTGATGAACAAGGTCTTTAAAGACCAAATGGGGAGAAACATGGAAGTATATGTTGATGATATGATAGTAAAAAGCAAGCTGCCCGGCTACCACGTTGCAGATTCGGAGGAAACCTTCCAAAAGCTCAGAGCCTTCGGGATTCGCCTTAACCCCGAGAAGTGTATCTTCGGGGTGACGTCGGGAAAATTCCTTGGGTACATGGTATCCGAAAGAGGCATCGACGCCAATCCTGAGAAGATTAAGGCTCTGCTTGAGTTCCGAACTCCTGCCACAGTCAAAGATGTGCAGAGACTAACCGGAAGAATAACCTCTCTGAGCAGGTTTATTTCCAGGTACGGAGATAGGTGTAGACCTTTCTTCAAAGTCCTCACAAAGGCAGCAAAGATGGAAGGCGACCTCGGAAGAAACAATCATCCCTGGGATGAAGATTGCCAAAAGGCCTGGGAAGAACTCAAAGTCTACCTGGCCAGCCTGCCGACTCTGCGACAACCTCGGGAGGGAGAACCCCTCGTACTGTACCTCGCCGTCACAGAAAAGGTCGTGAGCTCGGTCCTGGTGAAAGAAGAAGGGCCGAAACAATGGCCGGTCTACTACGTCAGCAAGTCCCTGCATGGCGCCGAAGTCAGGTACCCTTTGCTTCAAAAAGCTATATACGCCTTGGTGCTTGCAGGAAGAAGACTGCGACCATATTTCCAGGCTCACCCCATCATCGTCCGAAGTAGTCTACCACTAGGGGATGTTATGAAGAGAGTTGATCATTCGGGAAGGCTCTCCAAGTGGTGCATAGAGCTTGGCAAACACGAAATCACGTATGAGCCTCGGAAGGCCATAAAAGCCCAAGCATTGGCAGATTTTATCGCCGAAATACCCACCACTGAGGAGAACCACTCAGATCCGAAAGAAGGTGAGCCAGAATGGACCTTGCATGTTGACAGAGCCTCGGGGTCCGTACACCAGGGAGCTGGAATAGTTATCAGAGGACCCGAAGGCCTAGAGGTGATGAAGGCTATCAAGTTCAGCTTCAACGTTACCAATAATGTGGCTGAGTATGAAGCCCTCATAGCGGGATTACGCTTGGCCAGAAAGATTGGCGTGAGAAACTTAAGGGCTCACAGCGATTCCCAGCTGGTAGTTCGGCAGACGGCAGGAGATTATGGGGCGAAGGACCCAATCTTGGCAAAATACCACGAGCTGGTAACAAAACTCATCCAAGAGTTTGACGTCGTGCGGATCGAAAATGTACCCCGGCGGAATAACACTGAGGCAGATTGCTTAGCGAAGTCCAAAACGTACACCGAGGTGCTAGACCATCCAAGCATCTCCGTGCTAAGCGTAACGACCTCGGGAATGGGGTGGAAGGACCCCATAAAGAGATACCTCGCAGAGAATGAGCTTCCCGAAGATGCCGGCAATGCTGCAAGACTGCGAAGACGCGCCGGAAGATTCTTCCTGATTGGTGAAGAGTTATATCGGCAAGGATATGCAAATCCGCTGCAGAGATGTGTGGGCGAAGAGGATACTGAGATGGTCCTCGAAGAAGTCCACGAAGGCATGTGCGGCTCGCACATTGGAACTGATGCCCTTGCAGCAGTGATACTCCGCCAAGGATACTTCTGGCCTACCCTGAGAAAGGACGCAAGGCAGTTCGTCCAGAAGTGCGGTAGTTGCCAGAGACATGCAAAAATCCAGAGGATACCCTCGGAAATGGTAACGTCGGCAGACTATCCTTGGCCCTTCGCAGTCTGGGGTATAGACCTCATTGGGCCACTCCCCACAGCGCCCGGAGGCGTGAAATTCTGCGTGGTAGCAGTGGACTATTTCTCAAAGTGGGTAGAGGCAGAACCACTAGCAACTATCTCGGCAAAAGAAGTGCAGAAGTTCGTATGGAAGAACATCGTATGCAGATTTGGCATACCGAGGGTACTAGTAGCTGATAATGGATCCCAGTTCATAGACAAAGGATTCCAGGAATTCATCAGCGACCTCGGAATAAAGATGCACTTCGCCCCAGTAGCTCACCCCCAAAGCAATGGGCAGGTGGAAGTATCAAACAGGACCATAAAAGATGGCCTGAAAAAGAGACTTGGGGAAGCCAAGGGGAAATGGCCAGGAGAACTCCAAAGTGTATTGTGGAGCTACCGAACGACGCCACCAAGAGCCACAGGGGAAACTCCCTTCTCACTCGTCTTCGGAACAGAGGCCATTATCCCAATAGAGATAGTTCAGCCTTCAATACGGGTGCAAGTATTTGATGAAGGCGGAAACGACCTCGGTCTGAGAACTAAGCTCGACCTTGTGGCCGAACACAGAGAAATAGCCGAGCTGAGAAGAAAAGCTTTCCAGCAAAGAGTGGCCGCGGCTATCAACTTAAAAGCCAGGCCAAAAGAAATCAAAAAAGGAGACCTCGTTCTCCGAAAGGCCGACTTTGCACCCCGAAGGCCATCTCACGGAGTACTTCGCGCAAATTGGGAAGGACCTTATCTGGTTCTCGCCGAAGTACGTAAAGGCGTGTACAAGCTTGGCGACGCCGAAGGCGTAGAATTGAAAAACACTTGGCATTCAGACGCCCTGAAAAAATTCTACGCCTAAGGTTGAGCGGAAGAAATATATTGTACAAAAAATATTCTAAGTACAGGATGGTCCGGAGAAGAATGGTCTTGAGAAAATTTTTAAGTATACCAAATTGTCCAGGACAAAATTCCGCGAAGGTGCTCGCCACGAAAAAAGCAGATATGACTTCCCGAAGTCCGTTGAGCCACTATGCTCGGGAAAAATGGGAAACAAGAATCTTGCAAAAGTACTCGGCATAATCAGTGCAGAGAAAATTTTCCGAACACCCTTGAGCGAACATGCTCGGGAAAAAGGGAAAGCAAGAATCTCGCAAAAGTACACGCCAAAACAAAAGCAGAGGTAATTTCCGAACACCCTTGAGCGAACGTGCTCGGGAAAAAGGGAATGAGCAATCTCGTGGAAATTTTCCTAAGTCCCTTGAGCAAATATGCTCGGGACAATAGGAAGACAGAAAAATTTGGCTGAAGGTTTTCCGAAGGCCCTTGAGCGAACATGTTCGGGATAAAAGGAAACAAAAAGCCTGCAAAAGACTTAGCCAAATTTTTACAAACTTTCCAGAAAGTCTCTTGAGCGAGCACGCTCGGGACAAAGGAAGGTAAAAAGTTTCTTTGGTTGCAGGTTTTCCGAAAGTCTCTTGAAGCAAACGTGTTCGGGACAGTGGAAATGAAGAAACTTGCAAGAAAGGACTTAGCCAAAAGATTGTTCATTTAGAGCAAATCGCCTTACAAAAGAAGTGCCCAAAGAAGGAGCACAAAGGAGAAAAATAAGAGGAGCCCTAAGACAAACTAGGGAGAGCCGGGCTGACGAAGACCAGGAAGCTTCAGATGCTCAACCTTGGACCACTGCCACCGAGGTCCCTCAGGAATATTTAGGCCCTCCAGAAAAGAGAGGTCCAAATCTGGGAACCTCTGCAGCACCTGGTGCCGAGCGAGGCAGAAGCCGTCCTGAAAGGCGACCTTGGCCATGTCATCAGAAGTACGTTTTTGAACGCCAAGGACATTGACCTCGTCCCTCAGCTCAGCAACCTCCTCTTCGAGCTCGCTTATCCCCAGCGTCTCTCCGGACTCCTTCTTCAGAGCCTCGACCTCGGCTTGAAGAGCATTGTTCTCGTCCGTCAACCTCGACGCAAGACTGTCGGAAACAGCCTTGTCCTTGACAAGATCTTCGTTGGCGGCGAGCAGCCCCTTTACTTGGTCGCCGAGGTCGGCAATCTTCCGGGAGGAGTCCTTTTCAAGTTCTTCTCTTTTCTTCGAGAACTCCTCCCGAACGGCAGCAAGTTGCTGAGAACAATCCCCTGTCAGCTGCTGGTTGCTGGCGATCACCTTCGCAAGCGAAGCCTTCGCTTCACTGAGTTCCCGCGAAGTCGCATCCTTGGAGGCAGCCTGTCTGGCCACCCGAACTCGGAGATAACCAGCGTACTCCAGCAGCTACGGCAAGGCAAAAGTCCAGGTTAGTACAAGTCTAAACACTTAGAAAATTGAGGAAAAAAGTGTAAAGACTATACCTGAGCAGCATGCTCGGTGACTTTTGCGGCGAGGGTATTATCCCCCGGGTGAGCCGCCGCAATGGCCTGGAAGGAGGCGTCAGTGGTGATCCCCTTCCAAATCTCCTTTGTCATTTTTGGACAATCGTCGGAGAGCAAATTCATATCCTCCGTGATTGTCCAAAAGGGCTCCAAGGGGATCTTCCCCTCAGGGATTGTGGCATCGCGCAGGGCCCGTTTCCTCTCATGAATGGCCCTCCAGCCAGCAGTAAGAGGCTCCCCTGAAAGTGAGAAGGAAGTTAGGAGCAGAAGAAAAATTCGCGAAAGGAAAAGGAGCTGAACTTCGCCTAAAGGCATACCTGGAGGAACCTCGGAGACGGTGTCCTCGGGATCCTCGGGCCCCTCGGAAGAAAGACCCTTACCCTTCTGCCGGTACCGCTCCTCGGCGGTGGGTACTTCTACCACTACAGTGTTTCTGGGGGCCTCGAGGTCGAGAGGAGGCACCTCGGCGGAAGTAGCGGGGACCTCGGCCGGTGGAATTTCAACAAGACCAGCGTCTTCGCCAGCTTCTTCTTCCAAAAGCTCTGGCTGAGAAGGCTGGAGAGCCTTCCTAGCTCGCTTCGCCGAGGGTCCCGCCCCTGTCGTCTTCCTTCTTCGGGAAGCCGCCTTCTTTGTCTGCTCCCCCTTCTCCACTTGGCCAGAAAAAAGGGCCTTGTAATAAGCGGCAGCCCCATCGCCCATCTCTGAAAAAGAGAAGAAATATCAGCGTAAGTCCGAGGAAAAAGTATAAAGGGATGGAAGATTACTCACTTTCGGCAAAAGTTTCGAAAGAAGTCTCCCCTTTAAGGAGCTTGACCAGCCAGGAGTCTTTCCCGGCGATGGCGGGAGCGGGCATATTGAGGTCAGTCACGTGCTCCTTAACCACTTTCAGCTCCCGAAGGACTTCTTCGGTCATCAACCTCCAGTTGATAGGAAAGGGGTAAAGAGCACGAGGAGAGACCTCGAGAGCCCAGTCAGCGACTGCCCGAATGCGGGCGTCGAAATCCGCGAACACGGAAGCCAACGGTGGGGTCAGCAGCATCCTCGGATCAACGACGTCTGCGTTCAGCACTCCTTGAGCCCACCTGGTCGGGACATCAGACCAGTTCTTATCCACCTTGAGGAAAAAGAACTTAGGCTGCCACCCCCGCCAGCTATCCTTCGTGTCGAAGGTGAAGGTGAATTTTTTGCTCCCGGATCCCTGAGGCAGCAGGAAATAGAAGCCACCCTTCGGGACCACATAGAGCTTGTAGTACTGCATGAAAATGATGAAGTGGGGCTCTATCCCGAACACGCCACACATGCAGAGGTAGGCGTTAAAATAGCAGTACGCGTTCGGGGGAAGCTGGTTCACAGCAATGCCATGGAATTGGCAGAACTCGCAAACCACCTTCGGGGGAGGATACCGAAGTCCGGCCTTCAGTTGGGCTCGGAAGACGGTAACCTCGTCACCACGGTTTGAAAAAGCAAAATGGCTAGAACGAGGCAGTCTGGTCACAGCGTAAGACGGAAGAAAGAATTTTTTCTTCCACCTCTCTAGTTTTTCGGGGGTGGTACAGCAAGGATGGGCCAGAAGAGGTTTCCAGCTCTCGGGAACAGGCATCGCAGACATGAAAAAGAGTTTGAGATGGAAAAGAAAATAGTTTCCAGAAAAAACTCAGAAGACGAGTTTGGAAAAAACAACAGTTTTCCAGAAAAACTCAGAAAAACAGAGGAATCAAGTACTCTGGAAATCAAAACCCACCAAAAGATTTGCCTGAGGACGCCGTCGTGAAAGTTGGTAGGAAAAAGCTCTGATTAAAGAAGCTCCGCCACAGAAAGCAAGATAAAACGCAAGAACAGAGGGCAGAGCAGAAAAAGAGCAGAAAAACAGTAAGTAGGACTTATGATGGAATTGGCTATTTATAGGCCAAAGGTGGGTAACCGAAAGAACATCATAAGTACCCATTGGAGGCGAACCGTCGCCGTAACTGCCCGCTGCACCCGAAAAGGCGCGCCCTCTGTAAATGACGCGCCTCTCCTCCAATGGCAAGAAGCCACGTGTCAACCGCTGCGCAGAAATGGGGGACGTGCCTCCGCAAACGTGCCTGGAAAACCGGGACACGCCTCCTGATTGGGACACGTCGTTTGACATCCCTGAGAAATGGAGACGCGCCGCTCAGTCTGACACGCTTGGTCATCAGACCTGCAGAAATAAAAAGCAGGCCACCTCGAGGACACCAAGAGACAGGCTATGGCTGAACAGCCCATGACTTTTGGGCAAGAGGTGTATCTTCGGTACAGGCTTTGCCTCGGAGACACCAAAGAATAAGCCAAGGCCGAACAGCCCAGATCCATGGGCAAAAGGTGCGACCTCGGAACAGGTTATGCTTCCAAACAAGACTCCCAATGACAACCTCGGAAAGAGATGCAAACCGAAGTCTTCACTTCGGCTTTCCAGAGGGGGGCATGTGATAGCCAAAGGCTATCGCCTCAATCTGGCCGAACACCCTGCCACAACAATGGCCAAAAGAACTGGCGCTTCCCGGGAACAGGTGGAATCATGCACCTCGGGAGATAGCCGGAGAGCTCCGAGCCTCGGCACGCCAGTAAAACTTGAGGACTCCATTCGCCCCCCCAAGGTTGTGAACAGCGCGCCTTCGGAAAAGTGGCACCAGACATTGCTGCCCGAACATGATATCCCCGAAGGCGGAACTCCCTGGAACTGGGAACCCCCGAACTGAGGGTATGATTCCCGAAGAGGCTCTGTCCGAACTAGAGGACGACCTCGCCCAGGGACTTCGGGAGTACGGCAGGAGCATTTATGGAAGCATTTAAGGAAGCCTCTGACACGTCCCACCACAGACGTAAAAAGTCGCCCTGACGCGCAGACGCCATCAGAATCATATCATGGCCCGTCTCAGCACAAGGCTCGAGGCCATCTAGTTACCAACTATCTGTCCCCTACGCCCAGACGTTCAGGAGCATCCGACCGCACACGTGTCATGATCTGAACGGGCTAGGTATTCCTATATATACAGGAAATAAATACTTGACAGGAGGTTGGCAGGCCGGATATACAGCTCCCACACTTTGAGAAAATACCAGGCGAGACTTTTCTGCCTTTCTCTTTGAGCTAGTGACTTTCTCCTTCTTCCGGCCACCACTGACTTGGGCGTCGGAGGCTCCCCCCCCGGAAAAACACTCCGGGGGCCTCCTAACCCTGTTTACCAGCTTTTCAGGTACTCTCCTTGGGGCGATCCACCTTCCAGGCGTTCTTCCTCCTAGAAGTCTCCTCAACAGTCATCATGACTCACAACGATGAGGCCTTAGGCCATCACCGTGATACCCTAAATTTAATAATTTTCCATCCTCTACCCAATCGTGAAATAAAAATGGGTCACAATATGAAATGACTAAAATGCCCTTCTTGGTCCGGTTTACTTAAATGACCAATTTTGTTCTCTTTAAGCTACTATATTTTATTAAACCAAGAATTTTCTTGTATTAATGTTCTAAGTACATTAAATTACTAAAATAACTAAAGTTACCTCAGTAATTATGTCCGGATTTTTGGAGAGCCGTTACACTTCTCTATTTGAACTAATTGAAAAATGAATAAAATGTTAAACAAGTAAATATTAATTTTAATCACAAGCATAAATTATTGGTTTATAAATATAGAAATATATTATAGATCTAGAAATTATTCGTAAATTTATAAATATAGAAATTATTTAAAAATATATAATTTAGTAGAAATATATTATATATTTAGAAAAAATGGATTGAGGTGGCATGAAATGAATATTGTGGTTGATTTGCATAATTTGAAAATCTTATTGGGCAATTATGACATTTAGCCCACTTGTATAGCAGTGAATTTGACTAATTTGACTAATTCAAGAGGCAAACTGTAGATTTTCTAAAATAGAGGGGGTAAGTGTAGGTTAGGCCAAATGTTAGGGGGGGTTTTTGTAACTTTTTCTTAAATTGTGATTAGCCGAGAGGAAGTTCTATGGCAACCTAATATAGCCGGTTATAGGTGAACTTCCTTTTCTTGCTCAAATCTCGTCTTCTCCTCTTCTTCCTCGATTCAATCTCTCTTCTTCTCGTCTTCTTCTTCTGTCGTTTACATCACCGATTTGTCCGATTAACGACATAGGAGGCCATGGCAGTTGAGGATGTCACGATTTAGGTCGATGACCCACCGAACCCCACGCCACCATGCCGTCATTTCAAGCCAGTCGCTGAACCTTGAGCCACCTTTTGGCCAAACACCAATGATATCCCTGGACTCTCTTTAGTTGTCCAAATTAACCCTCAACAATTTTGATCTTCTATTTTGCATGTTGACTTACATGTTTTAATTAAGTCATTCATGAATTCATGCATTCAAGCATTGGTTGATTTTTACATTTATTTTGTTTATAGTTTACCATTATAATTAAATTTCAACAATCATTTAAACTTGTATTTGTGTTTGCCTTAACTTTATTTTATTTTCTTTATTTTGCTTTGTCTTTTTTTTTCTCTTTTAATTCTTTATTAACTAATTTTATTTTTCTCTTATACACATGTTTCATGTGCCTATCTCACTTCTAGTTTTTATGCATATTTAAGTTAGTAGTTAACTAGCTAATTTTATTCTTTCTTTAGTTAGTTTATTTTATTCAATTTCTTATTGTTATTTCCCCCACTAATGACATATTTTTTTGTGTCCTATCTTCTTATTCAATTTATTTGTTGTTGTTAATTGTGTGAATTTATAGGCATATTTTGCATTTATAAATTCAAATGTTCAATATGTCAGTTATAGTAAAAATTAGTCTTATGTAAAAAAAACCCTTAATATAATATAAAAAAAAACTAAACATAAACCCTAACCCAAGATCCTGGTCCTAACCCTAAACCCTAAACCTAAACATTAATCTAAAACCCTAAACCATAAACTATAAACATGAATCCAAACATTAAGTCATAAACCTAAACCTTGACCCTAATCCTAAACCCTAGCCCTAATCCTAACCTTAATCCTAACCCTGGATCCTAGCTCCAACCCTAAACCTTAAACCTTAACCTTAAATATTAGACCTAACAATTAACCTTAACCCTAAAGCCTACCCCTAAACTTTACCTGAAACCCCAAATCATAAATTATAAACGTAAACCCTAATAAATCATAAACCCTAAATCCTAACCCTAACCTAAATCCTAAACCCTAAACCCTAACTCTAACCCTAATATTAACCTTAGATCCTAAACCTAACCCTAAACCCTAAACCCTAAACCTTACCCTAAAGTACGACAGTAGTTAAAGTGCAATCACAACAATCGCCCTACTCACTATATTAAGAAATATTTTGTTTTGCTATTTGTTTTGAATTACTTTGTTTTAACTAATGATTTTAGGTATTTGTTTTGTCATATTTTATGATAGAGTTAATTATATTTATTTGTGACACTTAAATGACTTTTTTTTTCTGAGTATAATTTTTCTACAAAATGAATATTTTTACTTATTTATATGTTTATTAAATTTTGTAATAATATTAGATTTATAATATTTCCAACAAGATTGTTTTTTTCTCAATCCCTATGTTATAAATATTGTGTATGAACCATTTTTATATTTTAGAGAATGGTGGACAACTTATCGCTTACTAGGAATTCGTGCTTACCCTTTCTTTTACCACTCAGACAGATAGCAAGAAACAAACGGTTAGCTAGTTGGAGAGTGACTATAAGAGCTCAGGGTTTGAGATAGTGTTAAAGTGAAATTCCATACACACTCTTAGGTTATAGATATTTTGCATGAGATTTTGGGGTTTTTGGGCATGCCAATCCTAAACCTTACCCTAAACCGAAGTTAAGGTTATAGTGGTACCAAGTTAAGGTTATTTTAGTATCAAATTAAGGTTATAATGGTACCAAGTTAAGGTTATTGTGATATGAAATTAAGGTTATGATGTTACCAACATATGGTTAAAGCAGCACCAACTTAAGGTTATAGTGGTACCCAATTAAGGTTATGGTGGTACCAAATTAATGTTATGATGGTACCAACCTAAGGTTATACTGGTACCAAGTTAATGTTATTCTAGTACCATGTTAAGGTTATAGTGGCACCAAATTAAGGTTATAGTGGTACTAATGTAAGGTTGTAGTGGTACCAATTTAAGGTTGTAGTGGTACTATGTTAAGATTATGGTGGCACCAAGTTAAAATTATAGTAGTACCAAGTTAAGGTTATGGTGGTGCAAAGTTAAGGTAACCTTCACTAGGTACAACTACAACCTTAATATGGTACAACAATACCTTACAAAAATACCTTAACTTGGTGCCAACTTAAGGTTATAGTGGTACTAAGTTAAGGTTAATATGGTACCAAGTTACAGTTATTAAGATACCAAGTTAAGGTTATAGTGATACCAAATTAAAGTTATGGTGATACCAACTTATGGTTATAGTGGTACCAAATTAAGCTTATAGTGGTACCAATTTAAGGTTTGAGTGACACCAAGTTAAGGTTATGATAGCACCAAGTTAAGGTTATAGTGGTGCCAAGTTAAGGTTGTCGTGGTACCAAGTAACCTTAACTTGGTACCATCATAACCTTAACTTTGTACTACTACAATTAAGTTAATGTTATAGTGGTATCAAGTTAAGGTTGTCATGGTACCAAGTTATGGTTATGGTGGTACAAAATTAAGGTAACCTTAACTTGTTACCACTACAACCTTAATATAGTACAACAATACCTTCACTTGATACCACTATAGCCTTAACTTGGTGCCAAGTACCAAGTTAAGGTTATTTTGGTACCAACTTAAGGTTATAGTGGTATCAAGTTAAGGTTATTGTGGTACCAAGTTAAGGTTATTATGATATCAAGTTAAGGTTATAGTGGTACCAAGTTAAGGTTATGATGGTACCAACTTAAGGTTATAGTGGTATCAATTTAACATTTGAGTGATACCAAGTTAAGGTTATGATGCCACTAAGTTAAAGTTATAGTGGTACCAAGTTAAGGTTGTCATGGTACAAAGTTAAGGTTACTACTACAATATTTTGTTACAATAATATTTTAACTTGGTACTACTATAGCCTTAACTTTGTGCTAGGTTCCAAGTTACGGTAACTCTGGTACCAAGTTAAGGTTATTGTGGTACCAAATTAAGGTTATGGTGGTACCAACTTAAGGTTATATACCAACTTAAGGTTATGGTGGTACCAAGGTTGTAGTGGTTCCAAGTTGAAGTTGTAGTGGGACCAAGTTAAGGTTATGATGGCACCAAGTTAAGGTTATAGTGATACTAAGTTAAGGTTACAGTGATATGAAGTTAAGGTTATCGTGATACCAAGTTAAGGTTACCTTAACTTGGTTCCACTATAACCTTAACTTGATACCAGTACAACCTTAAATTGGTATGACAATAACCTCAACATAGTATCATTATAACCTTAACTTGGTCTTAGGTACCAAGCTAAGGTTATTTTGGTACCAAATTATGGTTATAATAGTATCAAGTTAAGGTTAAAGTGGTATCAAATTATGGTTATTGTGGTACCAATTTAAAGTTATAGTATCTTGATACCATATGGACCATGTCTTGGTATCACTGGAACCATATCTTGGTACTACTTGAACCATATCTTTGTACCACTTAAAAAATACCCTAGTCTTACTAGAACTATATCTTGGTATCACTTGAAGCATATCTTGATACCACTGTAGCCTTTTCATGGTGCCACCCCATTTGAACCATATCTTGGTACAACTCCAACCAAAATTTGGTACCATTGTAACCTTGTAAAATGTAAACTAGGGCAATAGGTTGCATTGGTTGCAATATTTCTAATGGCCTTTTTTAACATTTTCTAAACTTTAGTTTTTAATTGACAAAACATTGAAAGTTTGATAAATGGCTAAAAAAAGGGGGTTTCGGTACAATCCTTGCATTTTAGTTATGCCCCTCAAGCACACAAATAGATTGATCAAATTGGTCGCTCTTTAGCGAGGATTAAGTAGTAAATATACCACTCAAAAGTATTAAAAGGACCAAATTTATCATTGAACTTTCAAAAGTACCAAATTTAATTCTAAACTTCACTTTTGAAACAAAATTTACCACTGGTGTTAATTGACCGTTAAATAAAGGAAAAATATAACAAGTTTGGCCCTTCATTTTTCATTTTTCTCCTACTATTGCCTTAACTTTGTAAACGCCAAAAGGTTAACACCCTTTTAGGCCTCTCTAAATTAGACTACTGAGAGAAGACTGGATGCCCGATCCTAGCACCTCCTTAAGGAGATGACTTTAGACAAGCTATATCAAGGAGCATAGAGGAAGGAACTTCAGTAGGGAACCTAGAGCCGAGGATGCTAAGATACTTCTATCAGTGATAGCTCCGAGTTGGTACCTCTACAAAAGTCCACCAACGGCTCAGAGAGGGACCTTAAAAAGCCATTAGGATCGTACAACAAATGGCACGTTAGGGGCTTATATCATAGAACTAGGCAATAGGTAGGTTCCTATGGTATGGATTTTGGTATTTAGGATCCCGTTGGATACGTAACCAACCTTATCCTAGAAATCATGGACCTACTTGAGCCTTTCCTTCACTTATATATATGGTTCTTTCATACTCAAGGTAAGCCAACTTCTCCCCTCCCTCCCATGTTATCTTTCTCCTACCACTACCATCACACTAACTTGAGTGTCGAAGAACACTCCCTGGAAATACTCCAAGGCTCCCCCTAGCCCCATTTTCTTGACATTTTAGGCCCTTCTGGTGTATAATGGTGGAAACACCTTTAACAATGTTGAGCTCAAACACTAAAGAGGATACTAGACACCACAAGGCGTCGTCTGTAGGAACCCACCCAAACATCACCATGGTAACAACGCACAATTCAAAAGATAAAGGTTTACTGGACCAATAGGGTGAGAAAGACCAACCTCCACTATGAGGGTTGGCCATCTATAAAGATGAGTTACCCATTACCTTGACGATGAGTTTCCTTCATTAGTTTCAATGTAATATGGTGTCTGATATCACCTATTGGTTTGAACAATGTTTAGCCAGCAGAAGTCTGTGGAGAAAAATTGCTCATTGAAAAAATCTTCAACTCCATCGAGAAGGTCACCCCTAAAGTCGAGCACAAGGAGGGGTGCTCAAGATGAGTCATCCCTCAACGAGACCTTGATCGGTGGTTTGAAAACAACTCAGAAAGAGAGAGAGCCTACCCTTAAAGAATGCAAATCATCTTAATAGAGGAGTTATGTGCCCAAAAAGAGATATTTTTCACCGGAGCCAAGTCATTGGTGAAGTGAGGATGAATACTCTATCGCCGAAATTGTGGGTAAATTCTTGGAATGGCTATAAAGGATCGAAGAGTAAGTGTATTGGAAGCTCTTCTAGTCTCGGCTCTTTGAAACTTTGATTAATAACAAGGTCCATTTTGTTCAAAAGGTCCGGTGACAAGTGCCCCTACTGCTGGACTTCAGGGTTCCTTACTTGTATTCTTATGACAGAAAGAGTGACCCCCAAGCTCTTCTCATGAAGTACCCCAAAAATTTGATGTTGAATGGGGCTGATGATGCAATTCTATGCAAATGCTTTGAAGTAACCCTCTCCTATTTGGTAACAGCCTAGTCCAATTGTATTGCCCCTGGGTCTCTTTCCTGTTTTCAAGAACTTTCAATTGTATTTGTACACCAGTTTATCGAGACTCATTCTTCAAGGAAAAGCATAGCCTAGCTATTTAAAATATTGCAAAAGGAAAGAGAATCCCTTTTAGACTACATCAACAGATCGAACAAGGAAGTGCTTAAGGTAGTGGATATTCCTCCCAAAGCCCGCATCCTCACAATCACCAAAAGGCTTCAGAAAAGCTCACCTCTGGCATTCAAACTCTTTAGCAGATGCTTGAAAACCTTAAAGAATTTTACTGATTAACGGAGCAATACATGATTGTCGAGGAGACGAACGTGGATGATGAGGGAGCCAAAGGAAGGAAATCCAAAGTCCACCCACTGTACCAACCTCAGAATGAAACAAGGGGTCAGGGGAGTAGGCAACCTTGGAAGAACCAAGGCAAAAAACATTCTTACACTCCTCTAAACATATACCGAACCAACATTCTCATGGCCTTGGATAGGCAGGGTGTGGTTAAACGTTCGAGGCCCATGACCTTATACAACAAGAAGAACCCCAAAGATACTATGAGTTTCATTGGGACCATGGCAACTATACAAAAGATTGTCGCCAACTAAAGAAGTATATAGAGTCCCTGATAAAACAAGGCCAACTACAAAAGCACCTTGATCTCTATTCTTCAAAAAATAGTGAAAGAAATGACAATAGGAAATTTGATGATGAGGACTATGAATCAAACTGTTGGAAGAACAATAGGAGCCCTTGGGGGTAGTTACCCCTACCTGTCATGGTCATTCAGACCATAACCACCGATCTTCCTAGTATAAAAGAAGAGGAATGATAGAGAGCTAGCCTCGGTCAAATTTGGCAATCCTATGAATCACTTGTTAAGAGTGATGGGTTGAGTGTAAATTTCCCCCACGATGACCCACTCCTCATCACAGCTCGAATAGGGTATTGGGATGTGAAAAAGGGTCTTATACAATGATGGTTCTAATGTCAACGGGCTTTTTGCCCATGTCCTATTGAAGTTAGGGACACTAATCGAGATGTTAAAGCCAATGTTGTCCCCAACCTTCAGCGTTGGTCCTACTAAGCAACCTATCTTTGGGTGGATCGATTTGCCTTTTATGTTAAAGGGGAAAGTTGCCAAAGATGACAAAAAACTTTATGCATCAACAATGGCAAGGTTCATCATTATCAATGTCCCTTTGCCCTATAATGCCATTGTCATCCGATAATGAGGGTAGGTGTTAAAAATCTGACCATCATTTTTTAGATCGAGCAAGAGGAACCCCATTATCTTTGTGGATCAAGCTAAGGTTCAAAAGGTTTTCACCAATTCCCATCAAGTGACACCAAAAAGGTGCTCACACACTTCGACTGATATGACCTCATGGAATCCAAGCAAGCTAGTTGCTGGAGATGTAAAAGTCAGGATTGACAATGTAAAGATCAAGGGTTTTGAATTGATTCCAGGATGATGTACCAAGTTTAGCCAAAACGTGCCTGAGAAAGACAAGACCAAACTTGTAAACTTTCTGATTTTGGATAAAGACCTTTTTGCCTACTTACTAAAGGATATGCCCAGAATCAATTTAGGCATATCCAACATAGTCTTAACCTGAATCCCAAAGTTAGATTGATTAGGCAAAGAAATGTAACATCACCTTGCATAAGAAAACTTTTGTCAAACAGAAGGTTCAATGACTCCCAAAAGCGAGGATAATAAGGGATGTCAAATATTCGGACTAGTTGAGTAACATAGTAATAGCTATGAAATAAGGAAGTGATAAACTTCAGATGTGCATAAACCTCATCAAAGTCAACAATATTTGTCTGAAGGACTCTTATCCACTCCCCTTAATTGATTAATTGGTATACTCGACTGCCAAAAATAAGACTCTAAGATTCCTTGATGCTTTTAGTGAGTACAACCAAATTCAGATGAGCCTAGCTAATGAGGAAAAAATGTCCTTCATAACCAATTAAGGCACCTTTTGGTATATATGGATGCCCTTTCGGATTGAAGGACCTAGAAGCAACCTACCAATACCTTATGGATAAGGTTTTTGCCAAATAGGCCAATAGAAGCATTGAAGTTTTCATTGACGACATCATCATCAAAAGCTGAGAACCATCAAGCCACATTAGGGAGCTTAGGGAAACTTTTCAATAGTTAAGAAAATTTGGCATACATTTGAACCTTAAGAATTGCTTGTTCAGCGTAGCAGCCAATAAGTTCCTTGGCTTCATGGTTTCTGGACAAAAGATCGATGCAAACCCGGAAAAGGTTAAAGCTCTTCTCAATTCTAGGATTTTGAGAATTATAAAAGACATTCAAAGACTAACAGGCAAAACAACCGTGCTTTGTCATTTCATCTCCTGATATGGTGACCGATGTCACCCAATCTTTAAAATACTAATGAAGATGGGAAGAAAATAGCCCGAGGTCAAAAAAGCCCATCCCTGCTAGAATGAAAAGTGCTAAGAGGCATGGGAAAAGTTGAAAGTGTACCTTACTAAAATACCAAACCTATGGCAACCAAAGGAGGGTGAATCCTTCATATTGTACTTAACTATAGTGAAAAGGCAGTCAGTTTGGTCTTGGTGCATGAAGACAAAGGGGGCAACAATGGCCAGTATACTACATTAGTAAGTGACTACATGGTGTTGATGTCAACTACCCAATATTGCAAAAGGCAATATATGCCTTAGTACTAGTAGGGAGGTGACTTTGCTGATACTTCCAAGGATACACCATAGCTGTTTGAATAAACCTCCCCTTAAGAGACATCATGAAAGGTTCTATCACTCAAGACACTTGTCCAAGTGGTGCATCAAGCTTAGAGAATATGACATAATCTATATCCTCAGGAAAGTAATTAAAGCCTAAGCCTTGGTAGACTTTATTGTTGAACTATAAGCAGGCACCATCCCTAAAGTTGATACCTCGAAAGAGGACGAGCCTAGGTGGTCACTCTATTTTGACAGGGCATCAAGAGCCAAACACCAAGGTGCGGGAATCATCCTTTGAGGTCTCGAAAGGATGGAAATATCAAAGTCAATCAAATTCACATTCTTAGTGACAAACAACGTTGTCAAATACAAGGCCCTTATAGCCGGCCTTAAACTCACTCAAGGAATTGACATCTAATCCCTTCACACTTACAGTGATTCCTAACTATTAGTTCGATAACTAAGGGGGGAGTAAGAGGTCAGAGATCTAACCTTCCAAAATACTTCAACCTTGTGAAGAAATTGATGGAAAAATTCAAACAAGTCCAAGTAGTGAAGGTACCCCAAAGGGACAATGCTAAAGCTGATGGCTTAGCTAAGTCCCTTAATGCCTAGAAGTACTTAGGACCCTAAGCATAGCTTCCTTGCAAATTTTGCATATAGATAAGGGGTGGAGGGCCCCATTGAAAAGTTACTTGACCAGTGGGCAATTGTCTGAAGATCCCTAAGAGGTGGAAAAAGTCAAAAAAAGGGTCGGAAGATACTTCCTCGGTACTCTAGCCATCTATAGAGGTGTGTAATTGAAAAAGATGTCAAGGGCATATTAAAAGAAGTACATAAAGGATCATATGAATCATACATTAGCATGGATGTGCTCACTGGGATCGTACTTAGGCAAGGTTACTTTTAGCCTATTATTAGGCAAGATGCCCGAAAATGGGTTAAGTATTACAATAAGTGCTAGAGGCATTTCCCTATAGAAACGGTACAATTCAAGGTAATGATTTCTCCAAGCTACCCATGTCCATTTTCCAGGTGAGGAATTGACTTGATTGGGTGATTCCCCACGACCCTAGGAGGGTGAAGCACTACATAGTAGTGGTAGACTATTTCACCAAATGGATAGAGGCCAAACTATTTTCATCCATATCTATGAAAGAAATCTCGAAGTTTGTTTACAAAAACATCATTTGTAGGCGTGGCTGTCCAAGAGTGCTGGTAGTAGACAACAAAACACAATTCATCGACAAAGGGTTTTAAGATTTCACAAGTAACCTTGGAATCCAAACAAAATTTGCCTTGATAGCACACACTTAGAGCAATGGGTAGGCTGAAGTCTTTAACCTACCTTTAAAAGTAGGATTGAAAAAGAGGTTGGGGGAAGCTAAAGGTAAATGGCTAGGAAAACTACAAAGTCTATTATGGAGATATCACACCACCCTTAGAAAAAACCATTTTTGCTTGTCTTTGGAATTGAAGCCGTGGTTCTTATTGAGGTGATCATCCTTCGATAAGTGTGCAGGTATTCAACCAAGAAAAGAACAAAATTGGCATAAGGACTTAGATTGATCTAATAGGGGAACATAAGAAAATTGCTGAACCCCATAAGAGTGCCTTCCAATAGAGAGTTGCCGTGTTGGCTAATAAAAAAATAAGACCTCAAAGAATTAAGATAGGTGTCTTTCTCCTACAAAAGTTTGAAATAGAACCCCAAAGAGCCATGCATAGGGTACTTTGGGTAAATTGGGAGGCACCTTACCTCATGACCAATAAAGTAAAACCTAGTGTCTATAAACTTTAAGACTCCTTTAGGAATGATATAAAACATATTTAGCATGCGGGTAGTTTGAAAAAATATTTCAAATAAAATGTCAAGAAGGATCCCGAGACACCCTTGGTGTAGGGTTTCGTGAGCCAGATAAGCGCAGCGGAATTTAACCGAAACCCTCCAGGATCCAAGTGAAACGAGGTAAACCAGGTGTTCAAAAATTTTCATACCTAATTTTGGTTGAGATCTTTCATCCAACTTTAGAATCGAATCACAAAACCTGAACAGTTGACTTTTTCAAGCTCTCTATGGTATCCACACGAGCTTCTCAGGATCACCACGCTTCCACCACGTCTCGATAGATGCGTTTCTCTTACACTTGCAGTGTTAGCTTACATCCTTCAAGGAATTGCAAGAGAAGAGTGCGACTATCCTTTTTGGGAGGCTAGGGCAAAAAGCTGCAAATTTCTCACTAAAAGTTGTATTTATAATGAGACTCAACTTCTAGGCCTAATGGGTTTCAAAGCCCTAATCTAATTAAGCTTTAATTTTGGGTTTAATAATGGCTTAACTTTTGGGCTCATTATTAATATGAAATTATTATGAAACCACAACCCAAATAATTAACCCATGCACTCCAATAATCCAAATAGCTTTATGTGTGTGACCCAATAGGCTTTTACCACGTTGGCAATGATCATAAATCACATTTATGATCATAAGCAATGAGCAGTGTCTAGCAACACATCATTGCTACCCAAGTGACAAGATTGTCGGTGATTCGACTAAACCTTTATGATCATTACCCATATATGCCATTGTCCCTTTGTCCAAGATATCAAGACTAAGCACGAGACATGGAATGTGTCACTCTCGTATAGCCCAATCTTTGGTTTCTTGATTATTGAGTAGGCTAACTTAAACTGATAACATTGATATCATATATCAACTTATCCGAGCATGGCCATGCATTTTCTAATTCTTACTCTATCAAGGGGCCCGAAGATATCACTCTCGTTAGGAGGGACAAATCCCATCTTGATCATACAAAACCCTCCGCATGATATATGACATACCCAATGCCCTCCTTCAAGTTCAATCAGTTATGAGCAACAAAGGGAAGTATCAAAGTATGTGACTCACATGTAGGGAACCTTGATAATCTTAGATCAAAGGACTACATATACCATGATCACTATAAGAATCACTTATGACACTCATATAACAATCCATGTAGCGTTCTCATGGTTGGTTGGTCCAGTAACAAGTTCTCCAACTTGTACCCACATGTAGATTACATATCTCATATTAGTCTCCACATATGCTAGTCGTTATGTATTATTGTAACCTGCTCCACAATAATACTAGACCAGAGACATTTGAGAATATCATTATGTTTATTACGTTACGTAGAAACAAAACAACAAACATAATTGCTGGATTAATGCCTTAATAAAATATCATGACTCAATATGCAAAATACAATCATCTCATGACTGGTTTTTGGGAACAACACTAACACTTGGAATATTAGGAATTTGGCTGATGTATTTTCTCTGAATTAATGAAATGCAAACTCTTTTTTTCAACACTTAGAAAATTTTCTTTTTTCAATTCTTAGCTAAAGTTGTATTCCGACTTGATCTTAGTAGAGGCTATACTCTAGCTGAGATGGAGGGGGGGGGGGGGGGGGGAGAGGCAAGCCCTTCCTTAATGCAACTGGGGGAAAACAAAACAATCCCAATAAAGAAGTCAAGACAACAATTTTAGAAACTTGAGTTCAAATTAAAAACTCAGAGCACATTATCTTAGTAATCATAAACTTAGAAATATCTAAGTAAAAATGCACTAACTGAGTTCTGTACAAATGCCAAATAAATATAGAGCAAATTCAGATATCCAAACAAATGTGCTTATAAGAGGTCATAATTTGGCCAATTATTTGGAAAAAATACTAAGGAAAAATGATTAGACATAGAAAAAAAGGAAGAATGGAAAGGAATTGCATTTTATTACTAAGAAAATTAATGTACAAAAGGATGAAAGTAGAGAGAAAAAAGCTTGAACAATTATTTTGGCTACTCCTCAAAAGCATATTTTTCCTTCTCGCCTTCATCATCTTCCCATCTTTCCTCATTATTTCCTAGTTCTTCGACCTTAAGCAACCCTAACAACTTTCACCTAGACTAGGAAGAATAGTCACCTTCTAGAATATTAAATGTGTTTAAGAAGGAAATATCAAGCTCAGGGCATTTGCTAAGGAATTGATGGTGAACTAAGCAAAACCCATTGTGATATCTCCTTTTAGCCATTTCCTTTGCCTTCTCCTTTACCTTCACCAGATCCTTCCTGTCATGCCCAGCCTAGTCCCTAACCCATTTGGGCCCAATTACTTAATCATGCAGTGGAATTTCCATATAAGGGGCATTTAATCCTTATCAAAATATACGGGCATGAACCCCAGGATATTACTAGCACTAGGTCATTAATGGTTTACTTCAAGGTTGATATTGTGCTCTTAGAAATAAGCTAGTACTTATGTGGAACTTGTGTGTTCATTTCAAGCTCGTTATAAGCATGCATTTCCTTTCTAGTTGATATTTACTTAATGTTCATCTTTAAACATTCATATAAGGCCTAGACATACATGATTCCATATTTCAAACATGGGCTTAAAAGACATGATCATGCATATCTATCAACTTTTTACTTAGGCCCAAAGATGATTATCAACTAGAATGTCCAAGAGTTCACATGTATGCCGTAGACATATGACATGACTGAATATACTTAGATTTGATTTTAGCATGCCATTTTACTTAAGTACCTGAAAGGGTCCATAAATACTTAGAATCACAAATTTGGTTTTTAAGACAAACCAAAATACATAGCACATGTTTATATATGGCAAATCGCACATAGAACACATTTCCACCTTAAAGACTTTGTTCCCACAATTTAGACTCCAAGTCCTGCACATAAAGTCCACACTTAGTAGATTGATACACAAGCAACCCATAACACTTAGAATACTTAGAATATTGAGCAAACATATATGTACACACACAAACCTTTTTACCAATAGAAAGAGTATAAAATACTCTTGATCTTAGTTCTGTTCTAGTGCTTATTTTCCTACATTTAGCAGAGAAGAGCATGAGTAAAACTCAGTAAGGATTCCATATAGCTCATAGAGCCTAACATAGCACAAGTATATCTTGGAAAAATATAATCCAAGCTCCTGCAAAGAAAACACCAGGACAAAGAAAATACAGGATATATGCATATAATAATAATCGGGGTCAGCAAGCACAACCAAACATAGAAGCACACAAACACACACACCACTTAACACCATATTCCCATGAAGGGCAGAGCAAGCATGAGCATATTTTCTTTAATTTCGGTTAACCATTTATTAGTCCGTATTAATTTGAGATCTCTTTAAGCTTGGGAATTGAGTTGGCTGACCCAATTCTTAGCCGTAATGCTTGCACGGAGCTAGCTAGCACAGAGTTGCTAAGCAACAAAACATAGCCCTCTGTAGCACCTTAGGATCACATGGCATTCTTTATCCATCACCTAAGGGCACTGAATACTCAAATAATATAAGAATCTTTACCAAAAAATCCTTAGCAACTTTGTTGCCTGAAAGCTTTAGAAGCTTGTTTCTTTGCCTTTTCCTTGCTTGTCGTAGCTAATTTCTAGCTTGAGAACTTACAATGGCTGAATTATTAGCAAGTATATTCTTGCATTACCATAGCTCGAAAGCTTACATATACCAAGAAAACTTGATGGAACACACAATACCTCAACCAAAAGAGGTATGGCCAAATCCTTTGGCAATCCTTTGGCATGATTTCCTTAGAGCTCTTGCTCGTCTTTTCTTAAATCCACCTCTTGGTTCCTAGCCTTGGAAGGCTCTAAAAGCTTATGTGCATCAAGAACACAAGCTTCAAACATGAGAATTCCAAGAACATGACTTAGCCAAAACTTCCCTTAGTTGATGGCTTCAAAAAACGTCTCCTTCTTTCAATCTTCTTCCTGATTCTTTCTTGGGAAAATGTTCTTAAGAGCTTATAGACACCAATAACACTTGGTAAAAGCTCAAGGATGGTAAAAAATAAGCTATGGCCGAATGGTATTTGGGAGATAAGAGTTGGAAGAGTTTGAGAGCAAATTTAGAAAAAGATTGAAGAGAGAGAGTGAAATGTGTTGAATGAAGTTTGGAAGCTTAATGGGCATGTAATGGATGAATTTGGGAGGGGTGAATGAGTGTATCATGTGCTTGGATGAGTGGGAGACAAGTGAGGGACAAATTGGAAGATTTGTGTGGGTGGTGGGTAAGATAGTCAAAAGTTGGGACAAATTGGAAGACTTTGGTGAAAGTTGGGAAAATTTGTCAAAAGTGGGGGACAAGTAGGTGGAGGAAGGAATCCTAAGTGATGAGTTGGATGAAAGGTGGATTAAAATAATGGGAAATGGAGAAAGGTGGCAGCCATGGCATCCAATGCCTTTAAAATTGGGTAATTCCCCCTTAGTCTCTCAATTCCTTGTATTTGGGCAATTAAGCCCAACCACCAAAAGTCGCTTTTTGTCCAATTGAGTCCCTCACATTAAATTTTCATCATTTTAAGCCAAGTTTAAATTCTAAGAGTGTCCAACACTCATCATAGTTCCCGATCCTACTTAATTTAGTGTCTCCCAAACTTAATGAACTAAATTCCCAATTTAGGAAAAATTCTTAAGCCCTGAATCCTCATAGCCCGAGGCTTAATTACTTAGGATTTTGTGGGCATTACACTTCCTCCCTCTTTTGGCTTTCTTGTGAGACTTTCTTATCTTGCAGAGGTCTTCCTCGAGATTCTGCTTCTCCTTGAAAAGCTCTATGGAATAAGAAAAAGATTGTTCTTCTCATTCTGAAGGACTTTGCACTCCGAGTTCTAGGCGACAAGCCACCTATTGAGGTTAGCCATCTTGGATGAATAGTCCTCAGTTAGCATCTTCACGCTTTCAGTTATCTCCTGATTGACAGAGGGGACCTCCTCCTCTGCAATTTTCTATACCTTGCCAGAGTTGTAGTAGATCATGGCAAGGGCTGACTTAGGCATCTTGAGGTTCTCTTCCATATTAGAATAAATCTCAATTTGCTTGATAGACCAAGCTTGAAAGTACACAGATATAGCTAGCATCTACGAATGAAGAGTTTTGTTAACAATGGCTTAGAAGGAAGAAGGGAAAATATGGGGAAAACAAAGAAGTATTACCTTTGCCAATAGCTCGGTCAATCTAGCAATAAGGAAGTCCTCATTCTAACACATTTCTATTAGAATATGAAAAATGGTGTTGGTCATGATGCTTCTCGCCATTTAAGGAACCATTCCCTAATAGTCTTTGAAGAATATATCCATGTCCTCTGTGAATCTCTAGAATGGTTCCCTTGGAACTTTGCCTTTGGGGATCTGGGCATTCCTTCTTTACTGCTTTTGCTCATGGTTAGTGATCCAGTATGGCTCTTGAGTTTCATCTACATGATCATGCCGAAGTTTGTTATAGGAACAGTCGCCAACCAGTCATATATCAATATCACTATGTCAAACAAACCAAAACTTATACATGAAAAGTTGGGGACCAAACCAGGCAGGAGGACCTCTATGGGGAAAGCTTCTTTAGAATCACTCACTTCCTATACTTTGAAGGAGATCATCTTCCTCTTTTCCTTCCTCCTCATTTCAGATTCCTTATCCTCTCCAAAGACCTTGAGGGTTGAGCCGAATGTCTTGACAGCAATATTGAGGCTTAGGGGAGTTTCTGATCTTGACAATAGTATTGAGACTTAGGGGAGTCTTTGAAGGTTTAACTTCCACAAGCTCCAAATGAAGGACCTCATCAACCTTAAGAACTGAAATGGGAGCCTCTTTGGCTTTCTTCGAACTAGGCTCCTCAGCACCTTTCTTCAGCTTCTTCCCTTGAGGGGTTTTCTCCTATTCTTTATCCTTCTTGATCTTATCTAGGAATATTTTCTTGTACAAGTTGGCCGAATAAACGCCCATACCCGCAAAGGGAAAAAAGTATTAATGGCTGTATTATGCTGAAGAAGGGAAAGAGGACAAAATAAACTTACTCTTAACAAAGTTAGAATAAGAAAGTTCTTCCCAAAGGAGTTGGACCAAGGGAGAGTTCTGCCAACTTAAAGTAGGGCAAGGCATGTTGAGATCTGTCAAGTGTTCCTTCACCACCATAAGATCCTAAAGGACCTTTTTCGGCATGAAATCCCATTTGATAGGGTAGGGGTAAGGATCGCATGTGATAGGTTGATTAGCCCAGTCTACTACTTTCTGAATATGGGCATCAAAATCATTGAACCTATTTTAAAAATTCTCGATTAGGAGCTTCACTGGCTCACCAATATCAACTACCAAAGGCTCAGATGCCTACTTCCTAAAAATGCCCTAAGAATCTGGCAACTTCATGAAAAAGTACTTTTTTTTTGTCATTCTTCTAGTTATCCTTAGCACCAAAATATCAAGTAAATTTCTTACTATTGGTACATTGGGGCAATAAGTAGTAAAAGATCATTTCGGGAAGGGGTAAGCTTGTAATGATACATGAACAAAAGGAAGTACGACTCAATCTTGAAGACACTACACATGTAAAGGCATTAAAATGGGCATACGAATTGGGAGGAAGTTGGTTGACTGCTATGTCGTGGAACTAGCAGAAGTCATGGATTACTTTCAGAGAAGGATATCAGAGCCTTACCTTTAGCTGGGTCTTGAAGACTGTAACTTGAAAGCCATAATCTCATCCTCCAAAGGACAATAGCTCAGTTCGCCCTTATTCAAGATGAGAATTACTACATAAAAAGGAAAGAAGTACTTGGCACACCATTTCTACCTGCTTTGAAGTGGTACAACTCAGATAAGTGTCTAGAAAATTCCAGCTATCCTCGACATTGCGGGGAAAAGAGACCTTGGAACTTTGGGGAATTAAAGCCATGACACCTACCTTAGGCTAACCCTAAAAGGCCTACTTTGACTAAGAAAAAAAGGAAAACCTTAGAGAAAGAAAATCCTAAAGGTTAGACACCCATCCTAAAAGTGAAGCCATGATACCTACCTTGGGGTAATCCTAAAAGGCCTACTTCGACTAAAAAAAAAGGGAAAACCTAAAAGAAATGAAAACCTAAAGATCATACACCCACTTGACGATGACTGCAAAAAATCATCAGACCACCATAGAAAATCCTTGTCACTAGTTGCTCATGCTCCATTATGCAACACCTTGTTGGGAAAAGGAACAACTTGAGAAATGATAGAAAAACTCGAGAGCAAGGTAGAGTAAGTGGAAACAAATGGCAAAAAAGTAAGGCACTTTTATTCAAAATGGGCTATATATAACCCGAATGAGGGAGTCAAAGAGTCGTAATAATTATGATTCATTAATACCCAAACTACCTTTCTGAATCGAAATGACACAACTTGAGGAAGATAACAAATGATAGGGTGACACATGTCCCTCAAAACATGGATCGAGAACATGCCTTTACATTTGAAATGATCGATGAGCTATGAAATAAAAAATAAAGGACATGGGAATTCAAGAAATGATAGCTCTGAAATTTGATACTTTTAAAAGTTTAATGGCAAATTTGGTCTTTTCGATACTTTTGAATGGTAAATTTTGGTACTTAATCCTTACTAGCAATTAGTAGCATGAAATTGATTTTGACCACACAAATGGAGAAATAGGCTCAGGAAAAAAGTTTAAAGGCCTAAATGGATGAAATAGAAAACTTTGATGACCTATTAAAGATGTAAGAGGCAAAAATTGCTATGCAGAAAGTAGGGGTGAGCATTATGGATTGGGTAAATCGGCAACCCGACTCGAATCAACCTTATTGGGTTAGGTTAAGTTAGGTAAAAATAGATCATAATTCACTTGTTGGTTTCACTTCTAGGAAAATAATTGATTTTCAGGTTGATTTCAGCTCCAAATGAAACAAATCTAAGGTAGAACTGAACTCGAGATATATTTATAAATATGTAATAAAAAATTATAATATTACTAAATTGGTCGTATATTTATGTGTGGATATATATATTTAAACATGCATTTAAATTTCTATATTACTAAATTATGAACATGTAAATTCAAACATGTACATTAAAAATTATGATATTACTAAATTGTTTATATGCTAAAAATATATACATTTAAACATGGATTATGCTGTATATTTCTTAAATTGGTTGCCAATGCAATTTTATTGCATTATGAAATTGTTAATTGTTATATTTAAATGATAGAAACTTAAAAAAAAACCTGAGAATCAGAATAGAAAAAACCAAATATATAATTTTGGTTTTATTTGGTTCTCGGTTCCCAAGTTGGGTAGGATTTTTTTGAACTATCACTATTTTGAATTAGTTCCATTCTACTAGAAAATTGAATCAACCCGACCTATGCTCACTCTTACCAGAAAGCTAACCTTTGTATTTGGGTCCAACATACCACTATGCCGAAATTTTCCAGCAAACCCACTTTCACTTTTATGGGAGATAAATTTTTTTTTGGTAATTAAAATTTCTTCTTCCATCTCACTTTAGTTGCCCTTTTTACCTTTTTTTACTAATGTTTGATTTGAATATATTCATATTAGCCTATATTGACAAAAATTCTTAAAAATTGTATTTAGAAACTATAATCTTTAAAGTTCTATTTTCATATAAAGTTCATATTTTTATGAAAAATTTTGAAAGAAATAAAATTATAAATTAATTATTGTAAATAGTAAAGAAGACAATTTTTGTGGGACAGATAAAATATCTATATATTGTGTAAGGATTACAAGGTACTTATATAGAACGAAATGGGGAATACAAGATTTTTCAGAACAAAAAAAAAAGTACTCAAAACAACATTAAAGCATTATATGGACTGGGGATATGGGAGATACATTTTAATAAATCTCCATGTGCTTTTAGGTTGAATACAATATTGATTTTCAAATTCTTACTATATATTAAAGAGCGCGGGCAAAATTGCTGTTCATTGAACAGTAATAAAAACTACATCGTTTTGGTGTCTCTCGATGAGTTTTCTGTATTATTCCTGTTTTGGTCAATAAGTCCCTTGGTTTGCCCGTCTGTTGTGAGGACGATTGAGAGGGCCGTCTGTATTATTACTGTTGTTAGAACAGTGATCAAAATTTAAGGTCGGCAAGGTATTATGGTTGACGAATTTGAGTTAGAGCACAGTTTTCACCAACGAATTATTTTATGGGACTGGTTTTTAGGTCAATGGAGAAACTTAGACTCATTGCTTTTCTCACTTTCTTACTTGTTGCCCAACTTGCTTTTGCCGACGATACATCATCTCCGGCTCCTTCACTGCAATTCGGAGTGGATTCTTCTTCAAAACTTGCTCCTGCACCGCTTACAGAATCTCTACTCTCCGATTCACTGTCTTTTTCATCTTCATCTCTGTCGGAATCACCACTTTTCGGTTCATCGTCGTCGCTGTCTCCATCTCAGACAGAATTCTTATGTGTCTTCGCTTTCCTCTTTCCCGATAGTTTCTTTACCTCCGCCCCCTCGATCCGCATTTTTCAAGTTACCACTGATTCTCATGTCCAGGTTTCGCTCTTTCTCCCCTTTTGATCTACTTTTATCAATTTTAGTTTTGATTTCTCTTAGGTTGACTGTCTAATTCGATTGTTTTTTTTTATGTCTACGGTTTTGGATTCAGTTTTATTTTACTTCTTCTCCGTGATTAATTGTTTTCAGGCTTGACTGGCCTTCCCTTCATTCCACTGGTGGGTTCGTTAGAACAAAAATCTGTAAAGGGTATGAATATGTTGAAATGCTACACCAAAATCCAGATGGTCTAAGGGTATAAAAATCCAATTTATTAAGATTTTACATGAATCATATCTTCTATCTATTATATTTAGATATCCTCCATTTTTAACACTAATTGTTCACTTTGTACATGAAGGAACAAAAATTCATATGCAATGTTTTCATCAAAACAATTGATGCATCAAAAGGTTGGTTTTACAAAGCATGTTCCACCTGTCAACAACAACTAAGACTAGTAGGACACAGATTCATTTGCAAAAACCATGGAGAGCCTAACCTTGAACCCAGGCCCTTATGAGTACTTACAAACTCATATTTTTCATCTTCACCCAACATATATAATAATTGTTATTCCACTATTACTGTAAATTCAGATATAAATTCAGAGCTACAATTGTTGATCACACAGTTACAGCAGAAGTCATATTCTTCAACAATGCTACACAACAACTACTGAATATCAACTGTGTTGATATGATGAAGAAACATGGTTTCACTGATCCGGACACATTACCAGACCCACTAAAGCTGCTTCCACAAGAAGAAAAGAAATTACAGCTTTCCTATGGGGAATTATGTAGAGGACATCATCCAGATATTATAGTTTCTGGCATTATATTAGACTCGTCATCTGAACTTCCACAGGAAGAATCAAGTGGAAAACAAGCTAAATCACCAACCACCATCGCACTAATGAAGCCATTAACTCCAATTCTACATTAATAGATTCCCCACAGAAGCATTACGGAACAATCCAAAAAGAAAACAATTGAAGGAATAGCACAAGTACAAAGAAGACTTTTCAGCTCAACAGGTAATTTAAAAAAACCCAATATATTTATTTGTTCTTGATTTGATTTTATCTATGTAAAGCATCTTTAACATGTTTCATCATATCTATGTGCAAAATCACATTTTCCTATGTTTTTTCTTACCTTGTACAAATTCACATTTCATTTACAACTTACATATACTTTTCAATGAATAACAGATTATAAACTCAATTGCCTTCTATTGATTTTTATCAGTTTTTTCACTCTCCTCTATTGATTTTAATCACAGTCTACAGCTTGTTTTCTTGTATTATATATTTATAATGAATAACAAATTACAAACTCAACTATGGTTGTGATATTATGCATATATATCATAACTTTACTACTAATCTCCCCGACAAATATAACAAGTGAACATGAACCTACCACTCCATCAGTAATGAAGAAAAGAAAGAACGATGGTCCATCAGCATAATCTTTTGGAATCACTACTTCTAATTATGTAAGTCAATACTGAATTAGAACTATAACATTCCACTTCTTTTACATCCAATCTTTATTGTCTCATATATCTAAATTCAGGTACAATGGCTTTGCTACAAATCAATCCACCTCCTATTGAAGAACCTATCCAATCAGATCTATTTTGTATCTGTGCATAAACTAACCAGATTTATCTTGTATCTATATTAACTACCTAATCGCCAAAGGAGATGGATTCTTTTTAAATACTTCCCCTGATAGCATATGCCATATGTACAAGATAGCATTGTAATAATAGAAATGCTATTATAACTTGTAAATTACATCTCTTTATTACCATCACTATGCAAGAAAGACTCAGCGCGAAGCACGGGCTTCAAGCCTAGTGATGTATAATTTAAGGAAAAAAATATTTCTGCTAAGAAAAAAAAAACTATTGATTTTCAAATATTATAATAGATGGAAGAAGCATTTTTTATTTCAAAATAAGTAAAGAGAGAATAAGAGATAAAAAATAGTCATAAAAGGCTACATGACATAATTTTCATAGGAAAACAAAGCTTCAGCCATGACGGCTACCATTTGACAACTATGGGAATAACATTCTGGGAAAAATGTCATTTAAAAGTTAATGTTTTACTTATCTAATAATCTCTTAAATTTTATTTTTTTTATAGAAATTAATTTTTATGAGATTTTCCTTTCTCAAATTAAAAAAAATCAATAAAAAATATTAGCTTTCAATGAAAAATGATTTGAAAGTGATTTTTAAATTTGTGTACGGTTTCAAAATTCTTTTTTCCCCTTTCTCTACATTATTTAAATGATAATGCGTGAATAATATGCTTAAAACCTTAACAATGACATTAGTTTCAAAACCTGGATTAGCAACCCAACAACCAGGGCCAAATTAATAATAATAATAAGGGGGAGTTCGTTTCAATTTAAGTTGCATTAATGAGGTCAAATTAATTGCGGGTCGGGTTAAAGTATTCATGAGTCAAGACAACCCTTTGTTTCTGAGTTAAAAACTCACCCTAAATTTGGTGTTATTTATAATGTGTGCCAGTGAATGAATTTACTCAAGACTTCGTTTGTCTTCCTTCTCTCTTCCCTCTCTCGCACAGGTTATGGTTCATCGAGGGATGTATTCAATCTTCAATCTTTCACACCGGCGATGATAAAAAATAGTTGTGCATCACTGTATGCTCCGCCATTGTACCCTTGTTCTTAATCGAGTGGATCACCATGCAAAAAATAGGCCGTCTTGAAATCATCGAATCCAAGGCCTTAGGTTAGCAACTGAACATGCAATTAGATCGATTGTGCGGCGAGGAGAAGGGCGGTAAATGTCCTTTTAAGCTTTTGATGTTGAAACTCTGTAAAAAACAAAGCTAGGAAACAAGATATAAAAGTCCCTAGCAACTAGAGAATTAAGGCAAAAAGTAAAAGAAATATCAAGAAGTATTATAGAATTGAAATTGATTTGGCAAAAGGAGAGATATTTGGCTTGACTATTGAAAACGCTGGAAGCAAGCATGAATTAGAGAGAAGCTTGAAGCCAGAATGACGGTGGCATAAGATCGTAAATATGCTGAAAGCAGGTGTCTTCTATCATTATTTGGAACTTGGGTATTTTTGATCCGCGCACAAACCCAATCCCATTGAATTTAAAGAGACTCCTTTAAAGCGCTTTAAACGTAAACGAACTGGCCCTAACAAATAGCATGTCTTTAATCTAGAGATGCACACACAAAAGATAAGCTATTGCAAATACCCCCAAAATGTGTAAAAGGCGACAAACAAGTCATCCAATAACCTTCACAAAATAAATAAGATGCTATTTTCTTAACTAACCTAAAGAGGGAGGAATGCCAATTTTCTCACTGCCATGGGAGCATCAAGCCTGAAAATAGGAAGATTAAATAGGAAGAGAACATACTCAATGAGGAGTTCAGTAGTGTGACGCCACCATGGCTATCATCAATGTTTATGCTAGCTGCTCCAGAAGGACATAGTCCACTACCAACTCCACCAAGGACAACAGTTAGTGTGGCACCATATGGTGTTGTGGTTGTTGGTGTGTTGTCAGACGGCAAGGTGGTGGATGGTGCTATGGTTGATTAGGTACCAGTGATGGTGGATGGAATAGTTGTCACAGGAGTTGTAGGTGTCACTGTTGTCATGCCCACTGCATTGAGACAAGAAGATCATTGTCATCATCATCCTCATACTACACTTTAATCTGATACACTTTAATGAAAACTATGTTTGTATTTGGCAATTAGGGTAGAAAATCACATTAACTAAACCACTTAAGTGTTTTACCCGTCTCAAATTGGCCACTAATTTTTTTTTTTGCCGAATAAATCACTGGCACTATTCAAAGTAATCAAATAAACCACTAACATTATTCAAATAGACCAATTTACCCATTCAACTCTTGAAATATTACAAAACTCCATCATTAACTTTTTAAAATTAACAAAATAGTTCCACTTGCTTTAAAATAATTCAAATAGGCTACCTTCACCATTTATAAAATTTGATAACCACCTTCCACAATTATATTTTTCAGGCACAATCTAGTCGTTGCTGTTTCTAGTTCCTTTAAAGTGTACCATCTCTGTTGCCCAAAATGAGATGCCTTGAGCCCTAAAATGTCATTCCCGAATGATGTCCTACTCATATTAGTGTTTAATGCGAGATTATGGTACAATATGAGGCAAAGTAAGAGGAGGAACATCGTGGCCATTATCAGTAAACTCAGGAGGATCTCAATTACCACCTGAAAATGGAGTTCGATGATTGATGTCGGCTTCAAGAAAGTAGTTCAAATGTTATATTAATAAACTTTAGATGTGCTGGGAGCAGAAGTATGAAATCTAAGGACTAAACATGGTATTTTATGCTAAGATTCCATTAGATTTAACAGTAAAAGTTACAAGAGTGGCCGATTTGAGCCGACTTAGAAATTTCATTGGTTTATTTGGCAAAAAAAAAAAAACATTAGTGAGAGAATCGGACTAGCACAGAAATGTTAGTGGTTTATTTTTTATTTTTGCCTTAGAATAAGAAAATGAAACAACCTAGCTAGCCACTGTATTAATTAATGTTAATTGCACATATAGTAAGTTGATGGAGGAAAGAATGATTAATTTAAAGGAATTCGGTACATTGTCAACCTGAATAATTGCTACCTATTAAACCAAAAAATAGATTTCAAAATTTTGTAAATTAAATTCTTTGTTATACTATCCCATCCCAATTTATTTGATACATTTATTCTTTTACATAATTTATAGCCATTTTCTTGTGCCAAAATACATTTTATTCAGTTTTTATTTTTGTAAAATATTTTATTTACATCAACTTATTCTATGATATTTTGTATATAATCTTTCCTTAGGTTAAAAATATAAAAATAATATTTTTCTATGAAATATATTGTTATACTTTATGGATAATTACATTTTGTAAATTTATGCTTCACCTCCTTATATATTATTTAAATTTTTTAGCCTACGCAAAGCAGTGGGAAAAAAAAATCTATAATCTTAGGAAATATTAAAATGACCTAAAAATCAAAGTAAAGTTTAAGCACAACCCAGACCATGGAAAAAATCACGTAAACCATAGTAACAAAATTTTGTTTTAGAAGATAGAAGTAGCATTTGAAAGTTTGGGGACTAAAAAGATAAACAAATAAAATTTAGTTACTCAAGTAAAAAAAAATGATAATTTATGTGCAGGGAGGGACGTAAGTCAAACGTGTCATAGCCCTCATATCCACATTTCCATACTAGGCCTAAGAAAATTTGTAGTGATTTTGAAGAGGAAAATAACATTTAGTACATGGGCTAAGTAATACAAGTGGTATTATTAAGGGTAGGTTTACTGGGTGTGCTTATATGCGAGTTTAATGTGCTAAAGAGGTTAATGAAGGAAGCACAAGTTTAAGGGCTTAATTGCACATGTATTCAGGTGACGCAAATGAACGCATCTTTTGTGGAAGGGCTACATTGCACCATGCATACTAGTAAACCTACCCAGGTGGGCATTAGAGCCCGTTTTAGCACCATGTGGCACGTGCACTAATTTTTCATGGCTCCACTATCATGGCCGGGTGTTTAATGCGTCAAAGCTCCTAATTGAAGTCAAAACTAGTGTTCTTGAAGCTTGAAGGTAGGGTTCATGGTAGATTGGTGATGTTTTGAGCTTGGAAAGAAGAATTGAGCTTGTAGAAGTTGAATTCGGATATAGGCAACCAAGGGGACTTGTGTTGAAAGCTTGGTCTTGAAGTTTGAAGCTTGGTTGAGAGCTAGGGGCAAGGTTTTGGTCAGTAATTCACTATACTCTTCTTGATTTTGGTTGAATTCCATGTTCAAGTTGAGTATCAGGCATTTAAGAGATGGCTTTTGAGCTAGATGATCTTAGATTGCTACAGGGGCTATGTTTACTTTCGGTTATATGTGTAATTTTGTGCTAGCTAGCTATGTAATGGCAAGTAGTAGGATTCTTACATGGGTTGGCTAACCTATGTGTGAATCTGGAGCACGATGTGAACTAATTAACTAATGGAATTAAGAAATGAATTAATCTAAGTATGTACTTGCCAGTGCTTTGTAGGCCGAGACTGTGGCTGGGGTGCCGTGTGTGTGTTGCTTGCTTTGGTGCCTTGGTTGAATGTGCTGACCCATAGTAGTATGTTAGTTTTTATATTGCTTTGTAGTTTTTTTGTTTTTATGTCTTCTATGTAGGAGCATTGGAGGTTAAGCCTTCGGACTTAACTAAATAAGCTTATAAGCTGTGTGATTCCTTACTAAGTTATTCTATAACTCATGCCCTGTGATTATTATGTTTCAGGAAAAGGTATTGAAGAGTTGTAGTGTTGTGGTTACGGGTTGTGTATTTAGGGGTATCAAGGTATGGACACTAGCTTGTGGATTGCTCAATAAGTTTAAGTACATGTCATTGTGTTATGTAAGCTCATATGTATTGTGTTTCTTGTAGGCGTTATGAGTAGGATTGTGGGACAAGTCTAGGGTAATGGATGTGTGCTCGGTTGTCTATGTACTTTGGTTTGCTCTCATGACCATGTGTTTGGTTGTAAGGCTTGTGTTGGAATCCTTGGTTTTCTTTCAAGTGCTTATGATATGCCTTGGATACCGTTAAGTATGTAAGCATGTAAAGGGCAACTTTTCGATGTTATGCCTTTTGTGATCTTGGTATGGTTTCCAAGTACTTGTATATATATCATAGGGGGTTAGGGTATGGAGTTGCCTAGGAAGTAATAGTTTTGGCATGTAAGATGTTTCTTAAGTGTGAATGTTGATGATTATGTATATATGATGTTTGGGGTTTAAGACTAAGTAAGTTTAGGAACCTCCCTTAGTTATGTATATGCATATGCAAGTGAAAGCATGTGTTTTCAAAACCTATGTGACTAGGTATCTTGGTTTCCATGCATATATGTATGTACACTTGATTAACATATGAGCACTAGCACTTGAATTTGTGCATTAGACTCTTACCTTGGTGTGCGAGTTTGTTTTGGGCATTAGGGCAGGTAGGCTTCCTAGGGTGTTCCCCAGTGCCCTAGCTATGTTTTGCATGTGTCCTGGTGCACTGCTGGTAGTGCACTAGCGTGCCCAGCAGGCACCATGGTGGGCACCCTTGACCAGCGATAGACACACATGAGAAGTCCCTGGGGACACACATAGTGCACATAGGTCACGTGTCCAGGAGGGTGCCAGGTGCTATCGATAGACACTAGAAGGGCATAGGAGGGGCACATGGTAGACACATGCATAATAGTGTTTTGGTGGGTGCCCTAGGTGGGGGACCAGGCACTAGTGATAGGTGCCTAGGCACGCCATTGAGGTGCACGTACCACCCTAGTGCCTAGTGCTACTCTTGTGGCCAGTTGTAGGAGTGTTTTGGCTGGGGCCTGTGTGGGGTATGATAGTTTTGTTGGTATTAGAGCAATTTTGGACTTTTGAGTTTGTCTAGCAAAAGTTTAACAACTTGATAAGATATGCTCTACAATATGATGGGCAGGAGGAGCTTAGGACCAAGGGGTTCTTGAAAGGTTTAAGACCTGAGCTGAGGCAAATCCTCAGAGTTGTGGGTGCCAAAGAATACTACTAGGTAGTGCAATGTGCCATAGCACTTGAACAAGAGTTCAAGGGCCAGACAAAGAGTGGACAAGGAAGTGTGAATGGCACACACCAGGGGCATAAGAAGAGAACCAAAAAAGAGGCTGAGCCGGTAGGATGCAGAAGGGAAAACAAGAGGGAAAAAAGACCACAACAATATGGTCTACAGTGCTCTACATGTTGAGAGTTTCATGGCAACAAGCCATGTTTGAAGCTTACAAATGGCTGCCTTAAGTGTGGGGCACCTGACCATTGGGTGAAAGATTGCATCATGAAGAGGGATGAGAAGAAAGTGTTAGGAAGGTTCAACACCAGGTGGGCTAGAGGACAGCCACCAATGCCATTAAGCCCAATGTGCATAACCCGAGAGGGAATCAAATGCCTAAGCTGCCACATTATCAAAGGAGGTAGAATCCACCTCCAAGTCGGGTATTTTAGCTTGAGACGTCTAGGAAAGTGCAAGAAGCATTAGAGGTCGAGGCTGAAGAGAAATAGGCTGGCCACCAGAGACTGAGTAGAAGGGCACTAAAAGGTACCATTTACCTTAATGGCCATTTATTTTTTATTTTGTTTGATACTGGTGCTTCATTATCAATAGTTTCTTCTAAATTGGTAAAAACCATGAACTTAGAAGTAAGAAACATGACAGAGTTGTACTTAGTCAAAATTGCTGGTAATGAAATCTTGTTCACTTACAATATAGTTGAAAACTGTATGATGGATTTGGTAAGCTGAAATTACAAGCAGACCTAGTAGTCTTGACCATTTATGACTATGACATAATACTAGGAATGAATTGGCTAAGTGAAAACAAAGTGGTGAAAGATTGTCACGCAAGGCAACTCTTGATTCCAGGCTTTGAGCCATTTGGACTAGATGAATCACTTGAATTAGTCTCGGATTGCCAAGTTGAAGTAGTGAGGCAGATACCTCTATTGGATGAACATGAATGGTTGGGATTGAATGACCATGGTGTAGCTAGTGAGCTAAGTAAAATCTCCATAGTCCAAGAGTACCCAGAAGTCTTTCCTACGAACTTACTTAGACTACCACCTATGAAAGAGGTGTAGTTTGAAATTAAGTTAGTACCATGAGCTACTCTTATGTCTACAACTACATATAGAATGGCCATACCTAAAATGGTAGAGCTGAAGAAGCAATTGGATGAGTTGTTTGAGAAAGGGGTTCATTAGACCTAGTGTGTCTCTTTGGGGAACACCTGTCTTGTTTGTAAAGAAAAAGGATGGAACCCTTAGACTCTGTATAGATTATAGAAAGGTTAATGCATTGACTATTAAGAACAAATATCCTTTCCCAAGGATTGAGGATTTGTTTGATCAACTAAAAGGAGCCAGAGTGTTCTTTAAGATAGACTTAAGGTTTGGTTATTTCCAGCTAAGGGTCAGGGAGGAAGACATATCTAAAATTGTTTTCAAGTTTAGGTATGGACATTTTGAGCACACTGTGATGCCATTTGGGCTCACTAATGCACTTGCATTTTTCATGGTTCTTATGCAAAGGGTGTTTAGAGCATATTTAGACCACTTTGTAGTAGTATTCATTGATGATATACTAGTATACTCAAAGGATGAGGAAACTTATAAAGAGCATTTGAGGCTTGTACTTGCCTTGCTCCAAGAGCATAAGTTATATAGGAAATTGAGTAAGTGCAAGTTTGGGACCCGAGAGGTTAGATTTTTAAGTTGTGTGATCAATGATCAAGGGCTGGAAGTAGAACCTTAAAAGATTAAGGTAATCTTGGATTGGAAGCAACCCCAGAATGTCATGGAAGTTAGGAGTTTCTTGGTGTTAGCTGGCTATTACAGGAAGTTTGTACCTAAGTTCTCTGTAATAGCAGCTCCTATGAACCAACTGACAAGGAAGGACCAGAAATTTGTCTGGGAAAGTAAGTGTGAGCATAGCTTTCAAGAGCTTAAGAGAAGGTTAATTATGGCTCTTGTGCTAGTGTTACCAAACCCTGCAACGGCTTATGAGGTGTACACTAATGCATCACAAGTAGGGTTGGGTTGTGTCTTGATGCAGTACAAGCAAGCAATTGCCTTTAGATCAAGGCAGTTGAGACCATATGAGAAGAATTATCCATTACATGACTTGGAATTGGCAGTTGTGGTCTTTGCACTTAAGCAATGGAGGCATCACTTGATGGGCAATAAGTTTCAGGTCTATACAGACTATAAGAGTCTTAAGTACCTTTTCACCCAAAAGGACTTGAATATGAGACAGAGAAAATGGTTAGAATACCATAAGGATTTTGATTGTGTGATTGAGTACACAACTGGCAAGGCCAATGTTGTGGCAGATGCCTTGAGCAGAAATTATACTGGAGTGCTCAGAGGAGGAGAAGAAAGAGATAAGGCCAAAAGCCTTAGTCTGACTTGTTTAGCAAGACAATGGGTGAAATGGGAATTTGAGCAATTCCATGTGCTTACTATTACCTCTAAGTGGAAGGAACTCATAAGAGAGGCACAACTTAGTGATGAGAAGATTGATATGATGTTTGGCCAAAGGAGGGGAAAGCTATTCCAAGGCTTCTCCTATAAACAAAGGCTTTTATACTTCCAGAATAGATTGTATGTACTTGAAAAACATAATCTCAGACTTCAAATTTTGGAAGAAGCACACTCAAGTAAGATGAGTATGCATCCTGGAGCTACTAAGATGTATCATGCTCTTAATGAATACTTTTGGTGGCCATATATGAAGCATGATATTGGAGCTTATGTAGCTAAGTGTGAAGTGTGCCAACAATTGAAAATTGAGCACTAGAAACCAGGAGGAAAGCTTCAAAGCTTACCTATACCTGAGAGAATGTAGGGGTCCATATCTATTGACTTTGTGGTAGGAATGCCATTAATAGGGAGGAGACATAATGCCATATGGGTCATTGTAGATAGATTGACCAAGGCAACCCACTTTCTACCTATGAACCTCATAGTTTCATTGGACAAGCTTGCCCAGTTCTACATAAATGAAATAGTAAGGCTTCATGGAGTGCTTGATGATATTGTTTTAGATAGGAATCCTAGGTTTGTTTCTAGGTTTTGGAAATCCCTACATCATGCTCTAGGCATTAAACTTAAGTTTAGCTTAGCATACCATCCACAGATTGATGGACAAACATAAAGAACAATTCAGGTTCTGGAAGATATGCTAAGATGTTGTGTGATTGATTTCCAAGGAGAATGGGATGTGCATCTACCTTTAGTAGAATTCTCATACAACAATGGCTACCATTCAGTGATTGTAATGGCACCATATGAGGCTTTTTATTGAAGAAGATGCATTACTCCCCATTGCTGGCATAAACCAGGGGACAAATTGGAGCTAGGGCCAGAAATCATTAGGGAGACCATTGAGAAGATAAAGCTGATCCAGGCTAGAATCAAAGTTGCTAATGATAGGTAGCAATCATATACAAACCTGGAAAGGAGAAGCGACCTGGAATTCCAGGAAGGAGACTGGATGCGGTTTAAGTCTTTCCTATGAAAAGAGTAGTAAGATTTGGAAAGAAAGGGAAACTAGCCCCAAGATATAGGCCTAAATACCTATTGCTCCCTTGAATTATAGTAACTCGGACATTTTACCCCCTAGACTATGAACCGGATCAACTCGAACCCTAAACTTTGGGAAATCGGCCAGTTTGGTCCCTTAACTCACTTATTCGCTCACGTGACACCGACGTGATAAAGACGCCGTGACAGAGCCTCTGACCTGCCGAAGATCCGCCACATCCACTCCCCGTGGGTTCATCATCGTCTCGGGTTCTCTCCTGCTCGAATCCATCACAATAACGATTGAAGCTGCATCGTCGACGCCAGTTATCTCCTGCTAGAATCCACCGCCGCACAATTCCCCTTCAGCTCGCTCCTCGCCTCCTCCCGACACTCATCAATAATCTTAACCTCAGCCGGCACCCAAGACGCAGCAACCCCCGCTGGTTCTATTCTGGGTTTCCCCTGTACTTGAAGCTCTCGATGGTGGCGGTGGCAGTCCCCTCCGTCCAGTCTCTCAACCCCTTCTTCAATTGCTCAAATTCACTTAGGCATTTCATCAAACATATCATAAGCATCTCTATAGATTGCAACAAATCGAAATCACAACATATAGAATTTGACATTTCATGCAAAATTTGAGTTCAATCTACGTATCCCAGTTAGCTGATTCCTCTTCCTTAACCCAATACTTGCGCAACCACCGTAACCAAACCAAAATCAATCGAAACCGCAACCCAACCCAATACGTATCTACCATCGCTAGCCGCAAGCTCTCCATCTTTCTCGTGTAGGGGATACAACTTCTAAGGAGGGCGATTCGATTCGATGGTACACAAAAGCATCCGCACAATGAGGCCGAGGTTGACAAAGATGTCATCTTTCTCGTGCCAGGGCTGTGGCCGCTTGCCGGAGGAATCTGGGTTGGCTTGAACCTGCATTTCTTCGAGTGACAGAGGTCGCCCGAGCCAACCGGGTTGTTGCTGCTCCGTTAAGTAAGTCACGCCGTTCATGTCACGTGAGATCAAGTGAGATTGAACCTGAGTTAAAGGACTCAACTGGCCGATTTTACATAGTTAAGTGTTCGATCTGATTCATTCTGTAGTTCAGGGTGCAAAGTGTCCGAGTCAGTATAGTTCAGGGGAGCAATAGGGATTTTAGCCCAAGATATATAGGGCCATGCCAAGTGTTGGCTAGGATTGGCAATGTAGCTTATAAATTGAATTTGCCACCTGATGCCCAGGGGCTTCATCGTTGGTAGTCATGGGGATTGGTGGAGGGACTCCCGGAGAGGAAGAACGCCTGATGGCCGTTTTGCCCAAGGGAGAGTACCTGAGATGCTCAGAAAAAGTGGGTTAGGAGGTCCCCGGGGTGTTTTTCCGGGGAGGAGCCTCCGACGCCCAAGTTAGTGGTGCTGAGAGAAGGCAGAGGAAATAACACTGAGGGGTTCAGTGAACTCGCCTGGTAATATTTTCTCAGAGTGAGGAGTCAGGATATTTATCAGCTAGCCCCCTGCCAGAGTGTATTCCCAGGTATTTATAGAGGTGTCCAGCCCGTTCAGATCATGACACGTGTTCGGTCGGATGTTCTCTGAATGTCTGGGCGTAGAGGACAAGTAGCTGGTGACAGGCCTCCTTGAGCCGTGAGCTGAGACGGGCCATGATGTGACTTTGATGGCGTCGGCTTGTCAGAGCGCCGTTTGAGGCAGCTTGTGACGTCTGTGGGCGACATGTCAGAGGCTTCTTTAAATGCTCCTGCTGTACTCCCGAGGTCCCTGGGTGAGGCCGTCCTCTAGTACGGACCGTGCCACTTCGGGAAACATGCCTCTAGTTCGGGGTTCCCAGATTCAGGGAGTTCCGTCTTCAGGAAGATCATGTTCGGCCCGCACTAGCTGGTGCCACTTTTCCGAAGACGGTCTGTTTACTACCTCGGGGGGCTAATAGTATCCTCAGGTTTCCTGGCGTGCTGAGCTCGGGCTCTTCGACTTTTCTCCGAGGTGTGTGATCTCACCTTTATTAGGGAAGCGCCAGATCTCCTGGCCATTCTGGTGGCAGGGGGTTCGGCCAGGTGGAGGCAATAGTCCTTCGTTCGATTATCACATGCCCCCATTTGGAAAGCCGAAGTGAAGACTTCGGTTTTGTTTTCTTTTCAAGGATGTTCTTTGGGAGTCTATAGAGAGTAACACCTGTGTCGAAGGTACACCTTTTGCCCAAAGGTGTGGGCTGCTCGGCCTTGGCCTGTTTTTTGGTGTCTCCGAGGCAAAGCCTGTGCCGAAGACACACCTTTTGCCCGAAGGTATGGGCTGTTCGGCCATAGCCTGCCTTTTGGTGTCTTCGAGGCAACCTGCTTCTTTGCTTTTACAGGTCTGTGCAGCGTCGCGTCTGATGGCCAAGCGCGTCAGTCTGAGCAACGCGTCCCAGTTTTTTAGGGATGTCAGAAGACGTGTCTCCTATTTTGGCGCGATGGTTGATACGTGGCGCACTGTCATTGGAGGAGAGTCGCGTCGTTTACAGGGAGCGCGTCTTTTCAGGCGCAGAGTGCAGTTACGGCGATGGTTCGCCTTCAAAGGGCACTTATGACACCGTTTCGGTTACCCACCTTTAGCTTATAAGTAGCCCATTCCGTCATAGCCCCTTTTGCTTTTGCTTCTGCTCTTTCCCTGCTTGCCCTTTTCTGTGTGCTTTCTATTGCTTTTGCGGCGGAGCTGTTTTAACAGAGCTTTTTCCAGCTACCTTTTACGACGGCGACCTCCGATTTTGGCAAGTCTTTTGGTGGGTTTTTTCTTTCCAGAGTCTTTTGATACCTCTGTTTTTTTGAGTTTTTGTCGGAAGTTGTTTTCTTGCCTTTTTCTGAACTCGTTTTTCTGTCCAAAATGCCTATCCCTGAGAGCTGGCAGCCTCTTTTATCTCATCCTTGTTGCACCACCCCTAAAAAATTAGAGAGGTGGAAGAAGAAGTTCTTTCTTCCCTCTTACGCCGTTACCCGGATGCCACGACCTGACCACTATGCTTTTTCAAACCATAGTACCGAGGTTACCATTTTCCGAGCCCAGCTGAAGGCCGGACTTCGGTATCCTCCCCCTAAGATGGTTTGCGAGTTCAGCCAATTTCATGGCATTGCTGTGAACTAGCTTCCCCCGAACTCGTATTGTTATTTTAACGCCTTCCTCTGTATGTGTGGCGTCTTCGGGATAAAACCCCATTTTGTAATTTTCATGCAGTACTACAAGCTCTTCGTGGTCCCGAAGGGTGGCTTCTATTTCATGCTACCTCGGGGATCCGGGAGCAAAAAATTCATGTTCACTTTTGCCACTAAGGACAGTTGGCGAGGGTGGCAACAGAAATTCTTCTTCCTGAAGATAGATGAGGCCTGGTCGTATGTTCCGACCAAATGGGCTCGGGGAAGGCTGAATGTGGACGTCGTCGATCCGAGGATACTGCTGACTCCAGAGTTGGTTCCCGTGTTCCAGGACTTCGACGGACGCATTCGAGCCGTCTCCGATTGGGCTCCCGAGGTCGCTCCACGCTCCCTCTACCCCTTCCCCATTAACTGGAGGTTGATGACCGAAGAGGTCCTTCGGGAGTTAGGGGTGGTCAAGGAGCATGAGACTGACCTCGACATGCCAGCTCCTGCTATCGCCGGGAAGGACTCCTGGTTGGTGCAGCTTCTTCGGGAGGAAGTTTCTTTCGAAACGCTTTTCGAAAGTAAGTTATCCTCTACTCCCTTGCAGTTTTTCTCTCGGACTTACGCTGATGTCTTTTTTCTTTTTCAGAGATGGGGGACGGGACTGCTGCATTCTACAAGTCCCTTTTCTCCGGCCAGGTAGAGAAGGGCGATCAGACAAAGAAGGCGGCTTCCCGAAGGCGGAAGTCTACTGGCGCTGGGCCTTCGGCGAAACGGGCAAAGAAAACTGCCCAGGTTCCTCTGGAGGAAATTTTCGAGGAGGCTGCCGAGGAGCCTGGGGCAGCCGAGATTCCGCCGACCGAGGCTGCTGTCGAGGTCCCTGCTGCTGCCGAGGTTCCTTCCGCCGACGTCCCTCCCTAGAGCCCTTCCGCGCCACAGGCCCTTCTAGAGGCCGTGGTAGAGGCAAATTCTGCCGAGGAGCGGCCCAGGAAGAAAGGCAAGGGGATTTCGACCGAGGGGTCTCACGACTCCGAGGACGTCGTGGTCGAAGTGCCGCCAGGTTTTTTGTTTTCAGAACAATTATAGCTCTTTTGTTTTTCTGAAATTTCCTTTGTCTCTGACCTGCTTCTTGTTTTCGCTACGTAAGGGAGTTGCTTACTCCAAACTAGGCGGCCGAACACGCGAAGACGCGGGCCCTTCGAGACGCCAAAGTCCCGCAAGGGAAGATACCCAAAGAGCCTTTCTGGACATTCACGGAGGACATGAACTTGTACTCCGAGGACTGTCCTGAAATGGCGAAGCAGATTTCGAAGAGGGTGCTTACAGAGGCCTCCTTCAAGGCTATTGCGGCGGCCCATCCGGGCGATGACACCCTCGCCGCGAAAGTGACCGAGCATGCTGCTCAGGTATCCTCTTCACACCTTTTTCCCTTCAATTTTTCCTAAGTGCTTGGCTCTTGCTGACCTTGCGTTCATCTTTTCGTAGCTGCTGGGGTACGCTGGCTTTCTCCGAGTTCGAGTAGCCAGGCAGACGGGGTTCCGAGCTTCGGCCTTAGAGGCCTTAGAAAAAGCGAAAGTCACGTGCTCAGAATTAACCGTCAAGAACCAGCAGCTGGCAGATGTTGGGAAGAAAGAAGTTGCTGCCCTTCGGGAGGAGTTCCGGAAAGAAAAGGAAGATTTTGAGAAGGACTCCTCCCTGAAGATTGCTGACCTCCGCGATCAGGTGGCGGGGATGCTCGCCGCCAACCAAGACCTTCTTAAGGATAAGTTAGATTCTGACAATCTCATACGGTCGTTGGTGACTGAGAAAAAGGCTCTTGAAGCCGAGGTCCAGTCTTTGAAAAAGGAGCCCGATGCGAAGAAGAGGGTGAAGGCGCTGAAGAAGGAGGTTGCAGACTTGAAGGACAAGCTCGAGGACCTTGAGGTTGAGAAGGACAAATCCGACCAAATGACCAAGGTCGCCTTCCAGGACGGATTCTGCCTTGCTCGGCACCAAGTGCTTGAGAGGTTCCCAGGTCTGGACCTCTTTTTTTTGGAAGCTCTGAACATTCCCGAGGGGCCTTGGTGGTCCTGGTAAAAAATCGAGCACCTGAACCTACATTCCACAATCCCGGCACCGAAGGTGGTGGAAAAGGGCACAGAGGCTGGTGGCTCTCGGGACGCCGAGAACCCTTAGGCTGTTTTAAGGGCCTTTTCCTTTTTTTTTTCCTCTTCGTTTTTGTGCTCCTTCTTCAGGCACTTCTTCTTTGTAAGCCTGATCATTCTCAATTAATATATTTTTTGGCTAAGTCTTTTTGCAAGATTTTACTTTTCCATCGTCCCGAACAAGTTCGCTCAAGAGACTTCGGGAAACCTGCAATCACAAAAAATTATTCTTTGCTTTTTTCGGCGAGTACTTTCGCAGGATTTTTTTTTGTTTTCCATTTTTCCGAGCGTGATGGCTCAAGGGACTTCGGAAAATCAGATCTGTGCTTTTTCACGGCGAACACCTTCGCGGACTTCTGTCTTGCACCGTTTTGTACACTTAAGAATTTTTCTCAAGGACATTCTGTACTTAGGATATTTTTTGTACAACACAATCCTTCCGTTCCATCTTAAGCGTAGAATTTCTTCAGGGCGTCTGAGTGCCAAGTGTTTTCAATTTTACGCCTTCGGTGTCGCCAAGTTTGTACATGCCTTTTCGTACTTCGGCAAGAACCAGACAAGGTCCTTCCCAGTTTGCGCGAAGTACCCCGTGGGGTGGCTTTCGGGGTGCAAAGTCAGCCTTTCGAAGAACGAGGTCCCCTTTCTTGATTTCTTTTGGCTTGGCTCGCAAATTTATAGCTGCGGCCAATCTTTGCTGGAAAGCTTTTCTTCTCAGCTCAGCTATTTCTCTGTGTTCGTCGACGAGGTCGAGCTTCGTTCTTAGGCCGAGGTCGTTTCCACCTTCATTAAATACTTGCACCCGTACTGATGGTCTAACTATCTCGATAGGGATGATGGCCTCTGTTCCGAAGACGAGTGAGAAGGGAGTCTCCCCTGTGGCTCTTCGGGGCGTTGTTCGGTAACTCCATAATACGCTTTGGAGTTCTCCTGGCCATTTCCCTTTTGCTTCTCCCAGTCTCTTTTTCAGGCCATCTTTTATGGTCCTGTTAGATACCTCCACCTGCCCGTTGCTTTGGGGGTGAGCTACTGGGGCGAAGTGCATCTTTATTCCAAGGTCGCTGATAAATTCCTGGAACCGTTTGTCTGTGAATTGGGATCCATTATCAGCCACTAGTACCCTCGGTATGCCGAATCTGCATACGATGTTCTTCCATACAAACTTCTGCACTTCTTTTGCCGAGATAGTTGCTAGCGGTTCTGCCTCGACCCATTTGGAGAAATAGTCTACTGCTACCACGCAGAATTTCACGCCTTCGGGCGTTGAGGGGAGTGGCCCAATAAGGTCTATACCCCAGACTGCGAAGGGCCAGGGATAGTCAGCCGAAGTTACCATTTCCGAGGGTGCCCTCTGGATGTTCGCGTGTTTCTGGCAACTACCGCATTTCCGGACGAACTGCCTTGCGTCCTTTCTCAGGGTAGGCCAGAAGTATCCCTGGCGAAGTATCACTGCCGTCGGGGCATCGGTTCCAATGTGTGAACCACACATGCCTTCGTGGACTTCTTCAAGGATCATTTCAGTATCCTCTTCGTTCACACATCTTTGCAGCGGATTCGCGTATCCCTGTTGGTATAGTTCTTCACCGATGAGGAAGAAATGGCCGGAGCGCCTTCGCAGTTTTGCAGCGTCTCCAGGGTGATCGGGGAGCACATTTTCCGCGAGGTACCTTTTTATTGGATCCCTCCATCCTTTTCCCGAGGTCACCATGCTCAGCACTGAGATGCTCGGATGGTCTAGCACCTCGGTGTAGGTTTTTGACTTCACCAAGCAATTTGCCTCGGTGTTTTTCCGCCGAGGTACGTTTTCGATCCTTACGGCGTCAAACTCTTGAATGAGTTTTGCTACTAGCTCGTGGTATTTTGCCAAGGTTGGGTCCTTTGCCCCATAGTCTCCTGCCGTTTGCCGAACTACTAGCTGGGAGTCACTGTGAGCCTTTAAGTTTTTCACGCCAATTTTTCTGGCCAGTCGTAATCCCGCTATGAGGGCCTCATACTCAGCTACATTGTTAGTGACGTTGAAGCTAAACTTGATAGCCTTCGTTACTTCCAGGCCTTCGGGGCCTCTGATAATTACCCCAGCTCCCTGGTGTTTGGACCCCGAGGCTCCGTCAACATGTAAGGTCCATTCTGGCTCACCTTCGTTCAGATCCGGATGACTGTCCTCAGTGGTGGGTATTTCGGCAATGAATTCTGCCAGTGCTTGAGCTTTTATGGCCTTTCGAGGTTCATAGGTGATATCATGTTCGCCAAGCTCTATACACCACTTGGAGAGCCTTCCCGAATGATCCACTTTCCTCATAACGTCCCGTAGTGGTAGGCTACTTCGGACGATGATGGGGTGAGCCTGAAAATATGGTCGCAGCCTTCTCTCTGCAAGCACCAAGGCGTATATAGCTTTTTGCAGCAAAGGGTACCTGACTTCGGCGCTATGCAGGGATTTGCTTACATAGTAGACCGGCCATTGTTTTGGCCCTTCTTCTTTCACGAGGACCGAGCTCACGGCGAGGTATAACACGAGGGGCTCTCCCTCGCGAGGTTGTCACAGAGTCAGCAGGCTGGCTAGGTATATTTTGAGTTCTTCCCACGCTTTTTGGTAGTCTTGATCCCAAGGATGATCATCCCTTCCGAGGTTGCCTTCCTTTTTTGCCGCCTTAGTGAGGACTTTGAAGAGAGGCCGACACTTATCTTCGTACCTGGAAATGAACCTGCTAAGAGAGGTTATTCTTCCGGTGAGTCTCTGCACGTCTTTTATTGTGGCAGGAGTTCGAAACTCGAGCAGAGCCTTAATTTTTTCGGAGTTAGCATCGATGCCTCTTTCGGATACCATGTACCCAAGGAACTTTCCCGAGGTCACCCCGAACATGCATTTTTCAGGATTGAGACGAATCCCGAAGGCTCTGAGCTTTTGGAAGGTTTCCTCTAGATCTGCAACGTGGTTGCGAGGGAGCTTGCTTTTGACTATCATATCGTCAACATACACCTCCATGTTTCTCCCCATTTGGTCCTTAAAGACCTTGTTCATCAACCTTTGGTAGGTGGCTCCTGCATTTTTAAGCCCGAAGGGCATCCTGACGTAGTAGTACGTTCCTCCCTCGGTGATGAAGGCGGTTTTTTCTTCATTTTTGGGGTCCATCCTTATTTGATGGTAGCCGCTGAAGGCGTCTAGGAAACTTAGTAGCCCGTATTCGGCAGTTGAGTCTACCAGTTGGTCTATTGGCAGAAGAGGGTATGAGTCTTTCGGGCAAGCATCGTTCAAGTTTCTGAAGTCGATGCACATCCGGAGTTTGCTGCTGCCTTTTTTTGTGGCAATCACCAAGTTGCTTAACCATTCGGGGTATTTGACCTCCCTGATGACTTCAGTGTCCAACAGGCGCTGGACTTTGGTTTTCACAAAGTTGCTCTTATGGGCTTAGATGCTTCGCTTCTTTTGCCGGACAGGCTTTGCTTCCGGGCTTACTTTGAGGCTATGCTGTATTATGCTAGGGTGCAACCCTGGCATGTCTTTTGGTGAGTAGGCAAAGAGATCTTTATTTCCCAGTAGAAAAGATACAAGGTTTTTCTTGTCACCTTCAGGCAAGCTCTTCCCTATTTGGGTAGATTGTCCTGGGACAAGTTCCACTGTTTCCGTTTTTGCTCTCGTGGGATCTCCTTCTTTGTCCTTTTCTGGTGCCTTTGCCTCCATTGTTTGTGCGAGGTTATTTGGCGGGGCTTTTCACGCTTTTACAAACACCTTCCTTACCTCGGCTTGATCTATGAAGACCTCTGCATCGCCATCCTTGGTGGCGAATGTGATAGTCAAGTACTTCACGTCAGGGCGAATGTGCAAGTTTCCCTGTGTCTGCCTTCCAAGGATGGCGTGGTACGAAGAAGGAATGTCCATGATGATAAATCTCGCCATTGTGGAGGCGTACAACTCAGCTGTTCCGTCGACCGAAGTTCCTTTCATCATCAAGGGGAGATCAATCCATCCGAGGACGGGTAGTTCGGACGTTCCAACCCCGAAGGTGGGCGAGGTGACAGGCTTGAGCTCGCTGCTGGAGATGTCCAAATTCGGCAGTAAATGCGAGAATAGGACGTCGGTATTTGATCCATCATCCAGCAACACTCTTTTGACGTCCCAGTTCCCTATCCTTGCCATGATTAGTAGCGGATCGTCATGGGGGAAGATGACGGTGGATCCATCTTTGCGAGCCAGTTTCTTTGCCGGACTTTGATATTCTATGACCGCAATCTCTCTGGCATTCCGCTTTCTTTCCGAGGATGGGAGCCCCGTAGTTATGGTTTGTATCACCCCTGCAGGAGGAGGAGGGCGCTTTTTCGGACTTCGGTTTCTCCGCCTGTCGGAGTTGTAGTCCTCATCTTCGGCCCTTTCTTCCTCATCTTTTCTTCCTTTTAGGGAAGGCATCCGCAGATATTTCCGAAGTTGGCCGAGTTTTATCAGCGACTCAATGTACTTCTTCAGTTGGAAGCAGTCTTCGGTGTCGTGGCCGTGGTCGCAGTGAAACTGGCAGAACTTCTTGGTTTTTTTCTTGTTATCAGCAGTCATGGCCCTTGGCCGCCGAATCTGCGTCCCCTGCCTTTCCAGCGCCATGAGGATGTTTGTCCGTGTAGTGCTCAGGGGTGTGAAGCTTTGAAGTTTGCTTCCCCGCGTCCTCCGAGGTCGGCCTGCCTGTTCGGTCGGATGCCGAGCTTGCTGATTGGACCCTTCAGCTCGGTTGTGATCGGACTTCGGCCCAGCTATTCTCAGCTCTTCGGCAGTCATGTGCTGTTCGGCCCTTCGGTAAAATTCTCCGAGGGTGTCCGGGGGGTCTTTTGAGAACTCATAAAACAGCTGTGAGTCTCGCCAAAGGCCCCGTGTCATGGCAAGGATGCATATTTCGGGCTGGAAGTCCGGGACGTTTAGAGCTTCCCTGTTGAATCTCTCAACATAGTCTCGGATGGTTTCTCCGTTTCTCTGCTCTATGTCGAACATCTGAACAGGCATCTTCGCCGTTGGCCGGCTTCCAATAAACTGTTGCGCGAAGGCCGTAGACAACTCCTGGAACTCAGTGATGGCTCCTGGGGGCAAGGAGTTGTACCACGCAGTTGCTGGTCCCGTCAGGGTGACCTCGAAGCATTTACACATGGTAGCGTCGTCAGCACCATGCATTATCATGCTGCGTCTGTACTTGGTCAGATGGGCCTGCGGATCAGTGCGGCCATCATAAATCTCCAGCCGAGGTACCTTGAAGTCGCCTGGCATGGCTGCCTCGGCCACGACCCGGGTGAATGGGGAACCATCATCGCAGAAGGCTTCCGTCAACCTGTCCCAGATGGGTTTGCGAGGTACCTGCTTTTCCTCCCTGTCTAGCCGTGCTAGTATCCTTTCCATGAGAACGGTGGCGTTAGGCTCTTCCTCTGGGAAGGGAGATCGTCGGCGCCTCTTCGGGGAGCGAGTTTGGCGCTGAGGGGACAGGGACCTCGCCTCTGGCGACGAACTCCTTCGCTGTGGGACTTTCGGTTGTTTGGACCCAGTTTGTCCCACGGGCCGTTTCCCGAGGGGTATGTTCTCCGTAGATGACTCTTCGCGCGGGTCTCCGCTTCCCGAACTGCGATGAGTCGACCTCGGGCTTTTCTCCGGAGGGCGTGCAGGTGAGGGAGGTCTTTGGGCATGTGTCTGCTGTGACCATCTTCGGTCGATCTGCTGTGTCATTTCGGCCACGACCGAACGCTGAAACTCCCTCATAAAGCTCATGGTGATTACTAGAGGGCGGTCTTCCTCAGGCGCAGAAGTTCCTGGGAGTGTTTGCTCAGCAGCCGGTTGTGTCTCAGGCGCGGACGGAGACTTCGGGAGTCCCCTGTCCTTAGAACGCCGAGTTTCAACGACGGCGATCTCAGAGCGGGTTCCCACAGACGGCGCAAAATGATACCCAGGGGCTTCATCGTTGGTAGTCATGGAGACTGGTGGAGGGACTCCCGGAGAGGAAGAACGCCTGGTGGCCGTTTTGCCCAAGGGAGAGTACCTGAGATGCTTAGAAAAAGTGGGTTAGGAGGTCCCCGGGGTGTTTTTCTGGGGAGGAGCCTCCGACGCCCAAGTCAGTGGTGCTGAGAGAAGGCAGAGGAAATAACACTGAGGGGTTCAGTGAACTCGCCTGGTAATATTTTCTCAGAGTGAGGAGTCAGGATATTTACCAGCCAGCCCCCTGCCAGAGTGTATTCCCTGGTATTTATAGAAGTGTCCAGCCCGTTCAGATCGTGACACGTGTTCGGTCGGATGTTCTCTGAATGTCTAGGCGTAGAGGACAAGTAGCTGGTGACAGGCCTCCTTGAGCCGTGAGCCGAGACGGGCCATGATGTGACTTTGATGGCGTTGGCGTGTCAGAGCGCCGTTTGAGGCGGCTTGTGACGTCTGTGGGCGACATGTCAGAGGCTTTCTTAAATGCTCCTGCCATACTCCCGAGGTCCCTAGGTGAGGCCGTCCTCTAGTACGGACCGTGCCACTTCAGGAAACGTGCCCCTAGTTCGGGGTTCCCAGATTCAGGGAGTTCCGCCTTCGGGAAGATCATGTTCGGCCCGCACTAGTTGGTGCCACTTTTCCGAAGACGGTCTGTTTACTACCTCGGGGGGCTAATAGTATCCTCAGGTTTCCTGGCGTGCCGAGCTTGGGCTCTTCGGCTTTTCTCTGAGGTGTGTGATCCCACCTTTATCCGGGAAGCGCCAGATCTCCTGGCCATTCTGGTAGCAGGGGGTTCGGCCAGGTGGAGGCGATAGTCCTTCGGCTATCACCACCTGAACCTGGGCATATTCATGATACATATCATGTAAGCCTGTTGAAGAAATATGTTCCTAGTTCTAAGCAAGTGGTTTTACTCACTAGTGCACCTATACCACCAAATTTGTCAGATGAAGAGGTGCCTACCCAAATCCTAGCAACAGACACAAGAAAGTTGAGACGTAGATGGATTTCCATGGTGAAATTTTAGTTGAGTAACCATACTCAAGAAGAGGCAACTTGGGAAGTAGAGGAGGAGATTGCAAGATGTTACCCCTATTTATATCCAAAGCTTATAATGAATTTGGAGGACCAAATTCTTTAAGGAGGGGAAGTTGTCATAGCCCTCATTTCCACATTTCCATACTAGGCCTAAGCAAATTTGTAGTGATTTTCAAGAGGAAAATAACATTTTGTACATAGTCTAAGTAATACAAGTGGTAGGCCTAGAAGACATTGTGATAGTATTAAGGGTAGGCTTACTGGGTGTGCTTATATGCAAGTTTAAGGTTGATGCCCAGCAGCATCTTCGTTGTGTGACATGGTAAGGCCGGGAGGGGCTTCCAGTGAAGAAGAACGTCTGAAGGGGAGATTTCCCAGGGGGAGCTGCCTGTTGATAGCCAAAGGCTGTCGCCTCAATCTGGCCGAATACCCTGCCACAACAACGGCCAGAAGAACTGGCGCTTCCCGGGAATAGGTGGAATCATGCACCTCGGGAGATAGCCTGAGAGCTCCGAGCCTCGGCACGCCAGTAAAACTTGAGGACTCCATTCGCCCCCCAAGGTTGTGAACAACGCGCCTTCGGAAAAGTGGCACCAGACATTGCTGCCCGAATATGATATCCCCGAAGGCGGAACCCCCTGGAACTGGGAACCCCCGAACTGAGGGTAGGCTTCCCGAAGAGGCTCTGTCCGAACTAGAGGACGACCTCGCCCAGGGACCTCGGGAGTACGGCAGGCGCATTTAAGGAAGCATTTAAGGAAGCCTCTGACACGTCCCACCACAGACGTAAAAAGTCGCCCTGACGCGCAGACGCCATCAGAATCATATCATGGCCCGTCTCAGCACAAGGCTCGAGGCCATCTAGTTACCAACTATCTGTCCCCTACGCCCAGACGTTCAGGAGCATCCGACCGCACACGTGTCATGATTTGAACGGGCTAGGTATTCCTATATATACAGGAAATAAATACTTGACAGGAGGTTGGCAGGCCGGAGATACAGCTCCCATACTCTGAGAAAATACCAGTTTTCCAGGTACTCTCCTTGAGGCGATCCACCTTCCAGGCGTTCTTCCTCCTAGAAGTCTCCTCAACAGTCATCATGACTCACAACGATGAGGCCCTGGGCCATCATTTGGCGCCGTCTGTGGGAACCCGCTCGCAGATTGCCGTCGTTGAGACTCGGCGTTCTAAGGACAAGGGACTCCCAAGGTCCTCGTCCGCGCCTGAGATACAACCGGCTGCTGAGCAGACACTCCCAGAGACTTCTACGCCCGAGGAGGACCGCCCTCTGGTAATCACCATGAGCTTCTTGAGGGACTTTCAGCGCTCGGTCGTTGCTGAAATGACTCAGCAGATCGACCGAAGATGGCCACAGCAGTCACAGGCCCAGAAACCCTCCTCATCAACACGCCCTCGGGAGAGAAGCCCCAAGTCTACACACCGCAGTTCAGAAAGTGGAGATCCTCGCGGAGAATCATCCACAGAAGATATAGCCCTCGGGAAACGGCCTGTGGGACAAACCGGGTCCAAGCGACCGAGAGTCTCACAGCGAAGCAGTTCGTCGCCCGAGGCGAGGGCCCTGACCCCTCCGCGCCGAACTCGCTCCCCGAAAAGGCGCCGTCGATCACCCTCCCGCGAAAATGGTCCTAACGCCACTGCGCTTATGGAAAGGATATTGGCACGCCTGGACAGAGTGGAAAAGCAAGTGACCAGAAAACCCGTTTGGGACAGGCTGTCGGGGCCGTTATGCGAAGATGGCTCCCCGTTTATTCGCACCGTCGTTGAGGCAGCTATGCCAGGCGACTTCAGAGTGCCTAGGCTGGAGATCTATGATGGCCGGACTGATCCACAGGCCCATCTGACGAAGTACAGGCGGAGCATGATAATGCACGGAGCTGATGACGCTACCATGTGCAAATGCTTTGAAGTCACCCTCACGGGCCCAGCAACAGCATGGTACAATTCGTTGCCCCCAGGGACTATCACTGAGTTTCAGGAGTTGTCCACAGCCTTTACCCAGCAGTTCATTGGGAGCAGGCCGACGGCCAAGATGCCTGTACAAATGTTCGACATAGAGCAGAGAAACGGAGAGACGATCCGAGACTATGTCGAACGATTCAACAGGGAAGCACTCAGCGTCCCGGACTTCCGGCCCGAAATCCGCATCCTCGCTATGACACGGGGCCTTCGGCGTGACTCACAGCTGTTCTACGAGTTCTCAAAGGACCCCCCGGAGACCCTCGGAGAATTTTACCGAAGGGCAGAGCAGCACATGACAGCCGAGGAATTGAGGATGGCGGGGCCGAAGTCTGATCATCACCGCGCCGAAGGGTCCAACCAGCAAGCTCGGTATCTTTCTGAACACACAGGTCGACCACGGCGAATGCGAGGAAAGAAACCTCAAAGTTTCACACCCTTGGGCACGACACGGACCAACATTCTCATGGCGCTGGAAAGGCAAGGGACGCAGATTCGGCGGCCAAAGGCCATGGCCGCCGATAATAAGAAGAATGCCAAGAAGTTCTGCCAGTTTCATCGCGACCACGGTCATGACACCGAAGACTGCTTCCAGCTGAAGAAGTACATAGAGTCGCTGATCAAACAGGGCCAACTTCGCAAGTATCTGCGGATGCCCTCCCCAAAAGGCAGAAAAGAGGAGGAAGAGAGGGCTGAAAACGAGGACTATGACTCCGACAGGCGGAGAAACAGAAGTCCAAAAAGGCGCCTTCCACCTCCAGTAGGGGTCATCCAAACCATCACCACGGGGCTCCCGTCCTCGGAAAGAAAGCGGAAGGCCAGAGAAATTGCGGTTATGGAGTATCAAAGTCCATCAAAGAAATTGGCTCGCAAAGATGGCTCCACTGTCGTCTTCCCCCACGACGACCCGCTGCTGATAATGGCGAGAATAGGGAACTGGGACGTCAAGAGAGTGTTGCTTGATGATGGCTCAAATGCTGACGTCCTATTCTCGCACTTACTGCCGAGCCTGGGCATCACCAGCAGCGAGCTGAAACCTGTCACCACGCCCACCTTCGGCGTTGGGCCATCCGAACTACCCGTCCTCGGATGGATCGACCTCCCTTTGATGATGAAAGGCACTTCGGTAGACGGAGCAGCTGAGTCGTACGTGTCCACAATGGCAAGATTCATCGTCATGGATGTCCCGTCTTCGTACAACGCCATCCTTGGAAGGCAGACTCAGGGGAACCTGCACATTCGCCCCGATGTGAAGTACTTGACTGTCACATTCGCCACCAAGGATGGAGATGCAGAGGTCTTCATCGACCAAGCCGAGGTAAGAAAGGTGTTTGTAAAAACACGAAAGGCTCCGGCAAACAGCTCTACACAAACGGTGGAGGCAAAGGCACAGGAGAAAGGCAAAGAAGGAGATCCCGCAGAAGCAGAAACGGAAGCAGTAGATCTTGTCCCAGGACAATCTACCCGAATAGGGAAGAGCTTGGCCAAAGGTGATAAGGAAAATCTTGTATCCTTTCTGCTAAAAAATAAAGATCTGTTTGCCTACTCGCCGAAAGACATGCCAGGAGTGAACCCTGGCATAATACAGCACAGCCTCAAAGTAAGCCCGGAAGCAAAACCTATCAGGCAAAAGAAACGAAGCATCTCAGCCCACAAAAGCAACTTTGTGAAAACCGAAGTCCAGCGCCTATTGGATGCTGAAGTTATCAGGGAGGTCAAATACCCCGAATGGTTAAGCAACGTGGTCATTGCCACAAAAGAAGGTAGCAGCAAACTCCGGATGTGCATTGATTTCAGAAACTTGAACGATGCTTGCCCGAAAGACTCATTTCCCCTCCCGCCAATAGATCAACTGGTAGATTCAACGGCCGAATACGGGTTCCTGAGCTTCCTAGATGCCTTCAGCGGCTACCATCAGATAAGGATGGACCCGGAAGATGAAGAGAAAACTGCCTTCATGACCGAGGGAGGAACGTACTGCTATATCAGAATGCCCTTCGGGCTGAAAAATGCAGGAGCCACCTACCAGAGACTGATGAACAAGGTCTTTAAAGACCAAATGGGGAGAAACATGGAAGTATATGTTGACGATATGATAGTAAAAAGCAAGCTGCCCGGCTACCACGTTGCAGATTTGGAGGAAACCTTCCAAAAGCTCAGAGCCTTCGGGATTCGCCTTAACCCCGAGAAGTGTATCTTCGGGGTGACGTCGGGAAAATTCCTTGGGTACATGGTATCCGAAAGAGGCATCGACGCCAATCCTGAGAAGATTAAGGCTCTACTTAAGTTCCGAACTCCTGCCACAGTGAAAGACGTGCAGAGACTAACCGGAAGAATAACCTCTCTGAGCAGGTTTATTTCCAGGTACGGAGATAGGTGTCGACCTTTCTTCAAAGTCCTCACAAAGGCAGCAAAGATGGAAGGCGACCTCGGAAGAAACAATCATCCCTGGGAAGGAGATTGCCAAAAGGCCTGGGAAGAACTCAAAGTCTACCTGGCCAGCCTGCCGACTCTGCGGCAACCTCGGGTGGGAGAACCCCTCGTACTATACCTCGCCGTCACAGAAAAGGCCGTGAGCTCGGTCCTGATAAAAGAAGAAGGGCCGAAACAATTGCCGGTCTACTACGTCAGCAAGTCCCTGCACGGCGCCGAGGTCAGGTACCCTTTGCTTCAAAAAGCTATATACGCCTTGGTGCTTGCAGGAAGAAGGCTGCGACCATATTTCCATGCTCACCCCATCATCGTCCGAAGTAATCTACCACTACGGGATGTCATGAAGAGAGTTGATCATTCGGGAAGGCTCTCCAAGTGGTGCATAGAGCTTGGCGAACACAAAATCACGTATGAGCCTCGAAAGGCCATAAAAGCCCAAGCATTGGCAGATTTTATCGCCGAAATACCCACCACTGAGGAGAACCACTCAGATCCGAAAGAAGGTGAGCCAGAATGGACCTTGCATGTTGACGGAGCCTCGGGGTCCGAACACCAGGGAGCTGGAATAGTTATCAGAGGACCCGAAGGCCTAGAGGTGATGAAGGCTATCAAGTTCAGCTTCAACGTCACCAATAATGTGGCTGAGTATGAAGCCCTCATAGCGGGATTACGCTTGGCCAGAAAGATTGGCGTGAGAAACTTAAGGGCTCACAGCGATTCCCAGCTGGTAGTTCGGCAGACGGCAGGAGATTATGGGGCGAAGGACCCCATCTTGGCAAAATACCACGAGCTGGTAAGAAAACTCATCCAAGAGTTTGACGTCGTACGGATCGAAAATGTACCCCGGCGGAATAACACTGAGGCAGATTGCTTAGCAAAGTCCAAAACATACACCGAGGTGCTAGACCATCCAAGCATCTCCGTGCTAAGCGTAGCGACCTCGGGAATGGGGTGGAAGGACCCCATAAAGAGATACCTCGCAGAGAATGAGCTTCCCGAAGACGCCGGCAATGCTGCAAGACTGCGAAGACGCGCCGGAAGATTCTTCCTGATTGGTGAAGAGTTATATCGGCAAGGATATGCAAATCCGCTGCAGAGATGTGTGGGCGAAGAGGATACTGAGATGGTCCTCGAAGAAGTCCACGAAGGCATGTGCGGCTCGCACATTGGAACTGATGCCCTTGCAGCAGTGATACTCCGCCAAGGATACTTCTGGCCTACCCTGAGAAAGGACGCAAGGCAGTTCGTCCAGAAGTGCGGTAGTTGCCAGAGACATGCAAAAATCCAGAGGATACCCTCGGAAATGGTAACGTCGGCAGACTATCCTTGGCCCTTCGCAGTCTGGGGTATAGACCTCATTGGGCCACTCCCCACAGCGCCCGGAGGCGTGAAATTCTGCGTGGTAGCAGTGGACTATTTGTCAAAGTGGGTAGAGGCAGAACCACTAGCAACTATCTCGGCAAAAGAAGTGCAGAAGTTCGTATGGAAAAACATCGTATGCAGATTTGGCATACCGAGGGTACTAGTAGCTGATAATGGATCCCAGTTCATAGACAAAGGATTCCAGGAATTCATCAGCGACCTTGGAATAAAGATGCACTTCGCCCCAGTAGCTCACCCCCAAAGCAATGGGCAGGTGGAAGTATCAAACAGGACCATAAAAGATGGCCTGAAAAAGAGACTTGGGGAAGCCAAGGGGAAATGGCCAGGAGAACTCCAAAGTGTATTGTGGAGCTACCGAACGACGCCACGAAGAGCCACAGGGGAAACTCCCTTCTCACTCGTCTTCGGAACAGAGGCCATTATCCCAATAGAGATAGTTCAGCCTTCAATACGGGTGCAAGTATTTGATGAAGGCGGAAACGACCTCGGTCTGAGAACCAAGCTCGACCTTGTGGCCGAACACAGAGAAATAGCCGAGCTGAGAAGAAAAGCTTTCCAGCAAAGAGTGGCCGCGGCTATCAACTTAAAAGCCAGGCCAAAAGAAATCAAAAAAGGAGACCTCGTTCTCCGAAAGGCCGACTTTGCACCCCGAAGGCCATCTCACGGAGTACTTCGCGCAAATTGGGAAGGACCTTATCTGGTTCTCGCCGAAGTACGAAAAGGCGTGTACAAGCTTGGCGACGCCGAAGGCGCAGAATTGAAAAACACTTGGCATTCAGACGCCCTGAAAAGATTCTACGCCTAAGCTTGAGCGGAAGAAGTATGTTGTACAAGAAATATTCTAAGTACAGAATGGTCTAGAGAAGAATGGTCTTGAGAAAAATTTTCAAGTATACCAAATTGTCCAAGACAGATTTCCGCGAAGGTGCTCACCACGAAAAAAGCGGTTGTGACTTCCCGAAGCCCCTTGAGCCACTATGCTCGGGAAAAATGGGAAACAAGAATCTTGCAGAGGTACTCAGCATAATCAGTGCAGAGAAAATTTTCCGAACACCCTTGAGCGAACATGCTCGGGAGAAAGGGAAAGCAAGAATCTCGCAAAAGTACACGCCAAAACAAAAGCAGAGGTAATTTCCGAACACCCTTGAGCGAACGTGCTCGGGAAAAAGGGAATGAGCAATCTCGTGAAGATTTTCCTAAGTCCCTTGAGCAAATATGCTCGGGACAATAGGAAGACAGAAAAATTTGGCTAAAGATTTTCCGAAGGCCCTTGAGCGAACATGTTCGGGATAAAAGGAAACAAAAAGCCTGCAAAAGACTTAGCCAAATTTTTGCAAATTTTCCAGAAAGTCTCTTGAGCGAGCACGCTCGGGACAAAGGAAGGTAAAAAGTTTCTTTGGTTGCAGGTTTTCCGAAAGTCTCTTGAAGCGAACGTGTTCGGGACAGTGGAAATGAAGAAACTTGCAAGAAAGGACTTAGCCGAAAAGATTGTTCATTTAGAGCAAACGCTGCCTTACAAAAGAAGTGTCCAAAGAAGGAGCACGAAGGAGAAAAATAAGAGGAGCCCTAAAACAAACTAGGGAGAGCCGGGCGGACGAAGACCAGGAAGCTTCAGATGCTCGACCCTGGACCACTGCCACCGAGGTCCCTCAGGAATATTTAGGCCCTCCAGAAAAGAGAGGTCCAAATCTGGGAACCTCTGCAGCACCTGGTGCCGAGCGAGGCAGAAGCCGTCCTGAAAGGCGACCTTGGCCATGTCGTCAGAAGTACGTTTTTGAATGCCAAGGACATTGACCTCGTCCCTCAGCTCAGCAACCTCCTCTTCGAGCTCGCTTATCCCCAGCATCTCTCCGGACTCCTTCTTCAGAGCCTCGACCTCGGCTTGAAGAGCAGTGTTCTCGTCCGTCAACCTCGACGCAAGACTGTCGGAAACAGCCTTGTCCTTGACAAGATCTTCATTGGCGGCAAGCAGCTCCTTTATTTGGTCACCGAGGTCGGCAATCTTCCGGGAGGAGTCCTTTTCAAGTTCTTCTCTTTTCTTCGAGAACTCCTCCCGAACGGCAGCAAGTTGCTGAGAACAATCCGCTGTCAGCTGCTGGTTGCTGGCGATCACCTTCGCAAGCGAAGCCTTCGCTTCACTGAGTTCCCGCGAAGTCGCATCCTTGGAGGCAGCCTGTCTGGCCACCCGAACTCGGAGATAGCCAGCGTACTCCAGCAGCTACGACAAGGCAAAAGTCCAGGTTAGTACAAGTCTAAACACTTAGAAAATTGAGGAAAAAAGTGTAAAGACTATACCTGAGCAGCATGCTCGGTGACTTTTGCGGCGAGGGTATTATCCCCCGGGTGAGCCGCCGCAATGGCCCGGAAGGAGGCATCAGTGGTCATCCCCTTCCAAATCTCTTTGGTCATCTTCGGACAATCGTCGGAGAACAGATTCATATCCTCCGTGATTGTCCAAAAGGGCTCCAAGGGGATCTTCCCCTCAGGGATTGTGGCATCGCGCAGGGCCCGTTTCCTCTCATGAATGGCCCTCCAGCCAACAGTAAGAGGCTCCCCTGAAAGTGAGAAGGAAGTTAGGAGCAAAAGAAAAATTCGCGAAAGGAAAAGGAGCTGAACTTCGCCTAAAGACATACCTGGAGGAACCTCGGAGACAGTGTCCTCGGGATCCTCGGGCCCCTCGGAAGAAAGACCCTTACCCTTCTGCCGGTACCGCTCCTCGGCGGTGGGTACTTCTACCACTACAGTGTTTCTGGGGGCCTCGAGGTCGGGAGGAGGCACCTCGGCGGAAGTAGCGGGGACCTCGGCCGGTGGAATTTCAACAAGACCAGCGTCTTCGCCAGCTTCTTCCTCCAAAAGCTCTGGCTGAGAAGGCTGGAGAGCCCTCCAAACTCGCTTCGCCGAGGGTCCCGCCCCTGTCGTCTTCCTTCTTCGGGAAGCCGCCTTCTTTGTCTGCTCCCCCTTCTCCACTTGGCCAGAAAAGAGGGCCTTGTAATAAGCGGCAGCCCCATCGCCCATCTCTGAAAAAGAGAAGAAATATCAGCGTAAGTCCGAGGAAAAAGTATAAAGGGATGGAAGATTACTCACTTTCGGCAAAAGTTTCGAAAGAAGTCTCCCCCTTAAGGAGCTCGACCAGCCAGGAGTCCTTCCCGGCAATGGCGGGAGCGGGCATATTGAGGTCAGTCACGTGCTCCTTAACCACTTTCAGCTCCCGAAGGACTTCTTCGGTCATCAACCTCCAGTTGATAGGAAAGGGGTAAAGAGCACGAGGAGAGACCTCGGGAGCCCAGTCAGCGACAGCCCGAATGCGGGCGTCGAAATCCGCGAACACGGAAGCCAACGGTGGGGTCAGCAGCATCCTCGGATCAACGACGTCTGCGTTCAGCACTCCCTGAGCCCACCTGGTCGGGACATCAGACCAGTTCTTATCCACCTTGAGGAAAAAGAACTTAGGCTGCCACCCCCGCCAGCTGTCCTTCGTGTCGAAGGTGAAGGTGAATTTTTTGCTCCCGGATCCCCAAGGCAGCAGGAAATAGAAGCCACCCTTCGGGACCACATAGAGCTTGTAGTACTGCATGAAAATGATGAAGTGGGGCTCTATCCCGAACACGCCACACATGCAGAGGTAGGCGTTAAAATAGCAGTACGCGTTCGGGGGAAGCTGGTTCACAGCAATGCCATGGAATTGGCAGAGCTCGCAAACCATCTTCGGGGGAGGATACCGAAGACCGGCCTTCAGTTGGGCTCGGAAGACGGTAACCTCGTCGCCACGGTTTGAAAAAGCAAAATGGCTAGAACGAGGCAGTCTGGTCACAGCGTAAGACGGAAGAAAGAATTTTTTCTTCCACCTCTCTAGTTTTTCGGGGGTGGTACAGCAAGGATGGGCCAGAAGAGGTTTCCAGCTCTCGGGAACAGGCATCGCAGACATGAAAAAGAGTTTGAGATGGAAAAGAAAATAGTTTCCAGAAAAAACTCAGAAGACGAGTTTGGAAAAAACAACAGTTTTCCAGAAAAACTCAGAAAAACAGAGGAATCAAGTACTCTGGAAATCAAAACCCACCAAAAGATTTGCCTGAGGACGCCGTCGTAAAAGTTGGTAGGAATAAGCTCTGATTAAAGAAGCTCCGCCACAGAAAGCAAGATAAAACGCAAGAACAGAGGGCAGAGCAGAAAAAGAGCAGAAAAACAGTAAGTGGGACTTATGATGGAATGGGCTATTTATAGGCCAAAGGTGGGTAACCGAAAGAACATCATAAGTACCCATTGGAGGCGAACCGTCGCCGTAACTGCCCGCTGCACCCGAAAAGGCGCGCCCTCTGTAAATGACGCGCCTCTCCTCCAATGGCAAGAAGCCACGTGTCAACCGCTGAGCAGAAATGGGGGACGTGCCTCCCCAAACGTGCCTGGAAAACCGGGACACGCCTCCTGATTGGGACACGTCGTTTGACATCCCTGAGAAATGGAGACGCGCCGCTCAGTCTGACACGCTTGGCCATCAGACCTGCAGAAATAAAAAAGCAGGCCACCTCGAGGACACCAAGAGACAGGCTATGGCTGAACAGCCCATGACTTTTGGGCAAGAGGTGTATCTTCGGTACAGGCTTTGCCTCGGAGACACCAAAGAATAGGCCAAGGCCGAACAGCCCAGACCCTCGGGCAAAAGGTGCGAACTCGGAACAGGTTATGCTTCCCAACAAGACTCCCAACGGCAACCTCGGAAAGAGATGCAAACCGAAGTCTTCACTTCGGCTTTCCAGAGGGGGGCATGTGATAGCCAAAGGCTGTCGCCTCAATCTGGCCGAATACCCTGCCACAACAACGGCCAGAAGAACTGGCGCTTCCCGGGAATAGGTGGAATCATGCACCTCGGGAGATAGCCTGAGAGCTCCGAGCCTCGGCACGCCAGTAAAACTTGAGGACTCCATTCGCCCCCCAAGGTTGTGAACAACGCGCCTTCGGAAAAGTGGCACCAGACATTGCTGCCCGAATATGATATCCCCGAAGGCGGAACCCCCTGGAACTGGGAACCCCCGAACTGAGGGTAGGCTTCCCGAAGAGGCTCTGTCCGAACTAGAGGACGACCTCGCCCAGGGACCTCGGGAGTACGGCAGGCGCATTTAAGGAAGCATTTAAGGAAGCCTCTGACACGTCCCACCACAGACGTAAAAAGTCGCCCTGACGCGCAGACGCCATCAGAATCATATCATGGCCCATCTCAGCACAAGGCTCGAGGCCATCTAGTTACCAACTATCTGTCCCCTACGCCCAGACGTTCAGGAGCATCCGACCGCACACGTGTCATGATCTGAACGGGCTAGGTATTCCTATATATACAGGAAATAAATACTTGACAGGAGGTTGGCAGGCCGGAGATACAGCTCCCATACTCTGAGAAAATACCAGTTTTCCAGGTACTCTCCTTGAGGCGATCCACCTTCCAGGCGTTCTTCCTCCTAGAAGTCTCCTCAACAGTCATCATGACTCACAACGATGAGGCCCTGGGCCATCACCTGTAACACTCAGAAAACAGAGGTTAGGAGGTCCCCGAAGTTTTTTTCCGGGGAGGAGCCTTCGACGCCCAAGTCAGTATTTTTGGAGGTGGAGAAAGAGTACTAGGGGCCAAAGATTCTTGCCTGTTACATTTTTTTTTTTAGGGAGGGAAAAAGATCCCTTGCTGAGACCATTTCCCTGATATATATAAGAGGGTGCAGCCCATTCAGATTATGACACGTGTTCGGTCGAATATACTCCGTACTTCTGGGCGTGGGGGCCTCTAGCCACCTGCAGGCTCCTCGGGCCACGAGCTAGGGCAAGCATAGCCCTACATGACAAGTCGTAGGTGGCATCGGCGTGTCAGAGCAAATATGAGGGCGGCGTGTAGCATGTGCGGGTGACATGTTAAAGGCTCATTAATTGCTTCTGCCATACCCACGAGGTCCCCTTGGTAGAGGTCGCCCTTCGGAGTGAGGACCCTTTTTCTGGAATCGTACCAGTAGTTCGGGGGATTCTCTAGCTCTAAAGTTTCTCCTTCGGGGGGATTCTCTCCTTCTGAAGGTGGCTGGTCCTTTTCCCCCGAAGCTGGTTCGGTCGGCTTTCCGAGGGAAGCAACACGCTAGTTTCCCGAGGTTGGCACAGTCATCCTCGAGAGCGCTGGCGGATTACTGAGGTCGTGTGCCTAAGGCGTCGGACTTCCTCCTTTTCAAGGTCGGTACTGGCTCTCCTTGTGGGTGACATCGGATTTACCGAGCGTGACACCTAGCCAGAGTTCTCAGGTTATTGGGGCGATAGCACTTCGGCTATCACATGCCCCCCCTCGGAAAGCCGAAGTAGAGACTTCGGCTAGCGGTCCTTCTGGGGACACCTTTCGGGACTCATAGTGTGACGTTCCCGGAGAAGGTACTTCGTCACTGGGGGACAAGCCTGGTCCGGATAGGTGTCACTGTCTGTCCCTTGGTGTTCTCGAGATACCCAATTTCTTTACTTTTTCTTCCGTAGGTCAGTAGACCGTCGCGTCTCGAAACTAGGCGTGTCAGCCTGGAGCGGCGTGCCCGGGTTTTCAGGATGTCAGAAAGCGCATCCTAGTTTTTCGCGTTAGGTGACACGTGGTAGGCACTGGTTGGGGGCGGTCACGTCGGCTACACCAGGCACGTATTTTCACGCGTGAGGGGCAATATGGTGACATTTCACCTTCGCAGAGCAATTATGACGTCGATTCGGCTACCCTTCCTCGGTCTATATAAACCTCCTTCCGTCATAATCCTCACTTGCTTTTTCTTTGCTCTCGTCTGCTTTCGTGCCTTCTCTTCTCTGTTTGCAGTGGTGCTAACGACAGTGCGATTTCCGGCCACCATTTATGACGGCGTCTTCAAACCCTGATTTCGGCAAGACTTTTGGTGGGTTTTCATTGTAGAGGTCCTTCGGTTTCTTTATTTTTTGCTTTTTCTAGCTTCCCAAAGTCATTTTTCCTCTTCCCGAAATCCCTCAATTTTCTACCCGAAGTCACTTTTTTGCCCATCATGTCTTCACCTGTCCCTATTATGTTTTTCGCACCCATCCCCGAGAGCTAGCAACGTCTTATGTCTCACCCTTGTTGTTCCACTCCGGCAAAACTAGCGAAGTGGACAACCAAATTCTTTCTTCCTTCCTACCCCATCATAAGGTTACCTCATCTCGGCCATTTTAGTTTTATGAACTATGACGACGAGGTTACCATTTTCTGAGCCCAGCTGAAGGACGAACTTCGGTTTCCTCCACCGAGGATGATTTGCAACTTTTGCCAATTTCATGGCATAGCCGTAAATCAGCTTCCTCTGAACTCATACTGTTATTTTAACGCCTTCCTCTGCATGTGCTGGGTCTTTGGAGTAGAGCATCACTTCATCCTATTCATGCAGTACTATAAGCTCTATCTAGTCCCGAAGGGTGGTTTTTATTTCATGCTACATCGAGGATCTGGCAGAAAAAAGTTCATGTTCACCTTCGCTACAAAGGATAGCTGGCGAGGGTGGCAAAGGAAGTTCTGGCGGAGGCCTGGTCGTACATCCCGACCAGGTGGGCTAGGGGAAAGCCGGAGACCGATGTCGTGGGCCCCAATAAGCTGCTAAATCCCGAGTTGGTGGCGAGGTTTGTGGACTTCGACAGACGTATTCGTGCTGTCGCCGACTGGGATGCCGAGGTCCCTTCACTCTCCCTCTACCCCTTCCCCATCATGTGGAGGCTCATGACCGAGGAGGTCCTTCTGGAGTTGGGGGTAGTTAAGGAGCACAAGATGGACCTTGCCATGCCAGCTCCTGCCATCGACGGGAAGGAGTCCTGGCTAGTGATGCTCCTTTAGAGGGAGCTCACTTATGAAGCCTTTTTTGAAAGTAAGTTTTCTTCAAAAAATTTTAGTATAGGTACCCATCTGGACTTACACTGATGTTTTCCTTCTTTTTCAGAGATGGGCGACGAGTCTGCTGCCTACTACAAGTCCTTTTTTCTCGGCCAAGCCGAAAATGGAGAACAAACAAAGAAGGGCGCCTCTAGGAGGCGTAAGACATTTGGGAGTGGGCCGTCTACGGCCAAGAAGGCAAAGAAAGACACCTTTCCCCTGCCACCAGAGGACGTCATGGAGGTTGGCGGTGAACCCGAGGTCCCAATCGTCCTGGCGACCGAGGTGGTCACCAGTGCAGCTTCTCGGAGTCCTACCACCTTGGCAGATATTTTGGGTTCCTCGGCTGTAGACCCTTCTGCTGAGGAACTTGATGAGCGCCGAAGAAGCAGGGGCAAACATGTTCCTACCGAGGTGGAGGAGGTCAGAGACTCCGATGACGACGTTGCTGAGGTTGCGCCAGGTTTGTCCCTTAGACACTTTTTCTCTTAATCTTATTGATGTATGACTAAGAGACTTTGCGTTAACGAGACTTGTACTTTTAATGTTGCAGGAGAACTGGCGCATTCATCGTGGGTGGCGGACCACGCCCGAAGGTGGGCTCTTCAAGACTCCCATGTCCCGAAGGACAAGGTTCCGAGGGAGCCTTTTTGGTAGTTCATGGAGGACATGAACTTGTTCTCTGAGGACTGCTAGCAAATGGTTCCCCAGGTGGCGAGGGGAGTACTCACGCAGGCTTCCTTCAAGGCGGTTGCTGAAGAGTGAGCTAACGAGGAGACCCTTACCTCCAAAATTTCTGAGCATGCTGCGCAGGTACTTCTTTAGGTCCTTTATTCTTTCTGTCCACTTTTCTAAGTACTTTGCTCCCCTTGTGCATTTTTTGACTAAGTATCTTCTTCTTTTTTGCATCTTCTGGGGTATAGTGGATATCTCCGGGCTTGGACGGCGAAGCAAGCTTTGGTCCGAACTGGGATCGAAGACCGTTTGGAGAAGGCCAAGGTCTTCTATGCCAACTCTGTTATAAAAAACGCAGAGTTGAGCCGAATAGCCAAGGAGTAGGTCTCAAAACTTTGGGAGGAATTCTTGAAGGGCCAAGAAGAGCTCTTGAAGGATTTTTCCCAGAAGATGTCTGACCTCGGCGCGAAGGTGGTGAGTCTAACTTCAGCCAATGAGGCCTATCAAAAGGGGAAAGAGGAAGACTTTGCTCTCCTGGCGAAGGCGCTTGCTGATAAGGCCGAGCTTCAAGTCGAGGTCGACTCTCTGAAGAAGGAGCCGAAAAAGAAGAAGAAGGTGAAGGCGTTGGAGAAGGAGGTTGCTGATCTTGAGAATGAAGTAGAAGACTTGTCTCTCGAGAAAGACAAGGCCATCCAGGTGACCAAGGTTGCCTTTCAGGACGGCTTCCGTCTGGCTCGTCACCAAGTTCTGAAGAAATACCCGGATCTCGACCTTTCCTTTCTAGCTGCCCTGGATATTCCTGAGGGGCTTCGGTGGGCTTGGTCAAAAATCGAGCTCCTCAACCTGCCATTTCCCTTTCCTCCTGCTCCGAAGGTGGTGGCTAAAGACACAGGGGTGGGAGCCTTCCATGACGCTGATGTCTCTTAGATGTTTTTAGGGCCTTTGCCTTCTGTTCTTCTTCTTTGTAATCTTTCTTCCTGTAACCTCCTCCTTGTATCAAGGCCTTTATTTAATGAAAATTTTCCTTCTCCTAGAATTTGGCTAAGTCTTTGAGCAGTAACTTTTATTTCTCATTTATCCCGACCACTTTTGGTCAAGGGACTTCGGAAAATACGTTTTGCTTGCTTTATTAGCTGTCTTTGGAAAAATGTTCACTTGCAACAAGTTCCTTTGAGCAATATTTTGGCCTACTTATGATGGACTTGCTTTTTGGGCAAATGATCCAATCAACTGTGAAAGGAACACGTAACTTTTGCAAGCTTCTTGCTTAAGCCTTGTTTGGCGAGAATCCTTTGGTGGAAGGAAATTTTTGTACCTAAAAACTTTTCCTGACTTGTACAATTTCTTTCCAAAATTCTAAGTATAGAATTTCTTCAAAGCGTTCGAATGCCGTGTATTTTTTAATTCTCCACCTTCGGTGTCGCCAAGCTTATAGACTCATTTTCGGACTTCGTCGAGGACCAGGTAAGGCCCTTCCCAATTTGCCCAAAGTACCCCGTGGGATGGCCTTCGGGGTTCGAACTCGGCCTTTCGGAGAACGAGGTCTCCTTTCCTTATTCCTTTTGGCCTAACGCGCAAGTTCGCGGCTGTGGCCACTCTTTGCTGAAAGGCCTTTCTTCTGAGTTCGGCCACCCCTCTATGTTCGTCAATTAGGTCGAGCTTAGTTCTCAATCCGAGGTCGTTTCCTCCTTCATCGAACACTTGTATTCTGATTGATGGCTGTACTACCTCGATAGGGATAATGGCCTCTGTGTCGAGGACGAGTGAAAAAGGTGTCTCACCCGTGGCTCTTCGGGGCGTTGTCCGATAACTCCATAGCACACTAGGAAGCTCTCCTGGCCATTTTCCCTTTGCTTCCCCCAACCTCTTTTTTAGACCTTCTTTTATGGTTATGTTGGATACCTCTACTTGTCCGTTGCTCTAAGGATGAGCTACTGGTGCGAAGTGCATTTTTACCCCGAGGTTGGTGACGAATTCTTGGAATCCCTTATCCGTGAATTGGGAACCATTATCGGTCACTATCACCCTCGGCATGCCAAATCTGCATATAATGTTCTTCTAGATGAACTTTTGTATATCCTTCGTCAAAATGGTTGCTAGGGGTTCTGCCTCGACCCATTTAGTGAAGTAATCCATTGCCACTACGCAGAACTTCACTCCTCCAGGTGCTATCGGGAGTAGCACGATGAGGTCTATGCCCCAAACGACAAAGGGATAGGGGTAGTCTACCGAGGTTATTAATTCTGAGGGTAGTCTTTGGATGCTGGCGTGTCTTTGGCAATTGTCACACTTCTAGACAAACTGCCTTGCGTCATTTCTTAAAGTGGGCCAGAAGTACCCTTGGCGGAGTATTACTCCTACCAAGGCGTCGTTTCCGATATGGGAACCTCAAGCCCCCTCGTGGACTTCTTCGAGAATTATCCTGGCATCCTCTTTGCTGACACACCTCTGTAGTGGGCTCGCATACCCCTTTCGGTATAAATCTTCCCTAATTAGGAAATATCATCCGGAATGTCTTCGCACTTTTGCCTCTTCGTGAGGATCATCGGAAAGCTCTTCAGTTGTAAGATACTTCTTTATAGGGTCTTTCCACCCCTCATCCGAGGTTGCTATGCTTAGTGTTGCTATGCTTGGGTGGCTCAACACTTTAGTGAACCTTTTGGATTTGGCCAGGCTGTCTGCTTCGACGTTGTCTCGGTGAGGTACATTTTCAATATGTACTGCGTCGAACTCCCGGATGAGCTTTGATACGAACTCATGATATTTCGCCAAAGTCGGATCCTTCGCGCTATAGTCCTCTACCATCTGTCGCACCACTAGCTGGGAATCACTGTGGGCCTTTAGGTTTTTTACACCAATCTTTCTGGCCAGGCATAATCCTGCTATGAGAGCTTTGTATTCTGCCATATTGTTGGTGACGTTAAACCCAAATTTGATGGATTTCATGACTTCCAGGCCTTCGGGGCCGCGAATGATTACCCTAGCTCCCTGGTGCTCGGAGACGGAGGCCCCATCTATGAACAGAGTCCATTCTGGGTCACTTTTTCCGAGGTCCGATTGATCACCTTCTGTAACGGGTACTTCGCCAATGAAGTCCGCAAGGGCTTGGGCTTTAATTGCTTTCCTTGGCTCATAAGTAATATCATACTCGCCGAGCTCTATACACCACTTGGAAAGCCTTCCTAAATGGTCTACTCTCTTCATGACATCCCGAAGAGGTAGGTTCCTTCGGATGATAATGGGGTGAGCTTGGAAGTACGGTCTTAGTCTCTTACTTGCTAACACCAGGGCATAGATAGCTTTTTGTAGTAGGGGATACCTGACTTCGGCACCATGCAGGGACTTGCTCACGTAGTATACTGGCCATTGCTCCTCCCCTTCCTCATTGACGAGAACCGAACTCAGTGCTTTTTCGGTAATGGCGAGGTATAACACAAGAGGTTCTCCTTCTCGTGGTTGCCGAAAACTGGGTAGGCGAGCTAAATAGAGTTTGAGCTCTTCCCAGGCCTTTTGACAATCCTCATTCCAAGGATGATCATCGTCTCCGAGGTTGCCACCATTTTTTGCTGCCTTGGTAAGGACCTTGAAGAATGCCCGGCAGCGATCCCCATACCTGGAAATGAATCTGCTAAGGGACGTTATCCTCCCTGTGAGCCTTTGCACATCCTCTGTTGTAACAGGAGTTCAGAATTCGAGTAGCGCTTTGACTTTTTCCGAGTTGGCATCGATACCTCTTTCCGACACCATAAACCCGAGGAACTTGCCTGAGCTTACGCCGAAGACGCATTTTTCCGGATTAAGGCGAATTCCGAATGCTCTAAGTTGGTGGAAAGTTTCCTCCAAATCTGTGATATGACTGGCAGGTAACTTGCTTTGGACTATCATGTCATCAACATAGACTTCCATGTTTCTCCCTATTTGGTTTTTGAAGACCTTGTTCATCAGCCTCTGGTAGGTGGCTCCTGCATTCTTAAGCCCGAAGGGCATTCTGACATAGCAATATGTACCGACTTCGGTGATGAAGGCGGTTTTTTCCTCATCTTCGGGGTCCATTATAATTTGATGATACCCACTGAAGGCGTCGAGGAAGCTCAGGAGTCCATACTCAGCAGTTGAGTCTACTAATTGGTCTATTGGCGGGAGAGGAGACGAATCCTTAGGGCATGCATCATTTAAGTTTCGGAAGTCGATGCACATTCGGAGTTTGTCGCTTCCTTCTTTTGTGGCGATAACCACATTACTTAGCCATTCGGGGTATTTGACCTCCCTGATTACGCCTGCTTCTATCAAGTGTTGGACTTCAGTTTTGACAAAGTTGTTTTTGTGTGCCGAGAATCTTCGCTTTTTATGGCGAACAGGCCTTGCCTCTGGGCTCACCTTGAGGCTATGTTGTATTATGCGGGGGTCTACCCTAGGCATATCTTTCGGCGAGTAGGCAAACAGATCTTTATTCATCAGTAGAAAAGATACAAGTTTTTCCTTGCCACCTTCGGCCAATTTTTTCCCTATTTGGGTATTTCGGCCTGGGACAAGCTCTATTTCTTCCGTTTCTACTATCTCAGGATCTTCTGTTCCTTCTCCTTTTGACTCTTTTGTGGGTAAGACCTTCGTTTTCGTCGTCCGCACGCAGTTTGTCACTGGGGCTTTCCTCGCCTTAACAAACACTTTCCTCACCTCACCCTGGTCGATGAAGATCTCAGCATCTCCATCCTTGGTGGCGAAGGTGACAGTTAGGTACTTCACATCAGGGCAGATGTGGAGGTTCCCTTGCGTTTGCCTTCCAAGAATGGCGTTGTATGAGGAAGGGACATCTATGACGATGAACCTTGTCATTACGGAGGCAAACAACTCATCCTTGTTGTTCACCGAAGTCCCTCTTAGCATCAGAGGGAAATCAATCCAGCCGAGGACGGGGAGTTCGGACGGTCCCACTCCAAAAGTAGGAGAAGTGACGGATTTGAGGTTGCTTCTTAATATACCCAGACTTGGTAGTAGGTGTGAGAATAGGACGTCCACGTTTGAACCATCATTAAGCAATACTCTCTTGACGTCCCAAGCTTCCTATCCTCACCATAACCAGCAGTGGATCATCGTGAGGAAATATGACAGTGGACCCATATTCCCGAACAAGCTTTTTTGATGGGTTCCCATATTCCATCATCAAAATCTCCCTGGCCTTTCTTTTCCTTTATGCCGATGGCAGTCCTGTTGTAATCATTTGTATCATTCCTACAGGGGGTGGCGGGCACCTTTTTGGACTTTGGTTGCGGCGTCTGTCAGACTCATACTCCTCATCATCTCTTTTCCCCTCCTCTTCTCTTTTTCCCTTTTGGGGGGGGGGCATCCGCAGGTAGCGTCGGAGCTGACCTTGCTTTATCAAGGATTCTATGTACTTTCTCAGCTGGAAGCAGTCCTCGGTATCGTGTCGATGGTCCCGATGGAATTGGTAGAATTTTTTCATGTTCTTTTTGTTGTCCGAGGTCATGGCCTTCGGTCACTGAATCTGAGTTCCTTGCCTTTCCATCGCCATAAGGATGTTCGTCCTTGTGGTGTTCAGAGGAGTTAAAGCCAGTGGCTTTCTTCCCTTAAGCTTCCGAGGTCGTCCCCTGCTTCGGTTGTGTAGCGACTTTGCTGGCTCGGCCCCTCGGCATGAGTGTGATCAATTTTTGGGCCTCCCATTCTCAGTTCTTTAGCAGTCATGTGCTGCTCAGCCCTACGGTAAAACTCACCGAGCGTGTCGGGGGGATCCTTGGAGAATTCATAGAACAACTGGGAGTCTCTCTAAAGTCCTCGTGTCATGGCCAAGATACGTATTTCTGGCCTAAAGTCTGGGACACTTAAGGCTTCCCGGTTGAACCTTTTGACATAATCATGAATGGTTTCTCCATTTCTCTGCGCTATGTCGAACATTTGGACTGGCATCTTCGCCGTTGGCCGGCTTTCGATGAACTGCTACGTGAAGGCAGTAGATAACTCTTGGAACTCCATGATGGTTGTAGGAGCTAGTGAGTTGTACGATGCTATTGCTGGGCCAGCAAGGGTGACCTCAAAGCATTTGTACAAGGTGGCATCATTAGCACCGTGCAGTACCATGGTGCGCTTATATTTGGTCAGATGAGCCTGGGGATCAGTTCGGCCATCATAAGTCTCCAACTGAGGTACCCAAAAGTCACTCGGCATGGGTGCTTTGACTACTACTCGAGTGAATGGCGATTCATCTCCATTGAAGGTTTCCGACAACTTAGCCCAGACAGGCTTCCGAGCTACCTGTCTCTCCACTCTTTCTAGCCTCTTTAGAATTTTTTCCATGAGGAGTGTGGCACTGGGCATTTCTTCCTGGCGTCTATAGGCCTCCAGGAACGGGGACCGACGTCTCTTTTTTGGGGAATGATTTTGGCACCGAGGAGGTGGCGACTTTTCTTCAGGTGAAGAACTCCTTCGGCGGGGAGTTCTGGGTTATTTTGGCCCCATTTCTCCCGTAGGTTGCTCCCTAAGGGGTATATTTTCCATCGAGGACTCATCACGTTGATCCCCGCTTCCCAAACTCTGGTGAGTTGACCTGGGACTCCTCTCCTGGCGAGGTACTGGTGAAGATGGCCTTTGGCCCGGAGTCGCCTGTGGCCATCTTCGGTCTAACTGTTGCGTCATTTCAGCCACGACGGAGCGTTGGAACTCACGTAGGAAGCCCATGGTAATAGTTAAAGGACGTTCGTCCTCAGGCAAGAAAGTCCCTGCCACAGTTTGCTCAGTTGCCAGTTGAATTTCTGGCGTGGACGGGGACTTTGGAAGTCCCATGTCCTTGGAACGTCGAGTTTCAACGACGGTGACCTGGGAGTGGTTTCCCACAGACGGCGCCAAATGATGCCCAGCAGAATCTTCGTTGTGTGACATGGTAAGGCCGGGAGGGGCTTCCAGTGAAGAAGAATGTCTGAAGGGGAGATTTACCAGGGGGAGTTGCCTGTAACACTCAGAAAACAGAGGTTAGGAGGTCCCCAGAGTCTTTTTCCGGGGAGGAGCCCCCGACGCCCAAGTCAGTATTTTTGGAGGCGGAGAAAGAGTACTAGGGGCCCAAGATTCTTGCCTGGTACGTTTTCTTTTGAGGGAGGGGAAAAGATCCCTTGCTAAGACCATTTCCCTGATATATATAAGAGGGTGTAGCCCGTTCAGATTGTGACACGTGTTCGGTCGGATATACTCAGTACTTCTGGGCGTGGGGGCCTCTAGCCACCTGTAGGCTCCTCGGGCCACGAGCTAGGGCAAGCATAGCCCTTCATGACAAGACTTAGGCGGCGTCGGCGTGTCAGAGCGTATATGAGGGCGGCGTGTAGCGTGTGCAGGTGACATGTCAGAGGCTCCTTAATTGCTTCTGCCGTAACCCCAAGGTCCCCTTGGTAGAGGTCGCCCTTCGGAGTGAGGACCCTTCTTCTGGAATCATACCAGTAGTTCAGGGGATTGCCTAGCTCTGAAGTTTGTCCTTCGGGGGGATTCTCTCCTCCCGAAGGTGGCTGGTCCTTCTCCCTCGAAGCCAGTTCGATCGGCTTTCCGAGGAAAGCAACATGCTAGTTTCCCGAGGTTGGCACAGTAATCCTCGGGAGTGCTGGCGGATTACCGAGGTCCACATCACCTTCCGAACCCATAGGTTCGGACAAAGCACCAACCTCGGTGGAGAAACCACTCGCCACGGAAAGAAGAATGTTCGACCTCCCAAATCCGACCTCGGCAATTCTCCGTTCCAGGAGACGACAGTGCCAGCCTCGGGGGGACGATTAAGCCATGCTCGGAAGTATGGGTGTCCCTGAGGAAAGTCACCCTCGGGAAATATACTTCTGCGATACTAAGGAAACCTCGGAAGACGAGTCCTTCTCCGAAGAGGTCTCTTCTACCAAAAGGGACCTCGGTAGTACGACATGAGCAATTAAGGAGCCTCTGACACATCCCTGACACACCACTCCCGGACATGTTCTGACACACCGCTTGCAGGGACACTCTTGCACGCCATTCTCGGGTCACCTAGGCTCCTAGCCCTGCGGCCTATGATCGGATGGGTGTCCTCTCATCCCCCGAAGACGTGGATCGCATCCCACCGAACACGTATCGCGATTTGGGATGGCCACAAGAGGAGAACTACTACTGTTCGCCCCTCTATAAACATCCGGAAAACAACCCAGGTAGAAAAAAAGTCTAGGGCACACGAAAGACCATACTTCTGTGCTATCTATTACCTCCATATCTCCCAAATATTGACTTGGGCGTCGGAGGCTCCTCCTTGGAAACACACCCCGAGGACCTGCTAACCTCTGTCTTCTAAGCATTTCAGGTACCCTCCCCTGGGAAACCTTCTCCTCAGGTGCTCTCCTCTGCCGAAAGTCCCCCTCGCTCCTACCATGCTACATGACGAAACTGCCACCGGGCACCATTTGGCGCTGTCTGTGGAACTCTTTCCCATGTCGCTGTCGTAGAGACTCGGCACTCAAAGGACAAAGGGATTCCGAGATCCCCCCCTGCTCCCGAGGCTCAGCCGGTGACCACCCCGCCTATGGCAGAGACTTCTGTGCCGGAGGACGACCGCCCTGTAACGGTGACTATGAGCTTCCTATGAGACTTTTAACGCTCCATCATCGCCGAATTGACTCAACAGCTTGATCAGAGGTTGCCCTAACCTCCTCTGGCCTGGAGGGCCTCGCCCCCGGCTACTTGTTGGGAAAGGGGTTCCAGGTCCACCCACCGAAGTTCAGGAAGCGGGGACTCCCTTGATGCCTCCTCAACAGAAAAAGAACCCGTTGAGGTATGGCCGACCAGAAGGGGAGCCCCAAAAGAGACTAGGGCTTCTTACTAATGGAGTGCATCCCCTCATCAAAGGTCCCAGTCTCCTCACCGCCGAAGTCGCTCCCCGAGGAGGAAAAGAAGTTCACCATTACCGGCGACCACACATCAGCAAGGAGAAGTCAGCACGACTGTCCTCATGGAGAAAATCCTGGGAAGATTGGAGAACGTTGAGAGGCAACTCTCCCGAAACCCAGTCTGGTCCAGGCTGTCAGTCTCTTACACCAGAGAAGAGTCACCTTTTGTGCGCGAAGTGGTGGAGGCGCCCATGCCCAGCGATTTCAGGGTACCTCACCTAGAAACTTATGACGGGCGAAGTGACCCTCAGGTGCACCTGAAAAAGTATAAGTGAAGCATGGTACTCCATGGCGCAGATGATGCTACACTCTATAAGTGCTTCGAAGTAACACTTTCAGGTCCAGCAACGGCATGGTACAACTCTCTGGCCCACGGAAGCTTGTTGAGCTTTCAAGAGCTATCCACTGCCTTCACCTAGCAGTTTATCGGCAGTAGGCCAACCGCCAAAATGCTAGTACAAATGTTTGACATAGGCCAGCGAGGTGGGGAGACCATCCGTGACTATGTTGAAAGGTTCAATCGAGAGGCGCTGAGCGTGCCCGACTTTCGGCTAGAAATTCGCATTCTCGTGATGATTGGAGGATTTCGAAGGGACTCCCAACTATTCTACGAGTTTTCAAAGGATCCCCCAAAGACCCTCGGGGAGTTTTACAGAAAGGCCGAATAGCATATGACGGCCGAGGAGCTTAGGATGGGAGGACCAAAAGGAGAGCACCCTCGCGCCGAAGGGCCCAGCCATTAGACTCGACATCAGAACGAGGGAGAAAGGCCTCGAAAACGGAGGGGGAAAAGGCTGATGACATTCACCCCCTTGAACACTACAAGAGCTAGCATCCTCATGGCGCTAGAAAGGAAAGGAACCACAGTTCCAAGGCTAAAGGCCATGACCTTGGAGAATAAGAAGGACATGAATAAATTCTGTCAGTACCACTGAGATCATGGCCATGACACTGAGGATTGTTTTCAGCTGAATAAATATATTGAGTCCCTGATCAAACAGGGCCAACTTCGCCGGTACTTGCGGATGCCCTCCCCAAAAGGAAGGAAATAAGAGCAGAGGAGAGGGGACGACGAAGAGTATTACTCGGACCGACGTCGGGACTGAAGTCTTCGAAAGAACCCACCACCATCGGCGGGGGTTATCCAAACCATCACTACTGGGATACCCTCGGCCGAAAGGAAGAGGAAGATAAGAGAAATCTCCATAATGGAGTACGGGGACTCGTCAACAAGGCTAGTCCGTAGGGACGGATCTACGGTAAAGTTTCCCCATGACGACCCACTCCTTGTCACGGCAAGAATAGGAAACTGGGATGTCAAAAGGGTACTCCTCGATAACGATTCAAACACCGATGTCATCTTTTCCCATCTGTTGCCTAAGTTAGGCATTCCAAAGGAGGATCTCAGCTCAGTCAGCTCCCCCACCTTCAGCGTCGGACCTTTCAAACTTCCGGTCCTCGGATATGTCGACCTGCCTCTGATGCTAAAAGGAGTCTCACCCCATAGCTAGGAAGAGTTAATTACCTTCGTCAAGACAAGATTTATTGTCATAGACGTGCCGTCGGCTTACAATGCTATCCTCGAAAGGTAGACTCAGGGCAACTTCCACATCCGGCTGGACATAAAGTACCTAACGGTCACCTTCGCAACCAAAGACAGAGACACAGAAATCTTCATTGACCAAGCCGAAGTCAGAAAGGTCTTCACAAGGGCTAGCCAAAGCCCAGCAAGAATCCAAGTATAGACTTCGGTGAAAGAAGAAGCAGTCACGAAGGACGGGGAAACAAGAGAAGATGAAACTGAAAGCCTCGAAAAAGCGGAAACAGAGGACGTAGAATTGATCCCTAGCCGAAACACCAGAATCGGGAAAAAACTGGCTGAGGACGACAAAAAGAGGCTTGTATCCTTCTTGTTTATGAACAAAGATCTATTTGTCTACTCGCCGAAAGATATGCCCGGGGTTGACCTCTGCATAATTCGCCACAATCTTAAAGTACGGCCAAACGCCAGACCAGTTCGGCAGAAAAAATAAAGTCTATCAGCTCATAAGAATTCCTTCATTAAAGCTGAAGTCAACCGCATCATCGAGGCCGGGGTAATAAGAGAAGTAAAATACCCCGAATGGCTTAGCAACGTCGTTATCGCCACAAAGGAAGGAAGCGAGAAGCTCCGAATGTGCATCAACTTCCGAAACTTAAATGGCGCATGCCCAAAGGATTCTTATCCTCTGCCAGCCATAGATCAGCTGGTAGACGCAACTGTCGAATACGGGCTTCTGAGCTTTCTTGATGCCTTTAGTGGATATCATCAAATTCAGATGAACCCCGAAGATGAAGAAAAAATAGCCTTCATCACAGCGACAGGCACCTACTGCTACGTCAGAATGCCTTTTGGGCTTAAAAATGCTGGGGCCACCTATCAAAGGCTGATGAACAAGGTATTCGATGCCCAGATTGGAAGAAACATGGAAGTATACGTCGATGATATGATAGTCAAGAGCAAAATGCCTGGTAATCATATCACCGACCTCACCGAAACCTTCCAACGACTTCGGGAGTATGGCATACGTCTCAATCCCGAGAAATGTGTATTCGGGGTAAGTGCAGGAAAGTTTCTTGGTTTCATGGTATCAGAAAAGGGAATAGATGCCAACCTTGAGAAAATCAAAACCCTGCTGAATTCCCGAACACCTACATCCATCAAAGACATACAAAGGCTCACTGGAAAAATCACTTCCCTCAGTAGATTCATCTCCAGGTATGGCGACCGATGTCGGCCATTCTTCAAAGTACTCACCAAACCCCCCAAAGGTGAGGATGCCCCTGGAACACGGGAGCATCTATGGAACTCAGAATGCCAGAAAGCTTGGGACGAGCTTAAGGACTACCTCACCAAACTCCCAACACTCCGACAAACCTAGGAAGGAGAGCCCCTCATCCTCTATCTCGCAGTAACCAAAAAAATGGTGAGTTCGGTGCTAGTAAAAGAAGAAGGTGGGAGGAAATGGCCAGTATACTATGTGAGCAAGTCCCTACATGGCACCGAGATCAAGTACCCATTGCTCCAAAAAGCCATCTACGCCTTAGTACTCGCGGGCAGAAGGTTGCGACCTTACTTCCAAGGACACGCTATCATTGTCTGAAGTAATCTGTCTCTACGCGACGTGATGAAAAGAGTAGAACATTCGGGGAGATTATCGAAATGGTGTATCAAACTTGGAGAGTACGACATTACTTACGAGCCAAGAAGGGCAATAAAAGCTTAGGCCCTGGTGGACATCATTGTTGAAATCCCATAAATAGAGAATGCCAAAACCACTGAGGAAGACCAAACAAGGGTTAACCCAGAATGGAAGCTCTTTGTCGATGGAGCGTCAGGTGCAGAACACCAGGGTGCCGGAATAGTCCTTTGGGGACCTGAAGGCATGCAAGCCACCAAGGCAATCAAATTCGGTTTTGATGTTACGAATAATATCGCCGAATATGAGGCCCTTATAGCAGGACTAAAACTAGCCAGAAAAGTTGGCATAAAAGACCTCCTGGCTCACAGTGACTCACAACTAGTAGTTCGGCAGATGAAGGGGGAATACGCGGCAAAAGATCCAACCTTGGCAAAATATTAGGACCTCGTCAAAAAACTCATTGGCGAGTTTGATTCAGTACAAATAGAAAACGTACCTCAAAGTGATAATGCTCAAGCTGACTCCTTGGCCAAATCTAAGGAACCCAGCGAGGTACTGAAGCAACCTAGCACAGAACTAATGTGCATAGCAACCTCTGGGGAAGGATGGCGAGATCCCATCAGGAAGTATCTAGCAACTTCAGAACTCCCTGAAGACCCTAAAGAGACCGCAAAAATACGGAAGCGCTCGGGAAGGTACTTCCTCATTGGAGAAGAACTATACAGGCAAGGGTACGCGAGCCCCCTACAAAAATGTGTAGGCGAAGATGATGTGAAAACAATACTTGAAGAAGTCCATGAAGGAGCGTGTGGGTCCCATATAGGAACAGACGCCCTTGCTGGGGTACTACTCCACCAAGGTTACTTTTGGCCTACCTTGAGGAAAGATGTAAGGCAGTTCGTCCGAAGATGTGACAATTGCCAAAGGCACGCCAACATCCAACAGTTACCTTTGGGAAGAATAAACTCAGCAGATTATCCCTGCCCCTTCGCCGTATGGGGCATTGACCTCATCGGACTTCTTCCAAACGCTCCCGAAGGAGTAAAATTCTGCATAGTCGCAGTAGACTACTTCACCAAGTGGATTGAAGTGGAGCCACTGGCATCAATCTCGGCGAAGGATGCCCAAAAGTTCATATGGAAGAACATTATATGCCGATTTGGCATACCGAGGGTAATAATGGCCGACAATGGAACTCAGTTCACAGACAGAGGTTTCCAGGAATTTGTGACCGACCTTGGCATAAAAATGCATTTTGCTCCAGTAGCCCACCCTCAAAGTAACGTCCAGGTTGAAGTATCCAACAGGACAATAAAAGATGGCTTGAAGAAGAGGCTAAAAGAGGCAAAAGGGAAATGACCAGGAGAGCTCCCAAGCGTGTTGTGGAGCTACCGTACGACTCCCGAAGAGCTACAGGGGAAACCCCTTTTTCGCTCGTATACGGGACAGAGGCCATTATCCCCATTGAGGTCATACAACCTTCGATAAGAATACAAATATTTGACGAAGGAGGAAATAATCTCGGCTTGAGGACAAAACTAGACCTAGCCGAGGAACATCGCGAAATGGCGGAACTAAGGAGGAAAGCTTTCCAACAAAGAATTGCTCCGCTGCTAACATACGCGTAAGAAGAAAAGAAATCAAAAAAGGCGACCTTGTTCTCCGAAAGTCTGAATTTGAGCCGCGAAAGCCATCACAAGGGGTACTTCGGGCAAACTAGAGTGGACCTTATTTGGTCCTCAACGAAGTCCACCTCGGGGTCTACAAATTGGGCGATACCGAGGGAGTAGAGTTGAAAAACACCTGGCATTTGGACTCTCTGAAAAATTCTATACGTAGACATTTTTTCAGAAGGAAAACTTGTAACTACTCCTCCCCGAAGTCGTCAATGAAAATACAAGGTGAATATGGTCGTGTTACTAAAGGAGGGTTCCTTAATGTTAACTAACTCCCCGATGGAGTTTAAAACCTCGGCAAAGAATACAGGAAAAGTTTAAGATGACTCTTTCCGAAGTATAGGCGCGGACATTCGCCAAAAATATATACTTAGAATTACGCTAACTTCTGAAGAATTGTATTCGGAAGGAAGAATGGAGATTGAAGAAAAAATCTTCATTAAAAATCTTAGGGCAAAGTACAAAGGAGCAGGACTACGAAAAGGAAAGAAGAAGCCTAAGGCTGAGTAGGTGCATCCCACATCTCTTCAGCGTCATCGTCTTCAATTGGCTCAGTCGGAGGCACGGGCTCGGCAAGTGGAAGATTGAGAAACTCCGGCTTAGACCATGTCCCCCTGGGCTCTTCGGGAAAATCCAGAGCGGACTGGTGGGAGAGGTCGAGCTCAGGATACTGAAGAAGGACCTGATGACGCACCAAGCAAAAGCCGTCTTGGTAAGACACCTTCGTCATCTGGTCAGACTGATCCTTCCCGGATCTCATGGCTGACAACTCGGCCATAAGCTCAGTAATCTTCACCTCCAGCTTCTTCTGCTTCTTGCTTTTTTCCTCCTTCTTCAAAGAGTCGACCTCGGCCTGAAGCTCGGCATTCAAAGCAAGCGCCTTCATCAGGTTCTTGCCATCTTAAGCGTTCGCCTTCTGAAGGGCCTCGTTCTCTGAAGAAAAAACGGCGCACTTTGAGCCGAGGTCCTCGACCTTGGCTGTGAAGTCAAGAAGGAGTTCCTAATTGCTCGCCGCAAGTTCGGCTCGAAGATTCACAACGTCCTCCTTGACAATCTTGTTGAGCTCGCCATATTTGAGGACGTACTTAGCACAAAACTCCTTCATTTTGCGCAAAGAATATTTGGACCGAGAGCGGGATTCCATTTGCTTCACCGCCTAGGCGCGGAAGTACTCCCTGTACGCCAAAAGCTGCAAAAATGGGGCCCCAAATGAATATCAGAAGAATGATAGAAGCTTAGAAGGAAAATTTTTCTAAGTAAAAGGGAACAAAGGACTACCTGGGCGGCATGCTCAGTCATCCTCGTGGCAAGGATCTCTTCATTAGGACATTCAGCGACGAGGGACTGGAATGTAGCATTTTTCATCATCCCCATCGCCATTTGGGGAGCCATCAGCTGGCTATCCTCAGAGAACAAATTCATGTCCTCTGTGAAAGTCCAAAAAGGCTCCCTCGGCACCTTATCCTGTGGGATCCGCTTGTCCCGAAGAGCCTTTCGACGGGCGTGAGTCTCTATCTAGGGAGCAGCAGGCAGGTCCTCTGCAATATCACGCCGAAGTTCCGTCAATACATCATCCCTTAGCCATTCATCCAAAAATCGTAGATGCGAAAAATACTAAGATTTGTAGAGGAATGGCTAAGGAACCAACTTGGTGGAACTTCAGCGACGTCATCCTCAGACTCACCTTCTCGGACTTCGCCAGGTACATTCTTTCCCTTCCTCCTTCTACTTTCTTCGAGCTCCTGAGCAAACCTTTGCTCGACCGGAGTCTCGAAAGTAAGAACGGGGCTAACGGCCGCCCCAAGAAGGGCAAGTTCGGAAGGAAGGTCCACAGAGGTCAGAGAAAGAGCAGGGGATTGCTCCTGCACCTCGACAACGACTTCGGGAGGAGGAGTAGCAGCCTTAACCTTCTTGGACTTAAAAGGCCCGCCGCTGGTCGTCTTCTTCCTCTTGGAAGGCGCTCTCTTGCATGTCTACTCCCCCCCTCTTGGCCTGACCGAGGAAAAGGGACTTGTAGAAGTCAGCAGATTGATTGCCCATCTCTGCAAAAGGACAAGACATCAGTGTAAGTCCAAAAGGGTGAACAGATATCAAAACCTTTGCAAAGTGACTTACTCTCGGCAAAAAACTCATATGAAATTTTGCCCCGAAGGAGCATGGCTATCCAAGCCTTCTTCCCCGGAAGAACGGGCACGGGCATACCAGGGTCACTCTTATACGCATTCACCACTCCCAGTTCCCGAAGGACCTCCTCAGTCATGAGGTCCCACTTGATGGGAAAAGGGTAAAATGAACGCGGAGGGACCTCGGGGTCCCAGTCTGCCACAGCTCGAATAAGTCTATCGAACTTATCGAACTCGGCAAGCAATACTGGAGTTAGGAGCTTCCGAGGATCGACGACGTCAATCTACAGGGTCCCCGAAGCCCATCTGATCGGCACGTGGCTCCAAGACTCAGGGACTTGAAAAAAGAAAAACTTCTTCTGCCACCCTCGCCAGCTGTCCTTGTTGTCGAAGGTAAAGGTAAACTTCTTACTCCCGGACCCTCGGGGAAGCAGGAAGTAAAAGCCACCCTTCGGGACTGGGTGAAGTTTGTAATACTGCATGAAGAAAAGAAAGTGGGGCTTTATCTTAAATACCCCACACATGCAGAGGAAAGAGTTGAAGTAAGAATAAGAATTTGGAGGGAGTTGATTCACGGCAATCCCGTGGAACTTACAGAATTCGCATATCATGCGATGAGGGGGATACCGAAGACCGACCTTTAATTGAGCGTGGTAAACGGTGATTCTGTCCGAATGGGCATGAAAACGATACGAACCCTGAAGAGGTAACCTCGGGACTACATAAGAGGGAAGGTAATACTTCGCTATCCACTTCGTCATCTTCTCCGAAGTGGTACAGCAAGGATGAGACTCGAGAGGGAGAAAGCTCTCTGGAAGAGGCCGGACAGTCATCAACAGGGTCGGGTTCGACATTTTTTAGAAGAAAAGAAGGACGACTTGGGAAAAAAAGGAAGAAGGGGACAAAAGTGCTTCGGAAAAATAACCTCGGAAGGAAAAGCACTACAAAAGAGAACACCAACCCTAAGCTTTACCGAAAGTCAGAGTTCCTGAATGCCACCGTAAAAGTTGCCGGAAATCGCCCCGCTGTAGAAACCGCCGCCGGAAGAAGGAAAAAGACAAAAGAAAGCTCTAGAGCAGATGAGAGCAAAGGCAAAGAGTGAGGCAAAAAATGAGGCGAAAGGTGCTTATATAGATCGAAGAGGGTAAATGAAACGTCGTCATTATTATCCCTCGAAGGCACAACAACCTCATTATTACTCCTCGAAGGCGAAGAGACGCAGTTAGTGTGACCGGCGTAACTATTTTGCCATCCACTAGCGACCACGCGTCAGCCAACGCAAAGACCTAGGGCACGCCCCTCTGACATCGTGAAAATCCAGGCACGCTTATCCATAACTGACATGTCTGACCAAAGGATGTGACGGTTGTCAAACCCGCAGCAGGAAAATGAAAACAAAAGCCACACGCGCCTCGAGGACACCCAAAGAACTGGTGAAGGATACCTCAGCTATGAAAGGTCTTCTGGAGAAAAGCAATTTCTTGAGTAGAGCTCCGACCATGAGCTCGGCAAAAAAGCCTTCCCGGGAGCATAAAGCCGAAGTCTCCACTTCGATTTCCCGGAAGGGGGCATGTGATAACCGAGGTGCCCATCACCCTCCGAACCCATAGGTTCGGACAAAGCACCAACCTCGGAGGAGAAACCACCCGCCACGGAAAGAAGAATGTTCGACCTCCCAAATCTGACCTCGGCAATTCTCCATTCCAGGAGACGACAGTGCCAGCCTCAGGGGCACGATTAAGCCATGCTCGGAAGTAGGGGTGTCCCTGAGCAAAGTCACCTTCGGGAAATATACTCCTGCGATACTAAGGAAACCTCAGAAGACGAGTCCTTCTCCGAAGAGGTTTCTTCTACCAAAAGGGACCTCGGCAGTACGACATGAGCAATTAAGGAGCCTCTGACACATCCCTGACACGCCACTCCCTGACACGTTCTGACACACCGCTTGCAGGGACACTCTTGCACGCCACTCTCGGGTTAGCTAGGCTCCTAGCCCTACGGCCTATGACCGGATGGGTGTCCTCTCATCCCTCGAAGACGTGGATCGCATCCAACCAAACACGTGTCACGATCTGGGACAGCCATAAGAGGAGAACTACTATTGTTCGCCCCTCTATAAACATCCAGAAAACACCCCAGGTAGAAAAAAAGTCTGGGGCACACGGAAGACCATAGTTCTCTGCTATCTATTACCTCCATATCTCCCAAATACTGACTTTGGCGTTGGAGGCTCCTCCCCAGAAACACCCCCCGGGGACCTCCTAACCTCTGTCTCTTAAGCATTTCAGGTACCCTCCCCTAGGAAACCTTCTCCTCAGGTGCTTTCCTCCGCCGGAAGTCCCCCTTGCTCCTACCATGCTACATGACGAAACTGCCACCGGGCACCATCATGTGCCTAAGGCGTCGGACTTCCTCCTTTTCGAGGTCGGTACTGGCTCTCCTTGTGGGTGACATCAGATTTACCGTGTTACCACCTCACAAAATGGGAGAATTACAAGTGTGTCATAATGGCTAAAAACCATTATATTGTGTAATTCTCACCATAGTGATTATAGTGTGGGGGGTAAAAGGTATGATCAACACCTCCTTAAAAGTGTTCCAAGTTGGTAACTTGGTCCCCAAGAAAAGCCTTAAGGATTGCTTGTTTGTCAAGCAACCTATGGACTTTTTTGTAAGATTTTGGAAATTCGGGTACTCAATTGCAAAACTTTCACAAAAGAGATTTTGAGAGTTATGGGAAGGATATGAATGGTATGAAAGTGCTATTGGAGGACCAAATTGCTTATGGAAGAGAACTAAGGACAAAGAAAACACAAAAAGGCATGAAGGACCTAAGTGTTCTAATGTAGGCCTTAAGATGTGTATGTCCATGACTTAAGTCAAATGGAAGTTTTGTGGGGTTATCCGACATAAGGAGGGCTGCTAAAGGAAGATAAGGATGGTAAAATGTGGGCCAAGAGATTAAGACTAAGAAACCATAGTCTTGTAGCAAGGGAAATGACATAAGACAAGGTTAAGACTACTTAAGTGTGTTTAGTGTACTTTTGACTATTTAAGTAGTCAAGACCACCTTTGCTTCTCTAAATTTCGGCCTCCACCAGCAAAAAGAAACCCAGCCCTCTCCTCCACACTTCCTCCATAGCCACCATACCTTCAAACTCAAAACTACTTGCAATGGAAGTCAAAGAAGCACAATTGGAAGCTATTTGGTGCTATTGCTTGAGTGCACCTAGGATCAAGCTCCAATTTCAGCATACCCATCAAGGTAAGGGTTCTCTTGCTCTCATGGGTTGTTTTCTATATTTTCAAACATCCATGGAGCTATGGCAAAGCTTGGAAGAGAGCCATGAGCTTGATGAACCAAGCTTATTGAGGGGAGTGCACTTATTGAAGGTTTTGTGACCTAGTGTGAAGTGTACAAAGATGGCAGTAAAGTGAGGGTTTCTAGAGCCCAAAGTTAGTACTAACTACTGTTAAAACCCTCCTAAGACCAAGCATTAGCTTGAGGAGGGCTTCCATAGTGATTTACTTATGTTTATTACATGTTTTATGGACTAACCTATGGTATATGTTGCTGCCACATTTCATGTGTTTGTTTGTTGTGTCTGGCTGCTGCATTTGGTTGCTATATCTTGTATATATGCATTGTGGTTTTTGTGTTTTAGTTTCTTTGGATGCAGGTTTTAATGAGGATCACATTACCTTAAGAAACCAAGTGTTACCCTTACTAAGTTTCTCAATGAAACTTACTCCCCTCAATTCTGTCATTTCAGGTCCATCTAAAAGATCACCTTCAAACTAACCTTTTTGGTTTGAGTTTTGATCTGAAATTTCAGGTACATGAACATCCATATGTCTAGTTGTGATCTGGAAATTTTTGTGATTTTAGGAGCACATTTGGTATTTTTAATGGTGGTACTTACTGTGTTGTGCAGGAGCTGTCCAGCATCCTGTTTTTGGAGTCCATTGTGTCTCAGGACCTCCTGTAACCTAGGGTGCGTATTTAGCTGAGTTAAGACCATATTTTAGTGCATGTATGCATGTACATGTATTGTATGTAAAATGAGACAAGTATGTGAACATTTGAGTAATGTTTTGGCTATGTAAATGATGTGGTGCAAAGCTGCCTAAGTGTGAATGATGGGCTGCTTACTTGTAAATTCTGTTTTGACCACATAAAGTTGTTAAAAGAAATGGAATGTAATTCCTATGTGTAATGGACATATATGGGATAGCCTTGGAGGGCTTTCCCCTTGTGAATGAAGTGTTTACATGGTTTGAAAATATTGTATGGGCAAAATGGTCCAAAAGTTGCCAGAATTTTGACTCTGGACTTAACCTTGAATATATCCCTGTGTAGAATGAATCTTGGTATGAAATTTTGACCACACCTAGAGGACATCTATAGGGTTAACTGGGATTTGGAATTTCTGGATTTGGAGGCCTGTGGCCAAAGATATGACGTTGCAAAATTGGAAGAGTTACTGTTCATTTGGTCAGAATTTTGTAACCAACTGAAAAAATCCATAACTTGGTCCATAGGTGGGCTATTGATGTAAAAAAAACAAAATTCCTTGGTTTGCTCTAAGTCTCTACTTGATAATGGAGCGAAGAAAACAGGGGGCTATGTGGGTAGAATGATACAGTTTATTAGTGGAAGTTACAGGTGCACTAGTTGGCCACTAGAACTTAACAAGATTGCCTAATGTGTGGAAGCCAAAACTAAGACTTGTGCTAGTGTTTTCCTTCTTTTCTGCCATGGTGTGCATACAATGTGATATGTGTGTGATGGTTGGACCAATATGCATGTATTTACATAGTGCCCAAGAGGGCCACTTGGGTATGCACACTATGGCCTACAGAACATTACCAATCTTGGGAGTCTAAATGCACAGTTTTGGCACCATAACTGGACTACCCCGGAGTGGGTAACATACCGAGCATGACACCTAGCCGGAGTTCTCAGGTTACTGGGGCAATAGCACTTCGGCTATCAAAGGTGCTAATGAGGTTAATGAAGGAAACATAAGTTTAAAGGCTTAATTGCACATGTATTCGGGTCACGCAAATGAACGCATCTATTGTGGAAGGGCTACATTGTGCCATTTATACTAGTAAACCTAGCTGGGTGGGAATTAGAGCCCATTTTAGCACCATGTGGCACATGCACTAATCTTGCATGGCTCAACTATCTTGGTCGGGTGTTTAAAGGGTCAAAGCTCCTAATTAAAGTCAAAACTAGTGTTCTTGAAGCTTGAAGGTCCTATTCATGGTAGATTACTGATGTTTTGAGCTTGGAATGAAGAATTGAGCTTGTAAAAGTTGAATTCAGCCATAGGCGACCAAGGGGACTTGTGTTGAAAGCTTGGTCTTAAAGTTTGAAGCTTGGCCGAGAGCTAGGGGCAAGGTTTCGGTAAGGAATTCACTATACTCTTCTTGATTTTGATTGAATTCCATGTTCAAGTTTAGCATTAGGCATCTAGGAGATGGCTTTTGAGCTAAATGATATTATATTGCTATAGGGGCTATATTTACCTTCGGGTATTTGTGTAATTTTGTGCTAGCTAGCTATGTAATAACAAGTAGTAGGATTCCTACATGGGTTGGCTAGCCTATGTGTGAATCTGGAGCTCTATGTGAACTAATTAACAAATGGAATTAAGAGTTGAATCAATCTAAGTGTGTACTCGCTAGTGCTCTGTAGGTCGAGACTGTGGCTAGGGTGTAGCGTGCTTGTTGCTTTGCTTTGGTGCCTTGGTTGCGTGTGCTGGTCCATAGTAGTATGCTAGTTATTATATTGCTTTGTAGTTTTTTTGTTTTTATGTCTTATATGCAGGAACATTGAAGGTTAAGCCTTCGTGCTTAACTAAATAGGCTTATAAGCTGTGTGATTCCTTATTGAGTTATTGTATAACTCATGCCCTGTGATTGTTATGTTTTAGGCAATGGTCTTGAAGGGTTGTAGTGCTTGTGGTTACGGGTTGTGTATTCGGAGGTATCAAGGTATAGACACTAACTTGTGGATTGCTCAATAAGTTAATTACAAGTCATTGTGTATGTGCAAGCTCATATGTATTGTGCTGCTTGTAGGCATTGTGAATAGGATTGTGGGACAAGTCTAGGGTAATGGATGTGTGCTCGGTTGCATATGTACTTTGGTTTGCTCTCATGACCATGTGTTTGGTTGTAAGGCTTGTGTTGGAATCCTTGGTTTTGTTTCAAGTGTTTATGATATGCCTTGGATACCATTAAGTATGTAAGCATGTAAAAGGAAACTTTTCAATGTTATGTCTTTTGTGATGTTGGTATGGTTTCCAAGTACTTGTATATATATCATAGGGGGTTATGGTATGGTGTTGCCTAGGAAGTAATGGTTTTGGCATGTAAGATATTTCTTAAGTGTGAATGTTGATGATTATGTATATATGATGTTTTGGGTTTAAGACTAAGTAAGTTTGTGAACCTCCCTTAGTTTTGTATATGCTTATGCAAATGAAAGCATGTGTTTTCAAAACCTATGTGACTGGGTATCTTGGTTGCCATGCATTTATGTATGTATACTTGATTAGCACACGAGCACAAGCACTTGAATTTGTGCATTAGACTCTTGCCTTGGTGTGCGAGTTTGTTTTGGGCACTAGGGCAGGTAGGCTTCTTGGGGCGCTCCCCAATGCCCTAGCTGTGTTTTGCATGTGTCCTGGTGCACTACTGGTGGTGCACTAGCGTTCCCAGTGCGCCATGGTGGGCACCCTTGACTAGTGATAGACACACATGAGAAGCCCCTGGCGCACACACATAGTGCACATAGGTCATGTGTCCATAAGGGTGCCAAGTGCTAGCGACAGACACTAGAGGGGCACAAGAGGGGCAAATGGTACACACATGGATAATAGTGTCCTAGCAGGCACCCTAGAGGGGCACCAGGCACTAGCGATAGGCACGTAGGCACGCCATTGAGGTGTACTTAGTGGACATACCACCCTTGTGCCCAGAGTAGCACTAGTGCTACTCATATGGCCAGTGATAGGAGTGTTTGGGCTAGGGCCTGTGTGGGGCGTGACAAAATGAAAGTGTAAAATAGCCGATACGGGAAAAATAAAAATATAGGCACTCAAACAAAAGAAAAATAAGCACCTTGTCAAAAAGTGATCGAGGCTCAAAATAGAGCAATCACCTCTTAGAAAATGCAATCACATGAAGAAAAGGGACAAAGGGAAATGCAAGAAATTAAAATGACATCATTTTATTCACTATTCAATTAATAGTGAATAACATTTACGTGTTTAGTATGTGTGTGTATGATATTTCTTTTAGTGTCTAACATTAACTTTTAATTCTAATTTAAATTGTATAATAGCCACCTCTTGTAAATTTAAGTTGTTTAATGATAGTTTTATAGTTGGTTAACAATTTAAATTATTAAATGTTTTATCTACGTCAATGTAAAACATTTTTTCCTTGTATCAACTTAGGCAGACAAGTATAATTTTAGAACAAGAGACTATTGTTAGCCTTATACTATTTTGGACTTTTTTTCATAGTTAAAAAATAATTTAAATTATTAGTTTTCCTCTTTTGAATGAAAGAAATTAGACTTACAAAGATGAAAAATTAATAATATAATTTTTCAATTGACAATAAAAAATGACATTGTTTAAATTTACAAGGAAATGATTATTAGATAGTTTAAATTACAATTTCAACAAGTGAGTGGTCAAAATGAAACATTTTTAATAGATTTAAAAAAATAGAACTATCAATCGAATAAAACAATAATGAAAAGTGAAGGCCTATCTATGCAATTTGTCATAAAGTTTTATACACCTCAATTGAGTCAATCCCAACTTAGCCCGAAATCATATCACTAAAAGGAGGCATGTATTCAAAATTATGGAAAAATATTTTGAGTATGAGGAAAATCCTTATAGGCAAAATTTTGAGAGGCTTCCTCTTGCCAATTTGTAGGAACATACTATCCAAATTAAGCTCTATTTTGTACCATATTCTAATACAAAAACAAGTTTGCTCTGCACCTTCCAGTGCTTTCACAACTAGTTTCTAGTCTCTTACCCTTCAGTCTAGCTTATTGTCACAATATTAACTGCTTCAATGCAGTTCCGTATGCTCCACCTTTAGAGTTCCATTCAAATAGCTTGAGTGTACTACTAAATCTTCAACAACTACCATATATAGCCTATTCGCTTGAATTTTACACGATACGGCCTATTGCCCTTAATCAGAAATATCTATAACCCCTTTGCCTTAGTTCAAAATTATATTCTCACTGCTAATTTTCTGAACAACTATAGCATACAGCCTTAGCCCATGGAGCTCAGATCAAATTCAATTATTCACTACCGTGGTATGTGGCTCTCCCATTCCTGAAAGTCCTAGATAAACCTACTCTAATATCACTTTGTGACAACCTAAAACACATAGGGCCTGCTAGTTTTTCCAATTCAACAAAGTAACAAGCTTTATTTTATAAAAGAGTGTTTCAAGCAGTGACTTTGGAAACAGCTTCAATTTGTTAAATTAAAAAATCCTCTAATTGAAGGATTAAACATGCAGTTTGATTTTATAAACTAAATTAGAGTCCAATACAAGTTCCAAACATGTATCTGAAATCGAATATCATGTACATGTAGGGTTTCAAGAGCCAAACAAGCGTAGCGGAATTTAACCAAAACCCTCAAGGATCCAAGTGAAACGGGATAAATTGGGTTTTCAAAAATTTTCATACCTAACTTCGGTTGAGATGTCTCACCCAACTGCAGGGTCGAAGCATAAAACCTGAACAGTTGACTTGTTCAAGCTCTCTGTGGTATTCACACAAGCTTCTCAGGGATCACCACACTTCCACCACGTCCCGGTAGATGCGTTTCTCTTGCGCTCACAGTGCTAGTTTGCGTCCTCCAAGGAATTGCAAGAGAAGAGTGCGGCCGTCTTTTTTGGGAGGTTAGGGCAAGGCTGCAAATTTCTCACTAAAAGTTGTATTTATAGTGAGACTCAACTTCTAGGCCTAATGGGTTTCAAAGCCTTAATCTAATTAGGCTTTAATTTCAAGCTTAATAATGGCTCAACTTTTGGGCTAATTATTAACACGAAATTATCATGAAACCATAACCCAAATTATTAGTCCATGCACTCTAATAATCCAAATAGCTTTATGTGTGCGATCCAATAGGCTCTTACCATGTTGGCAATGATCGTAAATCACATTTATGATCTTAAGCAATGAGTGATGTCTAGCAACACATCATTGCTACCCAAGTGACAAGATTGTCGGTGATTCGACTAAACCTTTATGATCATTACCCATATATGCCATTGTCCCTTTGTCCAAGATATCAAGACTAAGCACGAGACATGGAATGTGTCACTCTCGTATAGCCCAATCTTTGGTTTCTTGATTACCGAGTAGACTAACTTAAACCGATGACATTGATATAGGATATCAACTTATCTGAGCATGGCCATGCATTTTCTAAGTCTTACTTTATCAATGGGCCTGAAGATATCACTCCCGTTACATAGGAGGGACAAATCCCATCTTGATCATACAAATCCATCCACATGATATGTGACATACCCAATGACCTTCTTCAAGTTCACTCAGTTACGAGCAACAAAGAGAAGTATCAAAGGATGTGACTTACATGTAAGGAACCTTGATGATCTTACATCAAAGGACTACATATACCATGATCACTATGAGAATCACTTATGATACTCATATAACAATCCATGTAGCGTTCTCATGGTGGGTCAGTTTAGTAACAAGTTCTCCAACTTGTACCCTATGTCGACTACATATCTCATATTAGTCTCTACATATGCTGGTCGTTATGTATTATTGTAACTCGTTCCACAATAATACTAGACTAGGGACATTTGAGAATATCATTATTCTAGGGTTACAATTATGTTTATTACGTTACGCAGAAATAAAACAACAAACATAATTGCTAGATTAATGCCTTAATAAAATATCATGACTCAATGTGCAAAATACAATCATCTCATGATTGGCTTTTGGGCACAACACTAATAGTACGAAACCTAACTTTTACAAGTTAAATAGGAAAACCAAACTACAGGTCATAATCACCGCTTAACTGAAATAAAACCGAAACTGTTCTAAGTATTAAACAAACTGATTTCTATATTGAATACAAATCATAATGATTTAGGTTCTAAGACTTAGTAGCCTTCTGTCCAAGACTTGACTATCTCTACCAAATACTCAGAAGAGATAAACACCTTCAATCAGGCCAACCATTGCAGCAGTTAACACCAGCTTTAGAAAACAAAAGGAGTAAGTTTCTAATGAAACTCAGTAAAGAACAATTAAATAGCATAAGCCAGAACATAAAACTTCATACTCCAACAACCAAAAAATAAAACAAAGAGTACAAGGTAGTACAACAATAAAACAAAAATAAACAAAACTTGATAGGCAAGTATCAATCATTGGCTAGTTAAAGTGAACTTCAGAGTAGAAAACAAATGCATTAACAATAGTACAAATAGTATGCGATGCATGAATGCATAAGTGCATAATAACAAACTTAGCAGACTAGTCCATTTGGACTCGGCAAGCAAAACATATTACCCAATCTAGAAACTAGACTAGGCAAGAGAGCTCCAAGTCTTAAAGTGGCCATAAATTAATCCCCCATGCTTGCCTTTTTCAGAAGCTAGCTAGCTAGAATACCTGGGATGATCCAATCAATACAGGCACTTAGTGACATGGCCATCCTTAGCCCTGCCAAGGAAGCTTATGAGAACTGGTCTCACGGTGATTGCAATTAGCTAGCTGTATATGTGCGCGAATTAAAAATTTGTGATACTAGTTGATTAATCTAGAATGTGCACGATGCATACTTTTTATGCTTTAACTAGAATAAATGGAAATCATAAACACATCATTAACTTGGCCAAGGTACTTTTCATAGAAAATAAGTTCAAGGAGCCAAAGCATACAAAATCAACATTTGTATGGTTAATGCTATACATAACAACCATGTGAAGGCATTCAACATGAAGTAGACAAATGCCTTCACCCAAGAGCAACCCTAGAGTCTAAGACTCCAAATATAGACATAGCAGGCAACTAGGTGTACAACATATACAAGCCTTAACTGAGATCTCCACTAACTCCCACCTTAGAAATGAATGTCAGTGGTGGATCATAAAAGCCTGTCCACATGCTGCTAGGCTGTATGGCCAAGAAAAACAATATAGTTAGCGCTATCACTTAACCAACAAGTAACCCAAGTAGATTAGAATCACAAAGATTCTCAAGCGAAGTACCTGCAACAACAAACTACCGCGACAACCTTTAATGGTTACTCAACCTAACAACATCAGGCTCTGCACAACATAACTAAGGAGTGGGAATTCAGAATTCTCACAAAGCGTTTTCACTTCACCTGCAAGAAAAGTTACTAAGGACAACACATATGTGAACATATGTAATATGCTTCAAGCTCATACAACCTGAGGTTAGACTTATGTGCATATGTATCAGTCCCTTAGGACTTCTTTTCAACCTAGTCCTTGAACTACAAGGTAGAGCCTTGCTTACTAGCAAGCATAGCTTACTAGCCTAACCAGTGACGATTCACTAGTTGAAACTCCCTTATGTTTTACAGGGGCACTATGATGGGACTACTATCGACTAGGACATAAAGACCCACTAGGCGCACTAAGGTTTCACATGACAACTTCATGCCCAATGACATAGCTAGGTCACCGATGGTACTAAACCTTTCACCCAAGCTAGAGATACCTAGTTGTGGTCCTTTGTTAAGTAGTTTTCTTGCTTATAGTGAAAGTAACCATAAAACCCCAAGAAAACTCCTAGGTCTTGGAGGAGTTTTGGAAGCCTTAGAGTACCCTTAGAATACTTAGACCCCTAGGTACCCTAAGCACCCCCTCAGGCCTCCCTTCGAGCCCTTAAGCAAAATTAGAAAATTTCAGCCAACATAACTGTGGTGACTATATAACCTCCTAAAACATTTTCATGGTGATGGCGACGTGTCACTGGTATTGGTGATGCATTGCCAATACTTACGAGGCCTAGAAATTTCCAGTTTTGCTTCTACATCCTTTGAAGACTTACCAAACATGTTAAACATGCTTGGCTAGCCTTCAAACTTCACATACTTGTAAAACATGTTACAAAGACAACAACCAACAATCACAAGAATTCATATGATGCATTGTAACATCATTCCAAGCTCCACAAAACTAGTAGTCCACCGTGAACAACTTTGCCCACTGACTAATGCTATTGCGAAAAATACTTGATTTCATCAAGCAAACACACTGCAATAGGATTAATCAAGCTTGAAAACATAACTCCCTTACCTTAACTTCAACTCACAAGAAAGAATCAACCAATTCTTCCACAAAAACCAAGTTCCACCAAGTTCTTCCTAGTTCCATGCAACCACAGGCATAAAACACCAAATTACTAACTTCTAACTAAAACCCAAGCTTTTAATCATCTAACAAACAAGAATTCACCATTGAATCACAAGTTACCTCACATAAAAAAAAAAAGGATTGCTGTAAATATGGTTCCAAGCTCCAAAAACTTCCACTTGGAACAAGCTTCCTACTCTATGTATACCCTTGGTAGCTTCAAATTTCACCAAAAATTCTTGGTTTTGAGCTTGATTACATGAAGAAATGGTAGGGTGGAGGATGAACTTGGGTTTGAGGCAAAAATGGAAGCCTCTGCTACTTGACCAAGCTTTTATAAGCTTTAAAACCAACAACCCACCAAAGTTCACAAAAAGTTATAAATATGTCCCCTTTTTTTTTAGTAACTAGTCAATCTTGGCCAAATCTTGTTGATTTAAGTTAAGTTTGGGTCTAAAGAAAAAGTTAGGTTTTTAAGATTCATTTTTAACCCTTGGGATTCAACTCGACTCTTCATGATGCAAAATTATCATTTTGGCCTCAAACCTTATTTGGTGCTTTAACCTTCTCGGAACTTAGTGAACTTTGCTAAACTTACCTATTCTTGCTATGTGAATTTGAAATAAGGTTCCAAGCTAGGTTTCAAACACTTTACCTTCCTCAAATGAGCCTCCAGCTAGGAGAGTCATAACATTCTCCCCTCATTCTGAAATTTGGTCCAAAAAAATCCACCATAATTGAGGAAAAATACTAGTATACCTTTTCAGCATATCCTGCTCCATCTCCCAAGTAGCTTCCTCCACACTATGGTTCAACCAAAGGATCTTAACCATCAAAATCCATTTGGTCCAGAGTTTCTTAACTTGCCTGTTAAGAATCTGAATGGGCTTCTCTTCATAGGTTAAGTCTTCTTGGATCTATACCGCTGAAAGGTTGACTACTTGCCCCCGATCCATTGTGCATTTTCTTAGAAGACTAAAGTGAAACATGTTATGCACCTAGGGCAAGTTGGGCAGTAATGCCAACTGATATGCAACTTTCCCTATTCTTTCCAAAACTTCATAAGGTTCGATGTACCTAGGGGCTAACTTACCCCTTTGCCCAAACCGGGTAATTTGTTTCATGGGAGATACTTTGAGAAGTACCTTGTCTCTGACCTTAAAACTCAATTCTTGCCTCCTCAAATTTGCATATTTAGTCCATTAGTCGTTGGCCATTTCTAGATTAACTTAATCTTAGCTATGGTGTCAGCTATAATCTTAGGACCAACGGTTACCCTATCTGAAAGGTCTACCCAATAATGGGGCATTATGCATTGCGTACTATACAAAGCCTCATATGATGCCATATCTATAATAGGTTGATGACTATTATTATAAGCAAATTCAATGAGTGGCAAATCCTAATCCCAATCTCCTAAAAAATCAACAGTACACATGTGCAACATATTTTCCAAAGTCTAAATCACTCTCTTAGATTGTCCATTAGTCTGAGGATGAAAGGCAGTAATGAGACTAACCTTACTCCCCAATGCTTCTTTGAAAGCATTCCAAAATTATGAAAAAATTGGATGATCGCTATCAAATATGATCTGATCCAATATGCCATGCAAACTCATAATCTCCTTAACATACAACTGAGCCAACTTCTCCAAAGTATAAGTGATTTTTATGGGTATGAAGTGTGCCAATTTAGTCAACCTATCAACCACTACCCATATAGAATCATGCTGACTCCGAGTGTTCGATAACCCTACTAGGAAATCCACGGTAATGGACCCCCACTTTTTCTCCGGAATAGGTAAACTCTGAAGTATGCCTGTCGATTCTGATGTTCAGCTTTAACCATTTGGAAAGTCAAACACTTTGCCACATGTCTTGCTACATCGCTTTTAAGTCCCGGCCACAAAAAATGTGTCTTCAAATCATGATAAATTTTACTAACACCAGGATGAACACTTAACTTACTACTATGTGCATCTTGTAGGACTTGCTGCCTAACTCCTTCCATATTCGGCACATAGAACCGATCTCCATGATGTAGTATTCCATCCTTACACCAGAATTCCTTCTTCACAATACCAGGCTTTTCTTCTCCAGAAATTTTCTTTAACAACGGATCTTTGCTCTAAGCATTCCTGACCTCAACCAACCAAGCTGACTGTATCTCGAAAGTGTATACTAGGGGCTTTTCTTGGTTTTCTGAAAACTCATGTAAAGCTGAGAAACAATCTCCCAACATTCCTTCTGAGAAATTTGTAGCCTGATCCTTAAATAGGACCACTCTTGTGTACTTCTAGCTCAGTGCATCAGCTACCATATTTTCTTTGCCTGCACAATACTCAATCGAGCAATCATAATCTTTTATGCACTCGATCCACCTTTGTTGCCTCATATTTAGCTCATTTTGTGTGAACAGATACTTTAAACTCTTATGATCCATGAAAATCTTGAATGACCTCCCCAACAAATAATGCTTCTAGAGCTTAAGAGTGAAGACTACCGCTACTAGCTCAAGGTCATGAACTAGAGAGTTCAACTCATTAGGCCTCAACTACCTTATGCCATAGGCGATCACTTGACTTTCTTGCATCAATATACACCCCAAACTAGAACCTGATGCATTTGTGTACACTGTAAATGCTTTGTCTGGATTTGGCAAAATGAGTAATGGTGCACCTGTCAACCTTTTCATTAATTCCAACTAGGCCTCCTTATACTTCGGTGTCCAAACAAACTACTGAGCTTTCTTGGTCAAGGCCATCAACAAGTAGCTATTATAGAGAATTTCTCTATGAACCTCTTATAGTAGCTTGCGAAGCCTAAAAAAATCCTAACCTTTATAACTGTAGTCAGTCTTTTCCACTTAACCACTACTTAAACCTTTTTAGCATCAACTGATAAGCCTTGAGCACTGACAATATGTCCTAGAAATTGTATCCTCTCGGACCAAAACTCACACTTAGACAGCTTTGCATAATACTGATGATCCTTTGACACTTGTAAAACTGTTCTAAAGTGCTCTCCATGCTCATGCATAGACTGTGAGTATACCAAAATGTCATCAATGAAAACTTAAACAAACTGATCCAAGAACGGCTTGAAGATCCCATTCATGGCTTCCATGAACACTTTCGGGGCATTAGTCACACCGAACAGCATAACTCTATACTCATAGTGCCTATATCATGTCCTGAAGGCAGTTTTTGGGATATCTTCCTCCTTAACTCTAATCTGGAAGTATCTAGACCAAAGGTTAATCCTAGAAAACACCTTTACTCTTCTGAGCCTATCAAACAAGTCATCAATCCTAAGAAGTAGATACTTGTTCTTGACTGTTACTGCATTCCACTTTCTGTAGTTGATGAATAGTCTCAAAGTTCCATCCTCTTCTTCACAAATAACACCGAGATTCCCCACGGTGATATACTAGGCCTTATAAAGCCTTTCTCTAGCAGTTGGAAGAACTACTTCTTTAACTCGTCTATCTCTGGAGCTAACATTCGGTAAGGTAGTATTGAAATAGGTTCTACTCCAGGCTGAAGATGGATAGAGAACTCTGTTTCCCTCTTGAGTGGTAACCCAGGCAGCTCCAATGGAAACACCTCAGGAAACTGATTGGTTATAGGGATTTCCTTAAGTTCTTCCTCTATGGCCACTCTATTCAAAGAACAATACTCCTCCTCCTTGACTATGGGGATGGTATCCATAAGTCTAAGGTGCAAACTCTTTGCACTGGATGCTAACCCCCTTGTAGAAGTCACTCTAGCTCCCTGAGCATTAGTAATTTTGACTAAGTGACTAGCACAATCAATTTGCACCTTATGCTTGCTTAGTCAATCCATTCCTAACACTTGGTCATAACACCTTAAGTGTATCACCCACAATTCACAAGAGAAATTATGGTCGCTTAATTGCAAGGGATACCTAGTAACCAACTCATTGGTCATAATAAAACTCCTTTTCACAGTCATGATAACTCTTAACTCATCTGAGATTTTTCACTGTAACTTAAGCTTATTTGCCAAGGCAGATGATATCATAGAAAGAGTAGCTCCAGTATAAAAAAGTACTATAACACTACCATTCTGTAAAATAAAGTTTCCTCAAATGGTGGTTGGCTCTTTGGTTACTTGACTAGCAAGGGCAATGACCCTCGGCTCAATTGCTACTGCGGCCACACTAGGTCGATTGCCTATGGCAAGGGGTGCAGGGGGTGGATTTCAAGGTGGACTCGGCAAGGGTCAAGCTTGTGAGCATTCCATCGCCTAATGACCTATTCGACGACAAATGTTATAAACGTCGGTTCCCAAGGTATGGCTTTGTGCCATGAAACTGCCTACGCTTAAGGCACAAACCCATTTTCCTTCTCTTGAAGGGACCTTCACTCTTGGTAATCCTTCCTACCATTGGCCGCTTTCTGGCATTTTACCTAGGTTAGATTGTCCAACCTCCACCTTCCGGCTTGGTGTTCTTGAGTCCTTAATCTCTCTTTCTAAGGCCAACACCTTTTGGACACTTGGTGATAGCCTCGAATGTCCATTGTCACCATATACCTTCAATGAACAGGCTTAAGGCCTTGGAAGAACTTCTTGGCTATCAACTCATCATTTCCGGCCATATATGAAGCATACCATATGAGCGAATTGTAGCGTTGCTCATACTCCCTCACTGACATTTCTCCTTGGACAAGGTTCTCAAACTAGATCCTTCTCTGATCCTGTACAACTTCACTAATATATTCTTGTTGGAACTTCTTCTCGAAGTCTGACCACTTGAGCACCTTTTTCTTATGCCCTAGTCGAGTGCCATTGTTCTCCCTCAACATCTGCATAACATCATCCGACCAAAAACTAGCCTTTCCTCTAAAAAAGAAAGGTACTAAAGCCATCCTCTACCCTGGTTCATAGCCTCCATATGTAAACAACCGATTCATCCTAGATAAGCAATCCTCTGCTCGATCGAGGTTGCCTAATCCATCAAAATTTGATGGGTCACCTGTCTTGAACTTCTCAAGTAACCTCATCTGGTGCAGGGTTTCTCCTTTCTTTGGAGCCTCGATAACCTCCTGTTCCTCTTCATGCTCATAACCATGATCTTGCCTCTCATAAGCCTTAGGCACTTGCCAATGCTCGGCATGCCTTTCCTGACCATGGAATGGTTCATTCCCTTAGTCATTTTCTTCTTGGACAACTTATCTATCCTTATGGTCTTAGAGCAACTTATTCATGATGGTAGTCATACCCTGTGCCACTTGCGTCATGGCCTATGTCAACCGCTGAAGCACCTTGGATATCTCATCTAGCCTTGCCACAACTGAGTCATTAGAACCTTAACTAGGTTCCCTAGCTCCTTTCGAAGCTCTTGACCTAATGTCAACCATAACAACCTGCAACCAAAGCCAGATGACATTCCCTAGAAGTTGGTCCCCTAGCACATGGACTTTAAACTAGATCTTAGTCTTAGCCTTCAATATTTATAAATTGAGTTGAGCTCTAATACTAAAAACTGACATGGCCATTCTTGGCCATGCCTAGGAAGCCTATGAGAACTGGCTTCATAGTGGTTACAATTGGCTAGCTGTATATGTGTGCGAATTAAACTTTGTGGTACTAGTTGATTAACCAAGAATATGCAAGATGCATGCTCTTTATGCTTTGACTAGAATAAATGGAAATCATAAAAACATCATTCACTTTGCCAAGGTACTTTTCATAGAAAATAAGTTCAAGTGGCCAAAGCATACAAAATCAATATTTGTCTGGCTAATACTATACATAACAACTATGTGAAGGCATTGAACATGAAGTAGAATAATGCCCTCACCTATGAGCAACCCTGGAATCTAAGACTCCAATATAGACATGGGAGGCAACTAGGCATACAACATATACAAGCCTCAACTGATATCTCCTCCACTAACTCCTACCTTAGAAATGAATCCCAGTGGGAAGTCACAAAAGCCTATCCAAGTGTTGCTAGGCTCTATGGCCAAGAAAAATACTATAGTTGGCACTGTTACTTAACCAACAAGTAACCCAAGTAGACTCGAATCACAAAGATTCTCAAGTGAAGTACCTGTAACAACAAACTATCATGACAGCCCCTAACAGCTATCCGACCCAACAATATCAAAATCTGAACAACATAACTAGGGAGTGAGAATTCAGAATTCTCAGTAAGGGTCTTCGCTTTACCTGCAAGAAAAGTTACTAAGGACAACACATATGTGAACATATGTAATCTTCTACAAGCTCATACAGCCTGAGGCTAGACTTATGCGCATATGTGTCAGTCCCTTGGGACTTTTCCTCAACCTAGTCCTTGAATTATAAGGGAGAGCCTTGCCTACTAGCAAGCATAGCTTACTAGCCTAACCAGTGATGATTCACTAGTTAAAACTCCCTTATGTTGTAAAGGGGCACTATGGTAGGACTACTGTCGACTAGGCCATAAAGACCCACTAGGTGCACTAAGGTTTAACATCACAACCGTATGCCCATCGGCAAGGCTAGGTCACTGATGGTAATAAACCTTTCACCCAAGGTAGAGATACCTCGTTGTGGTCCTTTGTTAACTAGTTTCCTTGCTTATGGTGAAAGTTACAATAAAAAACCTGGAAAAATCCTGGGTCTCAGAGGAGTTTTGGAAGCCTTAGAGTACCCCCAGAATACTTAGAACCCTAGGTACCTTAAGCACCCCCTTGGGTTTCTCTTCAAGCCCCCAAGCAAAATTGGAAAATTTCAGCCAACATAACTGTGGCAATGTGTTGCCACTAGCTGGCAACATGTTGTCGCAGTACATAAGCCCCTGGAACATTTTCAGGGTGTTGGTGATGCATTGCTGATGTTGCCAATGCGTCGGCAATACCTGCGATGCTAAAAAATTTCCAGTTTTGCTGCTACATCCTTTGAAGACTTACCAAACATGTTAAACATGCTTGGATGGCCTTCAAACTTCACATACTTGTAAAAAATGTTACAAAGACCACAACCAATAATCACAGGCATTCCTATGATGCATTGTAACATCATTCCAAGCTCCATAAAACTAGTAGTGCACCATCAACAACTTCACTCACTAACTAATGCTATTGTCAAAACTACTTGATTTCATTAAGCAAACACACTCAGCATTAATCAAGCTTGAAAACATAACTCCCTTACCTAAACTTCAACTCACAGGAAAAAATCAACCAAGTCTTCCACAAAAACCAAGTTCCATAAAGTTCTTCCTAGTTCCAAGCAACCAAAGGCACAAAACACGAAATTACAAACTTCTAACTAAAATCCAAGCTTCCAATCATCTAATAAACATGAATTCACCATTGAATCACAAGTTACCTCGCATCAAAAATAGGGGATGGCTGGAAACATGGTTCCAAGCTTCAAAAACTTGAAATTCCACTTGGAACAAGCTTTATAATGCATGTATACCCTTCGTAGCTTCAGATTTCACCAAAAACTCATGGTTTTGACCTTGATTTCATGAAGAAATGGTAAGGTTGAGGATGAACTCGGGTTTGAGGAAAAAATGGAAGTGTCCTCCACTTTACCAAGCTTTTATAAGCTTTAAAACCAACAAGCCACCAAAGTTTATAAAAATTTACAAACAAGTCCCTTTATTTCATTAGTAACTAGTCAATTTTGGTCAAATCTTGTTTATTTAACTTAAGTTTGGGTCTAAAGAAAAGTTTAGGTTTTTAAAACTCATATTTAACCCTCAGGATTTAGCTTGACTCTTCAAAATGTAAAATTACCATTTTATGAAACCCTATTTGGTGTTTTAACCTTCTTGGAAGTTAGTGAACTTTACTAGACTTACCTATGCTTGCTATGTGAACTAGAAATAAGGTTCCAAACTATGTTTCAAACACTTTACCTTCCTTGAATAAGCCTCCAGCTAGGAGAGTCATAAGACTTAGGCCATAAATCTATATATCCTTCTCCTAACAAAAGGAAATCAAGATCATTCAATGTTTTCCCATTGTCCCTTGATTCCTAGTAAATTTGAAATCTATCCGATAGATGTGTATCATGTTGGTTAGTTTTGTACATAGAAAGCCAGAAAAAAATTGAAAAAAGGTTGCATTTGAACGCTTACCTTCCACTTACCTGAGCACAATCAAAACTTGGAATCACTACTACATCACAAATTCTTCTACCTCAAGAATTTCAGAAGAGAGACACATTCCTTACCTCAACATGTACTTAAGCCAACTCTTTATTGTATAGTTCTCTAAAACCTAACCATTTTGCTAGAAGTCCCACATTACAACCTTGGTCATCAAGTAACCACTCTATGCATGTAGCGAAACCTTCTACCACCAAGTTCTTAGTCAGCCACCCTTTTAGCCTCACTGTATTAATTTTGTAACTAGAAATAATTTCATAGAAAAGCATTAGCATGCTTGATAATCAATAAATCAACCAATACAACAAACCTGAAACAAGCATTGTTTGAAATCAAAGATCACACTGCCACTTTCCTTGGCTCTGTATTTTGCTCCTTCAGTTTAGTTTTTAACAATTATACTTCCAAAAAATCTAGTCTTCAAAATTCACTTTAGTTAACAGCCAAAATTAACCTTGCACGAGAAAATGTCACGAGCATTCCAAACCATCCTGATAGGGAATGTGGTCAGGTAAGATGGACCCAAGCGCTCTGTGAATAGCAAATCAGAATCCTACGTCCAAAGACAGTGTCATACCCTTGGGATGTGCTCCTGAGAGAAACCCTTAGATACTTAAGTTAGTTTTTCAGCAAAAACTAGATGAGAAAAGGAGACGAGAGCCAGATCCCTCACATTGTGATTGATGAGGGGTTTATATAGTTGAGGTAAGCTCCTGGTAATTCATTCTAGGGATAAGATCTTATAGTTTATCCGTATTTGCAAGATGTAGTTTTCTTTTGAGAGAGGTTTCCTTTTAGGGCCTTTCTGGGCATCCAAGCACTGCCAGGCATGGCCCATCCTCTAGTCATCAGTATCTGGGCCCTTGGACCCATTTGCTACCAATGCATCCCCGCTCTAGGAGGGAATGTGGGCTGAGGGTACCATATTCCCTGGTGTGCCTAGGCAACTGCGTTTTGAGGGTAGGGGTAGGATCCCCCACTTTTTTTCCATTAGCTTCATGGGGAAGTTAGGTGGATGTCACCATTTTAGGTTATCCTATCCACCCCTCCTATGCAGTTGTGATGTGTGTGATGCCCAGCAGCATCCTTGTTGTATGACATGTTGGCCTGAAGGGGAGACTTTCGATGAGAAGATATCTGCAAGACTTTGAAGAACGTGGGTTAGGAGTTCCCCGGAGTGTGTTTCCTGGGGAGGAGCCTCCGATTCCCAAGTCAGTATATGGGAGAGTAGTGGTTAAGAGTAGAAAGTAGGAAAGAGAGAGTCCCGTTGTTCTTACCCAGGACCCTCATAAGTATTTATATGAGGGTGGAGGGAGAGGCCGTTTTACACAGCTTATCCAGATCATGACACGTGTTCGGCTAGATTTGGTCCGTACTTTCAAAGGCAAATATCTCCAGTTGGGCGTAGGTCATTTTGGCCAAAAGGTAGGGGCGTGTGCGAGGTCTCTTTGTCAGAAGCTCTTTAACAATTTTTGTCATTTCTCCGTAAGACCCCTTAGGAGATGTGAAACCCCTTCGGGCAGAGATTTATCCCCGAGAGCTACTGGGGAAGGCCTTTCAGAAGAGTGGACCATCTTTAGGAGACTTTTTCCTTTGTCGAGGATGGTGGATCTATTTTTCCGAGGTTAGTAGCTTAAAAAATCTGAGGGTGGCGAGGAACCTTTTACCCGAAGTTGGCCACATAGTTTTCTGAGGGTGATGTAGAGAATAATCCAGGGTTGGTGCTATGACTCCCCGAGGGTGGCGTCAAGTTGGCCACTTAGGAGGTCTCATAGGCGATAGCCCTTCAGCTATCACATGCCCCCCTTGGATAAGATGAAGTTTCATCTTCGGCGCTAATCACTCGGGAGCATGTTATGGAAATCTTGCTTTTTGGGTAGCTAAAGCTATCCTTGGTGGAAGAACTTACTTCCGTGAGCTCCTCAAGCCGAGACACCTTCTTTTGCTGAAGTTGTATTTTCGGCATTCCCTGGGGTCCTTTGTTTGTGTTCCATTCTCTGGATTTGGGATGCTTGATTAGAACAATGCTCTGGATTAACTCCTTTCCTTCGGTGAAGTCACACCTTCAGATTCGTGAGGAATGGGGTTATATCCTTTAGCCAAACATTCAGGTCTGGCAAGGCTATACCCTCGGAGCTGAGGGGACATCTACACTTAGGATTTTTTATCCCTGCCTCCTGCTTAGTGATGCCGGGCTTCCGGAGGTGTAGAGCCAGCATCTGATGCGATCCAGTTAGGCGGAGCTAGCATCTCCACTGTGTGTAGCGGTGTGGGCAGCAGGGAGTCCTGGAGGTGCAAGAAGGTACCCTGAGAGGGTCACCTTAAGTGGTGGCCGGCAGCTTCTTGGTACTGTGGTTGGTGAGGACGGGAAAGACTCCCGTCACGGGAGAGAGCCCAGAGCGGAGATCCTTCAGGGAGACCTAGCTGAAACACTCAGAAAATAGCGGTTAGGAGGCCCCAGGGGTGGTTTTCCGGGGGGGAACCTTTGACGCCCAAGTCAGTGCTCCGAGAGTGAGAGATACTCAGTAATAAGCACAAGGGACTCTTGCCTGGCGTGTCTTTCTGAGGGCTGAAGGGAGAGTATTCAGGCGGAGAGAGGAGAGCGTCCTCTTGTCCTTTTGGTCCTCCCGGCCGGAGAACCCCCTGCCTATGACCATTTACCTGGTCTATAAGGGAGGAGGTGATCCCTTCAGATTGTGACACGTGTATGGACGGATGGTGTTCATATTTTTGGGCGTGGAGGCCCCTAGCCATCTATAGGCTCCTCGGGCCACGAGCCGTAGTAGGTGTAGCCCTGTGTGACAGGACGCATGCTGCGATGGCGTGTTAAAGTGTGTCTGGGGGTGGTGTGTTGGAGACGTATATGAGCGGAGTGTCAGAGACTCCTTGATGACTCTTGCCGTACAACCGAGGTCCCTTTGGTTGATGTCTCACTTCGGGGTGATGGGTTATTTCCCGGAGTTCGGCTGGAACTTCGGTGCCTACGCCTTCGGTGGGCTTTCTCCCGCAGGGGGTGGTTGATCTTTCTCCCCCGAAGCTGGTTCGATCACCCTCCCGAAGGAGGCACTACGCTGGCTTCCGAAGTCGGTATTTGGTGATGTACCGAGGTCGTGCGCCTCAGGTGTGATGCCTTCCTTAACTCCGGAGTCCTTTCCGAGGTCGTATGCCTCAGGTGTCTGGCGCCCTCTTTCCCATGATCGGCAGGTGGTCAAGGCGATAGCACTTTGGCTATCACTTAGCGAACTGTCCTATCTCATGGCTGAGTAGTCACATCACTTTGGTTTAGGCAACATAGGCCTACTAGTGTCAGAAGGCGTGCCCTTGGTTTTGCTTTGATTGACACATGTCTTTAATTGATTGGTGATCTGTTGTGTTTGTTACGTCGGTTATGTCCCTTCATTTGCGAAGGGCCATTATGGCGATGCTTCGCTTGCCTTCTTCGGTCTATATAAAGCCTTTTCCTTCAAAGTTTGCTCATTGCTCATCTGCTTCCCTCACTCTTGCTTTCTCTCTTCTTCTTACTCTCCGTGCTTTCCTTGCGGTGGCATTTGTAGTGGAGCAATTTTTGGCAAGTTCTGCGGTGGTTCCTAAAGTTCCATCTGTTTACTGAAGAGGTGGGTTTATTTCTGAAGTTGTTCTTCTTCTTCCCATTTTTTTTCTTTTTCCTCCATCTATCCAAGGTTAGTGTCTTAGTCACCGAAGATGTCGTCCGAACAAGCCACGGTTAGAGCTTTTCCTGAGAGTTGGCTTTCTCTCAACTCCCATTTGAGTTGCGCGACTTCGGAGAAGTTGGTGAAGTGGAGGCTCAAGTTTTTTCTTCCTTCTTACTAAAAAATTAGGCTACCTGGTCATAATGAATCAAGCTACCTTCCTCGTCTGAAGGAGATTACCATCTTCAGAGCTCAGTTGAAGGCGAGTCTTCGCTATCGACAACCAAAAGTGGTTTAAGACTTCTACCAATTCCACGGCATAGCCGTCAATCAGATGCCTCCAAACTCCTATGCCTACTTCAATGCCTTCCTGTGCATGTGTGGAGTTTTCAAAATTGTCCAACGTTTTGTCTTCTTTCTCCTATAGTACAAACTTCACCCTATCTCGAATGGGGGATTCTACTTCTTACTCCCTCGAGGATCCAGGAGCAAAAATTTACTTTCACCTTAAGCACTAAAGACAGCTGGCAAGGGTGGCAGAAGAAGTACTTCTTCATGAAGATTGATGAGAAATGGGTAGATCTTCCCGCTCAATAGGCTTCGGGTACCTTGGCCACCGATGTAGTAGAACTGAGGAAGCTATTAACTTTAGAACTGGGGTCTCAGTTTGAGGAGTTTGATAGTCGTATCCGGCTTGCCACAGTCTGGGATGCTGAGGTACCTCTGCACTCTCTCTACCCTTTCCCCATTAGATGGAGCTTTAGGATTGAGGAGGTTCTTCGAGAGCTTGGGGTACTCAAAGAACATGTCACCAATGAAGATATGCCGAAGCCCTTGGTGGATGGGAAGAAAGCATGGCTTATTCGATTCCTTTGGGGTGAACTCTCCTATCTCAGCCTCGTAAAAAGTAAGTTGTTCCTTAAAGCTTGGACTTAGAATTTTTTATACTTACACTGATATCTTTACTTTTTTAAAGATGGGCGATAAGTCTATAGCTTTTTACAAGAGCCTGCTCTTTGGCCAAGCCGAGAAAGGTGAACAGCAGAAGAAGAAGGCACCCAAGAGCAAGAAGGTGTTAGTGTTGTGCCCAAAAGCCAATCATGAGATGATTGTATTTTTGTACATTGAGTCATGATATTTTATTAAGGCATTAATCCAGCAATTATGTTTGTTGTTTTGTTTCTGCGTAACTTAACAAACATAATTGTAACCCTAGAATAATGATATTCTTAAACGTCCCTAGTCTAGTATTATTGTGGAGCGGGTTGCAATAATACATAACGACTAGCATATGTGGAGACTAATATGAGATATGTAGTCTACATATGGGTACAAGTTGGAGAACTTGTGTACTGGACCGACCCACCATGAGAACACTACATGGATCGTTATATGAGTGTCATAAGTGATTCTCATAGTGATCATGGTATATGTAGTCCTTTGACCTAAGATCATCAAGGTTCCCTACATGTGAGTCACATACTTTGATACTTTCCTTTGTTGCTCGTAACTGAGTGAACTTGAAGGGGGTCATTGGGTATGTCACATATCATGCAGAGGGATTTGTGTGACCAAGATGGGATTTGTCCCTCCTATGTAACGGGAGTGATATCTTTGGGCCCCTTGATAGAGTAAGACTTAGAAAAATGCATGGCCATGCTCAGATGAGTTGATATACGATATCAATGTCATCAGTTTAAGTTGGTCTACTCGGTAATCAAGAAACCAAAGATTGGGCTATATGAGAGTAACACATTCCATGTCTCGTGCTTAGTCTTGATATCTTGGACAAAGGGACAATTTCATATATCGGTGATGATCATAAAGGTTTAGTCGAATCATCGACAATCTTGTCACTTGGGTAGCAATGATGTGTTGTTAGACACCGCTCATTGCTTATGATCATAAATGTGATTTATGATCATTGCCAACATGGTAAGAGCCTATTGGGTCGCACACATAGAGCTATTTGGATCATTAGAGTGCATGGGCTAAGGCTAATAATTTGGGTTTTGGTTTCACAATAATTTCGTATTAATAATGGGCCCAATAGTTGGGCCATTATTAAGCCCGAAATTAAAGCCTAATTGGATTAGGGCTTTGAAACCTATTAGGCCTGGAAGTTGAGTCTCACTATAAATACAACTTCTAGTGAGAAATTTGTAGGTCTCCTTGCCCTAGCCTCCCAAAAGGACAGCCGCACTCTTCTCTTGTAATTCCTTGGAGGACGCAAGCTAGCACTGCGAGCGCAAGAGAAACGCGTCACCGGGATGTGGTGGAAGTGTGGTGATCCCGAGAGGCTCGTGTGGATACCATAAAGAGCTTGAACACGTCAACTGTTCAAGTTTTGTGATTCGACTCTACAGTTGAGTGAGAGATCTCAACCGAAAATTAAGTATGAAAATTTTTGAACACCCGGTTTACCTCGTTTCACTTGGATCCTGGAGGGTTTCGGTTAAATTTCGCTGCACTGTTTGGCTCCCGAAACCCAACAGAAGGTGCCAGCTAGACCATCTTCGGCCCGAAGTTGAAGAAGACAAAGAAAGACTCCCTTCCCCCTCCGCCTGAAGATCAAGCTAAGGCTCTAGACCAGATGACCATGCATGTTAACCCGTCCTCGGAGCCAGCCATCTACTAAACCCCTCTAAGTCCTAATGCTATTGTCGAGACATTTGGGACTTCATTGGGGGAGATTTTAGTCGAAGAGGCCCAAGAGAAACGAAGAAGGAAGGGTAAGGATATTCTTACTAAAGTGCTGAATGTCAGCGAGTCTGATGGAGAGGGCGCTGAACTTCCACTAGTTTTGTCTCTTAGCCATTCATCTATAAGTTTGGGATTTTTCGGTATTTTAGACCTTGTAGATGAATGGCTAAGAGATAATGTAATAACAAAACTTTGGCATGACTTTGTAGAGGATAGAGCCTGATCGGTGTGGATGATAGACCACCTTCAGTGAAGGACCATTCGGGATTCCAAGATCCCAAAGGACAAGGTCCCGAGGGACCCATTCTGGGCCTTTACCAAGGACATGGACCTGCTCTTCGAAGACTGCTAGAAGATGGTCCCTCAGATGGTGAGGGGCATTATAACCAACACCACCTTCTAAACTTTAACCGAGGAGTGCCCTAACGAGGAGGTCGTCACCTCTCGGATGACTGAGCACGCTGCCCAGGTAAACCTTAGCCCTTAGGACTTAGGAAAATTTTGAGTCTCTATTGCTTGTGACCCATATTCGGACTCCTCTTTTTTTAAGCTGTTGGCGTACGGAGGATACTTTCTGGCCTGGGCAGCCAAACAGTCTTCGATCTGAAGTCAATCAAAGGAGAACTTGGCCAAGGCCAAGGAACTGTTTGTGAGCTCGGTTGTTAAATATGGTGAGCTCAACAAAATCGCCAAAGAGCACTTGGCCAATCTTTGGAAAAAAGTGTTGAAGAGCCAGAAAGAGCTAGTCGAGGAGTTCACCTCCAAAATTTCTGACCTCGGCACGAAGGTCGTGAAGCTGTCTTCGAAGGGTAAGACCTTTCGGAAGGAAAAAGAAGACGTTGTTGCCGATCTCACGATGGCATTGGGGATCAATGCCAAATTTCTCGCCGAGATTGAGTAGCTGAAGAAGGAAAAAAAGAAGAAAAAGAAGGCTAAGAAGGAAGTTGAAGCCTTGAAGAAGGAGCTGGAGGACTTGAAGGCTGAAAAGGCTAAGTCAAATGAGGCAACCAAGTCCTCATTTCAAGATGGCTTCTACCTCGCCCATCATCAAGTCTTCTCTCGATATCCTGACCTAGACCTCTCATTCCTGCGAGTGCTTAATATCCTTGAAGGACCATCTTCGGCGTGGTCGAGGATTGAGTTTCTCAACCTTCCTGTGCTTCCCCCTTCGGTTGTTGGTGTTGCCGAAGATGAAGATGCCGATGTCGAGGGTGTTGATGCTGAGGATGCTGATATTGAAGAGCTCGAAGATGGGCAGGACAACCAATAGGCCTCTTTTTTTTTTTTGTATTCTGTGCTTCATTCTTCAAAGAAACTTTTCTTCTTTCTCAAAATTTTAGCCAAGTCCACAATGGGTATGACTTTTGGTATTATTTCAACCTTTTGGCATTCAACCATCTTCAACTAATTCACCATATTTGGTAGTATAAGGCTTGCCATCTTCGGTCACGTACTATCCTTAACAAATTCCACCAAGGATTCTCATCCTTAGTCTTTTCTAAAGGTAACGCCCAATTATCTTCAGTAAGTTATGGATATAAGTCTAAGTGTTTTAGGAACAAAATCGACCGTACTCGGTTAACCATATTTGGAATGAACCACATTCGGTTAACCATATTCAAAAAAATTTGGCCAAAAACACTTGAGTACTTTCGGGATCAACCATATTCAGTCAATCTCCTTCGGCCAGTGTCTTATACAATGTTATTCAAGTGCCTTTGGAAGCAACCATGTTTAGTTAACCTCCTTTGGTAAAATTTGGACAATATTGCTTATGCACCTTCGAAAACAACCATATCCGGTTAATTTCTCTAAATTTCTAAGTGTAAAATTTTTTCAAAAGTTAGAATGCCATGTCTTTTTTAACTCTTATCCTTTGGCATTTGCGAGCTTGTAGACTCCTGGCCGAACTTCCTCGAGTACCAAATATAGTCCTTCCCAATTTGCCTGAAGTACGCCATGAGATGTTCTTCGGGATTCCAGTTCAGCCTTTTGGAGAACTAGGTCTCATTTCTTGATCCCTTTAAGTTTGACATGAGAGTTTGTGGCAATGGCTACCTTTTGCTAGAAGGCTTTTCTTCTAAGTTCAGCCATTTCTCTATGTTCGTCGAGCATGTCTAACTTAGCTCTTAATCCAAGGTTGTTCCCTTCTTTGTCAAACACATGTATTCTAATAGACGGTTATATGAATTCGATGGGGATAATGGCCTTAGTGCCGAAGACGAGTGAGAAAGGTGTTTCTCCAGTGGCTCTTTTAGGGGTTGTTCGGTAACTCCATAGCACACTCGGGAGTTCTCCTAGCCATTTCCCCTTTGCCTTCTTCAACCTTTTTTTCAGACTGTCTTTTATAGTCATATTAGACACTTCAACTTGTCTATTACTCTGAGGATAGGCAATTGGGGCGAAGTGCAAATTTATCCCGAGGTTGGTTGTGAATTCCTGAAATCCTTTATCGATGAATTGGGAACCATTATCCGCTACTATCACCCTTGGCACACCGAATCTGCATATGATGTTCTTCCAGACAAATCTCTATACATCCTTTGCTGAGATTGCTGCCAAAGGCTTTGCCTCGATCCACTTAGTAAAATAATCCACTGTGACTATGCAGAACTTCACTCCTCCTGGAGCCGTTGGGAGAGCCCAATTAGGTCAATACCCCAAAAAGCGAAGGGGCAAGGATAGTTTGCCGAAGTTATCACTTTTGAGGGTATTCTCTGGATGGGTGCATGTCTCTAGCACTTGCCACATTTCTTGATGAACTGCCTTGCATCTTTCCTTAAAGTAGGCTAGAAATATCCCTGCCGTAGTAGTACCCTAGCAAGGGCGTCAGTTTCGATGTGAGGCCCACAGGCTCCATCATGGACTTCTATCAGAAGTGCTTCAATGCTACCTTCACCGATACATCTTTGTAACAGGTCGGTGTACCCTTGTCAGTAATTCTTTCTCAATCAGGAAGTATCTACACGAGCACTTTTGTACCTTCACAACTTCAAGAAGGTCTTTGCGAAGTTCTGAAGTTGCGAGATATTTCTTGATAGGATCCTTCCATCCTCTACCCAAGGTTGCTATGGACATTATTGCTATGCTTGATTGATCTAGTACTTTGGTGGACTCCTTTAATTTGGCCAAAGTATCCATTTCCATATTATTACGTCGGGGTATGTTTTCTATCTGCACCCTGTTGAATTCTTGGATAAGCATTTTTACAAGATCATGGTACTTTGCCAAGTTCAGGTTTTTTGCCCTGTAGTCCCCCGCCATCTGTCAAACCACCAGCTGAGAATCGTTGTGAGCCTTTAGATTTCTCACGCCAACTCTTTTTGCCAATCATAAGCCTGCTATAAAGGCTTCATACTAGGCCACATTATTGGTGACATTGAAATCGAACTTGATGGACTTTGAAGCTTCCATACCTTCGGGTCCCCGTAGAATTACTCCAGCTCCTTGATGTCCAAAACCAGAGGTGCCATCGATGAAGAGTGTCCACTTAGGTTCGTCACTTTTAGGGTCCTTTGGAATACCTTCGGTTCTTGGTATTTTGGCAATGAAATCCGCCAATACTTGGGCTTTTATTGCCCTTCTTGGCTCATAGGTGATATCATATTCACTGAGCTCGATACACCACTTTGATAATCTTACAGGGTGGTCTACCTTCCTCATGACATCCCTAAGAGGTAAGTAACTTCGAACAGTGATGGGATGTCCTTGGAAATAAGGCCACAGCCTCCTGCTTGCCAACACTAGGGCATAGATGGCCTTTTCCAAAATGGGGTACCTAACTTCAGTACTGTGAAGGGACATGCTCGCATAGTATACTGGCCACTGCTTTCCTCCCTCTTCCCATACAAGTACCAAACTTACTGCCTTTTCGGTGATGGCGAGGTAAAGGATGAAATGTTCTCATTCTAGCAGCTGCCAAAGTGTCAGCAGACGGGTTAAGTAGCTCTTGAGTTCATCCCAAGCTTTTTGGCAATCTTTGTTCCAAAGGTGTTCCTTGGAACCGAAGTTGCCTTCATTTTTTGTTGCCTTGGTAAGCACTTTAAAAAATGGTCGGCACCAGTCCCCGTATTTGGAGATGAATCTGCTAAGGGCCGTGATTCTTCCTGTAAGCCTTTGCACATCCCTAGTCATCGTGGGAGTTCGGAATCCTAGTAGGGCCTTAACCTTTTCTGGGTAAGTTGGTGGAATGTTTCCCTTAAGTCTACAATATGACTACTAGGCTGCTTGCGGTTAACTATCATATCATCAACATATACTTCCATATTTCTCCCGATTTAGGAGCTGAATACCTTATTCATCAGTGTTTGGTATGTTGCTCCTACATTTTTAAGGCTAAAGGGCATTTTAACGTAATAGTAGGTCCCAACTTCAATAATGAAGGCGATTTTTTCCTCATCTTTGGGATTCATTTGAATTTGGTGATATCCGCTAAAACCATTGGGGAAGCTAAGTAGACCATATTCAGCAGTGGAATCTACCAATTGGTCTATTGGTGGCAAAGGATACGAGTCCTTTGGACAGGCATCATTTATGTTTCAAAAGTCTATGCACATTCGTAGTTTATCACTCCCTTCCTTTTGTGGCAACAACAACATTGCTGAGCCATTCGGAGTACTTGACCTCCTTTATTATGCCCACCTCCATTAACCATTGGACTTCAGTTTTAATGAAATTGTTCTTATGCACCGAAAGACTACACTTTTTTTGCCGAACAGGCTTCACCTTCGAGCATACTTTAAGACAGTGCTGAATTATACAAAGGTCTACCCCAGGCATAACCTTCGAAAAGTAGGCAAACATATATTTGTTCATTAATAGAAGAGATACAAGTTTTTCCTTGTCACCTTCGGCCAGTTTGTTCCCCACTCGAGTACTTCAGCCCGGGACAAGTTCTACAACCTATGTTTCTATTTTTTCAAGTCACTTTTTTCTCCTTCTATTGCATCTTTGCCATCCATGCTTTTTTCTCCCAAGCTCTATGTGTGAACTTTCATTGGGCTCTGTCTTGCTTTCACGAAAACTCTTCTTACTTCAGCTTGATCAATGAGTATTTTTGCATCACCTTCCTTTGTGCGAATATGACCATTAGGTATTTCACATCTGGGTGAATGTGAAGATTACTCTGTGTCTACCTTCCGAGGATGGCATTATATGAAGAAGGGATGTCTATGACGATGAACCTTGTCATGATCGAACCAAAGAGCTCTTCCTTGTTCTGAACCGAAGTTCCCCTTAGCATCAAGGGTTGATCAATCCACCCGAGTACTGGGAGCTCCAAGGGACCTATGCCCAAAGTGAGAAAGGTAACAGGTTTAAGGTCAACCCCTGAAGATGCCCAAATTTGGCAACAAATGGGATAAACGTCGACGTTTGACCCATCGTCAATCAACACCCTCTTGACATCCCAGCTTCCTATCCTTGCCATGATTATGAGAGGGTCATCATGTGGAAACTTCATGGTAGACCCATTTTTCCGAGCAAGCTTGTTCACCGGGTTGTCGAATTCCATCATCGAGATTTCCTGGACTTTCCTTTTCCTCTCAGCCAAGGGTTTTCCAGCGGTGATTGTCTGAATTATTCCTGTCAGAGGTGGTGGCTGGGATTTAGGTTCTGATGTCGGTCGAAATCATAGTCCTCATCCTCTCATTTCCTCTCTTTTTCCCTTCTTTCTTGGGCTTTGGGCAACGACATCGGTAGGTAGCGTTGAAGTTGCCCTTACTTGATTAAAGATTCAATATACTTTCTCAACTGAAAGCAATCTTTGGTATCGTGCCCGTGGTCTCGATGAAATTGAAAAAATTTCTTCATGTTCTTCTTGTTGTTCGAGGTCATGGCCTTCGGATGTTGGGCTACAGTTCCTTACCTTTCCATGGCCATCAGGATGTTTGTTCTTGTACTATTTAGGGGAGTGAATGATACTGGCTTCTTTCCTCTTGTTTTCTAAGGTCTACACCCTCCCTCAGTGGAATACCGAGGTTGGTGACTCTGACTCTCGAAGTGACTATGCTCAGAATTTGGGCCACCCATCCTTAGGTCCTCTACTGTCATGTACTGCTCGGCCCTTCAGTAGAATTCTCCAAGGGTGTCAGGGGGTCTTTGGTGAACTCATAGAAGAGTTGTGAGTCCCTCCTGAGTCCCCTAATCATGGCGAGGATGTGGATTTTCGGGTGGAACTAAGGGCTTCTCAGTTGACCCTTTTGACATACTCTCGACTAGTTTCCTTATTGTTTTGGGCTATGTCAAACATTTGGACGGGCATATTTGCCATCGGCCTACTTCCGATGAACTGCTGGGTGAATGCGGTGGATAACTCCTGGAAACCCATTATGGTTCTGGGAGCTAGGGAGTTATACCACATAGTTGCTGGCCCTGATAAGGTGACTTCGAAACACTTGTAGAGGGTGGCATCATCAGCACCATGCAACACCATGCTGCGCCTATGTTTCGTCAGGTGGGTTTGGGGGTCGCTACGCCCATCATATGTCCTCAGGCATGGTACTAAAAAATCGTTGGGCATTAGTACCTCTACTATCATACGGATGAAGGGTGACTCTTCTCCGGTGAAGGTCTCCGACAACCATGACCATACAGGTTTTTGGGAAACCTGTTTTTCCACCTTCTTCAATTTTTCCAGGATTCTCTCCATAAGGATGGTAGCACTGTCCTCTCCTCATTGCCTGGTAGTCACTGGCAATAGAGAGGAACGTCTACTTTTTGGCGAGTAACTTCATTGGCGAGGGGACTTGGACTTCCCATCTAGGGACAGACTTTGACAATAGGAAGTTCTGGGCCTTTTCAACATTGTTCCTCTAGTGCGATGTCCCCTGGATGGTATGTTCTCTGTTGAGGACTCATTGTGAAAACCCCCGCTTCCAAAGCTCCGACGAGGTGACTTAGGGCTTTTCTCCTAATGGGTATCTAGAGAAGATGCCCTTCCGCTTGGAGGTGGTTGTGACCACCTTTGGTCAAGTTGTTGTGTCATTTTAGCCATGATAGAGGACTGAAAATCACGTAGAAAGCCCATCATAACCATCAGAGGACATTCATTTTCAGGCAGGGAAGTGTCTGGTGTAGGCCGTTCAATCGTTGCTTGAGCTTCTAGTGTGGACTGGGACCTCAGGAGTCCCTTTTCCTTTGAACGCCGGGTCTTAACAATAGCGACCTGAGAATGGTTTCCCATAGATGGTGCCAAATGATGCCCGGTGGCATCGTCATTGTATGACATGTTGGCCTGAAGGGGAGACTTCTGATGAGAAGATATCTGCAAGACTGTGAAGAATGTGGGTTAGGAGTTCCCCGGAGTGTGTTTTTGGGGAAGGAGCCTCCGATGCCTAAGTCAGTATATGGGAGAGCAATGGTTAAGAGCAAAGAGTAGGAAAGAGAGAGTCCCGTTGTTCTTACCAAGGACCCTTCTAAGTATTTATAGGAGGTTGGAGGGAGAGGCCATTTTACATAGCCGATCCAAATCATGACATGTGTTTGGCTAGATCTGGTTCGTACCTTTGGAAGCAGGTATCTCCAGCTGGCGGTAGGCCATTCTGGCCAAAGGGTAAGGTTGTGTGCGAAGTCTCTTTGTCAAAGGCTCTTTAACCGTTTTTGCATTTCTCCGTAAGACCCCTTCAGGCAGAGATTTATCCCTAAAGGCTACTAGGGAAGGCCCTTCGAAAGAGCGGACCATCTTCAGGAGACTTTTTCCTCTATTGAGGATGGTGGATCTATTTTTTTTGCGGTTGTTAGCTTCGCAAATCCGAGGGTGGCGAGGAACCTTTTACTCGAAGTTGGCCACATAATTTTTCGAGGATGATGCAGAGAATAATCCAGGGTTGGTGCTATGATTCCTTGAAGGTGGCGTCAAGTTGGCCACTTAAGAGGTCTTGTGGGCAATAGCCCTTCGGCTATCAGTGTGTTAAGTGTGTCGGCTGATAAGAAGGTAAAGATATGTACATTAAATGTTCTTTGAGGAAGTGGCCAAGTGTGGCTATCTTGGTGGTTGCTAGTGCCCATGTGTCATTCAGTGATTAGCCCATCATTTGTATTGGCCATTCCTGAGGGAAAACCAGAGGGGTGTAGGTTTTCCTATATATGTCACAAGGTTTTCTACTCTTTTCCACTGTTTAGCTTGTTTTACTACATTCTTGTTTCCTAATTTATTGGCACTAGAGTTCTCTGGGATTTCACTTTCGAAGTTTTTCTCTTTCTTGCAGTGTTCATTCTTCCTCAGCATGTTCAAGTAATGGGTTCTTTGTGCTTTCTTCTTGTCTTACATTTTCTCATTTTTATTTCATCTGGGTAATGGGTTTTTCTGGGTTCCTGTGCTTCTACTGCCTTGTTGCATTAGCGGCAGCCCTAATGGTGTTCAAAGGGGCGGGTCAGGACCGACCCAGCTTGGAATCAGCCTAAGTTAAACCCAGCCTAGACTCAGTCAAACCCGGCACGACACGGGCCTGAGTTAAGCACGGCAAAGGGAGGGGAGGTTATAGGCCTCAAGTAGGAGAGGGCGTGAAGTGGGCTCGACACGGCTCAAGGCAAAAGTGGGCTCGGCATGTGGGAGGCCAGGCATAGAGACTGGCACGGGACCAACCCAGGCCATGCCGGTCCCAACGGTCAGCCAAGACTCCCAACAGTTCCAAATTAAGAAAAAGGGAAATTACACATGAGGTCCTTCTAATGGCTCGCATATTTTTTTTGACCCCCAAAATTACTTTTTTGCCCCTCAATAACTATATTTTTAAAGGGCCTTTTAGTGTAAAAAAAAAAAAAAGGCTTCCCCTACAAATAGGGAGGTGATGCCCGACGGCATCTTCGTCGGAAGACATTGTGATTCCGGGAGGGACTTCCTGAGGGGGAAAACGTCTGGAGCTCAAATTTCCCAGGGGAGTGTGCTTGAAAATACTCAGAAAAGAAAGTTAGGAGGTCCCCGGGGTGTTTTTCCGGGGAGGAGCCTCCGACGCCGTAGTCAATGTCCTGAGAGGTGAAAGAGGGGGAGCACTAGGAAGTTTAGTGGCCTTGCCTGTTTGTGTTTTCTCAAGGAGGAGGAGTCGAACCCTTTGCCAAGGTCTGTTCCCTGGTATTTATAGGAGTGCCCAGCCCGTTCAGATGACGACACGTGTTCGGTCAGATGCTTTTTGAGTTTCTGGGCGTAGGGGACAAGTAGCCGGTGGCAGGCTCCTTGAGCCTTGAACCGAGACAGGTCGTGACAAGACCTGGACGGCGTCGGCGTGTCAGACCGCCGTTTGGGGCGGCATGTAACGTCTGTGGCCGACATGTCAGAGGCTCCTTAAATGCTCATGTCGTACTCCCGAAGTCCTCTAGGCGAGGCCGTGCTTTGGTATGGATGCCCTTCTTCAGGAGTTATGCTCGTAGTCCGGGGAGTCCTTTAGTTCGGTGGTTCTGCCTTCAGAGGATTCTCTCCTGCTTATAAGGGCTAGGCCTCTATCCCAAAGACGATCCGTTTAGTCCCCTGAAGGAGCCGACAATACCTTTGGATTTCCTGGCATATTAGCCGAAGTCCTGACTTCGTGGTGCTCAACTTCGCTCCTGCCGAGGTCAATGACAGTGCTTTTTTTCGGGCTACGCCAGGCTTCCCGAACACAACTTTGGCGGGAAGTACGTACTGGGAGAGGCGGAAGCCCTTCGGCTATCACAGGCCCCCCTCGAAAAAGCCGAAGTGGAAACTTCGGCTTGTCAGCTTTTGGAGGGCGCCTCTTTGGGCCTTGGGTGTACTACCTGTGCCGAAGACAGACCTTTCGTCCGAAGACGTAGGCTGTTCGACCATAGCCTGTCCTTTGGTGTCTTCGAGGTAACCTACTTTTTTCCTTTTTCCAAGTCTGTGTAACGTCGCGTCTCGTAACCAGGCGTGTCAGTCTAGAGTGGTGCGCCCAGGATTTAGGGGTGTCAGAAAGCGTGTCCCTCTTTTGGCGCGATTGCTAACACGTGGCACATTTGTCATTGGCGAGGGTTGCATCGGATACAACAGGCGCGTCTTTTCACGCGCAGTAATCAGTTACGGCGACTGTTCGCCTTCGTGGGGTACTTATGACGCCGGTTCGCCTACCCTCTCAGCCTATATATACTCTTGTTCCTTCATAACCCCCTTTTGCCTCTGCTTTTGCTCTCTTCTGCCTTTCAACTGTTTTTGCGTTTTCTCCTGCTTTTCGCGGTGGTGCTGTTGATAGGGCTTTTTCTGGCCACCTTTCACAATGGCGTCTTCAAACCCAGATTTTGGCAAAGCATTTGGTGGGTTTTAACCTCCCGAGTCTTCTGTTTTTCAAGCTTTTTTCCCGAAGTTGTTTTTGCCTTTTTCCGACCTCGTTTTTCAGCCGACATGCCTATTCCTGAGAGCTGGCAACCTCTTCTGTCTCACCCTTGCTACACCACTCCTGAAAAACTAAAAAAATGGAAGAAAAAATTCTTCCTTCCCTCGTATGCCATTACAAGGTTGCCACGTTCTGACCAATTTAGCTTTTCGAACCGTAGTAACGAGGTTACCGTTTTTCGAGCCCAACTGAAGGCCGGACTTCGGTACCCTCCTCCGAAGATGATTTGCGACTTTTGCCAATTCCATGGCATTGCCGTAAATCAACTTCCGCTGAACTCGTACTACTATTTTAACGCCTTCCTCTGTATGTGTGGCGTCTTCAAAATAGAACCCCACTTCATTATCTTTATGCAGTACTATAAGCTCTTCGTGGTCCCGAAGGGTGGCTTTTACTTTATGCTACCTCGGGGATCAGGGAGCAAAAAGTATATGTTCTCTTTTGCCACTAAGGACAGCTGGCGAGGGTGGCAACAAAAGTTTTTCTTTCCGAAGATGTAGGAGGCCTGGTCGCATGTTCCGACCAAGTGGGCTCGAGGAAGGCTGGAGATCGACGTTGTAGATCCGAGGATAATGCTGACTCCCGAGTTGGCTCCCGTATTCGCGGACTTCGACAGACGTATCCGAGCTGTCTCCGACTGGGATTCTGAGGTCCCTTCGCACTCTCTCTACCCCTTCCCCATCAATTGGAAGCTGATGACCGAGGAGGTTCTTCGGGAGCTAGGGGTAGTGAAGGAGCACAAGACGAACCTTGGGATTCCGGCTCCTGCCATCGCTGGGAAAGACTCCTGGCTGGTGCAACTCCTTCGGGAGGAAGTTACTTACGAAAATTTTTATGAGCGTAAGTTATCTTCGAGTCCCTTTGTTATAATTTCATCTTGGACTCACACTGATGTCTTCTTTCTTTTCCAAAGATGGGCGACGACACTGCTGCCTTCTATAAATCCATTTTCCTCGGTCAATCCAAGAAAGGTGAGCAGACGAAGAAGGCCGTCTCCCGAAGGCGGAAAGCGACTGGGGCTGGGCCTTCTTCTAAACGGGCGAAGAAGATTGTTCCACCTCCTCAGCCGGAAGTTCTTGAGGAGGTAAGCGGAGAGCCCGAAGCTGCCGCCGCCCAAGGTCGCTGCCGACGTCCCCCTGACCGACATCCCTCCTCGGAGTCCTACCTCATCGCAAGCTCTTCTGGATGCCTTGGTAGAGGCCCCTTCTGCCGAGGAGCGGCGCAAGAGCAAAGGCAAGGGGATTTCTGCCGAGGAGGTTTTGGATTCTGACGACGACATGGCCGAAGTGCCACTAGGTTCGTTTTCTAGCGAACTGTGATGCCTTCACTTTTTTTGAATTTTGAGATTTACTTGCCTTGACCGGCTTTTTGTTTTGCCGTGTAAGGGAGTTACTTACTGCGGGTTGGGCAGCCGAGCATGCCCGGAAGCGAGCCCTTCGGGATGCCCGTATCCCAAAGGGGAAGATCCTGAATGAGTCTTTCTGGTCGTTTACGGAGGACATGAATTTGTACTCCGGAGACTGCCAGCAAATGGCCAAAGAGATCTCGAAAGGGATCCTTACCGAGGCCTCTTTCAGGGCCATTGCGGAGGCTCACTCGGGCGACGATTCCCTCGCCGCGAAAGTTTTCGAGCACACTGCCCAGGTATGCTTCGCGCCTTTCTTTTTCCTTTTAATTTCTTCTAAGTATTTGGCTCTCTTTTTTGCCTTACTGACTTTGCCTTTATTTCTTTGCAGCTGCTGGGGTACGCTGGTTTCCTCAAAGTTCGAGTGGCGAGGCAGGCGGCATTCCGAGTCTCGGCCTTAGAAGTCATAGAAAAAACTAAGGCCACGTGCTCGGAATTGGCTGCCAAGAACACGCAGCTGGCTCAAGCTGCAGAAAAGGAAGTTGCTGCCGTTCGGGAGGAGTTCCTAAAAGAAAAAGAGGAACTTTTGAAGGACTCCTCCCAGAAAATTTTTGACCTCGGCTCCCAGGTAGCGGAGCTAATCTCGGCGAACGAGGCGCATCAAAAGGAGAAGTCAAAGGCTGAGGTTCTCCTGGCGAAGGCGCTTGCTGAGAAGGCTGCGCTCCAAGCCGAGGTTGATTCTTTGAAGAAGGAGCCGAAGAAGAAAAAGAAGAAGGCACTGAAGAAGGAGGTCGCAGATCTAAAGAAGGACCTTGAGGACCTTGGGGTCGAGAAGGATAAATCCGACCAGATGACCAAGGTTGGTTTCCAGGACGGGTTTTGCCTCGCTCGGCACCAAGTTCTTCAGAGGTTCCCAAATCTGGACCTCTCTTTCTTGAAGGCCCTAAACATTCCTGAGGGGCCTCGGTGGTCTTGGTCCAAGATTGAGCACCTGAACTTGCCTTCTTCTTTCCCAGCGCCAAAGGTGGTGGAAAAGGACGCAGGAGCTGGTGGCTCTCGGGACGCCGAGATTCCTTAGTTTGTTCTAGGGTCCTTTGCCTTCTTTTCCTTCTTTTTTGTACTTCTTCCTTTGGCACTCCTTCTTCTCTGTAAGCAAATTCATTTCAAGAAAGACTTTTCTTTTTAGAAAATTTGGCTAAGTCTTTTTGCGAGATTTTTCATTTCCCATTTTCCCAAACACGTTCGCTCAAAAGACTTCGAAAAATCATATCTGCGCTCGTTTCGGTGATCACCTTCGCGGAATTCTGACTTGTACAATTTATGCTTAGGAACTTTTCTGAGAAACTTTTGTACTTAGAATATTTTTTCTAATTTGTACAATACCATCTTCCCATCGAAATCTGTTGACATCCAATTTTTTCCTGGCATTGACTTTTACTTAAGCTGTAGATTAGGAAAAATAATTTAGGGGGCATTTTCATTTTTATGGACTATTTGGTCATTTGTTAAGAGTTTGGGTCATTTTCGTCATTTTAGGGTTTTGCATAGTTAGTTGGTCTAGTCACATTTAGGTCACATTATTATTATTTTTGTTACAGTGATTATCTAGGATAGAAATAGGAGTTAATTTAGTTTAGGTACTAATCTGGAGTCTTAAAAGTCTTGTAGGGTCAATTTGGGCAAAAACGAAAGTTTGGGAGGAAACTGGGGATTTTTTGAAAGTTTCTAGGCAAAATTGAAAAGTTTTGGGTAAATCTGTCAATTTTAGAGAGTTTGGGCCAAATCTGGCGATTTTATGAAACTTCAGGAAAATCTGGGGGTTTTTGCAAAGTATTGGGCTAATCTAGCAATTCCTGGAAGTTTTGGGTCAAATTGAAATTTTCACAGAATTTAGGGCAAGATCAGCAGATTGAGAGTTTTATTGGACTGAAACTAGTAATTTTGCCAGATTACATCCTAATTGATTAAACTTCTTAAAATCTGATTTGGATGAAATTTAAACTCTAAAAAAATAGTATTAATCACGTTTTAAAGTCCCATTAGTATAAATATGGGTTCAGATTTCGAGAGAAAGAGAAAAAAAAAACGAAACCCTAAGCTTGGTTCCAAAAAAGAGAAAACAGCGCTCTGCAGCCCCTGCCTCTCCTTCCTTCTTCCCAGAAGCCCTAACTTTTTTTCCCTGCCGCCACTACTTCCAGTCTTCCTCTCCCGTTCGCGACCCCCCTCGACGCTTCGCCTTTTCCCTCTAAGGTCACCGCCTCCGTCGTGCCGTCAAGCCCCCGAGCCACCGTTCATCCCGGCGCCGCCAGACGGGTGAGGATCGCAGCCGAATCGCAGCCACGACGTCTCGCTTCTCTTCGCGTCGCCCGCCAGCAGCCGTTCGTTCGTCCCCACCGTCGTCCTCCCAGCAGAGCCAGGCCACCGCTCAGTCTCTCATCGCCGGTAAACGGCGAATCGGAGAAGAACCCACTTCCAAACCCACGAACCCGACCCGCTCTTGCGTCTGACCCAGCCAACTTTTCGATAAAACCCCTGTTCAGCCCCTACTTATTTTTATTTCATTCCCCTGAGTCACTAACTTTATTTTCATTTTGCAGAAAGGCCACTGACAGTATTGTTTTACTTGTGATTTCCTTTATAGTTTTTGATTATTTTTTTTACTAAGGCAATGAATTAGTCTAGGAATTAATATTAAGCATAATTATGTGATTAGGTTAGATAAATAATTTTAATAAATAATCTAAAAATTTGTTCGACATAATGCATCTAAAAAGAACATCACATTTAGGAAATTTCATTCTTTGTGGGTTTGATAAAAACTTTATGATAAGTTTATGATAAAAAAATAAAAATTTGAAATCCTCATCCGGCTGATATGATAAGATCCATGGTTTGGACAATTATTTAAAAATCTTTGAAAACAATAAAGAAAGTGAACGAAATAATTTCAAGATCCATATCCGGCTGATTCGACAGGATCCATGGTTTGGATGAACAATTATCTAAAATTTTCAATAAATATATCAAGTTTAATATCCATATTCGGGTGGTTCGATTAGAACTCATGGTTTGGAAAATTAATCAAATAAATTCAAAGCAAGCAAAACAAAATTAAAAATCAAACTAGGTACCAATTTTGGGCGTTAGAATAAAGTTATTTTAACGTAACCATACTCCCGAACCCCTCGAACTCTCGTAGACCATTTTTAGGTGTCCAATCGACCTAGGTGTAAACCGATTGGTGGCGACTCCCAAAAACACGTTGCTACAGCTTGGCGACTCCACTGGGGACATATCATGAGTCAAGCCTAAAAGTTTGGTTTATTGTTTTGTTTTGCTTTGCTTATCGTCGTGTGGACTCGTGTACTATATTTGCTTGTCGTAAGCATGCACTATGCATTCATGACATGAGACTCTACACCCGAGCTTCCTCAACTCAAACCACGTTCTTTCAAAGCGGAATTGGTGTTTATGTCCTTGTGAGACCATGGTTTCCAAGCCTTCACCAATTTCAAGTAGCAAAGTAGCGTATTGCCTCCTGAGACGGTAGTCTCTGCATGGGCCCGTGAAAAGCTGTGACCCGAATTGATCCTTTCCTTACATAAACCCTTGTGGGTAAGGAATTGGGCTATCACTATGATTTAGTGATAGGATTCGAGAACCACCCTCAGCCTTTTTGACAAGCCACCCAATGCATATAAAATGCCCCACTTAAACATAGAACTGGCCATAGAATACCTACCATTTACCAACGCCATAAGCATGTCATTGTTATGCCATTTTGTTGCCTTACACTTTTGTTTTCTTTGTGTCTTATATTTATAGCTCTAACTTCTTTTTTCATAATAGTTCATGAGTTATTAATTGCTATTTAACTTGTTACTAACCTTGTTTTTCTTTTGTTGTACTTCTGTTTTGTGCAATTTTTCTTCATGCATCAAAACCACGCATCAAATTATACTAACTTTTTGGTCTTTCTGATGACAACAAGAAGTCTTGAAGTTCCACAATAGTAGACAATCACGCTCACTCATTACATGCACGCATTACATCAATCACATGCATATAAAAGAGTCCTTTTTTAAAAAAAAAAAAAGTTAAAAGATTGGTACTCAACACCGATATCCAACTCGGCTGCAAAAAAGGCTCATGGTGGGACAAGTCGAAGCACGTCTCACTGACATCGATTAAAAGATAGAGGGCATGGCTGAACAAATGAAGCATCTAATGGAGCTGATCAAGGGGAAGGCAGTGCAAACCCCCATAAAAAAATCTACAAGATCCGACCTATCCTCCTGGATTCACTCAACAACGGGTCTCAGTTCAAGAGAAGTTCTTTCACGACTCAGGCCCATTTGATGACACTCATTTAAGGCACAATCTAATTTTTGAAGAAAAGAAGCCGCTGCTTAAAGAAGAAGAAGATACTCAGAAACTCAAGACCATAGAGAAGAGACTTCGGGCCATTGAAGGTTCAACAGTTGATCGATTCCAAATTGCTAGATTCCAATGTGATTGGTACTTGACAGTGAAGATTTTGAGCTAGAATTACATTGATTTTGGAAGGGCTCCAAGTTAGATCCAACCTGGCAGTTCGCACACACTTTTGAATGACAGGGAATCCTTTGAGTAAACTTGTATCTTTGAGAGCTTGCCAAAGTGATTTAATAGTAAAAATCTCCTAGATTTAGTCCAGAATCTATGGTGTAGTCTTTGTTAAATGGACACCTGTTATTCTTCTTTTGTCTAATAAAAAGATGTAATGTGTGCATTCTACCACTTTTTACCAAAAATTTCATTTTTACATCTGCCTCTCACTCTTTGCCATCACACCATCCATTATTGCCATCACATCTCATTTTGTAAATGATGCTACTCGTGAGTGGAAATGAAGGTTAAGGGAGATTTGATGGTAGTGATCTTAAAAGTGCTGCCAAATCTAGTTAGAAGGATCTTAAATGTTGCACCTCAGCTCTCAAAAGGAAGTTCACAGTGGTTATCAGTATCCTTGCAAGAAGTCTTGAGTTAGCTTCCAAAGAAGGTAGCTCTCATATTAAATGGCTTGGGTGGCCTCCTAATTCCCATGAATGCTCAACACAAGAAAAGGCTCTCAGTTCTCATCAACACAAATTCCAAAAAAAGAAAGAAGTTTATCCCTTCCATCAAAAGGCAATAAGGGAAAATTCAAAGGAAAGGAAAGACTGAGAGCAAGCATGAGCAAGTAAGGCTACTTGAGTCATCTCACTTCAAGAGGGTTATCAAGTACATCACAACCATAGCTCACAAAAGAAAAAAAAAGGCTCAAGAAAGAAAAGAAAGGAAAAAACAAAAGAAAAAGAAAAAGAAAAGTGAGCTATGGATTCTAGACTGAAAACCTGCAAAGGCGGTTTAGAAGATGGAAGCAACATTTCAAAGCAAGAGTACATGCAAATTACGAGAGTTAGGGGGTAACAGATGAGGTCTAACTTTCTGGAAAAGGTAGCAAGTTTGAGGTCGTCGCTATTAAGTTTTTCAAGGCAATCAGATCTGCTCACGAGTGGCATTAAAAGATCTTCTTTCACACCATTCAAACTTAACTTTCCTCAACCTAAGATTTGCCTCTCGATATCATTCTCACTTAGTTAAAAGGCTATCATTATGAAACCTGTTTCTACCCTTTTGCCTTGTACATTTTATGTCTTCGAGTTAGAAAAGGGAAGAATAGCAGGACATTTTAATCAAAAACAAAGACCGTAAGTTATTTTGTCCAGCTCTGCAAATTGATGAAAGTTTTTCTTTAAGGCCAAACCATTATTCATCAATGTGTGTGGACTTAAAAGTGAGGAGATAGCTCGAGACTTTATTTAACAAGATGCGGTTCTTGCAAGAGAAATTCATGATCAAGTACCATCACAAAGGTCTAGAAATGCATGATCTTAGAGATGATACCTTCATCCACATAGACACCATATTCAGGGGGGCAAAGTAGTCTCTATCGAGTGCAAGGAGAGCACTACCAGCAAAGAAGCTCAGTAGACAAGGGGGCAAGTTTTAGGGATCAGAAATTGAGTCTAAGGAAGATCAATCATTCATACATGGGGGTGAGCAAGCACTAGCACGGCCACAAGAAAAGGAAAGGAGCAAAAGAGACACACTTCTGAGGGAATAATTCCAAGAAAGTGAATTCACAAGAGCAAAATAAGTGAAGTTAAGATGGAAGATACTCCCTTCTCATGCATCATAGATTTTATAAAATCTAGGCATTTCATCTATTGAGGTTCTCAACAGTCATAGATTTCGTAAAATCTGTGCATTTCACCTATTGAGGTTCTCACTTTTAGAGTAATTCATGACCATCAGGCATATTCTTTTCAAAACAATTTTAAAGACAGGTCTCCTGAAGGCAGGTTTGAGGAATGTCCACAAGAATCTACAAGAAGAAAACGTTCACAAGGCACAGTTTAAAGACCAAAGGATAGAAACATGGACATTCAACAAGGATTTTTCAAAGATCGAGGTCAAGGTAAGTTTTCACTCCAAAAAAATTGTGGCTTATTTTCATGCTTGGGGGGCAAGTTTGAGAGGTGGGCTCCAGGTGTTGTCATAAGATTTTTCAAAACAATTTTCATCTTGTTTGGGCGGTTGCTCTCGAAGCTCAATTGAAGACCTTTTCAAGACATTTTTAAGGTATCTCAAGACACGTTCAACTCTTAAGGTTTCTCATTGGACCAGTTTCTCACTTTCAAGATTCACTCATTTCGTGGAATCTTCGGCTTTCGAAATTCACTCATTTTGTGGAATTTCTCATTTTTAAGATTTACTCATTTTGTGGAATCTTCGGCTTTTGAAATTCACTCATTTTGTGGAATTTCACACTTTTAAGATTCACTCATTTTGTGGAATCTTCAGCTTTTCGAAATTCACTCATTTTGTGAAATTTCTCATTTTCAAGATTCACTCATTTCGTGGAATCTTCGGCTTTTGAAATTCACTCATTTTGTGAAATTTCTCATTTTCAAGATTCACTCATTTTGTGGAATCTTCAGGTTTTTTTGAAATTCACTCATTTTGTGGAATTTCACACTTTTAAGATTCACTCATTTCATGGAATCTTCAGCTTTTTGAAATTCACTCGTTTGGTGGAATTTCTCATTTTCACGATTCACTTATTTCGTGGAATCTTTAGCTTTTTGAAATTCACTCGTTTTGTGGAATTTCTCATTTTCAAGATTGACTCATTTCGTGGAATCTTCGACCTTTTTGAAATTCACTCGTTTTGTGAAATTTCTCACTTTCAAGATTCACTCATTTCGTGCAATCTTCAGCCTTTTGAAATTCACTCGTTTTGTGGAATTTCACACTTTTAAGATTCAGTCACTTCGTGGAATCTTTGGCTTTCGCAAAATTCACTCATGTCATAGAATTTCAAATTTTGAATTCACCCATTTTGGAAATTCACACTTTTGATGAAATCATTCTAAGTCTAGTGGTTTTCTTAGGAATTTTTGCTTGAGATAATAAGGAGGGTTCTTATATCTCAATATCAAAGCTAAACTGAGGCTTCAAAGAGAAAGTAATTCTTTTCCTCGTGATTCAAGTCAAACAAAGGTTTTTAAATGAGAAAGGTTTCTCTACCTCATCACATCTAAAACAAAAATAATCCAAGTTTTCAAAAGCAAAGTCATTCTTTTTCTCATAGTATGGGATAAATCAGAGGTGGTAAAGAGCCAGGGTGCTCTACCTCAAGCATTTTTAGAGGTGGTAAAGAGTTAGGGCGCTCTACCTTAAAGGAATTTGGAGGTGTAAAGAGTCGGGGTACTCTACCTCAAAGGTATTTAGAGGTTAATAAAGAGACAGCGTTCTCTACCTCAAAGGCTACAAGAGGTGGTAAAGGGTCAGGGTGCTCTACCTTAAGCATTCTCAGGGGTGGTAAAGAGCCAGGGTGCTCTATCTCAAGCATTTACAAAGGTGGTAAAGAGTCAGGGTGCTCTACCTCAAAGAAATTTAGAGGTTGTAAAGAGACAGTGTTCTCTACCTCGAAGGCGACAAGAGGTGATAAAGAGAGGGTTCTCTACCTCTTAGATCATGGTGTGAGAGAGTTCTCTACCAAAGTTAAGATTGAGAGAAAAGTTTCTCTCTTCTATAGAAAGGTTTCTATAGAGACAAGGGTGAGGAAGGTTCCTTAACCCATCAAGGAAAGAGGAAAGAGTTTTCCTCTTAGGTTTGGAAGCAATAAGAAGGTTCTTATTACGAAAAGACTAGAAAAGTTCCTAGATTTGGCAAACGGGGAGGAAAAAGTTTTTCTCCTTAAATTCTTAGATGATAGGAGGGTTCTTATCGTAGAGGTGCTAAGGAAGGTTCCTTAACCTCACAAAGAAGAAAAAGTTTTTCTTCTTAAGTTGGGAAGCAATAGGAGGGTTCTTATTACAAAAGGCTAGGAAAGTTCTTGGGCCTGGAAATCAAGAAGGAAAGAGTTTTGCTCCTTAGATTCCTAAATGATAGGAAAGTTTATATCATAGAGGTAATGGGGAAGGTTCCCTAACCTCAAAGGGAGGGAGAAGAAGGTTTTTCTTCTCAAGGTTTTGGCGGTGAGAAAGCTCTCATCGTCTAGGTAAGGTCGGACAAAATTTGCTAATGGCTTTGCATGCGTCATATTCTATGAAACATGCAAAGGGGGGCAGCTGTTGACACCCAATTTTGTCCGGGCATTGACTTTTACTTAAGTTGTAAATTAGGAAAAATAATTTAGGGGACATTTTCATTTTTATGGACTATTTGGTCATTTGTTAGGAGTTTGGGTCATTTTCATCATTTTAGGGTTTTGCATAGTTAGTTGGTCTAGTCACATTTAGGTTACATTATTATTATTTTTGTTACAGTGATTATCTAGGATAGAAATAGGAGTTAATTTAGTTTAGGTACTAATCTGGAGTCTTAAAAGTCTTGTAGGGTCAATTTGGGCAAAAATGAAAGTTTGGGAGGAAACAGGGGATTTTTTGAAAGTTTCTAGGCAAAATTGAAAAGTTTGGGGTAAATCTGTCAATTTTAGAGAGTTTGGGCCAAATCTGGCGATTTTATGAAATTTCAGGAAAATCTGGGGGTTTTTGCAAAGTATTGGGCTAATCTAGTAATTCCTGGAAGTTTTGGGTCAAATTGAAATTTTCACAGAATTTAGGGCAAGATCAGCAGATTGAGAGTTTTATTGGACTGAAACTAGTAATTTTACCAGATTACATCCTAATTGATTTAAACTTCTTCAAATCTGATTTGGATGAAATTTAAACTCTAAAAAAATAGTATTAATCACGTTTTAAAGTCCCATTAGTATAAATATGGGTCCAGATTTCGAGAGAGAGAAAAAAAAACGAAACCCTAAGCTTGGTTCCAAAAACGAGAAAACAGCGCTCTGCAGCCCCTGCCTCTCCTTCCTTCTTCCCAGAAGCCCTAACTTTTTTTCCCTGCCGCCACTACTTCCAGTCTTCCTCTCCCGTTCGCGACCCCCCTCGACGCTTCGCCTTTTCCCTCTAAGGTCACCGCCTCCGTCGTGCCGTCAAGCCCCCGAGCCACCGTTCATCCCGGCGCCGCCAGACGGGTGAGGATCGCAGCCGAATCGCAGCCACGACGTCTCGCTTCTCTTCGCGTCGCCCGCCAGCAGCCGTTCGTCCCCACCGTCGTCCTCCCAGCAGAGCCAGGCCACCGCTCAGTCTCTCATCGCCGGTAAACGGCGAATCGGAGAAGAACCCACTTCCAAACCCACGAACCCGACCCGCTCTTGCGTCTGACCCAGCCAACTTTTCGATAAAACCCCTGTTCAGCCCCTACTTATTTTTATTTCATTCCCCTGAGTCACTAACTTTATTTTCATTTTGCAGAAAGGCCACTGACAGTATTGTTTTACTTGTGATTTCCTTTATAGTTTTTGATTATTTTTTTTACTAAGGCAATGAATTAGTCTAGGAATTAATATTAAGCATAATTATGTGATTAGGTTAGATAAATAATTTTAATAAATAATCTAAAAATTTGTTCGACATAATGCATCTAAAAAGAACATCACACTTAGGAAATTTCATTCTTTGTGGGTTTGATAAAAACTTTATGATAAGTTTATGATAAAAAAATAAAAATTTGAAATCCTCATCCGGCTGATATGATAAGATCCATGGTTTGGACAATTATTTAAAAATCTTTGAAAACAATAAAGAAAGTGAACGAAATAATTTCAAGATCCATATCCGGCTGATTCGACAGGATCCATGGTTTGGATGAACAATTATCTAAAATTTTCAATAAATATATCAAGTTTAATATCCATATCCGGGTGGTTCGATTAGAACTCATGGTTTGGAAAATTAATCAAATAAATTCAAAGCAAGCAAAACAAAATTAAAAATCAAACTAGGTACCAATTTTGGGCGTTAGAATAAAGTTATTTTAACGTAACCATACTCCCGAACCCCTCGAACTCTCGTAGACCATTTTTAGGTGTCCAATCGACCTAGGTGTAAACCGATTGGTGGCGACTCCCAAAAACACGTTGCTACAAAATCCTAAGCATAGAACTTTTTCAAGGCGTCTGAATGCCAAGTATTTTTCAATTCTACGCCTTCGGGATCGCCGAGCTTGTACACCCATTTTTGCACTTCGGCAAGTACCAAGTAGGGTCCTTCCCAATTTGTGCGAAGTACCCCATGGGATGGCCTTCGGGGTGCAAACTCAGCCTTTCGGAGAATGAGGTCTCCATTCTTGATTCCCTTTGGCCTGGCCCGTAAGTTTATGGCTGCGGCCACTCTTTGCTGAAAAGCTTTTCTTCTCAGCTCAGCTATTTCTCTGTGTTCGCCGATGGGGTCGAGCTTGGTCCTCATGCTGAGGTCATTTCCCCTTTCATCAAACACTTGCACTCGTACTAATGGTCGTACTACCTTGATTGGGATGATAGCCTCTGTACCGAAAACAAGTGAAAAAGGTGTCTCCCCTGTGGCTCTTCGGGGTGTTGTTCAGTAACCCCATAACACGCTCTGGAGCTCTCCTGGCCATTTCCCTTTTGCTTCCCCCAGTCTCTTTTTCAGACCATCTTTTATTGTCCTATTAGATACTTCTACCTGCCCATTGCTTTGGGTGAGCTACTGGGGCAAAGTGCATTTTTGTTCCGAGGTCACTGATAAATTCCTGGAATCCCTTGTCTATAAACTGGGACCCATTATCAGCTACTAGTACCCTTGGTATGCCGAATTTGCATACAATGTTCTTCCATACGAACTTCTGCACCTCTTTTGCCGAGATAGTCGCCAGGGGTTCTGCCTCGACCCATTTGGAGAAATAGTCTACTGCTACCACGCAGAACTTTATGCCTCCAAGCGCTGTTGGGAGCGGCCCAATAAGGTCTATGCCCCAGACTGCGAAGGGCCAGGGATAGTCAGTCGAAGTTACCAATTCCGAGGGTGTCCTCTGGATATTCGCGTGCCTTTGGCAATTACCGCATTTCTGGACGAATTGCCTAGTGTCCTTTCTAAAGGTAGGCCAAAAGTATCCTTTCTAAAGGTAGGCCAAAAGTATCCTTGGCGAAGTATTACTGCTGCCAGGGCGTCGGTTCCGATGTGCCAACCACAAGTGCCTTCGTGTACTTCTTCGAGGATCATTTCAGTATCTTCTTCGCTAACACACCTCTGTAGTGGATTTGCATATCCCTGCAGATATAATTCTTCGCCAATTAGGAAGAATCAACAGGAGCATCTTCGCACTTTTGCAGCTTCGCTGGGGTTTTCGGGGAGCGTATTGTCTACGAGATATCTTTTTATCGGGTCTTTCCAGCCTTTTCCTGAAGTTGCTATGCTCAGCACTATGATGCTCGGGTGGTTTAGCACCTCGGTGCATGTTTTTTATTTTGCCAAGCAATCTGCCTCGGCATTATCTCATCGAGGTACGTTTTCGATTCGTATGGTGTCGAACTCCCGGATGAGTTTTGCTACCAATTCATGGTATTTTGCCAAGGTTGGGTCCTTTGCCCCGTAGTCTCTTGCCGTTTGCCGAACTACCAGCTGGGAATCTCTGTGGGCTTTCAAGTTTCTTATGCCAATTTTTCTGGCTAGGCGCAATCCTGCTATGAGGGCTTCATACTCAGCCATATTGTTGGTGACGTTAAAGCCGAACTTGATAGCCTTCATTACTTCTAGGCCTTCGGGACCTCTAATAATTACCCCAGCTCCCTGGTGTTCGGACCCTGAGGCTCCGTCAACATACAAAGTCCATTCGGGCTCACCTTCGCCAGGATCCGGATGGCTATCCTCGGTGGTAGGTACTTTAGCGATGAAGTTTGCCAGTGCTTGAGTTTTTATGGCTTTCCGAGGTTCATAAGTGATGTCGTGTTCGCCAAGCTCTATACACCACTTGGAAAGCCTTCCCGAATGATCAACTTTCCTCATGACATCCCGTAGTGGTAGACTACTTCGGACGATGATAGGGTGAGCCTAAAAGTATGGTCGTAGCCTTCTTCCTGCTAGTACCAGAACAAATATAGCTTTCTGCAGCAAGGGATACCTGACTTCGGCACCGTGTAGGGACTTGCTTACATAATAGACCGACCATTGCTTCGGCCCCTCTTTTTTCACAAGGACCGAGCTCACAGCTTTTTCTGTGACGGCGAGGTATAACAGTACGTTCCCCCTTCGGTGATGAAGGAGGTTTTCTCCTCATCTTCGGGGTCCATCCTTATTTGATGATACCCACTGAAGGCGTCTAGGAAACTTAGGAGCCCGTATTCGGCAGTTGAGTCTACCAATTGGTCTATCGGTGGGAGAGGGTATGAGTCTTTAGGGCAAGCATCGTTCAAGTTCCTTAAGTCAATGCACATTCGGAGCTTACTGCTTCCTTCTTTTGTCTCAATTACCACGTTGCTTAACCATTCGGGGTATTTGACCTCCCTGACGACACCAGCGTCTAACAAGCGCTGGACTTCGGTTTTGACAAAGTTACTTTTATGGACCGAGATGCTCCGTTTCTTTTGCCGGACAGGTTTTGCCTCCGGACTTACTTTAAGGCTATGTTGTATTACGCCAGGGTTTACCCCTAGCATATCTTTCAGCGAGTAGGCAAATAGATCTTTATTTGTCAGCAGAAAAGATACAAGTTTTTTCTTGTCACCTTCGGCCAAGTTTTTCCCTATTCGGGTATTTTGGCCTGGGACAAGTTCCACTTCTTCTATTTCCGCCTTCGCGGGATCTTCTACCTCGCCCTTCTTTGGTGCCTTTGCCTCCATCGTTTGTGTGAAGTTGTTTGCTGGAGCTTTTCGTGCCTTGACGAACACCTTCCTTACTTCGCTCTGATCGATGAAGATTTGCGCGTCTCCATCCTTGGTGGCGAAAGTGACAGTTAAGTATTTCACATCAGGGCGAATGTGCAGATTTCCCTGTGTCTGTCTTCCAAGGATGGCGTTGTATGACGAAGGGACATCCATGATGATGAACCTTGTCATTGTGGAGGCAAATAACTCAACAGTCCCATCTACCGAAGTCCCTTTCATCATTAGGGGAAGATCAATCCATCCGAGGACAGGTAGCTCGGATGGTCCCACCCCGAAGGTAGGCGAGGTGACAGGCTTGAGGTCGCTGCTGGATATGCCCAAGCTCGGCAGCAAATGCGAAAACAGGACGTCGGCATTTGATCCATCGTCAAGTAACACTCTCTTTACGTCCCAGTTTCCTATCCTTGCCATGACCAACAGTGGGTCGTCATGGGGAAATATGACGGCGGAACCATCCTTTCGGGCCAGCTTCTTCGTTGGACTCTGATATTCCATGACTGCTATTTCTCTGGCCTTCCTCTTTCTTTCCGAGGATGGAAGTCCCGTCGTGATTGTTTGTATTATCCCTGCCGGAGGTAGAGGACGCCTCTTTGGACTTCGGTTCCTCCTTCTGTCAGAGTCGTAATCCTCGTCATCTGCCTTTCCTTCCTCCTCTTTTCTCCCTTTCGGGGAAGGCATTCGCAGATAACGCCGAAGTTGACCCAGTTTGATCAGTGACTCTATGTACTTCTTCAATTGGAAGCAGTCTTCGGTGTCGTGGCCGTGGTCGCGGTGGAACTGGTAGAACTTCTTTATGTTCTTTTTGTTATCAGCGGTCATGGCCCTTGGCCACTGGATTTGGGTCCCCTGTCTTTCCATTGTCATGAGGATGTTGGTCCTTGTGGTGTTCAGGGGTGTGAAGGTTGGGAGTTTCCTTCCCCGCATTCTCCGAGGTCGTCCTGCCTGTTCGGCTGGATATCGGCTTTGCTGGGTGGATCCTTCGACCTGGTTGTGATCGGACTTCGGTCCACCTATTCTCAGCTCTTCGGCCGTCATGTGCTGTTCGGCCCTTTGGTAGAACTCGCCAAGTGTGTCCGGAGGGTCTTTGGAGAATTCGTAAAATAGCTGTGAAACCCTCTGAAGGCCCCGTGTCATCGCGAGGATGTGTATTTCGGGCCGAAAGTCTGGGACACTCAAAGCTTCTCTGTTAAACCTTTCATCATAGTCACGGATGGTTTCTCCACTTCTTTGCGCTATGTCGAACATCTGGACGGGCATATTCACCGTCGGCCAACTTCCAATGAATTGTTGTGTGAAGGCCGTAGATAACTCCTGAAACTCTGTGATGGTTCCTGGAGCTAATGAATTGTACCAGGCTGTTGATGGTCCTGTGAGGGTGACCTCAAAACATTTGCACAAGGTGGCGTCGTCGGCACCGTGCATCATCATGCTGCATCTATACTTGGTCAGATGAGCCTGTTGATCAGTTCGGCCATCGTACGTTTCCAGCTGAGGGACTCGGAAGTCACCTGGCATGGCTGCTTCAACTATAGCTCGGGTGAATGGGGACTCATCCCCACAAAAGGTCCCAGATAGCCTGGCCCAGACGGGCTTACGGGCTACTTGTTTTTCCACCCTGTCCAACCTTGCCAATATCTTCTCTAAAAGGAGCGTGGCGCTAGGCTCTTCCTCCTGGTGCTTGTAGGCTTCATTGCAAGGAGATTGTCTGTGCCTCTTTGGGGAGTGACTTTGATGCCGAGGGGATGGAGACTTCACCTCAGGTGATGAGTTCCTTTGGTATGGGACTTTAGGTCGCTTAGACCCCGCTTGTCCCGCAAGTCGTGCCCCGAGGGGCATGTTTTCTGTCGAAGACTCTTCACGGGGGTCCCCACTTCCCGAACTGTGGTAGGTTGGCTTGGGGCTTTTCTCCCGAGGAGGTACTGGTGAGAGAGGCCTTTGGGCCTGAGTTGGTTGCGGCCACCTTCGGTCTATCTATTGTGTCATTTCAGCCACAACAGACCATTAAAAGTCGCGTAGAAAACTCATGGTGATGACAAGAGGACACTCCTCCTCCGGCAAAGAAGTCCCTGGAATGGTTTGCTCAATAACCGGTTGAACTTCAGGCGTGGACGGGGACCTCGGGAGTCCCTTGTCCTTGGAACGCCGAGTCTCAACGACGGCGACCTGAGGGTGGTTTCCCACAGACAGCGCCAAATGATGCCCGGTGGCATCTCCGTCGGAAGACATTGTGACTCCGGGAGGGACTTCCTGAGGGGGAAAACGTCTGGAGCTCAAATTTCCCAGGGGAGTGTGCCTGAAAATACTCAGAAAAGAGGGTTAGGAGGTCCTCGGGGTGTTTTTCCGGGGAGGAGCCTCCGACACCCTAGTCAATGTCTTGAGAGGTGAAAGAGGGGGAGCACTAGGAAGTTTAGTGGCCTTGCCTGTTTGTGTTTTCTCAAGGAGGAGGAGTCGAACCTTTTGCCAGGGTCTGTTCTCTGGTATTTATAGGAGTGCCTAGCCCGTTCAGATGACGACACGTGTTCGGTCGGATGCTTTCTGAGTTTCTGGGCGTAGGGGACAAGTAGCCGGTGGCAGGCTCCTTGAGCCTTGAACCGAGACAGGTCGTGACAAGACCTGGACGACATCGGCGTGTCAGACCGCCATTTGGGGCGGCATGTAACGTCTGTGGGCGACATGTCAGAGGCTCCTTAAATGCTCATGACATACTCCCGAAGTCCTCTTGGCGAGGTCGTCCTTTGGTATGGATGCCCTTCTTCAGGAGTTATGCTCGTAGTCCGGGGAGTCCTTTAGTTCGGTGGTTCTGCCTTTGGAGGATTCTCTCCTGCTTGTAAGGGCTAGGCCTCTGTCTCGAAGATGATCCGTTTGGTCCCCCGAAGGAGTTGGCAATACCTTTGGATTTCCTGGCGTATTAGCCGAAGTCCTGACTTCGTGGTGCTCAACTTCGCTCCTGCCGAGGTCAATGACAGTGCTTCTTTTCGGGCTACGCCACGCTTCCCGAACACAACTTCGGCGGGAAGTACGTACTGGGAGAGGTGAAAGCCCTTTGGCTATCAGGAGGCCATTTCCACCATTTCTTCACACTAATCTTAGCAATCTCTCCCTCTCTACTAATACATTCTCTCATTTTCTTGAAGCTCTCAACCCTATTTTCTTCATTTTTTCTTAATCATTCCTTAATTACTTTCAAAGCTTGTTATCTTCTCAATTTATTTTCACACAAATGGCATCAAGAGGAAAAGAAAATGTCTCAAGCTCTTCATCCCACACCGGTTTGAGGTCTTTTTTTTGTGGCCTTTCCCGACCAGTGGCCTGTGGGGCTCAAATCCAACAAATTGACGATGACGAGCAATTTGATATGAGTCAATATGACTTAGGGCTCGACGATCAACTTTTTGATGATGATGTTGAGGAGGTGGGGCCAATGGTATCAGAGAATGTTGGTGGAGGAAATGGTTCTTAACGGATCCCGACAACAAGAACTTCCATCACAAGGTAAGACATCGAGGGTCACCGCGTGGGTTTGGGAGCATTTTGACCAAGTTTTCGAAAAGGATGCTCATGGCAATGATGTGAGGTTCGCAAATTGCAAACATTGCAAGACAAAGTTCATGCACAAGAAGAATTCTAGCACAGGAACACTCAAATGGCACATGGAACATAAGCCTCCGAATTTATGTCCGGATGCAGTTGCTAGTACCGGCAATTAGACACAGCTTGTGAGTACTACCGATAGATCATGTATTTTTAGATTTAATCAACAAGATTGTAGAGAAGGCACGGTAGAATGGATGATGGTAACTAAAAAACCATTAACACAAGCGAAAGATAGGCACATGGAAAAATGGATTAAATCATAATTAAACCCTAGTTTTAAAAGAACATCTAAGAGTACTACTAGGGGGGAGGCATTTAAAATTTATGAAGCTAGTAAATCAAACTTACAAGCATACTTCTCTGCTTTTGATCATTCTATCTCACTCACTAGTGACATGTGGACTTCACCACTAAGACAAGATTATTATTGTATCACTGCACATTGGATTGATGATAGTTGGGTCGTTCAAAAGTGTATCATTGCAATGAAGTGGATGGAGGTCAATCATACTGGTTAGAACATATTCCAAGTTATTTCAAAAAGTTTTAAAGAATTTTTTTTTCATGACAAGGTTTTTAGCATAACATTTGATAATGCATCCAACAACGATGTTGCAGCTAAGACATTGAAGGAATGACTAGAACCTATCCGTGATGCCACATTTTTTCATAGTAGATGTGTATGTCATATTTTAAACTTACTGTCCAAAAAGGTCTTCAAGTTTTGAGTACTGAAATTACTCCAATCCGGAGAGCAATCCATTATTTGAAGTCAAGGAACAAAGTTTTCAAAGAGTTTAAGCAATATTGTCTTGAAAATGGCCTCGATTTTAGTTGAAAATGTTTTAAACTTGATTGCCCTAACTGATGGAACTTGACTTACGAGATGTTGATGGATTCGATGCCATTTGTTGCACATAGGACATGTTTTATAAATGTTAAAGAAAAGAAAATGATTTTGAAACAAGAGATGTGGGATAAATTGTCAATATGCTACGATATTTTTTATGAGGCCACTATTTTTTTTCTCTGGTGTATACTATCCTACATCGCACAAAGTTTTAATGCATTTAGTCAATATTGCATGAGTTTTTAACAAATAAAAGGATGAAGAGTTCTTAAAATACATGACTAAGGCCATGAAAGACAAATAGATTTTATATTTCAGTGCTATACCCCCGATCTATTTAATTGCACTTGCACTAGAGCCGACCGTTAGAATCATGGGTACACAGCAACTACTTGAGAGTTATTATAGTTTTTTAGAAATGGCACATATTTCTATTCATGCTATAACTGCCACTTTAAAATTTATGCCGACCGGCATAAGGATAAGGTTGTGAACACTACTTCCTCTACCATCGGGTGTTCATTATTGTTAGGCTCATTATTATTCAATTCGACAAAACAACTCCTCAAATGGCCCCATGCTGCAGTATCCGGTCTTAATGAATTGGATGCATACCTCAACTTCGCTTGGGAGAATAGTGAGACCGACATTCTAGAATGGTGGAAAGCAAGAAGCAACAAATTTCCAATACTCTTCAGAATTGCCAAAAAAGTTCTAGCTGTTTCTGTCTCAACCGTTGCATTTGAGTCGGCTTTTAACACCAGGAAACGTGTAATTTTAGAGAAACGCACAAGGTTATCACTAGAAGCAGTTGAAGTTTGTATATACAACCGTGATTGGGGTCTTCCAGCTTTAAGATTACAAAACCACAAGAGTTCCGACGAGGAAAACCCCGATGAGATAGATGCTTAAATCGATAGCTTGCTCATTATTTTCCTACTTTGTATTTGATTTGATTTTACTGTTCAGCACAGATCCTAGCTTTTATTTTACATTTACTTTTATGGAATGTTTTGCTATTGACTCATGTAAAGCCCATTCCATGTTATGTAAGTGTCATTTGGCTTTAAAATTAATAAAATTTCACACTGGTGGTGGTGTTTTACTCTTAAAACAAGTAGTTTTAAAAAAAGTTGTTTTAAAATCAAATTTCAAAAATATAAAAAAAGTTAAAAATAAAAATAAAATTTGTGGGCCTAGGCCTAGCTTGGCCCAGGACCGAGTAAGGCCTGGCATGCCTAAACCCGGGTTGTGCTCGGGCCCTCTAAACCCAGGATCGAGCCCCACCGGTTTGGGCTGGTTCTGAGCCAAGTCGGCCCACTGAACACTATTAGGCAGCCCTAATGTGTTCTAGTCGATTTTTCCATATGGCTTCTACAAACTTGCCATCTAGGGCTACTACTGATGCTAGTGAAGCCTCCAAGATGGCCTTTTTCCCTAATGTTGGGGCAATGAAGGGAATTATCACTCACTACAATGAAGGGACATTGGTGACGAATCTTATGATATATTTTTGGCCAAACAGTGTTGTTGCCGCCCTCACCTATGCATAGGCCCTCAATGATGAGGGCTTAGTAAGAGAAAGCAAGAGGGAAGACGTGCTTTCCGTTTTCATGGACTAGCTCCAAGCGGGGCTCTGCTTCCCCCTTTATCCGTTGGTGGAGCAGATCTATTAGCATTAGCAAGTTTCGCCATCACAGTTCATGTTGAACTTATTTGTTCATATCAATAGCTTCATCATCTACTGTTACCCACTCTAGGGTAGTCCAGTTATGGTGCCAGAATTGTGGATTTAAAACTCCCAAGGTTGGTATGTTCTGTAGGCCATCAGAACAATACCCTTAGTGTGCATACCCAGGTGGCCTTCCTGGGCACTATGTAAATGCATACATATTGGTCCAACCATTATGCACACTATGGAAACAAGGAAGGAAAGCACTAGCACAAGTCTTAATCTTAGCTACTACACGTTAGGCAATCTTGTTAAGTTTAAATAACTAACCATTGCACCTAAAACTTCCTCTAAAAAACTATATTAATCTAGCCATGTACCCCTATTTTATTTTCTTCATTATCAAGTAGAGACTTAAACCAAACCATGGAATTTGGTTTCACATCAATAGCCCACCTATGGACTAAGTTATAGATTTTTTAAGTTGGTTACAAAATTCTGACAAAATGAACAGTAAATTAGCCAAATTTGCAACATCATAACTTTGGATATAGGGTCCAAATGCCAAAATTTCAAATCCCAGTTAAACCTCTAGATGTGCTCTAGGAGTGGTCAAAATTTGATACCAAGATTCATTCTACATAGATAGATATAGAACTTTGAGTGCAGGGTCAAAATTCTGTCTACTTTATGACCATTATGCCCATACAAAATTTCATAAGTGTGCAAACACTTTATTCATAAGGGGTAAGCCCTCTTTTGCGGTCTTCTGATCTTCTTTCTTGAGCATGTGGGCAAGCTTTGATCCAATGATCCATTGCACTACATCTCAGACACGTATGTGTGTCAAAATAAAAAGGTTTCTTCCCATGAAACCTCTTACACGTAAGGCACCTTAGGCCAGGGGGCTTTCCCTTAACCTTGCCCACACCACCTGGATGGAAAATATTGGCAATTTCTTTGCCATGTGGTGGCTTTTTCCGTTTGCCTCATGTGTGGCTACGTTCCGCAAGTCCACTGGGAAAATACCTACTCTCATACTCCTCTTGTTTTACTAAGAGGGCCTTCTGGACTGCCTCATAGTATGTCACTGCCCCAAATGGCCTCACAGCCCTTCTGATGTCTGATCTTAGGCCTCTAACAAATCTCTTAGCCTTTAATTCTTCCAGTCCATGATACTGAGGTGCATACCTCACCAACCGATTGAATTTATGCTCATACTCTAGGACACTCAAGTTGTCCTACCTTAAAGCATCAAATTCAACTTGCTTCAAGTCCTTGATGGCATCACTGACGTTTTGCTCCTGAAAAAGCTGGGTGAACTCTAGCCAGTTGATCTCTATATCTCCTCCTGGCCTTCTATCCTTCTGGACAGCATTTCTATCTCTGGTGCTCCTCCACCACATCTCTACACTGCCTACTAAATTATAAGTAGCCAGTGACACTTTTTTGGTGGAGCTGAGTGGCATCCTCTCAAACATCGTTTCTATGAAGATTAACCACTCCTCAGGTCTTTCTGGTCTTGCTCTTCCATTAAACTGTGGAGGTCTTAATCCTTGGAACCTCTCCAACAGTCTAACCTTATCTAGGCCTTCTAGATCTTCTACTCTCTGTCTCCTGGATCTGTGAGAACCTTTAGCATGATGATGCTCTCCATGATCTCTATGCCTTCTCCTGCCCCTTCTCTCATGATCTTCCTCAATCTTATTCCTGGTGGAGGAATAGTCCTAGACTGAGGGATTGGCCCTGGACACCTGACCAACCTCAGATCTCACTCTTTTTCCTCTTGTATTTCTCCAATCTTCATCTTCCACCTCATCAACCTCATCATTTCTATTTCCCAATCTTCCAGAAGGAACATGTTCAGATATGTTCCTAGCTTCATCGTCTGGTTGCTGCTGTGCACTCTGAACTACTTTAGCTAGTGCTATTTGGACTCATTGATGTTGTGCTTGAGTTAGTCTTACTAAGTTTTCAATGATTAGATCTAAGTTTCCCTGAAGCTCTAACCAAACCTAGGCACTCTAGGGTTTGGTTCACCCTGTTGGCCTGATTCTCCTCTTCCTATCCATCTCTTTGTTGCCTGGGTTCAGTAAGAGGCCTTAGGGGTGGTTCCTCTCTTCTTGTGGAAACCATGTTTACTTCCTGTTCATGATTCATCATAGAGCACATATAAAGATCATGGGTATTTTAATGGTACTTGACACTGGCAACTAACCAAACTGAGTTCATGTATGTAGCTATCATGTATGATGCAAATATATGCTATGTACATGTACAAACCATGCTTTGACCATGCTCTGATACCAACATCTATTACCCACTCCAGGGTAGTCCAATTATGGTGCTAAAATTGAGCATTCAAAACTCCTAGAGTTGGTGTGTTCTCTAGGCCATCAGAACAATACCCTTAGTGTGCATACCCAAGTGGCTCTCTTGGGTACTATGTAAATGCATGCATATTGGTCCAACCATTATGCACATATTCACATTTTATGCACACTATGGTATCAAGGAAGGAAAATACTAGCACAAGTCTTAATCTTGGCTACCACACATTAGGCAATCTTGTTAAGTTTAAGTAACCAGCCACTGCACCCAAAACTTCCTTGAAAAAACTATATTAATCTAGCCATATACCCCATATTTTCTTTGCTTCAATATCAAGTAGAGACTTAAACCAAACCATGAAATTTGGTTTTACATCAATAGCCCACCTATGGACCAAGTTATAGATTTTTTAAGTTGGTTACAAAATTCTAACCAAATGAACAGTAAATCAGACAAATTTGCAATGCCATAACTTTGGCTACAGGGATTCAAATTTCAAAATTCCAAATCCCAGTTAAACCTTTAGATGTGCTCTAGGTGTGGTCAAAATTTCATACCAAGATCATTCTTCATAGACAGATATAGAACTTTGAGTGCAGGGTCAAAATTCTGTCCACTTGATGACCATTATGCCCATACAAAATTTCATAAGTGTGCAAACACTTTATTCACAAGGGGTAAGCCCTCCAATACTATCCCATACATGTCCAATACACATAGGAATTATATGCTCTTACCTCTAAAAACTTTAAGTGGCCAAAATAGAATTTACAAACAAGCAGCCTGTCATTCACACTTAGATAGTTTGTGCATAGCTTCACATACATAGCCATTTAGCCTATAAATGTTCACATACATTGTCCAAAATTTGCATGTATTACATGTACATGTATCCATGAACTACATCATGGCCTTAACTTAGCTAAATACATGCATCCAAGTCACAGGAGATGCTTGAGATACAATTCACTCAAAAATAGGATGCTGGACAGCTGCTGCGTAACACAATAAGCATCATCACTAAAAATAACAAATGTGCTCATAAAATCACCAAACTTTCCATATCATAACTAGACACATGGAAGTTCATGTACCTGAAATTTACGATAAAAAATCAAGTGAAAAAGGTCAGTTTGAATGTGATCTTTCTACTAGACCTCAAAGGGAGAAACTTAGTAAGGACAACACTCTAACACTAAGGTAATGTAACCTTTAGCAATCACCTGCATACAAAGACACTAAAACACAAGGAACACAATGCATATATCCAATATAGAGCAACCAAATATAGCAATCATTCACAAACACCAAACATATGTAATGCATCAGCAATAACATTCATTGGTTAGTCCATAAAACATGTAATAAACATAATTAGATCACTATGGCAGCCTTCCTCAAGCATAAGCTTTGCCTTACGAGAGTTTTAACACTAGTTAGTACTAACTTTAGGCTCTAGAAACCCTTAAATTTACTGCCATCACTGTGCACTTCACACTAGGTCACAATACCTTCACTAAGTGCACTCCCCTTACTAAGCTTGGTTCATCAAGCACTTGGCTCTCTTCCAAACTTAGCCCTAGCTCCATGGATGCTTGAAAATATAGTAAACATTCCATGAGAGCAAGAGAACTCCTTACCTTGATGGGTATGTTGAAATTGGAGCTTGATCCAAGGTGCACTCAAGTCTTAGCACCAAATAGCTTCCAATTTCCCTTTCTTGCTTTCAATTGCTTCAAGCTTCAAGCTTGGAGGTATGGTGGCTATGGAGGGGCTATGAAGGTGAAGGTGGCTAGTGTGGGTCAAACATGGGAGAAGCAAAGAAGAAATTGGCTACTTTAAGAGGCTTAACCTAGCTTTAGTGCACTAAACACCCTTAATAGCCTTAACCATGTCTTATGTCATTTTCCTTGCTAAAAATCATGGTTTCTTAAGCTTAATCACTTGGCCCACATTTTACCATCCTTATCTTGCTTTGGCTGCCTTTTCTTGAGTGGGATAACTCTAAAATGCTTCCATTTGACTAAAGTCATAAGCATAAACAACCAAAGGCTTACACTAGGACACTTAAGTCCTTAAAGCCCTTTATGCTTTTCTTTGTCTACAATTGTCTTCCATAAGCATTTTGGTCCTCCAATAGTAATTTCATACCATTCACATCCTTCCCATAACTCTCCAAAGCTCTTTCTTGAGAGTTTTGCAATTAACTACCCGAATTTCCAAAACCTTACAAAAAAGTCCATAGGTTACTTGACAAACAAGCAATCCTTAAGGCTTTTTGATGGCCCAAGGCCTCATCGTTGTGAGTCATGATGACTGTTGAGGAGACTTCTAGGAGGAAGAACGCCTGGAAGGTGGATCGCCCCAAGGAGAGTACCTGAAAAGCTGGTAAACAGGGTTAGGAGGCCCCCGGAGTGTTTTTCCGGGGGGGGAGCCTCCGACGCCCAAGTCAGTGGTGGCCGGAAGAAGGAGAAAGTCACTAGCTCAAAGAGAAAGGCAGAAAAGTCTCGCCTGGTATTTTCTCAGAGTGTGGGAGCTGTATATCCGGCCTGCCAACCTCCTGTCAAGTATTTATTTCTTGTATATATAGGAATACCTAGCCCGTTCAGATCATGACACGTGTGCGGTCGGATGCTCCTGAACGTCTGGGCGTAGGGGACAGATAGTTGGTAACTAGATGGCCTTGAGCCTTGTGCTGAGACGGGCCATGATATGATTCTGATGGCGTCTGCGCGTCAGGGCGACTTTTTACGTCTGTGGTGGGACGTGTCAGAGGCTTCCTTAAATGCTTCCTTAAATGCGCCTGCCGTACTCCCGAGGTCCCTGGGCGAGGTCGTCCTCTAGTTCGGACAGAGCCTCTTCGGGAAGCCTACCCTCAGTTCGGGGTTCCCAGTTCCAGGGGGTTCCGCCTTCGGGGATATCATATTCGGGCAGCAATGTCTGGTGCCACTTTTCCGAAGGCGCGCTGTTCACAACCTTGGGAGGCGAATAGAGTCCTCAAGTTTTACCGGCGTGCCGAGGCTCGGAGCTCTCCGGCTATCTCCCGAGGTGCATGATTCCACCTGTTCCCGGGAAGCGCCAGTTCTTCTGGCCATTGTTGTGGCAGGGTGTTCGGCCAGATTGAGGCGATAGCCTTTGGCTATCACATGCCCCCCTTTGGAAAGCCGAAGTGAAGACTTCGGTTTGCATCTCTTTCCGAGGTTGTCGTTGGGAGTCTTGTTGGGAAGCATAATGTCACACCCCACACAGGCCCCAGCCCATGCACACTCTGTGCCTCTCACCAACCACTACCCTGAAGGTCCAGAATACTTGGGTCTTTAAGAGTTATCATCAGAGTTTAGTTACCTAACCTTCATTAAGTAGATTATTGGGCATTCTTTTTATTGGCCTGGGAGGTGGCCCAGGATGTCCCTGCTTATTTTAGACCAAGACCTTGCAGCTTAAGCAAGCCCAACCCATTACTTGCAAAACAAGCAACACATGCACTTTTTCCTTTAAGTGCTTTACTTGTGTGCAATCAAGTGTACTAGTCTTATGCATGGCAACAAAGAAGCCCATATCCATTTTCAAGCTTGAAAACACATACATATATGATGATGAGCATTCGGCCAAGTATAGTACACAAGGAAGCCAACATCAAAACATCATGCTGATAGTCATAAAGTCCAAAGAAACTTGGCTAACATACAGCCAACAAGTCCAACATACAAAGTCCACTAAGGCCCAAAATGCATAAGTCCAACATGGGCCCAAAGGTGCTTAAGTCCACAACTCAACAACAACTACATGGCAATCATGCCAAGGATGCAAATGGGCCCAAAACTTGCAGCCCAATTCTCACATAGCCCATATGTACACAACTACCCATAATGCTCAAAAGGGTACTACAAAATGTGCACTATAGGTACAAGTCCAAAAGACCAAGTTATTGGTCTCCAAAGCCCACCAAGTCTCAAATGCCAAAAGCCCACTCAACCAACACCTCCTAGCTCAAGTCCCACAGCTAATCTCCTGCAAAACTTAATCCATTAAATTCGGCCTACATAAGACCATGGAATAAAATGCACATTTCAAGCCAAGAATTTGTTGGCACACATACCTTGGACAATAAGTAAACTTGGTACACAAAAACCAAGAAGTCCAAACAGAAGCACAATTACTCAAGCTCTTTACCCTTTCCTGAAAATTCAACCAATAAGGGCAGTGAGTTTAAAACTCAGTAAGGATTCACACAACTCCAAAGGAGTTCATATTGTTAAGCATAAGCTTAACCTCCATAATCAAGCTAGTACCTACATCCAAAGACACAAAGACAAGGAAAATACAATTTGGCCGAAGCCTATATTCAACATATATCAATAATAAGTTGGTTAGCATGCACAATCAATCAACAAAAGCACACAAACTCACACACACACCACTTCTTCAATTAATTAATTCAAGTCAAGTTGGCTGCCCATTGACCAAGAGCCACAATATTGGCTTACCTCCTCTTTAGCCATCTCACAAAATTGCATGGCTAAATTTGTCCATCCTTGGTTTGTAGTTTTAATTCCAGCACTAGTCCAAGGTTTTCAATTGAGTCTTCAAACTTTATTTCTTGCCAAGTCATACTTAGTTTTTCATGTATGTGCAATTTGGCCCATAGTATTGCATAGTTCCATGTTAGTCACTAGTTACCAGTCCAGTTTGGTACTAGAACTTTATTTCATGGCATAGTTCACATAGAACTTTTGTATGTGTAATTAAAACACATAATTCACATAGTCTTGTATTCTCATCACTAAGACCATGTTCAAACAAGTCCCTCTTGTACTTAATTTCATGTCTTCATCATTCTCTTCTTGGCCATAGCCAAGTACTAACTGGTGGTCCTGACAATTCCTCCCTCCTTAAAGAATTTGGTCCTCCAAATTCCTCACCAGTCTTTCATACAATTGAGGGTACTTTTGGGCAATTTCTGGTTCAACTTCCCAGGTTGCCTCTTCAGGAGTGTGGTTACTCCACTGAACTTTAATCATAGAGATCCACCTGCTTCTCAACTTTCTGGTATCTCTGGCCAGGAATTGAGTTGGTTCTTCCTCATAAGAGAGGTTTGGTGCCACAGGCACACTAGCAGGCATTTCTATCTGCTTAGAGCTGGGAACATATTTCTTAAGTAGGCTCACATGAAACACATCATGTATGTGTCCAAGCTCTGGTGGCAATTCCAGCTGATATGCCACATTTCCCACTCTGGCCAGTATTTGAAATGGCCCAATATATCTGGGTGCCAGTTTCCCTTTCTTCCCAAATCTTATCACTCCTTTCATAGGAGAAACTTTAAGCCACACCCAGTCACCTTCCTGGAATTCCAGGTCTCTCCTCCTTTTCAGGTTAGCATAGGATTGCTGCCTGTCATTTGCAGCTTTGATCCTAGCTTGGATTAATTTGATCTTTTGAGTGGTTTCTTGGATAATTTCTGGTCCCAATTCCAGTTTATCCTCTGGCTGATGCCAGCAATGGGGAGTTATACACTTCCTGCCATACAAGGCTTCATAAGGGGCCATCCCTATCACTGAGTGATAGCTATTGTTATATGAGAACTCCACAAGTGGAAGATGTACATCCCATTCACCCTGGAAATCTATGACACAACACCTTAACATGTCTTCCAGAGTTTGGATAGTTCTCTCGGTCTGCCCATCTGTTTGTGGATGGTAAGCAGAGCTAAATTTAAGCTCAGTCCCCAGTGCCTGATGTAAAGATTTCCAAAACCTAGAGACAAATCTAGGGTCTCTATCAGACACAATATCATCAGGTACCCCATGCAGTCTGACTATCTCTCTGACATAAAGCTGGGCTAACTTGTCCAGGGAGTCAGTGAGATTCATGGGAAGAAAGTGGGCTGCCTTGGTCAACCTGTCCACTATGACCCAAATGGCATTATGTTTTCTCCTTGTCAGTGGCATTCCTACCACAAAATCCATTGATATGGATCCCCACTTTCTCTCAGGTATGGGTAAGCTTTGAAGTTTTCCCCCTGGCTTTTGGTGTTCAACCTTTACTTGCTGACACACCTCACATTTGGCTACATGAGTGCTTATATCCTTCTTCAAGTATGGCCACCAAAAGTAAGCTTTGAGGGCATGGTACATTTTGGTAGCCCCTGGGTGCATACTTAGTTTACTGGAATGTGCCTCCTCCAGGATCTGAATTCTCAGATTTTCCTTTTCAGGTACATATAATCTTCCCTGGAAATGCAACATTCCTTGCTTGTAAGAAAACCCTTGGAAAAGTTCTCCTTTACTTTGCCCAGATATTAATCCCCGGTTTTCATCTTTGGCCTGAGCTTCTTTAATGAGCTCCTTCCATTCTGGGGTAATGGTGAGTACCTTAAGTAGGTCACCTTCCCAGGTTAGCCATTGACTTGCTAAACAAGTAAGGCTAAGGATTTCTGCCTTTTGTTCTATTTCTCCACCCTTGAGCACTCCTGTATAATTCCTGCTCAGGGCATCTGCCACAACATTGGCCTTTCCTGCTGTGTATTCAATCACACAGTCAAAGTCTTTCAAGTACTCTAACCATCTTCTTTGCCTCATGTTTAGGTCTTTCTGAGTGAACAAGTACTTGAGACTTTTGTGGTCTGTAAAAACTTGGAATTTATTACCAAGAAGATAGTGCCTCCATTGTTTCAAGGCAAAGACTACTGCTTCCAATTCCAGGTCATGTACTGGATATTTCTTTTCATGGGATCTTAACTGTCTAGAGCCAAAAGATATGGCTTGCTTGTCCTGCATCAGGACACATCCTAGTCCTATATGAGATACATCAGCATACACCTCATATTCCTTTTCAGGGTCTGGGAGGACTAGTACAGGGGCTGTTGTCAGCCTTCTTTTAAGCTCTTGGAAACTTTCTTCACACTTTGTTTCCCAGATAAATTTCTGGTTCTTCCTGATTAATTGAGTCATGGGTGCTGCTATAACAGAAAACTTTGGCACAAACCTTCTGTAATAGCCAGCCAACCCAAGGAAACTTCTAATTTCCCTCACATTCTGAGGTTGTTTCCAATTCAGGATTGAGCTCACCTTTTCAGGATCTACAGCCAACCCTTGGTCATTAATTATGTGACCTAAAAATGCAATCTCCTTTGTCCAAAATTTGCATTTACTTAGCTTTCCATAAAGCTCATTCTCTTGGAGCAAACCAAGCACTATACTCAGATGTTCTTTGTGAGTTTCTTCATCCTTGGAATATACCAAGATGTCATCAATGAATACAACCACAAAGTGGTCCAGGTGTGCTCTAAACACCCTCTGCATTAAATCCATAAAGAATGCAGGTGCATTTGTAAGCCCGAATGGCATTACTGTATATTCAAAGTGTCCATACCTAGTCCTGAATGCAGTCTTAGGTATGTCCTCTTCCTTGACTCTTAGCTGGAAATATCCAGATCTTAGGTCTATTTTAGAAAAGACCTTGGCTCCTTTCAACTGGTCAAACAAGTCCTCAATCCTGGGGAGAGGATACTTGTTCTTAATGGTCAAGGCATTAAGTTTTCTGTAATCTATACAGAGCCTAAGGGTTCCATCCTTTTTCTTCACAAACAGTACAGGTGCTCCCCAAGGAGACACACTGGGTCTGATGAACCCTTTCTCAAGCAGTTCATCCAACTGCTTCTTCAATTCTACCATTTCTAGCACTGCCATCCTATATGGGGCAGTGAATGCTGGAGCTGCTCCAGGTACCAGTTTAATCTCAAATTCTACTTCCCTTCTGGGTGGTAATCCAGGTAAGTCAGTAGGAAACACTCCTGGAAAATTCTGGACTATAGGAATTTGTCTAAGTTCTTCAGCTGCTTCCTGGTCATTAAGTTCCAGGCACTCATGTTCATTATCCAGAGTTATTAGTTTCACTACTTCAATTTGGTGATCCATAGGCAACTTTAGTGATTTATCTAGCTGGTATGGTTTGCAACCAGGTATCACTAACTGCCTAGCATGGCAGTCTATAACTGCTTTATTTCCACTGAGCCAATCCATGCCCAGTATTACACCATATTCATTGGTGTCCAGTACTAAAAATTTTGCTTTTAGTTTCTGCTTGTCTATCTGGACTTCACAATTTTCCACCATCTGGTATGTAAATAATACTTCTTTTCCAGCAGTTCTAACCACATACACATCAGTCATATGTTTTACTTCTAAGTTCATGACTTTAGCCAAGCTAGCAGATATCACAGATAATGAAGCTCCAGTATCGAACAAGGCAATAGTTAACTGGCCATTAAGGTAAATGGTACCTTTTAAGGCCCTTCTAGCCTTCTGCTGGCTAGTTTCCTTGTCCATAGATCCTGCATCAGCATCATGAGTACCAGGTATTTTCCTGGAAGTCTCCAACTGGAATATCCTACCAGGAGGTACATGTGTCCTTTTCTGGTCCTGTGCTGCTCTCTGTGCCTGCCTTCCATCCTGAAATGGCACAGGTGCCCTTTTCTGGGGCATGGAAGCTTGTCCAAATGGAACTCTGGGATTATACCTTCCCAGCATACTTCTATCTCCAATTCTTTTTGGGCAATCCTTGACCCAATGGTCTTGGGCCCCACACTTGTGGCAACCACTGGAAGCTTTATAGCATGGCTTATAGCCATGGAACTTCCCACACTTGGAGCATTGGGGACCAGGTGTCTGTGGTCCCTTCTCCTGCTTAAATCCTTTTCTGCTCCCATTATGCTCAGCCTCTTCTCTTGGCCTCTTCTGAAACTGGCCTTTCTGAACTCTGCTGCTACTTCCAGGGCCACTTCTGTACTGCTCCTGAAATTCTTGCTCCAATGCCAGTGCACTTTGCATCACAGAGTAATAGTCTCTGGCTCCAACTGCTCTGAGGATCTGCCTCAGTTCAGGTCTTAGACCCCTCACAAATCTCTTTGTCTTCAGCTCCTCCTCACCATTGTATTGGGGTGCATATCTGATCAGGCTATTAAACCTCTGCTCATACTCAAGAACACTGAGATTTCCTTGCTTTAACTGATCAAATTCTACCTGTTTCTTATCCTTTTGAGCCTCGCTCACATACTGTTGGTGGAAGACTCTGAGAAAGTCTGGCCACCTCATGGATCTTCTCATCAAAAGTGGTTTCCTGCGGTTCCTCTCCTGGTGTGTCCTCTGAACTGTTCTCCACCACAGCTCTGCATGCCCTTCCAGCCTGAATGTAGCCAGAAGTACCTTCTGAGTGGCTGTCACCTCCATTCTTTCAAAGATCTTTTCTAACTGATAAATCCAGAACTCCGCCTCATCTGGTTCACAACCACCTCTGTAGATAGGAGGTTTCAATGCCAGGAATCCCTCCAGCTGGCCCTCCTTTAATTCACTCCTTTTATGCCTTCCTCTGTTGGCAGTTGAATTTCTGGTCCTTTCTCTATATGTTCTTCCTCTGGCTGGGTGTTCAGGGAGAGGCTCAGTCCTCCTGCTGTATATATATGCATCTAGCTCCTCAAGGTCTGGGCTATCACTTTCCTCTTCAGTTTTATGCTCCTGCCTGATTTCAGACCTCATCCTCCTTGATCTGGGATGTCTTTTCTCTTCATCAGTTTCCTCTTCTGGAATACCTCCATTATTGCTGTGCTGATCCAAATCCACTGGCTCTTTGCCAGGTCTCCTTCCCACTCTTCTACCTTCTGTTTTAGAATTTTCTCCTGTTTGCACCTGTTCTGGGTTTTCCTGTACTGGAGGTTGGCCTCTAGCCAAGAGTTGCATTCCAGTCACTATCTGTGTCATTGTTACCTGTAAGTTTTCCATCATCTGTTCCATTCTGTCTTCTCTGTTTCTGCTGGGTTCAGGTATCTGGGACCTGGTATTTGGCTGTCTTGCCAAGTTATGATTTTCTTGTGCATCCTGCCTTTGGGCAGTTTCATCAGGCATCTCTTGCCTGGCACTTGGCTCTCTGGCCAAGGTATGCTCTTTTTGAGCAACTTGTCTCAGGGTATTTCTTTCCCTGGCTCTAGTTCTCATTCCTGCACTTTAAAATTGCAGCCATTTATATATATCCATGTATGCATATGCATGTCTTATGTGACCCTATGTGGGAACTTGACTAGGCTAACTACTTCTCAAATCCTGCTCTGATACCACCGCAGCAGGTCTGCTCTGTCACACCCCACACAGGCCCCAGCCCATGCACACTCTGTGCCTCTCACCAACCACTACCCTGAAGGTCCAGAATACTTGGGTCTTTAAGAGTTATCATCAGAGTTTAGTTACCTAACCTTCATTAAGTAGATTATTGGGCATTCTTTTTATTGGCCTGGGAGGTGGCCCAGGATGTCCCTGCTTATTTTAGACCAAGACCTTGCAGCTTAAGCAAGCCCAACCCATTACTTGCAAAACAAGCAACACATGCACTTTTTCCTTTAAGTGCTTTACTTGTGTGCAATCAAGTGTACTAGTCTTATGCATGGCAACAAAGAAGCCCATATCCATTTTCAAGCTTGAAAACACATACATATATGATGATGAGCATTCGGCCAAGTATAGTACACAAGGAAGCCAACATCAAAACATCATGCTGATAGTCATAAAGTCCAAAGAAACTTGGCTAACATACAGCCAACAAGTCCAACATACAAAGTCCACTAAGGCCCAAAATGCATAAGTCCAACATGGGCCCAAAGGTGCTTAAGTCCACAACTCAACAACAACTACATGGCAATCATGCCAAGGATGCAAATGGGCCCAAAACTTGCAGCCCAATTCTCACATAGCCCATATGTACACAACTACCCATAATGCTCAAAAGGGTACTACAAAATGTGCACTATAGGTACAAGTCCAAAAGACCAAGTTATTGGTCTCCAAAGCCCACCAAGTCTCAAATGCCAAAAGCCCACTCAACCAACACCTCCTAGCTCAAGTCCCACAGCTAATCTCCTGCAAAACTTAATCCATTAAATTCGGCCTACATAAGACCATGGAATAAAATGCACATTTCAAGCCAAGAATTTGTTGGCACACATACCTTGGACAATAAGTAAACTTGGTACACAAAAACCAAGAAGTCCAAACAGAAGCACAATTACTCAAGCTCTTTACCCTTTCCTGAAAATTCAACCAATAAGGGCAGTGAGTTTAAAACTCAGTAAGGATTCACACAACTCCAAAGGAGTTCATATTGTTAAGCATAAGCTTAACCTCCATAATCAAGCTAGTACCTACATCCAAAGACACAAAGACAAGGAAAATACAATTTGGCCGAAGCCTATATTCAACATATATCAATAATAAGTTGGTTAGCATGCACAATCAATCAACAAAAGCACACAAACTCACACACACACCACTTCTTCAATTAATTAATTCAAGTCAAGTTGGCTGCCCATTGACCAAGAGCCACAATATTGGCTTACCTCCTCTTTAGCCATCTCACAAAATTGCATGGCTAAATTTGTCCATCCTTGGTTTGTAGTTTTAATTCCAGCACTAGTCCAAGGTTTTCAATTGAGTCTTCAAACTTTATTTCTTGCCAAGTCATACTTAGTTTTTCATGTATGTGCAATTTGGCCCATAGTATTGCATAGTTCCATGTTAGTCACTAGTTACCAGTCCAGTTTGGTACTAGAACTTTATTTCATGGCATAGTTCACATAGAACTTTTGTATGTGTAATTAAAACACATAATTCACATAGTCTTGTATTCTCATCACTAAGACCATGTTCAAACAAGTCCCTCTTGTACTTAATTTCATGTCTTCATCATTCTCTTCTTGGCCATAGCCAAGTACTAACTGGTGGTCCTGACACATAACCTGTTCCGAGGTCGCACCTTTTGCCCGAGGGTCTGGGCTGTTCGGCCTTGGCCTATTCTTTGGTGTCTCCGAGGCAAAGCCTGTACCGAAGATACACCTCTTGCCCAAAAGTCATGGGCTGTTCAGCCATAGCCTGTCTCTTGGTGTCCTCGAGGTGGCCTGCTTTTTATTTCTGCAGGTCTGATGGCCAAGCGTGTCAGACTGAGCGGCGCGTCTCCATTTCTCAGGGATGTCAAACGACGTGTCCCAATCAGGAGGCGTGTCCCGGTTTTCCAGGCACGTTTGGGGAGGCACGTCCCCCATTTCTGCGCAGCGGTTGACACGTGGCTTCTTGCCATTGGAGGAGAGGCGCGTCATTTACAGAGGGCGCGCCTTTTCGGGTGCAGCGGGCAGTTACGGCGACGGTTCGCCTCCAATGGGTACTTATGATGTTCTTTCGGTTACCCACCTTTGGCCTATAAATAGCCCATTCCATCATAAGTCCCACTTACTGTTTTTCTGCTCTTTTTCTGCTCTGCCCTCTGTTCTTGCGTTTTATCTTGCTTTCTGTGGCGGAGCTTCTTTAATCAGAGCTTTTTCCTACCAACTTTCACGACGGCATCCTCAGGCAAATCTTTTGGTGGGTTTTGATTCCCAGAGTACTTGATTCCTCTGTTTTTCTGAGTTTTTCTGGAAAACTGTTGTTTTTTCCAAACTCGTCTTCTGAGTTTTTTCTGGAAACTATTTTCTTTTCCATCTCAAACTCTTTTTCATGTCTGCGATGCCTGTTCCCGAGAGCTGGAAACCTCTTCTGGCCCATCCTTGCTGTACCACCCCCGAAAAACTAGAGAGGTGGAAGAAAAAATTCTTTCTTCCGTCTTACGCTGTGACCAGACTGCCTCGTTCTAGCCATTTTGCTTTTTCAAACCGTGGCGACGAGGTTACCGTTTTCCGAGCCCAACTGAAGGCCGGTCTTCGGTATCCTCCCCCGAAGGTGGTTTGCGAGTTCTGCCAATTCCATGGCATTGCTGTGAACCAGCTTCCCCCGAACGCGTACTGCTATTTTAACGCCTACCTCTGCATGTGTGGCGTGTTCGGGATAGAGCCCCATTTCATCATTTTCATGCAGTACTACAAGCTCTATGTGGTCCTGAAGGGTGGCTTCTATTTCCTGCTGCCTCGGGGATCCGGGAGCAAAAAATTCACCTTCACCTTCGACACGAAGGATAGCTGGCGGGGGTGGCAGCCTAAGTTCTTTTTCCTCAAGGTGGATAAGAACTGGTCTGATGTCCCGACCAGGTGGGCTCAGGGAGTGCTGAACGCAGACGTCGTTGATCCGAGGATGCTGCTGACCCCACCGTTGGCTTCCGTGTTCGCGGATTTCGACGCCCGCATTCGGGCAGTCGCTGACTGGGCTCCCGAGGTCTCTCCTCGTGCTCTTTACCCCATTCCTATCAACTGGAGGTTGATGACCGAAGAAGTCCTTCGGGAGCTGAAAGTGGTTAAGGAGCACGTGACTGACCTCAATATGCCCGCTCCCGCCATCGCCGGGAAAGACTCCTGGCTGGTCAAGCTCCTTAAGGGGGAGACTTCTTTCGAAACTTTTGCCGAAAGTGAGTAATCTTCCATCCCTTTATACTTTTTCCTCGGACTTACACTGATATTTCTTCTCTTTTTCAGAGATGGGCGATGGGGCTGCCGCTTATTACAAGGCCCTCTTTTCTGGCCAAGTGGAGAAGGGGGAGCAGACAAAGAAGGCGGCTTCCCGAAGAAGGAAGACGACAGGGGCGGGACCCTCGGCGAAGCGAGCTAGGAAGGCTCTCCAGCCTTCTCAGCCAGAGCTTTTGGAAGAAGAAGCTGGCGAAGACGCTGGTCTTGTTGAAATTCCACCGGCCGAGGTTCCCGCTACTTCCGCCGAGGTGCCTCCTCCCGACCTCGGGGCCCCCAGAAACACTGTAGTGGTAGAAGTACCCACCGTCGAGGAGCGGTACCGGCAGAAGGGCAAGGGTCTTTCTTCCGAGGGGCCCGAGGATCTCGAGGACACTGTCTCCGAGGTTCCTCCAGGTATGCCTTTAGGCGAAGTTCAGCTCCTTTTACTTTCACGAATTTTTCTTCTGCTCCTAACTTCCTTCTCACTTTCAGGGGAGCCTCTTACTGCTGGCTGGAGGGCCATTCATGAGAGGAAACGGGCCCTGCGCGATGCCACAATCCCTGAGGGGAAGGTCCCCTTGGAGCCCTTTTGGACAATCACGGAGGATATGAATTTGTTCTCCGACGATTGTCCGAAGATGACCAAAGAGATTTGGAAGGGGATGACCACTGACGCCTCCTTCCGGGCCATTGCGGCGGCTCACCCGGGGGATAATACCCTCGCCGCAAAAGTCACCGAGCATGCTGCTCAGGTATAGTCTTTACACTTTTTTCCTCAATTTTCTAAGTGTTTAGACTTGTACTAACCTGGACTTTTGCCTTGCCGTAGCTGCTGGAGTACGCTGGTTATCTCCGAGTTCGGGTGGCCAGACAGGCTGCCTCCAAGGATGCGACTTCGCGGGAACTCAGTGAAGCGAAGGCTTCGCTTGCGAAGGTGATCGCCAGCAACCAGCAGTTGACAGCGGATTGTTCTCAGCAACTTGCTGCCGTTCGGGAGGAGTTCTCGAAGAAAAGAGAAGAACTTGAAAAGGACTCCTCCCGGAAGATTGCCGACCTCGGCGACCAAGTAAAGGGGCTGCTCGCCGCCAACGAAGATCTTATCAAGGACAAGGCTGTTTCCGACAGTCTTGCAGCGAGGTTGACGGACGAGAACACTGCTCTTCAAGCCGAGGTCGAGGCTCTGAAGAAGGAGTCCGAAGAGACGCTGGGGATAAGCGAGCTCGAAGAGGAGGTTGCTGAGCTGAGGGACGAGGTCAATGTCCTTGGCATTCAAAAACGTACTTCTGATGACATGGCCAAGGTCGCCTTTCAGGACGGCTTCTGCCTCGCTCGGCACCAGGTGCTGCAGAGGTTCCCAGATTTGGACCTCTCTTTTCTGGAGGGCCTAAATATTCCTGAGGGACCTCGGTGGCAGTGGTCCAGGGTCGAGCATCTGAAGCTTCCTGGTCTTCGTCCGCCCGGCTCTCCCTAGTTTGCTTTAGGGCTCCTCTTATTTTTCTCCTTCGTGCTCCTTCTTTGGACACTTCTTTTGTAAGGCAGCGTTTGCTCTAAATGAACAATCTTTTCGGCTAAGTCCTTTCTTGCAAGTTTCTTCATTTCCACTGTCCCGAACACGTTTGCTTCAAGAGACTTTCGGAAAACCTGCAACCAAAGAAACTTTTTACCTTCCTTTGTCCCGAGCGTGCTCGCTCAAGAGACTTTCTGGAAAGTTTGTAAAAATTTGGCTAAGTCTTTTGCAGGCTTTTTGTTTCCTTTTAACCCGAACATGTTCGCTCAAGGGCCTTCGGAAAACCTTCAGCCAAATTTTTCTGCCTTCCTATTGTCCCTAACATATTTGCTCAAGGGACTTAGGAAAATTTTCACGAGATTGCTCATTCCCTTTTTCCCGAGCACGTTCGCTCAAGGGTGTTCGGAAATTACCTCTGCTTTTGTTTTGGCGTGTACTTTTGCGAGATTCTTGCTTTCCCTTTTTCCCGAGCATGTTCGCTCAAGGGTGTTCGGAAAATTTTCTCTGCATTGATTATGCCGAGTACCTTTGCAAGATTCTTGTTTCCCATTTTTCCCGAGCATAGTGGCTCAAGGGACTTCGGGAAGTCACATCTGTTTTTTCGTGGCGAGCACCTTCGCGGAATTCTGTCTTGGACAATTTGGTATACTTGAAAATTTTTCTCAAGACCATTCTTCTCTAGACCATTATGTACTTAGAATATTTCTTGTACAATATATTTCTTCCGCTCAACCTTAGGCGTAGAATTTTTTCAGGGCGTCTGAATGCCAAGTGTTTTTCAATTCTACGCCTTCGGCGTCGCCAAGCTTGTACACGCCTTTTCGTACTTCGGCGAGAACCAGATAAGGTCCTTCCCAATTTGCGCGAAGTACTCCGTGAGATGGCCTTCGAGGTGCGAAGTCGGCCTTTCAGAGAACGAGGTCTCCTTTTTTGATTTCTTTTGGCCTGGCTTTTAAGTTGATAGTCGCGGCCACTCTTTGCTGGAAAGCTTTTCTTCTCAGCTCGGCTATTTCTCTGTGTTCGGCCACAAGGTCGAGCTTAGTTCTCAGACCGAGGTCGTTTCCGCCTTCATCAAATACTTGCACCCGTATTGAAGGCTGAACTATCTCTATTGGGATAATGGCCTCTGTTCCGAAGACGAGTGAGAAGGGAGTTTCCCCTGTGGCTCTTCGTGGCGTCGTTCGGTAGCTCCACAATACACTTTGGAGTTCTCCTGGCCATTTCCCCTTGGCTTCCCCAAGTCTCTTTTTCAGGCCATCTTTTATGGTCCTGTTTGACACTTCCACCTGCCCATTGCTTTGGGGGTGAGCTACTGGGGCGAAGTGCATCTTTATTCCGAGGTCGCTGATGAATTCCTGGAATCCTTTGTCTATGAACTGGGATCCATTATCAGCTACTAGTACCCTCGGTATGCCAAATCTGCATACTATGTTTTTCCATACGAACTTCTGCACTTCTTTTGCCGAGATAGTTGCTAGTGGTTCTGCCTCTACCCACTTTGAGAAATAGTCCACTGCTACCACGCAGAATTTCACGCCTTCGGGCGCTGCGGGGAGTGGCCCAATGAGGTCTATACCCCAGACTGCGAAGGGCCAAGGATAGTCTGCCGACGTTACCATTTCCGAGGGTATCCTCTGGATTTTTGCATGTATCTGGCAACTACCGCACTTCTGGACGAACTGCCTTGCGTCCTTTCTCAGGGTAGGCCAGAAGTATCCTTGGCGGAGTATCACTGCTGCAAGGGCATCAGTTCCAATGTGCGAACCGCACATGCCTTCGTGGACTTCTTCGAGGACCATCTCAGTATCCTCTTCGCCCACACATCTCTGCAGCGGATTTGCATATCCTTGCCGATATAACTCTTCACCAATCAGGAAGAATCTTCCGGCGCGTCTTCACAGTCTTGCAGCATTGCCGGCGTCTTCGGGAAGCTCATTCTCTGCGAGGTATCTCTTTATGGGGTCCTTCCACCCTGTTCCCGAGGTCGTTACGCTTAGCACGGAGATGCTTGGATGGTCTAGCACCTCGGTGTATGTTTTGGACTTCGCTAAGCAATCTGCCTCAGTGTTATTCCGCCGGGGTACATTTTCGATCCGCACGGCGTCAAACTCTTGGATGAGTTTTCTTACTAGCTCGTGGTATTTTGCCAAGATTGGGTCCTTCGCCCCATAATCTCCTGCCGTCTGCCGAACTACCAGCTGGGAATCGCTGTGAGCCCTTAAGTTTCTCACGCCAATCTTTCTGGCCAAGCGTAATCCCGCTATGAGGGCTTCATACTCAGCCACATTATTGGTGACGTTGAAGCTGAACTTGATAGCCTTCATCACCTCTAGGCCTTCGGGTCCTCTGATAACTATTCCAGCTCCCTGGTGTTCGGAACCCGAGGCTCCGTCAACATGCAAGGTCCATTCTGGCTCACCTTCTTTCGGATCTGAGTGGTTCTCCTCAGTGGTGGGTATTTCGGCGATAAAATCTGCCAATGCTTGGGCTTTTATGGCCTTCCGAGGCTCATACGTGATTTCGTGTTCGCCAAGCTCTATGCACCACTTGGAGAGCCTTCCCGAATGATCAACTCTCTTCATAACATCCCGTAGTGGTAGACTACTTCGGACGATGATGGGGTGAGCCTGGAAATATGGTCGCAGTCTTCTTCCTGCAAGCACCAAGGCGTATATAGCTTTTTGAAGCAAAGGGTACCTGACTTCGGCGCCATGCAGGGACTTGCTGACGTAGTAGACCGGCCATTGTTTCGGCCCTTCTTCTTTTATCAGGACCGAGCTCACGGCCTTTTCTGTGACGGCGAGGTACAATACGAGGGGTTCTCCCACCCGAGGTTGCCGCAGAGTCGGCAGGCTGGCCAGGTAGACTTTGAGTTCTTCCCAGCCCTTTTGGCAATCTTCATCCCAGGGATGATTGTTTCTTCCGAGGTCGCCTTCCATCTTTGCTGCCTTTGTGAGGACTTTGAAGAAAGGTCGACACCTATCTCCGTACCTGGAAATAAACCTGCTCAGAGAGGTTATTCTTCCGGTTAGTCTCTGCACGTCTTTCACTGTGGCAGGAGTTCGGAACTCAAGCAGAGCCTTAATCTTCTCAGGATTGGCGTCGATGCCTCTTTCGGATACCATGTACCCAAGGAATTTTCCCGACGTTACCCCGAAGATACACTTCTCGGGGTTAAGGCGAATCCCGAAGGCTCTGAGCTTTTGGAAGGTTTCCTCCAAATCTGCAACGTGGTAGCCGGGCAGCTTGCTTTTTACTATCATATCATCAACATATACTTCCATGTTTCTCCCCATTTGGTCTTTAAAGACCTTGTTCATCAGTCTCTGGTAGGTGGCTCCTGCATTTTTCAGCCCGAAGGGCATTCTGATATAGCAGTACGTTCCTCCCTCGGTGATGAAGGCAGTTTTCTCTTCATCTTCGGGGTCCATCCTTATCTGATGGTAGCCGCTGAAGGCATCTAGGAAGCTCAGGAGCCCGTATTCGGCCGTTGAATCTACCAGTTGATCTATTGGCGGGAGGGGAAATGAGTCTTTCGGGCAAGCATCGTTCAAGTTTCTGAAATCAATGCACATCCGGAGTTTGCTGCTACCTTCTTTTGTGGCAATGACCACGTTGCTTAACCATTCGGGGTATTTTACCTCCCTGATAACTTCAGCATCCAATAGGCGCTGGACTTCGGTTTTCACGAAGTTGCTTTTGTGGGCTGAGATGCTTCGTTTCTTTTGCCTGATAGGTTTTGCTTCCGGGCTTACTTTGAGGCTGTGCTGTATTATGCCAGGGTTCACTCCTGGCATGTCTTTCGGCGAGTAGGCAAACAGATCTTTATTTTTTAGCAGAAAGGATACAAGATTTTCCTTATCACCTTTGGCCAAGCTCTTCCCTATTCGGGTAGATTGTCCTGGGACAAGATCTACTGCTTCCGTTTCTGCTTCTGCGGGATCTTCTTCTTTGCCTTTCTCCTGCGCCTTTGCCTCCACCGTTTGTGTAGAGCTGTTTGCCGGAGCCTTTCGTGTTTTTACAAACACCTTTCTTACCTCGGCTTGGTCGATGAAGACCTCTGCATCTCCATCCTTGGTGGCGAATGTGACAGTCAAGTACTTCACATCGGGGCGAATGTGCAGGTTCCCCTGAGTCTGCCTTCCAAGGATGGCGTTGTACGAAGACGGGACATCCATGACGATGAATCTTGCCATTGTGGACGCGTACAACTCAGCTGCTCCGTCTACCGAAGTGCCTTTCATCATCAAAGGGAGGTCGATCCATCCGAGGACGGGTAGTTCGGATGGCCCAACGCCGAAGGTGGGCGTGGTGACAGGTTTCAGCTCGCTGCTGGAGATGTCCAAGCTCGGCAGTAAGTGCGAGAATAGGACGTCAGCATTTGAGCCATCATCAAGCAACACTCTCTTGACGTCCCAGTTCCCTATTCTCGCCATTATCAGCAGCGGGTCGTCGTGGGGGAAGACGACAGTAGAGCCATCTTTGCGAGCCAATTTCTTTGATGGACTTTGATACTCCATAAGCGCAATTTCTCTGGCCTTCCGCTTTCTTTCCGAGGATGGGAGCCCCGTGGTGATGGTTTGGATGACCCCTACTGGAGGTGGAAGGCGCCTTTTTGGACTTCTGTTTCTCCGCCTGTCGGAGTCATAGTCCTCGTTTTCGGCCCTCTCTTCCTCCTCTTTTCTGCCCTTTGGGGAGGGCATCCGCAGGTACTTGCGAAGTTGGCCCTGTTTGATCAGCGACTCTATGTACTTCTTCAGCTGGAAGCAGTCTTCGGTGTCATGACCGTGGTCGCGATGAAACTGGCAGAACTTCTTGGCATTCTTCTTATTATCGGCGGCCATGGCCTTTGGCCGCCGAATCTGCGTCCCTTGCCTTTCCAGCGCCATGAGAATGTTGGTCCGTGTCGTGCTCAAGGGTGTGAAATTTTGAGGTTTCTTTCCTCGCATTCGCCGTGGTCGACCTGTACGTTCAGAAAGATGCCGAGCTTGCTGGCTGGACCCTTCGGCGCGGTGATGATCAGACTTCGGCCCCGCCATCCTCAATTCCTCGGCTGTCATGTGCTGCTCTGCCCTTCGGTAAAATTCTCCGAGGGTCTCCGGGGGGTCCTTTGAGAACTCGTAGAACAGCTGTGAGTCACGCCGAAGGCCCCGTGTCATAGCGAGGATGCGAATTTCGGGCCGGAAGTCCGGGACGCTGAGTGCTTCCCTGTTGAATCGTTCGACATAGTCTCGGATCGTCTCTCCGTTTCTCTGCTCTATGTCGAACATCTGTACAGGCATTTTGGCCGTCGGCCTGCTCCCAATGAACTGCTGGGTAAAGGCTGCGGACAACTCCTGAAACTCAGTGATAGTCCCTGGGGGCAAAGAATTGTACCATGCTGTTGCTGGGCCCGTGAGGGTGACTTCAAAGCATTTGCACATGGTAGCGTCATCAGCTCCGTGCATTATCATGCTCCGCCTGTACTTCGTCAGATGGGCCTGTGGATCAGTCCGGCCATCATAGATCTCCAGCCTAGGCACTCTGAAGTCGCCTGGCATAGCTGCCTCAACGACGGTGCGAATAAACGGGGAGCCATCTTCGCATAATGCCCCCGACAGCCTGTCCCAAACGGGTTTTCTGGTCACTTGCTTTTCCACTCTGTCCAGCCGTGCCAATATCCTTTCCATAAGCGCAGTGGCGCTAGGACCATTTTCGCGGGAGGGAGATCGACGGCGCCTTTTCGGGGAGCGAGTTCGGCGCGGAGGGGTCAGGGCCCTCGCCTCGGGCGACGAACTGCTTCGCTGTGAGACTCTCGGTCGCTTGGACCCGGTTTGTCCCACAGGCCGTTTCCCGAGGGCTATATCTTCTGTGGATGATTCTCCGCGAGGATCTCCACTTTCTGAACTGCGGTGTGTAGACTTGGGGCTCCTCTCCCGAGGGCGTGTTGATGAGGAGGGTTTCTGGGCCTGTGACTGCTGTGGCCATCTTCGGTCGATCTGCTGAGTCATTTCAGCAACGACCGAGCGCTGAAAGTCCCTCAAGAAGCTCATGGTGATTACCAGAGGGCGGTCCTCCTCTGGCGTAGAAGTCTCTGGGAGTGTCTGCTCAGCAGCCGGTTGTATCTCAGGCGCGGACGAGGACCTTGGGAGTCCCTTGTCCTTAGAACGCCGAGTCTCAACGACGGCAATCTGCGAGCGGGTTCCCACAGACGGCGCCAAATGATGGCCCAAGGCCTCATCGTTGTGAGTCATGATGACTGTTGAGGAGACTTCTAGGAGGAAGAACGCCTGGAAGGTGGATCGCCCCAAGGAGAGTACCTGAAAAGCTGGTAAACAGGGTTAGGAGGCCCCCGGAGTGTTTTTCCGGGGGGGGAGCCTCCGACGCCCAAGTCAGTGGTGGCCGGAAGAAGGAGAAAGTCACTAGCTCAAAGAGAAAGGCAGAAAAGTCTCGCCTGGTATTTTCTCAGAGTGTGGGAGCTGTATATCCGGCCTGCCAACCTCCTGTCAAGTATTTATTTCCTGTATATATAGGAATACCTAGCCCGTTCAGATCATGACACGTGTGCGGTCGGATGCTCCTGAACGTCTGGGCGTAGGGGACAGATAGTTGGTAACTAGATGGCCTTGAGCCTTGTGCTGAGACGGGCCATGATATGATTCTGATGGCGTCTGCGCGTCAGGGCGACTTTTTACGTCTGTGGTGGGACGTGTCAGAGGCTTCCTTAAATGCTTCCTTAAATGCGCCTGCCGTACTCCCGAGGTCCCTGGGCGAGGTCGTCCTCTAGTTCGGACAGAGCCTCTTCGGGAAGCCTACCCTCAGTTCGGGGTTCCCAGTTCCAGGGGGTTCCGCCTTCGGGGATATCATATTCGGGCAGCAATGTCTGGTGCCACTTTTCCGAAGGCGCGCTGTTCACAACCTTGGGAGGCGAATAGAGTCCTCAAGTTTTACCAGCGTGCCGAGGCTCGGAGCTCTCCGGCTATCTCCCGAGGTGCATGATTCCACCTGTTCCCAGGAAGCGCCAGTTCTTCTGGCCATTGTTGTGGCAGGGTGTTCGGCCAGATTGAGGCGATAGCCTTTGGCTATCACTTTTCTTGGGGGCCAAGTTACCATTTAGAATAGTTTTAAGGAGGTGTTGATCATGCCCTTTTGTTACCACCTCAACAAATGGGAAAATTATAGTATAAAGGCGTAATGGTTATAAACCATTATATAGCATAATTTTCACCATAGTGAATGAAATGTGTGGGGTAAAGTGAATAATCTACACCTCCTTAAGAGATTACAATGGTTACTTGGTACTAAAGAAAGCCCTAGAGGATTCCGTGTTTTACAAGTAATCTATGGGTCTTATTACAAGATTTCAAGACTTGGGTACTCAATTGTACAACTCTAAAGAAGAGATTTTGGAAGGATTTGATTGGTATGGAAGAAATTTTTGGATGCTAAATTGCATAAAGGAACCAAAGGCTATTATTCAAGAACCTAGGACAACTAGGTTTGCAATCGTTCACAAAAATAACTTAAGGGTGGGATGATTTTTTATAAGAGTCAAATATGGTCATTTCTAGCATTATCCTAGCCTTTTAATTCCAGGTTCTAAGGTAAAAAAAATGGGCTAAAGATTCGCCAAAAAGTCTTTGCTTAAGACATACTTATAGTGACCAAAGTGAAGGTTAAGGTTAAACTAATCAAGTCAAGTAAATATCTTGATTTCTTTACCTTTTCCTTGGTCATTTTTGGCCCTCACTAGTGAGAGTTCCTCCCTTAGCTCCTCCATAACCTTTCATAGCCACCATAGCTCAATCTCCCAAGAAATTACAAAGAAAAACAATCGGATTCAACAGGAGAGAGAAAAACCCTAGTTTTCGGGTTTATTGAGCTTCCTTTGCTATTTTCAGCTTTCACAGCTTAGGTAAGATTTTTATCTTTGTGTTTCATGGTTGTTTACTATCCTAAGATGATAATCAAGCATCCATGAAGCTAATACCATGCTTGGAAGAGACCAAAAAGCTCAAGGAACCAAGTATGGGTTAAGGGGGAGTGCATGAACAAGGTTCCAGCCTTATTGTTTTTCATGCACTAAGATGGTAGTGTTTATAGGGGTTTCTAGAGCCCAAGTTAGTACTAACTAAGACCAATTAATATCATAAGGCCAAGCATTAGCTTGGTGAGGGCTTCTATATTGATTACATAATGTTTATTTGATTGTTTATGAACTAACCCTAATGTGTTTATTTCTGCCAGCATTACATTTGTTTATTGTTGTGTTGTTTGTGCATTTGGATGACTGTGTTTGTGTATTTGTACTGTAATTTTGTGTATTAGTGTATTTGTATTTCAAGTATATGACTGGAGTTTGAAGATTTTATTGATAAGCCCTTACTAAGTTTTATTGATAAGCCCCCTTTCTGTCCATTTTAGGTCCAACAGAAAGATCACATTCAAACTGACCTTTATCATTTGAGATTTGAGCTGAAATTTCAGGTACATGAACTTCCATGTGTCTAATTATGATATGGAAATTTTGGTGATTTTAGGAGCACATTTGGTATTTTTAGGGATGGTGCTTATTGTGTTATGCAGCAGCTGTCCAGAATTCTGTTTCTGGAGTGCATTGTGTCTAAAGCTCTCTTGTAACTAGGGTGTGTGTTTCAACTGAGTTAAGAACATTATGCAGTGCATGGATGCATGTACATGTAATGCATGTGAAGTTTGGACAATGTATGTGTACATTTGCGAGCTGTTTTGCTATGTATGATGATGCTATGCACAGGCTGCCTAAGTGTGCAATATAGGCTGCTTGTTTGTAAATTTTGGTATTGGCTATGTAAAGATGCTAGATGTAAGGGAATTTAATTCCCAAGTGTCTTGGACATGTATGGAATAGCCTTGAGTGGCTTACCCCTTGTGAATGAAGTGTTTGCATGCTTATAAAATTTTGTATGGGCAAAATGGTCATAAAATGATCAAAATTTTGACTCTACACTAAAAGTTCTATATCTCCCTGTGTAAAATGAATCTTCATATGAAATTTTGACCACACCTAGAGCACATCTAGAGGTTAAACTGGGATTTATAATTTCTAAATTTGGAGCCTTGTAGCCAAAGATATGACGTTTCAAAATTGGCTAAGTTATTGTTCATTTGGTCAGAATTTTGTAACCAACATAAAAAATCCATAACTTGGTCCATAGGTTGGCTATTGATGTAAAAAAAAATTCCATGGTTTGATCTAAGTCACTACTTGATAATGTAGTGAAGAAAACAAGGGGTCACATGGCTATAATGATACAGTTTATTGGAGGAAGTTTGGGTGCAGTGGCTAGAATTTTTGAACCTAGTAAGAATGCTTAATGCGTGGAAGCCAAAACTAAGACTTGTGTTAGTGTTTTACTTCTTAGTTGCCATAGTGTTCATAAATGTGAATATGTGTGTTATGGTTAGACCAATATGCATGTATTTACATAGTGCTCAAGAGGGTCACTTGAGTATGTACACTAGGGGCGTTGTTTTGGTGACCTACAGGATACACCAATCCTGGGAGTTTAAATGCATAGTTTTGGCACCATAACTGGATTACCCTATAGTGGGTAACACCTTTACCCCTCATACTTAGATCACTATGATGAGAATTACACAATATAATGATTTTTTTTAACCATTAAGCCACACTTTGTAATTCTCCCATTTTGGTGAGGTGGTAACATCTATTGCAAGTTGGCAGGGGTATCTTCTCTACTAGAGGTCTTCCTCTAGTTTTACATGCTGGATATGAGGAAAGGTGCCAGCTTTTTCAACATTGCCTTCATTAATATAGGTAAAAACAAGTCCTTTGCCTTCGTATCCTACAAGGACTCATGGCCGGTGTGCAATGAGCATTTCTTCTTCACTGTGAGGGAGCAAGAATAGAGGTTCCCTTGTGAATTTGCAGACATCCCACAGAACGTCTTGGTTGGGGTGCTACCCATATACGAGGGGTATGAGGGCCATCGCTCACTGCTCAGGTTGGTCTGCTGGTTAAAGGAGGTGGAGGGCAATAACAATTTTTTGGAGTTATTCCCCATCCATTATACAAAAATAGATAAGACCACCCTCAGGTGGGTAGGGATCAGCATGACCCACCAGTCATATCCCAGCATGAGGGACCCATGTAATTGGGAGGATGGCTAAAAGGGAATACTTGTTGAATCCTTCGGGATTGCTGCTAGGGCCCAGCAGGGTCCCCTGCGAAGGAGTTGTATTCCAATCATCATTTTTTCCTTTCCTATGTGCATGGTTATGATATCTGATTCTATCGTTCTTTTTGCAGAAATAAGCAGCTATGCCAAGAAGTTTTTCAAGAGGCACAAGAGCATTGCTGAAGCCTTGGTGGATGTTTCGGCCCTATAGGTAACAGACCTTCAATAGTCAAGTAAGACTTGTTAGACAAGTCAAAATCCCTAGTTTAATGCCTTAATTAGCTTGAATAAGCAAGTCAAGTAAGTGTTTAAAAAAAGGTAGATGATTCTTATTTCAATTTGGCACCTAAGCGTCACCAAGGGCAAAATGGTCATCTTGCACCCGAGGTGATAGGTTTGGTTTTCCAAGCTGACAAGTTATTAGTTTGGACCTAAGTGACAAGAAAGCAAAGAGTTAGGCTAAATTGCCAAGTCTTATGGCACTATTTGAGTATGGGGTCTTTTTGGCAAAATTAAAGAAGTTGGAAGGACTAAGTGTGAAGATGGTTATTTAAGCCATTTTGGGACATTTTCTAGGCACTATTCATCTTCTTCAAGCCCCAAAATTCGTAGCTGCCTTTCTCTTCTGCAATTCCATAGCCAAAACTTCAATCTTTCAACAATTCTTTATGGAAATCAAAGCCCCATGATGTATATATGCATAACAGAGCTTTCTCTTGCAAGGATTTTGTGTGGTGAGCTTGGGATGATATTTTTTAGGCTTATGGAGCTTAGTTACATTTTTCCCAAATGGTTTACTTGATGTTCTTTTTTTATTGAGCTTCCATGAGCTTGGGTTTAGCTTAATTGAGCTTATTTTGGTGCCTTGTATGTTGAATTTGCTTGGAACCATAGGACACCCTAGTGGAGCCATTGTTGCTTGGTTTGGATGTTTAGTTCTTCCTTATTCTTCACAATTAAGGTAAAGGATTTAGTTATCATATTCATATGATGCATGTCTTAGCTGCTTGAATGTTGCTTTCAAGTAGTTTGGAAGATATCCATAGGTTATGGTAGAATTTGCTTTTGATGGACTAGTGGCAATCAAGCTCTCGGGTGTGTAATTGAGCCCTTGATGTTTGGTTAGTTTAGCATGGTAATGGCCTATTGTAGTATTCTTAGAGTTCTGGAGCTTGTGGAGGTTTGTCTTGGATGTTTGGGAGGTGTTGGATACCACCAAAGTGTCTGAAGAAACAGGGCACGTTTGTAACCTAAGAGTTGATATTGTTGGCGATGCGTCGGCAAGCCCCTGACAGCATTGACATGCTATAATATTTTTGGCATAACTTTTCGCTTGAGTGTCCGATTGATGTGATTCAAGATTCCACGTGAGGCTAAGAGGAAGAACTACAATTATATGCTATCAAAAATGCCAAATTATGTCCAAATTATTTTTGGATTTATTTCCAAAGGAAGGGGCTTAAGAGTGCCTAAAAGGACTTGGGGTGGAAGGTGCTTAATGGTGCCTTAGTACCTCCCATGGCTCCTTAAAGCACTAGTAGTTAATGAAGCCTTCTTGGGGGTAAAGAAAGCATGGTGGAAGATAATTTGGAAGTGTTTCAAGGACTACAATAGGGCCATTAAGAAGGACAATGGGGTTTAGCACCATTGGTGGTCTAGTTGAACACTTAAGGATTGGGACACAAATGAGAAACCCTAGTGTATATATATTGAGTCCATCCATAGCAAATCTTACCATAATCGTGTAACCCAAGTAATGGTGGATAGTGGAGCACCATGGATGAAGGCTTAGTGCACTTGTTGCCTAGTCAAGCTGTGCCTTGAGGCACAAGTGCAACCCTAGTACATCCTTGGTAGGCTAAATAGGTGGAGGCTTAGTACACAAGTGACCTAGTTAAGTCTAAGAACTTGAGGCACTATGTGGAGGCCTAGTACACTTAGTGAATTTCTTACAGTGGAAGCAAGGAGCATCCACCATGTTCACCTACACAATAACCAAGGGAAGGCTACATTACTGTGTCAGTCGGTAAGCTAAGGCTTACTAGAAGCAAGTTAGTGGCCAAAACTCACTAGGCACAGAGTGGCGCCTCATTATGAATGACACCCCATGAGAAGGACAAGGATGATGAGGGGTCCCAAGGGACCTAGGTATATGCGCATATATTAGACACTTAGACTGCATTAGGCCCATTGTAGATTTCATATATTCTATATATATGAGTGTCCTCAGGTTTTTGTTTGCAGGTACCTAAATCCCTTATTGGGAATCTTTGGATTTTTACTTCCTTTAGTGTTGTTGTGCAGATTTCATCTATTTGGAGCCAGTGACCATAAGGGGGTTGTTGAGCTAGTGTTTTGCATGCAGGTAATCTACCTAGTGAATCGTTACTGATTCTAGTTTTATTGGTTAAGTTGTTTATGCTAACTATAGTTGCTTTACAGCCTTGCAGAGGCTAATGGCACAAGGATGGACATAGTCGCCCATGGATGTCAGTAGTAGTCTTCAGTATACATATGTATGCTAATTTGGCCTCCAATGTCTCTAGGTTGAGTAGTATTTCAGTTGCTTTTGGGCATGTGCATAGTCTTTACTTATGTAATGATGCACATGAACGGCTATTACTTGTAGTAAATACACTTATGTTTTATGCTTTGACTAGTGGTTTGTTTATGTTTTATAAGAGCCGCGGTAGTGCTTTTTATTTATTTTCTTAAATTGAAATTCAAGTCAAAGCAAGCACATGCATAATGCATTGTAGGTTATTAACTAGATGCATGAAAGGTTTTAAAATGGGACAAGTAATTAACTAGCCAACTGCAACTAGTATGGAACTTTTGTTCCATAGTCTTCCTGGGAGGACCCCATTTGGGGTAGGCAACGTTACAGTGGATGCCCGTAAGGCAAACATTCTTCCTGCTTGTGCAGCTCATGCTGCGGGGGCCCCTTCATCCAAGCCCCCGACTAAAATGGTTGAGCTCTGAATCTTCTCTAGAGGAACAACTGGCCTGTAAAAGGGCAAGACCCTCTGACCCTATTGAAGATGGTGCCCCCCGTAATGGAGGTAGTGGTAGGGCATTATTTGAGCACTTTTTCAATGATGACTTTATAAACCTAGGGTCATTTTATGTTGATTGGGGACATTTCAATCTAGCAGCTTTAGACAAGCGTGCAAGGTTGCCTACAGACCCTTCTACTGAAGCATCAGTGGTGTCCCAAAAGTAGAAGGCGGCCCTAAGGCTCTTGAAGGATGCACCTTTTGCACTGCCTCCTCCCCTGCTAGAGTTCCAGTGGGGGTCATTACTGAGAAAGCCCCAACTATTTGTAAAGGGCCTCTTGAGCTGAAGCTGGACAAGCATTTTCATCCATACAATTTGATCCCTGTGAGGTATTAGGCGCAAAAGAAAGACTCGATACTAAAGGAGATTGGGCCTGCCAAGTCTTTGACTTTTTGTGGGCGGTAGGAATTGGTGATTCGATCCTTGATAATCGAACTGACATTTTCCATCGCATCTTAGAGGGTTAAAGATCTTCAGGGATTGACAGTTTCTAGCTCATCCCTCTTGTTCAAAAAGGGGTTAGCTCATGAGCATGGGCTGCAACCTTCTCTAGATACGCTATGAATGATGACTCACACCTTTTCGGGTGGAGGGACCTACTTGTAAGCTATGAATGATGACTTCCGGGTCTATCCCGATCATCTCGCTAGGGGACCAAGAAATACATCCATATTTGCCCTAATAAATCAAGTGTACATCTATTTTACCTCAAGTGGAAGATCTTTGCCGATCTTGGTTGCTTTTCCAGGGGCCACCTCTCCAGCTCCATGTCCTTATGCAGAGCGATGCCATCCTTGCTTTCCTAAGAGGCCTCCCTACACCTTTTAGATTTTGCTGGTACGAGGGTATTCTCCCTTGGCCTTCGCAAGGTCACCATGTCACCTCTACGTTCTGCTGCATGGTTGACAAACACCATTGTGTCTCTAATAGTGTTTATAAAAAACAACATTAACTTCCAAATGTCGGCCCATATACGGAATCGTACCTGGGCTGGCCGTTCAAGGATGGCATTATAGGGTGATGAAACATCTAGGACAAACAACCCGGCATCATGGAAGTCCCAGGCAAGCTTCCCATTATGATCTTTTCCTATCAACATTAATGGAACCTTAATGGTCCCAACTATGGGGATCTCATCTTTGCCGATCTTGAATGTAAGCCCGATTATTAACAATAAGGAGGATTTCCTGATCTTTATTTTTTCTAATAGGTCAATAAAAATGAGGTTGATGCTAGCCCTCATGTCTAAGTAAACCATTTCCATGTCATAGTTATTGATGTATGCCCACAATACAAGTGGGTCCATGTGCAAAATCACTACCTGGGACCTATTTGTTGGAATTCTTGGCGCACCAAGATCCTTTTAAGGTAGGATTTGAGCCCATTAAGCTAACTCTAGCTTGAACAGCTATCTAAGGTAGCTAGAAGTAGCTCCCTTTAGCTCAAGTTAGCTTATGTCAGCTCATTGCAGCTATAAGTAGCTCAGAGTAGCTGGACTTCAACTCAAATCAGCTCACTTCAGCTATAAGTAGCTCAAAGTAGCTGGACTTCAGCTCAAGTCAGCTCACTTTAACTATAAGTAGCTCAAAGTAGCTGGACTTCAGCTCAAGTTAGCTCAAGTCAACTCAAGTCAGCTCAAGTCAGCTCACTTCAGCTATAAGTGGCTCAAAGTAGCTGGACTTCAGCTCAAGTTAGCTCAAGTCAGCTTAAGTCAGCTCAAGTCAGCTCACTTCAGCTTCTGGTAGCTGAGTGTAGCTGGACTTCAGTTCACTTCAGCTGAGAGCAGCTAACTCCAGCTTAAGGTCAGCTCTAGGAGCTGGACCTCAGTTCATGGTGCTTGGTTGGAGCTCAAAGGAGCTCAATGGTGCATAAGTAGTAAAATGAGCTAGCTTTGTGCCAGCTCACCTTGCTTTTAGCTCAAAACCACCAAGAGACACATCTTTTGTGTAAAGGCATGTCTCTTCATCAAAAGAGATGACTATTGGCTAAAAGAACATGTCCTTTCATCCAAAGGAAGTGTTCCTTGAGTGAAAAGACATGTATATTCGGCCATGAGGGTGGTTGGGGTGGTTATTGCACCAAGAGTGATGTCCTATGACTTCAAGGGACATGTATTTTCGCCCATAAGGTAGTTATGGGGTGGTTATAGGCTAAAGGAAGTGTTCCTTGGCTAAAAGACATGTATTTTCGCCCATAAGGTAGTTATGGGTGGTTATAGGCCAAAGGAAGTGTTCCTTGGCTAAAAGACATGTATTTTCGCCACCATACATGACCCTTAGCCAAAGGAAGTGTTCTTTGGCTTAAAAGACACCTTTCTTGGTGTAAAGGTGTGCCTTTTGGTCATCTATAAATAGCCTTTAGTGGCTGGCCATTTTAAGCACGAATTTGGCACTCCATTTGCTCCATTTTCTTTATAGAAAATTATTCTCCTCCTATTTCCTTTGGAGGCCGAAATATTAAACACTTTTTTAGAGCATTGTGGGTGGATTTACATTGAGATTGTTCATCTCAATTCAAGCCTCAAGGTGCTCCTCCAAGATCAAGTTCTTCCTCTTTTCGTCACACATAACCAAGAAGGAAGGTACACATTCTTTCTTGATTTAGTAGCATGCTAGGATTCATTCATTATTTACATGAATGTTCTTAGTAGCATGCTAGGATTTGTTTACCACAATATGTATGTAAAACTAACATCAAATGCACAAAAATGTTAAACAAATTAGAATGATGCATGCATGTACTCATGTTGAACTCAAATGATCAAAATGCATGTGGCATGTACAAGAGTAGATAACATAAAGATATGTTATCATGAGATCCTACAATCTTCAATTGGTATCAGAGCCAGGTCATGAAAATGTATATGTTGCATGTAGTAAGCATGATTTAGGATCATACATATGTGTATGATTTTGATAAAGGCTAACGAAAGATATGTGTATGAAGCAATGAAGGCATGTTTATGTATTTCTGATCGAATGCTATATGCATCTCTTTTGCCATATATGAGCATGTTAGAAGTTGTTTCATACATATGTTGCTTTGTTGAGTCTTGTTGTGTAAATTGAACTAAAACATGTGAATTGCATCAATGTAGATGGCTTGTAAGAATATAGTTGCAGAATTAAACCGTGACCTCAAATTGGATGGTGAAAACTATTCAATTTGGCAATAGAAGGTCAAATTCATTTTAACTGAGCAAGATACTCTTGATGTGCTCACTCAAGAGATCATGCCTCCTGCTGAGGGATAGGATAGGACTGCCTATGAGGCATTCCTTAAGAAGAACTCTATGTGTAGAGTCACTCTCCTCTCCACTATGATGGATGAGATTATGGTGGAATTCTCCATGCTTGAAGGGGCTAAGGCCATATGGGACTCAGTCAAGGCCAAGTATGGAGATGTTTCTGTAGAGAAACAACGCTCAATAATTCTTAGGTTTGAGAATTATGTAAGCGTACTGATCACTCTATGAGTGCTCACTTGCGTGAGATGTCACGCATGATCCACCAACTCAAGACAGCAGGGCATGTGCTCACTGATGAGCAACAAGTGCAAGCACTAATCCGTTCCCTGCCCGATGAGGAATGGCAGTTGATGAAGGTTAACTTACGGCATAACCCTCAAATAATGTCATTTGATGACATTGCTCGTCACCTCCTCCTTGAGGCTGAGGTGATGGCCCTCAAGGACCATTCTAAGGCATATGTTGCCTCATCCTCTATCCAAAAGGGATGGAAGAAGAGTGGTGGCAAAGCAGGGCAAGAGAAATGGTTCTGCTTCCAAGAAAAAGTTCAAAAAGAAGCGGGACATAAGCAAGCTGAAGTGCTTCAACTGTGGGTATAAAGGACACTTTGCAAAGGATTGTCCACCCAAGGTACATACATACCCTTCTACTTCCATTGTACATGTTGTGTCATGTACATTACTAACTGAGTGCAATTCTTTGTGGATTGTAGACTCGGGAGCAACAGACCATATAGCTCGGGACAAGTCCTGGTTTGTGGCCTACAGGAAGCCCTCAAAAGGAGCTAAGCACATTTCAGTGGGAATGATGCTAGGCTGGAAGTAGAAGGCATAGGAACATGTAAAATTCCTGTGAATATTGGATATTTGTATCTAATAGATGTATTGTATGTACCAAACATTTGTAGAAATTTGATTTCTATAAGTTCTATGTTGAAGTACAATTATTGCTTTAACTTCTTTAATGTCTATTATTAAAGATAATAAGATAGTATGCACTTGCTCAGTTAATAATGGGCTTTATGAGTTAAAGCCAATTGACCATTCTATTGCAAGTCCTAGTTGCTATGTGATAGAGGTCACAAATGAAATGAGATGGCATGAGAGGTTGGGTCATATTGGTCAAGATAGAATGGACAAGCTAGCCAAGAGTGGCTTGCTAGGTTCCTTGACCAAGGTTGTCCTTCCAAGTTCCCAATCATGCCTAGAGGGCAAAGCCACAAGAAAGCTTTTTGGCAAAGCAACTAGGAGAGGTGAGGCACTAAGTTTAGTTCACTCTGACCTATGTGGGCCAATGAGGGTTGAATCTAGAAATGGATTCAAGTACTTCATCACATTCACTGATGATTATACTCGATTCACCCACATCTACTTACTGAGAAACAAGGCAGAGGCCTTGGCATGCTTTGAGAAGTATGTGCACTTGGTTGAGAATCAAGTAGGTAAGAAGGTTAAGTCCTTGAGGACAGATAGGGGTGGAGAGTATACATCAAATACATTCAAAGCATTTTGTGACTTGAAGGGTATTGAAAGGGAGTTCACTCTTCCTTGGACACCCCAACAGAATGGAGTGTCTGAGAGGAAGAATAGAACTCTTATGGACATAGTACATTCCATGATGGCAAAGGCCAACTTAGACATCACTTATTGGAGTGATGCACTGTTGTGTGCAGTTCATGTCCTTAATCGAGTACCCACCAAGAATGTGAACTCTTCTTCATATGAGTTATGGGGTTGTTTGGCTTATGTTCACATAACGGACCATCCTTTGGGAAAGTTGGGTCCAAGAGGGAGGAGGTGCCTTCCTTGGTTATGCTGAACAATCTAGGGGTTATGTGTTCTTGGATATAAGTCACAAAACTGGGAACATCTTTGATGCAAGGAATGCTAACTTTGTAGAGGATGAGTTCCCCAAAGTTGATGAGCGTGGTGACTTAACCTCATTAAGCCAAATCCTAGATGAGGATCAACCAAGTGTCATAAGGACACCCGGGACACATGCACCTACTCTAGAGGGAGTACCTCAACCATATGGAGCAATGGCTCTAGAAATGCCTGTTGTTGTGGACCAACATGAGCAAAACCTCCAAGAGGAAGGTTTAGTTCAAGAGGGAGTTGAGGATACTCAAGAGCAAAATGTTGAGCCTCAAGAGATAGAGCATGAGATGCCTCCATCTCAGCCTACATTGAGAAGATCAATGAGGAAATTTGGACCACCTAAAGAATGGTGGATCTTGGGTAGTGAGGCAAATTTGGTTGCATCTGAGATAGATGAGCCAAGTAACATTAAGGAGGCTCTTGAGGGTGCACAGAGGGAAGAGTGGCTAAATGCAATGAAGGATGAGTTGCATTCAATGCATCTCAATGGGGTTTGGGAGTTAAGTGATCTTCCTCCAGGCCATAAGGCAATTGGGAACAAGTGGGTTCTCAAGATCAAGGTGAACTCTGATGGAAGTATCGGAAGATACAAGGCCCGTTTGGTGGCCAAGGGTTTTACATAGAAGGAGGGTGTTGATTTCAAAGACACCTTCTCTCCTGTTGTAAAATTCACTTCCATCAGGATATTACTTGCCATCGTGGCAAATCTGGACCTAGAGTTACATCAGATGGATGTAAAGACCACTTTTCTCAATGGTGATTTGAGTGAGGAGATATATATGAGACAACCTGAGGGGTTTGTCCAAAAGGGTCAAGAGGACAAGGTATGTAGACTGAAGAAGTCTATCTATGGTCTTAAGCAAGCTTCAAGACAGTGGTACTTGAAGTTTCACCATGCAATCACAAGCTATGGCTTTGTGATGATGCATGAAGACCATTGTGTATACTTGTACTCTTCTGGGCCTAGTTTTGTAGTATAGACTCTATATGTAGATGATATACTGATTGCAAGTAATGGGCTTGTGTTGTTAAGTACCATCAAGAGATGGTTGTCTTCCACCTTTGACATGAAGGACATAGGAGAGGCGGCCTTTATCCTAGGGGTTAAAATCCTGAGGGATAGAAAGGCAAGGCTGTTGGCCCTTTCTCAAGAACCTTATATTGATAAGATTCTTGCAAGGTTCAACTTAACAAACGCAAAGCCCATGAGTACACCTCTTGCATATGGTTGCAAGATTGGAGAGGACTTGTGTCCTAAGACTCCAAAGGAGAAGGAAGAGATGGCTCAGGTCCCCTACCTAAGTGCCATTGGTAGCTTGATGTATGCCATGTTATGTACAAGGCCAGACATCAGCCAAGCGGTTGGACTTCTAGCAAGATATTCTTCCAACCCTGGTCTGGAGCATTGGAAGAGTGTCAAGAGGATCCTAAGGTACCTCAAGGGTACTAAGGATTATTGGCTTTGTTACCAAGGTAAAGACCTTGGTTTACGTGGCTATTCTGATGCTAATTGGGGAGGAGATAGAGACTCCAGCAAGTCTACATCTGGTTATATTTTCATGCTAAATGGTGGGGCTACTACTTGGTGTAGTAAGAAGCAAACTTGTACAACATTGTCCACAATGGAGGCTGAATTTGTTTCATGTGCCTCAGCTGTACAAGAAGCTCTTTAGCTAGGTTATTTTCTTAAAAATTTGGAGTCCAGGGTTTGTATTGAGAAACCTATTACTATCTACAGTGATAGTAAGGCAGCCATGGCTTATACCAAGGACCCCAAATACCATGGAAAAACCAAGCACATTAGCATGAAATATAACTTTGTGTGGGATGCAATTGAAGAAGGTGAAGTTAGGATTGAGTACATTTCTATAGACCTGATAGTGGCAGATCCTCTCACTAAGCCATTGCCACCACTTGTATTTGCTCGACATGTTAGAGCAATGGGTCTTAGAAGATTGTGAATGTTAGATGTACTTCACCTCTTTGGTGTCACACATGTTATGTATTTCTTTGAAATAATACAGATTATTTCATGAAATAGTCAGTTCAATTTTATGAAACACAACGAACAAATGAACATGTCAAACATAGGCAGAGGATGACTTTCTCACACAAGTCATCCGCCCTTGATCTTTGTGTAAGATTAAGGATGAGACTGGCTAAAGACTTAAATGAAACTTAAGTGAATGATACATTTAAGTGGGAGTCATGCTCCAACACATGACACTTTAGCTTTTATGGTCACCTTGATTAGGAGTAATCAAGATTCAATGCTTTGGTGCATTCAGTTTGTATGCCCATTCATACATCCTAGCCTATGTTAGATGTAAGCTAGGGCTTACATGGAGAAGTTTCATGGTTATTGACATGTCCTCCTTTTATATCTTAAGAGGAGTACACTTCATGGTGTTTTAAGAGGGAGAAATGACACACTCCTCAATTGGAATGGAGATCACTCCAAGTGGGAGTGACATGAGTAAAACACCTTAGAAGTGTATTATGGAACTTTAATGGATGTGTTTCCAAGTGTTCCATGACCATGAAATACGACCAAAGAAGAATTTAAGCAAGTTGTCTCTATTCTTGCTTAGTGTGAGATTCTTCGAATCAGACTCTTAGTGACTATGGCTTGCTATTAGGAAGTTGAGTTAATTATGATTACTTTGATTGGTTGTCGAAGGTCTTAGAGAAATGAGACTGGAGTATCCTCCTTTTGGGTAATCATGTTAACTCATTGACCTAAGTAGTTGAAGCTAAAAGGAAAGACATTAAGATGATACACGTTCACTAAATTCAATCTTGGGCCCACATATTACTGTGAGTAGTATGCTAGATTGAATGACAAGTGATTGAAATGAGTACTCAATGCTTAATACAATCATGGATTTCAAGGAGTTGAAATTCTAAGAAAGAGACTGATTGTGATTAAGAAGTGTATCATATGTCTGGGGTCTGGGAGGCATAGTTTCATGTGTCCAAGCAAGCTTGATGTGTTTAAGCAACACACTTGAATTTGATGTGTTCAAAGGAAAGTTTGAAGAAGTTCAAACTATGAGGAGAGGACAATCTTCTATTGAGAGTCTAACAACCTCAATAGAAAAGACTTAGTGTGTGCCTGAGGTCGCACCCACAACTCTATATATGTAGAAGTGTTTGGATTATTTCGGCTATTAGGATTAAGGAGTTTGTTTTGAGTGGGAGCTGGAACTTTAAAAGCATCTTAGTGCGAGTGGGAGTTTGTTGGAATTCTTGGCGCACCAAGATCCTTTTAAGGTAGGATTTGAGCTCATTGAGCTAACTCTAGCTTGAACAGCTATCTAAGGTAGCTAGAACTAGCTCCCTTTAGCTCAAGTTAGCTTATGTCAGCTCACTGCAGCTATAAGTAGCTTAGAGTTGCTGGACTTCAGCTCAAGTCAGCTCACTTCAGCCATAAGTAGCTCAAAGTAGCTGGACTTCAGCTCAAGTCAGCTCACTTCAGCTATAAGTAGCTCAAAGTAGCTGGACTTCAGCTCAAGTTCGCTCAAGTCAGCTCAAGTCAGCTCACTTCAGCTATAAGTGGCTCAAAGTAGCTGGACTTCAGCTCAAGTTAGCTCAAGTCAGCTCACTTCAGCTTCTAGTAGCTGAGTGTAGCTGGACTTCAGTTCACTTCAGCTGAGAACAGCTAACTCCAGCTTAAGGTCAGCTCTAGGAGCTGGACCTCAGTTCATGGTGCTTGGTTGGAGCTCAATGGTGCATAAGTAGTAAAATGAGCTAGCTTTGTGCCAGCTCACCTTGCTTTTAGCTCAAAACCACCAAGAGACACATCTTTTGTGTAAAGGCATGTCTCTTCATCAAAAGAGATGACTATTGGCTAAAAGAACATGTCCTTTCATCCAAAGGAAGTGTTCCTTGAGTGAAAAGACATGTATATTCGGCCATGAGGGTGGTTGGGGTGGTTATTGCACCAAGAGTGATGTCCTATGACTTCAAGGGACATGTATTTTTGCCCATAAGGTAGTTATGGGGTGGTTATAGGCTAAAGGAAGTGTTCCTTGGCTAAAAGACATGTATTTTCGCCCATAAGGTAGTTATGGGTGGTTATAGGCCAAAGGAAGTGTTCCTTGGCTAAAAGACATGTATTTTCGCCACCATACATGACCCTTAGCCAAAGGAAGTGTTCTTTGGCTTAAAAGACACCTTTCTTGGTGTAAAGGTGTGCCTTTTGGTCATCTATAAATAGCCTTTAGTGGCTGGCCATTTTAAGCACGAATTTGGCACTCCATTTGCTCCATTTTCTTTATAGAAAATTATTCTCCTCCTATTTCCTTTAGAGGCCGAAATATTAAACACTTTTTTAGAGCATTGTGGGTGGATTTACATTGAGATTGTTCATCTCAATTCAAGCCTCAAGGTGCTCCTCCAAGATCAAGTTCTTCCTCTTTTCTTCACACATAACCAAGAAGGAAGGTACACATTCTTTCTTGATTTAGTAGCATGCTAGGATTCATTCATTATTTACATGAATGTTCTTAGTAGCATGCTAGGATTTGTTTACCACAATATGTATGTAAAACTAACATCAAATGCACAAAAATGTTAAACAAATTAGAATGATGCATGCATGTACTCATGTTGAACTCAAATGATCAAAATGCATGTGGCATGTACAAGAGTAGATAACATAAAGATATGTTATCATGAGATCCTGAAATCTTCACTATTGGCTCTCATTATGACCCAGCTTGGGTCAACGGCCTTTAGTTGCATGATCTCACACTCCTACCCTTTTCGAGCCGCTGAGGCTTCTCCTTTTATCATTATGTGGACCACCCCTACTGAAGGTCCAATATTTCGGCAATCCCTTAGGGAGTAGGGCCTCTCGAGCCTTCGCCTTCTGTCATTATCACCCTCATCATTTCTTCTATGAGGCCTTCCCTCTTATCTCTAGCAAGGAAATGTTCGCCTGAACAGATATTCCTCTAGTTGGCCTTCTTAGACCATTTCCTCAAACAACTTCTTTAGCTGCCAGCAATTCTCAGTATCATGCCCCTTGTCCTTGTGGTACCTACAGCATTTCTTGAAGGCCACCTAAGGATCTGGTTCTTCTTTTTTAGATCATAGAGGATGTTTGACCTTCTCTCTTTCAAGGGTGGAAGGATGAGCTCTAGTCATAAGTCCCCCCCACCCCTATTTCGAGACCTACTTTCTTTGGATCTAGAGTGGTCCATAGGGACTGTCGATCAGTTGAGTTCCTCAGCATGCATGTATCTTGTGGCATAGTCTAAGAATTCCTCTAGATTCTGCACAGGATTCTCATGAAGGTACCATGTCAGTCTTAAATCTCAGGCTAGCCCCTGGGTAATGGTTATTGAGTGTAGCTCTAGAGATAACCCTTACACTTGTACTACTTTTATGTTAAATCTTTAGATGTAGTCCTTTAGGGGCTCATCCCAACCCTGTCAAATTTTCAATAGGTAGGCCACCATTTTTGGGCTGGCCAACTTCCGAAGAAATATCTTAGGAACACCTAGAGAGATTCCTAAATGAGGCAAAGCGGAGCCCCTAGTTAGTCTTAAACCAAGAGGCAACAACTCCCGCTAGTGTAGAGCTAAAGTCTCTACACATGATGGCATTAGAGGCTCTTTTAAGCCTTATGGAGGTTACATACCTCTGCAAATAATTTACAGGGTCCATAAGGCGATCGTATAAGTCAATCTTTAGAATACAGAACCCCTCATAGGTGAGGGCATTAATTATCTCTTCTGACAAGGGTTAGAGCCATAAGTACTCCACATCTATGCCCATGGTAGGGCTTTCCTTCAACCACTCTGGGGCTTGCATGCATTCTTCGATTTGATCAAGTATTTTTAGAATTGGAATGATGTCACTAGGACAACTTGAATGGTCCAAGAATTATGGCTTCTCATGGGTTTGGGCCCTCGAAGGCTGGCCTTATGGAGGGGCCAGGTGAGGCCCATTTAGGTGGCTTTCAGTGGCCTCTTTTGGAGCCTTAGGTAAGGTTTTTTGGATTTCCTACTAGACTGTCACCCTCAGTTGTTCAAAAAGGGCATGTTGCAAGAACTATTCATCATTTAGGGGCACTAGGCCTTTGTCTCTATGAGGGTCACTTTGAAGCCCCACAAGATTCTCAAGGTCATCTCCTTGGTGACTTCCTCACAAGCAGGCCCTATGGATCTCTCAGGGCAATGGCTCTCTTGTTCAGTCTCATGTGGGTCTTAATTCTCTATTTGTGATCTTCATATATTCACGATTCTAGGTTCCCATTGACATCGCCAAATTGATAAGGAATGTGGTCTGGTAAGTTAGACCCATGAACTCTGTGAATAGTAAATAGGAATCATGCATCTAAAGATAATGTCAGAGCCTTGGGATGTACTCCTGGGGGAAAATTTTTCTCTGCTTAAGCAAGTTTTCCAGTAAATACTAGAAGAAAGAATGAGAAAAGAGCCAAATCCCTCACCTTAGGATTGATGAATAGTCTAGGCAACCTCCGAGTAGTTCGTTCTGGGGATAAGAATCTCATAGCTTATCCATATTTGTGAGATGTAGTTTTCTTCTAGGAGAGGTTTGCTTTTAGGGCCTTTATGGACCACCGGGAAAAGCCCATCATTTAGTCGTCAGTATATGGGCCCTTGGGTTTGTTTCTTACCACATCCCTTTGTGCCAAAACCAAGGATGTGACATTAGGACTATTTTATATCAACTCTTACTATTCCTCTATGCTAGCTAGAAAAGTTTAATGTTGATGATTCATAATATTGTTATAATTCCAAAAGTTACTAAGTTAAACACTAATGGAATTGTAGTTGAGTACTATTTCTGTTGTTGTAGGCCAGGTTGATGAGGGTAGTGATGGCCTCTTTAAAGGATAAGTTATAAAATGTGAGTCATAGATAAGTTTCTAAACCCTGTTTTCATTGTATCAGTTAGATTTTAACTTGTATTATGATGCTTTTACTTGTAATCTAAATTTTATAGATTCGATAACAATCACATACATTGTTTTTTTGTATGAATTGATAAATTTGGAGATTCAAGAATGTTTTATTATGATTTCATATTAAATTATAATGTGAATTCTAGCTCCTTAAGTCACCTGAAATAAATTTTAGTTTCTTCTATAGAAATATGACTCAAACAGCTTTATTTGACTATTAGGTTGACTTTTGGGTTTTTGATATAGTTTAGGCACCAAACTTAAAATACAAGTCATTTTCTATGTTTATGGCATCTGTAAACTTGTATAATTTTTTTCAAAGTCTAAGATTATGATTTAGTCAGCAAACTGTATTTCTGTAGACAGATCCTAAAATTTCATGTTTGACTGCTAAAGTCCATAACTTAACAATTGCCAACATTTATTCTAGCTAGATATAACTATTTCAACTTATCAAACTCATATATAATTGGTTACAGGGAAATTTCCTAAGTATTCCTTGTAAACATTTTGGAGCTCCCTTTATTAGATACCTTTTAAATGAAGCCAAGGTTCATTAGTTTGGCTAAAGTTTGTTTACTTGCACAATGAGGCGAAGAAAAGTTTAATTAGGTGTATACAGTAAGGTAGTGTTGATAAGAATGTGGTATCAGAGCCTAAGGTTATATAGGACTTATTGAGTTTTAAAGAGCACCATAGACATGGGCCACAACAATAGGCCTTAGTAGAATTTATAGCAGAAATGACACCATAAAGGACATCGCTGAAAAGCAAGGTGTCACAAAGGTCCCTTCTTAGAATATGAATATTGATAGGGCCTTAGGGCACGACCAGAAAAAAGTTGGAGTTTTTTTAAAAAGTCCATTAGATATGGAAGCTACTTTAAAAGTTAGATTCCAATTCTTGGCCACAAAAAATATGGCTGAATACGAAGCCCTAATAGTTAGATTAAGGATGGGTGGTTGCAGGGGTGTGGAACTTGGTTGTCTACAATGAATCTCAACTAGTTGTCAATCAAATAAATTGGACGGCAAGAGTCAAAGACCCAACTCTCTATAAGTACTTAAGTTTAGTCAAAGATTTAATCAGCATGTAAAAAAGGTCCTAAGGTTAAAAATGCAAGGGCCGATGCCCTATGAAAAGGCCGAAAAGAGGCCATGGTAGAGGATCAATTTTAGCCAACGATGCACATCATGGTGCAATGACCACTCAGATTAGGCTACTGGAGGAAGTTCGCCTCTACCTAAAAATGGGGCCTTGACCGGAATGCCTGAGGAACAAAAGAGAATGAGGGTCCATTCTGGGAAATTCACCATCATTGGTGCATAGTTGTATAGGAAAGGATTCACTACACCCTTTCAAAGGTGCTTGACCTTGATTGAAGGATGGAAAGCCCTCAAAGAAATACATAAAGCATAATGTAGAGGCCACATCGAGGCAGACTCCCTCTTTCACAAAGCACTTAGACAAACTTACTTCTAGCTTACAATTCAAAGGGATGCCCGAGAACTTGTCCAGCGATGCCACTCCTACCAATTTAACTTTGGAATCTAGAGATTGTCATCATGTAAAGCCATATCTACCACATACCCATGCCCTTTCACTAGGGGTGAGCATGGTTCGCGGTTGGTTCGGTTTTATGGTGGAACTGAACCAACCCAAAATGTCTTCAATTCTAAAATTTTTGTTTCCAACCCAAGAACCGAGAACTAAACAAAACCATAACCATGGTTTTGGATTTTTCAGTGTTGGTTCTCTGGTTTTTCGGTTTATACCATATACTTATAACAACACTAAAATTCAATAAAATTGCATCCATAACTAGTTTATGAAATGCTCAACATAATATACAATTAAATCTGCATTTGAATACATGTACTTAGATACATTAAAAACAGTTTAACATGCTGTTACCAAAATGGTTCAAAAGAATTGCTTATGGAGTATCTTCCATCTCAACTAGTTTACTTCCTTTCAGTAATTCCAACATTGACACAACATTAAACATAGAAAATTGAGCCTTTAAGACCATCTTCTTCAGCATCAAAACCTAAAATATGTTGATGTCGTGAATTTTCAGTTTTACATAGCTAAAAAATGAAAAAACATGAGGACTGTGTCATAAAGACTAATTTGGAGTAGAGAGATTGAAAAAAAAATTGACCCAGGAGTAGTCGATTTAGGAAAAGAAGTGATTCAAGTGAATATTGAGAAATTTCATAAATGATCCCACAACTTCCATGTTTTTTCAATTTGAGAGATCAATTTAAGGGTTTAATATAAAAACACAAGATGGCTATCATAATTCTTCAAAGAAATACATATATATATATATATATATATATATATTAGTAATACTATAATTTTTATTATATAATTATATATCTACCTCGGGTTTGGTTCCACCTTAGGTTGGTTCCATATAGAATCAAAACTAACCCAAAAACCATCAGTTTTCATATATGTGGAACCATCCCACGAACCACGGTCCATTTTTACCCAACCTAATAGAGATGGTTTATGTTAGGTTTCAGGTTTACCCAACCAATGCTCACCCCTACCTTTTGCAATATGGCCCTAGGAAATAAAGAACTATATAATCGCAGTGGACTACTTCAACAACACTACTAAAAAAGGGGACTTTCCCATGGCAAAGTTTCCAATAACTTAGCTATTGGAAGTTTTCAATGTGTAAAGCCATTGGAAAATCCATATAAAGTTTTTCAATGGCTTAGGCCATTACAAATTTGCCAACGGCCCAAGTCATTAGTATCTCTCAATGGCCAAGGCTGTTAAGAAATTTTCAACAGCTTAAGTCATTAGAAAATTTGAATTAGGCACCAATTTGAAATGCGGAAAGGAACTTGAGGAGTAAAGAGGGAACTTTTCAGTTTTACCAGCTATAAAAATTGGAAAAAACACATTAACTTCATTTTTCCTAACTTGCGTCTCTTTTATCTTTTTTTTTTCTTTCAAAACCTTCTTATTTGTCCATCATTCTCCAATGTTGGCTCATGTAAAGCCCTCCCTCTCCACCACTGCATTAATCATTTATTCGTAGATCACCACCTTCACTCGGTGTTTGTTCACCACCATCCACAACAGCTGGATAGAAAAGGTTCCATATTTTAAATATGTTTTCATGGTTGTTTCCTTTCACTCTCTCCCTTAAGCTTTTCCAAGAAAAAGTCGAATTCCAGTCCTAACCTTTCAAATTTTGACATGGAATTTGCAACCCTAATATTTGGCTTTGTGTTTCTTGTGGTTCTTTTACTTTAAATGTTTGGTTTATATGCCCCATTGTCCCTGCCAGCACATTGATCATCCACCAAAAGATTGCCACCATCACTTTATATTTCCCGGCCACCATCAGTGGCAGTTGAAGATAAAAATTTCCAAATATGAAAGTCGTCTTGATGGTTTGATTCCTTTCACTCTCCCCTTTAAATTTCTCTAATAGACTGAAGTCTAGTTCTAATCCCAACCCCTTCAAATAGTGACTTCAAATTGTGATTTTTTGTGGTTTTTTTTTTCATTTCACTTTTTCTAATAAGTAGTGAATTTACTCAATCATGGACTACAAAAATGTATATTTATCAAACTAATTAATCTAGAAGCTATTTTAATAATTTTCTAATGTTCATAGTACTTTCCTCATGAGAGCCATATGCCATTGTACAAGGTCAAACATGCATAAGCTTTATTGTATCTTGTATCCATTCTAAAGTTTAGGTTCGGATTGAGCTGTTAAGCTAGTCCATAAGGCCTTATTCAAATACAAACATATATTTTGTAGATCGCCTTTAGGATATAGGAACAACTAAGGTTATTAGTTTTAAATCCCAAAAATCACATTACTAATCATTATAACCTTTTAGCATAACTAAGAAATTTAGGGGACTAGCAATCAAGATACGCTTAGATTATTATCCACCAGAGGTTTGAAATACTTAAATTTGAGCCTAGTAGCTACAGGGGCAATCCTAGATATTTCATTTGCAATGTATTCTTCTGAAACTGTAAGCCTTACTGACATCAATTTTCAACATCATCATTTTGGTATAAGAATGTAACTTTTTATTCTAGCTATATAGTTTGGAGAGTTGCGAGTTGAAGTGACACCAAAGAATGCTAACGTAGGAGCTGCTATTGTTTTTGTTTTTGGGTAAACTATTGAATTATACAATAAATTTCCTGTTCTAATTTATTAAGACACCTAGCTATAGTGTATTTAACTACTCCATGTTTGAAATATAAGGTTCTACTCAGGAGTGTTATGATTTATGATTGTTGAGAGTATATTTTAAATTCCAAAAATATTTGAACATCTATCATTGTTAGTGCATGCATCCATATGAAAATTATTTTTTATTTTTCCAAAAAATATTTCCAACAACCAAGTCATTAGAAAACCACCAACAGCTTTGGCCATTGGACATTACCAACAGTTCTTGGAAAGTCACCAATAGCTTTAGCCGTTAGAAAAGCTGCCAATCTCTTGGTAAAGTTAAGGCCATTGGAAATTACCATCGGCTTGAATAGCAACAATCATCCAGTGAAAAGTACCAACAATTTAACCTAAGACCATTGTAAGTTTTCTTTCCAATACATTGTTTGCCAATGACCCTATTTCTAATGACTTTGTGTTGGAAACTTCAAATTTCCAACACAAAGCCATTGGAAAAACCTTGTTTTTTAGTAATGTAAACGGGAAAAACTAAGCCCTTGGTCATCATTGTGGTTCCTCAGATTATAAAGTTTATGTTGAAAAACATAGTCTGTCGCTTTAGATGCCCCAAACCATTGACATAGATAATAGGAAGCAATTTGATAGTACTCAACTGCACAGATTTGTTGAAGAAAAGGATGTCTGCCTCAACTTTGCTCCCGTAGCATGTCCATAGTCCAACGGCCAAGTAGAGGTACCCAATAGCACCATAAAAGAAGGTTTGAACAAAAGGTTGGGCAACACCAAAGGGAAATGATTTGAAGAATTGCAGAGTGTCCTATGGAACTGTTAGACAACCCTAGAAGGCTAACGGAGGAAAACCCCTTCACACTAGTCTGTGGTATAGAAGCACTCATCCTCATGGAACTTGCCTAACATAAAATAAGGATACAAATGTTTGATGTTGAGGCCAATAATGAGGTGTTGAAGGCCAAGCTAGACCTCGTAAAAGAGCTATAGGAAGGTGCAAGGGTTCATATGAGAGCATTCAAGCAAAGAGTCACCCGAGTCCAGAATTCCAAAGTGAAGACAAATTTTACCAATACAGGAAGACTCATTCTTGTAAAGGCAGGGCTAACTATGAGGAATCTAGGATATGGAGCACTAAGGTTCAATTGGAACAAGCCCTAGATTGTGAAGTATGAAAAGAGGTTAGGGGTTTATGAATTGGCCAACTTTTATGGTGATCAATTACCTAGGACTTATCATTCTGATGAATTGTGCCTATATTTTTCTTGAATCTTGATTATTTAGTAAAGCGTTATTCAATATTATTTCCTCCCTCTATTGTTTTATGATGCATATTAAAATTCACCAACATGAATTAAGAATCACATATGAGGAAGTATAAACAGAAGCTAACCACAAAGGGTTTAAAAGTCAAATGATGAAGAAGGATGGTCCTACAAAAGCATACAAGCTTGAAACTACCAAATGAATTTGGCATTAAGGGTAACAAATGGCCCATAGGGCATGATCCGAAAAAGCATTTCTAACTGAAACCTTAGTAAAGGAAAAACTTGAACAAGGCTAGTGGTGCCAACCTAAAAGGCCTAGAAAGTTTTTTAAGTTAGAAATGTTAACTAAGGCTTAGCAAAACACATGATAAGAAGTGAAGGAAACATAATCCATTTCAGAGGCCTCCCAAAATGAAAAAGGCAATTATCGCAGCACAAAATGAAAAAGTACAATGGCTTTCTGAAAAATGAAATAACACAGGCACAGGTCAATATCATAAAGAACTTATCTTCATTAAAATAAATTAAGTATAGAGGCATAAGGAAGCTATAAAAAATACAGGAAAAGAAAGCCTAAAATCCTAGAACTCTTCCTCTAATGTTGACTCTTGGGTATCTATTGCTGCCTGTATCTATTCTTCATAAGGCAGCACCCTCAGCTTCCCTTCTTTCCGCTACACATCAAAGGCGTCACCCTGATCAACATAGGCAATAAGGAAAGAGACATCCAGGCTAGGATGCTCATTCTTAACTTAGAAATAACAAGACAGGAACCCATCACTGAATTCCTAGAAAACCTCATTGCCAAGTATTCTCTCCAACCCCCTATTAACCAGGAAAAGCTCATTCAAGCGAGCATTCACCTTATGGTGGAGGTCTTGGTGCACCGTCCTTAGATCCTAAATAGTTCCATCAATCCTGAGGGGTCAGTCAGCCAATGATGGAGGCTCAGCACCAAAGCTAAGACCCCACCTCAAATGAGGGAGTTGAAGACTCGAGCCAGAAGCTTGACTTTATATTTGTAAGATGTTTATCTAGAGCCCTTGGCTTGTTTTTAAGGGCCCTGATCTTCTCAAGGGCCTTCCTTCCCCTCTCCGACTACTCCTAGGTGGCATCGGCTATCTTGTGGAGCCAAGTAGCATGGTCATTTATGACCTTCTAGTTCACCTCCAGGACTACATTTTGGTCCTCTAGCTTCTGTTTTATATTAGCTCTGGCTATTAGAGATATTTTTTGCTCAAGCATAACTGGAGCCTACTTTAGATGGTTACTTTGAATGACCATTTCCTTCTTCTAACCCTCATTAACAACGAGCCTCTCCTTGATGAAACAGGCCATCATCACCTCATGTAACAAAGAAAGGTTAAGAACTGTATTAGAATGAAAAACAACAAAAAAAAATACAGACAGTGTCTAAATTACCTAAACTAGGCTGGAGGCAGTAGATAGTACAATGGCACTATCCCCTAAAAGAGGATGAGCAAGACGATGATGGTCTTGTGGGGTATGAAAAGCCTATAGGACACTATAAGGGAGGTTGCCTCTATCCTTAGTGATTGACTCCCCCTGGCCAATGCCCCTCAACAAGTGGGCAACACCACTAGTTTATTGGCTAGAGTTTGGATCAAAGGCCTTGTGGAATATTTGCCCACCAGAGCCTTCATGGGAGTTACCCCTATTAGAACTAGTGTCAGTGGTGGTAGATATCGCATTCGTGAAAGTACCATTTGTGAGGGCATTTGTGAGGCTTTAGTCGAGCATGGTCTTTCTCCTTGGACTTCTTCACAGGGGTAATTGCAAAAGACCCACAACATCCACAAAAGAATGTTAGATCCAAATTACCAAATACTTGACACCTACAAAGATAGGAGGACATATCTTCACTCTTACACTTTAAGACCTCAACCCCTTTAGTATTTGTTGTCAAAGCATGGGCCATATTCCAAGTTAACTTGATCTCCAGTGACTCATCCACATCAATAATCTCAAGAGCAGTTAGATGGAGGATTCACCATAGGAACCCCTATAGCCTTGGGGTCTTGTGCAACCTCCGAGCATTTGAGAGACTGTCCATCATGCTCCTCTTTTCCTTCAATTGCTCTTGAATGTGACCGATATCTGCACAAACATAAGAATCATAAAGAAACCCTAGATAAAGTCCAACAAGAATAAAGAATTGATACCGGAGTTAGAACCTAGGGGAACTCTCAAAGTGGTAGCCTCTCTCTTGAAGGCCTTAATGAGTTTTTTCTTCCTCTTAGGTGCCCTGCCCAAGGGGTTATGTCACACCCCACACAGGCCCCAGCCTGTGCACTCTTAATGCCACTCACCATTTCTACCCAGAAGTTATTTAAACACTCTTATGTTCAAGTGTTATTAACTGCCTTTAATTTCGGCCATTGTTTGTTAGATAGCTTTAAGTCTTATTTTGTTAAGCTGAAGGCCTGGGAGGTGCCCCAAGAGGCTTATGAGTTAATTAGAACAATTACTTGCAGCTTAAGTAAGGCCCAACCACTAACTTGCAACACAAGGCAATGCTGTAAATCAATAACTTGCATTGCAAGCAATGCATACACTTAGTCTTTTAAGTGTCTAGGATGTGTGCTCATCAAGTGTGCTACTCCAATGCATGTCAACAAAGAAGCCCATCTCATCAAGTTTTGGAAATCAATTTTCATGTTCATGAGCATCTGGTCAAGTAAAGAACACAAGAGGTTCCATTCATAAAGGCACATCCATAACCACATAAGCATAGCATAACTTGGCATTCAAGCATCCAAAATACTTACACAAAATCATGGTCCATCCGAGGCTAAATGTGCACAAAATTAGCCTACATACAAGTACTATTTACTTGGCAACATACCAAGAGTATCCATTATCCAAAACTAGCCAAAGTTATGCATTACAACCAAGTTCACCTATAGTACCCGAGAAGCATCTTAAAGACTATATACATGACCATAGTTTGAAGTACAAGACCTATGAATAAGTTCATAGTCATCAAGGCAAACCACCAAACTAATGCCCAAGAACACACATCCATCTCCACTGTTAGACAAGTCCCACAATTTATTCAAAGCCTGCAAAACTTGTACCATAAGTTTTGGGCATAAACCATAAACATAAGACTTGTAAGTATAATTCAATTAAGCCAAGTTTTGGTTGGCACACATACCTCAAGCAATAAGTGTAATACTAGCCTAAAAATTCAAACATTATGGGCATGAGTTTATACTCAGTAGGATTCACAAACGACCATATAAGGTCTATTTAGTTAAGTCCGAGACTTAACCTCCACAAAGCTTACTTGTCCTGTAAGAAAGACATGGAAACACCAAAATACAAGTATACACATACCATAACTGAGGCATAAATCATAATAAAATTTACCTACAATTGGTTAGCACACACAACAAAACAATCAAGCACACAACTCACACACACATTCCAAATTTTCAATTCGGCCGAAACCACTATCATGTGTTCATGTGCACTTTGCACACCAAACTTCATAATTCCAATTTCATTCCACTAGAACTCTGAATTCAATAGCAAGTTGGCCTCACTCACTAAGAATTCTAACACATGCCATTAGCTTGACTGGATAGACTAAGAACATAAGTCCGAAACTCATCAATATGCCCATCAAGCAACTAAGATCATATAGCACACATTGATTATCACTTAGCTACTCATAACTACTTGTTCATGGAATATTTACCAAGCAAGCAAGTAGAACATGAACCCTACCTCAACAATTCAAGCTTGAGTTCTCGGTTGAAGCTTGAGTATCCAAGACCGAGCCTTTATCTTTCAAACCAAGAATGCCTAGCACAAATCGGCCTTCACTTAGTCATTATAAACACTTGATCATGGAATTTTACCAAGAAATCAAGTAAACCGTGAATTCCTACCTCAATTCCTTGAGATTGAGTTTCAGCCGACTTGAGCTCTCCAATTCTAAGCTTTAACTTAAACCCCAAGGTCGCCTAGCCACAATCCTTTGAAACCAAGCTTGATTATGTCTTCAAGCTTTAATTTCATTTCAAAATGGCATGGAATCGGCAGCCAAGCACTATTAGCTCTCAAGAACACCAAGGATTCGGCTAAAACCTGAAACTAATGCCTCCCTTGACACAATGATGACCATTTGATTTAGTGGAAGCATGCAAGTTCCGGTCATGGCCACATGGCTTAAAAATGGTCAAAAGTCCTTCTCGGCCTCACACTAATTTGCATGGTGCTATTAAGCCGTGAGAACTTCATAGTCTCACTTAAATCACTCGGTTAAGAGTGCAAATAAGTCCCTAAGTTTTGTTCTTGGCCATTAACAACATAGTTACTTCACATGTGCACTTTGAACCCGAAACTTCTCGGTAGTGCACCCTCATCACTTCTCATGATTTCATTCAAGTCACTCACATTTATTTTCTCACCATAAGCCTCATGGCCATTTTTCTTTGTGCATTTAGAACCCGAAAGCTCTCAAATTAGTACATACACATATTTTCACATGCTCAAACGAGTCCCTCATGTCTTCATGACATTTCCTTTGTATTTCTTTTATTTTCTTGGCCTAGGCCAAGAACTGAGGGATGTGCCTGACAGGTTATCCACATTTGGGTAACTTAGGTAGGCCCTACTAATACCTACCCACTGGAGGGTCATCTCTGATATTGATGGCTCGAGGATTGAAAATAGCTTTGTATAGTTTTTGTTGTGGATAAGGCCTTTAAGCAAGTCAAGCGTCCATTATACAATGCCTCCTCCAAGAAGCCATTGAACAAATGAGGGTGCTCATTGGCTTCATGTTGGGGATTGTTAATCCACCTAACAGCAAAACTCCACTAAGGATCCCTGAGCGTGAAAAATAAGCAGTCTTTCCACTAACCCTAGGAATTCTTGTAGATGACAAACACAAAGGATTTGTTGCCCCCGTGAGATATAAGGGCAATATGGAAGAAGGCAAATCCCTTCTTTCGAGTCAAGAGTGTAGAATTACAAGAATGTCCCTAGGATCAGCATCACCCCTGCCAACTTACAGCAGATGATAAAAACATTTAGATGGTTGAAGGAGTTGGGAGCCAACTAAGCAATTAACACCATGTAATGCATGCAGAATTGCTATATAAAGGGGTGGAAAGGGAAGCACATACTAGCATGAAGTTGCACAATAAAGATAGTCAATATGCTCTTTTTCAAATTAGTGTCTGGAATGCCACCACCTTAACAACCTCCTTGTTCCTAAGTGCGACAACAACTTTACTAGGCCAGTACTACCATCAGAGATTTGTCACTAGTGATCCTAGGGGAAGGCTTGTCCTGACCTCGTCAAATTCACCTAAGTTTTAAACTGGATGATCCCTATTGGAAGAAGTTCCCCTTGTGGTGGGCTGTTGAACAGCCTTTGCAACCCTCTTGTTGCTGATTTGTAAGGCACCATTAAGGAAAACTAGAAGAAAAAGAATGAGAAGACCACCAAGAAAGGTGGCCAACCACTATGGGGCATAAGAAACTAAAAACCCAAAAATGACAACTTTTAGAAAAAGAAAACATGGCAAAACCCTTTTTACTTGATTACCAATGACAAAGAAAGTAGGCCGAAGGAAGGACCATTGATAGTTGTTGGTGAAAATTATAGGAAAAAGTAGAGAAAGTAGGAGATTAATTGTAGGAACAACATAAATGATTAAAAAAAAGGGTAAACACCTTAATTTTTTATAGTCAATTGAAAGCCCCTTCACCTTCTTGTCTGAAAAACTATTGTCATCATGACTCTCTTAGTGAACGAATAAAGAGCTACCACATAGCTCTAAAGCACCATTATGTTTAATGCTTGGTCACATCCATGACATGCACATTAATTAGGCATCATTTCACTTTCTATATGACTGTTGAAACATAACACCTGTCCATCCGGGTACAATTTTCCTTAACCGTTCCAAGGAGAATGCCTTCCTACCTTCCAAAAAGGACATCATTACACACTTAGAATGCTTGGTTTTATGAAAAGAAGAGTCATCTCAGTAGGCACTGTACCACATGATAGGTATAATATCTCCCAAAAAATGATGTTGTCCTAAGATAAAGTGACATTATAAACTGGCTCAATAAAAATGTAGGGACCCTATGCCCACATTTTTACAAGGGGAAGTGTACATTGATATTATACAAGCCTGTAAAAGGGCCTAGATGATTTGAACAGATTCATGGAGCACAAGGCCCAACTTTATTCCTTATCCCTATAGTTCAACAAGCCCACTAAGGCCTATATAAGGAAGGCAACGGTCACTAAGGTAATAGGATCCCTTTATTAGGAGATTATCTTGTAACCCCTTTCTATTTAGATACTTTGGAATGTTATGTTTACCTAAGGTGGTTATGGTGCTAATCAAAATATAGATTTATTGAACAATTTTAATGGCTTTTTTGTAAAATCTGAACAATTTGGGAGCATACAAAAGAACATCTTGCTCCACAACAAGATCATGAGGTAGATTAGATTAATTTAATAATTAGGATGCTAGATAGTGTCAAATAAGGTAAATGTGTTTAAGAGCTATCAATGGTATCAGGTAACAAATAGAAGAATTCAGGACAAAATTGCTTAGAATTAAAATGTTGGAAGCTAAAGTTTGAGTTTAGTCCCCACTCACTTCATAGGAGATGTGTGTATCATCTTCCTCTCGACTTAGCCTGGTTTTGAGTTCCAAGAGTCAATAGAACATCTAAAAGCATTGCTTAAACTTCCCTGAACATTTTTATCTTGATTTCTGAGAGGATTGAATGATTTATCAATGAATTTGTGAGAGAAGAGAACTTGCTTGCTCGGGAAGGCAGAGAAGATTTTAGACTTTCAAAAACATTTGGATTTTACTTTGGTTGGTGAATTTGGTAAGTAAACCCATTGTTCTTATGTATCTACATTTGAAATTAAGTAATGTAGTTTGAATTTGTGCTTGAGGATTAATAAATCCTTCTTGGAATCTGTTCTTGCAAACATGCAAGAACTTAGAATAATGCAGTTTAGTAAGGCTTTTGACTGAGGATCTAAACTTGTGAAAAGAGCTGTGCGGAACTCTAATTTGAGCTTTTTGATGATTTTGTATGCATAATTCAATCTTAAAATTGAATTTGTGAAGCAAGCAAATGAACAGATGCCTCATGAGCATCAGTAGTTAATCAACTCACTTGTGTTTGTTCTAAAAGTTGTTGTGTGTGTATGATAATGTTATGCTTGTGTGCTTAAGCTTGATTTTGTGCAAAATCATGTTTCCCTACTAAGTTTCTATGAAACTTACCCTTATATGTTTATCCTACAAACCAAAAGCCTAAACCTTAGTTGTTTCTTTGCATGCTAGTGTATGATTTTGTTACTTGTACAAGTACTGTGAATTGCATCTTGATCAAACTAAATACATTTAGCTTAGCTTAATGGTTGCTTATGGTTTAGCTAGTTTATGTGTAGTGCATATGTGGAGGATCACCTAAGGGCAGCCAAGGATAAGGCTTGCTGTGAAAAAGACCAACACTCAGAGCCAAATGAGCTTCTGAAGGTGTTTTTGTTGTTCCATTAACTAGGGTTCCTACCCTTGTGTAAGGCCATTTCGTATTAGGCTCTCTATCTATGAACTTCTTTATTTTGGTTTGGACTAATCTCTATAGAAAGATTTTTTTGTTATCTATGCTTAAGTATGCAAACTGAAACTATTCCCAAGTGCTCTAAGTTTTTGTAATGAGCATTTAAGCTAGTGTTTGTATGTTTGAAGGCACATCTTGGTATCTAAGCACTATAATGATGTTTTCATATGTTTTATGACATTTTGGAGTGTTTTCTATAAAGAACAACCTTTTCTAGATGAATTTTTCATCAAACACAGTTTTCTATAGACTTTTTCATAGTTTTGGTCAAACCAAGAGTTGACTTTCTTGTTTTGCAAGTTTCTAAGTTTCAGGATTTCACAGAAAGAGTTCTTAAGTTAAAGGTTATTTGTATGCCAAATTTCAGCTTTAAATAAGCATCCTAACTCGATTTAGCCTTTAATAATAAAGTTTGCAAGTTTGTTATCAACAACAGTCCAAAGTGCCCATGTGCACAAGCAGGTACTATAACCTTACGCCCCTGAGACTTGTTCTTTCAATAGTACTTAAGCTTTTTTTGTAAATTTGACTTTCTATTGTGTGTGTTGGCCATTAAGAGTTAATTATGGGCTAACTTTGTATACTTTTGGGAGCCAAACAAGCGCAGCGGAATATAACCAAAACCCTTAAGAATCCAAGTGAAATGGGGTAAATCGGGTGTTCAAAATTTTCATACCTAATTTGGTTAAGATCTTTCACCCAACTATTGAGTTAACTCACAAAACCTAAACAGTTGACGTGTTCAAGCTCTCTACGGTATCCAGATGAGCTTCTCGGGATCACCACGCCTCCATCACGTCCTGGCATATGCGTTTTGCTTGCGCCCACAGTGTTAGCTTACGTTCTCCAAGAAATAGCAAGAGAACAGTACAACTGGTTTTTAGAACTCTTCTGATTTCATCCTTTTGGGGAAAGAGATGCGAATTTCTCACTATATGATGTATTTATAGTGAAACTCAACTCCCAAGCCTAATGGGTTTCAAAGCCCTAATCCAACTAGGCTTTAATTTCGAGTCTAATAATGGCTCAACTTTTGGGCCAATTATTAATACAAAATTATCATGAAACCATAACCCAAATAAATTAGCTCATGCACTCAAATAATCCAATTGGCTCTATGTGTGCAACCCAATAAGCTTTTATCACATTGGCATTTATCATAAATCACATTTATGGTCATAAACAATGAACGGTGTCTAGCAACACATCATTGCTACCCAAGTGACAAGATTGTTGGTGATTCGACTAAACCTTTATGATCATTATCCGTATATTTCATTGTCCCTTTATCCAATATATCAAGACCAAGCACGAGACATAGAATGTGTCATTCTCGTATAGCACGATTTATGTTTTCTTGATTACCAAGTAGACTAACTTAAACTGATGACATTGATACTGCATATCAACTAATCCGAGCATGACCATGCATTTTCTTAGTCTCACTCTATCAAGGAGCCCGAAGATATCACTCTCGTTACATAGGAGGGACAAATCCTATCTTGATCATACAAAACCCTCCGCATGATATGTGACATACCCAATGACCTCCTTAAAGTTCACTTAGCTACAAGCAACAAAGGGAAGTATCAAAGTATTTAACTCACATGTAGGGAACCTTGATGACCTTAGGTCAAAGGACTACATATACATGATCACTATGAGAATCCCTTATGACACTCATATAATGATCCATGTAGCGTTCTCATGGTGGGTCGGTCCAGTACACAAGTTCTCCAACTTGTACCCATATGTAAACTATATATCTCATGTTAGTTTCCACATATGCTAGTCGTTATGTATTATTGTAACCCACTCCACAATAATACTAGATCAAGGACATTTAAGAATATCATTATTCTAGGGTTATAATTATATTTATTACGTTACGCAGAAATAGACAACAAACATAATTATTGGATTAATACCTCAATAAAATATCATGCCTCAATGTCCAAAAGACAATCATCTCATGATTGGCTTTTGGGCACAACACTAACAAACTTGACCTACACTGTAAAAAGGGAACCCCAGTAGCAATCCCGAGATATGCAATATCAACTATATCCTTCATACTACAACTTCACTCTTGTTAAAGAGGCTAATTTGATCGGTAGAAAATTTTCTCCGGGCACACATCCTAGGACTTTAACAGTGTCTTTGAGTGCAGGTTCCTTATTCCACATCACCCAAGTTCTAAGGCCAGCCTACATGGTTCGGTTGTTAGTATTTTGACTATCAATATTGTACCTTCGTCTCACAAAGCTTGTTCTCCTTTACCATTTATAGCAATTAATTCATTATTTTTATTCTTTCAAAACTTCTTGTATAAATATAAACATTTTATATGAAAATAGTACATTAAAGACTCTAATTTATAAATATATTTTTAAAAAAAATTTTACAATACAAATTAATATAATTATTTTTAAGTCAAACTTTAGTCAAAAAAGGTAAAAAAGCCAACTTTTGTGAAATGAAGAGAGTATTTGATTAGATTGATAAAATGATTCCTTAGATTCTTATTTTCAAAAGAGGTATTTAATTCATAGTTTGTTAGAAATCACTTTCAAATGAACTACCACCATCAAAAAGTGAGAATTCAAAAATTATTCTCTTAATCTAGCCAAATACAATATTATTAGGATTTTTCTCCTTACTATTGTATTGATACTCAAATTGTATTTATACTTTCTAAATTATGGATTGTTACTTGTTGCATTAACTTGTTGCAAAAGAAATCTAAAATCATCGATGTCAATATTATTACACGGTCTCCACCTTTCTACCCCCGCCAATGCACGGATCCGTAGAAAAACTCCAGTAACTCAACCTGTTATTTTGTAAGAATTGGAGGCTATGTCGTCCCAATTTTTCTTATTTAGAACGGGTCAGATCAACCCAAATGACACTTTTCAACTTACTGATCTGACTCTAACCCGATATTTCAGATTTGTTTTCGGGTTCTGTTGAAATGCTTACACCCCGTCCCGACAAAAAGTGATTACTTAGCCGTATATGTTGCGGCAGGTCTAGCAAAGCAAAGAAAAGCTACAAAACCCAAACAAAACCGCAGTAGTTATGGAAACAAAAATTGCATTTTATCAAGGACAAGATATATTCTACATTGTATAAAGCACATTCCAATGAATAGAATTAGAGTCACTTAAACAAAGGAAGAATGAAAGTGAGAGAAACCGGGGTCGCTGTTTGTCTTCAACCCAGTGGAGAAATGTATCTGCATCATGAAATCTATCATCCAAAGTAACCTTGAAAGTGGGATAAGAGAAACTCACAACTACCAGTCAGCAAAATCTTTAACCCTACGCTATATGGTAAGTGCTTCTGTCATCCCTTGCAGCTCGTCGCCACAGGTGTCATGAATTGTATGTGAACAATGAACATCCGAGTACAAGATACCTGGTCCAATCATCTTCTGTGTTCCCACCAGTCAGGGATTGTCAACCTATGGCTTCTATGAAGGGCCAGTTGGACAGCAGGAAGTTTCCGCTTTATCTGCCTCCATAGCATATTAACAGCATCTTCTTTCTCAGGAGGGTACTGGAATTCAAAGTGGTGAGAGATATTTTTAAGTCGCCTCCACATTTCTATCCATCTAGCCCTTGGAAATTCCCTTAGCTGATTGACAATGTAACCGGGTTGCAATGCCTCTTTGGTAGAGAAGAAAACAGAGAATTCAGCATAGTCAAGCTCATCCTCGTAGGGGAGCTCAATATGGTCACTGACAATGACAGGAACACAATGGCTAGCAATAGCATCAAACAAGCGGCAAGATGATGGTGTGTCCCCAGCAGGATGTAGACAAAACTTGGATGACCTCATCCCTCAAGTAGACTAGCACAAACATAAATGAAACGCAATCAGAGGACAACACTTACAGCCACAATTATTTTGAAACAAATATAGGTTAAGACACAGAGACATACAAACACTGAAGAACGTTTGTTCTAATGGGTGGACAAAGTTAACATACCAACGGCAGGAATCTTAAATGAGGAGAAGGAATAAAACAAATATGCATAGTGACACACTTTTAACCACCATACATACCACCTCAATATTCTTTTTCGTAGCAGTGCTTTTCTCATAGTGAACATCCTCATATCCAGCTAATATTTTTGTTAATTTGCCACAAACTTTTCCTTCCTGCAGCAAAAGATGGTTATTAGTAAATCCCAGTTAAACTAGAATGCAGTTATGGAGAATGTGGCTCTTGAAAATATCATACAGCTTTCCTGATGGTATGCCCTCGAAAGAAAAGAAGTGTTTGACGAGCCTCAAACGGATCTGGAGGATCATCATCTAATAGTGGTTCTACAACATGCATATATGGGCACACCACGTCTTTTCTCAGATTTGCCACACTCTTGGGATAGCGCCCGAAGTCTGCAACAATAAGAATAGATGCATTCACTTGCTGTCGTAGAAATCTGAAAGCATTCGGATGTACCATAGGAATTACATGGTCTATCCCTTTGGATCTCTGCCAATATTTGGATTTGTACAAGAATTCCAGCAACTCAACCTACCATGGAAAACAACTCAATTACTAAGCACAAATACACATACACACACAAATGACTTTCTTACGAAAACCGGGGAAACAAAAGTTTGCAGTAGCCCTGAAATAGCAGAGACCTAAGTGGTATTTTAATGGTGACAACCCAGCAAGCAATCAATCGATCAGAGTTTCTACTATGGGAACACAAGAAACCCACAAATTCTCTGCAGGCTAGAAAGCGTATTAATCAAGAACTAAGAACTATTCAACCAAAACTAAACAAGAAAAACGAACCAAGACTTCAAGACGAATCCTCAATTACCTGCAATTGGCGATCGATCTCCGTCCCCGCATCCCTCATACTATTCCCATGCACATTAAAGCTCAAAGATGAGAAGAACGGCACGAAGAACACATCCGCCGACTCGGGATCCAAAACCCTGACCACTTCTCTCCCGTCACCGTCGCCTCCGTCGTACAGCAGAGACGCCATGAGCCAGTACTCAGCGCTGTGCTGGCTCCTTAAGCCCGTCCCGGGAGGCCATGGCGTCAGATTCTTCGCCGTGACAGGACCTGACTCGTCGGAGCTCCGGCCATCGAGCATGCCGACATGGAACTTCCTGGGGAGATCATACATGAAGGCGTGGAAAGGGCGGTCGGTTTTCGTACAGTTGGGACTTCCGGCGTCCGGGGACGGTAGGCCAGGGAGGAAGTAGGATCTGGGATCGACATTTCCGATGAAGATTGCGTAGGCGAGCAGTAGAAGAACGAAAACGACAGCAAGCGCGGCTTTCCCGTACATCTTTTCGGAGCCAAGTAATGGAAGTTCTTGGTCCGACCTTTACCCAATTATTTTCTACTTGGCTTAAATTCATGATCGGTCCCTGTTCTTGTTACAGTTAGTTGGTGTGATCAGGGTGAGTATGAGTTGAGTAAACCTGAACAACTTACATTAGGTTAGACTGAATTGAGTTAAAATGAACCATAGTTTGTAGGTTAGTTCTACATATAGAATGATGCGGTCCGGGGCGGGACCAGCATCTTCACTGTGTGCAGTGATAAAAGCAGCAGGGGATCCTGGAGAAGGACTGTCGTCCTTGAGGGGTAGCCTCAAGTGGTGGCCGACAGTTCCTTGGTCCCGTGGCTGGGAGGCAATGGGAAGTTCCCACGGTGTGGCAGGGAGAGCCGGGAGCGAAGGTCCTTTAGGGACACCCAACTGAAACACTCAGAGAACAGGGGTTAAGAGGTCCCCGGAATCTTTTTCCGGGGAGGAGCCTCCGACGCCCAAGTCAGTGTCCAATTTCCAGAGGGAAATACCGTAATAAGCACGTGAAATGCGTACCTGGCGTGTCTTTCTGTGGGCTGGAGGGCTGGAGGGAGAGTACTCAGGCGGAGAGGGAAGAGTATCCCATGTTTTCCGGCCTCTCTGTCCCTTTTTCCCCAGCCAGCGAGCCCCTCTTTATGGCTATGTGCCTGGCGTATTTAAAGGAGGAAACGAGCCTTTAAGATGGCGGCATGTGTATGGTTGGATGCCGCCCGTACCTCTGAACCCGAAGAGTGGTCAGCCGCCTGCAGGCTTTCTCGGGCAGTGGCTTATCGAGGAGTGTGTCGCAGCGTGTCAGAGTGCAGACTGCAGTAGCCTATTAGAGTGCTTTGAGGTCGTCGTCTAGTGCGTACGGGCGAATATGTCAGAGACTCCTTCGTGGCACCCATCGCTCCTCCGAGGTCCCTTCAGCCGACGTTATATTTTAGGGGGAACGAACAAGGACCTTTCCCTGAGGTGATATTGCTTCTTTGGGATGTTCTTATTCTTCCGAAGTCGGTTCATTAGTCCTCTGATAGGGAGGCGATAGGGTAATTTCCCGAGGTTGGTACGATGAGGCTTCCGAGGTCACATACCTCATGTGTTTGGCTTCCTTTTTCTCCGAAGTCGGTGGACAGGGCGATAGCACTTTGGCTATCACATGCCCTCTTACGGAAAGCCGGAGTGTAACTTCGGCTTTTAGCCTTTTCAGGAGCACTTTCAAAGGATCCGGCTTATATTGTTTGCATGGAAGGTACTTCGCCATTTTAAGCGTGTAGCTTGTTCGGGCGGATATCGTACACCTTCTTTTCGGCATCTTCTAGATTTCCAATCCTATTTTTTCCGTCTTAAATTAGTGGACTGTCATGCCTTGAAATTGGGCGTGTCAACTTGGGGGTGCACCCATATCTTTAGGATGTCAGGAAACATGCCCTAGTTTTTCGCGATGGCCGACACGTGGCAAGCGTTTGTTGGGATGGCACGTCTTTTTGCGCGGGAAGGGTAATTACGGTGACGTTTCATTCCCACGCAGCAGTTATGACGCCTTTTCAGTTGCCCTTACCTGCTCTATACAAGCCTCCCCCTGCCATTCTTTTCCTTTGTTTTTTCTTTGCTCTCGCCCTTGCTCTCATTTTCTTTCGCCTTTTCCATCTCTTATAACGACGGTCTGCACGGCGGAGCGATTTCCGGCCATTATTTACGACGGCATCCAGGAATCCTGACTTTGGCAAGGCTTTTCGTGAATGCCTTTCTCAGGAATCGTTCGACTTTTGTTATCTTCTCAACCTCCCAAAGTCGTATTTTTTCGGTTTTTGTTGACGTTTTCCTTTCTTCCTAAAGCTCCTTTTTGGACTGTTCTTGGACTCACATTTTCAGCTTCAGTGCCTTTTTGGACTTATATTGATGCTTTTCCCCCTTTTCAAAGATGGCTGACGATTCTGCCGCCTACTACCAGAGTCTCTTCCTTGGTCAGGTAGAGAAGGGAGAACCAACAAAGAAAAGTGGTTCCAAAAGACGTAAGTCTACTGGGAGTGGACCGTCTTCCGCCAAGAAGTCAAAGAAGAGGGCCCTTACTCCACCCTCGGAGGATGTGGTGGAGGTCGATGAAGTTATTGCTACTTCCACCAAGGTTGCTATCTCAACCGATGAGATAGCCACCTCCCCCGATGCTACTGCGACCTTCGCCATGGTTGATGTCACTCCAATATCCACCAGGGTTGCTGCCCCCTCCGAAGTAGCTGCGACGTCTTCTCGGGCTGATACCGCTGCAGCTGAGGTGCCGGCCGGAGTAGTCACCCTTTTCACTCCGTCGAGTCCTATCTCGTCGGTGGAGCTTTTAGGCACTCTGCCTGAGAGTCCTACTGTTAAAAGGCTGGAGAGACGTCGCAAGGACAAAGGCAAGCATATTCCGGCTTTTGTGGAGGAGGGTACTAAGGTTGCGCCAGGTTTGCGTCGAATTCTTTTTTGACACCTCCTCCCTCATGACTTGTGTATCCAGGGAGCCCTTACTGACTTGCGCCCCTCCATCTTTGCAGAGGACCGCGCGGCCTCGGAATGGATGGTTGACCATGCCCGAAGAAGGGCTCTCCGGGACTCCCTTCTCCCGAAAGACAAGGTTCCGAGGGAGCCGTTTTGGTCTTTCACGAAGGACATGAACTTGTTCTTCAGGGATTGCGAAGAGATGGCTCCCCAGATGGCGAGGGGTGTTCTTACCGAGGCTTCTTCCAGGGCCGTTGCCGAGGAGTGTGCTTCTGGGGATATCCTCGCTGCTAGAGTTTCTGAGCATGCCGCTCAGGTGATCTTTTTTCGCCCAAGTGTTTTGCCTTCCCTTGTGCTGCTTTCGCTGAGGATTTTCTTTTTCTTCTTCGCAGCTTTTGGGGTACAGTGAGCACCTCCGAGTTTAGGCAGTAGAGTAGTCTTCTGCCCGAGCTCGGGCTAACAGCGAGTTGGAGAAGGCCAGACTCTTTTGTATTAACTCAGACATAGCTAATGTCGAGTTGAGGCGCATAGCTAAGGAGAAGGTGGCTCAGCTCCGGGATGAGTTCCTGATAGGCCAATCGGACCTCTTGAAGGACTTTTCCCGCAAAATGCGGGACCTTGGCGAGGAGGTTGTGCGCTTGACTTTGGCCAATGAGGTTATTCAGAAGGAGAAAGAAGAAGAAGCTGCCCTTCTAAAGAAAACTCTTGCCGAAAAAGCGGCTCTTCAAGCCAGGGTCTATTTTCTGAGGAGGAGTGCGATGAAGAGAAGGAACGCAAAAGGACTGGTGAGGAGGATTGCCGGTCTTAAGGAGGAGGTCCTGGGTCTCAAGAAAGAGGTTGCTGGTCTTGAGAATGAGGCGGACTTGCTTGACGTGGACAAGGACAAAGCCGTCCAAATGTCGAAGGTGTCCTTTCAGGACGGCTTCTGTCTAGCCCGTCATCAATTTCTGCAATGATACCCAGACCTCGAGACCTCCTTTCTTGCGGCCCTAGACATTCCTGAGGGTCCTCGGTGGACTTGGTCGAAAGCTGATCACCTCAACCTGCCACATGTTCCTCTACTTGCGCCGAAGGCGACGGTTAGAGACATGGGAGCCGGAACTTCTCGCGTCGCTGGGGATCCTTAGACATCCTAGGCTTTTTTGTTCTCGCTTCTCTTGTACTCCTCTTGTACGAAAAGACCTTCTTTAATGGATTCTTGTTCATTTCTTCGCTCTATCTTACTTTGAGCAATTTTTTGTTTTCCAATTGCCCTGGCTACTTTCGGCTACGGGATTTCAAAAAGCTCCTCCTTGTTCTTTCCACTGGCCGATCTGGCTTTTTCAGCCACTCTGATTTGACAAAGACTTTTCAAGCGAACTCTAGTCTGTCTTCGTTGATTGCCTTTGATGGACTTCGTGCTTTTTCTTTTTTAGAAGGGAAATATATCATATCCTTAGCACGTGTGCTTCAGCTTTGTTCGGCGAGTAACCTGTTTTAGGAGAGAAGAGAAATTTTTCTAAGTATAGCTTGTTTAAAAATTCTAAGTATAGAATAAAATTCTAAGTATAGAATTCTTCTAGGATATTTCTCAATTTTTCTCCCATTGATGCTGCCAAGCTGATCTCTCTTTCGGACCTTCGCTGAATCAAGCGAGGTCCTTTTTTCATAGTGGCCGGAGTTACCCCGAGGTAGTTCTTGGGGTCTCTTTTCTGGCGTTCGGCGCAATTTTGCGCTCACGGCCATCTTTTACGGAGAAAACACTTCTCCTGAGCTCGTTCATGCTTCGGGGAGTGGCTCAGATTTGGTTTCCCAATACAAGGCTATTTTTCCTTTACCGAGCATCCTTCCCGAGCTTGTTCTTCCATCGATGTTTGGCTATCCGGTTGATTTTAGTCGTCAAACCGAGGAGCGAGGTCCTGTTTCCTAGTGGCCAAAGTTTTTCCCCTGAGGTAGTTCTCGGGGTTCTGTCTTGGCCTTTCGGAGGATGAGGTCTCTTTTTGGCGTTCGGCGTAATTTTGCCTTCATGGCCATCTTTTTCGGAGAAAAACACTTCTCTTGAGCTCGTTCATGCCTCGGGGAGTGGCTCGGATTTGGTTTCCCAGTACGAGGCTATTTTTCCTTTACCGAGCATCCCTCCCGAGCTTGTTCTTCCATCGAATACTTGCGCTTCACTCAGTAACTGTATTGTTCCAAGTGGACATTGGTCTTTGCAGGCGAGTAAGGAAGGTTTTCTCTCCCTGTGATTTTTCGGGAAGTTTGTCTAATTATTTTCCCACAAGGAATTTTTTCAGCCATTCTGGACTTTCTCCCCTTTGCTTCCCCTAATTTTTTCGTAGTCCCTTGTGTATGATTCTATTCGGGGGCTCCACTTGCTTGTTACTTCAGAACTAAGCCGGTGGACAGGGCGATAGCACTTTGGCTATCACATGCCCTCCTACGGAAAGCCGGTGGACCGAAATGTCATCTCACTCCGGGGCTAGTGGCGAAATCTTTGGCCTCCTTCGTCTAAGGACTGAAGCTATTATGCTACTGGCAATAATATGCCATCTTTGTACGTCATGTTCCCTCAAGCAGGCTTTTGTATACCTTTTGCTTGCTTAATCAGTAGGGGTTCTGTCTTGTCTCGTGAAGCGGAGTAGTTTACTGCTTTCTCCTAGCGTTGTACTTCAGGCGTTGTTAGCAGTGGACCGTATTTGCCCCTTTTTCATAGAGGGCTGAGGGTGGTCTCTCGGGGTTACCTACTCCGACGGGAGTCTTTCGGGTGTTTTTATTCCGAAGGTAGTCTTTCGGGTGTTTTTATTTCGAAGGCAGTCTTTCGGGTGCTTTTATTCCGAAGGTAGTCTTTCGGGTGCTGGTGCATTTTTGGCCATTCTCGTCCTTTTTTGGACGCATTTTTGCTTGCACCTCTTTTTTGCCCGCTATTCTGCACTTCTTTGTGCTGATGCTTTTTTAGCTTCCCTACCGATATCCTTCTTCTTCAATCAAGGAAGACTGTCTGGAACGTTTTTTGTACTTTCCGCCATTTCATGAAGATTTTTCCCACAAGGAACTTTCTCAGCCATTCTTCACCACTTCGTGAGGGTTTTTCGGTACTCATGGGAGATGCCTTTTTGTGGGGTTCTTCCTTCCCTTGTCCTATGTTTTCATTCCTAGCCAATGCCGAGCTTGGGTGGTCCAACACTTCATTAACCGAATGTGCTAAGTCAGGTGACTTCCCTATCCTCGGGGCCCCGAGGTACCATTCCCGAGCCGCATTGTTTTTTGTGCCTGGGATTTCTTCGGCTGAGGGTTCCTCCTGATTCCATCTATATTCGGTCCTCGTTGGATTGCACTTTTTCTGTTTCTAGCATTTCGGCAATAACCTGCTAGCGCCTGGGGTTATATTGCCCCTCTGGGCTCGTGCGCGATGTAATATCTTTAAAGTTTGGCGCACTTGCCCGATTACCCTATTCCCCCTGACGTTGCGCCGAGGCGGCTCATTTTTGGATGATAGTAATGTGTCCGTTGGAGTAGGATCATAGTCTTTTGCCTGTTTAATATCAAAGTGTAGGCGTCTTTTCAGGGTAGTGGATTCGGTGTTGTTGCCGGGGGGGGGGGGGGGGGGCAACAACCTTTCTTTGGCCCGAACTCTTTCGACGGGAAGGTCTGGATAGCACCGACCCTGCTTTTTCCGTCCATCATGTTCCGCAGGGAAGCACACCGCTTGAATACTCATCCCATTGCTCTTTGTTTCTACCCCTGAACTCTCGGGTCACCACTACTTCTTTCGTCGAAAGGATTGAGAGAGGGGACTGCGGCTCGAATTTGTACATGACCATCTTCGGTCTACCTGCTGCACTTACTTCGACCACGGCGATGCGTGGAAAACTATGTAGGAAAACCATGGCGATATCCAGAGGAGGAATCATCTTTGGGACGGGAAGTCCCCACGCTTGATTGCTCGGCCGCCGGGCGGATTTCCGGTGAGGGCAGCGGCCTCAAGGAGCCTTTGTCCTTAGAACGCCGAGTTTTTCAACCACGGCTGCCTGGAAAAGTTCCCACAGACGGCGCCAAATGATGCGGTCCGGGGCGGGACCAGCATCTTCACTGTGTGCAGTGATAGGCAGCAGGGGATCCTGGAGAAGGACTGTCGTCCTTGCAGGGTAGCCTCAACTGGTGGCCGGCAGTTCCTTGGTCCCGTGGCTGGGAGGCAATGGGAAGTTCCCACGGTGTGGCAGGGAGATCTGGGAGTGAAGGTCCTTTAGGGACGCCTGACTAAAACACTCAGAGAACAGGGGTTAGGAGGTCCCCGGAATCTTTTTCCGGGGAGGAGCCTCCGACGCCCAAGTCAGTGTCCGATTTCCAGAGGGAAATACCATAATAAGCACGTGAAATGCGTACCTGGCGTGTCTTTCTGTGGGCTGGAGGGCTAGAGGGAGAGTATTCAGGCGGAGAGGGAAGAGTATCCCATGTTTTCCGGCCTCTCTGTCCCTTTTTCCCTAGCCAGCGAGCCCCTCTTTATGGCCATGTGCTTGGCGTATTTAAAGGAGGAAACGAGCCTTTAAGATGGTGGCACGTGTATGGTTGGATGCCGCCCGTACCTCTGACCCGAAGAGTGGTCAGCCTCCTGCAGGCTTTCTCGAGCAGTGGCTTATCGAGGAGTGTGTCGCAGCGTGTCAGAGTGCAGACTGCAGTGGCCTGTCAGAGTGCTTTGAGGTCGTCGTCTAGTGCGTACGGGCGAATATGTCAGAGACTCCTTCGTGGCACCCATCGCTCCTCTGAGGTCCCTTCAGCCGACGTTATATTTTAGAGGGAACGAACAAGGACCTTTCCCCGAGGTGATATTGCTTCTTTGGGATGTTCTTATTCTTCCGAAGTCGGTTCATTCGTCCTCTGATGGGGAGGCGATAGGGTAATTTCCTGAGGTTGGTACGATGGGGCTTCCGAGGTCGCGTACCTCATGTGTTTGGCTTCCTTTTTCTCCGGAGTCGGTGGACAGGGCGATAGCACTTTGGCTATCATAGAATAACCAAAAGATTTTTTGTTGGTTCTGGTTTTATAATATAGGACTAACTAGATGTGAAATCGAGCCCTAGATATATATATAATTATATAATAAAAATGTTAGTATTACTAAATATCTATATGTGTGTGTGTGTGTGTGTGTTTATATGTATGTATGTATGTATGTATGTATTTTTATGATGACCATATTGTGTTTTTACATTTGCCTAAATACCTGTTGCTCCCTTAAACTATAATAACTCGGACAGTTTGCACCCTCAACTACGAATTTCATCAACTCGAATCTTGAACTTTGTAAGACCAATCACTTGGGTCTTTTAACTCGGTGAAAATCTCACATGACCGCACATGACTTGGACATCGTTAGTCCTTTAACGGAGCCCCAGTCCTCTGACAAGCCCGCGCCAACCTCATGGACCTTACCTTCTCCTCCACCTCCAGTTGCCCCTCAGCATTCGTCCTCCTACTCCGTTGGTTTACATCGCTATCAGGTGCCTTAGCTTTACCTCTTATTACTGAACAGATTCTTGCATGGCTGTCGACAGTGGAAAAGTCAAAACCAGAGCCACGGATTAAGACAAGATACATCTGGCTTGCCCAATCTGATGGCCACCAACACTCTCAATCTACTCAGAATACTAGCTCAATCCTCTGGCAACCCAAATTAAAGGTCAAATTCTCCGTTTTATCTATCTGATTTGTTTCTCATTTGTTGATTTCAATACACTTTTCATGTGGGTTCCTTTTTTTGTGAAGGAGATGGAGGAGATGAAGGCCATCGTCATCTTGACGAGGTCGAAAAGGGAGTGGATCATGGTATCTTGTACTCGGATGTTAAGGGGGCTAATTGTCAGAGTTATTATAGTTCAAGGGAGCAATAGGTATTTGGGCCTTTTATACTAAACCCTTATACTAATGTCCCAAATTGAAACAACAATGAAAGTTACGAGATCATTCACAAAATTTCTCCATGTTTACTTGAACCACTTTGCTTCCTGAACCAACTACTCCTAGGTTGTTTTGCTTTCGATCTCTCTAGTCCATATTACTCTCTACAACACAATCCTCATGTTTTTTCATTTATGAGACATGTGAAATTGAAAATTCATGACAACAACATACTTCAGGTTTTGGTACTAAAGAAGATAGTTGTATAGGCTCAGTTTTGTATGTTGAATATCGTGCCAATGTTAGAATTATTAGAGGGAAGTAAATTGGTTAAGATGGAAGATACTCCACAAGCAACTCTTTTCAACCATTTTGGTAACACCATGTTAAACTCTTTTGAATGTGTCTAAGTATATGAATTTGAATGCTGATTTAAGTGTATATTATGTTAAATGTTTCATAAACTAGTTATGGATGCAATTTTATTTAATTTTTTTGTTATTATAGGTATATGGTATAAACCGAAAAACCCATGAACCAAAATAAAAAAATCCAAAACCATGGTTACGGTTTTGTTCGGTTCTTGATTCTCGGGTTGGGTAGAAAATTTTTTGAACTGCGGCCCTTTCGGGTTGGTTTGGTTCCACCATAAAATTGAAACAACTCGGACCATGCTCACCTCTATGTGTGATCACTCGACTCCTTCAACTTTCCTTTCCCCTCAAGGCCTTAATGTGGTTAGTGTCTTGGTGAAATAAAGTCCATCAGGGTACATTATTTTATTTTTGTGCCCTAAATGGGTCATAATGTATATCAGGTTGAAGTTTTAAATTTAGTAAGAACCCGAACTAAAATATGCATACTCCTCTCCTTTCCTACGAACCAAACCTTACCAGATTTGACCTTGAATAACTCAGATTAGGGTCTATCAAAATTAGGTGACCAGTTTCTCATTTTGCTACACCTGAGAATCAAAGCAAAAATAAAAAAAACAGAAACAAAAGCATACAACAGCAACATATCCACATAAAACATATATCCAACTAAAGTAAAGAATGAAGAGAATCAACAAAAGCCTCTAGTACAGGCAGAGAAGAACCAAGCAGTGAAGATGAGAGGAGGACTAGAGTTTGTAGGAGACTGAAAGGTGAATGGTGAGTGCACTTCATCAGGGAAAGTAAGGCGATGGCTAAAGGGCAAAAGTGAGGCAAACTGGTGAAAGCCGAAGAGAAGCGAGGCGAGTTGAGTCAGGCAGTGACTGACACTGGACAGCTATAAGGATGTTAGTCACGAGTCTGCTCTAAATGGAAAAGATGAAGAAGATGGTAGCCGGTGACATGACCTCTCATGGGCCTATCTAGGAAGCCTATGGGATAATGTTTCACACTAGTTGCAATTGGCTAAATAATAATGTGCATACTAGTTAAAACTTTTATGCTTCTAGCTAATTAATCCTACTATACAATCATACATGAGTGTGTGCTTTGACTTGATCAATAAAATAAAGAAATAACACTTAAAAGACCGTCATAGTATTTCATTAAAAATGAACATCAAAGCCGTCAAAGCATACAAGGCATTTATATGGTTAACTACACATAATCAATTGTGTGTGAATATCCAAGCATAAGAAGACCATGTTCACACCTACGAACAACTCTATACTTCACTACTCATCCAAGAAATGGTAGTTCTTAGGTCTAACTTTTACTGAATTATTTCTACTTGGCTTAAATGCATGATTGGTCTTTATACTTGTTAGTATTGGACGATTTGATCTCTCAACTCCAAGGCCTTAAATCTTATACCAGATACCATTTTCAGTGGTACGGTATTGCACTGGTATCGTATCATTGTGTCTTAGATGTACTGGTTATATATTATGTACATCCTCCGTCCCACTTTCTTTGCTCTATTTGACTTCTTTGGCTGGTTTGACTTAAATTTATTTATATTATTATTTTTTAGAAAAAAATTGAAAAAACATATTTAGAAACTGTAGGCCTTGATTTATCATTCATATATAAAGGCTTTTCATTTATATGCTAAAATGTTAAAAATAAAAAATCATATTAATTGTTAAAAGAAGAATAGTGCAAAGAATTTGGGACAAAGGGAGTGCTTATTATATATATATAACATACGAACATATATAGGCTAAATGATACCCATTGTCCCTAAACTAATATATATTTTGTTTAACTATCCTGTAACTACCAATTCTTACACTGGTTGTTCTCTAACTATGACAATTGGTGCAATAATATACTGCCACTATACCTGGCTATTAAAAAGTAACAGAAATGGTGGGCAAAAGTGCACAATCAATCCTAAACTTAATAGTTTTTTCTATTTGAGTCTTAAAATTTTATGATTTTCTAGTTTAGTTAAAAGCTCTGGCCACCCAAATCCATTTAGTGGCTGCACCACCGTTACAAACTAGTCATTAACAATAGTAATATTGACAAGACAACTCCACTAATTACTATTATTTTTACCAATAGATGACAAGACCCTGGGATTTCAAACCTTAAAGAGAAAACAAATTAATGAAAAATAACAAAAAACTCTTATGGTGAATTAAAAAAAACAATTTGTTTTAACATACATGACATGCATCTGCAATCATTAGCACTTAACTTTTTTTTTTCAAAATAAACATTGACTTCAATTATTAAACAAAAACTCGAATGTTTTGACAATGAAGAAAGAAATCAATCGATCAAACCGAGAGTAAAAAGCATTGTTCCTGCAAGCCGAGATTAATTAGTTGAAGGGTTATTTGGCCTTGGCCACCATTAGGATTCGAGCCCTATCCCTTTACCTCAATCCCAAAAAATGCCATTTAATGTTCCAAGACATCCTCTATGTAAGACATGTCAACCTCTGGAGGGTTTTGTCACTAAATAGTATTTTCAACAGAGTGAAATGAGGGTCAGGGGGTTCCCCGAAGTACTACTGGGGAAATGACCTCCAATGCCTAATTCAGTGTAGAGAAATGGATGTGCATGAGAGTAACAGGTAAGAGAATTTGAAGTGAAATGATTTACCTTGGAGCTTCCTCCAAGTATATATAGGTTGGCTGTGGAAAGAACTGTTTTGCCCTAACAAGGGAGATTTGGACACATGGATGGTTTGATTTAGAAAGCCTTCAGCCTAGACCCTAGAAGGGGTGTCTCCAGCTGGCCTAGGGCTAGCAGGCGGTTATGCTCAGACAATAGATTAGGAGATGTGTGGGTGGCTTTTGTCAGTTGTCCCAAGAGACTACGTGTCTAGCATTTTTTATTCGAGGTCTCTTTAGTGTGTTCTGAGGGTGTTACCAAGTTCAAACTACTTTTCTGACTTCTGAGGGTGGTAGGTATGTTTTCTAAAGGTGGTGATTCAAGGCCTTATTCTAAGGGCCAAAGGGTGATAGCCCTTCAACTATCACATGCCCCCCTTGGGTAAAGGCAAAACTATGTATTTGGCTTGACCGGGCTGAACTCTGCCAAGAAAATCTCTTATCTTAGGCTTTTTCCTGCTGTTAGGGCATTTGATTGCCTTCCCAATTTCTTCAATTTTGTGGGTATATTGATTGTTTTCTTGATTCATGCATTGTGGATTTGACAATTTAGGAGGCATGCCCTCGATTTATGTATTGATTAGCATGTATCACTATTTGATTTGCTATTTTGTGCATCAATTACATGGTTATGTCTCTTTGATAGAAGGTAGCCATTATGGCATCTTTTTGCTTGCCTCCTTCAGGCATCTGAAGTAGAAACTCTTAACTTCTCATTTTGCTCTTCATTCACCTTCTTTTACTTTCTAGTCTTCTTTTTTTCTTTATGGTGGTTTTTATGATGGAGCAATTTTTGGCAACCTTTCACAGCATTTCATCAATTTTTGGAGCAAAACTAGGTGGATGATCTGTCTGAGGTTGATTTTCTCTTCTTCATCTTTTTCCTTTCCTTGTTCTAAAGTTGAGCTTTAGGATTCCAAGGTACGGAGTATAGAGGTTTAGGGTGTTGAGGTTAATGTTATCGAGGAGACCTAAAGGTCGCAGAACACTCACCTTAGTTGTGCTACCTTGGAGAAAGTAAAGAAGTGGTGAGCAAAATTTTTCTTACCTTCATATGTCATGGTTAGGGTCCCCGAATAGGGTGAGTTAAGGTGCTATCCTCAAGAGGAACAGATAACCATTTTTAGATCCCACCTAAAGGTAGGTCTTCGATATCCTCTACCGAAGGTGGTTTCAGACTTTTGTGACTTCCATGGTATAACTGTCAGCCAATTGCCTCTAAACTTCTATTCTTATTTCAATGTTTTCTTTTGCATGTGCAGGGTTTTTAATATAGTCCCCCATTTTATATTCTTCATGCAATATTACAAATTGCATCCTATTCCGAAGGGTTCTTTTTATTTTCTGTTACCTCAAGGAATTGGTAGCAAGAAATATACCTTCACCTTCCCTACCAAAGATAGCTGGTAGGATTGGCAGAAGAAGTATTTTTTCATGGAAGTATCGAAGGGGTGGAAGAAACTGCCAACAAGATGGGTTTCTAGGACATTAGCAATCAACATTGTGGATCCTTTCAAGCTCTTAACCGAAGAGCTTGAATCCCAATTCGAAGAGTTTGATGGCTGTATTAGGCAGGTGGCTAACTAGGACAAACCTAGCACGAACAATTACCTTCGCGATAGCCGTACACTTTCCCCATCAAGTGGAACCTCATGACCGAAGAGGTTCTTCGAGAGTTAGTTATTGTAGAAGAACACCTAACTGACCTCGGAATGCCCAAACTAGGCATAGATAGGAAAAAGTCTGTTATAGTTAATCTCCTTCGAAAGGAGTTCACTTACCAAACCCTCGTAGAGAGTAAGTTCCTTTCTTTTGCCTTTTTACTTGATCATCTTATACTTACACTATGTTAGTGTTATGCCCAAAAGCCAATCATAAGATGATTGTATTTTGCATATTGAGACATGATATTTTATTAAGGCATTAATCCAGTAATTATGTTTGTTGTTTTGTTTCTACGTAACATAATAAACATAATTATAATCCTAGAATAATGATATTCTTAAATGTCCCTAGTCTAGTATTATCATGGAGTAGGTTGCAATAATACATAAAGACTAGCATATGTGGAGACTAATATAAGATATGTAGTCTACATATAGGTACAAGTTGGAGAACTTGTGTACTGGACTGACCCGCCATGAGAATGCTACATGGATCATTATATGAGTGCCATAAGTGATTCTTATAGTGATCATGTATATGTAGTCCTTTGACCTAAGGTCGTCAAGGTTCCCTACATGTGAGTCACATACTTTAATACTTCCCTTTGTTGCTCGTAATTGAGTAAACTTGAAGGAGGTCATTGGGTTTGCACCATATCATGCAGAGGGTTTTGTATGATCAAAATGAGATTTGTCCTTCCTATGTAATGGGAGTGATTCTTTGAGCCCCTTGATAGAGTGAGGCTAAGAAAATGCATGGTCATGCTCAGATGAGTTAATATACGATATCAATGTCATTAGTTTAAGTTAGTCTACTTAGTAATCAAAAAACCATAGATCGGGCTATATGAGAGCGACACATTCCATGCCTCATGCTTGGTCTTGATATCTTGGACAAAGGGACAATGGCATATACGAATAATGATCACAAAGGCTTAGTCGAATCACTAACAATCTTGTCACTTGGGTAGCAATGATGTGTTGCTAGACACTGCTTATTGTTTATAATCATAAATGTGATTTATGATCATTACCAATGTGATAGGAGCCTATTATGTCTCACACATAGAGCCAATTAGATTATTTGAGTGCACGGGCTGAATTGTTTAGTCTTGGTTTCATGATAATTTCATATTAATGATTGACCCAAAAGTTGAGCCATTATTAAGCCCAAATTTAAAACCTAATTGGATTAGGGCTTTGAAACCCATTAGGCTTAGGAATTGAGTCTCACTATAAATACATCATATAGTGAGAAATTCGTAGCTCTTGCCCTAGCCTCATTAAGGATGAAATTAGAAGAGTTCTGAAAGCATCAGTTGCACTCTTCTCTTGCCATTCCTTAGAAAACGCAAGCTAGCACTATGAGCGCAATAGGAACGCATCTACCAGGATGTGGTGGAGGCATGGTGATCCTGAGAGGCTCGTGTGGATACCATAGAGAGCTTGAACAAGTCAACTGTTCAATTTTTTTGATTTGACTCAACAGTTGGGTGAAAGATCTTAACCAAACTATGTATAAAATTTTGAGCACTCAATTTACCTCGTTTCACTTGGATTCTAGAGGGTTTCAGTTATATTCCACTACGTTTTCTTGGATCCCGAAACCCTACAAACTATTATCTTTCCTATTTTGTAGAGATGGGTAACAAGTCTGTGGATTTCTACAAGAATCTCTTCCTTGGGCAAGATGAGAATAGTGAACAAGGGAAAAAGTGAAAAAAGAAAAAAAGCCAAAAAATGAAGAAAGGATAAACTTTTGGGAGGGCCTCATTTCAAGAAAACTATGGAAGATTCTTTACCTTTTATTCCCAAAGTTACTAAAGAGGTAGGGCATGCTCTTCCAAAGGTTGCCATCCTCTCAACTCCTATCAGCCCTACCTTGGCTGTGAAGACATTGTGGACTTCTTTAGCTGTCCTTTTTGTGGAAGAGGCTGAAGAAAGGAGGAGGCTAAAGGGGAAAGATGCTTCTGTTGACATTCATGAAGTCAACGATTCTAAAGCTACAGATTCTAAGGTTCCTTTACCAGGTTCTGTCCTTGACCTTTCATATATGAACTTTGGCTTTTTTCTAAATTTTAGACTTTATAGATGAATGGCTAAGGACAGACGCAATAACCAAACTTCGGCAAGATCGTGCAGAAGAAATGGTTGTACCAGACTGGGTTGCTGACCATGAGTGGAAACGTTGATTACGTGACACCAAGATTTCTCAAGGGATGGTTTTGAGGGAGCCTTTCTTGAAATTCATGGAGGCTATAGACTTATTTTGAGGGAGCCTTTCTTGAAATTCACGGAGGCTATAGACTTATTCTCTAAGGACTATCAGAAGATGGTCCCTTAGACAGCGAAAGGTATAATGATGAATGCGACGTTTTAATCTCTAATGGAATCATGTCCGAATGAGGAGATTTTTACTACTTGGATTACCAAACACGTTACCCAGGTATCTTCTTTTTCTGATACTTAGAAATCTTATCCATTCCTTAGCTTATGAACTTATCTTTTGCATCTTTATTTTGCAGCTACTCGCCTATGGGAGATACTTCCAAGCTTGGTCTGCTAAGCGGACCATGATTCAAACCCAAACAAAGGAAAATCTGTCAAAGGCCAAAGGTGCCCTGGTGACCTCGTGCTACAAATTTGGAGAGCTAAGTAAGATAGCTAAGGAAGAAGTAGAAGAGGTGCACTGAGAGATCATTTTAGGCATCCAGATGCTGTTCGAGGATTATTCCTCAAAGATGGCCGATCTTGGGGTGAAGCTGGTGGCTTAAAATTTGGCCAACGAGGCTCTTCAAAAGGAATGTGAGCCTTTGTTTTCTGAGGTTGCTCAAGCTTTTTTGGAGAAGAAGCATCTCCTTGCTAAAGTTGACCAAATGAGGAAGTCAAAAAAGAACAAGAAGAATGAGATAGAGGCCCTAATAAAGTAAAAGAATGAGGCCAACAAGATGACCAAACGATATTTCCAAGATGGCTTCTGCTTGGCTTACCACCAAATCCTGTCTCGCAATCCAGACTTAGACGTCTCCTTCCTTCAAACTCTTGACATGCCCGAAGGTCCTTCTTTTGACTGGTCTCGGTAAAAGTTTTTGGGCTTACCTCAACAAGCCTCAAACACTGCTGATCAAGCAAAACCTTTTTAAAAGTCTCAAGGCAAAGATGCCAAAGAGTAGTGTAGGGCTTTATTTATTTATTTATTTTTATGTACCCTTCTTCTATTCCAATCAATAAAATGTTACTCTTTTCAGTTTCACGTTGACTCATGTCTTTGCACAAGTCATAAGGATTTGACTTTGTCCTTCGGAATGGATGAAACAAATTTTAGGCATCCATGTTTGCCCCTCTCAAAATATTTCTCTAGTAATGCTAATGAATAGAAATTTGTCTAAGTGTCTTGAGATTCCTCAATCACTGAATAATATATCACTTTAATAGCGTTTGTACAATTTTGTTTGGTTCCTTGGAAGTCTTCTAAGAATAATATTTCTTCAAAGAGTCTGAATGCTAAGTATTTTTTAACCCTTCTCCTTTGGTGTTTCCAATCTTGAAAACCCCTGGTTGAACTTCTTCAGTGACCAGGTAGGGTCCTTCCTAGTTCATGTGGAGTATGCCATGAGACAGACGTCAGGATTCTAATTCTGCCATTCAAAGTACGAGGTCTCCAACTTTCATTCCCTTCAACCTAACTTTCAAGTTCGCTCCAATGATAACTCACTACTGGAAAGCTCTCTTTTTGAGCTCAGCCATTTCCCTGTGTTCTTCAAGCTTGTTGAGTTTGGCCCTTAGGCCAAGGTCATTTTTTGTTTCATTGAACACTTGTACCTTTATAGAAGGTTTTACTGTCACTACAGAAATCAAAGCTTCTATTTTGAACACAAGGGAAAAAAGGGTCTCCTTAGTTGCTTTTCTTAGAGTTGTTCGGTAACTCCATAATACACTTGGTAGTTCAATTGGCCATTTCCCTTTACCTCCATAAGCCTTTTCTTCAAGTCATCTTTCAAGGTTCTGTTTGACACTTCTACCCATCCATTGCTTTAGGGGTGTGCAACTAGAGGTGTTCAAAGGGTCTGGTTAGGATCGACTCGGGTCAAACCTTACACAGGCACAATCAAAGTTTGGCTTGACACGGGTCTGGGATAGGCACATAATAAAGAGGGGCGAGTGTGGACCTGGGGGAAGAAGAGCAAGCCTGGGACCAGCTCGGCCTAATTTGTGAGTGGGTTCGGCTTGAAGCATGGGACCGAGCACGGCTTCAACTAGGACAAGGGGGCCCAAACCAGGCCGGTCTGGTCCCAATAGTAACAAATGGCTAGATTTTCAAATTTTGGAAAAATTATGATTTAAGTCCCTCCAACGGCCTGCAGTAATTTTTAACCCTGAATTTACGTCCCCCCTGACCTGACAACTATATTTTGAAGGCTTTTGGGTAAAAAAAAAAGGGTCTTCCCCTATAAATAGGAAAGTCATTTCCACAATTCTTTTCACTAATGTTAACAATCTTTCATTCTCTTCTAATACATTCTCTTATTTTCTTCAAGCTCTCAAGTTTATTTCCTTCATTTTTTCTTAATCATTCTTTAATTACTTCCAAAGTTCTTCATCTTCTTAATTTATTCTCATACAAATGACATCAAAGGAAAACAAAATGCCTTAAGCTCTTAATCTTGCACTAGTTTGAGGTTATTTTTCCTTGCCGTTTCCTAACCGGCCACCAATGGAGCTCAAATCCAACAAACCAACGATGATAAGCAATTCTATATGGATCAATACGACTTGGGGCTCGATGATCAACTTTCTGATGATGATGTTGAGGAGGTGGAGGCAACGGTAGCGGAGAATGTTGGTGGAGGAGATGGTTCACAACCCCACCCTGACAAGCCAGCAACCTAAAGTTGAAAGACATGGTAAGATGTTGAGGCTCACCTCATGGGTTCGGGAGCATTTTGATCAAGTTTTCGATAATGATAGTCATGAAAACGGTGCAAGGTATGCAAAATTGCAAACATTGCAAGACAAAGCTCGCGCACAAGAAGAACTCCAACATGGGAACACTTAAATGGCATATGGAACATAAGCATTTGAATATTTTTCCAGAGGTAGTTGTTAGTACCGATGGTCAAACACAGCTTGGGAGTACTACTAATGGATCAAGTATTTTTAAATTTAATCAAAAAAATTGTAGAAAATGCATGGTAGAATGGATGGTGTTGACTGAAAAACCATTTAGACAAGTTAAAGATAGGCACATGAAAAATTGGATTAAATCACAATAAAAACCTGCTTTTAAAAGAACATCTAAGAGTACTGCTAGGAGTGAGGCATTTAAAATTTATGAACCTGGTAAATCAAACCTACAAACATACTTATCTGCTCTTGATCATTTTGTCTCATTTACTATTGACATGTGAACTTCACCGCTAGGACAAGATTATTATTATATCATTGCAAATTGGATTGATGGAAGTTAGGTTGTTCAAAAGCATATCATTACATTTAAGTGGATGGAGGTCGATCATACTAGTTGGAACATATTCCAAGTTATTTTAGGAACTTTTAAAGAGTTTTTTTTGTCATGACAAGGTTTTTAGCATAACATTTGATAATGGATCCAACAAAGTTGTCGCGGCTAAGACATTGCAAGAATTATTAGAACCTGTCCGGGATGATACATTTTTTCACATTAGATGTGTATGTAATATTTTAAACTAAGCTGTCCAAAATGATTTTCAAGTTTTGAGCACCGAAATTACGTCCATTCGGCGGGCAATCCATTATTTCAAGTCAAAGACCAAAGTTTTCAAAGAGTTTAAGGTATATTGTTTTGAAAATGGCCTCAAGCTTAACTGGAAACATTTTAAACCTAATTGCCCTACCCGATGGAACTTAACTTATGAGATGTTGATGGATGCAATGCCATTTGCTACACACATGACATGTTTTATAAATGTCAAAGAAAGGAAAATGATTTTGAAACAAGACTATAAGAGTTCCGACAGTGAAAACCCTAATGAGGTTGACGCTTAGATCTTAGGATTGCTCGTTATCTTCCTAGTTTGTATTTAATTTGATTATGTTGTTCAGCATAGATCCTAGGTTTTCTTTTAAGTTTAATGTTATGGAATGTTTCGCCATTGACTCATGCAAGGTCCGTTCCAATTTATGTAAGTGTCGTTTGGCTTTAAAATTAATAAAATTTCATAACAGCAGTGATGTTTTACTCTTAAAACAAGTATTTCATTAAAAAAATAATGTGAGAATCAAATTTTAAAAATATTCAAAAAATAAAAAAGGTGGGCCTAAGCTCGGCCCAAGCCTAGGTAAGGCTCGGCACGAACCCAGCATGCATTTCCACTGGCCGTGCCCAGTCTTTTTAGACCCAAGCCTAGGCCCGGCTAGGTGGGGTTGGCCCAACGAACACCTATATGTGCAACTAGAGCAAAGTGTAGTTTTTTCCAAAAAAACTTTTGAATATCTTTTGCTGCTATCATCATCAAGGGCTTTTCTTCTATCCACTTAGTGAAATCATCAACTGGTGATAGTGTAATATTTTACCCTTCAATATTTTACCCCTCCTGGTGCCATGGGAAGTGGGCCAATTAGATCAATTCCCCATATGGATAAGGGTCAAGGATAGATGGCCGAGGTTACTACTTTAGAAGGTGCTCTTTGAATGGGTGTATGTTGCAAGCATTTATGACAATGTTTGACAAATTGTCGAGCATATTTCCTTATAGTGGGCCAAAAGTATCCTTGCCGTAGGAATACTCCAATCAAGGCATCTATTCCAATGTGGGATCCGCATATCCTCTTATGAACCCTTTAGCACAGTTTCTGTGTCTTTTTCATCGACACAGAAATTATAGCTCTTCTCTGATCAGAAAGTATCTTCCTACTCTTCGTCGTACCTTTGCAACCTCCCGAGGGTCGTCAGGCAGGGTGTTGCTAGCTAAGTACTTTTTTATTGGATTTTTCCATCCACCATCTGTGGATGTTGTTAACATGATGGCTATGCTCGGGGAATTGAGCACCTCGGCAAGCTGTTGGGATTTGGCCAATATATCTGCCTCTATATTTTTTTTTTCAAAATACTCTCTTGGTTTCTATTTTGTCAAGCCTTTGAATTAACTCTTTGACGAGGCCATAATACTTTGGTAGCTTTAGCTCTTTGACTTTATACTCCCCTTTTAATTGTCAAACTATCAACTACAAGTCACTATAAGCCCGCAGGGCTCTCACGCCAACCTTCATTGCTAGTTGTAACCCAGCTATAAGAGCTTCATATTCGATGATGTTGTTGGTGACTTAAAATCAAAATTTGATAGACTTTGTCGTTTCTATACCCTCAGGTCTTCGTGGTATTATTCAAGTTCCTTTTTGTTCTGACTCCAATGCATCATCAACAAAAAGTGCCCATTCTGGCTCCTTGTCATTGAAGACTTCTATAGCTTTGGTGTTTTCAGGTAGTTTGGCTATAAAGTCTGCTAGGGCTTGGGCTTTTATCGCTATTCTTGGTTTGTATGCGATATCTTACTCCTCGAGCTCTAAGCACCATTTCAATAGTTGCCCCGAATACTCTACCCTTCTCATGACATTTCTAAAGGGCAAGTTGCATCTTACTATGATGGTCTGCCCTTAAAAGTATGGCCGAAGTCTTCTACTTGCCATGACTAAGGCATAAATTGCTTTTTATAAGGTTGGGTATCTTCGGCCTTATGCAAGGATTTACTAACGTAATAAACTGGCCATTGCTTTCCAACTTCTTCCACAGTGAGGATTGAACTGATAGCTTTATCATTGACAGTGAGATAAAGTATGAGGGGTTTTCCTTCCTTAGGTTGCCAAAGTGCTGGTAGTCTTGCCAGGTAATTTTTTAGTTCATCCCAGGCTTTCTGGCATTCCTCATTCCAAGGATGTCATTCGGCATGGCTTTTGACATCCATTTTTTTATTCTTTAGTTAATATTTTGAAGAAATGATGACATCGGCCCCCATTCCTTGATATGAATATGCTAAGTGTAGTTATTCTTCTTATGAGCCTCTGTATGTCTTTGATGGTTATGGGCATCCTGGATCCAAGTAGGGTTTTAACCTTTTTGGGGTTAGTGTCTATGCCTTTCTTAGACACCATGAAGCTGAAGAACTTGCCAGTTGTCACTTCTAATATGCACTTTTTAGGATTAAGACATATCCCGAATTTATAGAGCTATTGGAAGGTTTCTTGTAGGTCAGCGATATGGTTGTTTGATAGATTACTTTTAACTATCATGTCATCGACATATACTTTCATATTTCTTCCTATTTGGGAATCAAACATCCTATTCGTCAGTCTTTGATATGTAGCCCCTACATTTTTTAAACCGAACAACATCCTTACATAGCAGAATATTCCTACGTCAGTTATGAATGCCATTTTTTTTCTCATCTGTAAGGTTCATCCAGATTTGGTGATACCCACTAAAAGCATCGAGGAAACTCAGCAAGCCATATTCAACAATTGAATCCACAAGTTGATCTATTGAGGGCAAGGGGTATGAGTCCTTTAGACAAACGTCATTAATACCTCGAAAGTCAATACATATTCGAAGTTTGTCACTCCCTTCCTTGGTCACAATGACAATATCAATGAGCCAATCATGATATTTTACTTCTTTTATTATCCCTACCTCTAAGAGTCATTAGATTTCTTTTTCAATGAAGTCATTCTTGTGTAATGATATGCTGTTTTTTTCTGCCAAATGGGCTTAGTATCGAGATTTACTTTTAGGCTATGCTAGATTATGTCCAGATTTATTCTGGGCATGTCTTTTAATGAATAAGCGAATAAATCCTTGTTCATTTGCAAAAGAGATACAAATTTATTTTTTCTTCTTCGGCCAAATGCTTCCCTATTCGGGCATTTTTAGTTGGGGACTTGTTCTAGATTCTTAATTTCTATCTTCTCATCATAGAATTTATCCTCCTTTAGCCGTCCCTCGATGATAGTGCTACCTTTTCCAGTGTCCTGAGCATGGACTTTGGTAGGGGTCTGCCTTGTTTTGACAAACACTTTTCTCACTTTAGCTTGGTTGATGAGTATCTCTATCTCTCCTTTTTTTGCTTCGAAGGTAACCGTTAAGTACATAACATCAGTCCTCATGTTGAGGTTCCCTTTAGTGTGTCATCCGAGGTTGGCATTGTAAAACAAGGAGACATTTATAACAATGAATCTTGTTATTGTTAAGGCAAAATTTTCATCCTTCATTTTTACTGAAGTTTAGCATCAAAAGCATATTAATCCATCTTAAGACTAGGAGCTCCCCTAGCCCAACCCTAAACATTGGTGAATTCATGGGTTGGAGTTCATCTTTGGGGATGCCCAAGCTTGGTAATTGATGAGTGAATAGAACATCAGCGTTTGAGCCATCATCACAAAGTACCTTTTAGCATCCTAGTTCCTGATTCTAGCTGTGGTAAAAAAAGGGACATCATGGGGAAAATTTACCACCAAGCCATCTCTTCATGTGAGCTTATTTGAGGGACTGTCAAATTCAATCAAGGCTATTTCCCTTACTTTTCTTTTTCTTTATGCCGAAGGCATACCTATGGTAATCGTTTAGATAACTCTAGCTAAAAGAGGCAGATGTCTCCTAGGACTTTGGATAACATGACTTTTTTCAGAGTCATATTCTTCATCTTCACCCTTCCTTTCTTCTTCTTTTTTCTTCTGGGACTTCAATGAAGGTATATGCAAGTATACATGAAGTTGTCCTTGTTTGGTCAGGGACTCAATGTATTTCCTTAATTGGAAGCAATCTTTAGTGTCATGCCCAAGATCTTTGTAAAATTGACAATACTTTTTCTTGTTGTCTGAAGTCATGGGTTTTGGATGTTAGATTGACATCCCCTGTCTTTCCAAAACCATCAATATATTAGCTCTTATTGTGTTTAGAATAGTGAACATCATTGGTCTTTTACGTCAATTTTTTTTAGGCTTTTTTCCTTTTCTACCTTGGTATCGAAGTTGTGGATTTTGCCCTTCAAGCAATTAATGGTCCATCTTTGGTCCCTTATTCTCAGCTTCTTAGCCATCATATGTTGTTCGGCCATTGAGTAGAACTCTCCAAGCATTTTTTAAGGGTCTTTTGAGAATTCATAGAAGAGCTGTAAATCTCACTTAAGCCCTCTGATCATTACCAAGATTAAAATTTTCAGATGAAAATCTAGGACATTGAGGGCTTCGTGGTTAAATCTTTTCAAATAGTCACGAATAGTTTCCCTGTTCTTTTGGGTTGTATCGAACATCTGAACGGACATTTTTACCGTTGGCCTACTTCCAATGAATTGCTGAATGAATGTTGTTGACAACTCTTGGAACCAAGTAATCGTCACAGGTGCCAATGAGTTATACCAAGCTGTAAGAGGCCCTAATAGGGTTACTTCAAAGTATTTGTAGAGCGTCGCATCATTAGCTCCATATAGAACCTTGCTTATTCTGTATTTAGTCAAATTAGCCTTGGGGTTACTTTGTCCATCGTAACTTTTGAGAGGAGATACCCAAAAGTGCTGAGCATAGGTGCTTTTGCTATTGTGCGAATGAATGGAGACTCATCTCTAGTGAAAGTTTTGGACAACCTTAACTAAACGAGCTTTTGAAAGACTTATTTCTCAACCTTATCCAGCCTGTCCAAGATCTTTTCCATCAGGGCAGTAGTATCGCCTTCTTTTCACTACTATGAATAGTGTGGTAAAAGAGAGTGATACCTCATTTTGGGCGAGTAACTTCAATGAAAAAGGGAAGGTGTCCTTCCATGCAAATGAGCTCACGACCATCATTGGTCGAGCTACTGAGCCATTTCGGCCAATATGGAACACTGGAAGTCATGCAGAAAACCTATTGTGACCATGAGAAGATGCTCGTCCTCGACTAAAAAGGGCTCCGGAGGTGGATCTATTGTTGCCTGAGGTTCTAGCGTGGACTGGGATTTAGGGACCCCATTCTCCTTAGAATGCCAAGTTGCCACAATGGCAATCTGAGATTGAGTTCCCATAGACAGTGCCAAATGATGCTTTAAGACATCATTTATGTAAGACATGTCGACCTTTGGAGGGGCTTATCACTAAATAGTATTTGCAACAGAATGAAACGAAGGTCAGGGGGTTCCCTAGAGTATTACCGGATAAGGGACCCCCAGGACCAAAGTCAGTGTAGGAAAATGGAGGTGCATGAGAGCAAGAAGTTAGAGAATGTGAAGTCAGATGATTTACCTAGAAACTTTCTTTAAGTATGTATAGGGCGATTATGGGAAAAGACATTTTGCCTAAGCAAAGGAGATTCAGACATGTGGACGGCCTGATTTGGGAGACCTTTGGTCAGTACCCTAGAAGGGGTGTCTCCAACTGGCCTAAGGGTAACATGCAGTTATACTCAGAAAGCAGATCAGGAGACGTGTTGGTGGCTTCTGTCAGTGGTCCCGGGGGACTACGTGTTTCCCCTTTTTTATTCGAGGTCCCTTTAGTGTGTTCCGAATGGTGTTTTATGAGTTCGGACTACTTTTTTGTCTTTCAAGGGTGGTAAGCCTGTTTTTCAAGGGTGGTGATTCAAGGCCTTATTCCAAGGGCCAAAAAGTGATAGCCTTTTGTCTATCACCATTAAATACTATTTTGGTTGCTTTTAAGTCCTAAAATAGCAGGTATTTCCCTTGTTCCTTATACTACAAATACTTAAAACAAAAAACTCTATACTTGTGTACCTAATTTTGAGTACAAAAAAAAAAAACACATTAACGTAGTGTCCTTTGATCTCTGGCATCCGCAACCTCTTGGAAGTACTGCAAGATGGCTAGAGATTATTTTCCAACATCACAATGAAGCCCTCTAGTACTCAGAGTTTATGCTACTGATTTTGACTGCCATGTCAGACTTCTTGGGAATCCCAAAAATGTAGTTTTTTAGAATCACCATCTTGTTCCTAACTTGGGTTGCCATTTTTCAGTGTTGTGATTCCTCTTTCTATCTTGAAATCCAAAATGGTAGGAACTTATAGCTAGATCTAGTTCTTCTCACGTTCACTTTAGGGGTTAGTCCACAATGTAGCTCATTTCTTCTGTAGCCATTGTTGACTGGTGTGAAATTATTTTAGGAAAAAAATGTAAGCAAAAGAAATAATAACTTTTAGAAAATGAAAAAGGAAAGACAAAAAAAAAACATTCACAAACAGAATGTGAAAAATAATAGAAAAATTGAAAGAAATAAAGAATTGACAAATGAAAAAAATAAAAAAAAACTCAAAAAAGAGTGTAAAGGATGTTGTAGTAATGAAAAATAAATAAGAAGAAGAAAAGAAAAAAAAACCTTAAAGAGAGAAAAAGACTTAAAAACCAAACCGATTGAAAAGGGAAAAAAATAAAAGGAGCTATAATCTAAAATAAAAAAATTGTACTAATAATATATACATTTTCTTAGTTTTAGGACTGAAACAAAAAATTATAATATTTTATGATTCAAATAAAAAATTTTACTAAGTTTAGGACTGATTATGCATTTTTCTCCACTCCCGTCACTTCTTAATGGCTTAGGTATAACGGTAGGACATTATTACAACAATTTCTATAGTTAAAGATGACCAAGGTAACAAATGGTAATTACATGATGATTAAGTAACATGTGCAATAATTTAGGGATGATAGGTGCCATTTACCTAACATATATAATGTAATAACTATTGAAAGTATATGGGTGTGAAGTTCATATTGCATGTATATAGATTAATTAAGAGTTTTTTAAAAATAAATAATATATATTACAAAATAAAAACACAATTTTAAGATAGAAGAAATAAAAATACAAAATCATCAAGCATAAAAAAATTTGTTAGAAAATTAGTGAATTAAACATAACAATATATATTTTACTTAAAAATATCAAAACCTAAAAATAAAATTTTAAAAAGTTGTAGTTTCCTAGTCTTGAGATATTCTAGTATGACACAAGATGGTTGAGATGGTTATTACCAACCAGTATAGTCCAGTACGAATGACATAATGAGACAAACCTTTTTTGTACTTTTTTTTTTACTGGCATATTTGGTATGAGATGATGCCAATTGGTATGGTATGAGATTAAAGATTAAGTCTCACATAAACCTAGTGAATTCCATTTGCTACCCCTGAAGAAGTTAAGAATTGTCATTTGGCCCCCTGAAAAAAGAAACATATCCATATAGAGAAAAGAACATGATGGTATGATTAACATTCACATGTGTATAAATGAACATATCCATATAAAGAAAAGAACATGTGCAAATATAGAAAAGGATATATACCTTTACAAATATCTATATAGAACAAATATGAAAACACATGATGAACATATACACATGTATAAACTGATATACGCACATAAAGAAAGAACATACAAATATGAAAAAAAAAACATGTGTTTTTAGAAATATCTATATAGAGAAAATGTCAAAACACATAATGATATACACACATGTACAAAAGAGCATATTTGTATAAATAAAATAGCATATGTGTTTACAAAAAAAAAAACATATATCTTCAGAAATATCTATTCAAAACAAATACAAAACACACATGTATAGAAGAACATATACATATAAATAAATAAACATATGCATGTGTAGAAAAGAATATATTTCTTCATAGATATCTATATAAAATAAATATCAAAACATTATGAACATACACACATATATAAATGAACATATGCATATAAAGAAAGAACATATATATATGAGAAAAAGAACATATGACTTTAGAAATACCTATATAGATCAAATGTCAAAATAAGTAATGTACATATACACATGTATAAAAGAACATACCCGTATAATGAAAAGAGCATATGCATATAAATAAAAGAACATACGCAATTTTCATATGATATTTTATGCATTACTGTTTGTTCCTTTATAAATATGCTTTTTATTCACATTCTTATATGTTCTTTTATTTCTATTTTTTTTTAGTTCCTATAAGTTATTTTCTTCAGTAATGTTTGTTCTTGTATAAATCTATTAATTTATAAATTTATTCTTTTATTTTTATTTTTTTCAGTTCTTATGTATATGTTACTTGACGTGTTGTTGTTCACTCTTCAGTTTCATTTGTCCTTTTATTAGATTTGTTATTTTATAAAAAAAATAAATAGATGCAAAGAAAATTGAAAATAACTTTAAAAACTATGAGAAAAATTAAAAAAATTGGAAAAATATAAGAATGAAAATAAAAAACTAGAAGGGTAAAAACAAAAAAGGAAAAAAGACAATAGAAAAATTTAGAGGGAAAAGAAAAATAAATGAAAAAAAAATGATTTACAAAAAGAAAATAAAAGAAACTGTCAAAAAAAGTCTAAGGAATGGGAAAGAAAAAAGAAGAAGAGAAAAAGGAACAAAAGAAAAAAAAGAAAGAAATATCAATTTCTTATATTAGGGGAGGAAGATAACTATTAGGTAGGAAATGGTTTGAATAATGATTGATTTTCAGACTAAAAATGAAACGAAGAGAAGGAAACTAGATGGCACTCGTTTGACGGCCAAAATCCACCTGAAACTAGATACATGTCTATGTCTCTTCTGGGATTAAAAACCATGCTCAACTCACAAGCATATCTAACAGCTTTCCCATTTTGTAAATTTTTTTTATTTTGGAAACTATTAAGTCCTTTTCATTTCAATAGTTTCCCCATCTCATTATCTGAAATAGGGAATAAGATGAGAAAGAAGACCTCATTCCCTATATTTGGAGAAAAGCTAAAAATTTTAAGGTATAAAAAAAACAATAATTTTTTCACATTTTGCACCCTCTCTAACAACACAAACATATTAACTCCTGTACTTTATTTACAATGGCTACGCATAGCAGCATATAGCATACAATTGTAATTACAGAATTATTCTGAGAAACTAATTGAAAAAACAACATTTACATAATTTATATAAGAAGAGTGCATACAATTATTGTGGAAATTATAGTATATATTATGCTACATTAATTAAAGTAGAGATGCTCGATCTGTGTTAGGTGTTAATTTTATGGTCAAACATTTTGACTTTTTGTCAACTTTGATAACCATGTTCCATCTTACTACCCAACATTTTCTGCTGATTCTTGCTTTGTTCTTTCATTTTGTGGGTTAGAGAAGAAAATCAAAGCATTGGAATGACATCAAGATAAGTGGAATAGAAAACGGGCATATGAAAGTCAAAGTTGAAGTATAATTGTGAGGCCTAGGCTCCAGGAGTGGTGGTTAGGCACCATAAGTCATTTTGCCTCTGTTTAAAAATCCACCCTCTAGGGCCTAGGTACGGAGGTGCCAATTATGCCCTTTTCTGGCACTTAAGCGCTCCTGCACCTGGAGAAAAATGGTCCACACTCTAAATTTACTATTGGCTAGGAGATTCTATCCAAATAGGCCGGAGGTGACAAAAGCACCTCTAGGAGATTAAAAATCTAGATCCTAAGCTTTATCTTCACACATTCCATCTTTTGTTGGACACCATTGGAGCTTACTTAGACGAGCCTTACTTGGAGACTTGGGGAATCAAGCTATTCTAATCATCTTAGGTTTATTATTTCTTCTTCTTTGTTGCCCTTCATGGATGTTATTTCTTCTATTCTCGTGTTTATGTTTAGTTTAAGCATGGAGTAGTTCTCCTAACACTTTTTATGGTTGTAGTTACCTGACATGGTTATGCTTGATGAATGAATGGTTATTTGTCTTAGATTTTCTATCCATTGCTTGTTTATTCTTCTGCTTGACCTTATTGTTATCTTATTGATTAAGTACCCTAGTTAATTACATCTTAGATTTGTTTTAAAATTTTGAAGAAGATTAAAAGGAATTGAAATTAAGAGAAGAGTGTAGTGAAATGAGCTTGTTGGGATACTAGTGTAGGACACTAGGTGAAGGTAAATTGAACTTGGAATGCCTCTCTTAAACTAGCAATTTGGATGAGAGTCCATTATAGTTGAAGCTTGGGAAAGTAAGAGCCCAAACAAATCATTTCACCAACAAGTAGGAAAATTAAGACATTAACCATAATTCAATAACTAACTAAGCTAAGTAGTGAAAGCCATATAAAGTGTGTCTTCATTAATTCATTAGAAATCGCTAAATTTGCATTATGTTTATTGTTCTTGTTTTAGTGGTGATTTAAGTAGTGTTGCAAGACTTAGTTTTTTAGTGAGTAAATCATCAATTGTTGTTTGTTTAGCTAAAGTTAGTCTTAATGTAGTGGTAATTGTGAAATAATGCATATAAATCCTCGTAGAAACAATATCTTACTCACCCTAGCTACATACGTCCTATGCTCTTGTAGATTGAGGTTTTAAAACTTCAAAATAAATTTTTGGCACCTTTACTAGGGATTGATTGTATTGAATTGAACAATATCATTACTAGGAGATTGACTATAGATTAAACTTTTATTTTTTTTTTATTTTTTGCCTTTGTGCTTGAGAATTTCTTTGGTAGGAACCATTGGTGTTTGACCCATTCCCAACACTCTATTTTGCTGCCATTGATACTAGAGATAGAGAGACATCTTAGAGAGCTTCATGCTACATAACACTTGGGTGAATCTAGTTCCACTCCTAAATCCATGGAGGGTGTTAGAGATAATCTTAATGGCAATGAAGTCAATAAAGGATACAATGATGGAATGGATCATCAAAATGGAGTCCGTCCAAGGAATCCATAAAAGCCTATAAAAGAATACATTTGACCATTGGTGACAGAGAATTATTTGGGCATTGTGAGGCCATTAGTGTAAGCCAACAACTCTGAGTCAAAGCCAACCTTGTTTCTCTCATCCAACAAAACCAATTTGGAGGGTTAGCTTTGGAGGATCCCAACACACATATAGCAAACCTCTTGGAGGCTTGTGACACTTTCAAAGCCAATGGAGTCTCCATCGATGCTATTAGGCTCCGATTGTTTCCTTTATCACTCCAAGACAAGGCTAAAGGATGGTATCAGTCACTTCAATCGGGGAGCGTCACTATATGGAATAAAATGGCCAAAAAGTTCTTGAGCAAGTTCTTTCCTCCTTCACAATTCATCCACTTAAGAGCTTTAATTGTGACATTCAAGCAACCTGAGATGGAGTCCATTTCAAAAGCATGGGAAAGGTTTAAGGAGTTGCTTAGGAAATTTCCACAACATGGATTTTTGGATTGGCAATAAATCTAACTTTTCTATGAAGGCTTGGTACCTACCTCACGGTTTATGATTGATGCTTCAGCTAATGGATCCTTGATGTCTGAGATGGCCGATGATGCCTTTTAAATACTTGACTGGGTGAGAAAGCACCACCAAGAAGAGGTGTACTTGAGGTGTATCAATTAACGGCTCTGTCAAAATAATTGGTATCTTTCACGAATTAAGTATCCAAGTTAACCAACAAGAAGGAGCCCACCATTGAGCAAGTCACTGCTTCTACTTCCAATATTTATGGAGCACTTATGGAGAAGAAGTGTGAGTAAGAAAATTTCATGGGTAACCAAAACTTTCGGTATGGATGTAACCAACTTGGGAACAACCCTAATTAGAGAAAATCATGAGAATTTTTTCTATGGCAACACAAGAAATGTTCAACCACCACCTCTTCCCGATTTTAACCAAGCTCTGATGGAAAAGAAGCCTTCTATGGAAGAAATTATGTTACAATTCATGACAGAAACAAGGGATAAAATGGAGAAGAATGAGGCAAAAATGGAAAACTTGGGCGCCAACTTGGAAAATATGGAGGCCAACATAAGTGCAAGTATTATGAACATTGAGCACCAAGTGGATCAATTGGCAAACTCCATAAAGACAAGGCAAATTCCTTAGTGGCACTGAGTTGAACCTAAGGGAGTAATGTTATACAATCATACTTAAAGGAGGAAAAGAGCTTGAAGATCCTTACATGAGGACATCCACTCAAGAAAAACTAATCTTGGAAGATGAAGTGCAAGTTCAAGAAGAAGCGCTAGAGTTACCAAAGGAGCAACCCAAAAGAATCCCAAAAGAATGCAAAAACTCCCACCCCTACCTTTCTTACCAAGGTCCCAAAAGAAGAAGCTTGATGGTCAATATGGCAAGTTGTTGGACATTTTCAAGAAGCTTCTCATCAACATCTCATTCTTAGAGGCTTTAAAGTACCCCGAGAGCTTATAGAAGAATGTAGTGTAATTGTGCAATAAAAGCTTCCCCCAAAATTAAAGGACCTCGAGAGCTTCATTATTCCATACATAATTATAGAAGTTGAGTTCAAGAAGGTATTGTGTAACCTTGGTGCAAGTGTAAACTTAATGCTTTTGTTTATTGCTAACAAATTAGGGCTAGAAGTGAAACCCTTCACAATACAATTACAAATGGCAGATAGGTCTATAAAGTATCCATGGGAAGTAATAAAAGATGTTTTGGTGAAAGTTGGAAAATTTATTTTCATCATGGATTTTGTGATTCTTGACACGAAAGAAGACAACCAAGCCCCCCTCATCTTTGGAAGACCATTCTTGGCTACTACTGGAGAAACTATAGATGTAAAGGTAGATAATCTTATATTCAATGTTGAGGATGAAAAAATAGAGTTTAACATGTTTGATTCTAGTACTCTTTCCTAGGATGGAAGTGTACATGGTTGATGTGGTCATAGAATCCTACCAAGAAAATTCTCTTACTTTTGTTATGGGTGGTGACCCAAGAGAATTCAATGAATTTAAGTCCCAAAATCTCAAGGAGAAAGTACAAGATGAGGCAAGACACTCATTGACAGGAGAAAAGAATAAGAAAACGATGAAGAAAAAATGGGTAATGACAAGAGATGGAAATGTAAAGAAGTCTAAAATGTTTAGGAAGGAAAAAAATGGGAACTTAAGCTTGGAGAGAGGCACAACCTGTTGGATGCATATTGGACTCTTTATGCGTTGGAAGAATTCTTGCAATAGAGTGGGTGTGGAGCCACATCACCCACCTTAATGTCTAAGAACAAAGAAGTTGGTGTCTAGCTAAAGATAATAAATCAAGCGCTTGTTGGGAGGCACCCCAACATTTCTTTGCTCCTTTGTGTTTTTAATTATCTTTTCAATAAGTTGAATTTTAGGGAAAATGTCTCTTAATTACTCTTTGTGCTTATTGTAGGTGCATGGTGGAAAGATCAAGAGCAAACATAAAAAGATGAAGTGCCACCATTACTAAGAGTTTAAGTGGGAGTAATTGGAGGGGGGGAACATCCATCTTCCGATCATGATTCTTGAAATACAATCTCCCTTCTTGTTTTTTTTTTATCAACATTGTAGACAATGATGGTTTATGTTTGGAGGAGGGATATGTTTGTGGATGATAGTTATTTGAGTGTTTTCCTAGGACTTGACATTTAGTTGTATGTTGTTTCTTTTAGAATAGTTTTTGGTGGATTTTTTTTCTCATGACATTATATGCATATCATATTTATTTTCCTTTTCATGTGTGACATAGAGTGGATGAATATAGCTTGCATTTAGGTTGTGTGCATTTAGGGATCCAATGCATGTTCTTTATTGTTTTTGGAGGAATTCATTTGCAATTTCAAGCTAGTCGTAAGTTTTGTTAAGTAAGAAAAAGTTCTCACTTGTCATTAATGGTAGAAACAACACCAGGTGAGATGTTGGGCCTTGTGTGATGCATTTGCACTATGGATTATTTCTATTTTAAGAGTGGTGCTTGTTTTGTATATGGAATCCTTAATTTACTTGTGGACCCCTTCATATCCGAATTGATACATGCAAATCATGAAAGAAGATGAAAATTTAGGGCTAACTATATACCTAAATGGTTAACCCTTCATTAAAATCTTCAGTTAACCTGTTTGAGCCTTAAAGCCATATTCATTGTTTAAACCCACATAATGAGTCATACCCATTCTTATTTACCTTTTCTTTGGTCCTTGAAGTAAGTTGAGCATTTCATGTATGGGCTTAGGAAGGGAAAAAGTTTGCATTTTTTGTGAGTGAGTAATAGGTAAGTTTGGGGGAGATGTTAGGTTATGTTCTTATTGATGAAATCATGTAGTTAGGGTTTGAGTGTTCTATGGATATATCATGCATGAAAGATTGAGTGAATTTTTAATTTGTCAAAAGTTACTTTTCCCTCAAGTAAAAGGAAAAATGAGTCAAGTTAAAAAAGCCTTCATTTAAAAAAATTAATGAAAATAAAAATCAATAAATAAAAAAGGAAAAAGTAGAAGTACTTCATTTGTTTGATGGGAATTTCCTCAAGTGTTTTGTTCAAATTGTGCATGTGGGGGTTGTTTAGAAATTGCTTGAAAGCTAAGAAATGCCTTGTTCTTGATTTTGGATACCTTGGGTGGGACTTTAGAGTGATTATTATGTTTGCCTATGGTGTTTATGCTTGGCTTGCTTCTTCAGCTCACCATAAAGAGCCTTTAACCAATTCCCATCCATACCAAGCCTAGGCCCAATACAACCTTGGATATATGTCATCGGACTTGAATGTTGCATATATATTCCTTAGGAACAATTAGTGGGCAGTTTGGGTGCTCTCGCAAATTTATGGATAAAGTTGCATTGCAAGCCTTAGATACATTAGGCAACCTTAATTTAGGGAGTGAAACACTTAGGAAGTGACCACCTACCATTGATGACAACGTTTTTCTTCCCTTACTTACCTTAACTTCTCTCAAGTTAAAATTGTACTTTGAATGACTTCATGATACGATATTGAGTATGGTTTGTTAGCTTTCGTGTTTTGTTTGTTTTATATTTTTAGGTTAGTGAATGCTAGGGACTGGCATTTTTCTAAATTGTGGGGAGTTTGTTAGGTGATGACGTTGTGCTCAAATATGTTGAATTTGTGACAACTTTCACTACCATTTTCTACCTTACGACCCAAAATTTTTTGCCGATTCTTGCTTCATTCTTTCATTTTGTAGGTTAGAGAAGAAAAGTGAAGCATCAGAATTTCATTGGGATGAGCAGAATGGAAAATGGACATGCGAAAGTCAAAGTTAAAATATAACTGTAGGGCCTAAAAGCCAGGAGCGGCACCTAGGAGCCACAATTCATTTTTCCTCTAGCTGAAAATGCACCCTATGAGGCCTAGGCGTAAGGCTGTGCCTAGTCACCAGACACATTGAGCCTAGGCATGAAGGCATCAATTTTGCGCCTTTCTGGCACTTGGGCATCCCTGAACCCAAAGAAAAATTGTCTTCACCTCTAAATTGAATCTAAATTTGTTATTGGCAAGAGGATTATATCCAAATGGGTCGATGGGTGACAAAGACCCTTCCAAGAGATGAAAAATCCAAATCCCAAGCTTCATCTTCACACATTCGAAGCTAAAGCTTGGTTTTCTCTCTTTATTCTCTCAATTTTCATCTTTTGTTGGACACCATTTGAGCTTACTTGGAGGAGGCTTGGAGTGCTCAAAGAGGCTTGCTTGGATACTTGGGGGATCAAGCTTTTCTAATCATCCTGGGTTTATTCTTTCCTCTTCTTTGTTGTCTTTCATGGATGTTATTTCTTCTATTCTTGTGTGTATATTTAGTTTAAACATGGAGTAGTTATCCCAATACTTTCTATGGATGTAGGTACTTGACATGGTTATGCTTGATGAATAAATGGTTATTTGTCTTAGATTTTCCATCCATTGTTTGTTTACTATTTTCTTTGAGCTTATTGTTGTGTTAATTGAGTAAGGGCCTTAATCAATTGCACCTTATATTTCTTTTAAACTCTTGAAAAAGATTAAAAGGAATTGGAATTAGGAGAAGAGTGTAGTGACCATGGGCTTGTTGGAAGACTAGTCTAGGACACTACATGAAGGTAAATTGAACTTATAATACCTCTCTTGGACTAGCAATTCGGATGAGAGTCCATTGTTGTTTAAGCTTAAGAGAGTGACCTTTAACTTGGGAAAGTAAAGGCCCAAAAAAATCACTTCACCAATAAGTAGGAAAATCAAAACATTAGCCATAATTTAGTAGCTAACCAAGTTAAGTAGTAAAAACCATAGGAAATGTGTCTTCATTAATTCAGTAGAAACCCCCTAATTTTCATTGTGTTTATTGTTCTTGTTTTAGTGGTAATTTAAGTAGTATTGCTTGACTTAGTTTTAAAGTGGTTAATGTCTTGGTCGAGTGGACAAATTCAAATTTTATTTTTTACTTTTCGCATGTAAATATAACTTTATTTGAAAATTGATCTTTGTTTTTCTAATTATCATTTTATACATTTTTTTAAGAAATGGTTAATAATTTTATAAATATCTTACATTTTAAAATTTAAAAATAATTATAGAAAACACTTGTTTACAAAAAAAAATTAAAATAATATCCTTTTAGAAATTTACAAAGGGTTTCTTACGGGTACCTTCTGAACTCACCTGATGCTACAGGAGCTTGCATATGGCTCATAGGGAGAAGGCCCATAATGAGGCCCGAAATAAGATGGATCAAGGAGGAAACCCGATGAAGATGGAAATGAAATCCCCAAACTATGAGATAATTCCATTTCCAAGAATGATTCTCCCAAATTCCCCATGGCTATATAAAGAGACTTTCTTCACCAGTACCAAGGAACCAAAAACTTAGTGTGCACTTAACTATCACCAACTTTAACCTAAAATTGACTTGATCGTTGAAGGGTTTCCCCCAGAAAAAATATCCTAGGGCTACAACATTATCTTTGGCTGCAAGACCTCTGACTCATTATTTCTGAAGCTTTTAATTCAGTCCCACCCAGTTCAGATGTTCCCACTTTTGCTATCAATTTGGCGTCATTTATGGGAAACTATGTTGAACACTAGAGGGTCCTACATGGATCAAGATTTGTAGGGGAACAAGCACGAAAGCCAGCATAGGGATTTAACCACCTGCCTGGGAGGGTCTGTAAGACCACAAGATGAAGGGAAGGCCCAAAAATCAAAGGAGATAAGCCCTAGATACCACTAAGAGACCTTTATAAGGGAAAAGGACCCGCACCCTTGAACGATGATCAGTTCTAAGCCGTCCATCACACGCTCTAAGAGTAGTTAAAAATGAACACCCAGTAGGAAATGCAGAGAGCCCTACCAAGGGCACTTGAAGAAGTTGCTGAAAGCCATCTGGCACCTGACAAACCTTGTTAGGTCCTACGTCAAGACCTACCAGTACGAATCCCTATAAGGGAATGAAACTGTCCAAGGCCAATCTAATGGCCTTGCTGGTGGTGATATAAGCATCGTCCTACAGAGGCCGGACTAAATGGAGTAGGGTATAGGGTATCTGAAAGCCCTGCTGTAGGATTTAGCCCTACCAACGACATTAATGCCTCCACTCCTGATAGAGTCACTCCTGATAGAGTCACTCCTGATAGGATTTAGCCCTACCAACGACATTAATGGTTCTAACCATTCATGGAAGAAATCATTAATGCCTCCACTCCTGATAGAGTCAAGACTCCTAAAATTGACCTTTATGATGGCCTTAATGACCCCGTTAATCACCTACAATGGTACATTACCTCCATGAGACTTGAAAGAGCATTAGATGCTATCATGTGTCTAGCATTCAGCTTAACTTTGACAGGTGTTGTCACTTCTTAGTCTAGAACCAACAAGGGCTGTTGCTTCTGGTTTTTCAAGTACTTCTCTTAGGCATTTCTCCAATATTTTCTAGGTAGCAGACCAGCCCCTAAGACTGTGACTTATCTATTAAAGATAAGACAAGGTTGGGATGAGTCCCAAAGGGACTTAATGTGGAGGTTCAATGTTGAAGCTGTACAAGTACAACACTTATCCCTTGAATTGCATATAGTTGCCAATAATGTAGAGACTATTGAAAGATTCTAGGTTGGCATGGGACCTGCATGGAAATCTGATGAGATGCATAAAAGAATTACTCAATCAAGCAACCTGATACATGCACACAAAAGAGCTTAACTGGCCTATGGCATAGAAAGAAAAGAAGAAGTCCAGAGAGGGTGGATCCACCTCAAGGAAATGAGGCAAGGGGCCAAACTATCATGACTAGATCTAGTAATATAGCTGTTAAGGGAGACTAGGACCAATATTTTGTATGCCGTAGAAAGGAAAAACCAAGTACCTAGATGACCCCTGCTGATTAGTCCAATAAATAAAAAGGACCTAAATAAATATTAACAATACCATAGAGATAAGGGCCATGATATGGAAGATTGTTAGTGGCTGAAATGCCTTTTCAAGGAAATGATTCAGAGTATAAAACTAAAGGAATATTTGAGCAAGGTTACATCTCGCAAATGAAGGCAAGAAGACAAACCTCGGTGGAAGGATGACAAGGATGATTGTGACAAGGGGAGATGGCAGGAGTGGTCCCTTCAGTCTTTAGGGACAATTATTGGAACCCAGGACTATCCACAGGGGTCATGCACATGATCACAAAAGGAGAACCTTTCACAACTCGTAAATGCTAGGAGTGTGAAATTGCCTAGTTGGAGATAGCCAATGCCAACAATGTGTTAACGAGACCTAATGGGTCATGCATAATGGTACCTCATGTGGACCAAATTGTAATTACTACAAGGATTAACAACTTTGATGTCAAAAGGGTTTATTTGGACACAAAAGCTAACTCTAATGTCTTTTCCACTGATCTACTGGAGAAAATTAGAGTTAGGAGATCATCACTAACACCATTCATGGGTCCCAAATATGGAGTTGGGAGAGACAAAGTACCAACACTCAGAATGTTCAAGCTACTACTCATGTTGATGGGCACCAGGGATGATGGGAAGACCTATACAACACCCACATAACTGAATTTTTAATTTTGGATATGTCATCGTCATACAATGCTATACTTGAAAGGCTAACACAAGTACAATTCCATGTTTGATATGATATTAAATGGCTAATGATAGTCTTTGTGACTCCTATAGGAAACACAACTATGTATGTAAACCAAGCTTCAGTGTAATGGATTTATGTGGCAATCCTGCTAGGTCCAAGAAGTGCTAAGCAAGGGAGAGCCAAGAGAATAAGCATGATGTGTCCTTGTCTAATGACTTCGAAGAAGTGGAGCTGACCCCTGTTAAAAGTGTGAAAATTGGCAAGGACTTTTCCCCCGAGGTCCATAAAATTCTTAGGGCCTAGAATATGAGGGCTGATGCCTTATCAAAAGGTTAGGGGGAAGACTTAATGGAAGAATTCATGGAACCATCGATCTACTTATTAGACCACCATGCCTTCACAGATGATTGAAGACAACCAATACGACTCTATCTTAAGATTGGGACCCTAAGTGGGACACCTGAGGAACAAAGGAAGACAAGGATATGATTAGGAAGGCTCATCATAGCAGGAGGTGCACTATACAGGTGAGGGTTCGCTTCACCCTTATAAAGATGTTTGACTCCCTAATAAGGACATTAAGTCCTCAAAGAAATCAAATTTGGACATTTCAGAGACCATATTAGCATGGATTCCTTAGCCATAGGGCACTGAGGTAGAGATACTTTTAGCTGACAATTCAAGGGGATGCTAAAAGATTCATACAACGATACAACTTCTGCTAGCTTAACTCTTAGATACAGAGGTGGCCATCTTATAACATTTCGCTAGTAGCTGAACCTTGGCCCTTTGTTGTGCGGGGCCTCTACCTAATTGGAATGCTTCTTACTGTACCTAGGTAAGTGAAGTCTTGCATTGTGGTTATCAAATATTCCACTAAGTGGGTGGTGCCAAGCCCTTGGCAACAACAATGGTTGCTCAAATCATAAAATTCTTGTGGAAAAATATAATCTCCTAATTCGAATGCCAATTAGCCATCATTAAAGACAAAATAAAGTAGTTTGATAATCAGTAGGTGCATGGTTTCATCAAGACCAAAGGCATTCATCTTTACTTAGCCCCTGTGGCCCATCTATAATCAAATGGGCAAGTTGAAGTCACCAACCAGACTATAAAAACAAGGTTAAAGAAAAGACTATGCAAGGCCAAGGGAAAGTGGACAGAAGAGCTATTTAGTGTTTTGTGGGACTACAGGCTGGCACCATGAAGGCCAACAGGTGAAAGCCCTTTCACTATCATTTACAATACAGAGGCACTTATACCTATGGAAATCATGCACCCAACCCTACGGGTCAAAGCATTTGATTTCAAAGAAAATGATAAATTGCTGGAAATAAGAATAGATCTCTTGGAAGAACTGAGGGAAGATGCCTAAGTCTGCAAAAGTGTTTTCAAACAATGAATAACCTTAGCCCATGATGGGAGAGATAAGAAAAAGGTGATCCAAATAAGAAGAATGACCCTTATTAAAACTAGTCTGGCAAAAAGAAACCTAGGACAGGGAGCATCAAGGAAAAATTGGGATGGACCTTTCTTGGTAAAAACTAAAGTCAGGAAAGGAGTTTACAAGTTGATGGATTCTAAGAGTAGGATGATGCCCAAGACCTTCCACTCCAATGCCCTACGACCTTACTTTGTATGAATGATTTAATGAAGGCATTAATTCTTTCAAATTCCGTCTTGTGAATAAATTTCAATGGATTAACATACAAGGCCCTCGAACAGGCCATTAAGAAACAAGAACCTAAGATTAGGTCTAAAAAGCAGCTACCAGATAAAGATTATCAGATTTGATACTTTATAATGAGGAAACGAGTCCTTGATAGGGCACTTAGAAGTGAGGCCACATGGATGGCTTAACCAAGCTTGGGATGAGTGAAACATCAAAGAAAAACTTTTTGATGAGGCTAGCCAATGGGAAATGACCCTAACAGTTATTTGAGGCTAAGCTAGATTAATGAAAATGATGCCCAGGGTTATAGACACACAAATATAAATGATGGCCAAATTAAAGAATGATGGATGAATAAAAAGACTTCATTAACTCTATTTAAACAATTACATATTTACAAAGTCTTTTTTCTTTGCAAATAAGAAAGCATGAATTGGAAAATGGCTCGAATAAGGCAATTGCTAGCAAAAATGGCTATTGGTTTGGACTTCTAATTTGAAAGCACGAATCATATGATGGAGGTTGGCACACCAAACCTTGTAGAAATAGAGCCTACTGATCCCAAGGGTAACAAAAGGTACTTCCAAAAACCTTAGGATGGCATCTACCGAACAAGACCCAATAAGGAGGACACTCAGAATTCATCCTCTATAATAGCCTTCTTGGTATCTGCCACCACTAATCCTTTTTCAAAAGGTGCTACCCTACCTTCCTCTCATTCGGCCATGTGTCAAAGTCTAGACTTAACTTTTTGTAGCTAGAAAGGAAAGAAATGTCTAAGTCCAAATGCTTTTGCTCGACCTGGAAGTGATAGGAAAGGAAGTCATCTTTGAACTCTTTGAGGGCATCCTTGCTAAGCCCTTTTTCTAGTGCCTTGATGGTCAATACAAGCTCCTTGATGCATACGTTAGCTTTCTGACAAAGCCCCTAATGCTCCTCCCACCTAGTTCAAGTGACCCTACCAATACACTCTAGATAGTTAGAGAGAAGAACAACAGGAGTTGAGTTCAAGCTAGCTTTACCTCGAGGTGCCAGCAAACCCAGCTGAAGGTCCACCTAGATAGCCGATAACTTTCTCTCGGCGCTCTCTAGATGACCTCTTAGCTGTTGAGCCTCGGAAAAAGCCAAGATTTCCCTCTCCTTGACTTTACAAAGAGCCTCAATTTATTTAAGCCAAGCCATTGGTGAGCTTCTTGTGCTTCTTCCTCTTCATCTTCATCTTTATCTATTTGAGCACATTAACTAGTGCCTTACAAGCAATGCACTTCATCCATAACTCCTTGTTTAGTACCACATTTGATGACTTAAAGTCATTGACCTATGTGGCCAGCATCTTTATTGCCCTTTCCTAGGCAACACATCTTTCCCCTCTAGAGAAGGTGATAATGGCCTCCAGCAATAAAAAATAATTGTGAAGAAGTAGTCACATGCAAATAGTATATTTATGAAGAATGATAATAAATGTACTTGAAGGAAGCCAGCCACTACATTCATCAACTAGATACTGTCCCCATGAGGAAGATCAGCAAGATGGCGCCGATCCCTAAGGGTCCTAAACCCCCCTTAGACTATGGCGGTTGATATCGAACCTATCTTCCAAAATTGACTCAGACCCACCACCCACTAGGAATTGAACACTTGGTCTGGCAGGATCCCCTTAAGCGCCAGACCATGATTTTGCACTTGGCCCTGCCCAGGGACCAGGTTCTATGGCCTGTAACAGGTGTCAACCTTACTAAGAAAGACAAACTCCTAGTGAGTAGGCCTCACAATAGGCTCCACTGATCCCTCTCTAAGGGCCTTCTATGGAACAACCACTTAAGGAATTACTGTAGGGGAGAAGGAAGAAAAGGTCTTCAAAATTTTTAAGATGAAGTCCTTGGTGTTTTCTCCAATGACTTCTGAGATGCAACTGTGGGAATGAAGGTCCATTCCCCCTTGGGACACTTCATAAGAGAAGCTGGATGAAAAGATCCGCAATCAACATAGAATGACATCAAATCAACGCTATTGATGAGGGGAGAATTATCAAGTGAATGAAGCATACCATCACTCATGTTTTGTGAAGTCTTAGCCCTCTTAGAAGCCAAAGAATGGGTCCTCTTTCAGACTAGCCAAGGCCTCTTATTTGGGGGAGACTTCTCAAGTTGTAGCACTAAGGGTGAGGACATGGAAGCAAAGATCACGAGTGCATCCCTTCTATCTTGGTGGAATGAACCACCTCTACTGGCAAAATTTAGAGCTTACAAGCTTCAGCTAGCCTGGTGGTGATACTCTTTCATTGCTTCGACTGCTCCCTAGCATGATTGCCCATATCTATAATGAATCAAAATCGAGTTATAATCATTATAACAAATGGAACCAGGATAGAAAGATAAACATGCAATGAGTACGATTCTTAGGATAATTTGGACCTTGTTGGGCTCTGAAGTCCACCCTAAAAGACTCCACAAATGACCCCTTTTGCCTTGAAACCCACTCGACTAGATTCACCACATTTAGGTAAAATAGGTGGGTCATACTGATTTTTGCCCACTTGAGCATCAACACCTCTTTTTTCATATAAGGGATAGGGAGTAGATGCGTAAATTTCTTGTTCCTCACTACACATTCTAACCATGTGAAGAGCCTATTGTATGCCTTGTGCCCATCAGATCCTTTGTCTAGTGAAGGCCTTTGGACAAGGGCTTGCTGGTGGATTACCGAGAACTCACAGGGGAAGCCCCACTCTGTCTCCCTTAAAGTGTAGAAAAACCGATCCTTCCAATCAATCCATGAATCCTTGCAGAAGATGAAAATGAAAGACTTATTTCCCCTTTAGTTGATAGGGGCAATGTGGAAGAAGAACGAATACTTCTTCAGCTCCAACATGCAGGACTGGAGAAAAACTTCTAGAAATTGGTCCACCACGACCATTCTATAGTAGATGATGAAGGCATTGATGTGGGTGAAGAAATGTCAGTTGTGAGGATGGAACTTGATAATGCTTGTAAAATTGCTCCACCAAGGGGTGGAGAAAAAACCAAAGCCCCACTTGTAGTTGGCCCACAAAGACCATTAGAACATTAGCCCTCATATAGCCCCCAATATGGCCCCCATATTTTAATACCTGGGCCTTCCTTAAGGCAATCCTTCTGGATGATAATCTTGGAGACACCATCTAGAAAAACCAGTGGAAAGAAGATAAGGGCTACTGCCAATGAAGAACATACTGTGGAAAAGAAAGAAAACCTAGCAAGCACTAACACAAAACAAAAAAAAAACTAGGCTAGAAAGAAACCAATAATCTAACATGGAATCATAATTAAACAACCATAATGAAAATAGGCAAGAAGATCCAAAATTCATTACTTTATCAAATTGCTCTTCCTAGAACAAAAAAAAAAAAAAAAGACTGGAAGAAATAATCCAAGCAAATGCTAGAGGAAGAACTTCGGGAGGAAGTAAAAGAAAACACTAACAAGAAAAAATAGCAGAGGTAGTGAACCGGTAAAAAGAAAGTGTTAAAAACCCTACCCTATTTATATGGGAAATTGTGACCCTCAAGTAACCTTCTTAAAATCTGCTATCAATATAAGAGGATATTTAGGCCTATAACGGGTAGACATGTGGCAAAGAATATCTACTAGAAGAGTCACACTCAGTCATTTTGCCTCCCAACATGACAGTTTAGTCTACCACGTATGGCGGAGATGGAGAACTATCATCAACTTGTTACAATCCAATGACGTATCTATGCCTTCCTTTAGAAGTTGTTGGAAGGGGCATCATGCTAGAAAGAGAGGCATCACACCTCATTTATATGGCGACATATGAAGGTAACTGTTGGACGGTGAAGATGGGCATCGTACCCCATCTTAAGAGGTGGCACATCTAGAAATGACCTCCCTCAGAATTACTATGACCCCTAATTGAAAATGTAAGGCCCAAACCCACATTTCTAAAGGGGATGGAGTTATTGATATACACGAGCTTGCATATGGCTCATTTTGAGAAGGCCTACAATGAGGTCTGACTCAAGATGGATTAAATAGGAAACTCGATCAAGATGGAAATGAATCCCCAAATTACCGGATAATTCTCTATCCAAGAATGATCCTCTTAGATTCCCTAAGACCATATAAAAAGACTTCCCTCCCCAGTCTCGAGGTATGAAAAACTCACTTTGCATTTTACTATCAATTACTTTCACCAGTAACTGACTTGATCATCAGAAGGTTTCCCCATGGAAAAGCATCCCGGGGATCTAATGCTATTTTTGGTTACAAGAACTCCAATTCACCGTCTCTAAAGCCTCTAACCTGATCCCACCTAGTCTAGACATTCCTACTTTTACTATCATCACCTTTTAGGTTTGTAGAACCATACATTCTTAGTACATAGGAAAGTTTTTCATACAACTATGCTACATTGTATTAGAACCATGGCATGGAATATAATTGGATGGGTTAATTACATCTGTGGCCCCTAGCCTTTAATTATTATTCTATTTTGGACCCTAATCTTGATTTCTTGCATAAAAAGTCTTTTACCTCGTTTAAGTATTATGTGTTAGTCCTTCTGTTAACTACAGTCATTAGGGCGCTTGCTCTTGCTACAACACAATGTGAAAAGGGAGGAGAGATAGGCATGTCACAATGAAGAATTTTGTAAACCAGTATTTGATTGAAACCAAAAATTGAAGTAATCCAAGCAAAATTAAGCCTTCAAACCATAGGGTTATTGTTCTTCAGCCTTAACAATACAAAATTGAGCCATCAATCAATGACTTTCATGAATAATGGTAGCTGGAGAAGGACATGACTGTGGTGGGTTGGGAGGATGGTAGTTTGATTATTAAATGTAAAAGTTTCAAGGTTTTTAGGGCAAAAATAAAATTTTTAGGGATTAAAACTACTTAATGCCTCAAGTTAATGAAAGGCACCAAATAGAACACTCAAATATGGTTAAGGGCTATTTATGCAAGAAATCAAGGTTAGGGTCCAAAATAGAACAATAACTAAAGGTTAAGGGCAATAGATGCAATTAACCCATAATTTAACATTTTGTAGTTTCTTTTTATTTCAATAAAATTCATTTTTCATCCTTAGGATTTTCATGTCAGCCTAAATCGATCCCTAACTTTCATTTTGTCCTCTTAAAGTCTCCAATATGTCAAATTGAGTCCCAAATATCGTCACTAGGCCAATTTCACAATTAAATTTGACAGTATTCTAGGAAAAATGGCAATGTTAGTCCTTAAATTTTCTTCCTCCCACTTAAAGAACCCTTAATCCTCTAAATTTAATACTTTTTCTTTTTCTTTCTCTCATCCATTCCAACTTCCCAAGAAAAAAAAATCAAATATGATGATCATCGATTTGCTACTAATTCTTCTTCTTTCTTTATCTGCCTACATTATTGCCCCTCAAACACCATTTCCCTTTTTGCCAGCATGCTAACGCTTTGATGTCCCTCCTTTCAAGCCTAGCATAATCATCCTCGTTGGCGTCCTCACCATGAATTTGTCATTTTTCCTTGTTCATTGTTGTTCTTCGCTAACCCATTGTTACTTCTTCTAGTGGTCATTTTTTTTGTTGCCATGTTTGCTTATTTTTATTAGTTTTCTTTTGTGGTTATTTCAAACTAGCCATTTTTAACCAATTTGGGTCATGGATTACTGAACCTCATTTCTCAATCTAGGGTTCATTGTTCATTTGTTCCGATTTTCTCTCTAATCGATGAGTAGCTTGAACTTTCCATCAAATGAGTGGCGGGACCATAAATCATCGTATGACATAGGGGTCTCAGTTGATTTTATTTTGGGGTTGGCAGTAACAGAGTGGGTGGAGGTGATGTCTGGGGAGCTTGTAGTGGAGGATAGGGTAAAGAAGGTGGACGCTTGGGGAAAGGTAGAATAGGAAGAAGAGCATTTAAAAGAGGCGACAGGAGAGGTGGACTTTGGGGAGGTTATGGGCGGGGTGGAGAACTTTTAGGGAAGCAATAAGAAAGGATGAGTACATGGGGAAGGGTAAGGGGAAGGAGCTGGACTTAGATTTTAAGGTGGAGGGGGTGGGAGCCTTGGTGGAGATGACAACGGCAACGACAATGGCCACAAAAAGAAGGGCAACCACAAAGAGGTGCTTCTATGCCATGACTTGGTACATTAATGCTTCAAGAGAGCGATTCAAGAAAAATGCAGTGGATCAGTGAGGAAGACCGAGCACCGTAAATATAGATGAGTGATTCTAGGAAGTTGGAATGGATGAGAGAGAGAAAGAGTATCAAATTTATAGGTTAAGGGTGCTTTGACTGGGAGGAAGAAAATATAGGAATCAAAGTTAGTATTTTCCCCAAAATTTCATCAAATTTTACTATAAATTTGAAGGAATGACAATGATTGTGACACAATTTAATACGTTGGAAACTTTAAGAGAATAAAATTAAGGTTAGATGTTTAGTATAATGCAAAAAGGTTAGGGAAGATAGATATATTTTACCCCTTTTTATTTTTTGAAGAACCAAAATGGAAAAACTCGGCCCCCAAATTACTGTAATTTTTTTTTATAACGTATGTGAATAATTTCCTTGGTGTCATTTTCTCTTTACCAGTTGAGATCTTATATAATTCAATCTATGATTTTTTTGGGAAACCTTACAATTATCCTGTTAAGGTTCACCCTAACTTACAATTTGCTTATTAGCTTTGAAAACCTACACTTTGCCTCTTTTTTTTTCTTACATTGTCTCATAACAAATCCTGAAATCTTAATTTAAATTATATGATAGTCATATTTCAGTAATTTCAATCTCTCCAATTAATAGACATTTTAAATTATCAGTTTTTTTCTCTCTATAAATATATTTTTCTTCCTGTAAATGCATATCGGTATTTTCTAAGATGTTGGTTAACTGTGAAAAAATATAAAAAATATTTGAAATTAATGAATAATTGTTACGAGATAGTTTAAATTAGAATTTTAGAAGTTGATGTCACATGAAATTAAATACCGCGGTATACAGCAGTATACCACTTACCATTGGTAACTGATACACTCTATAAATATTTTCACGTTTTATCATTTTTCATATGAAATGTTATGGTATTTCGCACACCAATAATTTTTTATGTACATTTTGTAAAAAAATTATGGTACACCATAAATACAGTGAGATAAATACCGCAGTATTTTATTTTTCACAGACATATGTGAGATATTTTTTTGATCATTTTACATAAAAATACAATACGTAAATATATAAAATAGTAAAATACAATTAATACACATATTTTAACATAAATAATTACTTTTATTTTTTTGTTACATTTTCCTTTACTTTTACTTTTTCTTTCATTTTTTTTGGGTATTAGAAAACATATTGTTATTATTAAATTATTGTTTCTTTTTTTTTTCTTGTATCAATAAATTAGTTTTTTTTCTAGGTAATATTTATTTTGCTATATATATAACATTTTTTTATGTTTTTTGTATTAAAAATATCTTCTATCATATATATTTTATTTATATTTGAAAATTTGTAATGAGAAAAATTAGAATACATATAAAAAGATGTAAAAGAAATTTTATTCAATTTATTTCATCTTAAAATAATATTCTAAAATTATTTGTTTTGTAAAAATAGTAACTGTATGCGACATCATATATCGTGTAATATACTTTAAAAATATAGGGTACGTTATACCTGGTAGTTACAGTATTTAACACTTTGGTTGCCAGATACTATAAAGGAAGCAGATGATAAAGCCATCTATAATATTCCTTTTTTGATTTATGAAAGGCTCACTTAAAAAGGACTTTCAATTCAACGTCGGATAATAGCGCAAGGATGTTAGTAGTTTTTATCTATTGGATGGACCATATTTCAAGATGAGTAAAAGAAAAATGGGCAAGAATACCGAGGGATGAAAATGAAAATCTTTTAATGAGTTCTATCAGAGTGTTTTTTTTTTATATTTCTCATAGTTCAATATGAAATTAAATGAAATGTGAAGCAAATAGTGCCATGTTGGCCTTGAAATTCACGTTTCTACTCATTGGGCGTCGGATACTTCCTAGAAAATACCGTGAAGCTCCCTCCTCTGCTCTTTCCTTCTGTGTGTGTATTTTGTTGGTTCACCACAGATGGCTTCGCCATTCCATATAACCCCCCAGAGATCAGACTCTACCGCTCGTCCAACAATCAATTTGCACTGCCTAGAATTCACGGAGCCCTATGTAAAGCATTTGCGAGGCAGTGATCCATGTTATCTTTCTAGCCTTAGTGCTAAGGATATCATAAGCCACGTAAGAGAGCAGAAAAAAGGTTTGAACAGTCTCTATGGTGAGGTGGGAGCTCTAGTGAGAGGCCAGTCTACTTGTAAACAAAAAAGGACTCACTCTCCTATTCGTCGATTGTCCCTTAAGATTCTGATAGGAAAATGAACTAGATTTAATGGGGACTCTAGCTATGAGGTTTAGGTTTTTAGAGATGTGGGCATGGCTACTTCGCCTTCTAAAAGAGAGCAAAGATTTTTAGGGTTTGATCAGCATCAAACCCTATGGGAGTAATGAGGATATTAAGCGTCAATTGTCGTGATCTCGGTCGGCCCTTGGCAGTGTATCATTTGAAAATTTTAGTAATGATCGACCTACTCTTTTATTTATTATGGAGATTAAGATGAACGGTAATGCTACTAATATGAAACTCTCATTTTTAGGATATTCTAGTTCTATTTTTGTTGATGTAGTAGGAAAATACAGTGGATTATGGCAGGGTTGGCTTTCCAATCCAATGCTCAGTATTGCATATAGATGCCCACTCAATATTTATGATAGTAATGGATGAAAGAGGGGCTCAGTGGTATTTGGGATTAGTCTATGGTCACCTATTCATTTCCAATAGAGAATTAATCTAGAATTGTATTAGAGAGATTATTTAGCCATTTAATGGACCTTTACTTCTGATTATAGATTTGAAGCAAGTATTATCATGCAAGGAAAAGACTAGAAAAAATGCTTATTTATGCTCGGGGCGAATACCTTTAGTCTTTTGTGGAGGATATGAATTTCATTCACCTGCTAGCTAGTGAGCCATTATTCATGTGGTCCAACTTTCAAGAAAGGGATGAGGCTGTTTTTGAGGTCCTTGATAAAGCTTACTATAATGAAGAATGGCTCCACCTTGCTCCGAGTATGAAACTAGTGAATTTGGCTATTCAAAGATTAGATTATGTCCCATTATTATTGGATTCTTTTTCATTGACAATTTTTCATCATCACCCTATATGGTTTGAGGACTTTTGGTTGGATTATCCAAAATGTGAAACAATTGTGAAATCTTTATAGGCTCAAAAAATTCAAGGATCCAAAATATTTCAAGCAACTTCCAAGTGTTCTCAGTTGGTAATCTATGCCAAAAAATTAAAGACTTGGAACATCAACTAGTGTAAATGCAAAGTGCTAGTACTATATTGGCCAATAATTCCTTATGCAGTCATTACATGGACAATATGTATCTCTTCTAGTTGATGAAAAGTGTATGTAGGCTCAGAAATCCAGGATCAAGTGCTTGGCTTTGGGCGATAAAAGTAAAATATTTTTTCATCTTGGTACAAGAAATAGAAGGCTCGGATCTTGTATCTTAGCCATGAAGTTAGCAAATGACACCAGGATCTATGATGATGAGGATATTTACCATCAAATAAGGTCATATTTTTGGATTCTTTACAATGCTAATCTAGTTCAGTGAGATGATGCTCAATGGGTTCTTTATTTCAATATATCAAATGTGTTTTCTTGTCAGCAACAATGTTATCTTAGAGGCCCCTTTTTAAAAACAAATCAAAAGAGTTACCTTTGATCAAGATAATTTAAAGGCTTTTGGCCCAAATAGTATCCCTCTCATCATTTTGAAAAAGTTATGGCATATAATGGGAAACTTTATTTCTTAAACTAATTTATCCTTCTTGAGAGGTCTTTTGCTTTGAATATTAACTGTATTTATTACCATGATTCCTAAGATCATAGAGGGTCACACGGTTGACGATTTTAGGACAATTAGTCTTTGCAAAACATTTTACAAAGTGATTTCTAAGACTATGGTATTTTTTTTTAAATCAGTGCTTCTTCCTTAGTCTCTAATTATCAAATACATTTGTTCTGGGTCACAAAATTCAGGATAATATCATCATTATCCATGAGATCCTTCATGCTATTGAGAATGCAAATGAGGGAAGTGGCCTTAGAGGCTACAAAGAGTGTTAAAATTGGATATCGGAAAAGTGTATGATAAACTTTAGTTATCTTTCATTGAAAATGCACTTCATGCCATGCAATATCTTGAATCATGGATAAATCTAATCGTGCAATGTGTTTCCACTATAACCTTGACATGCTCATATTTAGTCATGTTTTCTATAGGTTTTTCCCTTATATTTTCTTGTCTTTTGATGTGTTTTTGTTATGATATGGTGCTTAATTGTTCATATTTCATTTTCAAGTCATATTTCAACTTCATGATAGATAAGAAGGATTTTCATGAATTTTTGGAGCTGAATTATAAGTTTTGGAGAAGTTTTAAAGCTTACATGCCCTTGTACACGTCGATGTCCCAAATTGTGTTGAATTAAGCAAAATTTTAAAGTCTAAAAAAGTAACACGGCCTTTTACATGGCCGTGTATCAGCCCATGTTTGTCTAATTTTTAGGGTTCAAGATTAGCTTAGAAAAAAAAAGAGACAAAAAGAAAGAGGTGGAAAAAGATAGAAAATAGAGTTTTTCACAGAGGAAGGCTGTCGAAGTCAATTCTGATGATCAACACCGTTCTATGAGCGTCGAAGCAGAGATTTCTTGGAGAAGAAGAAATTCAATCATGGATCATTCTTTTCTTAGTTTTCTTTTGTTTCTTTGGTGTTTACTTTACAACACCATGAGCTAAACTTTTCCTACTCATGCTTAGGGTAGATGAACCCTAGGATGATTTTATGATTGTGATTATTTCTGGTTTAATATGATTATTTTTTTTTTGCAATTTATCTAATGTGCTTTGTTGTGTTGATAGTAGATAGCCTATAAATTTAATGAACAATAATCATTATTTAATAAAAGGGATATTGTCGTAACCGGGAGTAATAGGTGCAATATAATATCTCTAGATTAGGGTGAAACCTAGTAATGGGTTATAGGACTTATAATGCATACTTAGAAAGCACAGTAGGCCTAGACACCATATCGGTGACTTAAGAATAGGGTTAGTGTAACAGAAATAATAGAGAGCTAATTTACATTAGGTAGTACTCTACTATCTAAGTTAATCACAATCCTGTTAAATTAGAGTAAAAGCAACATAAATGACGTTCTAGGAGATTCAATTCTAAGTATGAGGTTTCTTATCATTAATTGTTTTAGTTATTTTCTACTACTTTTCGATATTTTGTAGTTTATTTTACTATATTAGTTGGTTTAGTTAATTCATAGTAGTTAGTTAAACAATTCCTCTTAATTGCCGGTTAGATAATAGAGAGATATTGAGTACCGTAAATAATCTCCATTCTTTGGGAAAAATGATCTTGGTACTTGCCACATTTATACTTTGACGATAGGTGCGCTTACTTGTGAGTTCACATGTTTATTTAAGTATAGAAAGATTTGACGCATCATTATTACTAGTGTAGTGGGAAAGGTTTGTTGTGAACTATGAACACACTAAGTTTTTTGGCGCCGTTGCTGGGGAACATTTGTTAAGTTTGCTATTTGAAAAATTAATCTCTATTAATTAAGCCATTTTTTTTATTATGGTACTTCTTTGAATTTTTAGGTTATTGATTTCTTCTTTTTTTCTTGCAGAAATTTTGGTGTATGACTCGCAACCATCTCGGTGAAGTTGTTGAAGTGGATCTAAAAATTGAAAAAAACTTGACAAAACCCAAATCTTCAAGAGGTCCCGAGTCACAACCATCAAATTGTGAGTTAGAGTAGTAAGGAGAGAATCAAGAAGGATTAATCATGAAGGACTGCAACCAAACAAGGACTATGTTGGAATATGCTAAGCCTTCTTTTGAAGGAATGGAATCGAGTACTATTAGACCTCTTGCAATGCCAAAAATTTCAAGACCAAGTCGAATATTATTCATATGGTGCAAAATTGTGTTTAGTTTGATGGCTTGGTGGATGGTGATCCTAATGCTCATATTGCCAGTTTCCTAGAGATATTTGATACGTTAAGAATTAATGAAGCTATTGAGGATAGCATTCAATTAAGACTATTCCCATTCTCATTGAGAAGAAGAGCTAAGCAATGATTGACTTTACTTCCAAGAAGTTCTATTGCCACTTGGAATGCTCTTGCCAAGAAGTTTTTATTGAAGCATTTTCCTCCAGCCAAAGATTGTGAAATTCCGTAATGATATTTCTACTTTTAGTCAGATTGATTCCGAGACATTGTATGAAGCTTGGGAATGGTTCAAGGACTTATACAGAAAGTGTCCGCATCATGGATTACCTACATGGATACAAGTACAAATGTTCTATAATGGTCTAATATATGCTTCCAAGCAAATGATCGATGCAATAGCTAGTGCTACCTTGAATAGCAAGACACCTGAAGTAGCTCAAGATTTGACCGAGGAGATGGTGATGAACAATTATCAATGGCAATCATTGTCTAGGATTAAGTTGAATAGAGTAGCTGTGATTCAAAATTATGATGCTTATGTAGTTCTAGCAAGTTAAGTTAAAGCTTAAAAGAAAAAATTCAGGAATTTTTTAGCTAATCAGACCTAAGCGGTGTTACAATACAAAGTTTGTGAAGACGGTCATTCAAGCAATGGCTGCAGATGACTAGTTGGTTCAACAAAATTGAGCAAGTAGACTGTGTTGGAAATCCATCGAGGTTGTAGAATAATCAGTATAGTAATACGTATAATTTGGGGTGGAAGAATCATCTCAAGTTTTCTTGGAGTAATTAGAGATAAAAATTGCCTGGTTTTCAACCTTGACCACAGCAAGAAAGGAGGCCAACTGTGGAGGAATTAATTTCCAAGTTCATGCAGCAATCTAATGCTAGGATTGATGTGATAGAATCGGAGCTATGAAATATGAGAGCTAGCATGTAGAATTGTAAGACCTAGTTGGGATAACTTGCCAAAATACTTTTCGAAAAGCCGCAAAGAGCTTTTACTAGTGAATACCAAACCAAATCTTAGAGGAGTCTTCAATCGAGCTTTCTATCACAAGTTGGATGGCCATGTGGAAGTGAAGAAGTTGGAAAAATAAGAACCACCTTCACTAATCAAGGACAATGTTGGGCCAATAACGTTAAACCAAGCACTTCTTGGGAGGCGACCTAAGCATTGATCTTTTCATTTAATTTCATTTTCATTTTATTTGCTCTTTGTTTATGCTAGTTAATTAGCTTGTGTTTTTCCTACGATCTTATTTGTGTTGTGATGTAGGAATATAGAGTATTTCGAGAAAAAATTATGTTTAAAGTGGGAGAAAAAGGTTAAGTTCAAATTTGGGTAACTTTGCAAAATTTTAAAGGTTACAGGAGCCAAACACATGTTTGAACACTCCTGTGTTAATCAACATGGTTGTAAATATAGCCATGTTTGATTTAAAAGAAATGATTTTTCAAGAAGGATTTTTATTTGAGTTACAGTAGCCAAACACTAGTTATGTCTAAATCATGTTTAAGGGTGTGTTTAACAACATGGTATCATACATGGCCATGTTCTTACCCATGTTCTTCAAAAATGTAAAAATTCTAGAGCCCAAACACATGCACATACATGCCCATGTATAAAAACGTGTTTATTTTACATGCTTATATACATGCCCATGTTGGAGAACATGTTTCGTCTCTATGTCTTAAAAATTTTTTGTTCCAAAGTATATATACAGTCAATTATATGGCCACGTAATGAGGTTTGTTGAGTGTACACAATGGTGTACATGACCATGTTAACCCCCATGTTGTTATTCTATGCTCCAAAAAAATTTAGGGTTTAGAACACGTGGAACGCCAGTGTTTAACGGCATGTTGAGGAAGTTATAAGTAACATGGACATGTACACGCCCGTGTTACAAGTTATGTCTCACTTCTATTTAAGCTCATTTGCGATTTTAACACTGGCATGTACACATCTATGTTACAAGCTACGATTTTAACACAAGCATGTACACATCTAAGACAGATATGATATTTTGAGGGTGAATAAGTTCAGGGCGAACAAAATGATTCAATGGGACACTTTAGCTCAGTTGGGTCTAGTTGATGAGGTTTGAGCACTAGTGGATTTCGATGAATGGTTGTCAGTGTTCAACTGCCAAAAGCCTACATATGGTGAGTTCACCCTCCAGTTTTTTACCGCATTTCAGTTCAACATGACCAATATCAATTGGAGACAACCTAGTGCAGTGAAGTTCTCCCTTGGAGCAGAACTTTGAGTTGAGTCTGGATGAGTTAGGATGGCGCCCTGGTTTTTATAATCAAGAGTTCATCAGTTCTAATAAGAATAGACGCTTGATCTCTGAGTTTCATGCCACCACTCCTACTCCATAGCTGTTCTGGATGGACATCACTAAGGATGGAAGCATCTACCAACCCACTACATCCAAGGCATTCAGGCTGAGGTCACTAGCCTGTGTTATGTGCACTATCTGATCGCCCATTCTATTGGTGGTAAGAGAAAGAACACAAGTATGGTGACCAAGACAGACCTCTTCCGCCTATTCTGTATCATCTGCCAAGTGTGTTGTCACTTTGGCGTTTCAAGTACTTGGTGGGTGTGGGATACTGCCTACCATGTGAGGACTGGGGCTTTCTGTGTAAGACCGTTCGTGATGAGGTTGGCCTTAAACCTTGATGCGTTCCCACTTGAGGCATTGACTATAAAGGTGCGAGAGTTGGGATGGCCAACTTGAAATCATTTAAGGCCATGGGACTACTGAAGAAGACCAAGCTCCTGGACGGCTCAATAAGATTTATTCAGAGGACACATGTAGAGATTTGAGCTAAGGAGGTAACTCCTGTTGGTACACAGGCTACCTCTATATCTTCTAGCACTTGACCGGTCACACTATTAGATTTATTTAAAGGTAGCAACTTATTCTAGATTGCCTCCAATTCAAGTCAGATCAGATGGTGGATTTGAGCTCCCACCTACCTACTGTTGAGGTGAGGACCTTGAGCTTAGAGGAAGTGATCCATCTATATTTCCCATAAGGTATTGAGGCAGGTACATTGGGGCATAGCCAGTAAGGTTTAGTTCATGATGATGATGGTGATTCCACATACTACTTTTTTTCCCTAGGTGATGGTGATGATTCCACCGACTACTTTGTTCTTCCCTAAAGTTTGGATGAGCAAGTTGGCGTTGTAGAATGAGTCGGTGAAGAGGGAGATGAGAATGCAACTGCTGTAATGGCAACTGAGAGAGCTGAGCCAATTTCTGCTGCTGTTGAAGAGAGAGTTAAGGAGAGAGTTACTGATACTACCACTGTTGATGCTACTACTGCTACCGATGAGGTTGGAGGGACAGGAGCTGATCCGATGATAAAGGAATCGAGTATTGAGGCCGCAATTATTGAGGATCCTACTGTGCTTACACTGAAGATGAAGGTGATGGGTTTCGAGAGCCAAATAGCGCAGGGGAATTTAACCGAAACCCTCCAGGATCCAAGTGAAACGAGGTAAACCGGGTGTTCAAAAATTTTCATACCTAATTTTCGGTTAAGATCTCTCACTCAACTGTAGAGTCGAATCATAAAACCTGAACAGTTGACGTTTTCAGGCTCTCTATGGTACCACACGAGCCTCTCGGGATCACCACCCTTCCACCACGTCCCGGCAGATGCGTTTCTCTTGCGCTCGCAGTGCTAGCTTGTGTCCTCCAAGGAATTGCAAGAGAAGAGTGCGCCTGTCCTTTTGGGAGGCTAGGGCAAGAAGACTTGTGAATTTCTCACTAGAAGTTGTATTTATAGTGAGACTCAACTTCCAGGCCTAATAGGTTTCAAAGCCCTAATCCAATTAGGCTTTAATTTCGGGCTTAATAATGGCTCAACTATTGGGCCCATTATTAATACGAAATTATTGTGAAACCAAAACCCAAATTATTAGCCCATACACTCTAATGATCCAAATAGCTCTATGTGTGTGACCCAATAGGCTCTTACCACGTTGGCAATGATCATAAGCAATGAGCGGTGTCTAGCAACACATCATTGCTACCCAAGTGACAAGATTGTTGATGATTCGATTAAACCTTTATGATCATCACCGATATATGCCATTGTCCCTTTGTCCAAGATATCAAGACTAAGTACGAGACATGCAATGTGCCACTCTCGTATAGCCCAATCTTTGGTTTCTTGATTACCGAGTAGACCAACTTAAACTGATGACATTGATATCGTATATCAACTCATCTGAGCATGGCCATGCATTTTTCTAAGTCTTACTCTATCAAGGGGCCCGAAGATATCACTCCCGTTACATAGGAGGGACAAATCCCATCTTGATCATACAAAACCCTCTACATGATATGTGATATACCCAATGACCTCCTTCAAGTTCACTCAGTTACGACCAACAAAGGAAAGTATCAAAGTATGTGACTCACATGTAGGGAACCTTGATGATCTCAGGTCAAAGGACTACATATACCATGATCACTATGAGAGTCACTTATGACACTCATATAATGATCTATGTAGTGTTCTCATGGTGGGTCGGTCCAGTACACAAGTTCTCCAACTTGTACCCATATGTAGACTACATATCTCATATTAGTCTCCACATATGCTAGTCGTTATGTATTATTGCAACCCGCTCCACAATAATACTAGACCAGGGATGTTTAAGAATATCATTATTCTAGGGTTACAATTATGTTTGTTAAGTTATGCAGAAACAAAACAACAAACATAATTGCTGGATTAATGCCTTAATAAAATATCATGACTCAGTGTGCAAAAAATACAATCATCTCATGATTGGCTTTTGGGCACAACACTAACAGAAGGCTCCGAGCACCTCTATCGGCATTCCACCTCTTAGAGACGCTTGATCCTTTGCAATCCAAAACATTCATTTATTTATTTATAATCCATGGCTATGTTATTATGGATATTATTCCTATTCATATTTCTTATTTCTGTTTATGCTTCTGTATTTATGTTTTCTTTTTATAGTGAAGCATCAATTACTCCTGTGTTAGTCTTGTACTATTTCGTATTAGTTTCATTATATTTGCTTATGTTTTCTTTTATTATATTTTTTTGTTGATCATCTTTAATGTTTTCTTTGGAAGCCTTCAAATTTTCTATTAAAATCCTTATTCAACACCATTATGGAACACCTTTTCGGAACACCAACTTGCGAGAAAAACAACTAAAATTTTTCTTTTCAATGGCAGTATCAGTTTCCATCATTCTTTCATTTTCACTTTATTTTGTATTCTAATACATTTAGGACAGTGTACAATTTAAGTGTGGGGGAGTAGATTTTATTTTTAGCCCTTATTTATTATGATTATTCTTGAATTTATTCTTTTTGGTGATTTTTTTCTGAAAATTTTTAAGTTTTTGGAGCTTAATTGGTTTTATGAATCATTTTACTGAGCATGTCCTTATTAGAGATTGATTGTTAATTTAATGTCTTGAGCTCTTAACTTGAAGACCAAGTAAGTAATTCCTAATCTTTTACTTCTTATGCTTAATTTGTTTTTAAAATGTTTTTGTGATTCATTAGCAAGCTAGTGGAAGATGGTTTTCAAAAACCATTTTTACATCAAGTTTTTATGTTAAGTGCACTGCTCAAAGTATGCTAAGTTTTAAGTTTGTATATTGGATTGGTGGGAAGTTTGGTTGATTGATTTGTAGTTGATTGTTGAATAAGTAAAGTAAAGTGTGAATATGCTACTCCACTATTTTTAGTGTTGAAGTAGCTCGGGGTCTTCTCTTAAGGCAAGAGTCAATCATAACTCGAAAAGATACTAAGAGCATGAGTGTGATCAAAAGATCATCTTAGATTGTGTTGAGAATTAGCTTGGGCATGGGCAGAGCTCCTGTAATGTACACTTGCTGCAAAAGTTTTTGACACATGACAAGAATTCGTTAAAAAAGAAAAGATAAAAAAAAAGTATTAAAAAGTCAATTAATCACCCAATCCATGGTTTGTGGTTTGAATTATTGTGCATAGTTAGCTCTAGCTTGGTATGGTTTGTGTTTTTTACTTTACATGAAAATTTGATGTTATTTTTGCCGGTTTCAAGATATATAAATTGCTAACTTAAGAGTGAATTGTTGCCATTAAATTATTTTATTTTTTAAGAGTTAGATAGAATGATATGCATGCTTGGTAGATTTTTTAATTTCTTAAGATAATTAGAGCCTTAATTCTCTCTATAACTTTTTGCTTAAGGAAATGATTCTACATTCTATGTTTTAATTCCTTTTAATGTTTTAAAAAAGAAAGTTTTCAAATTTTTATCTTGGTTTTTACTTAAGGGCAAGAAAAAGTTCAAGTGTGGGGGACAAAATATGATATGCTTATATTTAGTCATGTTTTCTATAGGTTTTTCCCTTATATTTGCTTGTCTTTTATGTATTTTTGCTAGAATATGGTGCTTAATTGCTTCATATTTTATTTTTAGGTCTTATTTCAGCTTCATGAGAGATAGGAAGGATTTTGGTGAAGTTTTGGAGCTGAATTGCAAGTTTGGGTGAAGTTTTGAGGCATACACATCATTGTACATGCCCATGCAGTGCCTTATATGCCCATGTTCCAAACTGTGTTGAATTAAACGAAACTCTAAAGTCTAGAGGAGGAACACGGGCTCTTACATAGCCATGTATCAGCCCATGTTTGTCTAATTTTTAGGATTTCTCAGGATTAATTCAGGAAAAAAAAAAGAGACAGAAAGAATGAAGCAAAAAACAGGCAAAAAAAAAAGTTTTTTATGGAGGAAGGCTGTCAGATTCTAATGATCAACTTCATTCTATGAGTGCCAGATTGAAGATTTATTAGAGAAGAAGAAATTCAGCTATGGATCATTATTTTCTTAGTTTTTTTTTAATTCTTTCGTGTTTATTTTACAGCACTATAAGCTAAACTTTCCCTACACATGCTTAGGGTAGACAAATCCTATGATTATTTTATGATTGTGATTATTTCTAGTTAACATGATTATGTGTTTTTCTTGTGATTTATCCAATGCGTTTTGTTGTATTGATTAATAGTAGCTAGCCTAGTAATTCAATGTTGGGTGATGAACATGAGTCAAGTAGTATCTGGTATATTTGTTGTGGATCATCATTGGATAAGAGCGATATTATAGTAACCAGGGGTAATAGGTGAAATATAATACCTCCGAACTAGGGTAAAACCTAATAATGGGTTGTAGGACTTGTAATGCATTCTTAGGAAGTGCGGTTGGCCTAGACACCCTATCGGTGACTTGAGAATAGGGTTAGTGTAATGGGAATAATAGAGAGCTAATCTACATTAGGTATTACTCCACAATTCAAGTTAATTACAATCTTGTTAAATCAGAGTAAAAGCAACACAAAGTTATAGAGCGATTTGATTCTAAGTATGAAATTTTTTATCATTGATTATTTTAGTTGTTTTCCACTACTGGCCAAAAGTTTGTAGTTTATTTTACTTCATTAATTAGTTTAATTAATTCATAGTAGTTTGTAAAATAATTCTTTTTAATTGCTGGTTTGATAATAGGCAAATATCGAGTGCGGTAGACAATCTCTATTCCTTCATAAAAATGATCCTGATACTTGCTACTACTATACTTTGATGCTAGGTGTGCTTGCTTGTGAGTTCACATGTTTGTTTAAGTATAGAGCGATTTGAGGCATTCACATTGTTAATAATGTAGTGGGAAAGGTTTTTTATGAACTATGAACACACCAAATGTACTCTATTTTAGTGAATACATGTACCATAAGGTGGCACTCAGTTTCAATCAATAGGTGCATCATAGCATGGTTCTTTCTAACTAATGTGCTCATATTTATACTTATTTTCTATAAGCTTTTCCTTGATAGTTGCTTGTCTTTTGGTGTGCTTTTGGAAAAAATTGGTACTTAATTGATTTATTTTTTTTTTTCAAGTGTTATTTCAGGTCTTTTACAGTTAAGAAGGAGTTCACATGAGTTTTATAGCTGAATTGGAAGTTTTGGTACAAATTGCAATAAACATGGATTCATACATGCCTATGTCAACACCAAACATACCCATGATCTAGATCGTGTCATTAAATGTTTGTGATTTTTATATTCCAGAGGAGGAACACAGTGTTGACCACGGCGGTGCCCCAAACCATATTTATTTTTTGTTAGGGTTTTATCAAATTATTTTTGAAAAAAAAAAAAGAAAAGGGAGGTGACAAAAGGGAGGTGAAAATACACAGGAAGAGAGTTTAGTTTTCATTGTAGAAGGTCATCAGAGATAGTTCAAATGATCAACACCAATTAGTTCGCACCAGAGCAAGGATTTCTTGGAAGAGAAGAATTTTAGATATGGAGTCTTTGATTCTTAATTTTTCTTTGTTTTTTTGTTATTTATTGCCATGATGGATTAATATCTCCGCTTATGCTCAGAGAAAATGAACCTAAGGATGATATTGTTGTTATGATTACTTTTGGTTTAATAAAATTACGGGTTTTTTTTATCTATCCGATGTTTTTTTATGCATTGATTAATAATAGCTAGCCTATTAATTCAATGTTGGATGATGAATATATATAGGTAGTATCTAGTATGTTTGTTATGGATCACCGTTGGGTAGAAGTGATATTGTCGAGTTAGGAGTAATGGACTGGCATAATACCCCGAACTAGGGTGAAGCCTAGTAGTTGGGTCACAGAACTAGTAATGTATTTTTAGGAAGCGCGGTAGGACTAACACACCTTATCAGTTACTAAGAATAGGGATTAGTAACTGGGAATAAAAGGGAGCTAATACAATTTGGATAGTACTCCAAGGTCCAAGTCAACCATGTGCCTGTTAAACCAAAATAAAAGTAATGCAGTGGATTTGTAGGAGGATTCATATCTAAGCATTACATATTTTGATTGTTGATTGTTTGACTATTTTCTACTGCCTAGAATTAGTTATTTGCTTATTTGTTTTTAATGTATTAGTTAGTTTAGTTTAATTCTTAGTTAGTTAGCAAAATAAACCTCTTAATTGTAGGTTAAATAATAGAGAGATATTGAGTACGGTAGACAACTCCGTTCTATAGGGAAAATGATATTGATACTTGTTACTCCTATACTTAAATGATAGGTGTGCCTGTCTGTGAGTTCACATATTTATGAGTATAGAAAGATTTGACACATCCATATTAATAATTGAATTAATGTAGTTGGAAAAGTTTGTGAATAGCGAACATAGTGCTAACTTTTGGTATTCAATTGGGGGATCCACTATCTCCGTTCTATAGCGAACATAGTGCTAACTTTCCAATCATTTGTTGCATTTATAGGCATCTCGTTCCCTCATAGGGCTAAAGGCTATGCATAGTGGACCAAGATAAACCATTTATTTTTGTGGATAACTACTTGATATTTTTTGACCTAATAAATTCAATTTAGGTTCTTCAAAATAAACTAAACTTATACTGTATGGTGGAAGGTTAAGAAGTTAATTTAGAAATTCAAAACTAATGCTTAGTAATATTGTTCCAACAAGCTCATCTACAATTTCTTTCAACTACTTTCATTCTTAAGTTAATAGTGGTAGTATAAATAATCTTGGTCCACTTTTATGTCATTATCTATCATGAATATCTTCATTTCAGTTTATGGCAGATATAGTTAAGAATGAACTAGAAAACTGAAAATGGAGAATGCTTCATAATTATCGATTGCTCAATATATATATCTATTTTCTCCTCAACTTATGCTTGTACAGTCTATAATTGTTAGTAATTAGTTGCATTTGAGGTGTTTTATTAGGTAACAAAAGTCAAAAAGTGTGTAAATGAAGTCATGGGGATGTAAAATTCTATGGGCTAGGTGAGGCCTAGAAGTTGTAGCAAAACAAACCAAAATAAATACAAGAAAATAACATCTAGCCTTTCAACATGCCATTGCAGCACATGCCGTCCAATAAGTATAAGCACATAATAGATTTGGAGCTGTGAAGAGAAGGCAGCAAGTCACAATGCCACCGCCGCACATGCAGTGGCAAGTGCGGACCTATTGAAAGTCACTTAAGCATCAGTTTGGATGTGTATCATTTGTGGTCTTGATGTGGCGGAGGCATGACAACCTTTTGGAGCCTTACCATTGCCACCGTGCTACCACGACACACGCGGTGATAGTGGAGACCAATTTTCTTGCATATTTCTCAAGTAGTTAGGCATCATTTTCAGCAGCTTGTATAAAACATGGATTTCCAGAGTTAGAAACCATATTTGGATCATTAAATCACTTTTTTTTTGTTCTTGAAGCTTGAAGGCATAAAAGTCTTACCTTTAGGCATTACGTGGATGATTACTGTCTGGATTATGGTGATATCTCATCTATAATTTATTTCTTTCCCTTTTTCCTTTTCATTATCGAGTTTACACTTTCATCTTTCCCTTTGTTGTTTATATTTTTGTTTATGAGTGAGTAGTCACTCAAACCCCCTAAGGTTTTGGTGATTTATAGATTAAATGGTTAAATCTTGCTTATAATCATGTCTATAGCATATCTAGTGTCCACTTCTATGTTTAATCCTCTTGGTATGTTTGTTTTGGTATGATAAACACACACTACATTAGGTGTTTATGAAAATGCTTGAGAGAGATCTCCATAAACCTTGGGCAATGGAATGGGCAGAGGTGGCTTGCTTGAGGCTAAAAAGACCCAAGGAGCTACATTAGTGGAAGAAACTTGTGCTTAATGCACTAGCAATTGATGCATAAGGCATGAGAATATCTTCAGTCTCTTACTAGGAAAATCTTCTAGACTATAAATAGCTAAGAAAGTACCCATGAGAACTATTACCTTAGGATGCTCTGAACATGTAGTAAATGATACCATTCATGAAATAATTCCCTTAAACTAGGAGGTTGTTTTAGTCATTATTTGTTTTATGTTTGATTTATTGTTTTTTTTTTTGCATAACTTGGATACTTAGTCTTAGTTTGGAAGTTGCCTAGGTCCTTATTCTTTTTGCTTACTTGTTACTTACACTTTTTACCTACTTGTATTTAGATCCTTAGAAACTAGTAATAGTCTTAGTGTAACACCATAGCCCTTAGGAGAATGACCCTTATTTACCACACTATAAGTGACACCCATACGCTTATCATCTAGTTTTAAAACTTAAGGTTTATTGCACTACAAGCACTCCAAACTTTATGCATCAATAATGCAAGGAGATTGACATTTATTCAGTTGACCTTGACATCTTTTCCAATTTATATCATGTCCTTATTCAAGGTCCCAATTACCCTATTGAATTCTACGTCCAAAAATTTCATTTAATTATGTCAGTTTGATTCTTATAATAGGAAAGCCCTTCACCTTAAGCAAAAAGTAGTCTTATGCTCCAAAAAGGTATTGGGGTTCTAGTGGTGGAGCGAAGACTTTAAGAGTTGTTGGGATTGTGAGCTTTTGGTGAAATACCTACAAAATAAGAACATAGAAGGGAAGAAGAGAAGAAGAGAGTCTTGAGAATGTTTTCCTGGTCTTTTTGGTCTGGTGTCATAAGTTGTAGGTGATGAATATAGTGTACCTAGTGTAGTCAGTGAGGCACCTCTTAAATAGGGCCTCTTAGGCTAATCTGGAGTGTCGTTTAAGGTGGTGCTTGTCTAATATCCCAACAGGTACATTGACAATGTGGCTTATGGTAAAGCTTAGCAACTTTTCCCTAACTGCCAGTACAAAAGTGTTTCTAGCAAAAATTAGCTCGGCTGGTGCCCAAGCTAGGTCCTTAGTAAGAGGTGACCTAGGATGAAAAATTTTGAGTTAGCATGCCTTATTAGAATGATGCATGAAGGTCCTTTTGTCAAGTTCCCTAAGGCACATTCTTATCCAAGATCCTAAGGAGCTTCCTTAAGGGTGCAAGCAATCTCCCCAAAGAGGTACCATCATAAGTCCCCATAACCCAAGTTGTGTCAAGTCGGGTTTAAGGGTTAAAGGAATCTTGGTGGTACTTTAGTCTCCCTACTATCTTCTCCTTGAGGACCTCCTAGGTGCTTTGATGATTCGAATGTCTACCTGTTACTCGTGATGGCACAAGTGCTTAGTAGTTACTTCAGTAGGGAACTTTTTAATAGTCTTTCCACTTCAGAATACCCACTTTTGCAACTTACTAGCTTTTAAGCTTTACATTTTCTTTTTGTCTCACATATTGCTCTCCGTCATGGATTCTTTCTCTGGCTACTTATTTTCAATCTGTTTTTTGTCAATCATCAGGGTATTTTTCACACTTTTCTATCATATGTTGATCTCACTAAGTTTTGTTTAATCTCCACTTTTTTTTTATTAATTCGCATTGTCAGTTATGACAATGCCAAGGTATGCCAATGGTGGTTCACCATAATTTGGCCTTTCGGGTACTTTTTTTATTTTTATTTTTTATGTTTCTTTTGTGTGTGACTCTTCAGCTTTGTTTTTGGTTATCCTTCGATGGTGGCCATAAGGCCATTTTTTTCAACTCTAATCCCCTATTGTCCTTGCAGGTTATGGCTTTTAGGAATTCTAGCAAATTTTTCAGCTTTTAACATTTAATGCTAGGGCCCTCGGGAGTGGGCTAACTACTTATAGCTCTAGACAAAGCTTAACACAATGGTTTGAGGACATATGGCCCGGCATCATGTATTATGCCTATCGAGTTTGGCCATCCTACTTGGCAGTGCTACGAGTAAAAAACTATATTCTAGAAGGAATTGCTGTGAAGGCTTCTGGCCCTGAGGACAAAGGCTACTATTCTTGACGGGGGTAAATAACCATCTACAAGTTTCAGCTAAAACTAGGTTTTCATCTTTCTTTTGTTGAATTTGTGGTTCATTTTGCTGGGTTTCTCAAGATTTGTGCTAGCTAATTAAACCCACTCAGCTAACTATTGATCAATGCCTTTCTAGTGTACAGCAACATCTGGGGTGTGCCTCCCGTACTATCAAACTTTTTTCATAAATACTCTATCGACGCTTTCATCTCTGATCCCTTTTACCAAATCATGCATCTTTAGGACCCTGGGCGAGTATAACAGGTCTTGGAACCTCTGCAAGGGTGGCACAAATGATTTTTCTTCATATCCACCCCTCTTCCTAAGGAAGGAAATCCTGGTGGTCAGGCTAGTTGCAAGGGTCTACACTGAACCGCCACTTGGAGTTTTCCACACTTACTCCCAAGGAGAAAGAAGATATTTCCAGCTTGGACTTGTTCGTGCAAGCCATTTTGGAAGGTTCTCACCTAGAAAACTTGGGACCTTCCTTTCCTACTTTTGTCTTGACATATGATTATGGGGGTTTAGGATAATCCAAATGGAGGCCTTACCTGTCCAAGGTTGTGAGAGGGTGAAGGTGGTGATCACATTACTGAGAGGGACTCTCATTTTCTCTAAGGTCCAACATCCTCACATGATTCTCTATTCTGCTACATGTTTCTTATTCCTTTTACATTTCTAACCATCCATTTTGGGTTGCAACCTAATCTTTTTTCTAGTTGAACATTTGCCTGTAAGCCTTCATCCATATGAAGAAGGCTAGTCCATCTAAGGAGGCTAATAGCTCAAAAAGGCTAAAGACTTCTGCCTCATCCCATTATCCAAGGAGAACCAGAAGTTATATTGCTACATGGGGGCAGCCTTTTGGTCCAATTGCATCGAATCCTATGCAAACGGGTACTTCTACTTGCCAATTCACTGCTGTTAAGCTCATTTCTTCTGCTTAGGCTGTCATTACCTTTATTTAGGGGACTCTACTCACGGGGATGAAAATCACCGAGTTGGGGCATGCCTTGTGAGAATGGTGCACGAAGGTCCTTTTATCGAGTTCCTTGGGGTGCACTTTTCTCCAAGATCCTAAAGAGCTTTCCTGGGGGAGGCCAACGAGCTCCCCAATGATGGTACAAAGACATCCAACTATTCAACGAAGCCATTCTTCCTAGGTAAAGCATTTTGGAGAATTTTTATAGGTAATCCTGGTAGACTTGTCTATTGAGTCCTCATATCAAAGTACAGTTCAAACTTCAAACCATTCTATTTAAGGAGTTCAGGCCTCCAAAATTGCATAAGCTATTTGGTGTAGTTTACTCCATGGGAGGGCCATATTTTGTCAAAATCATCACTAGACCATTGGTAATGGGTCATCAATTTAGGTATGGGATGATAATTGGATTCTTACAATATATTCTGTTCAACTTAGAGACTTGGGTCCTACTTACCCTCAACTTCAATCCCTAAAGGTTTCTGATTTATTGGACCATAATGCCATTGAATGGAACATTTTTTTTCATTTGAAATGTGTTCTCAGAACCTATAGCTCAATGGATTCTATCACTTCCTCCCCCTACTGAGTCTAAAGGCTTCGACGTAGTCCTTTGGTATGGACATTCAGTTGAAAAATATACTACAGAGTAGGGTTACTTGCAAGAAATTATTAGGAAATCTGTCCATGTTATTCAGTAGAATGGTGCACTACTTGGCCGTTCGACTAATCTAGATTCCTTCATAATTATGAAAAAGTTATATGATATGAATATTCTTCAAAATCTTAAGATTTTTTTTTTTTTTGCAAATGCCTTCCAAATGCTCTTGCTATGATAACCAATCTATCTTACCATGGAGGATTCATGAGTTCAACTTTTGCCCCCATTGTCTTAGGGAGGAAGAATTAGCACTTCTTATTTTGGAATGCCCAGGATCTATTGGCATCTCAGGCTTTTTCTTCACCAACCCATTACACTCAATCACTCATCAATTGAGGCTTGGATATCATCTTTTTTAATGAACCAAGGCTAATGGCACTTTGATTGGAGTATCTTACTTGGTCTCTACTTTTTTGGATCACATAGCTAGGCAGAAATGTGTTTTTTGAAATGCCTCATTTAATGTTCAATCTCTTATAGCCAAGAAAGATAACTTGCTTCACCAGGTTGGTATCACTTGAGACTACATCAAAGCTACATCTCTTCTTTTTGCTAATCCTTCAAATCCTTTGTGCTATACCTAGGGCGCTCAAAAACTTGATTGTTTAGTTTAAAACCCTACAATCTTTGTAGTTGATAGTGCTTAGCACAAATCCACTGGTCTTGGTGCAATATCCTGGCCATAGATAGGATATAATGTTCCTTTTAAAGTTTAACAAAAGTATGATATTTGGCCTAATTGCTTGTCAGCTCTTGAAGTGGAATTAGTAACTTTGATGGGAGCAGTCTCTACTGCTTCCAATGCTTCATTATGATGTATTATTATGCTCACTACCTACTCAAAAATACTTACCACATTGTGTGGTAATCTCAACTTAGCAATCATATGGTAGATATAATTTGCCATACATCTAGTCAGAAGAAGAAGTTTGATCAGTACTCGTTGGTGGTGGTACCTAGTTTGTGTGTTTCTCCAGCTCATGAATATGTATCATCACTTTTTCCTTAGTCCTTATTTAATATGCTTTTGTGCATATAAAAAAAATGATACAGTTGATAAAGTTGTTGTGGTCCATAGTCTTGGCTATCACGTCAAGTGGAAAAGTTAGTGCTCCATTGTATCGGTAAAGGATAAGGGTAATTTTCTTTCAAGCCTATGGAAAATGATGATAGATGTTATGCTCTAATTTCATGATGCCATCATTTTGTATTTTACTCGTGTATAATTGTGTATAATTGTTAAAAAGATGAAAAATACTTTGACATAATGTTTGGTGCTAAGTGAAAATGTAATTGGTCCATTGAATAAACAAAGGATAGGGACAAAGATGTTTTCAAGCCTACAAATATTGACATTATGATCGTTGAATTCATTTTGAATTTTGCTCATGCATAATTGTGGAAAGGATGAAAAAGACTTTAAGATTGTTTTAATCAATACCCACACAGAGAAATTGGGAGCACAAGGGCTATAAATTGACTATAATACCCATCTGGCAATTTCATATTCTTAAGTATCAGACATATCTTTTGAACCTCTGAATGACTTCAGTATAAGAAATTTTTGGTTTGATTGTTGGACTGCCCTTTCTTACAAATGTGGTGTGTAACGAATGTCTAACTTCTTTGTATTCAAATGTGTGTTCCGGTTGTTTTTTGTCTTCCCTTTTATATCCCTCACTACATAGAAGAAATTTCAAAACTATTTTTTAATGTACATGACCTCAAAATTGTATCTTATATATCAACAAATGCTCCTAAATAAGCAAGTTCTAAAAAATGAAAAGCTCAAGCCAATTGTGACTTGCACAAAATCTAAAAACACCATCAATATCAAAAGAAGTACTAAAATATGGGAAGTGGAATTATCCGATATCTGTAAGATCTCCTTACTTGACATAAGCAGTAGAAGCGGAAAATGTCTTATATGCATCCTACATTGTGTATGCCTATCCCTATAATTAGTGTTTTACCCTCTTTAAAAATAAATGAGTAGTTATAAGATGAACCTGATCTATGCACTGCATTTATACTTTCATAGTATTTACAAAATTACCACCAAATATTAAACAATAGAAATAGATAAATGAACACCACCCATACAAGAAGGTCACCGCATCTTGAACAGCATATCTTACAAAATGAATGCCACTATGCCAAATAGTATCTTCATATAGATAGAACACCATATTATACTAAACTAAACACTAATTTGTAACTTGATGTTTTCAAACTGCAAACCTGTTGGGTTTCGGGAGCCAAACAAGCGCAGCGGAATTTAACCGAACCCCTCTAGGATCTAGGTGAAACTGGGTAAACGGGGTGTTCGAAAATTTTTATACCTAATTTTTTGTTGAGATCTCTCACCCAATTGTAGAGTTGAATCACAAAACTTGAACAGTTGACGTGTTCAAACTCTCTATGGTATCCACACGAGCCTCTCGGGATCACCACTTCCACCACGTCCCGGCAGATGCATTTCTCTTGCTTTCGCAGTGCTAGCTTATGTCCTCTAAGGAATTGCAAGAGAAGAGTGTCGCTGTCCTTTTGGGAGGCTATGACAAGAAGCTGCAAATTTCTCACTAAAAGTTGTATTTATAGTGAGACTCAACTTCCAGGCCTAACGGGTTTCAAAGCCCTAATCCAATTAGGCTTCAATTTCGGGCTTAATAATGAATTAACTTTTGGGCCCATTATTAATACGAAATTATTGTGAAACCATAACCCAGATAATTAGCTCATGCACTCTAATGATCCAAATGGCTCTATGTCTGCAACCCAATAGGCTCTTACCACATTAGCAATTATCATAAATCACATTTATGATCATAAGCAATGAGCGATGTCTAGCAACACATCATTGCTACCCAAGTGACAAGATTGTCGGTGATTCGACTAAACCTTTATGATTATCACCGATATATGCCATTGTCCCTTTGTCTAAGATATCAAGACTAAGCAGAGACGTGGAATGTGTCACTCTCATATAGCCCAATCTTTGGTTTCTTGATTACCGAGTAGACCAAGTTAAAATGATGACATTGATATCGTTTATCAACTCATCCGAGCATGGCCATGCAGTTTCTAGGTCTCACTCTATCAAAGGGCCCGCAGATATCACTCCTGTTACATAGGAGGGACAAATCCCATCTTGATCATACAAATCCCTCCGCATGATATGTGACATACCCAATGACCTCCTTCAAGTTCACTCAGTTACGAGCAACAAAGGAAAGTATCAAAGTATGTGACTCACATGTAGGGAACCTTGATGACCTTAGGTTGAAGGACTACATATACCATGATCACTATGAGAATCACTTATGACACTCATATAACGATCCATATAGTGTTCTCATGGTGGGTCGGTCCAGTACACAAGTTCTCCAACTTGTACCCATATGTAGACTACATATCTCATATTAGTCTCCACTTATGCTAGTCATTATGTATTATTGCAACCCACTCCACAATAATACTAGACTATGGACATTTAAGAATATCATTATTCTAGGGTTACAATTATGTTTATTACGTTATGCAGAAACAAAACAACAAACATAATTGCTAGATTAATGCCTTAACAAAATATCATGACTCAATGTGCAAAAATACAATCATCTCATGATTGGCTTTTTGGCACAACACTAACAATCTCCCACTTGCACTAAAGCCAATCATCCATGTATCTAATTCCAACGGACCTAGAATGGCTATCATGCTTTTGCTACGTAAGGGGCTTTGTCAACGGATCAGCAATGTTGCTGTCTGTCGAAGTCCTGCATATCCTTACATCACCCCTCTCAATGATCTCTCTGATTAGATGATGGTGTTGGAGTATGTGTTTGGATCGCTGGTGAGATCGAGGTTCCTTAGCCTGTGCGATTGCTCCATTGTTATCACAATAGAGCTCTATCAGGTCGGCAATGCTTGGAACCACTCCAAGTTCAGTGATGAACTTCTTGATCCAAACTGCCTCTTTCGCAACATCAAAGGCGGTAATGTACTCAGATTCCATTGTAGAGTCGGCTACTGTATCTTGCTTTGAACTCTTCCAGCTCACAGCACCACCACCAATACAAAACACATAACCAGATTGCGATCTAAAATCATCCTTATCGGATTGGAAGCTTGCATCGGTGTAACCCCTTACAACGAGCTCATCTTCATCTCCAAAGACCAAGAATGCATCCTTAGTCCTTCGTAAGTACTTAAGGATGTTCTTAACAGCTGTCAAGTGACTATCACCAGGTTTCGATTGGTACCCACTCGTCATGCCTAAGGCATATGAGACAACGGGACGAGTACATATCATGGCATACATGATAGATCCAAATTGCTGAAGCATATGGAATCTTACTCATGCACTCTCTCTCCTCGGTTGTACTTGGATACTGAGATCTTGAAAGAGTTATACCCTGTGAGATGGGCAAGAATCCTTTCTTGGAATCTTGCATGCTAAACCTCTTTAGCACCTTGTCAATGTATGTACTTTGACTTAGGCCAAGAAGCTTTCTAGATCTATCTCTATAGATCCTGATGCCTAACACATAGGATGCTTCACCCAAGTCCTTCATAGAGAAACATTTCCCTAGCCAAGTCTTTACAGACTATATCTCAGGAACGTCATTCCCGATGAGTAGTATGTCATCTACATACAACACCAAGAAGACAATAGTGCTCCCACTAACCTTCTTGTAGACACAAGGTTCATCTTCTTTTTTGATAAAACCAAACTCTTTAATTACTTCATCAAAATGAAGATTCCAACTTCGAGAAGCTTGCTTCAGTCCATAAATGGACCTTTGCAACTTGCACACTTTATTGGCATTCTCAGGAGTGACAAAACCCTCAAGTTGTGTCATGTACACATCCTCAAGTAGGTTTCCATTTAGGAATGCAGTTTTGACATCCATTTGTCATATCTCATAATCATAGTGTGCAGCAATAACGAACAAAATTCGGATGGATTTAAGCATAGCAATTGGTGAAAAAGTTTCATCATAGTCAATACCATGAATTTTCTTGAAACCTTTTGCAACCAATCATCCCTTAAAGGTAATCACATTACCATCCATGTCAGTTTTCTTCTTGAAAACCCATTTGCACCCTATGGGTTTCACCTCTTCAGGTGGGTCAACCAAAGTCCATACTTGGTTTTCCTACATGGATTCCATCTCGGATTTCATGGCCACTAGCCATTCTTAGAGTCAGGCCCCGACATAACTTGTTGGTAGGTTATGGGCTCATCTTGATCCATGAGCATCAAATCACTAGTGTGAGTTACAAGAAATCCATATCTCTCGGGCTCACGCCGAATCCTACCAGACCTACTTGGGCTCTATGCTATAGGAACAGACTCTTGAACCACAAGATCTTGTGGTGTCTGTTCAGGTTCCATTTCAGGTTCGATGTCTCCTTGTTGTTCTTGAATTTCTTCATGTTCTACTTTCCTCCCACTAGTTCCTTTAGAGATAAACTCTTTCTCTAAGAAGACACCAGTTCGAGCAACAAACACTTTTTGCTCAGAAGAATTGTAGAAATAGTAACCCTTTGTTTGTTTGGGATACCCAACAAAAAGGCATTTTTGAGATTTGGGGCCTAGTTTTTCAGAGGATTGACGTTTCACATAAGCGTCACAGCCCCAAATCTTCATAAAAGACAAATAGAGACGCCTCCCACTCCATATCTCATATGGTGTCTTTTGAACCGATTTAGATGGAACTCGGTTTAGTGTAAAAGCAGCTGTCTCTAGAGCATGTCCCCAAAAAGAGTTTGGAAGGTCAGCTTGACTCATCATGGAGCGAACCAAGTCTAACAGGGTTCGATTTCTCCTTTCAGATACATCATTCCATTGAGGTGTACCTGGTGGAGTGAGTTGTGATCCTATACCACAATCCTTCAGATATTCAAGGAATTCTCGATCCAAGTACTCTCAACCTCGATCTGATCGAAGCACTTTGATACTCTTCCCGAGTTGATTCTCTACTTCATTCTTTAATTCTTTGAACTTTTCAAAGGATTCTGACTTGTGTCTCATGAGAAACAGATAGCCATATCTACTGAAGTCATTAGTAATGGTAATGAAGTATTGAAAACCTCCTCTAGCATGTGTAGACATAGGGCCACATACATCACTATGTATGAGTCCTAGTAAGTCATTAGCCCTTTCACTTTGTCCTGTGAATGGGGCTTTGGTCATCTTGCCCAACAAGCATGACTCACATGTCTCATATGATTCAAAATCAAATGAGTCCAAGAGTCCATCTTTATGGAGCTTGGATATGCGGGTCTCGTTTATATGGCCCAAGCGACAGTGCCAGAGATATGTCAGGTTCGAATAATTTAATCTGACCTTCTTGGTATTCACATTATAGATTGGATCTTCGAGGTCTAGAACATACAACCCATTGCTAAGTTGAGCACTACCATAAAAGATTTCATTCAAATAAATAGAACAACATTTGTCCTTTATTATAAATGAAAAACCTTTCTTGTCCAAACAAGAAACAGAAATCAAATTTCTACTAATAGTAGGCACAAAGTAGCAGTTGTCTAATTCTAAAACTAATCCACTAGGTGAAGTGAGAACATAAGTCCCTACGGCTAAGGTAGCAATCCTTGCTCCATTTCCAACACGTAGGTCCACTTTACCTTGGGCCAATCTTCTACTTCTACTTAGATCTTGCACATTTGTACAAATGTAAGATCCACATCCAGTATCCAATACCCAAGATGAGGAAGTAGAAAAGTTAGCCTCTATAACAAAAATACCTGAAATGGAAGTCTTACTTCCCTTTTCCTTTGCAAGTTCTTCAAGATATAGCTTGCAGTTGCGCTTCCAGTGTCCAGGTTGCTTACAATGGAAGCACTCCCCTTCCTTTGCCACACCACTCTTTGGTTTCAGTACAACTGAACAAGAATTAGCATTGGACTTTCCATTAGCTTTATCCTTCTTCTTGTTGGCTTTTCCCTTTCCCTTGCCCTTTTGAACCATCAAAATAGGCTTAGCCTTCTTAAGGTTTTGCTCAGCAGTTCTCAACATGTTGAGCAATTCAAGGAGGGACTTGTCAAGGTCATTCATGTTATAGTTCATGACGAACTGACTATAGCTTTCAAGCAACGATTGCAAGACTACATCCACAACTAACTCTTTCTGAAGAGCAAATCCCAAACTCTCAAGATTCTCAATGTACCCAATCATCTTGAGTACATGAGGACCCACGGGACTTCCCTTAGACATCTTGCACTGAAACAATGCCTTAGAGGTCTCAAACCTCTCATGCCTAGCTTGCTCTTGGAAAATCATTTTGAGATGTTCGATCGGGATGATCTTTCACAAGGGTTAAAGATGACCATTTCTAGTATTAACCCAGCCTTTTATTTCCAGCTTCTAAGGTAAACAATGTGGACTAAATATTAGCCAAAAATTCTTTGCTTAAGGCATACTTATAGTGACCTAAGTGAGGGTAAGGTTAAACTAATCAAACCAAGAAAATATATAGACTTTCTTGCCTTTCCTTGGACATTTCAGCCATAACCAACCACAGCCTCCATCCTTAGCTCCTCTATAAGCTTCTATAGCCACCATAGCTCAAGCTCTCAAGAAATCATAAAGGAAGGCGATCAGATGCACCAGGAACAAGAAAAACCCTAGTTTTCAGGTTTATTGTGCAACACTTGTTATAATTAGCCTTCACAACCCAACATGAGCATTTTATCTAGGTTTTATGGCTATTTACTATTCAACACTAATGCCCAAGTATCCATAAAGCTAAGACCTTAAGCTTGGAAGAGAGCCAAGAGCTTGATGAACCAAGTTTAGGTTAATGAGGAAATTACACCTAGGGTTTCAGCCCTATAGCTTTCATACTCTGTTATGGCAATGAAATATAGGGTTTCTAAAGCCCAAGTTATTACTAAATAAGACCAATTAACCTTCTAATACCAAGCATTATCTTGAGGAGGGTTGCAATAGTGATTACATAATTTTTATTTAATTGTTTATGAACTAACCCTAATGTGTTTATTGTGACCAACATTACATTTGTTTGTTGCTATGTTGTTTATGTGTTTGGATGGCTGTGCTTGTGTATTTGTACTGTATTTTTGTGTTTTAGTGTCTTTAGATTTCAGGTATATGACTGGAGTTTGAAGATTTTCTTAATAAGCCCTTACAAAGTTTCATTGAAGAAACTTACCCCTTTTCTGTCCATTTCAAGAGCACCTGAAAGAGATCATTCAAACTAATAGCTCTAATTTGAATTTATCTATAAAATTTTAGTTATATTAACTTCCATGTTTGTAGTTGTAAAATCAAAAGTTTCATGATTTTTTGAGCACATTAGCTATTTTTAGTAATGGTACTTTTTTCCTTACGCAGCAGTTAGTCCCTTCAAGTTTTTGGAATGCTTAGTGCTTTTGAAGTTCTTCAAGAATCTTAGTGTACATATTAACTAAGTTATGGCATGTATGTAGTGCATAAATGCATATAAATGAGTTTGGTGTGCTGTATGTACATTGTGTGAATGATATATGGATCAATGGAGTGTAGTTTGAAGTGGTTGTGTAGTTCTGTCCATATTGGTTTTTATGGACTGTTTTTAAGAGTACAGTGTTTGATGCTTATGTAATGACTTAAAATCTAGGGGAATGGTTTCCCCATGTGTCTAAGACATGTATGGAACTGCCCATGTTGATTTTGCACCTGGAAATGCAGTGTATGAATTTTAACAAATTTTTATATGGGCATTATGGTCACTAGTTTCTCAAATTTGGTACCCTATACTCCAATAGCCATAACTTTCTGTACTTAATGAGTTTGGTTATGAAATTTTGACCACACTTAGAATATTACAATATGAATAATTTTGATTTTGAATCACTATATTTGGTGCCCTGTAGCAAGAGTTATATCATGTCAAAGTTGGCTGATTTTGCTAGATACTGTTCATATGATCAATTTTTCCCGGTTGAGTGTAGAATCCATAATAGCAATCGTAGATGGATTTAATGTCTTGAACCTATTTCCCTATCAATTTTTAAGTGTATTAAAGGGTTTAAAATCTTTAGGGCACAGGAGGACACGGGTAGAAGTTGACTTGGACACAGTATGAAAGTTTGGACACATGAATAATGGGCACCAATAGCACCAAGTGTGCATATGATTGTACATGCACTTGGGGATTTTAGTCAAATTCCATATTGGCCAAGAATAAATAATTTGACTATCATCATTACTTCTAGATGAAATTGTATGTGAATATGTGTGTGATGGTTGAACCAATATACATATATTTGCATAAAGTCCAAGAAGGCCACTTGGATAAATATAGTTAGCATGTTCTGCTTGGCCTACATGAAATGTATTGTCTGGGACTTGAGCTCACTAAATATGATTACTGTATAGAAGCACTCAAAGTGGTAACACTTCACTTTCAACAGCAAAGCACATGAGGTGGCACAATGAGCATCAATCTAAACCAAATGTTTTAAAACATCCTTCAGATGGGGAAGCATTGAAACATTTTGATCACACATATTTGTGGTTTGCCATGGAGCCCTGAATAATTTGCCTTTGTGTTTGTTCTGATGGCTTTGTTCCGTTTGGAAATTTTGGTAAACAATATTCATGTTGGCTAGTCATCATTACTCCCTATAATTTACCTCTGTGGATGTGTATGAAGAAACCATATATGTTTTTGACTTCATTGGTACTAGGCACTCGTAGTCCACATCAAAATATTAATGTTTATTTACAACCTCTTATGAATGAATTGACGTAGTTGTGGGAGGATGGTGTCAAAACTTGGGATGTTTCTTTTGGGTTTCGGGAGCCAAACAGTGCAGCGGAATTTAACCGAAACCCTCCAGGATCCAAGTGAAACGGGGTAAACCGGGTGTTCAAAAATTTCATACCTAATTTTTGGTTGAGATCTCTCACTCAACTGTAGAGTCGAATCACAAAACCTGAACAGTTGACGTGTTCAGGCTCTCTATGGTATCCAGACGAGCCTCTCGGGATCACCATGCTTCCACCATGTCCCGACAGATGCGTTTCTCTTGCGCTCGCAGTGCTAGCTTGCATCCTTCAAGGAATTGCAAGAGAAGAGTGCGGCTGTCCTTTTTGGGAGGCTAGGGCAAGGAGACCTGCGAATTTCTCACTTAAAAGTTGTATTTATAGTGGGACTCAACTTCCAGGCCTAATGGGTTTCAAGGCCCTAATCCAATTAGGATTTAATTTCGGGCTTAATAATGGCTCAACTCTTTGGCCCATTATTAATACGAAATTAAAGTGAAACCATAACCCAAATAATTAGCCCATGCACTCTAATGATCCAAATAGCTCTATGTGTGAGACCCAATAGGCTCTTGCCATGTTGGCAATGATCATAAATCACATTTATGATCATAAGCAATGAGCGGTGTCTAGCAACACATCATTGCTACCCAAGTGACAAGATTGTCGGTGAATCGACTAAACCTTTATGATCATCACTGATATATGCCATTGTCCCTTTGTCCAAGATATCAAGACTAAGCATGAGACATGGAATGTGTCACTCTCGTATAGCCCAATCTTTGGTTTCTTGATTACCGAGTAGACCAAATTAAACTAATGACATTGATATCATATATCAACTCATCGGAGCATGGCCATGCATTTTCTAAGTCTCACTCTAGCAAGGGGCCCAAAGATATCACTCTCGTTACATAAGAGGGACAAATCCCATCTTGATCATACAAATCCCTCCGCATGATATGTGACATACCCAATGACCTCCTTCAAGTTCACTCAGTTACAAGCAACAAAGGAAAGTATCAAAATATGTGACTCACATGTAGGGAACCTTGATGATCTTAGGTCGAAGGACTACATATACCATGATCAGTATGAGAATCACTTATGACACTCATATAACGATCCATGAAGTGTTCTCATGGTGGGTCGGTCCAGTACACAAGTTCTCCAACTTATACCCATATGTAGACTACATCTCTCATATTAGTCTCCACATATGCTAGTCATTATGTATTATTGCAACCCGTTCCACAATAATACTAGACTAGGGACGTTTAAGAATATCATTATTCTAGGGTTACAATTATGTTTATTATATTACGCAGAAACAAAACAACAAACAAAATTGCTGGATTAATGCCTCAATAAAATATCATGACTCAATGTGCAAAAATACAATCATCTCATGATTGGCTTTTTGGGCACAACACTAACAGTTTCAATGAAACAAAATTTCCAGCTATGAGCTTCAATTTTGCGGACCATAAATGACTTTTCTGCTTATGGGGTGCTATCCAGATGGATGACTCATAGGAGGTTATCTTGCCCTATTTGCATGGATAAAAGTAAAGTTTTCTGGCTTCAGCATAGGGGGAAACTTCATTCTTTGACTCTCATTGGCAATTTCTCAAGTTGGACCACCCATATAGAAGAAACTAAGTAGCTTTTAAGAAAGGAAAAGTTTAGAACTTATTGCCTCTAGATCATCATGCACCTGAATCAATATTTGAACATATCTCAAATTTGGCATATATTGTTCACAATGGACAGGTTTGTACCATACCAAGTTATCGGAGAAGTCATAATTGGACAAAACAAAGTATATTTTGGGAGTTGCCTTACTAGAAGATAAATTTAATTTGACATAATTTGGATGTGATGAATATAGATAAGAATGTTTTTGACAATATATGGAACAAAGTGATGGATGAGAAGAAGGATAATGTAAAGGCTCGCAAGGACCTTAAGATGTTGTGCAGTCGATCAGAGCTACATTTGATTCCTTAAGCCGTCGGTGGAGAATTCAAACCTAAAGCCACTTTTACATTAAACACACAATAGAAAACAGGTGTGCTCAATTGGGTTAAAGCACTTAGACTAGTAGATAGCTATGCATCCAATCTTAGGAAGTGTGTCGACAATAATGTGAGTCATATATCTAGAATGAAAAGCCATGATTGTCATGTAACGATGTAAAGGCTCCTCCCAATTTTCAGTCAAGCATTACCCAAAAATATATGGAAACCGTTGACTAAGTTAATCCAATTCTTATGAGATTTATGCTCCCCAAAGCTAGATGTCAATCACATGCTTGAGTTGGAAGCGAATATTCCTACCATACTCTGCAAGTTGGGGAGAATATTTCTGCCAACTTTTTTTGATTCGATGGAACATTTGCCGGTCCACCTACCTTACAAAGCAAGGGTCGAAGGCCCTATTCAATATAGGTGGATGTAGAAATTTGAGTGTTGCATGCATGACCTTAAAATGAAGGTATCAAATAAGGCTCATGTGGAAGGTTTGATTTGTGAAACGTATCTAATTGAGGAGACTTCTACATTTTGCTCACATTACTTTGAATCACATATTCCAGGTATGGGAACCAAAGTATCTCAAAATGATGATGATGAAGCAGGACCACATGATGAATCATTGTGGTTTATCTTTAGATACCTAGGTCATCCATATGGTGCATCAAAATATCAATATCTTTATGACAACGAAATGAGGGTCATCATTATATATGTGTTACTAAATTGTACTAAGTTGAAGCTATACGAAATGAGGGTCGCCATAACACTTTTTTCTTTCTATAAAGTTGACAAATACTTTTCTACTCTACTAACTAATATCTATATCTTGTAGTTTGTTTGTCAATGATTTCCGTATGCATGACCCCAACTTAGGTTTGTCAGACCTAGACACCTACATTGAGAATAATTTTGCCACTTGGCTTAGAAACTTTGCAAGTTACCCACACTTGAACTTGAGCCCTTCTTATCTTCAAGGGTAAGACTTATTCATATTATTGATATGTCACTAGGTGAAAGATCTACGTAACAATATCATGGACCGCATGTTGTGGGATATTGCATGCGGCCCATCACGTCATGTTAAGACTTGGCACATTTATTTCATAAATGGGTATAAGTTCCACATTAGCATTTAGGGTCGCGAAAAAGCCACATATAATAGTGGAGTATGTATAAGGAGTTCAAGATCAAGTGAGGTTGAATGTGATTTTAATGAGGTGTTACAAGAAATCATTCAACTCAAATATCTTGGATGGCCACATAAAAATGTTGTTTTGTTTAGGTGTGCTTGGTTTGACGCTACATCTGATTGTAGGACTCAGGTTCATAAATAATATGGAATAGTTGAGGTTCATGATGGCTGCTGATATGGGAAGTTTGACCCATTCATTCTTGCCTCCCAAGCTGATCAAGTTTACTACACCCCTTACCCAACAAAGTCGTATGATAAAATAGGGTGGTCGACCATTTTAAAAATTAAACCGAGACGCTTCATTCATTATAATGTAGATGAGCTAGAATATGCATTTTAGGAAGAATTAGTGGGTAGTTTAAACAATCCTGCCATAATTATGGATGACTCAATCGACAATTTAGCTAAAACAAGAATAGGGGAAGCTATAGATGATGAGATGCTGTATATGGAAAGAAATTTTCCATATGACAATGATTTTCTAATAGAGGAGTCTCTTGAAGCAACATATGAAGAAGATGAATTTGAATTAAGGGACAGTCAGAATAGTGATTCAAAAGCACAATCTGATGATGATGATGGCCAGTCACTGTAACGTGAACATAGAATTACATATAATATGTACATATTAAGTTCAAATTTGTTGTAGTAGGTTCAATGGAACTAGTATGATTTTTCCCTTATGTTCTCCTACTAAAATGTTGTACACTTTTTTTAACTAATGCAGATGCCACCTAATGGTGAAAATATGTATAAACATCATCCAAGGAAAGGTATGTATGTGTAAATGAAAGAAATGTTGGTAGAAGATGTTGCCAGACTACATCAGGCCACCCAAGTGCATTCACGTTGTTTGAATTCATAGCCCTCGATAGAACATACAACTATTCCAAATTCTGAACCTCCTACAGGTGATATTCGCCCTGAGTTTCGCAGTCAAAGTGCAAGTCAATCTGCTCTGCCCCCTATAAGTTCGCCCGATGGTGCATATTCTAATGTTCAGTGATTGGTATCACATGCCCCAATTCAGCCTTATTTATAGATCATCCCTCATGGTAACATGTAAGTAATGCACCATTATTCAATTATAATAGTCTATGTTAGTTGTAGTATGTTAAGTTCCAAATAAAAGCTATATCTTGTGTTGGAACATGCACTACATGTAGCTTCCTTCCATCAGCAGCAACACGGTTAGTGACTCGATACTTCACCACACACCTCAAGCCGTATCATGACTAGTCAAATGCTAGCCAAATGGATATTTAAGTGTGGTGGTGCGTATTTGAGGTAAGGAGTATTCTTTTTGTTTCAATATTTTACAAACTATGTTGGCTAATGTTGGACTCCTTGAATTTTATTTACATGCAGGGGTTATGTGAGTGGGATCGAGTTCACCATAATGAGGTATATCGCATTTGGTACATGCTAAGGCCTACTCACTACAGATCGAAGATGGTAGACATCTGGCGTGAAAAAAATCCTGCAAAATAGCGAACAAGGACATCTTTTATGACCAATGCACAGTATGCACAAATGGAGGAATGGTGGGCTTCACCAGAGTTTTAAGAGTGATCAACTAAGGATAAGACACTTTGGGCTGTAAGGTTTTGAGAGCCAAGCAAACGCAGCAAAATATAACTGAAACCCTTTAGGATCCAAGTGAAATGGGGTAAATCAAGCACTTAAAATTTTATATCTAGTTCAGTTGAGATCTTTCACTTAAATGTTGAGTCGAATCACAAAACTTGAATGGTTGATGTGTTCAAGCTCTCTATGGTATCCACACGAGCCTCTCAGGATCACCATGCTTCCACCACGCCTCGGTAGATGCGTTCCACCATGCATCCTCCAAGGAATAACAAGAGAAGAGTACGGCTGGAACTCTCAAAACTCTTCTGATTTCATCCTTAAGGAGGCTAGGGCAAAAGCTGCAAATTTCTCACTATATGATGTATTTATAGTGAGACTTAACTCCCAAGCCTAATGGGTTTCAAAGCCCAAAATTGATTAGGTTTTAATTTCGGGCCTAATAGTGGCTCAACCTTTGGGCCAATCATTAATACAAAATTATCATGGAACGAACACCAAACAACTCAGCCCATGCACTCGAATAATCCGATTAGCTCTATGTGTGCGACCAAATAAGCTTATATCACATTGGCAATGATCATAAATCACATTTATAATCATAAACAATGTGCAGTGTCTAGCAACACATCATTGCTACCCAAGTGACAAGATTATCGGTGATTCAACTAAACCATTATGATCAGTATCCGTATATGTCATTGTCCCTTTATCCAAGATATCAAGACCAAGCACGAGACATAGAATGTGTCACTCTCATATAGCCATATCTATTGGTTATTGATTACTGAGTAGACTAACTTAAACTGATGAAATTGATATCGTATATTAACTCATCCGAGCATGGCCATGTATTTTCTTAGTCTCACTCTATCAATGGGCTCAAAGATATCAGTTTCATTAAATAGGAGGCGCAAATCTCATCTTGATCATACAAAACCCTCCACATGATATGTGACATACCCAATGACCTCCTTCAAGTTCACTCAGTTACGAGCAATAAAGGGAAGTATCATAGTATGTGACTCACTTGTAGGGAACCTTGATAACCTTAGGTCAAAGGACTACATATACATGATTATTATGGGAATCACCTATAACACTCATGTAATGATTCATGTAGCATTCTCATGGTGGGTCGGTCTAGTACATAAGTTCTCCAAATTGTACCCATATGTAAACTACATATCTTATATTATTCTTCACATATACTAGTCTTTATGTATTATTGCAACCAGCTCCACGATAATATTATACTAGGGACATTTAAGAATATCATTATTCTAGGGTTATAATTATGTTTATTACGTTACGCAGAAACAAAACAACAAACATAATTACTAGATTAATGCATCAATAATATATCATGCCTCAATGTGCAAAATGCAATCATCTCATGATTGGCTTTTGGGCACAACACTAACACGGGCATCATCATCTCAGGCCTATTCCTCAACCGGTGCATTTAGTGCTACTTATGCAGGAGGCTCTCTTTCGATTAGTGCACACCAAGAGTGGATGGTAACATTCTCAAGCTCTTTTACACATAATCGAAGTCATTAATGTTGTGCTCAAATTCATCTGACTAATAACCAATGTAGCGGGAGAAAGATCCAAAAAAAAAAAAAAGGATCCTAGCCTGTTCTAGGTCATGGAAGAAACTTATAAGAAAAAGAGCGGGGAATACATTAACAGACGGACTGAAGAAGTAGTAGTAATTATCAGGCTACTTATATATGTGAATTTTAAATACCATATATGAGAGTTAATACTAATAACTTATCTTTGCCTTTACTTGTGTGGGCAAAGATAACTGTTGAGATAGAGGAACAAACACAGCAAATGGATGAACAAGAAGGCTCACAAGACATTGATGAGGTAGCGATCATAAGTACAGCTACTGGTGGGAGGAAGAAAAGGCATGTATTTGGACTTGGATCAGACCAGCATGTTCTAGTTGGATGATGACGATCGAGGTGCAATCCTGCAAAACATGTTGATGTCACTTAGACACCAAAGTTCATTGAACAGGTACAATAGGTCGTAGTAGAGCATACCGCACAACAAGCAACATATTATGAGCGGAAGTTGACGTGTCTTAAGAGGAGACAGCAAGCTGAGATGGAGTACGTATGTCAATCATTTGGCATTCCTCTGCCTGCACTTGCCCGAGACGATATGGATGACTCAGGATCGGATGATGATTAGATGATGCCTATGTGAGTACTTACTAGATGAGGTATATCACGCTCCTGTGTGTGTTTATCAAGATTGAGGCCATTATTAGGATGATGTTAAAACTGTTCATTTGGAAGATTTAGGATGATTACATAAACATTATTTATTTCAAATTATGTATGTTTTATGGGGATTTATTTGTACTTTTATGTTAATTCAATTCTATATCTGACTATGTCCAATATAAATGGCTCTAATAATGTGGATTATGTGCATTTAGGATGTCAGATTAAGTTGAAATATAATGCACAGGTGGTGGAATAAACAATAGATAGTTTTCAACAGCCAAAGTTGTTAAAAATGTGAACACATGAGATGAAATAATTATCAACAACTTCAGCCATTGTAAATTTCCAACGGCCTAGAGAAGTCGTTGCTTTTTCTAACGGCTAAGCCATTGGAAAATGTCAAAAAAGGCCGTCACAAGTTTCCAACTACTCAAGCCATTGGAAAATTTTCCATGTTGGATTATAAAATAGTCGTTGGAAATTTCTAATGGCTTAAATTCCAATGGTTAATTGTTAGAAATTCCAATAGCCAATTGTTCAGTCGTTAAAAAAAAAATTCCATTATGTTATTTTCCAACGAGCATGTTTCCAAATGCTTTGCATTGGAAATTCATGGATTTCCAACATGAGACTGTTGAAAATGGCCCTTGGAAAGTACCTTTTTTTTTTAAGTAGTGATTATTGAATGGAATAGCACAGTTTACAAAATTTATAAAGCTTTTGTATGAATGGAACCACACTTATTACTGCATTTTACTGCATTGAACAACATTTATGACTGAATGAAACAACACTGATTATAAATAGCACATCTTACGAAATAAACAGTATGTTATAGAACAACATATTTGTACGAATGAAACATCACTTATTACTGAATGGAACAGTATTGCTAAATAAAACTATATTTGACTTTAAATAAAAGCTGAGTCCTTTAGCAGTACTATTAACGTACTCCTTTAGCCAACTCCTACCAATGGCAACCTTCACCACCAGGGTTGCCTCCGTCATAGCATTGTCTCCTTAAATCTCCTCTTTATAGGACATATTGCTTTGGTGAGTTTGATTCACACTATCTCAGGCTCATCATTGACCTCATAAGCAAAGAAGTCGATGGAATATGGCATCTGCTGCTGTTCCATTCTTACAAATGTTGTGTTATGCAAAATATTATTAATTTTAGAGGAAATAATATTCATAAATAATATTCTTTGAATCATTATACAAAATGTTATTCCATTCAAACGAATGTATTTTTCCTTTCAAACAAATGTGCTATTCTATATAGTGTTGTTTTCTTCAGACAAATATGCTGTTTAAGGTGCAGTAGCAATTTCGTAAATATTACAAAAGTATAAGTGTAGCACGTGAGCCAGGTACATTTTAGCATGGGCCAAAATAAAAATATCAAGTATGTTCTATCTTTTTTCCTTCGAATGACATGGGAGCAACAAGTGGCTTTTCCTCGTCTATTCAATTCACGATGGTGGCGACTGGTGGCATAGGCAATGGGGGGAAAGGGAGTGCTATAGCAACGCCGAACTTTTTTGGAAAAAAATACTACTATGCTATATTCACAAAATGAAAAATATTAAGATAAGATATTATAATATATTGATATACATGAGTCATGAAATTGAAGCAAAATAGTGAACTTTTGTGAGCTTGGCCAAGAAGAGAAATAAATTTCACAATACTCATACAGATATGAAAACAAAATTAATTGGCAATTGTAAAAATACAAATTATCATAAAAATTGTAAAGATGCTAATATTAAAAAATTGTCTCGTTTTAAGGATTGTCATCGATTGTTGAATTATGTAAAGATTTAGCAACCACTGGAAAGTTGAGTTATTATTTTTATGCTAATAGATTCATCATCTCGTATCGGCTTTCCCTTTACTACCACAACAGAACATACTTTCTCAGTTATAAGATTATGGAAACTAAATTACATAACAAAATGATGATAACTTTCTAGATGATACTTTGGTTTTGTATATTAAGGAAGATATTGCAGAGACATTTAGTTTTGATTTGATACTTGATGATTTTAGATATCTAAAAGAGTATCGTGATAAATTATGAGCTTCAAAAACTTATTATTCTGTCTTTTTTTTAACTTCATTTTTATTGTATTTTATAACATTATTGAATATGATCTATTATTTATTATAATAATTTTATTTGTTTAGACCTTGACCAATACCCCGCACCCTAAACTATAAAATTCTGGCTACACCACTGGTGGTGACAGGCGGAGTTGGTAGTAGGCTGGATCACGTTGTAATAGTGCTGGCAAGCACTAAATGAGTGGACAATGTGTGGCGGTGCAAATGGAAATTTTACAATGGGGGGTCTGAATCCATATATAAATATTAAACTCAGTATTACATAATAAAAATTATAAATTCACTTATATAACATAAAATCTAAACTCATGTAATAACTATGATTTTTTTTATAAAATTTGAAAAATGCTCAAATTTAGCATTTATTTTTTTATGCCATTAGTTGGACAACAATAACATGAATTATAAAATTATATATGAACTGTGGAGAAGATGAGTGGGATGTGCATGTAGGGTAGAATGTAAAATAAAAATATCTCTTCTAGCCATTAAACTTATATATTTCTTTTCACTTAGCTTCTACATTTTATCTTATCTTTTACTAGCTCCTTAATTTTTCCATATGTTTGAACAAAAATGAGACTAAAAAAATGTTCAAGGGCTTGGAGGAAAAATGTATGAAAGTTCAGGCATAGTATAAACTTTTTCCATTAGAAAATTATTTGTACAAAGAAAAAACTAACTCATTTTTGTATTCCTTAAAGTAATAGATGCTCATTATTTTGTTTTAACAAAAATTATTAAAATTATGGGGTTCGCTAAAAATTTTAGAGGGGCTCCAATTGTTAAAGTATGTATCCCTTATTAACATCTTTTTTTAGAAAATGGGGGTCCACAGACCCCATATACAACAAATGAATTCGCCTCTAGGCGCGATGACTTGGGTAGGCTAGGATGGCTAGTGGTAAAGGAGCAGTGACTGGACATAGTGGTGACATTTGGAGGGTAGCATTGAAGGCATGAAGTGGTGAGATGTGAAGTGGCAATGGTTTCCTTTTTGGCCAAACTATGTAAACTGCCTCAATTTTGTCTAAAACTTGCAATATTGCCCTAGGATTCAGAAAGCTACTTTTTTCTCCCCTACATTGGATATTCAAATCATGTTTATATAATACTTCTTATCTTTGTACTTATATATGAACAAATTTAACATATTAGTAATATATTAATCACATATCTCTGATCTCATTTGTACATATGTGCCATATGTTTTGCACATCTCTATCATTTGCTTTATACATCGAGTTTCATACATATTTTCCATCGGACTTATACATATCTCTAAGTTTGGTAGAAAATGAGATTTGACATTTTTACACCTATATTGTTATTAGAGGTTAAATCCGTACATACTACTGAAAATATATTTGTGATTTTATTTATACATATGTCATATATTATTTATATAGATTCTTCACTTTCTTTGTATATCGAGTTTGTGCATATCTAGTATCTAATTCATACATATATCCAATTTGGGAAGAGGATACGGGATTTAATATGTTCACACTTATTTTATTCTATGAAGAATAATATTAGAATACAAATATATAAACATAAGAGGTATGGTGTATATTAGACTTATGTAGTAGAATAGTGTCACCCATTCTTTATTATCTAGTCTGTGAACAGTTAACTACCATTTTTCATCCTTTTTTAATAACTTCCTTTTAATATTAATTTCATATTTATTTTTTTCATATTTTTAATTAATTTTAATCATTTTTATATTAATAAATCAATTTTTAAATATTTGCATAATATCAGTATTTTTCTTTTTGTTCGATCGCTTTAGAGACGACTCAATTGTGGGCCATTTGGTACTAAAACTCCCTCAGTCCCAACAATCTTGCTGTATTTTCCTTTTTGGTTTGTCCTAATTCTTTACATTGTTTTCTTATTTGGCAAGTTTGATCAATTCAAATGACAATTATGTCCCTATTTATTTTATCAATCCAGTCATCTCTCCCTCTCCCTCTCCCTCTCTCGATGGCACTTTTCCTTTTGCTCCTTGGTCTCATGAGGCATGTCCCTCTTTGATGCCCTGCAGCATCTTCGTTGTGTGACATGGTGAGACCGGGAGGGACTTCCAGTGAGGGAGAACGTCTAAAGTGGAGATTTCCCAGGAGAATCTGCCTGAAACACTCAGAAAACAGAGGTTAGGAGGTCCCCAGAGTCTTTTTCCGGGGAGGAGCCTCCGACGCTCAAGTCAGTGTTTTGGAGGTGGAGAGAAAGTATTGGGGGCCAAAGATTCTTGCCTGTTTTACATTTTTTTTTTTTCGGGGGAGGATACCTCTTTCGCTGAGGCCATTTCCTTAGTATATAAAGGAGGGTGTGGTCCGTTCAGATTGCGACACGTGTTCAGTCGGATGTAATCTGTATTTATGGGCGTGGGGGCCTCTAGCCGCCTGCAGGCTCCTCAAGCCATGGGCTAGGGCAGGAATAGCCCTACATGACAAGACGTAGACGGCGTCGGCGTGTCAGAGCACATATGAGGGCGGTGTGTAGCATGTGAGGGCGACATGTTAGAGGCTCCTTAATTGCTTTTGTCGTACTCCCGAGGTCCCCTCGGTTGTGGTCACCCTTCGGAATAAAGACCCTTCCCCCAAAGTCGTCTCAGTAGTTCAGGGGTTTGCTTAGCACTAAAGCTCCTCGTTCGGGGGGATTTTCTGCTGCTGAAGATGGCTGGTCCTTCTCCCCCGAAGCTGGCTCGGCAGCTTTTCCGTGGGAGGCGACGCGCTATTTTCCCAAGGTCAGTACTGTCATTCCCAGCGGTACTGGTGGACCACCAAGGTCGTATGCCCAAGGCGTCAAACTCCCTTTTTTCGAGGTTGGTACTAGTACTCCTCACGGGTGACGCTCGATTTCCCGAGTGTGGTATCTGGCCAAAGTTCACAGGTTTAAAGGGCGATAGCACTTCGGCTATCACATGCCCCCCCTTGGAAAGCCGAAGTGGAGACTTCAGCTTGTAGACCTTCTAGGCACCTTTCAGGACTTGGAGTGTGACGTTTGCAAAAAAGACACTTCGTCGCCCAAAGACATGCCCTGGCCGGCCAGGTGTCACTATCTGCCCTTTGGTGTTCTCGAGGTGCCCAATCTCTTTACTTTTTCTGCTACAGGTCAGTGGACCGTCGTGTCTCGTAACCAGGCGTGTAAGTCTGGAGCGACGTGCCCGAGTTTTCGGGGTGTCAGAAAGCGTGTCCCTCGTTTCGCACGTTGAATGACACGTGGCCGCAGTGAATGGGAGAGGCTGCATCGGTTATACCAGCTACGTCTTTTCATCTTCGAAAGGCAACTTATGGCGACGATTCGCCTTCGCGGAGCAATTATGACGTCGATTCCGCTACCCTTCCTCGGTCTATATAAACCTTCCTCCGTCATAATCCTCATTTGCTTTTTTTTGCCTTTGCTTTGCTCTCGTCTGTTTTCGTGCTTTCCCCTCTCTTTTCGCGGCGGTGCTAGCAGCGGAGCGATTTCCGGCCACCATTCACGACAATGTCTTCAAATCCTAATTTTGGCAAAACTTTTGGTGGGTTTTGGTTCTAGAGGTCCTTCGGTTTCTTCATTTTTTGCTTTCTCTAACTTCCCAAAGTCATTTTCCTTCTTCCTGAAGTCCCTCGATTCTTTTTTTCGAAGTCACTTTTTTGCCAATCATGTCTTCACCTGTCCCCCTTATGTCTGTCCAAGCCATCCCCGAAAGCTGGCAACCTCTTATGTCTCACCCTTGTTGCTCCACTTTGGAAAAACTAGCGAAGTGGACAACCAAATTCTTTCTTCCCTCCTATGCCATCACAAGGCTACCTTGTCTCGGCCATTTTAGTTTTATGAACCAAAGTGACGAGGTTACCGTTTTTCGAGCCCAACTGAAGGCCAGACTTTAGTTTCCTCCACCAAGGATGATTTGCGACTTTTGCCAATTTCATGGCATAGCCGTGAATCAGCTTCCTCCCAACTCATACTGCTATTTTAACGTCTTCCTCTGCATGTGTGGGGTCTTCGGAATAGAACCCCACTTCATCTTGTTCATGCAATATTACAAGTTCTATCCGGTCCCGAAGGGTGGCTTCTATTTCATGCTACCTCGGGGATCTAGGAGCAAGAAATACATGTTCACCTTCGCCACTAAAGATAGTTGGCGAGGGTGGCAAAGGAAGTTCTTCTTCCTGAAAGTGGCGGAGGCTTGGTCACATGTTCGGACTAAGTGGGCTTAGGGAAAGCTGGAGACGGATGTCGTGGACCCCAAAAAGCTGCTAACTCCAGAATTGGCGGTAAGGTTTGTGAACTTCGACAGATGTATTCGTGCTGTCACCGACTGGGATGCTGAGGTCCCTCCACGTTCGCTCTACCCCTTCCCCATCATGTGGAGACTTATGACTAAGGAGGTCCTTCGGGAGCTAAGGGTAGTTAAGGAGCACAAGACGGACCTCGACATGCCAGCTCCTGCCATCGACGGGAAAGAGTCCTAGCTGGTGATGCTCTTTCGGAAGAAGCTCACTTATGAAGCCTTTTTTGAAAATAAGTTTCCTTCCAAAGTTTTTAGTATAAGTATTCGTCTAGACTTACACTGATGTTTTCCTTCTTTTTCAGAGATGGGTGACGAGTCAGCTGCCTATTACAAGTCCCTCTTTCTCGGCCAAGCCGAAAAGGGGGAACAGACAAAGAAGGGTGCCTCCAAGAGGCGTAAGACATCTGGGGGTGGGCCATCTTCGGCCAAGAAGGCGAAGAAGGACGCCCTTCCCCCTCTGTCGGAGAACGTCGAGGAGGTTGGTGGTGAGCCCAAGGTCCCAACCGTCCTGCCGACCGAGGTGGCCACCAGTGTGGTTTCTCAGAGTCCCGCCACATCGGCAGATCTTTTGGGTTCTTCGGTAGCAGACCCTTCTGCTGAGGAGCTCGAAGAGCGCCGAAGAAGCAAGGGCAAACATGTCCCTACCAAGGTGGAGGAGGTTAGGGACTCCAACGACGACGTCGCTGAGGTTGCACCAGGTTTGTCCCTTAGACACTTTTACTCTTAGTCTTGTAGATATATGACTAAAAGACTTTGTCTTAACGAGACTTGTGTTTTAACTTTGCAGGAGAACTGGCCCCCTCATCCTGGATGATGGACCATGCCCGAAGGCAGGCTCTTCGAGACTCCCACATCCTGAAGGACAAGGTTCCGAGGGAGCCTTTCTGGTCTTTCACGGAGGACATGAACTTGTTCTCCGAGGACTGCTAGCAAATGGCTCCCCAAATGGCGAGGGGCGTACTCACCCAGTGTTACACCCGGAAAGTGATGAATGATTAATTACCGGGTTAAGTGGATTAGTGGCATAAATAGTTTCCTAATTTGGAAACTTAGCAAAATTATTTGTAGAGACTTTGAATTATTTATGGAATGGGCATTAATGAGTGTTGGACACTCTAAGAATTATGCTTGGCTAAGGCCAAAAGTTTGGGTGATAAAAAAATGGCAAGTTTGGAAGTTGAGGGACTCAATTGCAAAGTTGGAGAAAGATGGAGGACCAAGTGAGTAATTTGGCCATTTTTCATGAAAAATATATGCATGGCCAGCCACCCCATGTTATCAATTTAAAATTGGCCTACTACACATTCCACTCATAATTATTTAATCCCTCCACTACATCCTCCACTCACCAATTAAATATTACCCCACCTACTTTTGTCCCCCACTTTCCCAATTTGACTATTCTATTACCCATGCCTTGTCTCCCACTACAAATCCCACTCACCATATTTTAATCACCCACTTACATTGTCTCCCACTTACATTAAAATATTGGCCCATCATTTTTGACTTATTCTCCCACCTTTTTCATTCAAAATTCGTCCATACCTCCAAATTATGCATTTGATATGCATTTTGGGTGCATTTCACTTCATTTAGCACCATGACCACCCACCTTCTTTGAATATACGTTTAATGCACATTTAGAATGCATTTGAGTTTCATTTCTCTTTCATTTGTAAGTGCATAACCAGCCATCACTCCTACTTTCATTTCATTTTCATTTCCACTCTCTCTCTAGCACCAAAAGCTCTCCCTTCTCTCTAAGTTCCAGCCATGGTGTTCTTCAAACTCCATCTCCTTCTTTCTTCATCCAAGATTCGGCCATAGCTAGAAATGCATGTTCTTGCACATGCAAACACATTTTCTTGAAGCTTTCAAGCTCCTAAACCCATCTAGACCAAGAACAAAGTGAGAAATCAAAGAAAACCTATGAAGAAATGCTTGTGAAGTTTCGGCCATATGGATAAAATGGTGTTCTTGAGCTCACCTCAAGAGCTCCTTACATGCATGGCATTTCTAAGCCATGAAGAGCAAGAAGATGAAGACGAACTCCAAGAAAGTGAAGTTCAAGTTTCGGCCATTTAAAGGTTGTAAGTGAACCAAGTTTTTCTTGGTAGTTTCATGTATTTTGAGCTAGATGCTACTCTCTAATGACTTGGCCATGTTGGATTTTTGCAAGGAAATCAAGTGGATATTTCGGCCATGGAAGGATATTGTTGTTCTTGAGCTCAACTCAAGAGCTCTTTATATGCATGGCACTTTTAAGCCATGGAAAGCAAGAATGGAGGTTTCGGCCATGAGTATACATGGCATTTGGAGGCATGAAACCAAGTGTTCTTGGTGCCTCGAGGCTTGTATGGCCATTCCAAGGAAGGAAACAAGCAAAAGATGAAAGAAAAGCAAGAAAAAGAAATGATGGGGCTATTTGGGCCAAAAGTTAAATTTGAAGACCCAAATTGAAAACCAAGTGTTCTTGGTCCATAAATTATGAAATGGGCTATTTTGGGCCATAATGGCATTATTGGAAAATGGGCTAAATCCTGAAAAGGTTAATATAGGCCCAAGTCCTGAAAAGGTTAATATGGGCCTCAGTTCACAAAAAGGCTAAGTGGGCATTTACCTCCTTAAGTGAGGTCCATTAAGGAAATGGCAAAGTTCCAACAACAAACAAAGCAAAGCAAAGGCAATAAGCAAAAGGTTACACCAATGGTGGTAAGGATCCTTTACTCACTTATTGCATGGTGTACTTCCATGATATTGTTTGTGAGTATAAATGCCCCTATGTGATGGTCATAGTACCAAGTGACCATAGGTGTGCAGCGGGTTAGTTGTTCTTTGTGTGAGGGCTCATGTTACTTTCTTAGTTTAATAATTGGGCACGTAAGTGCATAATTGATGAGGTATCATTGCTTCGGCAACTTTGGGCACGTAAGTGCATATTGGACGTGGATTGTTGCTTCGGCAACTATGGATATGAATAATGGGCAATTCTGGATATATATATGGTTTGATTAGCTAATCAATATAAAGGCAAGTGTTAGAGTTTATAGTAAGAATGGCCAACTTACTATGTAACTCGGAGCTCTAGGGGAACGGGTGGTATGATTAAGAAGGAGAATTGAGGTTTAAAGCCTTGGACACTTGCCAGGGGTGCCAGTGGTGCCAGGGGTGCCATTGGTGCCAGTACTGCCAGTCTGGCCAGGAGTGCCAGTAGTGGGTGGCAGTAGTGATTGCCCAGGAAAACTTGTGGTTGAGTGCGTGTGTTGTGTGCTTCTCTGAACCGTTGTTGTTTGTGCATGCTGACCCAAATTATTATTATTATTGTTGATGCTGCTATTGTGCTGTATCTTGTGTTTTCTTTGTTTTAGTGTTTTCCTTTGCAGGAACAGGATTATTTGCCATGATATTCTTGGCATTGGATTTAATTGCCATGACATTCTTGGCTTAAGAATAGGCTTTGGAAGCCATATGTGACTACAAAAGTCACGAGAGATTACCTCATTCTGATTTGGCATTGCCATTACGTTCTTGGCACAATTTTGGCTTTTTAAGCCGGATATGACTATGAAAGTCATGAGTTACTTACCTCACACCTGGATCCTTACTGAGTTTTATAACTCACCCGCCCTTCTTTACTTTTTTCAGGAAGTGGATTGGATGGCTTGATAGATCAAGTAGGGAGTACTAGAGTACTCGTTATGTTTTGCTAAAGGGTTGGGTATGAGTTTAGTGTTGCTTAATATATTCATTTGACTCTAAGTGACTTATGTGGTATATTTTACTTGCGGAACAAGCTAATGGTTTGGACTTCCTTGTGCAGGCTTACGGAGTCTAGAAGTTGTGGGAACAAGGTCTATTAAGCTGGAATGAGTTCCAGGTTATGAGTTAAAGTTTGGGTAGACATAAGAACTTGGTCTGTAAAACCTAAACTTAACTAGTTATGGACATATAGCATCCTTGGTATGTTTTCCAAGTAGGAGATGCTTGTTAGATGCACATTGTGATCATGATTATCTTAGGATGAATTTTAATGAAATGCCATGATGGATATTCATGCTATGTGTACTAGACTTGGCTGATGCTCATGGATATATAAATGTGGTTTTCAAAGTTGAAAATGAGATGGGCTTCTTTGTTGCCATGCATTGGATTAGTACACTTGATGGACACACATCCTATGCACTTAATGGATTAAGTGTATGCTTTGCTTGAATTGCAAGCTTGATTTGCTGATTATGTGTGTAACTAAGGGAAGACTTCCAGTGAATCTGGATTTATTGGATTTTGTTGAAATGGCATCTAAAGACTTGTGTGTGTAACCGGCTAAGTGGTAAAGTCCATAAATGGAACACTAGAATTCCACATAGGTATTAGCTCGTTCCTGGAGAGCACCCTGACAACACATTGAAAGTATTTAAGTAACAAGCTAGTACCAGAATAGATCCTGGAGTCACGCCGTAGGTGCTCATAACTAGCTAATAAAGCCCCTTCAGTATGAATAACTTCCGCTGCATTAATCTGATAATCGGGCCCAGATGGGCCAGGGGCAGTTTGGGGCGTGACAGTTTTTGGTATCAGAGCATGGATTTGCTTTGGAGGACCAGTGTTCTGGTCGTTGATGGTTATAGTATAGACTTGTTCCCACATAGGAAGTCCATTAGGTTGAGTCACTTATGAGTATTGAGCATATATGTGTATCGTGCTTTGCTTTGTTGTTGTGAACAGGATGAGAACCAATGATGTGAACAAGAGGCCCAATGAAAGTGAGAATACTGGCTTTGTGCCAATGAAAATGAGAATACTGGCTTTGTGCCAATGAAAGTGAGAATACTGGCTTTGTGCCAATGAAAATAAGAATACTGGCTTTATGCCAATGAAAGTGAGAATACTGGCTTTGTGCCAATGAAAGTGGATACACTGGCTTTATGCCAAGGAAAGGGGATTGTACTGGCTTTGTGCCAGAGGACCAAGTTGAGGCCTAGTAACAGACCTTGAAGCCCTAAGAAAAGAAATATTGGAAGCAGTGTCAATGGTTATGATAACCATTGAGCATACCAGACCTTTTGTCAAGTATGAGTCCCAGAAATTGCTGGGCAATAAAAAGAGCTAACAATGAGGAAAAGAATAGAAAGAGAATATATGCTACAAGATGAAACCAGTGGAACTGGTGATTATGATAATGATGATGAAAGAAGAGAGTTCGGAAGCAAAGGAACTGGACATGTTGAAATTAAAGACTATGACCCTGGAGCAAGAACTCCAGAAATAAGCCATGAAAGGCTAGCAAGATGCAGAAACCATCTAAGAAATGAAGCAGAAGATACTTGGTATATGAACCAAGAATGAGTAATAAAGTAGTCCACATGATAAATTCTGAGAGACCTCGAGAGTACCAGCAAGATGAAAAAGGTATCAAGAGGAATAGATGGTTAAAACTTGGCACGTGAGCCAAGAAAAAGATGGCAACAGAGAAAAGGAAGGCAATTATTATGAATTCTCAGGCGAGACTAGAGGAAGATTTTTTGGCCAAAGGCCATGCTATATGATCATGGGCAGTAATCTTAAGTACAGTGTCCAGAAGTTCATGAGGACAATGTCCAGAATTACTTGAGTGCATCCAGAATTACTAGATAGAAGATTGTACTGCCTAGAAAGACAGAAGACCCCATGAGGGATTGTAGCAGGTGGATCAGGACTAAAATATGAATTATGGATTCACCATAGTATATTCTGGAGCAGGAAAGGAAAATTTAGTATACTGGAAGAGTATTCCAGATTGAGGGTACAAGGAAAGCCTAAAAGGAAATATTGCAGGGCAAAATGTCCTGATTGATAAAAGGCATGGAAGACTTGGCTAGAGGCCAAGACCAATGCAAGGAAAAAGTCCTAGCCCAATGAAAGACTTTTCCTCCTTATGATTAAGTTGTTGAAGTGAAAATAGAAGAAATAGAAGAAAGCCTGGCAAAAGGCCAGCACATGAAGGCCAGTTGAGTAATTACTAGATAATCAAGCAGAGGAAAAAGCTTATGTGAAGATGTTGATAAAGAAATGGGCCAGGTCAGGGTCTTTCAAATAAATCCTGACAGGTATTTTTTTTATTTGACAGTATTAAAGTACCAATTTTAATACTAGTGCATCTATGGTAGTTAAAGGATGAACTGGAAATATGATATGAAGCATGCATGGATAGAGCTATCAGGAATGAAATTTATGAATAATAGATGAGGAGAAAATTGGCATGCTTAGCACTAGTAGAGTAATCACAGACATTGGTGCCAGGAGCTGCACCAGCACATATTACTCCTTACAGGATAGTTATTCCTGAAGTTATGGAGCTAAGTAAGTATCGGGGTAAATTGGCCTTGAGAAATCATTGGCCAGGTATGGTTACCTGGAAGGCATCTATACCTCTATAATGGAGGAAACTAAACCTCGAATCTGGATATTTCCAGCTGAGAATCAAGAAAGAGCACCCAAGAGTGGTGCCCAGCCTGAAAAGGAATAACAGTTGTATGGCAAACTAAGTGCCAATTATGGGCTAAGGAAGTTGAAATCCTTTGATTATCTTGGAATGGAAGAAACCTTTGATTATGAGGAACTGGAGAACAGATTGACTGCAGCCCAATACTGGTTTCACCAGATATTACTAAAAAAATATTAGTTAATTATTGATGGGTTGGGATGAGTCTTATGAAAAAGGGGAAACAGGCTATGACTTGTGAATCAAGGCAAATAAGACTTTATGAGGAGAGCTATCCAGCATATCATCTGGAGTTAAAAGAGAGAGTTGAAACAAAAGGGGGAGATGAGTACTTATATGGCCAAGAAGGAGGCTGCTTGATAATTAAGGTAGTCCACCAGTGTTCTGGTAATGAACTACAGATTACCTGAGTATGAGATTTTGGACTCCTAGGAAATTTGGAGGACCAAATTTCTTAAGGTAGGGAGTGTTGTTACACCCGGAAAGTGATGAATGATTAATTACCGGGTTAAGTGGATTAGTGGCATAAATAGTTTCCTAATTTGGAAACTTAGCAAAATTATTTGTAGAGACTTTGAATTATTTATGGAATGGGCATTAATGAGTGTTGGACACTCTAAGAATTATGCTTGGCTAAGGCCAAAAGTTTGGGTGATAAAAAAATGGCAAGTTTGGAAGTTGAGGGACTCAATTGCAAAGTTGGAGAAAGATGGAGGACCAAGTGAGTAATTTGGCCATTTTTCATGAAAAATATATGCATGGCCAGCCACCCCATGTTATCAATTTAAAATTGGCCTACTACACATTCCACTCATAATTATTTAATCCCTCCACTACATCCTCCACTCACCAATTAAATATTACCCCACCTACTTTTGTCCCCCACTTTCCCAATTTGACTATTCTATTACCCATGCCTTGTCTCCCACTACAAATCCCACTCACCATATTTTAATCACCCACTTACATTGTCTCCCACTTACATTAAAATATTGGCCCATCATTTTTGACTTATTCTCCCACCTTTTTCATTCAAAATTCGTCCATACCTCCAAATTATGCATTTGATATGCATTTTGGGTGCATTTCACTTCATTTAGCACCATGACCACCCACCTTCTTTGAATATACGTTTAATGCACATTTAGAATGCATTTGAGTTTCATTTCTCTTTCATTTGTAAGTGCATAACCAGCCATCACTCCTACTTTCATTTCATTTTCATTTCCACTCTCTCTCTAGCACCAAAAGCTCTCCCTTCTCTCTAAGTTCCAGCCATGGTGTTCTTCAAACTCCATCTCCTTCTTTCTTCATCCAAGATTCGGCCATAGCTAGAAATGCATGTTCTTGCACATGCAAACACATTTTCTTGAAGCTTTCAAGCTCCTAAACCCATCTAGACCAAGAACAAAGTGAGAAATCAAAGAAAACCTATGAAGAAATGCTTGTGAAGTTTCGGCCATATGGATAAAATGGTGTTCTTGAGCTCACCTCAAGAGCTCCTTACATGCATGGCATTTCTAAGCCATGAAGAGCAAGAAGATGAAGACGAACTCCAAGAAAGTGAAGTTCAAGTTTCGGCCATTTAAAGGTTGTAAGTGAACCAAGTTTTTCTTGGTAGTTTCATGTATTTTGAGCTAGATGCTACTCTCTAATGACTTGGCCATGTTGGATTTTTGCAAGGAAATCAAGTGGATATTTCGGCCATGGAAGGATATTGTTGTTCTTGAGCTCAACTCAAGAGCTCTTTATATGCATGGCACTTTTAAGCCATGGAAAGCAAGAATGGAGGTTTCGGCCATGAGTATACATGGCATTTGGAGGCATGAAACCAAGTGTTCTTGGTGCCTCGAGGCTTGTATGGCCATTCCAAGGAAGGAAACAAGCAAAAGATGAAAGAAAAGCAAGAAAAAGAAATGATGGGGCTATTTGGGCCAAAAGTTAAATTTGAAGACCCAAATTGAAAACCAAGTGTTCTTGGTCCATAAATTATGAAATGGGCTATTTTGGGCCATAATGGCATTATTGGAAAATGGGCTAAATCCTGAAAAGGTTAATATAGGCCCAAGTCCTGAAAAGGTTAATATGGGCCTCAGTTCACAAAAAGGCTAAGTGGGCATTTACCTCCTTAAGTGAGGTCCATTAAGGAAATGGCAAAGTTCCAACAACAAACAAAGCAAAGCAAAGGCAATAAGCAAAAGGTTACACCAATGGTGGTAAGGATCCTTTACTCACTTATTGCATGGTGTACTTCCATGATATTGTTTGTGAGTATAAATGCCCCTATGTGATGGTCATAGTACCAAGTGACCATAGGTGTGCAGCGGGTTAGTTGTTCTTTGTGTGAGGGCTCATGTTACTTTCTTAGTTTAATAATTGGGCACGTAAGTGCATAATTGATGAGGTATCATTGCTTCGGCAACTTTGGGCACGTAAGTGCATATTGGACGTGGATTGTTGCTTCGGCAACTATGGATATGAATAATGGGCAATTCTGGATATATATATGGTTTGATTAGCTAATCAATATAAAGGCAAGTGTTAGAGTTTATAGTAAGAATGGCCAACTTACTATGTAACTCGGAGCTCTAGGGGAACGGGTGGTATGATTAAGAAGGAGAATTGAGGTTTAAAGCCTTGGACACTTGCCAGGGGTGCCAGTGGTGCCAGGGGTGCCATTGGTGCCAGTACTGCCAGTCTGGCCAGGAGTGCCAGTAGTGGGTGGCAGTAGTGATTGCCCAGGAAAACTTGTGGTTGAGTGCGTGTGTTGTGTGCTTCTCTGAACCGTTGTTGTTTGTGCATGCTGACCCAAATTATTATTATTATTGTTGATGCTGCTATTGTGCTGTATCTTGTGTTTTCTTTGTTTTAGTGTTTTCCTTTGCAGGAACAGGATTATTTGCCATGATATTCTTGGCATTGGATTTAATTGCCATGACATTCTTGGCTTAAGAATAGGCTTTGGAAGCCATATGTGACTACAAAAGTCACGAGAGATTACCTCATTCTGATTTGGCATTGCCATTACGTTCTTGGCACAATTTTGGCTTTTTAAGCCGGATATGACTATGAAAGTCATGAGTTACTTACCTCACACCTGGATCCTTACTGAGTTTTATAACTCACCCGCCCTTCTTTACTTTTTTCAGGAAGTGGATTGGATGGCTTGATAGATCAAGTAGGGAGTACTAGAGTACTCGTTATGTTTTGCTAAAGGGTTGGGTATGAGTTTAGTGTTGCTTAATATATTCATTTGACTCTAAGTGACTTATGTGGTATATTTTACTTGCGGAACAAGCTAATGGTTTGGACTTCCTTGTGCAGGCTTACGGAGTCTAGAAGTTGTGGGAACAAGGTCTATTAAGCTGGAATGAGTTCCAGGTTATGAGTTAAAGTTTGGGTAGACATAAGAACTTGGTCTGTAAAACCTAAACTTAACTAGTTATGGACATATAGCATCCTTGGTATGTTTTCCAAGTAGGAGATGCTTGTTAGATGCACATTGTGATCATGATTATCTTAGGATGAATTTTAATGAAATGCCATGATGGATATTCATGCTATGTGTACTAGACTTGGCTGATGCTCATGGATATATAAATGTGGTTTTCAAAGTTGAAAATGAGATGGGCTTCTTTGTTGCCATGCATTGGATTAGTACACTTGATGGACACACATCCTATGCACTTAATGGATTAAGTGTATGCTTTGCTTGAATTGCAAGCTTGATTTGCTGATTATGTGTGTAACTAAGGGAAGACTTCCAGTGAATCTGGATTTATTGGATTTTGTTGAAATGGCATCTAAAGACTTGTGTGTGTAACCGGCTAAGTGGTAAAGTCCATAAATGGAACACTAGAATTCCACATAGGTATTAGCTCGTTCCTGGAGAGCACCCTGACAACACATTGAAAGTATTTAAGTAACAAGCTAGTACCAGAATAGATCCTGGAGTCACGCCGTAGGTGCTCATAACTAGCTAATAAAGCCCCTTCAGTATGAATAACTTCCGCTGCATTAATCTGATAATCGGGCCCAGATGGGCCAGGGGCAGTTTGGGGCGTGACAGTTTTTGGTATCAGAGCATGGATTTGCTTTGGAGGACCAGTGTTCTGGTCGTTGATGGTTATAGTATAGACTTGTTCCCACATAGGAAGTCCATTAGGTTGAGTCACTTATGAGTATTGAGCATATATGTGTATCGTGCTTTGCTTTGTTGTTGTGAACAGGATGAGAACCAATGATGTGAACAAGAGGCCCAATGAAAGTGAGAATACTGGCTTTGTGCCAATGAAAATGAGAATACTGGCTTTGTGCCAATGAAAGTGAGAATACTGGCTTTGTGCCAATGAAAATAAGAATACTGGCTTTATGCCAATGAAAGTGAGAATACTGGCTTTGTGCCAATGAAAGTGGATACACTGGCTTTATGCCAAGGAAAGGGGATTGTACTGGCTTTGTGCCAGAGGACCAAGTTGAGGCCTAGTAACAGACCTTGAAGCCCTAAGAAAAGAAATATTGGAAGCAGTGTCAATGGTTATGATAACCATTGAGCATACCAGACCTTTTGTCAAGTATGAGTCCCAGAAATTGCTGGGCAATAAAAAGAGCTAACAATGAGGAAAAGAATAGAAAGAGAATATATGCTACAAGATGAAACCAGTGGAACTGGTGATTATGATAATGATGATGAAAGAAGAGAGTTCGGAAGCAAAGGAACTGGACATGTTGAAATTAAAGACTATGACCCTGGAGCAAGAACTCCAGAAATAAGCCATGAAAGGCTAGCAAGATGCAGAAACCATCTAAGAAATGAAGCAGAAGATACTTGGTATATGAACCAAGAATGAGTAATAAAGTAGTCCACATGATAAATTCTGAGAGACCTCGAGAGTACCAGCAAGATGAAAAAGGTATCAAGAGGAATAGATGGTTAAAACTTGGCACGTGAGCCAAGAAAAAGATGGCAACAGAGAAAAGGAAGGCAATTATTATGAATTCTCAGGCGAGACTAGAGGAAGATTTTTTGGCCAAAGGCCATGCTATATGATCATGGGCAGTAATCTTAAGTACAGTGTCCAGAAGTTCATGAGGACAATGTCCAGAATTACTTGAGTGCATCCAGAATTACTAGATAGAAGATTGTACTGCCTAGAAAGACAGAAGACCCCATGAGGGATTGTAGCAGGTGGATCAGGACTAAAATATGAATTATGGATTCACCATAGTATATTCTGGAGCAGGAAAGGAAAATTTAGTATACTGGAAGAGTATTCCAGATTGAGGGTACAAGGAAAGCCTAAAAGGAAATATTGCAGGGCAAAATGTCCTGATTGATAAAAGGCATGGAAGACTTGGCTAGAGGCCAAGACCAATGCAAGGAAAAAGTCCTAGCCCAATGAAAGACTTTTCCTCCTTATGATTAAGTTGTTGAAGTGAAAATAGAAGAAATAGAAGAAAGCCTGGCAAAAGGCCAGCACATGAAGGCCAGTTGAGTAATTACTAGATAATCAAGCAGAGGAAAAAGCTTATGTGAAGATGTTGATAAAGAAATGGGCCAGGTCAGGGTCTTTCAAATAAATCCTGACAGGTATTTTTTTTATTTGACAGTATTAAAGTACCAATTTTAATACTAGTGCATCTATGGTAGTTAAAGGATGAACTGGAAATATGATATGAAGCATGCATGGATAGAGCTATCAGGAATGAAATTTATGAATAATAGATGAGGAGAAAATTGGCATGCTTAGCACTAGTAGAGTAATCACAGACATTGGTGCCAGGAGCTGCACCAGCACATATTACTCCTTACAGGATAGTTATTCCTGAAGTTATGGAGCTAAGTAAGTATCGGGGTAAATTGGCCTTGAGAAATCATTGGCCAGGTATGGTTACCTGGAAGGCATCTATACCTCTATAATGGAGGAAACTAAACCTCGAATCTGGATATTTCCAGCTGAGAATCAAGAAAGAGCACCCAAGAGTGGTGCCCAGCCTGAAAAGGAATAACAGTTGTATGGCAAACTAAGTGCCAATTATGGGCTAAGGAAGTTGAAATCCTTTGATTATCTTGGAATGGAAGAAACCTTTGATTATGAGGAACTGGAGAACAGATTGACTGCAGCCCAATACTGGTTTCACCAGATATTACTAAAAAAATATTAGTTAATTATTGATGGGTTGGGATGAGTCTTATGAAAAAGGGGAAACAGGCTATGACTTGTGAATCAAGGCAAATAAGACTTTATGAGGAGAGCTATCCAGCATATAATCTGGAGTTAAAAGAGAGAGTTGAAACAAAAGGGGGAGATGAGTACTTATATGGCCAAGAAGGAGGCTGCTTGATAATTAAGGTAGTCCACCAGTGTTCTGGTAATGAACTACAGATTACCTGAGTATGAGATTTTGGACTCCTAGGAAATTTGGAGGACCAAATTTCTTAAGGTAGGGAGTGTTGTTACACCCGGAAAGTGATGAATGATTAATTACCGGGTTAAGTGGATTAGTGGCATAAATAGTTTCCTAATTTGGAAACTTAGCAAAATTATTTGTAGAGACTTTGAATTATTTATGGAATGGGCATTAATGAGTGTTGGACACTCTAAGAATTATGCTTGGCTAAGGCCAAAAGTTTGGGTGATAAAAAAATGGCAAGTTTGGAAGTTGAGGGACTCAATTGCAAAGTTGGAGAAAGATGGAGGACCAAGTGAGTAATTTGGCCATTTTTCATGAAAAATATATGCATGGCCAGCCACCCCATGTTATCAATTTAAAATTGGCCTACTACACATTCCACTCATAATTATTTAATCCCTCCACTACATCCTCCACTCACCAATTAAATATTACCCCACCTACTTTTGTCCCCCACTTTCCCAATTTGACTATTCTATTACCCATGCCTTGTCTCCCACTACAAATCCCACTCACCATATTTTAATCACCCACTTACATTGTCTCCCACTTACATTAAAATATTGGCCCATCATTTTTGACTTATTCTCCCACCTTTTTCATTCAAAATTCGTCCATACCTCCAAATTATGCATTTGATATGCATTTTGGGTGCATTTCACTTCATTTAGCACCATGACCACCCACCTTCTTTGAATATACGTTTAATGCACATTTAGAATGCATTTGAGTTTCATTTCTCTTTCATTTGTAAGTGCATAACCAGCCATCACTCCTACTTTCATTTCATTTTCATTTCCACTCTCTCTCTAGCACCAAAAGCTCTCCCTTCTCTCTAAGTTCCAGCCATGGTGTTCTTCAAACTCCATCTCCTTCTTTCTTCATCCAAGATTCGGCCATAGCTAGAAATGCATGTTCTTGCACATGCAAACACATTTTCTTGAAGCTTTCAAGCTCCTAAACCCATCTAGACCAAGAACAAAGTGAGAAATCAAAGAAAACCTATGAAGAAATGCTTGTGAAGTTTCGGCCATATGGATAAAATGGTGTTCTTGAGCTCACCTCAAGAGCTCCTTACATGCATGGCATTTCTAAGCCATGAAGAGCAAGAAGATGAAGACGAACTCCAAGAAAGTGAAGTTCAAGTTTCGGCCATTTAAAGGTTGTAAGTGAACCAAGTTTTTCTTGGTAGTTTCATGTATTTTGAGCTAGATGCTACTCTCTAATGACTTGGCCATGTTGGATTTTTGCAAGGAAATCAAGTGGATATTTCGGCCATGGAAGGATATTGTTGTTCTTGAGCTCAACTCAAGAGCTCTTTATATGCATGGCACTTTTAAGCCATGGAAAGCAAGAATGGAGGTTTCGGCCATGAGTATACATGGCATTTGGAGGCATGAAACCAAGTGTTCTTGGTGCCTCGAGGCTTGTATGGCCATTCCAAGGAAGGAAACAAGCAAAAGATGAAAGAAAAGCAAGAAAAAGAAATGATGGGGCTATTTGGGCCAAAAGTTAAATTTGAAGACCCAAATTGAAAACCAAGTGTTCTTGGTCCATAAATTATGAAATGGGCTATTTTGGGCCATAATGGCATTATTGGAAAATGGGCTAAATCCTGAAAAGGTTAATATAGGCCCAAGTCCTGAAAAGGTTAATATGGGCCTCAGTTCACAAAAAGGCTAAGTGGGCATTTACCTCCTTAAGTGAGGTCCATTAAGGAAATGGCAAAGTTCCAACAACAAACAAAGCAAAGCAAAGGCAATAAGCAAAAGGTTACACCAATGGTGGTAAGGATCCTTTACTCACTTATTGCATGGTGTACTTCCATGATATTGTTTGTGAGTATAAATGCCCCTATGTGATGGTCATAGTACCAAGTGACCATAGGTGTGCAGCGGGTTAGTTGTTCTTTGTGTGAGGGCTCATGTTACTTTCTTAGTTTAATAATTGGGCACGTAAGTGCATAATTGATGAGGTATCATTGCTTCGGCAACTTTGGGCACGTAAGTGCATATTGGACGTGGATTGTTGCTTCGGCAACTATGGATATGAATAATGGGCAATTCTGGATATATATATGGTTTGATTAGCTAATCAATATAAAGGCAAGTGTTAGAGTTTATAGTAAGAATGGCCAACTTACTATGTAACTCGGAGCTCTAGGGGAACGGGTGGTATGATTAAGAAGGAGAATTGAGGTTTAAAGCCTTGGACACTTGCCAGGGGTGCCAGTGGTGCCAGGGGTGCCATTGGTGCCAGTACTGCCAGTCTGGCCAGGAGTGCCAGTAGTGGGTGGCAGTAGTGATTGCCCAGGAAAACTTGTGGTTGAGTGCGTGTGTTGTGTGCTTCTCTGAACCGTTGTTGTTTGTGCATGCTGACCCAAATTATTATTATTATTGTTGATGCTGCTATTGTGCTGTATCTTGTGTTTTCTTTGTTTTAGTGTTTTCCTTTGCAGGAACAGGATTATTTGCCATGATATTCTTGGCATTGGATTTAATTGCCATGACATTCTTGGCTTAAGAATAGGCTTTGGAAGCCATATGTGACTACAAAAGTCACGAGAGATTACCTCATTCTGATTTGGCATTGCCATTACGTTCTTGGCACAATTTTGGCTTTTTAAGCCGGATATGACTATGAAAGTCATGAGTTACTTACCTCACACCTGGATCCTTACTGAGTTTTATAACTCACCCGCCCTTCTTTACTTTTTTCAGGAAGTGGATTGGATGGCTTGATAGATCAAGTAGGGAGTACTAGAGTACTCGTTATGTTTTGCTAAAGGGTTGGGTATGAGTTTAGTGTTGCTTAATATATTCATTTGACTCTAAGTGACTTATGTGGTATATTTTACTTGCGGAACAAGCTAATGGTTTGGACTTCCTTGTGCAGGCTTACGGAGTCTAGAAGTTGTGGGAACAAGGTCTATTAAGCTGGAATGAGTTCCAGGTTATGAGTTAAAGTTTGGGTAGACATAAGAACTTGGTCTGTAAAACCTAAACTTAACTAGTTATGGACATATAGCATCCTTGGTATGTTTTCCAAGTAGGAGATGCTTGTTAGATGCACATTGTGATCATGATTATCTTAGGATGAATTTTAATGAAATGCCATGATGGATATTCATGCTATGTGTACTAGACTTGGCTGATGCTCATGGATATATAAATGTGGTTTTCAAAGTTGAAAATGAGATGGGCTTCTTTGTTGCCATGCATTGGATTAGTACACTTGATGGACACACATCCTATGCACTTAATGGATTAAGTGTATGCTTTGCTTGAATTGCAAGCTTGATTTGCTGATTATGTGTGTAACTAAGGGAAGACTTCCAGTGAATCTGGATTTATTGGATTTTGTTGAAATGGCATCTAAAGACTTGTGTGTGTAACCGGCTAAGTGGTAAAGTCCATAAATGGAACACTAGAATTCCACATAGGTATTAGCTCGTTCCTGGAGAGCACCCTGACAACACATTGAAAGTATTTAAGTAACAAGCTAGTACCAGAATAGATCCTGGAGTCACGCCGTAGGTGCTCATAACTAGCTAATAAAGCCCCTTCAGTATGAATAACTTCCGCTGCATTAATCTGATAATCGGGCCCAGATGGGCCAGGGGCAGTTTGGGGCGTGACACCCAGGCTTCCTTCAAAGCGGTTGCCGAAGAATGCGCCAACGAGGAGACCCTCGTCTCAAAAATTTCCGAGCATGCTGCCCAGGTACTTCTTCAGGCCCTTTTTATTTTTTCTCCCCATTTTTCTAAGTACTTGGCTTTCCTTATGTAGATTTGACTAAGTATCTTCTCTTTTTTTGCAACTCCAGGGGTATAGTGGATACCTTCGGGCTTGGACAGCAAAGCAATCTTCGGTCCGAGCTTGGGCCAAAGATCGTTTGGAGAAGGCCAAGGTCTTCTGCGCCAACTCTGTTGTAAAAAATGCAGAGTTAAGCCGGATAGCCAAGGAGGAGGTTGCCAAACTTCGGGAGGAATTCTTGAAGGGCCAAGAAGAGCTCTTGAAGGATTTTTCCTAGAAGATGTCCGACCTTGGCGCGAAGGTCGTGAGTCTAACTTCAGCCAACGAGGCCTATCAAAAGGGAAAAGAGGAAGACTCTGCTCTCCTGGTGAAGGCGCTCGCTGATAACGCCGAGCTTCAAGCCAAGGTCGAGGCTCTGAAGAAGGATACAAAGAAGAAGAAGAAGGTGAAGGCGTTGGAGAAGGAGGTTGTTGATCTTCAGAACGAAGTAGAAGACTTGTCCCTCAAGAAAGACAAGGCCGTCCAGGCGACTAAGGTTGCCTTCCAGGACGGCTTCTGTCTGGCTCGTCATCAAGTTCTAAAGAAATACCCAGATCTCGACCTTTCCTTTTTGGCTGCCCTGGACATTCCCGAGGGGCCTCGGTGGACTTGGTCAAAAATCGAGCTCCTCAACCTGCCATTTGCCCTCCTCCAGCACCGAAGGCGGCGGCTAAAGACACAGGAGCTGGAGCCTCCCACGACACCGGGATCCCTTAGATGTTCTAGGGCCTTTGCCTTCTTCTTTTTCTTTGTAATTTTTCTTCTTGTAACCTTCTCCTTGTAATAAGGCCTTCTTCAACGAAATTTTTCCTTCCTTCAGAATTTGGTTAAGTCTTCAAGCAGTAATTTTTATTTCCCAGTTATCCCGACCACTTTCGGTCAAGGGACTTCGGAAAATACGTTTTGCTTGCTTTGTTAGCCGTCTTCAGAAAAACGTTCACTTTCGACGAATTCCCTTAAGCAAAATTTGGCCGAGAAAGAGGGACTTACTTTTTGGGAAAATGACCCAATCAACTTTGGAAGGAATACGTGACTTTCGCAAGCTTCTTACTTAAGCTCTGTTCAACGAGAATTCTTTGGTGGAAGAAAATTTATGTACTTAGAAACTTTTTCTAACTTGTACAATTTCTTACCAAAATTCTAAGTATAGAATTTCTTCAAGGCGTCCGAGTGCTATGTATTTGTCAATTCTCCACCTTCGACGCCACCAAGCTTATAGACTCCATTCCGGACTTCATCAAGGACCAAGTAAGGCCCTTCCCAGTTCGCCCGAAGTACCCTGTGGGACGGCCTTCGGGGTTCGAATTCGGCCTTTAGAAGAACGAGGTCTCCCTTCCTTATTCCTTTTGGCCTAACGTGCAAGTTTGCGGCTGTGGCCACTCTTTGCTGAAAGGCCTTCCTTCTGAGTTCAGCCACCTCTCTGTTTTTTTCAATCAGGTCAAGCTTAGTTCTCAACCCGAGGTCATTCCCTCCTTCGCTGAACACTTGTATTCTGACTGATGGCTGTACTACCTCGATAGGGATAATGGCCTCTGTGCCGAAGACGAGCGAAAAAGGTGTCTCACCTGTGGCCCTTCAGGGTGTTGTCCGATAACTCCATAGCACACTAGGAAGTTCTCCTGGCCACTTTCCCTTTGCTTCCCCCAACCTCTTTTTCAGACCATCTTTTATGGTTTTGTTGGATACCTCTACTTGTCCGTTGCTTTGGGGATGAGCTACCGGGGCGAAGTGCATTTTTATTCCGAGGTTAGTGATGAATTCTTGTAATCCCTTGTCCATAAATTAGGAACCATTATCGGCCACTATCACCCTCGGTATGCCAAATCTGCATATAATGTTCTTCCAGACGAATTTTTGTATATCCTTTGCCGAAATGGTTGCTAGGAGTTCCGCCTCGACCCATTTAGTGAAGTAATCCACTGCCACTACGCAGAACTTCACTTCTCCAGTTGCTATCGGGAGTGGCCCGATGAGGTCTATGCCCCAAACTACAAAGGGACAGGGGTAGTCTACCGAGGTTATTAATTTCGAGGGCAGCCTTTGGACGCTGGCGTGTCTTTCCCAATTGTCACATCTTTGGACAAACTGCCTTACGTCCTTTCTTAGGGTGGGCCAGAAGTACCCTTGGCGGAGTATTACTCCCGCCAAGGCGTCAGTTCCGATGTGGGAACCACAAGCCCCCTCATGGACTTCTTCAAGAACTATCCTAGCGTCCTCTTCGCTGACACACCTTTGTAGCGGACTCGCATACCCCTGCCAGTATAATTCTTCCCCAATTAGGAAGTATCGTCCGGAACGTCTTCGCACTTTTGCTGCTTCGTGAGGATCATCGGGAAGCTCCGCGGTTGTAAGATACCTCTTTATAGGATTTTCCACCCTTTTTTCGAGGTTGCTATGCTCAGTGTCGCTATGCTTAGGTGGCTCAACACTTCGGTGAACCTTTTTGATTTGGCCAAGCTGTCCGCTTTGGTATTATCTCGGCGAGGTACATTTTCAATATGCACTGCGTCAAACTCCTGGATGAGCTTTGATTCGAACTCGTGATATTTTGCCAAAGTCGAATCCTTCGCGCTATAGTCCCCTGCCATCTGCCGCACCACTAGCTGGGAATCACTATGGGCTTTTAGGTTTCTTACACCAATCTTTCTAGCCAAGCGTAACCCTGCTATGAGAGCTTCATATTCTGCCACATTGTTGGTGACATTAAACCCAAATTTGATGGCTTTCATGACTTCCAAACCTTCGGGACCGCGAATAATTACCCCAGCTCCCTGGTGTTCAGAGCCGGAGGCCCCATGTACAAACAGAGTCCATTCTAGCTCACTTTTGCCGAGGTCCGATTGATCACCTTCGACAACGGGTACTTCAGCAATGAAGTCCGCTAGAGCTTGGGCTTTTATTGCTTTCCTCGGCTCATAAGTGATATCATACTCGCCGAGCTCTATGCACCACTTGGAAAGCCTTCCCGAATGGTCTACTCTCTTCATGACATCCCGAAGAGGTAGGTTACTTCGGATAATAATGGGGTGAGCTTGAAAGTACGGACGCAGTCTTCTGCTTGCCAGCACCAAGGCATATATAGCTTTTTTTAGTAGGGGATACCTGACTTCGGCGCCATGCAGGGACTTGCTTACGTAGTATACTGGCCATTGTTCCGCCCCCTCTTCCTTCACGAGAACCGAACTCAGTGCTTTTTCCATAACGGCGAGGTATAGTACAAGGGGTTCTCCCTCTCGTGGTTGCCGAAGAGTAGGTAGACGAGCTAGATAGACTTTGAGCTCTTCCCAGGCCTTTTGGCAATCCTCGTTCCAAGGATGGTCCTCGTTTCCGAGGTTGCCACCATTTTTTGTTGCCTTGGTGAGGACCTTAAAGAATGCTCAGCAGCGATCCTCATACCTGGAGATGAATCTGCTAAGGGATGTTATTCTCCTAGTGAGCCTTTGCACGTCCTTTGTTGTAACAGGATTTCGGAATTCAAGTAGCGCTTTGACTTTTTTTGGGTTGGCATCGATACCTCTTTTCGATACCATAAATCCGAGGAACTTGCCTGAGCTTATGCCAAGACACATTTTTTGGGATTGAGGTGAATTCTGAAGGCTCTCAGTTGGTGGAAAGTTTCCTCCAAATCTGCAATGTGACTGCCAGGCAATTTGCTCTTAACTATCATGTCATCAACATAGACTTCCATGTTCTTCCCTATGTGGTTGTTAAAGACCTTGTTCATTAGCCTCTGGTAGGTGGCTCTTGCATTTTTAAGCCCGAAGGGCATTCTGACGTAGCAATATGTACCGACTTCGATGATGAAGGCGGTTTTTTCCTCATCTTCGGGGTCCATCCTAATTTGATGATACCCACTGAAGTCGTCGAGGAAGCTCAGGAGTCCATATTCAGCGGTCAAGTCTACCAACTAATCTATTGGTGGGAGAGGATACGAATCCTTAGGGCAAGCATCATTTACGTTTCGGAAGTCGATGCACATTCAAAGCTTGTCACTCCCTTCTTTTGTGGCGATAACCACATTGCTTAGCCATTCAACGTATTTGACCTCCCTTATTACGCCAGCATCTATCAAGTGCTGGACTTCGGTTTTGATGAAGTTGTTCTTGTGTGCTAAGAGGCTTTGCTTTTTTTGGCGGACAGGCTTTGCCTTTGGGCTCACTTTAAGGCTATGCTGTATTATGCGAGGGTCTACCCTAGGCATGTCTTTCGGCGAGTAGGCAAACAGATCTTTATTCATTAGCATGAAAGATCCAAGTTTTTCCTTGTCACCTTCGGCCAATTTTTTCCCTATTCGGGTATTCCGGCCTAGGACAAGCTCTATGTCTTCCATTTCTATTTTCTCAGAATCTTTTGTTCCTTCTCCTTTTGACTCTTCTACGAGTACGGCCTTCGTTTCCGTAGTCTGTGCACAGTTTGTCACCGGGGCTTTCCTCGCCTTGAAAAACACCTTCCTCACCTCCCCCTGGTCGATGAAGATCTCAACATCTCCATCCTTGGTGGCGAAGGTGACAGTTAAGTACTTTACATCCGGGCGGACGTGGAGGTTCCCTTGCGTTTGCCTCCCAAGAATGGCATTATATGACGAAGGGACATCTATGACGATGAACCTTGTCATTAGAGAGGCAAACAGCTCGCCTTTGTTGTTTATTGAAGTTCCCCTTAGCATCAGGGGAAGATCAATCCAGTCGAGGACGGGGAGTTCAGACGGTCCCACTCCAAAAGTAGGAGAAGTGACGGACTTGAGGTCACTCCTTAATATACCCAAACTCGGTAATAGGTGTGAGAATAAGATGTCCGCATTTGAACCATCATCAAGCAGTACTCTCTTGACGTCCCAGCTTTCTATCCTTGTCATAACCAGCAGTGGATCATCATGAGGAAATATGACGGTGGACCCATTTTCCAAACAAGATTTTTTGATGGGTTCCCATATTCCATCACCGAAATCTCCCTAGCTTTTCTTTTCCTTTCTGCCGACGGCAGTCTTTTTGTGATCATTTGTATCACTCCTGCCGGGGGTGGCGGACGCCTTTTTGGACTTCGGTTCCGACATCTATCGAAGTCATACTCCTCGTCATCTCCTTTCCCCTCCTCTTCTCTTCTTCCCTTTGGGGAGGGCATCCGCAGGTAACGTTGGAGTTGACCTTGCTTTATTAGGGATTCTATGTATTTCCTTAATTGGAAGCAGTTCTCGGTATCGTGCCCGTGGTCCCAATGGAATTGGCAGAACTTCTTCATGTTCTTTTTGTTGTCCGAGGTCATGGCCTTCGGTCGTTGGATCTGAGTTCCTTGCCTTTCCATCACCATGAGGATGTTCGTCCTTGTGGTGTTCAGGGGAGTGAAAGCCAATGGCTTCCTTCCCTTAAGCTTCTGAGGTCGTCCCCCTAATTCGGTTGGGTAGCGAGTTTGCTGGCTCGGACCCTCGGTGCAAATGTGATCAGGTTTTGGGCCCCCCATTCTCAGTTCTTCAGCAGTCATGTGCTGTTCGGCCCTTTGGTAAAATTCACCGAGTGTGTCGGGGGGATCCTTGGAGAATTCATAGAACAACTAGGAGTCTCTTCGAAGTCCTCCTGTCATGGCCAGGATATGTATTTCTGGCCTGAAGTCTGGAACACTTAAGGCTTCCCGGTTGAACCTTTCGACATAGTCGCGAATGGTTTCTCCATTCTTCTGCGCTATGTCAAACATTTGGACTGGCATTTTCGCCATTGGCCGGCTTCCGATGAATTGCTGTATGAAAGCAGTAGACAACTCTTGGAACTCCATGATGGTTCTAGGAGCCAGTGAGTTGTACCATGCCGTTGATGGTCCAGCAAGGGTGACCTCAAAACATTTGCACAAGGTGGCGTCATTAGCACCGTGCAATACCATGCTGCGCTTGTATTTGGTCAGATGAGCCTGGGGGTCACTCCGGTCATCGTAGGTCTCCAACCGAGGTACCCGAAAGTCACTCGGCATGGGTGCTTCGTCCACCGCTCGGGTGAATGGTGATTCGTCCCCATTGAAGGTTTCTGACAACCTAGACCAGACGGGCTTCCGAGCTACCTGTCTCTCCACTTTTTCTAGCCTTTTTAGGATTTTTTCCATGAGGAGTGTGGCACTGGGCTCTTCTTCTTGCTGTCTAGAGGCCTCCGGGAACAGAGACTGACTTCGATGCCGAGGAGATGGCGATTTTTCTTCAAGTGAAGAACTCCTTCGGCAGGGAGTTCTGGGTCGTTTTGGCCCCGTTTCTCCCGTAGGTCGCACCCTGAGGGGTATATTTTCTGTCGAGGACTCATCACGTTGATCCCGCTTCCCGAACTCTGGTGAGTTGATCTGGGACTCTTCTCCCGGCAAGGTACTGGTGAAGAGGGCCCTCGACCCGGAGTTGGCTGTGGCCATCTTCGGTCTAACTGCTGCGTCATTTCAGCCACAACAGAGCGTTGGAACTCACGCAGGAAGCTCATGGTAATAGTCAGAGGACGTTCATCCTCATGCAAGGAAGTCCCTGCTGCAGTTTGTTTGGTTGCCGGTTGAACCCCTGGCACGGACGAGGACTTCGGAAGTCCCTTGTCCTTGGAACGCCGAGTTTCAACAACGGAGACCTAGGGGTGGGTTCCCACAGACGGCACCAAATGATGCCCTGCAGCATCTTCGTTGTGTGACATGGTGAGACCAGGAGGGATTTTCAGTGAGGGAGAACGTCTGAAGTGGAGATTTCCCAGGAGAAATCTGCCTGAAACACTCAGAAAACAGGGGTTAGGAGGTCCCAGGAGTCTTTTTCCGAGGAGGAGCCTCCGACGCCCAAGTCAGTGTTTTGGAGGTGGAGAGAAAGTATTGGGGGCCAAAGATTCATGCCTGTTTTATGTTTTTTGTTTCGGGGGAGGATACCTCTTTCGTTGAGGCCATTTCCTTCGTATATAAAGGAGGGTGTGGTCTGTTCAAATTGCGACACGTGTTCGGTCGGATGTAATCTGTACTTTTGGGCCTGGGGGCCTCTAGCCGCTTGCAGGCTCCTCTGGCCATAGGCTAGGGTAGGAATAGCCCTACATGACAAGACGTAGGCAGCGGCGGTGTGTCAGAGCGCATATGAGAGCGGCGTGTAGTATATGAGGGTGACATGTCAGAGGCTCCTTAATTGCTTTTGTCGTACTCCCGAGGTCCACTCGGTTGAGGTCACCCTTCGGAATAAGGACCCTTCTCCCGAAGTCGTCTCAGTAGTTCGGGGGTTTCCTTAGCACTGAAGCTCCTCGTTCGGGGGGATTTTCTCTTGCCAGAGGTGGCTAGTCCTTCTCCCCCGAAGCTGGCTCGGCCACTTTTCCGAGGGAGGCGACGCACTATTTTCCCGAGGTCAGTACTGTCATTCCCAGTGGTGCTGGTGGGCCACCGAGGTCGTATGCCCAAGGCGTCAGACTCCCTCTTTCCGAGGTTGGTACTAGTACTCCTCATGGGTGACGTTTGATTTCCCGAGTGTGGTATCTGGCCAAAGTTCACAGGTTTAAAGAGCAATAGCACTTCGGCTATCAGTCTCTATTCCCCTAACTCCCTCATATTCAACTCTTATATAATCTTCGACAGGAGGTAGAGCATCCTTACCAGAAGATATAAAGTCCCTCGCGGCTTACCGTCGCCATCTTGCAAGGCTTTTCTCGAAATTGACCGACTCTGCCACACCCAAGACCAGCTGCTTGCATACAGCCTTTCACGTCTTGGAGCAAAAACCTGAATTCAGACTTTTTGACTTCAAATCCGACATCATAGGCCCCAAAGATCTCGTGTTGTCGACCTCCTCCAAGAAAAAAACAGTCTTTCTTTCTGGTTGAAGTCAACAAGACGACGCATTTGGGCATCAGGCCCGCTGTTTTCACAGTGGACGCTGAGCGCGGTGACGAGGACAGTTTTGGTTGAGGCAAGGAGCAGCAGTCAGGCGAGACTGGGTTGAGGTGGAGAGCCGCGGCGGGGAAGGTGGGAGGACAAAGGAACAGAGAGATTCGAGCAAACCCGAGAGGGTAGAGACAATGAAGAGTAAACAATGGAGAGAGACACGGTGAACAGAATGATAAAATTAGGAAGATGAAGAAAAATAGTGGAAATTTTTAATATGCGTCCAAACTCAAATAGAGAAACATTGGTATTTTGAGCGATTGATATTTTAGCAATTGCCTTTATATTTTCGGTCCCTTCTATCATTTTGCACCAATAAACTACCAATATGGTGGTCACTTTCAGCCAAACTTCAAGTGATCTTCCGGTCGCCAAGATTCGTATAGCTTGCGTCGTAGCACATTAGGATGACGACAAGACGACGGTGTAGTGATGCCGGTTCCTCTAGGCCAATAAACCAACGATATTGGCACATATTTTCACGATCCAGGTGTGGACTTCCACTTCAACGTCATCCATGTCTAGATCTTCCACCTGGGTGTGGCTGTTGTTTCTGTTATTTAGGTTACATAAAAATGTTGGCAATTAAACAAAACCTAGCATGACGGTTATCTCCATAGACCCTGATTTCTTTTATCTTCATTGTTCAACCATATAACCCAAAGTGTCAAAGATTGGAAGCAGGAAGGCATGAAAGCAGAAGCGAGAGCGTGTTAAGATATAAACAGGTGTTATAAAAATAAGAATGAAAGTGTCAATTGAGAGTAAGGGCAACAATGCAAGAGCGTGGAAGCGGTATCCAAAGTAAGAGGATTATATCACCTATGCTCGACCAGACTCCTAGTTTAAGAAACCCAAGCAGTCAAAATCCCATTTCCGATGCAATTGTGCAAGAGAACGGATGATAGAAGTTGTTCAGTTCCACAGAGGTTCAAGGACTCGCTTCACGGGGGAAATCGACTTGTCCAGGGGTTGCTTGTTCCTCATGAATTTCTTCGTGCTTGCTGTGGGACAGACAGTGGGAGAAACAACACCACCTCCAAAAAACTGCGTCTTGTTTAAGGTTACTAGACATGAAACTCTTAACCCCGTCGGGACATAAAGCCAGCACTTTCTGAGACATGGGGAAATTTATGTCTGGTTTTATTTCTTGTGCTATACCTATAACAAGAAGGATCACTCCAAATTTTGTAAAACAGAGACCTAAGGTTACTATTCTAGGCTTCTAGCATATTCCAAACATTTAGTCTGGTGGTTAAAAAAGAAAAACTTCCTTAAACCCAGCATAGATCACATACTTCCAGGTCGAAATCCATCCTCCTGCCATTCAATTTGCTACTGGTACACTTCAGTAGGACACCACCATGGCTTACTTCGGTTGCATATAAAGAAAAATATTCAATTCATCTCACTCGATCAACCGGAAACTTCTGTTTTACAGTACCCACCAGTCTACATTAGCTGCCTATCCTTGCAAGTGAGAGATTCATCAGAATCCGTTCCGGCTGTCTGTCCAGCAGACAATCCATCGGTGCAGCAACCCTGCAAGGCTAAGAGTTCCTCTCGGAGCAAAATATTGTATTGTGCCAGGGCTCAAAACTACAAAAGTCAATCTATTTCAACCATTTGAATAACCTAAAAACTTTACCATGCGTCTTGTAATTCATAAATGCTGCTGACATGAACCACTAGCTTATACGTCAATGATTAAACATTTGGCCAGCAGGCTGGGCTCGTTTTTTCGAGTTATTGACTCGACGAACTTTAAAAAATGCCTTTCCCAGCTCCTGAAAAGATAGAGGTAAGCAGATAAGTTAACAGAGAATTAGATTAAACTAGTTTAAGTGCAAAAAAAGAAAAGAAGCATATACGAGTTGAAACAAAGAGCCAAAATAGTTCACATTTACTTTGCTGTCTTTTAACTCCCCTCTTAGGATTTACTATTTGTTATTACATAAATCCATGTTGCATTCGCAACACAGAAAAAAGATTATGGCACAAGAGTAGCTGATCAACCCAGAAACCTATTGCCACCTACCCATTATTTTACAGAGGGTTTTAAAAGATTAGCGGCTGAAACCAGAAACCAGAGTGTTCCACATAACTTCCAAAACACTAAACGGGAGGAACGAAAAGGGTGGGGGCTTTCTGATGTCAGCAAAGGAAGATAAGGAAGATTCAAGACAGGCTTCATCATTTCCAAACCCTCCTGAAAAAAGGAGACATAACAGGTTGACATTGTCGGCATAGGTAAAATTTGCTAACCTGAGACTAAATTAACATATTTTCCAAATTATTATTTATAAATATGTTCAATCTTCAGTGCATTTATACTACAAAAAATGATCAACTGAGTACAGGTTGCCAGAGGCTGACCAGCCTTGCATTTGCTAATGCTGTACTTGTGTACTGTAGAGGAAATTTTAGTTCGATTGTGCAAAATGTGGAAGATTGATTTGGATTTCTTTGCCATGTTTGGTCTTCTTCCTAGTCCTGAAAAAACCAAAACCTACTGAGGTTGCATGGACATTCAGAGTAAGAGGGATATTCTGGAGAAGCCGGGTTTCAGTAAGATTCTACCCCTTTGAAGTATCTAGGTGTTCCCTTCTGGTCTTCTACGCTGAAAGTTAAAGACTATGAACATGCTTTTTACTGATAGGAGGCTCCTATTGGTTCAAGCTGTTTCGCAGAACGTGCATTTTTATTGGGCATCTGTATTTGTTCTCCCTGCTTCTGTTATAAAGCAAGTGGAAGCTAAGTGCAAGGCTTTTCTCTGGCCAGGTTCAGGAAGTTTAAAGCAGAGTGGTTGGTTGAAAATAACAATTCCCATATCTCAGGTTGACTTGGGTTTCATGCAGTTGAAGGTGTGGAATCAATCCTTGATCATTAAGCTGTTGTGGATGACTAATTGAAAAAGAAAAAAAAAATGGTTTATGGGTTCAATGGGTTCATAGTTCCTATCTTAACGATGCATCTTTATGGAAAAGCTGCTGTAGATTCTTGGCTATGGCAGAGCATCACTAAAATCAGAGATAATCTGGTTAGAAAGGTGAGTCCAGTTGAGCAGGCTGATCCTTTCTGAATTTGAGGCCTTCATAAAACATGGTCAAAGCTCATCTTTATGATGTATTGCATCATTGGCAGATGTTGGTGGAAGATGTGTCAAAAAGCTCTAGCAGTTCCCATGCATAGCTTTATTTGCCTGGTTAGCTTGCTCCAAACCTCCTCACCCAAGACAAGTTTTCGAGAGTGGGGCCATACTTTTGCTAAAAATTGCTGCTATCTTTGTCACCAGGAGGTAGACAATCCCTCATCTGTTTCCTCCCTGTCAATATTCAAAGTTCAGTTTGGAAATATGTTCTGCAATGGCTTCACATTGACAATCAGTATTGAGCTGTTGACAGAGAAATGAGCAGGGTTTGCAGAAATGTGAAAGGTAAACACCTGGTGAGTAAAGTCCATAGGGCAGGGTTCCTTGCTACCATTTATCATGTCTAATGTTTGTCTAAGGATCCAAAAGTTCCCTAGGCAGTTAGAAATTGCTTCAAGTTGACCTAATGAGTTTTTAGTTAATTTTTCCCAGGTTTGCCAGAGTATTTTTACAAAGTTTTCCCTTGCAGCCAAAAAAAAAAAAACCAAAACAAGAACAAATAAATAAACAGTAATAAATACAAGTATAGATGATCCCCATAATTCATCATGAAAGTAGTACTTGTACATAAATATACAGACACACTACACATTCATAGATACATGTGTGTGCGCGCGTGGGTGTAATATGTTACTATAGGATTCAGGTTGATTCTGCAGTTACAAAAAACCAGCAAAAAAGGGTAGGTTTGAGGCAGGCTCATGTTTCAATCATCAGGTTTTGGGAGATTTGGTAGGGTAACTTTCTTTCACATCTTTAAAGAGGAGAAAGGAATTGGAGCTCTGGATCTTAGTTCTGAAAAGTCATAAATAAAGTAAAACATTCAAGGATAAAATATATTCAGGAAGGCTACCTCACAGTTGCTCTAACAATTACAGTCATCAACTGTCAATAAAACTCAGACATAATAATCTAAACTCTAAAGGAAATAATTTAAAGAAAAAAAATAAGAATAATACAGAATAGATCAGTTATTGAATTTCTAGCCTGATACAACAAGTTGCATAATAGCGCATGGCCCCATAGAGATGGCAACAGCTCATAGCAAGAGCAGGTTTTATATGATTCATATATGCAGGGTGAGTCATATGCGGTGTTGTGGAGCAAATTAAAATAAGAAAGCCAGGCACCATAGGTCAAATTTCAATTGAAGTAAACTGACAAAGAAATATAACAAATAAGAAAATGTTCAAGTAATAGTATTAGGAAACTCTATCGATATTAGCATAAAACCTAAAATAAATTGCTATTTCAGTTTAAGAAAAAGAAAAAGTACAAATTCTCACATTTATAAATCTCTAACAACAAAAACTTGATCACTCTATTATCTTGTGAACTTCAGGAATCTCTATGGCTTTTCAAAGGGAACTGTAAGACCTTGATGGCTCGTTAAGGAGAACCTTCTGATCCCAAAAAACCCACAACTCTTCGTTGTTCAGGAATTGGCTAAAACTTAGCCTCCTCCTTCCCATTGAATATAAATAAAAGTACATCAACCTTCCCACATTAATAGGGGATAAAGATAATTTCGATCCTAACTCCTATAACAACTAAGATAATAATTTTGATCCTAACTCCTAGTAACAACTAAGATAATCTCGATCCTAACTCCTAGTAACGACTAGTTACTCATAATAGCTCTCTTTCTAACTTGCACCTAAATCTAGTTAACTACATGTAACTAAATAAAATAACAAAATGTTAAACACATAGCCCTAAACATAACTCAAATAATTGAATAAAAGACTGCTAAAGTAATACCATAAGTAAGACATCTACTCTACTGCAGTACTGCAGTTATGTATGGGGACCTAAGATTTTCCTCGCAATGAGAAACTTGTCTGCAAGCTTCAAGTTCTTCTTTTTCTTTCCTTTTTTTTTCTTTTTTTCTTCTGAAGATGAAGCAGATGCGACAGCAGGAACCAAAAATGCAATAGAACAAATTCTTGGCTTCTGTAACTCTCTGCTTCCCACAGTAACATATGATTGCCCTTTCTTTTCCACCAGCATGCCAAGTTCTATAACATTCTCATCATTGCTAGGAATGCTAATTTCCTCAACTAATGACAGGCCGGGTTCTTAAGCAATTTAGGAGGGAACCATATGTCTTCACAACACTTAAACCCTTCACCTGTGTATCTGCCTTGGCCCCATCCAAGTAGTTGGATGCTGCCTAGAAGTTGGATATGGAGGAAAAGGCCTCAGTGGCATTTGTGTGCCGCTGCCTAACATCCAATTTTCCTTTTCTCTATAGAGCATTCATGTCACACCAACAACACTGCCAGAGCCATTCTGTCTGCTCCTCCCTCAGGAAGACCACCTCTGTCGCTAACTCCTGGACTTGTTCCAACAACTCTTGCTGCAGCTTGCGGTTGGCTCATGATCTTTCTCATAGGCATTAAATTTTTGCTGAAAATTGTGTGATATATCCATAACCAACAGCCTTAGTACCAATTCTTTACAGTCCCAGACCAGGTTATGGTTGTGGGATCGGTTCAGGGCTCATTGGGGAGAACCCTACCATTTCTAAGGCTCTCCAAATGGAACCCTACAACCTTGAAGATTGGTCAGGATAACCTTCCAATCCCAAGAAACCCACACTTCTTTGTTTGTGTAACTCGCTAAAACTTAGCATCCTTCTTCCCATTGAATATTAGTAAATGTATTTCGACCTTCCCACATTGATAGGGAATAATGCTAACTTTTATCCTAACTCCTAGTAACTAGTACTAACTCCTAATAGCTCTCTATATAACTTGCACCTAATCTAACGTATCACTAAATAAAGGAATAAAACATGAGAGACAAAGCCCTAAATGCGAGATTTAATTGAAATAAAAGAATACAATACCATAACTAAGACACCTACTCTGCTGCAGTGCTGCAGTTATGTCTTTTAGGGACATAAAACATAACTGCACCACCCTGCCAAAACGTCATTTCAGGGCAGTGCAGGCATTGAGGATTTATGGTGGTCAGATGATTTTTTCTGTCATCCCTATGTTGTACAAGTGATCATGAAATAAAATTAAAAAGGATACAATCAACCCTACAGCATCTAGCTTTAAGAATACAACATCCAATGAACTTCAGATAACTCCCACACCTATTTCATTATTGAGCCATGATTTCATAACTGACTTCAATTCACATGAATTTTGGAGATCTCCGCACTATCATCTTTTCTCATTTCATGATCCTCATTACATTGTTTTTTGTTCTTCTACTACTAGTCCTAAAACCTACAAGTTATAAAGCATGTGAACTGAACGGCCCTGTCCATATCCAGCAAAACTTTCTTCTTCTACTTGCATATTACTGAATTAAGAGACAGAATAGGGCAGTCAGTGGATAGGAAAGTAGAATTCCTTGTGCCATCAAATTAAGATCTGGTAGAAAGCCTATCCATGCAATCTTCTACATACATACTCACTCCAGATGGTTTCAACTTCCAAGAACTTATACTTCTAAGCAGGGAAGCCAAGATCGATGCACCCTCACCCCATTCATCCACTTCTTTTACCACTCTCTCTCTCTCTCTCTCTCTCCATATAAATCGATATATGCAGTTAAACACTTAAGAAAAATAAAAGAACAAAATGGAAGTAGCTAGGTTTACCTCAGCTGGTTCATTCTTTGTTGCCTCCATCACCCAAAGCTTTTCCAAGTTATAATAAGACCTCGCCTTCTCATCAAAAGCATGAACTATCAATCTTCCTGAACAAGTGAAAGTGACCCAACATTTTCAGTATGTACTTCGATCGTAAAGATGGTTTGACAATAACAAACTCTAGAAGCCTCAAGCTGGAAAACAATACTACATCAACACCGCTGACTTACTACAGAACTCCCAACATTTTCAAAACTGGCTCAATTATTCACAGTTACACACATTATGTACCACAATCGTAAAGATGGCAGCATCAATGGTATATCACAATGAATTAGAATATGATAAGAGAAGGCAGAGCGAACCGGAGTCGATAACAACCCATTTCCCTGTCTCAAGGCCTTCCACGCTGGGAAGCACCATGCGGTTCAAGCCTCTTTGCTTTTGCTTAGCCTGTTATCTCAACGAAAACACAACAAAATGAAAAAAAAACTAAAACATAATAGGCAAGCGATAAAGGAAGAAATACGAACAGGAAACCTGCCTGGTAAATTAGGGCCTGAGCGATATTCTTGACATGCCAGGTGGACCGGCCGGTGGCAACCACCATGAAATCTGCCCAATCGCAGTGCTTCCCCACCGGAATCACCGTAATGTCGTCGGCTTTAACATCGTTGAGAACCTTCTCCACCTCTTGCAGGTTCAGCACCCCTCTGGTGGCCGCCTCGGCGCCGACAGAGGAACAGAGCATCCGATACGAAGTCCCGATTCCTGAACTCCATAAGCTTGAGCGAAGAGAATAAGACGATGGTGGGTGAAGCAATCGTGAGCGCAGAACCGACCACATCGGACCGCCGCCTCGTGCCTCTTTGTCCGGCTAGTGACGCCGTCACAGTGTTGTGAATTTTGATCGGCTCGGGGCCATTCCCTCCCAAGTCCCAGCCAATTTGATGAGGCGAAGACCCTACGGTGTCGTTTTACAGCTGCACTACGCAACTTCCACTGTTTTAGGGATGGCAATTGGGTGGGTCGAGTCAGGTTTAGGTCAGGTTATTCAGGTTCAGGTCTAGTCAGGTTAGCATGAATTCGGGTTCAGGTCAGGTCATTTGGGTTCGAGTTGATTTCGGGTTCGGGTTGGGTTGGGCCGGGTTTATTTGGGTTCGGGTTCACTTCAGGTCGGGTCAATTTTAGTCTCAAGTAACTTCAGGCTAACTTTTGGGTCAAATTCGGGTCAATCTTTGTGTTCATGTGGGTTATTAGTATGAAGTCAAAACAATTAAATTTATTCAATTTTTTTTAAATTTAAATCAAATAATTTGATTTTTTGTGTGATTTAATTTAAATTAAATTCTCATTTTTTAGTATATTTAATTAAAATATTCATAAAAATTTTCTTCATTATAGTTTAGTACATATTTAAGTAATTTAACATTATTAGTAATATTTGATTATTTTTCTAAACTCATACCCTTTAACTATCATTGTACAGATTATTCAGATCTTCATTCAGCTATCACTCAGATATACACAATAACAAATTTGTTATACTTATGTTTCAATGAATTTTATTTGAAATTACAATGAAATGCAAATCAAGTTCATTATCAGTAACTAAATTGTAAAATTTAAAAAATTTGGGGTGAAAGTGCAAAGATTTCAAAAAATTTAGGATCGATGTTGTAATTATTATGGGTGACTAAAATAAAATTTTTTAAAATTTAGGTACTTTATTGCACTATACTTAAAAGTATAAGGATGAATGTTGTAATTTTAATAATTACCTATTAAAATCGGGTTACTAAATAGTTAAACTTTCTAAATATAAAAATTACTTCTGTTAGAAAAATCCAAATATGGGATTCACTAAATATGGATGTTTCCTCCCCAAATAAGATACTTACAATATATAGAAGTCCTAAAAAAAATAGAAGTTACTAAATATGGAAATCCTTTCTTAAAATATAAAAATTATTAAACATGAATATTTTAAAAAAAGAAATGAAATTACTAAATATGAAAGTCTCATCTCTAAATATGAGACTTACTAAATATGAAAGTACCAAAAAATGGAAGTTACTAATAATAGAAGTCACCATTCCTAAATATAAGACATACTGAATATGAAAAGTCTCAAAAAACAGAAGTTACGAAACATGGAAACCACCATATTTAGGACTAAGTTAATATGAAAAATAATGAAAGAGGAAAGTTAAGATTTAGAGTAAGAGTTAAAATCGGGTATTGTCGAGTTTAGTTATCAGGTCATCTCGGGTTTAGGTCAGGTCAGTCTCGGGTTTGGGTCATTTCAGGTTCAGGTCAATTCAGGCTCAGGTCATTTCGGGTTCGGGTATTTCAGGTTTGGGTCATTTGGGTTCGGATTTTCTCGGGTTTCCCTTTAATCGGGTTCGGGTTCAGGTTGGGTTGGGCACAGTCGGGTTCAGGTCGTTGACTTTTTTAGTCAAATCGGGTCAGGTCAGGCTTAGGTTCAGGTGGGTTGGGTCAGGTCATCGAGTTGGGTCAGGTCATCTGGTCGGGTCCGATTTTGCCATCCCTAACTGTTTAGGAGAACTAGGAGCGAATTTGTTTTAATTTCTAAAGTAATATTCCTCCGTTTCAAATTTTTTGCACTATTCATTTTTTAATAATTAATTTATAATTTTTTATTTTAAATATTTTAATATATAAATAAAAAAATTTATATAAGAATGATAAATTAAAGCATATAGTTTCTAAATATATATTTTTTAAAATTTTTCTAATAAATACTACTATAAATAAATTTAAGTCAAACTATGTAAAAAAATAAAATAGTGCAAAGAATTTGAAACAGAGCTAGTATTAAATAGTTTATTTTTATTTTTACATATTTTTTTGTCTAGAAGCAATTTCATTTGAAAATAATATTATATAGGTGAAATAAGCAATCTCAAAAAAAAATTTATCATATTATTAAATCTCTATGAATTTTTCTTTTTTAATGCCTAATAAAGAAAATTTAATAAAAATTAATAGTATCATAAAAATTTTACAGTCAATGCATTATTTCACTTAAATAAAATTAATGCTTAATTAATTTATAATTTTTTATTTTTAACATTTTAATATATAAATAAAAAAAATTTATATAAGAATGATAAATTAAGGCATATAGTTTCTAAATATATTTTTTAAAAAAAATTTCTAATAAATACTACTATGAATAAATTTAAGTCAAACTATATAAAAAAGTCAAATAGTGCAAAGAATCTGAAACGGAGGTAGTATTAAATAGTTTATTTTTATTTTTACATATTTTTTTATCTAGAAGTAATTTCATTTGAAAAACAATATTATATAGGTGAAATAACCAATTTCAAAAAAAAATTGTCATATTATTAAATTTCTATGAATTTTTATTTTTTAATGTCTAATAAAGAAAATTTAATAAAAATTAATAGTATCATAAAAATTTTACAGTCAATGCATTATTTCACTTAAATAAAATTAATTCCTAATTAATTTTTAATTTTTAATTTTTAACATTTTAATATATAAATGAAAAAATTTTATATAAGAATAATAAATTAAGGCATATAGTTTCTAAATATATATTTTTTAAAATTTTTATAACAAATACTACTATGAATAAATTTAAGTCAAACTATGTAAAAAAGTCAAATAGTGCAAAGAATCTAAAACGGAGGTAGTATTAAATAGTTTATTTTTATTTTTACATTTTTTTTTCTAGAACCAATTTCATTTGAAAAAAAAAATATTATATAGGTAAAATAACCAATTTAAAAAAAATCATATTATTAAATTTCTATGAATTTTTATTTTTTAATGCCTAATAAAGAAATTTTAATAAAAATTAATAGTATCATAAAAATTTTACAATCAATATATTATTTCACTTAAATAAAATTGGATTTCAAGTGAAATTATTTTCAAATAAAAAAGATATAAATATAAAAATAAAGCATTTTAAATTAAGTTGGCTTAAGTTAAAATAAATTGGCTCTAAGAAAGAGCATCTTTTTAGTCTTAAAACATGTACTACTTTTTTTAAGAAATGAATATACATCTATAATCAAGATCTGAATGAAGTGTATTAATTGACCAATTTGGAAAAAGATTTGTATAATAAACTCGTTTTGTAAGTAAATAAGATGCACAAGCATGTTGATATGCTACCTTGTTACACTCTTTATTCTTCTAATTGAAACCAACGGACGTAAATTTTGAAACTAAATATAATATGTCCTCTAGAATGACTCCAAACAGATAGTTAAACATCATATGACAAAAACAAAAAGCATGAAATAAAATCTGAGAATCTGACTCAACAATAACAAATTGTTATCCCCAATAACATGCTTCAACAAAAGCATGGAAAATTGCAAGGGCTTTCCACCTAAAGGACACTCTCATAAAATAGTAATTCCTATCACATGAGTAGTAAAGCATTACCATCATGATCATGAGCCACAAATATCGATCCCTCTTGAGGCATGTGAGCAAAAAATACCAGCATCTACATTAAGTTTGATGGACCCAGCGATTGGACCTTCCCATTTCAATTGAGCCTCGTAATCTTTGGCCTTGCCCATAGGGGCATTGAAACTGAATTCAACCCCATGGAGGCGAATCCAAGAAAGACCTATCTCGGTTCCACCAAAGCTTCAAACAAGTAATGACAAATAAATTGCCTTTTTGCACACTCTGAGCATAAGAACACCAAAGCAAATCACAAAAATTTAAGCCAAATTGAAAGCTAAATCTAAGATAATTCCATACTTGATGAGGCAGTGGGCAATAGAGAAAGAGATTATTTAACGACTCCTAACATGACCATATATCACTCACACTTGAAAGGAACATTAACACCTCAAATCCTCAAGTTATCTCTAGACAACAAAGTGTTGGAGAGAGCATGACGTATAAAATTTAAAAGTTTCAAACGCAGCAATGAACTCCACATCTAGGCCTAAAACTTTTGATCATCGAAAAAAGCCCTAAAATAAAAACCAACCAGGACCAAGGCAAGATGATAAGCCGTCGTAACCAAGGCAAGATCTGAGTCTCTCTAAGCCCAACAATCTACATCAATAAGGTCACTAAGACATAGTTGATGAAGCATAGGAATAAGCACAAGTGGAGAAAATGGGCCAAATAAACCCAATTATAAAACTAAACCAAAATTATTATCTCATCACCCACCTGTCAAACACCCATTGTTCCATCATCAAACTCTACCATGAATAAAATGGTGAAATCTCTAACATCAGCATGTAAGAAATTGGTGCGATGGTATTGTTTGATCTTCAATATTCGAGCAACCAATGACTATATGTAATGCATCAATCTCCACCTTGCTTAGCTAAAAATGCTAGATTAAACATGTTTAGGTTGTTATGAACACCCTCTCACAGCCTAACCCTTAGTGGTCCATGGACCACAAGAGGATGTCAAAACCTAATAAGGTGGCCAAAGGCCTACCTGGTTCACTATTTAAACACAGTGAGGCAACATTTCATATATGGGTTCAAAATCCACTACTCATTGCTTCTCCCGGGAATCTGCCCCAAATGGTTTAATAACTAATATAATTTTATCATGCGCATGGTAGGGAAAATAAACAATGCCACTCTTAATTAGATTGATGAAAGTCAATCTTTAGTCAACTAATTTTATAGAACAGTGTTCCTGCTTAGGCCAGAATTCTGTTTTGGGCAACTTGATGTTTTATTTAGATTTAGTCCATAATTTTTATATCTAACCACTACACCTTCATTATGGACAAGCCTTTGAGCCATTAAAGCTAGTCAATTAAGCTTTAAACCCCGAAAGGCACTAAATGGTCAAGCTTAACAAGTTTACCAAATTTCAATGAAATTTTTTATCGACACTATGTGAAAAGCAATGGGATTGACTCCTATTGAATTTCATCAAGTTTTGTCAACAGAATTAAAGGTACAATCCATAGGAACAACCAAAGATCCCATTGACATTACAAAGTCAACTTTTAGTCAATACAAGCATTAGGCAGTAGCTTTAGTTACCATCCACATAAAGATGTTAAACTGAGTATGTTAGTTGCAAAATCATATAAACATATTGTTGGATTGGTAATTCTAACAAATGTATAGTCCAAAACCTTAAAAATAAGCTAAGAAGTAGGCTCTCTCAAGTCTAGTAACAAGCCACTCACAAAAGTTAAGTACACCATGTCAGCCCATACACATTGCATATTGCCAGAGAAAGACTTTTAGTTGATAATCATAATAATTGTGAATTTGCTAACAATGCTTTATACCTGTACAAATGAAAACACTGCACACATACAAAGGTTAGCCCAATCCTCTCCCATTACTCTTTCCCCTGAAACAAAGAAGACAATAGGTGGTGAGCTCACTTCTTATGAACTCAATAAGAGGCTGGGGAAGTTTATATATTCCTGCACAACAAAACAAGTTTGCCATAAAACAGATAATATAAACATAAGACAATTATCCATGCAATGTAATTGAAGACTCACTTAGACACAAAACAAACAATACCATAGAGTCAAAGATTCTTAATACAAGTAGCCATGCAAACAAGTTCAATAAGCTCTTGAATCTTCTTGGTTTGTCCTAACTGGGGTCCATAGTTGGTTATTTTATATTAATATTCTTGCATAAAGGTTAAAACCTCACTATAGAGCAATCAATTAATCCTATTGTCAATTAAGGTTAAATCCTTCAGTTAAACCATCATCAACCCCACCTTACTTCAATTGCAAACAATCCACAAATGGCATGCAAGGGCTCCATGGCAGGCTCCAAAAGTGCTAAGATGAACTGTTGTAGTGTTTCTCGAGTTTCCTTGGCTCTTCTCCTTGTAAGAGGTCTAGAACTAATCTTCAATGGATCCTTGGATTTCTTAGGAGTCTTTAGGCTAAATGGTCCTTCATTAAACGGTAGGAAAAAAAGAGCACAGGGTGACTAATAGAGCCAAAGAAGGCTCAAGTGGCACTAAGGCCGGACTTAGCTCTTAGTTTAAGCAATAAGTGTTGTCCTCGGTGATTGGACAGTAAAATGATGTGTGGACCAAGCCTTGGATAATTTGTAGATAATTGTGGCTAAACCTTCAAGGTTTGGCAAGCATAAGAAAAGTGTGCCTCAGTTTAGGTGTGCATGTTTTGTGATCGAGCTCAATGGCTCGGTATATATATGTGCGTGTGTGGCATGAGCTCCTAGGTGTATAAGTATTTTAGGGTGCATGGCAGCATGGTGAGTTAGGTGTGCCGAGGTGCACACAAGTGTACCTAAAGGGGCACACAACCGTGTGTGCCCCAAGGGTGTGCATGTGCATTGCATGTGCCCATGGGCTTGTAGCCGTGTGCACCTAGGGAGCTACATGGGCACATCCCAAGGGCTTTGGTTTCGTGTAGGCCTTAGGTTGCACTTTGAGCATGACCCACAAGGGAGGCCCAAGGAAAAACCCTAGGGCCTAAATGACAATTGGGCCTATTAAATTATAGGGTTTCAAGAGCCAAATAAATGCAGTGGAGATTAACCGAAACCTTCCAAGATCTAAATAAAATGAAGTAAATCGAGTGTTCAAAATTTGTATACCTAGTTTGCTGAGATTTTTCACCCACCTGTTGAGTCAAATCACAAACTTGAACAGTTGACATGTTCAAGTTCTCTACGATATCCACATGAATTATTCGGATCACCATGCCTCCACCATGTTTTGGCAGCTGCGTTCCTCTTGCGCCCGCAGTGCTAACTTGCGTCCTCCAAGGAAAAGCAAGAAGAGAGTGTGGCTGGAACTTTTCAAAACCCTTCTGATTTCATCCTTTGGGTGGCTAAGGCTAGGGTTACGAAAATTCTCATGATATGATGTATATATAGTGCTGCTTAAATCCCAAGCCTAATAGGTTTCATAACCCTAATCGAATTAAGCCTAATTTTGGGCTACATAATGGCTTAACCTTTGGGCCAATTATTAATATGAAATTATCATGAAACCAAAACCCAAACAATTTGGCTCATGCACTCAAATAATATAATTAGCTTTATGTATGGGCTCCTATCACATTGACAATCATCATAAATCACATTTATGATCATAAACAATGAACGGTGTCTAACAACACATCATTGCTACCCAAGTGACAAGATAGCCTGTGATTCAACTAAACCTCTATGATCATTATTCGTATATGTCATTGTCCCTTTGTCCAAAATATCAAGACCAAGCACAAGACATGGAATATGTCACTCTCGTATAGCCCAATCTAAGGTTTCTTGATTACCGAATAAACTGACTAAAACTGATGACATTGATATCCCATATCAACTGATCTGAGCATGGCTATGCATTTCCTCAGTCTCACTCAATTAAGGGACCTAAATATATCATTCTCGTTACATAGGAGGGAAAAATCTCATCTTAATCATACAAAACCCTCCACATGATATATGACATACCCAATGACCACCTTCATGTTCACTTAGTTACAAGCAACAAAGGGAAGTATAAAAGAATGTGACTTACATGTAGGGAATCTTGATGACCTTAGGTCAAAGAACTACATATACCATAATCACTATGATAATCACTTATGACACTCATATAATGAACCATGTAGCATTCTTATGGTGGGTCAATCTAGTACACAATTTCTCCAACTTGTACTCGTATGTAGACTACATATCTCATATTAGTCTCCCCATATGCTAGTCTTTATGTATTATTGCAACTTACTTTACAATAATACTAGACCAGGGACGTTTAAAAATACTATTATTCTAGGGTTATAATTATATTTGATTATGTCACATAGAAGCAAAACAACAAACACAATTACTAGATTTATGTCTTAATAAAATATCATGACTCAATGTGCAAAATACAATCATCTCATGATTGATTTTTTGGTACAACCCTAACATAAATGACTTGGGTGACAAGGAAGCATACACATGGCCTATTGGGCCAAAAGGCCCTAGAGGGGACAATACACATCCATGGGCACCACGGCCTACATCAAACTTGGTCAAACCTTGCTGCATACAATAAAGGAGTTTTTGGGCTAGCAAAAGCTAGCAAGCTCAAGGGCAAATGCAAGGATGCATGATTATGGGAAAAAATGTACCAGTGGGTGTTTTTGTTTGTTTGTTTGTTTATTTTTTGATATAATGATCGTATATAATACTCCACGCCATAAGAGCTCGTGGCACGCTCATATAGATTATGGGCATGGTTCATGCATGCATGGTAATGTGTGCATATGGTCCATTGTGTGTGATGTTGTTATGATTTGTTTGTTTTAGAATGTCTTAATAAGTATTTTATATTCTTACCCATACTATTAATGTGCAGATAACGTTGTGTAGGAGTAGAATAATCCACAGTGATTGTTTAGCACTTGTTTGTTAGTTTTTCATAAGTACATTTTGCATACACTACATGTTCAATTTTCATATGTTGCATGCACTTATGATTAGAGTCTAACTCTAAAATTATTTGCCTTATATAGCAAAGTAGTCAAGCATGGATTTCTCAGGTCGCTCTTCACTTGGGTTTTTTTTTCCTGGGCAAAGGTTTGCTTAATGACCATTTGGCGTCATGATTATTTTGTAGCACGGTGGTAGTAGCTAGTAAGAGGTCTACTAGTATTGACTTTGACTTAGTACAACCATGGTATGTATTATTATTAATTCGGGTTAGGCTTATCAACACATGACATTGCTTGATTAGGTTGATAGGTAAAACACTTAGATATTATGTTTTCGTAGTATTTACCTACTATGAGTGTTGTTTTCATCCATGGTTTGGCATGATGGTGTGATCATAGTTCACAACAAACCTTTTCTAGTACACTAGTAAACAAAGTGGATATGTCAAATCTCTCTATACTCAAACAAACATGTGAAACTCATAAGCAAGTGCATCTATCATCGAAGTATAGTAGTGGTAAATACCAAGATCATTTTTCCCCAAGGAACGGAGGTTGTCTATTGTACTTAATATCTCCTTATTATCTAACAGTCAATTAAGGAGTTTGTTTTACTAACTATTATGAATTAATTAAACTAAACTAATGCAGTAACATAAACTACTAACTATTAGCTGCAGTGAAAAATAGCTAAAATAATCAACAATAAGAAACCTCAAACTTCAAATTGAATCCCCCCAGAAATTCCTTTGTGTTGCTTTTACTTTAGTTTAATAGGGCTGTGATTTACTTAGACCGTGGAGTACTACCTAATGTAAATTAGCTTCCAATTATTTTAGTTATACTACTTAATGTAAATTAGCTCTAAGAACGCATTACAAGTGCTACGAATCATGACTAGGTTTCACCTTAGTTCGGAGGTATTATATCGCACCTATTACTCTTGGTTACAATAATATCTATTTTATCCAATGGTGATCCACAACACACATAACAAATACTACCAGACACATGTTTATCATCCTATATTGAATTAATAGGCTAGCTACTATTAATCAATGCAACAAAGAACATTGGTTAAACCGCAAGAAAAACACATAATCATATTAAAGCAAAAGTAGACAATCACAAAATCATCCTAGGGTTCATTTACTTTAAGCATGAGTAGGAAAATTTTAGCTCATAATGCCATAAAATAAACACCAAAGAATCAAAAGAAAAGTAAGAAAAAAATAATCCATAGCTGAATTTCTTCCCCTCTAAGAAATCTTTGATCCGATACTCATAAAACAGTGTTGATCATCAGAATTACCTCCGGTAGTCTTCCTCCATCAAAAACTTTTTTTTTTCTTTGTATGTTCGCCACTTGTTTTCTCCTTTCCCCCATTTTTTTGAATTAACCCGATAAATCCTAAAATTTAGGCAAACACAGTTTGATACATGGCCATGTAACAGGCCGTGCAGCTTTCCTATAACTTAAAATCTTGCTAATTTCAACACGGTTTGGAACATGGGCATGTATAAGAGCATATAAGCTCTAAAACTTCACCAAAACTTACAATTCAGCTCCAAAACTTTACCAAAATCCTTCCTAATTCAAATGAAGTTGAAATATGACTAAAAATGAAATATGAACTAATTAAGCACCATATTCTAGCAAAAAATATCAAAAGACAAACAAATACAAAGGAAAAGCATATAAAAAACATAACTAAATATGAGCATATCATATTTTTTTCACTACACTTGAATGTTTGCTTGCCTTCAAGCAAAAGGTTAAGAATAAAAATCAAAAAATTAGTTAAAAACATTGGAAACAATTAGAACATATAATCATTCCTTGAGCAAAGCGATATAAAGAAGATTAAGACTTTAATTATCTTGAGAAATTAACAAGACTACCAAGCATGCAACTTCTTTTATCTAACACCTTTCAAATAAAAAATAATTTAATAGGAACAATTCATTTTCAAGCTACCAACCCATATCTTTAGAAAACAAAAATATAACATCAAATTTACATGCAAAATAAAAAGCACAAACCACACTAAGCCAGAGCCAACTATGCACAACATTTTAAACCACAAACCATGGATTGGGCGATTAATTGATTTTTTTTTTTTTACCAATTCTTGTCATGTGTTGAAAACATTTATAGAAAGTACACACTACATGAGCTTTGTCTATACCCAAGCTAATCCTCAACACAATCCAAGATGACCTTTTAATCATACTCATACTCTTAGCATCTTTTCGAGCTATAATTGACTCTTGTATTAGATGAAGACCCTAATCTACTTCAACACTAAAAACAGCGGAGTAGCATACTTTTATACTGTACTTTACTTTACTTTATCATAAATCAAACACACATCCATTAACCAAACTTTCCATCAATCCAACATAGGAACTCAAAAAACTTAGCATGCTTTCAATAATGTACTAAGTACCAAAACTTGATGCAAAAATAGCTTTTCGAGACAATCTTTAACTAGCTTGCTAACCAATTGCAAAAACATTTTAAAAATAGATTAAGTACTAAAATTAAAAGATTAGGAATCACTACTTGGCCTTCAATTTAAGAACTGAAGACATTAATTTAACAATCACTCTCTAATAAGTACACGCTCAATAAAATGATTCAAAAACAAATGACCTAAAAATTTTTAAGAATTTTCAGAAAAATCACTTAAAAGTTAAATTAAAAAATAATCATAATAAATAAGGGCTGAATATAGAACCCACTCCCCCACACTTAAGTTGTACATTACCCTCAATGTACTAGCATGAAAAATAAAGAAAAAAAGAAGTGATAAAAATTGATACCTCCCTCGAAAAAAAAATTCTCAATTACTTGTCTTACAAGTTGGCGTTCCAAAAAGTAGTTCCATAAAGAGTGTTGAATCGGGTTTCTAATCAAAACTTTTGAAGGCTTCTAAAGAAAAATAGAAAGATGATCAATCCAAAGAAAATAGAAAAAATGATCAATCATAAAATATATTAAAAGAAACATATGAAAATATAGAATTAAAATGAAATAGAACAGAATAGAGTAGAAGCAACCAATGCTCTAAATACAAAACAATAATAGGAATATAAAATAGAAATAACAGTAGCAATATTCATAATAACATAGCCATAAAATGTAAACAGATGTCTTGGATCATAGCGGATCATATATCCTCAAGAGGTGAAGGATCAGTAGAGGTGTTCGGAGTAGTCATCATTGGTGTAGGTGCAACGAGATTCTCAATAACCCCGACCTCAGTACTAAGCTCTTCAATCATTCGATCAATTCTGGTCCCAACGTCTTCATCCTCCTCAGTAGTAATAATAGTAGGCTTAGCTACTCTATCATCAGCTTTCTCCTTAACCCTCTCCTTAACAGCAACAAAACTCAGCTCAACCACAGCAGAACTAGGCTCGGCTCACTCAGTTGGCAATACAATAGTCATGGCTCATCTCCCTCCTTAATAGCTTTCCCATCGGCACCATGCTCCTCCTCCAAACTCTAGGGAAGGACAAAATAGTCAGTGGAATCATCATCATCATGCTGAGCTGAACCCTGCTAGGCATATCCCAAAACACCTGCCTCATCAGCTCTAGGAAAATATAACAGGATCGTCTCTTTAAAGCTTAAGGTCCTTGCCTCAATAGTAGACAAACGGGAACTCATATCCACAATTTGGATAGAAATGAACTAGAGGTGGTTTAGGATAAGTTGCTACCTCTAATGAATATTTGATAACATAGGCAGTCTAGCACTAGTGGATGTAGAGGTAGCTTGTGTCCTAATAGCAGTAGTCTCCTTAGCTCGAATCTTTGCCCGAGTCATTAGAATAAACTTCACCGAGCCATATGGGAGTATAATATTCTTTAGTAGTCGCATTGCCTTAAACGAATCCATTCTAGCCAAACCTGGCTTGTCACCCCCGTAATCAATCCCTTTGGGGAAAACACCTTGAGGTTTAGGACCAACCTTATCATGAATAGTCCCACACAAATGGCCCCGGTCCTCACATGGCAGGCAATATCCTGTGCCCACCAAGCAAATAAAATGCTCAAGTAGCAATGCACTCAGTGGATAATGTAGAAAATATGGAAGAGGTCCATCTTAGTCACCACGCCCATACTCTCCTTCTTACCACCAATGGAGTGAGCGATCAAATAGTATGCATAACATACACTGATGATCTAAACCTGGATGCCTTGGACATCATGGGCTGGTAGAGGCCTTCATCCTTTGTAATCTCTGCCTATAACTCTTGAAGGGTGGGAGTGGTGGTGCCAAACTCGCAAATCGAGCCCTTATGGTCGTCAGAATCGATAAACTCCTGAGTGTTGAAACCAAGGTGCTACCAGAACTTGTCCAAACTCAAGTCAAAGTTTCACTTTCCAAGATGAAACTTCATTGCATCAAGCCGGCTCCAACTGCTGTTGGTTTTGTCAAAGTTGAGTATGCACAAGAACTGAAGTATAATATCACTGTATATAGGCTCCCGGCAATCAAACACCGATAACCACCCATCAAAATCTACAAGAGCTCATACCTCCTCGACTAATCCCAACTAAGCCAATGTTGCCCTGTCAATAACCTTGTTTGCCTTAAACATCTTCACCCTCAGAGTATCATATCTCTCCTACTGGGCATCCTCCTTGAAGTCAAGAAGCGGGTTTTTCTTTTTTGGCATTTTGCTAGCTTTTTGGTGTGGATTGTGAGCTTTTCCTAGTGCTTCATCATCTTGAAAAATGCAAAATATTTTTCCTAATGCAACAAATAATCTCAAATACAATATTTTCAACAATAATCCTAAAACATATGAGCTCTTACTAAAGATCAATCAAAATTCCCTTGAACAACACAATCTAGTTTTAGCTAGAGGCGTTAAGGTGTCAAGCTTAATATCCTAAGCTAAAAGCATAACAAATATGGGAAATTGAATCAACATGAAGCATGATTAAGGTCTTTCTTGATGCACAAGAAATGTATGTTTGAGCACACTAAAAGACTATTAATTCCTAGATTTCATGAAATTTTAGGACAAATCAAATAATTAAATCATTCTTCACACATCAAAACCCAAAATGACATCAATCCAGGCCATAAAATCCACATAATCAAGCATGCATAGCTTAAATTCCATAAATCATCAATTCTAACTCTTCCTCTTCTAACACCACAACCAAAAATCCAATATTTGCAAAACACAATATCAACTCAAAACTAGAATGAATAGACATGTAAAATCAACCAACTAACTCATCTTGAACCTACCTATAGCAAGAAATTAGGCTAATTCTCCATAAACTCCAAGTAAACTTAAAGAGAGAAAGTTACTTTGATAGAGAGAGTCAAATATATAGGAATGAAAATTGAGAATTTGGACAAGGAATAGACTTCTCCAACAATGGAAAACCTTACCTGGGATCCAAGAAAGCTAGCGTTTAAGTTTGGGGGCTTAGGGAAGAAGTTTGAGTGGGTTTCGTGCAAAGTAGGGAACTAAAGTCGCGATCGAGCTTATATATATCTGAAACACGTGCAATTAAAGGTCTGTGACATAAGCATGTAGCAAACCATATTACTTAAAACTTCCCCAATACGCTATTAAACACAGGAGTGTAACGTGCTGTGTAGCAGGTTAAATCCCTAAAAATTTTAAAACACAGTGACGAGACACGGGGAATAATAGTGTACAGGTTCCACAGTTTCAAATATGGGCGTGGAAGTGACATGTGTAAGGTCTAGAGCCCAAAAAATTTTGAAAACAGAGAAACATAATGGGTAACAACATGGGCTTGATTTGGACTATGTACAACAAATACACTTAGCAACATGGCCGTGTATACAACCATGTATGGCCTTGGGAATGTAAACTTTTTTTTAAAAACAGGGATAAAACATATTTTAAATCATGGTGGTGTATAGGACCATGTAAATTAAACATGTTTTAGAACATGGTCATGTATGTGCATGTGCTTAAACTCTAGAATTTTGTTGTTTTGAATAACACAAGTAAGAACATGGTCATGTATAAGACCATGTTATGAAACACACCTTGATACACAATTTAGGCCCAAATTGTGTTTGGTTACCATAACTCAAATTAAAATGTTTCGTTAAAAATCAATTTAATAAATCAAATATAGTTATGTTACAAACTGTGTTAGTTTACACAACCTTGAACAAGGGTGTGTTCAAAGGCGTATTTGGCTTCTAGACTTGGAAAAATTTTGCAAATTTACCTGGAATTGAAGTAAACTTTTTCTCCCACTTTGAATATAATTTCTTCCCTACATGCTCTAGATTTCTACATCACAATACAAATTATAAGATCACAAGAAAAAAAAAACAAATTAAACCATTAATAATCAAACTAAATAAACATAAAAAATTAAACTAAAAATAAATTTAGCACTTGGCTTTAATGTCAATTGCACAATGTTCTCCTTGATAACTCAAGGAGGTTCTTCCTTCCTTTCCAACATCTTCACTTTGCCATGAGCATCTACCTTATAATGGAAGATTGGATGGTAAACTGCTTTAGGATTCGGCTCGATATTTGCCGGTAAAGCTCATTGTAGCCCTTCGAAAAGCATTTTAGCAAACTGACCCAACTGAGTCTTAAAATTTTGCATAATAGCTCGCATATTCTGCAATTCTGATTCCACCATGTCAATCCTAGCATCTGATTGTTGCATGAACTTGGAAATTAATTTCTCCACAGTCGGCCTCTTTTCTTATTGCAGTCGAAGTTGAAAACCTGGTTGTTGTTGCCTCTGATTGCTCTAAGAAAAATGGGGATGATTCCACCACCTCGAATTATACGTATTACTGTATAGATTGTTCTATGGCCTCGATAGATTTTTATCGAAGTCCACCGGCTTTATTTTGTTCAATCATTTGGACATTTGACATTTACTACTCAAATGACCTTTTCCACAAACTTTGCAATGCAACACAGCTTGCTTCTGATTAGCAGAATTTTTTTTGAACTCTTTCATTAAAGCTTTAACTTGACTTGCCAACACTGAATAAACATCAGAATTTGAGCTGTAGTTGCTCTATTTGGTTTAATCCTGGATGATGATTACCATTGGTAATTGTTCATCACCATTTCCTTGATTAATTCTTGGGCTGCTTCAGGCATCTTGCTATTCAAACTAGCACTAGTTGTTGCGTCAATTATTTACTTGGAAGCATAACTCAATCCATTATAAAATATTTGTACTTGCATCCATGTAGGTAATCCATGATGTAGACACATTCTCAATAAATACTTGAACCTTTCCCAAGCTTTATATAATATTTCTGAATCCATCTAACAGGAAGCAAAGATATCACTATGAAACTTCGCAGTCTTAACCAAAGGAACATACTTAAATAAAAACTTCTCAGCAAGAGCATTCCAAGTGGCAATAGAACATCTTGAAAATGAAGTCAATCATTGCTTCACTCTTCCCCTTAATAAGAATGGGAATAATCTCTATTGAACGCTATCCTTACTAACTCCATCAATTCTAAAAGTATCACATATCTTCAGGAAACCAGCAATTCACATATCACATATTGAATTGAACTACATCATCTGAATAATATTCGACTTGATCTCAAAATTGTTGGCATTGATAGAAGGTTTAATAATACTCGATTTCATCCTTTCAAGAGAAGGTTTAGTGTACTTTATCATAATCCTCACTTGATTGTGGACCTCCAAAATTAATTGTTCCTAATTCTCCTCTTACCACTCTAACTCAGAATGTGATGGTTGTGACTCAATACACTTTGAAGATAAGAGTTTCCTTAAGGTTTTCTTAATTTTTGGATTTGCTTCAACAGCTTTTCTAGGATGGCTACAAGTCATACACTAAAGCTCCTGCAAGGAAAAAAAAAAAAACAAATCAAGAACCTAAAAATAATAAAAAATTAAAAAAAATATTACAACAAAATAAATGGCTAGATTAATAGAGATTAATTTTTCAAGTAGCAAACTCAACCAATATTCCCTGGCAATGGTGCCAAATGCTTGGTGTGTTCGTAGTTTACAATAAACCTTTTCCATTACACCAGTAAATAGTATGGATGCATCAACTCTCTCTAAACTCAAATAAATATATGAGCTCATAGGCAAATACACATATCATCAAAGTATTGCAGTGGCAATTACCAAAATCATTTTTTCCCAAAGAACGGAGGTACAATCATACTCAATATCTCCTTATTATCTAATTGTTAATTAAGGAGTTTGTTTAGCTAACTATTATGAATTAACTAAACTAAACTAAACTAATGTAGTAACATAAACTACTAACTATCAACTAGTGGCAGAAAAAAACTAAATAATCAATATTAAGAAACCTCATACTTTGAATCGAATCCCCTTAGAAATTCCTTTGTGTTGCTTTTACTTTGGTTTAACATGATTGTGATTTACTTGGCCTATGAAGTATTACCTAATGTATATTAGTTCCCTATTATTACTATTACACTAATCCTATTCTTAAGTTACTGATAAGGTGTCTAGGCCAACTGTGCTTCCTAAGAACTCATTACAAGTCATACGACCCACCACTAGGTTCCACCCTAGTCTAAAGGTATTATATCACTCCTATTACTCCCGTTTATGATAATATCTCTTTTATCCAACAGTGATCCACAACAAACATACAGGGTACTACCTGATGCAAGTTCATCATCCTACATTGAATTAATAGGTTAACTACAATTAATCAACATAACAACGAACATTGGATAAACCGCAAGAAAGACACATAATCATATTAAACCAAAACCAATCATAATCACAAAGTTATCCTAGGGTTCATCTACTCTAAGTATGAGTAGGAAAAGTTTAGCTCATAATGTCATAAAATAAACATCAAAGAATCAAAAGAAAACTAAGAAAAGAATAATCCATGGCTAAATTTCTTTTCCTCCAAGAAGTATTTAATCTAGTGCTCCTAAGATGGTGTACGGTGTTGATCATCAGAATCTCCTCTGACAGCATTCCTCCATAAAAAACTCTTTTTTTCCTTGATATGATCGCCTTCTCTTTTTTCCTCATCCCCTTTTCTGAATTAACCCAAGAAACCTTAAAATTTAGGCAAACACGGTTTGGTATAAGACTGTGTAATAGCCTATGTAACTCTTTTGAAGCTGAAAATCTCACAAATTTGAACATGATTTGGAACATGGGCATGTATAAGGGTTGTAAGCTCTAAAGCTCTAAAACTTGCAATTCAGTTCCAAAACTTCACCAAAATCCTTCCTAGCTAAAATGAAGCTGAAATATGACCTGAAAATGAAATATGAAGCAATTAAGCAACATATTCTATCAAAAACATATAAAAAGACAAGCAAATAAAAGGAAAAAATATATAGAAAATATAACTAAATATGAACATATCACATGATATAACACTTGCTCAGGCATAAGCATTAAAATGTTTTCGTATACGGCCGCACACATTTTATTCGTGGTTTTTTAAATCTCACCGAACCACTATCTTTGTTTAATAAACTTAAGTTTTTTATTGAAACTAAGTAAATGTTTTATTAATTTCAAGAAAATACTAAATGCTAAGCAAGTGGTTAGGATTTATATAGTAAATCTTGGCAAAAAATCCTAAAAATGGGGAATGATTTGAGCTTAATTAAGAGTTTGAATTAGGCAACATAATGATTTAGCTTAATTAAGGAAATAATTAGGCAATTATTGGGATGGTTCCTCACACATTCTATAAGGTGGTATAGACACATGCACTGCTCCTGGAACCAACCGTACTTAACACTCAACCTCCCTTCAGGTAGGAAGTATAAGCAAATCTCAGGGGAAAACCTCAAGATATTCCCTTAAAATGGGGATCTTATTCAATTCATCTTCCACTTTATCATTATTCAATCCTATGTTTTTATCAAAAAAACGGTTGGATTTGTTCCATTACTTCTAACTTTTGGCTCTCATCTTTTTTCAACTAGCCATGTCAAATTCCTGGAATCCAGGTAAAATAATTTTTTTTTAGCTTGGTAGTCCACTATGACCTTATTCTCAACTAGCTATTTCATACGTAGGATCAAATCATATCCAGTTGTTTCTAGTATAATCAAGTCAGTTTCCAATTCCAGCTTCGCTAGCTTAATCATGCAATGTTTTACTACATAATGTGTAAACAAGATTTCTGATCTAGCTATTTTGATTAGAAACATTTTAAAGAGCCTACTCATATTTAGGTTTAATTCTCTAACTATCCTAGAAAATATGATAGAGATTAAAGCTCCAGTATCAAACAATACAAACATAAGTTTACCATTAAGATAAACTTTACCTTTAAGTGCTTCTTAGTTCAGCCTGATATGGCTTAATTGCCTTTTAACTTATTTGAGTTTATGTCTCTCTTCTGGCCTTTATATTTGAAACACTTTACTAGACTGTTGCCTTTGTTCTCTTTGCTGGGGTAGTGGTGCTCTAGATCCAACTTGTATGGTTTTCTACAATGGTAGTACAACCTTTCTGAGGTTGTTGCTTCAGCCACTGCCCCACTAGCCTTTCTTGCATCCTTCTCTTTTTTTTCTTAATGAGGCAATCCCATGCCCAGTGCTCATGGGATCCATATTTCAAGTAGCCCTCAATTAGCCTATATCAAGGTTGATTTCCATGAAAGTTGCCATATGTCTTGCAGTGTGGTTCGAAGTATCTTGAACCACTACCCCTATTCAACTCCTTTCTTAGTCCAAACTATTGCTCAATTCTCTTCTTCTTCTTATTCCCTCTATGAGGCCCACTGGACTCTTCTGGTCTTTCCTTTACTTGGCCCTTAAATTCTTGCTCTCAGGTTAGAGCTCTTTGCACAGCCTTATAATAGTCATTTAACTTCTATGGCCTTTAAAATCTGCCTTAGTTCAAGCCTTAAGCCTCTTTATGAACCTTTTAGCTTTCAACTCTCCTTATGCCTTATATTGAGATGCATACCTTATAAGGTTACCGAACCTTTGTTCACATTCTATCACATATAACTTTCCTTATTCTAGCTGGTCAAATTCAACTTGCTTCTGGTCCTTTTGTGCTTCACGTACATATTGCTGCTAGAACACTTGAAAAATCTCTACCCACCTCATTACTCTTCTTTTTTTAGGTGGCCTTTTTATGTTGCTAAGCCTTGTGGACAATTCTCTAGCAAAGTTCAGCATTGCCCTCCAACCTAAATGTAGCCAACATTATCTTTTATGGTGAAGTCACTTCTAACTTCTCAAAAACTTTCTCCATTTGGTATATCCAATATTTACCTCTTTAGCCCCACCACTACCACTGAACACTAGTAGCTTCAATGCCAAAAAAACCCTCTAGTTAGCTTTCTTTCAGTTCTCCTTCCCTAGTTCTTCTTGTTATTCTTAGCCTTCCCTGGCCTTCCTCTTTTCTTGTTATTCTAGCAACTTGTTCATCTTTTTCTCTTTTAGCATTTCTGCCCACTTAACTTTCTTCCACTTCTTGGTTCACCTTAACTTCATATCTCTCTTCCATTCTTACTTCAGATCTCACCCTTATTGCTTTAGGGTGCCTCCTCTCATCATCATGCTCATCTTCAACCTTAACAAATGCTCACTAGTCTTGTACTTCCGCCAATGACTCCTTGCCAGCCTTCCTTTCCATCATTTCATTCCATGGGTCTTGTCTTTTTCCTTCTTGAAATACTCATATTTAGTTATGTTTTCTATACATTTTTCCCTTATGTTTGCTTGTCTTTTGAAGAGTTTAAGCTAGGATTTAGTGCTTAATTGGTTCATATTTTATTTTCAAGTTATATTTGAGCTTCACTTGGGTTAGGAAGGATTTTTGCAAAGCCTTGGAGCTAAATTGTAAGTTTTGGCAATGTTTGGAGTAGACATGGCTTGCAACATACCCATGTAGTGCCTTACACGCCCTATTACATGTCTATGTTAGAGTTACATGTCTATGAGCCAAAATGTGTTATTAACTAGTGAAATTTTAAGTTCTAAAAGCATTATACAGCCATGTATTGAACCGTGTTTGACTGCTGATTTAGGTTATTTATTGAAAACAGAATAGAGAGTCGAGAAGAGGTGAAAACACATAGAAAAATAAGAGAGTTCTCAAAGAGAAAGGCTACTGAAGGTAGTTCTATTGATCAACACCATTTAATTTATGCTAGATCAAAGATTCCTTGAAGGAGAAACAATTAAGAAATGAAAACTTCTTTTCTTAGTTTTTTTTTGTTTTGTTGTGGTTATTTTACGGCACTACGAGCTAAATTGTCCCTACTCATTCTTAGAGTAGATAAACCATTGGATGATTTTGTGATTATGATTACTTTTTGGTTTAATATGATTATGCTTTTCTTGTGATTTATCTAATTTTGTTTGATGCATTAATTAATAGTAGCTAACCTATTAATTCAATGTAGGACGATGAACATGTGACAGGTAGTATCTGGTGTGTTTGTTGTGGATCACCATTGGATAAAAGTGATATTATTGTAACCGGGAATAATAGGTGCAATATAATACCTCCGGACTAAGGTGGAACCTAGTCGTGTGTTGTAAGACTAGTAATGCATTCTTAGGAAGTGCGGTAGGCCTAGACACTGTATCGGTGACTTAAGGATAGTTATTACTGTAATGGGAATAACAGAGAGCTAATCTAATTTAGGTAGTATTCCACGGTCCAAGTTAATCACAATCCTGTTAAACCAAAGTCAAAGCAATATAAGGGATTTCTAAAGGGATTCAATTCAAAATATGAAATATCTTATTGTTGATTGTTTGAATTATTTTTCACTGCTGATAGTTAGTTATTAATTATTTTAACTACATTAGTTTAATTTAGTTAATTCTTAGTTGGTTAGTTAAACAAACTCTTTAATTTTTGGTTAGATAATAAACAAAGGTTGACTATGGTAGACAACCTTTGTTTTTTGGGAAAAACAATCTTGGTACTTGCCATTGCTCTACTTCGATGATAGGTGCACTTGCTTATGAGTTTACATAATTATGAGTATAGAGAGATTTGACACATCCATATTAATTATTAATGTTATGAGAAAGGTTTGTGTGAACTACGAACACACTAAGCTTTTGAAGCTGCTGTTGGGGAACATTTGTTGAGTTTGCTACCTGAAAGATTGATCTTTGTTAATCTAGCCATTTATTTTATTGCAATTTTTTTTTGAATTTTTAGTTATTTTTAGTTTATTGATTTTTCATTTCTTGTAGGATTTTTGGTGTATGACTTGTAACTAGCCTAGTGAAGTTGTTGGAGTGGATCAAAAATCAAGAAGACCTTTGAGGAAACTTTTGTCTACAAGGGCTATTGAGTCACAACCATTACATCTAGAGATGGAGCAGCAAGGAAAGAATTAGGAACACTTAATCATGGTAGATTGTAATCAAGCAAGAACTATATTAGAATATGCTAAGCCTTCTCTTGAAGGGACAAAATCGAGTACTGTTAGACCTCCTGTCAATGCCAACAATTTTGAGATCAAGCCAAATATAATTTAGATGGTGCAAAACTGTGTTCAATTTGATGGCTTGGTAGATGAGGGTCCTAATACTTATATAGTTAGTTTCATAGAGATTTGTGACACGTTCAAAATAAATGGAGCTTGTAAAGATAACTTTCATTTTAGGCTATTTCTGTTCTCATTGAAAGGAAGACCTAAGTAATGGTTGACTTCACTTCCTAGAGGTTTTATTACCATTTTGGAACGCTATTGCTGAGAAGTTCTTATTAAAGTAATTTCCTCCAACTAAGATTGTGAAGTTCTGTATTGACATTTTAGCTTTTATTTAGATGGATTCGGAAATATTACATGAAGCTTTGGAAAGTTTCAAGGATCTGTTGAAAAGGTGTCCATATCATGGATTACCTATATGGATGCAAGTGTAAATGTTCTATAATAATCTAAGTTATGCTTCAAAGAAAATGATCAATGCAACAGCTGGTGGTACTTTGAACAGCAAGATGCCTGAAATAGCCCAAGAATTATTTAAGAAGATGGCTATGAACAATTACCAATGGTAATCATCATCCATGATTAAGTTGAGAAGAACAACTATAGTTTAGAATTTCGATGCATATTCAGTATTGCCAAATTAAGTTGAAACATTGACGAGGGAGTTCAGGAATTTTTCAACTAGTCAAAAGCAAGCTGTGGTGCATTACAAAGTTTGTGGAGAAGGACATTCGAGTAGCAAGTATCAGATGCAAAATTGGTTGAGCAAAATTGAGCAAGTGGACTTCGTTGGAAATCCACTAAGGCCATACAATAATCCATACAGCAATATGTATAATCCAGGGGGGAAAAACCATCATAATTTTTCTAGGAGTAATTAGAGGCAACAACCTCCTGGTTTTCAACGAAGACCGCAATAAGAAAGGAGGCCAACTGTGAAGGAAATGATCTCCAAGTATATGCAACAATCTAATGCTAGGATCGATGCAATAGAGTCAAAGTTCAAGGGACATAGTAGCAAGCTTGCAGAATTTTGAGACTTAGTTAGGTCAACTTGTTAAGATGTTTTCCAAAAGGCTACAATGAGCTTTATTGGCAAATATCAAGCCAAATCCAAAAGGAGTTTACAATTCAACTTTCCGAAAAAAGGTCGATGGTTATGCAGATGTGAAAGCTTTAGAAAACAAGGAAGAACCCCCTTGAATTACCAAGGATGATGTTTGGCGGTGGCAATAAACCAAGCACTTATTGGGAGGCAACCCAAGCATTAAATTTTTCATTCAGCTTTGTTTTCATTTATTTGATTTTATTAAGAGTAGGAAAGTTAGCATTTGTTTGTCCTGTGGTCTTATGATTTGCATCAAATTTAGGACAATTCGGGAAGAATTCTATGTTCAATGTTAGGGAAAAGTCTAATTTTGATTCTGGGTAAGTTTGTAAATTTTTATAAGTTTCAGGAGCCAAAAATGTTCTTAAACATGCACATGTTTAGGGCCATGTCATGTAACATGGCTTCAAACATAGCCATTTTTTATTTATTAATTTTATTTTTCATAAATAATTTTTATTTTAAGCTACAATAGCCAAACACGACTTGTGTTATGATCGTGTATTAAAAACACGGCTTCATTTATGACCATGAAAGGCATCATGTTCCACTAACACAGTGTTAGTCATGCCTATGTTAATACCCGTGTTATCTTTCTGGTTTCAAAATTTTTTAGCTCTAGACCATACATGACCAGGTGTTAAGGTATGCTAACCATACATAGTCACTTATGCGCCCATGTTCTGTCTGGCATTTCAACACCGTGGTTTACAAATTTTAGGGTTCAGACTATAAACATGGCATGTGTTATGGTCATGTTCAGTAGTGTGTTGAGGAAGTTTAAGTAACACAGGCAGTTACATGCCCATGTTACAAGCCATGTTTCAGCTATGTATATACCTGATTGTGATTTTCATCCCCTACTTCACACGAAACTCACTTAAACTTCTTCCCCAAACCCTTAAGCTCAAATCCTAGTTTCCTTGCATTTTAGGTAAAAGTTTTATGTCAGATTTCACAAAGAAAACCACTTGTTCAAGAACAAGGAAGTGTACCTTGGTCGAATATCTTGATAAGCACGCCCTTGATGCTAGGAACCGGATTAGGAAAGTGAATCAAGTAGTCACCAAAGATCAAACTTGCAACTAACTTGATTCCAAACAAATGAACCGGACTAGAAAGTAGTGTGTATATAGGAAATCTAGGATGAGCTTCCCTTGGAATGGGATTAATTATCTTGGTGGCTCACCCTTATTTATAGGCATGTTTTACTTGACCACTAAGTTTACCTAGCCATTAAGTAAACTTAGCCACGAAGTTTACTTAACCATTGAATTTACTTACCCATTAAGTAAACTTAGCCATTAAGTAATTCTAATGTGTTATGTGATTTATGTTTAGACATAAATCTAACACTCTCACTCGCACTATAATAGCTTAATATTAAGTTTACACTTGTGCTCTCAGGACCTTATGTCCATGGGAATCCATTAGCTCCCACTTGCACAAGATACACATAATATTGCCAACACATAGCAACACATTTTGGTCAAATCATTCACTTCAACAAATATACGTACAAGTAGGTTGTTGTGACCTTAGGCACCTAACTGAGTTCATCTCATCATGCAATGGTTAAGTCTACATTAGAGATTCTCTCCCTTAATCCATGACCATTCATGGCACAACATGAATGTCAATAAAGATTCATCCTTAATTCATCAAGGCTAAGAATCAATGATAACTCCTAGCTATCATATGTCAAATGATCCTCTAATCATTGAACCATGCCTATATTGCCCTAAGACTTGTTGATACATAGCTTGGCTACATTCAATCCTTTTTCTTAGTTGAAACACATTTCAACATGAGGAATGTAACAACACTTGTTTCTTTCAAGTCACTTCATACTTGAACATATTACATAAAGTAATATACATGGCCATGATTTTAAAGTATAAATGACACTTGTATCTTACAAAGTCTTTCATTTTGCATTGCCTACTTGGCAACTCAAACTACACATTTATGTAATGAGGATTCTCTAGACCATATTTTTTAAGGTCATTGATTACTACCCGTTAAAGTAAATGTAATAGCTCAAATCACCAATATCAATCAATAGTCACTAAGGGCAGCAAACAAAGAAACTCACACATAAGAGGACAAGGGATAACACTATAGTTTTCTTTGTTTTTAGTCATATGGTAGTGTTCACACATAAAATGATTTAGCTCCACAATGAGTGTTGTCTTTCTCCCTTTTAAATCATTTTTTATGTGTGTTTCTCCTAGCAAATTCTCTTACTAGAGTCAAACACCACATTTTCCCACTAGAAAATGAGGGAACTATGAGCATACATTCACAGTCCACCATCGGGCCAAGTTAGTCAACCACATTGATTAACACAAATCCCCATACAAGAGAGCTTTTCCCACATAGGTATTTTTCCATATATGTGTGGTCATATATGGTCGATATATCACCATTACCTCATCTTGATTACTCTTAATCAAGGTAACCATAGTGCTCAAGCTATCACATGGCTGGTTATGTGACTGCTACTTGAATAAGTATACTCCAACCTTTACTAAAGGAGTACACTATACCCATTCACTTGAGCGGTCTCATTTCCATTCTTACACAAAAGAATAGAAGCAGATTGTTCATGTGATAGAACCAATCTCTTTCACCTATGTTCAACATACCTTAGTTTCCTTTGTTGTGATAAAAGAAGTATGCAAGAAGTATGATGAACAAATCAATTGAATTTCACTAAGAAACCCAATACAGGTTTGTCATACAATGGTACTTTAGAAGACAATAATGAATTCCACAAAAAAAATTACAACCTACGAAGACCCATTGCTTTCACATGTTGAGCAAAGAGACTTGGTGGCACAAGTTTTGTAAAAAGATCTGCACCATTTTGTCCAGTAGGTATGTATTCCATTTTGACTTCAAACAAATTTATATTTCATGCCTATGTGTTTGGTTTTTCCATGATACTTTGGATCCCTTGTGTAAGCCAATACCACCATACTATCACATTATATGGTTATTGGCCAAATCTTAATTCTCATAAAACCTAAGTGATGAAGGAAACAACCATGCCACAATGCCTCCTGTACAATAGCAGATCTAGCCACAAATTCAGCCTTCATTGTGGACAAAGCTGTACAAGTTTGCTTCTTGCTTCTCCATGAGATAGCACCATTGTTGAGCATGAAAAGATAACTGGATATAGACTTGTAATCATCTTTATCCCCTCCCCAATTAGCATCAGTGTACTCTTGTACTTGTAAGTTACCACCTTGGTAATAAAGCCAATAATCTTTGGTACCCTTAAGGTATCTCAAGACCCTCTTAACACACTTCCAATGCTGGGGACCAGAATTAGATGAATAATGAGCCAACAACTCTACAACTTGGCTAATGTCTGACCTTGTACACAACATGGCATACATTAGACTCCCAATGGCACTTAGGTAAGGAACCTTTTCCATCTCCTCCTTTTCTTCTAAGTTTTATGGACACATGTGTTCGCCGATCCTTGAATTGTGAGCAATTAGGGTATCTATGGGTTTTGAGTTACTCATGTTAAAGCATTAAAAAATCTTATCTATATAAGATTCTTGTGACAACGCTAAAAACCTCCTGCCTCTATCCCTTAGAATCTTAACTCCAAGGATGTAGGTTACTTCCCTTAGATTCTTCATATCAAAGTTGGAAGATAGCCATTCCTTAATGGTTAACAAGTAACTCAAATCATTACTAGCCAGCAATATATAATCAACATATAATGACATCAAAACTTGTTCTTGGAATTTAAGACATAAACACAATGGTCTTCATGTAACATCTCAAAACCAAAGTTTAAGATTGCATGATGAAACTTCAAATACCATTGTCTTGAAGCTTGTTTTAGCATATAAATGGACTTCCTAAGCCAACACACTTTGCGTTCTTGCTATCTAAAACAAAACCCTCAGGTTTTTTGATGTAGATCTCTTCACTTAAATCACCATTGCGGAATGCTGTATTTACATCCATTTGACGTAATTCCAAGTCAAGATGTGCAACAATGGCTAGTATTAACCTGATGGAATTGAACTTCACAATAGGTAAGAATGTGTCATTATAGTCCACACATGCTTTTTGTGTGTACCCCTTGCCAACCAATTACGCCTTGTACCTATCAATTATACCATCCACATTAGCCTTGAGGCAGATCTACAAGGTCTCAAACCTTATCAACTTCCATAGAATCCAATTCATCCCTTATTACAACCATCCATTTGTCAGAATTTGAACTACTAAGAGCTTCCTTCACACTTTTGGGTTCATTAACCTCAAGTGCACTCAAATTAGCCTCTAAATGGTTCAAAATCCACCATTCACTTGGTGGTTTGAATTGTCATGCTGAACGACACACATTTGGAAGATTTAAAGGCTCAATGTGTGCATTTTTAAATAGCTCTTCTTAAGGTAACTCATCCCCATGATTTTTGTGTTCTTTATAGTAATACTCAGAATTGAAATCATCATTCACATCCTTCATGTGATGATCTTGATGACCATGAACCATTGGAACATCAATAGTTCCAATATACCCAATGTGACTTCTTGTAGGAAGATATGATACTAGCACATCACCTGTGCTAGATAGTTCAGAAACTTGAAGTTCTTCCAAAGAACTTTAATTCTTGACAACTCCTTTCTTAGGAAACTTATTCTCTAAAAAAACTGCATCCCTTGACTTGCACTTACTAGAACCTCCCTTGTGCTCCATATCATAAAACACTTACCCTTTGGAGTGTTCAGAATATCGAAGGAAAACACATTTCTTCTCTCTTGGCTCTAGTTTCCCAAGCTTGTGCTTTGGGTTATAGACATAGGCAGCATAACCCCAAGGCCTCAAATGACCTAAATATGGCTTTTTACCATACCATAACTTATAAGGTGTACTCTCAAGAGATTTGGATGGCATTTTGCTCAACACATAAACAACAATCAGTAAGGCATCTCCTTAAAAGGATATGTCCAAGTTGGCCTTAACCATCATACATCTCACCATGTTCATGGGAGTTCTATTCTTTCTCTCAGCTACTCCATTTTGTTGAGGAGTGTCTTTTACAGTTAGATGCATAATGAATCTGTTTCTTACACAGAATTCCTTGAATTCATTGGACAAATACTCATCACCTCGATCAGTCCTAAAATACTTGATCATTTTATCCAATTGATTCTCCCCCAAATCAACATAAGCCTTAAAGCACCTTAATGCTTCACTTTTGTACTTAAGGAGATAGACATGGGTGCATCTTGTACAATCATCTTTAAATGTGAGAAAGTATCCAAACCTTTGTCTAGATTCAACACTCAAAAGACCACAAATGTTAGAATGTACTAGTTGCAAAGGGTTCTCACTTCATGAGGCTTTCTCAAAAGGTTGTCTTGTTGCTTTGCCCTCAAGGCAAAGCTTGCAAGTTAGGAGGACCACCATTGATAGAGAACTGAGCAAGCCACCTTTGGCTAGTTTGTTCATCCTATCCTGTCCTATGTGTCCCAACCTAGCATGCCAAATCTTTTCATCATTATATTCATTCACAAGACAACTACTTGAATCACAATTACAAAAAATTCTATTTAACACAAAGAAGCCATCATGCATGGAACAAAAACATAAGATGTCACTACCATGTGAAATGTCAACTACATCACCATAGAAATTCAAACTAAGTCCAAAATGCAATAAACAACACATAGAGATCAAGTTTCTCTACATCATAGGTAAGTATAAACAATCCACAAAAACCAAAGCCTTTTTGTTGTTTAAAGGAACCCTACAAGTTACCATTTCTTCTACTTCTAATTCTGCATTATTCCTAACATAGACACTCTTTTTACCATTAAGAAGCTTGTGAAATTGCACAAATAAGCCATGATCCCTCATGATGTGGTCAGTGCCACCTGAATCCACATCCTACACAAAGTTAGATTCAGCCATAAAAGTGCATGACAAAATATACGGTTGTGATGTAGAAAAGGTTATGTACCTTAAGGTCTTTGCACTATCAGGCAAAGCATCCTTTTTGGCCACAACAAAAGCATTTCACTTTGCTCTTTTCCTTAGCCCTGTGTTTTCCTTTCTTTTTGAATTTTCCATTTAATAATCCTTCCCCTTTGTTGAAATTAGCACTCTTCTTCTTATTTCATTTCTTCTTCTTCTTCTCATTGGAAAAGTAAGTTTCAGCCATATAAGCATTAGAAGAAGCCTTTTTGATATCCATGACTTCTGCTTCTAAAAGTAAATGTCATGCAATATCATCAAAAATTTTGATTTCAAAGTTGTGGTGCAAATTGACCTTCATCAATTGCCACTCATCATCAGGAAGAAAATGGATCACCGCTTACACTTGCTACTCATCGGTGAAAATGTGGCCAAGAGATTTCAAGCATCCAATCATTTGGGACATTTGCCTCAAATGGGTGCTTATGTTGTGCTCGAGCCTTTGGGCATAATTCTCAAACCTCAAACTCAATGCCCTTTATTTATCCAAAGAAATAGCCCCGTACATTACTTTGGCCGCACCCTATATGGCTTTGGCACTAGTAAGCTTTGGGAATTCCACCATGATATCATCAACCATTTCACTAAGCAATGTGATGCATTCCAAGGTGTCATTCTTCTTAAAGGCCTCATATTTTCTTTGAGAAGTATTGCTAATTGGCTTTTCCACCCCTTTGGTTAGAGCCCCATCAATATCTTATTCCATGAGAACAAATTGGATCTTTTGCTTCCATATGGCATAGTTATTGCCAGCAAGCTTAAGGTCCTTGTTCAACTTAGCAATAATGCCTTTTATAGCTATTTGCCATTTATACCAATTACAACTATGTACCATAGAAGCACACATACACTATAACTAGACATCTACTAGGCACAAAATAGAATAACATGGGATACTCATGCAAAATAAACTAACAGTAAGGTAAAACATTGCAATCAAATTCATTTCACATGAATATATCCATATAATTCAATTATGTCCATTCCAATGCCTGCCACATTTACAAGGGTACAATACAAGCCAATTCACTCCAAAGCATGTCATTTCAACATACTTTCACATATTCTAGCATGCTTGAAGTGAATCTAGGTGCATATGTGCACATGCACATGAATACAAGCACAATTTGCATGTTCCCAGCCAAAAAACACAATTTCCAGCACAGACATGCAAAAATATGCACACTCTTGCATATTCTCATGAAAAATAATAAGAATCCATCAAAACATCATAGATTCAACCTAGAGTAACTAGATCTAGCAAGAAGATATGAGTTTTGAAGCCAATTTGCACTATTTTTGCAGCAAAATGTAAAATCTACCCAAAAACAATTAATTGCATATAATATAAGCAAAACTAGTTTTCTCATGCAAGAATCACATTCAATCAACAAGGAATGACATTAAACATGTAATCCTAATAATTCTAGCACAAGAACATGCAAATCAAGCAACCTAAGCTCTAATACCACTATTGGATTTCACAAAGTAATTGTTCAGGAACAAGGAAGTGTACCTTGGTCTAAGATCTTGATAAGCATATCCTTGATGCTAAGAACTAGATTAGGAAAGTGAATCAAGCAGTCACCAAAGATTAGACTTGCAATCAACTTAATTCGAAGCAAAAGTGACCACTTGTTCATGACTTTCCTTGTTGAATATCCAAGCAAATGAAACAAACTAAAAAGTAGTGTGTATATGGGAAATATGGGAGAAGCTTCCATTGGAATAGGATTAATGGCCTTGGTGGCTCACCCCCTATTTATAGGCATGCTTTACTTGCCTGCTAAGTTAACTTAGCCATTAAGTATACTTAGCCCTCAAATAATTCTAGCGCGCTATGTGAATTATGTTTAGACATAAATCTAACATTTTCTACCATTAAAGGATCCCATTCCTTATCGGGATTTTAGATTTTCATCCCCAAATTATTAGTTTTCTCTCTTTTGAGGTAACTTTTTCTCTCTAAGTTTAATTAAAGTTTATGGAAGATTTGATTGATTTCTTATTATGGGTAGGTCTTATATGAGTTATTTGATTGATTTTACATGCCCAATGATGTTTGTTTTGAGTTAATAGCATGATTTATGGAAGTTTAATATTTTGGATAACATGTTTGGAAGAGGAAGAGTTGGACTTGTTTGTTTTATGGAATTTGAGATGCACATATTGATTCTATGGATTTTATGATTTGAATGGATGTTTATATGATGTAGGATTTGTTAAAAATGCCATGTTTATCTTATTTGCATTGGAATTTCATGAATTCTAAGAATTGATTGTCCTTTGGTGTGATAGTAAATAGGTTTCTTGGGTATTAAGAAAGAGCTTAGTTGTGGGTTACATTGTCTTGATTTCTCTTGATTGCTATGTATTTTGCTTTAGTTGTTAAGTCTGATCACCTTAATACATAAAGTTGAATAGCTAGTTCTTTATATAGGGGATTTTTTTTATTAGTGCTCTTATTTTCAATATTAATGTGATTATATTTGTTATTTGATTTTATTGTTGCCCTGGGAAAAATATTTTTCCTTTTACAGGATGGCAAAGTATCGAGAGAAACTTCTGATTCGCACTAAGAGGCCAGCAAAGAGGCTAAAGAAGTTGACCTTTGCTCAACTTTAAAGAGGATTCTCAGTGGGAGTAGTATGATATCTTGACTCAACTTATTGCTTCATTAGTTTGGCGAGCATGGATGGCTAGGATGGTGTTGATGATACTAAGCTAGCTACATAGGATGCAGATGAGGCCACTATAGTCAAACCATCAATTACCGGAGCTGTTTAGGAGAGAGTCAAGCTGAGTGGTGCAATTACCAAGGAAAAAGTAGAGGAGAGAATTGTACAGACTAACATTGTGTTTGGTTTCGGGAGCCAAACAACACAGCAAAATTTAACCGAAATCCTCCAGGATCCAAGTGAAATGGGGTAAACCGGGTGTTCAAAAATTTTCATACCTAATTTTCGGTTGAGATCTCTCACTCAACTATAGAGTCGAATCACAAAACCTGAACAGTTGACGTGTTCAGGCTCTCTATGGTATCCACACGAGCCTCTCGGGATCACCACGCTTCCACCACATCCCGGTAGATGCGTTTCTCTTGCGCTCGCAGTGCTAGCTTGCGTCCTCCAAGGAATTGCAAGAGAAGAGTGCGGCTGTCCTTTTGGGAGGCCAGGGCAAGGAGACCTGTGAATTTCTCACTAAAAGTTGTATTTATAGTGAGACTCAACTTCCAGGCCTAATGGGTTTCAAAGCCCTAATCCAATTAGGCTTTAATTTCGGGCTTAATAATGGCTCAACTCTTGGGCCCATTATTAATATGAAAATAAAGTGAAACCATAACCCAAATAATTATCCCATGCACTCTAATGATCCAAATAACTTTATGTGTGCGACCCAATAGGCTCTTACCACGTTGGCAATGATCATAAATCACATTTATGATCATAAGCAATGAGCGGTGTCTAGCAACACATCATTGTTACCCAAGTGACAAGATTGTCGGTGATTCGACTAAACCTTTATGATCATCACCGATATATGCCATTGTCCCTTTATCCAAGATATCAAGACTAAGTACGAGACATGCAATGTGTCCCTCTCGTATAGCCCAATCTTTGGTTTCTTGATTACCGAGTAGACTAACTTAAGCTGATGACATTGATATCGTATATCAACTCATCCTAGCATGGCCATGCATTTTTCTAAGTCTTACTCTATCAAGGGGCCCGAAGATATCACTCCCGTTACATAGGAGGGAAAAATCCCATCTTGATCATACAAATCCCTCCGCATGATATGTGACATACCCAATGACCTCCTTCAATTTCACTCAGTTACGGGCAACAAAGGAAAGTATCAAAGTATGTGACTCACATGTAGGGAACCTTGATAATCTTAGGTCGAAGGACTACATATACCATGATCACTATGAGAATCACTTATGACACTCATATAACGATCCATGAAGTGTTCTCATGGTGGGTCGGTCCAGTACACAAATTCTCCAACTTGTACCCATATGTAGACTACATATCTCATATTAGTCTCCACATATGCTAGTCATTATGTATTATTGCAACCCGCTCCACAATAATACTAGACTAGGGACGTTTAAGAATATCATTATTCTAGGGTTACAATTATGTTTATTACGTTACGCAGAAACAAAACAACAAACATAATTGCTGGATTAACGCCTCAATAAAATATCATGACTCAATGTGCAAAAATACAATCATCTCATGATTCGCTTTTTGGGCACAACACTAACACATTGGTACCGAGGAGGTTGGAAAGACTGATGAGGATCTTAAGGCTAGGGGTTTTTAAGGATCCAACTATGCCCACACAGATGATGATGGCTCCAAGCACTTCTGCTGATCCTTCACCTCCCAGGGACGTTTGATGCTATGCCATCCAAAACATTCATTTATCTTTTATTACTTTGTTTTTATTATGGATATTATTACTATTATGCTTTAGTTTCATTTTATTTTTGTTATTTTCCTTAGTTTATTATTGAAGCATTAGTTGCTCCTTTTCTATTTCATATTATTTCATTGTTGTTTCTATATTTCCTATTTCTTTTGTTATATTTTATGATTTATCATCTTTTCTACTTTCTTGGAATCCTTAAAATTTTAATCCGAACCTCTATCAAGAACCCTTTTTATGGAACTTTTTGAATGTTGACTTACACAACAAGCAACTAATTTTTCTTTGCAAAGGCAGTATCAATTTCTATCACCCCTTCTTTTTCACTTTGTTTTCTATATTAGTACATTGAGGGCAATGTACAATTTAAGTGTGGGGGAGTGGGTCTTATCTTTACCCTTATCTATTTTGTTTATTTTTTAATATATCTTTCTAGTTTTTTTTTGAAATTTTTTAACTTTTTGGAGCCTAATTGTTATGAATCATCCTATTGAACATGTTTTTATTACTATAGAGTGGTTGTTAATTTAATGTCTTGAGTTCTTAACTTAAAGACCAAGTAAACGATTCTTGAAATCTGTCACTTTTGTGATAAATTTGTTTTTAAAATGTTTTTTGCAATTCATTGGCAAGCTAGTGGAAGATGATCTCTAGAGGTTATTATTTTTGCATCAAGGTTTTGTGTTTAGTGCACTGTTCAAAGTATGCTATGTTTTCAGTTTCTATGATTAGATGAGCGGTTATGTTTTGTTGTTGGATTTGTGGCTGATTGTTGAATGATTTAATCAATAAAGTGTGATATGGATGTATACTACTATGCTATTATTAGTGTTAAAGTAGGTTCGGGTATTTCCTAAAGCAATTACCTTGGATTGTGTTGAGAATTAGCTTGGGTATAGACAGAGCTCCTGTAGTGTATATTTGCTATAAAATTTTTGGCACATAAAGAAAATTGGTTGAAAAAAAGGCAAAAAAGAAAGAAAAGAATTAAAAAGTTCAATTAGTCCCCCAATCCATGGTTTTGTGGTTTGAAAGGTGGTGCATAGTGAGCTTGAACTTAGTGTTGTTTGTGCTTTCCACTTTGCATGAAAATTTGATGTTATTCCCTTTAGCTTCAAAAGATATGCATTACTAGCTTAAGGATGAATTGTTCCCATTAATTATTTTTTTTAAAGTGTTAGATTGAAGGTGTTGCATGCATGGTAGTCTTGTTAACTTCTTCAGACCCTTAAAGTCTCAATCCTCTCTATACCTCTTTTGCTCAAGAGCATGATTCAACGATTTCTATTATTTGATGGTTTTAAAGTTTTATTTTTTCTAGTTGAGATTCTTCTTTTGAGTTTTTGCCTAAGAGTAAGCAAAAGTTCAAGTGTAGGGGAAAAATATGATATGCTCATATTTAGTTATGTTTTCTATATATTTTTCCCTCATGTTTGTTTGTCTTTTAATCAGTTTAAGCAAGGATTTAGTGCTCAATTGGTTCATATTTTATTTTCAGGTTATATTTCAGCTTTATTTGGGTTTGGAAAGATTTCTGTAAAGTTTTGGAGCTGAATTGAAAGATTTAGCAAAGTTTGGAGCAGACACGCCTTTCAACACACACATGTAGTACCTCACATGCCCGTGTCTGAGTTACACGCCCATATGTCAAACCATGTCATTAATTTAATGATATTTTAAATTCCAGCAGCGTTACACGGCCTTGAACACCACCATGTACCAAACCGTGTTTGACTATTGATTAGGGTTTTTTAGGTTATTTATTAAAAATAGAATAGAGAGTCGAAAGGAGATAGAAAAACATAAAAAAAATAAGAGAGTTTTAAAGGAGAAAGGTTGTTGGAGGTAGTTTTGATGATCAACACTATTTAATGCACGTCTGATCAAATATTCCTTGGAGGAAAAGAAATTCAGAGATGGAGATTTCTTTTCTTAGCTTTTCTTTGATTACGTTGAATTTATTTTATGGCACTATGATCTAAATTTTCACTACTCATGCTTATAGTAGATGAACCCTATGATGAATTTTGTGATTGTGATTACTTTCTGGTTTAATATGATTATGCTTTTCTTGCAATCTAACCAATGTTCTTTGATGCATTGATTAGTAATAGCTAGCCTATTAATTCAATGTAGGATGATGAACATGAAACAGGTAGTATCTGGTGTGTTTGTTATGGAACATCATTGGATAGAAGTGATATTATCGTAATCGGGAATAATAGGTGCGATATAATGCTTCTGGACTAGGGTGAAACCTAGTAGTGAGTCATAGGACTAGTAATACATTCTTAGGAAGCATGGTAGGCCTAGACACCCTATCGGTGACTTAAGGATAATAATTAGTGTAATAGGAATAATAGTTAGCTAATCTAAGTTAGGTAGTACTCCATGGTCCAAGTTAATCATAATCCTGTTGAACTAAAGTAAAAGCAACACAACTGATTTCTAGGGGGCTTCAATTTTAAGTATAAGATATCTTATTATTGATTGTCTGAATTATTTTCTACTACTAGTAGTTAGTTGTTAATTATTTTTACTACATTAGTTTAGTCTAATTAATTATTAGTTAGTTAGTTAATTAAACTCTTTAATTGCTGGTTAGATAATAGAGAAAGATTGAGTACAGTAGACAACTTCTGGTCTTTGGGAAAAATGAACTTGGTACATGCCACTACTATATTTTGATGATACATGCACTTACCTGTGAGTTCACATATTTATGAGTTTAGAGAGATTTGACACATTCACATTAATTATTAGTGTAGCAGGAAAGATTTGTGTGAACTACGAACACACTACTTTTCTTCTATTAACATTCCCTTGCATGAGTCCTTGACCTTGTACTAAGGTCTATGTCCTAGTTGCTAGTTGCGTTGTAGTTACTTACATGCTTTGCATCATCTGCTCCATCCTATCAGGTCCAACCCCAATAGGTCCAGGCACCTTTGCCCTACTCACAAGCTCTGTGGCCCTATTCTGGACATTATCTAGACCTTCAGACAATTATGCCATAACACCACCCTACTCTATTCCTTATCTTTCCTTTCTCCTTGCCATCATGTTTGCCCTACACACAAAAATACAATAATATCCAACTACTGAATGAGTCTTATGTATGTTTTAGAACTATGGTGTGGGAATAGCCTAATCAAACACTTAGTATCCTAAACCATGCTCTGATACCAACTTCTATCAGACCCCTAGCTAACCATGGCCTAGGAGAAACCTTGGTGAAACTCCTTAAAAATGTAATTATAAGCGACACAATGTAGCTTGGATAACTTAAGGTCTATTAAACATGAGTCTCAAACATAAGCAGGCAATAAGTAGCTTAAACCAAGCTATTTTTAGCTCATGCAGCATATTTCATAAGGGTAAGCTAACTTAGTTTGTTTTGGCTTAAATTTTAGACTTAACCTAATTTCGAAATGAGGTTTAAGGGGAAAATACCAAAGATTTCAAACTAGGCACAAAAAATTTGATACTTGGTGGCCAAAAACCTTTAAAACGTAGGAAATTCCCAAATTAACAAATAAGGTGCAAGGTAGGCCTACTAGGCATTAGAAGCTTTCTTACACAGGTGCACTTCAAAAGTCTTACAACACATGTCTTGATGATTTAGCAAACATAACATGTTCTTAATACAACTTCATTACAACTTCCATTGTAAGTACAACACAAACACACTATGATAAGCATACTAGTCTTGAATACTACATTGCACACCACAAGATTTAAACACCAGGCCTAGAGCTTCTTAAGAACTAGCTTCACCAGCCCTAATAAACTAGCTAACTCCTACATTATTCACACACTTAGTGCCTGCAAGCAGACTATATAAGATTTAGTCATAAGTATATTGAGCAACATAGGATATTAGCAAAACCAATATAAGTACGCGCACACAAGTCATCCTAAACCAACATAAAGCACCAAAATTCAATCTACTACCTTTTTCCCTGAAACCATGAACATAAGGGCAATAGTATTATACTCAGTGAGGTGATCATACAACTTATAGCCTATCCTAAGTACAAGAAGCCCAAGACCATTATCCAGAAAAAAATAAGATAAACACAACAAGATATACACAAAAATAATACAATGATACTACTAATAAGGGGTAAACACACACAAACAAACATAGAAGCACACAAGAACAACACGCCACACCTACCCATATAGCCTTATGACCTGGCAAGCATTTTTAGTAAACTTAGGTCTAGGTATTGCTTAGTTGCTTAGTTACTAGGTTCTAATCCATAGAGCTCCAAGGTATGAAAAGGAAAGGCCACTCCCTAAAAACAACCCTAAAATGCTTGCCTTGTATAGAAGCTAGCTAACATATCATAGCTTGAAGGCACACTAAAAATCAGCATAGCCCCAACAACTCCTAAGGTCATCTGGTTCATCCATCCCTAGGGCCTACTTCTTTCACAAGGATACTAGTCTAGCTGGGAATTAAAAGGAGAAAAAGACATAGTTCCCATGATCTTTCAACCTCTAAAGCCCTTGAGCTTGTGGAAGTTTGGACTTAAACAAGTAACCAACTCCCCAAGCAATTGTAAACTTGGTTTTCCTCTTTTCCTTTGATTGCACCTGCCTCCCACATTAGCTTCACAGAAAGTCTAGTTTTAGGCTTTCTGTTCTTTCCAAAAACTAAATAAAACTCTAACCAGACCCTTAGTGGAGGCATGTAATCTATCGACATGACAAGTGTCCAAGATTCTTTGGCTTTAATTCCACTCGGATGCTCCCATTTCTTGCATCTAACACTATGCCCATAAGCCTTTACCAAATTTCACTTTCCTTACTAAATTTTTAGCCACATTTAATCTCAATTGTGGAATAAATGACCTTTAACCCTATTTCTTTATATTTCAGCCATTAGAAATATTTAAATGACCAATTTGCCCATGCAAAATTTGTGTGCACTTGGTAAGCATTATTTTTTTCCCTTTGTAATTGTACCTTAAATTTTCTTCATTTGTTGTGCTAACCTCCCTATTTTCTTTTTATACAAGTTGCTCCCTTACTAAATTTCCAATCTTAGGCCTATAAAGGGGTAGGGTATGAAAAATGATGGTCAAAGGTCAGTAGTAGTGGATAGATTTTAAGCCTATGTAGCTACTGGTTGTCTTTCATGCCAAACTAAAACCCACTATAGTCCTTCCCTAAGTGCGCTCATCTTAAATCTACCATTGTCATCGATAAAAACATCTCCATGTTAGCCAACCTAGGCTAGAACACCAGCTCAAGGGTCTTAAATATAGACAATAATGCCATATTCTCAGTGAGGTGGGTGATCAAGCGTCCTACACAAAGGACTTCGACACATGCTTTAGAGGTCAGTTCTCAAAGGTATTAAGCAAAAAGCATGTCCCAAGTGGCAACTTGTATTGGTTTTCATCTAGTGGAGATAAAAAAAGGTCACATTTGGTGACCACAACAATGCTTTCTCCTCGAGCTGTTAACGTATGTTTTAGAAGCTTATGCATATATTAGTGAGCTGGAGAGTTCAAAAAAAGAGCCATGGACCATTGTGGCTCATAATGCTTCTTTCTATTGATCTCTTGCCAGAAATTAGTAGGAGTAACCTGATCCATCCTCAACTCTATCATAAGTCCCTCATAATCTATAGTTTACATAAAGTCCTTTGAATAGAACCCATATCTATATCCAAAATCTCCAATGCTCACCTGTGTAGTTGAACATCCAATTGGAATTGGATAGTGGATGTGCTTTTCCAACTGAGGTTCTTCTAGTGCAAGGAATAAGTAGACAACAACTCTAGTGTAAGCTCTTAGTAAATGGCCCTTTATTGTCAAACACTTTGAGCAATCCTCTAAAGTTGACCAACTTTTTGACTTTGGTGTCAAGCCCAACTGAAGCCCCCTAATTAATGCACTTGCTAGGCTCTAATTTTTTTTGAAACAATATCATTTAATGGGCTTTGTGCACATTAATGCCAAATTGCAATAAGGTGCACTATAGGCCTTATGGTTGGCTCTTTCTTGTAGGGCTCTAGCTTATCACAACAATGGGTAGCCTCAATCTTCTTTACCATGATGAGAATAAAGGCCTGCATTTTAAACTAAAGAATTAAGCATGACCTTAAGAAATTTAAGCAATATTGACTTTTTACATGGACATTTTAGTTAATTGTACAATCCGACCACATAATAAATAATCTACATCAAAAGGAAAAAGTGTGCAACAAAAAATAAAGGAAAGAACAAATGGCATGAGGAGCACAACAAATGGTGGTATCAAGGGCAGGAGTGGCGGCTAGATGTTGGAGTAGCAATTAGAGAGGGAGGAAGAGGTGATTGTCCAACAAGGAGAAGAGAAGGTAGGTGGTCTGGCAGTTACGATTTTGTGTTTGAAATGAATGGGTTAGGATAAGGAAAAGTGAAGAGTTTAAATACATAGGGGCAACACATCTTTTCAGACGGCCGTGTACACGGGTGTGTTTAGGTTTAAAAATAGCCAACATGGGCTCAAACACTAGTGCATGAGCGGTCAAGTAACCCCTCTAGAAGTTGAAAATTTTAAAACTAAAAGGTTAAACAGTTATAAACAAGGGTTTGTATGCAATCAGGTGGCCAACTTACATGCTCAAGTATATAGGCATGTTATAGCCCATGTAAAGCTATTGAATTCAAAAAAATTTTGACAAGGAGCTTACACAATGATATGTCTGACCGTGTAGTTAACTTACATGCCAAGTACACGAGCATGTTATAACTGTGTAAAACTCTTGGAAGTTGAAATTTTTTTAAAAATAAAACAAATGCTCTCAAACACAACTATGCACATGAATGTACACACTTGTTAACATGAGCGTGTGAGAGGTCGTGTAATTCTTATGGAAGCTAAAAGAATTTTGACTATGCCTCATCACACAAGCATGTACAAAGGTGTGAAAAACAATTTGTGAAATGCATAGTTGTGTTTGAGCCTATTTAGGAACATTGGAAGTTAAAACATTTAAGGTATTTGGGTACATGTGAGGTTACAAGACTGCGTTCAAGGTTCTGTAACTCCTTTTTCTTTTTTAACAAGATTTTGTGCATGGCGCAATACACGGCCATGTACATGGTCATACAAGAACCCTGAGTTGATATTTCAACAAAAAAAATGACATGGGGTATCCACATGGCCAAGGCTTTGGTCGTGTTAATGACACAAGATAAAACATGGCCATGGTTTTGGCATGTAATGCCTTTAAAAAATTTGATGATCTTACCTAGGTTTACCAAATCATATTTAAGGTTGTTTCATCTTACATGAGATCAAACAACAATGAGCTTCATTATGACTAAAACACAAATTAAAAGAATAAAATAAAACTAGAAAATTAGGTTACCTCTCACGTAGCACTTGGTTTAACATCCCTAACCTAACGACCACTTTTGTTTGTCAAGGTGGTTATTCTCTTCCCTCCATGACCCTAACATTTTCATTTAATCTACCTATTGATGAAATAAAACATTGCATTAAGCTCTCGGGTTTGACTCCATATTGGTTTGAAAAGTAACTTGAGGTCTCTCTGATGTCATCTTGACTAGTTACCAATCTAGTTTTCTAAGTTATGAATAGATGTTTATTAATTCCTTAAAATAGTTTTTGAACCTCTAAACCATCTTCTGAAGATTGGATGAACTCAGTCATCAGCTCCTTAAGGTTTGGCTTCCTTTCTTGGACTAGTAGAGAGTATATTGGCTGAAAACCAAATGGTTGTGGCTATCTTTGATTGTTCGATGTAAAATTTGGGTGATTTCTCCACTGTAGATTGTAAATGTTTCTATATGGATTGTTTGAGATCTTGGCGCATTCACCATAAAGTCCACGTACTCTAGATTGCTTATCCAATTATAAGCTTGACATTCTTAACTCTGATAGCCTCACTAGATAAGTCATATTGCATTATTAAGGTAGTCCTTCAAGCAAGAAAAATGTTGTCAATCTTTTTGCTCAATGCTTCCGCTTGGTTTGCTAGAGCAAAAATCACATCATAATTTTGGGTAAAGGCTGCCCTATTTGGTTTGCCCTAGGAAGATTGCCATTGGTAATTATTCATGGCCATGTTTTCAATGAGCAACTAGGCTACCTCCAAAGTCTTGTTGTTCAAAGTGCCACTATCTGCCGCATCTATTATTTGTTTGGAAGAATCATTAAGTCCATTGTAGAGAGTTTGGACTTGCATCCAAGTAGGTAACCTGTGGTAGGAACACTTCATCAATAGAAAGTTTCTAACTCTATTTAAGTGAACACTGAAATTTCATTGGGAAGCTTAGCGGTATTGGCCGGTGGAAAGTACTTCAAGAGGAATTTCTCCACTAGATTGTTCATTATGGGTGATTGATCCTCTTAGAAGTGAAGTAAATCATTTCATAACTTTCCCTTTTAATGAGAACAAAAATAGCCTCAACTAAATAGAGCCCTCAATAGCTCCATTAATCTTAAAAGTACTACAAATCTCTAAGAAACTAGCTATGTGCGCATTTAGATCCTTATACAAAGGACCATCAAACTAGAAACATTTTTAAATCGTTTAAATAACATTAGGCTTGATCTCAAAGTTTTCGGCATTGATGATCGATTGAAATATGCTTAACTCCATTCTACTAAATGATGACTTGGGATAATAGGACATGGTCAAACATGGTATGGATCTTCCATAGTCAGTTGTTATTAAATAATTCTCCCTTGATCGACTCTTCGAAAGGTTAGTTATGACTCTAAACTCTTTATGTAACAATGTCTCCTTAAGATTCTCTCATTTTTCAAATTAAACTCAAGGGTTTCACTATGGTTACTTTGAGTCTTGCACTAATGCACAACCCCCTTCATTTCTAGGGTGATATGAGGGACCCACTGGCAGGATATAAGCGTCATTATGCAAATGCTTGATTAGATGGGATGGCATATTAGGGTACCCACTCTCAATGGATTTTGCATGTTGAAAATAGATCCTTACGATACCTCATAGATCTTGTCAATCATCTACAGCATTATATTACCTTTATGAGATTGGAAAGGGCCTCAAATGCAATAATGTGAAGAGTTTTCAACTCAACCCTGACAAGGGCAGCCACCTCTTGGTTTGGGACCAATAGGGTGGATCATTTTTACTTATTCAATGATCATTCCCAGGCATTTCCTTGCCACTTTTTTAGGAGCAAGCTGACCCCCAAAATGGTGGCCCATTTATTGAAAATTTGGGAAAGCCAAGATGAGTCCTTGAGGGACTTTGTACGAAGGTTCAATGTTGAGGCCATAGGGGTGCAGGATTTGTCTTCTGAATTGACCTTGGTGGACATCACCCAAGGCCAGACGTGTGACTCTAGGTTAGCCTGAGACCTCCATGAAAACCCTGCAAAGGATGTGGAAGAATGTTTTGACCGAGCTACTCACTACCTGCAAACCAAAGAACTTAATCAAACCATAGCGTAGAAGGCACAACCAAATGGTAGGTCAGCCTCTAGGAAGAAAGGTAAGAACCTTCATGACTAGATCTTGTTCTACCAGCCTTAAAGGAAACAAGGTCAAACATCCTATATGCACTGGAAATAAGGAACTAGGTGCCCATATGACCCCTATCAGTGCACCCTTCAAATAAGAAAAATTTGAAGAAATATTGCTAATATCACAAAGGCGAAAAACCACGACAATGAGGACTATTGGTAGCTAAAAAGACTTCTACATAATGACAATCAAGAAGGCATACTCAAGGAAAAAAAGGACCCGTCGAAGATCACTAGTGGACCAATCACTATGAGAAAAGCTAAGGACACAACTCATGCACTTCATGCCTTTTTCATGAGCTATTTCTTGGAAGAAGGAGCTAGAACTTGTCATAGAGCTATTGGAGTGTCTTATGGATCATTATGGAGTGATGGCATAGCTTGGTACACCATCCTTAGGTGCCAAGACACACAAGCACCCATGAAGCCCCTTTTGGAGCCCCACCATGCCATTTTTTCATACGAAAAGATTTTAGGTGACTTGAAGCTTCAAGACTTCCCTACATATCCTAAAGAGAAGCATCATGTTGTGACATCTAGGAGGAGGAATGAGGGGGTACCTTTAAGCAGTTGGAGAGATCTCAAATCCTCAATGAGAAGGAAGTTTGTTCCATGTCACTACTATAAAGATCAACATCTAAAGCTTCAATGACTAGTACAAGGCAACAAGAGTGTAGAGGACTACCACAAGGAGTTGGAGATGACTTTGATCCGAGCCAATATTTGGAGGATGAGGAGACCACCATAGTAAGGTTCCTTAATGTCTTATACTTGAAGATTGCCAACAAAGTAGAACTGGTGCCCTATGTCAACTTAGAGGATTTGGTGCACCATGTCACCAAGGCTGGAGGATCCTTCAAAGATCCAAAGCAACAAAGATAGCTCGAGAAGAGCATTCCATTTAGAAAGAAGGTTAGAGTAGAGAAATAAAGAAGGAAGTACCAAAGCCCAGAATGGAGTCAACACCTAATGCCAAGGGGGCTTTGTATCAACCTTAAGACAAGTCCACATCTGAAGGTGTTCCTAAGGCAAAGGAGATGGAGTGCTTCAAGTGTAGAGGTAAGGGACACTACATGAGGGACTGCCCAAACAAGAAAGTCATAATCCTTAGAGAAGATGGTGATATCACATTTGAGGATGAAGATGCCTTGCAAGACAACATGGAGGACATGCCACCTATGAAGGTCATACCCACCAACACTTTAGAGCCCAACGATAGAGATTTTACCTTTATTGTAAGAACAGCTCTAAGTGTGCAAGCCAAGGAGGAAACCAATTAAAGGAAGCGCATCTTTCACACTAGGTGTTGAGTCCAAGGACAAGTATGTAGCCTTGTTATTGATGGAGAAAGCTGCACCAATGTGGCTAGCTCACCTATGGTGGAGAAGTTAAAGCTACCTACACAAAAACACCCACATCCATATAGGTTGAAATGGTTGAATGATGCAAGTGAGGTAATGGTTGTAAAGCAAGTTCTTGCTAGTTTTAATATTGGCACTTACCATGATCAAGTTCTTTGTGATGTTGTGTCTATGCAAGCTTGTCATTTTCTACTGAAAAGACCTTGGCAATATGATAGGAAGGTTTTTCATGATGGTGTTAAGAACTTACACACTTTTATCCATAAAAGGAAGCAGGTTACACTACTTTCATTTTCTCTAAAACAAGTCTAGGAAGTTCAATGCAAACTTCAAAGTAAGCTTGAGAGAAAAGTTAATAAAGAAAAAGATGAAGGCAAGAGAGAAAACCATAAGGGGAAAGTTGAAAGAACAACTAGTGTGTTCATAGTTCACAACAACTCTTTTCCACTATACTAACAATAGAGTGGATGCATCAAATCTCTATATACTTAAACAAACATGTGAACTCATAGGCAAGTGCACCTATCATCAAAGTATAATAGTGGCAAGTACCAAGATCATTTTTCCCTAGGAATGAAGATTGACTGCCATACTCAATATCTCCCCATTATCTATTCGGCAATTAAGAAGAATTGTTTAACTACTACTATGACTAACTAACTTAAACTAGTGCAGTAAAACAAAGTACTAACTTACCAATGACAATAAAGAAACAATTAAGACAATCAACAAATAAAAACATCATACTTAGAATCGAATCCCCCTAGAACTACCCTTGTGTTGCTTTTATTTTGGTTTAATAGGATTATAATTAACTTGGACTGTATATTACAACCTAATGTAGATTAGCTCTCTATTATTCCTAATACACTATTCCTAAGTCACCGATAGGGTGTTTAGGCCTACTACACTTCCTAAGAATGCATTAACGTTCTATAGCCCACTGTTAGGTTTTGCCCCCGTCTAGAGGTATTATATCACACCTATTGCTCCTGGTTACGATACTATCCCTTTTATCCAACAATGATTCACAACAAACATACCGGATACTACCTGATGCATGTTCATCAACCCACATTGAATTAATAAGCTGGCTATTATTAATCAATGCTACAAAGCACATTGGATAAATCACAAGAAAAACACAGTTATATTAAACCAAAAATAATCACAATCACAAAATCATCCTAGGGTTCATTTACTCTAAGCATGAGTAGGAAAATTCTAGCTTATAGTGCCGTAAAATAAACACCAAAGAATCAAAAGAAAACTAAGAAGAGAATAATCTTTGGCTGAATGTCTTCTTCTCCAAGAAATCTTCAATTTGGCACTCATAAAACGATGTTGATCATCAAAATTGCCTCTAGCAGCCTTCTTTCATGAAAAACTTTATTTTTCTATGTATTTTCTACCTCCTTCTGTTTATCCTCTCTTTTGTCTGTGTATTTTCCTTCCTCTTGGCTTTTCCAAGAAGCCACTGGCTATATCTGGGCACCCCCTGTTTGTTCTCATTGAAACCCTTAAAAATAGGTAAAAAAATCCAAACAGCAAACAAATATAGGTAGTAACATGGGCATATTTGGGCAAACACGGGCATGTGACAAGACGTGTTTGACAGCTGGAATGTAAAAATCGCAAACTTTAATGACACGGTTTGGAACATAGGCATGTAACTAAACACAGGTGTGTCTGAGGGCATGTAAGCTCTGAAATTTCACCAAAACTTGCAATTCAGCTCCAAGATTTCATCAAAACCCTTCTTAACTTACATGAAGTTGAAAAATAACTTCAAAGAAAAGATGAACCAATTAAGCACCAAATCCTAGCAAAAACACATCAAAAGACATGCAAATACAAAGGAAAAACCTATGGAAAACACAACTAAACATGATCATGTCATAATTTTCTCCCACATTTGAAATTTTGCTTACCCTCAAGCAAAAACCAATAAGAAAAATCTGAAAATTTCTTAGGCTTTTTAAAACAATAAGATCATAGAATCATTTCGCTAATCAAAGAAATGTAGAGAGGATCAAGACTTGAATTATCTTGAGAAATTAACAAGACTACCAAGCATACTTCTCCCATCTAACACTTGTCAAATAAAATAATTTAATGGAAACAATTCATTCTTAAGCTAACAACCCATATCTCTCAAAACCAAAAGAAATAACATCAAATTTTCATGCAAAATAAATAGCACAAACCATGCTAAGAAAGAGCTCACTATGCACAACCTTTTAAACCAAAAACCATGGATTGGGCGATTAATTGACTTTTTCAGTTTCTTTTTTCTCCTTTTTTTTCTTTCAACCAATTCTTGTCATATGTCAATAACTTTTAAAGCAGTGTACACTATAGGAGCTTTGTCTATACCCAAGATGATTCCTAACACAATCCAAGATGATCTTTTGATCATTCTTATGCTTTTAGCATCTTTTTGAGCTATGGCCAACTCTTGGCTTAAGAGAAGACCCCAACCTACTTCAACACTAAAAATAGTATAGTAGCATAAATTCATACTTCACTTTACTTTACTTTATAAAAAATTAAGTACAAATCCATCAACCAAACTTTCCACAAATCAACATAGAAACTTAAAACTTGGCATGCTTTAAACAATGTACTAAACAAAAAAACTTGATGCAAAAATAGTTTCTTGAGACCATATTCTACTTGCTTGCTAATGAATAGAAAAAATATTTCAAAAATAGATTAAGCACAAAAAGTGAAAGATTATGAATCACTTACTCGGCCTTCAACTTAAGAACTTGAGATATTAAATTAACAATCACTCTCTAGTAAACACATGCTCAATAAAATGATTTGAAACAAATAAGCTTAAAAATTTTGATTTTTAGAAAAAATAGAAAAAATGAAAAAGAATAAATGCAAGAATAATCATAAAAATAAGGGCTGAAAATGAAATCCACTCCCCCCTAGTTAAATTGTAAACTACCCTTAATTTACTTGCATAAAAAATAAAGTAAAAAAGAAGGATGGATGGAAACTGATATCACCCTTGAAAAGAAAAATTCCAGTTGTTTGTCTCTCAAGTTGGCATTCCAAAAAGTAGCTCCATAAAGAGTGTTGAATCAAGCTTCCAATCAAAAACTTGAAGGCTTTGCAAATAAAAAAAAAATGATGATCAAACATAAAATATAAGAAAATGAAACATAAGCAAATAATACAAATCTAGTATGAAATAGTATGAAATTAGTAGAAGCAACTAATGCTCCAATATCAAAAAATAAATAATGGAAACAAAAAAGAAATGAAAAGTAAAAGTAGTGATAATATCCATAATAACATAACAGATAAATATAAATAAAAGCCATCGGTCTCAAAGGATCAAGAATCTCCGGGAGGTGGAATGTCAGTAGAGGCAGTGGAAGCTATCATCATCGATGTAGGTGCAACAGGATCCTTAGTAACCCCAGCCTCAAAACTCGGCTCCTCAACCATCAGCTCAATGCCAACCCTAGTATCTACAACCTCCTCAGTAGTAGCAATAGCAGTAGCACCATCAGTAGAAACCTTAGTAGCTTTCTCCTTGACTATCTCTTCAACAAGACCAGAACTTGGTACTACCTACTTAGTCAATAGTACAATAGTTGTGGCCTCATCTCCCTCCTTAACAACTCACTCATCAGTACCATCCTCATCGTCCAAGCTCTCGGGGGGGAACAAAATAATCAATAGAATCATCAACACCACCACCACCATCACCATCATAAACTGATCCCTGCAGGCCATGTCCCCAAGTACCTGCCTCAATGCTTCCTAAGAAATACAAACACATCACCTCCTCCAAGCTTAAGGTCCTCGCCTTGACAGCAAAGAGGCGAGAGCTAAAATCCACCATCTGATCTGACATGAACTGGAGGCGATCTAGGATAAGTTGTTGCCTTTAATAGATATTGAATAATGTGGGTGGTCTAGCACTAGTGGATGTAAAGGTAGCATATGTCCCAGCAGCTGCGACAGTCTCCTTAACTTGGATCTCCACCTAAGATCTCAAAATGAAGCTTGTCGAGCCGACCTGTCACCTCACCTTCTTCAGCATCCTTAAAGCCTTAAATGAATCCATGTTGGCCATCCTAGGCCTCACTAACTCTATAATCAGCTCTTGTCATGAAAAATATCAAGGTTCTGGGCTAACCTCATCATGAATGGTTTGACACATAAAGCCTTGGTCTTTGCATGGTAAGCAATGTCCCGTACCTAGTATGCAAATGAGACGCCCAAGTGGCAGTGCACTCATCAGGCTATGTAAAAGGGATGGAAGAGGTCCATCTTGGTCACAACACCTGTGCTCTGCCTCCTACCACCAATAGAATGAATGATCAGATAGTGCACGTAACACACGGTTGGTGACCTCAATTCAGATGCCTTAGACGTCATCAGCTGGAAGATTCCTTTATCCTTAGTGATGTCCCTCTAGAACTCCTACAAAGTGGGAGTGCTGGTGCCAAACTAACAAATCGAGCCTCTATGCTCGACTAAAACAATGAACTCCGAGGTGTAGAAATCGAGGCACCAACCAAACTCGTCCAAGCACAACTCAAAGTCCCATTATCCAAAGTAGAACTTTAGCACATCTGGCCTACTCCAGTTGATCTTCGTTAAATCCAACTCGAATGTGCTTTAGAACTAAAGGGTGAGCTCCCCATAGGTAAGCTCTTGGCAGTAAAAAACTAATATCCATCCATCAAAATCTATGAGCACTCAAACCTCTTCAATGAATCCTAGCTGAGCTAAAGTGTCCCAGTTGATCACCTTGTTGGCCTTGAATCTCTTTGACCTCATAATGTCATATTTATCCTACTGTGTTTCCTCCTTAAAGTCAAGAAGAGGATGGGTCTTCTTCGGCTTCTTTGCCAACCATTTAGTATGGATTCGGAGCTTCTCCTGGTGCTTCGTCATCATAAGAATTGAATAAGATTTTTCCTAATACAACAATAATCTTAAATATCATAATCGGTGATAAATTCAAGAATAAGAGCTCTAATCAGAAATCAATAAAATTTCCCTATATAAAACATTTTCAATTCAACTCAGGCATTAAGATGATCAGGTTTAACAACTAAAGCTAAATGCATAAAAGTTACAGAAATTCAAAATAATGCAACTCACAATCAGGCTCTTTCTTGGTGCTCAAGAAACTTGAGATTTACCACACCAAAAGACTATCAATTCCTAGAATCCCTAAGATTTTAAGACAAATTAATCAATCAACACATTCTTAGTAATCTACAATAAAAAAAACAACACGAATCCGTGCCATGGAATGTTAGTGTTGTGCCCAAAAAGGCCAATCATGAGATGATTGTATTTTTACACATTGAGTCATGATATTTTATTGAGGCATTAATCCAGCAATTTTGTTTGTTGTTTTGTTTCTGCGTAACGTAATAAACATAATTGTAACCCTAAAATAATGATATTCTTAAACGTCCCTAGTCTAGTATTATTGTGGAGTGGATTGCAATAATACATAATGACTAGCATATGTGGAGACTAATATGAGATATGTAGTCTACATATGGGTACAAGTTGGAGAACTTGTGTACTGGACCGACCCACCATGAGAACACTTCATGGATCGTTATATGAGTGTCATAAGTGATTCTCATAGTGATCATGGTATATGTAGTCCTTCGACCTAAGATCATCAAGGTTCCCTACATGTGAGTCACATACTTTGATACTTTCCTTTGTTGCTCGTAACTAAGTGAACTTGAAGGAGGTCATTGGGTATGTCACATATCATGCGGAGGGATTTGTATGATCAAGATGGGATTTGTCCCTCCTATGTAACGGGAGTGATATCTTTGGGCCCCTTGATAGAGTGAGACTTAGAAAATGCATGGCCATGCTCCGATGAGTTGATATATGATATCAATGTCGTCAGTTTAAGTTGGTCTACTCGGTAATCAAGAAACCAAAGATTGGGCTATACGAGAGTGACACATTCCATGTCTTGTGCTTAGTCTTGATATCTTGGACAAAGGGACAATGGCATATATCAGTGATGATCATAAAGGTTTAGTCGATTCACCGACAATCTTGTCACTTGGGTAGCAATGATGTGTTGCTAGACACCGGTCATTGCTTATGATCATAAATGTGATTTATGATCATTGCCAACATGGCAAGAGCCTATTGGGTCGCACACATAGAGCTATTTGGATCATTAGAGTGCATGGGCTAATTATTTGGGTTATGGTTTCACTTTAATTTCGTATTAATAATGGGCCAAGGAGTTGAGCCATTATTAAGCCCGAAATTAAATCCTAATTGGATTAGGGCTTTGAAACCCATTAGGCCTGGAAGTTGAGTCTCACTATAAATACAACTTTTAAGTGAGAAATTCGCAGGTCTCCTTGCCCTAGCCTCCCAAAAGGACAGCCGCACTCTTCTCTTGCAATTCCTTGGAGGACGCAAGCTAGCACTGCGAGCGCAAGAGAAACGCATCTGCCGGGACGCGGTGGAAGCGTGGTGATCCCGAGACGTGTGGATACCATAGAGAGCCTGAACACGTCAACTATTCAGGTTTTGTGATTCGACTCTACAGTTGAGTGAGAGATCTCAACCGAAAATTAGGTATGAAATTTTTGAACACCCGGTTTACCCCGTTTCACTTGGACCCTGGAGGGTTTCGGTTAAATTCCGCTGCGTTGTTTGGCTCCCGAAACCCAACATGGAATCCATAAAACCAATCATACATAGCATCAAAATTCATAAACCATCAATTCCAACTCTTCTTCTTCTAATCACAATAATAAAAAATCCAAAACATGATATTAAACTGAAGCTAACATGAATAGGCATGCAAAACCATCTAACTAATTCAAACAGAGCCTACCTATATCAAGAAATCAAGCCAATACTCGATAAACTTCAAATAAACTTAGAGAGACAAAGTTATGCTGAGAGAGAGAAAATCAACTATGCAAGGATGAAAAATGAGAATCTAGGCGAGAAACGGACTACTCTAATGCTAAGAAATCACACCCAGGATGCAAGGATGCTAGGTTTCAGTTTGGGGGTACAGGGAAGAAGTTTGAGTGAGTTTTGTGCAAAGTAGGAAACTGAAATCGCTATCATACTTAAATATACATGAGACATGCCTAATAACATAGACATGTTAATGTTCGTGTGAGTAACAACTTTCTCAACACACTATCACACACCGGTATGCCACATGGCTTGTACAGTTTAAAACCCTTAATTTTTTTGCAACATAGAGTTTCAACACGAGCACATGCTCAGACGTGTATGTAACCGTGTATATCAAACACGCCCAAATACATGGTTGTGTAATTCTCCATGTAAGTTTTCCAAATCCCAAAAATTTTTGAAATAGAAACCAAACACAACTAAGAACATGGGCATAATTAGGGCGATGTACAACAAGCACGCTTGAAAATATGATCGTGTAGATGGTTGTGTATGTGCTTTAGAATGAAATTTTTTTTAAATTAATGAAAATGAAACATGTTCTCTAACATTGGCATTTGCATGACCATGTAACATAAACACATTACTAGACATGGGCATGTTTATACATGTGTTTAAGCTCTGAAATTTTAAGATTTTGAAAGACACAAGTAAGAACTTGGCCATGTATGATACATTTTGTGAAACATGCCCTCTAACACAACTTGAGTATAGGCCATGTTTGTCCACTAGAGCTCAAATAAAAATCCTTCGTGAAAAATTAATTTTATAAATCAAACATGGTTGTGTTTGAAACCATGTTAATTAACATAGCCTTGAACATGGTTGTGTTCAAAGGCATGTTAAGCTCTTGGAACCTAGAAAAATTTTACAAATTACCTGAAAATACTCTAGATTCTTGCATCAATAACATAGATTATAAGATCACAGGACAAACAAAAGTTAATTAACTACCATAAACTAAAATCAAATACAAAAAAATGAAATCAAACGAAAAGTTTAACATTTGGGTTACCTCATAAGAAATGCTTGGTTTAATATCATCAACCCAACGTTCTCATTGATAATTCAAGGAGACTCTTCCTTCTCCAACATCTTCAATTCCATATGACAATACGTCTTATGACGGAAAGCTAAATTGAAAACTCTTCTCGAATTTGGCTCGGTATTAACCGATAAAGCTCATTACGGTCTTTCGAAAAGTATCTTGGCAAATTGTCCTAACTCGTTCTTGAAACTTTGCATGCATGCTCTCAAATTCACACCAATTTCCCTATAAGAAAAGATTAAGAAATAAGCAAGTAAAAATAAATTAAAAATTCAAAGAAAAATTCTGCAAGAAAATAAATAGCTAGATTAATAAAGATAAATTTCTTAGGTAGCAAACTCAACAAATGCTTCCCGGCAACAATGCCAAAAACTTGGTGTGATTGTAGTTCAGAACAAACTTTTTCCACTACACTAGAAATAGTATGGATGCGTCAAATCCCTCTATACTCAAATAGACATGTGAACTCACAAGTAAATGCACCTATCATCAAGGTATATTAGTGGCAAGTAATAAGATCATTTTTCCCCAGCAACGGAGGTTGTCTACCATTCTCAATGTCTCTATATTATCTTACCGACAATTAAAAGGAATTGTTTATCTACTACTATGACTAACTAAATTAAACTAATATGGTAAAAAAAACTATTAACTAACCAATGGTAGCAAAGAAACAATTAAGACAATCAACGAATAAAGGCCTCATACTTAGAATCAAGTCCCCTTAGAACTACCCTTGTGTTACTCTTATTCTGGTTGAATAGGATTGTGATTAAGTTGAACCATAGAGTACTACCTAATCTATATTAGATCCTTATTATTCTCATTTCACTAGCCCTATTCCTAAGTCACCAATAAGGTGTTTAGGCCTACTTCACATCCTAAGAATGTATTAACATCCTACAACCCACAACTAGGTTTCACCGTAGTCCGAAGATATTATATCGCACTTATTACTCCCCGCTTATGATACTATCCCTTTTATCCAATGATAATCCACAACAAGCATACCATATACTACCTAATGCATGTTCATCATCCAATAATGAATTAATAGGTCGACTACTATTAATCAATACAACTATCCCTTTTACTCTGGGGCCTAGTTTGTGGGGTTCAGCACACCTGCATAGGCCAGGTGGGCTTTCCTGATCTCTACCTTCCTAAGCGATGTCTCTCTAATCTCCATGTATTGTAGGGGGAATAGGTTCATGAACTTGTCATTCTACACCACTAACTCTAGCCAGGTAAAGGGCCCAGTGTATGCTCGATGGCTGTCAGAGTCTTTGTATGGCGATGGTGTGACCCTATTTCCTTTAAGTACAATACTTAAAGTAGCTTTGTAGCTAAAATGAGAAGCTGGAATTGAGTGATCAACTTGAGAAGTTGAGGGTAAAATTTGAGGTTCATATGTGAAGGAATGGCTTAATCATAAAGCACTTTAAAGTTAAGGATAAGTTTGCAAACTAGAAGAAAGATGATTGAATTTGGCCACTGAGATTGGAATGACTAAATTGGTATCGGGTTAAAGCTCAGGTATTGAAAAGCTTCATGAAAATAAGCTCAGAGGCACATTAAGAATTAGTGCCCCACTCAGGGCATGCCTAGTTGAGCTATCGAGGCCAAGAACTTTGAGCTTTGGTTGCCCTGTTTCCTTTTTTTGGGAACTAGTTTTGGAAATCAAACACCAAAAGACATGTTAGCAATCAGATCCTTAAAGGATTTGAAAAGAATTTGTTCTTGAAAAGACTGGGATTCAAAGTTGATTACAAAAGAAGACAACTAACTTCGCAAGGAAGGCAACAAAGCTAAAGTTAGGAGAATTTAGTTCCTAGGGCTCAAAATCAGAACGATTGGTAAGGAAACATTATTCCTCACTGGGAAGTCTTGATTTCTTATTTGAGACTAAGTGGATTGATGCTGGGCATCATCCACAAAAGGGGATAGAAGATGGAGTGACAAACAAGGACTAGATGAACTCCATTTCAGATTGATGATTAACTAGCTTGAATCCTGACAAGAATCAAGTGCTACCAAATTGATTCTAGAGATAGACAAGTAAGTAGGAAAACTTTAGGGCCTCATGAGCCTAGCTTGTTGATCAATTAAGCATAAGTACACATTTTCAGGAGCTCTTATTGTTGAATTAGTGGATTATGTTGCTTACTTGCTGAATATGAATGAATGAATGAGATTCTTATTGTTTCCTTACTGAATTTTTATGAAACTCAGCCTTATTTCTTCACTTGTAGAGGCTAATCCTAGGGCAGATTGATATCTAACCTGTTTGTGTGCTATTGAAGCTCGGTTTAGCTTCTGTCTTTATATTGATTATTGTTAACTGTTTAAGCCAAAAGACTAACTTACCTAGTTATAAGTATGTAGATGATGGGCTTAGTGCTGAGCCAGATGATGTGAAAAAGTATAAAGCTCTGAATGGCATGGAAGGGTTCTGCGGACTTGTTACTAGAACCTAGTCCTGGTAGATCGAGGTTTTGACCTTAAGTCATGCTTTATTCATATTGGCAATGTCTACCTATCTGTACCTGATGTATGTGCCTGGGATGTACTTGTGCAAGTTTATTTTATGTATATAAAGTGTTTTACAAGGGTTTTCCAGGCAATGTACTTGTATTTTGGAAAGTTAAGGTCTTAGTCAAACTTGTGTTTGCTTCATTTCTTTCCAGCCAGTCTTGTATTTCAAACAATCAAGTTTTGTTTTACAAGTTCTTTCTTATGGTACCAAGCTAAAATGGGCGCAATTTGACATAAGTAACCTACCTAAACCCTAGAAAGTTGAAGAATTAAGGATAAGGGTTTTGGATGGTACAATTGTTCTTTATAAAAATGTGTGAAGGGTAGGTTTGACTAAATAATCAAACTGAGATTTCAATCCATTCTAAAACTAAATTTTGTAAAGAAACATTTACTCGTGCACAAATATGATTTGGTGAGACCTATAATAGTTGCATTTATCTGTTTTTCCTAGTAACCTTCCATTAGCCCCACAGGTACATAGAGCCCAAGATTGCAGCCACTAGTAGGCTTACTAGTGCCTGGTGTGCACTAGAAGTGCCAGCATTTGTCACCACGCCAACACCTAGGGTAGCTTCTCTGTGCCTTGGGTGCATTTGTGAGATAGACTTGTTAAATATGTCTATTAGTATTTGTGCCCAAAAGCCAATCGTGAGATGATTGTATTTTACACATTGAGTCAGGATATTTTATTAAGGCATTAATCTAGTAATTATGTTTGTTGTTTTGTTTCTGCGTAATGTAATAAACATAATTACAACCCTAGAATAATGATAATCTTAAATGTCCCTAGTCTTGTATTATCGTGGAACAGGTTACGATAATACATAACGACTAGTATATGTGGAGACTAATATGAGATATATAGTCTACATATGGGTACAAGTTGGAGAACTTGTGTACTGCACCGACCCACCATGAGAACACTACATGGATCATTATATGAGTGTCATAAATGATTCTCATAGTGATCATGGTTTATATAGTCCTTTGACCTAAGATCATCAAGGTTCCCTACATGTGAGTCATATACTTTGATACTTCCCTTTGTTACTCGTAACTGAATGAACTTGAAGGAAGTCATTGGTATGTCACATATCATGCGGAGGGTTTTGTATGATCAAGATGAGATTTTTCCCTCCTATGTAATGGGAGTGACATATTCGGGCTCCTTGATAGAGTGAGACTAAGAAAATGCATGGCCATACTCAGATGAGTTGATATATGATATCAATGTCATCAGTTTAAGTTAGTCTATTCGGTAAACAAGAAACCAAAGATTGGGCTATATGAGAATGACACATTCCATGTCTTCTGCTTAGTCTTGATATCTTGGACAAAGAGCCGATGGCATATACAGATAATGGTCATAAAGGTTTAGTCGAATCACCGACAATCTTGTCACTTGGGTAGCAATGATGTGTTGCTAGACACCGCTCATTGCTTATGATCATAAATGTGATTTATGATCATTGTCAATGTGGTAAAAGCCTATTGGGTCTCACATGTAAAGCCTATTTGGATTATTTGACTACATGGGCTAATTTATTTGGGTTATGGTTTCATGATAATTTCGTGTTAATAATTGGCCCAAAAGTTGAGCCATTATTAAGCCCAAAACTAAAGCCTAATTGGATTAGGGCTTTGAAACTCATTATGCTTAAAATTTGAGCCTCACTATAAATACATCATATAGTGAGAACTTCGAAGCTATTGCCCTAGTCTCTGAGAAGTGACAGCTACACCCTTCTCTTGCAATTCCTTGGAAGATGTAAGCTAGCAATATGGGTGTCAGAGAAACGCGTCTGCGGGGATATGATGGAGGCATGGTGATCCCGAGAGGCTCGTGTGGATACCATAGAGAGCTTGAACATGTCAACTATTCAGGTTTTGTAATTCAACTCAACAGTTGGGTGAAAGATCTTAATCGAAATTAGGTATGAAAATTTTTGAACACCCGATTTACCTCGTTTTACTTAGATCTTAGTGGGTTTTGATTATATTTCACTGCGCTTGTTTGGCTCCCAAAACCCTACAATGTATTAGGGTTAAGAAGGTGACAGATGGCCTCCAAACCAAGGCTTGTTGGGAGGTCTTAGTGAACTCACAAGGGAAGTTCTACAAAGGGGCACTCAGCATATAGAAGAAACACTCCTAATAGTTTGTCCTTGAATCTTTGCAGGTTATAAAGGTGAAGAATTTGTTCCCCATTGGTTGATGGGGAGTGATATGGATGAATAGAGAACCTTTTTTTAGGTCCATCATGTTGAACTGGAGGAAAAACTCCAACAAGGGGACTACCATCACCATCTTGTAGTAGAGGGAGAAGGCATTTATTTGTGTGAAAGAATTTGGAGTCAACTACAAAGGCAAAAGCTAATAGTGGGCACAGATTTGTTCCACCAGTGGGTGAAGGGGGAACTAAAGGCTTGCTTGTAATTGATCAATAAAGATCGTGAGGATGTTAGATCTCTTATCCCTCCCGGCAAGGCCACCATCCTCCAGCACCCAACTTCTGCTTAAGGCAGCCACAACCTCATTTGGACAGAAGTACCCTTTGAGATTGATCGGGAGGGCCTCCATAGTAAGCTATGTCCTCGCAACCCTCAGGATAGATAAATTAGGGGCAAATGGCCCCTTCAAAGTTTTGAAGTCCCCTGGAGACAAAGGGACCAAGTTGGTGGCAGCCCTTAAGAACGATATTGAAGATGCCATCTAGAAAGATTGACGAGAAAAAAGAAAAGTGCTACCGCCAGCATATGATGGGTGACAGAAGAGCAAAAACACCATAAAATAGGACTTGGACCAAAGAAACAAAAAAATAAAAAATTAAATTATACCACAGAAATAAATAACAAAGACCAAAGCTCATTACCTAATTATGAGCACTATAAGGAAAGCAAAAAGTGAACAGTTGAGAAGACACTCTACGATAGTGAAAATTCGGATGAAAGTAGACCTTAAAACAGAAGAAAAGCAAAGATAGAAGAAGAAGCAAGAAATAGAGAATGGTTAAATGGTGAAAAAGAAAGGCAAAAAAACCCTACACCTTATATAAGGAAAAAATGTGACTGTCAGGCAACCTCCTAAAAAACAATCACCATGATTGTAAACCCTTAAGCCACTAAAAAGAGAACATGTGGCAACAAGTATTCACCAAAGAACTAGCCCCATTCACATCTTTGAGAGGTGAATTTAATGAGCATTTATTCATCTCCTTGCCTAACCATTAAACTTGCCATATGCAGTGAGGATTACGAACTAGTGGGCACTTCTCTGGAAATGTTGACGTTTAAACACCTCCTTAAAAAGTTGCTGGCGGGGCATTGTACCAACTCACTAAAATGATACCGCACAAGGTAGGAGAGCAGCGTGAGAAGAGGTGACGTACCCCCTCATTAGAAAGATTAGCCATGAAAAAATGCTTTGAGAAATATGACAATGTTTTAGCTTAATTGAGAAAATGTCAGTTCTTAGCCCACATATTCTTAAGGAGGAGGAGTTATTGGTAAGGCATGGGCCTAATGTTAGTTCTACAATGAACAAACCCACAGTAGATGGATCACGGTTAAATAGCCCAATAGGCCAAAGAGGCAATCCATCCAAGACGGAAAGGAATCCCAAAATTATAGGATTAACCAAGGGATTTCCATCTAGAATTGATCCTTTCGCATTGTCCCTCAACTATATAAGCCCATCTCATTCGCCAATCCTAAGGTACGAGATTTCTACTAGACATTCTGTCACTTTTCTACTCACTAAAAACTGACTTGACAGTAGGAGTGTCAAACCCTAAACCACCCTTCCTTATGCACAATGGGAGGTTTCAAAGCTTTTGAATTTAATATGAGCCTATCAACTTACTTAGAGCATGCACAATCCAAGAAACTTAGCCAAATTTACTTAGTTCCTTAGTTTAGTACAAGAAACAACATAATTCATAATGGCTAATAAATGGAGTCTATTTAGTGCATAAAAATATAGTTTAGGATAGTTTTGAATGGTTCTTGAAGGAAAACATGAGAGGTAAAACATTTATAAAGAAAATGTGCAAGTTGCTAGACAGCCATGCCCATGACACATGCACACACGTGTCTTGGCAAGCCTACTCGCGGGCCTCTTAGGCACCTAAACTATGTGCCCAAGCAAAAGTCCTCTAAACCAACTAGTAAGCCATCAATTACCACTCACAATGCAATTTAATCACCATCAAACAAACTTTCATAATTAAGTCCACAAAGTGACAAGTATATGTCTAATGGTACATACATGTCTCCAGGTAGGCCTCTCTTCAAGCCTCCAATGCACCAGTCCAGGACACTTTTACGACAACATACATACACTTGTAGAAGTTATAAATAGCCCATACAAAACACATCCTAAGCACTAAAACATGACCCACCAGTAGCTAGTTCCCACTCATAACAACATCAAGTGCCTACACTCATTCTAGTATGAATGATCATAACCTATTGAGCACATTGGTCACATAATAACTACTAAGTACAAGAGATTACCTGAAACACTAAGTCACACGAAAAAAACCCTTAAGCTAGATTGTCAGCAATGTCTTTCCCTAAAACATAAAAGGGATAGAGCATGAGTATTATAAACCCAGTAAGAGACAAACCAGCATTATATGCATATAACATAACATATATGCATACAACATATAGTTGCTTAATATCTCTTGAACTAAACCTACACCCAAGGCCAGAAAATAACCACAAAGCACATAGCAAGTAGTATAAACAATATATAGGCAATATATAAGGTTAGCACATGTATCCAAATAACAAAGCAAGTAAGACACACACACCACACACTAGCTTAAGAGCCATAGGGCCTAGCAAGCATTTCCTATAGCTAATTCTGTTCCATTTTCTTCAAATTAGTTACCTAAGCCTAAAATATAGAGCTCCACACCCTATACTAAGTTGGTCTATCCAGGATAGAGCCCAAACACTTGCCTTATTCCATAGTCTAACTAGAAAACCATAGTGCCCAAGAACCCCTTAGCCCCTAACAGCCTCCTAGAGTCACTTGGCTCTATGAGCATCCTCTAGGGCCTATCTTTCCACATGAACTACCAAATTCATATCTAAATTCAAAGGAAAGATTCATGTTTAAACCCTTACCATATAACTACCTCTCAGTTGCACAAAAAAGCTTGATTTATTCACCAAATTGGTTATCTTATGGCTAAAGTAAGCTTAGTTAGCTAGAATTTCACTTGAATTGGCTTTTCTCCTTCATAACCACCATGAACAGCCACAAGAATTCTCTGATTTAGCTTCTTCCTTGATGAATGCTAACTGGAGTTAGGCCAACAAGCACTAAGTTAGTAGAATCATGCACAACTTCTGGCCAAGACATGTGGCATTAGTCTTGGCCTAAACCTTCTTTCAAACCTCCCACAAATTGCATGGCTCATCTAACCTTTCTTCATTAAAAAAATTTCAAGTTAATCATTTGATAAGTTTCTTAATTTGAGCAATTAAGCCTGCCATAATCTTATTAGTGCATAAACACTACTCACATAAACACATTTAACTTCACTTTTTTTAGACATGGTTAGATCAATCCACTTCATTTTGCTTTTTTTTTTTCCATTTCCATCCATTCTCTTAACTAGTATGCTATCTAAATTTTGTCTGTGCACTAGGATTTTTCAATGATAAATACTTTATTTATTGTTACACCATATAATCTAAAATCAAAAGAATAATCTTATGAAATTGTGATAGGTGATAATGTTGTTTTCACTTTTCTTTCAATATTTATCCTTTTACTTTTGCACATAAATTAAGAAAGATAAACAAATTAAATGCAAATGTATAGTTTTAGGGGTAATATAGTAAAACAACTTACCAAATATGAAAATGATGCAAATATTTAGGATGAGCCGGGAGCCTAGTGGGATGATCTCAGCATGCATTATATTTTTTATATCATGCTTGTACTAGTGATGCCTCGAGTAGTAAGTTGGTGTGACTAGATACTGGAGTTTACTTATGGATATGTACGTGGGACAAGATCATCTACATCGGTTATTACTTGTAGTCTAAGCAACTTATGGTTTTAACTTTGGCTTGAATTTTATCTTGTTCTCTTAATGTTGCAGCAATCTTTTATTTATGTTTTTGTTACTTTTACAAGTTCATGACTAATGCTCCTCATGCATAATACATTATACTTTAGGTAATGAACTTGTTGCATGAAAAGTTTTAATGAACTGACAAACACTAAAAATTAGAATAGAATAAATTTTCCTAACAGCATGGGAATCAAGTTAAATAATCCTAGGAAGTACTCATCCAAGGGGTAGGTGTCCCTTACACTAGATTGGTTACAAAGGAGGATGAGTATCATCAACAACCTAATAGACCCTTTAATAATTAATATATTCATTATATTCTAGATAAATATTAGGATGATATTTTGATTTTTTAGGTGTTTCAATTGTAATTTGTGGAACTAGGTTAGACCAGCTACTAACTTTGCAAACATTAATTTTTACTCTATTAACTCAGACCTACAAATATTACACATCTATTTACTTTAAAATAAATGTTATTTAGTAGTGAACAAGTACACAAAAAATAAAATTTAAGTACTTTAATTATTATTTGAAAGTAAAAACAAGACTAGCACAATTTTGTTATATAAATCTGAATCTCACTATATTAATATCTATGAGCAGACTCGACCCTAGTTTGGCATAGTGATGACAACCTTAAGAGCACCTTCATACACATTCTAGGAGTTCTTGATGAGTCCAAAGCTAAGGAGCTTAAATTGGATCATTCAAGCAAGCTCAATGATGTTAATTTTTGGAATATCTAAAGGAATAACATCTAAAGGAGTTACGAAGCAGGACTTTGGCAAACTTGGGCAAAAATGATTTCAAATTTGATTTCTTTAAATGGCCTATGGAATTTTGTGTTTTGTTACATACATTTAGACTAGTTTTGAGCTTAATTCACAACATTTTGATTGCATCTTTAAAGGAGCAAATTATGTTGCATCTGAGCTTTGTTTTGTATTCAAACTTACGCAAATTTGTTTTGTGTGTTATTAGGTCTCAAGGATTTAAATCCAAATTTCTTGAGTTTGTTTCTCATAAATTTATATGTTTCCATGTGTTTTGGTTGGTTTGCCATGCATCTTCATGCATTACATCATACGTTCTGAATGCATATAAAAGCATTATTTTCAAGTTTAATTGTGTGAATTTATCTTTATTTTTGCATTTAAACAAATATGGCATTGTTTTTTTAATCTATGAGCTTGTTTTTTGGTTATGCAGAGATGACCTTGTGATAATTATGCAATTTGTTCTTAATTGGATGAATTGCCATCTTGATACTAATTCAAGTTAGTTTCATGATTTTTTTCCAAATAAAATAGCCTTGCAAGTTATGAAATTTGTTTCCTTAAGTTGGAATATTCTTGTCCAATTCATGAATTTGTTGTTACCACACTTGAAGTTTTGATATTGCAATTAGAATTCACATTAGATTTTTCAAAGATTAACATGCCTAATTTCATTTCCTGAATATGCTCATATCATACATAGTTCATTGTTTTGCCCAGAGAATTGCATCATTCTTGCAATTATAGAAACAATTTTTAGGGTTGCAAAAAATAATGGAGCTATTTCCTCAGTTAAGTTAAAGCTTGAGTTAGAATTCAATTTGATTGTACTTTTTGCTTCTAACTTTGTTTTTGAACCTGAAAGAATGATGATTGTCTTGAAATTTAGATATTGGTTTAGGTTGTACAAAGGGGAATAGCTCTATATAAAGCACTTTTTGCTAATGATGTTTATGCCCAAGGTAAGTGCCTAGTTAGTGTTCCTTTCATCATTTTTTATTCAATTCCTTTTTCTAATGTAGGCTTCAATTTTAGGATGAATCTTTCTAAAGAGGGAGGAGTTGATAACAACCTTAGGAGTACTCGTTTGCACATTTTAGGGGTTCTTGAGGAGTCCAAAGCTGAGGAGCTGAAATTGGATGATTCAAGAATCTTTTGGAGCTCAGTGGCATTAATTTCTGGACTATCTAGAGGAATAGCACCTGAAGGAGTTAAGAAGCAAGACTTTGGCACATTGGAGAAAAAAATGGCTGCCCAAATACATCCCACACATAAGCCCCTTTGGAAGGACACCCAAAACACACAATTGTACACCCAAGAGCTCACATGGAGCTCCCATGCCAATGTTCAAGAAAGGGAGGGTTTTGTTCATGTCTTCAAGTTTTTTTCCCTACAAATGAATTCATTTATCAAGTTCTAGCCTTTGCATGTAAGAAAAGGGAAGGCTGGGACATCAATAGAAGCCTCGAAGTGCACCCACAATCCCTAATGGTGCAAGTTCAAGCTACAAGGGTTTGTAGCTATTCAAATGGACTTATTTCAAGTCAATATGTATCTCTTATGTTAGTTCTTAGCTATTCAATCCAACAGAAGTCAGCATACTTGAAGGGAAGTCAAATGACTAAGTTCTTATTCTATCATGCATTATTGAAGCCTAAAGGAGTCTAAATTGTGCCAATTCAGATATATGGTGCCAAGAACATATTTTATGATTATTTCTAACATTTTTTGTCACAAAATATACAAAGAAAACAAGCTAGGAGCTTGGACACATTTGCACATGTTTGGGACACTCATTACACATGCATCTTGCACATTATGAGCTGAATATGTGTTTTCTAGTTCTTAATGGATTAGGACTTGTGCCCTACAGAAAGGCTACATTTTTAATCCTTGAATTACTTAGGAATTTTATTTACTTAATTTTTCCTTATACTTTTGCATTAGAACTCTTAAGTAGCTAAGTCTTTTATTTTTTTATAATTAGAACTTCTAATTTTAGTAGGATTTGCTAAATGTAAGAGCATATAGCCTTTTTTAGGCCATTATTTTCATGTAATTCACAGACCATTCAGATTGTTTTCAATGAGAAATCTCTTGTGAGACATTGTTCATAAATTTTGAGTTCTTTGTGAACTTAATTATCTAAATGAAGCTAAGGTAGATTCCTTGATGAATTTCAACTTATATCTTTTGTTTCAACACACAAGTTGACTTGGGATGGGGATTTTTAAACTGAAATGGGCATTCTTATATTTTTTTTCAACTTTTTTTGTGAGTTTCTTGGTCTTATACCAATAGGGTTCACATCATGGAGTCTTTTTTTGGCTATGAACTCTTCCAACCTAACATATGTTGGAAGATTGACAATAGGAGTGCAATCGACATCTGGAAAGACTATTTTCCTAGATTTCCTCCTAATGAGTTGGTTGGATAGTGTTCTCATGGTATTGATTAGGGAAAAGACAAAGTCAAAGATTTGTTTATTCCTAGTACTAACATTTAGGATCTTAATTTTCTCAATTTTGATTTTTAAATGGATGTGGTTGAAGCAATTTTATTGGGAACTTGGCAGGTGGCTAGTTATTCTTGTGATCGGTCGGTTTAGGAAGGGGCTAGTGATGGATTTTTTAAACATAGAAAGGATATTGGCCCTAATGCAACTCAAGAATATATTAATGGCTTTAAGTTTGTCACATTTAGCTCTCATGCAATTGTTTCTAAATCATTTTTGGGCCTTTCACCTTCCTCCCAAGTTTAAGATTTTTATCTATAAATATGTTCACAATGACTTCCTTACTAAACCATAGCTTATGAAACAAAATATCATCACTTCTCCATTCTGTCCTCGACATTGAATAGAGGATGAAGACATATCACACTTATTTCTCCATTATTCAATCTCAATGGATGTGAGAGTCAACACTCCAGGTATTTTAACCCCTAACTCTAATGAAAACTTGTTGCCCTGGCTTCTCTGCAATCTTCCTTCGAACTCTCAACTGCAATATGAAAAGAAAGAAGTATGTCCTAATCTCAATCTAGTGCTTATGGTTTGCACATAACATAAGATTTTCTAAGGTTTGGTTATGATGGGTCTTTAAATTATTCTATCACACAAGCTTTTTCTATAAGTGCATATCATAACGGTCAAAGTTGTTTACTTTTTGGCAACTTTGACCGTCAATTTCTATCATGTCACAACACCTCTCTTAATATTTCTTACTTTGTTTCCTCTTTATGCAAGTTGGAGTCCATTGTAGATGCATTAGAATAAAGCAGGGTCAAGCAGAGCAAAAGTTGGTCATGCACAAGTCAAAGCTAGGAAAGGCTATTGGCAACACGTCGCCAATGGCTAGAATGCATCGCCAATGATATCAACTTCCCGCCAATTTTTGCCATCATTGGTGATGTGTCACCGCCATTTGATGCCTTGGCAATACGTCACCATCAATTCCTCTGTTTTGGTGACATGTTGGCCTGGTTTCTGGATAATTGTGGTCCCCTACTTCATTTTTTAATCCAAGCCTTCCACTAACTAAGGGATTCTATCTCTTAAGGTAGGTGGAGTATAAGATAAGGTTTTAATAGGGTTTTGGACAAGAACTTCACCAACAAGGGTTTTATCATCCAATCATTGACCATACTCTTCTTCTTTTCTTCTCTCGTAGTCACCATTTGAGGCTTCAGCTTAAAGCTTTGGTGGAAGGTGCCAAAAGAACTCTTGGAGTATAAGGAGGCTTGAACTACTAAGGGCTTTCATTTGGTTTTTTCATTCCTTCTATTTCTTTGTATTTGCACTTTTATGTATGGATTAAACTCTAGTATTTGTTTATGGATGTTTTATACAAAGATCATTCTTTTCTTGAGAAAGAAAAGATGGAAGTCGAAATGGGGAATAGAGCATGATGGGGCTTGTGGATTAAAGATGCTTTATAAACCCATTAGGTGAATCAAAAGTGAGCAAAACTTGATTTTAAGAAAGAGGGTTTTGACAGGTGAATCCTTTTACTACATAGGAAGTCAATAGCCTTGGAACTTCATTTGACTTAATTAACAAATAAAAGAGTGAAATCCTAAAGAGGTAGCCTTCTCAACCACATCACTTCATTTGTAGTGAGTCTAGCTAATTCTAGATAATCTTCTCATTCAATAGCACATTTGTGTTCACTAGTGACCCTTCCATTGATTCAACAATTTAGATTATATTTGGCAGTTAGTAGCTTCATTCATTCTAGTTCATTTCTTTTTTTTCACACATTCATCTTGCCAACTTTAGTCTTTACTCAATTCAATAGCTTTGTCTCATTATAGTTTTGGTGGTTTGAGTATGTAGGACTTGAATTTCATTGTGATTTCACCACCTTTCCTTAGGACGATAGCCATATTCACCATTTTCACACAATAATATCGTTCACTTGCGAGTGGATAAGAGGTATAAATTATAAACTCTTATTTTCACAGCAAAGTTTTTGGTGTCATTATTGGGGATAATTTAGATTTTCCTTTCAATATCAAGTTCCTAGTTGCGCTTATCACTTGTTTCTTTTCCCCATATTTAATTATGCCTTTATTTCTCATTGAAGGTGCTTCTAGTGCATGACCTGGGGGCTTTTGCTTCCATTTGGCCTCATTTGATCTGAAAATTAAGAGAAGCTTAAGGGAGCTTCGTTTGAGAAGTAAGATGGCAGTTGAAGAAGAAGGTTCTAGTGCTTCACATTCCATCAACATGAAAGAAATGCAAATCCTATAGACCTCAATAGAGATGACGAAGTTATGAACAGTGGACATGGAGGAACTAATGGCAATGAGGCTCTTCCCCTTTTCTCTTGTGGATGAAGCTACACAGTGGTTTGAGAATTTGGAGCCTACCTTAATTCATACATGGCAAGACTTATATAATGTTTTCATTTGGAGGTTCTTCCTTTCTTAAAAAGCCTTTGAGCTTAAGAATGAGTTGTTGGCTTTTAGACAAAATGAATGAGAGTCACTAGTAGAGGCATGGGTGCACTTTAAGAGGATGGTGGAGAAGGTTCAAACACAAGATATTGATCAAGCTCATCAATCCATCTGTTTACAATGGGTTGAGCTTAAACACTCGGTTACAAGTTGACACCGCCGCTGGTGGGTTCCTACTATTGAAGGATGTGAAGTACTTTAAATTGTTAAATAGCATGGCCTAGAGCCTAGAGCTTAGTGCAAAAAGGGCTCCAAGAAAAAGGAGTGGTTTGTATAAAGTTAACAAGGACACCTAACTACAAGCTCAACTTTCGGTACTCACAAGTATGGTATCTAAATTGGCTAAGAACCAAGATAGGATGAATATACAACAAGCCATGGCAAGCAAAGATTTAGAAGACTTGGAAGATGTGAATTTTTGTGTGTTATCAGAATCCTTATCCACCAAAGCAAGGAGGGGGCAACTTTTTTCCAAGGAATCGTCAACATAAAGGGTTCAATTATTCAAATCCAAAAGATGCCATGCAACCACAAGAAGAAACCTCACATGAATCGAAAGCTTCACTGAAGGACTTTATGAAAGGAATGATGGAAGAGTTCATGCATGAAGTAAAGGGGATGGTTAGTGGACAAAATAAAAAGATTAGCAAATTGGAAGAGGAGATGAAGACTATGCTAGCTAAGCTTCAATAAAAAATTTGGAGACACAAATGGGCCAATTGGCTACCTCCATGAGACAACTCCTAAAGGGCAAGTTTATACAAAGTGATATGGAGGTAAATCCAAGGGAGTCTTGTCAAGCTATAAATTTAAGAATTGGAAGGAATGTGATGACATAACCCAATGAGCCACCTATTCAAGAAGATTATCCTCCTAAAGAACCCACCCTCCAAAAAAATGTTGATGATGTTCAAGCTAGGCCACCAAGTGGTAACGATGCTCATCTAAAGGAGGAGGGAAGAAACTTTCCCACACAACGGAAAACATTGAAGCATGTTCTTACTCTCCCATGCCCTCAAAGGTTTAAGTCCAAAAAGGAATACACTCAATTCATGAAGTTTCTTAAAGTATTTCAGAAGTTGGAATCCCCTTATTGAAAATGAAAATTCCTCAAAGAGTTGATCACTAAAAAGAGGAAGTTTATTAATAATGAGCTCATCTTGGTGAAGGAAGAAGCAAGTGTCATCATTCAATGGAAGATGCCTTAAAAACTCAAAAACCTGGGAGCTTCACTATTCCTTTAGACATTGGATCTTTTCATTGTGATAAAGCTTTATGTGATCTTAGAGCTAGCATTAACTTAATGTCATTGTCTAGGAACCTTGGGCTTGGAGAGGTAAAACCTTCATCAATTTGTCTTTAATTGGCGGATAAATCTCTCATCTTTCCAAAAGGTGTGTTATTCAAAGTCAACAATTTATATTTTCGGTAGATTTTGTGGTGTTGGATATAGAAGAAGATTGGAACATGCATATCATTCTTGGAAAAGCATTGATTCTTGTAGGAAGTTACAAGTTCAAAAGAGAGGTTTTGAGCAACCTTTATCGTGTGAGACCAAAGAAAAGCCTAAATTGGAGTTGAAACCATTTCCCAAAGATCTCAAGTATGTCTACCTTAGACATAGGGAGTCCTTCCCGGTGATCGTTTCTTCTACATTGACTACCTTGGAGGAGGAAACATTGATAAGAGTGTTGAGGGAGCACAAAAGTGTGATTGAATGGTATATCTCCACTATCAAGGGTATTAGTCCCGAAACTTGCATGCACAAGATATCGATGGTATGGCAGCCCTTGGAGCTATAAGTTTAATCATACATGTAATTATAAAAAGCTCGGATATTCAAGTGATGGATTAATTTAACAAATTAACAATTTAGATAATTTATTTACAAGCTAAGTCTTGGTAATATAGGATCCAGTAGCTTAAAAAATCTCAAACATTGGTCATTTAGGCAAAATTGGCAAAAAGGGTATTTTTGCAATTTCTCAAGACTAAAAATGTTACAGAAATTTTCCTTGAGTGAAATGGATGGAAATCATCCTATTTTAGCACTTATAGAAGGTTTGGAAGCAAGTTGGCAAAAATAGAAGAATTTTGGGCCAAATTGCTTAAAACCCAAATTAATTCTAGATATTTATCTTATTTAAACTATGACTTTTGTTCCAGCCCTTAGAACTCATGACCCTACCCTCTTTCTACCTCCACATCTGCTCCAATCTAGCTCAAGGGAAGCCATTTAAACACATTAAAACAGAAATTAAAGGTGCTCAAGGTGTTTGAAGGTGTTCATGAGCTCATCCATGGTTAGCTTTGTTCCTATGGTGTAGTTTTCATCATTTCTGAAATTTTGGTACTATTCATGGGACTTTTATGGTAGAAATCATGGCCGGGATAATTGTTTGATGTGTTTCTTAGCTTTAAGATGTGATTTGAGATGCAAATGAGCTAAAACCTAAGAGAACTAAGGCTGGAATTTTAGTGTAGTTGAAACTGTGAGTGTTGAATTAGGTGTGGTTTGATTCTTTTATTTCCAGCCATGTGTTCATGTTCCATGGGCCTTAGTAGCTCAATAAGGTTGTTATCTTACTTCTGAATTCATATTTGAGGGCTAGGAAGTAGGATAATAAGTGCTGGGCAGTGAATTATATATGGAAACCATGTTGTGCATTTAAGGTACATTTGTTGAAAGGTTACAGTATTAATTTTGTTCCAGCTGGGAGCTACTGGTTTTAATGGTTTAAATTAATTCTAGATGATGTTATCTTGCTTATGATTTAGTGTATAAAAGCTAAGAAGCAAGGTAACATTTATTTGGAAGTGAATTGCTCATGGATGCCATGAATGTGCATTAAGGTGAGGTTTTGGTGCTGCTGAAATTGTAGTGGATTCGCGGAATAAACTGTGTTATTCCAGTGAATTTGGTGGCCTTTGGTTGTCATAATCTTTCTTATACACTAGTATACAAGGCATAAAAAATAATAGAGCAAGGTTTGGGCTACTTTTGAGCTATTAAAAGTGTAAAGAACCACAAGATAGGCAAACCATGGACTGAAAATTCTGGGCTGTTGGTGCTTGTTTAATGGGCTGTTTCTATGTGTTAAAATTGCTAAATTTTGCTTAAAATGATCAATATAGGTGCTGGACATAAGCTACTAATAAGGGTCCTAATTTTGGCTTGAAACCGAGACAAAAAGGCTAAGTACTTGAAGCTTGCAAACTAAGTTATCTAAAGTAAGAGTTACTTGATTTGTATGCTTATGTGTTAAATAAATTTGGCTAAGATACTTGTATATCAAGTGGATGAATTATTTATGGATTTAACAAGCATGTAAATTGAGTATGGATGGCTATTTAAGAACCTTATATGATTGGGTTTGGTAGGAAGCCAAACTATGAAGTTCATATGAAATGTGTAAGTGCATATTTGTAAACTTGAATGTATAGGCAACATGGACCCTAAAATGGTCTAATTTATAAAGAGCATGATGGTTTGAGAACCTAAGATACCTAAGGTCACCATGATAGGCCAAGGATTAGGTGAACCTAAGAAGGGGAGTTGTCCTCAACCACTCACAAAATCTTGGAATGTTAGCACTAACACATGCATTTAAATAAGCAAATAGTTCACTCCTATATATAAAATGAGGTATATTCGCAAATACTAAGAAGTTTTCAAAGCAATATTTGCATGGACAAGTTGGACTTGTCAATTGTAGGACTAATGAGTGAAGGAATTGTGGGACTTAGCTACTCCCATAATTATTGGCCAATAATATGAGTTCCTGGCACTATGATTTGAGCTTAAGTGCACTAGGCATATTTTGACATCTTTATGGATAATATGCATGGTCCTATATGATTGTTTTTCTTGCAGGTTACAACCCTTACTAGGAACCTTTGGTTCTCACATCCCTTACATATTTTGTATGCAAATATTGGTATGCCTGGGGCTAATAACCAATAGAAGAACTAGTTGTTAGTATTTTGATACCAGGTGTGCATAAGTCATTTGCTATAGTGTATTTTTGTTATGTTTCTTTCTTGTAGGTTCTTAATCACTTGGATCATTAACTTACTAGCCTTTGTGATACAAAGGTAAGGAGTAGGGGATACCTGGGCACTGTAGTGGTCTTTTTTTTGTAGTGTAGCTCAGGTGGGATTGGATCCCAAAATTTTCAGTGTAGCATGTGTATAGCACTTTTGTGCATGATGTATATATGTATATAGAACTTATGCCTCTGGTAAATGCTATGGAACTATTGGTTATGTTCCCTAGTAGCTTTTATGGATTTATAGTGCATAACAACATGTTTTATATGAATGCATATTTTGAAATGTTGGCCAATTGCACCAAGTATATATTATTTTTATGGTCATTGACCTATAGCCATAGTAAGGCGTAGTATAAAATAGTAATGCATTAAGGATTTAATCAATTAGCAGGCCCACTAAGGAGCAATTTATGTAGGCCTAGCACTAAATTAATGTAAGGTTCCTGGGGCCTTATATGACTTAAATAGGATTTTAGGTAAAGGCCTATGACAAATGGAGGATGAGTATAAGCCCTCAATCCAAGCTCAAATGAGGTTGAATCCTAAGATGAAGAAGGTGATGAAAGAAGAGATCTTGAAGCTTCTAAAGGCCAGCATCAGCTACTCTATTTTGGACTCACAATGGGTTAGCCCGATGCAAGTGGTGCCTAATAAAGGTGGAACCACCGTTGTGGGTAATGAAAACAATGAATGGATTTTTACAAGATTGGTGACCAAGGGGAAAGTTTGCTTCAACTATTGAATGCTTAACAAAGCCACCCAGAAGGATCACTTTCCTTTTCCATTCATTGACCAAATCTTAGATCAGTTAGCAGGTCATTCCTTTTATTGTTTTTTGGATGGAAACTCTAGGTGCAACCAAATTGCAACAGCTTTGGAAGATCAAGAGAAGATAACTTTTACTAGTCTTTAGGGTACATATGCCTTCCAAAGGATGCCATTTGGTCTTTGTAATCCACCAATGACCTTCAACAATGTATGGTGGCCATTTTCTTAGACATGGTGGAAAAATGCATGAGCTATTTATTGATGACTTCTCTGTTTTCAATGATTTTTTTATGCATGTTTGGATAATCTAGCTCTTGTCTTGAAAAGATGTCAAAAAACTAATTTGTTATTAAATTAGGAGAAATGTCACTTCATGTTAGTTCCGGCATTGTGCTTGGTTATAAAATTTCTTGTGAAGGCATGGAAGTGGATAGAACCAAGACTGTTGCTATTGAAAAATTGCCACCACCCACTAATGTGAATGGGGTTAAAAGTTTTTTTGGCCATGCCAGGTTCTACCAAAGAATTATCTAAGATTTTTCTAAAATTGCCAAGCCACTTTGCAATTTGCTTGAGAAAGATACTCTATTTATCTTTGATAAACATTGTATTAAGGCTTTTGAAATCTTGAAGGAGATATTGGTGAAGGCTCCTGTAGTAGTAGCTCCAAATTAGGATGAGCCTTTTCAAATAATGTGTGATGCTAATGACTATGTCGTTAGAGTGATGTTGGGACAAGGAATGAAGAAAATTTTTCAAGTGATATATTATGCTAGCAAGACATTGGATGGTGCTCAACAAAACTACACTACTACAAAGAAGAAGTTGCTAGCAGTGGTGTTCTTGGTGGATAAGTTTTGCCCTTATATTGTAGGATCCAAGGTGATAGTGTATGCCAACCATGTGGCGATTAAGTACCTCTCCATCAAAAAGGATGCCAACCCAAGACTAATCCGATGGATTCTATTCCTTTAAGAGTTTGATCTTAAAATTAAAGATAAAAAGGGTAGTGAAAATTTGGTGTCAGATCACTTATCTCAACTTAAAGTTCAAGTGCCATCTTTGGGAGGCCAAAGTCAAGAACATTTTTTGAATGAAAGTTTATTCAAGGTGGATGATAAATTGCCATGGTATGCAGATTATTTGAATTACTTAGCTTGTGAAGTTCTACCTCCAAACTTATCCTACCAAGGGAAGAAGAAATTTCAACTCGACATGAAGCACTATATTTGGGATGATCCATACTTGTTTTGGAGGTTCGTCAACCAAGTAGTGAAGAGATGTGTCGCACTTGAAGAAGTTGAGGAAATCTTGCATCATTGCCATGCCTCTCCTTGTGATGGTCATTTTGGAGCAACCAAAACGGCAAATGAGGTCCTTCAAATCGGGTATTATTGGCCAACCCTCTTTAAAGATTCTTATAGATTTGTGCTTACTTGTGATAGATGTCAAATGATAGGAAATATATCTAGAAGAAATGAAATGTCATTCCAAAATATTTTGGAGGTAGAAGTGTTTGAAGTTTGGGGCAATAACTTTATGTGACCCTTCCCTCATTCCCTTGGATATTATTATATCTTATTGGTCGTTGATTATGTTTCCAAGTGGGTTGAGGCAATTCCCACCTCTTCTTGTAATGCTCCAATTATAGTGAAATTCTTACAAAAGAATATATTTTTTAGATTTGGTATGCCTAGGATAATCATTAATGATGAAGGAACTCACTTCATCAATAAGGTGGAGGCAAAACACTTGCCAAGTATGGTGTGAGGCACAAGGTTGCTCTTGCTTACCATCCTCTAACTAATGGTCAAGCAAAGATCTCTAACCAGGGAGGTGAAGAAAATTTTGGAGAAAACCATCAATGTCAACCGAAAAAAATTAGGCTTCAAAGTTAGATGATGCTTTGTGGACACATTAGATGACATACAAAACCCCCATTGGTATGTCTCCATTTTGACTCTTGTATGGGAAAACTTGCCATTTTCCAATTGAACTTGAGCACAAGTTCTTTTAGGCTATCAAAAAGTTGAATTATGACTCGAAGGATCCTCAAGAGAAAAGGTTGTTGGACTTGGATGAGCTTGAGAAGCTTCGATTTAAGACTTATAAGAGTTCAAGAATTTACAAGGAAAAAATGAAGTTATGGCATGGCAAGCAACTTATGCAGAAGAATCTCAAGCCTGGGTAACTTGTTCCTTTATTCAACTCAAGATTGAAGCTTTTTCCCTAGAAGTTAAGGTCAAAGTGGTCCTAGCCCTTCAAAGATGTCAAGGTGATGCCTTATGAAATGGTGGAGCTCAAAGGTCAAGATGGGTCAACATTCCAAGTCAATGGGCATCAAGTGAAGGTTTACTATGGTGATGGTCTTTGGCACATTGGCCAAGTAATCTTGGCCAATTTGTCTCATTGAGTTTGTGGTCAAAGGTGCCTAGCTAGAGGCATAAAATCAAATGCTTGTTGGGAAGCAACCTGATCCTCTTGCTTAGGGTTTATGTGAATTTGAGCAATGGATAAAGGGTTTGTTGTAATTCATGCTTAATTTTGATTGCTCTTGAGTATATGGATATGTGGGAAATGTATTAATGCTTGTTTTGTTGATTTGGAACTGTAATCAATGCTTGAACTTTACCCCAATAGAAAGCCATGAAATTTTCATGGCAATTCCTTGTTGGTGCTTGTTCATGTTGTTTTATTTGTTACAAGAGCTTTATTCTATCCAATCATGTATGGGTCTAGCAAGAAATTACATTATTATGAACTACATTGTAAGAATTTTGTCTTTTGAATTTTTTCAGGAAAATTTTAGTTAAGTGTTGCCATAGAAGGTTTGAATGATAATGTGGATTCATGTGGTGCTTATTTGCTTGAGTTCCTTGTTTGTGTTGGATCTTGGTGTTGCATACTTCATGTTTGTACCATTCAAATGCATGTTTTCTATATGAAAAATCATCCAACTTATGCTATGCACCATTGTTGATTAAGAGTTGATAGCATTTTCATGGGTATATCACTCTTTGTCTAGGCATCTCTAGTCCTTTCTAATTAATTAAATATCAAGAATATGATGCATAGATTGACCTTTTAACTTGCTTTTGCATCAAAATAGTTAGGAGCCAATGTTGTCTGTTGCTCGAAAGTGCTATGCCCCGAACATGAACATGACTAATTAAGCATAGTTGTGGGATGCCTTGATCTTGCATAGTTCTTCATGTTATTTTCCCAATGTTGTGTTTGTGCTTCATGAGTATGTCTTGTACTTAGGGTGCCCTTTCTTTTTCATTTTGATGGATATATATTTTGCATTGTATGTGGATGAATGGTGCCCAAACTTGTCCTTAAGTCTTTTATGTGGCTTTAAAGGAAATATGCCTTGCAAGTTGGTTCCTATGGAGTCCCTCAAGGAAAAGGGCAAAGAAAAGAGAATCAAGTAGGAAGAGCCCCAAAAACCAACTTATGACAAGAATAGATTTGTTACTGCCTGAGCTGGTGATTACTTTGAAGATTTCTTAAGGAGGAAGCTGACGCCGGAAAGAGGATTTGATTTCTCCAAAAAAGATAATGAAGGCATTTTAAGGGTGGTGGAGCAAAGAGGATGGCATCATTAGTATGCCCCCTTAGGGATGAGGTGCCCAAAACTTTGATCATGGAGTTCTATGCCAATCTTGTGGGAGCAAGCAAGATACCTCGCCAAAACAAGCGCATTCAAGTTAGGACCATTAGTATGGCATATGACTTTACCTCTATCAACAACCTTATGTAGATCAATCATCTAATTAGCGAGCCCTTAAAAAATGCCACCCTAGACCAGATGGCTCAAATTGATTATGGTTAACAAGTTGAGTAGGCAAGAAGCAATGATGACCCCAACAAGAAGCTATTCTTCAACTCATCAGCTTTTCCTCCAAAGATGCATGCTTGGAACCATTTCATCTTTTCCCACCTTATCCCGATGACTCATGTTCGGGAGGTCACTTCATATTGCTTGAAGGTGCTATATTGCATTACTTGTGACTTTTGGTTGGATGTGGGGCACTTCATTTCCAATAACCTTGTGCGTGCTAGTTAGTTGAAGTGGGCAAACCTGCCATTCCCACAGTTGATTACTGTGATGATTCGTAAGGCTAAAGTCATACTTAAGGATCCTCTAGTGGTGTCTCTTGTCATGAGACCGCTTTCAATTAACAAGTTTGGGGGAGCACCGGTGGGTGCCCAAAAAGAAGTTTTGGAGGAGCAATAGCAAGAGCAAGGGCAAGAAGATGAAGAAGTTGGGGAACAAAAGGAAATGGGGTTGGAGCAGCTCATTGATCCCGCCACCACCATTCCTACATCTTTGGCTGTAGAGCTCAACAAGATGTATTCATTGATGAACTAGAGGCACGAGGAGTCGATGGCTGATTTTTAGTCAATGGGTGGTGACTTTAATTTTTTTGCTAGGGAAATGCGAAAAGGCATTACACTCCTATCGGTAATCAAAAGACCCATTCCAATAAAGTTTGTTGGGGCCACCAGCAGCAATAGCCAGTCATTCTGCCAAAGTATCAACCTTTCCAGGCCATCCCACCCCACTTTTATCCCTCGGCTTACCAGTGGTATACTCCGCACCCCATGAGCCATCCTCCACTATTCTACCTTCATTTTGGACCTCTCCATGATTCATCAATAAGTCCTTCCCCTTTTCCTCTGACCGGTGGCTTTTCTGACCATGATGACATGGGTGAAGACTAGTTGGTGGGGAACATCCGGCCCCATGGTATGATTCTTTGAACTCCTATTTCCTTTCTTTTCTTTCATTTAGGACAATGTTTGTACTTAAGTTTGGGGGGCTGTTTGATTGTTGTGCTTGCTAGTCTTTATTTATGGTGTCACTTTTTTGCTTGCTTGCTTGAGTGCTTGCTTATTTTAGTTTAGGTTTCTATTGCTCATGTCTCACTTTGGTGATTTCATGTCCTTGCATGACATATATTTAGTGCATGTAGGATGCATTTAGTGACATGTAGGTTTGTTTTTTCTAAGGAACCCAATGGAAACCATTGTTGCATGTGAGTGGATTTGGTTGCTAGTTCAACTTTCAAGTAAGTTTTGATGAGTTTAGAAGGTTGGTTTTGAGACTTTTGGTGGAACCTTACCCATTGAGATTTTTGGGCTTTGAATGATTGCATGGAAGTCTTTGGATTGTTCTTTATTGAGATGCTTATACTATGTTTTGATCTACAATTTGCTTGAGGACTCATGCAAACCCACACTCATTGTGTGGAATTCAAGACTCACTTGGTTATTTAAGGCAAAGTACTCTCCCAAATGGTTAACCCTTATAAATTTACCCTTTAGTGAACCTCTTTGTGCCTAATTGCCCATTTCTTTGTTTTAAACCACACTTTGAGCTTTTACCTTCTTTTGTATCCCCTCTTCCACCCAAGGTTGCAAGTATAAGCTATGGGCTTAGAGAGGGATTTGATGGGTTGAATGAGGGTTAAGAACAAAAATAAGTTGGAGGGGAACTTGGGTAAAATGAGGTAGCTTGTGTTTCAAGTAATTTGTGGTTTTGGTAGGCATTGTAAAGTGTGTGTACTTATTTTTATTTTTATTCAAAAAAAAAAGAAAAAAAAATGAAGAAGTTGGTTCTGAAGGGTTTCGACAGCCAAACAAGTGCAGCGAAATATAACCAAAACCCTCCAGGATCCAAATAAAACAGGGTAAACCGAGTGTTCAAAATTTTCATACCTAATTCGGTTGAGATCTTTCACCCAACTGTTGAGTCAAATCACAAAACCTGAATAGTTGATGTGTTCAAGCTCTCTACGGAATCCACACGAGCCTCTCGGGATCACCACGCTTTCACCATGTCCCGGCAGATGTGTTCCTCTTGCACTTGCAGTGCTAGCTTGCGTCCTCCAAGGAATGGAAAGAGAAGAGTGCGACTGGTTTTCAGAACTCTTCTGATTTCATCCTTTGGGAGGTTAAGGCAAGAGCTGCGAATTTTTCACTATATGATGTATTTATAGTGATACTCAACTTTCAAGCCTAATGGGTTTCAAAACCCTAATCCAATTAGGTTTAATTTCGGGCTTAATAATGACTCAACTTTTTGGCCAATTATTAATACAAAATTATCATGAAACCATAACCCAAATAAATTAGCTCATGCACTCAAATAATCTAAATAGACTTTATGTGTGAGACCCAATAGGCTCTTATCACGTTAGTAATGATCATAAATCATATTTATGATCATAAACAATGAGCAGTGTCTAGCAACACATCATTGTTACCCAAGTGACAAGATTGTCGATGATTCAACTAAAACTTTATGATCATTATCCATATATGTCATTGTCCCTTTGTTCAAGATATCAAGACCAAGCACGAGACATGGAATGTGTCATTCTCGTATAGCCCAATCTTTGCTTTCTTGATTATCGAGTAGACAAACTTAAACTGATGACATTGATATCGTATATCAACTCATCCGAGCATGGCCATGTATTTTCTTAGTCTCACTCTATTAAGGGGCCCGAAGATATCACTTCCGTTACATAGGAGGGACAAATCCCATCTTGATCATACAAAACCCTCCACATGATATGTGACATACCCAATGACCTCCTTCAAGTTCACTCAGTTACGAGTAACAAAGAGAAGTATCAAAGTACATGACTCATATGTAAGGAACCTTGATGACCTTAGGTCAAAGGACTTCATATACATGATCACTATAAGAATCACTTATGACACTCATATAACGATCCATGTAGCGTTCTCACAGTGGGTCGATCTATTACACAAGTTCTTCAACTTATACCCATATGTAGACTACATATCTTATATTAGTCTCCACATACATTAGTCTTTATGTATTATTGTAACCCACTCCATAATAATACTAGACTAGGAACATTTAAGAATATCATCATTCTAAGGTTATAATTACGTTTGATTATGTAATACAGAAAACATACAACAAACACAATTACTAGATTAATGCCTTAATAAAATATCATGACTCAATGTGCAAAATACAATCATCTCATGATTAGCTTTTGGGCACAACACTAACAATCTTCCACTTGCACTAAAGCCAATCATCCATGTATCTAATACCAATGGATCTAGAATGACTATCATGCTTCTGTTGTGTAAGGGTTTTGTCAGCGGATCAGCAATGTTGCTGTCTATCGAAATCTAGCATATCCTTATATCACCCCTTTTAATGATCTCCCTAATGAGATTATAGCGTCGAAGTATGTGTTTGGATTGCTGGTGAGATCGATGTTCCTTAGCCTGTGCGATTGCTCCATTGTTGACATAATAGAGCTTTATCGGGTCGGCAATGCTTAGAACCATTCCAAGTTCTATGATGAACTTCTTGATCCAAACTGGCGCCTTCGCAGCATCAAAGGTGACAATGTACTCAGATTCTATTATAGAGTCGGCTATTGTTTCTTACTTTGAACTCTTCCAGCTCACAACACCACCACCAACACAAAACACATAACTAGATTACGACCTAAAGTCATCCTTATTAGATTGGAACCTAGCATCGATGTAACCCCTTACAATGAGCTCATCTTCACCCCCCAAAGACCAAAAATGCATCCTTAGTCCTTTATAAGTACTTAAGGATGTTATTAACAGCTGTCTAGTGACTCTCACTGGGGTTCGATTGGTACCTGCTCGTCATGCTCAAGGCATATGAGACATCAGGACGAGTACAGATTATGACATACATGATAGATCCAATTACTGAGGCATATGAAATCTTACTTATGCGCTCTCTCTCCTGAGGTGTACTCGGACACTGAGATTTAGAAAGAGTGAGTTATACCATGTGACATGGCAAGAATCCTTTCTTGGAGTCTTGCATGCTAAACCTCTTTAGTACCTTGTCAATATATTTACTTTGACTTAGGCCAAGCAATTTTCTAGATCTATCTCTATAGATCTTAATGTCTAACACATAGGCTGCTTCACCCAAGTCCTTCATAGAGAAATATTTCCCTAGCCAAGTCTTTACAGACTGTAGCTCGGGAACGCCATTCTCGATAAGTAGTATGTCATCTACATACAACACCAAGAAAACAATAGTGCTCCCACTAACCTTCCTGTAGACACAAAGTTCATCTCCATTTTTTATAAAACTAAACTCTTTAATTGCTTCATCAAAATGAAGATTCTAACTCTGAGAAGCTTGCTTTAGTCCATAAATGGACCCTTGCAACTTGCACACTTTATTGGCATTCTCAGGAGTAACAAAACCCTCATGCTGTGTCATGTACACATCCTCAAGTAGCTTTAAGGAAACCAGTCTTGACATCCATTTGACATATCTCATAATCATAGTGCGCAGCTATAACCAATAAAATTTGGATGGATTTAAGCATGGCAACTGGTGAAAAAGTTTCATCATAGTCAATACCATGAATTTGCTTGAAACCTTTTGCAACCAATCGTCCTTTAAAGGTAATCACATTACCATCCATGTTAGTTTTTTTCCTGAAAACCCATTTGCACCCTATAAGTTTTACCCTTTCAGGTGGATCAACCAAAGTCCATACTCGATTTTCATACATGAATTCCATCTTGGACTTCATGGCCTCTAGCCACTTCTTAGAGCCAGGCCCTAACATAGCTTTGTTGGTAGGTTGTGGGCTCATCCTAATCCATGAGCATCACATCGTTAGTGTGAGTCACAAGAAATCCATATCTCCTGGGCTCACGCCGAATCCTACCAGACCTGCGTGGGCTCTATGCTACAGGAACAGACTCTTAAATCACAACATCTTGTGGTGTCTGTTCAAGTTTCATTTTAGGTTCAATGTCCCATTGTTGTTCTTCAATTTCTTCAAGTTCTACTTTCCTCCCACCGGTTCCTTTAAAGATAAAAATCTTTCTCTAGAAAAACACCAGTTTGAGCAAAAAACACTTTTTGCTCAGAAGGATTGTAGAAATAGTAACCCTTTGTTTGTTTGGGATACCCAACAAAAAGACATTTATGAGATTTGGGCCCTATCTTGTCAGTGGATTGACATTTTATATAAGTATTACAGCCCCAAATCTTTATAAAAAACAGACTGGAACGCCTCCTAGTCCATATCTCATATGGTGTCTTTTGAACCGATTTAGATGGAACTCGGTTTAGTGCAAAAGCGGCTGTATCTGGAGTATGTCCTCAAAAGGAGTTTGCAAGGTTGGCTTAACTCATCATAAATCGAACCATGTCTAACAAAGTTTGATTTCTCCTTTCAGATACATCATTCCATTAAGGTGTACCAGGTGGAGTGAATTGTGATACTATACTGCACTCCTTCAGGTAGTCAAGGAATTCTCAGTCCAAGTATTCTCCACCTCGATCTAATTGAAGTACTTTAATATTCTTCCCGAGTTGATTCTCTATTTCAATATTGAATTCTTTAAACTTTTCAAATGATTCTAACTTATTTCTCATGAGATATGCATAGCCATATCTACTAAAGTCATCAGTAAAGGTAATGAAGTATTGGAAACCTCCTTTAACATGTGTAGACATAAGGCCACATACATCACTATATATGAGTCCTAGTAAGTCATTAGCCCTTTCACTTTGCCCTGTGAATGGTGCTTTGGTCATCTTAGCCAATAAACATGACTCACATGTCTCATCTGATTCAAAATCAAATGAATCTAAGAGTCCATCCTTAAGGAGCTTGGATATGCGGGTCTTATTTATGTGACCCAGATGATAATGCCAGAGATAGGTCAGGTTTGAATCATTCAATCTGACCTTTTTTATATTCACATTATAGATTAGATTTTTTAGTTCTAGAATATAAAAGTAATTGCTAAGTTACGCATTACCATAAAAGATTTCATTCAAATAAATAGAACAACATTTGTCCTTTATTATAAATGAAAAACCTTTCTTATCCAAACAAGAAATAGAAATCAAATTTCTACTAATAGTAGGCACAAAGTAGTAGTCGTCTAATTCAAAAACTAATCCACTAGGCAAAGTGAGAACATAAGTCCCTACAGCTAAGGCAACAACCTTTGCTCCATTTCCAACACGTAGGTCCACTTCACCTCGGGCTAATCTTCTATTCCTACTTAGATCCTACGCATTTGTACAAATGTGAGATCCACATCCAGTATCCAATATCTAAGATGGGGAAGTAGAGTTAACTTCTATAACAAAAATACCTGAAGTGGAAGTCTTACTTCCCTTCTCTTTAACAAGTTCTTCAAGATAGAGCTTACAGTTACACTTTCAGTGTCCAGGTTGCTTACAATGGAAGCACTCTCCTTCCTTAGCCACACCACCAGATGGTTTCAGTGTAGCTGAAGAAGAATTAGCATTGGACTTTCTTTTAGCTTTATCCTTCTTCTTGTTGGCTTTTCCTTTTCCCCTGCCCTTTTGAACCATCATAATGGGCTTAGTCTTCTTAAGGTTTTGCTCAGCAATTCTCAACATGTTGAGCAATTCAAGGACGAACTTGTCAAGGCAATTCTCAACATGTTGAGCAATTCAAGGACGAACTTGTCAAGGTCATTCATGTTATAGTTCATGAAGAACTAACTGTTGTTTACCAGCAATGATTGCAGGACTACATCAACAGCCAACTCTTTCTAAATAGCAAATCCCAAACTCTCAAGATTCTCAATATACCCAATCATCTTGAGCACATGAGGACCCACGGGACTTCCCTCAGACATTTTGCATTGAAACAATGCCTTAGAGGTCTCAAACCTCTCATGCCTAGCTTGCTCTTGGAAGAACATTTTGAAATGTTCGATTATACTGAATGCCCTCATATTTTCATGTTGCTTCTGAAGCTCAGATTCCATGGTAATAAGCATGAGGTAAGCAACATCCAAAGCATCATTAGAATGCTTCTTGTGAGCATCATTTTCAGCTTTTGGAGCATTGGCAGCAAACTCATTCGAAATGGGCTGCTCTAGGACATAAGCCTTTCTCTCTTGCTTGAGGACTATCCTCAAATTTTGATACCATTTGAGAAAGTTAGTCCTATTCAGTTTTTCCTTCTCAAGGATCGATCGCAATGAAAGTGTCGATGTGTTTTGTGCCATGATTATCTACAATAGTAAATATGCAATATAAGAGTCATGCATTTTAATTCATTTAATAAGGACTTTTATTAAACGATACTCCCACTATTTTACTCAAAATAATAACCCTCGATATTATTTCAGAACACCTAGGCCCTGAGGTATTCTAGTGGGCCAAGATCCATATTTCATCACAATCTGAGTCAGCGTTGGCTTTTCTCTCAAGTTGTAGTTATTTAGGTAGGCAACTCCTTGCCAATTACATCTCATGCAAATCTTGGATAGTTAAGTGAACAACACTTGTCCAAGCTCATCTCATGAACTTAGACTTAACCCTATGCTTTTAAGTCCCCAATCATATTAAGATGACTCAGTTAAGTCAGACCCAAAGTTAGCAATTTAGATATCATTATTATCCCATCGCGCCTTATTAAGATGAACATAGGTGTTGCTTTGGCAAACCCACCCAACGTTGATCAAAGTCTTGACGAGTGCCAACATTTGGAAGGCATCACATTTAATGACTTAATATTTTGTTTGAGAGATTTTTCTTTTCGATCTCACCAATTATTATCTCCGGTTGTCTTATATATGCATCACATAAAAATATAAAATATGTATCTCATGCTAACAATAAAGTAAATATGACATGGTTATAGCCCAAACTATGTGATATTCTCAAGCTAATGAGAATATCATGAAAGCCTAAGAAAAGAAAAGGTTTTTCACAAGCTCCTTATCCTCCTTGCTTGGTTGCCCTTTGTTGTCGCCTCCTTGGACACACCACCTTGGACGATCCCATAATGTGCAATAACATCAATAATAAAAATCTCAAGTTACATTTAAGGGAAGTAAAGTGAGAAGAAAATGTACAATGAGAATAACAAGAATAAGGCATGACTTGCAGGCCGTATTTACAAGTACAACCAACAAGGGCTATAACCATGCACCATGCTTCAACCACCAATTAGCATATCATGTTAAATCTCATTCACAAAAAATGCATGCCAAATTAATGTGTGTTGATTAATCAGTTTTTATTAATATGGCGCTTCACATACGGTGGTCCCGCTAGCCAGTCAGTGGGCGGGGTCAAGGGGAGCCACCCATGCGGGGGATTGCTAGGGAGTAGCGCCCCTCGGTGCAAAAATTAATCTTACAATTATGTTGCTCGAGTTCTTCTATTACGAGCAAGTAAGCACCCAAGACCACCTCAATTCGAGCCACCAAAAGTACTCTACTCCTAGTGCCCAAACAGCTTTAATCTGATCCATGCTAAGGTTTTGCAACTATTGTAAGAATTCTAATCCGTATAGGTATCTCATATCAATCAATTTAGGATTAATCTTATTAACCAATTTGTGTCATTTCTTCATATATCTCATATATACATTATGAGTTTCATTTTCATGCATCATGAATCAATCTAGTTAATCATGATCAAAACATTAGAACACACAACATGTCATGCAATTTGACACTTAATCCTGATTTAAGGTTTCACAAGTAGCTTTGATACCACTATAGGGTTTCGGGAGCTAAACAAGTATAACAGAATATAACCGAAACCCTCCAAGTGAAACAGGGTAATCCGGGTGTTCGAAATTTTCATACCTAATTCGGTTGAGATCTTTCACCCAACTATTGAGTCAAATCACAAAACCTGAATAGTTGACGTGTTCAAGCTCTTTATGGTATCCACACAAGCTTCTCGGGATCACCACACTTCTACCATGTCTCGGCAGATGCGTTCTTCTTGTGTTCGCAGTACTAGCTTACGTCCTCTAAGGAATAGTAATAAAAAAGGACAGCTGGTTTTCAGAACTCTTCTGATTTCATCCTTTTGGGAGGTTAGGGCAAGAGCTGTGAATTTCTCATTATATAATATATTTATAGTGAGACTCAACTTCCAAGCCTAATGGGTTTCAAAGCCCTAATCCAATTAGGTTTAATTTTAGGCTTAATAATGGCTCAACTTTTGGACCAATTATTAATACAAAATTATCATGAAACCATAACCCAAATAAATTAGCCCATGCACTCAAATAATCTAAATAGGCTTTATGTGTGTGACCCAATAGGGTCTTATCACGTTGTTAATGATCATAAATCATATTTATGATCATAAACAATGAGCGGCGTCTAGCAACACATCATTGCTACTCAAGTGACAAGATTGTCAATGATTCGACTAAACCTTTATGATCATTATCCATATATGACATTGTCCCTTTGTCCAAGGTATCAAAACTAAACACAAGATATGAAATGTGTCACTCTTGTATAGCCCAATCTTTAATTTCTTGACTACCGAGTAGACTAATTTAAACTGTTGACATTGATATCGTATATTAACTCATCCGAGCATGGCCATGCATTTTCTTAGTCTCACTCTATCAAAGGGCCCGAAGATATTACTCTTGTTATATAGGAGGGATAAATCTCATCTTGATCATACAAAACCTTCCGCATGATATGTAATGTATCCAATGATCTCCTTCAAGTTCACTCAGTTACGAGCAACAAAGTGAAGTATCAAAGTATGTGACTCACAAGTAGGGAACCTTGATGACCTTAAGTCAAATGACTACATATACATGATCACTATGAGAATTATTTATGATACTCATTTAACTATCTATGTAGCATTTTCATGGCAAGTCGGTCCAGTACATAAGTTCTCCAACTTATACCCATATGTAGACTACATATCTTATATTAGTCTTCACATATGCTAGTCTTTATGTATTACTGTAACCCACTCCACAATAATACTAGACTAGGGGCATTTAAGAATATCATTATTCTAGGGTTATAATTACGTTTGATTATGTCACACAGAAAACATACAACAAACAAAATTACTGGATTAATGCCTTAATAAAATATCATGACTCAATGTGCAAAATACAATCATCTTATGATTGGCTTTTGGGCACAACACTAATAGGTTCTTGGACCCAAAGTAAATTTTTTGTGTTTTGAGAAAAAGGCTTAGGGTGAATTCATTAAGGAAGAGCCTTCACCCATTAAATAAAAAAAATGATGAATAAAACAAATAATTTGTTAGTAATTGTGTAATCAAGGGTTTAAGACTTGACTAGCAGTTGTGATTTGTCATGCATAGTTGTAGGCATTTTTAGTTAATTAAGTTGGGTGCTCTTGTTTTTAGACTTTGGGTTTGGTGCTTTTAATGTACATGTTTTAGGTGTTCATGGTTTATGCTTGATTACCTTATTAGCTCCACCTATAAAGCCTTCAACTTATACCTCTTCCTTACTTAACCCGACCCCATTACAACCATGAAAAAACTATATGAGTCTTGGGTTTCATGCAACTCCCTTAAGGGAATTTAGTGGGGGCGATTGGATCCTCTTGCAAGCTTATGGCTGAGAGACATAGTATAAGCCACTTATTCTGCACGACATAGCTCTTCCTAATAAAATGAGCACAAATGGTAATGGTGTGACCCCTCTAAGATTCCACCATAAGTAGCAAAGTCTTCTATTCTTTACTCATCATTACTTCTTTTGAGTTGAACTAGTAGATCGATGAAGTTCATGTATGGCAATTGGTTGACATTGTAGCTTCTTTGTTTTGGCTATTTAGTTTTTCTAGGATAAGCATGCTAGGGACTATCATTAGTCTCTATTTTGGGGGATTTTATAAGTGCATACTATAACAGTCAAAGTTGTTGCCTTTTTGGCAACTTTAACCATCAATTTCTATCATATCGCACCACCTTTCTTAGTATTGCTTGCTTTGTTTCCTCTTTATGCAAGTTGGAGTGCATTGTGAATGCATCAGAATGAAGTGGAGTTGAGCGGAGCAAACATTGGTCATGCACGAGTCAGAGCTGGGAAAGGCTATTGGAGACGCGTCACCAACGACATCAACTTATTGCCAAATTTCACCATAATTGGTGATTGTTCCCCTGTTTTGGTGACGCGTTGGTCCGATTTTCAGATCTTTGTGGGTCCCCTGCTTCATTTTTTAATCCAAGCTTTCCATTTGTTAGGGGATTTTATCTCTTAAGTTAGGTGGAGCATAAGACAAGGTTTTAGGAAGGTTTTGGACAAGAACTTCTCCAAGAAGGGTTTTATCATCTATTCATTCATCATACTCTTCTTTTTTTTTTCTTCTCTTGGAGTCAGCATTTGAGGCTTGAGCTTGGAGCTTTGGTGGAAAGTGCCAAAGGAACTCTTAAAGTACAAAGAGGCTTGAGCTACTAGCGGTTTTCATTTGGTTTTTTCATTCCTTCTATGGATGTTTTAGACATGGAATAGATTTCTTCACGTCTTTTTAGGATAAAACTCTTAATACTTGTTATCTAATGTTTATTTGAGGCTTTTCATGGGTATTTATTCTCCTGTGTTGCCTATTCTTGTGTTTAATGATTGTGTATTGATTGGTTACATCACACAAGTCACAATCCCACTCTTTTCTTCAGAAATAAAGGATGGATGTGGATATGAAGAGTAGAGCATGATAGGTCTTGTGGATTACAGGTAATCTATGAACTCATTAGGTGATTGAAATGAGGTTAGTCTTAATCTATCCTATATTAATATATGAGCTTGAGAGATGCCATAGTTACTTATAGGTGAGCAAAACTTGGTCTTGAGAAATGAGGTTTTGACAATTGAATCCTCTCACCACATAGGAAGTCAATAGCCTTGGAACTTCACTTGACTTAGTTAACAAGTAAAAGAGTGAAATCCTATGGAGATATGCTTCTCAACCACATCACTTCATTTGTAGTTAGTCTAGCTAATTCTAGATAGTCTTCTCATTTAGTAGCACATTTGTGTGCACTAATGACCTTTGCATTTATTCAACATTTTAGATTATATTTGATAGTTAGTAGTTTCAGTCATTCTAGTTCATTTCTCTTATTTCACACATTCACCTAGCCAACTTTAGTCTTTACTCAATTTAATAGCTTTGTCTCATAATAGTTTTTGTGGTTTGAGTATTTAGGACTTGAATTTCATTGTGAGTTCACCACTTTTTCCTTTGGACGATACCCTGTATTCACCATTTGCACGCCAAAAACACCGTTCATTTGTGGGTGGATGAGGGGTGTAAATTATAAGCTTTTGTTTTCACAACATTCTTACTCGTGACATTCATTTAGCTATATGCCAGAGCTTGTAACCAAACCCGCCTCCTTGTGTCAAGGTGTGGGATTCTGCCCCTTGCTTCCTTACCCTTACCATATTTCATGTCCATGGTGCTTGGGATCTTTTTTTTGTCAGGGTTGTGGTTTGATGGGCATGTCGGGACTCTCATTCTAGTCTTACTAATATTACTAGTCAAGTTATCTTTTTCTATCCCTCTACACCTTCTACTTAAATCAAAACCAGTTTTGGTGTTATCTGGGCTGCTAGTGTCAATCATTTAGATTATATCACCATCTTCACAGATTGCACTTGAACATTCTTCCAGTTATTAGATTATTTCCTAATCTACCTAGATGTTGAAGTAGATGTCAGGAAATTTCAGCACTTTGTCGGCCACCTTGCTAGTTGTCCTTCACACCAGTTTGGAGCAAAGCCAGCCACTTCAGCCCTTAAGTCTTTTAGCCTGGTTGATTTGCTACTCTTTTTATCCGAGTGCCAAAAACTATTCTGTGATCCTCACTCAATCAATAGGAAAGTGAGCTGTTTTGGGTCTGCTACCAGCCGAGCCTTATGAATTATAACGAACCAAATATATTTACGCAGTTGCTTCCGAGGGAGAAAGCTAACCACTAGTAAAACATTTTCTTTCCTGTAGTTCTCGCCTCCCTCAAAAACCCCTCCGTGTCAAAAGCTGTCTCATCTTCTCTCTCGAAGCTCCCCAGTTTCAGCAAGGAAGACGAGGAGATGAAGAGAATGGGTTCCAAAAGCTGTATTCTTGTATTCGCTCTGCTACTCTTCTCCACTGCCCACTCTTTCTATCTCCCCGGCGTTGCTCCTCGTGATTTCCTTAGGGTACTGGCTCGCTTCCATACGTATTTCTTGATTTGTTCTTTTCTGCGGTCTAATCTGTTTGTTTCTATGATTTGGGTTTTGTTTTTGTGTTTTTGTCTCCTGTTTTATCTTGTGCCCTTCTCGTTTTCGAGTTGGTAAGTGTTGGATCTGGGGTTTCGAGGTTTGATCTTCTGGTGTTCTCCGACCTCGGTTGATGTATTGATGTAATCGTTCGGATTTTTGGGTTCTGGGTTTGTTTTGGATCTGGGTTTTTTGTTATCTGCAGTGATTGCAGTTGTTAGTGATTTGTGTAGGTTTTGGAATTTATTGTCAGAAAGTTGTAAAGAGAAGAGCGAATTGGATGATGTTGATTCTGGAAAGACCACGTTATCTAGAAAATTAGGCAGTTAATCTTTGTGATGCTTAGTGAAATTATCATCGTTCTTGGGTTTTCTTGTTCCGAGTCCGGGTTTCAGTATTTTGGGGGGAGAAATAGAATTATTCAGTATGATCTGTATTAGACCAAACATTGGAAAAATTATGGAATGTTATGTTTGAGATTTCGTTTATCTTGTTCAGGGTGTAAGACAGTTTGTTGTGCTCCTTGTTTAAAATGTATTTTCTGCTCAGAGTACACTATGTAGCATCCGCAGACCATTCTCTTGTATTTGCATTGTAGTCAAGATTAACAACTTCTTTATGCAACGTTTTCTGAAACCTTTTGGTGAAGTGGGCCTTGGGTGGGGCTTGTTTATCATTTTCAGATGTTTTCCTTGGTTCTTGATTCCTTCTAGTTTCTTGCTTATCTTGATTTTATATACCCCTCTAGTGTAACATCTTGTTCTTTTCCTGATCCTGTTCAGGGTGATCCTCTTAATGTCAAAGTGAACAAGTTGTCTTCTACTAAGACGCAACTGCCATATGACTACTACTACCTAAAATATTGTACGCCACCAAAGATCGTGAACAACGCTGAAAATCTAGGGGAGGTGCTACGGGGTGATCGCATAGAGAATTCTGTGTATACAGTGAGTATCCACACTCTTTTTATGGTTGCTTTCAAAGGTTTTCATGCATGTGTTACTTTCTTGTTTCTCTTAGCTCTTTATCCATTTTCGATAAGCATGTATCTAGTTTATGTGGTGTCTTGCCCGGTTGCATCAATTCTGGATCTAAGTTCATCTTGTCTGTTGCAGTTTGAAATGGGGGAGGACCAGTCATGCAAAGTAGCCTGTAAAGGAAAACTGGATGCCGAATCTGCAAAAAATTTTAAGGAAAAAATTGATGACGAATATCGAGTTAATATGTAAGAACTTCCACCTTATGCTATTCTGTACTCCTATATAAATTTTGTTATAAGTAATTGGTTCTGCCTTTTACTGGGCTGATTATACAGTCTTACTTTTTACATTGTGGTACTTGGTGTTATGTGCAGGATCCTTGACAATCTTCCAGTTGCTGTTCTTAGACAAAGGAGAGATGGGAGTCCCTCAACAACATATGAACATGGTTTCAGAGTGGGCTTCAAAGGAAACTATGCTGGGGTATGTTCTTGAAATTATTGGTACTCATTAATATTTATTTTGTTTTACACGCAATTGAATCTTTGTTTACCTTTCCCAGAGCAAGGAGGAGAAATATTTTATCAACAATCACTTGAGCTTTAGAGTCATGTATCACAGGGATCCTATCTCTGATTCTGCCCGGATTGTTGGGTTTGAGGTTACCACAAACAGGTGTCCTATTTTCTCTTCTTGGTTTTGAATTTGTTTCTGTAATTAGATTGCGGTAGCAGCTGGTTTTGGAGTTGGTATTAGATGGATCCAGGCATTTTTGAGTTTTTAAGTGGTCGATCATTGTTTGAGAAGAAATGGAACTTTTATGATCGTCTGATTTATGCACTTCGAAAATGTTCTGCTATATATCGCTGGTTTTTTAATGTATTCCTGTAGAAATGCACACTTGTTAATCAACTCCTACGTGTTTTTTTTCTTTTTTTTGTTTACCATCTATTCCCCATTAGATGAGAAGCTAGTTTCCTTTCAAAAGATCACACTTACCTAATATGCTTTTGATTTTGATTTTTTCTCAGCATAAATCATGAGTACAAGGAATGGGATGAGAAAAATCCCCAGGTGGCCACTTGCAATAAGGACACAAAAAATTTGATTCAAGGTAGCACTGTCCCTCAAGAAGTTGGCACTGAGGAGGAAGTTGTGTTCACATACGATGTTACATTCAAGGTGATTTTCCTTGAGTCTCATTCAGTTGAAGCGTCTTATTACAGTGACATTGTTTTCTGACTAGTGTTGTTTTTCAGGAAAGTGACATTAAATGGGCATCTCGTTGGGACACATACCTTCTTATGAATGATGACCAGATTCATTGGTTTTCCATCATAAACTCCTTGATGATTGTCCTCTTTCTTTCTGGCATGGTTGCAATGATAATGATGAGAACTCTATACAAAGATATTGCAAACTACAACCAATTGGAAACCCAAGATGAAGCTCAAGAAGAAACAGGATGGAAGCTTGTTCACGGAGATGTCTTTAGGGCTCCAATTAATTATGGTTTGCTATGTGTTTATGTTGGCACTGGTGTTCAGATCTTCGGAATGACACTTGTCACAATGATATTTGCATTATTGGGCTTTTTGTCTCCATCCAACCGTGGAGGGCTTATGACAGCTATGGTTCTGCTCTGGGTGTTCATGGGCATTTTCGCCGGTTACTCATCAGCACGTCAATACAAGATGTTCAAGGGAACAGAATGGAAGAGGATCACTTTAAAGACTGCAGTCATGTTTCCCGGCATCCTGTTTGCTTTATTCTTTGTGCTGAACACGCTAATTTGGGGCGAGAAATCTTCTGGCGCAATCCCCTTTGGTACCATGTTTGCTCTTGTTTGCTTATGGTTCGGTATATCAGTCCCCTTGGTTTTTGTTGGTAGCTACCTGGGTTTCAAGAAACCAGCTATTGAGGACCCAGTGAAGACGAACAAAATTCCCAGGCAGGTTCCAGAACAAGCATGGTACATGAAACCGGTCTTCTCCATACTCATTGGTGGCATTCTCCCATTTGGAGCAGTTTTTATTGAGCTCTTCTTCATCCTGACATCAATATGGCTGAACCAGTTCTACTATATCTTTGGCTTCCTCTTCATAGTCTTCGTTATCTTGATCATCACTTGTGCAGAGATAACAATTGTGCTCTGCTACTTCCAGTTATGCAGTGAGGACTACCACTGGTGGTGGAGATCTTACCTGACAGCTGGCTCTTCCGCTTTATATCTCTTCCTCTACTCAGTTTTCTACTTCTTCACCAAACTGGAAATCACGAAGCTAGTCTCTGGCATCCTCTACTTTGGCTATATGGTGATCATTTCATATGCCTTCTTTGTTTTGACGGGCACAATTGGCTTCTACGCTTGCTTCTGGTTTGTCAGGAAAATTTACTCCTCCGTCAAAATTGACTGAAATCCGCACGCCACTTGACTATGATGACATTTTCAAGTACTAGATCAAGAGGAAACACGATGGATGTGGTTTTTTCAGCTTTCTCAGCTTTTGCAGAACAAGAATACAAAGAGGGCTTTTAGTTTATTGTCTCTGAATCTCTCTTGTTTGTTTTTTACTTGATTTTAGGGTAAAGTTGGTAATGTTATCATATCTGAGTTTGTAGATGAAGAGGTACTACTGGTCCATGAACGGTTAAGCCGTGATCAACATATCTGATATGTACTAAAAATTTGAAATTACCATGAAGTTGTGAATTACATCTGCAGGTTACCTTTCTTGCTTGACTTGGTGTTCCCCACCTGGAGTTGCATATCATTGCTTGCCTGCCATTGTCTGCTAATATCTTACTCGTCAAAATTAGGGGTGAGGGTGAGGTTAGCCAAGTCTGAAGACACCAAACTCGAAGCTTGGGTCGTTAAAGATTGGGTTAGCTTGAGCTTGAGTTTGACGAGTTTAGTAAACAGGCTTGAAACTCAATTTGAGGTCTGAGGATTGCATTAGGATTTTTAGAAGATTATTTTTATAGTTATATTATATTTGTATTATTTTTTATATTGAGCTCATTAGGTTCAATGAGAATTTGAGTCGAATATTATTGGACTCAAAGCGTAGATCATTAAGCATTTGAATCTTTGTGCAACTCGAGTTTAGGCACAAGGCTCTTACTGGGAGAGGGGGCTAAGTTCAATAACCAAAAGATCGAATTTGAGCTTGAACTATTTAATAAGGTGTTTGGCTTGTTTCCATCCCGATTTGAAATTGTTGATTATCTTAGCTGTTACATTTGATGTTAAAACCGTCGGTGTGGATCGAGTGCAGGGCTCCTCAGAGAGGGAAGGTTATGGCCAGGGGAAAGGTTATCTCAGCTAATGTAGCCTAAACAGGTCCATTGATCTCAGTTGAATAAAGATATGGAAATTCATCAGACAACGTTAGAGCTAGATGATTACAGAAAGGTACTATTAAATTTATAATTTCTGATCAACATTAAGTGTCTACACATCTATAAGATTCAGGGGAAAAAAATTGTTTTACAGAATTTGTTAAACTTTAATAAATTTAAGAAAAAAAATCAGCATATGATTTTCCAATATCCGGGAAAACTATAGAAAAAGAGAATTCAAATTTGAAAAATGACATGTACCTAGGGTACAATAGCTTAGTAGTACTATGAAATTGTTCTTGCAATTAATTCATTCAATTGATGTCGGCCGTCTCCACAACTCAACGCAAGCAGCAAGGGCTATGCCCAGCCGTGGAGATGACCAGAGTTCGAGACACTTCTCCCTTTCGCTAACTCATCAAAAACCCTCAACTTTAGAATTACAAACGAGAACCTCCCATGGAAGACAAAATCAGATATTAACTGCCATTTCCATACTTGGCTTTCAGTGCTTCGATAACTGCCGAGAAATCCTCATCACCGAGCCCATGACACTTTGCGACTTTGTATAGTTCATTTGCCGCTGCTGCAACCGGAGTTGCTTGAGAAACAGATTCAGCTAAACCCAGCGCTAATCTCAAGTCCTGCCACCATCAAATTTTGAGGTCAGTAAGAACAATGATGGAGACTCGACAGTCTAGCAAAATACAGACCTTCTGCTGGTGCTTCAGAGGAAATGCCGTGGGATACACAGACTTGACCATTGAAGGGCCTTTAAGCGAGTACATTGGAGCACTTATAGCGCCCTGTGACACCACCTGCAATGCCAACAGTTTAAGAGTCATCACAGAGGATTCTTTGATAAAATTTACAGTTCCAGCAGTCAGAAACTATGCGTCGTTACAACAGCTCGACTAGAGAGGGAAAAGAATGGAAAGGCTAGATGACTATGTGATCTTATGTACACATGCATTAGCCATATAATCATATTTAGGTTACAATTCATACAATGAAAAATCATCTATTGCTAGGCCTGTTAAGATGCCTCTTTGTATCTTAAAATCTTCCTGAATGCTTATGCATATCAAATGGATTGAAGAACAAAAACAAGTAGTTTTAACTCAACTAGTTCGAGGCTATGATTTAGTTTAGCTGTCAAAATTTTTTCTTTTAATGTAGTTTTACCATATATATTATATTCCCCCGTAAAAGGGTTGCATCAGGCAGGGCATCCGCTGTAAAGCTTTGCCACTTTACTTTTGAATGAAGGCAGCCGTAGGTTTAACTGACTTTAAACAGTTAATTGTCACTATGAAATTCATATCACCAACCCCAACGTAATCGGGATTAAGGTGCAGTATGATGATGATAGTTTAACCATATGCATGCAGCAGCATATCATGTGGTGGTACTCTTTAGAATTGATTTGCTTGTTTTTAGTAAAAGCATGAATCTGTTCCACATTGCGCATACTCTCATAAGTTTTTGGTGTCCATAAACAACATCAACCGCATTCCCCAGGCAGATAAAAGATTTAAGTGAACATATGTAAGAAGTTTGAAGCGACATTCACTGTGCAAAAGGAAAATGAAAGTGAATATGCAACAGAATACCTCGACGAGGACATTCGGATCGAGTCCAACCTTCTTGCTAAGAAGTAATCCTTCGGAAAAAGATGCCATCATGCTGCAAGTTATTCAGCCACAAAGCAAATGGTGTTACGTCCATCAATCAAATGCAGAAAAAGTTATTGCAAGAGAGCTATATCCAGAACCTTCCCATGATCATGTTGACCACAAGTTTCATGGCAGCTCCATTACCAACCTCACCGAGAAAGAATTTTGACTGGAGAAAACCATGTAGGTGATAAGCAATTGTGGTGGATATTGAGTAACCAAAATGCACATTCAAGCTCTAACCTTGCCCATAATGTCTAGGAGCGGAGCAACTGTATCAAATAGAGGTTTATCACCTGAAACATAAAGATATTTATCGGTTTCAAGGATGGCCAGCTTATGACACGTAAAGCGACAACCAACTTGAGCTAACGTGATAGTATGGTTCCAGAAGGCAAAACTTGTAAATATTGGACAGAAAAACCACTGCAAGGAGTTCAATGCAAATAAATATCCGCTTCTGCATTAGCTGTCTTCTTCTCTTTCTTTTGGGTGTCTGAAAGTAAACTTTATAGTATTAACAACTGTTCCTGCCCATTTTTCTGGTTCTAGAACTTTTTGCCTAACCTATGTCATATGGAGATACTTAAGGGAAAGAGTTAAAAGAGAAAAGTTCAACAGGCTTCTGTATTTTGTGAGGGATCAATCAAAATGGGATGTGGGAAATGATAAAAACTTCCTGCCTGCTGTGAGGAATATCAACTGCCCATCTTCCGCTGGCTTCTTGGAGCCTGAAACTGGAGCCTGTCCAAGATGAAAAAATTTAAGGACATGCTTGTACCTTATACTCTTGAGTTACAGAAACAGAGAAGTTATATGCAGTTTGAAAAACATGCAATTTCTAAATGAAAAGGAACTCAAATGCTAACTTGACCTCTAGAAACAATGCTCCCATTGCTTTAATGTGTTCACTGATCAATTTAGAGGTGCCAACATCAACTGTTGAAACATCAACATATCTGCCAATGCCAATTAATTGTCACCAATTCAGTTAAAGAGAATATTAAACAATTAGATTGATTGAAGCCTTGACATGCAGTGCAGCAAAAACAGATGCAGAAGCCAACAGAATTATTCTTCAAAAGGGAAAAGGCACCCAAATTACTCATTGCTTAGTTAATTAAACTTATAATAAAAAGTGTCCCAAATGAGAAGGGGTTAGCGTGATTGTCTTCCCTTTCATAGAACCTTAGAGAGCTCTGAGATCCTGTCCATTGAGGATTAACATCTTCAAAGTACCACAGAATTAGAAAAAAAGAAAAATACTCCCTCCGTCCTACATTCTTTGCAAAATTTACTATTCTAGGCCATCCCAAATTTTCCAACATTTCCATATTTAGTAAATTAGTTTACCATATTACCCTTCAAACTATCATTTCAATATTTACCTTTTCCATCATTCTTGATTTACATGCAAAACTAAAGGGTGAAAGTGGAAATGACACAAACTTTTTCCTTTTTCTTAATCTCGGTGCCAAACTGAAATGTTTCAAAGAACTTGGGATGGAAGGAGTAATAACATGCACAAAATGTTGAAGAAACTGCCATCCAAGCACGGTTAGATTCTGGCACACACAGAGGCTTTCATTGCAAAACCATGGGGAAAAGAATGAAAAGAAAGTAGAGAGCTCCTATCAACCGGATCTCTGGTGAAAGTAGGGAATGCTGGAGAAGCTTGAGGATTATGAGCAATCTGTGAAGAAGTTCCAAGTGAAGAAAATATTGATTTAGAATGATATTCAGACTAAAATAGTGTTTTTGCTCACCACTAACCTCTAAGTCGCTTACTAGGAGCATAGTTGCGTCACCCTTGGTTTGATTCAATGTGCTCATCTGCATCAATTTCTTTTTCACTATTTTCCCACTTCTCAGCTGCGTTATCACATACCCTTGGTGCTCATCCTTAACTGCCTTATTGATTATATTACTTTCCAATCTTTCAGCTTACGATTATCCAACATGTGTTTTCAAGGTTTAAGCCTCAGTAAGAATATGGGCATATGATATGGCGTGTAAGCTACATAACCATCAGTCATGACTGATTTTTATGTGGCTGACAAAATCTTGCACAGAATTGGACAACTCTACAGTGCATACTTAAATTTGTAAACTGAAACCATACTGGATGGTTTTCAAGAGGTCCACTAGATAAATCAAAGTTAAAAGGATTTTTAGCTAGAACTTAATCATGGGGACATATGGTTTTTTTTTTTGGGAGGGGGGGAGGGGGGGTCTAACAATCTTTCTGGTTACCTCGTTCTTTTTTTTTCCCATTTTTGAGAATCCTTGAGAAAAATTTGTTCTTTTTCCACTGAGCTAAAAGAATATACAATATATCACATTCATTTTTGAGACTTAAAGATTCAGCAAAGACAGTCCGAAGAATTTCAAGAGTAGCCATCATTTTGCCAAAACAATTGACTCATGCCACCAGAATTAATCTCAGATCCTACTACCAGCAATGGCACAATTCATACAATCCAGTGACACGGCTTTATGTGAACTGAAAATGACTTGGCCGGCAATATATCCCAAAAATGAGTCTGAATTCTGTGCTTTTATACCGTGTGGAAGGATTCATCCCAGAATAATATGGTAATGGGTAAAGAGGCTCCAACACGATATAAAGAATTGAAAAATCCCTTAAACATGTGGAATTATACCATTTAACAGCAAGCACCACATATAATTAAATATGGAAAGGAGATGAAACATACAGAAAATCAACACAGTACCATCCTATTGTTCACCAAGTCATTTTCTACTTCCATATTTAAACATGTCTCCATAATTATAACAGTAACATGCAAAACGTACAAAGCAAGAAGCAGTTGGCCTTTGCTAACCTCTACCAAAAGAAGTTGGGGGTTTGACATGCATTGCAGCTCCTAGTTTAAAGCGTCAATAAAATCTTAGGGAAATTAATAAGCCCCATAAATGACCAAAGTTAAATTTTTGAGTAATAGGGAATGAGTTATTTGCTTATTAGAAACTAGGATGAAAGCAGAAATAATTTACTAATGCAGGCAACAACGATAGTGCCCCTGGCTGGCAGTACAAAAATAATTCTGCCTTTCTCTTAATGATCGAATCTTGCTTGTTTGTGGCATCAACGCATTAAGGTTATATAAAATATATGAGTGCCTTCGTGAAATTCTTAGCATTCTGAAACAGAGATGTCATTGAGCTTACATTTGTTTCAGACCCAACTTGCACCCAACACTACTGGGGTATCAATGGATTCCCTCACAGGAAATAATCCTGGTTGTATCATTGGTGACTAATGAGGTTTTTAGCTCAGAGAAACAGACTACTAAAGCTAATGCCCGTTTTACCAACTCTGGATGGAGTGCTTTGCTGATCCTATCACAACAACTGGTTGCTTTTACACGTTCAGTAAACAGGAATTTGAAGTTTATGTCATGGCTATTTGAAGGTTGCTGCTCAGGAAATACACTTGACAAAGGTCATTTTAAGAATGAGAGAAAGGTTCACAACCGAATCACACCAAATGGTATTATGTCTAACCCTCATGAAGCAGAAGTGGGATCATGAATTCGTCAAAATCTGAAAATCATAGGAAGTAGGAGCAGCAGAAAAGCATTTGTATTTTCAAAATTTTCAACTTATGGAAATTAAAACTTAATCAGTTAAAAAAAGAAACGCCATTTAGAGGTGTTCCCATGGGAAGACATGATAACATGGTAAAGCGATTTAATGTTAGAACATAGCAAGAGAGGCGCTGTTGACATGGTGGGAAGGTGTAGTGCTGCAAAGCACCAGACCTGAACTGGAGGTATGGCTTTTTATAGCCTGTGAATTGGAGTGATTTCACTTTCAAAGTGGCAATTCCTGCGCCAACATTGAATTTGACAGCCTGGTAGGCAAATATATGTGACATGTGATATTGAATTTTTCAGTTGAAATGTTATCATATTTATTCGTAATAGAGCGTTCAAAATAGAGTACCCTTTTCCTGGTGTCATTCCTTTTGCAGCTCCATCCTTCCTGCAAGCAACATCTATCTGACACATGCCAAAGTAACCCATCTTAGAATTAGTTCAATGAAGTAACAGCAACACGATAACTACAGAAGAAACATACGCACTGCACTCTCAGGATCAGCAAGCATGGAAAATGTTACATCACAACATGCAGCTACTTCCTTGGGTGAAGATTCATATCTGGACAAAAAGTAATAGCAGCGGTAATGAGAAATTTCATTTAAATCTGGGCATCAACTGTTTTCTATGGAAATCTCCCAGTGAGAGCACAATCAAACAAGCAATAGTGCTAATTCAAGATTCCAGTGGAACTAGAAACTATGAATAGTATTATACCATAGAAAAGCAACTCATTTGAAGTACCAAAGTGCTTGTTATGCTTGCTTACTCACTGGCTCTACAGCCTATTTTCAGCAGGTCAAATAACCAAGATATAAGAAAACAGAAATCAAGTAACTGAGAATGCTCTTACAGGTTTGTTCTTTCTACAAGTTGATTATGAGTACACAATAAGGGAGTAGTAGAAAGAATACAGTTTTTGAAGGACCAAGCTCCATGTATCAGTCTCTAAACTGATCCATTAGTGCTAAGAAAAGTCTATGAAAGTCTGAGAGTTCAAAAGTGACCTGGCACCCAAGCTAATCAGAGGATCACACTTGCTCTTGGTCCTATTCCATACAGTCACATTACACCTGCAAAACATGGGCTAAAATATTATTCTCTGAATGCTTCTGTGCATCACTCTCTAATGTAGTCTAGAGAATTCCATTCTGTGTAATTCAGTTGACTTGAAGAAAAATTGCAAAAAATACAGAGGTTACTGAGAAATTTCAGGTCAAAACTTACTGCTTTATCATTTAGAGGGAGAGATGAGGATATTTCGGAGGCAAAGTAAACAGGATAGTCTATCCTAACTCCTTTAGTTACACCTGAGCTATCACTAGCTGAAAAAGATTTCATCCAAAGAACTAATGCTGATTTGAAATCTTTTAAGAAAAATTGTGCTATTTAAGTCCAGAAGGCGAGTCATACCCTGCTTTTATGAGATTTTGTGCCATTGGTGAACCCATGATTCCAAGACCAAGAAAGCCAATCTGGGCCGGAAATCCATCAGCTGCATTTGACGTGATAATTCCCTTGAGATGGATTATACAGAATAACAAGAGAAAAGGGATATCATAAAAGTCAAAAACAGTGTTATGATGGAACAAAACACACAGTGGAAATAAATCATGGACAACAAATACAATATTTTATGTGGTTCATCTCTTTGATTAGCCTACATCAGCTGCAGAGAAAAATCCACCAACATCGACAGACTAATAACAATTGGAAAGGACTTCACCATAGCCCTGTCACAACAGATGGCCTCCCCTTTCTCTTTTGTTGAATTCTCATTTTGCTCTTCATTCACTTGGCTTTTATCTAACAACCCTCACATACAATTGATCCAAAGAGCTACAACTTTGGTATATAATGTACCCAACAACTTGCTGCATAAGACTACCCAACAACATGTGTACAAGGCAAACTTCTACACAGTGCTTAAAGCATCCTTCACTACCTGGTGATGCCAAAAGGCAACCAAGCTCTGGTCATCAAACCTTAGCTTCTTTATAGGCTTCAAAACACCACCTATTCCTTGTATGAAACTGGCTTCAACCTCATCCCCAAGCAAAGGACGATGTCTGAACTTTCTTCTCTGTTTCTTTTATTTTTGTCGGCCTTACATGCAATTCTATAATTGCCGCCATTAATTGATTTGTTACGTGCCTCCATATGCATTTCCTTCTTGGTTAAGCTCTCATCTCACTACCACTAGACAAAATTGTTAACTAGCAAGTTTTAATTTTTTACTTTTTTTTAATTCTTTTAGAATTCAACTAAAACATTTTGAGAAACAGCAACATTGAAAAGTTTTACTTTTTTTTCTTTTTTTATTCTTTTAGAATTCAAGTAAAAAATTTTGAGAAACAGCAACACTGGAACAACTGTTATTGGGCTTCTCATGACACTACTCCGGCATAAACGACTAGCAGGAAAAAAATGAGCAACCAATAATGGCTATCAATAGAACAATATAAACTCCACAAACAGAGCTCGAGGGAAGAAATTAACAGGTAACAAATTGACCCTGGAAAAAATCTCTGGAAAATCCTAGAATTTTGCGATTTTTGTCAAAATTCAGGAATATAAATGCATCTGACAGCCCTTTGCCTCATCCCCAATTCAAGACACTTTACTAAATCGTAGCATCAAATGAGCAGAGAATCTGAAAGTAGAATTACCATTTATAGGAGGAGGATTGGAGGGGGCCTGAAAAGAAAGAGCCTTGAAAGAAAACGAAGAGGCGGGCTTCGGAGGTAGAGCAGAAGTGGGCATTGCTACAAAGCGTCGGGGAATTTGAGGGCAAAAGCTTGAGCACATGGCCATGGCCGTTGAGGATAAGTAATTAGGTCTCACAGGCAAAGTCATTGCCTTCAAGTTTTGTGTAAGTTTGGAACAAGAGCTCGCATTTCCACGCACATTTTTGTATGCTTCTCCCGTTAATGGCTATGGGGTAACTTGCCAAAACGATGCAACTGAAGCATTGGCTTGGGTATTGGGTTACCACCAACTTCGTTAGCTGGTCAAGTTTTTTTTTTTTTTTTTAATTCAGAATTAAGTAGTAACACAACTGAGCACCAATCAAATTTTTCCATATCAATAGTAGCCTGATGAATTATATTAATCAGTTGGGAATTGCGAGGAGTTAGTTAATGTGGTGATGAAGCGCAAGACTCAATAAAGATAGCTTCTAATAAGGCAATCAGTTCATCTTTAAGTGCTAATGGACAATGCGGCAAAATTTGTCTTTCCTTGAGTTGAGGCGGTGCATTAAAGTTCATCTATAGCCAAATAGCACCACCAAAGCCTAAAGTTTTATGTCAAGCCCCACAAAAAATGAAAATGTCAAGAGATCGGAGGGGATCGAATGAGTGATAGTCAAAGGTTTAAACCTTGTTATTCTTTTTTGTAATAAGGTTCAAACTTGTTTAGAGGTAAAAGCACTCCCAGCCAACTAAGGGAGCATTAGGCAAAAATTATCTAATAAGTAATAATTACCTTTATTTTCAACTTTGATTTTTGTTTGTTTAGAATGAATGATAACTTTTCATGTGTTTTTTAGGTGAATATGCTCTTTTGTCCCTGAACTTAGTTGACCAAGATATTTACCCCTTCACTTCAACTTGGACAATTCAGCCACTAAACTTCGTAATGGCTCAATCAGCCCCTTTAACTAAACCCATGCATGTCACGTGATGGATTAGAAGTAAACATCATTTTGCCTCCATCTTTGCAGCCACGAGAACCACCAATTGTCCCCACCCTCAAGCGCCAGACCCTCATTGCCATCCATACACGACAAATATGTTTGAATGACCAAGCATACTTTGGCTAAGTTCTTGTCAAAATCCTTGTTCCAGAGTTAAAAAGACTGGCCAATTTCTACTTCCTGGTTACTGGGATTGTAATCTTCACTTCTCTGCTCTTTACTTAGTGGTCAATTCCATAATTCTTTTTATTATTGTCATTGGTGCAACCATGGTGAAAAAGGATAAATAAAGATTGGCATCAAAAGCAATAGGTTTGGTTTTTTCTTTGTTTAGATTTTGGATGGATCATTTGATCTTGGTCCAAATTCTTTTTGCTTAGGTTTGCTCTTTTTCATGACTACTAGTTGAAGACTAGAATGCGATGAATGTTTTTCTTTTCTTTCAGAGGAAATAATCAAAGGAATTATGGCTTGAGGAATTGACACAGTTCTTCAGAGTGTTCAAAGCCAAGAAATTGATGTTGTAGAAAACGACGATGGCTTGAGGAAGATGATTGGTTGTTTGTGAAGTTTTTAAAATCAGGGTAGATCACCAAAAGATTAGAAAGTTTGGAATATGTTCTATTATTTTCCTTCTTTTGTTATCTACACAACAGAAATATGAATTTATTCTTCGTTGTTCATCCAAGTTGTAATTTTGACCCTAAGATTTATGTGTCATTCAACTATGGAGCGTGAACAATGTTACAATTTTCAAAATCATGTGATCACATGTGCAAGTCAAAAGGGTTAACTGACCAATTTTACCAAGTTAGGGGCTGAGTTAGCCCATATTCAAGTTAAGGGGGCAAGTATCCTAATTAGCTGAGTTCAGAGTTTAAATGGGTATTTTGGCCTTTTCTACAAAGTAAATAGTTTTCATGATTTTTTCCATATCCAACTTATAGAAAGAAAATTTTAATAAATAAAACCTGCTTTTGGTAAAAAATAAAATAAAAGTGGTCATTGAGCTTCTTAAAATATTAGATTTTAATTGGTATATAAGTTGAATAAATAGTTACTAAGAATCCCTTTGTTCTTGGTCAAAGTTTAACCTCGACTCACCAAATTATTATTTTACCCCTAGTTGCACTTACAGTTAATTTATTTAGGATTTTATTCTTATAAATTCCAATTACTTTTGAACATATTGACTTGACCTAAATTTAACTTGTAAGTGTAATCAAATCTAGGAGACGTAATTAAATAAATAAATTACTTGATAATTGGAGAGTTTTCACTAAATGTGTAAGCCATAGAGGTTAGGTCATAGTTGAATTGAGAAAGGAGTGTAAGGAGATGTGGTTATTGCTGCTAAGAGAAATGAAACATGGTATAGGTAAGGGTGCTACAAGTGAGCCTATGGTTAACTGGACCGACATGAAGTAGGATTGGAACATGAGAATGTGAAGAATAGTTCATGGACTTACAAGGAAATGGCTCTTCTTAAAAAATGACATAACGAGACACCAATGAGAATCGTTGGGCATAAACTGGGGTTTGATCTATCTATGTAGCTTGTTAGGTCAAAACAAATGAGAAAAGGCAAGAATTGTGGTCTCCATGGAGGGAAATTTTGAAAGTTTATTTTGACTAAAACCTGGGTATCCATATTCAAGAAAATAAGCTTCTTCTCCAAAGGATTTGAGACAACTTTATGAGGCAAGGCTATGATTTTTTATGAAGAAAAGCATGATGTGTTATTACTAAACGTTAGGGGTAAATTATCAACCATGATTTCATTTACAGGTAAAGTTACAGATTGTCAATGCTCTAATACCATAATGATATAAAGGTTGTAAAGAAATTGAGATGCTTACTTTAAGAGTAACCATCTTAAAGATATATCAGACATGACAAGATGATGATGATGATAACTAATGTAAGTATGTAATAAGCAAAGGGGGAAGATAATATACGAGATAAATATGAAATAAAAAGGTAAAATTTGTATTTCCAAACAATTACATGCTCACCAAACAAAACTAAATTAGAGTTAAATATCTCATCTAGTTATCATGGCCACCATGATCAACTAAGTTGTTAAGCTAAGTGAACCAACCTTCTATCAAGTTTGAAGGGACAATTTTGGAATGCTCCAAGTTAGAACACGTGCACCTCCATTTCCAACTTCTCCCTAAACACTAGATAGATGTCCAATACTTGTACTTATTTAAATTGAAGATTAATTTAGCCCACAAGAATTCCTTGCAACAAAAAACCCATAAAAAATATGCCATTTTGGGTTATAATACCAACATGATCCATAAATGCCAGTACAACATAATATACAATTTTAATTGTTTAATTCCCATTAGTTGTATAATGTCAAATAAAGATGCCGTTAAATGTATGAGTACTCAATGTAATTTTTTTTATCACGTACACATCATGGGGATGGAGTAAGGCCTCCATCTTCAATAAATCCCAAACACCTTCATTGTCCATCGTAAGCTTTATTACTCACATTTTATCATCATCACAATTTAAGTTATATGTGGAATTAGCTGCTTGAAAGGAATCCAAAGGTCATGTCATAATCTAATTGGAACCCCTATGTCTACATGCCAAAATACTTCACTCTCAAGTACTTGCCTCCCCACAAGCAAGCTTTGCCAAACATAGGAAAAAGTTCCTTTTTTTGGAGCATGCATTTTATAAATCAAGTGGTGATACTTTGCAGTAAAGATACAAGCAAGCAAGGGTCTACACGATTTGCATAATCTCTATGCTTGTTTAGAAAGATGAGTTCATTTAAGGCTTTCAAATTGTTAAAAGCCACACCTTTTCTATCTTCAACTTACATAATTTAGGTCATGAAAACCAATATATGTTTTTATAGTTAGATTGAGATCTCCACCAAAACCTTGCCATTAAGCTGTGTTTGGTTCACCATAATAGTAGGCATAAGCCAACAATATTCAGAAGATGATTTGGCATTTTTTACGCAGTAACCTCAATAAGGACCATCCCACCTTCTTGAGATACTAATGATGTTCTCTAACATTTAACTTGTGAGTTACTCATTCTACTACTCCATCAAATAACTAAGCATAATTTTTCCTAACTAGTAACAGATAGACTAGGTACTTATCAACACCCATGACCAATTTGATTCCAAGAACATCCTTAAAAGCTTGCTTTTTAGCCTCTGACACATTAGAACTAAAGAGGAAAGATGATTAATCATAATTAACATTTGACTTGACACATTTTTGTATAGTCTCAACAACATAATCAATTGTCTCCCCTAATCTTTCTCACATTGAAGAAAAAGCAAACTATCACATGCCAATAACAAATGGCTTACCAATGGATATTCAATATTAAATTGAATACCACATGCACTTCAACATTTCTCATTCACTACAAGTAATGATGACAGTCATTTAACACATCAACTAAATAAGAGTTGAGATAGGGGTTACCTTGCCACATGCCCTTAGATAGAGTAAAATTGTTTGAAGGCATACATTGTTCAGATCCCTAATGGCATAATAAAGTAAACTTCATTAACATTCGCACATTGCAAAACTAGTCTAGCTATTACACTATAAGAAATTATGGCTATGTGTTAGTGTTGTGCTAAAAAATCAATCATTAGGTTATTATATTTTACACATTGAGTTATGATATTTTATTAAAGCATTATGCCATTAATTGTGTTTGGTCTTTTATTTCTACTTAACATAATAAAACTTATAATAATATTTTTAAATGTCCCTAATTAAGTATTATTGTGGAGTAAGTTACAATAATATATAATGACTAGCATATGTGAAAATTAATATGAGATATATAGTCTATACAAGTGTACAAGTTAGAGAACCTGTAGATTAAATCGACGAGCTATAAGAATACTACATGCATCATTATATGAGTGTCATAACATGATCCCATAATGATCACGGTATATTTAGTCTTTTAATCTAAAATCATCAAGGTTCCCTATTTTTGTTTTGTATTTTTAATGAATGCAACCTTTCATATATGTTCGTTTGAATCACAATAATATTATTATAAACAAATGAACACAAACACTATCTGGTTATAAATGAACAAACATGAACATGTCTAGTATATTTGTTTACCGTTTGTGTTTGTGTTTGTTAAAAGTTATACAAATGAACATGAACATGGTCTGTTTATGTTCATTTGATTCGTTTATAGCCTTAGAGTTTACAAAACAATCTTTACAAGCTTCTTATGTTCTTTTAGACTTTTTTAAAATAGGGCAAAATATCATTGATAAACATAATAGCAAATTCGTGATTGCCAAAATGGCATAACCACAAGTTAATAATTGCCATACCTAGTCTTAAAAGTAGTCTTGGGTATATTTTGGGCCTAGGTCTTCAATTGGTGATACCTAACCTCAAGTCAATTTTAGAAAAGACTTGTGCAATCTGTAGTTGATTGAAAAAGTCACTAATACAAGGTAATGTAAACTTGTTCTTGACAATCACCTTGTTCAAATTAGTGTTGCATAGTGGGCTGGACCGGCCGGGCCTGGTCCTGTGGAAATTGGGCCCTGGCACGACCCGGGTTAACACGTGTCGGGTCCGTGCCAGGCCTGACGCGGTCCCGTGCCGAGCTGGCCCATATAATTTTTAATTTTAAATTTGTAATTTTTATTTATATTTTTAGTTTTATTTTTAATTTTTAATTTTTAGTTAAGCGTTAAAAGGCCCTTTATATGAAAGCATACCTTGGGGGCCTTTAATGTTATTTTCTTTTGTAGGATTCTTAATGTCCTCTGTGTTGATTTTTGGTGATAATTAACATATTATTATTATACATAATTTGAGAAAATAATTACTACCTGGAAAAAATAATTTTGAATTCCTTTTTAAAATGTACAACAAATTAATAAATCCTTGGTATTTTTAGAAAATAATATCTCCAAATATCACATAATTTAAAATCAATTGGCAAAACCTATGCTATTTTGTAAAAAAATTAAAAAGAAGAAGAGGAGGAAGAATGAAAATGAAAACATTCTTAGGATTAAGTCCTAACATTCTTAGGAGGAAGAATGAAAATGAAAACGAAAACATTGTAATTCTAAGTACAAAAATATTTTTTGTTTGTTTTGTACGAAGAGAATTTAAATAAGAGTGATAAGATAAATTAGATATTAAAAATGTTCTAAAAAAGAAAACAACTCATCCTTTTTAGGAAAATCCGTATAATTTTTAATTTTAAATTTGTAATTTTTATTTTTAGTTTTAGTTTTAATTTTTAATTTTTAGTTTTTAATTTTAAGTTTAATTTCATTTTATATTTTTAGAAATTGATATTAAAAAAAAAATTTTATAACTACTTGTTTTAAGAGTTAAACACCACCACCGGTGTGAAATTTTATTAATTTTAAAGCCAAACGACATCTATATACCATGGAACGGGCTTTACATGACTCAATAGCGAAACGTTCCATAAAAATAAATGCAAAATAAAAGCTACGATCTGTACTAAACAGCAAAATCAGATCAAATACAAAGTAAGTAAATAATTAGCAAGCTATGGATTTAAGTATCTATCTCATCGGAGTTTTCCTCGTCGAAACTCTTGTGGTCTTGTAATCTTAAAGCTGCAAGACCCCAATCACGGTTACATATACAAACTTCAACTGCATCTGGTGATAACCTTGCATGTTTCTCTGAAATTACACACTTCCCAGTGTTGAAAGCGGACTCAGATGCAACGGTTGAGACGGGAACAACTAGAACTTCTTTGGCAATGATGGAGAGTATTGGAAATTTGTTCCTTCTTGCTTTCCACCATTTTAGAATGTCGGTCTCACTATTCTCCCAAATTAAGTTGAGGTATGCGTCCAGTTCAGTAAGACCAGATGCTGCAGCACGGGGCTGTTTGAGAAGTTGTTCAGCCGGATTGAATGATGATGAGCCCGACAATGATAAAGACATGATGGTAGAGGAAGTAGTGTTCGCAACCTTATCTTTATGCCGGTCAGCATAAATCTTAAATAACTCTCACAATTGCTCATCAATAGAGGCAGCTATAGCATAAACAGAAATATGTGTCATTTCTAAGAAACTATAATAACCCTCAAGTAGCTGTTGCATACCCGTGATTCTTACGGTTGAGTCTAGTGCAGATGCAAGTAAGTAGATCGGGGGTATAGTACTAAAATATAAAATCCATTTCTCTTTCATGGCTTTAATTGTGTCTTTTAAGAACTCGTCATCTTTGTATTGGTTAAAAACCCATGCAATGTTGACCATATGCATTAAAACTTTGTGCGATGTGGGATAGTATATACCGGAGCAAAAAATAGTAGCATCATAAAAATATCACAACACATCAGCCAATTTTGACAATTTATCCCACATCTCTTGTTTCAAAATCATTTTCTTTTCTCTGAAATTTACAACACATGTCATGTGTACAGCAAATGACATCGCATCCATCAACATCTCATAAGTCAAGTTCCATCGGGTAGGGCAATCAAGTTTAAAACGCTTCTAACTAAAATCGAGGCCATTTTCCAGACAATATTGCTTAAACTCTTTAAAAACTTTGGTCCTTGACTTAAAATAATGGATTGCCCACCTAATTGGAGTAATTTCATTACTCAAAACTTGAAGACCTTTTTGGACAGCTAAGTTTAAAATATAACATACACACCTAATATGAAAACATGCGGCATCACGGACAGGTTCTAGTGATTCCTTTAATGTCTCAGCCGCGACATCGTTGTTTGATGCATTATCAAATGTTATGCTAAAAACCTTGTCATGACAAAAAAAATCTTTTAAAGTTTCTGAAATTACTTCGAATATGCTCCAACCAGTATGATCAATCTCCATCCACTTAAATGCAATGATACGTTTTTGAGTGACCCAACTATCATCAATCCAATGTACAGTTATACAATAATAATCTTGTCCTAGTGGTGAAGTCCACATGTCACTAGTGAATGAGATAGAATGATCAAAAGCAGAGAAGTATGCTTGTAAGTTTGATTTACCAGCTTCATAAATTTTAAATGCCTCTCTCCTAGCAGTAGTCCTAGATGTTCTTTTAAAAGCAGGGTTTAAGTATGATGTAATCCATTTTTCCATTTGTCTATCTTCCAATTGTGTAAATGGTTTTTCAGTTAACATCATCCATTCTACCATGTCTTCTCTACAATCTTTTTGATTAAATTTAAAAATACTTGATCGGCCGGCAATACTTGCAAGCTGTGTCTGACCGCCGATACTAGTAGCTGCATCTTGACATAAATTCGGATGCTTACATTCTATGTGACGTCTCAGTGTTCCTGTGCCAGAGTTCTTTTTGTGCGCGAGCTTTTGCTTGCAATGTTTGCAATATGCGAACCTCGCATCGTTTCCATGATTATCATTTGCAAAAACTTGGTCAAAATGCTCCCAAACCCATGCGGTGAACCTTGATGTCTTACCTTGTGGTGAAAGTTCGGGTTGATGGCTTGTCGGGGTTTGTTGAGAACCATCTCCTCCACCAACATTCCCTGCTGCCGTTAGCTCCACCTCCTCAACATCATAATCAGAAAGTTGATCATCAAGCCCCAAGTCATATTGACCCATATCGAATTGCTCGTCATCATCAGTTTGTTGGATATGAGTCCCACGGGTCACCGGTCAGGAAAGGCCACGGAACAATGACCTCAAACCGGTGCGGGATGAAGAGCTTGAGGCATTTCCCTTTCCTCTTGATGCCATTTGTGTAAGAAAAAATTGAGCAGATCACGAGCTTCGAAAATAACTGAGAATTGATTGAGAAAAAATGAAAAAAATAATATTGAATGCTTCAAAGAAATGAGAGAATATATTAGTAGAGAATGAGAGATTGCTAAGATTGGTGTGAAGAAATGATGGAAATAGCCTATCTATTTATAGGGGAAGGCCTTCTCTTTTTTTGACTAAAAAGCCCTTAGAAAATAGTTGTTAGGGGGGGAAAAAAAGTAATTTCTGGGGTCAAAAAACTATTGCTAGCCGTTAGAGGGACTAAATGTGCAATTTTCTCTTTTTTTTTTTAAATTTTTCGGAGCCGTTATTTGCATGTGACCGTTGGCGCTGCTGCTGGTCCCGTGCTGAGCCCAATATTGAATTGGGCTGTGCCGAGTCCACTTCGCTTCCCTTCCTCTTTAGGGCCCATAAATGGCCCACTATATGCCGAATTTCTACCGGGCCCGTGCCGTGCCGGGTTTGACCGGTCATGGGCCGTGCTTGATGCGTGCCGGTCCCATTCTGGGCCAATCCCAACCCGGCCCAATGTTCACCTCTAGTTCAAATTGTGGTAATCAATACAAAATCTCAAGCTTCCATCTTTTTTTCATGAACAAAACATAAGGACTGATGGTGAAACACTAAGATGAATGTATCCTTTATCGAGTAACTTTTGTAGCTAGGTCTTTAACTCTTTCATCTTAACTAGTGTCATTTAGTAAATAGTCTTAAAGGTTGGGGTAGTCCTTCATTTAAAATCTTTGTAAAACTCAATATCACGATCTAAAGGTAGCCCAAAAGGATCATCAGGTGTTGAATTTGTTCCACTCATGGCTCATTTTTAGTTAATTTTGATTATAACAAAACATATTTATTTTATGTGTTTTAAGGCTTTTTTTAAAGATTTATACATTGGTCCCTTGTTGATAAAGTTTTGATCTTTGGAAGGAAAATTGTTTCTTAAGTATATTTCAAGTATTTTTTGTGACTCAAGCAATGCTTGTGAAAGAAGAACTTTTTTTGGTGCAAATTTTTTTGAAGTTTGAAAGTCTGGAAGTGAAAAAAAACCTCGAGCTACAGTTTCAACTAGGTGAAAGTTTTTCAACGTGTTGAAACTGAAAAAAATTTTCGAACCCAAGAGCATTTTGGTTCTAGACAAAAAAATCACTCGAGTAAAAGCTTTTCAACTGAGTGAAACGCTCATTCTAGACTTGCACGTAAGTTTCTGGTTTCAAATTCTTTTGAAAATTCATTTAAAATTCAACCGAGAAAAACGTTCATTCTAGACCGAATTTTCAACCAATTGAAAATTTTTCACCCGAGTGAAACTGAGCGATAAAGGCAATTTTCTATTAAATTTGACAGCAACATTTATCAGATTTTCAAGGAACTTTTCCAACAATCTTCAACATTTCTTATGCATCCATTGGAATATAAAAACATTAAGAATCACCTGAGAAAGAAATCTTGGCAACTAGAAAAGAGAATTCATCTTAAAAAAGCCTAAATTTGAGAATTGCCAAGAAATTGTGTTTTCACTTGTATATCTAGCAAGAAATTTGAGCTTGTAACCTTGTAGACACCATTTGGTGAGATTGTGTTAGTGAGGTTTCTAGTTAGTCTCTAGAAAAACTAATGAGGGAAATAGAGTTGGTGAGGTTTCTAGTTAGCCTCTAAGAAAACTAGTGAAAGTTGGTGGTAAAGAAAACTACCAAAGAGTGTGAGGTCTTGTACAATTGCAATTGTTTAGTGAAGAAGAAACTCTCAAGTGATAAACTTGAGAAGAGGAGTAGGCTCTTAGGAAAAGAGACCGAACCTCTATAAAAATATTGATATTTAAGCTCTTCCTTTCTCTTCTTCCATTTCTTGTCTACTTTATATTTTTCGGTTCATTGATTATCAAACCTTTGTTGCCCTTTCTTTAGTTTGTTCAAAGCATATTTTCAAAATAAATTCTGGGACATTTATGGTAGAGTTTTCTGAGTAATGCAAGTTTACATAAGCTCTTTTATTTGCTTATTGACTAAAGACAACAAAGAATTATTTTGGAAATTTTTTTTTGAAACCAACAAATTCACCCCCTCTTGGTTGCTCATTGGGCCAACATCAAGAAAAGACATTAGGAAACTCCCTTCTAGCTTCAGCTCAAATCGGTTAGTATCACAAGTAAAAGCTAAATATAAGGTTTTAAATCTCGTACCAGATGTCGTACTACTTTTTTAACGGTATGGTACAATCTCAAATGCCAATATCGTATTAGTAGTATGTATTGGATATTCCGATTTACAATAAATTTTATACACATCTAAATAGAACAAATCAAAACATATAATATACCAACATATTGAAAGTCTCAAGATTCAACTTATAAGTTTATTCCCACTAATTAATTTTTATTTCTTATTTTTTTTCTTTTATTATCATTGTCTTAGAACTTGAAAAAAATATAAAAATTAAATATTAAAGAGAGAAAGTTTGACTCTTAATATTCTCCCTCCTACTCGTTCCTCTCTTCTTCTCTTTCTCCCTCCTGATGCCCGTCGGCATCTTCGTTGTAAGACATGGTAGGCCTGAGAGGGACTTTTGGTAGGGAAATGCTGGTAGATGAGACTTCTGTCATGAGATTGCCTGAAATGCTCAAGAGAGCAGGTGTTAGGAGGCCCCTGGATTGTGTTTCCGGGGGAGGAGCCTCTGACGCTCAAGTCAATATTTGGCAAGTAAACAGTAGTGAATGAATAGTAAAGAGCAGAGTTCTCTTAAGAGTTTAGTCCTCTCTTACCAAGGTCGTTTCCCAAGTATTTATAGGAAGGCGTTAGGAGAAGTCCGTTTGACACAGCCCGCTCGGATCATGACACGTGTTCGGTCAGATGCGGTCTATACCTTTGGGGATAGGGACCTCCAGCTGGCCATAGGCCGTTCTGGCCAGAAGTTAGGGCCGTGGGAGGTTTGTGTGTCAGGGGCATGTGCAAAGTCTCTGTGTCAGAGGCTCCTTAGCCGTTTTTGTCTCATCTGGGTGAGAACTCCTTCGATGATAAGCCCTCTTCAGGGGAGGGGTAATGCCCCTTCAGCAGACGGGTCTCCTTCGGTCTGGTTTTTGCTCTCAAGGGCCGTAGAGGGAGACTTCTCGACAATGTGGAAGACCTTCGGAGGATGCTATATTCTGCCGAGGAAGGGGAGATGGTCTCCGAGGTCGTCAGACTACTTGACCGAGAATGGCATGGTATGTCATTCTGAGGGTGGTAATGTCATCAGCTGAGGGTGGTGAGGATCCATTTTCCTGAGGTTGGTCAGATGTACTTCCGAGGATGGTACTTATCGGTTATCCTTAGAAGCTATCTAAGTGTGATAGCCATTTGGCTATCACATGCCCCCCCTTGGGAAGCCGAAGTGGTAACTTCGGTGAGCAGAGTCTTTGAGAGCACTTCGTGGGACTCGTTGTGGAAGCTAGGTAGGGGACACTTCGTTCTTTGAAGGTATGCTTTCTTAGCCGAGGTAGCTCATGAGTGTCACTCCTTGCCTCTTGGCTAGTCCCTTGGTATTTTCGAAGTGTGTATCCCTCTTTTACTTTTCTGTTGCAGGTCAATGGACCATCACATTTCGTTATCAGATAGGCACGTCACTTCGGATAGGCTTGCCTAGGCCTTCGCGCTGCCAGAAGGCCTGCCCTCATTTCCTGCGCTGGGCAACACGTGTCACGCGGTAATTTGGGGATAGTTGTGTCGGTTACATCAACCGCATCTCTTCACCTTTGATAGGTAATTATGGCGACGATTCGCCTTCGAGGGGTAATTGTGGCGACGATTCACCTACCCCCTTCGGCCTATATAAACCTTCCTCTTCCTCAGAGTTCCTACTTGCTTTTTTTTGCTTCCTTTTTGCTCTCAAGTTTTTCTCCCCTTTCTGCGGCGGTACAAGTGGCAGAGTGATTTTCGGCAAGTTTTCACGATGGCGTTCACAAATCCCGACTTCGGCAAAAGTTTTGGTGGGTTTTCCTTTATGAGGTTCCTCGGTTTTTTGTGTTTCTACTCTTTTTTGCTTTTCTGAAGTCGTTTCCTTCTTCCGAAGTCGTTTGTTTCTCTTTTCCGAAGTCACTTCTTTCTTTCAAACATGTCTTCTCCCATCCCGCTCATGTCTGTCCGAACTATCGTTGAGAACTTCCTCTCAATTCTCATCCTAGTTGTACCACTTCGGAGAAGTTAGTGAAGTGGACAACTAAATTCTTTCTTCCTTCTTACGCAGTTATCAGGCTACCCAGTCCTGGCCTATTTAGTTATATGAACCGCTCGAACGAGGTTACTGTCTTTCGGGCCCAGTTAAAGGCCGGACTTTGGTTTCCTCTGCCGAAGATGATTTGTGACTTCTGCCAATTTCATGGCGTAGCCGTGAATCAGCTCCCTCCCAACTCTTACTCCTATTTCAACGTTTTCCTTTGCATGTGTGGGGTTTTCAAGATAGAGCCCCACTTCGTCATCTTCATGCAGTACTACAGGCTCTTTCCGGTTTCGAAGGGTGGCTTCTACTTTTTGCTACCTCGGGGATCTGAGAGCAAAAAGTATATGTTCACATTCGGCACCAAGGATAGTTGGTGAGGGTGGCAGAAAAAATTCTTCTTCCTGAAAGTGGACGAGGCGTGGTCATATGTGCCGACCAGGTCTGCCCAGGGGATGCTGGAGACGGATGTCGTCGACCCTAAGAAGCTGCTAACTATTGAGTTAGCGGCGAAGTTTAAGGACTTCAACAGCCACATCCGAGCTGTCGCAGACTGGGACGCCGAGGTCCCACCACGCTCCTCATCAAATGGAATCTCATGACCAAAGAGGTTCTTCGGGAGTTGGGGGTAATCAAGGAGCACAAAACAGACCTCGGCATGCCAAAGCCTGCTATTGACAGGAAGAAGTCATGGCTGGTGATGCTCCTTCGGGGGGAACTCACATACTATGGCCTTGTGGAAAGTAAGTAATTTTCCCAGGATTCCTCATGAGTTTTCTTTTGCACTTACACTGATGTCCTTCATTTTGCAAAGATGGGTGATCAATCCGCTACCTTCTACAAGTCCCTCTTCCTTGGGCAGGCTGAAAAGGGGGAGCAACAAAGGAAGAAAGCTGCCCCGAAGAGGAAGAAGACGACGGGGGGAGGGCCATCTTCGGCAAGGAAGAAGGCGAAGGAGGAGATTCTTCTTCCCCCTCCTGAAGGCATTGTGGATGTGCAGGACGATTCCTTGGTTCGCGCCGACTTACCCTCGGAGCCGGCCATTAGCTTGACTTCAGTAGAAGAGGCCTTGGGTACTTCGGCAAGGGGCATTTCTGCTGAAGAGCTCAAAGCATGCTGAAGAAGAAAAGGCAAGCAAATCCCTGATGATGTCCAGGAGGTCGACGACTACGAGGAGGATGTCACCGAGGTTCCTCCAAGTTTGTCCCTTAGCCATTTTTCTATCAATTTGGGATTTTTCGGCATTTTAGATCTTATAGACGTATGGCTAAGGGATAATGTGCTGATGGAACTTCGGTGTGATTTTGCAAAAGAGCAGGCGCCGGCTGCATGGATGGTGGAGCACGCCCATAAGTGGGCCCTTTGGGACTCCCACATCCCGAGCGACAAGGTGCCGAATGAGCCTTTCTAAACCTTCACGGAGGACATGAACATGTTCTCCGTTGATAGCCAGAAAATGGCTCCTCAAATGGGGAAGAGCATCCTCACTAACGCCACCTTCAAGTCCCTTAGTGAGGAGTGCCCAAATGAGGAGGTCCTTGCCATGAGGATGTCCGAGCACGTTGCCCAGGTATTTATCCTTTCTCCAACTTTTTCTAAGTGTTTGCTTTGCTCTGTAAGACTCACCGAGCGTCCTTCCCTTTACAGCTCTTGGCGTACAATGGATACTTTCAAGCTTGGGCAGCAAAGCAATCTTCGATCCGATCTCAGACCGAAGAGCGCTTGGAGAAGGCCAAGGTGTTTTGTGTCGGCTCGGTCGTTAAGTACGCTGAGCTGAACAAAATAGCCAAAGAGGAGGTGGCCAAAGTTCGGGAGGAATTCTTGAAGGGCCAGGATGAGCTCTCTCAAGATTTTTCCCAGAAGATGTCTAATCTCGGCGCGAAGGTCATCGTGCTATCTTCGGCTAACGAAGTCTACCGAAAGCAGAAGGAGGAGGACTCTGCTCTCCTGACAAAGGCCTTCGCAGACAATACTGAACTTCAAGATGAGGTCAACGCGCTGAAGAAGGAGACGAAGAAGCTGGAAAAGAAGGTCGCGGAGCTGAGGAATGAGCTAGATGACTTGTCTGTCGAGAAGGACAAGGCTGATCAAGCAACCAAGGTTGCGTTTCAAGACGGCTTCTGTTTAGCTCGGCACCAAGTCCTGGCGAAGTACCCCGACCTCGACCTCTTTTTTCTTGCTGGCTTGAACATTCCCGAGGGGCTTCATTGGGCTTCGTCAAAGATTGAACATCTCAATCTTCCCTTTGCTCCTCCTTCTGCGCTGAAGGTTGTAGCAAAGAAGGTTGGCGATAGGGCAGCTCAAGATGACGAGGTCCCTTAGGCGCCCAAGACTTCACTTTTTTTTTTCTTTGTAATCTTCTTCTTGTAAGCTCTTTCTTGTTGTACCAAGGCACAAATTAATAAAATTCCTTCTTTTCTCCCATATTTGGCTAAGTCTCAGGACATGTTTTTTCTATACTATCTTCAGTATTGAGGGTTAGTTTGGCCATTTTCGGCCTAGGTCCCTCGAGAAAATAGTAAGTATCCTCCACGCTTGTTATTCAGATAACCACCTTCGGTGTATATATAACCAATTTTGGCTAATATCTTTTGGCAAAGCTTTGCCTATTTTTATTAGCCATGTTCAGTTTAAAGCCTCTTTGGAGAAAATGTATCATTTTTGTACACAGGCACTTACACCTTGTTCGGCTAGGCTCCTATGGTTGGACTATTTTCCTTAGAAAAATTTCTAAGTGTAGAATTTTTTCAAAGCATCTAAATGCCATGTATTCCTCAGTTCTCCACCTTTGGTGTCGCTGAGCTTGTACACTCCTAGCCGAACTTCATCAAGGACCAAATAAGGCCCTTCCCAGTTTGCCCGAAGCACTCTGTGAGATGGTCTTCAAGGATCGAACTCAGCCTTTCGGAGGACAAGGTCCCCCTTTTTGACTCCTTTTTGTTTGACATGCGAGTTTGCAGCTATAGCTACCCTTTGCTGAAAAGCTTTTCTTTTAAGCTTAGCTACTTCTCTATGTTCATCGATTAGGTCTAGCTTGGTTCTCAACCCAAGGTTGTTCCCTTTTTTGTCGAACACTTGTACTCTTACCGATGGGTGAACCACTTCGATAGGAATAAGAGCCTCCATGCCAAACACGAGTGGAAAGGCATTTCACCTGTGGCCCTTCAGGGGGTTGTCCGATAGCTCCATAGCACACTGGGAAGCTCTCCCGGCCATTTTCCCTTTGCTTGATTCAATCTCTTTTTCAAGCCATCCTTTATAGTTCTGTTAGACACCTCTACCTGTCCGTTACTCTGAGGATGGGCTACCAGGGCGAAGTGCATTTTTATCCCGAGGTCGGTAGCAAATTCTTGGAACCTCTTGTCACTAAACTAAGGACCATTATCAGCCACGATCATCCTCGGTATGCCGAATCTACATATGATGTTCTTCCAAATGAACTTCTGTATGTCCTTTGTAGAAATTGTCACCAGAGGCTCTGCCTCAATCCATTTAGTGAAGTAATCTACTGTGACTACGCAGAACTTCACTTCTTTAGGTGCGGTTGGGAGAGGCCCGATGAGGTCAATACCCCATACTGCGAAAGGGCAAGGTTAGTTAGCCGAAGTTATTGCTTTTTAGGGTAGCCTTTGGATGTTGGCATGTCTTTGGCAATTGTCACATTTCTGGAAAAATTGCCTCGCGTCCTTCCTTAGGGTGGGCCAGAAGCATCCTTGGAGGAGTAATACCCCTGCCAGAGCATCAGTTCCTATATGGGAACCACAGGCCCCCTCGTGGACTTATTTGAGGACCATCTCTACGTCCTTTTCACTAACACACCTTTGGAGTGGACTCGCATACCCTTGTCGGTATAGCTCATCTTCGATTAGGAAATATCGTTCGGAACGTCTTCGCACTTTTGCCGCTTCGTGAGGGTTTTCAAGAAGCTCCGAAGTTGTGAGGTACTTTTTTATGGGATTTTTCCATCTTCTTTCCAAAGTTATGCTTATTATTGTTATGCTCGGTTGGCTTAGCACTTCGGTGGACTTTTTTGACTTGGACAAAATATCTGCTTCAGTATTGTTTCGGAGAGGCACGTTCTCGATGTGCACCACGTCGAACTCTTGGATGAGCTTTGCTGCGAGGTCATGATATTTTGCCAAGGTTGGGTCCTTCGGGCCATAGTCCCCTGCCATCTATCTGACCACGAGTTGAGAATCGCTGTGGGCCTTTAGGTTTCTCACACTAACTCTTCTGGCGAGGTGCAAACCTGCTATGAGGGCTTCATACTCTGCCATATTGTTAGTGACATTAAACCTAAATTTTATGGCTTTCGTGGCTTCCAAACCTTCGGGACCACGAAAAATTACTCCGGCTCCTTAATGTTCAGAACCGGAGGCCCCGTCAACAAACAAAGTCCACTCAGGTTCATCCTTGCCGAGGTTAGGTGGACTGTCTTCGGCAATGGGTATCTCGGCGATGAAGTCTGCCAATGCCTGTGCCTTTATTGCCTTCCTCGGCTCATAGGTGATATCATACTCATCGAGCTCGATGCACCACTTTGATAGCCTTCCCGAGTGGTCTACCTTCTTCATGATATCCCGAAGAGGCAAGTTACTTCGGACGATAATGGGGTGCCATTGAAAATAGGGTCGCAACCTTCTGCTTGCAAACACCAAGGCATAAATAGCCTTTTGTAGCAAGGGGTACCTGACTTTGGCACCATGCAGAGACTTGCTCACATAATATACTAGCCATTGCTTTGCCCCCTCTTCCTTCACAAGGATCGAACTTACTGCCTTTTCGGTGACGGCAAGGTATAGTATGAGGGGCTCTCCTTCCCGTGGCTGCTGAAGTGTCGGCAGATGAGTTAGGTAGACTTTAAGCTCTTCCCAGGCCTTTTGGCAGTCTTCGTTCCAATGGTGCACCTCGGCGTCGAGGTTACCTCCATTTTTTGCTGCTTTAGTAAGGACTTTAAAGAACGGTCGACAGCGATCCCTATATCTGGAGATGAATTTGTTGAGGGACGTGATGTTCCCCGTAAGTCTTTACGCATTCTTGATCGTTGTGGGAGTTCAGAATCCTAGTAGGGCCTTGACCTTTTCCGGATTGGTGTTAATACTTCTTTCCGACACCATGAATCCTAGGAACTTACCCGCATTTACCCCGAACACACATTTTTTTGAGGTTGAGACGAATTTCGAATGTCCTCAGCTGGTGGAATGTTTATTTTAAGTCTGCGATATGACTATTAGGTAGTTTGCTCTTAACTATCATATCATCGACGTAAACTTCCATGTTTCTCCCGATTTGGGAGTCAAAAACCCTATTCATCAACCTCTGAGACGTGGCTCCTGCATTCTTAAGCCCGAAGGGCATTCTAATATAGTAGTATGTACCAACTTCGGTGATGAAGGCAGTTTTTTTTCTCATCTTCGAGGTCTATCCTAATTTGATGATACCTGCTGAAGGCATCGAGCAAACTAAGGAGGCCATATTCGGCAGTTGAGTCAACCAACTGGTCTATTAGGAGCAGAGGATACGAATCCTTAGGACAAGCAACGTTCATGTTTCGGAAGTCAATGCACATTCGGAGTTTGTCACTCTCTTCTTTCGTGGCGATCACCACGTTACTAAGCCATTCGGGATATTTGACTTCTCTTATTACGTCTGCCTCCATCAACCTTTGGACTTCGGCTTTAACAAAGTTGTTCTTGTGTGCTGAAAGGCTTCTTTCTTTTTTGGTGAACAGGCTTTCCGTCAGAGCGTATCTTAAGATTATGCTGGATTATGCGAGGGCATGTCCTTCGGCGAGTAGGCAAATAGATCTTTGTTCATTAAAAGGAAAGATACAAGCCTTTGCTTGTCACCTTCGGCCAAATGTTTCCCCATGTGGGTACTTCGGCCTGGGATGACCTCTACATTCTCAGTTTTAATTTTTTCCAAGTCGCTTCTCTTTCCTTCTATAAACCCTTTGGTTGGTGTGCCTTTTTTTCCCGAGGTCTGTGTGAGCACTTTCACTAGGCTCTGCCTAGCCTTCACGAAGACCTTTCGGACTTCGGCTTGATCGATGAATATTTGTGCGTCCCCGTCCTTCGTTCCAAAGGTGACTGTCAGGTACTTCACATCTGGTCGAATGTGAAAGTTCCCTTGCGTTTGCCTTCCAAGGATGGCATTATATGAAGAGGATACGTTGATGACAATGAACCTAGTCATGGCAGAGGCAAAGGGATCTTCATTGTTCTGAACAGAAGTTCCCCTTAACATCAGAGGTAGGTTAATCCACCTGAGGACTGGGAGTTCGGAAGGTCCTACCCCCAAGGTAGGGGATGTAACAGGGTTGAGGTCCGTTTTCGTGATGACCAAGCTTGGCAACAGATGGGAGAATAGGACATCGGCATTGGAGCCATAGTCCAGGAGCACCCTCTTTACGTCCCAACTCCCAATTCTTGCCATAATAAGAAGTGGATCATCATATGGAAACACTACAGTAGACCCATTTTTCCGAACGAGCTTATTCGATGGGTTACCAAATTCCATCACCGAGATCTCCCTGGCTTTCCTCTTCCTTTCTGCTGAAGGTAGTCTCGTGGTGATCGTCTGGATTACTCCAGCCGGAGGCGAGGGATTCTTCTTGGGACTTCAGTTCCGACATCGGTCAGAGTCATAGTCCTAATCTTCCTTTCTTTCATCCTGCCTCCTTCCCCTGGGAAAGGGCATTCGTAGGTATCGGTGAAGCTAGCCCTGCTTGATGAAGAACTTGATGTACTTTCTGAGTTGGAATTAATCCTCAGTGTCATGGCCGTGATCTCGATGGAATTGGCAGAATTTCTTCATATTCTTCTTATTGTCCGAAGTCATGACCTTCGGACGTTGAATTTGGGTTTTTTGCCTTTCCATAGCCATTAGGATGTTCGTTCTCGTGGTGTTCAAGGGAGTGAAGGTCACTGGCTTCTTTCCTCTCTGTTTCCGAGGTCGACCCCCGGCCTCTGCTAGGTAGCGAGGTGGTTGGCTTGACCCTTCGGCGTGAGCGTGGTCGGGCTTTAGATCTCCCATCATCAGCTCTTCAGCAGTCATATGCTGTTCGGCCCTTCTGTAAAATTTGCCGAAAGTGTCCGAGGGGTCCTTCGAGAACTCGTAAAAAAGTTGTGAGTCTCGCTGAAGTCCCCGTATCATGGTGAGGATGCGTATTTCGGGGCAGAAGTCCGGCACACTTAAGGCCTCTCGGTTGAACCTTTCGACATAGTCGCAAATGGTCTCTCCGTTCCTTTGCGTTATGTTGAACATCTGAACCGGCATATTCGCCGTCGGCCTGCTGCCAATGAATTGCTGTGTAAACGCAGTGGATAACTCTTGGAAACCCATGATGGTTCCGGGGGCCAACGAATTATACCATGCAGTCGTCGGTCCAGAGAAGGTAACTTCAAAACATTTGCAAAGCGTGGCATCATCGGCACCGTGTAGCACCATGCTACACCTGTATTTGGTCAGATGGGCTTGGGGGTCACTACGCCCATCATATGTCTCTAGGTGAGGTACCCGGAAGTCGCTAGGCATGGGTGCCTCAACTACTGCTCGGATGAACAGGGACGCTTCTCCTGTGAAGGTCTCCGACAGTCTTGACCATAAAGGCTTCCGGGACACCTACCTTTCCACCTTGTCCAGCCTCTCAAGGATTTTCTCTATGAGGGCGGTGGTACCGGCCTCTTCCCGTTACTTGGGAGTCTCCGGCAACAGAGAGCGACGTCTTCTTTTCAGGGAATAACTTTGCCGACGAGGGGACGGTGACCTTCTGTATGGTGATGGGCTTTTTTGACGAGAGACTCTGGGCCTCTTTGATGTCGTTTCTTCAACACGATGCCTCCTGGGGGGAACGTCCTCAGTTGAGGACTCGTCGTGGAAATCCCCACTACTTGGACTCTGGTGGACGACCTTGGGGCTTCTCTCTCGGCGAGCGGCTGGTGAGGAGGCCCTTCGGGCCGAAGGTGGTTGTGACCACCTTTGGTCCAACTCTTGCGTCATTTCAGTCACAACAGAGCACTAAAAATCATGTAGGAAGCTCATTATGATCATTAGAGGACGCTCGTCCTTAGGCAAAGAAGTCCCTGCAGCGTGTTGTTCGATCGTCGGTTAATTCTCCGACGCGGATGAGGACTTTGGGAGTCCCTTATCCTTAGAACGCTGAGTTTCAATGACGGCTACTTGAGAGTGGGTTCCCACAGACGGCGCCAAATGATGCCCGTCGGCATCTTCGTTGTACAACATGGCAGGCCTGAGAGGGACTTCCAGTAGGGAGATGCTGGTAGAAGAAACTTCCGTCATGAGACTGCCGAAAACGCTCAAGAGAGTAGGGGTTAGAAGGTCCCCGGATTGTGTTTCCGGGGGAGGAGCCTCCGACGCCCAAGTCAGTATTTAGCAAGTAAAGAGTAGTGAATGAATAGTAAAGAGCAGAGTTCTCTTAAGAGTTTAGTCCTCTCTTACCAAGGTCATTTCCCAAGTATTTATAGGAGGGCATTGGGAAAAGTCTGTTTGACACAGCCCGCTTGGATCATGACACGTGTTCGGTTGGATACGGTCCGTATTTTTGGGGATGGGGACCTCCAGCTGGCCATAGGCCGTTCTGGCCAGAAGTCAGGGCCGTGGGAGGTCTGTGTGTCAGGGGCGTGTGCGAAGTCTCTGTGTTAAAGGCTCCTTAACCTTTTTTGTCTCATCTGGGTGAGAACTCTTTCGGTGATGGGCCCTCTTCGGGGGGTAATGCCCCTTCGACAGACGGGTCTCCTTCGGTCCGGTTTTTTCTCTCGAGGGCCGTAAAGGGAGGCTCCTCGGCAATGTGGAGGACCTTCGGAGGATGCTATATTCTGTTGAGGAAGGGGAGATGGTCTCCGAGGTCGTCAGACTACTTGACCGAGAATGGCGTGGTATGTCACTCTAAAGGTGGTAGAGTCATCAGTCGAGGGTGGTGAGGATCCATTTTCCTGAGGTTGGTCAGATGTACTTTTGAGGATGGTATTTGTCGGTTATCATTAGAAGCTATCCAAATGTGATAGCCATTTGGCTATCACCTCCTTTCTTCTTCTCTCTCTCACTCTCATCTTTCTCTCTTTTTCATCTCAGCTCATCTTTTTCTCTCTCTAGCCCAGAATTTCTTCTCCAGTTGCAGAACATGATCAAATCTCTTATCTCTCTCTCACTCTTTCTCTCCCCCTCCCCCCCTTTCTCACACACACACACAAATCACACACACCTCTTTCTCTTTCTAGCTCACACTGAAGAACATGGTCTAGCACAAGAAAAAGGAAAATCGGCATTTTTTATTTTTTTCATGGAGAATGCGGATTAACACTCGAATTGTTGGAGCAGTTGCCAAATTGGCCAAATTGTGTGACTTGTCTATGATAATGAAATATAACATAATAGAGTACCGATTGTGGACAGGTATAGTGTGAGATAATGGTATGCTCAAGACACTAGTACAAACCAGCATAGACCAGTACATAGGATGTGATGATATTGGCCTATTTTGTTCCATTTTGCCTCTAGTACTGGAACATACCGGCGATACTGGTCGGTACAATATGGTATTAAAAACCCTAGCTAAATATCTCTGACAATCCTTTCTTAACAATCAACATCCATGTATAGCATAAATGAAACATGGGGGATAGGTTGACTATTCCCAAAATAGATGATTTCAGACTCATGAGAAAATATGAAATACTGCTTTGTTTTAAGGGAAAATTACCAAAAAACTTCTGAGGTTTACTTGAACCTATAATTTTATCTTCATTGTTTAAAATACGTACTCTTACCTCCTCCAATGTTAACATCGTTATTCACTGTTAAAAAATAATAGAGAAAATACTCAACTTTGTCCTTCTAGCTTCATTTCTTATAAATTTTACCCCAACTTTTCTATCAATACAAGTTAATCTCATGAACAAATTGGAAGTCTCAATTAAAAGTTGGAAAAAAAATTCGGCCAAACTAAAATATATCCGATTATGGCAAATTCAAGGGTTGAGACGATCTCCAATCAAATAACGAGGAAAATCAACTTGGAGGAGGATCGATTGTAGAAAATTGACCCAAATTTGGATAGAGATGAAAGATTTAAAGCAAAATGGTAGAGAATTCGGAGAGGGTTTCTGGTGAAGATTTCAAAGAGGGTTTCAGAATTTGGATAAAAATTTCAAAGGGAAAATCTGGTAACGAATCAATGTTTTCAGTGAGGTTGGTTTTGAAAATGAATCAATGTTTCTAAAAGAGATATCTAAGAGAGGGATGAGGAAGCAAAAGAATCGGAGGATTAAAAGGAAATGAAACCAACAATCGAAACCAATCCTGCCCTACGTATGCAGAATCGACAACTAATGACTGTCTCTGATAACCCTTATTCTTCCCTAATCAGAAGCACTGCTAGAAGTTACCAAAATGAAGGGCTTCTCGAAGACGACACCACCAGCATCAACGATGCTGAGTTTTAGCTTCTCCAGACCCGATTTCCTACAAATTCTGCTTGCTGGCACCATGGGTTCGTGGGGTCATCGAATGGACAGGTCGTGGGTTCATCACAGTCCCAGCCGCTGTTGCTCTCTGACCCATCAAACCCCTCAATACCTCTCCAAGCCTGATTGCAAGAAAGAAACTGATGATGTTTGAGGATGACAACAAAATCATTGCGAATGCTTTGGGAATAACCTAGGGATTGCAAACGGCCTGGGAATGCCCAAGGAGAACGGAAGGTGGTGTTGGTGGCGGGAGGGAAGGTAAAGGGGAATAACTGGAGGGTAACCGAAGGGCCGGTGAGAACTGGGTTTCTTTTTTCTCTTAATTGGTTTGATTTTCCTTTTTCAAATTAATTAGTTTGGAGAAAAGTTTTTGTGGAAAAAATGTAGGACAAAGTCAGATATTTCTTGTTTTTTAAGATGACAGTCAATAACAGTGTTAATGTTGAAAGGGGTAAGTATATATTTTTGAAACAGTAAGGACAAAAATATAAACTCAACCAAACCTCAGGGTTTTTTTGTTAATTTTCCCTTGTTTTAATGGCAGCCAACCAAGTATAGTTTGCAACCAACTAGCCCATCACCAAAATGACATCAAAGTCGATTTTATCTAACCTAATCAAACTCATAAGCATATCTCTTCCATCAATTCTAAGAGTGGTAGCCAATGGGCCGGGTTGACCCGGGCCTGACCCGGACTGGCTCTGGTCAAACTCGGCCTGGCATGGTCAAATTCGGGCTCAGCCCAATACAGAACAGGCTCGAAAGGCAATGGGGCGAACATGAGTCTGGAAGAAAAGGGGCCCAAAAGAGCATGGATCGGCCAAACTTTTCGTTCAACTCAGACAGGACCAGACTGGCCCACGACTCAGCCAAGCCGAGCCGAGCTAGGTCAAACGTTTCCACACAACTGTTGCAGACTTCAAAATTTTTAAAAAAATGGTAAATTGATAGCCGGCCGCCCTAACGGCTATAGACTATTTTTTTTTACGTCAGACTTTTTTACTCTCATTTAACAGCCACTAACAGCTAGTTTTTTAGGGCTTTTTGGGCAAAACCAAAATTTCCTTCCCCTATAAATAACTAGCCTCATTTCCACACTTCCTCACACTAATATTCTCTTCTCCAATCTCCTACAATAGTCTCTCATTCTCTCTACTATCTCTCTTCAAGTTTCTTATTCTTTTACTAATATTTTCTTAATTTCTTTCTAATCATCTCTAAATCTCTTCAATTATTTTCTTCCACTAATGACTTCACGAGGGAAGAACTCTAGCAAGGGCAAGGGTATTGCTTCCTTCTCCTCCTCCACCACTGAGGTCGGTGCATTTTCACGAGGACATTTGTTCCGCAAAAATTGAGGCCTGCATTCACAAGAAATTGACGACAATGATCCTAACATCGACATGGTGGCGTACTACCTAAGCCTTGACGATCAATTCTCCGATGATGATATCGAGGAAATTTCACTGACCTAAGGCAATGCTAAGGGGTCCTAACTGACGCCACAAAGTAAGCAACCTAAGTGGGCTCAAGTCAAGAGCGGAATTTTGAAGGCTTCCGTTTGAGCCCATTTTGAGCAAGTTTGGGAAGGTGATACGAGATATGTCAAGTGCAAACACTGCAACAATAAATTTGCACACAAATTGAACTCTAGGACGGGCACCATTACGTGGCACTTGAGCAAAGTCTATAGAGACATCGGTGGCATATCTGGTAAACAAACACAATTTATGGGTGTTAGGAGCTCTAGTGGTCTAAGTATTTTTTGATTTTATCTAAAAACTACTAAGCAAGGTTTAATTAATTGGATGATGATTACAGAAAACCATTTAAACAAGCTGAAGATGAACACTTAGAAAGATTTATCCAAGAAAATTTAAATCCTGCTTATAAAAAAAGGTTTAGTCAAACAACTATGAGAAAAAGTTTTAAACTGTATGAAGCTAGGAGAAGTGATTTGCAAGCATATTTTTTTACCATTGATCGTTGTCTGTCATTTACATTTGATATGTGGGAATCTCCAATAGGACAAAACTACTATTGTGTCACTACTCGTTGGTTAGATGATGAATGAGTTATTCAAAAATGGATCATTGCTTTCAAATGTATGGAATCTGATTATACGGGTTGGAACATTTTCAACTGCATTATTGAAAGTTTGCGTGAATTTTTTGTTGCCGATAAAGTTTTGTCTATTTATTTTGACAATGCTTTAAACAATAATTCGGTGGTGAGAAAATTGATAAAAAAAATAAAACCACTGCTTGATGGAAAATTTTTTCATGTTCGTTGCTTATGTCACATTTTGAATTTATGTGTTCAAAATGGTTTACAACAACTGCAAAACCAAATCAAGAATGCTTTACTTTTTGTTAAAACAAGGAACAAATTTGCTCGTGAATTTAAAATATTTTTTTATTGAAAATGGGGTGAATTTTTCTTGAAACAAGTTTAAAATTGATTGGCCCACTCGATGAAACTCAACATTTGAAATGTTAAATGACACTCAACCATGGCCAAATCTTTTGACTTGATTTGTGAACTCAAAAGTGCAAAGCGATTGGCTAACAGACGAGGTTTGAGAAAAATGTTTTAAGTTAGTTGAGTTGCTTAGATATTTTTACGAGGTAACAAACTTTTTCTCTGGGGTTTATTACCCAACAGTGCACCAAGCAATGTTATATTTTGTAAACATCGTCTATGTTTTCCACCAATACAAGGACGATGAGTTTTTGAAACCAACTGTTGAAGCAATGCAAAAGAAATGGCTTGATTATTTTCAACAAATCCAACAAATTTATCTTATTACATGTGCATTAGATCCAAATGTTAAAATCATGGGTTGTTTGCAATTATTAGAAGCAAACTATCATACATATTTAGGTCAAGCACAAGTTTCTACACTTGCTATTTCAACTGAAGCTGACCACAATTTGAGAGAGTTATACAAACTCTACTCCGTTAAGCATTTGATAACGTTAGGTCATCCAATCCAATACCGGCCAGGCATTCCACCTCCTTTTCATCATCAAGGTTCACACCAACGGCAAATATCCTCAAACGACTGAGACCCACTAGCTCGGGATTGGCAGAATGTGATGATTATCTCTTCACTTCATTTGAAAGCAATAAGGAAAACATCCTCAAAGTGGTGGAAGAACAAAAGAGGAAGATTCCTGATTTTATCCATATTGGCGCATGAGATCCTAACAGTTCCGGTCTCTACCGTCACCTCCAAGGTTGTCTTTAGTGTGGGGAAATGAGTCATCTTAGAGAAACGAGCAAGGCTCACACTTGAGACCGTTAAAGTTTGTGTCTACAACCGGGATTGGGCCCTTGCTACTTTAAGGAAGCAAGATATGAAAAGCTAGGATGATGAGGTCTCTTCTGATGATAACTCGCAAGAGTAGATTGTAGGTTTCTTTACAATTTAAATAATGTAATCGATCTGATTATACTGTTAAACATAGATATTAAGTTTTACCTTCTTTTTTTTTTCTTGGAATGTTTTCACCATTTTCAAGTGTAAGGCACGTTCCAAATTATGTAAGTGTCGTTTGGCTTTTTCATTAATAAAAATTACACCAGCGGTAGTGTTTCTTCTAAAAAAATATATATTTCATAAAATTACTATCGAAAAATGATTGCAAACATATTAAAACATATTTTTCATTAATTGCATAAACTCGGCTCATCTTGGACCCGCCTTAGGCCTAAGTCCAACCTGGCCCAGGCCCACCTTGTTTTAATGCGGGTCGTGCCAAGGTTCAGAAAACCCAACCCAGGCCGGGCTAGGCTAGGTTGGCCAATCGACCACCACTAATTCTAACTACACATGCTTTATACACAACATTTGTAACAATAGACCTTTCTAAAGGAGTCTCAATAGATAATTTAGAATCCAATGGCTCAAGCACACAAGACAATCTACCAGAAAACTTGAGTAATGCAAGTAAAAAAAGGGCACAAGAATTTAACAAGGCACGAGCATATAGAACCAACTTTAGCCATAGTTGACACAATTGCAATAAAGCAATTTGCATCTTGCAAAGTAAGTGCATAGACATAACCTCAAACTCAAGGCTCTATTGTGCCTTTTTTCTTATCTTACTTTTCAAAGCTTGTTGAGTACCCTTTGGCTCAAAGTTTCAATATGGATGTCTAGTCTCTGGCTATTTACATTAGCAACCAGATGGTCTTTCCCTCCACAATGAAAACAATTGCCAATCTTCCCAGTAACAATTAACAAAATAAAATTTCCATAATAAACACACTTTTGAACATCTCTACATATAGGAGCTCCACAATAGGTTGGAGTAGAGTTCTATTTTTTAGATAAAATAATGAATAATGAGTTGAAATTAGAAGGATTGAGTTAAAAAATAAAAAGTATAAGATGACAAATGATGGTCATCATAGTCCCATATGGGTTGTTCATTCATGTGGATCTTCACAGTCCTACTCTAGTTGTTTATTCATATCTGACTCACATGAATGACCGGCACATATGAGGTTGGGATGACTCTCATCAATCATCTATTTATGACCTATTAAGAAAACGATGGATTGTATTTTTCTACATTGTTATGGTTTTTTATAGATGTGTTTTATACAATAAATTCATTATAAAATTTATTTTTTTTTTGAAGAAAATTAAATAATCATACAATAATTCATTAAATTGCAACCAACAAAAAAGAAAAGAAAGAAAGGGTTGTCTATATTCTAGATATGAAAATGGTTGTGTTGAAAGAGAAATCATTACACTAAATTCTACATAGCTTGTAAACATCTATCTAAAGTATTTTGGAAATGTTTTTAGATTCTTACTAATCTAGAAATATTTGAAAAACATTTTGAAATCTCGAGAATTAGACCTTGCTCCTTCCCATCGACATATCAATTTTACATGGTGATGCCTTAATAATGCCCTCACCACGAGCATGATACTTACCAAGCGTGATGGTCAATTTTACATGGTGATGCCTTAATAATGCCCTCACCACGAGCATGAAACTTACCAAGTGTGATGGTCAATTTTTACATGATTGTTCGCATTCACTCCTCACTTTCTTACTTACTTCAAATCCTGGGGAGACACCCCCCCTATATTTTTAATATCGATAGTGCTTGAAATCTAGCCTTTAAATTGGTTGGACCGTCTACCCTCATTTTTATGCAAATAACTGGTTACACTCTTTATTTTTTGGTGTCAACTCGTCAGCTCTATATACAGTGGCGGACCCAGGTTTTGAGGCTCGAGGGGGCTAGGGGCTAGGGCTAGGTGGATGCGAGATGAGCGATGGCCTAAACTTAACAGAAAAAAATTATTTATAGAAATTAAATTTTATAAAAGATTATTTAAATAATTATTAGGTGTATATAGTATTAAAGTAATATCTATTTTAAATAAAAATTATAATAGAGGAGAGAGAGAGAAAGAGAAAGAGAGAGAGATAGACAGATAGAAAGACGTTGAGAGAGAATGATTTGGAATAGATATGCAATATTTCAAAGATTAGGGGAAAATTCGCAATGAAAGGTAAAGATTTGTCACTCTTGGTGCTATTTACCCGGGGGGCAAAAATTCTCACCTGGTCCTTAATTTCACAGAAAATAGCCAAGTTAGTACCTCATATTTACAAATTTCTGAAATTTTCGGGGGGCAGCTGCACCCCCCTGCCCATAGTGGTTTCGCCACTGTCTATATAGAGCTAAAAGCTATTTTTATAGGTTTTCCACTTCACTACATCTAATTCCCTATTTAAGGTCACCATTCTCACTAATTGTCTAAAAGGATACCTTCTCATCACCAATAATTTAGCTACACACGAGGACGTTGACAAGTTGCCGTAGGAAATGCGAAGCCTCACTCCAAGGTTTGCAGAACTATCCATGCTAGCGGTAAGGGGACATGCGATCGACCAGGCTCACCAAACAGCCACCATGGCTGTCTCTTCTCATCTCCTTGTCTGAAGTGTTCATTTTTCTTTCTATGTACAATAATAAAAATAAAAGAAATGTTTTATGATAAAAAATTAAAAATGTTTTAACAACAAACATAGTCGCGTGCCATCTGACAAGCCACTTTGGAGTAGAGTCTACCAGTTTCTTAATCTGGAGGACCTAACCTAACCGATCTGAAGTTAGAGTGAAAAACTGTATGATTTATTTAAATTTGAGGACTTTCGAGGAAATAGGCCGATCATCGTACGCCATTTATTTTCTGCAGAGCCAAGATCGCAACAAACACACCCGCGCAGATCCATGCGTAGTTTTTTCGTCAAATGGGCAAGGTGTTGGTAAAGCCTTTGTTTATCATCCTCTCCTCTCTCTCGTTCTTCCTCGCCTTGGCTATACTCTCTCCTTCCACTCCCTTTCAACGGCTCTCGTTTCCCTCCAATTCGTCTAGGTAAGTCCTACGTCTGATTCGTCTGGTCCCTGTTCTGTTTCTGTCATCTGAACCTAATCCTGGGAATGGAATTTTTCATTTTATTTTTTCGTGGTGTGTTGTTGCAGTCCGGAATCGGACATATGGAGTGTGAGGAGGTTGTTGGAATGGAGGCCTTGCCAATGGTGGGTTCAAGGACACGCCCCTGGTAAGTTTCAGCGAGATCTGCTTTTTATTTTTTTTCCTCTTTTTCCTACGTAGCATTTGCCCGCTAGTTTTCTGCTTGGGTGTTGTTGTGTGCGCATGTGTTGAATTGGGGGATTGAAATGGGTTGTAGGCTTATGCTTGTTCATAATTGGCTTTCATTGCAGACATTTTGTTGAAATCCTGCAGCTCTCCCGGCTCAAAATAATGGATATATCCGTGTGGATTGCTATGGTGGCCTCAATCAGATGAGAAGAGATGTGAGTGTGGAGCTCTAACTGTGATTCTCTTGATTTCTTTTTAATGGTAATAATGTTTTTTTCCTTGTCTTAGTTGTGTTTGTTTTAATGGTTGTTTGAGTAAAAGTGTGGTGTCTTTTAATTGTTGGCTGCAGTTTTGTGATGGTGTTGGTATTGCTCGTCTTTTAAACGCAACTCTTGTCTTGCCAAAGTTTGAAGTTGCTGCATACTGGAATGAGTCAAGGTGATGGTTATGATTGCATTGTAACAATCTGCAGAATTAATGATTTTCGTTGATAATGTTGTGACCATTGCTCTTGAAGGTTTTGCATTGTTTTTTTTTTTTTTAAATGGAAAGCAAAAGAATGGATCAGAAAGCTAAAATATACGAATGAAAAATAATACAGGAGGTTCTAATCCTTATTGCATAGTTTCTTCTGCATCACTAAGGCAAGCATAAAACAAAAGGCTGGAACCAGAACATAACAGCTAAAGGACCAGGCTTAGGTATGAAGTTAGCTTTTAGTCACATTTTCTCAAAGAGCATATGACTCCAATTTAGACCAGAGAGTGATAGTTCAGATGCAGGAGGCCGGAAATCTTATATAGGTGCGGGAGGTGAAAAATATCTTCCTCAGTTATAGCTTACAAAGGAGATTCCTTCAAAGTGAAATGGAGACATAGGATTCATGTAATTGACCCCAACCTGTACTAAATTGATTAATATAACTCTTAACAAACAAAAAGTGAGACGGCAGGGCGTACAACAGTGCCAAAACAACTAGGATGAAGTAACAACTAACTTTTAGGCAGTATGGCTTCGTTACTAATGGAAAGCTCCACATGTAATCTCAGCACGCCTGGGACCTCCTTTAGTTTCATCAAGGCCACATTGCTACAAATGGATGCAATTAAGAGTAAACATCTAGTGCACACTTTATCATGTTGGCCTCTCACAGCCTTACAGGATCAGGCGTAAATCTTTGTACGGATAGATAGTCAGAATTTATCTCAATCTTTTATTTGGATTGCCACTGCCAGTTTTCTTTATTTAGGATTGGTAGGATAAAAACAATGGCCACTAGACTATGTTGGTTCTATATTTCATCTGCACAAGGCATATGACTTCTGTTTCATTCGAAGTCTGTTTTAGATTGTCAACCAAGTAATTCATGAGTGTTTATGTATAGTGAATTTCCCCAATCAAGCTTAATACTGGGATTAGTGAAATGTTTTTGAAGTGTATTGTATGTTTTAATAATGCTTATCTTTCCATTTTTATCTCTGCTTAACGAACTTAGTTGCTTAGTTAAAATCATACCTGAGTTTAAAATGCTTTTTTTTTTTTAAAAAAAAAAAGAAAGCGAAAAGATCTGTATTGTGCTTCTATTCTCATTCTAAGTGTGAACTGCTGAATTCAAAAGCTTCTAGTATCATCTGAAAGCTTTGAAAGAATCTTCCCATAACAACATTAGCCAAACTAAAGAGATTTTGATCCCCAGCCTTGCCCTTCTGGACTTTTAGCCTTAACAGATTGCAATTCGCAAATTTTTTCTCCTGGTAAGCCCTGAACCTGAACAAAGAAAGCTTGTGCAGAATGGGTTCAACCTCTTCTGCAGTTGCTTTCAGAAAAAGGAGGACCTGGTTCTAATAACCAGTGGCATTTTTAGATACTTAAATGCAAAGAACCTTTCTCGAAAATCAATATTTTTAACTAGTTTTGTATGTCATTCCTCACGGCCAAGGAAACATCACAGGAGCAATTCAATGTTTGACGTCCCAAGTCTCCTTTGTACAAAAGTCTGTTGTCATCAGCCAAAAGGAGATGGGTAAGCTTCAATGTAACACAGTCAGGATGAAAATATTCATGTTTGATGAATAATTTTTCAGAATTACCTTTAGAGGGCTTCCAACATGACCAGCCAAACGCTAAAATAAAAATTGAAAAAAAAAAATACAGAAAAACACTGGCATCGAAAGTTGGTCACCTTGTTAGAAGGCAGTTCTTCAAAGTAACCGCTGAAAGACCAATCAATCATCAATCAGGAAGTTGCAGATATGTTTGCAATGCTGGATTGACTGTCTTTTATTTTTTGTAAAGGCAAACCATGTGAACCGAGTTTCAATTAGTTGCCATTCAACAAAACGATAAGCCTTCCTTAGGTCCGTCTTCCAAGAGGCATGCATGATATACATTCTTCTCCTTGTACTGATGACTATTTCATGACATAGCAGGTTGTTCTCCATGGTATATTACTCCCTCCGTCCTACATTCTTTACAACATTTACTATTTGGTTTGCCCCAAATCTTTGCAAAATTTCCATAGTTAGCAAATTACTTTACCATTTATCCTTTAGACTTTCATTGGAATATTCACTTTTTTTGTCATTCTTGATTAACGTGCTACATGCAAATAATGAATGGCAAAAGTGGAAACAAGACATGTTTTTTCCTCCTTTTTAATCTCTGTGCCAATCTAAATGTTTCAAAGAACTTGCGGTGGAGGGAGTAAAACTTTAATTTGAATAAGCTGGACTCAGACTAATGAGATCTTGTCTGACATTATACAGGCTAGCTGTAACCACTTTGAGATAACTTTGTTTTTAACATTGCAACTCTGATCTGCAAGCATTATGTGTTTTTGGAATTAAGTGATCAATTTGAAGTGCTACGGAGCTTGGTGTGAAAATCAACTTCAGTTATGGTAAAATATTTGTGGACAAATTTGTCACGGTTTCTCTGGTGGAAACACTAATTCTTACGATCTGCCTTCTTGCCTTGGTTTTCACATTAAGAAGCTTCTGTTGGTTCTACTCATCTTCAGCTAGTTAACACCTAACTTGCTTTGAAATTATCTTCTCTGTTTCATGTTTCTCTGCTTCAAGTCAAAGGTGGATTGAAAGGCTTAAGTGCTATCCAGTTACTGCCTTCCCTTATTGATATTACCTTGAACAGCCAATCCACCCACAACCACGGGGCACCCCCCCCCCCCCAACACACACACACACAAAGGACTTGATATTCTGATAGGTGGCATAAAGAGCTCAAATTAATTGCCTTTCCAGGCATCTTCACAACTACTAAGACTCAAACCCATCGCCCATATTCTGAAATTCAATATTTGTTTCTGTAGAGAAACAGACATGAATAGTAATAGTAGTTGAGTGGTCAGAGAGAGAAGGCTCGATGAAATCTGCAGCTAAGTTTTTGTACTTAGAGACCACTCTCGCAGTTTGTTCTACAGAAGCTTATAGGAGGTTCTACTTTTTTGTTTATTTATAGTCGGATAATGTTGCTTCCTTTTCTTTTTTTTTTTTCCCAGCATAATTTATTGACTTATGGACTTTTTTTATTTCATCAGAAAAAGTGAACTGTATATATAGGTTTCCATGGCTCCCCCTATAGTTTAAACATGTTGAGCATTTGTTCGTTTTTATTTTTATTTTTGGAAGATAGATATTGTGCATTGTGCCCATGCACGCTATTTACATTTTTTTTCTCACATCAGCGGCTTTTCAGATGTGTTCGACGTTGATTATTTCATTGAAAAGATGAAGGGCTTTGTCAATGTGGTCCGAGAATTGCCATCAGACCTATCATCAAAGGAACCTTTCCCAGTAGACTGTAGTAAACGAAAAGGTCAATTTGATTACATTGAAAGTGTTCTCCCCACTCTTCTTGAACATCGGTATATTTCTATGACACCAGCTATGAGCCAAAGAAGGGACAGGTACTTAACTATATATCAATGTCGTAGGTATTTTGATCACTTGAAGCTGCAGATTTGAAAAATAAGCATGTTATTTTCCTTACACGTTTCAGATATCCTCAATATGCAAAAGCTGCGCTTTGTGAAGCGTGTTATAGTGCATTGCATCTGACGAAATCCTTGGAGAAAAAAGCCACTGAGCTTCTGCAGGCAATACCAAAACCCTTCCTCTCACTTCACCTTCGGTTTGAACCTGACATGGTAGCATACAGCCAATGTCAGTACTTGGGTCTTTCTCCATCATCCGTTGACGCAATTGAAGCAGTTCGTGGGGATAGGAAACCATGGACTGGAGAAGCTGCTCAGATCTGGAGGAGACGGGGTAAGTGTCCCCTAACACCTAATGAGACGGCCTACATACTTCAGGCGCTATGCATACCCGCAGAAACAAATATATATCTTGCAGCAGGTGATGGTTTAATGGAAATTGATGGTTTTAAGTCGGTTTATGGTAATATATTCACCAAGTCTCAGCTCCTTAAAACTGAGGATTTTAAGAACATGCATGGAAACACCAAAGCTGCCTTGGATTATTATGTCTCCATCAACAGTGATTCTTATGTGGCGACCTATTTCGGAAACATGGATAAGATGGTAGCAGCGATGCGAGCATACAAGGGGTTGTATAAAACTCTGTTCTTGAGCAGAAGAGCCTTCTCTGAGTTCACATCTCAAGGGCTGAAAGGGAAGGAGTTGGGGGAAGCACTATGGAGGAGCCATAGAGATGACTTTGTCATGGGAAGAGGGTCTGCTCTGCCAGATTGCTTTTGTGAGTTTAAGTTGTAATTTCATTTTCTGTGACTCGTTGTTTTTGATATCTTACACCAATTTTTTGGCCTAGATTTTCAGATATTCGTCAAGTATATGATACAACACATGCAAGCGCTTCCTGCCTGGATAATTAAAAAAAAAAAAAAAGGTAAAAGCTTCATTTCTTAAAAAGAAAATAAAAGTGGACCCACAGGAAACAGAAAAGCAAACCGAAGTGTAAGTGAAAAGTGTAATTTCAATTTAATTTAATCCAAAATTATTTTATTTGTACATTTTTTTATACGGACTTAATTTCTTTTAAAAATTAATATTATATAAGGGCAATAATACAATCAAATTAAATTTTTAATTGATAGTTCAACTATCAATGTGAATAGTTGAACTGGGTGTGCCCAGTGAGTGTGGCTGGACCAGAACTTGAACTTGTGGTCAGGGATAACTATTAGACATAGTTATTAAAATCCAGACTTGAGTCTTAAAGGCTTACATTTTTATAACTCTAGAAATAAAAAATGACTTGAAGTCTTAGTAGAAACTTATATTTAGGTGGGAACAAGTAAAGTATCATTTTTAATATTATAAACTTAGAAACTTTACGACTTTACATTTATACATTATTCGGTCAGAGTTGCTAAAATTAGGCTAAAAAATAGTCTCGAGCTGAAAATATATGAATCTAATGCCTAACTTAATCTTTATATAATAAAATTCAACTTATTTAGTGTTAAACAAAAAAAAAAAATAAAGATAACAAAAAAATAAAACACAAATCATCTCTTGTTTTTTTTCCTCGGACTCTGTGTCACTTGATTTCTCTTATTCACTATAACTTTGATGACTTTAGTTATCAAATTTATATAGATATGGATACAGATGAAGGAAATGTGAATGATGGTGCAAGCGCTTGCGTAAATGAGTTTAAATTCTCAAATAATAAAATGACAAGAGAATAAAATGAATATATGAACTTTGAAATGATAATATTGATACTATCATTAATCATGATATTCCACATGTTCCAATAGATGATTGAGATATTTTTAACTTCTCATTATGAATTGTGATTTTAGAACTATTTTTTCCTTGTATTATATGTTTATGTTATGACACTTTTTATGGTATTAAAGTGTTAGTATGTGAAAATATTATGTAATATAAAATTTCTGAGATAATTTAGATGATTATATTTTTTCATCTTTTTCTAAAAATTTTTTGGTAAAATTTTACGACTCTACGACTTTTTACAACTTTATGACTTTAAAAAAACCAAAATGACTCTAAATAGAAACCCGACTTTGATAACCTTGCTATTAGGGTCTCAGAGAGTATTTTTGGACGATCATTCAACAATTAAGTTAGTACTTTTATTTAGAGTTGAAATAGGTAAGGTTTATGGTAAAGAGAATAATGTATGCCTACATCGTGGCCACTTAGGAATGTAATCAATACGGGGATTCCCTTGATCCTAAAATTCATAATTTTCCTGGTCATCATCCTTTTATAGGATTCCTTCTTTGAGTAGAAGTCCATGTGGGCCGGTTCACCTTAGCAAGTTAGGCCCAAATAGTCGAGTATGTTGGGCTAAGCACGTTATGGTATCGACTTGTCCCCTTTGTTGAAAATGTGGGCTATAGCCTGCACATTTTCCAAGGTTCAAAGGTGTCAATGCCTCAATTATTGATGTAACAACTCCCGGAGATGAAGCGATGCCCCGCCACCTTCATTCAATGCAAATGACACGTTTTCTAAACGCATGAGTGAATTTTGCCAGTTGGGGGCCATGTGTACCCTTAAGATTGACTTGTTTGGAGTGTTGAATGATGACAGTGAGGGAGGGGAGAATGAGCTGGCCTTAATAGGTTACAAAAAGCGAAGAGTCCCCATTAGGCTATATATGCCCTATCTCCACCAAACCATTCTTCACTTCAACTTTTGCACTACAAGGTTCTCCTTCCTATACTTCTCTAGTGCTCTCATATTACTTTCCGCCTATTTTGCTCCTATTTGAGGTTTTGCCGCATTGTCCACCATATGATTCATCTATCAACACCTTAACACTAAGGTGTCTTTCGTCATACTTTTTTTTTATTTTTTATTTTTTTACATTTCTCCTGCTATATGGGTGGCATATGACCTCTCCTTAAACCAGCTAATGGTGGTTTATTTCTTATTTTGCAAAGGGGAAGGCTATTGCCATAGGGCAAGCTCGTTCGGGAGAGAAATTTGAACTTCCAAGGTTGCAACTGGAGGAAGTTTCTAACCAATCCAATGTCCTTTTGGCCCAGACCATAAGGGTTACTATGGAGTAGTACTTTTCGCTGGACAGACTTGGTGCGCTGATCAGCCCAGTGGATGCTAGAGGTGCAGAACCCTTAAAATGAGTTATTTTAGGTTTACCCAGTCTAGCTACTGGCCGGTTTCCATCTCCCTATCCATTCTTTACTAAACTAGCTCTTTAAGCATCTCCAATTCCCTTTCCTTAACTCATCCCCAACATCTTCATTAATTTTAATGCTTTCATCCTTGCTTGCCATGTGGTAGGGGTAGCCCCGGTTTTTAAAATTTTTATGCAATTTTGCTCGTTGGCCCTCATTACATGGCCACTTTTCCTCTATTTTTCGTGGGGAAACCGTTCTTTTGCTTTTATGGTCACTCGACATAGGTTGTTGAGTTGTAGAGATCACTTTTTCTTTAGTATGGTCTACTCCTTGTTGAAGTTCCCGTACAAGTGGATGGATATGCCTATTTAGGATACCTATTACCATCACCCATTGATCGAAGGGTTGGAGCTGGAATGATTATATCAGGGGCTCCTAGAGTGGCTAGAAGAGGTCTAAAAAAATGAGAACTACAACAAGTTGCTTCTCTTCCTACCAGTGTCTAGATGAGGCAACATTGAGGTTTATCAGTGTCAATTGGGCCTACTAGCTTTAACCGTGTGAAGAACACATTCGGCTCAATGAAGTCTTTTATTCTTTTCTTAGCTATTGACATGCTTTCCAATTTTTACCCTCATTAACCCTTTCTTTGTCTTTTCCCGCAAGCATTGGTTGAGGCACTGCTTATTTGAACAATAGATGAAGGCTTCATGAAGGTTTTACAAAGGCCTATATGGTGTAGTTTGCATCCCTAATGGCAGTTCATATCCCCTTGGCCCTTAATGAGGAGGTCTTCAACCCATCTTCCAAGTGCTGCCTTTACCCCTACACTACCCCCGCCTCAGTTGCCTCGGCGATGGCCCTCTTGCCATCGTTTGACTTGGCAAGACAAAAGAAAACCTTAGACCGAGCTCGTGGGGAAGTAGAAGAATGCTTAAGTGGGCGATTCGAGTAGGGACTCATTTCAATAAAAGGATGTTGCCTTTGAGCCTATTTGGAATAGGTGCACCAAGAATAAGGTCAATTTGGTGCTCAATGCCTTTTATAGGTGGTGACCCTCTCAGATCCTCAGGAAACATATCCTCAAAATCCTTCAACAAAGACAAAACAACACTAAAAAGAGATGTTAGATCGTTGATAACAAGTAAAGAATCTTTGTAAAGTAAAAGAAGCATTGGTCTTTGTGCTTGAAGGGCTTTTCTCACATCTCTCATTTTTGCCATATAGCACTATTTCTTTTTACTCAACTTCCCCTTATTCTTTTCTCTCAGAAACTCTTCTTTCTTCTGCCCTTTATGTCCACTCTTCTCACATGGTCTCTCGGATGTTCTTTCAATTTGCCCCTCATCACTCTTGTCTTTAACTTTCCTTCTTTTTCTTTTCTCTCAACCTTACTTTAAAGCTTTCTTTGGTCCTCTAAGACTTATTGTGGTGAAAGTGGAACAAGCAGGATTGGCCTCCCTTGGTGGACAAAGGAGTATGAATTCTTTTCTTCATCATGTGTAACCCTTCTACTAAATTGCCAAGGCCTCTCGACCAAGATGTGGCAATCTTGCATGGGCACAACATCACAAAGTACTTGATTACAGTAAGTACCAATCTTAAAACTAACCAAAACTTGCTTAACCACCCTTACCTCTCCAGCATCATTCAACCATTAAAGTCTATAAGATTTATGGTACTTTTGTGTATGAAACTTTAACTTCTCGACCATGGTTGAGCTTGCAAAATTAGTATAGCTTCCTCTATCAATAATGAGGCTACAAACTTGGCCTTGGACTCAGCACCTTATGTGAAAAATGCACTCCCTTTGGTTGGTTTCGTCCTTGACTTGTATACTAAGGGCTCTTCTAGCAACAAAAACAAAGTCACTATCCTTAGCCTCGGTTATACCCTTAGGAATGCCCTCCAATAGTTGTGTTATCCCCTCAATGGGTTCATCTTTTTCCTTGAATGTAAGCTTTCCATCATCTTTTAGAATCATGACCTTATTTGGGCAGTCCCTTATGCAGTGCCCCCTACTTCTACACTTGAAGCACCCCATCTCCCTAGCTTTAGAGGCACCCTTAGGCGAGGCATAGACTTGTCTTGGGAAGGCCGAGATATAACTCCTTTGGTGTTGGATGTGGCCTCCATTTTTGGCTTTGGGATTTTTTTCTTGGCATCGTTGCTCCAGGCTTCTGTCCATGCGAAGCTTCCTTATTAAGCCATCTTGGATGCTTTGGTCCTTTGGATGATCCTCTTGGATTTGGTGGCAAGGTGTAGAAAATCTTCTATGTTGACATAGGGCACCATCTCCATCTTGTTGGCTATCTCAAGATTAAGACCATTGATGAATCTAGCTATGGTGGCCTTCTCATCCTCCATGATGTTGGCTTGTGCCAAGGTCATCTCGAGTTATTTGTGTCGTCATCCACACTTCTTTGACCTTGCACCAATCTTTGAAGTTTGAGGTGTTGATCCTTATAGTAGTAACTTGGTACAAACCTTCTCCTTATCAAAGCTTTGAGATCTTTCTATATGTTTATGGGTTCCTCCTCTTTCATTCTTCTAGAAGTCACAACCTTATTCCACCATACAAAAGTATAGTCAATGAACTCAATTGTGGCCAATTTTACCTTCTTTTCTTTAGAGTAGTGATGGCAATTAGGAGTGAAAATGGGCTGGGCCGAGCTCGAGCTCGAGCTCAGCCCCTTTCCTGTTCGGCATTACTCGAGCTCAAGCCCAAAATTTTTAGGCTCAAGCTCAACTCGAGGAAGGCTCGAGTTCAGCCCGAAAGCTCGTCGAACTCGAATAACTTTTATAATTCTTTAGTACCATAATTGTAATTTAGATGAAAGATGGGGACTAAATGTGTAATTTTTTACTTAGATAACCAGAGAAGGAAAAATGATAGAATCAACCCTAAATTTGTAAACATCATAAATAAGCCATCGTCTTCATCTACTATCGAACGTTAACCTCTCATCTAGGTTAGTTCACCATCATCAAATCTCATGCCCATCTTTATCGTCTTTGATTGAATTGAGAAACAGCCCATCACACATACTTGCGTTTGGATCGTCATCATCTTCGAATTTGAAATCGGGCAAATCAAATAAAGCAACAGAAGTAATTACCAATAACAGATGAAATCAAAAAAGGGCCAACTGGGTTTCCGCCGCTGGCATGGGGCTTTTGCCGTTGTCATTCGAATCACAGACTTGGGGTGTCTTGGTTGTTTTGCCGCTGGGCTTGGGCTTTGAGCATCGATGTTGGCATCAGCTTCAGGTGTTTCAAAGTCAAAAGTGTTGGCTTCAGTTTCAGGCATTTGACCTACTGCTCCTTGGTGCGAGTTGTGCGATAAGCCAAGGTAGTCCCTGGTTGACACAATCATCGTCGATTGGTGGACGAACAGCAAATTATGAGAGTGGTCAGGCGCGTGGCAGATGAGAGTCACGAGATTGGTGGTCATTGGCATTGGAGCCTGGAGCAGACGAATTAACAATGGACGAAAGGAAGGGAGTCAAGGGACTGAAGGAAGTGGGCTGGGACTGAGTCCTGACTAAGCCCATAAGGTAAGGGCGTAATAGGCCTAGATAAAAAGGCCCAAGAGACAAAACAAAAAATAGGGCCTATTAGGCCCGTGAGCTTAAGGGGCCAGATACTATTAGGCTCGAGCTCAGCTCAAAATTAACTCGAACTCAATTTTCGGCTCGAGCTCAAGCCCGAGCTCAAAAAAGCCTGACTTGAAAAACCCTTACTCGAGCTCGAGCTACCCGAAAAAAGCCTGGCCCTTTTTCACCCATAATGGCAATTAAACATCATCTCGATCTTTTGCTCCCTCCCCCAATAGGCATTCGGATTACTTTTCTCTTAGAATGATGAAATTGTGAGCATGATGGAGTTTAAGTTATTTTCTTTTCTAGGCTCCCCCCTTCTTGGGCCTTTTTGTTCTTGCCAAGATCCCTCTTCGTCCTTGAGCTAATTTATTCTTGTACCTCTCCTTAGTTGGAGCATAGGCTTGGGCCTCTTTGGCAACCTCAAATCCATGTCTCCTATCTTCACCATTAATCTATTGAAGACATCTTGTATCTTTTTCATGGAAGGCTTTTTATTTAGCCTTACCTTAATCCTCCTATTTTCTTGAAGTGGAATGAGTCAAAGAACAAAAACATCTACTCTAAAAAGAAGGTGGGTCAAAACCTTATAGACTTCTTGAAAATGAGACAAATGGCATTCTTTTTGGTATGTGTAAGGGGGGTTATGATTATGTCAAGTAAGTGAACTAATGAGAATACAGGAATTTGAAACAATACATAACCAACATTCTACATTCAATTGCATTCAAGTTCTTAAAGGATCACAAATCATATCAAAGAAATCTTTGGAAAGAAAAAGCTACGAGAAGAACCTGCCTTTCAATTTGTGATCAATTATTGTCCAGAAACAAACAAACCTTTGAAAAATAAGAAAAAGAAAGGGAACAAATATAGATAAATTTTAGTTCTTCAAAGAACCCGTTCCCTGTAATGATTTCTCTTCATTTAAATACGCAATTCATAAGCAAAGGATCGAACAAATGCAAAGAAATGAAAACAATGGGATCAAAGAAATTGGGTGCATTACAATCTTAATTACTTGAAAAAATTGCCGAAGTTAGAAAAATTACTACCTTCGCAGAAACTCACAAGGCAGAATTTCATCATTCCCACGATCAAGATGGCTGAGAAACTCTAGAGACTGGAAAGAGGAGAGCAAGCTACAAAACTCCTTTTAGAAGATTGATTTGAGGGATATAAACAAAGGAAAATCACCGTAGCATCCCCTAAACTTTGCTAACTCTCTCGAATTGGTCCTCGAACTAAACTTCGGTCTAAAAGGAACCTCTAACTTTCTAACTTGCTACAAGTTGGTCCACTAGATAACGAAAGTGGTCACGTGTGTTATCGTGACCAGATGCAAGGGAAACTGCAAAAACATATATTGTGTTTTATTGTTATATAAAGTAACCACCTACATAACATTTTGTGTTAGATTCAACCCTAAAATTAAAGCCCAAATTGTTTTAGCTTAATACAAAGCCATTAACGTGTTTTTGGGCCCTGGCCATGACCCACTTGCAAATTATTTGTCAATACCCTTAAAGTTAAAAGTAATTATGGTCAACCCATGTCAACCCAACCCTATCTCCCTATTTCCTCCACCCACTTCACTTTCCCTAAAACCTGTGCATTCCTGCCGCCACCCAACCACATCGAACCCTGTTCGACGTTAGCCTCTTTGCAAGTGTGATTCGGCTTCCTTTGTGGCTCCACTAACTCCATCAACCTTTATGACTATCGACCATCCGCACCCATCGACTCCATCAACCTTCGCGACTCCATCAACTTAATTGTCACAGTTTTGGCAAGAGACAGATAAAGCTCATTCCCGCTAAAACTTTCATGTCTAGTTAATAGGGATTTATTAATTCTGACAAAAGGCAAAACTCCTTGTTAATTGTTATAGTCAAGCAATGGCAAAAAATCCATAGCTATAGCACTTTCGAGCTTTGAGTTGGGATGGGTTGGTAAGTGGGGAAAAGGAGAAAGCCAGCTAAATATATGGGTACTTTTAACATTAACAAGATTGGGTAGAAACAATGATAATCCGGGGCATTTCCAGAAGGAAAACGTGAGGCTCACTAACCAACTCAGCCGATTGATCACAAAACATGAAAATAGGATTGTATTAACCTTAGCCAAACGGGCTGTAACTTCTGAAACAAAAGATGAAACCAAAAGCAAATGTGATTAATTTCTGATGGAAGTCGTGGCCCAGAACCATTGTATTATTACTTTGCAATATGGAGTGAAAATTTTATTTGGATTAACCAACAAAAAATTAAAGGGAAAAGGGACAAATTGCCTACTCATATTTGTGTTAAACTGCAGATTGCCCATTATTTTGTTTGGTGTTAAATCAACAATTAAACTTTTTTCTTCAAGGATATTTGCCACTTAAAATTTCAATATAGTGCAAATTAGCCACTTGTGGAAGCAACGACTAGAATATACTATTGTCTCATAGAATATTTCGTGAAATATAGTGATAATATGATTGATTGAAATGGTAAATTACATAATTCATCCTTAAACTATATGCTCTTAGCACACCAATCCCTGAACTATAAAAGAACACATAAGAACCATGTTCTTCACTAACTTTTTGACCCATGAATGTTTCAATTTCAGGTTTGAAGTTCGACTCTATCTAAATTGGTGTAAGATTTTTGCCTAAAACATGATGTTATCTCTACCCTCAAACCACCGACATGCTGAGATTAAACACCACCAAACTATACTTTGGATTTGTCAACACTATGGAGAAATTCCTAACATGCTTTTAAATTGCATCATCAAGCTCCACATCTCTTGATTCAATTTATATTTGTCAATGGATCTATTAACTTGTTGGCATGATGCTCACTATTTCTTTAGGCTAGAGATAATTCAAGTCATGGATCTTTTCGCTTATGTATGATATTTCTCATATTTGTCATCAATAGATGGGCTGAGGCAGATTTGAGTGGATTATGGGGTAGTTTATGTATTAGAATTTTTCTTGTACCATTTCTTATAATGTAATTTAGGCACAGAAAACAAAAATTCACATCTAATTGAATTTGAATTTCTTTATAACTCAATTAAGCTTAGTTGATAGATTGATCTACATTTGTTAAACACACACACCAACACATGCACATATACTAGTAATTGCTCACCTGCAAAATCAAATATTAAATTATTTTTACTCAAATAACTATAATTCTAATTATTTTTTCCAAAAAAAATAGTAGCAATAATGATTTTATTTTTTTAGTTTAGATATATTTCTTATTAGATTCATTTTCTATTTCTTACATAGTTTTTTATTATAATATTTTATTATAACTATTCTCATTTGCGTTATTTATTATAATAGATAGTTCAATGTATTAGATTTTTGTTTAATGTAAATAACAACAACAACAACAACAACAACAACAATAATACTAATAATAATATAATGTAGAATTTGCTACAAGTAATACTTATCATAAAAAAACTGATAGAAGTTTCATTTGTAGGAAAATTACCAAAACGCCCTTAAGGTTTAGGGTAACCTATAGTTGTGTCCCCCATTTTTCAGAAACCTAGACTTACCCCCTCAACATTTTAACTCCGTTAATAGTTGTTATTAAAGAAAAGAGAAAACGTTCAACTTTGCCCTCCCTGCTTTCCTTCTTTAGAACTTTGCCCCCTCCCCCCAGTTTCTAATGATTTTAATTGCAATCCTCCATTTGATTTTATTATCAATATTATACCCTCAACGTCCAGGCTGTTCTTGCTGCCGCCCTTCTTCTTCCCCTCCGGCTCTTCTTCTTCCTCTCCGTCCCTCCCCTTCGGCTCCTCTCCATCCCTCCCTTCCGGCTCTCCGATCCTTCTTCTTCCTCTCCCACGAACTCGCCTCCGACGACCCCTCGCCTTCGTTCTCCGTCTCTTTGACCCTCACCTCTGTCTCCGTCTCTATCTCTGCCTCAGCCTCTGATGACCCTCGTCTTCATTTCTCCCCCGCGAACTCACCTTTTTGACCCTCGCCTCTGTCTCTGTCTTCCTGACCCACGAACCAAGACAGAAAATGACAGGTCTAGATGCTGGTCTGGAGAATCACCGTCGTTCTCCTCTGGAACTCCCACCGTGGAACCCGCAAATCTCACGTCCATGATGCACGTCATGGGTATCGATCCAGATGGAGTCGTCAAGAATGAAGAGGGAGCGTCGCCGGTGGTGGATTCGCGCCTCCTCGTGTTCGCCGGTTGATTGGCGTCAGATTCATGTTAAATTTCAGGGATCAACTGAGGCCATGGTAGCCGGCGGTTCGTTGAGCCTGTATCACGCCTGGAAATCACTACGGTTCGTCCCGTCTCCACTTGGGAATCACCTCCGTTCGTCGCCCTATAATTGCATCTGGGAATCGCCTCTGATTGACAGCCGTTGCGCCTCAGTCCACCTAGGAATCACCTCGCCTCAATCGGACCTGCATCTTAGTCTGTGACGGTGCCGACAGTTCTAGATGGTGCCTGTTACGGTGGGAATCAGTTCAAGAAGGAAAGTAAAGAGGGAAAAGTCAAATGGTTTCTCTTTTATTTAACAACGACTATTAGCGGAGTTAAATGTTGAGAGGGGGTGACTGTAGGTATTTAAAAAGTGGGGGAAACAATTGTAGGTTACCCAAAACCTTAGTGGGGGTTTAGTAATTTTTCCTTCTTTTATTTATGATGGTAGAGTACTTATGAAATTACTTCCTCGTATATTTAATATCTCATAAAAAAATGTCAAAATTTCTTTTATTAGTGTAAAATTTAAAATTAATAATAGACAATCTGTTTAAAAAATATCTTAATTTAATATCTTAATAGTATTATGTATTTATAAATTTTATTAAATGTTAAATTGTAAATTTTATCTTAAGTTCTACACTTTAGATTCAAAAACTAATGATTAAACTAGAGATTTTATATTAGTTGGATCAAACAATTAAATAGATTTACCTTTAATATGTTTTACAACTTTGACTTTTTAAAGAGACTCAAGCACAATTTTTAGTAAAATTGTTTGATGTTCTATTCAAAACGAAAAAAAAAGGACGCAATATAGGTGAGACATCCAATAAAAAACTCAACTAAAAATAAATTTCATTTAAGAAGTCTGACATAAATATGAGCCATGATGTCAAAATATAGGCTTAGTAAGTAAACATCATGTTTTTTCAAAGACATGTTATCGTAAGTAACTATACATGACTCAAAAAAGTTAATTGTCTTACTCTTGACTTTTAGTCAAAATACACTTGCCTCCAAGGTTTTAAAATATGCAACTTACTCTTTATTTTATGGCCAATTCAATGTAATTGTTCCAAAGATTAAGCTAAAATCTTGTATAGATTTTTATTTTTCGGGTAATTAATGCTTACATGTTGATTTAGAGATTATACTCACATCATTGAAATTTGAAAATCTAATCTTAGTTGTTGTTTTTATAATATAATTAGTCAACCATAGAAAAATAAACTCATCAGAGTAGAATTAAATCTTAGTACCTAAAAGCAAAACTAATAAATTAAAATTTAATTTTTAGTCATTTTATATATTTGTGCACTTTTTGTTACATATAGATATAAAATGTAGATATATATATAGATACTAAGTTGCACTTTTAGGTTTTGCAAAAAATATTTCAAGTTTAAAAATTAAATAAATTGCTAAATAGTATGTTTTTAGATGTGCTTAATAGTTGTATAAATGAAAAACATGTCTGTTACAAAATTTTAAATTGTCATTTTCAATTTTTTGTCATAAAAAACTTATGGAAAACATAAAAGACAATCATCAATTTTTTTTTCTATTTTTTCTTTTCAAATACTAATCTTATTTTCCTAATATGAAACCTAGGAGTTCACCATCACTTTGTTCTATTTTTTGTTTTCTCTTCCTGTCCATAATTTTAGTATTTTATAATCTAATAAATAGGAAATGACAAATTTAAGTATCATTAAAAGATAGAAATAAAATGAAACTTAAGGATAAAAAGGTGTTCCAATATTTTTACAAATTCATACTTTTTATGGGTTTTATCATATTTAAATCATCAATTCAAATAGACATAATTCTGAGGTTTTTGAAGCTTTTAAGTGTTAGTGTTGTGCCCAAAAGCCAATCATAAGATGATTGTATTTTTGTACATTGAGTCATGATATTTTATTAAGGCATTAATCCAGAAATTATGGTTTGTTGTTTTGTTTTTGCGTAACGTAACAAACATAATTGTAACCCTAGAATAATGATATTCTCAAACGTCCCTAGTCTAGTATTATTGTGGAGCGGGTTGCAATAATACATAATGACTAGCATATGTGGAAACTAATATGAGATATGTAGTCTGCATATGGATACAAGTTAGAGAACTTGTGTACTAGACCGACCCACCATGAGAACACTACATGGATCGTTATATGAGTGTCATAAGTGATTCTCATAGTGATCATGGTATATGTATTCCTTCGACCTAAGATCATCAAGGTTCCCTACATGTGAGTCACATACTTTGATACTTCCCTTTATTACTCGTAACTGAGTGAACTTGAAGAAGGTCATTGGGTGTGTCACATATTATGCGGAGGGATTTGTATGATCAAAATGAGATTTGTCCCTCCTATGTAACAGAAATGATATCTTCGGGCCCCTTAATAGAGTAAGACTTAGAAAAATGCATGGCCATGCTCGGATGAGTTGATATACGATATCAATGTCATCAATTTAAGTTAGTCTACTCGGTAATCAAGAAACCAAAGATTGGACTATACGAGAGTGACACATTCCATGTCTCGTGCTTAGTCTTGATATCTTGGACAAAGGGGCAATGACATATATTGGTGATGATCATAAATGTTTAGTCGAATCACCGACAATCTTGTCACTTGGGTAGCAATGATGTGTTGTTAGACACCGCTCATTACTTGTGATCATAAATGTGATTTATGATCATTGCCAACGTGGTAAGAGCCTATTAGGTCGCACACATATTACTCGTAACTGAGTGAACTTGAAGAAGGTCATTGGGTGTGTCACATATTATGCGGAGGGATTTGTATGATCAAAATGAGATTTGTCCCTCCTATGTAACAGAAATGATATCTTCGGGCCCCTTAATAGAGTAAGACTTAGAAAAATGCATGGCCATGCTCGGATGAGTTGATATACGATATCAATGTCATCAATTTAAGTTAGTCTACTCGGTAATCAAGAAACCAAAGATTGGACTATACGAGAGTGACACATTCCATGTCTCGTGCTTAGTCTTGATATCTTGGACAAAGGGGCAATGACATATATTGGTGATGATCATAAATGTTTAGTCGAATCACCGACAATCTTGTCACTTGGGTAGCAATGATGTGTTGCTAGACACCGCTCATTACTTGTGATCATAAATGTGATTTATGATCATTGCCAACGTGGTAAGAGTCTATTAGGTCGCACACATAGAGCTATTTAGATCATTAGAGTGCATGGGCTAATTATTTGGGTTATGGTTTCACTTTAATTTCGTATTAATAATGGGCCCAAGAGTTGAGCCATTATTAAGCCCGAAATTAAAGTCTAATTGGATTAGGACTTTGAAACCCATTAGGCCTTGAAGTTTAGTCTCACTATAAATACAACTTCTAGTGAGAAATTTGCAGGTCTCATTGCCCTAACCTCCCAAAAGGACAGCCGCACTCTTCTCTTGCAATTCCTTGGAGAACACAAGCTAGCACTACAAGCGCAAGAGAAACGCATCTACCGGGACGTGGTGGAAGCGTGGTGATCCCAAGAGGTTCATGTGGATACCATAAAGAGCTTGAACACGTCAACTGTTCAAGTTTTTCAATTTGACTCTACAGTTGAGTGAGAGATCTCAACCGAAAATTGGTATCAAAATTTTCGAACACCCGGTTTACCCCATTTCACTTGGATCCTGGAGGGTTTCGGTTAAATTCCACTGCGCTGTTTTGTTGGGTTTCGGGAGCCAAACAACGCAGCGGAATTTAACCGAAACCCTCCAGGATCCAAGTGAAACGGGGTAAACCGGGTGTTCGAAAATTTCATACCTAATTTTTGGTTGAGATCTCTCACTCAACTGTAGAGTCGAATCACAAAACCTGAACAGTTGACGTGTTCAGGGTCTCTATGGTATCCACACGAGCCTCTCGGGATCACCACGTCCCGGCAGATGCGTTTCTCTTGCGCTCGCAGTGCTAGCTTGCTTCCTCCAAGGAATTGCAAGAGAAGAGTGCGGCTGTCCTTTTGGGAGGCTAGGGCAAGGAGACCTGTGAATTTCTCACTTAAAAGTTTTATTTATAGTGAGACTCAACTTCCAGGCCTAATGGGTTTCAAAGCCCTAATCCAATTAGGATTTAATTTCTAGCTTAATAATGGCTCAACTCCTTGGCCCATTATTAATACGAAATTAAAGTGAAACTATAACCCAAATAATTAGCCCATGCACTCTAATGATCCAAATAGCTCTATGTGTGCGACCCAATAGGCTCTTGCCATGTTGGCAATGATCATAAATCACATTTATGATCATAAGCAACGAGCGGTGTCTAGCAACACATCATTGCTACCCAAGTGACAAGATTGTCGGTGAATCGACTAAACCTTTATGATCATCACCGATATATGCCATTGTCCCTTTGTCCAAGATATCAAGACTAAGCACGAGACATGGAATGTGTCACTCTCGTATAGCCCAATCTTTGGTTTCTTGATTACCGAGTAGACCAACTTAAACTGACGACATTGATATTATATATCAACTCATCGGAGCATGGCCATGCATTTTCTAAGTCTCACTCTATCAAGGGGCCCAAAGATATCACACCCGTTACATAGGGGGGACAAATCCCATCTTGATCATACAAATCCCTCCGCATGATATGTGACATACCCAATGACCTCCTTCAAGTTCACTCAGTTACGAGCAACAAAGGAAAGTATCAAAGTATGTGACTCACATGTAGGGAACCTTGATGATCTTAGGTCGAAGGACTACATATACCATGATCATTATGAGAATCACTTATGACACTCATATAACGATCCATGTAGTGTTCTCATGGTGGGTCGGTCTAGTACACAAGTTCTCTAACTTGTATCCATATGCAGACTACATATCTCATATTAGTTTCCACATATGCTAGTCATTATGTATTATTGCAACCCGCTCCACAATAATACTAGACTAGGGACATTTGAGAATATCATTATTCTAGGGTTACAATTATGTTTGTTACGTTACGCAAAAACAAAACAACAAACCATAATTTCTGGATTAATGCCTTAATAAAATATCATGACTCAATGTCCAAAAATACAATCATCTTATGATTGGCTTTTGGGCACAACACTAACAATCTCCCACTTGCACTAAAAGCCAATCATCCATGTATCTAATACCGATGGACCTAGAATGGCTATCATGCTTCTGCTGCGTAAGGGGCTTTGTCAGTGGATCAGCAATGTTGCTGTCTGTCGAAGTCCTGCATATCCTTACATCACCCTCTCGATGATCTCCCTGATGAGATGATAGCGTCGGAGTATGTGTTTGGATCGCTGGTGAGATCGAGGTTCCTTAGCCTGTGCGATTGCTCTATTGTTGTCACAATAGAGCTCTATCGGGTCGACAATGCTTGGAACCACACCAAGTTCAGTGATGAACTTCTTGATCCAAACTGCCTCCTTCGCAGCATCAGAGGCGGCAATGTACTCAGATTCTGTTGTAGAGTCAGCTACTGTCTCTTGCTTTGAACTCTTCCAACTCACAGCACCACCACCAATACAAAACACATAACCAGATTGCGATCTAAAATCATCCTTATCGGATTGGAAGCTTGCATCGGTGTAACCCTTTACAACGAGCTGATCTTCACCTCCAAAGACCAAGAATGCATCCTTAGTCCTTCGTAAGTACTTAAGGATGTTCTTAACAGCTGTCCAGTGACTTTCACCGGGGTTCGATTGGTACCTACTCGTCATGCTCAAAGCATATGAGACATTGGGACGAGTACATATCATGGCATACATGATAGATCCAATTGCTGAGGCATATGGAATCTTACTCATGCGCTCTCTTTCCTCGGTTGTACTCAGACACTGAGATCTAGAAAGAGTGATACCATGTGACATGGGCAAGAATCCTTTCTTGGAATCTTGCATGCTAAACCTCTTTAGCACATTGTCAATATATGTATTTTGACTTAGGCCAAGAAGCTTTCTAGATCTATCTCTATAGATCCTGATGCCTAACACATAAGCTGTTTCACCCAAGTCCTTTATAGAGAAACATTTCCCTAGCCAAGTCTTCACAGACTGTAGCTCAGGAATGTCATTCCCGATGAGTAGTATGTCATCTACATACAACACCAAGAAGACAATAGCGCTCCCAATAACCTTCTTGTAGACACAAGGTTCATCTTCATTTTTGATAAAACCAAACTCTTTGATTGCATCATCAAAACGAAGATTCCAACTTCGAGAAGCTTGCTTCAGTCCATAAATGGACCTTTGTAATTTGCACACTTTATTGGCATTCTCAGGAGTGACAAAACCCTCAGGTTGTGTCATGTACACATCCTCAAGTAGCTTTCCATTTAGGAATGCAGTTTTGACATCCATTTGCCATATCTCATAATCATAGTGTGCAGCAATAGCAAACAAAATTCGGATGGATTTAAGCATAGCAACTGGTGAAAAAGTTTCATCATAGTCAATACCATGAATTTGCTTGAAACCTTTTGCGACCAATCGTCCCTTAAAGGTAATCACATTACCATCCATGTCAGTTTTCTTCTTGAAAACCCATTTGCACCCTATGGGTTTTACCCCTTCAGGTGGGTCAACCAAAGTCCATACTTGGTTTTCATACATGGATTCCATCTCGGATTTCATGGCCACTAGCCACTTCTCAGAGTCAGGCCCCGACATAGCTTGTTGGTAAGTTGTGGGCTCATCTTTGATCCATGAGCATCACATCACCGGTGTGAGTCACGAGAAATCCATATCTCTCGGGCTCACGCCGAATCCTACCAGTCCTACGTGGGCTCTGTGCTACAGGAACAGACTCTTGAACCACAACATCTTGTGGTGTTTGTTCAGGTTCCATTTCAGGTTCGATGTCTCCTTGTTGTTCTTGAATTTCTTCAAGTTCTACTTTCCTCCTACTAGTTCCTTTAGAGATAAACTCTTTCTCCAAAAAGACACCAGTTTGAGCAACAAACACTTTTTGCTCAAAGGGATTGTAGAAATAGTAACCCTTTGTTTCTTTGGGAAACCCAACAAAAGGGCATTTTTGAGATTTGGGCCCTAGTTTGTCAGAGGATTGACGTTTCACATAAGTGTCACAGCCCCAAATCTTCATAAAAGACAAATTGGGACGCCTCCCACTCCATATCTCATATGGTGTCTTTTGAATCGATTTAGATGGAACTCAGTTTAGTGTAAAAGCGACTGTCTCTCGAGCATGTCCCCAAAAGGAGTTTGGAAGGTCAGCTTGACTCATCATGGAGTGAACCATGTCTAACAGAGTTCGATTTCTCCTTTCAGAAACACCATTCCATTGAGGTGTGCTTGGTGGAGTGAGTTGTGATACTATACCACACTCCTTCAGATAGTCAAGGAATTCTCGATCCAAGTACTCTCCACCTCGATCTGATCGAAGCACTTTGATACTCTTCCCGAGTTGATTCTCTACTTCATTCTTGAATTCTTTGAACTTTTCAAAGGATTCTGACTTGTGTCTCATAAGATACACATAGCCATATCTGCTGAAGTCATCAGTGAAAGTAATGAAGTATTGAAAACCTCTTCTAGCTTGTGTAGACATAGGGCCACATACATCACTATGTATGAGTCCTAGTAAGTCATTAGCCCTTTTACTTTGCCCTGTGAATGGGGCTTTGGTCATCTTGCCCAACAAACATGACTCACATGTCTCATATGATTCAAAATCAAATGAGTCCAAGAGTCCATCCTTATGGAGCTTGGATATGCGGGTCTTATTTATATGGCCCAAGCGACAGTGCCAGAGATAGGTCGAGTTTGAATCATTTAATCTGACCTTCTTGGTATTCACATTATAGATTGGATCTTCAAGGTCTAGAACATACAACCCATTGCTAAGTTGAGCTCTACCATAAAAGATTTCATTCAAATAAATAGAACAACATTTGTCCTTTATTATAAATGAAAAACCTTTCTTGTCCAAAGACGAAACAGAAATCAAATTTCTACTAATAGTAGGCACAAAGTAGCAGTTGTCTAATTCTAAAACTAATCCACTAGGTAAAGTGAGAACATAAGTCCCTACGGCTAAGGCAGCAACCCTTGCTCCATTTCTAACACGTAGGTCCACTTCACCTTGGGCCAATCTTCTACTTCTACTTAGATCCTGCACATTTGCACAAATGTGAGATCCACATCCAGTATCCAATACCCAAGATGAGGAAGTAGAAAAGTTAGCCTCTATAACAAAAATACCTGAAGTGGAAGTCTTACTTCCTTTTTCCTTAGCAAGTTCTTCAAGATAGAGCTTACAGTTGCGCTTCCAGTGTCCAGGTTGCTTACAATGGAAGCACTCCCCTTCCTTTGCCACACCACCATTTGGTTTCAGTGCAACTGAAGAAGAACTAGCATTGGACTTTCCATTAGCTTTATCCTTCTTCTTGTTGGCTTTTCCTTTTCCCTTGCCCTTTTGAACCATCAAAATGGGCTTAGTCTTCTTAAGGTTTTGCTCAGCAGTTCTCAACATGTTGAGCAATTCAGGGAGGGACTTGTCAAGGTCGTTCATGTTATAGTTCATGACGAACTGACTGTAGCTTTCAGGCAACGATTGCAAGACTACATCAATAGCCAACTCTTTCTGAAGAGCAAATCCCAAATTCTCAAGATTCTCAATGTACCCAATCATCTTGAGCACATGAGAACCCACGGGACTTCCCTCAGACATCTTGTACTGAAACAATGCCTTAGAGGTCTCAAACCTCTCATGCCTAGCTTGCTCTTGGAAAAGCATTTTGAGATGTTCGATCATATCGAACGCCCCCATGTTCTCATGTTGCTTCTGAAGCTCAGATTCCATGGTAATAAGCATGAGGCATGCAACATTCAAAGCATCATTAGAATGCCTCTTGTGAGCATCCCTTTCAGCTCTTGGAGCAGTGGCAGCAGGCTCATTCGGAATGGGCTGCTCTAGGATATAAGCCTTTCTCTCTTGTTTGAGGACTATCCTCAAGTTTTGGTACCATTTGAGAAAGTTGGTCCCATTCAGTTTTTCCTTCTCAAGGATCGATCACAACGAAAGTGTCGATGTGTTTTGTGCCATGGTTATCTACAACAGTAAATATGCAGTGTAAGAGTCATGTATTTTAATTCATTTAATAAGGACTTTTATTAAACGATACTCCCACTATTTTCCTCAAAATAATAACCATCGATATTATTTTGGAACACCTCGGCGCTAAGGTATTCTAGTGGGCCAAGATCCATATTTGACCACAACCTAAGTCAGCTTTGGCTTTTCTCTCAAGTTACAGCTATTTAGGTAGGCAACTCCTTGCCAATTGCATCTTATGCAACTCTTGGATAGTTGGGTGAACAACATTTGTCCAAGCTCATCTCATGAACTTAAGCCCAACTCTATGCCTCTAAGTCCCTAATCCTATTAGGATGACTTAGTTAAGTCGAACCCAAAGTTAGCAGTTTGGATATCACTATTATCCCATCGCGCCTTACCAAGATGAACATAAGTGCTTTGCTTTGGCAAACCCACCTAATGTTGATCAAAGTCTTGACGAGTGCCAACATTTGGAAGGCATCAAATTTAATGACTTAATATTTGTTTGAGGGGTTTTTTCCTTTTTTCTTTTGATCTCACCAATTTGCTATCTCCGGTTGTTTTATACATGCATCACATACAAATATAAAACATGCATCTCATGCTTACAAGAAATAAACGTGACATGGTTATGGCCCAAACTATGCGATATTCTCAAGCCAATGAGAATATCATAAAAGCCTAAAAAAAGAAAAAAATCTTCACAAGCTCCTTCTCTTCCTTTCTTGGTTGCCCTTTTGTTGTCACCTCCTTGGACATACCACTTTGGACGATCCCATAATGCACCATTACATCAATAATAGAAACCTCGAGTTGCATTCGAGGGGAGTAAGGTGAGAAGAGAATGTACAATGAGAGTGATAAGAAAAGGCACGACTCGCAGGCCGTATTTACAAGTACAACCAATCAAGGGCTATAACCATGCACCATGCTTCAAACACCAATCAGCATATCATGTCAAATCTCATTCAACAAAGATGCTTGCCAATTTTCGCGTGTTGATTAACCAGTTTTTATTTATGTGGCGCTTCGCATACGGCGGTCCCGCTGGCCGGTCAGTGGGCGGTGGTTCCGTTGACCGGTCAGCGGACGGGGTCAAGGGGAGCCGCCCTTGCGAGGGGCGTGGGGGGCAGCGCCCCCCCGCGCAAAAAATTGTCTTCCAATTGCTTAGCCCGAAATCTTTTATTTCGAGAAAGTAGGCACCCGAGACTCCTCCATTCGAGCCACCAAAAATACCTTACTTTCGGTGCCCGAACAGGCCGAATCCGAACAAACCTAGGGTTTTTGCAACTATTGCAAGAATCCTAATCCATATAGGTATCTCATACCTATCAATTTCAGGTTAATCTCATTAACCAATTTGTGTCGTTTCTTCATATATCTCATATGTTCATTACGAATTCCGGTTTCATGCATCATGAATCAATCTAATTAATCATGGCCGAAAACCAATCGAACACATAGCATCATGCGATTCAACACTCAATCCCGATTTAGGGTTTCACCAGTAGCTCTGATACCACTGTTGGGTTTCGGGAGCCAAACAACGCAGCGGAATTTAACCGAAACCCTCCAGGATCCAAGTGAAACGGGGTAAACCGGGTGTTCGAAAATTTCATACCTAATTTTCGGTTGAGATCTCTCACTCAACTGTAGAGTCGAATCACAAAACCTGAACAGTTGACTTGTTCAGGGTCTCTATGGTATCCACACGAGCCTCTCGGGATCACCACGCTTCCACCACGTCCCGGCAGATGCGTTTCTCTTGCGCTTGCAGTGCTAGCTTGCGTCCTCCAAGGAATTGTAAGAGAAGAGTGCGGCTGTCCTTTTGGGAGGCTAGGGCAAGGAGACCTGCGAATTTCTCACTTAAAAGTTTTATTTATAGTGAGACTCAACTTCCAGGCCTAATGGGTTTCAAAGCCCTAATCCAATTAGGATTTAATTTCGGGCTTAATAATGGCTCAACTCCTTGGCCCATTATTAATACGAAATTAAAGTGAAACCATAACCCAAATAATTAGCCCATGCACTCTAATGATCCAAATAGCTCTATGTGTGCGACCCAATAGGCTCTTGCCATGTTGGCAATGATCATAAATCACATTTATGATCATAAGCAACGAGCGGTGTCTAGCAACACATCATTGCTACCCAAGTGACAAGATTGTCGGTGAATCGACTAAACCTTTATGATCATCACCGATATATGCCATTGTCCCTTTGTCCAAGATATCAAGACTAAGCACGAGACATGGAATTTGTCACTCTCGTATAGCCCAATCTTTGGTTTCTTGATTACCGAGTAGACCAACTTAAACTGACGACATTGATATTATATATCAACTTATCGGAGCATGACCATGCATTTTCTAAGTCTCACTCTATCAAGGGGCCCAAAGATATCACTCCCGTTACATAGGAGGGACAAATCCCATCTTGATCATACAAATCCCTCCGCATGATATGTGACATCCTTCAAGTTCACTCAGTTACGAGCAACAAAGGAAAGTATCAAAGTATGTGACTCACATGTAGGGAACCTTGATGATCTTAGGTCGAAGGACTACATATACCATGATCACTATGAGAATCACTTATGACACTCATATAACGATCCATGAAGTGTTCTCATGGTGGGTCAGTCCAGTACACAAGTTCTCCAACTTGTACCCATATGTAGACTACATATCTAATATTAGTCTCCACATATGCTAGTCATTATGTATTATTGCAACCCGCTCCACAATAATACTAGACTAGGGACGTTTAAGAATATCATTATTCTAGGGTTACAATTATGTTTATTACGTTACGCAGAAACAAAACAACAAACAAAATTGCTGGATTAATGCCTCAATAAAATATCATGACTCAATGTGCAAAAATACAATCATCTCATGATTGGCTTTTTGGACACAACACTAACATGTTTGGCTCCCGAAACCCAACAATAAGTTCCAATTAAAATACATTGTCCAGTTTTAATAGTATAAAAAATTGATAAAATTTTATGTTTAATGACATGTCTAAAAAATATATATAATTTAGTTAAAAAATTTATTACAAAATTTTAACTTATTATGGGTATTTAAGTTTTTTTCATCTTTTAAATTTATACTAATATACAAATCTAAGTAAATATACTAAATCCGAAAAAAGAATCACCATACAGATACCTCTTTTTTGTTTTTCAAAAAGTGCATATGGGACTTCTAGTTTTTCTTTATTTCCTTTTTAGATTTCTAATGTTAATTATACCTCTAATAAATGCACAACACCAAATTGATTTTGGGTCTCATTGAAAAATAAAACACCAAATGAGTTAAGGGTATAAAAGTTGAAAAAAAAATTGTCACTTTCATATTTTTTCTAATACTGATAATAGAACACTACATTATATGAAGTATAATGTTTATAATAGAATTAATATCATTATAACTACTGAACAATTATCATACATATAAAATAAAACCTTAATTCTTTACCCTCTTTGTGGTAAAAATTAGTAGTTTGAAATAATAAAAACTTTATACCCTCTCTCTATATTTCATAAGAATTTACTTATTCTTTTTTAGGTAGACAATAGTGTTAGGGTAAAAAATATTTATAATTAAGAAAGAAAAGCCTTAACTACACTTTTAGTGTATGTCAAACAATTCTTGACATATAAAAATAACTTGTAAGAAGAAAATAAAAGTATAGAGCATCAACTCAAAAAAGTTTGAACCTAACCATTAAGCTAAAGATCTAATTTATTTAGTATTAAGTCAGATTAATGCAAATATGTTTTTTTGGATTTTTTGTTTGAAATAAATATTATCTAAAAGTAACACTATTTAATAATAATAATAATAATAATAATAATCCATTGAATAGCATTTTTATAGTGTCATTGAATTTTAATTATTTTTTAGGTTGAATAATTAAAAAATTCATAACAATTACTATAAAATTGTTATTCAATAAATTATTATAAATATATAGAATTAGTTTTTAAATAATACTACCTCTGTCCCATTTTAGTTGAAATATTTATCTAGGCATGGAGATTAAGGTGTATGTAATTTGTGTTATTTTTTTATGTAGTAAAAGTTTAAATAATGATTAAAAAAGAAAAGATTCTTTTTTGGGTTTTGTGCGATGAGAGGTTGAGTGGAGATTAAAAAAAGAGTCTTTATTGGGTTTCATGTAAAAGGATTATTTAATTGTTTAAACTTTTCCAAAAGAGAAAACGTTTCAACCTTTTGGGACTTCCCAAAAAGGAATACGTTTCAAGTAAATTGGGACGGAGGGAGTATTAGTTTGTGGATGAAAAATCATGTAAAAATAAAAATAAATCATTTTAGATTAATCAACTTAAAAAAATCATCTATTTTTTTTCAACTGTATCATTTAAACCCTAAAATTTCAAGTTAAAACATATTAATGAATTCCTATATAACCCTAATAAGTAGGTCAAGTCAACCGCATAGCTTTAATTCCACTTTACAGTATGAGGCCCTAATTAGTATAGATGAAGCCAAGAGTTTAAATTCCTATAAGGCCTCTTAATGTAAAAAGACTCTTGCTAAAATTTTATTTTTATTTTTGTAAATAAAATTAAAACTTCAGTATATTTTTATTATTTTTTTAATGTATAAATAACTACTGATGATAGGTTATTAGTCTTAAGTACAACTTTTATTGCACTCTCTCTATCATAAGTCTTTTGCAACATTGGAGGTTTTTTACTGAAGTTTGACTTAAATTTATCTTAATATTTTGTAGAAAATATTTAAAATAATATATTTAGAAACTAAAAAATTTTAATTTTTAATAAATTTTTTAGAAAATATTAATATAAATAAATTTAGGTCAAACTTAAGTCAAAAAATTGAAATGGTACAAAAAAATTGGGATGAAGGTAGTGGTTTGAACGTCAAGAGAAGGAATGAGAAAATTAATTGACCCAAAACAATCATTCAAAAGCATTTATAAAAAATATATGGCATATTTGTTAAATTTAACTAAATTTGGTGGTTAAAATAATTATTTTCTAAAAATTAATGATTAAAAAAATTCATGCATAACACCACTTTGGTACATCTTTATAAAATAATAATAATAATAATAATAATAATAATAATAATAATAATAATAATAATAATAATAATAATAATAATAAATACGTTAATATTATTTAGTACAGAAAAAGAGTTAGTTGCTAAGAATAAATTTTGTGTTCCAACATAAAAAAAGATGACCATTGGGAAAAATAGTTCTTCTAAGTTTTCTAATGCTTTAAAATATTGGAAAATGTAAAAAAGAGTTGCTGCTAAATTTCATCTTTATTATAATATAAGAAACTAATTCCAGGAGCAAAGAAATTTTTTCCTAAAACTTTTCTCAATGGCCTTTGCTACAATAATAAATTTTTATTTTTTCATAATATGTGCTTTAGTCAGACATTAATTATGTGATTGCTCTTAGATGGACCAAATACCTAAGCTTTTAAAGTATATATTTATCCAAATTGGATAAAGAAAACTTAATTGACCAAAATTCTATATTGAAGATATTTTTTCATAGTAGAACAAAATTAGGCCATACTTGCTCAAATTAACTAATTTTAATGGTCAAAGTAAGTTTAGTAGTTAAAATAGTAAATTCACAAAAACTAAAGGCTAAACACATCCAATTTTCCATTTTTTTCTCTCTTATTATATTTCTAGTATTTTAATACTACTAAATATCTAATTAAATAAGCAACCATATATTTAAATCTTTATAAATGGATCATTTTCTTTCCCTCTTTTTAGAGTTCTAATACTAACATAACTCTAATTAAATAGACAATATAAAATCTGTATATCATTCAAAGAGTTAAAGAACTTAATGAAGTTTTTGCCTTTTTCCTAAAAAGAAAGTAAAAGAACTTAAAATTTCATGGAAAAACTATAGGTGACTATTATAAAGTGTTCACTTACATAAATTTTTAATATATAATTTTTATACCTAAAGTTATTTTTTAATATGCAATACTTATAGATTTTCATGTGAAACTTTAACATGAGTTTTACTATATAATAAGCTTTCATAGTATATACTCATTCAAGTTGCAAAACAAAAAAACTTAATTAACAAAAAATTTATGTTCAAAGTTACCTTTTATAGTAGTACAAATTTTCACATGAGTTTTACCATATATTTAAATCTTTTATTTAAATAAAAGATTTAGCTATGAAGGTTTTTGAAATGCTGAGTTGAAATTTTAAGGTTTTTGAAATGTTGAGTTGGAATTTTAAGTTTTACAAAATATTTAGTTGAACAAACTTTATCATGAGTTTTACCATATATTTAAATATTTTATTCAAATAAAAGATTTGGCTATGAAATTTTTTGAAGTACTAAGTTTTCTAAAATATTTACTTGAGGTATTATTTAATAATAATATAGAACCAAGGGAAACATGTTTGAGGCAAAAGAATTTAATGAAAATTTAAGAGTTTTAGGTAAGATTAACACACAAAAACTTACATATAATTAATATAAATCCAAGGGCTAATATGCTTGTAGCAAAAAATAAAATTTAGTAGCAACTTAAGGGTTTCATTTAGTATTCTAGTGCTAATATAATTATAATTAAATAGATAATGACAAAATTGAATTTTATTAAAAGAACATAATATCTTATAACAGAAAGGTGAAAAGTAATTTAATATTTATGCACCTACATACTTTTTATAATATAAAATATATATCTGGAGGTGATTACTCATTCTAAAAGGAACAGTAAAAGCAAAAAAAGAAATTTAAATAAAGAAAACAAGATGTCCTTAATCCACGTTATCATGTTACTCCTATTAGTTGTATAGTGTAAAGGGAGATAAATTCATGCAAAAATAAAAAGTTATTTAAGATTTGTTGTAGAGAAAAAAAAAGTCACGCATACAATTACGGTTTATTTTTTATTAAAAGCCTTTAACGAACTAAAATATTATTTTTAAAATTTACGAGGTTTTTTTATTTTTTCTTAATTTATCATTAAAATAAATTTCAGTAATAAATAAATAATTTTTTTTTTCATAAACTTATGCTAATAAATTAAAACTTTACTTTGTTTTAATTTTAAGTTGGGCATTTTTTATATCGTGTTCTTACCATTCAAATGATTAGTTATGATTGAAACATAACACATGTACATGTTTTGAAATGATGAATATTTTTTGTGTCACTAAAGAAGAATTCACTAAAAAATTTCGTCTTCTATCAATTCAAATTTTAATATTTAATATTAATGAAAAATTTTATTTAGAAAATTTTGTTTCAATTTTAGCAGTTATAGATGAAATTACTTTATTAAACCATATAACTTTTGAATTAAATAACTCATTCTACAAAACTCAATTAATAAAGATTAAAAGAAAAAGAAAAAAATTGGCTAAAAAAATTTAAGGACTAAGAGATGAAATGGAAAAGCTTTAGGTATTAAAATTTAATAATTGATAGTGACTAGTGTTTTGCTCTAGAATATAGTACATAAAAAAAATTCCAGACCGAAGAAGCACATAGAAAGAATATAGTTAAGAAGTTATTATTTATTAAGTTTGGGATTAAAACATACATGGTTCGAGCTTACTGACCAAAACAGGAAAGGAAAGAAATTCAGGAACTGAAATTGTTGTTTAACCATAAGAAAAACTTAAATAGGGGACACTTGTAAAATTACAACATGGGCCCCCAAGATACAATTTCCTTGAAAAAAGGGGACAGAACTTCAAAAAGAGTCAATCATGTCCAATAGAAAAGTTGAAGAAAACAAAAAAAAAATGAATCGGTGCTGTTTAAAAAGCAACATTGTACATGTTTAAAAATGATGGATTTTTTTCTTGTTAAAGAATAATTAACTAAAAAATTTTCTTATCAACTTAAATTCTACTACCCCCATCCCAAAACTTTTGTTTCATTCAACTTTTTATTGTATTTTGATTTAAATTTATTCATATTAATATTTTATATATATATATATATATATATATATATATATTTAAAAACTACATGCCTTGATTTATCATTCTCATATAAATATTTTTCATTTATATATTAAAATATTAAAAATAAAAAATCCTAGATTAATTACCAAAAATAAATGGGGCAAAATTTTTGAGATGGAGGGAGTAATTTTAATATGGACGAGAAATTTATTTAGAAAAATTTACTTTCAATTTTAACAATTATGAACCAAATTACTTTATTAAATTATAAAGCTTTTGAATTAAATAACTCATGCTACAAAACTTAATTATCAATAATGAAAAGATATGATGGAAATAGAAAAATTGTGTTTAATTTATTTTACTTTAGAAAATTGTACATAAAAAAATAATATAAAAGTTTGGGGAGTAAGACTGCAAATAGAAAGAATATTAAGCAATTATTAAGTTTGGGGACCAAAACGTAAGATAGGTCGAAATTAGTGACTTAAATGGTAAAGGTTAGAAATTCTGGGACTGAAACCGCATTTAACCACAGCCAAAGGTAAAGCAGGTTGAAACTGAGAAAATGGCAGTATGGGCCCTCAGGACTCTATCCCCTTGCGAAAATGGGACCAAACTTAAAAATAGTCAATATAGTCCAGAAAAAAAGCAAAAAAAAAAAAAAAAAGTGGCAGTGTTCATGGTATATAGTTATAATACCCGTTTCATGTAATATATACTGCTTTTTGTTCAATTCCTTGTCTGTGACGTGACCTGCAAGGAAAGGAAGCAGAAGGCAAACACGGTATCGGACTCCAGGCCGAAGTCTGGAAGTGATGGGAGAAGAAACCAAATCCTAACAGAGATTGTTATGCTTCTGCCAGACCTATAAATTAAGGCGAAGGGCTCCAAATGGAAGATAGATATCAGAATTATGGCCAACGACGATCGAGATCAGAACTCGCCCAAGAAAAAAGATGGAGAGACTTCCAAGCCGCGCCACCGGAGAGTTTGGGATTTCGTAGCTTTTTGTGTCTTCTTCTCCGTGTTCCTCCAGTTGCTTCCTCCAAGTCCAAGCACAATCACCGTTGACATCCGCTCCTCCTCCCAGCAGTCCTCCGTCCTTGGCCCCGGTGGCGGAGTTGGCCCTTTCAACGTCACCTGGGAATCACTGTCGTTTCACCCGTTGCTTCCCCCAAGCGCAACGGTTAGGTTACAATGGGATCGCTACCCTTGCCCTTACCTGAGAAAAATGATTGGCGACCCAACTGGTCGTAGCATATGATTATCCATTCAGATAGTAGATATATAGTTACTAGTTGCATAAAGAATAAATGCAAATGTTCTTTTTCCCTAAATCATGTTCCTGTTATTACAAGCATTAGCTTTCCTGGGAGTGAATCAAATGGAACATTATAAGCTGTCTTTCTAGTTAGCAGTCTGGTAATATCCATGAGGGGTCTCAATTGCCAATCCATTTCTTTGTTGCAATATATGTCTTCCGGCTTCAACACATGAAAAATCCAACCATGGACATAAACACAGGCATGATCAATACTATTACTTGCTCCATAGGGAAGATGGAGATGAAACTTCTCTAGACAAGACTTGTTACTGACGAACAACACTATCTCCATTTGTACAAACAGGAAAGAAGTAAAAAAAAAAAAAAGACATGTTTCAAAGAAAGACTCTGTTCTCTCTGGAAAACAGAAAATGAAATCTCAGAAGAACAATGTACTGTGGTGTAGAAAAGATGTGACTAGAAGCTGCAGGCCTATAAAAGAGTAAAAGCAAATGTGGACACCAAATTTCATTTGCTTTGCAGCAATGAAGACCACTGAAAATTTAAACTCCAGCTTCAGTTTCAAAACTGAAACCCATTTGAAATTGATTAACAGTTAACTTACATCAAACTAGTCAGATAATCCTAGACGTTTACAAGAGAAATAGTTTAAAATATCTGGACACACAGAACTTTTTGCAAAGCAACATAACTATTCAATCAAAATCCTAGAGGTGGAAAAACTTTATCATCCAAAATAAAAGAGTCCTAGAGAAGGAAATACTCAGTCTTCCCAAATTGCTGTTAGTTACCCCTGAGTAATCTGAAACATGAAAAACTATAGAAATTCTTCAAAGCCTGTAAATTGCAGGGTCAGGCAAGTAGAACGCAAAAAGTTCCACAAAAGAAAGTTCAGTTTAGTTCCAATCTCCATCTCACTACTACAGATTCCATTCCTCTGGCTTTCCTGTGAACACTTGAGGGCCCAGACAGGACTCTCCCATGGACCACGCATCAACCACATGATGACCAAAGGTTGTCATGACACCAATTTCAAGCCCACTAGCAAATTAGCCGTCAAGGCATGGAACCAGTAAAATACTAATCAGAAGACAGATTGTTGCCTACCAATGGAAGCCATATAAACAGTTCATGTTCCTAGAAGATACTGTATTCAAAAGGATAAAAAACAAAAGGAACTACTTCCTAGCGAAACATCAGTATAGCTCATCAAAGAAGAACTCAACTTCAATATCTCCCATGTTCAAACGAGACTCACAAAGAAGGAAAGTCATCTCCTTTCGATTATCCATATCTTCTATTACTCTGTAGGAGCAAAAGATAGTTACTTTCTCCAGAAAGGGGGCCCTGGAGCATATATCTTCCAGCAAAAGTGTATCTGTTTCATTCCCGTCAAAATATCTCATGCTAAACGATTTCAGGGAAGACAACCATGCAGATGAAGGCAAACATTCCTGAAAAATATTCACATCTTCTGACCTGAATCCCTGATTTCCATAGAAAAGCATTAATGATACAGTGAAAACATCAAAGAACAATGTCTATATGGAAACAATTCCCAGGCATGAGTGCCTGGACTCAACGAACTTACCACTAGAATATTAAGGGACTTAATGTTTGGACATCCTGTAAGGAACTTCCATACGTTCCCATAAGCATGCAAATGATAAGAGTCACTGATAATGTCTAGCTGGGTTAAGTTATTAAATATAGGGAATTTTGTATAAGTATTGAAAAGCTCCACAAAAGAAATAGCCTGAAAAAAGAAGATGCCATTACATTAGAACGGAATAAAACGATGCTAAGGATTTTGGATATGGATGAGTTGGTGTCAATTAAAAACACAGGCAAATGGCAGCAAACATCTTTTCATAAAAGGGCAAAACACACATACCTCTAGTACAAGATTTGTCAGTGTAAGGCTTTTGACACTGGGAATTCTCTCAAGAAACTCCATTGTACGGACACTAAATATGCGTCGGGGGCAAAATGGTGATACAACATATCAAGAAACACAAATTCCAAAGACAATGTGTTGTACGGGATAATTTCAACATACAAATCAGTTTTGTACACTAGATGCTTTAGATTTTCTGCATTAATATTCAGTTGGCAGTGTGGTTCAAGGCAAACCCAGGTTGCTTCCTTGTCACAGTTTTGAAAAGAGAACATGGTTAGGGATGGTATATGAATAGTAATCCTGTCAATTTCCATCCAGCCGCAATTGTATATAACAAGCTCTTTAAGGACCGTGCAACCCAAGAACATCCGGCATAGTGATTCCTTGTCCAGATATATGACACTCGAAAGCTGCAAGACCTGAAGTGTTACGGCCCTTAGAGCTATAAGTCTAGTTGGTTAGGTAATTATAGCAAGTTCGAATTTTTTTTTATTTAATGAATTAATTTAACAAATTAACACTTTAGATAATTTATTTGCAAGCTAAGTCTCGGTAATAGAGGGTCCAGTAGCTTAAAAATTACAAACATTGGTCATTAGCAAAATTGGCAAAAGGGTATTTTTGTAATTTATCAAGACTAAAAATGTTACAAAAAGTTTCCTTCAGTTGAATGGATGGAAATCAATCTATTTTAGCACTTATAGAAGGTTTGGATGCAAGTTGGAAAAGATAGAAGAATTTTGGCCCAATTTGCTTATAGCCCAAATAAATTCTAGATAAGTCCTACAAAAACTATCCACCTTTGTTCCAGCCATAGAACCCATGACTTTTGCCTCATTTTGCCCTCTATAGCTGATCCAAGGTGAAGCCATTTAATGACATCAAAAGAGAAATCAAAGGAGCTCAGCATGTTTGAAGGTGCTTATGAGCTCATCCATGGCTAGTTTTGTTCTTAAGGTAAAGTTTTCATCATCTTTGGATTTCTGGTACTGTTCATGTAATTTTTATGGCAGAAATCATGGTTGGGATAATTCTTTGATGTGTTTCCTAGCTTTAAGACATGATTTGATATGCAAATGAGCTTAAATCCAAGAGAACTAAGGCTAAAATTTTGGTGTAGTTGAAACTATGAGTATTGAGTAAGGTGTGGTTTGATTCTTTTATTGCTAGTCATACTTCATGTTCCAGGGGTCTTAGTAGCTTAATAAGGTTGTTCTCTTACTTATGAATTGATATTTGTTGGCTAGGAAATGGGAGAATAGGTGCTGGGCAATGAAGTACCCATGGAAACCATATTGTGCATTTAAGGAGCATTGGTTTAAAGTTTTTGGTATTAATTTTGTTCCAATTGGAAGCTATTGGTTTTCATGGTTCAAATTATATTTAGATGATTTTATATTTTTTATGATTTAGTGTATAAAATCTAAGAAGCAAGAAAACATTTAATTGAAAGTGTATTGCCCATGAATGCCATGAATGTGCATTAAGGCGAGGTTTGGTGCTGCTAAAATTGTAGTTGTTTCCAAGAATAAATTGTGTTGTTTAAGGGGTTTCGGTAGCCGTTGGTTGATTTAATCTTGCTTATTAACTAGTATACAAGGTCTAAAAAATACGAGAGCAAAGTTTGGGCTGCTTTTGAGCTATTAAAAGTGTAAAGAACCACACGATAGGCAAATTGGGGACAAAAAATTCTAGGCTGTTGGTGGTTATTTTAAGGGTTGTTTCCAAGTGTTAAAATTGCTATATTGTGCTTAAAATGATCAATATAGTTGCTGGCCATAAGCTACTAAAACAGGTCCTGAGTTTGGCTTGAAACCGAGACAAAAGGCTAAGTCCTTGAAGCTTGCAAACTAAGTTATCTAATGTAAGGGTTACTTGATTTATATGCTTATGTATTAAATAATTTGGCTAAGATACTTGTATATCAAGTGGTTGAATTATTGATGGATTTAACAAGCATGTAAATTGAGTATTGGTGGCTATTTAAGGAGCTTATATGATTGGGTTTAGTAGGAAGCCAAACGATGAAGTGCATATGAAGTGTGTAAACCATGAAGTGCATATGAAGTATATAAGTGCGTATTTGAAAACTTGTATGTATAGGCAAAATAGACCTTAATATGGTCTAATTTATGGAGAGTATGGTGGTTTGAGAGCCTAAGATACGTAAGGTCACTATGATGAGCCAAGGCTTAGGAGAACCTAAAAGGGGGAGGTGTCCTCAACCACTCACAAAACCTTGAAAAATTAGCACTAGCACATGCATTTAAATAAGCAATAAGCAAATAGTTCACTCCTATACATAAAATAAGGGATATTGGCAAATACTAAAAAACTTTTGAAGTAGTATTTGTATGGACAAGTTGGACTTGTCAATTATAGGATTAACAAGTGAAGGAATTGTGGGAATTAGCTAGTCCCATAATTATTGGTCAATAATACGAGTTCCTAGGACTATGATTTGAGCTCAAGTGCACTAGGTATATATTGACATCTTTGTGGATAATATGCATAGTCCTATTTGAATGTTTTCTTGTAGGTTATAACCCTCACTAGGAACCTTTGGTTGTCACATCCCTTACATGTTTCGTGTACAGATACCGGTGTACGTAGGGCTAATAACCAATAAAAGAACTAGTTGTTAGTATTTTGATACCAGGTGTGCATGAATTGCTTTCCATGGTTTATTTTTGCTATGTTTCTTTCTTGCAGGTTCTTAATTACTTAAAATACTAACTTACTGGCCTTTGTGGTACAGAGGCAAAGAGTAGAGGATAACTGGGCACTGTAGTGGTCTTCTTTTGGCAGTACAGCTCAGGTGAGATTAGATCCCAAGATTCTCAATGTGTAGCATATGTATAGCTCTTTTGTGTATGATGTATATATGTGTGTGGAACTTATGCCTTTCGTTAATGCTATGGAACTATTGGTCATGTGCCCTGGCAACTTGTATGAACTCACTGTATGTAAAGGCTCTCCTAGTATTTTCTCTACATTAAATGTTGAGGTAAGTAAATCCCAAGTTATTTCCCTCAAATAAGTCTTATTATGCAAGGAAAGCAAGCTAAGGAAGGTTAAATTGAGTTCCAAAGAGAAATTGGCACATAAGGGGAAAAAATGGCAAAATGGTAATTTTCACCCGAGTCAGTGGCATGACCATAATTTTGGTGAAATAAGGGTCATGCAAGTGTTTTGAGCTAGTTAAGGGTGAAAAATGCACTAAGTGAGAAATTAAGCTATTATGACTTATAATGGCTTAAGTGGCCTAAGGGCAAAGTGTTTGGGTAAGAAAAACCTTTCTTTGGGACTAAGAAAGATGGTTTAGTGGAGGTTAAAGTGGCCTAAGTGATTCAAAGTTAAGTTTAAGGGCCAAAGTGTCAATGGAAAAGTGGTTGGCTATATAAGTGAAGGAGATGATACTATTCATCATATCCCCCATCCACCATTTTCATAGCTCTCCTTCCTCCACAGCTCTCTACCTCCAAACCTCCCAAATCACTCAAGTTTCCATGAAAATCAAAGGTCCCAAAGCCATCCCAACAAGCCCTTAGCTCATTTTTGGTGGAATTGGTGCATTTGGAGTTGTTCTTGCAAGTTTTTGGTTCAAACCCAAAGGTAAACATCTTTGATCCTTGTGGGTTAGTTCTAAACTTGTTAAATGGTTAGAAATGGTCTTAACTTCGTACTCTTAGTGTCCAATTTGGTTTATTTCAAGCTTGGAACTCAAAGGAAATCGTTGGAGCTCGAATGTGCTCATTGCTTGTTTCCTACTTTAGGGATGATTTGAGGTAAGGGATTTAAGTTAATTCAGCTCAAATAATGCATAGAAACGTAGTATTATGAGTGGGAATGAAGTAGAAACAAGACCCATGTGAATTGGCCTTGGGATGGGAAAGTTTGAGCAAGTTTTGTGCAAGTTTTGTGCAAGTTCACACGCTGTCGCGCAATGCTGTTATGCATTGGTGACGCGTCTCCATTGGCGACACCATTTGGCGACCAGCAACGCGAACTGGAGACGCATCGCCATTAGATGTCAGGATTCCAGAGTGTTAATGCCTTTGGTGATGCGTCACCGACGCCGCCGCCAAGGCATTAGTCCCTCAAGCTCGGGGCATCTTAAGAATGTCTCAAACTCTCGGTTATGATCCCTAGGCTAATTTAAGATGTTCCGTAGCCTCAGTTAGGTCTAGAACTCATTCCTAAGTTGGGAATTATGCATTATTTAGGTGGTAGCTAAGTGGTGTGATTAAAGAAGGGTAAGTAATGGTGGCTAAGGGGTTAAAGTGCTTAAGTTGACAAGTGGGCACTAAGGGGATTAAAGTGGGTTTCAAACTTTTTGTTGGCCGAGTGGAAGGTCATAGACCTTTGGGTAATAAAAAGGAAACCTAAGAGGATCCCAACCAAACTTTATGGTTTGGTAAGTAAGCCACTAAGGAGCCCTGAGCTAAATTCGAAGAGCTTAATAAGTTAAACCACATAAGGCAGCTATCTTGCACAATAAGTTAAGGGAAGAGACGGGTAAAGAGAGAGTAAGCGGTGACTTACTCTAAGTAGCCCATCAAGGCGGGCAAGGTTTGAGTAAGTGATGACTTAGTCTAAGGTGCCAGTAAGATGACTTCATGGGGTTAGTTAAGTGCTAGCATAGGATACGAGGGCCAGTATCCAAGTACCCTAGCCGTGAGAGCTCACGGCAAGTCTAGCACCTACGGGTGTAAGGAAGTCCGAGGTGCATATGCATATGCATATTTCATCCATCAATCCATCCATCCGTCTATCCATCATTTGCATTATTTGTTGTTCTTTTCTTGTTTCTGATATCGACGGTTGCTTACTTGTTTTGTTTGTGTTATATATATATATGCATATATTTGTATGCTTGCATTGTTTTTCCCTGCAGGTACTAAATCCCTTACTGAGTACTTTAGAGTACTCACCCCTTAAGTGTTGTGCAGGTATTAAGTGGACTAGTCGGACTTAATAGTTGGTAAGAAGCAGCTGTTAAAGCTTAGTTTTATTGGTTTAAAGGTATTCTTTATGTAGAAAACTCTAAGTTTCTAAGTTACTTATGACATAAGTTAGTACTAGCCAAAGTGTTTGCCTTACAGTTTGAGGCTAAGTGAGTGCAAGGAAAGTGTGGCTCATCACTTGAAGCTAGCTTGCTTGGGTGAAGAGCTAAGGATGGATCTTAGTAGTTATAAGCTGCTTCTTTTATATGTATGGTAATGTCATACATAGGTTACCTCTACTAGTGTCCATTGGTGTGTATAACACTAGGGTTACTTTTGGGTGCATATAAGTTTGAGATGTATGCACATAGTTGTTAGTTGTAGTTAAAGCAACTAAATTTTTTATGTCTTGGCTTGTTTGAATTATGTTTTTGTTAATTGCTGTGACACTATTTTCAATGATGTTTTAATTTAATTGTTATTGCATAGCTAGGACAATGTATACATATTTCCTATGCAGGGTAGGCTAAGTAACTAGTTGTATGTAATGATTAAGATACTTCACGAGTAATAACTAGCCAATTGTAACCTAAGTGGGATCATAGTTCCCAAAGAGCCTATCAGTGTTAGCAATTTAGGGCACTGGGGCCCTGTTCCGCCACATAATGCATAATTGTATGTTTTATACAAATGCATATTTTGAAATGCTGGCCAACTACACTAAGTATATATTATTCTTATAATCATTGACCTACAACCATAGTAAGTAGAGTTGTTCAATGGGCCAAATCCGCTCCGGACCGGACCGGACCGGCCAGGCCCGGTCCTAAGGAAATTGGGCCCGGGCACAACCCGGGTTAACACGTGCTGGGTCCGTGCCGAGCTGGGCCGAATCTGAGCTGGCTTGTTAAATTTTAAATTTGTAATTTGTAATTTTATTTTTATTTTAAGATTTAGTTTTAATTTTTAATTTTTAGTCTTTAATTTTAAGTTTAATTTCATTATATATTTTTACAAATTGATATTAAAATAAAATAATATAAAAATATTATTGTCGGTATGTCAAAGAGAACAAAATTATGGTAACTAATGTTTTACCTTTTAAAATAGTACATAAAACAATAACTTAAAAAAAAAAACTTGAGGACCAAGAGGGCAAATAGAAGATCTAAAGTAATAGTTATAATATGGATTTTTCAATTTTAACAATTATGGACCAAAATACTTTATTAAACCATGGATCTTTTAAAGTAAATAACTCATTATAAAAATCTCAATCATCAACAATGAAAAAATATGACCGAAATACAATATTATGTTTAATTTATGTTAATTAATCAAAGGTTAAATCAATAACTTAATAAAGATAAAAATAAAAGGTAAGAAATTGACCAAAAAGTTTGGAAACTATGATATATTTGATTTTGAGTTAAACCATTTCTTTTTTAACCTTTATTAAGTCAATTATTAAAACCTTAATGTCTAAAGTTATTTCTTCATGCTAAAGAAACAAACCATGATTACCAAGATTTTACTTTACAAGACAATAAATAAAATAATAACAAAAAAAATTAGAGATAAAGATAACAAATTATGCTCATCAATGTCTGACCTTAGAAAATAGTGCATAAACCAACAAAAACAAATATTTGGGGACCAACAGAGTAAATAGAAGAACTAGATTAATAATTATTCTAAGCTTATCTTTATATTTTTATAATTACATGTTTTAGAGTAAAACACCACCACCGGTGTGAACTTTTATTAATTTTAAAGCCAAACGGCACTTACATACCATGGAACGGGCTTTACATTACTCAATAGTGAAACGTTCCATAAAAATAAATGCAAAATAAAATGTACGATCTGTGCTAAACAGCAAAATCAGATCAAATACAAAGTAAGTAAATAATGAGCAAGTAGTGGATTTAAGCATCTATCTCATCAGGGTTTTCCTCGTTAGAACTCTTGTTGTCTTGTAATCTTAAAGCTGCAAGACCCCAATCACGGTTGCATATACAAACTTCAACTGCATCTGGTGATAACCTTGCGCGTTTCTCTGAAATTACACGCTTCCCAGCGCTGAAAGCGGACTCCGATGTAATGGTTGAGACGGGAACAGCTAGAACTTCTTTGGCAATGATGGAGAGTATGGAAATTTGTTGCTTCTTGCTTTCCACCAGTCTAGAATGTCGGTCTCACTATTCTCCCAAACAAGGTTAAGGTATGCGTCCACTTCAGTAAGATCGAAATAATGAAGACCCAATGGTAGATGAAGTAGTGTTTGCAACCTTATCCTTATGCCGGTCGGCATAAATATTAAATAACTCTTGCAAATGCTCATCAATAGAGGCAGTTATAGCATGAACAGAAATATGTGTCATTTATAAGAAACTATAATAACCCTCAAGTAATTATTGCGTACCCGTGATTCTTACGGTCGGGTCTAGTGCAGATGCAAGTAAGTAGATTGGGGGTATAGTACTGAAATATAAAATCCATTTATCTTTCATGGCCTTAATTGTGTCTTTTAAGAACTCGTCATCTTTGTATTGGTTAAAAACCCATGCAATGGTGACCATATGCATTAAAACTTTGTGCGATGTGGGATAATATACACCGGAGCAAAAAACGGTGGAATCATAAAAATATCGCAGCACAGCAGCCAATTTTGACAGTTTATCCCACATCTCTTGTTTCAAAATCGTTTTCTTTTCTCTGACATTTATAAAACATGTCATGTGTGCAGCAAATGGCATCGCATCCATCAACATCTCGTAATTCGAGTTCCATCGGGTAGGGCAATCAAGTTTAAAACGTTTCTAACTAAAATCGAGGCCATTTTCCAGAAAATATTGCTTAAACTCTTTAAAAACTTTGGTCCTTGACTTAAACTAATGGATTGCCCACCTAATTGGAGTAATTTCATTACTCAAAACTTGAAGACCTTTTTGGATAGCTAAGTTTAAAATATGACATATACACCTAATATGAAAAAATACGGCATCACGGACAGGTTCTAGTAATTCCTTCAATGTCTCAGCTGCGACATCGTTGTTTGATGCATTATCAAATGTTATGCTAAAAACCTTGTCATGACAAAAAAAATCTTTTAAACTTTCTGAAATTACATTGAATATGTTCCAACCAGTATGATCGACCTCCATCCACTTAAATGCAATAATACGTTTTTGAATGACCCAACTATCATCAATCCAATGTGCAGTTATACAATAATAATCTTGTCCTAGTGGTGAAGTCCACATGTCACTAGTGAATGAGATAGAATGATCAAAAGCAGAGAAGTATGCTTGTAAGTTTGATTTACCAGCTTCATAAATTTTAAATGCCTCTCTCCTAGTAGTAGTCCTTTTAAAAGTAGGGTTTAAGTATGATGTAACCCATTTTTCCATGTGTCTATCTTCCGATTGTGTAAATGGTTTTTCAGTTAACATCATCCATTCTACCATGCATTCTCTACAATTTTTTGATTAAATTTAAAAATACCTGATCCGCCGGCACTGCTTGCAAGTTGTGTCTAACCGCCGGTACTAGTAGCTGCATCTGGACATAAAGTCGGATGCTTATGTTCCATGTGACGTCTCAGTGTTCTTGTGCCAGAGTTCTTTTTGTGCGAGAGCTTTTGCTTGCAATGTTTGCAATGTGCGAACCTCGTATCGTTTCCATGACTATCCTTCTCAAAAACTTGGTCAAAATGCTCCCAAACCCATGCGGTAAGCCTCGACGTCTTACCTTGTGGCGGAAGTTCTGCTTGATGGCTTGTCGGGGTTTGTTCAGAACCATCTCCTCCACCAAGATTCCCTGCTACCGTTGGCTCCACCTCCTCAACGTCATCATCAGAAAGTTGATCATCGAGCCCCAAGTGGTATTGACTCATATCGAATTGCTCGTCATCGTCAGTTTGTTGGATATAAGTCCCACGGGTCGCCGGTCGGGAAAGGCCATGGAAAAATGACCTCAAACCGGTGTGGGATGAAGAGCTTAAGGCATTTCCCTTTCCTCTTGATGCCATTTGTGTGAGGCAAAATTGAGCAGATCACGAGCTTCGAAAGTAATTGAGAATTGATTAAGAATGAAGAAAATAATATTGACTGCTTGAAAGAAATGAGAGAATATATTAGTAGAGAAGGAGAGATTGCTAAGATTAGTGTGAAGAAATGGTGGAAATGACCTCCCTATTTATAGGGGAAGGCCTTCTTTTTTTTTTTTCCTAAAAAACCCTTACAAAATAGTTGTTGGAGGGGCAAAAACGTACTGTCAGGGGTCAAAAAATGGCTGCCAGCCGTTATAGGGACTAATAGTGTAATTTGCCCTTTTTTTTTGAATTTTTGGAATGTTGGACATCAGGTGACCGTTGCGCGCCGCCATGCCGTGCCGGGCCCAATTTCCTCCTGGGCCGTGCTGAGCCCACTTGTCTCCCTCCTCTCATGCAAGCCCATAACCAGCCCACCCTTAGCCGGTTTTTAACCTAGCCCGTGCCGTGCCGGGCTTGACCGTGCCTAGGCCGTGCTTGACGCGAGCTGGTCCCGAGCTGTACACCATTAATAGTAAGGCATAGTATGAAACAGTAACGCATTAAGGATTTAATTAATTAGCAAGCCCATTAAGAAGCAATTTGTGCAGGCCTAGCATTAAATTAGAGTATGGTTCCTAGGGTCCTATATGACTTAGACGGGATTATGGGTAAAGGCTTATGACACAAAGGCTTGACAAGTATACAGAATAAGGAACTTTCAAAAAACCTCCCATCAACTTCATCCTAAACAATGCTTCAGAAGCAAAAGGGACATGGTAAAAAGGAAACTACATTTCAAGCACATTTAGGTATCTCAGAACATATAATTAAACATAATATAATCTTGCTATACTTCTCGCAAAACAAGGCTAAGCTCTTGAACATTATGCTATATTGCAGCAGATGGCCAAGAGCCTAGATTGTAGGCATTAATAGGCATATCTCAGGTAAGATGGACCTTTTCAAGATTCAAAGCACTAGGATTCAAGAGTAGTCTTTTTACAGATCCAAAAAATCTTCTCCTCAGTTCAAAGAGGGTAGTAGTGCTTTGGTATGAATGGTAAAAAAGGTTATTAAAGGAAACATTGGGAAGAGACAGCCACAAGTTCTTCCACCTTTTGCCTATTACTAAAGTTCTTATGGCTGCTTTTGTTGGGAGGAAGGACAGAATGTGAAGAAGAATGTCATCAGAGAATCTACTAAACAGAATGTGAAGAAGAATGTCATCAGAGAATCTACTAATTATGTCTTCACCAATAGTCACTAACTCTTCTTGAAAGACCCATTGCAATTTGGGCCTCAGTGCTTATGTATTTACATCAATGGTAACAGTTTTATCTGTAATCATTAAGAAACAAGAATTGAATGATGTCTATTACAAAAAAAAAACTACATCAAACAGTAATGCAGTTTCAAAATTGATTCACGCATACAACTAGCCTGTTATTGAAGATTTTCAGGATCTCAATAATAACATACTCTTATGTTATTCATTTGTGTATATGCCACATGCATATAAGTTTTCCATACATATTGTCTCAAAAACAATATCTAGCATGCTATTTGAGTTCAACATGAATATAGACATACTTATCCAGTCAAACAAACTTAGCATGCCACTAAGATCATTCATAAAGTTTAAATCCTTAGCATGCTACTAAAGCAAGAAAGGATGCGTACCTTCCTTTTTGATAGTCTTGTGCCGAAAAGGAAAAGGAAGGACTTGATCTTAGAGATACGCCTTGAGGCTTGAATTGAGATGAAGAATCTCAATGTAATTCCACCCACAATGCTCTAAGAAAGTGTCTAATATTTCGGCTCTTTAAAGGAATGAAAGGAGGAATTTTTCTCTCAAGAAAAATGGTGCAAATTGAGTGTAAAATTCGTACCCTCAATGGCCAGCCACTAAAGGCTATTTATAGATGACCAAAAGGCACACCTTTACACCAAGAAAGGTGTCCTTTAAGCCAAAGAACACTTCCTTTGGCTAAGGGTCATGTATGGTGGCGAAAATACATGTCTTTTAGCCAAGGAACACTTCCTTTGGCCTATAACCACCCATAACTACCTTATGGGCGAAAATACATGTCTTTTAAGTCAAGGAACACTTCCTTTGGCCTATAACCACCCATAACTACCTTATGGGCGAAAATACATGTCTTTTAAGTCTAAAGGACATCACATTTGGTGCAATAACCACCTCAACCACCTCCATGGCCGAACATACATGTCCTTTAAAGTCAAAGGACATCACTCTTGGTGCTATAAGCACCCTATGGCCGAATATACATGTCCATTCACCCAAGGAACACTTCCTTTGGATGAAAGGACATGTTCTTTTAGCCAAGAGTTATTTCTTTTGATGAAGAGACATACCTTTACACAAAAGATGTGTCTCTTGGTGGTTTTGAGCTAAAAACAAGGTGAGCTGGCACAAAGCTAGCTCAATATGCTACTTATGCACCATTGAGCTCCTTTGAGCTCCAACCTAGCACCATGAACTAAGGTCCAGCTCCAAGAACTGACCTTGAGCTGGAGTTAGCTGCTTTCAGCTGAAGTAAACTGAAGTCCAGCTACACTCAGCTACCAAAAGCTGAAGTGAGCTGACTTGAGCTGAAGTCCAGCTACATTCAGCTACCATAAGCTGAAGTGAGCTGACTTGAGCTTACTTGAGCTAACTTGAGCTGAAGTCCAGCTACATTCAGCTACCATAAGCTGAAGTGAGCTGACTTGAGCTGAAGTCCAGCTACATTCAGCTACCATAAGCTGAAGTGAGCTGACTTGAGCTGACTTGAGCTAACTTGAGCTGAAGTCCAGCTACATTCAGCTACCATAAGCTGAAGTGAGCTGACTTGAGCTAAGGGGAGCTACTTCTAGCTGCCTTAGATACCTTTTCAAGCTATAGTTAGCTCAACGAGCTCAAATCCTATCTTAAAAGGATCTTGGTGTGCCAAGAATTCCAACAAACTCCCACTCGCACTAAGATGCTTTTAAAACTCCCAGCTCCCACTCAAAACAAAACTCCTTAATCCTTATAGCCGAAATAATCTAGACACTTCTACATATATAGAGTTGTGGGTGCGACCTCAAGGCACACACACTAAGTCTCTTCTATTGAGGTTGTTAGACTCTCAATAGAAGATTGTCCTCTCCTCATAGTTTGAACTTCTTCAAACTTTCCTTGAACACATCAAGTACAAGTGTGTTGCTTAAACACATCAAGCTTTCTTGAACACATCAAGTTTTTTTTTTTTTTTTTTGAACACATCAAGTTTTGCCTTTCAGACCCCAGACATATGATACACTTCTTAATCACAATCAGTCTCTTTCTCTGAATTTCAACTCCTTGAAATCCATGATTGTATTAAGCATTGTGTACTCATTTAAATCACAATTCAATCTATCATACTACTCACAGTAATATGTGGGCCCAAGATTGAATTTAGTGAACGTGTACCATCTTAATGTCTTTCCTTTGAGCTTCAACTACTTAGGTCAATGAATTAACATGATCACCCAAAAGGAGGATACTCCAGTCTCATTTCTCTAAGACCTTCGACAACCAATCAAAGTGATCATAATTAACTCAACTTCCTAATAGCAAGCTATAGTCACTAAGAGTCTGATTTGAAGAATCTCACACTAAGCAAGAACAGAGACAACTTGCTTAAATTCTTCTATGGTCGTATTTCATGGTCATGGAACACTTGGAAACACATCCATTAAAGTTCCAGAATACACTTCTAAGGTGTTTTACTCATGTCACTCCCACTTGGAGTGATCTCCATTCCAATTGAGGAGTGTGTCATTTCTCCCTCTTAAAACACCATTAAGTGTACTCCTCTTAACATATAAAAGGAGGACATGTCAATAACCATGAAATTTCTCCATGTAAGCCCTTGCTTACATCTAACATAGGCTAGGATGTATGAATGGTCATACAAACTGAATGCACCAAAGCATTGAACCTTGATTACTCATAATCTAGGCGACCATGAAAGGCTAAAGTGTCATGTGTTGGAGCATGACTCCCACTTAAATGTACCATTCATTTAAGTCTTTAGCCAGTCTCATCCTTAATCTTACACAAAGATCAAGGGCGAATGACTCGTGTGAGAAAGTCATTCTCTACCTATGTTTGACATGTTCATTTGTTCGTTGTGTTTTCTAAAATTGAACTGATTATTTCATAAAATAATCTATATTATCACAAAAATAATACTTAACATGTGTGACACCAAAGAGGTGAAGTACATCCAACATTTACATTCTTCTAAGACCCATTGCTCTAACATGTCGAGCAAACACAAGTGGTGGCAATGGCTTAGTGAGAGGATCTGCCACCATCAGGTCTGTAGAAATGTACTCAATCCTAACTTCACCCTCTTCAATTGCATCCCTTACAAAGTTATATTTCATGCTAATGTGCTTGGTTTTTCCATGGTATTTGGGGTCCTTAGTATAAGCCATGGCTGCCATACTATCACTGTAGATAGTAATAGGTCTCTCAATAGAAACCTTGGACTCCAAATTCTTAAGGAAATAACCTAGCCAAAGGGCTTCTTGTACAGCTGAGGCACATGAAACAAATTCAGCCTCCATTGTGGACAATGCTGTACAAGTTTGCTTCTTACTACACCAAGTAGTAGCACCACCATTTAGCATGAAAAGATAACCAGATGTAGACTTGCTGGAGTCTCTATCCCCGCCCCAGTCAGCATCAGAATAGCCACGTAAACCAAGGTCTTTACCTTGGTAACAAAGCCAATAATCCTTAGTACCCTTGAGGTACCTTAGGATCCTCTTGACATTCTTCCAATGCTCCAGACCAGGGTTGGAAGAATATCGTGCTAAAAGACCAACCGCTTGGCTGATGTCTGGCCTTGTACATAACATGGCGTACATCAAGCTACCAATGGCACTTAGGTAGGGAATCTGAGCCATCTCTTCCTTCTCCTTTGGAGTCTTAGGACATAAGTCCTCTCCAATCTTGCAACCATATGCAAGAGGTGTACTCATGGGCTTTGCATTTGTTAAGTTGAACCTTGCAAGAATCTTATCAATATAAGATTCTTGAGAAAGGGCCAATAGCCTTGCCTTTCTATTCCTCAGGATCTTCACCCCTAGAATAAAGGCAGCCTCTCCCATATCCTTCATGTCAAAGGTGGAAGACAACCATCCCTTGATGGTACTTAACAATGCAAGCCTATTACTTGCAATCAGTATATCATCTACATATAGAGTCAATACTGCAAAACTAGACCCAGAAGAGTACAAGTATACACAATGGTCTTCATGCATCATCACAAAGCCATAGTTTGTGATTGCATGGTGAAACTTCAAGTACCACTGTCTTGAAGCTTGCTTAAGACCATAGATAGACTTCTTTAGTCTACATACCTTGTCCTCTTGACCCTTTTGGACAAACCCCTCAGGTTGTCTCATATATATCTCCTCACTCAATTCACCATTGAGAAAGGCGATCTTTACATCCATCTGATGTAACTCTAAGTCTAGATTTGCCACAATGGCAAGTAATATCCTGATGGAAGTGAATTTCACAACAGGAGAGAAGGTGTCTTTGAAATCAACACCCTTCTTCTGTGTGAAACCCTTGGCCACCAACCGGGCCTTGTATCTTTCGATACTTCCATCAGAGCTCACCTTGATCTTGAGAACCCACTTGTTCCCAATTGCCTTACGGCCTAGAGGAAGATCACTTAACTCCCAAACCCCATTGAGGTGCATCGAATGCAACTCATCCTTCATTGCATTTAGCCACTCTTTCCTTTGTTCACCCTCAAGAGCCTCCTCAATGTTACTTGGCTCATCTATCTCAGATGCAACCAAGTTTGCCTCACTATCCAGGATCCACCATTCTTTAGGTGGTCCAAATTTCCTCATTGATCTTCTCAATATAGGCTGAGATGGAGGCAACTCATGCTCCATCTCTTGAGGCTCAACATTTTGCCCTTGAGTATCCTCAACTCCCTCTTGAACAAAACCTTCCTCTTGGAAGTCTTGCTCATGTTGGTCCACAACAACAGGGATTTCTAGAGCCATTGCTCCACGTGGTTGAGGTACTCCCTCTAGAGTAGGTGCATGTGTCCCAAGTGTCCTTATGACACTTGGTTGACCCTCATCTAGGATCTGGCTTAATGAGGTTAAGTCACCACACTCACCAACTTTGGGGAACTCATCCTCCACAAAGTTAGCATTCCTTGCATCAAAGATGTTCCCAATTTTGTGACTTACATCCAAGAACACATAACCCCTAGATTGTTCAGCATAACCAAGGAAGGCACACTTCCTTCCTCTTGGACCCAACTTTCCCAAAGGGTGGTCCGTTATGTGAACATAAGCTAAACAACCCCAAGGGCGTAAATAGCTTAGGTTAGGAGTTTTCTTCTTCCATAACTCATATGGAGAAGAATTCACATTCTTGGTGGGTACTCTATTAAGGACATGAACTGCACACAGCAGTGCATCACTCCAATAAGTGATGTCTAAATTGGCCTTTGCCATCATGGAACGTACCATGTCCATAAGAGTTCTATTCTTCCTCTCAGACACTCCATTCTGTTGGGGTGTCCAAGGAAGGGTGAACTCCCTCTCAATACCTTTCAAGTCACAAAATGCTTTGAATGCATTAGATGTATACTCTCCACCCCTATCTGTCCTCAAGGACTTAATCTTCTTACCTACTTGGTTCTCAACCAAGTACACATACTTCTCAAAGCATGCCAAGGCCTCTGCCTTGTTTCTGAGTAAGTAGATATGGGTGAATCGAGTATAATCATCTGTGAATGTGATGAAATACTTAAATCCATTTCTAGATTCAACCCTCATTGGCCCACACAGGTCAGAGTGAACTAAACTAAGTGCCTCACCTCTCCTAGTTGCTTTGCCAAAAGGCTTTCTTGTGGCTTTGCCTTCTAGGCATGATTGACAACTTGGAAGGACAACCTTGGTCAAGGAACCTAGCAAGCCACCCTTGGCTAGCTTGTTCATTCTATCTTGACCAATATGACCTAACCTTTCATGCCATCTCATTTCATTTGTGACCTCTGTCACATAGCAACTAGGACTTGCAACAGAATGGTCAGTTGGCTTTAACTCATAAAGCCCATTATTAACTGAACAAGTGCACACTATCTGATTATCTTTAATAATAGACACACTATTATTAAAGAAATTAAAGCAATAATTGTACTTCAACATACAACTTATAGAAATCAAATTTCTACAAATGTTTGGTACATACAATACATCTATTAGATACAAATATCCAATATCTATAGGAATCCTACATGTTCCTATGCCTTCCACTTCCAGCCTGGCATCATTTCCTACTGAAATGTGCTTAGCTCCTTTTGAGAGCTTCCTGTAGGCCACAAACCAGGACTTCTCCCGTGCTATGTGGTCTGTTGCTCCCGAGTCTACAATCCACAAAGAATTGCACTCAGTTAGTAATGTACATGACACAACATGTACAATGGAAGTAGAAGGGTATGTATGTACCTTGGGTGGACCTTTGCAATCCTTTGCAAAGTGTCCTTTATACCCACAGTTGAAGCACTTTAGCTTGCTTATGTCCCGTTTCTTCTTGAACCTTTTCTTAGAAGCAGGAACTTTTCCCTTGCCCTTCCTTGGCCCTCCTTTTCCACCATTCTTCTTCCATCCCTTCTGGATAGAAGATGAGGCAACATATGCCTTAGAATGGTCCTTGAGGGCCATTACCTCAGCCTCAAGGAGGAGGTGACGGGCAATGTCATCAAATGACATTATTTGAGGGTTATGGCGTAAGTTGACCTTCATCAACTGCCATTCCTCATCAGGCAAGGAACGAATTATTGCTTGCACTTGTTGCTCATCAGTGAGCACATGCCCTGCCGTCTTGAGTTGGTGGATCATGCGTGACATCTCACGCAAGTGAGCACTCATAGAGTGATCAGCACGCTTCACATAATTCTCAAACCTGAGAATCATCGAGCGTTGTTTCTCTACAGAAACATCTCCATACTTGGCCTTGACAGAGTCCCATATGGCCCTGGCCCCCTCAAGCATGGAGAATTCCACCATAATCTCATCCACCATAGTGGAAAGGAGAGTGACTCTACACATAGAGTTCTTCTTTAGGAATGCCTCATAGGCAGTCTTATCCTCTCCCTCAGCAGGAGGCATGATCTCTTGAGTGAGTACATCAAGAGTATCTTGCTCAGTTAAAATGAATTTGACTTTCTGTTGCCAAATTGAATAGTTTTCACCATCCAATTTGAGGTCACGGTTTAATTCAGCAACAATATTCTTACAAGCCATCTACATTGATGCAATTCACATGTTTTAGTTCAATTTACACAACAAGACTCAACAAAGCAACATGTGTATGAAAACAACTTCTAACATGCTCATATATGGCAAAAGAGATGCATATAACATTCGATCAGAAATATATAAACATGCCTTCATTGTTTCATACACATATCCTTTATTAACCTTCATCGAAATCATACACATATGTATGATCCTAAATCATGCTCACAACATGTAACATATACATATTCATGACCTAGGCTCTGATACCAATTGAAGATTTTCAGGATCTCAATAATAACATACTCTTATGTTATTCATTTGTGTATATGCCACATGCATATAAGTTTTCCATACATATTGTCTCAAAAACAATATCTAGCATGCTATTTGAGTTCAACATGAATATAGACATACTTATCCAGTCAAACAAACTTAGCATGCCACTAAGATCATTCATAAAGTTTAAATCCTTAGCATGCTACTAAAGCAAGAAAGGATGCGTACCTTCCTTTTTGATAGTCTTGTGCCGAAAAGGAAAAGGAAGGACTTGATCTTAGAGATACGCCTTGAGGCTTGAATTGAGATGAAGAATCTCAATGTAATTCCACCCACAATGCTCTAAGAAAGTGTCTAATATTTCGGCTCTTTAAAGGAATGAAAGGAGGAATTTTTCTCTCAAGAAAAATGGTGCAAATTGAGTGTAAAATTCGTACCCTCAATGGCCAGCCACTAAAGGCTATTTATAGATGACCAAAAGGCACACCTTTACACCAAGAAAGGTGTCCTTTAAGCCAAAGAACACTTCCTTTGGCTAAGGGTCATGTATGGTGGCGAAAATACATGTCTTTTAGCCAAGGAACACTTCCTTTGGCCTATAACCACCCATAACTACCTTATGGGCGAAAATACATGTCTTTTAAGTCAAGGAACACTTCCTTTGGCCTATAACCACCCATAACTACCTTATGGGCGAAAATACATGTCTTTTAAGTCTAAAGGACATCACATTTGGTGCAATAACCACCTCAACCACCTCCATGGCCGAACATACATGTCCTTTAAAGTCAAAGGACATCACTCTTGGTGCTATAAGCACCCTATGGCCGAATATACATGTCCATTCACCCAAGGAACACTTCCTTTGGATGAAAGGACATGTTCTTTTAGCCAAGAGTTATTTCTTTTGATGAAGAGACATACCTTTACACAAAAGATGTGTCTCTTGGTGGTTTTGAGCTAAAAACAAGGTGAGCTGGCACAAAGCTAGCTCAATATGCTACTTATGCACCATTGAGCTCCTTTGAGCTCCAACCTAGCACCATGAACTAAGGTCCAGCTCCAAGAACTGACCTTGAGCTGGAGTTAGCTGCTTTCAGCTGAAGTAAACTGAAGTCCAGCTACACTCAGCTACCAAAAGCTGAAGTGAGCTGACTTGAGCTGAAGTCCAGCTACATTCAGCTACCATAAGCTGAAGTGAGCTGACTTGAGCTTACTTGAGCTAACTTGAGCTGAAGTCCAGCTACATTCAGCTACCATAAGCTGAAGTGAGCTGACTTGAGCTGAAGTCCAGCTACATTCAGCTACCATAAGCTGAAGTGAGCTGACTTGAGCTGACTTGAGCTAACTTGAGCTGAAGTCCAGCTACATTCAGCTACCATAAGCTGAAGTGAGCTGACTTGAGCTAAGGGGAGCTACTTCTAGCTGCCTTAGATACCTTTTCAAGCTATAGTTAGCTCAACGAGCTCAAATCCTATCTTAAAAGGATCTTGGTGTGCCAAGAATTCCAACAGTTATATCATCCCCAAAAACCAAAATGATACAAAGAGTCTCACTAGGGTGGGTGATATACTAAAAAACCAGGAAAAAAAAAGCTGCGCTACCTACATGGACAAAAGCTAAACAACCACCAAATTATAATGCTAATTGTTTCTTATAATTATAATGAGAAAATACCATTCCCTCTGTATAAAAAAATGATATTTTTCAATATTTTTTGCACGCCTCAAATTAATAGCACCATCGTACATATGTAATGGATATGTGCACATATGTTAAGAATTGGAATGAGTCAAGGAACATAAACATCTGCTGTAAAAAGATGATGGGTAACATTCTTTTTGGGATGGGGGTATAATTGTGTTAGGTAAGTGGGCTAATAAAAGAACAGGAATCTGAAACAATACATAAGCAACATTCTACATCCAATTTCATTCAAGTGCTCAAAGGATCACAAATCATATCAGACAAGTCTTTGGAAAGAAAAAGCCTTTCAATTTATGATCAATTATTCTCTAGAAACCAACAACTCTTTGAAAAATGTGACAAAGAAAGGAACAAATATAGATAAAATTTAATTCTTCAAAGAACCTATTTCTTGGAATGATTTCTCTTCATTTAAATACGCAATTCACAAGCAAAGGATAGAACAAATGCAAAGAAATGAAAACGATGGGATCAAAGAAATTGGATGCATTAAAATCTTAATTACTTGAAAAGATGGCCGAAGTTCGAAAAATTACAGCTTTCTCAGAAATTCACAAGACAGGATTTCATCATTCCCACGATCAAGTTTGTCCTCTAACAAAAATTTGATAGGCAGAAGCCCTCTAACTTTCCAATTTGCTACGTGTTGGTCCACTAGATGATAGAAGTGGTCAAGTGTGTCAACGTGAATGCAATGTAGGGGAAAGTACAAAAACATATCTTACGTTTTAGTGTTTTATAAACTAACCACTTGTAGTACATTTTGTGACAAATTCACCCCTAAAATTAACATCCAAAACAAAAAATGAATCCAAAAAAAATGTGATTAAGTTGTGATGGAAATCGTGGCCCCAAAACCATTGTATTATTGCTTCGCAACATGGAAGTGCAAAATTTTATTCGGATTAACCAATCAAAAATTAAAGTTTTTTCTTAAGGATATTTGGCACTAAAGATTTCAATATAGTGTAAATTAGCCACTTGTGGAAGCAACAACTAGAATATACTATAATCTCATAGAATATTATGTGAAATACAGTGATAATATAACTGATTGAAATGATAAATTACACAATTCATCATTAAACTACACACTTTTATGCATATCTATATTACACAATTCATCCTTAAACTACACACTTTTATGCATATCAATCGCTGAACTATGAAAGAACGCACAAGAACCATTTTTCCCCAACTCTTTAACTCGTGAATGTTCTAATTTCAGGTTTGAAGCTTGACTCCAACTAAAGTGGTGTAAGATTTTTGCCTAAAACATGATGTTCTCTCTGCCCATGAACCACCGACATGTTGATATTAAACACCACTAAACTACACTTTGGATTTGTCAGGACTATGGAGAAAGTCCTAACATGCTTTCAAATTGCATCATCAAGCTCCACATCTCTTGATTAAATTTATATTTGTCAATGGATCTATTGACTTGTTCAAATGATGCTCACTATTTCTTTAGGCTACAGATAGTTCAAGTCATGGGCTCTCGTTTGCATATGATATTTCTCATATTTGTCACTAATAGATGGGTTGAGGCAGAGTTGAGTGGGGTATGGGGTCATTTATGTATTAGAATTCTCCTTGTACCATTTCTAATAATGTAATTCTAGGCATACAAAAAAAAAAAACTCTCATCGGGTGGAATATGAATTGCTTATAACTCAGTTAAGGCTCAATTGATAGATTGATCTGCATTTGTAAAACTCACATTTGTGTGTGTGTGTGTGTGTGTGTGTATAAGTAAAAGAAAAAAAAGAAACTTAAATAAAGAAGAGAAGATGTCCATAATTCACATTAAGAAATTAAGAACTAATTAAAGGGTTTAGTATTTTACTCATATTAGTTGTATTGTGCAAAAGGAGATAAATTTATGCAAAAATAAGAAAGTTATTTAAGATTTGTAATAGAGAAAAAAAAGTCACTCATCCAATTACAGTTTATTAAAAGCCTATACCGCTTCTCTTACTCTCCCATTATTCAATTCCACATGTGTGACATGACCTGCAAAAGAAAGGAGCAAACAAGAAATATGGTCTCCGACTCTTAGCTGAAGTTTGGAAGTGATGGGAGAAGAAACCCAAATCCTAGCGGAAATTGTTATGTTTCTGCTAGACCTATAAATTAAGATGAAGGGCTCCAAATGGAAGATAGATTTTGCTAGTGAGAATATTGCTCTAAAAAAAATCCTCGAAAGTTCTAAGAAAATTATCCTTAAAGTACACAATAAAAACCAAATTTCTTTGAAAACCAAAATTTGACTCCAAAATAGAAGTGGGCTATACAAAATTTGAAAGACTCTTGGAAGCCCTTGCAATAGAAGATTGCATAAACCACAAAGAAAGGCTTAGGCTCAAAACAAAAAATTTTAGGGTTTATGAACATAAAAACATGTAATTGTGCAACCTTTCTTTTGCAAATCTTTCTTAAAACTCATTTTTTTCCTTTCTTTTTTTTTTTTTTTGCTGGAAATACTTTTCTTCTTGGGTCCTTGCTGCCAAAGAAACAAAGATGTAATATTGGTAAAGAAAACAAGAAACCCTAATTAACTTGCACAATTGAAAGCAACTTTGTGCTAAGACAACCTAGCTTGGGATCCTCTTTTTTTTTTGTATTTTCTTGACTCTTGGATGTTGGAAACACAAAAAAAGAAAAAGGATTAATGAATTGAGGCAAAAAGAATGAAAGAGAAACGAAGTAAGACACAATGAATCTAAAAGAAACAAGGTGACATTGGTTGACTCTTTTTATGGGTTTTTCTTGAATTGGACGGAAGACAAGGCTGGAAAATAAAGTGGGCAAACCTAAAACACAAAGGAAAAGATTAAAAACAATGAAACTTAGAGAAATATAAATTGGAAAAATAAAAGGATACAAGGAAAAGAAACTAGAACATAAAAATAGTTCTTTAGAAGCAACTTGTGGCTCTGATACCATTTGGTGCAAACCTCATTGGTATAAGGACCAAGAAACATACCCAAGATGACAACAAGTTCCACAAACACAGACCAAAGACTGGATAAAAGCCCCCACCCTTAACCAACCTATGGCTAGAAACAATAAGTATAAAGAACACAAAAAAGCTAGCTTCGTTATGCACCATGGTAAGTTCACCAAGAACTCAAGAGAATGGCTCTCAAAAGTAATATTAAGCAACGAATTCTAAGTTTTGCAAGTAGAATAAAGGCTTTTATATAGGCTCAAAACTAGGGCAAAATAAGGCATAAATTAAAACTAGACACCCTAGACCAAAAAGACTCATAAAACTGAGTCAAATTAGGAATCCTTCACATGGTTTGTACTTGTTTTTGTGTGCAATACGTGTGGCATGCTCCCATGTGACAAAAAAATTTCCAGGGCCTAAATACATCCTAAATATTGTAAATAAACTAGAATTAAATAAAAATTCAACCTAGAACATAAAATAACCCCATAGACCCTTAAGGGTGCTCTTAGGTGCACTCCATGGCATATGTAGGGTTTGTGCTTGTGCATCCTAGGTCCGGCCGAAATCTTTGAGTTCTATTGGCTTGAAACTTTCCTTTAGGAAATGTAGAAGAGTCTTGAAACTTTAGGGCTTATAAATTCAAGTTGTAGAATAAAATGACAAGAGAGGGTCTTCAAAGGGACTCTAAGGGTGCACTCTCGGGTGCTATTGATCTCCTTGTGGTTTTGTGTGTCTTGTGTGTCTTGGCACTCTAAGAGTGAGCACCAAGTTGTGTCGTCTCTACAATATGACTCCTTAACTATTCTAGTAACTTTATGTGAAGATCCAAGTCCATCCTCTATAAAATAGCAAGTGACAAAAGGATGAAGTGCTTTAACTCTCTTCTTAGCTCTCTTCTTGTAATTGATCTACTAACTATCTTCAGTAGGTTCTTGCCATCCTTAAGTGTGCCTTCCAAATTCATGCCAGGTAAGGCACAAATAAATTGGGCATATTTTTAACCAACACAAAAGCTATGTCATCCCCAGATGCTGATTATTAGGTTGGTCATATGAGATAAAAGCGCAAGACTAAAGTGGCCATTGTAAAAATAATTGGTGCCTTCAAAATAGATTGAGCCACAATGGCAATTATGCCACCCAAAAGTTAAAAAAGTACAGATTTGCCACTATACATTTTGCTGGCCAAACTTTGCCACTCAAAACATTTCAGAGGCAGATTCGCGCTAAACACCTTATGCCTCTTTTTCCAGTTCTTTTTCAATTGTTTCCCCAGTTCTTTTTCGTTTCTCACCATTTTTTTTTCTTTTCCGGTTCTTCCACCTCTTCTTCCAGAGTTTTTTTCCTTTTTTTCTTTTCTGGTTTTTTTCTTTTTTTCTTTTTCCATTGTATTTCCGATCCGTTCTTTTATTTCTATGTAACTTTGTCTGTTTTCCCCATCTTTAATCCATGTTTTTCATTTTTTTTCTTCAAATTTTTAACCGTTTTCCCCAGTTTTATTTTTTATTCTTTCATTTTTGTAGTATTCTTATATTTTTTTAAATTTTTTTGTCCTTTTTCTTCATACAATGGGGGAACTTAACCTTAATTTATTCATACATGTTTGCTCATTAAGTTATTTTTATTTTTTAATGTAAACAATGAATTGTAAAAGAAAAAATAAATAAATGACTCAAATGGACATCATACGAGAAGATGAACAAATTTAGTTTTAATTTCGTTGTTTTGTTAAGTTATACTTCTGTTTGTAATTTATTCTTTTATTTTTATAATAAAATCATTACATGATATATTTATGTTAATTTATATTTATAAAAAAAAATACAAAAGAAATTTATTTTTTCAAAAAAAATAAATTCAAAATATAGAAAAATAAGAACAAAATTAATAAAAAATAATAATAACTAATAAAAATAAACACTATTCATAAAAAAATATATACCTGATAGAACAAATAAGAAAAAATAAAAACAAACAACATTAATAAGACAACAAATCTAATAAAAAAACAAATAGAAACCAATAAAAAAAACAAAGATGCACATAATGAGCCTGACCTATGCAGAACTTACTCATATTTTCCGGGTAATAGCAAATTCCTCATACCAACAGTGTAACACTGAGCGAGGAGTAAATTAAAACCTAAATTTAGTTGAAAATAGAAATAAAAATATTAAGATTTTCAAATCATTTGATCACGCAGAGTAAGAGAAATTATATCGTACGGGTATTTTCCTTGGTGCTTTAGATATGGCAAGACCATCGGACGATCCCACCGTGCAATAAGAACCACTCTTCACGCCGGTAAGAAGTATCGAAACCTAAATGCCCTAGAGCAGCCTTTCAAAATTAAAGTAAGTTAAAGTGTAAAAAAAATGAGAGCGAGAGCGGCAATAAGGAACACCAACAACAATAGGAAGTGGAAGTTGGAGCGGGAGCAGAAGCGTATACCTAAAATAAATAAAAAAAGTTATGTTATCTAAATCCAAACTCCCTAGCTCCCCAGCCAGTCAGATACTGCAACCACAGTGCAACTACCAGGGCCATTGAGAGACATTATTCGTTCGGCCCAAAGACTTCATCTCCCTCCAGCCCCCTCCGCCCAGTCGTACTTCCACTTGTTCAAATTCCCATCACATTTCCATAACTGTAACTGTACAAGATACCTCCAAGAATTGACCCTGACTCATGAAGTATAAAAGCTCCGCATGAACCATCAACTAGTGGTTTAGGATCCGTCACACACTTGCTATGATTCATCATGCAGCGTTGAACACAAGCATTCCGCCGAACAAGCAGAAGCTTCCTGCTAAAGACATTATACTCTCCAGAACCAAATTATGTGGAACACTGATATGATTTTTACTTTCTCCCATTTGCCAGCATGGCAAGGGAGTAGATTCCAGAGTGAGGCCTATCATAGGTTATAACCCAGTAAAACAAAGCAAACACGGTTCGAGCAGGTTGGGGGGGGATGGGACATTGCAAAATGATGACTCCACCACACAAATTGGGTAGTGGATGGATAAACCCAGAGAAAGGGAGTACCAGAAGTGATTACCAGACTTGTTATCAGGTTGCAACTCAAAAACAACCCCATAGAGTTTGGCACCCGGCTGATCGATGCGATTGGTGATTCTCAGTGCCAGGTGAGACTGCATTGGTACGTTCCTGTTTCAAATCACACTTGACCGTTCTGCTAGGTACATGCCGTCTTGCAGAACATGCTTCACTAGTACAATGGACCTAGTGTTGTCAAAACTGAAAGTCATCAACCATGGGAACTAACCTGGCTATGGAGAAGAGGCAGAAACAGAAGCTTCTAGGCCTTGCAAGAGGCAGAAACAGGAGCTTCTGGGCCTTGCAGTTGGCAGAGAAGAGAACCCTCACACCCAGCAGAACATGAATTGAGTTTTGGGGACAAGACTTTGGCTCCAACTAACCCCACTGAATTCTCTAAATTTAAATATTTTTGTACGTGTAAATTGAAATCCAGCTAAGAATGTACTGACAAAGGGGAAGGTTTCATGCTTACTCGAGAAAAAGCAACTGTTTGGTACTAAACTGGGAAAATCGATGTTGTTTCCCATGAACTGGATAGAAAAAAATCACAAGAAAGGTGGAACCATCTCAGCAACAAATAAAAAGATGAAGTACAGCTAAAAACTGCAGAGACAAATTTGTAGCCTGTAGGATCAATCAACTTGCTGCCACTTAAATAAAATAGCAATATCAGTTATTGGCATATAACTTTTGTTAGGAACCCAAATAAAGCAAAGAGAGCTGTACAAATCTCTGGCTCCGGTGCTTAATTTGGGTAGAAAGAGAAAAAGCCAGTATAAAGAAATAGTTAGGCAAGGAACATGCAGCCAGACTAACTTGTTGTGCTCAGCCTCAATTTCCCATTTTTCTGCCTGTCCTCAATAAGGAAAAAAAAAAGAATGAAAGGTTTAGGAATCTCTAATTGGAGAATATGAAGCCGAAGAATGAAAGATGGGTGCACTTACCAAAATGAGTCCCTCTTTTCTTGAGCTAGTAACTCTTCAAATGAGATCTCAGAATATTCACTGTCCTCTCCTTCCACTAGGACATTGGTCTCCTTTCGCAAACTAATCTCAAGCATCTGAGAGAGAGAAGAGAGAGGGAGAGAGAGAGATGTCAATATTGCACCAAGAAACTTGTATTTTGAACTATTGGCTATCCCATTCACCACGGACAAAGAACTTGATCTACAAGGTATACCAGAATGTTGATTGCACTTTTTATTTCTACATGTCCCAACCGAACACTTTGCATTTTTTATTATTCTTAAAAGAGACGATTTAGTCAATGAAAGAGTTGAGTTCATTAACCACTCAGATAAAAAAAGGATGTCAAAAAAAAAAAAAAAAAACCATTCAGTCCCTCTATATCTTGCATCTATAGTATTTTTGCCTTGGTACCCTTTTGTTGTTGTTGTTTAAAATCCTATCAAAAGCATATTCATAACCAACAAGACAGAATCATGTAGTCAGTATGGCTCTTTATTTCACCAAGCATTTTACATGGTTCAAGTTTACACGTTCACAATTTTTTATGATAATATCAAGATAATGTTCTTGAGAACTTTATACACAAACAGACTCTAATAAAACAGGGTGTAAACACAACAGACAGGCAACTCCTGTAAATTTCTCTAACCAGTTGGAATTGAACAGGGGCTATCTTCATCCAGTGGTACTTTGAATAAATCAATTTTCTTACTAAATATTAGGCCATGATGCAATAAATTATTAAGTGTGAAAATAATAGATGCAACAATGCATGTCTTGCAGCCATCCTCATCATAAAAAGTAGAGAAAGAGATTCTAATGCAGAACTGGCAAAAAAATACAAAACATAGGCAGGAAGAAATAAGAAAAAACATTACCTTTTTATATGCTGGTGAGAGTTTAAGTTGCTGTTGAAGCCAATTATAGACAAATGCATCCTCTTCCAATCTCTTCTGCTCCATTTCTAGCTTGTATAACTGACAAAATAATGCATCTCCCCACCTTTAGATAAGTATGATGTATATGATAACATTTAGTTCATGCCAAAGCTAAAGTTAACTTTCAATGTCACCTGTTGACGAAAGCGGTCAAATGAAGATCTATCTGCCTTAAAAAGTAATGCTTTTGTTATTGTAAACTTGCGTTTGATGGCCTCAGACCTATGATTGAGAAAACAAAATTAGTCATGTTGTGTGCTTATTGTTTGACAAGCATGCTCACTAAACATCAAATTCTGCAATTCATGTAGCACCAAAAGCATAACAAGTTCAAATACACAACAAAGAATACAGTATAGAGAAGAAAATGTTATTATCTGGTAAGATGAGGGCAATGACACAACTTACTTTTGTTGCAGCTCATGCCGAGCTTGAATCAAGCAATTGGCAAACTCACCAACCTGCATTCGGGAAAACACGAGAGTTTATCATGGATGTCAACCATGTGTCTGTAATGAGGGCAACCATCACTGCACGGATACACTACATATTAAAAAAAACAAAGGGATATAGATGCACACACATCCAAGCACAAGCCTGGAACATGGTTCATCACTATATTATGGGCACATGCAATCTCGGAGACATACTTTGATGCTAAAATAAATAAATAAATATATATATATAAATAAAAAGAAACACACATAAGAAAGAAGCAAAATCAAGAAAAGTTACAAAAGGAACTATTTTGGCTCACCTTCATCACGTCCCGATCCTATGTGTGGTACAATAGTTATAGCAGTTAAAAAATACTCCCCTCCCATGATGTTTGCTACTTTTTGACTTTTCCGAATTAAGCTTAACCAATTTTTTTTTCTTCTATTAATTACTGTTGAGAAAATTTTGGAAAATACTATTTCGAAACTACAAGATTTGATCTATTATTTGCATCCATATTTATATCCTTATGTTTCATTTATAAAAAGAAAAACATAGTGAAACTCACCTTTAAAAAGTCAAGAAGTGATAAACATTATGGGACAAATGTAATATTACTCTTCCCATTTTGAAAAGAAAAACACCTATAATTTCTTTCTGTGTAATTTAACTATCATGCACCACATCACCATATGTAAGATATCATATCCCCTAGGCAGCTTACCCGTGTGCAGTAGGAAAAATATGGTACAACTATATATTTGTGCATGTTGGATAGAATTTAATACCGTGACCTAGGAACGTTCCATACAAAATTATGATCTAAACTAGAAGGCTGCAGCACCAGTAAAAGCCATCTTTCATATTTGATCTTCAGTTAATGTTAAATTTCAGCAGCAAGAAGTGATATTGAAGGGTTAGCTCTGACATGCAGTGTGAAATATAAAACCAGTGTTAAAAGTATTGGCTGGCTTCCCACAACCTTTTTGTTTGGATATCAAAAATCATAAAGGTAAAATAAAGTAACTAAGTGAGAAATGTATAACTTGTGGTTTCCCTTCCATTCCTCCAACTCATTTCATCATAATGGCCAAAACTAAGTTGATTTCTAATCACCAGAACATCTTTCAATTTGATCTACCTACCATAAAAATTTCTCTACAATGTTTAATATATCCGGATTGCAGCCCAAATTATGGTTAGTGCCAATCAAGTTCTGGAGAATGTTTATGTAACCTGCAGGAAGCTTATAAAATGGTCCTTAGCTGAAGCTCACAAGCATCAGGCACAAAATCCTCCCCTAAGGCAATCACATTTTCAGCTTGAATCCAGTCTTTCACAACATTACACGTAAAGAAACATACACATCCTCATCAAACACTCCCGACTCAATAACATCAATGGTTATGAATATCATGAAATTGCTGTGTTCCCTTCGTATCATGGAAATGGTGAAAACTTCACTGACATCTGCTGGGGTGTATGCTCAGATTCATGAAAAGGGATGATCAATTGCATGAGGCTTCCCCATGGAAAGCCAATGGCCAGGCACACCAATAGATAGCGAAGAATGAGAATAACCAAAACATATCCAAAAAATGCTCAAACCCGTAACAGGAGAAAGGGAGCTTGTGGGATCTTATGAATCAGAAAAACCTTGTATATGAAAAAGAACCAAAAGAATGTCATCTCAATTTTTACATATTATCAACACAATATGCACAAATGGAACTCTGCCAACACCTACAACATCTAAATTGTCTACAAGTATTAATCTCATACTTCTCTCGAAATTATTTTGAAAAAAGATAACTCCTAATAAATTTCAGACATGGGTACCAAAAATCCAATCGTCCTCCCCTGCCAGAACAACCTCAAAAAATATCATCTCACAAATGGAACTCTGCAAACTAATTATATGGTACCATAACTAAGGTTCTGAGACAGTAGAATCAATAAATCACATGTGCTCATTTCAATGTCTCACGAAACAACTAAGCGATAAACAAATCCTGGTAATGTAATGCAGTTCTAGTGTGAGGTAAATTCCCTAAATAAATGGACTGCAAAAAGTTCACTATTTTCCTCAAAGGATTCCAGTTTCACTTGTTTCTAATCTTGCATTTCGAGTAAAAAAAAGAATTCAAAAGAAAAACAAATGCGACCCAGAACTGGAGATTTTGAAAACTACTTACTTGAATCTAAATGTAACATGGTCAAGTTTTTTTTATTTTTTGGGAGCAAAAATTAGTGAAAAAAATCTCCAACTCTAGCTTGCAGTGAGAAAAGCACCATCTAATTATTTATAAAAATGCCCTGATGATGATTAGGGAACTTGCAAACCTACTAAAGGTATGTTTGACAAAACAAGCAACAATAACAGTTCCTTCAATGTCAAGCTATCACATTCACCGATTAAATGCTTAAGGCAGAACAGAATCTTAAACTGGAAAAAAAAAGGGGGGGAGAGGGAACTATTAACACAATAAGCAAGCACCAATTCTCTTTATGTAAACAATTAGAGTTCCAAAAAAAAAAAAAGTCAGTAGTTATTTAGGAAAATATAAAATTGCAAAAAAAATGAAATTAAAATTAAAAACCTGAGCTAGTGTCAATCCCTTTGTCTCATGGCACTTCACAAGCTGATCATATTGCTGCTTGATCTTCCTCTGCGTTGTGCTATTCGTCGAAGTGAACGGGAACAAGCAAACCAGTTCCGGTTTCGACCCATAACCCGAAACCCGGGTCGAAACCTCTTTCTGCCCCTCCACGCACCTCCCTTCCCCATTCTCCTCATCTTTCGAATTCAATCTCTTCTTCTTCGTCCTTCTCTTCTTCTTCTTCCCCCTCTGATCCCCACCCGCCTCCTGACCCGACCCGACTGGAACGTCCTCGCCCCCCTTTTCCCCGCACAACAGACCAGCCCACTGGGAAGAATCAGAGGGCAAGATCTCGAGAAGAAGCGTGCGCGAGAACTGGGTCGGCTCCTTCTCTCTGGCTTGGTGAGTCTTATCGACGAATTCGGCCAGCGTGCGCTTCAACAGTGAAGGGTCACCCTGGGTCCGTTCCAGTCGTTTCTGCTGTCGAACTCTCATGTAAATACAGAACAAGAAGAAGAGGAGAGAGAGCGCGAAGGAGAAGAGGAACAAGGAAAGGAACATGGGTTCGCTGAGTTTTGCTGAGAACGATGGAGAGGTTCGAGAGAGTAACAAGATATTCGAAATCGGAGAAGCTACGAAAGGTAATACGGCTGCCATTGGAAGTTTGAAACGCGTCGCGTAAAGATGGTGGACAGCGGGAGATAAAAGGGCAGAGCGGTGGAAGGAAAGAGAGATGACGGTGAATAAAGTCAGAGGCTGTAGACCAGTGTAAAAAGCACCAGTGGTCCCAAAACTTTTAACTGCTATTTTAAATCGATTCTCAACCTTTTTTTTATTACAAATTAGTTTAATATTTTTATAATTCATTTCATATTAGTTCCTAGTCCTAAGCAAGTACAAAAAGCTGATTTATATAGAAAAAGATAATAGTTTAAATTATTCATTAACTATTAAAAACTATTATATAGTTTAAATTTGTTGAATGGCAGATATCAAATAGTTTAAATTAAAATTTAAAAAATTAATTCTAGATAGTTTGTGAGAGTTAACGAATTCAAACTATTCAGTAACTTTTTTTCAATAAATTTAAACTATGCTATTATTTTTTATAGTTAATAAATAATTTAAAATATTAAATTTTTTCTCTATAAATTAGGTTTCTGTGCCTATAAATAGTAAAGATTAATGAACAATGAATTATAAAGATTTAAGATAAATTTAAAAATAAAAATATGTTAAGGACAAATTTGTAATGACAGTTAAAGGTTTGGAACTATGCCTGCAATTTACTCCTGTAGAAAAGATAAAGTTGGAACGAGCAAATGAAGGGCCTTTACGCTAAGGACAAAGCATAGTTGAATGCACATTATTTTTCCTCTGTACTAATCTATACTGCCTTGATGAAGGATAATATGTTTTTCTTTTTTTCACGGAAATTAAAGTATATGTGTAGTTTATGACATTTTTTCATTTTTACCCTTGAAATTAAGAAAAAGAATTATTTTTTAATTTTTATGTAGTAAGAATTTAAATAATAATTAGAAAAAATTTCTTTTTGAGATTTTATGCTGAAAGAGTTTCAATGAAAATTAAAAAATAAAATATTCTTTCTTGGATTTAGTGTAATCTAAGTATAAATAAGAGTAGTAAGGGAAATTATATGTTAAAAAATTTTAAAAAAGAAAATGTTTCAATCTTTTTGAAACAACAAAAAAAACTATGCATCATCCTTTTTTAGATAAAGAGATAGATATGTGAAATTGTGTAAAGTTCAAAGGCAAGTCGTCTAATTTAGCCAACCTTTTTTATATGGTTGACGAGATGAAAAAGACCATCTAATATCAACTCTTTTAAATTTTAACTTAAATTATTTGATAACTATTTCTAATAAATTTAAATTGAACAATATTAGACTGTCTTATGAAGGATAATATGCTTTTCTAGATAAAGAGATTAAGGTATGTATGTAGTTTATGATATTTTTTTCATTTTCACTCTTCAAACTAAGATAAATAAATTATTTTTTAGTTTTGTGTAGTGAGAATTTAAATGATGAGTAGAAAAAAAAAATTCCTTTGGAAGTTTTATGCAGTGGGAGTTTCAAAGAAAATTAAAAAATAAAATATTCTTTCCTTTTTAAGCTGACTTTTTTTTATATGCTTGACAGAGATGAAAGGTAAAAGCAACTTTCTAATATCAATTGTTTTTAAATTTTAATTTAAATTATTTGATTGGATCTTTTTATGGTAGAGAACTATATTTCTTTCTCTATGGCTAGAGAAGCAATTGTAACCATTGAATCTTAATCTGTTAATTTTGGTCATTGGATTAAAAAATACGTGACCTGGTTAAAAGGTAAAATAAGAAAATAAGAAGAAAAAAATAAAAATTGCAAGTGAAAATGAATTAAAAAAAAGCAAAGAATGAAGAAGAAAACTTTTGTTATACAGAATCCACACAAAAGAGGTTAGTGATATAGTTATGCTAATTTGTTCTAGTTACCCTCAATTGAAGCATTAATTATGTCTTTTATCACATATCGTTCATGTTTATCTATTCAATTTAATTAAAAAAAATGAAAGATGAGCTTTTGGATATGATTGTGACTGATTTAGTCACTGTACAATGTCAGCAACAATCTCTTATCTCGATGGCGTAATCTCTTAGTTGTACATAGCAATTTCATACCCAGAAATAACGTTTCTTGTGCATAACATTTCTTAGTTTAAAACAACAATCTCTATAGTTTTTTTATTTATATAATGTATTAGTATTTTTGTTTTCTTGTTTCAGTGATACCTTGTGTTTTTTAGAAATGAATGATAATGACAATGTGGAAATGACAGACAAGGAAATATAGCACCAACGTTATTGGATGTTAGTTCAACTAATGGTCATGTTCAAAAGAAAATGGGTCCAAATAAAGGAGAAAAACAATAGAGAAAAGGAGACAGGTGATAAAAAAAAAAAAAGAATGAAACGAACAAGAAGCCAAGTGAATGGTGGGATAAAAAAGTGAATTGACATGAAAATTAGTGACTTATCTTATGTACTTTTTGATTGGATATAGTATTCATAGTTTTCATTTTATATGTCATTGAAGTTATTGAAGTGTGATTTTAGCATAGTGTTGAATAGAAATTTGATCATCTTTTGAAGGAATATTTTTCATTTAAAACCAACGAACAATATTTCCTTTATGTTATGTAGCAATTATCATATAACTTAGGGCAATCTAACAATATATAAGTAATTACATGCAAAATTATTGATGTTAATTGAAAGGAAAACATTTCTTGTACTCTAAATAGCAATTCTAGTAGAAATAAAAGCAATGTTAGAACAAGGAAAAATAATTTTTTGTGTCAGATAAAAAGTATTTTCTTAAAACACAATAACAATCAGTTAGGAATAAAAAGTGATTCCAACTAGGAAACAATAATTTTTCATGTGACCTATTAGTTGACAGTATTCACATCCCAAGTTGGATAATTTTACATACTAAGAATGCAAAGTAATAACTGATATGTAAGTTGAAGCTCCCAGTATGCAAAACAATGGTACTAGAATGAAAATAACTGGTATGTAAAAAAATAACTGATATATAATTTAAGGGGCTTAGAATGTAAAATGATGATATTAGAATGAAAATAATTGGTATGTAAGGCTTCCGTTATGTAAACATACAAGTATTAGGATATAAATTTTTGGTATGTGAAGAAATGGCTAGTATCTAATTTGATAGGTTCCTAATATATAAAATGTGGGTAATGAAATGAAAATAAGCATATACCGAGAAATCTTATTTACATTCCAAGTGAGGTAGTTTTATATATCATAGTAAATTTCCAAATAAACAGTATGTAACTTGAGGCTCCTAATATGTAAAATAAGGATACTTAAATGAAAATAACTGCTGTGTAAGAAAATAATTGGTGTATAATTTAAGAATCCTGGTATGTAACAACAATGGTATTGGAATGTAAATTTTAGTATTTGGAGAAATAACTAGTATGTAATTTGATGGTTTTCTAGTATGTAAAATAAAGGTAATGAAATGAAAATAGACACATATCAAAAGATTTTAATTATATTCCGAGTGAGATACTTTTATATATCATAGTACGTTTTAAAATGACCGACATGTAAAGAAATAATTGGTATGTAACTTGAGGCTCATAGTCTGTAAAGTGAAAGGTACTAGAATAAAAATAACTAGTATGTAATGAAATAATTGGTATGTAATTTAAAACTCATGGTATATAAAACCGAAGGGTAGTGGGATGTAAATTTTTTGTATATGAAAAAATAGCTTATATGTAATTTGACAATTTCCTAGTATATAAAATGAAGGTAATGGAATGAAAATATGCACATACCTAGAGATCTTATTTCCATTCTGAGTAAGGTACTTTTACATACGAAAGGTTTTTTTGTCATTTCAAAATCACCAATATGTAAAAAAATAACTGGTATGCAATCTAAGTATATCGTTATGTAAAATGTGGCTCTTAGAATCAAACTTTTTCAAAAAAAATTCTGCTAGGTCCCTAAATTTGTCAAAAGCTTATAAAAGTATCTTTAAAAATTACATATTTAGTCTCTAAACTTTTATAAATTGACAAAATTATCCCTAAAAAGTTACATATTTAGTCCGCAAATTTTTAAAAATTTTACAAAATGGCTATTCCAAAATTACATAATTTGTCCTTAAGCTTTTGTAAATGTGTAGATATATCACTAATTTTCAAAAATGACATTTTAGTCATTGTTAAATATAAGATATTTTCTTAAAATAAAATAACATTTTTGTACACAATAATAATAATTTTCCCTATCAATACGACATTTTTAAATTCAATAAAAATGATATTATTTATTAAATTTAACATTTTTTTGTACAATAATGGCGTTATCTACTATGAATATGATATTTTCATTTAATAACAATGATATCTATTTTTTACATCTCTAAATCCTAAATTTAAAAATTCCATTACTATTCTACATGCTTCATTCCTTCTCTCATTATTACTTTTCTTTTCAACATATTGGACTTTTAATTTTCTTTTTTATTTTATATTTTCATAATTTCCAACTTGAACTAAATGATGTTATATATTTGTTGGGAAAAAGAGCAAATAAACTACTGATCTTTTCATCTTCTCTCTTCATCAACACTGCTACTGAGTCAATCCAATTGAAGTTAGTTAAAAAGGGGAAAAAGAATGAAATGAAATGGCAGATTGGCAACAGTAATAAAAAATGACACAAAAATAACAACAATTAAAGAGCAGTAGGGCAGAAAAGAGATTATGAGCTTATGTACTTCTCCTTTATGAGGAATAATAATAATAATACAACAAAACATCATATGAACTAACTATAACAAAGGCGCCACCCTAGAATGAGAGGTGTTCCGGGTAAGAAAAGAATCAAGCCTGTGAAAAAAAAAAACCCAAAAAAAAGTAAAAACAAAAAAATCAAAGAGGAAGGTACATGTTTTCAAGTAAAAATCAAAACTTTCAAGAAAATTAGAGCCTTCAGAAGATACCCAGATAGCAAAACCCATCAAATAAATAAAGAAATGAACTTGAAAAATGCCTAGATGTTTTTGTTGCAGTTTAGGAGCTAAAAAAAGGAACTTAAAAGGAAGAGGGGGGAGCAAAGAAATAGACCAGAGCCTAGATTAAAGGTAGGAGCTATTGGGCCATGACCGGAGGAGCTGCCAACAGAAGTAGAGGTAGAGGGAGAGGCCTCTGCCAAGCGCACATCAGAAGCCGTAGGTGCCAAAAGGAGAACCAAATTGGAAGGTTTTATGCCCAAAAAAATCACGAAACATTCTCGCCTTTAGCTGCTGCCCTTCGCCCTTCGCACTACCGTCCACTTCCGACCAAACCTCGTCCTTCGCGTTGCCTTCCACTTCCGGCCAGCCATGCCTTCACCCTTTGCCTTGCCTTCCACTTCTGATTACTCATTACATGTGCCCTTTCTCCTCTTTTGAAACTGATGCCTACAGACAGTTTGGAAGGTTACTAGGTGATTAAAGAGAGGATGACTTGAGCATTGAGGTTGAGTGAAAGGATTTGAACTCAAGTGTTATTACTTTTAGTTTGGGAACCTATGTGCACCAATAAATATAGTTCAGGAATACATATTGTAATTTCCCCAGAATGATGCTAATAGCGTGGCTTTTTCTTTATAACTTAATGGAAAATTCTGAAAAAGGGGAATCTACTCTCTGTTACTATTGTAAACGGCAAATTTGCCTATAATTCAAAACAATAATGTTAGATTTTACTTGATCGCAAATATAAACGAGCAATTTAACTGTAAAAAAACTATAAAAGATGATATACGTTGAGGAGAAAAGGTCAGTAGTTTATTTGCCCCCTTTGCCTATATTTGTCCCTTCTATGTGTGCTAATGATTCTTGTTCTTATACCTTGCTCACTTTTGAATTCTCTTTATTTTGGATTATGCAATCCAAGATTTAAATTACATTTACATTGTATTCGCATTATGAATTATATATATTGCCTAATACTTTAACTAAAATACTCTTATAGTGACTTATGTATGTTACTCTCACATTCTTTCACCAGCTAATTTGTTGTTCTATTTTTCTCATGTGTTACTCTTTTCATTCATACATTATCATAAGATAATTCATACTTATGCTGTATTTTCTTACAAATTAATACTCCTTCCATCTTAGGTGTTTTGCACCATTTTAGTTTTTTAACTTAAGTTTGATTGTTATTTATATTAATATTTCCTTTTTTTAAAAAAATCCTGTTTAGAAACTACAAGACTTATAATTTTGAATATAAATTTTCAAAAATTTTTAGCAATTATTAATATAAATAAATTTAATTTAAACTTAAGTTAAATAATTAAAATGGTGCAAAGAACTTGAAACAGAGTTTGTAATATTTTCTGTCATTTTTCTTAATCTCATTTTTCAATTTGTGTTTTACTTTACAATGATGTTTACCCTTTAAACTTTTCATCTATGTTTTATTAGTTTTTGAAATATTCATATATGTAACGGTATAACAAAGTAATGCGTCATTTTGTTTCCTTATATTTTCTATGTATTTTTTTTTAAAAAAGGCTATATATATATATATATATATATATTAAATCACATAACATAAATTTTCTTATTTATTCATGCTACTACTTTTTCCTCATTTTATTATATTTTTATAATTTTTATAATTTTTTTTCTATTTATTATTTACTTTTTTAAGCATTGTACATATATGTTGCCTATTTAATAGGTTACAGGTTACAGGTTACAATGATTTATGTGGCACCATTTTAATACTTCTCCATCAGTGCATCACTTAATCAATTTCATGCTTCTCAACCATAAAATTTTCCTTATTTGATAATTATTTCTAATAAATTTAAATCAAATAATATTATTTTGAGTGTTAAACTATTTAAAGTAGCATATTTTCCTTCTCTATAAATCAAGTTCCTGTATAAAAAATTTCTTTTAATAAATTTAAAATTAACCGGTTGCACAGTTATAAAGTTTTAAAACTCATCTAAAAAAAATAAACTTTTAGAACTCGAAATTATTTTCAACCAAGATTGGTGAATTACTGAAGTGACCTTTTAAAACTTAGGGAAAAAAAAATTAACAAGCACAAAAACAAAAAATAAACCAGCAATCTCAAAGTGGAAAGAATGCCTCAAGAGTGAGCTTCTATTTGAACTAATAATATATGATTTACCTTCTAAAACATTCTTCCTTCATCCCAAAAAAAATGAGATGTATCATTTTTTCAGTATCCCAAAAAGATTAAAATATTTTCCTTTTTGAAAAGTTTTTTACTTTAAATTTATCTTACTATCCTTATTTAAACTTTATATACGCAAAACTCAACAAAAAATCTTTTCTTTTTTAATCTTCATTTAAACTTCTACTATACAAAACCTAAAAAAATGAACTTTTTTTTAATTTTAATTTCATTTGCAAAATTGAAAATAATAATGTCATAAATTATATAAACCTTAATCTTCATGCAAAAAAAAAAATACTTATTCTTTACAGGACCGAGGGAGATGTTACAACAAAGCAATGAGAGAATTGCTTCCCAGAATATGGAACCAAGTACCGCACATAAATACACCGAAAACCAGACACCTTCCATAGCCTAAAACAAAGAACATGAGCACATGGACTTGGTTTACTGTCGTCTCAATGTGCCCCGGCCAATGCATCGCTCGACCCCATCCTGTTTGTGGTGTGGCGATGAGTTCAAGCCTATACTGGCTTCACCACACGGTGTGTTGTGTATTTGTACATCTTCACCTTGGAAGAAGCCTGAACAAATGGTTGTGATCATGGACGTCTAAGTTTGGTTTACTAAAATTTACAGAAGCCAAACCGCCTTGGACCGAAAGAAACCTATGCTTGTTTTATTTCATTTGCTTCTAGTGCTGTGATCTTTCAGCTGCAAATGACCTCCACAGACAGCTTTTTCATAACACTCGGACATGGATCACCTCCAAACATTTCGGGTGCCACAGTGACCGAGCACATGTTCTGCCCAACACACAGCTGAAAAATACAACAGAAACATGCAGCTTGGACTTCGATGCAATGGCCATCAAGATTTTCAAGTATTGGAGCTGAAGAAAGGAAGAACAGATAAAAAGATGAAGCTGTAACTTACCCTTTGAAAGGCATCATACGAGTGAAAAGCGTGGCAGCTTCCTTGACGGTAGCTTCCACAGGTTCCTTCAGGAGTTCCGAAGCTAGCAAACTTAACGGATGATATTTTCTGCCCAGGGCCACATGACAGATGTACTTTCGGCCGCAGAGGTTTGTTCACCCTTCCTGAGGCTTGCATCAGGTAGTTCATGAGAGTTGGTTGCCACTCGAAAATATCAGCACATGCGCTGTCTACTTCTCTCCTAACCAGAGAAATAACATTCGGGTCACCACCCCATTCTTCAAACACAACCAACAGATTTCCTGTCGGGCTAAGCCACGAACGAGGAACATGATACCTGAACACATTACTAACCATGAGTTTACTGATACAAGACCTGGCAAAAATACACACTTAAGAGGCAGATGCTGTTTATATGCTTACCATCTTTGAGAAGACTCCCCACAATGAGTTCTACATTTATTCTCACTGTAAGTCCCTGCATAATTACATTCAGCACAGGAACCGGAAGCTTTGTAGGCCGGCCAGTAGCGTCCAGCGTTCTGTCCATTTATCCATATTTGGCCTTTACCCATGCTGCTCATATCTAAAGCCAGTGGGGAATTTCCAGCTGGAGCACTGAACGTTGTCTGAGAAAGGAAAATGTCAAAAGTGGCATTGAAAAAGAACAACTGTAGCTGTTCTAATCCACTGGATCCTGAAAATTCTTTACTAAGAGAAACTTTACTCACTTTGTACCATGTTAAGGGTTGTCTTCTTGAAACCCAGGATCTTTGTGCCCATTCGACCGAGGAACTCCCAGTAAGTGTATGAAGATTTAATGCTTCTCCTTTAAGACCAATCTGTGAATTGAGGCATGATCAGATCTATATATCCAGCATCCTAGGACAGCTGAACTTAAATTAGAAGCATGAAGACAAACCTTGTAAGACCATTTCTGCCACGAAAGATCTCTCCGGCCTTCATTGAGGCCATTTACTGTCACTGGACCAAGGACACCAGCATTCCATGTCTCGAAATGTGGACCAACATTCTGCATATTCGGAGGTATGGTTAATTTCAAAACTTTCATAATTTGTATGCACATTTGAAGGTATGGTTGATTTGAAAATTGTCACACTTTCTTTTTTTCTTTTCATGTGGGAGTGGGGAGAAGAGAAACGTAGAGAGAGGGGGGCTACAAACCGGAAGACCAACAGCGACACTTAAAAGAGAAATAGTGTTGACACCAGCCCTCAAATTCACACCTTCGCTGAATGTTAGCTTTGGAAATTCTAGACTTCCAAAGGCAGTTCCTGGCAAAGAAAATGAAGGAAACTAAAAACAAAAGTAATAGATCTTATGGATGCAACATTCAAGAAATATAGAGCATTATGCTTGACAAGAAATAGGAACATTCCTATTTATACCATAGACCAACATTATTAGCATTCTGTTTCTTAATATATGGTTATCGATGATATTGTTCACAATGAGCATTAGAGAAAAATATCTTACAGATAACAAAAATAACTACAAACACTGTGGTTGGTAACATTTAGAATAAAGATGGCAGCATCTTTAAGTCTTATGGTTCGGATTGACCACAGTAATTTTCCTGTCTTGCCTACAGAAACTTGAAAAACAGAATCTGAGTCAAAGAATTCCTTTTCTAAAGCGAGCTTACAGGAAAGTCAACTAAAAAAGTAAGGATCTACTGACCTGATAATTGACCATTGACAAAGACATGCAAAGCATGACCAGCTGATAAGACAGTAAGGAACGGGTACTTCCCGGTCTTCAAGAATTCTTCGTTTGGGTCAATTGTCACTCTGGGAAAGGAAAGAGCGGAAGGAAGGACTATGAATAGGTAGTAACCAACAAATATTGTGATGTGTATCGATAAAGTTGAAGAGCTACAGGGTGCCCAGAATACACTATACTTACTCTGTTGTGTACCACAAATAATCAGAGGCATCTCTTGTTGTATTTATCTGCTCCAACAACCCAACCATTGTGAATGAACTATCAGCATCTGATGCTGTCTCTTCATTGTATGCCTGCCAAGAGAATCCACCGTGCACGGGAACTCGAGTCATTTTCATCCGTGAAACTTGTGAACCAACCTGCAAAAAGAACTCCCTTGCTGAGACATGAACTGCTATTCAAGGCATTTTTAACAGCAAAGGAAAGATCATGTTTTACTTGTATGAATGGAAACCATCTATTATTTCCAATAGCCATTCAAATTGAAACCAAAGATATACTGAATTGCAGAGGAGCACATCAAATGATACACCCAAAGTATACATGAATTACCTATTTATCACTTAAAGAACCTACCCTTGCAGTGTTGTATACAGTGTTTTTGCAGTCGGGAAGGATGCTGATAGACCAAGGAGGCAGGTTGTAGTGCATATCTCCAAAAGCCACTTTAGAGAAAGAATTGGGGTTGTAATTGGCCAGAAAGGCAGCACAAGCTCCGGATTTTGATCTGAAAATATGAGACTGTACAAGATAACATGTATCATGTTTATTGATTACAAAGGCAATTCAGGAATGCCCTAGAAATGGTAACAGAACCAACCTCTTGATAGTTTCCAAGTGCCATCACTGAGGGGTCACCAGAAACTAATGCTGGTTCACAAAGCTTTATTGCCCTGTGCAAATCTTTCAAATGCCCCCACTTGGGTTGCCTCAATAAACCTGCATGGAGATTAAGCAAAAAAAAAGTTCAAAAAAATGTTGTAATTTAAAGAGAGCTGCACCTAAATGTTCAAGACAGTTTATGATACTCAAACTGGCAACTGGTATTTTTGGTAGTTGATACTTGCCATATTCATCAAGGGGAGCATCATAATCATAGCTTGTAGCAATGAAGGGACCCCCAGCAGTCCGACCAAAGTTAGTTCCACCATGATACTGAAATTAGCCATGAGCATAAGGTTTTGTACTTTCAAGGACTAAGCATGGCAATTTCAATTTTCAATAGTCTAGTTACCATATAGTAGTTAATGAATGATCCCCCCTTTTGTATAAATCTTGCAACGGAAAACGCCAAATCTTCAGCCGGTCTGTATGGAACTGCACCTCCAAATTCAGTATACCTAAATGTGTAGATAACAATCAGACCCAAGCCTTGTCAGTTCTTTGTAGATTTTTTTCTTTTCTGTGAAGTACAAACACAGAATTTCAGCAGCCATGTTTTCTTACCAGCCAGTCCAAGCTTCAGTCCACATCTTGGGTTTGTAAGCCTTGTTTGGCGAGAAGTAGTCACAGTAGAAACCATTGCAGGTGTTTATCTGTTAAAAAGAAAAAAGAATAAAAAGGTCATTGAGCAGGAAAAAAAAATGATGCAGTGAATAAGCATAGAACATAGCCTAAGGGCAATATCTCTGATCAGAGACACCATGCTAAGGTCAAGTATTAGATTAGCCTTTACTTCAGGGTTCAGACACGTTTCCCCTGCTTCCAGACAATTGGGTTTCCAATTCACAGAATACAGTATTGCTTTGAAACTGGTGAAAGATGTTCAAGTAGGCTCATTTAAAAGTGAAAACCAAACAAGTTAATGAAGATACAGTTGCTACACTGAACTTAGCCATGTGAAGTGAGAATTAATGTTTCACTTCAACCCCAATAGCGACAGAAAAGAACATGAGGACCATAAAAAATAGATAAGGAACATGTTGTGGAAAAAAAGAAGCTTGCTGATACTTACAATAGGATCTGGCGCATCATCTTGCTTGCACATCACCCATGGGACACCGGTGCCAAGTCCCACAGCCATTTTAGCTGCCCACTCACTATAGGCTCTACCAGGAGCAGCAAGTTCGTACTCCATGGGACCATATTCATTTTCAATCTAATCAATGGTGTGGATGCATCATAAGACAGATACTTTCTTTTGGTCCAGCTAAAAGAAGCGGGTAAAAAAGGTACAAATTGTAGAAAAGTGACCATAGCCAACCCAAAACTCAACTACCTGAGATAATATTATAGGGCCACCTTGAGACTGGAATAACCTCTCAGCTTTCATCATATCCACAATCTTCTTCGTGAACTTTTGCATTTGAGCCTTGAGTATCACAAATTAGCAGGAAAAAAAGGAAAAAAATCAATTAAATACCTAAAAAGTATAAATAAATTAGGAGAAAGAAAAAAGCTCAGTCAGAAGATTATATGTGAGGAAACTTCACATTGAAGGATAACAATGGCCAACCTTGAAAGGTCCATTATCTGTTCTGAAATTTATGCCTGGAATGTACTTCAGCCAAACAGGGAATCCACTGAAAATCATTAAATCAAGATTGCTTAAACCACAATGAAGGGACATGTGCCCTTGGTTTTAGAAATCAGTTAATTAATTTCTCATTACCCAAAATTCCACTCAGCACAAACATAGGGACCAATCCTTAAATGGACATAGAGCCCTGCTTGCTGCACCAGCTTGATGAATTTGACCAGATCGTAGTTCCCTTCAAAATAATACTTTTGGATCCAAAACCGACAGACAAGAGTCAACAACATGTGAAGCCAGTATTATATACTCTAGGGATTAGTGAAAGGAAAGAAAGTGCGCTTTCATGACTACCTTGCCAGGTGAAGGCTCGTGCCCGTTCCAGAAAACATATGTCTGGATTACATCCAACCCACCTTCTTTAGCCTTTTCTATGAGATCTGGCCACATCTGCAAAGACCCAAACGGAGAAAAGAAAAACCCGCAAAAAGAAAATCAGAAACAGCCCAGAAGTGGAACAAGACGTACAGAAATTGCTGAGGTGCCCAGATGAAGAAATGTATCTAATTAGTAGAAAAGCTTCAAGCTTTGAGCAAACAAGCGAGACCCAGGAAGCTCATTATGGAGAAAAAGGAAGTTGAATCACCTCAGATGAGCTTCTGGGATAGTGAATGGATCCAGAAATGAGGATCCTCCTCTGCCCATTAATTGAAATGGCCTTGTGGTCATAAGAAACAGATGCAAAAACTGACCAAACCAAACAGGCCAACAGAAGCAATGTCAGAATGCTATTCCACATCGCAGGAGGCCTTAATCCCATGGCTTTCAAAATGGACTAACAATGGCCTTCTTGAGCAAACAAGAAACAGCCTCTGTTCTTTACTCTTTCCCCACAGATTCTCCTTTGGCTGAGAGAAAAAGTTCAAGACAAAAGGGAGAAGTGATAGAGAGAGAGAGAAAGAGACAAGCAAGCACTTGCAGGCTAGACGCTTTGCGGCCTCCTTTCTTTTACTCGAGGAAAATAGGAGGGAAAAAAACTGGGGAAAATGAGGGAAATTTTTAATGCAAAATGCACGCACACTTGGTTGAAATGTGTGCAACGTGAACCTGACTTCGTTTCTCCTGGTCGAGCCCAGGATTAATCAATGGCGTTGGGGCAAACGAAGGTGCTGCGCAGCTGGTTATAAACACTGAAGCAGGGAGTGTTAGAAAGCGAAATGTGGGACCCATTTCAAAGTCCTTTGGACCCCACTGTTTGGCCTCACTCACAACTGACGCGGTGCTTCTATCAAGTATTCAAGTATCAACATGAAATTTCTTATGTTTCAAGCCCTCAACTGTATTTATACTTGATGTATAAATACTTATGGTTATTTATACAGTTAATATAGTGATATGGTGGGTTGGATTTTTAGTTGTATGATAATATTCTCGTATCTAACTCATCCCTCATCACTAATAAATATTTGATATCTATATTTTACTCATTTTTAGATAGGTTGGGTATAATAAAATTTATCTATCTGCTACACTTTCACAGTCACAAATGATTTCATACTTTTGATATGATGCTAGTTTTTTTTTACTGGACTGAGCAAACATAAATTAAAACAACATATAATATACAAGTACCATAAAATAGAAACTTAAGTAAATATAAACTTTTAATAAAAAATACATCAAATTTAACAAATATCATTATTTAAAAGAAATGTGAAATGTTATAACACACACAGGTCAGATATAGGGAGTGTGAGGCATAAACTCACATCCTACCCAAACCTTGTGGATGAGAAGAAAAAAAAACCAACATCCAACCAATATTCGTTTAATTAAAAAAAACCAACCTGTTGGGTTGGATGAAGCTGGATTCCCTCAAAGTAGATATCTGTTGATATCCTTAATTTAATATAAATATTTAGCATGTGTTGAATTCCTTTCAAAGATATATCTTAGTTTTTTCATTTACAATATATCTTTTGTAATTCATAAATCAATTGAAAGTTAAATTTTTTAAAAACTTCAAAGCAAGTACTCAATCTATTTCACTTTAGTTGCAAGTTTATCTCTAACTTATTTATGTTATCATTTATAAAAAAAATTGGAAAAATATATTTAGAAACTAAAAATGTTTGCTTATCATTGTGTAAAACTGTTATATTTATATATCAAAATGATAAAAATGGGAAATTATAAATTAATTATTATGAATCGTAAATTTTGCAAGCAATTTTGGCTACAGGGAGTATTTTAATGATTTTTTTTAGGCTAGGTAATGAAAAACTCATTAAAAACTATTTCATTTTAGAAAATAATCCCCCAATCCCAAATTTGGTTGCAACAAAAGCTGGGAAACAAAGATTAAGGTCTTTAAATTCTTTTGCGTTTTTATCATGTTTGCCCCCATGAATATGTCAATGTCCAAAAGGTCACTTTTTAACTTTAATGCCTTACATGAAAATCTAAAGTTTAAAGGTCACTTGCAAACTTTTAAAACAATATAAGAACTAAAATGAATTTTTCTAAAAAAATAAAGGGATCAAACTACAAAGAATACAGGGTCTGGTTCAAAAAAGGTTTATGCGGTAGAGTTAATAGGTTTTAGCATTTTGGGTTGGGTTGTAACTGCAATCCAGTATGAAAAAAAAATAAAATAAAATAAAATAACCCCTAATCACCCCATCTGCTCTCACACGTTATAGTGGTCTTAGTGGAGACAGCTTTAACACCACTCCTCCACTTCAATGAACCAGGCTACGATCTTCGCCTCTTTTGGAAAGTAAGAGCTTGAAATTAAAGGAGATCGTTGAGGGTTCGTGTTTGTGGAGAAGATGAGTCCCATTCCAATCACATCCCCTTCTCTGGCCTTTAATTTCTCCAGCCAAATTGAACCAAACCACTAAGGTCTCATTCCCTTCTTTGGCCCCTAATTTCTCTAGCCACAAATCCACCCGTTTCATCTCCAAGATGCACTTGGGTCAACCCAAAACCACCCTGAATACCCGCCACACTTCTGTCACCGAGTAGGTTCTTCGTGCTTTGACTTCGAAGCTTTTGACCATTTGCTGTCTGATGGTGGTCTAATTGTGTCTGACCAAATATGTTTGATCAATGTTTCGTCAGAGGATGTAGGACAATGATCAAATTGAGAGGATGCGCATTTGGCGGCCAACAAGAGAGAAGCATGAATGATACATTTCATAATTTCATGTGATTCCAGGGCCAAACAAAGTCAGCTAGGAAGCGAGGTCCACTTTGATAATTTTTTAAAATGTTAACAAGTCTGAATTAACATAAAAAAAAGCAAGCTGTAAATTATATTGTGTTTTGAAAGTGAATGTTGAAATCACGGTGATTTGATAAACTGATTGCAAAACATACCAATTAATAAAATGTTGCAGTAATTGTGGGACTACCCAATATAATACTTAATTGTTGCAATAAATATATGACGGGAGTATTATTCAAGTTAATATAAGTCAACGGGAAACTTACAATTATCCTATCTATTTCTAGAAAGCTATACTTTGCCCCTATATTTTTACATTATCGATAATATCTTCTGAAACTATATTTAAACTATACGATAGTAATATTTCAGTAATTTCAATCTCAACAATATTTTTTTATAGTTAATAGATATTTTAAATTATCACTTTTTCCTTTCTATAAATGTATTTTTCTCCTTGTAAATACATATCATTATTTTTTAAAAATCAATTGGCTGTGAAAATAATATAAAAAATCTTGAAGTTACTGGAATATGATTATCAGACAGTTTAAATTAGTTTTTTATAAATTATTGCCAAACATGGTAAAGGAAATTAGGTATTAAATGTAAGTTTTTAAAAATAGAGGAGGCAAAATGTAGGTTAAACCAAACCACATGGGGGGTTTTTTGTAATTTTCTCAAGTAAATATTAATATATCAGATTTCAAATAATATTGGTCATCAAAAAAAATTTAAAACATCTATCTATAAATAGACACATATACACATATGAATAAATATATATTAATGTAGGGCTTAGTGGTGTTGAGTTCATTTTTGGGGCTTATATATTAAGGGCATATGACAATTTTGTCAAAGCTCCCACTTTAGAAAGGTACCAATGTATGTTTGGGAGAAGGTAAAAGTCTTAAATTTATCACTAATGTTTATGAGCGGGCTCATATTTGTCACTATTATTTTTTTTACCTAATCTCCCACAAATATTTCAAAATAGGTTCAAATTGGCCACTGTTTGTTAAAAATTACAAGTTTTGTAATTTCAAGGTGGTAAAGTAGTATTTAAAAAATTTTAAAGACTTTAAGTAATTTATTATTTTTCTTTAAAAAATTGTACACCCACCCCACGATTGTTGCCTCTATCACCCATTGCCTCCAACACCTGCCACCTTTGACACCCACACCATGCCTATTGCCATGCCAACTGTGCCATTAAAGAAAAAGATAATGAATTACTTAAATTCCTTAAAATTTGTTAAATGTTACATTATTATTCAGAAATTACAAGACTTGTAATTTTTGATGGTTAGTTGCCAATTTGAGTCAATTTTGAAATATTAGTGAGAGATTAGGGTAAACAAAAATTATAATAGTAAATATGAGCCCATATCTAAACATTAGTGGTAAATTTGAGACGTTTGGCTTTGCGAGAACATAAGAAATATATGAATGCTAAACATTTTAAGAATACATGGTGAACATTTTAAGCACATGAACAGTCGTGGATGAACATTTCGGGAAAAAAGCAAGCGCTCATTCAGTAAAGTTGTCGTCTTCCTATTTATATTTTATATTTTATATTTCTTTATTTTATTTTCATATTTTCAAACATTGAAAAAAATAATGTGTTTTAGTTAAAATTCAATAATTTTTTTTTTCAATTTTGAAAATTTTTTTCTAAAAATGTTGAAAATAAGGTTTTCCGTTTTCATACATTTTGTTTTTTTTCCCCAGAATTTTACTTTCAGTTTTAAAAAAAATAGATACAGTTGCCAAATACGTTTTCTACAGAAAAAATAAAAATAAAAATTGAAAAACGTTAAAAAATGACCTCTCAGAAAACCAAATTAGGTCTCGATTATTTTAAAATTCAAAACTTATTAAAAAACATATCTTTTTTAATATTATTAATTTTTGTGTGTCAGATACTAATATTGTTTGACAGTTAATACTCTATCTAGCTAATAATCACAATAATAGAAATGTTTTAAAAATTATTTTATTATTTTATATTTTTTTTCCAAACTTAAAAACAAATTAATAAAAATAACTAATTTTTTTCAATAAATATTTTAAAATTCTTTTTTCAGCTTCTCTTTGTAATGTTTCAATTGATATATAAGTTAAATGAAAAAACTAATAAAATTTAGAATAATATATTAAATAACTCATTATTTGATCTCTATAACATTGCAGCTAAAATATATCATATGCCTAATCCCTACTAATTCAATCTATTAAATAACTCATTATTTAATCTCCATAACATTGTAGCTAAAACATAGTATCCGCACATTAGCCCAAGCGGCAAGGGCTCTACCCCTACTGTGAAGATGACTAGAGTTTAAGACACCCCTTCCCTTCTCCAACTCCTCAAAAACCTTCAACTTTAATAATGTAGAAATGCTAAGTAAAAAAACAATAATTCAAACACGTGATTACTAGAATAAATGTAGTTTTGTCATCAACAATGTTTGAAGGTAAAAAAAAAAACAATCTAACAAGTCACAATGAAAAAAATAAAATAAAATAAGCACAATAAAAAATAAAAAATGAAGTGATGTTTCAAAAACATAATTCTTTTTCTTTTATTTGATAATTAGATTATAATACAAATCATTACAAGTTAAGATAGGGGAAATGGGATCACCTAATAAGGTTTTTTTTTTTTTTTTGTGATACTCGGAATAAAGGGAAAGCAATGGAAGAAATATAAAAGTAAGATGATATGCCCAAGCGACTAGATCACGTGGAATCACAAGCACTGTTATATGTCATGAAGTAAAGTTGAGTGAGTTAATTCACCAATTGATGCTCCTTCGTGTTATGTGGTATTTTACCCTTCAAAGTATGAAGAGCTTGAACACTAACTATAACGATGGTAATGTTTAGTAAATGCTTCTAAGTGGCCAAGCAAATTGCATAACAATTGCTCGAAACTTAGCTTGCAGAGATGACATATAAAGACTAATGGACTAATTGTAATTAGCTTGAGGTCCATCATTTCCAAGCCACACCTAAGCTGCAGTCCCATTATTTAAAGGGTAAAGTCTATTAGGGGTACCTTAAGTTATTTTTATGTCCTAAATGGGTATAAAAACTTCAATTTTGTCATATTTGTTACCACCTCAACAAATGAGAAAATTACAGTATAAAGGCATAATAGTTATAAACCATTATATAGCATAATTTTTACCATAGTGAATAAAATGTGAGGGGTAAAGTGAATAATCTACACCTCCCTAAAAGATTACAATGGTTACTTGGTACTAAAGGAAGCCCTAAAGAATTGCTTGTTTTACAAGTGATCTATGGGTCTTATTGCAAGATTTCAAGACTTGGGTACTCAATTGTACAACTCTAAAAGAGAGATTTGGAAGGATTTGAATCGTATGGAAGCAATTTTTTGGAGGTTGAATTGCATAAAGGAAAGAAAAGCCATTATTCAAGAACCTAGGACAACTAAGTGTATAATTGTTCACAAAAATAACTTAAGGATGGGATGATTTTTGACAAGAGTCAAATGTGGCCATTTATAGCATTATCCCAGCATTTTATTTCCAGGTTCTAAGGTCAAAAAGGTGGGCTAAAGATTAGCCAAAAAGTCTTTGCTTAAGATATACTTATAGTGACCTAAGTGAGGGTTAAGGTTAAACTAATTAAGGCAAGTAAAATATCTTGATTTCTTGCCATATCCTACCCATTTTCATCCCCCACCAGGCACAACCTATTCCTTAGCTCCTCCATAAGCTTCCATAGCCACCATAGTTCAATCTCCCAAGAAATCACAAAGGAAGGCAATCGGATGCAACAAGAAAGAGAAAAATCCTAGTTTTCGGGTTTATTGTGTATCTCTTGAAGATTTCAGCCTTCATAGCTTAGGTAAGGGTTTTATCTTCGTGTTTCATGGTTGTTTACTGTCCTAAGATGATAATCAAGCATCCATGAAGCTAAGACCATGCTTGGAAGAGAGCAAAAAGCTCAAGAAACCAAGTATGGGTTAAGGGGGAGTGCATGAACAAGGTTCCAGCCTTACTGTTTTTCATGCACTAAGATGGTAGGGTTTACAGGGGTTTCTAGAGCCCAAGTTAGTACTAACTAAGACCAATTAACCTCCTAAGACCAAGCATTAGCTTGAGGAGGGCTGCCATAGTGATTACATATTGTTTGTTTGATTGTTTATGAACTAACCCTAATGATGTATTGCTGCCAGCATTGCATTTGATTGTGTTCTATTTGTTTGTGCATTTGGATGGCTATATTTTTGTATATGTGCTTTATTTTTGTGTCTTTATGTCTTTGGATTTTAGGTATGTTGCTGGAAATTCAAGTTTCTAATGATAAGCCCTTACTAAGTTTCTTCAAAGAGACTTACCCCCTTTCTGTCCATTTCAAGAGCACCTGAAAGAAAGCATTCAAAATAATTGCCGTTGTGTGAATTTCTCTGTGAAATTTCACGTATATTAACTCCCATATGTTTAGTTGTAAACTAGAAATTTTTATGATTTTTGGAGCACATTAGCTATTTTTTAGTAATGATACTGATGCCTCAAAGCATCTTCGTTTGCTGTCATGTTGACAGGTGGAGAGACTTCCTGAGGAGGCGAGCGCCTGGAGCTCTGGTTTCCCAGCTGAGTGTGCCTGAAAAGCTCAAAGAAGAGGTTAGGAGGTCCCCGGTTTGCTTTTCCGGGGAGGACCCTCCGACGCCCAAGTCAATTTTCTGAGTGAAAGTGGAGGAAGAACACTAAGGGATCAAGTGTCTTGCCTGTTTTGTGTTTTCTCAGAGGGAGGAAAATGCCCATCCTTTGCCCAGTCCCATTTCCTAGTATTTATAGGAGTAGCTGGTCCGTTCAGATCATGACACGTGTTCGGTCGGATTCGATCTGTACTTTTGGACCTAGGGGACAGGCAGCCGTTTGCAGCCTCCTTTAGCCCTGGGCCCTGACAGGTTGTGTCAGGACTGGGGGGGTTGCGGCGTGTCAGTTCGCCATTCAGATGTGACGTGTAGGGCTTGTGGGCGACATGTCAGAGGCTCCTTAAATGCTCATACCGTACTCCCGAGGTCCCCTGGGCGAGGTCGCCCTTCGGTGCGTGCACCCTCTTCGGATTCTATCCGTCCTTCGGTGCGAGCACCTCCTTTGGGATCTATCCCATAGTTCTGGGAGCTCCCTTGATGAACACCTTCTTCGGGACTCACACCCATAGTTAGGGGATTCCCTTGTTCAGGTGTTTCTTGTTCGGGGAAGATCCTCTTCGGGGCCTCTGCCTTCGGGGAGATTCTTCCTTGCTTCAGAGAGATGGCTCTCTTACCCGAAGACGGTCAGTTTGGCCCCTCGATGGAGACGGTGTTGTCCTCGGAATTCCTGACGAGCTAACCGAAGTCTCGAGCTCATAGTGTTTGACTTCGCACCTTCCGAGGTCAGTAAAAAGATCCTCTCTTGGGTGACGTCAGACTCCTCGGCCAATATTCTGGCAGGGAGTTACTACCGAGGAGGCAATAGCCTTTGGCTATCACAGGCCCCCCTCCGAAAAGCCGAAGTGAGAAACTTCGGTTCATCGGTTTTCGGGTCCTGTGGTTGTGATATCTGCGCCGAAGACGCCTTCTTCTGCCTGAAGCGATGGGCAGCCCTTTTTGCGTCCTCGAGGTACGAGAAGATAGGCTGTCCCTGTGCCGAAGATACACCTTCTGCCCGAAGTCACAGGCTGTCTCTTGTTGTCCTCGTGGCGAGGGAAAATAGGATAACCTTGTACCAAAGATAGACCTTTTGCCCGAAGTCACAGGCTGTCTTTTGGTGTCTTCGAGGTAACCTACTTTTTTGCCTTTATAGGTCTGCTCATGCGTCGCGTCCTGTGTCCAACAGAGTCAGTCTAGGGCGGCGCCTCTAGACCAAATGGTGTCAGAGGGCGTGCTCGACGTGATGGACGACACGTGGCACGTTTGCTGCGCGATGGCTGACACATGGCGCACTTTTATTGGGTAAGAATGCACTGAGTACGGCAGGCGCGACTTTTCAGGCGCTCTTAGCAGTTATGGCGACGCTTCGCCTTCCGAGGGGTACTAATGACGACGGTTCTCCTGGCCTTCTCGGCCTATATATATATCAGTCCTGTCATAACCCTCTTTCTGCTTCTGCTTTTGCTTTCTTTTGCCTTCTAATTCTCTCCCGATTTTCCGCGGCGGTTCTCATTTTTCAGGCGTTTTTCCGACCACTTTTCACGACGGCTTCCAGAAATCCAGATTCCGGCAAGACCTTTGGTGGGTTTTAGTTCTTTTGCTTTTTTCAAAGCTTCTTCTTTGTTTTTCCCAAACTCGTTTTCATCATGCCTGTTCCCGAGAGTTGGCAACTTCTTCTTTCTCACCCTTGCTGCACTACTCCGGCAAAACTAGCGAAGTGGAAGAAGAAGTTTTTCTTACCCTCTTACTCTGTGACGAGGTTGCCCCGTCCCGACCAATTTCCTTTCTCCAACCGAAGTGATGAAATCACCATTTTCCGAGCCCAACTGAAGGCCGGACTTCGGTATCCCCCCCGGAGATGGTTAGCGCATTCTGCAACTTCCATGGCATTGCCGTTAACCAACTCCCACCGAACTCGTACTGCTATTTCAACGCCTTCCTCTGTATGTGCGGCATTTTCAAAATAAAACCTTACTTTGTAGTTTTTCTTCAGTACTACAAGCTCTTCGTGGTCCCGAAGGGTGGCTTCTATTTTATGCTACCTCGGGGATCCGGGAGCAAAAAGTATACGTTCACCTTCGCCACCAAAGACAGCTGGCGAGGGTGGCAACAAAAATTCTTTTTCCTGAAGAAGTCGGAGACTTGGTCGCACGTCCCGACCAAGTGGGCTCAGGGGAGGCTCAAGATGGATGTTGTTGACCCGAAGATACTGCTAGACGCCGACGTAGCACCTATCTTTGAGGACTTCGACAGGCGCATCCGGGCCGTCTCTGACTGGGCTGCCGAGGTTTCTCCTCGTGCCGTTTACCCCTTTCCGATCAACTGGAGGCTCATGACCGAAGAGGTCATTCGGGAACTCAAGGTGGTAAAGGGGCATGGGACAGACCTCAACATGCCGAAACCGGCTTCTTCGGGGAAGGACTCTTGGCTCGTGAAACTCCTTCGGGGGAAAGAGACTTATGAGTCTTTTTACGAGAGTAAGTTACTTTCTCATTTTTTCCTTCATAACTTCATCTTGGACTTACACTGATCTTCTTTTTCTTTTTTCAGAGATGGGCGACGATGCGGCTGCCTTCTACAAGGCTCTTTTTACCGGGCAGGGCGAGAGGGGCGAATAGACAAAGAAGGCCGCCTCTCGGAGGCGGAAGCAGACTTCGGCAGGTCCTCCTTCCAAACGAGCGAGGAAGGCTGCTCCTTCTTCTCTTCCGCAAATCCCGGAGGAGGTAGGCGAGGAGCCCGAAGACCCTGCTGCCCCTTTGCCCGAGGTTCCTTCTGCCGACGTCCCTTCTTCCGACGTCCTTCCTCAAAGCCCCACGCCTTCGCATGCTTTTCTGAAGGGTGATGGGGAGGAGACCCCTTCTGCCGAAGAACGGCGCCAAATAAAAGGCAAGGGGATCTCTACTGAGGCGACGTCGATTCTTGACGACGACGTTACCGAGGTGCCAGCAGGTTTGTATTTTGTCGAAGAACCTTTCTCTTGTAAATCTTTAAGAGTTTTCTGGCCTTAACCAATTTTTCTGCTTTGTTGTGCAGCGGAGGTGGCCGTTCCTGACTGGGTTGCCGAACACGCCCGCAAGAGGGCCCTTCGGGATGCCAAAGTCCCAGCAGGGAAAGTTCCGAAGGAGCCCTTCTGGACGTTCACGGAGGACATGAATATGTACTCCGAGGACTGTCCCGAGATGGCCAGGCAGATGTGCAAAGGGGTGTTTACTGAGGCCTCTTACAAGGCCCTTACGGAGGCTTACCCAGGCGAAATCTCTTTGGCCGCCAAACTCACTGAACATGCCGCCCAGGTACGCTTCACTGTTTCCTCAGTGCCAATTTCGCCTTTGCTTTTTACTTAGCATCATTTTCCCTTTGTTTGCTTTTTTTGCAGCTGATGGGGTATGCCGGGTTGCTCCGTGTTCGGGTGGCGCGAGAGTCAGAAAGGAGGGCGTCACTCTGGGACCTTTACACCAAGACGAAGGCCCAGTGTTCGGCGTTGGCTGTCGACAATGCTCAGCTGAAGTAGTCTTCAGAGAAGGAAATTGCTGAACTTCGGGAGGGGTTCATAAAAGAGAAAGAGGAACTTGAGAAAGGCACCTCCCAGAAACTTTCCGACATCGGCTCTCGGATGGCGGAGCTGACTTCGATCGTAGAAACGATTCAAAAGGATAAGTCAGAAAGTGACACAATCCTTGCGAAGACGCTCGAGGACAAGGCCCAGCTCGAAGCCGAGGTCGCATCTCTGAAGAAGCCTTCAGAAGAGAAGAAGAAGATGAAGTCATTGAAGAGAAAGCTCAAGGATCTGGAGAAGGATTATGCGGATCTGGAGAAGGACTATGCAGATTTGGCGGTCAAGAAGCGGGAGTCCGATGATATGACGAAGTTGGGCTTTCAAGACGGCTTCTGTCTTGTTCGGCACCAAATTCTGCAGAAGTTCCTAGATTTTGACCTCTCCTTCCTGGAAGGCATGAACATCCCCAAGGAGTCTCGGTGGATTTGGTCCAAGATCGAGCACTTGAAACTGCCTCCTTCTCTCCCGGCGCCTAAGGCTACCGACCAAAGCACAGAGGCTGGCAGTTCTCAAGACGCCGAGGTTCCTTAGTTTGTACTAGGGCCTTTTGTCTTCATTTTTTTCTTCTTTTTTGTAGTCTTTCAGCAACTTTCTTCTCTGTAAGCACTCTTTGGCTCAATAGATAAAAATTTGGCTAAGTATTTTTTGCCAGATTCCTTTGTTTCCCTTTGTCCCGAACATAATTCGCTCGAGAGACTTCGGAAAACCACACTTTTGCTTTCCTTTGTCCCGAACATATTCGCTAAAGAGACTTCGGAAAACCAGACTCCTGCTTTCCTCTGTCCCGAACATATTCGCTCAAGAGACTTCGGAAATCCTTACTTTTGCTTTCCTCAGTGATTGCTTTCGTGAGACTCTTGTTTTGTACTTCCTCAGAATGTTTTACTTAGACAAATTTGTCCAACTTGTGCAATACAACTTTCCCACCGAACTTTTTAGGTATAGAATTTTTTCAAGGCCTCTGAGTGCCAAGTATTTTTTAATTCTATGCCTTTGGCATCACCGAGCTTATAAACTCCTTTTCGTACTTCGGCAAGTACCAGGTAGGGTCCTTCCCAATTTGCGCGAAGTACCCCATGGGACGGCTTTCGGGGTGCAAATTCAGCCTTTCGGAGAACGAGGTCTCCCTTCTTTATTCCTTTTGGCCTGGCGCGTAGGTTTATGGCTGCTGCCACTCTTTGCTGGAAAGCTTTTCTTCTCAGCTCGGCTACTTCTCTGTGTTCGCTGACGAGGTCGAGCCTGGTTCTCAGGCCGAGGTCATTTCCTTTTTCATCGAACACTTGGACTCGTATTGACGGTTGTACTACTTCGACAAGGATGATGGCCTCTGTACCGAAGACGAGTGAAAAAGGCGTTTCCCCTGTGGCTCTTCGGGGTGTTGTTCGGTAGCTCCATAACACGCTTTGGAGTTCTCCTGGCCATTTCCCTTTTGCTTCTCCCAATCTCTTTTTCAGACCATCTTTTATGGTCCTGTTAGATACTTCCACCTGCCCATTACTTTGGGGGTGAGCTACTGGGGCGAAGTGCATTTTTGTCCCGAGGTCGCTAATGAACTCTTGGAATCCTTTGTCTATGAACTGGGATCCATTGTCCGCTACGAGTACCCTCGGTATGCCAAATCTGCATACGATGTTTTTCCATACGAACTTCTGCACTTCTTTTGCCGAGATAGTTGTCAGAGGTTCTGCCTCGACCCACTTAGAGAAATAGTCTACTGCTACTACGCAGAACTTTACGCCTCCAGGCGCTGTTGGGAGTGGCCCAATGAGATCTATGCCCCAAACTGCGAAGGGCCAAGGATAGTCTGCCGAAGTCACGAACTCCGAGGGTGTTCTTTGGATGTTCGCATGTCTCTGGCAACTACCACATTTCCGGACGAACTGCTTGGCGTCCTTTCTCAGGGTAGGCCAGAAGTATCCTTGGCGAAGTATCACTGCTGCCAGGGCGTCGGTTCCGATGTGCGAACCACAAGCACCTTCGTGAACTTCTTCGAGGATCATTTCAGTATCCTCTTCACTAACACACCTCTGTAGTGGATTTGCATATCCTTGCCGATATAGTTCTTCTCCAATTAAGAAGAAACGTCCCGAGCGCCTTCGCACTTTTGCGGCTTCGCTGGGGTCTTCGGGGAGTGTGTTGGTTGCGAGATACGTTTTGATTGGTTCTTTCCATCCTTTCCCCGAGGTCTCTATGCTTAACACCGCGATGCTGGGGTGGCTTAGCACTTCAGTGCAAGTTTTGGACTTCGCCAAACAGTCTGCCTCAGCATTTTCTCGTCGGGGTACGTTCTCGATTTTCACGACGTCGAACTCCCGAATAAGCTTTGTTACCAACTCATGGTATTTCGCCAAGGTCGGGTCTTTCGCGCCATAGTCCCCTGCCATTTGCCGGACCACTAGCTGGGAATCACTATGGGCTTTCAAGTTTCTCACGCCAATTTTTCTGGCCAGGCGTAATCCTGCTATGAGGGCCTCATACTCGGCCATGTTGTTGGTGGCGTTGAAACTGAACTTGATGGCCTTCATTACTTCTAGGCCTTCGGGGCCTCTGATAATCACTCCAGCTCCCTGGTGTTCGGATCCTGAGGCCCCGTCAACATATAACGTCCATTCTGGCTCGTCTTCGTCCGAAAATGAATGTCCCTCCTCGGTGTTTGGTACTTCGGCGATGAAGTCTGCCAAAGCTTGAGCTTTTATAGCTTTCCGGGGTTCATACGTGATGTCGTGTTCGCCAAGCTCTATACACCACTTGGAAAGCCTTCCCGAGTGATCAACTTTCCTCATAACATCCCGTAGAGGCAGGGTACTTCGGACGATAATGGGGTGAGCCTGAAAGTATGGCCGCAGCCTTCTCCCTGCAAGCACTAAGGCATATATAGCTTTTTGGAGCAAAGGGTACCTGACTTCAGCGCCATGCAGGGACTTGCTGACATAGTAGACCGGCCATTGCTTTGGCCCTTCTTCTTTCACGAGGACCGAGCTCACAGTTTTTTTTGTGACGGCAAGGTATAATACGAGGGGCTCTCCTTCCCGAGGTTGCCGCAGAGTCGGCAGGCTGGCCAAGTAGACTTTGAGTTCTTCCCAGGCTTTTTGGCAATCTTCATCCCAAGGATGACCATTCCTTCCGAGGTCGCCTTCCATCTTTGCTGCCTTTGTGAGCACTTTGAAGAAAGGTCGACACCTATCTCCGTACCTGGAAATAAACCTGCTCAGAGAGGTTATTCTTCCGGTGAGTCTTTGCACGTCTTTGACTGTGGCAGGAGTTCGGAATTCAAGCAGAGCCTTAATCTTCTCGGGGTTGGCATCGATGCCTCTTTCGGATACCATGTACCCAAGGAACTTTCCTGAGGTCACCCCGAAGATGCATTTCTTAGGATTAAGGCGGATCCCGAAGGCTCTGAGTTTTTGGAAGGTTTCCTCTAAATCTGCAACGTGGTAGCCAGGCAGTTTGCTTTTGACTATCATATCATCAACATACACCTCCATGTTCCTCCCCATTTGGTCTTTGAAGACCTTGTTCATCAACCTCTGGTAGGTGGCTCCTGCATTTTTGAGTCCGAAGGGCATCCTGATATAGCAATATGTTCCTCCCTCAGTGATGAAGGCAGTCTTCTCTTCATCTTCGGGGTCCATCCTTATCTGATGATACCCACTGAAAGCATCCAGGAAACTTAGGAGCCCGTACTCGGCAGTTGAGTCTACCAGTTGGTCTATTGGCGGAAGAGGATATGAATCTTTCGGGCAAGCATCGTTCAAATTTCTGAAGTCGATGCACATCCGGAGCTTACTACTTCCTTCTTTTGTGGCAATTACCACGTTGCTTAGCCATTCGGGGTAGTTTACCTCCCGGATAACGCTAGCGTCTATCAGACGCTGGACTTCGGTTTTGACGAAGTCACTTTTGTGAGCTGAGATGCTCCGTTTCTTTTGCCGGACAGGTTTTACTTCCGGACTCGCTTTGAGGCTATGCTGGATTACGCGAGGGTTTACCCCTGGCATGTCCTTCGGCGAGTAGGCGAACAGATCTTTATTTGTAAGCAGAAAAGATACAAGTTTTTCCTTGTCTCCTTCGGCCATGCTTTTCCCTATTCGGGTACTACGGCCTGGGACAAGCTCTACTTTTTCTATTTCCGCTTTTGTGGGATCTTCTGCCTCGCCCCTTTCCAGCTCTTTTGCTTCTACAGCATGTGCTAAGTTGCTTGCTGGAGCCTTTCGTGCTCTGACGAACACCTTTCTCACCTCGCCTTGATCAATGAAAATCTTTGCGTCTCCTTCTTTGGTGGCGAAGGTGACGGTCAAGTACTTTACATCAGGGCGTTGTATGACAAAGGAACGTCCATGACTATGAATCTTGCCATGGTAGAGGCGAACAACTTAGCAGGTGTCTGTCTGCCGAGGATGGCGTTGTATGACGAAGGAACGTCCATGACTATGAATCTTGCCATGGTAGAGGCGAACAACTTAGCAGTTCCTTTCTCCAAAGTTCCTTTCATCATCAAGGGGAGGTCGATCCACCCGAGGACAGGTAGCTCAGATGGTCCTACATCGAACGTGGGTGAAGTAACAGCCTTGAGGTCACTCCTGGATACGCCCAAGCTTGGCAGCAAATGTGAGAACAAGACGTCTGCGTTTGACCCATCGTCCAGCAGTACCCTCTTGACGTCCCAGTTTCCTATCCTCGCCATTATCAGCAATGGATCGTCATGGGGAAATACAATGGTGGAGCCATCCTCGCGGGCCAATTTTTTCGTTGGGCTCTGATATTCTATCACCGCTCTCTCTCTGGCCCTTCTTTTTCTTTCCGAGGATGGAAGTCCGGCTGTGATCGTCTGTATTACTCCTGCCGAAGGTGGAGGACGCCTTCTCGGACTTTGGTTCCTTCGCCTGTCTGAATCGTAATCCTCGTCATCGGGCTTTCCTTCTTCCTTTTTTTTCCCCTTCGGGGAAGGCATTCTCAAATAACGCCGAAGCTGGCCCTGCTTTATCAGTGATTCAATGTACTTTTTCAACTGAAAGCAGTCTTCGGTGTCATGACCGTGATCACGGTGGAACTGACAGAACTTCTTCATGTTCCTTCTGTTGTCAGCAGTCATGCCCCTCGGTCGTTGGATTTGAGCCCCTTGTTTTTCCAACGCCATGAGGACGTTAGCCCTCGTGGTGCTCAGAGGTGTAAAGTTTTGGGGCTTCCTTCCTCCTACTCGCATTCTCCGAGGTCGACCTAACTGTTCCGTTGGACACCGGGCTTGCTGGCTGGACCCTTCGCCATGAGCGTGAATATGGTCAGCCTTCGGTCCGGTCATTCTCAGCTCTTCGGCTGTCATATGTTGTTCAGCCCTTCGGTAGAATTCTCCCAGCGTGTCCGGGGGATCTTTGGAGAATTCATAAAACAAGTGCGAATCCCTCTGGAGGCCCTTCGTCATGGCGAGGATGCGGATTTCGGGACGAAAGTCCGGAACACTGAGGGCCTCTCTGTTGACCCTCTCGACATAGTCACGAATGGTCTCCCCGTTTCTTTGTGCTATGTCAAACATCTGGACGGGCATCTTCGCCGTCGGCTTGCTCCCAATGAACTGTTGGGTGAACACTGTGGACAGCTCCTGGAACCCCCTGATGTTTCCGGGAGGCAGGGAATTGTACCAGGCAGTTGCTGGTCCTGCGAGGGTGACTTCAAAGCACTTGCAGAGTGTAGCATCATCAGCCCCGTGTAGCACCATGCTGCGTTTGTACTTTGCTAGGTGGGCCTGGGGATCAGTCCGACCCTCATAGGTCTCTAGCCGAGGTAGCCTGAAGTCATTTGGCATGGCCGCCTCGACCACTGTTCGGGCGAAAGGAGTTTCATCTCTAGAGACGGTTTCAATTAGCCTGGCCCAAACAGGCTTGCGTGCCACCTGCTGTTCCACTCTCTCCAGTCTTGCCAAGACTTTCTCCAGGAGGAGCGTAGCACTGGGCTCCTCTTCCTGGTGCTTGGAGGTTCTTGGGTAAAAGGACTGTTGCCCTCTCTTCGGGGAGCGACTTCGGTACCGAGGTAAGGGGGACCTTGCCTCTGGCGACAAACTTCTTCTGGACGGGACTTCGGGTCGTTCAGACCTCGCTCTTTCCGCCAGCCGTGCCCCGAGGGGCAAGTTATCTGTCGAGGACTCTTCCCGTGGCTCCCCACTTCCCGAGCTATGATGGGTTGCCCTTGGGCTTTTCTCCCGAGGTCGTGCTGGCGAAGTGGGTTTTTGCGCCTGGGCTGGTTACGGCCACCTTCGGTCTATCTGTTGTGTCATTTCAGCCACAACAAACCTCTGAAAATCTCGTAAAAAACCCATGGTGATGACAAGAGGGCGTTCCTCTTCAGGCAAGGAAGTCTCTGGGGGACTTTGTTCGGTAGCTGGTTGGGTCTCAGGCGCGGACGGGGACTTCGGGAGTCCTTTGTCCTTCGAACACCGAGTTTCGACAACAGCTACCTGGGAGTAGTTTCCTACAGACGGCGCCAAATGATGCCTCAAAGCATCTTCGTTTGCTGTCATGTTGACAGGTGGAGAGACTTCCTGAGGAGGCGAGCGCCTGGAGCTCTGGTTTCCCAGCTGAGTGTGCCTGAAAAGCTCAAAGAAGAGGTTAGGAGGTCCCCGGTTTGCTTTTCCGGGGAGGACCCTCCGACGCCCAAGTCAGTTTTCTGAGTGAAAGTGGAGGAAGAACACTAAGGGATCAAGTGTCTTGCCTGTTTTGTGTTTTCTCAGAGGGAGGAAAATGCCCATCCTTTGCCCAGTCCCATTTCCTAGTATTTATAGGAGTAGCTGGTCCGTTCAGATCATGACACGTGTTCGGTCGGATTCGATCTGTACTTTTGGACCTAGGGGACAGGCAGCCGTTTGCAGCCTCCTTTAGCCCGGGGCCCGGACAGGTTGTGTCAGGACTGGGGGGGCTGCGGCGTGTCAGTTCGCCGTTCAGATGTGACGTGTAGGGCTTGTGGGCGACATGTCAGAGGCTCCTTAAATGCTCATACCGTACTCCCGAGGTCCCCTGGGCGAGGTCGCCCTTCGGTGCGTGCACCCTCTTCAGATTCTATCCGTCCTTCGGTGCGAGCACCTCTTTCGGGATCTATCCCATAGTTCTGGGAGCTCCCTTGATGAACACCTTCTTCGGGACTCACACCCATAGTTAGGGGATTCCCTTGTTCAGGTGTTTCTTGTTCGGGGAAGATCTTCTTCGGGGCCTCTGCCTTCGGGGAGATTCTTCCTTGCTTCAGAGAGATGGCTCTTTTACCCGAAGACGGTCAGTTTGGCCCCTCGATGGAGACGGTGTTGTCCTCGGAATTCCTGACGAGATAATCGAAGTCTCGAGCTCATAGTGTTTGACTTCGCACCTTCCGAGGTCAGTAAAAAGATCCTCTCTTGGGTGACGTCAGACTCCTCGGCCAATATTCTGGCAGGGAGTTACTACCGAGGAGGCAATAGCCTTTGGCTATCAGATACTTTTTGCCTTACGCAGCAGCTGGTCCCTACAAATTTCTAGAGTGCTTAGTGCTTTTGAAGTTCTCCAAGAAGCTTAGTGTATGTATTAACTAAGTTATTGCCATGGATGCGGTGCATCAATGCATGTAAATGATCCGGGTATGTTGTATGTGTAGTGTGAGAATGATAAATGGATCAATGGAGTGTGATTTGAAGTGTATATATAATGCTGTCCATATGGTGTTTATGGGCTGTTTTGATGGCATTTTTATGAATGATGGTTAGAAGGACTCTAAATTCATGGGAATGGTTTTACCATGTGTGTAAGACATATATGGACACTACCAAGTGGGTTTTGCACTTGGAAATGAAGTGTATGAATATTATGAAATTTTGTATGGGTATAATGGTCAATAGTGGCTAAAATTTGGTACCCTGTACTCCAGCTGCCATAACTTTCTATACGTAAAGAATTTGGCCATGAAATTTTGAACACACTTAGAAAACTTCAAGAGGAATAACTTGGATTTTGAATCAATGGATTTGGTTCCCTGTAGCTAGAGTTATGAGTTGTCAAAATTGGCTGATTTTGCTAAGCACTGTTCATATGATCATTTTTACCCAGTTAAGTGTAAGATCCATAATTGTAAACTTAGATGAGTTTAATGTCTCAAACCTATTTCCCTATGAAGGTTTAAGGGTATTAAAGGGTTTAAAATCTTTAGGGCATAGGAGAACATGGGTAGAATTTGAGTTGGACATGATGTGAAAGTTTGGAAAAAAAAATGCGCACCAATAGCATTATGTGTGCATATGATTGTACATGCACTTGGGGATTTTAATCAAATTTCATATTAGCCAGGAATAAATAATTTTATTGTCATCATCACTTCTAGATGAAATTGTATGTGAATATATGTGTGATGGTTGGACCAATATACGCATCTTTGCATAATGACCAAGAGGGCCACTTGGGTAAACATAGTGCACATGTTCTGCTTGGCCTACAGGACATGGACTGCCTGGGGTTTGAGCTCACTAAAATTGATTACTGTTTTTAAATACTCAGACTGGTAACGATATTGAACTATCTAAACTCATAATGTGCATCTCAATAGGCTACGTTCATAGATTCAATCATTAACCTAGATGAAAATCATTGATGTGGCCATTCTTTGCCACTTACGAGTTTCTACAATTCTAATAGGGAATAATTATCTCATGGAATACAATGATGTGGCCAAATTTTACCCCATGGTGCATTAGGGAAAGTTAATGAGTGAGAAATAGGTAAGTAAAAATTGTGGGAAAATTGTTCATGGTAAATGGTCTGAATCTGGTGAGGATAAGAGGAAATAAAGGTAGCAAGGGAGAGACAGAGATAGATTGGAAAACCTTACTTGGAATGACTAGTTCTTAGAGTTCCCTATCTGGTGTTGAAGACGAACAAAATGAGTGGCCTTTTTGTAAATATTGCACAGCTGCCCATTTGAGATCATGATAAACTGAGCAGAACGTGGGAAGGAGATTCTTTGGATGTAGGAATTATGGAGTATATGTGAGTGGCGTTGTGTTCTTTATCTTTTCTATACAAGAATATGACTGATTTTTTTGTCTGTGCTATAGACTCTAAAGTACTATCAATTTCATCTTAATGAGCCTACACCGAAGTGGTTGAAAGGTGTGATAGTTGGTCTACTAAGAAGGTTGGACAAGTTAGAAAAAGGTGAGAAGGCAACAGTTAAAGAAGGAAGAAACAGAGAAGGAATTGAAGAGGTTGATTGAAAGAGTGGAAGAAATAAAAGAAGAGGTGAATAGACTTATAGAGAGGAATGAGACATTAAAAAGGAAAGTGGAAGAAGTGAATAGAAAGGTTGTGTTGATTCTGACATGGGTGTTTTTTTTTTTTATATTAATAAGGGAAGTTGAGTGAAATAGGAGTAACGGAGTAAGTGAAAACGGTGGGAGTTTTTTGAAGTGGTTAGGATATAATGTATACATGGAGATAGTGAGGTTGGTAATGGTGTGGTGGAGGGGTAGTTATTGTACAAGTTCCCCCTATTTAAAGCATAGAACTAGTACTGAGTTTATGTTTAATGAGACTAGTGTAGTATTTGTACATCTGTGAAGCAAATCACTTATTTAACAATCTATTGTTGCAAATAGTTATAATCAAAGATACCAGAGCTAAAAAAACATTCATTCAATTGAAAACATTCACATTTGGGGGGCATCTCATTGCAAGACCTAAACCAATATCCAAAATATACATCTAGTCACGTTATCCTCAACACCAAAACTAAAAATTAATACCCTAACCTATCTAAATGCATATCCCAATGCCTAACTATATAACTAAAGTTTGAGTTCATCACACATAAAAAAGCAAAAGTGATAGAGTCCTACATTTGGTATTTAACTCTAACACATTCGAGTAAACCCCTCCAGAAGGTGTCCAAGGTTTGCCTCTGCTACCTTTTGGAGACCCTTTTCCTCTCCTCACTCTAGCCTAAGAAACATTATCTTGAGTGGGTGCTCATTGTTGGGATAGTTTGTTATCAACAAAATGCAGAGGATGGTAGCATTCCTTATAGAGCTTTCCTTATTTTCCTTTATCAAATTCGTTGAAAAAGACATTAGAACACATCTAACAATGAATAGAGATTTAGCAAAAATTTACTCACTTCTTACATTCTAGTGAAAATAAAGGCAGTTTTGTTGGCTGTGATATCTGTTTGGCACCAACATTGGAACTACTTGCTGACACTATATTTTATGAACTATCCACCTACACATGTAAGGGATAGGATTGTAAATCATGTCACATTGTTCAAATTGTATTGAAATATAATTAAGTGATGATATTTCTTTTACATTGTTCCTAGGTTGACTAGGTTGGGATGTTCTGATTCTTCTTCTCCCTCATTTTCTCTAATTAGTTGATCTATCGCTACTTTGGCTACCTTTGTTCTTTCAAGTTGTTTTATTGTGACCATTAGTTTGTTTGCATATTAAGTAGTGCACAGCCATTCCAGTTCTCTTCATTTTAGTGCTGGTCTCTAGCTTACCCTGATTTTTTATTCTTGTTTTTTATTAGGTTTGCCCTTTTTAGCTACAACATGGTTAGGAGGTTTAATGAGGTTATGACAAGTATCTCCCATTGACCCACACTTCTGATGGAATATATGACACGCCTATTAGTGTTGTGCCCAAAAGCCAATCATGAAATGATTTTATTTTTGCACACTGAGCCATGATATTTTATTGAGGCATTAATCTAGCAACTATATTTGTTATTTTGTTTTTGTGTAACGTAATAAATATAATTGTAACCCTAGAATAATAATATTCTCAAATGTCCCTAGTCTAGTATTATTGTGGAGTGGGTTATAATAATACATAACAACTAGCATATGTGGAGACTAATATGAGATATGTAGTCTACATATGGGTACAAGTTGGAGAACTTGTTACTGGACCGACCCGCTATGAGAATGCTACATGGATCGTTATATGAGTGTCATAAGTGATTCTTATAGTGATCATGGTATATGTAGTCCTTTGACCTAAGGTCATCAAGGTTCCCTACATGTGAGTCACATACTTTGATACTTCTCTTTGTTGCTCGTAATTGAGTGAACTTGAAGGAGGTCATTGGGTATGTCACATATCATGCGGAGGGATTTCTATGATCAAGATGAGATTTGTCCCTCATATGTAATGGGAGTGATATCTTTGGGCCCTTTGATAGAGTGAGACTTAGAAAATGTATGGTCATGCTCAGATGAGTTCATATATGATATAAATGTCATCAATTTAAGTTAGTCTACTCGGTAATCAAGAAACCAAAGATTGGGCTGTAGGAGAGTAAAACATTCCATGTCTCGTGCCTAGTCTTGATATCTTGGACAAAGGGACAATGACATATATGGGTAATGATTATAAAGGTTTAGTCGAATCACTGACAATCTTGTAACTTGGGCAGCAATGATGTACTGCTAGACACCACTCATTTCTTATGATCATAAAAGTGATTTATGATTATTGCTAACGTGGTAAGAGCCTATTAGGTAGCACACATAGAGCTATTTGGATTATTAGAGTGTATGGGCTAATTATTTGGATTATGGTTTTATGATAATTTCGTGTTAATAATTGGCCCAAAAGTTGAGCCATTATTAAGCCTGAAATTAAAGCTTAATTGGATTAGGGCTTTAAAACCCATTAGGCTTGAAAGTTGAGTCTTACTATAAATATAACTTTTAGTGAGAAATTCGCAGCCTTGCCTTAACCTCCCAAAAAGAGATAGCCACACTCTTCTTTTGCAATTCATTAGAGGACACAAGCTAGCACTGTGAGCATAAGAGAAACACATCTGCCAGGATGTGGTGGAAGCGTGATAATCCCGAGAGGCTCATGTGGATACCATAAAGAGCTTGAACGCATCAACTGTTCAGGTTTTGTGATTCAACTCTACAGTTGGGTAAGAGATCTCAACCGAAATTAGGTATGAAAATTTTTGAACACTTTTTACCCGTTTCACTTGGATCCTAGAGGGTTTCGGTTAAATTCCATTGTGCTTGTTTGGCTCCTAAAAACTTACAATGTCCATATATCAACTTGTGTGTATTTACACTATAATAATCATCCACAAAGTCATCAAAGTTGCTTTTATTAAGCGATAAAGCTACACATGCATGATTGCATGAAATTCTAATTAATTCTCACTTTTTGCATGGCATTTTCTATCTTCTATATCCACCATATATTGAGTAGAATGTGTTGTAACTTGGTATTTATTATTCCCAGACTCTATTAACCAACACTACCTAGACTCCTCAATGTTCTTATTAAGCTTTTTCATAATTTTGAGACAAATTTGTCTTGCCTATCTACTCTGTATCTCTATTTTTTTTGTAATCATAGCCATGACTTACATATAACCATCTTTAACATGGTAAGAATAGGCTTATCTCTACTATCAATGATGAATATGTTGAAGCACTCATACATGTTATTCAGTAAATATCACATTTAGAGAACTTTTTAAAGTTTACTCTTGACTAATATAAGAGATCTACAGCATTCATCTAGGCCCATGCATTGGCATCATAGGCTTTATGTTGTCCCATTTTTCATTTAAACTTACTAGGATAGGTGCTCCTTACAGTTTCCAACAATATATCTCTCAATACTACCCTAAGGTAGCTACTTTTAAAGTTAAAGTGCAAATGCCGAACATAAAACACTTTTTCTACACTTTAAAATTGTTCCTTCATAGTAAGTAACAACCTTTACATACATGCATGACACATTCTTATTAATTAAACTCTTTTATTAAATAACATAGGTAAGAATAGATTGGGAATGTACCTTCTATTTGTCAAGCTTGAATGTCTAGTGGTTACTGTCTTCAATACCTAGTGCTTGAGCTAGCAAATACAAAAACCAGCCCTATAAGTCCTTGTTTTCAACTTTAACCACTACATATGCAATAGGCCATATGCAATCTACCTAATACTTGATCTAGCAAATATAGAAACTAGCCTCATAAGTCCTTGCTTTCAACCTTAGCCATTACATATGCAATAGGCCATATACAATCATTAACATCAGTGCCTACTGCTGAAAGAAATTGCCTCATATATGCCCTTCAAAAAACATTCATCAAAGCGGATAATAGGCCTGCATCCATAAAAAAAACCATTTCTGACACCACTTACGCATATGAATACTCTTTGAAAAAATAAATTATCAAGCTTAAGCATCATCATGGAATCAGGATTTGTCCTCCTTAACTCTCTCACATAATTAGGCAATTTTTTATATTGCTTAATCACATCTCCCATTAGTCTCTAAAGTGCAAGGGCTTTGCCTTTCCATGCCTTGGACCTATTAACTTTTGTATTGAATTTTCTCCTAATATGGTCTACAAGGGCTGATAATGGGATGTTAAGGTGTGGCCTTATGACCTCAAGGTACTCATCTGCAATCCACTCATAGTTGGCCCACTTGTTTTTGACAACCATCACACATATATACACATTCTCAAGTCTCCTTATTTGGAGCTTTGGTCTATTTTTGTACTTGGCAACTATATCCAAAATGCACACCATTTCTAATAGAAGACTTGTAGCCTTCTCTTGTCAATATATACGGAATTTACCTTATATCCATTCTTAATGAAGTATTACTTCATAACTTTCTTCAAAATTTCAAAGAAAGGAAATAACATCACCAATTGAATTTTAGGGTTTTTCATGTCTAAATTAGGGTTAAAGATAGGTACATTATCAATTTCTTCCTTATTATGTAAATGCACACTATCCAGCCTCTCTTCTGAGGAACCATATTCTGACTCATTTTCTTCTAAGGTGTAACCCATACACTTGTTAGCTAGACCTTCCTCGGTATTTGGACTCCCATTAGGTTGTTCTAAAGGACTAGCATTGCCCTTATTCTCATTTTGGCCGTTACCTCTCTACATGTTAGTAACTCATTCATCAACCCTTATACTTACATTAATGTAGTCATCTTCCTAGAATATTTCATTTTTAGACTCTATAAACTCAGTAGAGCAACTCCTAGAGTCATCCTCTTCACACCCTCATCAACATCCTTATCAACTTCACAATCATCATACTCAACTCCATGATCTTCTACTTTTACCTTTGCATATGTTCCAAATTCTCTAACCTCTTCAGCCACATCTTCCTAACATCTTCATTATTAACTGCCTCTCTCACCCTTTCATCCACATCATTCCTAATGTCCACAGTCTCTTTAACATCTTTTTCCCCCCTATTGTAACACCTTCAGGCATTCTAGCCTTTCTTCCATGTTCTTTAATGTCCTATTTATGAACATTAATAGTTCTATCCAAATCCTCCTTCATACACTCACATCCCTCTCCAAACCTTACATGATCATCTCTAACTTCCTCAATCATTATTGACCCATCAATAAAGGCTTTACTATCTTTTTCTTTACCACTAAGAGCCTCTTTTTATCCCCCATCAATGCCCTCATCTCCCACAACATAGCTAGGCAGACAACCTTTGAACCATACGTGAAGGTTGCTCATTAATTTTGACCTAACTACCACTATGCCTAACACTTACTTCTACGACCACATTTGTGTCTTCTTAATTGTCCAGCTCTATTAACTTTACCATAGGAGGACTTAGGGATGTTTTGATATGCTTAAGAAATGCTTTTTATTCCTCAATCATCTTTTCTTGAGTTAACCTTACCATATATACACTAAACTTGTGCTAGTGGTGCAGAATGGTATAGATCATCTCTATAACATCATGGTCAGTCGTTAAGTCTCTAAGCTTCTCCACAAAAGGTATTTCATTAGGTAATAGAAAGCTCTAATAGTAATTTATGAATCCAGAACATCTATACACCACTATTTCATCGATACCTACCATGCATATCCTATCCATGTCATATAGATCGAAATGCTCCTCATAACCTCTAACATAGTCCTTTTATGGCAGGTTGGTGAACTAGCCCCCGTGATGGATTTTAAAGTGAACCATGGATTGTGTTCCTCTATAGTGTCAAGCGAGGAAAAAAAACACAAGTCAATTGATGAAAATCACACCACCACCTAGTGTTAATATATGCCATTGGTCCTTCAGTTTCCCAACAACTAACAATCCCCTACTGACAATCCACCTAATGAGCATTAAAAAATTGCCTTACATTATGCACCTTACAAGCAACAATGTTGAGATCTTCATAAAACAGGAAAGTAAAGATAGAAAATAACCATTTATTATAGTGCCAATCCTTTTGATTGTCTTTTCTCCTTCTCTAGTCTTTGATTCTAAACTTCTTCACCTTCACTTTACATTTCTCCAATTGCTTTATTGTCAGTCACAAGTATCATTAGTCTGGCTCTACACACGATTAAGAATTCACCAGCATTGATTATTAATCAAATGTGAAGCTAGAATGTTATAGCCCTCCTAGCAGAATGCTCGGTGAACGAGGTAAGTTTATAAATCCCTAGCTTAAATACCTTAATTAAATGTGAATTAGCAAAATAAAGTAAGTTATTCAAGGGCTAGTTAGTTCTAAAGGGTTTATGGCATTAGGTTTGCTTGGGGGCAAAATGGTCATTTTGCACCTCGGAGGGTCGGGACACATCCCAATAGTAGAAATGATGTTTTGAAAACCTAAAGCCTAAGTTAGCAAGGTTTTCGTAAGTTTTTATTTACCTAGTTATTATTTAGGGAAGGGATAAATTTGTGACTTTTAAAAAAGTTTGAGGGGGAAGTAGAGGTGAAAAAAGGCCGGGCTTTTTTCGGGTAGCTCGAGCTCGAGCTCGAGTTAGGGCATTTCGAGTCGAGCCTAGTCGAGCTCGAGCTCGAGCTCGAGCTGAAAAACGGGCTCGAATATTTTTAGGGCTCGAGCTCGAGCTTGAGCAAACCCGGCCCCAAAAGCTCGCGGGCTTATCAGGCCCCTTTTACGTTTTTTTTTTTGGGCCATCAGGCCCTAAAGGCCTAAACTCTATTCCTCTCTCTTCTGCGTTCTGCGTGTCTCTCCTTCGTTCTGCGTTCTTCGTTCTGCGTGTCCCTAAAAGCCCCCTCCTTCGTGTCTCTCCTTCGCCTCCGCCATTGCCGACGACGCCGATTCCTCCTCCCTCGACCACGGTGCCGCCACTATCAGCCACCACAACGTCGGCCACCATCGACAGCAAGAGCAGAAGATCGACGCCGCTGTCACCATCGCTGACAACAACCCCACCCGACGAGATCGTGTTGCTGGATGATGACAATCGCCGCCGATCGTGTTGCTCGATGATGACAATCGCCGCCGATTGGTTGCTCGCACCACTGCCAACGATCCGCCGATTGATTGCTCGCACCACTACCAACGATAGCCCCACTCAAGATAGATGCTGCCGCTATCAACGCTCAAAACAGACGCCGGAGACCCAGATCTGCAACTCGTGGATGGACTAAGGTGGCTCCACTGTTGAATTGAGGGAGATGATGCCTCATTTGTGAAGTTCACAAGATTAGGGTAGAACCGCAAGCAACTATAAAGTTTGGGATAAGTTCTCCATTTTCCCTTCTCTGGTTATCAATGTAAGAAAAATTACAAATTTAGTCCCAATCTTTTATCTAAGTTGTAGATAGGGTACTAAAGATTTATGTATCATTCGAGCTTCCCGGGCTTTCGAGCCGAACTCGAGCCCACCTCGAGTCGAGCTCGAGCCTAAAAAATTGGGCTCGAGCAATTCGAGCTCGAGCCCGAGTAGTACCGAACAGTGAAGGGGCCGAGCTCGAGCTTAGTGGGCTCGAGCTCGGACCGGCCCATTTTCACCCCTAGGGGGAAGGGCTTTGTTGGCTTAAAAGACTTGTGGGAGGGCTTGTTTGACATTATTCCCTCATCCTCCTAACTCAATTTCGTAACTCTCTCTTGCCCTCTCCATCTCTTACTTAAATCTTGAAAAAATCATGGTTTTATAATGAAATTGGAAGGTTTTCATGGTACCTAAGTGAAGGAAAGCTTGCTTTACTCTTATTTTCCATCTTTTGAAGCTTGTATGGGCATCTTTCACCATGGGTTTGGTTTTGTGCATGAGGTGTGGCTTTGACGCTTGATTTCACATGTTTATTGAGTTAATTAAAGGTTGGGTTTTCCTTGGATTGCTTTAATTTAGTGCCATATGCCTTGTACTTGCTTTGGAACCTAGGAAAACCTTAAGTGGAACCTTGAGCATGGAATTTTTGGCTTGTGAGGCTTGATGCTTGCTAATTCTTGTGAAATTGAGGTAAGAGATTTATGAATCATGTTTATTTGATGCCAGTCATAGGTTGCTTGTGGTAGAATCCATGTGATTTTATTAATGGCATTGTTGGTGGATGGTATTGCCTATGGTAGGCTAGTGAGGTTTGATTAGCTTGTGTGTTGCTTATGGACACCAAAGACTTGGTTCCAGTGGCACATTATAGCCTAGGGAGTATGTACATATAGGTTTGGGTCATGGGGCAAAGTCCCTAGTATGGCCAAAGAGCATGAAGGCCTTGAACGAACACAGCCAATGACGTGTCTTTGGCCTCTAAAGATGTAGCTTTGGGCTTTTAGAAACTTTGCAAATTTCTGAGGGCCCAGGTAAGGACGCATCCCTGGTTTCCAAGGATGCAACATTAAGCTCACTGAGACCTCAAATGTGCATCTTCAACCCTTGAGGACTCAGCTTTAGGCTTTTCAACACCAAACCCTTTGTGAGCTCTAGATAAAGACGCGACATTGGGTTTTGAGGATGCAGCTTTGGGCCTTCAGAAACTTGCAAATTTCTAAGGGCCCAGGCAAGGACGCGTCCTTGGTTTCCAAGGACGCAGCATTAAGCTCACTAAAACCTCAAAAGTGCATCTTCAACCCTTTAGGACTCATCTTTGGGCTTCTCAACACTAACCCCTTTGTGAGCTCCAGGTAGAGATGCGACATTGGGTTTTAAGGATGCAACTTTGATACCTAAATTGACTAAAGTTTTCTTAAGTCAATTAGGAGGTTTCCTTAGGAACTAAGGTGGTACCTTGTGAGACTCTAAGGTAAAAAGTGGTAAAAATTACCTTAATGCACTTGAGAATCTCACAATGTGCTAAGAATGGTATCAAAGCTTGAGTTGTGAGTCGGGTGTTGGTGTTGGTTAAATGTTTAACTACATTAAGTGCTAGGAAGTGAGTGAAAGGTTTAGTGACCATTAGTGGCCTAGTTAAGCCTTCAGACTCAAGGCACTAATATAAAACCTTAGTACACTCTAGTGGGTTTCGTGAAACCTAGTGAATATGAGTGCATCCAAGGCAATTTTTACTCCACTAGGGTGAACCAAGTAATGGTGGATAGGTATGTGCCTTGAGTGAAGGTTTAGTACACTTGTAGCCAAGGCAAGGTTACTTGAGGTGCAAGTGAGAACCTAGTGCGCTCTTAGTATGGTTTTGAGGTGGAAGCTTAGTACACAAGTAACCTAGTCAAGTCTAAGGCTTGATGCACTATGTGGAAGCTTAGTACACCTAGTGAGTTACTTAGAACTCAAGCAAAGTGCATCCATCATGATCACTTGCACAACAACCAAAGGAAGGTTAAAGTTACTACGTCGGTAAGCTAAAGCTTACTAAGAGCAAGTTAGGGGCCAGAACTCACTAGGCGTGGAGTGACAGTGAGAGGTTTAAGAATAGGAGGGGTCCCATGGGATTCGAATATATTAACATATGTTAGCCTTTAAATTGGAAGCACGCACAGTAGATTTCATATATTATATGTATATGTGCGTTCTTAGAATTTTTCTTGCAGGTTGAAGGATCCTTTACTAAGAGTCTTCGATTCTCATTCTTTTAGTATTTGTTGTGTAGATTTTGGTTTTGTTGAGCTAACAACCATTGAGGGTTGTTGAGCTAGACTTACAAGCAGGTATTGTGTTTATTTGAATCCTTGTGATTCTAGTTTTGTGGTTTGCATGTTGGTTAGGTTATGGTGCTAACTACAGTTGTCTTTTTGGCCAACAGAGGCTAGTGAAGTACAAGGAAAGACTTCGGAGCTTGCCACCAGGAATTTCTCTAAGGTGGGAGCTTAGTTATAGATCACAGTTGTATGGTTCGATGTATAGTTTTTATACAGGTAAATATTTTCAGTTGTTCCTAAACTATGCCCATGTTGCTTAATCATCCCCAAACTATCATGTGTTGCACCAGTCGTCCTGAAACTATTTAATTGTTGCTATTTTGTTCTTCTGTTAACTAAACTGTTAAATATGGACGGAAAAATGACATGGCCACTGATGTGAAATGGAAAAATGACATGGCTATTGATGTGGCATAACTTTTCCATCCATATTTAACGGTTTAGTTGACGGCAGAATGAAATAGTAACAATTAAATAATTTCAGGATGAGTGGTGTAACACATGATAGTTTGGGGATGATTAAACAACATGAGCAAAGTTTAAGACAACTAAAGGTATTTACCCTTTTCACACACTAGTTTGCCTCCGATATTTATATATGAGTAGTGTACCCTAGAGTCACTCTTGGGTGTGAACATAGTCTACTTTTGCTTGGATGTTCACACATGGTTGATTATGTATGGTTAACCACATAAATGCTTTGTATGCTTTGATAATTTTGATGTTGGGTTTTAATGAAATGCCATGGCAATGTTTTTGGTTTTTATTACTTGTTTAATCATCAAAGTCAAAGCACATACTCATGCATGACTGCATAGTAGGATTAATTAACTAGAAGCATAAAGGTTTTAACTAGTGTGCATGTAATCAATTAACCAATTGTGACTAGTGTGAGATATGCTTCCATAGGCTTCCTAGGTAGGCTTATGATGGGCCATGTCATAGAGAGTTTAGGGTTTTAAACTAATAGAATTGGAAGTTACAGAGAATGAGACATTAAGTCAAAGTAGGGTGGTTTGTTGCATTAAATGTTCTTTTATTCTTTTCCCATTTAGATATGTTCCACTTTGGCATTATGGGCCCTCGTATGTAGAAAAAAATGACAATGTCACTGATTTTTTGTTCGTGTTAATGACTAAATCGATGAAAAGTACCAAATTGAGACACATATTATGGGTGTAGGTAATTTGATATGAGAAAAACTAATGTTTTGGTACCCATTTAGGACGTAAAAATAAGTTAAGGTACCCTCAATAGACTTTACCATTTATTTAAATCTACTTCCTATGTGCCATCGACGAGAAACACTATTGGCATCGATAGAGGCATGGAAGCCTTCCATGATTGGCATACAATAGGAGATGGATTATGGATAAAAAAATAAACTTCCTTATAGTGGATGTAAGCTGATTTGGTTTAGTGGAGTAATTTTTGGCCTAACATACGATGCTCTCGTGGTTGAAGGAAGTACCCTTGTAAATGAACCCATTGACAAAAATCTAAATGCACCATAAAGTAATGGCCAACATGTCCCTGATGTCAGCTCCTAACTTTGCTCCTTTCTTAGAATAGTTACTAGCCAATCTAGAAGATTATTGTCATTGTTTAGATGAGGAATATATAATGTTGCATTCTTGCTTTGGCACTAGGAAGGAGGGGAAAAGATGTGCTTGATTTTCTTCATCAATGTTGCACTGTTTATACACTGGATCAACAAAACCACCTTTATACACTGGATCAACAAAACCACCTTTCTTTGCCAAATTAATTGCTATTAGTAGAGCATTCTGCAGACACTTCCATAAAAGAACTTTAAAATTAGCAGGCAAATCTGAGACCCATAGTTTCCTTAAACATTTGTGCAATATTATTAAGCTTTGGTTAGGACTAGTAATAGAGTATTCTTGCAGAAGTGAAAGAGCATAATTGTGTTTAGTATTAAAACAACTTTTTGGAGCCATCGTCCAAATTGGTTGGTTAACTCCACAATCACTTTCTAAGATAGGAATGTGAAGAATTGCATTTGTAATCTCATATGAAAAATAAGCCTGAATAAGTAAGCTATTCCATCTCAAATCTAATCTGGTCAAAATTAGCAAGCCGTTCACCACTTGTATTAGAAATCTAGTATGTTGTTAACATCATTGTCAGACAACGTTTGGAGGATAAATAGGGATCCAATGATTTTTCAATATGTTAATAGGCTTATAATTGCTTATCGACTAATTAAAATGAGGAGTTAGTAATTCTTTTCCATTAAGAGGGCTCTCCATATAGATGTAGGGCTAGTAGGATAAGATGCAACTCATAAAGATTTCAAATTTTCCATATTTGGTGGAAATAATTCATCTTACCAGAGAAGAACCATCACATGTCATTTATTCTCCAAAATGTTTCAGCTAAAAGGCTTGGTTAAATAAGCTCAAATCACACATGCACAAAATATCCCGTCCTTTTTTGGTAACATAAGTTGGAATATTTTCTTAAGGTCCATACCCCTTTCTAGTTATAGCTGGACCACAATAAAAAGAATAAAAAATTGATCGTAGTAACTGGGATCTTAAAGAGAGACATATTGTACATTAGGAGAGAAGATAAAGATGACTGTATAATGGTTAACCTTTGAACATTTTTAAGCATTTTTCATTGCTAAGAGTATAGTAGAGACTTGACTTTTTCTACTAGAAAAATATGTAAAGTTGTTTAGTCATGTGTTGATCGAAAAAAGGCATAAATATTTTGTAAGCCCCGGGATAACTTGGAATGAAAGTATTTGTGTGAACATGTGAGTAAAGCAATGTGTGTTACTAGGGCTAAAAATCATTTTTATTTCTAAAAAAATTGACCTCTTAGCCAGAAGCCATAGATAAAGCTGCAATATGTGCTTTAAAGTTTGGACCAAGTCTATTCAGGATAGGAAAAAACTTAAATAGTCATCAACAAAGAATAAATGATTAATGTTAGCCCAGGTTACTAGCTTTAATAACAAGAATAAAACCCATGTCTTGCAAATGTCTTAGATAAATGAAAAATGCTTTTGCACATAAGATTAAAAGGTACAGTGACAAAGGATCACCTTGCCATATACCCACTAATGGAGAAAACCAATCTTTTGTGCATCTGTTGATCATAAAGACATTGCATAATGAGGTGAACTTACTTATCTAGAAATTCAAAGATCTCAAGACTTTCTCAATAAAGCTTTAATGTAGTTTATCATATGCTTTTTTCATATTTAACTTAAGGGTAGCTTTGAAACCACAGGGTCCAATTTTTTTGCTAGTACTTTTGAGATTTTTAAAGAGTTCCTGAGAAATGATACTACTATCCTAGATAGAGCTCCCCGACACAAATGCATTGTGAAGTTCAGATACCAATCATAGCATGAGTGGCTTCAAGCGATTAATGTAACTTTTGAATTTTTTTATATATGGTGTTGCACAAGCTAATTGGCAAAAAATCATTAAGAAACTCTGGTTGCTAGTTTTTCAGGATCAATGTTATATAAGTTCTGCTAAGTTGCCATAACATATAACCATCGATTTGGAATAAGAGAACATCCTCAATTGATTGATGAGCCCATAGTTTCCAATATTTCTTTAACATAGTGGGTTTAAAGTAATCATTAGAAAAACCTTGAAGTGCATAAATTAAAGCCTTTCTTTCTCAAAGAGAAGCTATTTATTAATCTGCTTCAACATATACCAAATGCTTCATATGATAGATTGAGAAATTGGTAACATGTATATGCCAGGTCTCTTGAATTCACTTTCTTCATTCAAATTATAAGGGGAAAGGTAAAAAAAAAAATCCTATAACTGTAGCAACTCTTTTAAGTAATCCTATATCTTTACAACTTTTTGTTTAAGTCCTATATCTTAAAAAGCGTGATATCTGTTAGTCCTGTAACCTGAAAACTTGACAAAAATCCTATATGGCAAATAACGGATATTAAAAACAAGGGACAAAAATCAAAATTAGACATCTAACTTTGTAATTTTTCTAATTAAGTCACAAAGTTCTTATTTTTTTGCAACTTACCCCTATAACCCTAAATATTCTCTCCTAGTACCATTATTCTTCAAGCACAAACCTGCTACATTTTTTCTTTTCTTTCATCCCCAAGGGTGAATAGCAAAGAACAATTTTCATACTTTGCAATTAAAAAATATAGAATTTTAAGTGATAACACTAATCATGACCCAAAAATTAAAAACATACAATGCTTCCAAAAATGGAGAATTCCCAATAGGAAGCGAAATAAAAACCTCCCACCAAGTAATTGTCGGGTCTTGTTCCACTAAGAAAGCTGGAGCTGAACGACTTCAATCCCGATCCAAATGTTGATGACTTGATTATACTACCTCACAATCTTATAATTAATTAATCTTCCTATTTATCTATATATTCATTAGTTTATACATCTATTTTTTCATCATTAGCGAAATCATCATCATTACATTGTTATTGCTGATATAAATATCCTTTTTGTAGTATACCTATGGCTCATTTTGTAAAATTTGGTAGCTTATTCTTTCAAGCTTCTATAGAAGCATGAAGAATTAATATGAAAAAAGTTATATCATCTTATTATAGAATCTATAAAGTACAATGAAATATTACAAAATTGGCTATGAAATATTAAGCAATGAGTCATTTAATACCCTATTATTAATTAATTTTTTAATTTTTCATTTGACTTGTATATCAATTGAAATTCTATAACTTAACAAGCTCAAGAAATAGTTTTAAAACATTTTTTAAATAATAGTATGTTAAAAAATTTGATTTTTGAGTTGAATAACTCTTAAATAATTAATTATTTTCTAAAAGAATTTTTTCAAGTGATTGTTAAATAGGTAAAGTGCTAATTTTAATTGGTTTAAGTGATGTAATATCCCAATTCTCATGATATATTCCATTGATGTAATGGTGATCAACGGTCTCAAAATATAGAAAATATAAGTGTTTATTTAGGAAAAAAAAAAGAAAAAAAGAAGAAGAATAAATGGTTTATTTTAAACATTTTCTGTAAATTTCAGGCACAAATGCAATAACTTAACTTGCATATTTAAATTGGAGTTATATAGTTTTAGATTTTTTTTTGAATCCAGGGGAGAATTGTGAGAAAATAGAGACATAGTGACTTAGTTAGAAAAGTTACAAAGTTAGATAAATAATTTTGATATTTTTCCATTGTTTTTAACATGTGTTATCCATCACATAGGATTTCTATTAAGTTTTTTTGGCTATAGGACTAATAGAGATCATGTTTTTGAAAATTTTAGACTCAAATAGAAAATCATGAAGATAGAAGACTTAGAAAATTTATGAAAGTTATAAGACTTTTTTTGACCTTCCCCCAAATTATAATAAAGTAAATTCATTCTATCAAAGTAATTAACAATTAAGTATGGAAGATTCCTATGAAAAACTAATGTTATGCCCAATTTGCATTAATTTTAATATATCATTGCGTACTACTATTATATAAAGTGATATATTTTTTTCTAAATTATCAACTTACTAAAGAAACTCTATGCTTTAAGAAGTCTAAAAAATAATTTTACAATATTTTTTTATGAAAATTAATTTTTTACTAATTTTTCTAATTTTATGTTTGTTAAGTTAAAAAATTAATAAACTAATTAATTTTTACAAAAAAAATACTAAGATTACTTTTTAGACTACTTAAAGTCCAAGGTTGCAATAAATTGACAACTTAGGCAATAATCACTTTATAATAAGAGTAATGCTAAACAATATATTAAAATTGATTCAAAATGAACTTTTCCTAGGACAAATAGATATATAAGTATTGCTTTTATTTTACGTGGATTTTTCCAGGGCTAATGCACTTCCTTATTAACTTGAGTCTATACTTCTCTTCCAATGTCATCTACAGTCCCAATCTTTTTTTAAGATTATGAAGCTTAACTTTAGTAAGATAAAAATGAAAGCTATAAGCCTTTTGCATTCCTTTTCAATTGAATTTTTGTAATTAAGCATTGAATATCACATCAAACAAGTAGAGTGAATATAAGTGCTTAGAAGTTGGAGGCTACCAGTTTACCACAAGTAAGGCCTTTAGGGGAACGAGGTCCAAAACAGAAAAGCCTTGTCCCTTATGGATTTTTTTTACATTGTTGTACTAATCCTTTTAATCTACATTGTATAAGAATTTCAAAGGCTTTTAGTAAAGAAAAGTAATTTTGAGACTTATTTTTTGCTTCCTAGAAGATGTTGCAAAGAGCTTTTTATATGGTGTTCTATTTTGTCCCCATCCCTGGTATGCAGGGTGCCTATGCTAACATGCATCTTGCAACAGTTCTTAATGAAACATGAATTGTATTCCAAAAAAGAAATAACTTAGTTAAAAAATCATTGTTGAAGGGATAGAAGTGTGACCATGTCAAACATTAAGTACCCCTTAAGCATGCTAGAATAGCCTATCATGTGGTTACTCCGCATTGGGTGACTCATATCTGTGTCCTTCTGAGTTTGTTTCATAGCCCATTAGCTCAATTGGGTATATTGTTTTCTAGTTTACTTGCACAAGAATTTTTTGACCTTATCCTTGTAGTGAAATTTTGGATTTGGTAATCTACTTGTTGAAGTGTCCATTTTTTTGGAGATAAGTCTTGTTCTTTTTTACTTTATTTTGGTTGTTAAGGGCCATTGTGCTTGTCATGGCTATTGTTCATCACTAGGGTTAAATTTTAGTGCAGCATCATGATTTCTTGATTCTTTGTTGATTTACATGCACTGTATATGGAGTAATCTTAGAGATTTCTAGTTTAAGGCTTAGAAAACAAAAGGTACATGATGGATTCTGCCATTCTACTATAGCAGATGTGGAATGCATTTATGAGGACCATTGAGAGTAGAATTGAGGATTTAAAGACCTCTTGTCTTGTTCCTTTAGATTTAATTTTTGAACCCTTGATCCTTATGATCGGGTGCATCATTCTCTAAATGATTATATTCACCTTTTTTGGCCCAATTTTTTTTTTTTATAAAAGGAGCTTCATTATATTAATCACTAAAAAGAGCATTAGACAACCAATTAGGAAAAGGAGAATCCCACGATTCTCTAGGAAAAAATCGAAGGCATCTTTTAGCTAGGGCATGTGTTACCCCATTTCCTGTATGTCTAACAAATGAAAATAAAATGAAAATAAAAATAAATGACCTAATGCTCAGGCTCCATCTATCAATACCCTGAAGTAGGAAATAGATGGGCTAGACCCTTTATTTAATTCTAAGCCAACTAAATGAATCAGACTCTATAATGGTCAAGTGCAAACCATGACGAGAAGCTTCCTTTAGCCCCTATAAGATTGCCAATGCTTCTAGGTATTGAGCATCCCCCATGGCATCAATCAACCCATAAGTCACTGTGAGTTGAGCCCTACCTTGATCATCACAACAAACCACACCAACACTTCTCTTACTTGTTGACCATTTTAAAGCTGTATCCACATTCAATTTATAAACAACTACAGGCAGCGGCTTCCAGCAAAAAGGACTAATGTCTCAGGCCTTTACTGTGCGAACATTAGGATGCCTAAACTATCTCCAACTTTTGATTTGGCTTTTAATAGCCTTGATTGTCTTTCTTGGGTGTTGGCTAAAGTCGTCATGCAACACTTTGTTCCTATTAAACTAAATAAACCAACCGTAGGTTGCCATGGTTAGCATTTTATGCTCATCATTCTCCAAAAATAACTTCAACTCTTCTTGTCATATTTGAGGTATGTATGGTAAGTAAAATGAAAGCCCTTGAAGTAACCTCATCGAGAATGCATACTCAAATAGAAGGTGTGCTGTAGGCTCAAACCCTTGATCACAAACTAGACATCGTGATGATATCTCCATTCCTCACCATACTAAATTATCTCTTATGGGGAATGCCTCAGCACAAAATCTTCAAAAACAAAGGTGAGCCCAAGGGGGTAATGAGATGTTTTAGAGCCATGACCAAAACTCAAATTTTACCATGGGATATCATCCACAAATCAAAGCATAAGCAAGGTAGTATGTAAATTTTACTGTAAAGTTCCTATTATTGGTCATGTCCCATGTTATAATATCCTCTCTACACCATAGTGAAAAAGGAATTTGTTTCACTATTACTACATCCTTCGGGTCAAATAAAGCATTTCTAAGCTCATAATTTCATTGGTGTACATGGTGGCCAATCAATTGGCTTACCCGCCATGTCTTTGTACCTAGAACTGGGAATGTGAAGGGTTTAAGACTTGGCCTAGGAAGTCAATTATCATTCTAGATTGAAATACTCGGCCGATTTTCTATTTGCCAAAAAATGCTTTTCAATAAGACTTCCCTTCCTACTAGAAGGCTGTTATATATGGGAGAAAACTATTTAGGGGGGATGAGCCAAAATAAAAAAGGATGTAGGATGATATTTTCCTCTAAGCACCCATTTTACAAGACCGTCTGGATTACAAGCAAAGCGCCAAGCCTGTTTTGCCAGTATTGTGCAGTTGAAAGCTTTAACATCTTTAAATCCTAGACCACCTGCTCATTTGAAAGTACACAAACTTCCCAATTATAGCAAGCCATCTTTCTTTCTTCTACATTTGAAGACTAGAAAAAACAGATAGCCAAGGAACGCAGTTTATCACATACTTAAGTTGGGATAAGAATACAACTCATAATATGGGTAAGCGTTGCTTGCACCCCTACTTTGATAAAGGTAGAGCGACCAGCTTGTGATAAAAAAAAATGTTTTCCATCTTGCTATTTTTTGTTTACCCATTCTATAAGATAATCAAGTTGCATGGTGTTTTCCCTGCCAAGCAACCAAGGAAAGCCTAAATATTTATCTTCCTTAAGGCAAATATGCATTCCTAACATCCTTGAGAGTTTGTGCTTGAGTGTATGGCCATAGTTTGGATTAAAGAAAGTGATGATTTATGCATATTCACCATTTATCCTAAGGCATTTTCATAGAGCTTTTGAATAGCCAATAGATGGCCTACACCCGATTCTTTAGCCCGCAAGAACAATACACTATCATCAGCAAATCATAAATAGGAGATTTGGGGGACTATATTGAATTATTACTGCCCCTCAAATCTGGGCTTCCTTTTCTGCGTGTTGGAGGAAAGTTAATAGACCCTTAGCATAGAACATAAATAGGAAAGAGGAGAAAAGGTCTCCATGCCTAAGCCCTCTACATGGTTTGAACCTTTCTATTGGTTGTCCATTGATAAGCACCAAGAAAGAAGAAGATTTCAAGCAATTCATTACCAGATTAACCCAGTTGGATGAAAACCTTGGCTCATGACTGCTTGAAAGAAGTACCGTTCCACCCCAATCATACATCTTTTCCATGTCTAATTTATTGTAAGTGGCCTTTCTCCACAACTATACGGAATTAATGTAGTAGCATGCCTTTAGGGCTATAAGAGCATTATATGTTAATAAACACCCTGGGATAATTGCATTCTAATTATCAGATATAAGCTTAGGTAAGAATGACTTTAAATGATTTACAAGAATCTTTGAGATCATCTTGTAAAGTACATTACATAAGCTTATAGGCCTAAAGTTTGACATTCCTTCAGATTCCTAACCTTCGGTATCAACACAATATGAGTAAAATTGTGCTTCTTTGGTACATTACCACTGTTAAGGATATCCAGGGACCATTGTTTAAGATATCTAGGATATACTCTATTACATCTCTATTAAGTATATGCCAATACTTCTAGAAAAATAATGGTGGTAGACCATTCAAACCTGGGAACTTTTTCGAGAATATATGAAATAAGCCATTATGGACCTCCTCTATCGAGAAAGGTTGCATGAGAGTCGCATTCATTTCCTTGGTCACTACTTGCCTCACCAACGGTGTTACCTTGTCTAGGCTAAAAGGATTGGACGACTTAAATAGTTCAGAAAAGAACCTCAATACCTCCACCTTGATATTTTCCTGCTTATTCACTTCCACTCTATTTTTCAACTGAAGCTTGTGAATATAGTGTCTTTGTTTTTTACCTGAGGCTATTTGATGAAAAAATTGAGTATTATGATTGCTTTCTTAAATTCGCCTCATCTTAGCTCATTGAATTCAGAATTTTTCCTCCTTTTCATATAGCAGTTATAGCTTGGCCTCCAATTTATGACATTGATCAAACTGGTCCTCTCATCTTTGGCATATCGACACTTGCTCTAGTTATCTTTTAGTCTTTTTTATTCAAACTTAGAGACCAGTCGAGCCTCTTCACCAGCTTTCAGGAAAAGAGATGGACCTCATGTTTTCAATAATCTATCGAAGAATCCCTTCAATTCTTGCTCTGGAGTCCACATTGACTTAAAGCGCTAAAGGTGCCTAAAGAAAAGGTCTGGTCTCTTCATTAGGCAACTTATAGGTCATTATGATTTGAGTAGAGGAACGAAAAATGCTTAACATATGATCTAGGAAACATATCCTTCTATGTCAGAGATACCAAGGCTCGATCTAACCTTTCATTAACAACAACACCACTTGAGCACACATGGCTCCAAATATAGCCTAAGCCATGAAACTTGAGGTCAATAAGTCATGCCATTGCTCCTACTTCTATAAAACCCTCCATTTGACCTGAGGATCTTAGTTAGGGCACTTTTTTTCTGAAGCCCAGAGCAATTCATTGAAATCCCCTACTATCACCCATGGAATATGCAAACATTGTGCTAAATAATGAAGAAGAGACTAGGATTCATGTCTTAAGTCATGCTCTGGATGCCCATAAAACCGTATAAGTCTCCAAGTTAAGCCTAATGTTGAAACTTTAACATCAATATGGTACTATGAGCAAGAAAGCAAGTCCACCTCTTAAGCAGTCTCCCAACATAAAGCTAGTCCTCTTTTCATTCATTTACATGAAATTGCCAAACAGGATTGAAACACCAATGGCTATATAAATTTCTCCATCTCAGAAACTGTTCTCTTGGTTTTAAGGAAGAAAATAGCTTCCAGGGTTCATTTCAGGATTATTTGTCAGAGGGCATAAATTGTCCAAGTCGACTTAAGCCTCTATCCATTCACACTTATCAGACTCATTTTATTAGGCAGGGTAAGTCATCACTTAACCCTGCCTCGAACAAAACCTCTTTACCGGCTTGCACCTTAGTAGCCATGCCTTGAGTATTAGGTTCTTCCACTCCTTTGTATTTGAAAGGATTCAAAGCGTTTTCAACTAGCGTAGCCTCCCCTCCTAGCTCATTGCTTGATGGATAAGTAAGCTATGTAAGCTATCCAGCTTGTCAGCTGCTTTAATGAGTTGCACATCAAATCTCCCATGCCTTGACTATTGCTCAAACCTTTTTGGCAGTCACACTTGATGAAGAACCAACCCCTATTTCAAAAGCTGTGCTAGCATCAAACTCACTTAACTGAACATGCACTACCTTTATACCAACCGAAGGTTCATAAAATAGCTCTAGATAGCCTGGGTCTATCATTCCAGTAATTGCTTTAGTACTATGAACCTTTTCCTGAGATGTTGATCATCTTCAAGATTTTGGATTTTGTGGCTTCTCTAGTAAACTCACTTTCAGTGTATCTACTCATTCCTTACTTAAAATAGGAACACTTGGGGATAAGAGTATTTAGAAGAGTTGTTTCTTTAATGTCTTTTAAAATTTCCTTGCATTGACTCGACCTTGCCATAGACTCCTAAAAGGCTTCTTTTGATGATTCCTACTTCTATTATTCTCCATGGCCACCAAGCACCCTAATAGCTAGGATATTACATAACCAATCTTCATATTGGTGCAGATTGCCTTCTTTACCTACTGGACTATCCAAGCATTTATGCTCTGTATGATTGACTTTCCCATATAAATAGCAAAATTCAGCTAGTCATTCTTATCTGATGTAATATTAGTGCTTTTCTTCATCATTCTCTACCATCAAACCCCTATGCAATGGTTGGGAAATACCCACCAAGTCCCTAACTCATAAGTCCGAGTTAATGTAGTTAACATGGATCACCTGCCCAAATTTACTTCTTAAGGCTTCAACAACTTTTGGTTTAAACCATGTAAACTATACATATCAAATATGGATCCGAAAAGCTATTTTATCAAACAACAACAGGATGGCCCATCACCTTTGTTCAATATTCACATCATGATCAACCTATTATTGAACAACATGGTCCATTATGAAAAACCTCATCTAGATTAGTCTCATTCTTAAAAGTCATGGTAAAAAGGTTGATGCTTGGATTTGAACTAGTAGCTCAAATAACGAACCATATTTAAAACTTCCATGCCTTTCTTAAGGATTCTCTTAAGCCATCCACCCTAATAGTGTGATTTTTCAAGACCTTGAGAGTGACCATGAGTTTCAAAGTGATTGTGCAGCATCAATTCAAGTCTATATGTCTTAATAGTCAAACTCATGCTTGTCAAGCACTTACACAAGGCATCCATCATCTAAAGACAGCAAGAATAGTAGCCCTTAAGCAAATGATCAGACCATAAAGAGTAGTAGGAGGCACTAATTCATCCACTACTAGCAAAAGCCACCATCAAAACCAAAATTCCAGTGAGAAAACAAGAGCCTTAGACAGGGTAAACATCCATTTTGAAAAGGGAGCTCTTAAGTCAAGAAGGTAAGGTTCAAAAATAAAAAAACCATTTTTAGTCCCAATTTAAAACTAGCATTTGACTGTCACCTTATCAGTTTGCGTTAGAAATATGCAATTTTTTTTTCTTGAGTTTGATATAGCTTCACAAAAACACATATGCTTTCATTAATACATGTCTCTTATCTGCTAGCTTGCCAGGGCCCTTTAATTGTTGGAGGTCTTTTTGGCTTATTATGTTTCAAAGCATGAAAAAATCACCATTTTCTTCTATTTTTGGCATGTTATTTGTCGTGCCCACACTTGCCCCTGGCCCATTCGGGCCCGATTACTTAAACAATACAGCGGAAGTCTTATTTCACAAAAGGGGCATTTAAAATTATTATTATTATTATTGCAACTTAAGGGCACGAACCCCAGGATACTTACCGGTACTAGCTCGTTAACTATTTACTTTTAGGGTTTTATTGCTCTCAGAAACAAGCTAGCACACCTATGTGGAATTTAGTGTTCATTTCATGATCTTTATCATGCTTAGCCAAGTACATGCATGGCAACCAAAACACCATATTCATATTTACAAGTCATAAAAAATGGTGTTATACTGAAAATAAACATAATCACTTAAATAGCCAGGATACCCAAAAGCATGATACATGGCAAATAATTCATAAGTCCATAGAACACATTCCACCTTAATAGACCTTGTTCCCACAAATTTCTAGACTCCTCAAGCCTGCACAAGGAAGTCCACAACATTAGCTTGTTTCACAAGCAATCCATAACACTTAAGACACTTAGAATATTGAGCAACATATGTACAAACCTCTACTATGTGAAAGAGTATTTATTACTCTTGACCGTAATGCTTTTCTATAGCTCCTTTACCTACAAAAGTAGAGTAGGGCGGGTGAGTTATAAAACTCAATAAGGAATCCAATGGCATCCAATGCCTAACTTAGTGAGGTATTTTCTTATGGCTTTCAAAGCCAACTTATGGCCTCCAAGGCCTAACATATGGCTTCCAAAGCCTAATTTATGCCAAGAACGTAATGGCAATTATTCCATAAACCTGCAAAGAAAACACTAAGACAAAGAAAACACAAAGCATGTAGAAATAACAATAATAATAATAATTGGGGTCAGCATGCACAATCAATTCATAGAAGCACACAACACAACACACCACATAACACAATTCTGTATGGGCAAAGCAAGCATTAGCATATTCCATATCACACAATATCGGTCGACCATTTCTTATACCATACTGAGTACTCTTTAGCTTGGGAATCGAGTTGGCCAAACTCGATGCCAAGACCTAAATGCTTGCACTTAACTCATGAGTAACCATAGTTGCCGAAACAACGATACTTAGCCCACTATGCACTATGTGCCCGAATACTCACAAAGTGAGTATGAGAAAATCCTCACACAGAGTTGCCGAAGCAACAAAACAACTTAGCCCTGCATGCACACCTAGGATCACATGGTTCTTTGACCATCACCTAAGGGCACTAATACTCACAAACAAGATCATGGAGATACACCATGCAATAAAGTGAGTATAGGAATCCTTACCATAATTTTTGTAACCGTGTAATGCTTAATTCCTTTGCCTTTCCTTGCTTGTTGTTGGTAGAACTTGTCTTTTCCTTAATGGACCTCAACTTAAGGAGGTAAGGCCCATTTTAGCCTTTCTTTGACTTAGGCCCAATTTTCTGTGAACTCAGGCCTACATTGGCCTTTTTCCTGGAAATCCAGGCCCAACTTAATCCTTTCCAGGATTCAGGCCCACTTGGCCTGTTCTGGAATTCTGGCCCAACCTGGCCTCTTAATAACTTAGGCCCATTTGGCCTTTTAATAACTTAGGCCCAACTTAGCTTTCTTAGTATTTAGGCCCAAAATGACTTAGGACCACTTAGGCCCAAAATGAACTTAGGACCACTTAGGCCCAAAATGAACTTAGGAGCCACATAAGCCCAAATTAACTTATGTCCACTTAGGCCCAAAATGACTTAGGACCATTTATGCCAAGAACACTTGGCCAACACCAATTTCTCACCAACTTGTCATCATGGCCGAATCTAACACCACTTTCTTTACCATTTTGGCTTCACTTTTTACTAGGAACACCTAGATACCATGAACACATGGATTACACACACAACCACCAAAATGGCACTTATGGCCGAATTTATATTGACTTTCATAGCCCACAAATCTTCCTCTTTTTATAACCATCTTTTGGAACTTGTCTTAAACATACATAAGAGCTTGTTTAGTACCAAGAACACTTGGTTTAAGCTCACTAATGCCAAGATACATACATGGCCGAATTTTACATCTTGCCTTCCTCCATGTTTCACTTATTTTTCTTGCTTATGTTGACCATAAAAGCTCACAAGTACCAAGAACACTTGGTTTAGAGCTTTGAAATGCCAAGAATGTTCATGGCCGAAACTTTCTTCATGCTTGAAGCCTTCATTTGATCTTTGCTTTGTTGGCTTCCAACACCTCATAAACACCAAGAACACTTGGTTTAACATCCATAAAGCTTATGATACAAACATGGCCGAAAATCCAAGAGAAAATGTAAGTCAAGACTTACACATGATTTTCCTTCATCTTTGCTTGATTTCTTGCTTTCCATGGCTTAAAAGTGCCATGCATGCCTTGAACTCTTAAGTTGAGTCCAAGAACACCAAGATCTTTCCATGGCCGAAACATCAAGAGCCTTTCCTTGCAAAAATCCAACATAGCCAAGCCATTAGAGAGTAGTATCTAGCTCAAAACACACGAAACTACCAAGAAAACTTGGTTCACTTACAACCTTGAACATGGCCGAATCTTGAGCTCTATTTTCCTTGATGTTCTTCGTGATTTTCTTCTTCCTCATGGCTTAGAATTGCCATGTATGTAAGGAACTCTTGAAGGAAGCTCAAGAACACCATTTTCTTCTCAAGGCCGAAACTTCATAGACATTTCTCCATGGGTTTTCTTTGATTTCTCACTTGGTTCTTGGTTTAGATGTGTTTAGGAGGTTAAAAGCTTCATGAAAATGTGTTTGTATGTGGGAAAGGAGTTGGTTTGCTCATGGCCGAATCTTAGAAGCAAGGAGGAAGATGATGAACTTGGAAGAACACCATGGCTGGTTTTTAGAGAGAAGGGAGAGCAAAGTGAGCTAGAGAGAGAAAGATATGTGTGAAATGAAAATGAAATGAAATGGAGAGCATATGGCCGGTTATGCCTTGCTAAATGAGGGGAAATGGCATTCAAATGCCATCCAAATGCATGTCAAATGCATTTCCATGATGTGGCAGCCAATTGCTCATAAATGAAGGGGAAATGAAATCAAAATGCATATCAAATGCATATTTTAGGAGGATGGCCGGCCTTTGATTTCAAAATGGGGGAGAAATAGTCAAATTGCCATATAAAATAGTCCATGGACAAAAGCTAGTGGGGGAATAATTTATTCATAGTGGAATGTGTAGTGGGAGACATAGTAAAGGTAAAAGAATAGTGGAAGGGGTAAGGTGGGGGACAAGAGATAATGGAATTATTTTATAATGTAAGTGGGATTTGTAGTGGACAATAAAAAATGATAGTGGAGCATAAGTGGGAGACAAGCATGGGCCTAAATAATGTATTTTATGCAAGTGGGAGACATGTAGTAGTGGAGGGTAATAAAATAGTGTGAGTGGAGGATGTAGGAGAATTTAAATTGGTGAGTGGAGGGATGATGTGGCATTTTTTTTATTGCCAATATGCAAGGGTGGCAGCCATGGCTTGTATTGCCATGAAAAGTGGTCAAATTCCACTCTTAGTCCTCCATCTTTCTTCAATCCTTTCAATTGAGTCCTCCCACAAATTTTTCCTTTGTGCAATTGAGTCCCTCAACTTTATATTCCACAATTTTCATCACTAACACTCTTGGTCTAAACCAAGCATAATTCTCATAGTGTCCAACACTCATTAATGCCCATTCCATAAATAAATTCCAAGTCTCCACGATTAAATTTCCAAGTTTCCAGATTAGGAAACTTTTTCTGTCACTAATCCGCTTAACCCGGGAATTAATCTTTTATGATTTTCCGGGTGTAACAATACTCCCCACCTTAAGAAATTAGGTCCTCCAATTATTTGAATTTGGGCAATTGAGCCCAACCTACAAAATTCCCTTGTTCAATTGAGTCCCTCACTTTTGAAGTACTTCATTTTCACCACTAATTTTCTTGACCAAGGCCAAGCTTAATTTTTATGAATGTCCAACACTTAATTTAATGTCCCCTCACATTAATTACACTTAATTCCCAAATAAATAAAAAAAAAATTCTTTGCTCCAATTCACTTACCCCGGGACCTAATCACTTCGGATAGTCCGGGCATTACAACACTCCCCACCTTAAGAAATTTGGTCCTCCAAATTTCCTAAGTTTTCAAAATATCATGCTCAGGTAGCATGTAGTTTATTACCAGAACACTGGTGGACTACTCTAATCATCCGTCAGTCCCCTTCTTAGCCATATAAACATTCATCATTCTCCCTTTTTGTTTTAACTCTCTCTTTTAACTCTAGATTATATATTGGATAACTCTCATCATAAGGTCTTAGTTGCCTTGATTCACAAGTCATAGCTTGTTTCTCTTTTTCATAAGACTCAGCCCATCCCATCAGTAAATATCTGATACTTCTCAGGGTCCGGTGAAATCCAGTAGTGGGCCGCAGTCAATCTGCTTTCCAGTTCCTCACACTCAGAGGTTTCTTGCATTCCAAGATAGCTTTATCTTCGCAGGATCCATAGCTAAACCTTGCTTATTGATAAACTTTCCAAGGATTTCAATTTCCTTAGCCCATAATTGGCATTTACTTAGTTTGCCATATAATTCATGTTCCTTTATCAGGCGTAGCACCACTCTTAGGTGCTACTTATGGGCTTCTTCACCTTTTGAGTATGCCAATATGTCATCAATAAATACCACAACAAAGTGGTCTAAATGAGCTTTAAACACTCTTTGCATAAGGTCCATAAAAAAGGCTGGTGCATTTGTGAGCCCAAATGGCATCACTGTGTACTCAAAGTGACCATATCTGGTCCTGAAAGTTGTCTTTGGGACATTTCTTCCTCGATTCTCCGCTGGAAATCTCTAGGTTCGAGGTTTAGCTTCCTCCATTACAGAAGTATAGATGCCTTCCAGGTAGATGTTCTTGGCCTTGAGAAATCTTTCTTAATCAACTTTTCTAGTTACATTCCTAGCTCCATAAATTCAGGAATAGCTATCCGGTAAGGAGCAATGGATGTTGGTGCAATTCTGGCACCAACCCAATCTCAAACTTAACCTTTCTTATAGGGAGAAGTCTTAGGAGATTTATGGGGAACACTTCAAGGAATTTTATTATTCTGGTTATGTTATCCAGCTTTATTTATGCTTCAGTTCCTTTTAACCTTAGTTATTCACCTTTCATTAATAGGCTTTGTGTTCCACCACTTTTAAGAGACCCTCTGGGACTAACCCAGGAGAGCCTTCCAGAAATTGTGGTTCATATCCAGGCAAACAAAGTTTCCTGGCACCACAGTCTATGACTACCCTATTGGCATTAAGCCAGTCCATACCCAATATAATGTCATAGTCATAGGCTAGTAATTTTATTTATTCTTCCTTGGTTTCTATTTTACCAAGCCTTAAGCATTAAAACTTTCTCCCATATATTATTCAAAATTTCATTCCTGATAGTTCTAACCAGGCATACTTCAGTGCATAATTCTAGTTCATCATTTGACTAGCTTAGAAGATACAAAGATGCACCGATATTAATTAAAGCTGATACTTCATAACCGTTGAATAAAGTGTTACCTGTCAAGGTCTTTCTAACCCAACCTGACCTGATCCATTTCTTTCTCAGCATCCTCAGCTCTTTTTGACATCATGGTCCTCTTGTGCTCTCCTCGAAGCCTTAGTCTGGAATACTTTTCCAGTAGTCTGAATTTGTCTTTTTCTGCTTTTATCCTGATGCACATTGGGGCCTTGACCCCTTCTCAGTGGAGGTGGAAGTATATTTGGCCTCCTCATGGGCATTTGCCTCTGTGCCCATCAGTTACTAAACCCGTGAGGGCTCCTCTGTTCTTCTTTCCTGGCAGTACACTATCTTACCCAGTGATCCTGGGTACCTACTTAAGATAACTTTCTATGAGTCTGTAGCATGGCTTTTGGCCATGAAATTTTCTTAAGTCTTGCACGAAGGTCCATATCGAGTTGCCTTCTTTTCTTTGTTGTTATCCTTTCTTGGCTCATATGCCAAGCTTTTTCTGCTTCTCAGATGGCTTCTACATCATACTAGTTTTCCCAGGGGCTCTCATGGCTTACCCTCGGAATTCTTTCTCCAGGGTCATAGTTCTTGAAGAAACTCCTTGGCCTTAGGTATTCCCGACCATTATACTATGGGACATACCGACTGAGATCACTGAATCTATGCTCATACTCCAACACTGAGAGCTACTTTTTCTCGAACATGCTAAACTTAACCTGCTTCTGATCTTTTCAGTGAAGCACTGTGAGTGGTCATCTTATTACTCTTCTCCTGTGAGTGGGCCACCTAGCATGTCGCTAGCATAAGTCCTATGGACTACTCGCCACCATAATTCAGTATTGCCTTCCAATCTTCCCTGGGCATCAATGCTAGGCCCAGTATCATTCTGCCCTATCAGGCTCAGTAGCCCTAACTTGGCTTCTGGCACATAGCCAGTATGCTTATTCCCATCAGGGGAAGCTTCATTTTCACTTTGGCCTTTATTCATATTTCTGGTTCTCATCCTGTTCATAGCAACAAAGCAAGGCACACAATATATATGCTCAATATTCATAAGTGACTCAACCTAGTGGACTTAACCTATGTGGGAACAAGTCTATACTACAAGCAATCATAGACCAAAACTTTGGTCCTTAAGAGCAACCATGCTCTGATACCAAGCTGTCGTGCCCACACTTGCCCCTGGCCCATTCGGGCCCGATTACTTAAACAATACAGCGGAAGTCTTATTTCACAAAAGGGGCATTTAAAATTATTATTATTATTATTGCAACTTAAGGGCACGAACCCCAGGATACTTACCGGTACTAGCTCGTTAACTATTTACTTTTAGGGTTTTATTGCTCTCAGAAACAAGCTAGCACACCTATGTGGAATTTAGTGTTCATTTCATGATCTTTATCATGCTTAGCCAAGTACATGCATGGCAACCAAAACACCATATTCATATTTACAAGTCATAAAAAATGGTGTTATACTGAAAATAAACATAATCACTTAAATAGCCAGGATACCCAAAAGCATGATACATGGCAAATAATTCATAAGTCCATAGAACACATTCCACCTTAATAGACCTTGTTCCCACAAATTTCTAGACTCCTCAAGCCTGCACAAGGAAGTCCACAACATTAGCTTGTTTCACAAGCAATCCATAACACTTAAGACACTTAGAATATTGAGCAACATATGTACAAACCTCTACTATGTGAAAGAGTATTTATTACTCTTGACCGTAATGCTTTTCTATAGCTCCTTTACCTACAAAAGTAGAGTAGGGCGGGTGAGTTATAAAACTCAATAAGGAATCCAATGGCATCCAATGCCTAACTTAGTGAGGTATTTTCTTATGGCTTTCAAAGCCAACTTATGGCCTCCAAGGCCTAACATATGGCTTCCAAAGCCTAATTTATGCCAAGAACGTAATGGCAATTATTCCATAAACCTGCAAAGAAAACACTAAGACAAAGAAAACACAAAGCATGTAGAAATAACAATAATAATAATAATTGGGGTCAGCATGCACAATCAATTCATAGAAGCACACAACACAACACACCACATAACACAATTCTGTATGGGCAAAGCAAGCATTAGCATATTCCATATCACACAATATCGGTCGACCATTTCTTATACCATACTGAGTACTCTTTAGCTTGGGAATCGAGTTGGCCAAACTCGATGCCAAGACCTAAATGCTTGCACTTAACTCATGAGTAACCATAGTTGCCGAAACAACGATACTTAGCCCACTATGCACTATGTGCCCGAATACTCACAAAGTGAGTATGAGAAAATCCTCACACAGAGTTGCCGAAGCAACAAAACAACTTAGCCCTGCATGCACACCTAGGATCACATGGTTCTTTGACCATCACCTAAGGGCACTAATACTCACAAACAAGATCATGGAGATACACCATGCAATAAAGTGAGTATAGGAATCCTTACCATAATTTTTGTAACCGTGTAATGCTTAATTCCTTTGCCTTTCCTTGCTTGTTGTTGGTAGAACTTGTCTTTTCCTTAATGGACCTCAACTTAAGGAGGTAAGGCCCATTTTAGCCTTTCTTTGACTTAGGCCCAATTTTCTGTGAACTCAGGCCTACATTGGCCTTTTTCCTGGAAATCCAGGCCCAACTTAATCCTTTCCAGGATTCAGGCCCACTTGGCCTGTTCTGGAATTCTGGCCCAACCTGGCCTCTTAATAACTTAGGCCCATTTGGCCTTTTAATAACTTAGGCCCAACTTAGCTTTCTTAGTATTTAGGCCCAAAATGACTTAGGACCACTTAGGCCCAAAATGAACTTAGGACCACTTAGGCCCAAAATGAACTTAGGAGCCACATAAGCCCAAATTAACTTATGTCCACTTAGGCCCAAAATGACTTAGGACCATTTATGCCAAGAACACTTGGCCAACACCAATTTCTCACCAACTTGTCATCATGGCCGAATCTAACACCACTTTCTTTACCATTTTGGCTTCACTTTTTACTAGGAACACCTAGATACCATGAACACATGGATTACACACACAACCACCAAAATGGCACTTATGGCCGAATTTATATTGACTTTCATAGCCCACAAATCTTCCTCTTTTTATAACCATCTTTTGGAACTTGTCTTAAACATACATAAGAGCTTGTTTAGTACCAAGAACACTTGGTTTAAGCTCACTAATGCCAAGATACATACATGGCCGAATTTTACATCTTGCCTTCCTCCATGTTTCACTTATTTTTCTTGCTTATGTTGACCATAAAAGCTCACAAGTACCAAGAACACTTGGTTTAGAGCTTTGAAATGCCAAGAATGTTCATGGCCGAAACTTTCTTCATGCTTGAAGCCTTCATTTGATCTTTGCTTTGTTGGCTTCCAACACCTCATAAACACCAAGAACACTTGGTTTAACATCCATAAAGCTTATGATACAAACATGGCCGAAAATCCAAGAGAAAATGTAAGTCAAGACTTACACATGATTTTCCTTCATCTTTGCTTGATTTCTTGCTTTCCATGGCTTAAAAGTGCCATGCATGCCTTGAACTCTTAAGTTGAGTCCAAGAACACCAAGATCTTTCCATGGCCGAAACATCAAGAGCCTTTCCTTGCAAAAATCCAACATAGCCAAGCCATTAGAGAGTAGTATCTAGCTCAAAACACACGAAACTACCAAGAAAACTTGGTTCACTTACAACCTTGAACATGGCCGAATCTTGAGCTCTATTTTCCTTGATGTTCTTCGTGATTTTCTTCTTCCTCATGGCTTAGAATTGCCATGTATGTAAGGAACTCTTGAAGGAAGCTCAAGAACACCATTTTCTTCTCAAGGCCGAAACTTCATAGACATTTCTCCATGGGTTTTCTTTGATTTCTCACTTGGTTCTTGGTTTAGATGTGTTTAGGAGGTTAAAAGCTTCATGAAAATGTGTTTGTATGTGGGAAAGGAGTTGGTTTGCTCATGGCCGAATCTTAGAAGCAAGGAGGAAGATGATGAACTTGGAAGAACACCATGGCTGGTTTTTAGAGAGAAGGGAGAGCAAAGTGAGCTAGAGAGAGAAAGATATGTGTGAAATGAAAATGAAATGAAATGGAGAGCATATGGCCGGTTATGCCTTGCTAAATGAGGGGAAATGGCATTCAAATGCCATCCAAATGCATGTCAAATGCATTTCCATGATGTGGCAGCCAATTGCTCATAAATGAAGGGGAAATGAAATCAAAATGCATATCAAATGCATATTTTAGGAGGATGGCCGGCCTTTGATTTCAAAATGGGGGAGAAATAGTCAAATTGCCATATAAAATAGTCCATGGACAAAAGCTAGTGGGGGAATAATTTATTCATAGTGGAATGTGTAGTGGGAGACATAGTAAAGGTAAAAGAATAGTGGAAGGGGTAAGGTGGGGGACAAGAGATAATGGAATTATTTTATAATGTAAGTGGGATTTGTAGTGGACAATAAAAAATGATAGTGGAGCATAAGTGGGAGACAAGCATGGGCCTAAATAATGTATTTTATGCAAGTGGGAGACATGTAGTAGTGGAGGGTAATAAAATAGTGTGAGTGGAGGATGTAGGAGAATTTAAATTGGTGAGTGGAGGGATGATGTGGCATTTTTTTTATTGCCAATATGCAAGGGTGGCAGCCATGGCTTGTATTGCCATGAAAAGTGGTCAAATTCCACTCTTAGTCCTCCATCTTTCTTCAATCCTTTCAATTGAGTCCTCCCACAAATTTTTCCTTTGTGCAATTGAGTCCCTCAACTTTATATTCCACAATTTTCATCACTAACACTCTTGGTCTAAACCAAGCATAATTCTCATAGTGTCCAACACTCATTAATGCCCATTCCATAAATAAATTCCAAGTCTCCACGATTAAATTTCCAAGTTTCCAGATTAGGAAACTTTTTCTGTCACTAATCCGCTTAACCCGGGAATTAATCTTTTATGATTTTCCGGGTGTAACAATACTCCCCACCTTAAGAAATTAGGTCCTCCAATTATTTGAATTTGGGCAATTGAGCCCAACCTACAAAATTCCCTTGTTCAATTGAGTCCCTCACTTTTGAAGTACTTCATTTTCACCACTAATTTTCTTGACCAAGGCCAAGCTTAATTTTTATGAATGTCCAACACTTAATTTAATGTCCCCTCACATTAATTACACTTAATTCCCAAATAAATAAAAAAAAAATTCTTTGCTCCAATTCACTTACCCCGGGACCTAATCACTTCGGATAGTCCGGGCATTACATTATTTCTATTCATAATTCTCCAATAAGTTTGGTCACATTGTTTCATGGGATTTGAAGAACCTAGAAGGAAAAGTTCCTTTTGAAGAAGAAGATTGGGGCCTATTCAGGCTTTGGTCAAGTTGGTACATCGAAGGCATATCCTAAGTCAAAAGTAATTCTAGTGACCACCTAAGTAAGATGAATTTCTCAAGCTACTTTTTATCTGCCAAGGTGGAATGAAAGCGAAAAGGGGAATTTTTACCTCAATTTCCATAAAAGTCTCTTTGAGACGGGCATTAAGCCTATTTGGACTCAACAACTTTTGCTTCCTTATCTTGACACTTATAGTGGTTGATGAGTTTTTAACTCTTCTAGAGTTTGCCAAGATGAAGGTTTTGAGTTGACAAGGAGGAAGGCCAGTTTGTTGTTAGCTAGGGTTAGTAAGATAAAGGAGTTTAATGGTCATTCAGCTAGCACTCCTGAAGATTCTATAGCCTCTAATTATAATAACCTAGAAACTAAGAAAAAGAAAATTATCAAATTACCTAAAAGGTAAAAATTACCTTTTACCCGTAAGGGTATGTTCATAATTTTGCCCATCAATTATAAAATCAAATTAAAGTCAAGAAATTTTGATCTTTAGAGAATTTCTTGGTGGTCACCAACTCAAATTCCAAGTTAGAGGTTTAAAGTCAATTTTTAAGGTTAGGGACATTTTTTTCTTTTTAAAACCAACCATTGAATTAAAAATCTGGAAGCATCATTGGAATCTTCTCATGAAAATGAGTCAAAAGAACTTTGTCTCGCTCAATTCTAAAATCGTTTGCTTTAGTTCCTAAAATTTATCCTACACTAGTGCACAGTTCATATATGGTTTGTGATATTATTGTATACGATTATCTTTCACCTAACACTAATTTGTATTTAGAACACTTTGCATCCGCATTCCTAATTTATTTTCCAGAATCAAATTTAATTTCTTTTATCTAGTTATCTTTAACTTATTTACATCACATACCATTATCCTTTTATCTTTTTTTCCTTTTTCTTTTCATTATGTTTCAATCTAACTTAAAGTCTACATTTTTTCCTAACAGTTGATACCTCTAAATATCTTTGCTTCTCTTGTCTACGTCGTCGAAATCAATAGCTCTTTCAAGGCTTGCTCACTGTAGCTATAACAACAAAAGTACGCCATGACCATTGTTCCCTTCCTTAGTTCCTTGCCATCCTTACTTCCTTGTAGGCTTAGCTATGCTTCTCTCTCCCATTCTTTTAGTTCATTTAGTTAGCATCACAATTCCTCCATTGTTCCTAGACTTATGCGCTAGAGTGGAGGAGAAGTCAGTGCACTAAAGATTACTGTACCATTGCCATCTTCATCTTACTCTTTATCAAACCAATGTAAGTCCAACCCTTAGGCTTTGTTTTTCTATTATCCAAGGTATTAAGAATGTTACTCAATTCCCTATTCTTGGCTAGGTTTGTTAAATCAAAGGAAAAAAATCCCATCCAGACATTAAAAGCTATCCTATGTGTACCGATAATTCCAAATTCTGTTTTGTGAGTGTAAATCTTTTGGTGTCACTCTTTTATTTTTTTTCCTAGCACCATAATACCTTAAATTTGTGTTGTATTTCTATGGTAGGTTCATCCTTGTTTAAAATTTTTGGCTTTTATATTCATTCTTGATGCAAACAAACCCCTACTTGCACCCAAGCGATGCTAAGCCACCTAAGCCTTTTTGAAATTCTTTTGGCTGCAGATTACAAACATTATAATTCTAATAAATCTTTTTTCTTGTTTTCCAAGTTGTTATAGAAGCCTAGGAACTCCATACTCGACGGCTTAGTGCTATGGACTTACTGCGCGCTAGAGATCTTGAAACTACATCGGTAATTAAATTCAATTTTTGCCCTTTCAAGTTCAGTTTTTACAGCCATTAAATGGGTATATAACTCATTGTGTTGGCTGCTATACTCTTAGGTTCATCAGCTAGGAAGGTCCCAAAACCAAACCAACTTTGGTACAAGGCCATCGAAGACACTGTGAAACATTGTCTACCCATTAGGTAAAATTTTGGCCTAGATATCAGACATCTGAGTTTTCCAAATACCATTTTCAGAAATTTTCAAATTTTAGAAAATTTTCTAATTTTGTACATTTCTAATCTTTTGTAGGACCTGTTTTAGGAAATTGTGCATTTCACCACGTCATTTCGCACAAGGTAAAGAGGAAGAATGGGTTAGCTTTAATGGGCTCTCACAGGCCCAAAATAAGAATCAATGAAAATAATAAATTCTAAGCAAATAATTAGGCTGAATAAGATTTTTAAAAAGCGTGAGCAACATGGGTAGTGTAATTAATTAATTTTTCTAGAATTTGATTTTATTTTTTTTCATTGAAATGCAATTTTAATTGGTTGGTTGTATGGTTGTAATGATATGATATATGATATATGTTTGGCTCTAGTATCATGTTAGGAGTGTTTAAAACAAGAATTTCATTATAACCAAGCTAGGACCACTTAAATAAACTTTGCAAGTTCCATGTTTATGGCCGGCAAGACAAACACAGTTAGTACTATGTTTAGGGCCGACAAGCTCGCTAGGATCATGATTAAGGTTAAAAGCAATAGTTAATGGCATGCTAGGAATGTAACAAACTACTATAAGTTAGCAGATAAAGGATTAGGTGCATAAATGCTAAATGACGAACTTGGAAAAAATTCACAAGCAAAGAAATGGGCATTTAGCATAAATGTACTTAAAAAGGTATCATTGATGGGTAAAATTCATTTGTGGTTTCTAACATTTTTGTGCTATCCTAAATGGATCCTTAATCTTCATTTTGTCCTCTTAAAGTCTTTAACCTCCATATTTTTGTCTCAGTCATGGTCTTTCCATTAATTTCATGGTTAACTTTAACAGAATCTCAAGAAAAAAGCCAATTTTAGTTCCTATAATTTTTTCCTCCCACTAAAAGCATCATTAAGTATATAAATCTATCATACACACTCTCTCATCCCTTCCAACTTAATAATTTTCTGCAAAACCTAAAAACCACCTTTTCTTCCTCGATAGCCACCGTTGTTCGCTTGCAACAAACAACGTACGTCGGGGAGGTTGATGGGCATGGTTAGAGGATCCATGGCCTACGATGAGAAGATTGGCAGCCACGACCTTATTAACCTTTCTGAAAATAAGTTTGCCTACCCTTGAAGGTCGACGGTTGGGCCAGAGAATCCATTCAGATTGTCAATGGCTTATGTTGGGAAACTTAGATGAATAGACCCGGTTTTTTGCTTCTTAGTATGGTAGTCATGGACAAAGTCTGATTAGAGGTTGGTGACAAACTATGGTGATCTCAAAGATGCCTTCTTGCTTCGTCATTAGCTTAACAAGATTTGCTTGGATGAGATCTACATCCTCATAGCATAGTCTCATGTCGACATCTCCTTTGACATCCTAGATCACATGAAAAAGTTGGAAAAGTTGACCATTGTCAACGCACTTCACCTACAGCCGATTTCAAGTAGCATATGGAGAGGAGGAGGCAAACAAGATGCAATAGAGATGCATTGAGGTACAGACTAACATAGACACAACTTAAGCTTTATAAGGCAAAAAATAGAGCCTCCTACTTCCTGATCGGAGCAAAATTGTGAGTGATTTATGGAATTTACCATTCTTTATTTCAATCTCAATCTTTAATTTGTTCATTTCTTGTGTGCTTGCAATGTGGGTCTGTTTCTTTCATCAATGACTCAATTTTGATTCTAGGTATAACTGTAGGGTTATTGGCCAAGGGGTGCAAGCCTTATCACTCACTTTAAGACGATCGCTCTATGGGCTTAGAGGTGAGCATTATTCGAACAAAACAAAAAAGACTGATTACATTTGGATAAAATAGTTCAGTTTCTTTTCTAGTTTGTTCAGTTTAGATCAAAATTGAATTTCAGATTTGATTATTTGATCGATTATTAGATCATACACTTAAAATTGAATAAACTGAATAGTAATAAATATTTTACCGTTATCCATAATGAACCTACATATATAAAGTTATTTCCTACTAATTTTTACCATTTTCTATATTGACCCTACACATATAAAATTGTTTCCTACAAATTTTGGATAATATGTTGAATATCTTTCTTTAATTTTGGGTATGAAGGGTAAAAAATTTTAGTAGGGATAAGATATTAGTTTGTCCTAAAACATTTCATATTTTGCCAACTTAGTCTAAAAACTCATTCACTTGTCAAAGTAGTCTTAAAACTATGAAACAGTTAGCTCTGTTAGTATTAATTTGGATGTCTTGCTATGCGGCAGAAGGAAAAGCTGATGTGGCACATAATTGATGCTAAGTTTTAACTTCTTGTTTTTTTTTTTTAATCAGATGGGTAACTTTAGAGATTAACTTGCTAAAAGAAAATAGTATAGTGATTAAAAACTCATTTTTTCCACTTTTTTTGGCACCTTCTCCACTAATTTTTTCCTTTCCTGCAACACCTGATCTTGAAAAGTAGCAATTTTTTTTGTTTACAATATAGCCTAATTAAGATACATGAACAAAAAAAAGAAAAATTTAGTTTGAAATCAAGGGACTATAATTAGATCATTCAGATTGGTATTTTTAAAGCTACGGGTTGCTTTTTTCATGGATTTTGGGAGCAAAATCAACTTCTTGTCAGATTGTATCAACATTGGGATTCTAACATTGAGGAAAAAATCATTGTCCATTGAAGAATCAATGGAAGTAGGGGAGGAATTTATTTGTTTGGTAAACCAGTAATTAAATGAGTGAAGTGAAATTCTTAGGATTCATTTGTTAATTTATTAGTTAGGAAGAATGGTAGGTGCATTCGAGTGGACTAAAGTGGAGAAAAAAATGAAAAAATGGGGGAAAAGTGAAGTGGTTTCTTTAAAATGATTACATGAGTGGGTATGGAGGTTGAAGGAAGAGTAAAAGGCCATGGACACAGAGCTTCAAGGGATGTGAAAATGGCTGGAGTGATGGAGCTGCGGCTTGAGATCAATGCTAAGAAGAAACGCTGTCATAAGTTAATTATTGATTGTAGAATTAGTAGCAATGGTTTGAGTTAGTAATGATAATGAGGTGACAGTGTCATTGAACGTGGCAGCTTGACCAGGTGTTGTGCGAAGGGAAAATATTGGCAAAGAAAAAGACAAAAAAATGGGGGAAATGAGCTTTTAATCATTGGAATGTTTAGTTTTGACCAATTTAATCCTCTAAGTTACTCATCAAATTAAAAAAGTCAACAGTTCAAAATTTAACATCCATTATTTGCCACGTCAGCTTTTCTGTTTGTCACCAAGTGAGACATTCAAATTAGGACTAATAGAGCTAACGGTTTTATAGTTTTAGGACTAAGTTGGCAAATCATGAAAAGTTTGAGGACTAGCTAATATCTTTCTCATTTTAATATTTATCTTTTTTTTATTTACTATGTATCTAGATTTTAGAAGGAGATTTGAACAAACAGAACTGAATAAGCAAAAATATAATTTAGATGGTTCGGATTGGTTGTAACATGTAATTCTAACAATTTGGATAAATTTTGTAAAAACTGAAAATCTATCGGATCATTATATTCGTGTCGGTTCCAAATAGAATCAACCGAATGCTCACCTTTATTGACACAGCCGTCCTTGGCCCCTACCCAGGAAGCCTGTCAGAATTGGTCTTACGGTGGTTGTAATTGGCTAGCTATATATGTGTGCGGATTAAAATTCCGTGATACTAGTTGATTAACCTAGAATATGCAAAATGCATGCCCTTCATGCTTTGACTTAGATTAATAAAATCCGTAAAACATTAACTTGGCTAAGACGTCTCCAAAGAAAACAAATTTAAATAGCCAAAGCATACAAAATCAATATTTATGTGAATTTACTACACATAACAACTATGTGGGAACATTCATACATAAAGTAGGCTAATGCCCTCACCCAAGAGTAACCTTAGAGTCTAAGACTCTTTAAAACATAGACAATGGAGGCAACTAAGAGTACTATATCTACAAGCCTCAACTAAGATTTTCTTGAACTAACTCCCACCTTGGATGCAAGTCCTAGTGGCGAGTCACAAAAGTCCTTGTCCAAGTGCTGTTAGGCTATGCGGCCAAAGGAAGACTATAGTTAGTATTGTTACTTAACCAACAAGTAACCATAGTAGACTAGAATATAAAGATTCTCAAGTGAAATACCTACAACAAAAGCAAACTACCACAATAACCCTCAGTGGTTACTCAGCCCAACAACTTCAAAATCTACACAACATAACTAGGGAGTGAGAATTCAGAAATTCTCAGTAAGGGGCTTCACTGTACTTGCAAGAAAATTACTAAGGACTTTACATATAAGAATATATGTAACCTACTGTGAGCTCATACAGCCTGAGGGTCTAATATATGCATATACCCAGGTCCCTTAGGACTTCTTCTTATCTTGGTCCTTGAACTACAAGGCATTGCCTTGTCCTCTAGCAAGCTTAGCTTGCCAGCCTAACTAGTAATAAATAACTAGTTGAACCTCTCCTGTTTATGTTGTATAGGGGCATTATGGTGGGACTATTGTAGACTAGGTCATGAAGACCTTGTGGACTAGGCGCACTAAGGTTTCACCTTGCAACCTTGTGGCTAATGGCACGGGTAAGTCGCCAAGGGTTTTAAACGTTTTCACCCTAGCTAGTGATACCTACTTATGATCCTTTGTAAACTAGTTTTCTTGCTCATGGTAGAAGTAGCCATAAAAGCTTTACAAAACTCAAGAAAACTCCTAGGTCTCAAAGGATTTTTTAAAGCCTCGGAGTACCCTTGGAATGCTTAGACCCCAAGGTATCCTACGAACCACCTTAGGTCTCCCCCTGACCTTCCTAGAAAAACTTGGAAAATTCAACTAACATGCTTGTTTTGCAATATTGGCGATGCGTCGTGGGAAATGGTATGGGTTGGCAACGTGTCGCCAATCTACAAACCCAGAAAACTTTTCCAGTTTTGTTGCTATGAACTTTGGACACTTCCCAAACATATCAAACATGCATGGATACCCTCCAAACTTCTCATACATGTAAAACATGTTGCATAGATCATAACCAACTATCACAAGCCAATCTATGATGCATTATAACATCATTCCAATCATCACAAACCTCAGAGTCCACCATGATTTAACCTTGCCCACTAAACTAATTCTATTGCTAGAACTACTCAAATTCATCAAGCGAACTCATTCCAATATCATTAATTGAACTTGAAAACACAACTCCCTTATCTTAACTTCATTTCGCAAGTAAGAAATAAATAAATCTTCCTCAAGAACTCAAGTTTCACAAAGCTTCACCTAGTTCCAAGCAACCAAAGGCACCAAATACATACATACTAACTTCTAACTAAAACCCAAGCTCCCAATCAACTAATAAACATGAAATCAATCAAGAGCACATTGATTACCTCGTATCAAAAATAGGGGATGATGGAGAACTTGGTTCCAAGCTTCAAAACCATGATTTTATGCTCGAAATGAGCTTCCAATGGCCTATATACTTATGGTAGTTTATCTTTTCACCAAAAAACTCTTGATTTTGGGCTCAATTGGATGAAGAAATGATGGTGTGAAGGATGAACTCGGGTTATGGCATCCATCCCCACTTTACCATCTTATAACCAAGTTTAAAACTTAAGCCACCAAAGTATTAGACATGGAACACTTAAACCCCCTTCTTTTGGTAACCTTAGTCATTCTTGGTCAATTTATGTTTATTTCAACTAAGTTTGGGTTAAAGTTAAAAGCTAGGTTATAAAAACTCATTTTAACCACTCAGGCCTCAGACTGACTCATCGGGGTGCAAAATTACCATTTTACCCCTGAACCTCATTTAATGCCTTAACCTTCTCAGAACTGAATGAACTTTGCTAAACGTTCCTATTATTGCTATGTAAACTTGAATTAAGGTTCTAAAATTAATTTAAAACACTTTACCTTCCTTGGACATGCTTCCCACTAAAAGGGCTATAACACTTATATGGTTTTTGGCTTTTCTTTGTCTTGGCTTGGGTTTCTTTTATTCCTTGTTAGTGATTCAAAATGTAGGTTTTTGTCTTCCTTTTCTATGTTTAAGTTTTTCCTTTTCAGCTTAATTCAGAAGAAATTAGAAATGAAAAGGTAGAACAATCATTCATATAGTTTTGAAGGATTTTTGTCTTTTTATTCTTTCTGTACTTTAGAAATTGAGGTTTTGGTTTTTTGTGTAATTTAAAAATGTAGGGAATTATTAAGGGTGAGTGAGTCGATAGTGAGCCTCATATCCTTATAGTTGAGTCGACTAAGGTTCTACTATTTAGAGGTGTTATTGTTGCCAGAAAGGTTAACCAGGGGTGAAGTGGAAAAGAAACAAATGGGGGAAAGAGATAAGGGGTTTTAAAGATTAATGGGTTGGGATAGTTGTAGTGAGAGATTGTAAGAGAGGGATAAATGAATAGATTGTGGTTTTAGTGGTAAATTTGCTAATTTGATGGTGATTTGAGTGAGAATAAGAAAATATAGGACTAATGTTGGCATTTTCCATAAAATTATATCAAAGTTAGCGTTGTAAATGTTGGAAGGGCTACGATTGGGACAAAAAAATGGAATTCAGGGATTTTAAGAGGATAAAATGAAGGTTAGATACCCATTTAAGACAACGTAAAAAGGTTAAGAACCATAAATGAATTTTACCCTATCATTGATTATCATGTCATCATGCTAAACTAAACTAAGATAGCAAGATAATAGAAATAGGATGCTTAGAATCATTGCACTTTACTAAAAAAGTTTAAAATAAAATCAGTTATAATCATGTATCAATTGGTTGTTGCATATGATTGATGTTTTTCATAAACAATACTGTATTAAGTAAAAGGTTTGAGGAGTAAGATAAAGCACCAGGAATGCAAGGTTGGCGACGGACCTTATGCAGACCAAACAACCCATAAATTTAGAAGAGTGGTTTGGAATGGACAATTCAAACCCAGAAGGCATGTTATGGTAACGATAGAGCATCCCTAAGACTCATGACCTGATATTGATATATGGTTTGAAGATAAGATTTGTGTGCTCCCTAACCATGGTTGGCAGGAGACCATGCTTATGCTTGACCATACCTAGGTGTAGGTATCCTGGGAGACTATGACTTAATGGCATCCTTTGTGGCACTACATAAGAGTTATCTAGAGATTGGGGGATATACATACTCACCACCCTAGGTTCGTTTGATGACATTCAAGTGTTAGATTAAATGAATTAATTAATGTGATATGATTTAATCAATAAAAAGAATTATACATATGATTTTAGTTCAAGCATGCTAGTAAGACTTTAGTGTTGTTGTTATAATGTAGTATGAAATTGTGCTTGACTTATATTATTATATCTTAGAGTTTATTACTCTATTTGTTGTTTGTTGAGGGAATATTAGGATTCACGTAATGGGCATGATACTTCCCCATTACCAAGAAAGTGGTACTCACTACTCCTTCTAACATTTGTTCCTTAAGTACTATGAGGAGACAAAGTACACTAAAGCATATGATAAGGTTTAGGATATAAAGCAAATTAAGTAAGGGGATGTTGTAGCCCATCGAAAAATGGCTAGAACTAGATTTCTAATTTGTGTCATTTTTTAGAAAAATATGGATTTTTGAAATTGGAATATTTTTGGTATTTTGGTTTTCCTGTGATTATCATTTATTTTTCTTATTTAGTTTAGTGTTTTTATTAATTTAAAAAAATTTTAAATTTTTTTACCTCATATTTCTTAAATTATTTTTAATTAATTACTTATTAACTCTAGAAAATTAAAATATTTTTCAAAATTAAGATTAATAAAATTGGGGGTGTTACATAACTGGTCAACGGAACAATTGCACACACCACATGGGCTATTGTGTGTGAAAAGAATAAGCGTTAGGTGGTTATGTTCTAGAACTCGAGTTTATATATCCACATGAGATTTCTCAAAATTTTCCAATGTGGGATATAATGGTGTTACACTAATACAACACCTTTTAAGACTACCAGGAGTTCACCAAATTTTGAAAATCTGCCACTTTTTAAGAGGAGGAAGAGGGTGAGGAGTAAGCTAGGGAAATTTGTTGTAATCCCGGATAAGCTGAAAGAGTCTGAAAATATATCTAGTGCTTTGCCAACTCTCTTCTGTGACCAATCAAGTTAGATAAAACTTTACACCAGGCTTCAATTACCAAAGCACTTGATGATTATGGTCTTGTTACACTTAAGAAGGTTCTACTTTCTCATATTACTTTGAAGGATTGAATGATAACGAAAGAAAAATTGAAAGAGGTAAAAAAGCAAATGTTGAAGGGTAAGCTAATATTGCTCCTCACTAGGGTATTACAACTGAGGATTGTCTCTTTGTGAGTGATAAAGTGATATGACTAGCTGAAGCCTATCACTAACTTATACCTAGACATAGACTAGTAGCATGCAAACATTAACAATCCAACAGTAGCTAGTGTGGAGACTTAAGCCTTGGAGATTATTGCTACCCAGAGCTTGCAAGTATACATTTTTGAATTCTTTCATTCTCCATTTGGCATTATTTTTTCCAATGACAATTTTACTTTTAGATCGCCAAAGTGCAAGCAAACGTTGCACAACTATTTGCAAGACAAAAATAATCTTTGGATTACGTCAAGGGCAAGCTCGTTGTATAGGATTTAGTATAAGAGAATTGGAAAGATTCGAGCAGTAAGATTAATGACATAGCGGAGAAGGTAAGTTTAGCATTGGAGGATGAGAAAAGCTTGAAGCTGGCTATTGATGGGTTGACTTATGCGCTTGAGCACATTACCAACTTAGAAGTATAGCAACTGATCATCATGGCTTTGGAACTGCAATTGGAGAATATGACTGCTAAAAATAGGTCACTAAGATGATCTTTGATATAGGTTTCCTTAAAGCCATTCGTGCTCTCTTGGTTGACTCCTCTCTTACAAAGTTTCTAGCTTAAGATAGTTGATTTACTAAAGCCACCAATTGTGCAGAAAATAGGTCATTTGATCCAATTCTAACAAATTTCTTCTCTTTAGCTTAGACCTCTTATTCAACACCCTTGGCCATATTGTTCAAAATAACCAATGCTTTTTCTACACTGTTCATTGATAGTGCTATACTAACAGTGATCCGTTGAGTTCATGGTGGTAGCTATAGGCCAATATCAAAGATGTGTAGTTTGTGACAAATTGATAGGCATGCTTGGGGTTATTTTTTACCAAATCTTTAAGATGACCATGCCTCTGCCAAAGACGGACTTTTCTTACCTGAAGCCCAATATTTTAGTTCTCCATTGAAAGACTTTTTGTGGTGGAAAGAATTTGGTGAGTGAAGCCTCTTGCAATTCCATCCATGAGTGAATTGAATCCACTTACAAAGCTTTCAAACTATTCACTAGCTCTACCCCTTAGAGAGAATTGGAAGATCCTTAACCTCTTAGCATTTTTAAACACACAATTAAACTTAAATGTATCACATAATTAGACAAACTTCTTGATATGATGATTGGGATCTTTCATAAGTGCTCCTCCAAATAAAATTCCTTGAACAGATTGGATAAAAGTAGATTTTGTCTCAAAATTATTAGCTTGGCTAGGTGGTGGCCTAATCATGTCCAAATTGTTAATTCTTAGTTATGTGAAGGGATTCTAGGTTCAATTGTTCTTTCTTTCAAGATAAGCAATTACTCACTCATAAATAATAATGAAGATTCTTTGACGAAGGTTGCTTTTAGCATAAATGGCAACTCTATCATTCCAATACTGGTAGCTTTTCCAAGCCAAGTCTATACATCAGACTTCCATTAAAAACAACTTGGCCAAAATGATTCCTAGCTTAGAGATGACCTTTGTAGAGAGAGCAACTACATTTGATCCATCATCGAACTCTCCTAAGATCTTAGTTTTCAATTCTTATTCTAACAAAAAATAAGATCATTATAAGGAAATTTGATGAAACTAATGCCATATTGAGTGAAGTTACCATGAAATTCAATAGAGGAGCTTTTTTGAGCTTTCCTTTTTCCTCTCAAATAAGGTAATCCTAATAGTTAGGAAATTAAAGAGTCATTTAAAGGGGAAAAAAAAAACTTTTTCATTGTTTTGATAGGGCAAATGCTAGTGTGGCCAGTTTATTTTCCTATTGAAACCGTAGCCATTATCTTTGTCTTTTCCCCCATTTTCAGGTTAAGGACTTTCTAGGGCAAGGTCCCTACGTGATGTGGAATGGTCATAAAGGAGTTCCTTGATTGACCCGATTAGGATAAATCAATGATGAAAGGTTGAAAACGTGCCTTAAGGGTGATTCAACTTCCATAGGCCATAACATTGCATTATTGTTAGATTGCTTATTATAATATGTTATTTTGAAAAGAATTCAACACTTTACAACAACTATTGAGGCTTTACCCTTTGTAGCCACATTTGGTGGTCCTAAATTCCATTATTTTGTTGTGTATATGAGTGATTAAAGTTTGATATCCTAGTCACTTTTGGATTTTTTTTTGTTATTCAATTTAGGTTATTTTAAGATATATTTCACATTCTATCAATAATAATATCCAAAATCCTTGGGAGAATTCCCAAAAACCTATTTCTTATTTTCCTTAAGGTTGAACTTGTTCTAATTTTGTTTTCACTTGCATTTACATTCCAAAGGTGATGTTAATAGTATTTCTTGATTAGATTTGATTAGCCCTTTATTATATTCTCTTGGTTGTTGAATATTATTCAATGTTGCGACCGTTATCTCGGTGATACTAGTTGTATTTATTATTAAGGTACTTTTTATCTTTACCCTAATGGGTCAGGGTCTTCATTGGTTACCTTGGTACTATGAATGCCATGTTGTGGTATTTTTATCCTAAGAATTGGCCCAAAGAAAGTGAATTGCTAATTGTCAAAGTTTATCACACACCTTAGTAGGAATCAACAAAGTACTCAAGAGATGACATGGCAGAGCCGGCACAACAAATTTAATTAAAACTAATCGACTAGCTTGTGACAAGAGGGAGGCCTTCTAGGTTAACAGTTTGTTCGACACTCTTTCTTTCAAATAATCAAACTGATTTACTTTCTAAGCCCTAAGAGCCACAGTAGCCACAAATACTTATCCGATACAAGGGATTGGTTAGTGCCTAGCAACGGAAAGGTAGAAGAGTGAAACTGCCTAGTGTGTTAGGACTAAAGAATATAGAGGATTTTTGAAGATTCACTATTTGGCCTAAAATAGCTTGATAATTATCTATAATCGAGAGCACAGAGCGTACTTCACCCTCAGTAAATTGAATGAAGAGAAGACTGTCATCAGCGAAAAGCAAATGCAAGATAGTGGGGCTAAGCCTGCTACTAGATATACCATGAATTTGACCTGGTAATTTGCTTTCTAAAGTAGACATGAGGGGCCTTCAACGCAAAATAAGAACATATATGGTGAGAGTGGATATTGTTATTGGATACCATAGGAGGGGTTGAATATGCATGAAGGTTCTCCAATAATCAACACGAAGAAAGAGGCCATTGTACCGTAGCTAAGAACAAGGTCAATCCATTTAGCAGGAAACCCCAATAATGACATAGCCGTACTAAGAAAAAGCCACTCCACCTAATAATAAGCTTTGGACATGTATAGCTTGAAAGCTACAGTTTCATCCCCTGAGCCTCACATATCACTTAAATGATAATAGGTCTCTAGAGCAACAAGCGCATTCCCAGTTAGAAGTCTCCCTGGCACGAAAGCACTCTGATATTGAGAAATAATCAATGGTAGTAGTGGCTTCATACAATTGGCAAGGACTTTGGCAATAATCTTGTACAGTACAATAAGGTTTTAGGCTGTTGCACTTTCGGGAATAGAGCAATATAGGTGTAATTTATCTCTGACAGAATTTGTCCTACATTCAGGATACCACTAATATATTCAAAAATATCTTTATTAATAATATGCCAATACTTTTGGTACAACAATGAAGGTAGACCAGCAGGTCCAGGAGATTTAGTAGGATACATAGCAAATAAAGCCATTGAAATCTCCTCATTTGTGAAAGGTCGGTGCAAACTACCATTCATACTATCTGTAACACGGTGTGGAATAACATCAAAATTTGAGAGAGCCAGCATATTGACCAAGAAATGAAATAGATCAACAAAATGCTTGATTGCTTCCTCCTGAATATCCACACGTGAAGTCAAAATGTTACCCAAGGTTGACCTGATGGAAGTGATAAAATTCCATCTACGATGCCCATTAGCCACCTGGTGAAAATATTTGGAGTTCTTATCCCTCAGTTGGAGCCACTGTGTCTTCACTCGTTGCTACTAATAAGGCTTCTCCTTAACGCAAAGAGAATGCAACTCAGTCTCTAAGCCAAGCCTACATTGAATGAGCTCATCAGAGATAGGTTGGCGATATAAACTTTCAAGCTCCCATTCTTTAACTGAAATCTAAGATCGAACTTGCTTGAATTCTGAAACATTTAAGCTTTAGAACTTTTAGGCTTAAAAACAAAAGTTGATGGAAGAAAAGAAAATATATTTTAGCATTTTTTTCTTTTTAAGCTTTAGAACTTTCAGGCTTACGTAGCTTTTATATAGGGTCTGTGCCTTTCATTGAATTAAATTTCAGTTAGAGTTGTGGGGTAGCGGAAGCATTCAGCTAGGGCAAAAGCAAATTCCAGCTAAGCAGTATTGTTCAATCTTCTTTGTGGAAAAAGTTTAAAGTAGTGTGCACATGAAGGAAATTAAAGAAATTGTAAGTAGTACGAAACCTTACATGGTTTTGTACGAGGAAGGTTATTTTCTCCAATACTGGCTGCTACGGGTCAGACAAAAGCACGAAAAAAATGGGATCGAAATCAAAAGGATCAACTAAAAATATTGGACTAAGGTATTAAATATTAGACTTTTATTCTGCTTCTTAGGGGTTTTAAGTGTTGTGATTCTGGGTGCTAAAATTTGCAACTTCTTAGTGTTAGTAGGTAGTGTTGATTTATAAGGTAAGTGAGAGAAGTTAAGATTTTTGGGTTATTTTATTTTATTTGTTATCTTATGGTTTGAGATTCGAAAGTACTTCTATACTTTGTGAGGATTTTTTTGAGGAACTGTTTTAATATCTTCCTGAAACTCGAGATGTATATTTTGTTTACTATTAATAATATTTTCCATTGCCCTTCAAAATAAGTGTACACACACACAAATGAGAGAATCGTGTAAATTGGAAAGCAAAAAAGCTAAAGCGAGAAGCTAACAAAGATTTACATGTAAAAACCAGCAGAAGCACACATAGCTATACTATTGCAGCTTAAAGTCTCTACTTTGTTAAATTTAGTTTTTATTGATAGATGATTTATAAATTCACGATAAATTATATTTGAAAATCTGTTCTTTGCCTGGCATGGGACTGAATAGCGCCATTTAACTCAACTAAACTTTTTTGCAAAACATAAAAACAATAAATAAGGTAATAAGAATCATTTATTAATAATCCAATCTTAAAATGTGATTCATGTTTTTTTTTTTTTTTCAAATTTTTCAATCGGGTTATGTAAAATATAAAGGTCGATATTGATGTTAAAACTTTTAGTGTCCATGTCAAAATATAGTTTTCATTGCATGTATTAATAATTATGTTTTTTGTTTTCCAGAATCTTTATTTATTTGACTAATTAATACAGACCACTTACATAAAATAGAACTTTCTAATGAAAAATAAAGAATAGAATAAAGCTTTTTAACATAAATTTAGCCAAAATAGTTGGTTGTAGTTTTTTTTCCTGCCAATAATCAAGCAACGTGGTTTCATGTGAGTGGTTTTTGCAACTCAAAATTTTAACACTAATCATTTCATTCCCTTGAGAAATCCATTCTCACTCATTCATTTGGTGGTTTTTATCCAAAAATATCATGAAAATTTGTTATTAAAATATCATGACCCCGTTCTATTTTAAATTCGGGATCAGTATTACCACTGAATATTAGGAGCATTTTTTTAATCATTTTTAAACCCCTAGTTCGAGACTAATGCTTGTCGAAAAAGAACAAAAAGTTAAAACAAACTAGAATGTTGTATACACAATTAAAGCAAGCAAGCAAGCCGGTAAGGTGTGAATTAATAATTCCGGTTCTTTTCACTCAGGTTTGTTTTTAATTTTCTTTAAATCTTTTACAGGACATCATTGTTCACTTGATAGAAATAAAAAAATAATTAATTTTTTTTAAATCAGTAAACACATTGATATGGAAATAAAAACAATTAATGGGATTATAATCTCACTTCACCGCAATAAAAGGGGTTAAGTTGTTTTCACAACTCAACTAAACCTAGTAATTAGTGTCCAAAATGACAATAATTTTAAAGGAGAAATTACAAAAACACTTGAACACTACAACAAAAAGCTTGATTAGATCCAGTAGTATCGAACCAGGAAGGGATATAACCGGTTAACTTTTTATGAGGCTTAAAAGATATTGAACTAGGCTTTCCCTATGCCTTAGCCATAGGAAGTTTGATGTATGCTCAAGTTTGTACGCGACTAGATATTGTGTACATTGTTGGGATGCTAGACACATACTTGAATAATTCTAGAGTGGATCATAGGAAAGCAACCGAATAGGTTATGCGGTACTTGCAAAGAATAAAGAATTACTTGCTCATATATAGGAGATTGGATCAATTAGAGGCGATTGGTTATTCTGATTCTGCTGTCGCTAGATGCAAAGATAGTTGAAAGTCTACATCAGGTTATAGCTACTTACTTGCCGGAGGAGTTGTTTTCTAGAAAAGTGTCAAGCAAATACTCACGTCTTCTTCCACTTTGGCAGTAGTATATATAGCTTGTCATGAGACATCCAACCATGGCATATAGCTCCAAAATTTTGTTATTGGACTATGAATTATGGATGATGTTGAACGACCACTTAAGTTATTTTGTGACAATAAGTCGATGGTTTTATATGCCAATAACAACTTGAGCTCAGTAAAGTCAAAAAATATTGACATTAAGTTTCAGGTTATTAAAGAAATTAAGGACTCAGATTGGTCAGTTGTCTATAAAGCATATTGGGATGAACTTTATGACTGTGGATCTACTCACTAAGGGACTGTCACCTAAGGTCATTCATGAGCATGTTGCTCATATAAGTGTTACTTCTCTTCAAGATATACTTATTTAGAAAGAGTTTGTACTTTTAGATGTTCAATAGTTTTGGACGCTTTTATAGTTATTTATGAATTATTATGGTTATTTTCTATAGAAATAAATTTTACAATTTATATTCACTTTATATCTAATGAGATTATTCTCACTAAGGTTCGATCAGTTTGACACAGACATGTTAAGATCACATTGCATGTAATTTCCATGCTACACATCCGCGCTTGATTCATGTCATTCAATTATGCCAATACATGTGATCATTGATGGGTTTAGCTACGCTACAAGTAGCAAAGGTTGCTTTGATCCTTTATTGATATAGTTGATGGACAGAATTATTTAAGATACTTTTAATGATGATAGCTTCTTTTGGAGTACTCGTAAAGTTATAATTAATGCACTTGTATAAGTTACATATATAGCCCAAGTGAAAGATTGTTAGATTTTTATATGGGCTAATATGTGAAAAATTGTGAATTATATATGCTATTATAATGTTTGGGTCAATTGAAAGTGATCTAATAAGGCTCGAGTTTGGCCTCTAAATATCTTGTAAAGTGTGGACCATTTTAACATGTAGAGGCCAAAGTGTAATTTTTATTTTTATGATGGACTAAAATATAATATACACAAAACTAACTTGGTCAATCTATGTAAGAAGGCCATAGTCCCCAAATCATACGTACTGAGGATTTCTCTCTTCAGTTTTTTGTCTCCTCTGAGTTCTTGTTAGAAAGAGCAAAGAGGAACTCATTCGTATCAGTTTGGAAGATAACAAGCAGTAAGATCCTCATTTTAGAATTCTCTAATTGATCTAGGTACATTTCAAGTTTTAATTTTGATTTGATCTTGATCACTCAATATGAATAACCTTGGGTTTTATGATTGATTAATTTGATTTAAGGAATCAATTTTTCTAACAATTGTAACTTCAAGACCCATGGACATCCCTAATAGGAATTGTTTTTATAACTCTTCCAAAACCCCTTTTCTTACTTTCTTCATCTCCCAAACAGTCTCTATTCTCTCTCTTATAGAATCCATCTTTTTTTTTGTCACTTAGTATTAAAAAGAAGTGGATGGATAAACAATGAAAGGAAGTTTCGCTTGAATGATCTCCCATTTGTTTATTTGTTTCTTTTGTTAGGGAACTAGATGTATTAAGGTGCACCAATTAGGATTCACACTCCGATGTTGCTTCTTTAGTATAGTTTTAAGTTATTAAAACAAAATAGCACCTCAAGAATAGATTTTTAGGTGTTTATAATAGTGGGTTTTGATTTTCAGTTCATTTTAGATTAGGTTTTGTTGTTTTATGATGTCGGCCTCTATCTTTAAAATTTAAGTGTGGCTTTTTGATATTAACAAAAACATGTATGCTTGATGGTATTTCCCTAAAAAAATAAATAAAAAAGACTTGCACAATTGTATTCTTTAAAATGTGACAATTCTATGAGAAATAACATTCCCCAAAATTGATGCTAGTTTAAGAAAATGAAAAAAAAAGTAGCATATTAGAATCAGTTAAGAAAAATAGAACTAGCGAATTAGAACTAGCTAACTTATGGTAGCAAAATTAAATACAACCAGTCAATTATAACAACTTAAATAGTTCAAAAGTTGAAAAGATTAGCACATGCTTTCAACAGATGGAAACTGGTTCTGTATAGAGCCACTATTGTAAGTAAATGGCTCACATTTAAACCAATTAATAGGTTCTACAAAATTGGTTAAATAAGTCTAAATCCATTATTGTAACCAGTTATAAAATCCTAGAACTACCTTAAATCTAACCATATTTGTGCATCGGTTAGTGACCAGTTCAAAAAATTTAGAACCGGTCAAAACCAGTTCAAATGACTACTTAAAACCATTTCTAATTAGCTTTTTTTGTTGTAGTGGAAGTTTAGCATAACCTACACTTTGCCATTTTATTTTTTTGAAAACCTATAATTTACCTTTTACTTATTTTACATTGTATGACAGTAACTTTTGAAACTTTAATATAAATTATTGAGTAACTATATTCTAATAATTTCAAGCTTTCTGATGCTACTTCATAGTTAACTAATATTTGAAAAATATTGTCTTGTATTTCCAAGAAAAAATGATAATTTAAAATTTAAATTACCTGTAAAAATTATTGAAGATTTTGAAATTACTTAAAGATAACTATGGGTAAATTGCACGTTTGGACCCTAATCTTTAATTATTGTTTTAGTTTTAATCCCAACTTCCAACTTGCACGTTTAAACTCCCTAACCTCATTTAAATGTTTCATTTTGGACCTTTGTGTGACAGAAGTTGTTAGTTCAAATGGAAAACTCCACGTCAGCATGGTATTATAGGGAAAAATGCTAAGTTTTGCCCCTAAGACCTTTTCTCTTTAACAAAAAACCTTAAAACATTAAAATCGAACATCAAAGCCCCCTCCTCATCCCAACCTCTCTTTCACTGCTGTCCCTTTCCGGCCTTCCCTTTTCTGCCACAGTCGCTTTCCCTTTCTTCCCTTTTGGCCTTCCTCCTTTTTGGCACTGTCATCACCCTCCCTTCCCTCCCTTCCTCTCTTTAGCCCAGTCACTCTCCCTTCCCTCCCTCTCGGCTCTCTTTCCTCTCCTTGCCGTCATTCCTTTCCCTTCCCCTCCTCTTGATCCCCCTACCTTTCACCGCCGTCGTTGCTCTTACATCCTTCTCTCTCGGCAGCACATGATTTGCCCATCCCTCTCGTCACGATTTCCCGATTCATTCACCTTCTCCTCCGTTCGCTTAGCTGATTCGCTTCCTCTTTCCCATCTTTGACGTCAATCTGCCAAACTCGATGTCGATTCACTTTTCCCCCATCCTTGACACCAATCTCGGTCTTTGATTATAGTTCTAGTCATTTGAGGATCTCGTTTGTCCCTTTGGGGCATGGCGCAACTGTTGGTGGCCATTGACGCCACTAGTGGCGCCTATAGGAGAAGCCGAAGAGAAGGGAGGCCTGAGGAGAGAGAGGCCTGAGAGGGGAAGGGGTTTTTGTTAAATTTATATGTTTTAAAAATTAGTTATTAAAAGGAAAAATTTTCAGGGGTTAAAGTTAGCATTTTTCCTACAATGTTATGCTGACGTGACATTTTCCATCAGAACTAACGAATTCCATCACCCAAAGGTCTAAAATGAAACATTTAAACGAGGTTATGGAGTTTAATCGTGCAAGTTGGAGGTTGAGGTTAGAACTTGAGCAATAATTAAATGTTAGGGTCGAATCATGCAATTTACCCAGATAACTATTATACATTATAAATCGGCATTTTAGAAATTATTGTCGAAGAGTGTAAAAAAAAGTAGAAAGGAAATTGTAGATTTTAAAAAATAAGGATCATTCATACATTTTTATTGTAATTTTTCCTAATTTTAAATTCTTACTTTATCTTTCTTGCTATGAAATCCAAAACGTACTTATCCAAGTGCATGAATTATAAAACTTAAAATTTGAGGCACTTAACCTTATGCTGTTGATAACTTGTGCATAAATCAATAGTTTTTATTAAGCGTGAATTAGTACATTTTAAATAAACCCACTTCAATAAGCAACAAAAAGGAGGTTTTGGTTTATTATAACTCATTCAATTCATGTGTGCCATTATGATTCCCAACTAAAGTTTTTCTCTTCTACATTATACTATAAATTACAGCCTACCCACCACCAAACTTTATTAAATTGACCCCACCATGCCAAAAAACAGAACAAATAATGTCAAAATAACTACTCCAAATTTTCTTCTAATGATGCAAGCAAGCTGTCTCCCGATTCACGTTATAAACTAAAAGCAACAAAAGCGAAAGCAGGTTAGGCTTTAAACAGGAAATTCGGCAATCTTGTTGTGTTGGTTCGGAAGTAACAGATGTATAAAAGACGTTGGACTCCGGGCAGTTGCATTAAAAGAAAAATGCGGCATCTTACAAATTAATTGGTAGTAAAATGGTTATGTGTCTCTATAACACCCAAAAAAATTGAAAGAGATCGGATCGAAGTAAATCTTTTATGTAAACAAGAAAAATTTTAGGTGAAATAACTTTCAACTAGAAAAAAAGTCGATATAAATGTTAGCATAAGCAAAACAAACAATATACGATCTGACCAAGTAAAATGGGAATCAATGATTGATAATGCATCTGGTGACATAAAACATAACTGAAATGATAAAATCCTCTAAATTTATTATTTATTAACAAAAAATTTCAATAGGAAACGCAATTTGCATGCCTTGAACTGATTGATATCTGAATATGCCACAGAGAATCGATCCATAGATGTGGATGCCAACTAGTGACGATCATCTGATCAGACACGTTCTACTAAAGAAGCAGCAGACTCAAAATTTTCTACTCTGTTTTTAATGCTTGAAATGATTGACTTTTAGAGGAATGGAAATCCTTGATATGGCCATCCAAAGTGCAGGATTGTTGATGCGTAGCTGTCAATTGGTTGAAAATCAGGCATCAAGGTTTTGAATATTTAAATTGTACGTATATCATATAGTATTTTGCGCCATGTGTCATTCCAATTGGGAAAAAATATTAAAAATATTATTATAAGATAGAAAACATTAAATATAATTTTTTATACATTTTAAATAAGTTATAATTAGTTTTTCATAATTTTCCTGATATAAATTAAATATGTATGAAATATAGTATCATCAAACATAAAAATGAAATATATAGAAATAGAAAAAAATAAATAATTTTTAACAAAGAAACTAATTTAATGATAAATAAGAAAAAAAATACTCCAACAGAATATGGTTATCAATTATATTTTTCTTTTTATGTATGTAATTATGTTACATTAATGTATATGACTTAAAATGAAATAAGAAAAAATATTTCTTTTCTCAACCATGTACGGTTGTGCCCATGGTATATTGTGATAAATAATGGTATATTGCAAAAAAAAAAAAAACTACAAACAAGTGTCAGTACATAGATACCGTGAAATAGCACTCTATACCATGGTATACTACATGACAAATTATTAAAGTGTGAAAAAATGTGTATCATATGTCATTTGCACAAAATATAATATGCAATTTATTAGGTGGAAAATCAATGTAACACATGATATTTGATTCCCTGTTAGGCATAGATGAAATATATTAATTATTAGATGTCATAGTAACTTGAGCACCACATTAATAATGAAAACATTGATTGGATGAAGAGGTAATCCCAACACTATTTCCAATTGATAGCTAAGGTACTGGGATACTTGGGATGGCACTCTCACCCAAAAGGACCTCGGTTTATCCAAGGTACCTCAGGGAAAAACCCACCTTAGAGCTAATGAAGAACATTGGTAGTCAGCTTTTTGGATAACATGAGGACTTTAGTCATTGTCTATAGCCAAGGCCCCTATTTACATGCCTGGGGGCTTGTTTGGTGGCACCAAAAGGAACACAAAAAATGAAGGACTGTTAGGTGGCACAAAGTGGCGATGACCTTAGTGTAGGTACATTAGTTATTGCTTACCAAGGTCCCCCTTGGGACCACAAATAGGCCAACATAGTTAAGTAGCACTGCTTAGCGATGATTTATGGTGTCAGAATAATGACTGGTAGGGGTTTCATTAGGGTACGGCCTTTGGAAATCTGAATTCGATTGGACACATATCCCTCTTGGTCCCGAGAATAATGCAATGGTCTTAACTTCCCCCCTGCCTTACTTATACAAACTAATCCTCCATTTCAAGGTAACCTAACTCACTTTTTCTCTCTTGCGCCTAACTTTGTCTATATCCTTTTTATTGTCCATTTGACTTGAGCGTTAGAGGTTTCCCATGAAAACACTTTGAGGACATTCATGGCTGATATCTTTTCTATTTTAGAACACTTCTCATAGAGCAATGCTGGGACAGCCTAGTTTATGATGGTGTGTTTGCAGTTCATAACAAACCTTTTCCACTACACTAATAAATAATGTGGATGTGCTAAATCTCTTTATACTAAAAAATATGTGAACTCATAGGTAAGTACACCTATCATCAAAGTATAGCAGTGACCAGTGCCAAAATCATTTTTCCCAAAGAACGAGGGTTGTCTACCTCACTTTACCCTTTCTATTATCCAACCGGCATTTAAAAGAGTTTGTTTAACTAACTACTTGAATTAACTAAACTAAACTAAAGCAATGAAATAAACTACTAGCTAACAAATGGAACAGAAAAACAATTGAGACAATTAACAATAGGAAACCTTATACTTAGAATCAAATCCCCAAGGATTGTGATTAACTTAGATCATAAAGTACTACATAAAGTAGATTAGCTCCCCATTATTCCCATCATACTAACCCCATTCTTAAGTCACTATTAAGGTGTCTAAGCTTCCCACGCTTCCTGAAAATGCACTACAAGTCCTATGACCCACTATTAGGTTTTACCTTGGCCTAGAGGTATTATATCGCACCTATTACTTCCGGTTACGATAATATCCTTTTTATCCAATGGTGATTCACAACAAACATACAGGATACTACATGACGCATGTTCATCATCTCACATTGAATTAATAGGCTAGTTACCATTAACCAACACACTAAAGCACATTGGATAAATCACATGAAAAACACAAAATCATATTAAATTTAAAAGCTATCACAGTCATAAAATCATCCTAGGGTTCATCTATTCTACATATAAGTAGGAAAAGTTTAGTTCATAGTGTTGTAAAATAAATACAACAGAATCAAAATAAAACTAAGAAAATAACTATCTAAGGCTAAATCTCATCCTCTCCAAGAAATCTTTGATGTGGCACTTATAGAATGGTGTTGATCATCACAACTGCCTCTGACAGCCTTTCTTTATAAAAAAAACTATATTTTTTTTATGTATTCTTTCACCTCTTGGCTGCCCGAGGCAGCTAGGGCTGCCTCTGGGTGCCTTTTTGCTTGTTCTCCTTGAAAAACTTAAAAAACAGCTCAAGAAACCTTAACAACATGCAAACATGATTTGTAACATGGGCATGTTTGGCCAAATACGGTCTCTAACACGGGTGTGTTTAAAACTGTGCTTGACACTTGGAACATAAAAATCACAAACTTTAATGACAAAGTTTGGAAAATGTGTGTGTAGGTAGACACGGGTGTGTTTTAAGGTGTTTGTGCTTGAATACTTTGCCAAAACTTGCAATTTAGTTGCAAAATTTTGCGGAAATCCTTCCTAAATCAAATGAAGTTGAAATATAGCTTGAAAATGAAATATGAATCAATTAAGCGCTATATCCTAGCTTAAGCATATCAAAAGACAAGCAAATACATGGGAAAAACATATAGAAAACACAACTAAATATAAGCATATCTTATTTTTTCCCCCTCACTTGAACTTTTGCTTGCCCTCAAGTAAAAACTCAAGAGAAAGAAAATTAAAAAATTTTCTAAAACTTTGAAAATGATTAAAATGTAGAATCATTTCCTTGAGCAAAGAGATATAGAGAGGATTGAGGCTTTAATTATCTTAAGAAACTAAAAAGAGTGCCAAGTATGCAGCCCCACTTATCAAACATTTTTCAAAACAAAAATAATTTAATGGGAACAATTCGTTCTCAAGCTAGCAACCCATATATCTAGAAACTAAGAGGGTAATATCAAATTTTCATGCAAAGTAAAAAGCACAGACCACACTAAGCTAGAGCTCATTATGCACAACCTTTCAAACCACAAACCATGGATTGGCGGATCAATTGATTTTTTTCAATTTCTTTTTCTTTTCTTTTCTTTTCTTTTCAACCAATTCTTGTTATGTGCCAAAAAATTTTGTAGCAAGTGTATATTACAGGAGCTTTGTCTACACCCAATCGAATTCTCAACACAATCCAAGATGATCTTTGATCACACTCATGCTCTTAACATCTTTTTGAACTGTGATCAACTCTTGCCTTAGTAGAAGACTCCAACCTTCTTCAACACTAAAACCAATGGAGTAGCATAGTTTATACCTTACTTTAATTTTCTTTATCCACAATCAGCCACAAATCCATCATCCAAACTTACTACAAACCATCACAAAAAAAAAAAAAAAAAATCAAAACTTAGCATGCTTTGAACAGTTTACTAAACATAAAAACTTGATGCAAAAATAGCTTTTTGAGCCTATCTTCCACTAGCTTGCTAATGAACAGCAAAAATATTTCAAAAATAGATTAAGCACCAAAGTGAAAGATTAGGAATCACTTACTTGGTCTTCAGGTTAAGAATTGAAAACATTAAATTAATAACCACTCTCTAGTAGGCACTTGCTTAATAAAATGATTCAAAACAATATATGCTGCAAAAGTTAAAAGTTTTCAAAATTCTTAGAAATATTGCTAAAAAGATATAAATAAGAAAAAAATAGAATAAATAAGGACTAAAAATACAAAGTGATAGAAACTGATACTATCGTTGAAAAGAAAAATCAATTACTTGTGTTGCAAGTTGGCATTCCAAAATGTTCCAAAAGGAAGGTTTATTTGGGCTTCCAATAAAAAAGTTGAAGGCTTCCAAAGAAAACAAAAAAAATGATCAATCATAAAATATAGGAAAAGAAACATAAGCAAGTATAGAAACTAAAATGAAATTGTGTAGAGACAATATAAAGGAGTAACGATGCTCCAATAGAAGAAAATATAACAGTAGTAATAATAATAGTAATATAACATAAATAAATAGATGAATGTCCTACATAGCAATGGATCAAGCATCTCTGGGAGGTGAAGGATCAATAGAAGTGCTCAGAGTCATCATGATCATTATGGGCGCAGTGGATCCTTAGTAACCTCGGCCTTAGTGCCATGCTCCACAACCATAGGATCAACTTCGGTCTTTGTAACCACCTTGGCAGTAATAGTAGTAGTCTTAGCTATTCTTTCTTCAATGATAGCATCACTAGGCTTGACTTTCTTGGCAAAAGCCTCTTTAACTCTCTCGGGCAGTAGCCCATCGGTAATGGCCTCATTTTTCACCTTAGTGGCTTACTTAGTTTTATCAATGTCTTTCTAGCCATCTATATTCATTGTAAAATGAAGTTGTCGGCCGAGTCATCATCATGATGGGAAGACTATTGAGCATGACCTTATGTACGGGCATCATTGGATCAGGGAAGTATAAGCATATCGTCTCATTTGAATTTAGGGTACTTGCCTTAATGGCCAAAAGGCGGCAGCTCATTGTAAGCATTTGATCAGTCATAAAGTAAGGCAATCTAGGATAAACTATTGCCTCTCAAAAATATCCGATAAAGCAGGCAGTCGGGCATCAGTAGATGTAGAGGTGGTTTGGGTTTCAGCAGTAGCTTTCTTTTCCACCTAAATTTCCTCTTTGGTCCTTAGTATAAACCTTGTCGAGCTGTTAGGAAGCTTGGTCTTCTTAAGCATCTTCATAGTTTTGAATGAGTCCATGTTGGCTAGTCCAGGCCTTAATATTATGGTAAACAATCTCTTTGGTGGGTAAGTCTCAAGGTTCCAAGCCAACCTCGTCACGTATGCTCCAATACAAATGGCCCCAATCCTTGCATGGCACGCAATGTTTCACACCCACCAAGCGAAAGATACTCCCAAGTGATAGTGCACTCGATGGATGATGCATAAAAGGCAGAAGAGGTTAATTTTTGTCACTACATCTATACTTTGCCTCATACCAGCAATGGAATAGGTGATCAAATAATGCCCATATTGGACTACTAGTGATTTCATCTTGGATGACTTAGATTTCATGAACTGATAAATAGCTATAACCTCAGCAATCTCATGCTGGAACTCTTGCGGAGTAGGGGTAGCAGTGCCAAACTCACAAATCGAGTCTTTATGGTCATCAAAATCAATGGACTCCTAGGTGTAAGAACCAAGGCACCATTCCAGCTCATCCAAACTCATTTGAAGTCCTAATCTCCTAACTAGAATTTCACCACATTCACCCAGCTCTAGTTGAGGTTGGTTATGTCAAAGTTGAGCGTGCTCAAGAATTGCAGTGTGAGCTCACTGTATGTAGGCTCTCGGCAATTGAAAATGGACAACCATCCATCGAAATCCACTAATCTTCAGACTTAATCAACGAAACCAACCTGTGCCAAGGTGTCCTAATCTATCACTTTGTTGGCCTTGAACTTCTTCTTCATCAGAATATCATATCTCTCCAACTAAGCATCCTCCTTAAAGTTGAAAAGAGGATTCAACTTCTTCAGCTTCTTTGCCAACCTCTTGGTGTGAATAGGTAGCTTTTCCTGACACTTAGCTATCAAAAAATATGCCAAAGATTTTTTTCCAATGCAACAATAATCTCAAACACAATATATATCCAACAACAAATCCATGAATAAGAGCTCTATCCAAGAATCAATAAAATTCCCTCAATAAAACAATTCAACTTTAACTTTAGGTATTAAGGTGATTACGCTTAACAACGTAAGCTAAAAGCATGACAAGCAAGGGAATTCAAACAACATAACCCACAATTAGGCTCTTTCTTGGTGCACAAGAAACCTATCCACTAACAAAACTAAAGACTACAAATTCCTATAATTCATGAAATTCCAAAGCAAATTAAAAAAACACAAGACATTCCCAATGATTCAAGATTCATAACAACATCTCTTTAAACCATTTAATCCATAACCAAACATGCATAATAAATATTTCATGAAATAAGCAATTTCAAATTTGCCTTTTCCGAACATAGTATCAAAAAATTTTAATTCTCAAAAAACACGCTATCAACTAGAAAATAACATGAATAGACATGAAAAATCAATCAAAAAACTCATATAAAGCCTATCCATAGAAAAAATTTTGGCTAATCTACCATAAACTTTAAATAAACTTAAAGAGAGAGAGAGGTTTACCTCAAGGACAGAAAATCAAATAGGCGGGGGTGTAAAACAAGAATATGGATAAGGAATGAAGTCCTCCGATGATGGAAAACCTTACTTGAGATGTGAGGAAGCTAGGGTTTGAGTTTGGTGGTTGGGGGATGAAGTTTGAATGGCTTTCGTGTGAAGTAGGAAACAAAAATCACGACTGGGTAATTATATGTGTGAAACACAGTTAATAACATGGTCATGTAACAGACCATGTTACTTAAAACTTCCCTAACACACTATTGAACACAAGTGTGACATATGTCGTGTATCAGGTGTAAAACTTAAAAATTTTAAATCATAGTGTTGAAACATGCAATGAAACACGGGCGTGTAAGCGACCGTGTAGAGATAACGTGGCTTCAAACATGGGCATGTAACAGACCGTATTTGAAGTGTGAAGCCCAAAAATTTTGAAAGTAGAAAAACAACATGGATAACAGCATGGGCATAGCTGAAACCATGTTAGTCAAACACGATGAACTACACGGTCATGTGTGGGACCATGTACGTGCTCTGGAATGAAAATTTCTTAAATTTAGAGACAAAACACACTTTCAAACATGAGGGTGTATAAGACCATGTAACATAAACATGTTTTAAAACATGGGCATGTATATGCATGTCTTTAAATTTTGGAAATTTTCACTTTTGAAAACATGGGTAATAACATGGGCATGGATAAGACAATGTAAGATAAACATGCTTTGACACATGGTTGCAACGCAAAACATGTTTGGCTCTTAAAGCTCAACTAAAAATTCTTTGTGAAAGGTCATTTTAATAAAACAAACATGGCTGTGTTTGAAACCGTGCTAAAGAACACGACCCTGAACACGGACATGTATAAGAATGTGTTTAACTCCAAGACTTTGAAAAATTTTGGAACTTACCCGAAATGAACTTAGCAAATTTTCTCTCACATTAAGCGCAAAATTCCTCCATGAAATACTCTACATTTCTACATCATCTATGGAAATCATAAGATCATAGAATCATAAAATACTAATCAAAGCTACTAATAATTAAATCAAATAAATAAAGTCAAAGCTAAACAAAAAATTTAATGCTTAAGGTGCCTCCTAAGAAGTGCTTGGTTTAACATCATCAACCAGACATCTTCCTTGATTTTTTTCAAGGAGGTTCTTCCTTTCTCTTCGAAACCTTCATATCTGCATGACTGTTTACTTTATGATGGGAAGCTAGATTGTAAACTTCTCTAGGATTCAGCTCAGTATTCACTGGTAAAGTTCCTTGCGGCCTTTTAGAAAGCATCTTAGTGAGATGACTCAATTGGTTCTCAAAGTTATGAATACTTGCTCTCATATTCTACAACTTTGACTCCATTGCATAAAATTTCCCATAAGAAAGAAACAAGAAAAAAAAGTAAACTAAAAATAAATTAAGAATTCAAAGAAAAATACTACAATAAAATAAATGGCTAGTTTAATAAAGATCAATCTTTCAGGTACTAATTTCAACAAATCTTTCCAGGCAATGATGCAAAAAACTTGATATGTTCATAGTGCATAATAAACCTTTTCCACAACACTGATAAATAATGTGGATGTGTTAAATTTTTTTATACTAAAAAATATATTAACTCACACGCAAGTGCACCTATCATTAAAGTATATCAATGGCAGGTATTAAGATTGTTTTTCCCAAGGAATGGTCTGCCTTACTCAATAGCTAGCCTTAATAGCTAGCCTGCAATTAGCAATGATAGTCAAAGTTTAAACCCTTAAAGCATGAAGTGATTAATGGCTGTTAGTCCAACAACTAATAGAGGACTAGGAAGTCAAAGAGCCTAGAGTAAGGCAATATTATGACTATGAAAATGCTGATAGGAAACTTTAACCTTATACAGGTGGAAAGAATTGCTAGAAAACAGAACAAAAAGTTAGACAACTTGTCTAAACAGTTAGTGCCTGAGGAATAGGTAAGATAGCCAAGTATCTGTATCCTACAAGTAAAGACCATTTTGCAAGGATGAAGGGTGACCTTAGTAAGCTACTTAGCAGAAGATGTGTTGTTGTGAGTGAAAGTTTCAAAATCAAAATCAATCACTACCCATAAGTGTACTGTGTGCAATTGTAATAGTAGCAAATTGGGATCATTCATATAGAGATATTCTTAGCAAATTTTCCAATTAACTACCACAATGCTTGAGCCAATTTTAGCTAGGCAAAAAAATAAATGAGAATTTAACAAGGTGATGCTTAATTGAAAGGCTAACTAAACTAGTGTAGCTAAATTAATGCTTGCAATTAATAAAGGAAGAGTAAAAATTAAAATTGAAGTGATAAACCAATGTTAAAAGGCACTCCTTAGAGTTTTCTCTACTTGAATGGTTGATTATGCTAACTAAGCCTATTTCCTTTTTATCCTTTACTTGTTGGTGAAGGAACCAAATATCAAACACCTTGTTCTCAAGATTAAGTTTATTTCTCCCCTAAGCCCTTGTTGCATTCCCACCCCAACCAATTGACTTAGAGTTACTAAGCATTCAAGTCCTTTTTCTCACCTAGCAATCTAGAAATTATTACAATTTTTCCCTTTCGAATTTAGCTAGACTTTCCCAAGCACTGACCAAATCTATAATGTAAGTCAAGTTGGCTGCACTCCAACAAACATAAACATAAGCACCAGAAAAATACAAGCAACAAGAGAGTTCATGGAAATAATACCTCAAATTAAAATAAATCAACCAAGTCAAGTGGCTACAACTTTGGGGAGCAAAATAAGTTTACCTAATGTTCAATATAGTTGCGCACACAAGTATACAACCAACGTGAACAAATTGAGTAGAAGAAACTAAGAAAACCCAATTATGGCGTAGAAGTTGCAAGAGTAGCCAAGTCCCTTTGCTTGTTTCTTTAAACTCTTGTTCTTATTCTTTAGATTTTTTAGCCCCTTCTTCTTCAACTTGGAAGGATGTGGATGAAGGTGAAAATGGAGGATGGATGTTCAAACCCTAGGAGAGTAATGGTGGGAGCAAATATATGTCTAAACAGTTAAGATTTGGCTCTTTTTTAGTGTCACAGCCATCCCCTAAGCAAGCCAAACACAAAGAGACATGGAAAACTAAGAAATAGGTTGTTAGGTCACTGTCAGAGGGACTATGGCCTAGAAAAACAAAGTTGCAGCTTTGGTGCAATTTATGGTAGTTTTTGGGTAAATGGGCACTTTGGGCCGCAGCTCAAAAATTGAGGTTGCGGTTCTAATGCGTTTGGTCCACTTTGTTGTTTCTTTACTTTTGCTGGAGTTGCAACTTTACTTTTTAGTGCCATAGCTTTAGTGCCTGAAGATGATTGCATATTTGAGTCACAACCCTGAATTTTTAGTTGCGGCCTTTGGGGCTTCTTTTACCTCAAGAAATTCTATTTTTGCTCAATTCTTCTAGGTCTGATACAGTAGCTCCACACTTCATTTCCAATTACAAAATGGCAGAATTATGCAAGAACAAGCACTTTTGTGAAGGCTTAAGTGAGAAATGGAAGGTGAAAGTTGATAAAAATTAATATTTTAATCAAGCAAAATGTGCAAATATCATGATGTACTTCTTGGTGACAAGAATGTGGCAATGAGAGTATGGAAGGAGGTTTGGTGCTTAGATGGGCAGACCTTAGGGTTGAGAGTTTAACTCAAGCACTACTCAAGGAAAGTTGGGAAGGGCTGTTCATGTCGAGAAAGGAAGTCAGGAAATAAGAATTTGTGCTTTTTATCAGTTGATAACAAGCTCAAGAATACTTGGTCTAGAGACTCTCTGAAAAGATATTTTGTTTAGGTCACTGATAAAGGGTGAAAGACATTATCCTTAATAAAGGCTTTCGATAGAAAGACCAAAATTTATCTTATTCTCATTATTATGGGTTTCAATGAATTTTGGTAAGGGTAATTGGAACATGGTGGGGTGCCACTGTTGAGAAAAACCAATATATGAAGCTGAATTACACCCTTAAAGATTGAGTATATGGTATTTGAGAAATTTACAATCCAGATAACCAACCTAGGCTTGTGATTACATAATAATTGTTTGGATACTTAGGCAAAATGAATGCTTGAAAATAAAATGGATCCAAGAGCATGTTGACATTAATTACCTCTTGAGCATAAGAGTAGCTTAGGAAATAAGATAAATGGGGTTAGAAAAGCAAACAGAAGTTAAACTTAAGAAATTCGTGAAATAAAACTAAATAGAAGAAAACAAAACTTTAACATTGGCAATGTAAATGTCTTGTTACAAAATACAAAAGCCTAAGCACATGATGAAGAGTCTGAGGAATGTATGGTACCCTTCAATGCCTTCTTGACTTAATGAATCACGCGAGTATAGATGAAAGATAAAGGGATAATAATTTTAGAGTGATATTTAATAGGAGAAGTGATAATTGCTCCTTCTATATCTTGCTTGCAAATAATCTGCACTTCAGCAAAAGCAGACCCTTTAGCCTCTTTAAGGATAGCCATTAGGGCCTTAATGCCTCTACCTTCTTATTAAAAAGAGCCACAACAACACTTGTGGGGATGACTTTACTGAAAGCAACATTGGATGAATCACCAGGGACCTCTCTAGCTCTAACCTATCCAAGCCTTCTATATATGTATCCTGATAGCATTCTTGGCCAAGTGTAAGAGGATCATAGTCACCTTAGAGAAAGCCTATGTCAAGATTAGTGAAGTAATCCTTCATTTGATAGTAGGCAAGGAAAAAGCATTGCTTAGAGGCTTTTAGGCCTTCAATTTTGAGCTTTTCAGCCTTCGCCCATGCAGGCTTAGCCATAGCTCAAAAATTCCCTTTAGCTTTGTAGAGAGTCACATTTTATGATACGGGTTCCTGCATTTTGATCTGTAGAGTGAGCCATTTCACTTGACATGTCAAAAGCTCTTCAGATACTTTTGTCTTCATGTCCTCAATGGTGTCTTTTTCTTCGTGAGTCCAATAGAAAGCTGCCAAACAACCTTGTAAGTATTGCCCCAGCGAGCTTGGATGTGGGCACCTCAGCTTGATATTCTAAAAAAAGCTTCTTATAGGTAGATCTCTCTACCTTCCATGAAGCTTGTGGTTGAGTAAAAATGCCCCCTATGAAGGAATCAGACAAGCGTTTCCTCTCTTGAATGTAAGAAATATAAGAATTCTAGTCTTTAAAAATATGGTGGAGTGCATGATGATAGGTGTATACCGCTTGACAAAGAGCCACACATCGGCATAATAAGAAGATGCCTGCACTGACAAAAAGGGTTAGCTGTCTATATCAAAGAATGCAAGAGCTAAAGAAAGTGAAACATGCAAGAGCAAGCTTAACCACAAGCTAGTTGAAGCAGGCTTCAATGTAGGGAATGCGATTGCATAGATAGTTAGAGGCCCCAAGTATCAAATTGTTGCTGCATAACCTGTTTGCCAAATCTACTAGTTAAGGGTGCAAAAAGACATTCTCTTTTGCATGAATGTCGATGGATGGATTATGATGCTCATCCTACCTAATTATCGCTTGGGCATCATGCTCGGCCCCATTGGCGTTCACCAGCCACCTAATCTAATTCAAAGGGTTAGGCCTTGCCAATTAGGGAAAAACACTTGAGTAGAGATAGAACATGAAGTTAGAACACATGCAGAAGGAAAAGGATTAGAAGGAACAGTGCCAGGAAAAAATGAACCTTTTAGGGCATCCGATATAGGCTAGGCTTGAGCTCTTAAGGAAGAAGGAGGCCTAGAGATAGAATGAATTGAAGCCTCATTGTGGCCTTAAGAGTTGGAAGGGTCTCTGCCTCAAAATCCTAGGTATACCTTCTAAGGTCTTGAATGCCCAGAGGTGGCAAGTCCACCCACCCTTCATCGAGCCCAAAAATATTGGTCAGTGCTTTTTCTATGCTCTTAAGATGCAACTGGTAGTATTGATCATCTGAGGATAATGTCATAATAATTTTGACCCTTTTACCTTGGGGGGTTACATTTTAGCCTTCAATAGATTTTGGATCTGGTTCACCCCGAGGTGTTCAAAGAAAAAGCCAAGTAGAAATAATGGCGTGCAAAATATTGATATCTTTCTTGTTTTTCCTTTTGTACCCTTTGGTTGGAAATGGAGAACTTGCCCTCTTCTACCCTTTGCGTTTCTAAATCCTCTTCCTATTGCCTAGCTTGACTTCGTTCTTACTTCCATCTTTTCATCGTGTTGCTTTTGAATCTCAAACCACTTCATGCCATAAGGTACAAAAAGCCTGAGTTTTACCACCCTAAACCCTAAATCATAGTAGACTCCTTAATCTGAGACATAATAAGGGTTATTTACTTGAACCTCGGTAGGTAGGGGTGCTAGTTTAGACACTTTGAACTCCCTTAGCTCATATTTAATGATAAGATTAAAATGGTGGGTAGGGGTACCTGGAAGTTCAGGATCGGGACATGTCCAAGTAGTATCCATGAATAAACTTTAGTTGTTAGAGTTCTTTTAATACTTCATAAAATGCTTCAACATATTGAAAAATACTTAACATGAGTGATGTCTAGGCATCTTAAGTATCACTGGGTCTCTAATCTTTACTTAGTCAGAAGAGTGATGAAAAAATAGTACTCATGCTACATTTTCTAAGAGTTAGGATATTGCCACAATAGAGGTATTGAGTGATATGATCAAATATGGTAAAAAGTGCCCATGGGAGTTAGTGAGTGTATATTACTAACTCTCTCTCTCAAGAAGAGTGGTTCTTCTCCTTAGGGCTAGGGGCCTTAATCGCAAGTTCAAAAGGCAAATAGAACCTTTCTTCTAGAACCTTGAGATCATAGATAGAGATCCAAAAAGAATACTCATTCACCATCATCTAGAGGTCATTGGACCTTTCTTCATGGCACGAGCCATTGTTTCATTTTCCATCCTGATGATGTTCAAAGCTAACACCTAGATGCCTTGCCAGAAACTTCAAGAGCCATGTTTTGAAAAATAAAAAAATGAATAATTGTAAGAACAATGGCAAGAGAAGGTTCAGTGAAAGGGCAAAAGCCATCATAAACCTTCAATGAACCTAAATGATAGGATGACTTATAAATGGGAAATTCTTTATGGTGAAGTGAGCACTACCCATATGCTAAAATTGACAAACTCACTAGAACACCCTAGCAAAGTCTCTTATTAGGGATGACCCACTAAGGGTGGCAAAATTCACTGGATAGCCAAGAAAATAATTACCTATTCCCCTAATAAGAAAATCACCTAAAAGCTCAGAAATTTCATCATAAAAATTAGAAAAAAATTAAAATTAAAATAAAAAGAATCTAAAAGAGAAATACCTTGAGCATAAATGGTGTTTGGACTAAGATTTAGTTATAGAAATAAAGGCACATGATGATGGTCTAGTCACAATTGGTTGAGGAATTGAAAGCTTGCATAAGAAGTTGCAAAAGTGGGGGATCTTTGGCCAGGGACACTCTTAGAAGCCCTCCAATAGAAAGTTAACACACCCACCCAAGCAAACTACCACAAAGTAAACCCAAGTGCCTCCTCACCTGAAGCAATAAGGAAATAATTTGGAATGTAATAGGAGATCTCACCTGTCTTCCTTGAGATTAAAACTTGAATTGTTGCAATTCTAGCTGGGGGGACATGTGATGGTACATCTGAGGTAGCTTACCAAGCTTCATATGAAAGCCACTTATGAACATCCGATGAGTGCACACTTTGAATACCAAGAAATCTTAGTGCTTTGGCCCATGTAGCTATCCCTCCAAGTTGTTTACTCAAGATATGGCAATGTCACTCCTTGGGAATCACTTACTCGGGAGGTCCTAAGTAAGACCACATCCATCTAAGTTTTCATACTGGTAGTTGGAGAAAATGTTGCTGACTTTTCTCACCATGCCATTGCACTATCATGTGTCAGTGGGTACACTGGGATAAAAGACACATGGCCAACTTAATTGATGCTCATGATCAGTCCATAAGTTGTTATGTAAGGTGGTTCATCAAACATCAAAGGTATACTCACTTCATATTCTTTCATGCTCTTAAACATTTTACTATAAACTAGTTTAAGTGTTAGAGACTCCCCCAATAAACACTCCGATGCCTCCCTTATTTGTTCTTCACTTATATTTTTTGTAGGTCCACCATAACAATGCTCTTATTCTGTTCAACCTTGAGTTGAGAACCCACCAGGTAGTCAAAGTGGATGTTAATCTTGACTAAGTGTTTTGAGTACTTTTATAGTATGAATGCCTAGAGTATAAGTATTGCTGGCTGAGTTTTATTGGCTAGGCATTTATGTGTATAGGTGTTGGGTTTGCCTAAGGTATGTGCTCAAGTAACTATGGTGTGCATAGTTGTTGCCTGTAAGCCAATAAAGCAAGTTTTATAGCTTTGACAAGTTTTAGATCTTGTTTCAAAGTGCAGTTACAAGTTTTGTAATAACTACTTGATTTACTTATCTTGTTTATTGCCAAGGACCATTTTCTCATGCATGTGTATAAGGATTACCTTAATTATTAGAAGCATGAAAGGCTTCAATTAACCATCAAACAACTAAGTTATTAAAATGCCAATTCAATAGGTGAACTATTCTCTCATGAGTTTTAGGAATTTGAGTTAAGGATCCTAGGAAGTAACCACTCCTTCAAAGGGTAAAGACATCAAGTTGCCTAATGTAGGGTAATGAGTGTCATGATTTGTATTAGAGCCAAGGTTACAATAAATTTGTATTGAGAAAGTATTGAGAAAGTAACCATAAATATGTTCTTTTATGTGTTATCTTTGTTCTAAAAACCATAATTGATACAAAGGCAGTGCCGGAACAAATGCAAGAGAACACAAAGGGGCTTTGAGTGAGTTTCTGACTACTTTGAACTGTGGCTTAAGGAGTGGGTGCATTGCCAAGAGACCACATCTACATTCCTAAAGATGGGAGAAAAATCCAAATAGGGGACAAGAGATTGAAGGGCATGATGGACAACAAGTGCCCTTCGATCAAGATTAACATACAGGGCTCCAAGAGTTATATGAGGGCTAAGGCATGCCCAACTACAGAGAAGTAGCAACACCACTCCAGATGGGCCTTCTCCAAAAATTTCAAAAGTCTAAGCCACCACACTCTAATGGCTTTCGAGATTATGATGTTGTTGATAAGTGGTTGAAAAGGATAGAGACCTTGTTCACCCATACTAGAATTGAACCAACATAGAGGATCACTTTAGCTACCTTTTACTTAGAAGGCAATGTTGTACTATGCTGGTAAAAATTCCAGCCTTAAATGGTTGAAGAAAATGAAGAAATATATGAAAACATAGAAAAAGTGCTCATGTAGGAGGACTTTACCCTAGAGTTTGTCAATGAGTTCATTAGTAAGGTAGTTGTAGATGATGCAAATGTTATGCCTTATGCACTAAGCCACAATTATAGAAGAGTGATCTTCGCTAAAGATCAAATGGCTTAGGCTAGTTACTTAATAGAGACTTCTAATCAGTAATTCATAGTCTTGTTTAACTAGGACTATTAAAGGGCTTACATTTTTAATTTGACAATTGCGTTAGCTTGGTTAAGGAAGCCCAAGAGAAGGATTCTACCTTTGGGCGGGTGTCTAAGGAAGATAAACAGGGCGTAGTGAAAAAAGTATAAGGAAGGATTGCTATACTTTGAAGGGATTTATGTGCTAATTATAAATGTGTTAAGACCGTAAATCATCCAAGAGAGACGAGGCAGTAAGCTAAGTGTGTCCCTACAAATGGAAAAAAATACACCCATAACTTAATATCCCATTTTTAGTGGCTAAATTTAAAGAAGGGAATAAGAGAATTTATGTCCAAGTGTTTGGTTTGTCAAATGCAAAGGCAGAACACCAAAACCTTCTGGAACACCGCAAAATATACCTCTGTTGGAGAGGAATTGCTGTAGCTTACCATAGATTTTCTCTTTACACATCATAAGAAGCCAATATAATTTAGTATAGGTGGTGGTTAATAGATTGATAAGTTGGCCCATTTCATAGCTATCAAGATCCCCTACACCATGAAGAAATGGGCACCGTTATACAATGAAGAGGTTGTAAGGCTCCATGGCATTTCTAACCAAAATGTTTTAGATAGGGATCTAAGATATGAGTCAAGGGTCTAGAATGTCTTGCAAATAGCAATGGGTTACATTATGAGCCTAAGTATTGCTTTCCACCCCTAAATGGTTGGATAAAAAAAATATAAGACAAAGTAATCATAAAGGTTTCACTTATAAAGAGAGTCTTTGGGTTTAGCAAAAGGGGGAGTTAGACATAAGATACATAGGTTAATATGATATTTTAGAAAAACAGGTGAAAGTGGCCTACAGGTTGGATTTTTCAACAATTTTAGCTTATGCTCACAAAGTGTTCAATGTGAGCATGCTTGGGAAGTGCCTTATAAATCTGAAGCAAATAGCAGTGCCATCAATAGTACTTGTAAGAGGGGGCTTGACCTATGAAGAACATACTATCAAGTTTGTAGATAGATGGCTAGAAATTTGAGAACAAAATGGATTCCTATTGTCAAGGTACTATAGTCTAACCATAATGAAGAAGAGGCCACATGGGAAACTAAGTAGGATATGTGAAGGCAGTGTCCAAGGGAATATACTTAGCTAATTCATAATTTAGGGGACTAAATTCTTAAAAGAGGGGAAAATGTTACAACCCTCCAAGGGGACAAAGTAACAAGTACTAGTAAAAAAAAATAATTTCTTATAAGAACCATGATGGCAAGTAAAGATTAGCTAAAAAAGGTTAACAATGCTTCCAAAAACAAATGACACCCTAAGGACCATCAAGGGCATTTTGGTAATTTTTTCCAAAAAGGTGTAAGCCAGGTACCTTTTATAGAATAAGAAAGTTAAGGAATGCCGCTTAAGCTTGAAAGTCAGTGGCAAGTTGTAACCTTTAAAAGTTTGTTCACTAAGGATCTTTCATTAGTAGGATGACCAAGAATATAGTACCATAGATTTAGGAATCATATGAACCAAAAGACCAAGGAAAAGGGCCCAATAGAATGAAAGTGGGACATTTTAGCATTAAATGGGAATTATGTAGCCTTAAGCGGCTACGTGACCTTATGCTAGCATAAGTGATAACATAATACTCCAATTGGCGGCATAATGGTAGGTTTTTGGGGCTTAAGAAAGCAAAATACAGGTTAAAGCAGTCAAAGGGGCAATGCAGAACTGATTTAAGGATGAATGGAGTATTATAAGGAAAGGTTGTTAAGTGGTGCATTAATTATCTATCTTCTCTCTTATAAAATATGAACCTGCTTACCTCCCACTTAGCTTGAGATTTGTCTCCAAGGCTCTAAAATTTTGTACATTTTGGAAGTTATTGAAAGAATATAAGAAGATTAGAGCTAGGCTTTGAAAAAAGGTGTTCATTTAAAGGGATGTTGAGGTAGTTTCAGTCTTAAGGTTTAGTTTTGTTTTATCATTATATAGCTGTTTCTAAGTAATAATAAGAGTCTTGATTAAGTGTTTTTGGTGCCAAAATGTGAAGAGATTCATTCAGAGAAGAGGTGCTTGCTATTTTTGGCTAATTATTTGTAAGGAATTTATGTTCATCTTGCCTTATTAATGCATATCAATGTCTTACTTGATTGTGATTAAGTTACTTTAATAATGTGTGTTGACTGGGGCTAAGTTGTGTAAGCTAAAATATAAGAATCCTTAAGTGTGTGCCATGATGTCATATGTGTGTTTTGAACTTACTAATTACCATGGTATGCAGTGTGTTTATCCTAGAAAATAGCTAAGAGGCATGCTTAACTGCGTGCAAAACCAAGGAATAGTGCCCAAGGATTCTTCCAAGGGCATTAAGGTTTGTTGGCCTTACCTTGGCACGAGTAGTGTGCATGGTGCACACATAGAGAACATCTGGTCTTGGCATAAACTAGGTTAATTCAAAAGGTATGGAGTGCTTAGGGATGGGTACAAGGTTTCCTAAGGGAACAAGGAAGGTGGATTAAGATTCCAAAGTGCACATATTTTGGAAGTGTGAAATAGCCTAGTGCTCTCTAGGTAGCTTGAAAATGAGGACATGTTATGGTGTCTCAAGTCTATGGGGCCAATAGACAAGTGTAAAGGGACTCTAGGCATCAAGGTTTATTAAATTGGGTAAGCCTAACCTATAGGATTCAAGGGTTAAGTTTTGGAAATTTTTTTTTTCTCAAGGGCGTATAAAGAGACACAAAGCTAAGACGAACATAAAAAGGGGCCTAAGTTCTTTAGGTTATGGAGCAAGAGTTTTTTCAAGTGCATTTTGAGTACATAAAGAGTTATTATGGTTACTCCAAGCTTTCTCTAGCACATAAGAAAAGGATAATTAAAGGTGTGATGTGTGCTCGTTGAGTGTATGAAGAAATCCTACAAGAATTAGACTAACTATAAAAAATGGTACCAATTACAACCACAAGATTATGGCCATAATCTAAGCTCTAGTTATGGATTTGAGCTACCCATAAGATGAATATATTTTTAGTAATATGCATGGACCAAAGGTGTTAATCCCCTGTAAAAAAATCTGGGATTTCTTGCCCCTTAAGTTCTATGTGTACAGATTGTCTTTAGTAAGGAGCCTAACAACCCTTTAGGTGGTTGTGATGCTAAGTTATCTGATTGAAGGTACCTTATATTGATTAGTTTTTGTTACTTAAGTGTTTTTTCATGTTTTATATACTAATCTAAACACTACTTTGGTGCATAGCAACCAAAGAAGTATCAGGCCTAAGGACATAAGTGCCAAGTATGCCATTGAAGCTAGTTTGCTTCAGGTGGTGGGCTGACCATATATCAACCTTGATTATGGTTTCTGAGAACTTTTGTTACTACAAATTCCTCTAGTACTAGTATCGATGGTTGGGATTTCTTGGCTTGACATTTTGTGTATGGATGTTGGATTTGCCTAATATGTGTGCTTAAGTAACTATAGTGCGCATAGTTGGTGCTTGTAAGACAATAAAGAAAGTTTTTTATGGCTATAACAACTATATGTCGATTCAAAGTGCAGCTGAAAGTTTGGTTTTAATTACTTGATTTACTTAACTTGTTTATTGCCAGGGACCATTTTTTTCATGCATGTGCATAAGGACTAGGTTAATTACTAAAAGGGTTGAAGGCTTTAATTAATTATTAACAACTAAATTCTTGGGATGACAATATAATAAGTGAACTCTTCCCTCATGAATTTTAGGAATTCAAGTTATCCTGGGAAGTAACCTATTCTTTAAGGGGTAATGATATTAAGTAGCCCTACTATAGTGTAAAGGGTGTCACAAAGAATATGTTATGATTACAGTAAATGAAATGATTGAGAAAGGTAATATTCATAAGATGTTCTCTATTATATCAATTCATTTAATTTTAAAACAAACTCATATGTCTTATGCTGTTGAACATAAACCTATGTCATGTTGCTCTGTAGTGTATAAGACATTGGCAAGCTTTTGGCAGCAAGACCTCAACCAATATTACTTTATATAGTTAATAGTTGTGAAAGGGATTTTGTACGAAGAGATATATTATGGATGATGTTGTACTCTATCATGAAATTTTAATAGGTTATGGTAGAGAGACAATCTCCCATAGAATGACCATTAAAACTGATAAAAATAAAAGCCTTACAATATGGAAAAGTTAGAATTTTTTTAATGGATTCTTATAGAAATTGTAGTTCTCAGAGGAATTTCTAAGATGAATTATGATATGCATTTCTTCCCTCTTCCTTCTCAATAGTGGTCAATGGTATTAATTAAAGGTTTCTTTAAATGATATAGAGGTTTATAATAAGTAGACCCTCTATCTCTTGCCATATTTGTAATTGCAATGGAGTATCTGTCTTGCCTTTAAAGAAATTATATAATGAGAAGATGATTTTTTCCACCTCAGATGTTTTAGAATAGATTAATCCTATCTGCTATTTGCTAATGATTTGATGAATTCTGCAAGTGTTAATGTTGTATTTGCTAAAAATATTAAATATTGTCTTGATGTTTTTATTGGTATGACTAGTTTATATATTAATGATTAGAAAAGGCATATTTTCTTTGGTGGAATTGATGGAGAAGGAAATCTTAAATATCTTGGATATATGGAAAGGGTTATTACCTATTAAGTGTCTAGGTGTCCTTATTCTGAATGCTAGTTTATAAATCAAGCATTATAAAACCTTGGTTGATAAAATCTTTGTCAAGGCTAGTATAGTAGTCTAGTAAATTGGTTTCAATGTTGGGTGGCTACAACTAGTAAGTACTTTGATATTTAGCATTAATGCTTCCATATGTATTCCAACTATTATGCTCAATCATATTGAGTACATTATAGATTATTTTATCGATTAGCTTTATAAATGGTAGGAAGTATCCGGTTGCACAAAAAAATGTATGTGTGCCTAAGAATAAGGGTGGATTAGGAATTTATTCTTTGATATGGTTAAATAAAGTTGTATATAGAGAGAAGTTATAGAGATTGTTTACTAATAGTCAAACTTTGTGGGTGAAATAGGTGCATGTATACTATATTAGGGGGCATGATATTTTTGCACTCCCTCCATTTCCTAATACTTTTGTTGTCTAGAAATATGGTTGACTACTAGAAAGCACTTTGTATATGTTATTAAACAAGATATCGTGTTAAGGGAGGTAGATTTATTATGAAAATAGCTTGCACCTGATTGAAAAATTTGATATTGTTACCTGGAAGAAATTAGTCTAAGGACTGTATAATGTGCCTAGGCATTGAATGACTTGTACTAAATCTTTACTCAGTAGGCTCAGGAAAATGGGAAATAATACATATGCATTCGGTTTGAAACTAAAGATGAAAAAACCAGGTGATAGTAAAACAAGAGTACTACAAACTAAACCGCATAGATTTGACTTTGGTGCCGTACTAGTGTGATGTGATACGACGATCCTTCACTCAAAGAAACTGTTAGAGCCTTGGATTGTGTATTTTGGGGGTACCCTCCAGTAGTTAAGTTAGCCTCTAGTAAATATTGAGGAATCCATAAAGATTAAGGTTGCAGAATATACCTTAAAGAGCTATTAGGCTGTAGATATTTAGGTGTTGACCTATTGGGCTGTAGATGTAACAATGCAGTCTACAATTAGTCATTCTGGGTATTCTCAGCATTGATATTGGGTTCTTAGCCGATTATGATATCAACATGTCCTTATCATTAAAAAAAGTAGGAAATGAGTCCTACATTTTATGAGGCCTATAAGCACAGAATGATGCCTCTTTTATAACTCTTGTAGACTGGGAAAACTAGCTTGTGCTCATATGGGACATAAGTCCTACTATAACAGTCAAGTGGGAAAAGAAACAAAGTTTACTTAAAGCATGTCAAAGATATTACTTGATGGCATAAGATGTTTATGACAACCAGGGTCAGTGTGGCACCTTGCCATTGGTTCGCTTAAAGAATAATGAAGGCGGAGTTTTTTGAGACAAAAGCCAAAGAGGCCCCTTAGAGTTTATAAAAGTTTCACCTTCTTACTCTCCCTTTCCTTACCATTTCATTTGCTTTATTACTCCCAAGATTTTTTACTTTTTTATTGTCTATTTTTTTACTCTCTATTTTTCATTGATCATGTGTTTTCATAGCCATCACCTCTCTTATTATTACTGTCATTTGCAAGCTTTAGCTATTAGGTAAATGTTGTTGTACCCTTATTTTTTTTCTACTTTGATTTCTTCCATGGCAGCCGGCTACCATTCCTGGAGGAGATGGGTGTCCTTACCTAAGAGGAGCCGCAGGTTAACTTTTATCGGTGTATTGGCCTAATGGGGTTGATGTTGCCCTTAAAAGGTAGGAGACCATGGGCACTTCAATCACTGATGTCAAGAAAGATAACTTTGGTCAAAGGGGAAGAAGGCTTTTAAGGGCCTCTTGACATGGTTGGAGGTGATCGATAATGATTAGAACTGCGAAGGCTTCTTCTTTTTGCCCCACAAGGAATTTGGAAAGAAGACCCTATATAGGGCAAGCATATTGCATCCCCATTCAAGCTACGAGGGTTTGGAGGCAAGATAGGTGTTTAGGCAAAAAGAATAGTTGATTGAGGCCTTCGAGATGGCGGCAAGGGAAAAAAAAGTGTTGGGCTATTGGCATTCAAAGCCCTTGTTTCTTTGCTATGCATAAGTGAACCGATCATTTTTATGTCATTTTACAAACATGGGTCATGCTCTAGAGCTGTTGAAGAAGGTGAAGAGCTTGGTTAGTGGCATAGCCAATGCTAAGAAGCTTCAGTTTGTGCCCCTAAAGGTAGTGCACAATCGGATTCCACCAATAGAGGCTTTTTTGGATATTCTGTTGCCTTTGTCCCCAACCCCTTGATCAAGACAATATACTTCGGTGCCCACTCTTCTGCTTCCATCCAGTAAAATCCTCAAGGTTGTGAATGTTAAGGGACCACCTAAGGATGCACCTTCCTAACCTAAGAATGGAGCTTGTGACCACACCATCGAGCTTTGCAGGGTTGAATTTGCTATTCAGGGAAGAGATGGTAAGCACTTTCCACCATTTTTAAGTCTTCTTAGCTTTCTCTAATGGCAAAGCTCTAACATTGTCTTCCATTTTATTCAACTGCTCCCTAAAAAAATTTAAGAGGAATGATCCCATTAAGCTTGTTCCTCATTGGCTAGTCCTCATTTTACCTACCCTTATTCTTATGAGGGCTATTCCTATAAGGGTAGTAGGGTTTGTTGTTACAATGGCTCCATCAACAACTTGGGTCATTCCCAATGGGCAAAGGGGTTTATCAGGTAGGTAGGGAAGGCTTTTTCAACATCCCATAGCTCTTATAGTTACCTTGACCCTTCATTTTCGAGTAGAGATCATCATGTCAGAGAAATTGGCGATGTAGAAGTAGCTTATGGAGGAAATGGGCATTAGTGCTGAATCACTATTCAAGCCCTAGTAGGCCACCGCCTGAGGGAGTTAATTTTGGAAGACAATAAGGCCCTTAAGCAATCAATTCTAAATGCTCTCCATTTTATGTGAAATTGTTATTGCTTGGTTCACCCAGCTTGGTGAAATGCCGTGACCATGGTCTTAGAGGCCTCAGGCTCATGAAATTCTTCATTAAGGAGAAACTTGTCCTTCAAAAGGGCTAGCTCTAGGAGTATATGCCAAAATAAATGAGCTGATAGGCTTGGAGTAACAAGTTCCTTGGGGAGAAAAAGGCTTTGTTCGAGGGGGCAACCGAGAGGGACCAACTTAAATAGTAGCTAACGGATAAGATAAGCTCCTTGTGGATAAGGGTAAGCATCTTAAAGAACGGAAGGACACTAGGAAGGACACCACTACCAAAAAGGAGCTGAAGCCCCTCAAGGAGTTTCTAGGAGGCCTTGGGCAGAAACATTCTAGTGTATAGTCTATTTTCCAAGAAAAACTAGATAGGCTAGACATTGGATGATCTCATTTGCTGATCGTGCCTCAAAGATCAAGATGGTGGTGAAGAGCTTGAAGGACATGCACAACAATTAGCTTTAAGAGCACCATCGAAAGGCCAACTAGTAAGTAAAAGAGCTCAATGGCATATGGAAGGCTAGAGAGAGGGCTCGGTAGGGTTTGCATCGAATGAGTACTTCGACTACTTTTTGTCCTGTTGGTATTAGGTAGAAAAGTGACACTCAGAGCTCAACCTTTCCTTGTTGATGACAAATCAGGACTTGCGTGAAAACTTTAATTCTTACCCTAAGGATGGTCTTGGAGTGCCCTTCTTATTGAAATGGTCTTTGCTGATTTCGATCGTGAAGGGTAACAAAGGGAGGACACGTTCTAGGTGTCATCCCCTTTCTTGTAATTTATTTTTTCAATTTCCTCAAATATTAGTAAAAAATCAATATTCATAAAATTTCTACATACTTGCATGTTTGCCTCTTTGTATTTGTTAACACCTTTTGCAATCGTCTTTTGTTTGGTATTCTTTAAGTTTGCTTTGTCCCTTTGCACTTTTGCCTCGATGACCTAAATAGTTTTTCTACATGAACTCTCAGGATAGTTCATCCTTAGGTTTATAGTTGAAGCTTTTTTTTCTTTTTTGGGCACGTCAGACATTTGTTTTTCTAACTTAAGCCCTTAGGTTCCTCAGGCCTCTCAAAGGTCTTTTGCCTTCATTTTGGAGATTTAAGTTAGATTTTATTAGGCCATTTGGGCTGTGCTTTCTTTACCTCATTTAGATCCTTTGTTTGACTTGGCCTTTAGCCATTTAAGTAAAATGGGTCATCTGCCATGTTTATTTGGAGAATGGTTGGAGAATCCAGCTAACACATGGAGATTCTTGAATAGTATTGATTTAATAATTGAGTTTAGGTGAACTAAGGTCATAGTTCATTTAAGTGATAGTAGATAGGCAACACTTTACCATAGAAATCCAATAATTCATAAAATCCTCAGCTATGCTTACTTTTTACAATGTAGAGGCCATCCTAATTGGATCTTAAGGCTCTGTCACTTGGAATTCATCCTGTTTGCTCAGATTTTTTACGGACCATCTTTCCTGCCTAAATCTACTTCATCTTAACACTAGCATCATGAGGTTGAGCCACTCTCTATCTAAAACCACTTATAATGATGTGGTTATATTTAGTTTTTCTTTCTAAAGGTTTTTCTCTAGTATTTTCTTCTCCTTTGATGTGTTTTTGGTAGGATATGGTGCTTAATTGGTTCATATTTTCTTTTCAAGTCATAATTTAGTTTCACATCAGTTAGGAAGGATTTTGGTCAAGTTTTAGAGTTGGATTGCATGTTTTGGCAAAGTTTTAGAGCTTACATGCCTTTGTACATGCCCATGTTCCAAACCATGTTAAAATAAGCGAGATTTTAAAGTCTAGAAGAGTAACACAGCCTATTACATGGCTATGTATCAGCCCATGTTTACCTAAATTTTAGGGTTTCTCAGACTAATTCAGAAGAAAAAAGAAGACAAAAAAGGAGAGGCAGAGATAGACAGAAAAAGAGAAAGGTCTTTCATGGAGGAAGGCTGTCGGAGGCAATTCTGATGATCAACACTTTTTTATGAATGCCAAATCGAAGATTTTTTAGAGAAGAAGAGATTCAACCATGAATCATTCTTTTCTTCATATTCTTTTGATTCTTTGGTGTTTATTTTACGGCACTATGAGCTAAGCTTTTCCTACTTATGCTTAGAGTGGATGAACCATAGGATAATTTTATGATCGTGATTATTTCTTGTTTAATATGATTATGTGTTTTTCTTGTGATTTATCCAATGTGCTTTGTTACATTGAATAATAGTAGCTAGCCTATAAATTCAATTTGGGATGATGAACATATATCAAGTAGTGTTCGGTATGCTTGTTGTGGATCATCATCAGATAAAAGGGATATTATTGTAACTGGGAGTAATAGGTGTGATATAATTCCTCTAGACTAGGGTAAATCCTAGTAATAGGTCATAGGACTTATAATACATTCTTAGGAAGCATAGTAGGCCTAGACACCCTATTAGTGACTTAAGAATAGGGCTAGTGTAACTTTGTTCTTTTGTGAAAAATGATCTTGGTACTTACCACTGCCATACTTTGATGATAGGTGCGTTTGCCTGTGAGTTCAAATATTTGTTTGTGTATAAAGAGATTTGATGCATCCACACTATCACTAGTGTGGTGGAAAAGGTTTATTGTGAGCTATGAGCACACTAAGTTTTTTGGCACCTTTACTAGGGGACGTTTGTTGAGTTTACTACTTCAAAAATTTATCCTTATTAATCTAGTCATTTATTTTATTGCAATATTTTCTTCAAATTTTTAGTTATTTTTAGTTTATTGATTTCTTCTTCTTTTCATGCAGGAATTTTGGTGTATGACTCATAGCCATCCTAGTGAAGTGGTTGAAATGGATCTGGAAGTTGCAAGAACCTTGAGCAAACTCTTATTTTTTAGAGGTCCCAAGTCACAACCTTCACATTTTGATTTGGAGCAGCAAGGAGAAAATCAAGAAAGATTAATCATGGAGGACTACAAGCAAGCAAGAACTGTGTCGGAATATGCTAAACCTTCTCTTGAAGGGATGGAATTGAGTATTGCTAAACCTCCTGTCAATGCCAGCAATTTCGAGATCAAGCCGAATTTTATTTAGATGGTACAAAATTATGTTTAGTTCGATGGCTTGGCAGATGAGGAACGTAATGCTTATATTACCAGTTTCTTGGAGATACGCGATACATTTTGAATCAATGGAGCTAGTGAGGATAGCATTTAGTTGAGGTAATTCTCATTCTTATTGAGAGGGAGAGCTAAACGATGGTTGATATCACTTCCAAGATGTTTTATTACCACTTGGAATGCTCTTACTGAGAAGTTTTTATTGAAGTTCTTTCCTTTAGCCAAGACTAAGAAGTTCCATAATGATAATTTTGCTTTTAGTCAAATGGATTCAGAGACATTATATGAAGCCTGTGAAAGATTCAAGGACTTATTGAGAAGGTGTCCTCATCACGGATTACCAACATGGATGCAAGTATAAACATTCTATAATGATCTAAGTTATGCTTCTAAGTAGATGATTGGTGCAGCGGTTAGTGGTACTCTGAATAACAAGATAGCTGAAGCAGCTCTAGAGTTTATTGAAGAAATGATGATGAAGAATTACCAATAGCAATCATAGTGTCATTTGAGCGAAGACTATCAGATGTCCAATTGGTTGAGCAAAACTGAGCAAGTAAACTTTTTTGGAAATCCACAGTGGCCACAGAGTAATCCATATAGTAATACATATAATCCAAGGTAGAGGAATCATCCTAATTTTTCTTGGAGTAATTAGAGGCAACAACCACCAGGTTTTTAACTTGGACAACAATAATAAGGGAGGCCGATTATGGAGAAATCGTTCTCCAAGCTTATGCAGCAATGTGATGCTAAGATTGATGCAATAGAATCGGAGTTATGGAATACGAGAGCTAATATGAAAAATTTCAAGACACAATTAGGTCAACTTTCCAATATACTTTTTGAAAGATTGTAAAGAGCTCTACCGGCGAACACCGAGCTGAATCCTAGAGGAGCTTTCAACCTAACTTTCCATCACAAGATAGATGGTCATGCGGAAGTGAAGATGTTAAAGAAGAATAAAAAGCTCTTTGAGTAATCGAGGAGAACATCAGGCCAACAATGTTAAACCAAGCACTTCTTGGGAGCTAACCCAAGCCTTAAACTTTTCATTTAATTTCATTTTGTTTTTATTTGCTTATCATTTATGGTAGTTAATTAGTTTTTGTTTGTCCTGTGATCCCATAATCTATGTTGTTGATGCAAGAATGTAGCGTATTTTAGGAAGATATTTTGTTCAAAGTGGAAGAAAAAGGTTAAGTTCAAATTCAGATAAGTTTGAAAAATTTTACAAGTTTTAGGTGCCAAACATGCCTTTGAACTTGTCCATGTCCAAGGCCGTGTTAACCAATACAGTTTCAAACACAGGCCCATTTGACTTAAGAAAATTGATTTTTCATGAAGTAATTTTTTTTAGCTACAGTAGCCAAACATGGTTTGTGTCTAAATTGTATATTAAGGCGTGTTTCATAACATAGTCTTATACATGGCCATGTTTTTACCCGTGTTCTTCCGAACTTTAAAATTTTAGACCTTAAACATATGCACATACATACCCATGTTTAAAAATGCGTTTATGTTACATGGCCATATATACACCTATGCTGGAGAATGTGTTTCAACTCTATGTTTGAAAATTTTTCATTCCAGAGCACATATACAGTCATTTACATGACCATGTAATGAGGCATGTTGATTGCTCCCAACTGTTTGCACGACCCTGTTAAACTCTCGTTTCATCTTTGTGTTTTAAAAAAACAAAATTAAGGTTTTGAACATGTACACTGCATGTGGTAGCCCGTGTTAAATGGCATGTTGAAGAAGTTGTAAGTAACATGGGCATTTACACACCCATGTTAGAGGCCATGTCTTACATTTATTTAAGTTCAATTGTGATTTTTTTGCCCTATTTCACATGAAACTCTTTCAAACTTTTTCCCTAACACTCCAAACTCAAAGTCTAGCTTCCTTGCATCCCAAGTGAGGTTTTTCATTGTTGGAAGAGTCTATTTCTTGTTTGGATTCTTGATTTTCATCCCTACAAAGTTGATTTTCTCTCTTTTGAGGCAAATCTCTAACTTTATTTGAAGATTATGGAAGATTAGCTTGATTTCTTGTTATGGTAGGTTATGTATGAGTTAGTTGGTTGATTTTGCGTGCCTATTCATTTTAATTTTGAGTTAATATTGTGTTTTGCAAGTATTGGATTTTTTATTGTTGTGCTTGAAAGAGGAAGAGGTGAAATTGATGGCTTATGGAATTTATGCTTTGTATGCTTGGTTTTGTGGATTTTATGACCTGGATTGATGTTGTTTTAGGTTTTAACCTTTGAAGAATGCCTTAATCATTTAATTTCTCTTGAAAGTTCATGAAATCTAGGAATTGGCAGTCTTTTGGTGTGGTCAAATATGGGTTTCTTGTGCAGCAAAAAATAGCCTAATTGTGAACTACATTATTTTAAATTCCCTTGATTAGTATGTAGCTTTAGTTGTTAAACCTAATGACCTTAATGCCTAAAGTTAAAATTGAGTTGTTTCATATAGAGGAATTCTATTGATTTTTGTTTAGAGCTCTTATCCATGGAATTATTTTTTATTATATGGTATTTGAGATTATTTGTTGCGATAAGGAAAATCTTCTGCCTTTTTTAAGGTGACAAAGTGCTAGGAGAAATTGCTGATCCACACCAAGAGGTCAGCAAAAAAGTCAAAGAATTCGTAACCGTTTCTCAACTTCAAGGAGGATGCACAATGGGATAGATATGATATTCTGAGGCTGAAGAAGTTCAAGGCTAATAAGGTGATTCACTTGGATACTTTAGCTCAGCTTGGTCTAGTCAAGTAGGTTTGAGAGTTCATAGATTTTGATGGATGGTTGTTAGTGTTCGATTATCAGGAGTTGACATATGGAAAGCTTACCCTCCAACTTCTGAGTGCACTTGAGTTTGACATGACCAACTTCAGCTGGAACCGCCCTAATGCAGTGAAGTTTTGCCTTGGAGAGTAAAGATTTAAGTTGAGTTTGGATGATTTGGGTTGGTGCCTTGGTTCCTACACTCAAGAGTTCATAAGTTTCGACAAGCATTGAGGCTCGATCTCCAAGTTTGGTGCCACCACTCCCACTTTGCTGAAGTTCTGCATGAAGATCATTAAGGATGGGGGTATCTACCAGCCCATGATGTCTAAGGCATCTATGTTAAGGTCATCAGCCATTCGATATGTGCATTAGCTGATCACCCACTCTATTGGTGGTAGGAGAAAGGGCACAGGCGTTGTGACCAATACAAACCTCTTCCACTTGTATTGTATCATCCGCTGAGTGTATTGCTGCTTGGGCATTTCATTTGCCTGGTGAGCACGGGATATTGCCTACCATGCAATGGCTGGGGCTTTATTTGTAGGACTGTGTGTGATGAGGTTGGCCTGGAACCTTGATGTTTTCCAACCTATAAGGCTGATTACAAAGGTGGCACAGTCTAGAATGGACAACATGGACTTATGGCTTTAAGACTACTGAAGAAGCCCGAGCTCCTAGACGACTCGATGAGATTTATTCTGAGGACATAGGCAAAGAATCAAGCTGAGGAGACTTCTGCTATTGGGACTCAGGCTGCATCTACATCCACTAGTGCCATACCACCCACACTATTATATATTTTTTATAGGTAGTAGCTTATCCTAGATCACCTCCTGTTCATGTCGGATTAGATGGTGGATATGGGCTCCCGCTTTTCTACTGTTAAGGCGAGGACCTTGAGCTTGTAGGAGGTGATCTGTCTATATTTCCTAGGAGGTAGTGAGGTAGGCACATCGGAGCATGGCCAACAGGGTCTAACTCATGATAATGATGATGATTTCACTGACTACTTTGTTTTTCCCTAAAGTTTGGATGCACAAGTTGATGCCGATGAACTAGTCATCAAAGAGGGAGATAAGGCCACAACTACTGTATTGTCAATTGAGTAGGCCGAGCCGAGTTTTATTGTTGGGGAGGATAGGGTTTAGGTGAGAGCCGAGGGGAAAACTGATGTGAAGTTGAGGGAAAAAGTCAAGGAGAAAGCTACTAAGACTACTACTATTGATGTTACTGCTGTTATTGAGGAGGCTGGAAAGATAAAAGCTAATTCGAGGATTGTTGAATAAGTAAAGTAATATGTGGATACACTACTCCATTGTTTTTAGCCTTGAAGTAGGTTAAGGTATTTTCCTAAAGCAAGAGTCAATTATAGCTCAAAAAAGATGTTAAGAGTATGAGTATAATCAAAAGATCATCTTGGATTGTGTTGAGAATTAGCTTGGGTATAGATAAAGCTTTTGTAGTGTACACTTGCTGCAAAAGTTTTTGACACATGACAAGAATTGGTTGAAAGGAGAGGACAAAGAAAAGATATTAAAAAGTCAATTAGTCACCCAATCCATGGTTTGTGGTTTGAATGGTTTGCATAGTTAGCTCTGGCTTAGTGTGACTTCTGCTTTTTACTTTGCATAAAAATTTAATGTTAGCCTTTTGGTTTTGAGAGATATGGGTTATTAGCTTGAAACTAAATTATTCTCATTGAAATTCTTTTGTTTTGGAAGTGTTGGATAGAATGAGCTGCATGCTTAGTAGTCTTGTTAATTTCTCAAGATAATTAAAGTATTGATTCTATCTATATTTATTTAATTAAGGAAATGATTCTACACTTCAATTGTTTTTAAGGTTTTGAGAAATTTTTGATTTTTCTTCTTGACTCTTTAATTGAGGATAAGCAAAAGTTCAAGTGTAGGGGTAAAATATGATGTGCTCATATTTAGTTATGTTTTCTATAGGCTTTTCTCTAGTATTTTCTTGTCTTTTGATATGTTTTTGCTAGGATATGATGTTTAATTGGTTCATATTTTATTTTTAGGTCATAATTCAACTTCATGTGAGTTAGGAAAGACTTTGGTTATAGCCTATTACATAGCCATGTATCAACCCATGTTTGCCTAAATTTTAAGGTTTCCTAGGTTAGTTTAGAAGAAAAAAAAAAGACAAAAAAGGAGAGGCAAAGATAGATAGAAAAAAATAGAGCTTTTCATGGAGGAAGGCTGTTCGAGTCAATTCTGACGATTAGTACCATTTTATGAGTGTCAGATCGAAGATTTCTTGGAGAATGAGAGATTTAGCCTTGGATCATTTTGTTCTGAATTTTCTTTTGATTCTTTGGTGTTTATTTTATGGCACTATGAGCTAAACTTTTCCTACTCATGCTTAGAGTGTATGAATCCTAAGATGATTTTGTGATTGCGATTATTTTTTGTTTAATATGATTGTGGGTTTTTCTTGTGATTTATCTAATGTGCTTTGTTGCGTTGATTAATAGTAGCTAGCCTATTAATTCAATGCGCTGATGAACATTTGTTAGGCAGTATTCGGTACGTGTATTGTGAATTACCATTGATAAAAGGGATATTATCGTAACTGGGAATAATAGGTGTGATATAATACTTCCTAACTATGGTGAAACTTAGTAGTGAGTTGTAGGACTTGTAATGTGCTCTTCAGAAGTACGGTAGGCCTAAACACCTTATCGGTGATTAAAGAATAGGGTTAGTGTAATAGGAATAATGGGGAGCTAATATACATTAGGTAGTACTACATGGTCCAAGTTAATCGCAATCTTGTTAAAGCAGATTAAAGCAACACAAAAGAAGTTTTAGGGGGATTCGATAAGTGTGAGGATTTCATATCGTTGAATGTTTTAGTTGTTTGTCATTGCCTGCTAATAGTTAATAGTTTATTTTACTACATGATTTTAGTTTAACTTAGTTAGTTCATAATTGTTAGTTAAACAAATACTCTTAATTGTCTATTAGATAATAAAGAGATATTGAGTACGGTAGACAACCTTCATTGCTTAGGAAAAATGATCTTGGTACTTGCCATTGCTATACTTTGATAATAGGTGTACTTGCCTATAAGTTCACATGTTGTTTAAGTATAGAGAGATTTGATACATCCATATTGTTACTAGTATAGTTGGAAAGGTTTGTTGTGAACTGCAAATACACTACCTATAAACCTTAGCTTCTTCTGTTAATTCATCAAAGAGCTCAAGTTTAGCATTCAAGCCTTCATCGTTAACTTGGGAATCGAATAATTAGACCTCAAAATATTGGTTGACCTACTTTAATTGGGATGAACACCTCTGTTCCATATAAAATTGCAATAAGACTTTCTCCTATTGGCCTTTGAGGGTTTATACAGTAGTCCCAGGGCATATTTTGTAATTCTTCCACCCATATTTCCCTAGCATCATTAAGCCTCTTCTTCAAACCTTCTTTCATAGTGCAATTCATGACTTCTGCTCACCCATTCAACTATGGGTGAACAACAAGTACAAAGTAGAGCCATATGCCTTCTTCCTTAGGAAATTCTTACATCTGGATGTTGCCAAATTGTCCATCATCATTTGTGATGTTGGCTCATGGGCATTCGAACTAGCAAACAATATTCATCTACAAGAATTTTATCATTTAGAGGGCCATGATGGTTGCTAAGGCTTAGCCTTAACCCATTTGATGAAATAATCGATGACCACAATGCAGTAGTTTACTACCCTAGAGTAGTAGTGCCTCAATTAAGTCAAATTCCAATACAACAAAGGAACAAGGATTGCTAGTGGGTGAATTTAGATGAAGGCAATCTTTAGATCTAAGCATTAAGCAGTGTCATGCTTCTGACTTGTATAGGCCTTAGGCTGGGAGTGGAACAACATACAAGCTAAAGAAAATGTGAAGGAATGGCTAAGAAAGCCATGACAAAACAAAATTACTTAACCAAGTCTAAGAAATGTGGTGCTAGTGTACATTTGAAGTGTAGGATGAAATTGCAAAGAAAGAAGAGTAGTAGGCTTAGTTTCTTAGATTATGATTAAAAGTATAATTGAGTGGTGAAAATGAAACCAACATAAGTAAGGCTAGTTAATTAAGCTAATTAAAGAAGTAAGTAGCTAGATTATGAGGTTTAAGCCAAGATTTGGAAAATTTTCTTGGCCAAATCCCACCTCTTCCACTTAGTGCACCTCTTCTCTAAACATAAACTACTTCCTAGCTGGATTCAGCAATGTTTAGGTATAAAAGAACCTAGATTAACATTTCATGGTGGCTGATCAAGAGTTCCAAGGAGGAAGAAGGTGAAATCTAAGTGCAAATCTTGGTGGAAAGGCTTACTTTGGTAGCAAGGCAACAAGAGTTTATGAGATACAAGCTTGGTTTGTGCAACCGAAGGCTGGAATCGTGGTAAGGGTACAAATATGATCCTTTCCCTTGAATTCAGAATAGTTATGGTAGTTCTTGAGGAAAAAGTGGCCCTAGAAAATGGCTTAGAGCCAAATGAATCAAGATGCTATAAGGGGCAAAGGTTATCAAAGGTAACTATGCCACTCTTCTAGCTAGAATATGTTGAAAGCAAGCATTAGGGCTTTATTATTGGTGTGGCCAATTTAGATTAAGGTCTGGAACTCTATGTTCTTAAGCTAGAAAACTTAAATTCAACTAGCAAAATAGATATAGCACTAGGAAATGCTAGGCCCCGAGGCTGCTAAGCTGCATTTGTGGTGTGTGTATTTGTATGCTTTCATGCTTGGATGCATGTGTTGACCCCTTATAATAAGTGTAGCATATTGCTCTGTATATATGGTTTGTTTTTATGTCTTTGGATGTAGGTTTGGCTTATGAAAGGCTTAATGCCTAAGTTACATTGATGTTTATATGGACATTATAGGCACATGGTGCTGCATTTGGCTTTTATTGAGTGTGATCACTCATGACCTGTTCTATTTTTATTTCAGGGCAAGGGTTGGATGATTGAGTGTGTCATTTATTGGTTTTGATCATGTTGTGAGCTTGTAGGTATGTTTTGTTCATTTAAGTATTGGTAACTATTAATGCTCAAAATGGTTGTATGATTAACCATATGTTTTGAATGCTTATAAACCCTTGTTGCTATATGGGAACTAGCTACATTTTGGTTGTATTTTAGTGCCTAGGAAAGCTAGGAAAAATGAAGGCAAAGATGTATATAAGTGTGTGAAAATGTGACTTGTAAGTGTAATGCACATGCTTAGGAGGCTTGATGGTAGGCATACCAGGACACTAGTGTGTGTGTGTGCTTGCTTGGGCGTGTAACTTATAAACTCCGATATTGGCAATGTAAATGAAGTTTTGCCTAGTTTTACCTTCAAGTTTAGTACAATACTAGCTTAACTTGAACTATTGGTACTAAACATACTCAATTAACAAGCCTAAATGATTTATGTTGTTCCTCAACTAAACCAAGAGACTAAGTTTGAAAATTGGCTATGTGTCCTGGAGTTGTGTCTTAAGCTGTCTGATATGATCAAAATGGCACCTAAACTAAAGAATCTCCTAAATGATATGTAATTACATAGGGTGGAGGTGGTTTAAGGCATGACAAAGTTGGTATCAGAGTTGGGGTTAATAGGACTATAAGTCTGTTTAGGCTACTCCTACTAGTCTTAAAGACTTGAAAGTTTGAGCATGGGTTACAATTTTTTAAAAATTTCAAGATGATGACTAGAGGTAGAGAAAAAGTGGCAGAGGAGCAAGAGATAAATAGGGCTAATCAACCCTTGGTAGTTTATTAACAGCTTGGATATAAACTAGTGGAAGAAGATAGGGCTCACAAGCCTAGAACTAGTGCTAATGAGCCTGGACCAAACAAAGATGGTTAACAAAGGATGCAGCACATGATGGAAGTAATGCAAGCTGTTGTCGCCCAGCTTATGGTAGGAATATGGGTCCTCACTAGGGCCAGGCTTAGGCACCTTTTGGTGCCATTGTTGGAAGAGAACCAGAAGTATAAAGAAAAGATAAAATGCCTGGCAAAGAACCCATAGGAGATGGCAAGAGAGCAGAAATAAGGAAGGATATAGGGAGGACCAAGATTAAAAGAAAAGGCACCAAAGGGCAAGAAAGGTAAGGTTAGAGATTAGACAAGAAACAAGATGTGATGTAGAGGTTAGTCAGGATATGAAGGAGAGGAAAGACATAGGCAAATCTACTGGAAGGCTAGAACTAGCCTCTGAAAGTACAAGGAGGCTAGTTCTAGAGAAGGGTTCGGAAGCCATGCAAGAAAAGGAAGAAGGCAAAGGTGATAATGCTTGAATGAAGGCTAGCTAGATTTTGTTACCACTTTGAGTGCTTAAATACAATGACCATATTTAGTGTGTTCGAGTCCCACGGCAATGCATGATTTGCAGGCCATCAAAACATGTACACTATATTTATCCAAGTGGCCCTATTAGTCTTTATGCAAAGATTTGTATATTGGTCTAACCATCACATAAATATTCACATACAATTTCAATTGGCAGCATAGACAATGATCAAAACCTCATATCTTATCAATATAGCATTCATGCAAAATTGCATGCAATTGCATAGTTACATGCACACTTGGTGCACTAGGTGCCAATTTCATGTGTCCAAACTTTCACACCATGCCCAACTCAAATTCTACTCATGTCCTCCTGTGCCCTAAAGGTTTTAAACCCTTTCATAGACTTAAACCTTCCTAGGGAAATAGGTTTGAGACATTAAATCCATCAAAGTTTTCAGTTATGGAATTTATACTCAACTGGGTAAAATTGACCACATGAATAGTACACAGCAAAATTAGCTAAATTTTGATAGGCCATAACTCTTGTTATAGGGCTCTAAGTTAGTAATTCAAAATCAAAATTCTTCATCTTGAAGAGTACTAAGTGCTATCAAATTTTTATTTCTAAATTCAACCTATACAAGAAATTATGGCCTCTAGACTACAGGGTGCTAAAATTTAGAAAAAATTTCCCATAATGCCCATACAAAATTTGTAAATAAATCATCTACTTCGTTTTTAAGTGAAAAAAAAGCTTGGGTATGTTCATACATTCCTTAAACACTTGGGGAAGTCATTCCCGTGAATTTAGAGTCATTTCATATACATTGAATATAATTTCCTTTAAAACAGCCCATACATAGCAACATGGACATAATTGCACATACAAGCTCAGATATCACTTCTTTACATCAAATATCATTCATGTAACTTTAATAGTGCATTTATATACATAGATGCATCATACATATGCCCTGGCTTAGTTGGGTACATAGACTAGCTTCTTAGAGAGCTTTACAAACACAAAGCACTCTGGAAACTTCAGAAGACAGCTGCTGCGTAAGGCAAAAAGTACCGACACCAAAATTAGCAAATGTGCTCCTAAAATCATGAAACACTCTAGTTTAATACAAAGCATGTTTAAGTTGATGTACTTAAAGTTTTATAGGAAAACTCAAACTACAAGTATTAGTTTGATTTCTCTTTTTCAAGATCACCTGAAATATGGCTAAAAATGGGAGTAAGCTCTTTATAAAGAACTTAGTAAGGGCTTTCAATGTAAAGTCTTCCATACCAACATACCAAATGAAATTCAAAGACACAAAAACACACAAAAACAACACATATACAAAAATGTGGAAACCATATACACCAAACAAACACAGCCAGCAACCATATATAATGCGGCAACAATAACACATTAGGGTTGGTCAATAATCATTTATTAAAACAATAAGATATCACAATAATATCCCTATGGAAGCCCTCTTCAAGCTTTTTCTTTTTCTTAGAAGGCTTTTAGGTCTTAGTTAGTACTAACTTTGGCTTTAGAAACCCTTTTTTCTTGTTGCCATCTTTATCATGGTAATACTAAAGCTGAAACCTTGTCATGCTTCTTTCCCCTTAACCCATACTTGGTTCCTTGAGCTTTTTGCTCTCTTCTAAGCATGGTCTTAGCTTCATGAATATTTTCAAATACAGTAAACAATCCAAAAAGCTTAAGAAAACCCTTACCTTGGGTATGAAGACCGAAAACTCTAGATAAAGCTCAAAAAACCAGAAAACTAGGATTTTTGTACTCTTTGTTGAATTCCCTTGCTTTTTCTTGCTTTCTCATGATTTCTTAAGGCATGGTGGCTATGGAAGGCTATAAAGGATTTCAAGGAGAAGGTTTAGGGTGGGTGAAGGCTGAAAATGAGAGAAAAAGCCATGGAAATGAAGATTTTTCTTCATTTATTCATCATTTTGACCTAAGTGGCACATACACAAATTTTTGTAACTTTTGCCTACCCTTGGACCATGTTATATCTGCCCATTCAAGGGTGGAAAATGAAATTTTTTGACCACTTTTAAACTTGTCAAAGGTCATTATAACCTTTAGATAAAAAGGTGGATACTTGGGTCCTTAGTTGACATTATGCCATAAATGGTGAACTTTGCCTCTTTGAGCACTTTGGTCCCTAACAATATCTTTAATTTGATCCATATCCTTTCTTAATAATACCATCCATGTCTCTCCATAAGCCATCTTTAGAAATTTATACAATTGAGTATCAAACCTTTGTAACCTTAAAATTTAGTTTGTAGGTTACTTGAAAAATAAGAAATCCAATAAGGCTTTCTTAAGAACCAAGCTATCACCATGTAGGCCACTTAAGGAAGTCTATATTAAATACTTTACATTTCATAATTCATGCACTATGGTAAAAATTAAAGCATATAAGTTGGGGTCCTTATGCTGTAATTTTCCTATTTTGTGAAGGTTGTAAGAAGTTTCCTGGCATTTAAACCTCTAGTCTTCAAAGGAAATGGAGTTCCAAATGAAGCTGAATTTCAAATATATCAAATTGATAAAGTGTTTGAGAGGCTGGAGGTAACTTCCACGCAAAAGTGCTGTTGGCCATATTTAGGCTGGAAGGAAGTGTTGAATTTTGATGGAGGGCAGTGTAAAGAACTCACCAAAATAGAAATGATAGAAGGCCTATGTGGTGGGCTACATTTTTGCAAGTGTTCTAGCAACAAGATGTAAGTGAAGCATTATAGGACTAGAAACAAGTGGAATTTGACCAGTTGGAGCAACAAGACAAATCTATGATGGAATATGAACACAGATTCAGTAGCCTTATTAGATATGCCCCTTAATATGCCAGGTAGGAAGAATTGAAAATCAATACGTTCTTGAGAGGATTAAGACTTGAATTGAGACAAATCCTCAAGGCTATAGGCATTAAGGACTACTATGAGGCAGTTGAGAAAGCTCTCATTTTGGAGCAAGAATTTTAACACCAAGAAAAATGAGGTATTGGAGGAGAAAGCACTAACCAAAAGAGTGGAAAGAAGAGAGTTCAAGAGGAACAAATGGTGGCTAAACCCAGAAAGGAGTTAAAGAAAGAAAAGAAACCATAGAAGTTTGGACCTTAATGGCAAACCTGTGGAAAACACCATGGTTTTAAACCATGTTACAAGGTTATTGATGGCTATTTCATGTGTGGCTCCCAAGACCATTGGGTCAGGGATTGCCCCCTCAAAAGAAATGAGAGAAGGTTACTGGGGAGGTTTGGCACATATTGGCTAGCGACACAACAAGGCAGAGGAAAGGTGCCAACACCACCACCCAAGTTAGAACAATGAGGACCTAGTCAGGCAATGCAAGCTAAGGGCAGGAAGTCCAAGAAAGAGTTTACCAAAGTAAGGTAGCAAAAAAGCCTTACAAATAAGACAAAAGAGGAAGAGAAATAGGCCAAGAAAGGCTAAAGAATGAAGCACTCAAAAGTAGCCTTTATCTTTAAGATAAGCTTATTTCTATGGTTTATGATATTGGAACTTCTGTTTCAATTGTCTTAGCTAAACTGGTTAGAGAATTGAATCTAAAAGCCACTACATTTTCTAAAATGTATTTGGTCAGAATAGCTAAAAATGAAATAATGTTCATACATCACATAGTTAAAGACTGTGTGATTAGGTTGGGCAAGCTGGATTTTAAAGCTAATATGAACATATTGGAAACTACTGGGTATGATGTTATTCTCGGCATGAATTAGCTATCTAAAAAGATTGTGATCATAGATTGCTATGCTATAAAATTGATCTTACCAAGGTTAGAAGAACATGACCTAGATAAATCACTAAAATGTGATAGAAATCGGCAAGTGAAAGTGATAGATCATATACCAATACTCTCTAAAGAATAGTATATGGGATTGAATGGGGATCAAACTATAGATGAACTTGATAAGATCCCCATTATGAGAGAATTTACAAAGGTATTCCCTTCTAATTTGCCTAGATTACCACCTATGAAAATGGTAGAATTTGAGAATAAACTAGCTCTTTAAGCTACTCCCATTTCTATTGCCCCCTATAGAATGGCCATTCTAGAAATGAATGAACTTAAAAAGCAACTTTATGAACTTTGGAAAAGGGTTTTATTAGGCCAAGTGTATCCTCATGAGGACCATCAGTGCTATTTCTTAAGAAGAAAGATGAAACCTTGAGGTTGTGCATTGATTATAGAAAGCTCAATGCTATGACCATAAAGTATAAGTATCCTCTTCCTAGAATTAAGGATCTATTTGAACAACTTAAGGGGACAAGGATCTTTTCTAAGATTGATCTCAGATCTAGTTATTCCTAGTTGAGAGTTAAGGAAGAATACATTCCTAAAACTGCTTTCAAAACAAGGTATGGACATTTTGAGTACATAATGATATCATTTAGGCTCATAAATGCTCTGGCATTCTTTGTGGATTTGATGTAAAGGAACTTTAAGCCTTATTTGGACCACTTTTTGGTACTCTTTATAGATGATATCTTAGTGTACTCAAAGGATGATAAAGCATATAAGTAACATTTGAGATTAATACTTGTTGAAGAAGCATCAACTATGTGACAAGTTAAGTAAGTGTCATTTCTGGACCATACAAGTTGGATTTATAGGTCATATCATAAATGGTCAATGATAAGCTATAGATCTAGAGAAGATTAATTGTATCTTGAAATGGAAATAACCCTAAAATGTAAAAGAAGTAAAAAGTTTCCTAAGGTTAGCTAGCTATTATAAAAGATTTGTACATAAATTTTCTATGATAGCTGCTCTTTTGACACAATTCCCAAGGACAAAATAAAATTTTGAGTGGTCAAAAGAATATGAGCAAAGCTTTCAAGAACTAAAGAAAAAGCTTACTTCAGCACCTATATTAATTCTACTCAACCCTACTAAATCTTTTAAGGTCCATATAGATGCATCTCTGGTAGGGTTAGGATGTGTATTGATGCAAGAAAAACTAGCCATTGCTTATGGCTCAAGGCCGTTAAGACCCCATCAAAAGAGCTATCCAGTTCATGTCTTAGAATTGGTAGCTGTGGTTTTTTCCTTGAAGCAATGAAGGCATTACTTGATAGGTAGTAAGCTTTAAGTCTTTTTTGACAACACGAGCTTGAAATATATCTTCACTTAGAAAAAATTGAATACGGGACAAGAAAGGTGGTTGGAGTACCTTAAAGATTTTGATTGTACCAATGAGTACATAGAAGGCAAAGCCAATGTAGTGGTAGATGCCTTGAGCAGGAAATATATTTGAATGTTAAAGGCTAAGGAAGAACAAAGTAGGAATAAATTGAACAACTTGTTTGGCAAACGAATGGTTGGAATGGGATAAAGCACAAGTAGCTATGGTGACCATACAACCAACCTAGAAATAAAAGATGTTAATGGCATAACACCATGATGAACACTTTGCTAAGGTGTCTAGCCAAATACATGGAAAGTTGTTCTAGGGGTTCTCTTATAGGCAAGGATTGTTGTATTTTCAGGATGGAATCTATGTGCCCAATGGGCATGATTTAATAGAATAGACCTTCAAAGAAGCTTATTGTAGTAGAATGAGCATACATCTTGGAACACTAAAGATGTACAAAGACTTGGAAGAGCATTTCTAGCGGCCTAACATGAGGTAAGATATTGGGGTATTTGTATTAAAATGTGTAGTTTGCCAACTAGTAGAAGTGGAGCCCCAAAGGCCAAGAGGTAAATGACAAAGTTTACCCATACCTGAAAAGAAATAGCGATACATAGCCATGGATTTTCTGGTAGGCATGCCTATGAAAAAAATAAAGCATGATACCATCTAGGTGATTATGGATAGACTTACTAAATCTACCCATTTCTTGCCCATGAAACTCACATATCCATTGGATAGGTTGGCAAAGTCGTATATACAAAAATAGTAAGGTTGCATGGCATCCTAGATAACATAACTTCAAATAGAGACCCAAGGTTTGTTTCTAAGTTTTAAAGATCATTGCATCAAGCTTTAGGTACTCAATAAGTCCTTGAAGACATGTTAGGGTGCTCTGCTTGGATTTTCAAGGTGAATGGGATCAACTCTTGCCTTTGATAGAGTTCCCTTACAACAATTGTTATCTAAAGTGATAAAGATGGCACCTTATGAAACATTATATGGAAGAAGATGCATTACCCCTCATTGTTGGCATGAGTCTGGAGATAGGTTGGAAATAGGACCAAACTTGATTTGTGAAACAACTGAAAAGATCAAAGTGCTCTAGGAATGGATCAAAGCTACCAACCATAGGGAATAAGCTTATGCAAGCTTAAAAATGGGGGGAGGGGGGACTTGGAGTTTCAAGTTGGGGATTATATGTCATTAAAAGTGCCTCCAATGATAGGAGTAATGTGGTTTGGGAAGAAAGGCAAGCTCGCACCAGGGAACATTGGGCTATTCCAAATGATTGTAAAGATTGCCAATGTAGCCTATAGATTTGAATTACCCTTTGAACTAAGGCATATACAAGATACATTTCATGTAAGGATGCTGAAAATGTACTTATCAAACTGAAGTCAAGTAGTACTAGCATCTAGTGTTCTAGTGGGGCCTAATCTTACCTATGAAGAAAAACCAATTAAGGTTTTGGCCAAGGACACTAGAAAGCTAACGAATAAGTGGATAAACATGGTAAAGGTCCAATGGATTCATTATACAAAATAAAAAGCAATGTAGGAAATAGAAACTGAAATGATTAAATGGTATCCAAAGTTTTTCCTTAAGGTACTTGAGAATTTGGAGGACCAAATTTATTAAGAAGGGTCAAATGTTATGTTTCTAGCTTGTATAGGCCATAGGCTAGGAGTAGAACAACATGCAAGTGAAAGAAAATAAGAAGGAATAGCTAAGAAGGGCATGAAAAAATAAAATGACTTAACTGGGTTTAAGAAATGTGGTGCCGGTGTGCATTTGAAGTGTTAGGATGAAATTGCAAAGAAAGAAGAGTTGTAGGCTTAATTGCTCAAATTAAAAGTATAATCAAGTGCTGAAAATAAAACAAAGACAAGTGAAGCTGGTTAATTAAGCTAATTAAATAAGCAAGTAGTTAGATTAAGAGGTTTAAGCCAAGATTTGGACACTTGTCTTAGCTAACTCCCACCTCTTCCACCAAGTGCACATTTTCACCGAACACAAGCTATTTCCTAGTTGGATTTGGTAGTGTTTGGGTAAAGAAGAACTTGTACTAACATTTTATGGTTGTTGATCAAGAGTTCCAAGGAGGAAGAAGGTGAAATCTGAGTGCAAATCTTGGTGGAAGTGCTTACTTTGGCAGCAAGGTAGTAAGGGTTTATGAGAAACAAGCTTGGTTATCCAATAGAAGGCTAGAATCTTGGTAAGGGTTCAAGCATAATTCTTTCCCTTGAATTTAGAATGAGTTCTGGTAGTACTTGTGGAAAAAAAGGCCCTAGAAGATGGCCTAAAGCTGAATGAATCTAGGTGCTGTAAGGGGCTAGGTTTACAAAACATAACTATGGTGCTCTTATAGCTAGAATATGTTGAAAGCAAGCATTAAGGCTATACTCTGGGTGTGGCCAATCCATATTAGGGGTTTGGAGCTTTACGTTCTTAAGATAGAAAAATTAAATTCAACAAATCAAGTGGATATAGCACTAGGAAATGCTTGTTAGGCCCAAGGGTGCTAAATTGTCTTTGTGGTGTGTGTGTGTTTGTGTGCTTTCATGCTTAGATGCATGTGCTGATCCCTTATAATATGTATAGCATATTGGTTTATATATGTGGTTTGTTTTTTGTGTCTTTAGATGTAGGTTTGTCTTGAAAAAGGCTTAATGCCTATGTTACATTGATGCTTATGTGGGCATTATGGGCACTTGGTGCTACATTTGGCCTTTTCTGAGTGTAATCACCCATGCCCTGTTCTATTCTTATTTCAAGGAAAGGGTTGGTTGATTGAGTGTTTCACTTACTATTTTTTATGGTGTTGTGAGCTTTCAGGTATATTTTGGTCATTTAAGTATTGGTAACCACTAATGCTCAAAATGGTTCTATGATCGATCATGTGTTTTGAATGCTTGTACTTGTTTCTATATGGGAACTAGCTACATTTTGGTTGTATTTTAGTACCTAGGAAAGCTAAGGAAAGCACACGTCTAGGAAGCAAAAAGCTAGGCCTACCAAGGCACAGGTGTGTATGTCTACCATGTTGTGTAACTTATGTATTTCATTATTAGCAATGTAAATGAAGTTCTTCCTATATTTACCTTCAGGTTTAATAAAAAAAAACTAGCTTAATTTGAATTGTTGGCACTAAACAAATTCAATTAACAAGCCTAAATGATTTATGTTGTTTCTTAACTAAAATTGAGAAACTAAGTTGGAAAATTGGCTAAGTACCTTGGAGTTGTGTCCTAAGCCACTCGATATGAACAAAATGGCACCTAAACTAAAGAAACTTCTAAATGACATGCAAGTGCACCAATAAGGGTGGTTTAGGGCATGACAAGCAAACAGTAGTCACATTGTTGTATCAACTTTCATGCATCATTTCAGATGGTTGCCTAGAAGTATTTTTGCTCAATATCTTATAGGAAAGAGAATCAAATCTGATGTAGGCACCAAAATTATTTCTATGAATTTCACTGAGGGTCTTAAGCCCGTCAATGATGGTCAAGTACTTTTATAAGGGTATAGAGAACCATTTCTGAATTAGTGCTCATTTATGATGATAAATCTAGCTGAATAGACCCTTAAATTTCTTTACCCCCCCTATGGGGTTCCATTTAGCTTTCCTATTTCTAAGAAGAGTAATATCAGTTTTCTCCAGTCATTGTATCTGGGGACTAGCTGCTTAAGAAAGTGGACCGAATGTTGCAGTAGTTCATTTTTCATGGTTTCTTCTTGACCTTTGATAGGGCATTGGCCCTTGTATTTCTAGTTGTCTAGACTTTTTTAACCTACATGAGGTAAAACAATTTCATTAAGCCTGTAACCTAGCTTAAGTACTTATAGGAGGTAAGATCTTTCAATACTGCCATTCTATTGGCTTGTTAACAAATAACTGGGAGTCACTGTAGACTATCCAACGCCATATACCTATTTGGCCAGCTATTTTTAGTCTAGTTATGAGGGCCTCATACTCTGCCACATGGTTGGTTATAGGGAAACAAAACTTGACCTTCAGTGTTACCTCTATGTCCATTAGTCCCTTGAGAATGATCCCTGCTCTTTGGTTATCATAGCAGGAAGCCTTATCAATGTGCATTTCCAAGAAATGGTAGTGTTTGTTTTCCATATAAGGCTGCTTGAGTATTAGGAGATGTCCTAGATAACCCTTGATCTACCCAAAGGTTGTTCCACATTGGTATGTCCATTCAAACTATGTCCCCTTTTAAGGATTCTAAACAGAGGATGACACTTGTCCCTGAACCTAGAGACAAACCTCCTAGCCAGTTTCTAGATATCTTTTTTTATCTTTTTAGGTTGGCACTTTTAGGATGGATTTGATTTTGTCTAAATTGGCATCAGTCCCTCTCTTAGAGACCATAGGCCAAGGAATTCCTTCACCTGACCTCAAATATGCACTCCTTAAGGTTGGGGAGCATGTTGAAATGTTGCATTCTTTGGAAGGTTTCCCTAAGTTGATTAATGTGACAATTCAGGCTGTACTCTTTACGATCATGCCTTTAAAGACTACCTTCCCCATATACTACCAGCCTAGCTAGTCTTTGAAGACTTTGTTCATAACAAGATATGCCTAGCATGTTGTGCTGATAGTACTAGATTGCTTTTTTTGTGGTGAAGATAGTCTTGTCCTTGTCCTTGAAGTCCATCCATGTTATAGCCCTCTTAGTGGAATGCTTGGTGAGCAAAATAAGTTCATAAACCACTGTTTTAAATACCTTAATTAGAGGTAAATTAGCTAAATCAGGTAAGTTATTAAAGGTTTAGTAGGTTCTGAGTGGTTTGTGGCACTATGTTTGCCTGGGGGCAAAATGGTTATTTTACACCTCAAAGGGTTGGGACAAGTATTATGAGTAGAAATTATGTTTTTAACACCCAAAGGCCCAGTTAGCTAAGTTTCCTAAAATTTTTATTTACCTAGTTACTATTTGTGATAAGGGTCCTTTTGTCAAAAATTAAAAACATTGGGGGGTATGTTTATTGGGTTAAAAACTTGTTGGAAGGTTGAGGCTACCACTATTCACCATTTTAGCCCAAAAAATTTGCAGCTCATTCTTCCCCTCTCTGTCTCTTGCTCAATCCACTTCAATTTTGTTGGTTTCTTGGCAAATTGAAGAACTTTCTTAGTGCCCAAGTGGGAGGTAGCTTGCTTTACACTTGTCTTCTTGGTTTGAATCTTCTTGGGGTGTTTTCAAGCTTGGGCATGGTTGAATTCGTGAGGTACCTTCTTGCCCAAGTTAATTTCTTGTTTCTTAAGCTTTGTGGAGCTTGAATTTTGCTAGGTTTGCTTTAATCTAGTGCCATGAACCTTGTTTGTGCTTTGGAACCTAGGAAACCTAGTGGAACACTTTGAAGCCTGTGGTGGTTGATTATTGCTAGTTCAAGGTGAATTGAGGTAAGGGATTTATGATTCATGTATATTTGATACCATTCATAGCTTGTTTGTGGTAGAATTGAAATAGCTTGATGAATGGCATTAGTTGGTGGATGGTGATGAACATGTTGGACTAGTAAGGTTTTGATGGTTTGTGTGGTGTTTATGGACACCATAGGATTGGTTTAAATAGTGCATTGTGGCTTAATGCATGTGTACTTGAAGGTTTCAGGCATTTCAAGGTGTCGCTAGGGCCATTGGAAGGCCTTAGAAGGCTCCAAAGTAGTTATGGCGTGAAATTTGGCATTTTTGGGCATAAAATAGTTGGGGGCATGTCGCCAACCTTTTAGTGAATATTCTAGGGCATTTTGTACTGTGGTGACGTGTCTTCATTCATTGGCGACGCGTCACTGACAGCTTGATACCCAGTAGTATTTTCAATATAACTTTTCGCCCAGGTGTCCAATTGAAGCGATTCTAGGTTCTCCATGAAGCTAAGAGGGAGCACTATTATCTCCATGCCTTCAACAAGGTTGTAATTTGCTAGGTTTAAAGGTATTTTTGTTCAAAGTGAAGGCATGTTTGGCCATAATGGAGCATTATTAGTTGGGTGCAAGGTTTAGTACCATTGGAAACCTAGTTAGGCCTTTGGATTTGAGGCTTCAATGTGGGAACCTTAGTGCACCTATGAGGGTTCCAAAGAACCTAGTAAATGAGTCCAACCATGGTCATTGCCACTTCACTAGTGTGAACCAAGTAATGGTGGATAAGGGAGTGCCATGGATCAAGGCTTAGTGCACTTGTTGCCTAGCCAAGTTGTGACTTGAGGCACACGTGAAGCTTAGTGCATCCTTGGTAGGTTAAATGGCGAGGCTTAATACCTTGGTGGTCTAAGGAAGCTTATTAGCTCAAGACACCAAGTAGGAGCCAAATGCGCTTATTGAGCTGAAGGCTTAGTACACAAGTGACCTAGTCAAGTCTAAGGACTTGAGGCACTATGTGAAGGCCTAGTACACCTAGTGAGGTTCTCACAATGCAAGCATGGAGGCTCCACCATGTTCAACTACACAAAAACCAAGGAAAGGTTAAGTTACTACATCAGTAAGCTAAGGCTTACTAGGAGCAAGTTAGTGGCCAGAACTCACTAGGCATGGAGTGATGCCCATGGGAAGACTAGGATGAGGAGGAGTCCCAAGGGACTTAGTTATATGCACATATATTAGCCCTTAGACTGCAAGCACATGCAGTAGACTTCACATAATTGTATACATGTGTGTCATTAGTATTTTTCTTGCAGGTCGAAGGATCCCTCACTAAGAATATTTGATTCTCATTCCCTTAGCTTTTGTTGTGCAGTTTTGGGTGTCATTGAGCCAGCAACCATTAAGGATTGTTGAGCTAGGATCTTAAGTAGATATATTGTTTATTTGAATCTTTATGATTATAGTTTGTGGATCATTTGTTGGTTAAGTTATGGTACTAACTATAGTTTCTTCTTGGCCAAAAGAGGCTAGTGAAGCATAAGGGAAAGCTACGGAGCTTGCCACCAGGAGTTGCTCTAAGGTGGAAGTTTAGTTGGATCCCAATAGTGTTGTTCAATGTATAGTTCTTATACACCAGTTTGCCTCTAATGTTCATGTATGAGTAGTCTACTCTTGAGTCACTATTGGGTGTGAGCATAATCTACTTTTGCTTTGTGTGCTCTGACAGTTTTGATGTTTGTTTTTAATGAAATGCCATGGCAATGTTTTATCTTTTTTATTACTTGTTTTACCATTCAAGTCAAAGCACATACTCAAGGATGATTGCATAGTAGGATTAATCAACTAGAAGTATAAAGATTTTAACTAGTGTGCATGTAATCAATTCGCCAATTGCGATTAGTGTGGGACAAGTTCCTATAGGCTTCCTGGGCAGGCCTATGAAGGGCCGCATTAATCCAAGTCTAATGATACCCACTAAATGAGTCAAGCAATATAAGGACAATCAATTCTATAATGAGGTCAACAAATTGGCATCGAGGGCAATGGATAAGGGTTCTTTTGGTAGGCATCACTAAGATTCATATACTCCATACATTTGGCAGTCTCCATTCTCATTTGTAGCCAAAGCTTTATTGGCATCCATTCTCTTTATAGTGCATCCTAGATGATGTATGCCCCTAAAAGCCTCTTAACCTTGCCTTTGAAAAAGTCTCATCTTTTTATTGCCATGCTCATCTTTTTTTGCTGGATTGGCCAATCTAAGGGTTAACTTGTAATTTAGAGGTGATAACCTCAAGCTCTACCCTGCATGTGACTTGGAGACTAGACAAATATACAGATGTTAGCCCACAAAAATTCAATAAATGAATTCTATATCTTGTTAGGATGGTCTTTGTTGATTTTGACCAATTTTTTAAGAGTTATCACCACCACCTTGGACTCCTTCAAGATGGGTGGGGCTGACCTATCTTTGGAGGAAGTTTTCATCCTCCTCTTGGGGTTAGCCTATATCAACTCCTTATTGCTTTGGGGCCTACAAAGGCTAGCCACAAAACCTCTCATCACCAATGCCTAATCGACAAATATCATGGCATCCCTAATGGGCATAGCACAGGTTATTATTAGACATTTAATGTTAAGTCTTATATAGAACTATACTTGGGTTGGTCTATTAAGTAGCACATTTTACGGGAAAAGGTATATCCAAAATGAAGAAATCAAATGTTTGGGAGTCACAGATTTTGCTCTTATCTTTGGAAGCTCCAATCAGTATCAGCAGCAGCTTGGTGACCCTTAGAGTTAGCACTTTGTGCCTCCAACCCCATACACAGGAAGGAGCTTCAAACCATGATTTTTCCTAAGAGCGATGCAAATAACACATTAGACTAGTCCTTAATGTAGACTAGCTCTACATCAAAATTGTTGGCATGAGCAATAATGATGATAGGGCCAATGTGCCGAACATGACTTAAAGCCCATCTCCCTGGTGTGTTCATAGTTTACAAAAATCTTTCCCGCTATACTAACAAATAATGCGGGTGTGTCAAATCTCTCTATACTTAGAAATATGTGAACTCATAGGCAGGTGCACCTATCATCAAAGTATAGTAGTGGCAAGTAACAAGATCGTTTTCCCCAAAGGACAGAGGTTGTTTATCGTACTCAACCTTTCTCTATTATCTAACTGAAAATTAAAGATGTTCATTAACTAACTACTATGAATTTACTAAACTAACTATTAGCTAGTAACTGTTAGCTACTAACTATTAACTACTAACTATTAGCTAGTAGTAGAAAACATTTAACACAATCAACAATAAAAATCCTCATACTTAGAATCGAATCCCCCTAGAAATCCCTTGTGTAGCTTTTATTTCGATTTAACAGGATTATGATTAACTTGGACCGTGAAGTACTACCTAATTTGATTAACTTGGACCATGAAGTACTACCTAATTTAGAATAGCTCCTAATTATTCTTGTTACACTAATCACTATTCTTAAGTCACTGATAAGGTGTCTAGGCCTATCACACTTCCTAAGAATGCATTACAAGCTCTATGACCCATTACTAGGTTTCATCCTAGTCCGGTGGTATTATATTGCACCTATTATGCCTAGTTACGATACTATCTCTTCTATCAAATGGTGATAAACAACAAACATATCGGATACTACCTGATGCATATTCATCCTCCCACATTGAGTTAATAGGCTAGCTACTATTAATCAACATATCAAAGAACATTAGATACATCACAAGGAAAACATAATCACAATTACAAAATCATCCTAAGGTTCATATACTTTAAGCATGAGTAGGAAAAGTTTAGCTCAAAATGTCATAAAATAAACACAGTAGAATCAAAAGAAAACTAAGAAAAAACTTATCCATCTCTTAATTGTTTCTCATCCAAGAAATCTACAATTTGGCGCGCATTAAATGGTGTTGATCATCAAAAGTGCTTCTGGTAGCCTTCCTCCATGAAAACCCTCTTATTTCTCAATGTTTTTCCTTTCTTTTTTTCCACACTACTTTTTTTATTCTTTTTGAAATAACCCAAAAAACCATAAAAAAATAGACAAACATGATTTGGCACACAGTCGTGTTAGAGCCCATGTAACACCTCTAGAACTTAAAATCTCACCAATTGAAATGTGGTTTGGAACCTGCGCCTGCAACTTAGACACGGGCGTGTAATGGGAAGTGTAAGGCATGACATAAGTGTGTTGTGAGGAATGTCTGCTCCAAACTTTGCCAAAACTTGCAATTTAGCTCCAAAACTTTGTAGAAATCCATCCTAACCTAAATGAAGCTAAAATATAGCTGAAAAATGAAATATAAATCAACTAAGCATCAAATCCTAACAAAAACACATCAAAAGACAAGTAAATACAGTGGAAAAACATATAGAAAACATGACTAAATATAAGCATATCATATTTTTCCTCCACACTTGAACGTTTGCTTGCCCTCAAGCAAAAGCTCAAGCGGAAAATTTGAAAAAAAAATCTTAAAATCATTAAAACATTGAATTAATTATTTGAGCAAAGAGGTATCGAAAGGATTGAGACTTTAGAGGTCCTAAGAAATTAACAAGACTACCAAGCATGTAACTTCTACAATCTAACACTTTAAAAAAAAAATTCAATAGAAACAATTCATTCTCAAGCTAGCAATCCATACTTTTTGAAGCTAAATGGAAGAATGTCAAATTTTCATACAAAATAAAAAGCACAAACCACACTAAGACAAAGCTTACTATGCACAACCATTCAAACCACAAACCATGGATTAGGTGATTAATTGAACTTTTCAATTATTTTCTTTCTTTTCCTTTTCAATTATTTTCATGCACCGAAAATTTTAATAACAAGTATACACTACAGGAGCTCTGTCTATGCCCAAGCTAATTCTCAACATAATCCAAGATGATCTTTTGATCATACTTATACTCTTAGCATATTTTTGAGCTGCAATCGACTCTTTCCTTAGGAGAAGACCCCAACCTACTTCAACACTAAAAACAACATAGTAGCATAATTCCATGTTTTACTTTATTATACTTTATCAACAATCAACCACAAATCCGTAAACCAGACTTCCACTAAACTAACATAGAAACTCAAACCTTAGCATGTTTTGAACAGTGTACTAAACAAAAAAATTTGAAGCAAAAATAGCTTCTAGAGACCATCTCCCACTAATTTGCTAATGAATTGCAAAAAAATTTCAAAAACAAATTAAGCACAAAGTTGACAGATCTCAAGAATCACTTGTTTGGACTTCAAGTTAATAACTCAAAACATTAAATTCACAATCACTCTCTAATAATAAGAGTATGCTCAATAAGATGATTCAAAATAATTAAGCTCCAAAAATTTAAAAATTTTCAGGAAAATCACTAAAAAGATAAATTCAAGAAAAAATAGAATAAATAAAGGCTAAAAATAAAACCAACTCCCTCATATTTAAATTGTACATTGCCTTTAATGTACTAGCATGGAAAACAAAGTGAAAAAGAAGGAGTGATAAAAAATTGATACTGCCCTTGAAAAGAAAAATTCAATTGCTTATCTTACAAGTCGGCATCCCAAAAGTTTCAAAACTAGGTTTGATTCAAGCTTCTGATTGAAATTGAAAGGCTTACACAAAAAATAAAAAAGATGATCAATCACAAAATAAAATAAAATAAGTAGAAAATATAGAAACTATAATGAAATAATATGAAAATAGAAAAAGAGCAACTGATGCTCAAATAACAAAGTCAAGCATAACTCATGAAAACATAAATGGAAACATAAAGTAAGAAATAAAAATATAGCAATAAAAGGTAAATAAATGAATGTATGGCATGTCTCGATAAAGAAGAAACTACTTTTTCCTCCCAGCTATAGCACAAAATCACGGATGTCCTCCTTTACATGCACAGCTCTGCCTGAATGCCCCTGCACAAGTCACATTCTCAACCCTGAACACTCTCTCATGATCCTTAACAACACGAGTACCTTGCTGCCTCATCAACTGTGTGAGAAACTCTAGGAAAACTAACCAAAGATGCAAAACACTCACAGCCTCTCTAATTCTCCTCCAAACAAGCGCTCCCACATTTATCGGCCCATCAACAAAATCTCTACTTTATCCTCAATGACATCTAGAGTTGGCGTGGTTGGAAGCAAACTCGCATTAATGAACATGAGCCAAGCCTAAAAATCGTAGCTCAACTGTGAGGCAGGAATGGTAGGTGGAAATCTCAATTGAGTGGTCAAAGCAACCGGTCTCCCACAGAGCACTACAGACAACTCTTTAGGCAACAACTAGTGAACTAGCCCGTGAATGTTCTAGATGCCAAAAGTGTGTAAAGCTAGTCAATGTGAATGGTCAACTATCGTCCTCTCATTCTAACTTGCATTAATGGTTCAAGGAAGTAGCCATTGGCTTGCGCATTTACATAAAAATCGCGCACTAAACGTCATTGATGCGATGCTTGGTGGCCTACAGAAAGCTTGCCATCCTCGGCTTCAAATGGTTGCTACTATGGGCTAGTTATGAATGCTGGAATAATCAAAGCCCAATTGATGAATTGCCTTCTTTCTTGCTATGGCCTTATGAATGCAAAAGGCTTATAGGGAGAAATCTATTACAGTCCTATTCTTACTCCTACCAAGGTTCATATTGACCTTCATCACCAGACATCCTGAAACATGCAAAAGATTTACCTAGTGCAACAGTAATCTCAAACACCACACATAATCAACAATAATCTCCAGAATAAGAACTCTAACAAAAATTATTAAAATTCCCTTCTACAGAACAACTATCTATTCAACTTTAGGCATTAAGGTGATCATGCTTAACAACTAAAGCTAAGTGCATGATAATCATACAAATTCAAGACATTGTAATCCACATTTCATGACATTGTAACCCACATTTTAACTTTTTCTTGGCATCCAAGAAACGTATCCATTACCATACCAAAAGATGACCAGTTCTTAGAATTTATAAAGTCTTAATGCAATTGAGATAATCAATGCATTCTCAATAAATCATAAACCATATAATCATTCATTCAAGGCATAAACTCCATAAAACCAACATGCAACATAATAAATTAATCAAACATGCAATTCCAACCCTTCCTCTTCCAAACATAATACCCAAAAATTCAAATTCCAAAAATCATGTTATCAACTCAAAACAAATAGCAATGGGCATGCAAAATCAACCAAGTAACTAAACTATAACCTACCCATAACAATAAATCAATCAAATCTTCTATAAACTTCAAATAAACTTAGAGAGAAAAAGTTACCAAGAGAGAGAGAAAGAGAATCAATGAAGTGGGGATAAAAATCTAGAATCCAAGCAAGGAATGAAGTTCTTTGATGATGGAAAATCTTACTCGAGATGCAAAGAAGCTAGGGTTTGAGTTTGGGAGCTGAGGGAAGAAGTTTGAGTGAGTTTTATGTGAAGTAAGGAATAAAAATTGCGATCAAGTATATATATAGGTGAAACACAATTTTTACAATGCCTAACTAACTGCTGGTGTTATTTACAACTTCTCCAACATGCTATTAAATGCAAGTATGTCACTTATCATGTTTGAGGTCTAAACCTTAAAATTTCTAAAGCATAATATTGAAACATGAGGCAGAACACGAACATGTAAATGACTGTGTATATGTAACTCTACTTGAAACATACGCTTGTACTTAACCATGTTCGAAGTATAGAGTCCAAAAATTTTAAAAATAGATAAACAATGCGGGCAACAACATGGGAATAATTAAAACTGGGTTATGCAAACACATTAGGACATACGATTGTGTGTGAGACCGTATTTCTGCTCTAGATCATTAAATTCTTAAATCCAGAAATGAAACACACTTTTAAACATGATTATGTATTAAACCATGTAAGATGAACTCATTCTAAAACATGGGCATGTAAGTGCACATGTTTAACTTTTGGAATTTTAAGTTTTTGAAAACATGAGTAAGAACGTGGTCATGTATGAGACCATGAAAGGATAATACACTTTGTTACATGGCCGTAAGACAAACCATGTTTGGCTACTATAGCTCAAATAAAAATTCTTGGTGAAAAAATCAATTTAATAAAACAAACATGGCTATATCCAAATATGTGTTAATGAACATGACCATGAACATTGCCATGTATGAGAACGTATTTATCTCCTGAACATAGAAAAACGTTTGTAAACTTACCTAGAATTGAACTTAGCCTTTTTTGCCTACTTGGAGCACAAAATTCCTTCTGAAATGCTTTAGATTCCTGCATCAACAATGCAAATCATAAGATCACAGAACCCTCAAAAGCTAATTAACCTATTAATAATCAAATCAAATAAATAAAAACAAAGCTAAATGAAATATTCAACACTTGGGTTGCTTCACAAGAAGTGCTTGGTTTAACATCGTCGGCCCGACATCTTCCTTGATCATTCAAAGAGGTTTTTCCTTCCTCTCTAACACGTTTGCATCTGCATGACCGTCCACCATATGATAGAAATCTGGATTGTAAACTCTTCCAGGATTCAGCTCGGTATTTATTAGTAAAGCTCCTTATGTCTTTTCGGAAAACATCTTAGCAAGTTGACCTAATTTGGTATAAAATTTTTGCATATTTTGCTTTCATATTCCTCAACTCTAACTTTATTACATCAATTCTAGCATCAGATCATTGCATATACTTGGAAATCATATCTTCCATGGTCGGCCTTCTTTTTTATTACGGTGAAGGTTGAAAGTCAAGCAGCTGTTGCCTCTAATTTCTCTAAGAAAAATTAGGATAACTCAAACATTCTGAATTATATGTATTGCTTTAAATATTTTTTTGTGGCCTTGTTGGATTTCTTATGAAGTTCACTTGTTTGGTTTTGCTCAACCAATTAGACATATGACAATCATTACTTGAATGTCCTTCTCCAATAACTTCGTATTGCATCATGACTTGTTTCTGATTAGCTAAAAAATTTTTGAATTCCGTTATCAAAGCTTAAACTTGACTTGCCAAACCTGAATAGGCATTGGAACTTTGAACTACATCTACTCTACTCGGCATCATCCTAGACGATGATTGCCATTGGTAATTGTTCATCGCCATCTCCTTAATCAATTCCTGTGCTGCTCCAAGTGTCTTGTTATTAAGAGTACCACCAGCTGTTGCATTAATTATTTGCTTGGAAGCATAACTCTGACCATTATAGAACGTTTGCACATGCAACCATGTAGGTAATCCATGAAGTGGACACCTTCTAAATAGATCCTTAAACCTTTCCCGAGCTTCATGTAACTTTTTTGAATCCATATGACTGAAAGCAGAAATGTCATTATGAAACTTCACAGTCTTGGTTGGAGGAAAAATTTTCAATGAGAACTCCACAGAAAAAGCATTCCAAGTGGCAACAGAACCTTTTCGAAGTGAAGTCAATCTTTGCTTAGCTTTCCTCTCAGTGAAAACGGGAATAGCCTCAACCGAATGCTATCTTTACTAGCACCATTAATTCTAGAAGTATTATAAATCTCCAGCAAACTAGCAATGTGAGCATTAGGATCCTCATCCTTCAAACCATTGAATTGAACGCAATTTTTCACCATCAAAATAATATTTGGCTTGATCTCAAAATTGTCGGAATTGATAGGAGATCTAACAATACTCCATTTTGTCCCTTCAAGAGAAGGCTTAGCATATTCTGACATAGTTCTCACTTGATTATAGTATTTCATGATTAAGTGTTCCTGATATTCACCTTGTTGCTCCACTTCAGAACGTAACAAGTATGACTCTATACCTTTTCCAGACAATAGTTTTTTCAAGATCATTTCGATTTCTAAATCGACTTCAATAACTTCATCAAGTTGGCTACGAGTCATACACCAAAGTTCCTTTATGAAGAAAAGAAATAGATCAATAAACTAAAAATAGCTAAAAATTCAAAGAAAAATACTACAATAAAATTAATGGCTAGATTAATAACGATCAATCTTTTAGGTAGTGGTGTGTTTGTAGTTCACACAAACCTTTCCCACTGTACTAGCAAATAATGTGTATATGTGAAATTTCTCTATACTCACAAATATGTGAACTCATAGGCAAGTGCACTGATAATCAAAATATAGTAGTAGTAAGTACCAAGATCATTTTCCCCAAAGAACAAAGACCGTTTACTACACTCAACTTTTCTCTATTATCTAACCAACAGTTAAAGATGTTTGTTAACTAACTACTATGAATTTACTAAACTAACTTATCCAATAAAAGATAAACTATTAACTACTAACTGTTGGCCGACAGGGGAAAACAATTAAAACAATTAACAATAAGAATCCACATACCTAGAATCGAATCCCTCTAGAATTCCCTTGTGTAGCTTTTACTTCAGTTTAACATGATTATGATTAACTTAGACTATGGAGTACTAACTAATTTAGATTAGCTTCTTATTATTCTGGTTACACTAATCACTATTCTTAAGTCACCAATAGGATGTCTAGGCCTACCATGCTTTATAAGAATAGATTACAAATCCTACAACTCACTACTGTGTTTCATTCTAGTCTGAAGGTATTATATCACACCTATTACTCTCAATTACAATACTATCCCTTCTAACCAATGGCAAACCACAACAAACATACCGTATACTACCTGACACATGTTTATCATCTCACATTGAGTTAATAGGCTAGCTACTAATAATCAATGCTTCAAAGAACATTGGATAGATCGTAAGGAAAACATAATCATATTAAACAAAAAATAACCACAATCCCAAAATTGTCCTAGGGTATATCTACTTTAAGCATGAGTAGGAAAAATTTAGCTCATAATGCTGTAAATTAAACACAGCAAAATCAAACAAAAACTAAGAAAAAAATTATCCATCCCTGAATTACGTCTCCTGTAAGAAATCTTTAATCCAACACACATAAAACAGTGTTGATCATCAAATCTGCCACCGGCAACCTTCCTCAACATAACCCTATTTTTTTCTGTGTTTTTCCTATTTTTCTTTCCACTGCTTTCTCTTTTTTTTGAAATAACTAAAAAAAAACCCTAAAAAATGGACAAACACAGTTTGTTACATGGCCATGTTAAAAGAACATGTAATGTCTCTAAAACTTAAAATCTCACCAAATGAAACACGGTTTGGAACATAGGCATGTAACTCAGACACAGGCACATAGTAGAGTGTTTAAGGCACTACATGGACGTGTTGTTAAGCATGTCTACTCTAAACTTTTCCAAAACTTGTAATTCAACTCCAAAACTTTGTAGAAATCCTTCCTAACCCAAATGAAGCTAAAATATATCCTAAAAATGAAATATGAATCAATTAAGCACCAAATCCTAATAAAAATGTATTAAATGACAAGCTAATGCAAGAGAAAATATATAGAAAATATGATTAAATATGAGCATATCATTGCCCTTGTAAGGACATTTTTAGGGCTTGTCATGTTTTACTAAATGATCTCAAGCACCTGCCTCGTACAAGACGATGATAGCTCCCTTTTATAGGTCCAGGATTTTAATGGACATGTATCCCATGGTAGCGAGCCCTTTCTTGTTGTCCACAGTAGTCTTGGTCTTAGTTTTAGTCATAGTCATCCCTTGAAACAGGGCTTTCCTACTGCCTTCTATAGTGGCAAGCAAAGGTGTGTATAAGACCTTTTGTCCTCAACCCCATTTTTTGACAAGGACCCATTATCTTTTGTATCGTGTTTCTCTTTTTGATGGGCCATCTTGTTGATCTCCTCTCTATTCATGTACTTCGTTGTTCGGTCCTAGAACTCCTTAATGTTCCTCATAGGTTTCTCACGCAAATTGTAAGCCAACCTACAACCTCTTAACAAACCCTAGGTTATAATAATCAAATGCAACTTAGGAGATAATTCTTATACCTGGACAGCCTCAAGATTGAAACATAGGACATCCTAAGAAAGTGGACCACCATTTTAAGGCTTTATCAACTTCGTAAAATGTGGCACAAAAAAGTATTTGATAGGTCATGAAAGGCTTAGAACTGATGACCTAAATTTGTCCTAAACCAAGCCACTACCGCCCGTGTCAATGTGCAATTGAAGGCTCTACACTTAACATCATCTATGGTTTGCTCCAGCCTCATGGAAGCAATGTAATGCTATAGATGTTGACGGGGTTTGTGAGATTGTCATTGGAGTTGATCTTAGGCATTTTGAAACCTTCAAGATTCAACGTGTCGATGAACTCATTAGTGAAAGGCTAGATCCATATGTAGCTGATGTTAACCATAAGCCCATGATTTTTAGGAAAGGTGCTGACCACCTTCAAGCACTGCTCCATCTGGTCTAGCTTCTTAATAAGCACATTGATGTCACTTACTTCTTTACTATTCGATCGAGCATGGAATATTTTTTTTGGATCCCTAGGCTTTGGAAATCAAGTGGCTTTCAGCTCCATCTTCTTTAGCCCTAGGAAGGGCATTTGGATCTTTTGTTGTACAGTGGTCTTTAGTTGCTCAAATAGCTCATATTGGAGGGCCTGCAACTGACATAAGCCTGGGAACCTTTACTCAACAACACCATTAGAGCCCTAGGTTGTGTATTCAAAGGGAACCCTCTAATGGTCAAGTTTGCCCCTTATAAATATTGAGAAAACTATGAAGATTAGGGTTGCAAAACATATCTAGCAGTGCTATGTTGGTTCCCTTTTATGGAGCTGGAAGGGATCTGTTTATGTTAAGGAATCTAATGAATGTGGGATTCTTTTTAAACATAGAAGTGTCATTCCTTTTCTGTTTATGCGTCTACTTGTATGGCTACATATGGAATGAATAAAAGCCCCAACAGGTCATTCTAGACAGTTTGGACCTTGATATTGGGCCCTAAGCTCGTCATGGTATCACTAGAAACCATCTTTCCTTTTTAACTGTGAATATTTTGGTTCTGTTTGGCAAAGTATTGCTACTAAGATACTTTCTTTGATACTCCTAGAAAAAGGAATATGCTGGTGAAATGGTTGTGCAGGTAACTTGGGGCAAAATAGATTGGCCTAAATGACTTTTGGTTACTCAAACAATGTTGACTCACGCATTTTTGTCAATGAATGTTGGCACAGTGCAACTTAGTTCCCCAACTATAAAACATGGGGCACTTTACCCTTTAAGTTAATTACTAACTCGGTCAACTCCGTTAGATTGTTCCAACATTAGGTGATAGAGGGTGAAACTCTTATTAGGCAGATAATTCATAGCATTAATACCAGAGTTTGTTTTGGGTATGACCTTATAGATTCGTGTTAAGACCTTCATTATGCTGCTAGGAACAAGGTAGCTTTATTTTACGTTTATTTGGCGGCAAGCTTTGCCATTTTCTTAACTTAGATCCTTGCCTCTTGATTTTATAAGTGCTGATGGACTTTTATAGTGAAATAAAATCTAGCACCACCATGGCGTTTTCAGAAAAAAAAAATCTGGTTACAGCCCCACTCATCTTGATGATAGATCATAAACATTCAAAAATACATGGGCCGGTAAATTGTAGAGGTTAATGTGAATTCAGTGTATTAAATAAAAACTCGGACCATTGTCAATTATCAAAATATCTCTTTCACCTAATATTGTACCGTGAAAATATATTCAAAATTCAATGTTACACATAATTTGAACTATCAAAGGCAATAACATGGCTAAATTAATTATCGAAGTGGTACTTTTCTTGCCCTTTAAAATCCAAAGTAGGTTTTCCTTCTCCATCTCCTTTATTTTCTTTTACCGTTTTGAATATTAAGTAGAATAATTCTTAACCACTAGCTATATGGTATACCCGATGCAGTATGTTACTCCCACATTATCGCATTATTTACAAAAATAATACTACATCTTGTACATTTATTTGAAAAAAACACTACCTTACGAGTCAACATATTTGTTTAAAGTGAACAACACTTTATAGAACAACATACTTATTTAAAGAGAACAACAATTTTTAATAAATCAAACAATATTATTTACAAATAGCATTTCTTCCTAAATTAACAATATTTCTCAGAACACTACATTTGTAAGAATGGAACAACACCCCTTATTGAATGAAACAATATCATTTATGAACAGCACATCTTACAAAATAAATAGCATATTGTAGAACAACATATTTGTCTGCATTAAACAACATTTCTTATTGAATCGAACAACTTTTTTTATGAATAGTATTTCTATCAACATATTCCTTCAGCCAACTCCTACTAGTAGTAACCTCCATCCCTATCTGTTGTAGCATTATTTCTTTCAATATTCTCTTCATTGAATATATTCTTATGGTGAGTCCGGTTCACACTCACTTGGGACTCATCCTCAGCCATGTAATTGATGGAGCCAATAGAGTATGACATTCTCTGTTATTTCATTCTTACAAATATTGTGTTCTATAAAATATAGTTAATTTCAAAAGAAATATTATTCATAAATAATATTCTTTAAATCAATAGACAGAACATTATTTCCTTTAGACAAATGTGCTGATCTGTCAAATATTATTTTCTTTAGACAAATATACCGTTCAAAGCCCAGTAACAGTTTCATAAATATCGCAAAAGTATAGTTACAGCACCTAATCCAAAAGTATTTTATCTTGAGCCATTTTTAAAAATGCAATGTCGAAAGTTTTAGGTTGGGTGTGTGTATATCTATAACGAGATCAATCTTATCCCTCACACAGAAGACGAGCTATGCGAAGAACGTGGAAATTAGTGGCTACAAAAGTTGGCATATTTTTGCAATTATTGATGAGAATGCTAGATACACATTTGGCTAACCCTTGAGCTCAACATCTATCCTTTCTGTTTGGCATAATTTATTTTTGAGAGAAGTACGTCTTTTTTAAAGTGGTTCAAGGGACAATTAAATAAACTATAATCTATTGCACCTAAAAAAAGTTTAGGTACCTCAAATTAAAAAGTCCTTAGAAATGTCTCCTTCTTTCGTTTTCGTTTTTCGTTTTCGTTTTCGTTTTCGCTTTCTTTTTTCTTTTTTCTTTTTTCTTTTTTCTTTCTTTATTTTTGTTTCCAATTTTCCATAACGATGCTAAACACCTTTTTTTTTTTTTTTTTTTCGTGGGAAATTCAGGTAAATTATACTCCTCTTATCCATAATTGATGACACTTATAAGAAGTCCTTTTCACAAAATAAGCAATTTTCCAATTTAAAGTCAAGTTTTAGGTGCTTTTATACGTTTTTATACATATAATCTCACGTCTTTTACGCATTAGTTAATAATTATGTGATTAAATAACCGTAAAACTCAAAAAATTTATATTATATGCCTATATTGCATTATGTCAATTATTTTTAAAAATGGAAAAAATATGAACTGGAATATAATTTTTATCTGAATCATAAAATGATTGGCAGTACTTTTTCAAGGTTTTTTTTTTCCCGCTCCTTTTAGTGTTTATCCAATACAATAGTGGCCAGGATTTTTGCGGGCCTAAAAAGTGAGGATATTGTGGGCCTTGTAGTGGAAACTAACAAGCACGATGTTTTTCTGACCATTTATTAGTGGGCAACGTTTGTGTATAGGCCCGGTTTGAGTCTCTTTCAGCTATAGTGAAATCATATGCATCTAGAAAGAACATCTGTCTCTGTTTGGATACTCTTTATGAAAATAGTCATTTTCAAAAATAACGTTTTCCGAATATTTAACGTGTAAAATTTTAGATACCTTTGCTTTTCTTTTGGAGAAGGCAAACTACCCTGGTTTTGGAGAGAGATAAGAGACCTTGTTTGATGATTTCTTTTCTTTTCCTTTTGTTCTTGATTTTGCTATTTAAACGATGATTATAATTCATGGCATGATCACTTACCTTACCTTGGAGTTATGTTGGGGTTTGAGTACCTAAACTTATGTGCTTAGCTAATTCTGACCCTATTGTTCGAAATTCTTGGAACCGCTTATAGAATGCACATTATGTGTTGGCATGTAATTGAGACACCAGGTTAAATAAGCACACGTTATTTTATTTTATTTTTGTACTCAAAATGTTATAAGATAAAGGTTATAAGCAATATTCTACAACCTAATCTACCCTATACCCCGCCCTACCTAAACTTAATTGGCATATAGATCACCATATCATGTGGCTGGCAAAAGTTCAAATCTTGATTTGTGTAAGAGATTGTTTCTCTTTGGAGACCATATTGGGTTAAATAAGCAAAGTGTGATTTTTTCATAGTTAGAGGGTCGACCAAATTTGATGAGTTTCAAAGTTTATAAGGCAACACATTTGAGTTAGTATAGTTTAGGGAAGCAATGTGTATTTAGGCTTAGATATAAGAACAATGTAGCCCATGAATTTGTTGATTTATTAGCATGATATTCTTTGTTTATTGTGATTGGTTGTGATTTAATCCTAACTTGTGTAAAAGGCTCATTCCCTTTGTAGTCAAATGGTAGGTTTACACAGGAAAAGATAGGGCTATTTGTAAATTTTACAAGAGAAACTCAATTATAACCATATATTATAGTCACAAAAAGAAAACCTTAGCAACTTTTTCCACTAAAATGTTTTATAACAAGATTCACCTTTTTACTGGATATAGTTGAATGTATTTTGTGGTTCTTTGTCAAATTTAATTCTATTTAATTTCAATTCCATATTTGTTTGCCTATGACAATTCTTCTATTTTAACCTTTTTTTTTTAATGTTTATTTAGCTTCTTTTACATTTGGATGTTTCTCGATAGCCAATGATGATGATAAAATATGAGATGATTGGCAACGATTGTTGATGAAATGTCGGCGGATGCTTTTTTTTTTTTGTACATGGGGAACAAGGCCAAGGGTAGAATAAGGGATCAAACCTTAAAACCCTTTATAACAATTATAAGCCTTAACACTATGGAAAAAGCTTTAATTGTGGATAGGTGGACACATTATGTTTTGGATCTTTTAGTTTTTATCATTTGTATTTTTTCTTTCTTATTATGTGTTTGTCTCCTCATAAATAAAGTTCTAATTTGGAATTTAATCTAATTGATTTTAGGTGATATCTTCCATGTATATCATAGTATAAAAGGAATAAATATAAACTAACAAGGAACATTTGAATCAATAAGAATGGTGTATATAACAATTGTGGTTATTTACAGAGGAATAACAAAGTTATAGCAAAGAACAATAAGAATACACATGAAAACAATGTTAAACAAAGAAGGGAACATAAGAAATATATAAAGAACAACAATAAACTAAAAGGGAGCTTATATACATACATGCATGCATGCATGCGCGTGTCCACACACACACACACACATATTGCATGGCTTAGACGGCCAAGGTAAGTAAATTCTTCAAATTAGTACTATGAACTACAAGTCAGGCAAGTACGATAAGGCTTAGAAATGTTACTTTAGTCTTGAGTTGCACCTTAAATTTATAAGGGCATTTCAATAATTTTGACCAATGTTGGTAGCAACTCATTTGAACCAATAAGTAGTAGGATGCACTTAAATGCACCAAGAAAGATAGGGTTATAATGTGTTAAGGCCAACTAATTGTGAGATTATCTTAGGAGCTAAGAAGGGGCTCATGGGTCTTTCGTTAGAGGGTAAGTAGCACAGTTTAGGGAGGTAAAGAAAGATCTAGTGTAGGTTAATTAGCTCAAGCTGACTTAAGGGTTAAGTGAATGGGGAGAAGTAGTTGGTAGAGTTAGAAGTATTCATCATCTCCTACATTAATCCAATTTTGTAGCTTTCCTTTCACTCATTCCATCCAACAATATTTAGCCATTCCATTCCTATATATAGTTGAAGTTAAAGGTCCTAAAGGTAGTAACAAGGCCCAAGCTAGGATTTGAAGGATTTGGTTTTGAGGAAGAGTTCCTAGACATTTTCAAGGTTTTGGTATCAAATTTGTGAACTAAGCATCTAAGTAAGTTATGGGTTGCTTCTAAGGGTGTTAATGAGCTAGAAATGGTATTAACAATGTAGTTGTTGTGCCCAATTTATGAAGGAATTAAGCTTGTAAGTCATAGAAGCTAGGGAAAGCTCTTGGTGAATTGCTTAATTGTGTTATTTTTTAATTTGAGGTAAAGGATTTAAATTAAGGTTGTTAAATTGATGTATTATGGAGTGCTTTGTGTCATAGAAGTAAGTTCAATTGAGCCTAAAATTGTTTGGAATAAGGTTTGCATAAGGAAAGGCAAAAGCCGTGCTCGCGGGAACAAGTGAGTATACACTAAAGGCCCTGTGTGTACGTATTGAGCTCATGGGGGCTGAATATGGAACTTTTTCCAGATGTGCAAATGCACCAAAGAAACTACGCATTCACACCAATTATAGAAAGGTGCCCAAAAACTTTGTTTGAATGTTCAAAGAAGCTAATGCATCTGCATCAACCCTACACCCTAAGTTTATGGGTTCTTAAGGCCCTAAATGAATTCCTAAGGCCTAGGAATGGTCATAGCAATGGTCATAAATAGTCCCAACGCTAGGTTAAGCATAATTTAAGTAGGTAAGTGGGTAACTAAGTAAGGTTGATAAGTACTACTAAGAATGGTGGACAAGTAAGTATATTATGGTAGGGGTGTTCATCCAACCCGCTCAACCTGTGAAATTGCATAGACCGAACCGAATTAATCCGTTAGCTATGTGGGTTTATGCGGTTTATGGTGTTGTTTGGGTTTTAAAAATTAAAAATCAATATATATGTGGTGCGGTTCGGGTTTTAATTTTGAAACCCTGTAAACCCGAACCGAACCGCATCTGTAATAACCTCATAGAAACTTTTGTTTGAGGTTAAGAAAAGAATTGATGATCTTCAACAAATTGAATCAAGTAAAATAGTTTCTTTTGTATATGTTGTTAGTATATTGTGTAATATACACATAATGATACATCTACTTTGTAATTTATTATTCTACAACTTTACAGAATTTTTCTGGGTAACTCAAACATCACTTATTGTTGGTGTTGATTAATGACCACTCATTCAATGCATATTTTTTCTATGCAAGCATGTTCTCATATTTAGGAATTTATTGTTCCTAATTTTAATTCATTTTGAATGTTTTGTAACTCACACTTAGTGGTTTCATACAAGTGAAGTCAAGATCAATACATATAAGAAGCTAAAATATTTTGAAGTAATTTTGCACTCTAATCAAGAATAAGCTTTGGCAACCTTGTGTGACAGGAGCTTTGGGCTCCATATACTATCTTTGTATTTTGTAACAAAAAGTCTACTTTGTGCTTGTGATATTTTAAAGTATGGAATTGTTGATATTTTGTAAAACTATTTAGTTTTTCAGAACAATGTATTAACATCAATACAAGTGTTTTGAAGTAGCTTAAATTATTTTACAGGATAGATAAGTTAAAGTCGGTCAAACCGAACCACACTAAACCGCATTCTATGTCGTTTAGGTTTTAATCAGAGTTTGTGATAAGTGGTGTGGTTTGGTTTTATATTATGTAACCTAGTCACCTATACGGTGCGTTTGAGTTTAGGGTGAATCCGGTCAAATCCGCATCGTGAACACCCCTACTAAACCGCATTCTATGTCGTTTAGGTTTTAATCAGAGTTTGTGATAAGTGGTGTGGTTTGGTTTTATATTATGTAACCTAGTCACCTATACGGTGCGTTTGAGTTTAGGGTGAATCCGGTCAAATCCGCACCATGAACACCCCTACATTATGGTGTCAGGGACACTGCCCAGGATCTCTTGTTAATTGGGATGTGGTGGTCTTACACTTACTTGCAGTTGGCTATCAATGCTCGTAATTCTTGAAATCCTTCATGAAACAAGTTCATTACCATAGAATGTGAATATGCATGAGTAGATTCAAATTTAATTAAATGGAATAAACATTCAAAACACTTCAAAATTTGTCAACATTTCATAAAACACCTTTAAACCAAAAACCAAATCCATAAAATAATTATTTTAGACCTCAAGTATCAAATCTACTTACATCGCTTAACACTTAATGTACACCCAAAAGCAACCATTGCTTTAATACACACTTGAAAGTCTTTACAACACTTATCATTACTAGAGATTCAACTTAGTAGAGCTAGGCACTCATTAATAAGATGTTTGAGATCATAAATGACTTAGCTCTAATCTATGCTAACTTGCTTCCTGTGACGGCTCTCCTAGTTAAAGAAAGGTCTTAACCAAGTAAGTATTTATTTTTAGTTTGTTAAGTGTTTTCATTAAATTAAGTACCTCAAGTTAGCACCTTGTTAAGCAAGAAAGGTAAGCTTAACTAAGTAAGGGAGTTCCTAAGTGTGGCTTGGCATAGTTAAATCAAGACCATTAGTTAATCCTAGCTATTAGAACCATCTTTGAAGGTTTTGAGAAAAATGTGGTACTAAGTGTTTATTTAAGCCATTTAGAATTTAAGTGGCTCAAGTGTCCAAGAAATCAAGTGTGAGAAGCTTTTAGCATCCTTTAAAGCAAAGGAAAGTTGGTTTTGAGTGAGAGTTGGGTGACCAAATTAGAAAAAATGAGAACTTGTGGAGCAAGAGAGGAAGAAGTTTGCCTTGTGGGGGGAGTTAGTATAAGTTACTTAAGTTGATCTTCCCATTTTCCTTAGCCATTTGTATCCTTCACCATTTTCGTAGCTCCTTTCCCCTCTCCAAAATTGCTGCCCAAAGCTTCTTTTTTTTGCATTTCTCCATCAAATTGTGAAGGCCCAAGGTGTTGGTGGGAAGCCCCAAGGTTCTTGGTTGGTGTTCTAGCTTCAATTAGCTCTTGGAGGCTTGTTTGGACTCAAAATTCGTGGGTAAGCTTCTTGGGTTCTTATGGGTTGGTTCTAAGTTGTTTCCATAGCTAGAAATGGTCTTGGTTTGAAGTATTTTGTGCCATATCACATTGTTTCAGGTGTGGAACTCAAAGGGAGCTTGGTTGAGCTAAGGTGGCTTGTGTTCTAATTCTTGCTTTGTAGCTAAATTGAGGTAAGGGTTCAAGTTAATTAAGCTCAAATAATGCATAGAAATGTAGTATGTTTTGTGGGAATGAAGTAAAAACAAGACCCATGTGATTTGAGTTTGGGATGAGAAAGTTTGAGCAGTTTTCGTGCAAGGTCGCACGCTGTCGCGCAATGCTGGAAAGCGTTGGTGACGCGTCACCAGTAGCGATGCCATATTGGTGACGCATGGCGACGTGTCGCCAAGAAATGCAAGAGTTTCCGAATACTGATGCCTTGGGTGACACGTCACCAACGGCGCCGCCAAGGCATTTTGCCCCCAAGCTTCGGCCATCCTAAAGTGTCTCAAACTCTCGGTTTTCATCCCTAGGCTAAGTTAAGATGCTCCGTAGCCTCAGTTGAGTCTAGAACTCATTCCTAAGTTGGGAATTATGCATTATTTAAGTGATAGTTAAGTTGTGTGGTTAAGAAAGAATATGAATTGGTGGCTAAGAAAATTAAAGTGCTTAAGCTTCTAAATGGGCACTAAGGGGATTAAGTGGGTTTTTAGACTCTTTGTTGGCCGAGTAGAGCGTCACTTACCTATGGTCAATGAAGAGAAAAACGTAAGTCGATCCCGACCGAACCATTTGGTTTGGTAAGTAAGCCACAACGAATGCCCTAAGTTAAACCTTAAGGGTTTGGCTAGCTAAACCACATAGGATGGCTACCTTGCGCAATAAGTTAAGGGTAAAGGCGGGTAAGTTTGAGAGGGGTGACGACCTACTCTAAAACCTGTAGGTGGGACTTAAGGGAGGTAAAGTACCCGGGATACGAGGGCCAGTATCTCAAGTACTTCCGCCGTTTGAGCTCACGGAAAGTTTATGGCACCTAGAGTGCAGAAAGTCCCAAGTGCAAGTGTTATGTACATTTCATATCATACATTCATGCATTGCATATATTATATATGTTTGTTGGTTGTTTGAATTGCTTGTTGGTTGATTCACTTGTTTGGTTGCTTGTTTGCCATGGTTGCATATTGGATTGCTACTATCTTCTTGCAGGTATTCAAGGGACCCTTACTGAGTACTCTCAAGTACTCACTCCCTTAAGTTTATTGTGCAGGTTCTAACTCCGGGCCTAGTCACTAGTTGATAGTTGAGGCCTAAGCTTTTTCTTTTGCAGGTACTTTTCTTTGAGAATCCTTGTGATTCTAGGTTACTTGTGGTTTAAGCAATGTGCTAACTAAGTTTATGCCTTTACAGTGTAGAGGCTAAGAGTGCACAAGAACTAAGGAAGGGCTTGCACTTGGAGCTTGGATAGCTCAAGGTGGGGCTCAAGTAGATGATCTTAGTTATTTTTTGTCTCTTGTACATGGTACCTTGTGTACTAAGAAAGTTGCCTCTAATAGGATACATTGTGATGTAAAACCATCTTGTTACTTTTGGGTGCATGCTAGAAGTGTATTGTATGCACAAACTATTACTTGTAGTCGAAGTAACTAGTAATTAACTGTCTTGGCACGTTTTAAGTATGTTTTAATTGAAATGCTCCAGCAGTGTTTTCGACAAATGATCTGTTTATTCGTTTGCATTGCCAGGACAAAAGCATGCATATCTTAATCTGAGTAGGCTAAGAAACTAGTTGCATGTAAATTGTTTTAATTTATATTGACGACTAATAGTTAGCCAATAGTAACTTAGTGGGATTCATAGTCCCTAAGAGCCTACAAGATTATGGGGCACTGGGGCCCCGTTCCGCGACACTTCCAATGCAAAACCTTTTACTTTCTCTATGCTCCTCTTAACCTTTATATTATTGAGGCCAAGAAACAATTTTAGTTAGCACATAATGATGAATAAATCTCAATTTACAATTTATATACATTCAAAACTTAGGTACATATAACAAAGTTTTACCTCAATACCCATCAATTGGTGTTAGGCCCAACAATGACATAATACGCACAATATGACACTAAGAAAGCGAGAATATGATGATTCTTAGTAAGGAATTTCTCAACCTACAAGAAAATCTTGGGACAAGTATATATATATATATATATATAATTATATAATATTATATAAATGCATTTTTCCATAAACTCATAAAAATTATGCCATAGGATCTTAACTAATAACCAAAAATTTCTATGCTAGGAAATCATCTTTAACCTATTCTTGCTAAAGTTCTTACTTTAGCAAGCTTTGCTTGCCAATTTCTTTCTCTTATCATATTGTATAGGAGTTATAACTTAATCTTGGTGAACATCTTTCCAAGCTTTGTGGCTTAGCTAGGATACTCTTGAGCCTTGAGGTATCTATTGGACACTTAGCATCCTTACACTTACTTAAGACTCTCTTAATTTAATTGAACCTTAAGCTTCTTAGAATTGTCCACCACTTTCTTAATAATTTTATTTAATCAACTAAAGACTAGATTTAAGACCTTAATTAAGCTTCTATATATTATAAGTTAGGTCAAGATCAAAACCATAGCGTTAGGGTCCTATTCAAAGCCTTCTGGTTGGGGGTGAGTTGCACTGTGGTGTTGTAGCAGCACAGGCTATTTGCTATTATGCACTTTCAAGCCCCTGGCACTATAGTGCCAAGCCTAGTGCCATAGTACCTTTAGTGCAACTTTCACCCAAACTATCTTGCACTTTGCCAATCCCTCTTGGTCTCATCCCAACTTACTCTAATATGATAGACGACATGTGCATCAACTAGCATACTTTAAACTTAAAATTTCCTTACCTGAAGTGATATTACGAGCCTCAAACATCCATATGCCACAAGCAAGCATAATTCCCCATTCTTTGAGTTTGGTGTATCTATTTTAAAACTTAGCCTAGTAATTAGACTACCAAGCATTAAGAACATGTAATCAAGTTTCAATTTGAGCAAACAAACATTGGATCAGGACCATACATATTTACCCTTTCCAGACCCAAACTTTGAACCCCTTATGACCCCTACGCACCTTTTACTTTCGAGCTTAGACTTCCACCCCACTAGTTTGAATCAAGCTTGGGCATGAGTTATAGAAAATACCTAAACATTATTTAACTTACCCAAAAATCAAAAGATAAAATAAAACCATATTTTAAAAGCTCACCTTGCTTGAAAACATGCTTTCAAGTGCCTATAAGCACAAACAAAGCCACTTATTCCAAAAGCCCGTTAAATTTTAGCTCTCTTTGGTATGTAAAGGCTAGGGACACAAATGGAGCTCTTTAGGCTCATCCATGGTGTTTCAAGGATGGGTAATGAGACAACCACCTATCTCTCACTTATCTCTAAAAATTTGTTTCTTGATGACACAATAAGCCCTTAACTTTAACTAGTTGCACAACTTGGTCCTTTAGTTCTCAAATGTTATTTATACTTCATCCTTAAAAGACATTGGAACCAGAATTCATTAAAATCTCTATTAATTATACATTCCAATCCTACTTATTAAATGAAAATTTTGCACTTGGTGTAAAATCACAATTTTGCCATTCTTCAAATGACCAAATTGACTTCTTATTACTACATTAGCTTACTTAGATTATAACTTGGTTACCTTAGAGATCCAAATTTAGGTCTTGGAGAGCTATTGTATTATCTCATTTTTTGAAAATTTAGCCCTCTAAATTTTGACTTGGCTCAACATAATGCTTGGATGCTGCTTCAAGCTCCTTAACTAGTATCCTTTATGGTTTTTTTCTTACTATGATTACTTCATAGCACTTGACCATGGTTCCATCTTACTTTTAGGTCCTTAACTTATCAGTCAAAAACTTTTTTTTGCAAACCCTTGATAAGGGATTTGTTCTTAGAGACATGATTTATAGGGTATAATTTTGTCTCATGGCGTGATTTTGCTCCCTTTAGCCTTCCCATTCTCAAAGGATGTTCCTAGGAGTACTTAGTTTCCACTCTCACTCTTAGAGAACTTGTCTTTGCCTTGGTAAACTCCTTGACCTATCACCATTTCCCACTCTTGCCTAGGAAGTGAGCATGTATAATCACCTTCTTGACGGGTTTAACAAGACTTGACAACCTCTTACACCTGGCTTAGGCACTTAAGCCTTTTAGGTGTGTCTTAGATTTGTTGATGTTTATGTTCTTAAGCACTTTGTTCTTTGTGGTAACTTTTCATTGGGCCTTCTAGGGTAGCTTCTTAACAATATAAATGTTCTTATCAGCCAAGGTTCTCTTACCATAAAGGTGTCCACAACTTATCACCCTTATTTTTACCATAGGCACTTTAGTCCATATGGCCCTCTTAACATTGGATTGTCCTTGACATATTTCACATTACTCAAAATTAACTCCTGACTTTTCTAGGTAATCCCTTCACACTTAGGGTTTCCACTCACTATAAGTCACTTAGCCATAAGTTGGGCATACATTTTATGGTACCTTAGGTATGCTCTCTAACTTCCTTTACCTAGAAGTTTGCTTGACAACTTTGGTTCCTTTTGGTGGAAAGGTTTTTTCTTGGCTCTTGTAGCCCTTATTTTGGGTCCCTTGATTCTTTTAGGACTATATATTAGTACCTAAAATTTTCAATTCACTTAAGTACCTCAAGCTGGCCACACTACTCTTGTGATCCAACAATCAGTACCTTATTCCCGTAGGCCTGGCTTTGGTTACTTGATCATCTTGCATGTATGTCTAACAATAGGCCTCATTTGGCTTAATAACACCTTATAGCCTCTAAGGAAGCTCTTAGACTAATGGCACTTAGTGCAGTCAATCTTCTTTTTTAACTCTTTTACTTTGGTACACTTAGTGCTCCCACTTATCCTCTACCCCGCCTTGTTCTACCTTGTGAACCTTAAGCCAATTTTGTTTGTACTTAGCACCTAAGCACTTAGGGCTTTTCTTTACTTCCCTTGGCCTTTTGGGACCCTTAATCATAGTTCTTTTAGTTCCCTGGGCCATCAGATCAAAGATAATTACTTGGTCTCTTTAGGTGCTACTCATGTGTGCACTTGTGTTTCGCTAGAACTTAAGGCCTTTGTGCTAACCTTTAGAGACCATCTTAGAAAATTTCACTTTGACACCCCACTTAGGCACTCAAGGCCTTTCAAGCTACCATAGCTTATGGAACCTTCAGCATCACCCCATTCTTTGGGCACCTAATGTTTTTCAACCTATCCATGATGAAGGTTAACTTCTAGAACTTGCTCAATAGCTCTAACTATTGTGGCTTACTTGTCTCTTATTCTCTTATGGTGTTTGGCTACTTTTTTGGCTACCTTTCTTACATAAGAGTCCCTTTCTCGAACACAAATTTTTACTTGGACTCTAGGTAATACTAGCACCTTGCTTACCTTTTTTAGATGAAAAGCCCTATACAAGCTCTTAGGCTTTTTAAGCCTTCATAGGATTCAAAAAAACCTTAGCCCTTAGTGACTTTGAACCTCTTGACTTAAGATACTACCTACCTTAACTTAGGTCATTTGAGGCTCTAACTTGGCAGTTTATGAAATATACTCTTCTGCCAACTTTTCTTACTTAAGTTGAGGTTCTTCCATAGTGAGGTATGATTTGGACCTCAAGGATCCCTTCCTAAGAACCCTTTTGGTGATCCTCTCACTGTTAGTCAAATAAATCACTAATTTATTTGAATTATTTTTTAATTACTTTTGATTCTATGTATTTGTCTATATATGCATATAAAATTGTTCATTTAAGTAAAGGACTAGTAGAAGAATCTAGGTAAATAATCTAGAATATAAGGGTTTTAGGAACTTGAAAGGTTAAATTGAGAACATGTGGGCTAAGACTAGGGTAAAGATAGCTAAATTTGCAAAATTTTGGACTCAATTGCAAAGTTAGTGGAAATTTTGTTATATGAGGCTATAAGGACCTAACTGTAACATGTGAAAATAGTGGGGCCAACAAGATAGGATTTAGGAAGTGGAAGGACAAAAGCTCGGTTAGAACCCTATTATCGCCTTTTATCTCTAGATCAAGCCAAGGTCACTGGCTCTAAAGCAAAGCCACCGTTCTAGACCAAAGTTGCCATCTAAGTTGGTTAGGGAGGGATTTTAGAGAGAGAAATTGTAGAAAACCTTGAATTTGGCATGGGATTGCGTAGAGAACGTTAGTGGCTTCTCGGTCAAGCAAAAGATAATTACAAATAAACCCCCCATGGTTTTGAACTACTTCTAGATAGCTAACTTAAATGTCAGAAGGTACCTCTAAGATACAAAATCAAAGCCTTAATAATATCTTTGTACTTAGGTACTTAGTTCGTGTCGCCCAGTAGCTTGAAGGCCGATCTACTTGGTTTAGTTGGTAGCTAACTCCCTCGTTTAGCTTTCACAATTAATATACCTTGAAAGAAACCGCTAGTTTTATTTTGCTTTCCATTTTCAAAAATGCATTATTTTTGTTTTTTACATTTTTCTGTCAAAAACCAATACTATTGAAAGCTAGTGCTACCTAGACAAATAATCACTAGATGTAAACATAAGCACTTTTAATATCTTATTAATAATCTCAATTACGAACTAGGCGGCCTTAATTAATGACGTTACTTGCAACGAAATGAATAAGATATGAGTTAGCTGGCATCCTAATCTTCCAAATTTCAATGAATGCCGTCGAAATCATGAAGAAAAAAAAATAATTTGTTAAACTTTTTGCGCGCATTCATTAGTTGTCAACTGTTGTTCATAATAATAGCTGTTATTTGATGTCCTTACGCAAAGGAATTTGGCTGGGTAAGTGAAAGCCCATGTAAATCCCACTTTTTCTTTGCATGATATTTTCTTTATTGTTTCTTTCTCTTTTGGCTCACATATCTATCAAACTGAAAGCTACATTAGACATATGGAGCACTTGAATTGGATTGGACCCATTTGTTTTCCTTCTCCAATAAGGAAGAAAGATTTATAGGATGCTAGAAATTAATAGCAACTGTTCATATCAATATTTTCCTGCTTATATCTTGTAAAGCTTGGTTGGGGAACAATTGGCAAAATGTTAGTCCAAATACAGAATGGCAGTTTTTTTTATTCCTTCTACTTTTTATTCTTTTCGCTATTTTCGCATACGTATGATTGAAGGTGGCGTTAAAGGATTAAAGGAAGCTTCAGAAGGTGATGCTCCATTACGCTGGACGTTGTCCGTCTGATCACGGATTGGACAGAAATTGACACGCGTATAACGACAACGCAACAAGACCTTATCACCGTCGTATAGAGGGGAAAAAGAAAAGATAATCACAAACTTTCACATGAAATTGTCTTTTTATATATATATATATATACTCAGAAGCAAAAAAACAAGTCAAGAGAAACTAGAAGTAGCTAGTTCCTATACTAGACAGACAAGCTTCCAAATGACCACAATCACCGAGCAGCAAGTAAGTTTCGTCATTTCCACCAAAACATTTTGAATAAACTCACTAGAGTATGACTAAGCAAGATGTTATCACGAAGGGTAGTAAGCACCTGCAGACAATCAGTGAACATAGTTATAAGACAAAAATCAAGCTTTCGCGTCATTTGAACGGCTTCAGTAATAGGTGATCATTTTGCCTAGAAAGCTGATGAGCAATCCAGGTAATAATTGACCTTACTTCACACGATGGGGCATCTATCCCCATCCAAAGCTAAGCAGCTACCCCATCGCACAAGAACTGTGCCACGCACCATCAATAACGAATATATCAGAAGTGACAAAAGTGTGTAGCAACTTCTAAGTTCCCCACAATTGACAAAGAGGATGTGGAGTGTTGAATGAAAGAGAGGAAAAAAGGTTTAAGTAGTCTTTTGTTGTTGCTTGTTGTTATTTGTTTTCAAAAAGCATCCCTCATTGCTATTAATGAACTAAGTATGAAATGAAGCATTGTGAAAAATGCACTCATTCCATTCTAGCCATATAGTCCAAGGAGTAGAGACTAACTAAGATAGCCATTCAAAAGGCCATTTCAATGGAGAGGCCAAAAGCATTGTTAGCCAAGCCTCAAAAGAAGGAAAATTTCTATTACGTGGGGAGATGCAGAAGTTACCCAAAACTTCCACATCAAGCAGACTAGGGGTTAGAAAAGCCTTTATACATTGCAAGATTATCCATTGTAGGGAGAGCATTGACTAAAATTTCCATGGGAAGATTTTAAGCTTTTGCAAAAACAAAGACACCCGTAGACTTTTAGACACCTTTGAGAGATCTAAAGTAGAATTCAGACTAAGAGTACTTTGAGAAGGCCTCATTAAATTACCAGATTTCTTCAGTAAATCTGATATGTGGCTCTTTTCAGTGTTGAAAATCCCAAAAGGAGATCCCGTCCACTTAACCAAATCAAGCCTCTATTTCTGAATGGTGGAAAGAGACGTATAGTTTGATTGACGATGACGAGCAGGAAGATCTCTTCAATAGAAGAGTATACCATCCCTCTGTGGTCTCACCAACCAAATCAGACTCTTTAAGGTAAGGGTCATGCAGTAATTGAGGAGCCAAAGAGTGAAGGGCCTCACATTCGCTGGCCCAATTGTTGTAGCATATAATGATAAGGTATCTTTAAGTCAATGAAAGGCTTCTATTGTAAGTTTGAAAAAAAAAATTAAGCTCTCATTTGCAAAGAACAAGTGCTTTATGGCAGGCCCATTTCAACTTGCTCTGAGGCCCTAGATTGCACCTGTAGATTGTAAAGATGATGTAGCTAAATAGTGCTTCTGCATGTAAAATAAAAGTTATGGAGAGAAAAGATCTCTCTACCTGATCCCAGCCTTAGGAGAAAACAAATCTGTAGTGTAGCCTTTAATATAGAAATTGACAATTTGCGCTATATTCTTATAAACTTGTCAATCACACCACTAGTGCACAAAAATCATTTAAGTTGTTTTTTTTTAACCTTTGCATCTTTGCATTATCTTTTATCTTATTTGTCCGTTAAGTAGCACAAAGAAGAAATCTCTTTAATAAATGCTCTTGAGTAAACATGCTTGTTAAATGCCATTAGCAAACAAAATAAAAAAGTAATTAGGAGATCGAAAGCAACTCAGCTCAATTCATATTATTAAGGAGGCTGAAATGGTGGAATCGGGAGGGATGAAAAGCTTAGAGCTTGGAGCCAAAAGAACTTCTATTGCATCTGAAGACCCAAGAAAACCAAAAAATGGAACAAAAAAAAATTTAGAACTTTTTGAAGCAGGAATTTTAGAATTTTAGATATAAGAGAAAATTTATTTCTCTTTTACTGGAAGTTGTTTGTTACTTCATTGGTAGTTTTTTGTTCTTTATTAGTTTTTGCTTATTTTTTAGATAAATTAGATTTATTCTTTAATTAGAAGATGTTTGTTTTTTTATTGGTAGCTACTTATTTTTTTATTAGCAGCTATTTTGTTTTTTTATTGGTAGCTACTTATTTTTTTATTAGCAGCTATTTTTTTCTTTTATTATAAGCTGTTTGTTTTTTTTTATCAGTTATTACTTGTTTTAGATACACTAGTCATTTGTTCTTTTATTAAGTAGTTTTTTTTACTAACAATTGTTTGTTCTTTTATCAATTTTTACTTATTTTTCAGATAAACTATCTATTTATTTTTTTGCTAGTAGTTATTTATTATTTTAGTTGTGTTCTTGTTCTTTTATTAGTATATGCTTATTGTTCAAGATAAATCAATTTTTTTTATTTTATTAGTAGTTGCTTATTTTTTTATTAGAAGCTGTTTGTTATTTTATTAGTAGTTACTTATTCTTTGATCTATTCCTACTTATTTTTTATATAACTTAGTTATTTTTTTCATTTATCAGTAGCTATTTGTTCTTTTATTACAAGCTATTTGTTATTTTTTCAGTTATTGTTTAATCTTTTAATTAAACTAGTTGTTTGCTCTTTAATTAGGTAGTTGTTTGGGTTTTTACCAGCAGCTGTTTTTTTTATCAACTCTTTTTTGTTTTTCAGATAAACTAATTATTTGTTCTTTTTTTAATAGTTGTTTGTTCTTTTACTAGGAGTTATTTTTTCCTTTTATCAATTTTTTTCTATTATTTTAAAAAATAAAATTTTAAATAATAGTTATTTTTTCTTTTATTAGTAGCAATTTTTTCTTTAATCAGTTCATGTTAATTCTTTTTATCACTATTTGTTCTTTTTGAAAGACTAGTCTTTCTCTTATTAGTAGTTGTTTTTTTTCTTTTGGCTTCTTGTTTTTTTATCTATTATTGTATATTATTTTTTATGTTATGAATATGTATTTTTTTATCTTGTAAACTTAATTCTATTTTTGTTGCAAATTTTATATGTTTCTTGATGGCCAACGGGCTAATGCCCTAACCGGACTGCCAAGCTCCTCCTTAAAACTAATGGAGCTAAAGGAGCCTCTCAATAAACTATTTTGGTAAAAAAGGGGTCTTCGACCGAAGCACTACCTCGACACCATCAGTTGACCTCAGGATACACATGCGTCAAAGGACCACCTTTTAAGCCCTGGTATCACATCGACAATTCCATCATTGGGACTTTGGCGTATCTCAAGTAAAGGTCATCCGGGGGACCATAGACAAAGCCGTTATAACCATACTACGAGTAGCATGTCAAAAGGTATCTATACTAGTGCTAGGGGCCAGCTACCTCGTCCCTAACAGGTCCAACTAGCCTAACCTTTCTTTCGCTCTGTAAATACCTAAGGTTAGTCCATAGTTAAGGTATCGCACTCGACTCCTACCTTTCTTTCCTACCTTCCTACTCCTTTCACATATCTAACTTAAGCGTCAGAGGATCCTTCTCCGGAAACATTTCGAGGACTCCCCCCTAGCCCCTACTTTTTTGTTTTAGGCCAGCTCTTACAAGTATTGGCACCAATGTTGTATAGTGGATACAAAGGAGGAAATCACATAGTGCCATTTATGGGAACCTAGCCACATGTGGCCTTAGTTGAAACATACAATTTAAAGGACAAAAAGGTTTTGAACCCCTAAACTAGGGCAAACTCGCTTACACCTCAAAGGACTTTGTCCCTGAAAAGGAATGACCTATGATTATCACGATGTGTTTCCTGCATAACCTTCAATGCTGAGATTACCTAACAGCTATACCAAAAATTAATCCAAGTAAGTCTGCCAGAAGGACTAAGCCTCCTAAAAAATCTACTGAGTGCAAGAACAAATTGATATAGAGGAACGAATCAACAAGGACAACTTGAGATGAATCCTCTATGAAGGATGTGCCCCTTGAGAGGACAAAGAGTATGATGTTATTAATCAAGAGAATGTCAATCTTTGTACTAGAGAAGCCATTCTCCTTGGCAAATGAGTTACTCTCCCAAACGATGACATTTTCCACTATGACCAAGTAATCACAAGTGAGGAAAAGATTGATCTACAATGGCCCTAATGGAGAAGCTCCTAGAAAGGCTAGACTGAGTGTAGAAGAAGGTCTCCAAAAAACTTGTTTGGTCTCACGTCATAACAGAATCATTGATGCTGAAAGATTCATTCGCATCATAGCAGAATCATTGATGTTGAATGATTTTAGGGTCATTTTCCTAAAGACCTATAATAGGTAGAGTGACTTGCAAGCGCCTCTTATGAAGTATAAGAAAAGCATGGTGTTGCATCAGGCCAATGACACAACTCAGTGCAAATGTTTCAAAGTGACCTTTTCAAGGCCAACAACCACTTGGAATAGCTCACTTATACCCGCATCATCTCCAGATTTCAAGTGCTTTTCATTATTTCTAATTACTAGTTTATCAGTATCTAACCTACAGTGAAAATGCGGTGCAAATGTTTGACATCACCTAGAGAAATGGTGAATCAATTTGTAACTATGTGGAACGATTCAACCACGAGGCTCTAAATATCCTAAACTTCTATCCCTAAATCCTGATTTTGACAATGATCAAAGGACCTCAGTAAGATTTGTAATTGTTTCAGTAATTCTCAAAGGAATGCCTAGATACTTTAGAGGAGTTCTATTAAAGGACAGAACAGCATATGACCAATAAAGAACTTCAGATGGGAGGACCAAGGTACAAGATTTAAGTACCTAAGGCTATGATGAACCAACCTCAATATTAGGGAGAATGTAGTGGAAGACCCTAGAAAAATAAAGGAAAAAAGCCATCCTTAACTTCTTTGAACACATTGAAAAGTAATATTCTTATCGCTCTCGAAAAAAAAGGATCAATTAAGTGTCCAAAGCTGATGTCTTCAGAAAATAGAAAAAACCTCAAAAAATATTTTCAATTTCACAGGGATCATGTCATGATACTTTAGATTACCACCAACTAAAAAGATACATAGAATCACTAATCAGGCAAGGTCAACCAGACAATACCTTTGACTACCTTCTTTGAAGTCCAACGATCGAAAGAATGAAGAAATGAGGGGTGATAAAGATGGCTACAATTTGGATTGACATCAAAACAACAAGAGTCCCAGAAGATAGCCACATCCTTTTGTAGGGGTAATTCAAACAATTACTATTAGAATGCCATCAGCAGAAACGAAAAGGAAAAAATGCGAAATCACATTAATGGAATATGACATCTTGGCCAACAAACTGACAAGGTAGGATGGATCAGTCATCAACTTCCCTTATGATGAACTTCTCCTAATCACAGCCTGAATTAGAAACTAGGATGTAAAGAAGGTCCTCTGTGATGGCGTCTATAACGCCAATGTCCTCTTTGCTCATCTTCTTCTGAACTTAGGGAACTTGGAAGCAAAGCTCAAACCGATGTTGTCACCAATCTTTGGAGTGGGACCAGGGGAAATTTTTGTCTTGGGATGGATCAATTTCTTACTTAAACTGAAAGGGTGGTTAAGTAAAGGACAACAGTGAACTCTTCACACCAACAATGAAAAGGTTCATAGTCATTAACGCCTATCACCTTGCAATGCCATCTTCGAGAGGTATACACAAAGGAACTTCCACCTGAGGTTGAATGTGAAGTATCTGACCCTCGCCTTCAAAACTGACAACAGAGATGCAAACATCTACATCAACCAGTCCTAGGTTAGAAAAGTGTTCATGAAGGTGAGACAGTCACAAAGAAAGATTCACACCCATACATCAAAAAGCATCACCTTGGACAAGGCCACCGTGCTACCTACCAAGGATGTTAAAACCAACTATAAGGGAGTGAAAATTAAAAGCTTGGAGTTAATCTCTGTTTGAAGTACTCAAATATGGAAGCATATACCCCAGGAGGAAAAAGCAAAGCTTGTATCTTTTTTAAATTTCAAATAAAAACTTGTTGGCCTACTCACTGAATAATACGCTTGACGTAAGTCCAGACATCATAAGGCATAGCCTTAGGGTAAATCACAATGTGCAACCGATTAGGCAAAAAAAGTGTAACATCGCCCCTCATAAAAGGAACTTCACCAAACAAGAAGTACAATGACTTTTAGCCACAGGGGTAGTAAGATAGGTGAAGTACTAGGATTAGCTAAGTAACATGGTAATCACCATAAATGAAGGAAAATACAAGCTTTAAATTTGCATCAACCTCAACAAAGTCAATGATGCTTACCCAAAGGATTCATAGCCTTTGCCTTAGATTGATAGGCTGGTCGGTTCCACCACTAAATTCAAACTGCTAAGTTTTTAAGACACTTTCAGTGGTTACCATCAAATCTAAATGGATTCAACTGATGAAGAGAAGAAATCCTTCATAACCAATGAAGGAATGTTTGTTATGTATGAATGCCCTTTGGGCAAAAGAACATAGGGGCAATGTAACAACATCTGACAGACAAGGTGTTCGATGAGTAAATGGGGAGGAACATAGAAGTATACATTGATGACATGATCATCCAAAGTGACCACTCAGATGACCACATTATGAACCTAAGAGAAACCTTCCAACAATGAAGAAAGCTTGGGATATGCCCCAACCTAAAAACACGTGTGATTGTCATAAGAGCTAAGAATTTTCTTGGCTTCATGTGTGATGACTCTCCTAGTTAATGACGGGTTAGTTTATTTAAATGTTTTTAAATTAAGTACCTCAAGTTAGCACCTTGTTAAGCAAGAGAGACAAGCTTAGCTAAGTAAGTGAGTTCCTAAGTGTGGTTTGACACCTAAAAGTCAAAAGGGGGTAAAATTGTAATTTTGATCCAAGTGAATAGCATGACTAAAATTTTGATAAAATTAGGGTCATGTAAGGAATTTGGCCTAGTTAAGTCAAGACCATTACATATCCTAGCTATTAGAACCATCTTTGAAGGAAAAGAGTAAAAAATTTCACTAAATGTTTAATTGAGTCATTTATGTCTTAAGTGACTTAAGTGTCCAAGAGGCCAAGTATAAGAGGCTCTTGGGCATCTTTTAGGACAAAGGAAAGATAGTTTTGGGTGAGTGCTTGGTGACCAAAGTAAAACAAATGAGAACTTGAGGGTCAAGGAGCAAGAAAACAGGAAGTATGCTTTAGTGGAGGAGTTAGGATTTTTTTTTTTGGTTAGTTGACTTCCTTTACCATTTTCTTTCTTTCCTAAAATTTGTAGCTTCCTCTCCCCACTAGAATTTCTACTCCAAAGCTCCCCAATTCTACAAATTCCTATTGAATTTGAAGGTCCCAAGGTGATTACAAGAAGCTTCAGGCTCTATTTTGGTGTTCTTGCTTCAATCTAGCTCTTTGATGCTTATTTTGGACTTGAAACCTTAGGTAAGCTTCTTAGTTTTACATGGGCTTGTTCTAAGTTTTTTGCATAGCTAGGAAGGGTCTTAATTTGAGGTTCTTGGTGCCATATCACGTTGGTTTTAGGATTGGAACTCAAGAGAGCTTGGTTAAGATAAAGTGAGCATGTGCTTTGATTCTTGCTTCGTGGCTAAGTTTGAGGTAAGGGTTCACATTAATTTAGCTTAAATAATGCATAGAAATATAGTGTTATGTATGGGAATGAAGTAGAAATAAGACCCATGTTAATCGGACTTGGGATGAGAAAGTTTGAGAATGTTTTGTTCAAGTTCGAACGCTGTCGCCGGTGGCGATGCAAACTGGACACGCATCGCCATTAGATGTCAAAATTCCAAAGCGTTAATGCCTTTGGCGACGCGTCACCGAAGGCACCGCCAAGGCATTAGTCCCTTAAGCTCGGGGCATCCTAAGAATGTCTCAAACTCTCTGTTATCATACCTGGGCTAATTTAAGACGTCCTGTAGCCTTGGTTGGGTCTTAGACTCATTCCTAAGTTAAGAATTATGCATTTATTTAAGAGGTAGCTAAGTAAGGTGGTTAAGTTAGAGCTAAGTAGAGTGGCTAAGGGCTAAAAGTGCTCAAGTTGTCAAGTGGGCACTAAGGGGGATTAAGTCGGTTTCAGAGGCTACATTGGCCTAGAAGAAAAAGGTCTCAAACCTAAGAGAATTAAATAAGAAACCTAAGAAGATCCCAACCGAACCATTTGGTTTAGTAAGTGGGCCACTAAGGAGCTCTGAGCCAAACTCTAAGGTTTTGGCTAGTTAAACCACATAAGATGGCTACCCTGTACAATAAATTAACGGTAAGGCGAATAGGTTTAAGAGAAGGTGACGACCTACTCTAGGACCCGCAAGTGGGACTTAAGGGAGGTAAAGTATTTGGGATACGAGGGCCAGTGTCTCAAGTACCTCCGCTGTTTGGGCTCCAAAGTGCAAGAAGTCCTAAGGATTGTGTGAATTACATACCATACATTCATGCATTGCATACCTTCAATGTTGATTGTCTTGAGTTGGTTGTTGGTTAGCTATTCGATTGTTTGTTTGTCATGGTTGCATGCTGGCTTCCTGTTATCTTCTTTGCAGGTACCCCAAGGGTTACGAGTATATTCATGTACTCACTTCTTTAAGTTTATTGTGCAGGTTCTAACATCAGGCCTAACAATTAGTGGATAGTTGTGGGCTATGCTTTCTCTTTTTGCAGGTATTCTTTCTCAAGAATCCTTGTGATTCTAAGTTTGCTTGTGGACTAAGCTATGTACTGACTAAGTTCTATGCCTTTATAGTGTAAAGGCTAAGTGGTGCACAATGACTAAGGAATGGCTTGCACTTGGAGCTTTGATAGCTTAAAGGTGGGGCTCAAGTAAAGGATCTTAGTTAGGTTTTTGTCTCATGTATATAGTACCTTGTGTACTAAGGTGTTGCCTCTATTAGGATATATTGTGGTGTAAAACCATTGAGTTACTTTTAGGTGTATGCTAGCATTGTTAAATGTGCACAAACTATTACTTGAAGCCAAAGTAAGTAGCATTTCCCTGTCTTGGCACGATTTAAGCATGTTTTAAATGAAATGCTTGAGCAATGTTTTTAACAAATAGTTTACTTATTTGTTGCATTGCCAAGACAAAAGCACGCATCTCTTTTGTAGGGTAGGCTGAGAAACTAGTTGCACGTAAATTGTTTTAAATTTTACTAACGAGTAATAGTTAGCCAATAGTAACTATGTAGGATTCATAGTCCCTAAGGGCCTATAAGCCAAGAAATTTAGGGCACTGGGACCCCGTTCCGTGGCAGTTTGGTATTAGAGCAGGTCAATGATCCTAGTAGAGGTAATGAGTGAACTAAGATCGAAGTGTTCCTTGTGCTAAGTGTGGTTAGTATTGCTTATGAGTTGTTCTGGGTGTGGTCTTCTGGCTTTGGTTGCAGGTATTATGGTAAATACTCGGTCAGGTGCTACTGCTGAGGCTCAGGCTTTTGGTATGGGAACTAGTGATCCCAATGGGGCAGACGTGAGAGAAGTGGTTTCATTGTTGAGGAGACTCAATAAGTCGATGGATCAGATGTTACATGGTATGGCTATCCTGCTTGAAGAGCGTGCTCAACCTCCAAATCGGGGGGAGACCTTGGAGGACCTTAATGGGGTAAGGGCCGACATGCACCAAGGCCTAACGGTGCACCAAGGTCAGGGGAGAAATCCCCCACCCCAGGGGCAAGTGCAAGGTCAAGGGCTAGTGAATGAGCGTGCTCAAGTGGACTTCGAAGAAGACAATGAGGAAGAAGATGAGGAGGATATCCATCCACAAAGGAGAAGGAGGAGACCTGTTATTCTAGACCATATGGGGCTTGTTTCGATATGTCGAGATATCAACACTCCAAAGTTCAATGGCGTAGGAGATCCCGATACGGCTGAAGGATGGTTGTATCAAGTTAACGAAATCTTTAAGAACATGAAGTTAGATGACAAAGCCAAGATGGATTTGGTGCCTTTCTTCTTGGAAGGCAAGGCTTCCTTGTGGTGGAAAGATGTCATGGAGAGACTTAACTCTTACAATGAAGGTAGACTCGGGCAAAGGCCCAAAGAACTTGATTGGACCGAATTTGAGAAGGAATTCCGGGATTAATTCAATAGTGAGGCAGCCCAAGATCAAAAGAGGATTGAATTTGATGAGTTGATTCAAGGAAGCTTGATTTTCTATGAGTATAAAAGGAAGTTTAGTTCTCTTTTCCGGTACGCTCCTCACTTGGCCAGGAAGGATGAACTTAAGGCAAAGAAGTTCATTCGTGGACTTAAGGTGGAGTTAAAGAGTTTCTTGACGGTGATTGGAGTTAGAACCTATCATGAGGCCATTTAGAAGGCATTAGTGTTGGAGAGGGAGTTGATGGATGCAAAACCCAAGGATAAGGCCATTGAGCCAAGGGTCCCAGTGCACTCAAGGTTGGCGGACAAGAGGTCTAACCCGGGAGGAGACCAAGGTCCCTCCAAGAAAGTCAAGAAGGTTGGGAAGGGCCGTTGTCCTAAGTGTTAGAGGTTTCATGGTAACAAACCTTGCACCCTTGGGACCGATCTCTATAATTACTGCCGCCAGCCTGGACATTGGGCTAAGGAGTGCCCATGGCTTGGGCAAGATAAAGGTCGAGGAAGACCGAGAGCCTCAGGAGCTGGAAATGCATCTGCCAGAGTGCCTGTGCAACCACAAGTCTTTGCTTTGACAGGCTAGGCACCTAGAGAGCCTACAGTTATGCAAGGTAATTTTAATGTTCAAGATAGTAGTATTAGGATTCTGTTTGATACTGGTGCTACTATTTCTGTCATTTCCTTGAGCATGGTTGTCAAGTTTGAACTACAAAGAACTTTGATGGACGAGATGAGGTTTATTAAGATTGTTGGAAGAAATATTATTTTCAGCAATGAAATAGTTAAGGGGTATCCTTTGGAATTATGAGGTCATAGGTTTTTGTGTGACCTTTGGGTTTTGTCTTCGATCCCTTATGATATTGTTCTCGGAATGGATTGGTTAAGTAGGTATAAGGCCCAGATCGATTGTGTAGGTTGTAAGGTCACCCTTGAGGATGCCTCAGGGGTAAGTGTGACGTGCACGAAGGGTTTGGCAAGTAGTGCTAAGAGTTTGCACCTCAAGTTGATGGAGTCCATTCTCATTGCGAGTAAGGAAGTGACTTACTCACTGAATGGGGTGGCAGTCGAGGAGCAATTCAGGGAAATTCCAATAGCCAATCTATTTCCAGAAGTCTTTCCTGTAGATCTCCCAGGATTACCTCCAGGTAGGGAGATTGAATTCTCCATACACTTGCAGCCTGGGGCAGGACCGATTTCCATACCCCCATACAGGATGTCAGCACCTGAAATGGATGAGCTAAAAAAGTAGTTAGAAGAACTGCTTGAGAAGGGCTTTATAAGGCCAAGTGTTTCCCCGTGGGGTGCCCCGGTGTTGTTTGTAAAGAAAAAGGATGGAACCTTACGGTTGTGCATAGATTATAGGAAACTGAATGTAGTGATTGTAAAGAACAAATACCCATTGCCCATAATTGATGACTTATTTGATATGTTAAGAAGGCAAAGGTCTTTTCCAAAATAGACCTAAGGTCTAGATATTTCCAGATAAGAGTGAGGGATGAAGATATCCCAAAGACTGCATTTAGGACTAGGTATGGGCATTATGATTACACGGTTATGCCATTTGGAGTGACTAATGCTCCGGCAGTTTTCATGGATGCCATGAATCAGATTTTTAGGCCTTACCTAGATCAGTTTTTTGAGGTGTTCATTGATGATATATTAGTGTACTCTCAGACTCCCCATGAACATAAGGAACATTTAATGATAGCTTTGCAAGTGCTTAAGGATAACCAATATTATGCAAAACTATCTAAGTACAAATTCTAGGCAAGTGAAATTCCTTTCCTTGGGCATATCATAAATGCTCAGGGACTAAGTGTAGACCCAGAAAAGGTAAAGGCAATGGTGGAGTGGAAATGCCCAACAACTGTAACTGAAATTCAAAGTTTCTTGGGTTTTGTGGGCTATTACCGAAGGTTTATTGAGAAATTTTCTGTGATAGCTTCGTCATTGACTGCTTTGACAAAGAAGATGCAGAAGTTCTTCTGGACTTCTAAGTGTGAAGAAAGTTTCTAGGAGCTTAAGAAAAGGTTAATTTTTGCTCCCATCTTAATCCTACCAGATCTGCATGAGACTTTTGTGGTGTACACTGATTCATCTAGGATAGGATTAGGATGTATGTTGATGCAGGATAAGCAAGTGATTGCATATGGATCTAGGTAGTTAAGGCCTAACAAGTTAAACTACGCGGAGCATGATCTTGAGTTAGTGGCGGTTGTGTTTGCCTTAAAGCTCTGGAGACACTACCTCATAGGAAGGCCCTTTAAGATCTTTATAGACCATAAAAGTTTGAAGTATTTATTCACCTAAAAGGACCTTACCATGAGGCAGAGAAGATGGATCGAGTATATCAAGGATTATGATTGCTCGATAAACTATTGTTCCGGTAAGGGCAATGCGGTTGCTGATGCCTTGAGCTATAAGTATTCTAAGGTGATTCTCTCCAAGGATCAAGTGGCACGTACCTTAAAAAATCTTGCTGTGGAACAATTCACAGTTTTATTTAAAATATGGTGAGACTGGGAAATGGCTCAAGTCACGGTCCTTGAGATCCAGTCAGCATGGCTGGCCAAGGTTAAGGAAGCTCAGGATAATGACCCAAATTTAAAGGGAGTTTCTAGGGAGGAAAGGCATGGTATTGTGCTGAAGGAATTTCAGTACAAGGATGAGTTGCTTCACTATGGTGACCGACTCTATGTGCCAAGTGACTTAAGGCAACAAATGTTGCAAAAGGCAGATATGAGTAAGCTTAACATTCACCCTGGTGTGAATAAGATGTACCATGACCTTAGGACTCATTTCTAGTGGCCAAAGTTTAAGAGGGACATATATGAATATGTGTCTAAGTGCCTCACCTGTCAAATGGTGAAGGCAGAGCACCAAAAACCATCAAGAATGTTACAAAGTTTGCCCCTCCCAAAAAGGAAGTAGGGATCCATCACCATGGACTTTTGTGTTGGGTTGCCCAACATAATAAGTCAGCATGATTCATTTTGGGTGGTGGTGGATAGGTTGACAAAGTCTGCACACTTTATCCCCATCAAGATTACTTACACCATGGAGAAGTTGGCCTAGTTGTATATCCGGGAAGTGGTGAGACTCCACGGAATCCCCAATCAGATTGTATCTGATAGAGATCCTCATTTTGTCTCAAGGTTTTGGAGTGTCTTTCAAAAGGCTATGTGTTCCGCTGTAAACCTAAGTACTGCTTATCATCATCAGACCGACGGGCAAACTGAGCGGGTGATCCAAACCTTAGAAGATATGTTACGAAGTTGTGTAATGGATTTTAGACGAAATTAGGACCAACATCTGCCCTTTATTGAGTTTGCTTATAATAATAGCTATCAAGAAGCTATTGAAATGGCGCCCTATGAAGCTTTGTATGGGCATAAGTGTGTGACGCCTTATTGTTGGGCAGATAGGGCTGATGAAGTAATTGTTGGTCCAGAAATCATTGCTGAGACCATGGCAAAGATTAAGTTGATCCAAGCAAGGATCAAGGCTGCCTCAGACCGGCAAGCCAAGTATGCCAATGTACGAAGGAAAGACTTAGAGTTTGAGGTAGGAGACAAAGTACTCCTTAAGGTTTCCCTGATGAAACGTGTGGCTAGGTTTGGCCAAAGGGGTAAGTTGGCTCCAAGATACATTGGTCTTTTCAAAATCGTTGAAAAGGTGGGAAAAGTGGCTTATCGGTTGGCTTTGCCACCAAGTTTGACCCATATTCATAATGTATTTTATGTGAGTTCCTTAAGGCATTGTGAATCCCGCGCAAGTGTTAACCCCACCCATCATTCTAATAAGAGAGGACCTATGTTATGAAGAACGCCCCATCAAGTTTCTTGACTGCCAAGTCTGGAAACTAAGAACAAAGCGGATCCCAATGGTCAAGGTACTATGGTTTAACCATGGGGAGGAAGAAGCCACTTGGGAGACCAAGCAAGATATGCTAAAGCAATATCCAAGTTAATTCGCCTGACTATGTCCGAATTTGGAGGACCAAATTTTTTAAGAAGGGGAGGATGTGACGACTCTCCTAGTTAATGACAGGTCTTAACCAACTAAGTATTTTTTTTTCAGTTTAGTTAAGTGTTTTTAAATTAAGTACCTCAAGCTAGCACCTTGTTAAGTAAGGGAGACAAGCTTAGCTAAGTAAGTGAGTTCCTAAGTGTGGTTTGGCACCTAAAAGTCAAAAAGGGCAAAATGGTAATTTTGACCCAAGTGAATAGCATGAGTATAATTTTGATGAAATTAGGGTCATGTAAGGAATTTGGCCTAGTTAAGTCAAGACCATTACATATCCTAGCTATTAGAACAGTCTTTGAAGGAAAAGAGGAAAAAATTTCACTAAGTGTTTAATTAAGCCATTTATGTCTTAAGTGGCTTAAGTGTCCAAGAGGCCAAGTGTAAGAGGCTCTTGGGCATCTTTTAGGACAAAGGAAAGATGGTTTTGGGTGAGTGTTTGGTGACCAAAGTAAAACAAATGAGAACTTAAGGGTCAAGCAGCAAGAAAACAAGAAGTATGCTTTAGTTGGGGAGTTAGGATATTTTTTTTGGGTTAGCTGACTTTCTTTAACATTTTCTTTCTTTCCTAAAATTTGTAACTTCCTCTCCCCACCAAAATTTCTACTCTAAAGCTCCCTAATTCTACAAATTCTTATTGAATTCGAAGGCCCCAAGGTGATTACAAGAAGCTTCAAGCTCCATTTTGGTGTTCTTGCTTCAATCTAGCTCTTTGATGCTTGTTTTGGACTTGAAACCTTAGGTAAGCTTCTTGGTTTTATATGGATTGGTTCTAAATTGTTCGTATAACTAGAAAGGGTCTTGATTTGAGGTTCTTGGTGCCATATCACGTTGGTTTTAGGATTGGAACTCAAGAGAGCTTGGTTGAGCTAAAGTGAGCATGTGCTTCGATTATTGCTTCATGGCTAAGTTTGAGGTAAGGGTTCAAGTTAATTTAGCTTAAATAATGCATAAAAATATAGTGTTATGTGTGGGAATGAAGTAGAAACAAGACCCATGTAAATCGGACTTGGGATGAGAAAGTTTGAGTAGGTTTCGTGCAAGTTCGCACACTGTCACCGGTGGCGACGCAAACTGGAAACGCGTCACCATTAGACGTCAGAATCCTAGAGAGTTGATGCCTTTGGCGATGCGTCGCCTACAGCGCCACCAAGGCATTAGTCCCTCAAGCTTGGGGCATCCTAAGAATGTCTCAAACTCTTGGTTATCATCCCTAGGCTAATTTAAGACATCCCGTAGCCTTGGTTGGGTCTTAGACTCATTCCTAAGTTAAGAATTATGCATTATTTAAGAGATAGCTAAGTAGGGTGGTTAAGTTAGAGCTAAGTAGAGTGGCTAAGGGCTAAAAGTGCTCAAGTTTCAAGTGGGCACTAAGGGGGATTAAGTCTGTTTTAGAGGCTACATTGGCCTAAAAGAAAAAGGTCTCAAACCTAAAAGAATTGAATAAGAAACCTAAGAAGATCCCAACCAAACCATTTGGTTTGGTAAGTGTGCCACTAAGGAGCTCTAAGCCAAACTCTACAGGTTTTTCTAGTTAAACCACATAAGATGGCTACCCTGTACAATAACTTAAGGGTAAGGCAGGTAAGTTTGATAGAAGGTGATGACCTACTCTAAGACCCGTAAGTTGGACTTAAGGGAGGTAAAGTATTCGGGATACGAGGGCCAGTGTCTCAAGTACCTCTGCCATTTGGGCTCACGGCATGTATATGGCACTTAGTGTGCAAGAAGTCCCAAGGATTGCGTGAATTACATACTATACATTCATGCATTGCATATCTTCCATGTTGATTGTATTGAGTTGGTTGTTGGTTGGCTACTTGATTGTTTGTTTGTCATGGTTGCATGTTGGCTTGCTGTTATCTTCTTTCCAAGTACCCCAAGGGACCCTTGCTGAGTACATTAATGTACTCACTCCCTTATGTTTGTTGTGCAGGTTCTAACATCAGGCCTAAATACTAGTGGATAGTTGTGGGCTAAGCTTTCTCTTTTTGCAGGTGTTCTTTCTCGAGAATCTTTGTGATTCTAAGTTTACTTGTGGACTAAGCTATGTACTGACTAAGTTCTATGCCTTTACAGTGTAGAGGCTAAGTGGTACACAAGGACTAAGGAAGGGCTTGCACTTGGAGCTTTGATAGCTCAAAGGTGAGGCTCAAGTAAAGGATCTTAGTTAGGTTTTTGTCTTATGTATATAGTACCTTGTGTACTAAGGTGTTGCCTCTATTAGGATACATTGTGGTGTAAAACCATTGAGTCACTTTTGGGTGCATGCTAGCATTGTTAAATGTGCACAGACTATTACTTGAAGCCGAAGTAACTAACATTTCCCTGTCTTGGCACAATTTAAGCATGTTTTAAATGAAATGCTCGAGCAATGTTTTTAACAAATAGTTTACTTATTCGCTGCATTGCCAGGACAAAAGTACACATCTTTTTTGCAAGGTAGTCTAAGAAACTAGTTGCATGTAAATTGTTTTAAAATTTTACTGACGAGTAATAGTTAGCCAATAATAACTATGTAGGATTCATAGTCCCTAAGGGCCTACAAGCCAAGAAATTTGGCACACTGGGACCCCGTTCCACGACATCATGGCCTTCAAATAAGGCATAGATGTGAACCCAAAGAAAATCAAAGCACTAATTGATTCAAAAACACGCAATACTACCAAGGATATACAAAGCCTCACTAGAAGGCTAACAGCACTAAGTTGTTTCATATCACAATACGAAGATTAATGTCGCTCGTTCTTCAAAGTGCTGACCATGGAAGCAAAAGAAGAAATCAACATCGATGGAGGCCTTGGTAGAACAATGAATGCTAAGATGCATGAGAGATGTTAAAGGACTATTTTGCATGGCTACGGACACTTCGGTAGGCAAAAGAAGGGAAATCACTCGTATTATATCTCATAGTAAGCGAAAAGGTGATAAGCTTGGTCCTTATGTGTGAAGAAGATGATGGAAAAAAATGGCGAATATACTATGTTATCATGTCTTTACATGGCATCAACGTCGACTACCTCGTTCTTGCAAAAGGCAATCTATGCTCTGGTATTGGCAGGGATAAGACTTCAGCCACACTTCCAAGGACATACCATCATCATCATCTAGAGTAGGCTCCCCTTGAAGGACGAAATGAAAAGGGCTAATCGTTCAGGCATCAATCCAAATGGTGTATCAAGCTTGATGAGTATCATATCATATACATACCAAGGAACGTGATAAAAGTGTATGCATCGGCAAATTTCAAGTCAACTCATTATAACTAAAATCAATTTAATCTAAAATGACTTATTTTTATGTTTACACCTTTTTCACTCAAAATAAATTTCATTTCAAAGCTAATATTATTTAGGTAAAATAATTCATTGATTGTAAAATTTTTCTAATATAATTAATTTTTTATGAACTTTTATTTTTTAGGCATCAAAAAAGAAAAATTCATACAAATTCATACAAAATTCATACAAAAATCTTATTTCAAACGGATTATTACACCAATATAATATTGACTTTCAAATGAAATTGATTTTAGGCTAAAATATGTAAAAATAAAAACAAGTAATTTTAGATTAAGTTGGCTTAAGTTCAAATGAATTAGTTGTTCATTATTGAACAACCAAATGACACCGAAGCAATAGAATCCACTCTGTAAGAGGAGGAATCGAAGTGGTCACTATTTGTGGATGGAGCCTCAGGTGCCAAACATCAAAGGGCCAGTATAGTTCTCCAAGGTCCTGAAGTTATGGAACTTGTAAAGTTAATAAAGTTTGGATTCTAGGTGATGTACAACGTCTCCAAATATGAAGCCCTACTAGCTAGCCTCGAACTAGCAAAAAAGATCAATATCTGGTCTATCCAAGCTTGTAGTGATTCTTAGTCATTAGTTTAGTAGCTGAAAGGAGAATACAAAGTTAAAGAGCTGAGACTTGGGAAATATTTTGATTTCGTGAATAAACTAATTCAAAATTTGAACAAGTGTGTGTTGAGAAAATGCCTCAAACGGAGAACGAAAAGCTGATTCACTAGCAAAGTCTCCTGAGAATACTGAAGTGTGCAAATCCCAAATCATTAAAAATTTAATGGTCATAACTATATACAAAGGCTGGAAAGCGCCATTGAAAGCCTATTTGGCCAAAGGTCATTTGCCTCTAGACCCTTAAGAAACAACTAAAATAAAATGGAGGGTTAGGAGATACTTTTTAATTAGAGACAAGCTGTACAGGCAAAGGCATTCTAATCTCCTCCAAAAATATGTTGGGGAGGAAGATACTGAAGTGGTATTAAGGGAAGTCCATGACGGAATGTGATTCACATTAGCACATATGCATTAGCAGGAGTCAACCTTTAGCATGGACACTTTTGGCCTACACTAAGGCAAGATGCACAAAAAATAGTTAAGTATTGTGATAAATGCCAAAGGCAATCCCCCAGTGTAGAGGGCTCTATTCGAAGTAATGAATTTAGCAAGTTATCCTTGATCTTTTGCCATATGGGGAATAGATCTAATTGGCCTTCGACCTATGACCCTCAAAGGAGTGAAGTATTGTATGGTCGTAGTCGATTACTTCACAAAGTGGATAAATGCTATACCTCTGACAACTATATCAATAAAAGAAGTTTAGAAATTTGTCTAAAAAAGTATAATCTATAGACTTGGATGCCCAAAGCTGCTGATAGTGGACAATGGAACACAATTTATCAAAAAGGAGTTTTAAGAGATTATAACTAACCTCGGCATCAAGATACACTTCGCCATAGTAGCTTAACCCCCAGAGTGATGGACAGGGCCAGGTATCAAACCAAACCTTGAAAGAATGTTTGAAGAAAAAGGTAGGGGATGATAAGGGAAAGTGGCTTGGGGAGCTGCCAAGTGTTTTATGAAGCTACTGAACTACACAAAGAAAGGCCGTAAAAGAATCCCCATTTTCCCTAGCCTTCGGGATCAAAGCATTGATACCAGTCAAAGTAACCCATCCCTCGATTGGAGTTCAGATCTTCAACGAAAAAGAAAATGATATTGGCCTAAGAGTGAAGTTAGATATGGTCAAAGAACATTGAATAATGGAAGAGCTGTGAAGAAGGGCCTTTCAGCAAATAATAGTTGCTGCAACTAATCGGAATATGAAACCCAAAAGAATAAAGGTAAGAGGCCTAGTACTTTGGAATACCAAATTCGAACCTTGATGACCCTCTCAAGGTGTACTTCAGGAAAATTAGGAAGGTCTCTCCGTCATTATTGATGAGGTTAGAACTGGAATCTCTAAACTTCAAGATGGCTTCAGAGCTGAATTGAAAAATACTTGGTACACAAATACCCTAAAAAAGTACTATGCAAAGAGTGTTATGAAAATCAAATTGTTTGGAATATATGTACCAACATTATGTCAATATTTGCAGGCTGATGTATCAATTACTGAATAAATAAAAGTGCAATTATTCATGCAAAAATGATTCAACACTGAAACAACTTTTTAAATAAGATTTAATGCACGGCCAAGAATTGGCCAAAGAAAGGCCAACCCATACCTTAAGTAAAAAATGAAGTATAAAGATGAAATATGACCTCTATTGAGAACTTTGAAAAATGAGTTGACGACCTAGAACTCCTAAAAGCTACCAAGCATGGAAATGTGAGGTACATAACCAAGTATTCGGACAAATGATAAGGTGGACAAGGGATAAAAAAGTATGCACACATGCCTTGGCAAAATAAATGATCCAAAAAAGGATGATGGAACATAAAACTGATATCCAAAAAAATGAACTTGAATATAATAAAAAAAGTACAGAAAGAAGGACAAAAAAATAGGAAGAAAAAAAAAAGAAGAAGGTAGGAAAAATATAGGAGAACACTTTAAGGCTCCTCATCTTGGCTATCTTCTTTCTCCTGACCTAGAGGAACACCTTCCTGCTGATCCTCACTGTCCTCTTCTTTTCATTATCTTCCCCCTGAGGAACCCCATTAAGGAACTGAGATACTTGTCTCTTGACCATGGAGAGGTAAGCCCCTCGAGATTCCAAAAACATCTTGAAGGCCGAAGATGGCAATTTTTGTTACTTTTTATGTCTACTCATCCATGCCTTGTTCTCATTCTCTAAGGATATGATTGCCCATTTGGCATTTCGAAGGTCCTAGCTCGACTTCTTTTCCTTGGCTAGTTTTTTCTTCTCTCTAGAAAGAGCGGCCAACTTAGTGTCAAGGTCCTAGTTGAGAGCATCAACAATGTCTTGCTCTAAAGACAACAATGTCAACTTCTGGCCGAGTTGCCACATCTTAATTGCCCTATAGCCTATGCATTTCAAAATTTAACTCAAATCCTTTTTTCTTAGTTGAAACAGCTAGGCAGATAAGCATGCAACTTCAAAAATGATCCTGCTTAATACCTATGTGCCAAAATTTGCCAAAATTCGCTTTAATGACTTAATGGCTACTGTTTTGGCTCAAACTTTTAAATTAAGCTAGTTTTAGCATGAATGAGGTGGCAAAAATGGCCTAGAATCCAAAACACCACATAATTTGCTCAAACCAACTTTACCTTAGGCAAAATAACATAGTAATTGTCAAAAATTTTGTTTAACTTCATAACTAAACATAGGTCAAGTTAAATGTAGTTTCATAGAAAAACACAATGGCCACATTGGCTTTAAGTGTTCATAACCAATACACCGCTTATACAAGTCAGGATTCATACATGCATTATCTTAGCCTAAGTACATATGTTTAAAAATAACCAACCTAATGCCATTACTAGGAAGCCAACTATATACCCAAGGCATTAGCACACCATTACACAGCTAGTTCTCACAAGACAACATAAATGCCCTACACTAATACATAGCCTTAGTTCACAAACACTAAATAAGCACAACAATAACTCTCGGTTGGAACGCTATACCTGAGCTATAAATGATAACCACAAATACTTAAAACAACACCAGTTAGCAAGTCCTTTGTCCTAAAACATAGCACAAGGGGCATGAGTACATATACTCAGTAAGAGTAGATATACTTAACATAGTTCATAGCTTACTTGCCATGCAACCAAAAGAAAACATAGAAACACCAATACAAACTATACATATAACATACAATTAATAACTTTCCTATACTATAGGGTCAGCATGCACAAACAAGTTCCTAGAAGCACACAAAACACTTGCACACAACACTTAACATAGTACTAGCCTCCAATACTTAGCAAGTAGTTCATAGAACTTAAGGTTCATTGAGTAGCTACTTAACACTTAGGTCAATTGTTCATAGAGATCTAGAACCAAGTTAAAAGTTAGCCAAACCTTTAATTAGCTCCTACTACTTGGACATAATATACTAAAGCTAGCTAAGTACTTAAGTACCAAAAGACACTAACCTAGCCACTTTCATAGCCTATAGGTCCTATAGCTTACACTATCACCATGGCTCATCTTTTCTTGTGAATTCCATATTGCAGCCATATGAAATTCATAGAAATAGCCTAGCCTAACCCTTACCAAAACTTGTTTATTAGCTCTTGATCCTTTCAGTTGTCCAAGCTCATCTTGATTTGCGTTACTCCATAAGTAAGACTCCTTTTTCTTTAAATCTAAGCACAACTATAACCTTTCCAAACCAAAATCACCAGAAATGGTCTAGGATTCAAATACAGCAAAAAATGTCCTAAGGGTGGCATACATCCAATTGCCATGACATGTGGCTCAAAAATGGCTTTAATGTTTCGTTTGCACCTTCACAAAATTTGCATGGTGCCATGTAGCCCTGATTAACCAACTTTTTTACACTTAGCTCATTTGGTAGCTTCTTAATTAATCAATTCAGCCTTGTAACTTTTCTACCTTCCAAAGCAGTCGTTAAACTTAAGTGAAAAGACCTAATTGCCCATATAAAATTTCTCACCTAGTAAGACATTTCTTTCTTCTTTTGTAATCAAGTCTTTCACAAAACCCATCTAGGGTTTTAACCTCTCTTTTTACCTAACTTACAAACATTTCTTTATAGGCCTAGGCCTCTTCCAAGGTAGGGCATGACACAAGATCCTTAATCTTGGATTGAGTATCATTGACAAAGGCCTTTATCTCCTCAGTTACATGCTTCTTGAGCACAAAAAAAACTTCCATTAGCTTTTTTAACTAATCAAATATGTGAGTGACCTCAGTCGAGGTACCAGTGGCCTTTACTAAATTCTCCTCACTATGGGATTGAACCTTGGTGTGCTCTATGACCCAATCACGAAGGTACCCTAGAAGGGTAAACAACTAAAGAACAAGAAGTAGAAATAAGATAATGGAAATTATTGTAGACTAGAAAAGAATAGAAGCTCAAGTAAAATTGAGGAAGAAATGTTACCTTTGCAGAGTACTTAGACATGACAGCAGCTATAATGTCCTCATTCGAAAAGCATTCAGTTAGAGTGTTGAAGGTAGCGTTCATGGTGATACCTTGGTATAGTTGAGGGATCATCACCTGAGTGTTGTCATTAAATAGGTCCATATCCTTAGTGGCCCCTCAAATAGGTGACCTTGGAACCTTACCTATTGGAAGGTGTGCATTCTGGAGTCATCGACGTTGCTCATGATCAATCACCCAATCTAGCCCCAAAGTCTTACCTAGTTAACCACGATGAAGTTCATTCATAGGGTTAGTCCCCAACCAATCCTCAATCAATCTTATAATACTAAACAAACTAGACTGAAAGAAGGAAAATTGGGGATTGACCCTGGAGGAACCTCTGTAAGAAGGAAGGAAATGGCTCCAAAACTGAGATGGCCAGAAACCTGGCAACTTCATCCAAGCCAACTTTTTCTTTACCTTTCTTCTTTCGCTTCTCCCTCCCTACAACCTCGACAATTATGAGGTTAGTGCTAGTAGTTGAAGAACCGAGGGCGGCTTAAATGACAACCCCCAAAAAGGCCACAGCCATCTGAGGATTGGGAGGGGGAGAAAGTACTTCATTGTTTACTTATTTAGGGTGTATAAGAAGGATATCCTTTTCTACTTCTAAAGTTAGAGTAGGACCCTTCCTTACTTATGAAGTTTGAGCAAGTTCGATGTGAGCTTTTTTTCCTCGAGAGCCCTGTGGAGGATTCTTAGGTTTCTTCCTCTTGAACAATTTTTTGCCCTTTTCCTTGTTCTTCTTGAGCTTTTCAAAAAATGCCTTATCATAGAAATTAGCAAAATCATCTCCCACTTTTACAAGGTAAAAAACTATCAGTGTAAGTATCTTGGAAAAAGAAAGAGCTTAAAGGTAAGAAACTCACTTCGAAAAACTCCAGAATAAGTAAGTTGTTTTTAAGAAGCCTAATTAAGAGAAAGTCCTTTTCCACTCGTTGAAGGGTTAGGCATCCTAGAATCGAAAAGATGTTTGGAAACTACTTTGAGTTTCTGAAATATTCCTTAGGTGATCAAGTCCTACTTTATCGGAATTAAGAATGGCTCTGCCCCGCCCTTCAACTTTCCCTAATCTGCCGCTCTCTGAATGCATATGTCAAAATATTTAAACCTCTTATGAAGGTCTTCCAAAATGAGTTCTAATGTTTCATTGACATCCATATCTAAGGCTCCAGGGGTTCACTTACCTGAGATCTTCCACAAGTTAGGGATGGTCATGAACAAGTACTTCTTCTCCCTGTTCCACTAGCTATCTTTGGTACTCAAGCAGAATGAAAACTTTTTGTTGACTAAACCTTAAGGAAGAAAGTAGTAGAAGCATCATTTAGAGAATAGGTGTAGCTTGTAATACTGCATGATTTTGAGGAACAGGGTCTCAATCCCAAATGTGTTGCCCATGAACAAGAAAGCATTTGAAGTGCGCATATGAATTCGGGGGCATCTAGTTAATAGTTATCCTATGGAATTCGCAGAAGTCTTGGACAAACTTCGGCAAAAGAAACCAAAGTCCTAGTATCGTTTTGAAAACATCAATCTCTCTTTCACAAGGCTGGTAACCCAGTTCACCCTTCTCGCGTAGGCAAACTTGGACAAAAATGAGAAGGAAGTACTTCTTCCTTTACTGCTCTATATTTTCTAAGGCGGCACAGTTGAGGCAAGCATCCAAAGAACTCAATGAATGCTCGACTTCGGCAAATATCTCAGATTGAACAAGAAAGGCCATGGTACCTACTTTGAAAAGAAAGGAAAGCTAGTTCAATGGAAAAAAAATAGTACTAACCCACCAAAAGGACAGATGACTAGAAAATGCATGTCGGAGCACTGTTAAATGAACAAATGAGGGCTGGGCCACCATAAGAACCACTTTGCTAGAAAGGAAGAAAACAAGGAAGCTTGAAATCAAGAGAGGTAGGGTGATAGCAAATGAGGGATATGCGGGAATTCCCATAACAATGGGAGTATATATAGCCTGAATAATGGATCTAACGAGTTCCAATAACTACACCCCATTGAATATCAAAAGTACCCCTCTGAACTGAAGTGACACATCGGGCAAATATTGGCCAATCAAGAATTGACACATGTCCCAAAAAAATATGAATAAGGGCATGCCCATGAACTAAAATGATTAACAAGGTGCCAATTGAAGTGACAATTCAGAAGCTTGAAAAATGGCGCCTGGTGCAATGTATTTCATTAAAAATCCTAAAAAATTGGGAATGATGTAAGTGTGCCCGAGAAAAAACCCTAAGTTATACCCATCCAACAAATTTAGAAAAAACCCAAGGCTAGCCCAAGTCCCAATCCTTAAAATGAAAACCTTAGGTATATAGCATATTGGGAACCCTGACCCAATGTTCAAACAAACACTAGGTCTAATCAGGGAAGGGGGCATGTGATGATCGGAGGGCTAATGCCTTAACTGAACTACCACGCTCCTCTTAGAACCAGCAGAGCCAAAGTAGCCCATCAGTGAACTACATTTGTACAAGATAAGGCCCTTGATAGAAGCACCACCTCACCAGTGCCAATGGACCTTAGAATACTTACATGCTGGAAGACCACTTTCTAGGGCCCAGTGTCATATCGGTATTTCCACCATAGAGGCTTTGGCATACCTTGAGTAGAGGCCACTTGGGGGACCATCAACAAAGCTGTTATAATCGTACAACGGGTAGTGTGATAGAAAGTATCTCTAATAGTGCCAGAGGGCCAACTAGTAGAGCCTCTTTATGCGGAATGAATTTCAAAATTTCGGATTCGGTTGGGCACATAGCCAACCTCATCCCTAATAGGCCCAAATGGCCCAACCTCTCCCTCACTCCATAAGTACCTAAAGTTAGTCCATGGCTAAGGTAACATACTTCATCCCCATCCTTCTTTTTTGCACTCCTGCTCCTTTCACATATCTAACTTGAGCATTGAAGGATCCTTTTCCGGAAACATTCTGAGGACTCCCCCAAGCCCTCTACTTTTTATTTCAGGCCATTTCTTGCCAGACAAGTCATTTAGCACCAACACCAACACCAATGCTATACAATAGAGACAAAAAAGGACATCAAATTTGTTTTTAATTTTTTCTTTTTGTACACTAAACATTTCATTCTCAATAATATGTACATGTTCTTCTATAATTTAAATTAATTATTTTTATTAATTAAATTTATTATCTTATGACATGAACATGTTATATAAAAAAGCAAACATATGGTGTACAATTCAAAGAGGAGCAAAACACATATTACAAGAATCTATTCTTTTATAAGTTTTTATATGTTCTTTTAAACAAGCTAATTGTTTTTTTATCACTAACTGTTTGTTCTCTATTAAGTATGACTTATTTAACTTCTTGATGAAAATAAGAGAGATACAAACTGCAAATTCTTTTTATATTATGAGTTTGTTCTATTAAAAGCCTCAGAGAAAGAATGAAACAAATAGGGAAACAAATAGAAAAAAAAATGGACAAAAAATAAAATAGGCATAAGAAGCACAATTCAGAAGGGAAAAAAATCAATTGAAAGTGTTAGATTACCATTGAAAGTGAAGAGGTTGATTAAAGAGGAAAACATAATACAATAATCAAGTTCAAAAAATTTTAATGAAGAAGAATAAACAATGATTTTTTTAAGAAAAAAAAAACAATAACAAGCTGGTCCAACTAGAAAAATAAACTGGGTTTGTAACATAGAGAAGAAAAAAACCAAAAATAGATTAAAAAAAATAAAACGATAAAAAAATGAAAAAGAAAAATGAAAAAAATAAAAAATGTGAAAAAGAAACGCAAACATTGCAATTGGGGCTTGGGGGAGTTATGCCAATGGCGAAGTTATGCCCATGCTCCTCGTAAATAAAATTTATAACTGACTTCGTTGTACTTGGTTGTCCAGGCGCAAAGAATTTACCTTTTATTTTTGTGTAATACTTTATTGATAATAATAATGATTTATGTAACAATTGTTTCGGAAGAAACTGACTTTCTTCATTTAAATAATAAGTTATTTAATGAATCATTATAAAATTTACTGATTGTTTATTTGACGTGTATACCAAGTAAATTTTACGCTTCAATAAATCTAAAAACTATTCTAAAAATATTTATATTGTAAATATTTTTCTATTAATATTTCTTATATTAAGTTGGGCGTGGAAAAAACTTCACGAAAAATTCATTACTTTTACCAAATTTATTCAAATAAATATTATATAAAGTGTTAACATTTGAATGAAATTGATTTCAAACAAAAACATCATAAAAAATTGAAAAAATAATGCATTAGTTGGTGCCGAATCAAGCCTAAATTTTTACAAATGTTCTAACTTTTAGACAGCCTAAGAAAAGAAAACTAATAAAAAACAACATACCCCTTTTATAATATTTTTTCTACAAAAATATTTCCTAAATTTCTTAAATTATTTTTATATAAAATTTAGCAAAACGTCATAACTTTTTTTGAGGTTAAAGTAATGTATTCAAGTAACCAATAAAAGTAGAGTCCAGTCACAACAGAACGGATGAAGCCAAAAAAGATAGCCAATAACAGAGAAACCTATGTGGGTAACTGAATGTGCTGCAGTATTTAAAGTACATGAAACAAAAACAAAGGAACAAGACACAAAAGAGGAAGCTAAATGTCTAATGTCATCTACAATGACTCCAAAACAGTGATAAGAAGGACCTTTCAAGCCTTGCAGCTTACCTATCAAATTAGCAGCATGGATTCAACAATTACATGCTGGCAACCTCTTGTATAGGCCTCATGTAAACTGTAAAGAATAGCCAGCACTTCTGCCAGCGCTGGTTGGTTATGCCTCCTTTAAAAGAAGATTAGGAAAACAAAAAAAGAGTAGCTCGATGGTAACAGAAAACAACACCAATTGGACACCACAGCGGGGGGATGTTGCTGCATCAACGTCATAACTTTTGAAAAACATTAACTCTAAAAGAAAATAAAATGAATGCATTTTTCAAAATTAAAAGTAATTACTTGAAGAAAAATAAGAGATCCCAATTCCATTCCCATGGATCACGCAATTCTCAAAGCTGCCTTATCATTTGTATTGCATGACTACGACCACAAATTATGCCAAGGTAGCTTGTGGCTGATATTGAGTACGAGGCGATTCAGAAAGGCGGCTGCGGCTAGCCCATTATATCCTCTATCTGTTACCTTATCTAGCTGCTCTCGCAAAACATAAAATTCTACTCGCTCTCATTTCGGATTAATTCGCCCTTTTTATTTTTTTAATTAAAGATTGATTTAAATATATCCATATTAATATGTATTGAGAAAAACTTTTAAAAATAATATTCTGAAACTATAATTTTTTATATTTTATTTTCATATAAAAAATTTATATTTTATTATAAATTTAAAAAAATCATAAATTATTGATGAGATGTCAATTTTCGTGAAATAGATAGAGTAGTACTACTAACAAAAAGAAGATGCCTTTTTTTTGTTGATAAAGAAAAATGAGACAAAAAAAGAAAAAAAGAAAAATTGAAGGATAATTCTGTTCTTTATGTAGAATAGAAAAGATTTCACAAGCTACCCTATAACATCATTACATACTGGTTTGATAGTTTTTCAGATTCCTAAAAATTAGGAATTCTCATTCTCTCTACATTATAAATAATACTAACTCTGTTTCAGAATTCTCTCTTCCAGTTCTATTTTTTTATTTAAGTTTGAGCTAAATTTTTTATAAAAATTATATTTAGAGTCTAAAAAATTTATATTTTTTAAATATATTTTTTTAAAAAAAATTAAATAATATAAATAAATTTAAATCAAACTTAAATAAAAAAGCAGGATTTAGTAGAGAATTTAAGATAGATGGAGTATATTATACTCCCTCCATTTCGCAAAGGATGACTATTTTATCTTTTTTTACTAAATTTTTACTTAAATATATTCATATTAATTTGTATTATAAAAAAATTTTAAAAATTATATTTACAAACTAGAGTCTTTAAGATACCAATTCATATAAATGGTTTATATTTTTATAAGAAATTTTGAAAAAAAGAAAATCATGAATTAATGACTATAAATAGTAAAGGGAACAAGCTTTACGAGATGGAGGAAGTACTATATTCTAATTACTGTAATGGGGTACTATTCATTGAACAGTAAACTGTTGGTCACCATGGTTTATTTGTTTTCAGCAAAACATTTCTCTTTGTTTTTTCTTTTTGACATGAAACCCTTAATACTTATGGTTTTTCGATTTTGTCTTTTGGTCCCCACGCTATTTTTGTTGCTTTCTTCATCATTGTTTTGTCAAACAAAACTTTAGTCACTATAATTTGTCTACTTTTGGTATGGTTATGGTTGATTTGGCTGTGGTCAGTATATTACTTTTCTTTTCTTTCTTCATTTATTAAGTTAATGGTTAAATCATTAATTTATTAACATAAACTAAACATAATTTTATATTTTGGTCATATCTTTTCATTATTAATGATTGAGTTTTGTAGCTAAAGTCATTTACTTTGAAAGTTCTATGGTTTCATAAAGCAATTTAGAATAATAATTGCTAAAATTGAAACTAAGTTATTCTAATTAAATTTCTCCTCAATATTAAGAACTAGAATATGAGTTGATAAGAGATGAAATTCTTTTAGTGAATTATTTCTAATGAAAAAAAAAGTATGTGAATTATTTCTAATGAAAAAAAAAGTATGTATGATTTTAAAGCATGTTTGATGTTATATTTAATAGTCTTTTGTTTTTATCACAACTATTCATTTTAATGATAAAAATATAACACCAAACTTAAAATTGAAGTAAAATAAAATTTTAATTGATTAACGTAAATTTATGAGTGAGAATGTTTAATTATTTATCATTCAAATTTCTTTTTAATCCTAAATTTGTTATGAAAAAAATACATGTCACAACGGGCTAGTGGACATATCCTCGAATGTAGGGTTAGTTACACACTTGAGTGATATAGGCCCTACCGCCCCATGCTGATGTTGTGTTTTCTATCCAACATGGACTTTCGTCTAAAAAAAATGGTCAAAATGAAACGCTTTAATGATGTTAGGAATACGCTATGAACAAAATGGAGGTTAGGGTTAGAACTGGACTAATAACTAAAGTGCAGGGTCCAAGAATGTAATTCACCCCTTCTATGCATTTATAACTATGACTTGTAAGATTATTTGTGTAACTGGAATAATAACTAAAGATCAGGGTCTAAGCATGTAATTAACCCCTCGTATGTATCTTTTTTTTTTTAATACTTAGAAGCATAAAAAACAAGTTGGAGAAAGAAGGAAGTTGCTAGATCATATGCTGGAGAGACACGTTCTCGAGGAACAACGACCATAGAGCAATGAGCAAAAGTCTTCTTACACTTCAAAGGTTCATGAACAAAGTTCATCTGAATCAGACCAAGTAGGAGATTAACACGAAAAGCAACTAAAACAAACAAACAATCAGTTAGAACAGTGATAACTGTTAATTGAAGTCTTTATTCCACCTGAACAGCCCAAAAAAAGCACACAATTCTACTTGCAACATGGAAGAGCGACCAAGTAATAATCGGCCTTTTGTTAATCGTGGGGGAGCATTTATCCCCTTCTAATTCCAAGCTGCTACCCTTAACACACAAGAACTTTGTCATGCTCCATCAATAAGGAAAATACTCGGACTGGTAAAAATATGTAGCCGATTATGAATTCCCCATGATTAACACAGAGGATTTGGATTGTTGAATGGAAGTGATGAAGAAAGAGCTAGGTGGTCTAGTGTCATGGTAATTTGTTGCCAGAAAGAACCCTTCCTTGTTATAACGGATTAGGTATGAAATGCATCATTATTAAAAATGCACTCATTTCAACCCAACTATATCATCCAAAGAGTAAAGGCCAAATAAGTGCGCCTATTGAAAGGCCAATTTGGTTGAAAGACTAATAGCACAGTTAACTAAGCCTCAAAAGAAGGAAACTGTCTATTAAGTGAGGAGAGACAGAAGTTACCCCAAATTATTACAAAATCTGAACATTCCCAAATTAAAATGCACAGTCGTCTCAGTTGCCCTTCCATAATGGCCACACTAGGGATTAGAAAGGCCTCCATGTAAAGCAAGATTATTTTCTGTGGGAAGGGCATCTAGTAACATTTCCATAGGAAGATTTTTAGCTTTTGTGGAATCAAAAAGGCCAATAGCCTTTTAAGCACTTTTGAGAAATCTGAAATAGGGCTTGGAGGAATCGACCTTTGGGAATAGTTCAAAAAATGACTAGATTTCTTCAATAACTCTAAGGTGTAGCCCTTTTTGGTGCTAAAAAACCCGGAAAGGGATACCATCTACTTAACTAAGTTTATCCCTCTATTCCTGAAGGGGCAAAAAGGTTAACAATTTGATGGATGCCTCTGTTTGGGAAGATCTCTTAAATAAAAAAAATCCATCCCTTTGTTGTCTTATTAGTTAGATTACACACTTAAAAGTTGGGGTCATAAGGTCTTTGTGGGGCTAAAGATCAAAGGTAAAGGGTTGTTGGGCTCACATTCAAAATCCAGGGGTCTTCCCAGACATGAATGGATTGACCTAATCCAATTTGCCATTGGATATGGGGGGAAAGTAATTCATGACCATAACTAAGACTTCACCAAATAGTAAAGGCACTTTTAGCAGATTTAACGTGCTAGATAGAATGGATTGATCCATATTTCACCATCAGCATATGATATATGAGAGAATGAGCGTTACCACTGAATATTCTCCATAATGTTTTTCTTAGCAAAGCTAGGTTAAATAAGCTCATGCCCTTGATACCTAATCCACCTAAACTTTTAGGTAGCATTAAAACCCCTTTCTGCTTCAAATGGAGAGCCTTTTTGTCATAAGCTCCAAGCCCTTAAAACTGTATAAACTTAATAGATTTAGAAGTAGAAATCATCAATAGAATTTTGAATAATGACATCATGTATATGAGGATTGCAAAAAGAGTTGACTGAATCAAAATTAATCTATCAGTAGGATTTAGTGATTTCCATTTCCAGTTGGCCAGCCATCGTTGGATCTTATCTATCAAAATGTGGAAAGAAGCGGACCAAGACATGTCTTAAGCAAATGGTAACAATAAATACTTAAGAATGCCCTCATTTGTTTGGAAAGGCAAGATCTACTAAGCCACATTTATAAGTTCACCAAGAACATTCTAACCAAACATCTATTCTGACCTTCAAAAGTTAACTTCTTGCCCTGCCGCAGTGGCATATAAATATAAAGTCTCCTTAAGATGATGAAAGGATTCTTTCTTGGTCTTGAATAAAATTAAACAGTCATCTGCAAAGAATAAGTGATTTATGGTAGGTCCACTACGACTTGCTTTGAGAACTTGGACTGCACCAGTAGATTGAAGGGAGGATAAGCAACTAGAATTCACTTTAGCACATAAAATAAACAAGTATGGGGAGAGAGAATCCCCCTATTTGATCCCAGCTTTTGGAGAAAACCAATTCATAGTACAACCATTTACTAAAATAGAATATGAGATTGTTAAGATACATTACATGATAAGGTGAATCCAAAGCTTAGGAAAACCTATAGACCAAAGGACCTTTTCAACAAAAGACCACTGAAGGTTATCATAAGCTTTCCTGATGTTAAGTTTCTAAACTGCTTTGTAACCTCTTGGGCCATTATTAATGTTCGCGTGTTGGGCAGCATGCAAGAGTTCATGGGCAATGATAATGTTGTCCTATATGGAGCATCCTAGCACAAAAATATTATGGAAGTAAAAAACCAAAGAACTTATAATTGGCTTAAGTCGATTAACTAAGACTTTTGCAATAACTTTGTAAAGAATGTTGCAAAGGTTGATGCGCCTCAAATCCCCTACTTTTCTAACATCAAGAATCTTTGGGAATAAGGTGATGAAAGTTCTATTAATTAGATGAAGTAATATTCTTTCTTGAAGAAAATAAAAGACTGCTTTAGTTATGGATTCACCTATCACACCCCAATATTTTTTAAAAACCACTAGCAGAACTCCACCAAGTCTAGGCGTTTTAAAATTACCTTGATTTGGACTGCTCGTATATATTTATGACTATGACTTGTAAGATGCTTTGTCTAATTTAAAAAAAAAATTATTGAGTGAGGAACACAAAAGGGTGAAAGTATATTTGCTTCTATAAGGTTTTGCATCCCCATGAGGTTTTAAAATCCTTTCATTAGTTTTTATTCTTTTCTTATTTTTTTAAAATTTTCTTGTCATCATTCAAGGTCAATATTTAGTTAACAAAATTAAAAGATTATTTTATCCTTGTATGCAGCTTCAATTTTAATTGTTTAATAAAAGTGAGCTAACTATCATTAAATAAGAGCAAAATCAAACTCCTAAAAAAGAGGCACTCAGGTGAATGCACGCGCCCTTTTTCTCTCTCACTATTAGATCTTCCTCGTCTATTCTATCGTTGTCTATATCTCTACTACCAGCTGCTCTTTTCTACTAGACTTTCGTTTGATTAGTTGTCTTTGTTTTATGCCCTTATCACTAGTAAATCATGATTTTGCATGCATAGTTTGGCTCTATTTTTTTCTTGCAAACCCTAATGACTTGGCTAACAAATTTGGACTATTTTTGTGCTCTCTAGTAAAAGTACTTTAAATCTGCTTTGTTTAGTCTCTAATTTGGCCTCTTGAAGTCCTATTTGTTGTTTTTCTTTGCCTGTGATTCCAGTTTCTTGCTTCATTCGCTTGTGATTTCCATACTTTGCATTTATTGTTCTCCCAGCTACTAGTTAGTTTATTTGGTTTTCGACTAGCTCTCTATGGTTTTGCAACGCATTAAATATGCCAATTGAGGGTTTTGCATGCCTCCTCTGGCTCATTCATGTGTGTTTATCCTCTTAACCCTGTTTCTTTTCCCATCAATACTTGGCTTTCTGCTTGATTTTTCTATTCTTTGGATCTTTTTTTTCCCCTATTCTTTGGCATTGCTATCTTTAATGCCATTATTAATCCCTATTCCTCTTCTTTTTATCCTTTGTTTGGCCTTTTAAATTTGTTTTACCCTGATGAAATATATCATTCCCTCAAGACATCATTCCTTTCCAAATTACCATTCTTCACACAGTATGGAAACCTACCAGGCTAACCATCTTCCTTTAGAAAGTCTTTTTCTATCTCTTGAATAGAGCCAACTCATTAAAACCTAAGCTAAACTCTAGCATTTTTTCCTTACTAAAATTATTGACAAACGATAGTCTACCCTTCAGTTCTTTCAATCATAAATTTCTTATGCATGGCAAATTACTAGTCAAGCACAGGTCACTAGCATAGTTAGTGAAAACTTATTTATCATCCAATTTTAATTCGAGCAAGACCTCCAAATGATGGAAAATTTGGCGCCATGGAATATGGATGGAGCAATAATAGCTATTCAACAATTATAGCCACACTTGTAGCCCTAAGATCATGATTTCAACTCCATATCTATTTGGGTCCAAGTGCATAACTTGCCTTTCATGTTTATCAACCAAAAGGCCGCTTGTGATATCGTCAAATGTGTTGGACCAGTTCTAAAAATTGATTTTGACAACCATCGTCTATACCGCTGGCACTTTATAAGGTTCCAAACATTGTTTCATCTCTCTGACCCTTTAATCACAGTTTTTTATCTAAGGACATCAAATGGAGATAAGCTTTGACTTAAGTTTCCGTATGAGAAATTATCCAAGATATGCAAGTTTTGTGGATTTATGAGAAATAATCTCTCTGAAGCTTTTTGTAATAAACTATGGTGGATGTAGCTCCTTGACCTTTAAAATGCTTTTCAAGATCAAGCCCGACCTTTTTGCTTTTCCTAGGGATTTGCAAGCCTTCGGTCCGCTCAATTGCAGCACCATTTATCAGCAAGCTGCACATGCTATTAACTTTAATTGACGACTTGATTGACTAGAAGAAGATGCTTTACATTACTAATCTTCATCGGATGATGAGGCTGATCAATGAATACTGGAGGTCATTATGGCTCCAGTTAGCTTTGTCCACAATATTCCTTCACTAGATGCACCTTTTGTTGAAAATAATAAACAACTTGTTAGTCCCCAGCCCCGACAAATAACTTGTTCCAGGGTGCCGCTCAGCATGAAGATGCTAACATAGAGGAATTAGGCCCTAAAGAGTTAGAGCCAGTAGAGGCAGACCTGGATGACTTTAAGGATGATGATCCGGAAATAGAACTTGACCTCAACATTCCAGAGCAATTGCCTAAAAATGTTTTCCCATTGGATTCTAATGCTACCAAATCTCCTTAAAGAACTTAAGTCCCTTCTAAGTGCCTCAACTGGTGCCTCCGGCAATTCTCAACTAAAAACTATCCAAGAAGCTACTGAAGAGCTGTTTGTGTTTCAGTCATAGGCTGAGACCAACTACCAGCAATACCTTCAACATCAATCTTCATCTTCCTCCTCCAGCCACTTATGGCGAGCTCATTAACAACTCATTAGAATGGGCAAGTGCCCTATTAGAGATCGAAGTAGAGGAATTAGAAAGAGGATTCCTCTAGAAGCTTATCTTCGATTCTTTAAGCCAAATTCTTCATCCTCATCTAAATGTTTGCTATGTGGAATTGAATCTATGTACATCCACCCATTGAATTCCCAACACTTCATAGCTGATTGTAGAACAAGGGATATGGAACATTCTCAGAACTAGGCAAAATACTGTACCTGACCCTCAGCTTTTGATTCGGGATAAGATTGGAAGAAGCCACGTCTTATTCAGTCTAGCTTGAAATGGAGCCACCCTACTGATTTAGATGTTCCTTTGGAAAATCAATATCCTTACACGCATTCTTATTCATTACCACCATGGTTCTCACAATTTATATTCAAATATACTCATTTTTTCTCTAAAATGTAGGTTTTAGAAGATGGGAAGTTTCTAGCTATGCAACTAGCTTATATGCTTAAAGATGCTTTCGTGAGATGTTTGATGGATTTTCACTCCAATGAACTTTCAGGGCTTGCTCCTACTCAAACCCTTGATTCGCCATAAAACTTATAAGCTTTAACTGCAGTGGTTTGGGCCAGTCAAAGGTAGTACATCATTTGAAGTCCTTGGTTATTCATCATTGACCCCAGCTTCTGTTTCTTATGAAAATGAAGTCTTTATCTAGTACCCTAAATAAGTCACTTCGGTGTTTAGGTTTTAGTGGTCAATTTTGTGTAGACACAGTAGGAAGGCTTGGGGGTTTATGGCTTGGTTGGAACTCTCTCATTGCTTGCCGCCTCTTATATGCTAGACTTCATCTTATTTTGAAGGACCTCAAGGATACCAAAGACCGTTCTTGGTGCTTAGCTGGTATTTATAGGCACCTTAATGCATTACATTGATGAGCTACTTGGTTGAATATATTGGAAGCTATTAAGCAGTATACTTATCAGAGATTTTAATTAAGTTCTATTTGAATGGGAAGAAATAGGCACCACCTCTCATTATTTTCTAGAAGTAAAACATCTTCATTCTTTAGTTGAAGAATTATAACTTATTCGGCTTCACTATGGAGGCCTTAAAGTGTACATAGACTAACTATCATGAAAGGGATCAAGTTCTTTTTGAAGTTTTGGATAAGGACTTTAGCAACCAAGCTTGGTTAGATATAGCCTCTCACTATCTACTAATGAACCTAGAGATTTAGAGATCTGACCATGTTCCCCTATTATTGGATATTTATCCCATGACTTAATTCCTCAATTGACCACAACTATTTGAAACCTTTTGGCTGCAATACCCCCAAGATGAGCAAATTATTAGAAATATTTGGTCTTCTAGGATTCATTATTGTCCATTACTTAAGGTAAATGCCAAATGCAACCAACTTTTTCCATCACTTCACATCTGGAATAAGTCTGTCATTGGTAGCTTACCTAAAGGGATAGCTCAGGTGGAAAAACAAATAATGCAACCCTAGCTCAATATGCATTCCTATTTCCTAATCCCCAAGTGCAGCACACCGCTTTAAGAACTTGCAACAATAATACATAAGTCTCTTGGTTACAGAAGAGCTTTTGTTGGCACAAAAATCTAGAATTAAATAGCTTGCAATGAACAAGTCCAAATGCTATTCTTCTATCGAAACATAAAAAATTGATGTTCCTTTTCCCACCTAATGACCTTGTAGGAAAATAATGGTAGGTGGATGTACTCCAAAATGGAAATTCAGGCTCATATACAGAACTCCTTTGAGTAGCTTTATAATCCCTTAGTTGTGAATCAAGAATGGGCTCAATTAACCATATGTTCCACCTTTCACAAGAAACCATCACCTCAGCAATAAATGACCCTTTTATCTACTTTTTCTAAGAAGGAAGTTAGGCAAGCTGAGGCAAGCTGCTTTCCAGCTTGGTAATTTCAAAGCCCCCAACCCAAATGGACTCCAAGTTATAGTTTTTAAAAAGTTCTGGGCAATCATGGGCAACACAGTTACAGAAGCTATCTGTTCATTTCTCAATGGTGGTTTTATACTTCGTCAAATAAACCAAACCTTCATAACCCTTATACCTAAGAAGGATGAAATTCACTCCTTTAATGATCTAAGGCCCTTCAGCCTCTGCAACACTCTATATAAAATTATAGCCAAAAGTGTTCGTCAATTGGCTAAAGTTTATTCTCGATTCCTTAACTTCCCCTTTCTAAAATGTGTTTATCCCAGGAAGAACTATCCAAGATAATGTCATAATTGCCCACAAATTTCTCTACGCTATCCACAAGACTGACAAAAACAGTGGTCTATGGGTGTACAAAGCAATTCTTAAATTGGATATTTGAAAAGCTTATGATCAACTTTATTGGTCTTTTGTTGAAAAGGTTCTTCATTCCATGGCATTTCCAGATCATTGGATTTACCATATAGTGCAATGCATCACCATAGTACCATACTCAGTTCTAGTAAATGGCTGCATAACAAAACGGTTTAACCCTTCAGCTGGTCTTCAATAGGGGGATCCACTCTCCCTCGACATCTTTATCCTATGTGAAAAGGCCCTCTGTAATTTTCTCAGTAATAAATAAGAAACTGGAACTTTGGTTTGGTTAAAAGCCAACAAAAGTGGCCTCTATCACCCATTTATTATTTGCTGATGATTGCCTTTTATTTTTTAAGCCCACAAAAGATGCATGTGAATCTATTCATGAAGCTTTATCTTTATACTCCTTAGCAACAGGATAGGATATTAATTTCCTCAAATCGGAATGGATGTTCAAACAAATGTCCCTCGAATCGTCCAGGATAAAGCTTGTCAAATTTTACCTTTCCAGATAAATAGTGGGATCCTTAACTATCTGGCTCTTGCTTTCTGCCAGGACCTTAACAAGTCTGCCACCTATCAATTCTTGGCTAATAAAGTCAAGCAACAACTAGAAAGTTGGAAGTGGAACTTCCTCAAGAATGTAGATCGTCTAACCTTGATTCAATCCACCTTATCTTCAATACTGATCTATCTAATGTCATTGTTCAAAATCCCAGTAACAATGGCGAACTCACTATCCAACCAATTCATTAAATCCTAGTGGTCTGGTTCTAGGGAAAGAAGGGGATCCATATGAACCATCAAGGAATATTTAAACTGCCAAAAGGCCTCGGCGGCCTTGGAATTAAAGACATTCATATTTTTAATCAGTTTTTATTAGCTAAAACCTTTTGGAAACTCTTCACTAGTAACCGTGATAGATTAATGGTAAAAATTCTACAAGCTAAGTATGGTCATTCCCATTATATATGGCAAGTGAAAGCTGGGCCCAATGCTTTTTCCATGTGTGCAGCCTTCTATATGGCATAGATTTAGCTCAAAATCACCATTAATGGGTCTTAGGCAATGGAAGGTCCATTAGAGTTTAAGAAGATGCCTGGATTCTCGACGCTAGCCCTACTAAACTTTACAGACACAACCTCTCAGTTACCCCTACTAAGGGTTTCCAGGCTTATTAATTTTCCAAATAGATGCTGGCCTTTTTCTTGGCTTCAACAACTTTTCTCTTATGTTATTATTGACCAAATTATCCAAATACCCTGTTCATTTGATCCTAATAAACAAGATTCAGTGGTGTGGTTAGGGAATAGCTCAAGAACTTTTACTACTAAGTAGGATATAACTTAGAGCTCAAAAGACAATAAGAGGCTTTCCTTAATCCTGCTACGAATACATTAACTATAGCCCCGCACCCTAACTTATCCTCTATTTTGAAGAAGTTGTGGGCCATAGAAGTGCCCCAAAAGTACAAAGTTTTTTTAATGGAAATGCTTACTTAATGCGCTCCTAACTTCTGCTAATATAGCAGTTCACAGTGGACTCTCGAGCAAGGTTTGCTCACGATATCAAACCCATGCGAAAACATCATTACATATGTTTTCACAATGTCCAGGATCCTAACAATTTTGGGAAAACTTCTACATCCAGCACCCAATTAAAAATCATTCTACTTTTGAAGCATGGCTATCAAATGTTCTGGCTAATCTTTCCAACTGGTAGTTTGAATGGTTCGCATTCATATTCTCTGCGCTTTTGTTAATTTGGTTAGGAAGGAATGAATGCATATTTCATCATGTAGCAGTTTATACTTAATCAATTATAAAAAGACGAGACAACCTCTATCAACAAATTTTCGTAGCTTGAGAAATTTGAAACAAATATCTGAAGCCTATGTGCACTACTCTACACCTACTCTGCCATACTTGGGGACTTAAAGCTTACCTGCATTTGACCCCATTCTTTGAAAATTTTTATTGTAGATAGAGCCTAGAGACAAGCACATGAAATGGGAGCCGCAACATGGGTATGCAAATGAGTTAACAAACAACCAAAATCTCAACATAGAGTAAGGTTGCAATGTTGCTCTTCAGTGCTGGAAGTGGAATTTCATGGACTCAAGGAAGCCAGCTCAACAGCTTACAACTTTCGCATACCGTACACTACTTTTGTTTCGGATTGTGTTCATGTTTTACATGTATTGAAAGGATCCATACCCATAATACCATGACTTCATCAACTTACTCAACAAGTACTATCTACTCTTGAAGCTTTACCTAGATGCTCACTAATTATTGTTCCAAGAGAATGGGTGGCTGAAGCTTATCATCTTGCTGCAACCTTCTTAGGCTAATCTTTTCTTATTTCTATATTCTGATTACAAAAAAAAAACTATCATTAAATAAATTAAATTATAAATTCACTATCATAAAATTAACTAAGACTTTGTATAATATTATCCACGGCAATCTATATGCAGCAGGGATGGAGGAAAGAGGATATGGCTCATCATAAGCTTTATGCTAACCGTGCTTCTCACTGGCACTTGGAAAAGAGGGATCCCAACAAGGGTTTTAAATCTCATACTGGAATCGTATAGTTTTTTTAAAAGTATGATACAGTACTGGTATCATATCACTATGTCCTGAATGTATCGATTATACATTATATATAAAACATATGAACATATAATACATAACAACTACTAAAAGTGTGTGGGTGTGAAGTTCATATGATATGGATATAGATTAGTTAAGAGTTTTTTACATGTAAATAACACTTCATCCGTTATTGTTTGAAACATTTCACTTTTTGTTTTTACTTAAGTTTGACTTTAATTTATTCATATTATTATTTATTAGAAATTTTTTTGAAAAATATATTTAAAAAATGTAGATCATTATTTATCATTTATATATAAAAGTTTTTTATTTATATATTAAAGTTTTTAAAAATAAAAATTATAGACTAATTTTGTGAATAGTAAATGTTGCAAAGAACTTGGGGCACACGGAGTATGTTATGTAAAATAAAAACATAATTTTAAGGCATAGAAGAAATAAAAATACAAATTTTTTTCAAACATAAACAATTGTTGTACAAGTAATGAATTAAACATAATAATCATATATTTTACTTAAAAATATCAACAAAAAAAATAAAATTAAAAAAAAGTGTATTTTTGCGGTTCCAAAATGGTGAGGTATAGCTTGATATGGTCATGAAGCTGATGCCAAGTGATATAGTCTGATGTGAGGGACAAAACAAAAGATACTATACTTGTATTGTTTTTCAACTAGTATGGCTGCTATGAGAAGGTGCCAATTGATACAGTACAAGATTAAAAACTATGGATTCAGGCAAGGTTGTCAAGATCATGATTCTAACTATGATCATTTTTTGCCACTCAAAATTGAGATCGTAAAATCAGATCGTAGATCGTAAGATCCTACCCAAAACTTAAAATTTCTTGTCTAAATAATATAATTTATATAAAAGACCAATTGTTGTTCCTTGTGGAAAAAAATCGATACAAAAGAAAAATAAAATTAAAGATAATAATCTAAAATAAAAATAATATCACCGATGATACAAAGGATTTTGAGCTGATGCGTGGAGCTGCCCACTTTCTTTTGGACGTTTCATGCCACACCGGTGCAATGGCCTCGGGTCATGCCGTCCTCACGATACAACAACCCAACTTTGTTGTTGCAGTTCTACTCACACTTGCACTATGGTAGAACAAAGCTCCACTCACACATTTCTTTACCCAATATTATTTTTGGAAATAAAGAAAATATCTTTGTGAAAAAAATGAATAATAGGAGAGAGGGATAGACCAAAAAATATATATGTATATGTCAGACGAAATAGGGGCTATATATATGTGTGTGTGTGTGATGAAAGTAAAATGTTGGAAATTAATTGTAGCTAGCCGTTTATAATTTAAGGCTAATAATATAGCCTAATGGGTAGTTAACTAAGAGAAATAAAACATACGTTTAAAAATCCTAAACGGCTATAAAGTAATTAGTTATATATATTTAAAATTATTTATTGAAATAATATCCAACATTTCCCTCTCCATTTCAATAAAAAACCATAATACTATCAATTTGGGTAAAGATAGTTTATTATGTTTAATAAAGGCAGTGATACCTTGAACCTTTACTTAGTGAGTCGGCTTTTTTATTCCATGACCAATAGTGGTACTACCTTGAACTATGGTCGCTTGCGGATATAAGTTCACCTAACACACATAATAAACCAGGTGTTCATTGAGCTTATAAGCCTGCACTATTGATGGCCATGTGCAAATCTAATTTTTTCATGAGCGATTTTAGTAGTAGCCTACAGAGCGGCCTCACTCCAACGCTCATATAGGTGAAAATCCGTCAAGGGTGCTCCTGTAACTTTGACACCCCACTCAATAAAGAGCTACAGATTCTCATTAAGAGCAAACACTCAACCCTCAATCATTACAGGATAGATGCATCCACACCTGAGGGATGAGTCAAGAAAAATAGTGTATCTCTTAACGGCTTCACTATGATTTGTTTTTCCCATTCAAAACCCAAGCTTCAGGATCTCTGATTTTTGGGTTGGCTATCCTCATAGGAAGCTCCGTTCAATTTGGGCTTTAAACCCATCCCCCTTGATGTAATCCAGACCTTGTCTCTTGCAAGAGATTTTGTTAGCGGATCTGCAATATTTTCACATGATTTTACATAGTCCACATTGACAACTTTGTCAGTCATATAGGACCTCACAGTACTGTGTTTTCTTCTAATAGGTCTGGATTTTTCGTTATAATAACGGTTATTCACTGTATGTATTGTAGCAGTATTGTCATAATGTATTAAAATAGGAGGTACCGGTTTTTCCCATAAAGGGATTTCAAATAAGAAATCTCTGAGGCAACTAGCTTCCTCACATGTAGAGGCTAGAGCAATTAATTCTGCTTCCATCGTGGACTTTGCTATTATTTGCTGTTTTTTAGATTTCCAGCACACCGCACCACCTGCTAAAGTAAAGACATATCCCGTAATAGATAGAGAATCACTTGACAAAGTGTTCCAATCAGCATCACAATGGCCTTCAAGTACAACAGGATATCTTTGAAAAAATAAACCATAATTTTTTGTATATCTCAAATATCCCATTAAGTGATCAATAGCTCTCCAATGATCAATATTTGGTTTACTAGTAAATCTCCCAAGTATACCCACTGCATATGAAATATCAGGTCTAGTACAATCGGTAAGATAACGCAAACTACCAGTTATACTAGCATATAAGGTTTGATTAACAACACTTTCATCATGCATGGTGGGCAACAATTTTATACCATTTGGCATGGGAGTTAACACTGGTTTTGTACTTGCATAACCAAACTTACTCAAAATTTTATCAATGTAATGAGATTGATCTATAAAAATACCATCAGAACACCTTGTAATTTTCATGCCAAGAATAACATTTGCTTCAGCTAAGTCTTTCATGTCAAAATGTTGATGCAATATAATTTTTATAAGATCAATCACATGCATAGATGAGCTGAAGATGAGTAAATCATCTACATACAAACATACAATGGCATGACATTTATCAAAGGACTTAAAGTAAATACATTTATCACATTCACTAGACTTGAAGCCATTATTAATCATGCAAGAATCAAATTTTTCATGTCATTGCTTAGGAGCTTGTTTTAAACCATAAATGGACTTTGTAAGTTTACAAACTTCGTGCTCTTGGCCAGTCACAACAAAACCTTCAGGTTGATCCATATAGATTTCTTCTTTTAAATCTCCATTTAGAAAAGTAGTTTTGACATCCATTTGATGAATAAAAAGTTTATAAAGAGATGCAATAGCAATTAGAAGTCTAATAGAAGTTATTTTGGAAACAGGAGAATAAGTATCAAAGAAATCAATTTCTTCTTTTTGTTTAAAACCTTTAGCAACAAGTCTTGCTTTATATTTATCTATAGAACCATCCGGTTTAAATTTTTTCCGAAGAACCCATTTACAACCGATTGTTTTAGAACCAGAAGGTAAATCAACTAATTTCCAGGTATTGTTTGAAATTAGAGAATCCATTTCCTCATTAATAGCTTCTTTCCAAAAAATATATTCTTGTGATTCTAAAGCCTCTTTGAAAGAAATTGATTTGTCATTGATATTATGAACAAAAAAGTCAGGACCAAAATCCTTCTCAACTCTAGTTCGTTTGCTTTTTCGTAACTCGAATTCCAAATTTTCTTGACTTTCCAAATTGGTAGTAGAAGTACTCAAAATTGGTTCTAAATTGTTTCTTTTTTCAATATCATGTTTTTCTTCTTTCTTGAAAGGAAATTTATCTTCGTGAAAAATGGCGTCAGCCGACGCAATGATAACATTGTTTTCAAGATCCAAAAAATGATAAGCCTTGATTTTTTGTGCATAGCCAAGAAAAACACAAGTTGTTGCTCTAGCTCCTAATTTTGGTCTTTTGGATCATTTAACCGCACATAAGCCAGGCAACCCCAAACTCTAAAATAATCCAAATTTGGTTTGTAACTTTCCACAATTCAAAAGGAGTAATATTTATTTTCTTACCTGAAACGCGATTCAAATTATAACAAGCAGTCAAAACAGCTTCTCCCCATAAATTAGAAGAAGCATTAGAGCCAACAAGCATGGCATTAGTTAAACCAATCAAATTTCTATTTTTGCACTCGGCAACACCATTAGAAGCAGGAGAATACGGAGGAGTTGTTTCATGAATAATGCCCAAATTTTGAATAAAGATTTCAAAGTTATTTGAACCATATTCCATGCCTCTATCACTCCGAAATCTCTTGAATTTCCTCCCAAATTGATTTTCAATTTCATGTATAAAAACTTGAAATTTTTCAAGAGCATCACTTTTTTTTTAATCAAATAAACATATGTGTATTTTCAAAAATCATCAATAAAAGTGATGAAATATCTATTGCCTCCACGAGTCAAAATTCCTTCAAATTCACATATATCAGTGTGAATTAATTCTAGTAATTCAGTTTTTCTCTCTACACTTTGAAAATGCTTTCTTGTAATTTTTGTTAGACTGCATGATTCACATCTTTCAAAATTAGAAGTGACTTTGGGTATGAAACCAAGAAAGCTCATGTTTTTCACATATTTTTCATTTATGTGACACAAACGTGCATGCCAAAAATTAGTAGAAGAAAGCATGTAAACAGAACTAGCAGATGCTTTATTGATTTCAATATTGAGCTTAAACATGCCATCACAAGCATACCCTTTACCCACAAAAATACCATTCTTAGAGAGTACATGGGAATCAGATTCATACAATTGTCTAAAACCAGCCTTACCAAGTAGAAAACCGGAAACCAAGTTTTTTCTCAAGGTTGGAGTAAACAAGACTTCCTTGAGAATAAGAGTCTTACCAGAAGTGAAGTTTAATTGAACATCACCTTGTCCCGGAGCCTTAATGATATGGCCATCCCCAAGTCTGATTTCCTTTTCCACTTCAAACTTAGTATAAGTTTTGAACCAAGATCGATCTTTGCAAACGTGCTTAGATGCGCCAGAATCAATCCACCACCCTCCTTTGTCACCAACCATATTGATCTCAGTCAACATGGCCACAAACGGCTCATCATCATCTACCATGTTGATTTGTGGCATAGTTGCAGTTTTGCGAAATTTGCATACTTTGGCGAGGTGACCTGGTTTGCCACAAACAAAGCATCCACGATTTGGATCTTGTCTCATTAGTACTATTTGGTTCCTGCTCCTTAGATTTTGTGTGCCAAAAAATTGCTTCCTGAAAGGCTTTTTCACAAAAGTCTTCTTGTGTTTCAAGTGAGCATTATACTTCAAATTATGACCTCTTGGTACCTTGTCATTGGAGGTAGTAAGATTTACCTTGGCTCCAACATTACCATTATTGGAATTGGCTCCTATGGCATCTTGGTTTCTAGCCTCCTTTTCTACTCGAACACGAGTGATAAGGCTTTCAATTGACATCTCCTTTTGTTTGTGATGCATGGATTTTTGGAATTCCTTCCAAGAGGGCGGTAGTTTGTCGATGACTGCGATCACTAGAAGATCATCTCCAATCTTCACTCCTTCGGATCTTAGTTCGTGAGTAATGAGGCTAAAATATTTGATTTGTTTCACTACAGACAGGTTGTTCACCATTTGATAGCGGAGCCATTGACTTCCAGCATATAGTTTTGCACCAGCCTCCTCAGTATCATATTTTTTCTACAAAGCTTTCCAAATCTTCTTGGTACTATTATAAGAATTTTCATAATAGTCATAGAAATCGTCAAAGAGACAATTCAACAAGGTATAACGGCAATCAAATTCATCTTTCTCATATTTTGAAATCCTTTCAAAATGCATTTTTTTTCTCATAATCACTCATATCATCTGCAGATATTTTGTGGGGTTTTTTCTCAGAAACCACATAGCCAAAATCAAACATTTTCAAGTAGTATAAAAATTTTCCCTTCCATCTCTTAAAATGTTCTCCATTAAACTTGAAAGGCAAATTGAGTTCATTTGAAAGCTTGATCGGTCTTTCACCACAAGATTGATTCATTTTTTTTTAGAAAAAAATGAAACGTCCAAAAATTGTTGTTCCTTGTGGTAAAAAATCGATACAAAAGAAAAATAAAATTAAAGATAATAATATAAAATAAAAATAATATCACCGATGATACAAAGGATTTTGAGTTGAAGAGTGGAGCCGCCCACTTTCTTTTGGACGTTTCGTGCCACACCGATGCAACGGCCACGGGTCATGCCGCCCTCAGGATACAACAGCCCAACTTTGTTGTTGCAGTTCTACTCACACTTGCACTATGGTAGAACAAAGCTCCACTCACACCTTTCTTTACCCAATATTATTTTTGGAGATAAAGAAAATATCTTTGTGGAAAAAATGAATAATAGGAGAGAGGGAAAGACCAAAAAATATATATGTATATGTCAGACGAAAAAGGGGCTATATATATATGTGTGTGTGTGATGAAAGTAAAACGTTGGAAATTAATTGTAGCTAGCCGTTTATAATTTAAGGCTAATAATATAGCCTAACGGGTAGTTAACTAGGAGAAATAAAACATACGTTTAAAAATCCTAAACGGCTATAAAGCAAAACGGCTATAAAGTAATTAGTTATATATATTTAAAATTATTTATTGAAATAATATCCAACACCAATTATATTATAAACTCAAGTAAAATTTAAGTGTTATAACAATCATACAACATAATTATTAATACAATACAAGTAAAGTTCAAAATTTAATAGCGTATACATCAACATAACCAATAAAATAATCAAGACAAGTCTGAAAGAAATTTATGAACAAACAAATTATTGACAAATAAAAGAGAATACAGTGCCCAAAATTTAAATATTCAGTAATTGAATTCCAATAAGTTTAAAATGTATAATAATTTTTTCACAGTAAGTAGATAATTTAAAATTATTAGTTTTTTTTAATGAAATAAGTTCAACTTACAAAGAGAGAAAACTGGTAATTTGAATGTCCATTAACCATAAAAAATTATTACATATATTAAATTTACAGTAAGACAGTTACTGAATAATTTAAATTATGCCCTAAAAAGTTGATATTAGACAGTTACCTTGAGTTAATAAACTTCGTCCAATTGGGAACAAAATGAAATATTTTTAATGGATTTATAACCAAAATATGATTTTTTAATAGGTTTTGGATCTAAATAGAATATTTAATAGACTAAAGATGAAAACAGAATGATAATTAAATATTAGGGATCATCCACACAATTTACCCCAATAAAAATCAATACCCAGGTAGGATCGGTAGGATCTTTGGATCCTACGATCCTAGTTGCAATCCTACCATAATCCTACCATACCTTCAATTCTACAATGTTTTGACAATATTTTCTATGTTAGGATCGTAGAATCGTACGATCCTATGATTAAGATTGTGATTTTAACAACTTTGAATTCAGGCATTGGGAAAAAAAAAATGCGCCGCACAATGTAATTTTAGCCAACTTAGATCACAATAAGCAACTGGCTTAGGTTCACTCAAGCGAATATGAACCAAAATTTAGGGCTAATTAATTTAAACTTAAACCATATTAATTCAAAATGACTTATTTATAATTTTATATTTTTTTAACCGGCAACATTGCTATTTGAAAGTTAATATTATGTAGACGAAATAATCTCTTAAATGACAAATTTTTGGAAAACATGAGATTGATGGGTCATGAACACAATGAACCTGTCCGTGTTGCCCAAAGTTGTGAGCCCACGTGGCACCCGCAGTATCATATGATACAAACACATCCGTAATCTGTGATGCAATTCTAATCCCAAATTTTTATAATGTTATCAAAATAAGGAATTCAACCATGGATTTCTTAGTAGTTTTAATCATCAGGTAAAAGTTTAGTTATAGTTAAAAGTGAATTTTTTGCCTTTATTTTGATATAAATAATTGTCCTCTTGTTTCATCTTTTTTTATACTGATAAATATCTATATATTACGTAAGAATATTTAGAAGTATTTATAAACAATAGAGGTGAAATGTTTGTTTCTTAAAACTTGGAGGCTAACTCAAGATGTTAACGAACTAGGTTTAGGCTGAATTTAACTAATCTCGGGTTTAACTAATCTCAAACCCTCCTTACAAGTAATCATGTTTAGGTAGTACCCATCCTGCCCCATTCAAAGTATATGCTTAATTTGTTTAGATTTTTTTATATTTTTACATATATTTTTAAAAGAATTTATATATTTATAATTAATTAATAGCTGAAAAATCACTTATGTTAAATTATAACTTTATCTTGAAATAAAATCATATTTTAAGTATAAATATACTAATTTTGGGGGGCGGGGGGTGAGTGTAGGATCAAGTAAAATTAATTAAAATCGTACCCTTCACATGACTCTGTGGGTATGACCGAGTTCAGGTTCAAGGTGAGTAGGGCATTTTTTGACATCTCTAATGTTAACGGGATACATTTGGCATTTTGTAATGTCCTTTTTTGGAACAAGTTAATTGTAGATGTTGAATTCAAGTTGAGCCTTGAGCAGCGTTCTACCGTGTCAACTGAACTATGTTAACATATATCATCCATTTGAAAATCACCTAATTTCTATCCAAATCCATAAGCATTTTTTATTGGGTTATAATTATGTAATATATGACAGATGCAACAAATCTATTCGGGTCTTTCATCTCTATGAGACATACTTGGATTTTATAGAAACTACCAACTTTGATTAGAGGTGTAAATGGGTCGGGCTTTTATCGGGTAGTTTGACCTTGAACTCGAGCCTGAAAATGAGTCTGGTACCTTAAAGGGCCGAGCTCGAGCTTATAAGTGCTCGGCCGAGCTTTCAATAATAATATATATTATACTTTAATTATCCAAATAATCATAGAGTTATTGTTTAAATCACTAAATTAAACATAATAAATTTTGTAAAAGGTCTTTCACTCAAGTCTAATGTGGTTTTGGGTCAAGCTCAAACCCTCCTGGGCCTGAGTAGTACTGGGCCTGAGTAGTACTAATAGCTTGATGGCCCAAGCTTGAGGCCAATGAGGTTAGGCTTAACCCAGTCGCTTTTCACCCTAGCCCAGATTTGTCTGTCATTTGTTACAGTACAGTTTCCCGTTTTTGCTGACCATTTGTAGGCTGCGAAAGTCTAATTACTTTGGAGGAAAGGAAGGACTGCCCATGTTGGGCTAAATACCAGGATCAGTGGATCCATATGTAACAGTTCGGTTCGTTTCGTGCTCTTTCACGAGAAGTTGGCGCTTTGGAAGTTGGTTATGCTGAAAACAAAGGTAATAAGTTGGAGGCGTACTATATTATGAGAGGCAATAAATTTTTCTTTTTCTTTTTTCTTTGGTTCATGTTTAGAGGAAACGAATTTTTTGCCTTCAAGGGAATGGTAATTACAAAATTTCGGATCAACTTTGTAATTAAATATACGGTTACATTTTAATCTATATCATTTTAATTTATATTTTGAGGAATGAAAACATTTGTTGAATAAAACCTAAATGCAAATTACATAAGTACCCTGGAACACCGAGGCACATTAATCGAATCTAAGGATCTTAACTGGTTGGAAGAAAAAATGACATGTGATAATTAGGGTGGAAACGAGTCGAGCCGTTTACCAAATAGTCCAGGCTCGAGCTCAGTTTTTTTATCATCAAGCCGAGCCTAATGAGCCTCGAGCTGAGGTTCGACCCGTAAGATAAGTTTGAACCCTTCACAAGTTGGGCTTTGAGCCAGGTAGTGTTCGGCTCAAATCCTTATTAAGCCTGACAAGCCTAATAAGAAAATTAATATAGTATAATTTATCTAACCCTAATTCCCTAAAATTTTTACACCTAATTGTATCTACTGTTCATTATCTTCCCAGAACTATAAGACTAATAACTAAAGTCTTGATTGAGACGCTATAATCGGCCAAGTACCAAAAGCTTGAGGAATGCCCAAATTAGGGGATTTCAACAATAGGGGGAATCTAGTAACACTCCTATCTTAGAATACCCTGAAGGGACCTTAGCACTAGTTGTGATTGAGGTCTCTACTCGACACCTCTTATGGGCTACATTGGGACATCTCCTAATGACAAAACTTTGGCTATTATCCACAAAGGTCCTCAAAAGGACCTCAGCTAAACCATTATATTCGTACATTGAATGGAGGGGTGAAAATCGACTAGGCTCGAGCTCGGCCCCTTCACTGTTCGGTACTACCTGAGCTTGAGCTTGAATTACTAAAGCCCAACTTTTTCAAGCTCGAGCTCAGCTCAAATACTCGACTGGCATGTAAATTTTTAGTACCCTAACTACAACTTATATGAAAGATGAGGATTGAATATGTAATTTTCTTACATAGGTAATTAGAGAAAGGAAAATTGGAGAACTATCCCAAACTTTATAAGTATTTGCTATTATACCCAAAGTCTGTGAACTTCACAAATGAGCAATCACCATCCTTACTTCGACTATGGAGCCACCAAAATCTGTCATTTTCCAATTGTCTCATGATTTCTGGACCACTGCAGTCAAACTAATTAGGGATTCATCCCAACACACTACAAATCGAGCATACAACCAGATAAATCCACATCACAAACAAGTGAACAACCGGTACCAGACAAGAATTGAATCGGAAGAACAAGTACCTGGTGAGACTTGTGCGACCTAGGACCAATTGTTGTTTACCGTCGACCTGGGTTTCCGGAGACTCTTGAGTGTGCCTGGGCCATCAATCTTTGGCCAATTGTCGGGTCATGGGGCTATCGATTCATCGTGAACTTGCAACGTCGGTGGAGATTGTTCGTTTGCCTGGTGCAATCTCGTTGTGCTGCTGGCGGCTTCGCGATCTTGTTTGCCTGGTGATGGCTGTTGGCGTTGACTAGGTGGGATGTAGGGTGGATTAGGGGTAAGGGTGCAACGTTAGGCAATGAATTGCCTGGGAAATAAGGGTTGCTGGGGTAGGCCTTAGGGCCGATAGGAAACAAACAAAAGGGCTCCAGCCCAAAAGGCCCGTGAACTCATGGGGCCGGATATCTTAAGGCTTGAGCTCAGCCCCAAATTTGTTCAAGCCCATTTTTTGGCTCGAGCTAAAAAAGGCCCAGCTCGAAATACCTCAACTCGAGCTCGAGCGTGAACTACCCAAAAAAGGCCTGACTTCTTTTCACCCTTAATTGAGCGGCATGAAAAAAATGTTGGCTTCAAGTTTCATAGGGCCAACTAACAAGAGGCAGCCAGAGTACAAACTCTGGTATTTCTAATCTGGTTGGGCACATAATCCACCTAATCTTGGATTTTGTGCAATGGCCTTATCTTCTCTTGCCCTATATAAATGAGGGACTATTTTACTAGAGGTAAGCAAGCTTTTCTCTGCTCTTGCTCTCTTCTATTCCCTCATACCTCCAAAGCACTTCACTTGACTTGACCTTCAAAGGCTACCGATTAGAAAAAATTTGAAAACATCTTATCTCTGTTTCAAGTAACTTTTATCGAATGTCTGTCACACCAACCTTAACCATGACTACCACTTCTAGCATGAACGATGGAGGACAACAACATGTTTCAGGAATTTACAAGTTATAACACAATTATTGAAAATAATATTTATAGTAATCTTCTTAACCAATCTCAAATGACCTCAATAGTACCTGTGACAATGTTTGGTTTAAGAATTTTTAAAATTCAAATAAATTAGAATGTAAGGAAGTAACATTTATAATAAGTGATAATACATAAAAGTGTAATCCTAATTTTCTACAATTGGTTCACGTTCACATTTTACAAAGAATGAAGAGTTTAACTTTCTCATGTTTAGTTGAGGCACTTTGCATATTTCTTTAAACATTAAGTAGAGTGACTAAAATGTAACTTGTAAAACGATAGGTGTATATAGGGAAAATGATCTAAATCCCACAAATTTAGATAAATCTACACTTGTATCCTCTTTCAAATACCTACACTAACCACTTGAAAAGTTATCATTCCTACACTTATCCCTCTAAAACTGTTAAGAAAAAAAAGAAAAAAAAATCATTTTATCCTCCTAGCCCTTTTTACTTGACAATTTTGCCTCCAAAATTTTGCCCCGCAACAGAAATGAGCCCTTCTCTTCTTAGCTTCTCTTCCTTCGCCTTCCCACAGAAAATCACCCGTAAGTTCACCTCCAAAGCCACACAAATTCCAACCAAACTCGACAAATACATACAAAACCACAAAATTCGAACCAAAAGTCAATGCATAAAACAGGAAAAAGGGGAAGCTACTGTGATTAAGCAAAAAATTTATTGCACTCAAGTTAATCCAAGTTGTGAGAAATTCCCAAATCATTTGAGATTCAAACCCTAATTTGCCGCACCTAAATCTCCAGAATTTTCAAATTCCATTCCAAGAAAGGGCAAAAAGGAAGGCAGGCTTGCCTTTGCCTGGAACCTGTGATGATTCAGCTACTTGATCGCAACCTCCATTTTCGATTCATGCCCATCGGTTGTATCATCATCGATAAACAGATCTCTGCTAAATCCATGAGTGGCCTATTTGAGCTTAGGGAAAGAGAACACGGTGAAGCTGATTGAACATCGTCCCATTTTATGAGATCTAAGCCTGCATCTCACCGACCCAAAAAACTGATAGAATGATCTTAATGGAACAAGATTTGGGGAGTTTGACGTTGTAGAATTCTGTTTTTGACTCGCTGTTAGAGAATTTTCTTGGCGGGGTATGGTTTGATGTCTCTGCCGTCCTTGTAAGGGATCCGCCAGACAGCCCTCTGGTGTCGTACAGTAGTACAGGCTGGAAGGCAGTGCTATGGGACAGGATGGTGGGAGAATCTCTAGCAACATTCAGTTCTCAGTATGGATAGGCCCTCTACTGCAGATGACGCAAAATTGGGAAACCCCACGATCTAGAGGAGCAAAACAGATGGGTGGTGGAGAAGGCCATGAGAGGAGGTGAGGCGGAAGAGAAAACCCACGATCTGGAGGAGAAGAAGGTGAAGAAGACAGAGATAAAGAGGATGGATCAGGAGTTGATCGTTATAGGAAGGGGAGGGTGGATCATTAAATGCAGTAGTTGGAGGGGCCAGGTTTTTATGGAAGAATATTAGGAGACTAAAATAAACAGTTTTTCTTTTCTTTGGAGGGGTAGCTGTAGGAAAGTTTATAGGTAAATTGCACCCGTGGCTTCTAATATTTTATTATTATTTTATTTTGGACTATAACTTTAAAATATTGCATGAAATGTACTTAATCTCAATTTTTTGTTCTGTTTTAAATTTTTAGAAGATGGAAAGTGTTAAAAAATAACAAAAATAACCACATAACATGCCAACTTGGGGCAGATGCCCAAAATTGGCCACGTAGCACGCTAGCGTGGGACAATTGGGCACATGGCATAATGAATCAACCTTAATAATGATGTGGAAAGAAAGAAAACTAATTAAAAAGAAAATATGAAAAAAAATAATAAAAAAAAAATAGAAAGAAATCATCTCCCACCTCCGTCCGCCAATCCCCGCCGACTCTTACACCGGTACCTGCTGACTCCCCCGTTCGGTCACACCGAAATCAACCAATCAGACGAGCAGCCAATCCCCTCCACCCTTGTCAACCAAATGAGCCTCCACCTCTGCAATCCTCTTCCGCATCCTCCAGCAGTATTTCGGGAATCTCCCGTTGCGAGTCTCCTTCCACCTCCTCTTTCGCTCTCCTGTCATCTTACGTTCATAAATCTCCTGCCGTCATGAAACTCTCGCTGTCTCGAATCTCTCACCTTCATGAATCTCCAGCACTTTGCAGATCTCCCCTCGTTCCTGAATCTCCCGCCCCTTGATTTTGCCTACCAACTTATTCGAACACGAAGGCAGCGTACAGGCCTTAATTTCACCTCCTCCACCTTCCTTTTAAGCCTCAATTTTGCCTCATCCACCTTCTATTTCACTGGAGACGGACCGCGGTGGCAGTAGGAGGGCATGAACAATTTTCATCCAATTTGTTTCTTTTTCTTTTGTTTTTTTTTCTTTATTTTGTATTTTCCTTTTTTTATTAGTTTTCTTTATTTTTTATTAGTTTTCTTCCTTTTTTTTGTGCCATCGTGGCAAATCGTCCCACGCTGACATGCCACGTGGTCAGATTCATCAATTTTAACATTTTCCATCCTCCAAAGGTCTAAAATGGAACAAAAAATTGAGGTTGAGGACCTCCATGCAAGATTTTGAGGTTGGGGTCTAAAATAGGATAATAATAAAAGGTTATGGGCCACAAATGCAATTTACCCATAATTTTACGCATGTTAACAGTGGAGGGGGTAAGTATAGGGGTGTTTAGCTTTTGAGTTGGGGGGGGGAGGGTAAGTGTAGATATTTGATGGGGATACAAGTTTAGGTTTAACTAAACCTCAGAGGAGTTTTGATAATTTTCATTTGTATATATATGAATTTGATAAAAGTTTGTGAATTTGTAATTTTAGTTGCTATTTTGTAAATTTTTAAAAATTTTAGGAACTAAAAGTGTAATTTCTCAAAACCATTTTGTTAAACTTTGAAAGTTTAGAGACCAAGATGTAAATGTTTAAAGGTTCAGGGGGTACGTTGCTATTTTTCCAAGGATAATTACTTTGTGAAATCTTACTCAACCTAACCTAGAATTAGAAGAATGAATCTTACAAAATTTTAAATGATAGAAATTTTTGAAGGATGATAATCGTGGATAATTGTTTTTCGAATTAAATCAAACATAAGATGGTTATAATTCTAAGTTTTCAAACAATCCGGATTTATACCATCCAAAGAAAGGCTAGTAAAGAGGCTCAACCAAATTTTTATTTTAAAGTAAACAAATTCAAATGCATGTATTTGTTCATAATTACCAGCTTTCACTTTTTTTGTCCCTGATATGGAATCAATAGGTATGTACACCAATAATGACACGATTTTGATTTGCAACAGTCCGCCATAGATACCGTTGACATCACCCATCTCAGTAGCCAAGTTCAGTGTTCTTGTTTTGTGGATCTATCTCTATTTACTGGTTTTTCTTTGTTGGAACCGTTTCTTGAGGCTTGTGAACACTCCCAAATTCCTCTATTACTGATTTGCTCGTTTGCCGGATTTGGGGAATTTTCATTGGTTTGCCTTTTTGCTGGTTCTTCAGTTTGCTGCGGGTTTTGCTAGTTTCTATTGGCCAGAATCTCCTTTCCTAGGCTCTACATTGTCTATAGTAAGTGTAAGTCTTATGTGTTTGGTATGGCAATTTATCCTTGCACCAATTTCCATTGAAGAAGAGCTGGGTTCTCTTCAGACCATGTTCTTAATTCTTCCAACGGTACTCTGCTACAAAATTGTCTCTTAATTGAAGTTTATGACAAGCGCTCTTTCTCCCCTCTCTTTATTCAGAGTCATATTAACAAATTCTGGAATTTACAAGGTCCAACAACCCTTATGGGTCAATTGGTCGTGGTATGTTCATTATTAAATTGTCTCCATGGGCAGATACTATGGAGATTCTACAACGTGCCCTATTGAATTTTGATGGTGCTTTGGTCTTAATTTGTTAGTAATTTCCTTATCTGCCATATGATGGGCATGATCTGAATCATGTGTCAGTTTAGGTTCAAGTGCACGATTTACCTGCAATTTTTCATACAGCTTTGGTTGCAGGGATGATTAGCCAGAAATTAGCTTGTTTGAGACATCTGACTTTGACCCTAAGTAAATACATCGATGGAGTTATCATTGCCTAAGTGTTACACTTGATATTTCCGAGTCACTTCTGCCTGGCTTTTTATCGAGAGATAATGTTGGGCAATTACAAAGATTAAAACTCAAATATGAATGCATTTCCAGGATTTGCAAACGCTAAGGCAGAGTAGGTCATATGAAAATTGCTTGCACTTACCCCTTCCTAGGCACTATGGTTTATTCATAAGATGCTTAAGACCTTGACTATACTGCCCAGATTGCTCCCGTTGGTAATCATCTTAGTGGCAACCACATTGAGGCCATCTCTCCAATTCATGTTTCAGATGCTACCAAGTTTGAATTATTCCATGAATCTATGCAATAAGGAAAGCTTGAGGTTAGTCAAGAAGATTGTGATGGAGAATTGTCCCAACTTCATATGACCTTTGTGTTACAAAAGCGACCTTTTGATGATAATCTGACATATTCACTATAAGAAATGGAGCATTTGGGGCCAGTTTTTAGTATCATTTAGGATTGGTTTCAATTGCTCCTAAATATTTGGGACCGGTTACCTACCACTCCCTGAAATTGCTCCAACTGCACCTGCTCCTAAAATATTTGGAGTCGTTGACAAACTACTCTGACATTTTGGATTGTTTACCCCACTCCAAAATTGAAAACCGTTCTATCATTTTGGACCATATAAGCAGTCCAAAATGCGGACATTTCTTTGCAACCACCCCTTACATTTTGAAGCGCTTCATTGCTCCTAATGTATCATGTTCCCATTTTGGATCGATGGACCGTTCCAAAGCGTGCAATGTTTTGGACCAGTTAACCACTCCAAAATATCACGTTTGGGGGTGCTTTTAGGGCTAGTTAACCGCTCCCAATATCAATTTTGTTGTTTTTTTTAATTTTTTATTTTGCTTCTTAGTTGTCCAGTACCCTTCAATTCATGCTTTTTATCACTTTTGCCTTTGTTTTAGCTATGAGATACTGACAATACAACATAATATTCTATTAAACGTCACAACAAAACAAAACTACTAATACATATAGAGCATTCAAATCCTTCATGTCACATAGTGGTAGCAAGTTTGTACTATCAACATAATTGTTATCAATCCACTAATTTAAACATGTGCAAAGTAGAATCCTACATTTTTCTTTCTTATCATCTACCATGCCTTAGCTCTACTCATCTCCGATCTCATCATAATTGATACCTTTTTCGTCAGTTGATTGAGAAGAGCAGAAACAACAATCTCATGCACCACTATTGGCATCAACTGCAATACCACACTGTTTACAACATAAAAACATATATATCAATTAAATCAACTATATATTTATTTAAGTAACTTATGGAGAACATCACATGAACTCGAAATCACAAACTAATTGCATTAAACATCCATACAATAACCAAATTAAAAAGTATACTATACTTCTTTTGAAAGAAGTAAAATAGTAATAATAACAACCACACAGAACAACAGAACAAGAGTAGCACATAATGATGAACATCGAACTCCCTCTCTGTCATATATTATTGTTGGTATAGGAAGTGCTCACAGTTAACAAAGCACCCTTACACCCTTACAATAACAAGGAGAATCAAACACTTACAGTACAACACCAAGGGTGTTACTTTATATACTAAACTATAGTTTCAGTACAACACCAAGGGTGTTACCTTATATACTAAACTAATTTATAGGGGAAGAGAATAATACCTGTCCATGTTTGCGAGATATGTCCTCACTAAAAAAGCTATAGATCTCCTTAACCATCCCGACAAGCTCATTGAATTGCTCCATTGAAGAATCGTGGGGATGTCCTTGGCTGGTATTAGCACGACCTCCAGCTTGAAAGGGCCCAAAATATGCAATAAGTGTCGCACCAAGACTCATACCCCAAACATGTCCACTATGTTCTACACTCCAAAATTTGTTAAATATGTCATTTGATGAAGCACTAAAACCTTCAACTCTGTTAGACTTCAAGGACCTAGCCTCTTCCTTCAATACAATAATAAGATATAAAGATTTAGAAATAATTCAAAGATTAAAATGAATAAATCTAGAATATATATCATTTTATGTTCGAGTTCATGACAAATACATGAACCATCTTTCCTCCATCTAGCCATTTCAAACCAATCAATTCGATCTGGCTCCTTGCCATCTTTCTCTTCCTTTAATAACAAAAACTATAATCATTATTAATAATAAGTTTTATACAAGATATCAGTCAAACCGTGCTACCCATATCAAACCATTTCTTTGTTTAATATCCCATATGTTTTTTCGGCCCATTGTGTGTAGGATGGTACTTTCTTCATTCTCAACATTTTTTGCACAAATTGCCTAAACAACTGATAATTGAAAGTTCTATGTTAACACTAGTAATGAGCAAAGATATTTGGTAGACTGCCATTAAATAAATACCTGGTATTTAACATCAAACCAGTTAGAGACTAGTAGAGTCCATTGTGTGTTATCAATGTAATCGGGCTTCTCTTTAATTGAATCCTCCAATGATTTACGCTCTAGATGGAAATGAACTATCTTTATGGTTTCTTTAAGTTTTTTCCATAGCTCACCAACTTTTTTTAGGATTGTATGTGAAAAACCTTGAGGGTATAGAAAGTTTATCCAAATCCAAAAACATATGATTACTTAGTTTATCAAGTGAATAAATGTGAGTGAGATCACTAATCAAATGAATAAAATCAATATGAATTAGAGACATATTACCTAAACACATTCAATTAGTTTTATTTTAAATGGAAGGAACTCCTTACTATTCCAAGTTAAAATATGTAGCGGATAGAAACCACAATTTCTAGCAAGCCTACCAAGAAATGACACCAATACATAATGTGAATATGTGTAAGACCGACCATATTTGTCCAAGAAGATCTCAATTCTTTCATTGTTGGGTAATATGTAAAAATCTTCTGTACATAAGATCCTTGGTTTGAAGTGATGGCTTTCATCATTTCCTGTCATTGAGAAAAATATAAATTTCACTTACTTATAATATGGTTTTAGAGAATAAGACCTAATGAATGAAAATAAAACAAATAAAGTAAGCTTGGTTTGCTAGTGAGCCATAATCCTAGAATTGTTTGTTGCCTATTCATGGCTCCTGTATTACTAGTTTCCTGATTTTCTCTTGATAGACTTGTTTTACCTCTTTCTTTTGTTGAACCTCTTCCATATGATTCATTGTTTATTATAGTTGTTGTTTGTTGCTTACTTCCCAATTCATTTCCTTCACCCCTCAATTCCATTGGAGCTCTTGAATCAGATAGATTGGTACCAACAATAGTTGTATGTCATCTTTTTTTCGATCCATCTCTTTGCTCCCTTAATTCTAGTGATGCTCTTATATTTGAGTGGTTTATAATGACCATTGGTTGTTTCTATCTGTGTCTTGATCCTCTTCCTTCATCTCTATATTATATTGGAGGTGTTGTTTTTAAAGTGTTCCTAGCAGCAGGAGCAAGCTACCCAAAAGTAGGCACATTGCCTAAAAGTCCTAAGGATTTTATCACGCACATTTTTATCAATGTGCATCACATCAAATTATGCTTCAACAAGTTATATTTCTAATATAGAAAATTGAAAAAGATGGACTTCTTCTTCCGCCATGATCTAGGATCCTCTTTATTAACCGTATGTGGGTTGAAAGCTTTTCCCTTTCATTTCCCACCATTGAGCTTCACACAATTTTTTTTCTTTCTTAGTGGATTTTTCCCTAGTACAAATTCTCTTCCTTATAATTGTTTTAACACATCTTCTCCACTCATTCGATTAGGTGCTGCCTTCAACTCATTATTGCCATCAAAGCACCTTTTTTGGTGCTTGAAATTATGATAAGAAGAAGCCACTTACGGTGACCCATGTAACAAAACTTTCCCCTGTGAAACAACCATTTTAGAATGGTTGAACCCATACAAATTGGACACATAAATCTACCTTTCGTGCTCCATCCTGACAAATTACCATAAGACAGGAAATCTTCAAATGACTTAACACCATCCCAAAACAACTTCAAGTCTTCTTTTAGAGGTTCTAGGAAAATGTCAATGCCATTTCCAAGGGACTCCGATCTTGGAATTATCATAGACAAGATGAAAGAATGTTGCTTCATGGAAACTTTATGAAGCAAGCTGTGCACCATCAATACTATAGGCCATATGTTATATGGCTTTAACATTGTATTGAAAGGACTAAAACTATCAGTTGTCAATGCTAGTTGCACATTATGAGGATCTAAGGCAAAATTAGGAAATTTTACATCAAATGACTTCCAAGACTCTTCATCTGCTGGATGACTTAACAATCCATCCTTCCTATGATCATTTTCATGCCACCTCATATCTTTCAAAGCGTTTGATGACATAAAAAGTCTTTTAAGTCATGGTATGAACAAAAAATTTTTTATCATTACTTGCCCATCAAGAAGCTCCACAAATGTTACATGATTCCAACTTCAAACTAGCTCCTCTAAACAACATGCAATCATTGGGGCAAGCATGAATTTTCTCTTATCCTAAACCAAGTGTCTTGATAATCTTGTTGGCCTAACAAAAAGATGATGGTAATAGTGAACCTTTAGGAAGGACTTCTCTTATTAACATTAAATTGTTATTGAACTCGGCTATTATCCTCCCATGCATGCATTTTGGGTGTAATAAATGAAAAATGAAATACAATCTTAAGTGAGTTTCATAGCCCTCATAGAATGGTTGATTATCTAAATTTGATATAAGGTCATACTCAAAGTTTGTTGAGGATTGTTCCACTTGGGTGGACTCTTTGATTGAAGGTAAGTTTTCATTCAAAGGTTGGTTACCTTCATCTTGAAGCCAACATTTTCACCTAATTGTTAACCATCTACTTGATTCGGAACAAACAAATCATGTACCAACCCATCTATGTCATCTAATATTTAACCATTGTAGCTAGTAGCATCAACCCCAAAACATTCTACTATATCAGGTGTATAATTTGAAGATGAAATAACTGGGTTCATGCTTTTCTCATTATGGACAAACCAAAATGTATACCCATAAAAAAATCCCTTGCATATTAAACGAGTCCTAGCTTCCTCGAAGTTTTATGGTTTTAAATTTTTACAATGCTTGCAAGGACATTATATTTTCCATCTACACTTGCATTTCTAGACGCAAAATTTAGGAACTCGCTAACACCTTCCTTATACTCTTTGGTAAATCTAGGTTTTTTCATCCAACTTCTATCCATTACCTACATATAAATGAATTAATTGTTAAAAATATATTCATCACTTGTCAATTAGATCAAAATAAATCTTTTCCAATTCACACAAATATGAAAAAATAGAATTGGCAAAACTGAAAGAAAACTTATAGTAAAACATAAAAGATAAAGAGAAGAAAGGCACCTTGACTTAAGAAAAACTGACATTCAAGAAAAATGCTCCACTTGAAGGATAAAGTTTCCACAAAGCTGCAAGAATGAAAACTGAAAAAATCAATATTAACTAGTATTTGCAACTATCTGGACCATACATGAATAGTAAGATAGTAAAAAAAAAACACTAATCTTTTATTAGATGTAATCATAACAAAAAAATGTCTCCACTTAATCATAATTCACTAACTTAGCAACATTTACAATAGCTTTTTGTGCTATATTGGGACAAGTCCAGTCCACAAGGTTGTCATTCCTTCCTATTTACTAGAATTAAATGTTCACTAGACAAAAGTACCACAAGAAACAACTGCAATGGCTAGAGCATTTTTTTTTTTAACAATGCATCAAGAAAATTTTATTAGATAATTCCAATTAGACAAGGGCTAGATGGAAAAGCAAAGTATAGAAAAAATGTTTAACACCAATGATAACCTGACTTTAGAAAAAACTCCAAGCATGTGGAGCAGAGTTAACCACCTATTTTTATTATTAGGAGTCATGTTTAAGTAGCATTTTTCTTAAAAACCTCAGGCAATAAATAATCAAAACCTTGACATTTGAGGACATGAAAACACACACTTTCACAACCCAGTAACAACAAGGATTATATATACTCACCTATCAACAGAGTTATAAAAATTTTCTTGTATAGAGGAGTAAACTAAAATTGTTTTACCTGTGAGGGCCGTGCATTTATATTAAGATGTGGCAACAGAGTTAGAGATTTTGGCAATTTATTAATTAAGACATCATAATAAATTAAGCTAAAAAATTAAATAAAAATAAAAATTCTAAATACACAATATGAAAAAATTAAACAAATAACCTTGTACTGTTTTAGTAATTAATTATTTTAATTGTCCAATAGGTTCCTAACTCCTATTAAATAGAAATTGACTTTATTTTACCTCATTCACAATTTTTTCAAAAGCATCAACATAAGTTTTAGCTAGCTCCAAACTTGCATCCTAAAAGTAAGCAAATCATTGTTGTTATGATGGGATCTTGTTGCCTTAGTCCCAATCTAGTGATAGGGTAAGGTGAAATCCATAGAGCCAACTATGCCTAAAAAGCCTTGCAATATTGTGCTATCTATATATTAGATTAATGCTACATTGTGTTGTAACCTTAGACCACTTATTCCAAAATACAGCATAGTACTATAAGTGAAGAAAGTAAAGAGGAGCAAGCTTACCTCTTGTTCACCATTTTCCTGAAGCTTTTATGAAACTGTCTTAAGACCTTTGCTGTACTTATTGAAGTAAAATCACAATATATGATATAAGACAATCATACTCTTAACCAATTCAGAATCTAATCATTTGGAAGAAATAACCTTGTAATTTATTTGTATTGTATTTATTAAGACATCACAACAAATTATGCTAGAGATTTAAAAAAAAAAAAAACTGCTAAACCACAACAAATAACCTTGAACTGTATTTTTACCTTTTTATAATGAATTTAGGAACCCTTTTTTTCATGCTTTGGTTGAAATCTTAAAGCCTTAACCTTGAGCCAAACTATTCATGCTCAATTTGGGATTGAAACTATTGTAATTAATCAAATTAGAGAAATGAATAAGTTTTTTTATACTTATCCATAAGCACCAAACACAGTAATATAAGACCAATCATAGAGGAAGCTTATAAATTAAAATGAATTGTTATGATAGAGTTCAAGAATAGAAAAGCAAATGAATCCTCCTTTTTTTTATAAAATATATAAGCCAAAGTTGAAGAGACTAACATAGACTGCAGGTCTGTTCTTTGTTTACCGTGACACGAGATTAGAAGTAAAAGTAATGGGGGAAACCTTTGCTCGTTATGCCAGCTTTGCTCAGTCAAAACAGATCTGAGAAAAAGCTTCACAATGGGGGAATGTTGATGTCGTTTGCGTAGCAGCAATCAATTCAGAAAGGTGATTTGGCAAGCAAGACTTTGACCATCAGTGATTTAGAGAGCAAGACTTTGACTTCTAATTGATTCGACCTCCAACAAACGGTAATATGGTGGGTCAAATTTTTAGAGCTAGTGAAGAGGAAGATTAGAGGGATTAGGGTTTGGCCAAAACATTGCAAGAGAAGGGAAACTTACAAAGAAAAAGAGTGGTCAATTGTAAGAAGTGAATTTGGGCACACCTTTAAGACTGATCATCAAAATCGTTCCCAAATTTTTTGTCCCGAAAAATTTCAACCCGGTTATTTATAACCACTAAAAAAAAAAAACTGACTCGAAATGCCCATTTTCTTGTAGTGATTCTTCTGAATAACAATTAGAACCTAATTGGCCTGACAAAAAGCATCACAAGTGCAAACATATTAAATCTGTAGTGCAATAGCTAAAAGTGGCACCATGTAAAAGCGGGTCAAACACCACCTCCTAGTGGAGCAGTCAGAGTTATTTCCCAAGAAACACCACTCATCTTATTTTTGCTGTGTGAAGGAAACCATAACTACCTATTTTACCAAATTTAGATCTAGTCACAAGCATGGTATAGAAGAAGTCAAAGCTATTGTTGAAATGGACTCTTTGTCTTTGTTGCCCTACAAGCTAAAACGTAGTTGTTTCAAACCACCTGATTAGTGGCAACCATTAAAATCTCAGCAAATCAGGTACCTCCCTAAGTGCCTTCCCAATTCTTATTTACTAACACCCACTTAATTTCTGTAGTCCAATTAGCTGAGGTTCAAACTTCCCTCAGCAATCAGTTGGGTTTCTTGAACGACCTAACTGATCAAGTAACAAAGGATCAAGATTTTATTTCTACCAAGCTTTTTGTTCTTGATTTTGGGGCTGGTTTGATGAATATGGTGCATAATGGATTTTTGACAAACACTCATGTTGCCAAAATGGTTATTAGCAATTACTGTGGCCTGGGTTGACCTACAGTGATTCACCATTTGCAAGCCTTAATCCATCTTAATCAGCCTAACTTTTTATTTAACATGGAAAGCAAGATGGTTGCGACTGAGGCTAATGACTCTCTAAGATGCTTAGGCTATGACCAACATGTAGTAGTGGATGCCTTTGGTAGAAATGAAGGCTTGTGGTTAGGTTGGCGTTCCTCTATTTGTACCTGCCAACTTTTATTTAGAAATAACAATCTTATTTTATTGTTTATTTGAGACAAGTTAGGCCGCTAGTGGTATGTTGGTTGTTTGTATGGCCATCCTAAGGTTGAACTTTGTTGCCAAACCTAGAATAGTATATTGGAGGATATTTTTAATTATCAGGAGCTTTACTATTGATAGATGACTTCAACTAAGTCCTATATGAGTTAGAGAAATCAAGGAAAAATGCTCATTTGTTTCTCTGGGTGGATTATCTTCAAGATTTTTTGAATTCATTAAACCATATGCAACTTCTTCCTGGCGGTCCTCTCTATACTTGGTCAAACCTCTAGCAAGGAGATGACTCAATCCTAGAGGTATTGCAAAAAGCTTTTGCTAATTCTGACTAGTTAGATCTGATCCCCGGATGCTACATCTGTTAACTTTGGTATTCAATGGTTAGATCACGCTTTACTCCTTCTAAACTTAAACCCTTTTCAGCCTTCTTATCATCGGCCTCCGAGATTTGAAATTTTTTTGCTCTAATATGCCCAATGTGAGAAGTTAATAAAGGCCTCATGGGGGATTAAGGTAAATGGCTCTCTTATGTTTCAGGTTGATTCCAAGTGTCATGCTTTTGTTCTGTCTTTCTGTTGATGGAGTAAATATTGTATTGGAAATATTCCAGCTCAGTTGCGTAATGTAGAAGACACCCTCCAGAAAGTCCAGCTCCTCTTAAAGTCTATTGATCTCTCCTGATCAACAACTTGAAATTTGAGAACTTTGAAAGCAACACATTATTCCATTGGAGGCTAAGGAAAGTATATGGTCCTAAAAATCGAGAATTAAATGGCTTGCGTAAGTTGACTCCAATGTACATTTTTTTCATCAGACACAAAACACAAGCACATGCAATCCAGAATTTCTACTATTTAAATTGGGGACAATCAATGGCTATATAGGGAAGAAGATATCTGAACACATATCTTGGCTACCTTTCATGTCCGCTTAAACCCTCCCCTAAAAGATCATGGCCTAAGCCAAGATTTTCTTTTGTTTGAACATAAAAAAAAACCTTATCTACTTTTGACCAGGTTAACTTTAAGGCACTAGTTCCAGATAGTTTTCAGCCTTTTGTGTTTAAAATTTTCTAAGGTGTCCTAGGTGATAAGGTGATGACTGCTAGTTTATCCCTCCTCAATGGTGGCTTTTTTCTTAAGTAGGTAAATCATTCTTTTATTATTCCCATCCCTAAATCAAATGAAACTCATACTGTGGAGGATTTTTGACCTATTAGCTTGTGCAACACTTCCTATAAAATTATTGCTGAAACAGTGGTCAATCAATTAAAGCCTATTTTGCATTCTTTGGTCTATCTTTGCCAAAATGTGTTCTTTCCAGGCCGTAATATAAAAGATAACATAATTATTGCCCATAAGCTTCTAAATGTTGTTTCTTGAACTTCCCATACCATTGGTCTGTAGGCCTCCAAAGCTAGTTTGAAATTGGATATTCAAAAAGCCTATGATAGTCTTCAGTGGTCATTCATTGAAAAGGTGCTCTGTGCTATACGGTTTCTAACTAAATGGAGTCATCTTATTATGCAAAGTGTGACAACTATCTTCTATTCTATTTTAGTACATAGATGTACTACTGATTGATTTTCTCCGATTGCTAAGATCTTACAAGGGGCCCTTTATCCCTTTATATTTTTATCCTCTATGCTAAGGTTTTCATGAGTAGGCTTTTGAAACTCCAATCTCAAGGAATTATTGAAGGTCTTTGTGCCAGTAAGAATGGCGCAGAGATAAGTTATCCCTTTTTTGCCAATGATTGCCTAATCTTTTTCAAACCAATTTTATCGACTGTTCATGCCCTTAATTGGAAACTACAAGATTTTGAGATAATAGCATGGCAATGCATTAATGATCAGAAATTGGAATGGTTTATTCAGCCACAATGTATGTGGCCGTATACAGACTAATATCTTAAGGATTCTTCCTTTTCCTATAGGTGAGGGGATCCTAACCTATTTGGGCCTTTACGCAGGATCAATCCAGATGTTTCTCATATAAATTCCTTGTGGATAAAGTCAACAAGCATCTTGCCAATTGGAAGAGGAACCTATTAAATCCTATTAGCCATCTTACTCTTATCAAATTTACCTTGTATTTTGTCCCGATTTATGTGTTGAAATTTCTAGCGACTCTTTCCGATAATATGTCAAAGAAGTTTATACAATTTTGGTGGTCAGGGTCTTCAGACAAAAGTAGCCTCCATATACGGCACCAAGGTCTCCTACATAATCCGAAAAGCTTAAAAAGGCTTTGAATCAAAGACTTGAGGCTTTTTAATTAAATTTTGCTTGCTAAAAATTTTTAGCATATTTTTACACATAGTGCTGATTATTTGGTTTATCAGGTTCTTATGGCCAAGTATGGTCATTCTCACTCGATTTGGACAGCTAAACCTTTTGGGAATGAATTTGCAATATGGCAAAGTCTCTTTTATGGAAGATCTCTGCTTTAAGACCATGTTTAAAGGTTATCAAGTGATGGCTCTACCATTAAAGTTTGGGAAGATTCTTGGGTACCAGTCATTTCCCCAACTCACCTATCTTTGCTTATGGGGGATTCATTCAAGTATCCTAATCTTTGCATCTCAGATCTATTCAATAATCAGGATCGTTATTAGAATCTATCGCTTCTTTGAAACCTTTTCCTTCTGTATTTTATTGATTTAATTCTGAATATTACTTTCACTATTGATTCGGATCAAGGTTGTTAAGATTGGGATCTTACCTTGGATCATTTTTTGAGGTGCAAGATCGAGATTATAAAATCGGATCATGGATCGTAAAATGCTACTAAAACATAAAGTTTCTTATCTAAATAATATAGTTCATGTAAAGATGAATTATATTAGACACCCATGTAAAGCTTGAGTGCCATAACAATATAAAAGTTATCATTTAAAAATTATTACCTCATTTTTATTTTTCTTTCTTTAATAATTTTTTTTCTATTTCACTAAAGTCTTAAAAAATAATTCCCACTAATTGATTTTTATTGCTTTTTTTTGTTTGACTTATGACCGGCCTCTTTTTCTTTATATTTATTATGCCTTAGACCTTGATAAAAAATGTCTCCACAAAAGTATCATTAGCCTATTCAAGTTGTATGTTTATTACACAATTGCCATATGTGATTGACTTTTCAAACACAACACAACTAGTTTTATATTTTCCCTCACCTACATGTCACTTGTTCTTTTGTTTTTTTTTCTCTCTCCTAGGCATGCTAGAGCAAACTACACTTTTCTTTTCTTATCTCCTTTTTCCCTTCCCTCTCTCGCAACTCTCTTTGTCTCAGACTTTCATCTTCTTATCTTTTTGTTCTCACCCATATTTTTCTCCCTTCAAAATCAAAATTTTTACTTATATAAAACCAAATTTAACCAAACAAGAAGAGCTCAATTACTTGTGCATCTGGCCAGGAAAGGTGAGCAAGACGATAGTCCAACAGTGAGCAAGACAAGCAAGCCAATTGGTTTGACGACCGAGAAAACCAAGTAAGATAGAGCAAGACGCTCGATGCGATGGCGGTGGAGCAACACGATCATAAGAAGCCCGGATCAGTGGGATCTTAATTTCCTATGATTTTACTATTGAGAGCATTATTGAGAGCGTTACCGACAATGGAAAACCTTAGCTACCTATCGTGGTTTGGCTGCTCCAATTTGCCTCCATTGCTATGTTGCTCCAGAAATGATGTTCCATCTCTTTTGGGAGTGTCTGGGCTTTAAGGATATTTGGAGTAAGTTCTACTCTTTTCTTTCACCCACTTCTTACTCATCCTTTGAAGAGTGGCTTACTTCACTCCTAAGAAAGAAGCAACATTATCCACTAGATTGGTTTCGATTCTTGATTTCTACACTTTGGGCTATTTGGATTGGTCTCAATGAGTGCACATTCCGAAATGCATCCTTTCATGCTCCTTCTCTGGTTACTAGAAGGGAAGACTATTAGAGAATTTAATTCCTTGAATTTGATAAGTGCGAGTTTCTCTTTGATCTCTTGAATGATGGGGTCTCAAACGAGGCAGAAACTAAATAAAGAAAACCTTAGCACATGTGATTTAGGGACCACAACCTTCTTATATAGACTGACCATGTCAGTTTTGTGTCTCTGTTATTTCAGCCCATCATAAAAATAAAAGTTACACTTTGGCCTCCACACATTGAAATTGTCTACACTTTACAAGACGTCTAAACCCAAACCTGAACTTTATTAGATAACTTTCAATTGAGCCAAATATTTTGATAGCATATATAATACATAATTTATTCATATAATAGCCCAAGTGGGAGATTGTTGGATTTTTTTATATGGGCTATATGTGTAACTTATAATAATGCATTATAACCTTATGAGTACTCCAAAAAAAGCTATGATTATCAAAATCATCTTATCCAATTATGTGCATCACTTATATCAACATGGGATCAAAGCGGCCTTTGCTACTTGTAGCATAGCTAAACCCATCAATGGTCACGTGTATTGACATAATCAAATGACATAAATCAAGTATGGATGTGTAACATGAAAATTACATGCAATGTGATCTTAACATGCTTATTTCCAATTGGTCCAACCTTAGTGAAAATAATCTCATCAAAATTCGAAGTGAATGTAAATTGTAAACTTTATTTTTACAGAAAATAACCATAAAATATCCATGAATAATAGTAAAAGGTGTCCAAAATTTTTTAACATCTAAAAGTAGAAACTCCCACAAAATCCGTATATCTTGAAGAGATAAAACATCCATATTGGTGACATGCTTATGAAAAACCTTTGGTGGTAATCCCGTAGTGAATGGATCCGCGATCAAGGAGTTTGTTCCAATATGCTTTATAGACAACTGACCACTTTGAATTCTTTCTTTAACAACCCGAAACATAATGTTAATATGCTTTGACTTTACTGAGCTCAAGTTGTTATTGGCATATAGAACTGTCGACTTATTGTCACAATATAACTTAAGTGGTCTTTGAATATCATCCATAATTCACAACCCAATGACAAAATTTCAGAGCCATATGTAGTGGTTGGATGCCTCATGACACGTTATATATTCTGCTACCATAATGGAGGAGGCTATGAGTGCCTGTTTGACACTTTTCTAGGAAACAACTCTTCCAGCAAGCAAGTAGATATAGCCAAAGTTGGACTTTTGACTATCTTGGCATCTAGAGAAATCAAAATCAGAATAGCTAATGACCTTTAACTGATCCGATCTCCTATATGTGAGCATGTAATCCTTTGTTCTTTGCGAGTAACACATGGCCCATTTGGTTGCTTTCCAATAATCCATTCAAGTATTTGCATAGCATCTCAACAATGTACACAATATGTGGTCGCGTACAAACTTGAGCATACATCAAACTTCCTACGGCTGAGGCATAAGGAATGTTTTGTATTTCTTTAGCCTCATAATCATTCTTGGGGCATTGATTCAGACTAAATTTATCTCTTTTAGCCACAGAGGTGTCATTCGGTTTATAATCCTGCATGCAAAACCTTTCAAGCACTTTCTCAATATAGCTCTTTTGTGATAACCTAAGAATACCTTGAAAGCAATCTTAGTGTATTTGTATACCTAACACAAAAGAAGCATCACCAAGATCTTTCATCTCAAATTTATTTAATAGAAATATCTTCATTTCGTGTAATAAGCCTGATTATTGCTAGCAAGTAATATGTCATCGACATATAAAACCAGGAAAATATGCTTTCCTCCATTGAACTTGTGGTATACACAAGCATCAACTACATTCATATCAAAACCAAATGAGATGACAAGTTGATGAAATTTGAAATACCATTGATGAGAAGCTTGCTTAAGACCACAGATGGATTTCTTTAATTTGCAAACCATTTGCTTTGTATCTCCAGATACAAAATTTTCTGGTTGCACTATATAGATTGTTTCATCAATGTCACCATTGAAAAATGCCATCTTAACATCCATCTAATATAGCTCAAAGTCAAAATGCGCCACTCATGTCATTATTATCCTAAAAGAGTCTTTCAATGAAATAGGAAAGAAAGTCTCTTTATAATCAATACCTTCTTTTTGTGTGAAGCCCCTTGTGACAAGGTGAGCTTTATACCTTTTTGCATTGCCCTTTGAATCCATTTTGGTTTTAAATATCCATTTGCAACCAATAGGTTTCACACATTCAGGCAAAAAGACAAGTTCCCAAATGTCATTGTCCTTTATAGACTTCATCTCTTCATTCATGGAATCAATCCACTTTTAAGAATTAGGACTTTCAATGGCTTGATGAAAGTCGATTGGATCATCTTCCACTAATCCAGTGTCATCCCCTTTTTCTTGGAGAAAAATGATATAATCATTTGAAATTGCCTTTTTCCTTTCTCAAGTGGATTTTCTTAATGGCATTGGTTCTTGAGGTTGTTGAGTTTGTTCTTCTAGAACAATTTCTTGATTTTGAATTAGGGGTTCTCTAACATTGTCTTGATTTCCTTCTTGAACAATGTAAGGAATGTAAGTTTGATCATTTTCAAGATGAACCATTAGAATGCTTACTTATTCATCTTTGAAGACAAGGTCCCTAATCTTATCTTCCCATGTAAACTCAATATTCTCAAAGAAATGGGCATTACCTGTCTTAAAAAATTTTTTAGATATGGGATCATAAAACTTGTAACCCTTGGACCTCTCAGAATTTCCAACAAAATAACAACTAACTGTCCTAGGGTCCAATTTTTTTTTTTCATTTAGCTTATAAGGCCTAGCTTCAGGTGGACAACATCAAATATGAAGGCGTTTCAAACTAGGCTTCTTGCCTATCCAAAGCTCAGAAGGAGTTTTGACAATTGCTTTTGTTGAAACTCTATTGAGTATGTAAACTGCAGTCTTTAAAACTTCTCCCCATAGAGATTTTGCCAAGGTAAAATGACTAATCATACTCATTACCATGTCCTTAAGTGTTCTATTTCACCTTTCAACAACACCATTCATGTTAGGAGATCCTAGTACAGTGTACTGTGGGATGATACACATTCCTCTAGAAATTTAGCAAAAGGTCCTGGACATTATTCACATGAGCCATCAAATATATCATAGTATTCCCCACCACGGTCAAATCTAACAGCTTTAATTCTTTTGTTGAGTTGATTTTCAACTTCAACCTTAAAACTTTTGAACACATCCAGTGACTGGGACTTTTCATGAATGAGATATAGGTAGCCATAACGTGAGAAATCGTCTATGAATGTAATAAAATAACTTTGACCGTTCCAAGAGGTGATAGGGAATGGCCTATAAATATCTGTATGTATTAGTTCCAAGACGTCTAAAGTCCTGTTAGCACCTAATCTCTTAGTGTTTGTCTGTTTCTCCTTTATGAAATTGGCACAAATTTTAAAATCTGTGAAATTATGGGGATCAAGAATTCCATCTGACCCAAGTCTTTCAATTCTCTACTTAGATAGATGACCTAATCTTGTGTGCAACAGTGAAATGGAATTCTCATTGGTTAATTTACACTTTACACCTTGGGCACTTGTATACAAGGTTTCGTTAAATGAAGTAATTGTATCAAGCATATAAAGATTATCACCAAATGACAAAGAACTGGTACCAACCAATTTTGAATCTTGAAAAAGACTAAGTTTTGTATTTCCAAATGAACAGGAATACCCAAAATTTTCCAAAATAGAAATAGAAACCAAATTCTTTTTAAAAGACGGTGCAACAAAAGTCTTATTCAAGTCCAAACAAAATCTAGTTCTTAATAATAATCTAAATGCCCCAATTGCTTCAACTTGCATCGAATTGCCGTCACCCACATAAATGTATCATTCACCATCACTTGCTTTCAGCAACTTAAGCAACCCTGCATAGACACACTGATGAAAGTTGTTGCACTAGAATCTATCCACCATGCATGTTTGGACACCAAAGTTAAATTAACCTCAGAACAATCCAAATTAAGAAGTGTACCTTTCTTAGCACGCCATACTTGATAATTGGTACAATCCTTCTTCTTATGCCAAATAGCATGACTAAAGAAACAAGCATCTTTAGGTTGCTCATTTAGATGTTGTTTCTTTTATGATACTATAACTGTAGCTTCCTTATCCTTCTTTCTTTTATTGTCTTTCCTTTTACCCTTAGATGTTGTAGCCAAATGAGCACTTTTCTATCTTATCTTGTTTCAACCCTTCCTCATCTTACACTCATTAAAAGACCAAGTCTCATTTTGATAGTTATAGCTCACCTTAAACTAACTGAATTGTGTGGGAAGAGAAATCAAAACCAAATGGACTAGTAATTCCTCAAACAACTCTAACTTGAGTGCCTTTACTTTTGAAGCAAGATGAGACATTTTCATATTGTACTCCCTTATGTTCCCATTACCTTTATGCTTCATTGAGATGAAGTTTGCCAATAGTGTACTAGTTTTAGCCTTTTCATTCTTAGTAAACCACTTCTCAAGTTCCTGAAGGAACTCTTTGGCTATTGTAACCTTTTTGGACATAGTTCCCCTGAATGCTTTTGGAATGACACAATTCATTATCATTAGACTCATGCGATTTAAGCGTTCGCACCTTTTCATCTCCCTCTTGTCATCAAAGGCACTTTTATTAGTATGGTCAGTAGGTCACTCAACTCTTAATGTAATGTCCAAGTCCATGACTTTGAGAATAATCATAACATTTTCTTATAACAACTTAAAATTTGTGCTATTTAGCAGAGAATTGAATTAATACTAGTAGAAATATTGTAGCAGAACTTGTAACTGAAGAATAAACAAAGAAATAAAACAAATCATGTTTACATAAATTTCACGTCATCCTTTATGAAATTCAAAATTGGTATACATAACCCATCACAAAGAGACCTAGCACAAACATTAATATTTAGTCTTTGGACAGAAATATTAACTCGTAAGTAGCACTCTTGGTTTAGTAATCACATATTGACAATTCAGATTATGCCAAACAATAACTCTTTCTTTGGACCGACTTATTGTTCACATAAAAAAAAACTTAATAATTGTCACATATTTATTACCACAATCATGTTCAAATTTTAATCAAACAATGACCTTCTTTTGGGCCGGTGATTATTTAAATGAAACTTAAATACCCAATTATCTTGATATTCAGATCAATTAATCTACACAAGAAAGGTCACTTTGGTGACATGTTGATTCAATCAATTAATCCAAACATCAGATTTCCTTAAAATATACCAAAATTGAATTTAATTTTCCAAATAAATTTTGATCCAATTTGTACTAATTTTTCTAAAAAAATAGCAAAAAAAAGACAAAACAGTACCAAAATTTTCCGAACAACAACTAATTAACCAATAGAAAATGCAAAACCAACAACCAAATTGTTCAGAAAAAAAAAAAACTAAAATAGCAGTAGTGGAAATAGCCATGAACGAATTCTGGAAACATTAATGGAATTGCTTTGTTTTTCTTTGCGGCAAAACAAAACCTCATAGGTTGTGACAAAACAAAATTGGATCAGGATCCAATACTAATAAATATATATATACGCATGTCTATGTTGCCACAAAAGAGGTCTCCAACAAAACATGTCCGAAATGGAAAATAAAATAAAATAAAACAAAGCATTCAAATCTAAGTTTTCTTGTCAAACCAAAAGCCAAAAAATTGGTGGATCTGAATCCCAAAAGAAATTGTTAATAATTCAACGTGAATAGGCTTTGATACGACTTGCTAGAAAATTTGATTCCTTGAATCAAATCTAATCAACTATAAAATTCAAGATTATTCATGTCGAATCATCAAGAAAGGGCCGAAATTAAAATGAAAAGCATACCTGTATCTCTTGAGTATTCTACAGCACGAACCTTACAGCTTGTAGTCTTCCAAATTGATATATGCGAGTTCCTCTTTGCTTTCTTTAACAATGGGGGCTCAGAGGAGGCAGAAACTAAATAGAGAAAACCCTAACACATATGATTTAGAGACCATAGCCTTCTTATAGAGATTGACTTTGTCAATTTTAAGTCTCTTTTATTTCAGCCCATCATAAAAATTAAAGTTACGGTTTGGCTTATTCACATTGAAATTGTCCACACTTTACAAGATGTCTAAAGCCCAAACCTGAACTTTATTAGACCACTTTCAATTGGGCCAAATATTTTGACAGCATATATAATGCACAATTTATTTACATATTAACCCATATAAAAAAAAAATCCAATAATGACATGTTGGATCAACTCTTATGGCTACGGATTTTCAACATAAAAGGCATTTTGATATTTACAATCACCCTCCTATCTTATGTCATACTTGGGATCATGATAGGAATTCATCTCCCATTTCCCATCTAGACATTTTGATCACTGATTGAGTTTGGCATCATACTTCTCAATTGGGAGCTTTGGCATGGGTATGGATGGGAGCTGATGCACCTCTTAAGTGTCATCAATGGATAATTATTCGTCCTTGTGAATCCACTTTGGAGGTTGAACTTTGAGCTGTTCTTGGGGACTTATCACTTGAATCTGACCAACATTTGTCCTCGATCACTATGCTAACTGATTGTATTATGGTTTTGCAGACCTTAACGAGTACCTTTGATCTAGACATATCTCTCCATAATGTGATTGGCCAAATCATTTATCTTGTTGGCTCATTTTTGTGATGTTCAATGGTAGTGGTGCCCATGCAAAAGGTTCATAATGCTCATCAACTTGCTACGTACTTCCTTTCTATTTTTCTGATTACCAAAAAAAAAAAAACAATGACATATTAAATTACTGAAGTTCACTTCGTACAGATTTTCTACAAAAGAAAAGAATTATGGAAAGTTACTTACGTTCTAAAAATATGACTCAAACTTAGTTCTAATATAGATTTTGGCTTCTAAATAACAGTAACATGATGTAAAAGATGTATGAAAAGAAAAAAGACAATATTTATTTTGAAGTAGGGAAATTAGCAGAGCCATTTTTTCCAAGACTTTGTAATACCATGTATAAAGGGATGCTAGAGACATATGCTCCAATAGATGTTGAGGATTGATTGGGTTTTAATTCAATTGGCATATAGATCACTACATCATGTGGCAAGCTAGAGTCCAAATACTGGATTATACAAGAGATTGCTTCTTTTTACAGCTAGTAGGTAGGTTTAGGTGGGGTAAGATATACGGTAGACTAGGTTATAGAATATCTTATTATATAATTTCTCTTGTATTTCTTCTCTTATGGCATTCGAAGTACAAAAAACAAAAAAGTAGATGCTTGAGCACATGTGATTGACAAAATGGTAACTTAATCCTTATGGGTTCCTTGAAAAACAAGGTACCATTAGAGCAATAGTCCTTTGGCCTCATTGATGTAACTAGTTCCTCAACTTTATTTTTAATAGTTTTGATGGATGCGTGCATGTTTTGTATTCAACATTCAGGTGGATCAATCCTTGTATCTTGCTTGTGGCTTCTAGCTCTTAACTCTTGAATAAATGCACCCAAATGATATTCCATGGGTGGTTTCTTCTCTTGATGTGGAAGAGGCATATAGCTTGGTTGTGGTTTTGAAACACCCATTGGATTAGCACAGGACAAATTCTCATGGTTTTTCAAGTTGTAATAGTACTTAATTCATCCTAAAACTATTGCAACATATTCTATTTTGGGTGATTAAAAATCTTTGCTACAGTTATATATTTAGTAAATTATTTTATTGTAATACTATTGAAACTACCAATTCAATATTCACATTTTCCAACTTTCTTGATTTATGAGCATAAAGCTAAGGGCAAAATTTGAAACAACTTTAAACTTTTTCTACTATTTTAATCTCCACATCAAACCAAATAGGAATGGAGTATCAATTTGGGACAGTAGCTCCTTTGTTCCCATAATTCCCTTTTATCGTTGATGAAGTTAGCTCTTTATAACTTTTGGGCATTATAGCATAGAGTGGATGTGATGGCCATGATTTTCTTAATGGATCTCTTCCTTTGTTGGTTGGAAAATTTTGCAACTTAGTTGGTTAAGGGGCCAATTATACCAAAATGGTTTTCATTTGAACTTGCTCACTAACTTCTCCTTTTGGTGATGTTCTACATGCGGTTACTAAACACTTATGGTCATATTATTAAAGATGTCCAAGGCTTCACTGACATTTTTCATTACTAATGATCGACCAGCAACCCCATCCACATAAGTTTTCATTAAAGGCTGAAGACCATGGTAGAAAAGGTGGAGTTAAATGTACATTGGGATGGCATTGTTGAAGCAACATCTCTTTAAAACTCACCCAAACTTCGGCCAATGACTCCCAATCACTTTGCTGGAAGCCATGAACCTCAATTCTAAGGTAGAATGCCTCGGAAGGAGAACTTTGTCACAAACTTCACACACAAGTCACCTCATGTATGGATCGAGTTGGGCTCTAATCACTCAAACCATTCACTTGCCTTATCCTATAGTAAGAGGGGAAAAAACCTTAGGCAATTTAAATTTTTCAAGACTCTATTAAACTTGAATGTGTCATAATTAAGCACAAATGTCTTTATGTGTAGATTGAAATCCATGGCTGGTGAGCCTCCAAATTATATGCCTTGCCACAAATTAAAAAGGGTAGGTTTAACCTTGAAATTTTGGCATGCAGTGGTGGTGGCCTCATCATTCCCACACTTTCATTAGTGCATAGGGTGATATAAATCCAAGATACACCTTGTTATACACAAATTTACCAAGGATATGAATTAAGAAAGAATAACTAAGACAAATAAAAACCTAGTCTTAAGTGAACTACTACATACTAATGTTAAAGAATCAATCCAAATGAACATCTATCCTTGGCAACAGCACTAGAAACTTTTTTAGTTATGTAGGGTTTTAAACTCTTATTTCACCCGTTAGTGAAAGGTGTCTTGTGAGTAAGTAGTAAACAAGGGTGTTGATTCAACAAGGATGATTTGCTTGAATTTTGTGTAATTTCTAACATATTTGAGTCACAACTTAAGCTAGGTGATCCAAATTCTTTAAGTACTAGAGCTTGTGCCCTTAAAAATTTTAAAGGAAGAAGAGACATTATTGCAACTAAAGTGAGTAAAAGAACAATCCTACACTAATAAGCTTAAATGAGTAAATGGAGTTTGCCAAGTTATTAAGGTATTCTCCTAAAGTTTTCACTAACTTGTCTTGGAGTTGAAGCTAAATGAGGTAACATGTTTCAACTCTTACTTGCGGTGAAGGGTTTATGTGTTCATAGTCCCTAGTCTCACAAGTTTGGGTTTCGCTCATACTTAAAGCTACTAGTGGAGTTTTCATCCTTATCCATTAAACCCAAGATGGTTTAAGTTCTAAAACTCCTTTTAATCACATAGTGAATTAAGTGTGCCTTTTAACATTCATCTAGATCACCATGCCTTACTTGTTTAACGTTAATCTAAACTCTCTCAAGCCTTCAATCAAGATTGTGATTTGTGTGTAAAGTGGCTAACAATCCACACATAAATAAGTACAAAAGTAGGCAACAAAAATGAGAGTGATTTCTCGAATATACCTCAAATTAACAACAACAACCAAGTTAAGTAGCTAAAACTTTATGAAGATGAATAAACCTACTCCATAATTATAGATCCTAAGCTTGAAATGAATGATATCTCGTGGTTGTGTACATACTTGCCTCGAGCTTATACGATTGAGATACTTGAACACTAGTGTTTGCGTTTGGCCCTATTTGGACCATACCTCACTTAGTCCCACTTATAGGAACATAACCATGTCCTTGAGTAAGGTATCCCTTACTTTTAATCTTATGTCATCACCTAGATACTTAACTTCGTTCCTCTTACTTTTACTTTCCCTTTCCTTATTATGTTGGGGTAGCAAATCTTAGTGCCTTTAGCTTTTCAAGCTTAAAGGCTTAACTCAAGAACCTTAATGGCTCTTCCTTATGAAGCTTGAGGCTTGCTTGAGGCTCCCATTGATCCTTCCTAGTGTCTGGAAGTGCATGATCTCATACCTTGGATCACTAAGAGTCTAAGACCCTTTTTGGCCCATTTAGTGCCATTCTTATACCTCAAGGCACCTAATTTCACTTTTCCACTTGATTAGCCTGATTAATTTTACACTTTTTACTACACACTAACTTATCAAGCTAATCAAGCTTGATTTAGGTTTTTCAGTGTTCTGCTATCACACTAGGGTAGGTGCTTTCCTTGAGTTGCCAAGGTCTTATCCCATAATTGAGCCCATATTGGCCTTATTAGGCCCTTCTTGAAAGCCCATGGTAGGTTCCTTTTAGGGTTCACTTTAGTGCCTAGGTTAAAGACCTCACACTTAGGTCACTTGGTGTCTACCACCTCTTATATGCCATAACCTTACATAGCTTTAACGCAACTTGATCACTTAGTTACTTCACCTTTTTTATCTCCTTATTGATGCATTTTATAGCTTAGGAGTGGATTAAGAACCTTATTTGGGCATGCCACAACCTTATTTGTGTCCTAAGGGCCCTCTTAGTGTGCCAACTACCCTTTCCCAAGAATGGTGTACTCGCATTGTGGGTAGGTGCATTGGCACTTTGGTTGATGTGATCACACATTTCAAAGTTATGATCATACATTTTCTTCACTGATCAAACCTTTCTACAATGGGATCACATTTCTAGGTGATGGCTTGAGCTTCCTTCTTGGTGCCTTGTATATGCTTTCTTTTGTTAGGTGACAAACTCCTTTAGGTACTCAAAATTGTGCTTCCAAAAACCAAAACAAACTTAAATACATCACTTGAATAAACTCTAACTTAAATCTCTTACATCAAAGCCTTTTATTTGCATGATAAAGTAATAAATCCGTGCAAAGACTCAAAAAACATTCACCAAGTGTTCTTGAGGTTCCAAGCCAAAATCCTTCACAAAGAACTCCAAACTAACTCAAGACCAATATAGATCTAATTCCATGCTTGTGGAATGGAAGTTACCATGATCTTGAGCTCAAAACCCTTGGAATACTCGCAAAATTGCACAAACCTCTTCTATCTAGCTTGAGCTTCCTTGATTGCACTTAATCATTTCCAATTCTAACATGAATTGGTGCTTTTTGAGCTTACGAGGCGTGGCCATGGAGGCAAAAAGGAAGAACGTGCTAGAAGATGATGAATTGAGCATCTCTATTATCCAAGCCCTTTTTAAACTATCCAAACCACATTCACTCCACCAACTTTGCTCTTCTTGCCACTAGACCTCTCAAAATTTGTTTAGCTACTCTTTAGCCTCTTAAACTTTTCATGGCACTACAAATTATTCCAATGCAAGTTCAATGAGCTCCCTACTTAGCCTAAGCTAGCTTAAGTCTTAAAAGTGCCCCTTGCACAAACTTAGCCATTTCTCAAGTTGTGCAAAATGGTCCTTCCACTATCACTTACGGTTAAAGTGGCTATTATACTTATGGTCTTGAGTTCTTAAGTCACTTTCACAATTATCACCACTAATATTTACTAAAATTAATAACTTACCATCGGTGTAAGTCAATTTTTACCAAAATGCCCTTGGTGACTCTTAGATACCACTTGTGACTTAAGAACCCACTTAACCATTAACTTACTTGCTTTATTTGTACAAAAAACATAGATTTATGTTCTTGATTGGATTTTACCTACCATTCTCATCTGAGCTAGGTTATGTACTTGTAGAGCTGCTATAACATTGACAAGGATCAACATGTTTGACTTTTTCTTAAATGACAAAACAATAATTTAATTAAAAATAAATAAAGTAAAAAATCCAGTTCTAGAAAAATACTGGAACGAGTGACCGCAACCCATTCCCACATGACAATAAATTATGCCTAGCTCTTAGAACCCAAAAACCTTAAAAAGAAAACTCTCTTAAGCTTAGAAATCAACACCCCTACCAACTTGAGAAAATACAAGCTATTGCCCCAAAACATCCTGTATAAAAAGCCAAAAGTACAATAAACACCTAATCTTTAAAGCCTCATTCCAATTTTTACAAGTTACATCTTAACACCAATAGTTTAGGCTATGATCTAGTCTTCTTTTGACCCTTCCTCTAACCTTTAGCCTTGTAAAGAGTCTAAAATGTCCAATGCTTGTTCATCACAGCCATTTAAGGGCACCTTGAAAGGATTGGCAACTTTTTTTCCTTTATTGTTACTATTGGAATCCAAACTCTTCTCACTATCCATGTCACGATTTGAAAACATCAAAACTGAAGGAACCCTAGGGAATTAGATATGAATTATTCTTACTAATATTTTTTGCTTCAACTAAATTCTTAATTTCTTTAATTTCTTCCAGAGTCAAGTTCCAATTACCTGAAGATAAAATTAGCACCTTATCTTGAACAGGCAAATTGAAGCTTACAATCCTCTAGCCCCATGACTTATCCAAAGATTTTAAAATTGATTGGACCTTAGGGAATATTAAACAAGATGTACCTGAAGAATTAGAATTCCTTATACCATGATCAATTGATTCTTTAGTACCATTAGTATCCATAATAGAAAATAAGGACCCAGTATTTGATGAATTTTATGACCCATTAATCTCCTTTTTGCAACCCTTCTTAAGCCCATCAAAAGAGTTCTCAAGCATAATAGAAATGCCAAAATTATTTGGCCCACAAGGAGAACAAAATGCAAACTCGATTATTGGAGCTTTGACCGCCGCCTACATCACACACCTTACCAACCATACCCTTTACACCTTCTCCGCTGCTGGGTAATACCACCACCACCTCACGATTGTACCTCATTGTCATGTCCTCCTTGCAACCTTTCCCTATGGTCGCCTCCCCTCCACCTTCTATTCTTTTCTTTTCCATTACCACTAGACCCTGCTAGTTGAATTTTTTAATGTTGCCACCAAAAGCAATAACTTGGTGAACTTGTTTGTCTTCTCGCTACTCACCAAAAGTCCTTCAAGTTATACGGCTTCTATTTCAAGGCCATAGAAATTGACATTTGAGATAGTGAGTATCTATGATGTAATCAACATTTGAGATATTACCCATCATTATAAAAAAGTATCTTCCACCCTTGTGACTTAACTCCTTCCAGAAATATGATGCATGACCTACTGAATTTTCTTGCCTCTGCCATAGTTCAAAAAATCAACCATGGTTGTCTCTTTTTAAACCCAAAAATAACTCAATGTAACTTGATCGATATTGCTATTGCTTCAGACCTTCTCTTGATCTTCCAAAGATTTTTCTCTAATTTGAAATGATCTATTTAATTTCTTCTCCTTTTAGATTAATAGATTTCTAATTTCAATTATACAAATAAAATCTTCAATTTTTTCCCACTCAACTTATAAGTAGAAAGATTTTTGCTCAATGATAATAAAAATTTCAATATCAAATCCCATGACCCCTAAAATTTTGGAAAGAGAAGTAGGAGCTTCCTAGTCTACCCTAAACCCTGCTCATGGTGATCAATGTTGGTCTGCAAGTTTCTTTCTACATACCTTGGAGAGCCATCATACAAAATCTATTATTATTAATCGCCTCCATCAATTCATTTCACAAATCTATAAAAAATAATACTTGTTTCACAAGTCTTTAGATAGATATTATCATGTGAAAAAGAATGTTACATGGAATAACTTATCTAACCACACCTAATTGACCATAAATAACTTCTTCATCTAAGTTCCTTCTTCTCCTAACTCCTTGTTTCAAAAAAAAAAACCCTCTTGCTCCTACTTTATTAGTGATAGATACTTATAAGCCCCCTAATAGCCTACATTGGGAACTATACCATCAAGAAGTTAGAAGCTATCAAACGATGAAAACAAAGCTTATTGACACTCTCTACAATATGAAGAGAAGCTCCAAATCAATTTTTTTTAGATGATTATAATACAATGTGCCTAATTTGGGCCCAAAAGGCTTTAGGGCCGCTTTTACATATATGGCTGAGTTGGCATAGGTTGACCCAATGTAGGCAGTAAAGGAAAAGGCCTTGAAATTGCCGAGGACCCCTAAAGGCAAGGAAAAACCTCTACCTAGAGGTACCCCATTGCTAATAACATACATCATGGAACTGAGGACTTACAACTAATTTAGAATATACTCATAGTCCTACATATCAATCACCATGAGCATGAAAAGTTCAAGAAAGAAAACTATCGATTAGTATCCAATAATACTTAAGAAACTGCACCTAAGCACCTATATAAGCTTGAACCCTAAAAAAAACAAGGGTATTTTCTCTTACATTCTTCTCTTATAGTTAGATTCCCAACCAAATCACCAGTTGACTTGATTGTGGATCCTTTTTAAGAATATAGTTTTTGGTTCCCTTAGCATTGTCTTCCTTACACATCTAGTTTTCGAGGACCCATCTCCGGACTGGAAGGATCCTTCAAGCCCATCTGGAACTCTCCACATCATTATATCTAACAGATGGATATTTATTACCGTTTTCCAAGCTTCCAAATTTTCATTATTTGTGAGAAGAGAAATGCTCCTATAAAAGAAAATGCTATGTTCAACTAGCACTTATGACTTTAAACTCATTGATTTTAACCAGACATAAATGATCACATTTCTTGGTTATTGGATTTTGGTTAATCTTCCAATGACTACCTAATGATTTACACCATTCTATTACATAAGCCGCCTCTTCTTTATTACCTTTTTTAATAGTGGTGGTACATTTCACTAAGAATACAAACATTAGTAAATTTGGCAAACTTAGCATATAAACCACTAATGTCTCTAAGTTGGCCTAAACAAATTTTATACTCCCTCTATCTTGAAACATTTGCACCATTTGGAATTGCACGCAAATTAAGAAAAGACTCCCACTTTATACATTTCCCCCTCCTTCATCATTTTTCTTCTCCTCTATGCCTCTCGCATGCATTGCCTGATCTGGTCTTGTTTGATCTAAACTGCTTGTCTACATCACAAGTAGAGGCCGACGGATCAGACAAAGATGTTGGTGAAGGTGGAGAAGGGGCAATAGGTATGGATTAGGATAAATAAGGCTAGTGAAGGTGGATGAGAGGAAATGCATAGAGGCTGGTGAAGGTGGAGAAGCCCAAAGGCGAGGATGTCGGTAAGAGGTGTGGACCCTAACTAAGGTAGAGGAGGTAGAAGACGAGGGCACCGAAAACAGGCATGGACATTGTCAAAGATGAAGGAGGCCAACGGTGAAGGTGTAAAGGGCTGAAGGCTAGGATGTTGACTTAAGTGGAGGAGGCCGAGGGCGAGGACATCTGCAAAGGCGGAGGAGACTAAAGAGGCGAGGACGCCGATGAAGTTGGAGCAGGCTGAGAGGCATGGACACTAGTGAAGGTAGAGGAAGGTGAGAAGTGTGGATTAGGATGAGGGAGGCCGACAAAGGTAGAGGAGGGGAGGCACATGGATTGGGATAAGGAAGAAGAGGGGCGGAAGTAAGGAATGGATTCATTTAGAAAGTTAATGTAAATGAGGGTATAATGGTAATTTTGTACCTAACACTTACTAAAAGAGGAAATGGTAAAAAAAAAATTGATACATCCCGAAAGGAAAAATGAAGCAATAGTTATGAGATGGATGGAGTACAAGTTTTTGAGATGCCTACATATAACCCTATATTATCAAGAATGTGAGTCTTGGCACTCACTTTCTACCATTATAGTGTCATGTGTATGTATGTGTGTATGTGTGTGCATCTAGAAAGAGAGAGGTTCAACTCACTTCACAACTAGTCATTAACCTATAAATGATTTATAAATGCCATTACAAGTCAAATTAGATAAGTGGTATAGCTACAACATAAACGATCAATGTAAAAATATTGATGTCATGAGTTTTTTTTTACTATTCATTTAGTGGATGAATTTTATGTCTTTCACAGAACATTGTAAGGCCTTTTTTTATTACTTGGAAAAATGAAAAGACTGAAAGGGCTAGAACAATGAAGGTAGCCTAATCATGGGGTCAAAGTTATGGTACTTGGCATATTTGAACTAATGATCAAACATTTATTACATATTTGTACCTTTGTTATAACAATAGTTGTATATTTTGTTGAGAATACAAATATTAGTAAATATTTGGTAAAATCGACAAATATCCCATTAATGTGTTTGAGTTTGCCTAAATTAGTGGCCAAGTTTTGTTTCTAGCTTAATAAACTACTAATGTTACTAATTTTAGTCTACATCTACTACTTTAGGGGTTTTTGTTTATGGTAGGACTCACACAAAAGAGAGAATGAACAATGAACATCAAGTTGGCATCCTCACACATAACCTTCTTCTTTAGCAACAATTTCACTATGCCACACAACTACTTTTAACATGACTTCACCAGAATCAACTTTTGGTCATCAACCACTGGCCACTACAGTAGCACAATCATGCACTGTTGAACGACCCAAGAGAAAACCAATCAAAGATGATGTATGGTAGCATTTTGCTTTTTTAGCAAAGCAATTGTAAATTTTTTTTTGTACATATGAAAGTAATAAGATAGGTGAAGATTGAAAAGCATGTCAATTTTCATTTTTAAGAATACATTATTTTCTTGGCACTTTCTATGGACATTCTGGAATAGTAACTAAAAGGTAACTTTCAAAATTTTAATGGCCTGTTTGTAAATTTTATGAACATTCTCTAAACTAATTTGTGATTTTTTTAAACTTTAGGGATCAAATATATAAATTTGCAGGTATTATGATTTAAAATTTTGAAATTTTAGTTATTGAATTTTAAATTTTTTAAAGTTTAGGCATTGCAATATTGTTAAGCTTGATCATAGACCTTATAATTTTCAATCTCTCTCAATTGACCCCTAACTTCCATATTAAGGAAAAAAATAACGGAATATCCCACAAGTAAGCGTAAAATTCTTTTTTCAGTTTTAATAGGGGGGCCTATTTTAGACAAACACAGAAACATGATAAAAGGCACAAATTTGACACTAAACTATAAGGGATAAAGTAATTTTGCCACTAAACATTTTTGCAGGAAAATTTGCTATTAACATTTTTGTTGTGAGTAATTTTGCCATTGCTCATTAAATGGTAGGAATATTTTTTTTATTCAGCGAATATTTCATGGCACAACTCTTAAAATAGTCTTTGAAAATTTTTCTCTTAACATCTAGCTACATAAACATTTCACAACACCTAAATGAGTCAAAATCATATAATTGACCACACATTGCTATTGCTGAGCCCTATTGTGTTAACATTCCTCATTGTTGCTAAGCAACCCGTTATCATCACTATCATGGATCCTTTATTCAAGAACTATAGCACCTTTGAATTTAGTGCTACCTGTATCAATCAAACGTTGTTTAATCAATGTTTGTTCTAAGGAGTATTTTCAAAAGAATTTCCAAGATGCGTGGAAGAGTGGAGGTAAAGTTAATTATGCAAAAAGTGGAGGGTGTGAACGTTTGCTAGAGCGAAGAATACGTTAAAAATGATGGATTTAGAAACCTAAGAGCTAGGGCATTAGGTGAATGAAACTTGGAATTGAAACTTTCAATTTTCTAATTTTTTCATGTTTGTCAAGTTAAGTGATTTTAATGACAAGTAGTAGATTTACTCCCAATACAAAACATTGATAGCAAATTTGCACCTTTCAAAAAGATTAATTGCCAATTTACCCAAAAAAAAGTTAAATGGCAAAATGACCCTATCCTTATAGTTTAGTTACAAATTTACCCCTTTTTCCCAAAAACCTTAATGGTCTGTTTGGTGAAAAAAAAAAAAGAAGTAAGTAGCCAATTTGGGCTAACATGAGACATTAGTGGTCTGCACATAATGTTTGCCTATGTATTTATAACTCTTGCCTTTTGGTATACTAATGCTTATTGTGGGATCTTGAAAACTTTCCATGAATGATTTGTGACCATCGGCAACTATGTGGGTTGAAGTTTGATCCTTTAGGAAGAAGAGTTTGGAATTGGTGAAGGTGAATGGAAAATGAGAAATGGGCTAGAGAATTGGGCTTGGAAAGGGTAGGGGTATAAACGGGCTCTTCTATTTATTTATTTTTTCATTGTTTTTGTTTCTTTGGCAAAGGAACAAATATATAGGTAAGTCACATCTATGCCCTACACATTATGTCCACATATATTTACATTTCAATATTACCCTTCATAGAGCCAAACAAATATAAACACATCAAATCTTGTATTCTTCTAAAACTGGAGATATGTACCAATCAAATACCAAATATATACAAAGTTGATGTACCAAAAAAATAAAAGATATATATAGATAATGTGTAACATACGTACAAATAATATCATAGATATATTACAAGTTCAATATCCCATAAAGAAAAGGTGTGAATGCGTAAAATCCTACTTCCTACTAAAATTTGCGATATATATAAATGGACGGCTGATATGTATAAAACTCTCTGTATAAAGTAAGTTGTAGATATATATAAAATATCTGTCACATATATACAAATAAAATCATAGATATGTTACTGGTAAGGAATATGGTTGGGTAAGCTAGACCCAAGAGCTTGGTGAACAGTGAATTGGAATCCTGTGTCCAAAGATAGTATTAAAGCTCAGGATGTGCTCCTAGGGGAAATTGTCTGATGCTTAAGTTAGTTTCTAGACAAAAAGTAGTAGAAAGAATGAGATGAGAGCCAGATCCCTTATCTCGGGATTGATGAGGGGTTTGTATAATAGAGGTAAGCTCTGGGTAGTTTGTTCTAGTGATAGGAATCTCATAGCTTATCCATATTTGTAGGATGTAGTTTCCTTCTATAAGAGGCTTCCTTTTAGGGCATTTATGGGCCTTCAAGCACGGCCCATCTTCTAGTTGTTAGTATTTAGGCCTTTGGGCCCGTTTCCTACCAATGGGTCCCCCCTCCAAGAGGAAATGTAGGCTGAGGGTCCCACATCCCTTGGTGTGTCTAGACAATGTCGGTTGGTGGGTAGGGGTGTGATCCCCCCTTTCTCCATTAGCTTCCTGGGGAAGTTAGGTGGAAGTCACTGTTTCAGGTTGTCCTATCCACCCCTCCTATGCAGTTATGACGTGTGTTAAGTGCATCAGCTGATAAGAAGGTGAAGAAATGTCCATTAAATGCTCTTTAGGGAAGTCACCGGGTGTGGCTATCATGACAACTTAATATGGTCACGTGTCCTCCAGTGATTAACCTATCATTTGTATTACTATTTCTGAGGGGAAACCCAAGTGTCGCAAGTTTTCCTATATATGTCATAAGGGTTTCTATTCTCTTCAACTGTTTATCTTGTTCTACTACTTTCCTGTTTCTTGATGTGTTGGCACCAAAGTCCTATGGGATTTCTTTTTCAAAGTTTTTCTCTTTCATGTAGTGTTCATTCTTCTTCAGCGTGTTTAGGTAGTAAGTTCTTTGTCCTTTCTTCTTGCCTCACCTTTTCTCATTTTTTTTCTTTAGGTACTGGCTGTTTTTTTTGTTTCTGTCCTTATACCCCCTTGTTGTGTTTGTGGTAGCCCTAATGTGTTCTCGTCAGTTTTTCTACAAAATCGTCGTCCTGGACTACAGCCAACCCTAGTGAAGTTCCCAAGATGCCCATCTTCCTTAATTTTGAGGTAATGAAGGGAGTTGTGACTTAGCACAATGAAGGGAGATTGGTAACGAATTTCATCAGATATTTCTGGCCCAACGGCATTGTTGCCGCCCTCTCTCGTGCACAAGTCCTAGTAGGAGGAAGCAAAAGGGGAGACATCACAGACCAGCTTTAGGCAGGGCTTTGCTTCTCCCTTCATCTGTTAGTATAGCAGATCTAGGAGCACTATCAAGTTCTGCCATTGTAGATGATGCCGAACTCATTTGTTCATATCAAGGGCTTCATCATCTGCTGTAAGTTGGTCTCATCAGCTGCTGCAAGCTGGTGTGTCTCCCTTCCTAGAGATTTTCCTCCAATTTTATATGCTGGACCTGAAGAAAGGCGTCATCTTTTTCCACATCACCCCCATTAATAGAAGCGGCAACAAGTCCTTTGCCTTTATATCCTACAAGGACTTATAGTCGGGGTACAAGGAGCATGTTTTCTTCACAGTAAGGGAGTAAGAATGGGGGTTGCCTTCTGAGTTCGCAACACCCTACAACACACATTGGTTGGGGTGCTGCCCATGTATGAGGACTTCGAAAGCCAACGCTCGCTGCTTGGGTTAGTTTGCTGGTTGGATAAGGTGGTGGTAAAAAAAAAATTTTTGAGTTGTTCCTCATCCATTATACTGAAATAGATGAGATCACCCTCAATTGGGAAGGGATCAGTAGGGCCAACTGGTCATATCTGGGTATGAGGGATTCTTGTAATTGGGAGGAGGGCCAGGAGGTAAGGCTGGTTGAAGCCTTCAGGATTGCTGCAGGGGCCCAGTGGGCCCCCCACCAAGGAGTTTTATTTTAACCATCATTTTTTCCTTGCCTTCGTGCATGGTTATGATATCTAGTCATATCATTTTTTCTACATAAACAGGTAGCCATGCCAAGGAGGTTTTGAAGAGCCACAAGGGCATTGTTGACGTCTTGGCAAATGCCCGTAAGGTGGACATTTTTCCTGCAGACATAGCTCATACTACAGAGGCCCTTTCATCTAAGCCCTAGACTGAAGTGGTGGATTGGTCCGCAAGAAATAAAAACCATCTGGCCTTGTTGAAGATGGTGCCCCTCGTAATGGAGGCAATGGTAGGGCATCATCAGAGCACTTTTCCCATGCTAACTTTATAGACCTAGGGTCATTTTCTACTGATCGTGGATGTTTCCATCTAGCGGTTATGGAGAAGCATGCATGGTCGCCTGAGGAACCTCTTGCTGAAGCCTTAGTGGTGTCCCAAAAGTAGAAGGTAGCCTTAAAGCCCTCGAAGGATGCGCCTTCTGCACTGCCTCCTCCCCACTCTTGGGCTCCAGTGAGGGTCATTCCTGATAAGGCCTTAGCTATTAGAAGGGGAACTCCTAAGTTGAAGCTAGATGAATGCTTTCAGCCGTGTAATCTCCCTACCCGGTATTAGGCACAAAAGAAAGACTTGGCGCTAAAGGGGATTGTGCCTGACCAAGTCTTTGACCCTTTGTGGGCAGTAAGGATTAGCAAGTTGATCATTGAGGATCAGACTGACATTGGCCATCATATCCTAGTGGGGTTAAGGACCCCCAGGGATCAACAATTTTTGGCTTATCCTTTCGTTCAGAAGGGGGTCAGCTCTTGAGCATGAGCTGTAGCCATCTCCAGGTACACTCCTTTGTTTATTTTTACCATTTTAATACATCCCTCATTTTACTGAAAAATTTGAGTTTTGGTAGGAAGCCATCGTTGCCCATAGTTTAGGGGAACGATGGTCAGCCCTGGAGAAAACCTTTCATTCCAAGCTTGAGGCTCTTTGCAAAAAAAATGCATCCTTTCAGTCAAAATTGGCTAGCCAGTGAAGTGTTAATAAGGCACTTACAAAGGACCTCAAGCTAGAGAAAGAGGCTAAGGAAATAAAGGAGAGCCGCACTTCAGAGATGAAGTTAAAGGTTGTGGAGCTGTAGAAGGCTCTGAAGGAATCTCTAAGGAAGGAAGCTAAGCCTAGAAATGGGGCTGATTGTTTGGCAGCCTTGCTAAGGATGACAAAGTCTAAGATAGATGCTATTGAGGTTACTCTGCTAATGGACAAGTACGCTCCCCAAGGCCCGGGGACCATTGCGAACAAGGCTAGCTTGAGTTTAGTTGCCTTTACAAAGCCACTTATAGAGCACATTGAGTGAGTTGGCTTCATTGGGTGTGAGGGGCATTTAGAGTACTGGTGCTTTTGATCCAAGGCCAACGCTCGCATGAAGGAACTCGGCTCACTTCTCCTGAAAATGGAGAAAAGGCATGGAAGGACTATCTTCTTGGAGTTCAAGGAAGGCTTTCTTTCATGCCACTTTTAACTTGAGTGAGTGAATCTGAACCTTGATCTATCATTTTTGTTAGCTTACAATGAGCTAGGTTTGGATTACAAAGCCTAGTCGAAGAATGGGAAGACTGGGAATCCTAACTTCGTTGAGGATGCATTAGCGATGAACCTTGATGAAGACACTTCTCTGGATGAGTTTTAGGAGCCCTCGTTGTTAGGTCCTATCCTTTTTTTGCTTTTGTTCCCCTACTTGGCTTTCTGTAACAAATTCTTTTGTAAAGAAACTTTTAATGCGAAGTTTATTTTTACATTGCCTTTGTGCTTTATACTTTTGACGTTTAGTGACTTGTTATGACGTTTTGTTAGAGTAGGGGGCCCCTATAGGGGCCTAATCAAGTGTTTTCTTGGTGTATGAAGGTCTCGTGATGTTAGTGTTGTGCCCAAAAGCCAATCATAAGATGATTGTATTTTTGCACATTGAGTCATGATATTTTATTGAGGCATTAATCCAGTAATTATGTTTGTTGTTTTGTTTCAGCATAACATAATAAACATAATTACAACCCTAGAATAATGATATTCTCAAATGTCCTTGGTCTAGTATTATTGTGGAGCAAGTTACAATAATACATAATGACTAGCATATGTGGAGACTAATTTGAGATATGTAGTCTACATATGGGTACAAGTTGGAGAGCTTGTGTACTAGACCGACCCACCATGAGAACGCTACATGGATTGTTATATGAGTGTCATAAGTGGTTCTCATAGTGGTCATGGTATATGTAGTCCTTTGATCTAAGGTTATCAAGGTTCCCTACATGTGAGTCACATACTTTGATACTTCCTTTTGTTGCTCGTAATTGAGTAAACTTGAAGGAGGTCATTGGGTATGTCACATATCATGCGGAGAGGTTTGTATGATTAAGATGTGATTTGTCTCTCCTATGTAACGGAAGTGATATCTTCGGGCCCCTTGATAAAGTGAGATTTAGAAAATGCATGGCCATGCTTGGATGAGTTGATATACAATATTAATGGCATCAATTTAAGTTAGTCTACTCGGTAATCAAGAAACCAAAGATTGGGCTATACGAGAGTGACACATTCCATGTCTCGAGCCTAGCCTTGATATCTTGGATAAAGGGACAATGGCATATATGGGTAATGATCATAAAGGTTTAGTCGAATCACCAACAATCTTGTCACTTGGGTAGCAATGATGTGTTGCTAGACACCACTCATTGTTTATGATCATAAATGTGATTTATGATCATTGCCAACGTGGTAAGAGCCTATTGGGTTGCATACATAGAGCTATTTGGATTATTAGAGTGCATGGGCTAGTTATTTGGGTTATGGTTTCATAACAATTTCGTATTAATAATGGGCCCAAAAGTTGAGCCATTATTAAGCCCGAAATTAAAGCCTAATTGGATTAGGGCTTTGAAACCCATTAGGCCTAGAAGTTGAGTCTCACTATAAATACAACTTTTAGTGAGAAATTTGCAGCCTTGCCCTAGCCTCCCAAAAGGGACAGCCGCACTCTTCTCATGCAATTCCTTGGAGGACGCAAGCTAGCACTGCGAGCACAAGAGAAACGCATCTGCCCGGACATGGTGGAAGCATGGTGATCCCGAGAAGCTCGTGTGGATGCCATAGAGAGCTTGAACACATCAACTGTTCAGGTTTTGTGATTCGATTCTACAGTTGGGCGAAATATCTCAACCGAATTAGGTATGAAAATTTTTGAACACCTGGTTTACCCCGTTTCATTTGGATCCTGGAGGGTTTTGGTTAAATTCGGCTGCACTTGTTTGGCTCCCAAAACGTTACATGTGAAACCTTATTTCTATGCGATATAATCATGAAGTGTTAAGGAAGTGCCTCTTTTTCGAAAGTAACCAAGGTACATAATGTGAAGTAATTATTTTTGTCATGATCTAAGCAAAATACGAGGCAAATAGTCTGAATGATAGTCTTTAGGTAGCTATCTTCCTTCTAAGGTTGCCAGCTGAAAGTCTCCTTCCCTGAGCTTCTTTGTGACTAAGTAGGGTCCATCCCAATTTGGCCTTAGTGCCCCATGCCCTAGGTTTCTACCAGTCAATTTAGCTTTGATTTAGGACTAGGCTTCCTGCTTGGATGTTCTTGACTTTCATCTTTTGGTTATGAGTTAGGGCAGTTCACTGCCTGAAGGCTCTTTTATGCAAACCCTCACCCCATCTCTCAATTCCTTTAATAGGTCTAGATTTCCTTTAAAGGCTTTCTTATTTCGAGAAGGATCGTAGACTTGGGTTTGTAAGGTAGGGTAAGAGATTTCCACGAGTATAAGGCCATTGGCTTCATAAGCCATTGTGAAAGGTGATTCTCCTGTAGGTCGTCGGGGAGTCGTGCTATAGCCCTAAAGGACACTTGACAGCTTTTTCACCCAGCTGCCTGTAGCCTTGCTCTACCTCTTTTTCAAGCCTTCATTTATTGTTCTGTTGGTGACTTCTACCTGCTCATTTGATTGAGGATAGGAAATAAAGGCGAAGTACAGGTGGATGCCCTTTCCTTCAGCAATCATTGAACTTACTGATTGTCAAACTGCTTTCTATTGTCGATAATGATGGCTCGGGGGCATTAGGGCATCCAAAATGGCAAATGATGTTCTTCCATGAGAACTTAGTAACTTTTGGTGCCGTGATAGAAGCAAGAGGCTCTGCTTCTGTCCATTTTGTGAAGTAATATACTACCAGAATGTAGTACTTAACTTACCTTAGAGCCATAGGGAGTGCTCCAATTAGATCTAGCTCCTACATAATGAATGACCAAGGGTCCACTACTGAAGAGGCACCGAATGATGGTAGCCTCTATATCCTTGAGTTGATCCGGCAATTATGGCACATACGTACGAATGCCTTAGCATCCTGCCTAATCGTAGGCCAGAAGTAGCCTAGTAGATTTCCTTGAGAACGCCATGTCCCTCAAGCTGGGTTAGGCATCGCTACAAAGGGGAAAGAAACCCTCTTCTGTATAGCTCCCCCCGATGATGAAGAAACCGCCCATCAAATCTTGATTTTCTTATTTCCTTGGAGGTTCCACTTAGTGTGCCTTTCTAGAGGTAAATTTTCATTGGCTCATTCTAATCATCTCCAGGTGTTATAGAGTGTATCAAGTGGATCAAGGGCTCTGTAAACGTCTCTATTATGGCATCTTTTCAACCTTTTCAAAGGGTGTCTGCCCTAGTATTCTGGCTCTGGCAGATCTTCTACACTTGCACATGGTCAAAGATCTTTATTAGGTCTCTCGTTGTGCTAAGTTTTTGTAGAAAGTAGGCTTCCTTGCACCTACTATTTTCATGACTTGGTTTACTCTTAGTTGGGAGTCACTGCATATTTGTATGCTTCGTACCCCAACCCAACCACCCAACCGCAGCCTCACAAGGAAGGCTTTGTATTTTGCGATGTTGTTCCTTACCAAGAATTAGAATATGATTTTGGGGATGGCTTATAAACCAAGCGGTCCCTCGAGTACGATGCCCGCTCCCAGATATTCTATTATGGCTCTCCTAGTAGCAAGCACTCCTAAAGGAGGTAAAGTGCCTTAAATTAAGTTTAGAACCTTAATTCAAGTTTACATAGCAAGAATAGTGAAGTTTAGCAAAGTTCACTAAATTCTGAGAAAGATAAGGCATTAAACGAGGTTCAGGGGTAAAATGGTAATTTTACATCCTAAATAGCCGGGATAAGTCCCAAGTGTTTTAAATTGAGTTTTTATAACTTAACTTTCAACCTTAACCTAAACTTGAAGGAATAAACAAGAATTAATCAAGAATAACTAAGGTACCAAAGATGGGGAGTTAAGTGACTTAAGTCTAATACCTTGGTGGCTTGTGGGTTAAGTGGGGGTTTAAGAAGGGGAAAGTGAGGGTGGCTGCCACAATTTTCGTGTTCATCCTCTCCACTCTTATTTCTCCATCAAATTCACCTTAGAATCCAAGTTTCTTGGTAAGAACAAGAGCCATCAAAGGTATATAGACTCTTGGAAGGCCATTTCAAGCATAAAATCATGGTTTTCAAGCTTGGAAGTGTGTTTTCTCACATCCCCTATTTTTGTTACGAGGTAACCAATGTGTTCCTGATTGAATTCATGTTATTTGGTAAGTTTGGAGTTTGGGTTTTGCTTAGGAAGCAAGATTTTGATGGTTAGTGCTTATGTTTGTTTGTTGGAACTTAGGTGACACTTTGTTGAACTTAGTTGAGTGGAAAGGAGGTTGATTCTTGCTTGTTACTTGGAGTTTAGGTAAGGGAGTTATGTTTTCAAGTTCAATTAATGTTATTGGCTTGAGTTTGCTTGAAGAATTTGAGTAATTCTAGCTATAGTATTAATTAGAGGATTTGGTTGAATTATGGTAGACTAGTGTGTTTGGCTCGGTTGGAATGATGTTATAATGCATCATAGGAAGGCTTGTGATGGTTTATTGTGGTCTATGCAACGTGTACTACACGTATGTGAAGTTTGAAGGCTATCCATGCATGTTTGATATGTTTGGAGAGTGTTCAAAGTTCATAGCAGTAAAACCGGAGATTTTCTGGGCATTTTACAAGTTTGGCGATGCGTCACCAATCCACACGAGTTCCCACGACACGTCGCCAAGACCTCAAAAAATTGGCAGAACATCGACAACTGTGGCGACGCATTGCCAAGACAGCATTTGACACCCGATTTTGTTTTCAGCATAACTTTTTGCTCGGGTGTCCGATTGAGGTGATTCAAGATTCCACGTGAAGCTAAGAGGGAGTACTATTACCTTCATGTTTTAAAAATACTTAAAATGGCCCATTTTCAATTTTTTCTTAACTCAAAGTTAAGGCAAGTTTTAAAGGAAATTATGGCCACAATAGAACACCATAAGTGGGTGCAAGGTTTAGTACCATTAGAAGCCTAGTTGAGACTTTGGATTTGAGGTTTCAATGTGTAAATTAGTGCACCTAGTCTACAAGGTCTTTATGGCCTAGTCTACAATAGTCCCACCATAATTCCCTTGTACAACATAAATGGGAGAGGTTCAACTGGTGATTTATCACTAGTTAGGCTGGCAAGCTTTGCTTGCTAGAGGACGAGGCAACGCCTTGTAGTTCAAGCACAAGGATGAGGAGAGGTCTCAAGGGACCTAGTTTTATATGCATATATTTCAGACCCTCAGGTTGTATAAGCTCACAGCAGGTTACATATGTTACCATATTTGGTGTCCTTAGTAATTTTCTTGCAGGTACACTAAAGACCCTTAATGAGAATGTTATGTTCTCACTCCCTAGTTATGTTGTGCAGATACTGAAGTTGTTGGACTGAGTAACCGTCGAGGGTTATTGTGGTAGTAGGTTGCTGTACAGGTATTGTACTCATGAGAATCTTGATGATTCTAGTATACTTATTTGGCTTGTTGGTCAAGTAACAGTACTAACTAGTGTCTTCCCTTGGCTGCAAAGTCTAGTAGCACTTGGGCAAGGGCTTTTGAGACTCGCCACTGGGATTTCCATCCAAGGTGGGAGTTAATTCAATAAGATCTCAGTAAAGGCTTGTATTTATACAGTACTCTTAGTTGCCTCCATAGTCTATGTTATGAAGAGTCCTAGACTCTAGGGTTGCTCTTGGGTGAGGGCATTAGTCCACTTTATGTATGAATGCTCCCATGAGTTGTTATGTGTAGTAAATTCACACAAAGGTTGATTTTGTATGCTTTAGCTATTTGTATTTACTTTCTATAGAAATTCATTGGCCAAGTTAATGCTTTATGTTGTTAATGATCAACGTCAAAGCATGAAGAGCATGCATCTTGCATATTCTAGGTTAATCAACTAGTATCATGGGATTTAATCTGCGCACATATACAACTAGCCAATTGCAACCACCGTGAGACCAGTTCTCACAGGCTCCCTGGGCAAGGGCGAAGGACGGCTGTGTCAGTTTTTGGTATCCAAGCTTAGAGCTCATTTAATGGATATTGGAGGCTAAGACTAAGGTCTAGATTGGAATGTCCATGTGCTAGGAAGTTAGTACTGACCAACATCTAGGGAATGTTGTCTGGCTTTCGTTGCAGGTTGCTATGGTTGACACTAGGTCAGGAACTTCCAGGAGAACTAGGGAACCTGGTGAGGGTTCTAGTGACCCAGTTGTGGCAAGGCTGGATGAGATATCCAGGGTACTACAGGGGTTGACACAGACTATGGCCCAAGTGGTACAGTGTATGAATACTATTGTGGCTGATATGTTTAGAAATTATGAGGATAGAGATGTTGCTCAAGAGGAAAATGATGTACAGCAGGATCAAGAAAGACATGCTGAGCGGCAGCAAGTGCCTAGGGCTCATGAATGTAAAAATCATGTTCATGAGGAGGAAGAGGAGCAAGAGGTGATGAAGGCTCCAAGGAGGGGAGACACTCCACATCATATGAGATTGTTAGAGAAATTCAAGACTGTGGATCCACCAAGCTTTGATGGGACATGTGATCCTGATCGAGCAGAGGATTGGTTATCGAGGATGAATTGACTTTTCACTTGTGGAGGTTATGAGCCTGAGCAAAGAATGACTCTAGTGCCTTTCTTTCTGAGAGGAAGGGCTAGTTTATGGTGGGATGATGTGATGGAGATGCTGAGGGAAAGTAATGGCACCCGGCCAGAGCACAAGAAAAAGTGCTCAAATGGTCAGACTTCGAGAAAAAGTTCAGACAGAAGTACATCATTGAAGCTGCATAGGATCAAAGGAGGATTTAGTTTGAGAATCTGGTACAAGGAGAAATGTCTGTGCGGGAGTATGAGCAGTGCTACAATTCTCTTATCCGATATACTCTGTACATGATTGGCAATGATGAGTTGAAAGCTAAGAAGTTCTTCGAAGGTTTGAAACCCATACTCAGGAGGTATATGGCGACAGTAGATATCAGGAGCTATCGCTAAGTGGTTCAGAAGGCGTTGGCCTTAGAAAGAGAATCTGAGGATTCGAGGGCACCTAGCAAAAAGGTGGAGGTTGGCCCAGCCAGCCTAGGAAAGAGTGCCGGGAAGTGACCAATGGTGGAAAACCAAGGTCCATCCAAGAGAAAGAATACGTGCTTATGTCCTAGGTGTAGACGGTTTCATGGTGGAAGACCATGTACTTTGGGGACAGATATTTGCAATATCTGTGGTCAGAGAGGACATTAGGCAAAAGAATGCCTAAGGGCTCGACCTTTGCCAGGTCTGCCTCAAAATTTACCCCCTGTACCCTTTGCCATAGGGAATTGGCCTGGTGTAGCCGCAACAGTAGTTGAGTCGAGGGTTTTCGCCCTGGCGAGCCAGGTGACCAAAGAACCAGCCGCCATTCGAGGTAATTTTACTTTTCAGAATGGTAGTGTTAGAGTCCTTTTTGATAAAAAAGCTACTCTTTCAGTGATATCTTCTGCCTTGGTAAATAAATTTAAATTGCAGCTAGAAATCTCGGGTGAGTTGAGACTCATCAGAACTGCGGGGAGGGGTTTTATTGTAACCAATGAAATGGTTACTAGGTATCCCTTGCAGTTAGGCGACCATGATTTCTGTTGTGAGTTATGGGTGATAGAATTGAGGTCTTATGACCTAGTGTTGGGAATGGATTGGCTAAGTAAGCATAAGGCACAAATTGATTGTGCGAATCACTCAGTCGACTTTACTGATGCTTAGGGAGCTTGAGTGACTTGCACAGAAGGATTGGCGTCTAGTGCTAAGAGTTTACACCTTAGACTTATGGATACCATCCCCATAGTTAATGAAGAAGAGTATTATTTGTTGAATGGGGTGACCATAGAGGAGGAACTTGAGAAAATTCCTATAGCAAATCAGTTTCCTGAGGTGTTTCCGGTAGAGTTACCTGGGTTACCACCTAAGAGGGATACTGAGTTTGCAATCCATCTGCAGCCAGGGGTTGAGCCTATTTCAATACCACCTTACAGGATGTCAGCTCCTAAAATGGATGAGTTAAAGAAGCAGTTAGAGGAACTGCTAGATAAAGGCTTTATAAAGCCTAGTGTATCACCATGAGGGGCTCCGGTGTTATTTGTGAAGAAGAAGGATGAAACTTTCAGATTGTGCATCGATTATAGAAAGTTGAATGCAGTGACAATCAAGAATAAATATCCACTTCCTAGAATTGGTGATCTGTTTGATAGACTCAGGGGAGCGAAAGTGTTTTCTAGGATTGACCTCCGATCTGGATATTTTCATACCAGAGTTAAGGAGGAAGATATCCCGAAAACTGCTTTCAGGACGAGGTATGGACATTATGAATATACAGTTATGCCATTTGGTGTGACGAATGCTCCAGCAGTATTTATGGAAGCTATGAATCGGATCTTTAAACCATTTCTGGATCAGTTTGTTGAGGTTTTCATTGATGATATTTTGGTATATTCACAGTCTACATGAGAGCATGAGAAGCACCTTAGAACAGTTTTGCAAGTGCTGAAGGATAATCAGTACTATGCAAAGTTGTCTAAGTGTGAGTTTTGGTCTGAAATGATTCAATTTTTGGGGCACATCATCAGTGCTCAAGGTTTATCAGTTGATCCTGAAAAGGTTCAGGCGGTAGTTGAGTGGAAGAGACCAACTACAGTTACAGAAGTGAGGAGTTTCTTGGGCTTGGCAGGCTACTACAGGCGATTCATAGAGAAATTCTCTGTGATAACTACACCGTTAATGGCCCTGACCAAGAAAACTCAGAAAATTTGAGTGGACACCGAAGTGTGAAGAAGCTTATATGGAATTGAACGAAAGATTGACCAGTGCACCTATACTTATTCTGCCAGATCTGAACAGAGCTTTTACAGTTTATACTGATGCATTTGGTTCTGGTTTGGGATGTGTATTGATATAGGACAGTTAGGTGATTGCTTATGGTTCAAGACAGCTGAGGCCTAATGAATTGAACTATCCTGTTCATGATCTTGAACTAGTGCCAGTAATTTTTGCACTGAAGTTGTGGAGGCATTACTTGATGGGGAGATCATTTAGGATCTTCACCGATCATAAGACTTTGAAATATTTGTTTACCCAGAAGGATCTGAACATGAGGCAGCGGAGATGGATTGAATACATAAAAGATTATGATTGTTCGATTGAGTACTGTGCTGGTAAGGGAAATGTGGTAGCAGATGCGTTGAGCCGGAAGTACACGGGAGTGATCCTATCTAAGGATCAGGCTACGCACTCCTCTGAAGGAGTATTGAGGGACTATTTTTTAGCTTTGCATGAATTATGGCAAAGTCGAGAGAAATACCTAGTCTACGTTCTGGAAGTGCAGTCAACTTGGTTAGTCAGAGTTAAAGAAGCTCAGATGAAAGATCCATTATTGAAGAAAATTTCAGGAAAAGCAAAACTTGGCACTATGAGGAAGGAATTCAGATACAAGGATAAAATACTACATTTTGGAGATCGTCTTTATGTACTGAATGTGGATGGACATAGGCAATAGTAGTACTTTGAATTTTCTCCCTGGTGTTAGTAAAATGTATCATGATCTGAACACACATTTTTGGTGGCCAGGATTGAAAAAGGACGTAAAAGGGCATGTGGCAAAGTGTCTGACATGCCAGATGGTTAAAGCTGAACACCAAAAACTAGCAGGCACACTTCAGAGTTTACCACTACCAGTGAGGAAATGGGGATCCGTTACTATGGATTTCCTAGTGGGGTTACCGAATACTTGGAGTCAACATGATGCTATATGGGTAGTAATCGATCGACTGACGAAGTCGGCACACTTCATACCTATCAAGATTTCTTATACATTGGAGAAGTTAGCTCAGTTGTATCTTAAAGAAATTGTGAGACTCCATGGTATACCGGATCAGATTATATCTGATAGAGATCCTCGGTTCACATCACAATTTCAGAATGCTTTTCAAGAAGTATTGGGAAGTAAGGTTAGTCTCAGTACCACTTTTCATCCTCAGACTGATGGGCAATCTGAAAGAGTGATTCAGACTTTGGAGGATATGTTACGGATGTGTGCTATTGATTTCAAAGGTGATTGAGATCAGCATTTACCATTGATCGAGTTTGCTTATAATAATAGTCAACAAATTGTTATTGGAATGGCACCATATGAGGCTTTGTGGTGGCCTGCGGCGGCTTCATCATGTGTCATTGTACGGGTAGGGAAAACTTCTGATGGAGGAGAGCACTTTTGGAGGAGATTCCCCAGTGGAATGTACCTGAAATACTCCAGAAAGCACAAGTCAGGAGGTCCCCGGTGTGTATTCCCGGGGAGGAGTCTCCGACGCCCAAGTCAGTATTTTCAGATAACTGGATTATGTGCTCTTTTTTGTATTCAAAGAGAACTTTTTTCCTTACCCCGTCAGGATGCTTTCTGGGTGTTTTATAAAGGAGGCGTACAGAAGCCATTTTCCTCTTGTGGTCATTCCAGATCACGACACGTGTCCGGTGGGATGCGATCCCTGCTTTTCCGGGAACGAAGGGACGTTTATCTCAGCAAAAGTCGCCTGGTTGACAGCCTAGTCATTCCGACAGTGTCGTATCGAGGCGTCCCTCTGATGGCGTGCTCCAGTGATAGCGTGTCAGAATGTACTTGGGGGACGACTTTTATGGGGAGGTGTCAGAGGCTCCTTAAATGCTTTGTTCGTACTTTCTGAGGTTACTCTGACGTTTCCGGGAATGTATTCCCCGAGGATGGGTCCTCCGAAGGATACTTCTGTTTCCGAAGAGGGTCTGACCGCTCTACCGAGGTCGGTCCTACCATTTCCTAAGGAAGCGAATTCCCTACATTAGGCCAGGGGGATCGTTCATCCTTCCGACCTCGGCTGGCTGTTTCCCTCTGGCGAAGTTGGTACTCCATCAGGTCTGGGAGCTTGGCCAGTGATGGGCACCTCGGCTATCACTTTGTATGGGAGGTGATGTATGATGCCCCATTGTTGGGCAGACCCTGCAGACAAGGTAGTTATCGGACCTGAAATCATAGCTGACACTATAGCTATGATTAAGTTAATCTAGCAACGGATTAAGACAGCCAATGACCGACAGACTAAGTATCCGAATTTGAGTAGAAGAGACTTGAGTTTTGAAGTTGGGGACAAGGTACTTCTGAAAGTGTCACCCATGAAAGGAGTTAGCCGTTTTGGGCAAAGGGACAAGTTAGCTCCTAGGTATATTGGACCCTATAAAGTGTTGGAGAAGGTAGGCAAAGTTGCTTATCGGTTAGCATTATCACCTAACTTATCCCAAGTGCATAATGTGTTTCACGTTAGTCTACTTAGAAAATGCACAGTGGAATCGGGATAGGTAGGTAATCCTTCAGTGATACTCATTCAGGAAGACTTGACCTACGAGGAGAAACCTGTTCAAATACTTGATAGACAAGTCAAGAAGCTTCGAACTAAGTGGATTCCGATGGTTAAGATCCTTTGGTCTAACCATAGTGAAGAGGAGGCTACATGGGAAACGGAGCAGGATATGCTGAAAAGGTATCCTAGCATTTTTTCGGAGTTACAGCGGAATTTGGGGAACCAAATTCCACAAGGAGGGGAGAATGTTATAACTCTCATAGTAGCAAGCACCCCTAAAGGAGGTAAAGTGCCTTAAATTAAGTTTAGAACCTAAATTCAAGTTTACATAGCAAGAAATAGAGAAGTTTAGCAAAGTTCACTAAGTTCTGAGAAAGATAAGGCATTAAACGAGGTTTAGGGGTAAAATGGTAATTTTGCATCCTGAATAGCCGGGATAAGTCCCAAGTGTTTTAAAATGATTTTTTATAACTTAACTTTCAACCTTAACCCAAACTTGAGGGAATAAACAAGAATTAATCAAGAATAACTAAGTTACCAAATATGGGGGCTTAAGTGACTTAAGTCTAATACCTTGGTGGCTTGTGGGTTAAGTGGGGGTTTAAGAAGGGGAAAGTGAGGGTGGCTCCCACAATTTTCGTGTTCATCCTCTCCACTCTCATTTCTCCATCAAATTCACCTTAGAATCCAAGTTTCTTGGTGAGAACAAGAGCCACCAAAGGTATATAGACTCTTGGAAGGCCATTTCAAGCATAAAATCATGGTTTTGAAGCTTGGAAGTGTGTTTTCTCACATCCACTATTTTTTTTACGAGGTAACCAATATGTTCTTGATTGAATTCATGTTATTTGGTTAGTTTGGAGCTTGGGTTTTGCTAATGAAGCAAGATTTTGATGGTTAGTGCTTATGTTTTTTTATTGGAACTTAGGTGACACTTTGTTGAACTTAGTTGAGTGGAAAGGAGGTTGATTCTTGCTTGTTACTTGGAGTTGAGGTAAGGGAGTTATGTTTTCAAGTTCAATTAATGCTATTGGCTTGAATTTGCTTGAAGAATTTGAGTAATTCTAGCTATAGTATTAATTAGAGGATTTGGTTGAATTATGGTGGACTAGTGTGTTTGGCTTGATTGGAATGATGTTATAATGCATCATAGGAAGTCTTGTGATGGTTTATTGTGGTCTATGCAACGTGTACTACACGTATGTGAAGTTTGAAGGCTATCCATGCATGTTTGATATGTTTGGAAAGTGTTCAAAGTTCATAGCAGCAAAACCGGAGATTTTCTGGGCATTTTGCAGGTTTGACGACGCATCGCCAATCCACACAAGTTCCACGACATGTCGCCAAGACCTCAAAAAATTGGCAAAACGTCGACAACTGTGGCGACGCATTGCCAAGACAGCATCTGACACCCGATTTTGTTTTCAGCATAACTTTTTGCTCGGGTGTCCGATTGAGGTGATTCAAGATTCCATGTGAAGCTAAGAGGGAGTACTATCACTCCATGTGTTAAAAACCACTTAAAATGGCCCATTTTCAAAAAAAATTTAACTCAAAGTTAAGGAAAGTTTTGAAGGAAATAATGGCCACAATAGAACACCATAAGTGGGTGCAAGGTTTAGTACCATTAGAAGCCTAGTTGAGACTTTGGATTTGAGGTTTCAATGTGGAAACCTTAGTGCACCTAGTCTACAAGGTCTTTATGGCTTAGTCTATAATAGTCCCACCATAATTCCCCTGTACAACATAAATGGGAGAGGTTCAACTGGTGATTTATCACTAGTTAGGCTGGCAAGCTTTGCTTGCTAGAGGACGAGGCAACGCCTTGTAGTTCAAGCACAAGGATGACGGGAGGTCTCAAGGGACCTAGTTTTATATGCATATATTTCAGACCCTCAGGTTGTATGAGCTCACAGCAGGTTACATATGTTACCATATTTGGTGTCCTTAGTAATTTTCCTGTAGGTACACTGAAGACCCTTACTGAGAATGTTATGTTCTCACTCCCTAGTTATGTTGTGTAGATACTGAAGTTGTTGGACTGAGTAACCGTTGAGGGTTATTGCGGTAGTAGGTTGCTGTACAGGTATTGTACTTGTGAGAATCTTGATGATTCTAGTATACTTATTTGGCTTGTTGGTCAAGTAAAAGTACTAACTAGTGTCTTCCTTTGGCTGCAGAGCCTAGTAGCACTTGGGCAAGGGCTTTTGAGACTCGCCACTGGGATTTCCATCCAAGGTGGGAGTTAGTTCAAGAAGATCTCAGTAGAGGCTTGTATTTATATAGTACTCTTAGTTGGCTCCATAATCTATGTTATGAAGAGCCCTAGACTCTAGGGTTGCTCTTGGGTGAGGGCATTAGTCCACTTTATGTATGAATGCTACCACGAGTTGTTATGTGTAGTAAATTCACACAAAGGTTGATTTTGTATGCTTTGGCTATTTGTATTTACTTTCTATAGAAATTACTTGGCTAAGTTAATGCTTTATGTTTTTAATGATAAAAGTCAAAGCATGAATAGCATGCATCTTGCATATTCTAGGTTAATCAACTAGTATCATGGGATTTAATCTGCGCACATATACAACTAGCCAATTGCAACCGCTGTGAGACCAGCTCTCACAGGCTTCCTGGGCAAGGGCTAAGGACGGCTGTGTCACATTCGGCTCCTGAGGCCCCATCTACATACATTTCCCAAATGTTTGGCTTATCGAGCTTTTGCTGTGTCTCAGCACTTTGCATCATTTCTGCCATAAAATCTGCTAGGGCTTATGCTTTGATAGCCTTTCGGGGTTTAAAGTGAGTGTCATTCTCTCCTAGTTCGATACACCATTTAGCAAGTCTGCCACATTTATTTGGCTTTTGTAAAATGTCCCATAAGGGTAATTTGTTCTTATCATGATTTGGTGAGTTTGGAAGTACAGTCATAATTTTCAAGAGGCCATGACAAGGGCCAAGACCACTTTGTGGAGTATGGGGTATCTAGATTAGGCCCCATGAAAGGTCCTGTCAACATAATGTACAGGCTATTATTCAATGCCTTTTTCTCTAATGAGGACAGTGCTGATGGAGCCTCTTATGACAGTTAAGTAGTGTACCACGAGCTCGTTAGGCCTTGGTTGCCTTAGTGTGAAGAGGTGTTAGAGATAATTCTTTAGCTGCTGGAATGCCTCTTGGAATTTGTCCGTCTACTCAAAGGCTGCTTCATTTTTTTTAATATTTGAAAGAATGGCTTACATTTGTCGCCAAATTGCAAAACAAACCATCCAAGTGCCATTAGCCATCCAGCAAGCTTTTGGACGCTTTCTTACTTTGAGGGCTAGGCATTGTAAGGATGGCCTCAATTTTGTCAGGGTTGGCATCTATCCCTCTTTTAAAGACCACATAACCAAGGAATTTGCCAACTCCTACATCGAAGTTGCATTTTTTGGGATTCAATTTCATGTTGTACTGATGCATTCTTTGGAAGGTTTCTCGAAGGTCATCAAGATGTTGGCTTATTGCTTTGCTTTTGATGATCATATCATCTACATATACTTCCATGTTCCTTCCTATTTGATATGTGAAGATTTGGCTCACTAACATTTGGTAGGTTGCTCCAGCGTTTTCCAAACCAAACGACATTCGTTGGTAGCAATAAATGGCCTCACTTGTTGTGAAAGCCATATTCTCCTCGTCTTTAAGGCGTATTCAAATTTGGTTGTAGCCACTGAAGGCATTTATGAAGGATAGTACTTTGAATTCGGATGTGGCATCGATCAATTGGTCTATGGATGACAAGCGGTATGGATCTTTTAGGCAAGCGTTGTTGAAATTGGTAAGGCGAAGGGATTTACTTGTAAGATGTAACACCATGTTATGCTTTTTCTATTGTACTGATCAGGAGAGGAGATTTATTTGTAAGATGGGAGTGATGACTTCTAGGTCTATACCTATCATCCCACTAGGGGACCACACAAATACAACTATATTTGCCCTAAGAAATCAAATGAACATCTATCTTACCTCAAGTGGAAGATCCTTATCAATTTGGATCGCTTTTCCAGGGGCTACCTCTACCAGCTCCGTGTCTTTTGGCAAAGCAGCACCATCCTCACTTTCTTGAAGGGCCTCCTCACCCCTTTTAGATTATGCTGGTATAGAGGCATTCTCCCTAGGCCTTTGCAAGGTCGCCACATAGCCTCTGTGTGCTACTACATAATTGACAAACACTGTTGCGTCTCCAATAGGAGTCACGAAAAATAACTTCAACTTCTGGACATTGGCCTGGAAGTGGAATTTGGGCTGGCCACTCAAGGATGGCATTGTGGGCGATGGAATGTCTAAGAAAAGGAACTCGACATCATGGGAGTCACAAATAGGCTCCCTATTGTGATCTTTTCCTATCAAAATTAGTGGAACCTTAATGGCCCCGATTGTGGGGAGTTTATCTTTGCTGATCCTGAATGTAGGCCCGATTACTTTTAATGAGGAAGTCCTCATGATCTTTAACTTTTTGAATAGGTCAACAAAAATGACATTGATGTTAGCTCCCGTATCCAGGTAGACCCTTTCCACATTGAAGTTGTTGATGTGTGCCCTACAAGTGGGTCCATGTGCGGGATCACTATCTGGAACTCGACGGCCCTCATTATGACCTGGCTTGGGTCAACGGCCTCTACTTGATTGTTCTCGTGCTTCTTCCTTTTTCGAGTTGCTGAGGCTTCTCCCTTGATGATCATGTTGGCCACCCCTACTGAGGGTCCAAGATTTCGGCAATCCCTTGGGGAGCAGGGCTTTTCTAGCCTTCGTCCCCTATCGTTATTGCCATCATCATCTTTTCTACGAGGCCTCTCTTCTTGTCTTTGGCAAGATGATGTTTTCTCGAATAGATATTCCTTTATCTTGCCTTCCTAAATCATTTCTTCAAATAGCTTCTTTAGTTGCGAGCACTCCTCAGTATCATGCCCCTTGTCCTTGTGGTACCTACAATATTTCTTAAGGTTCTTTTTACCCTAAAGAGGCATTGCTGGTGGCCACTTAAGGATCCGGTTCCTCTTTTCAAGGGCATAGAGGAAGTTTGACCATGTTTTTTTCAAGGGTAGGAGGATGGGTTCTGGTCATAAGTCCCCCTACCCCTCTTATGAGGCTCACTTTCTTTGGTTCTAGGGTGGAGCATAGGGACCGTCAATCGGTTGAGTTCTTCAACATGCATGTATCTCGTGACATGGTCAAGGAATTCCTTTAAGCCTCTTACAAGATTCTCGTGAAGGTCCTAGTCCCGTCTTGAATCCCAGGCTAACCTCAAGTAATGGCTACTAAGTGTAGCTTTGGAGATAACCCTTGCACTTGTACTGCTTCTACATTAAATCTTCAAATGTAGTCTTTTAGGGGCTATTCTTGAGCTTGTCAAATTTTTAGTAGGTCGCCCACCATTTTTTGGGTCAACCGACTTCCTAAGAAGTGTCTTAGGAACACCTTGGAGAGATCCTTGAATGAGGTGAAGAGGGGCCTCTAGTTAGTTCCAAACCAAGAGGCGGCAACTCCCATTAGTGTAGAGCTAAAAGCTATACACATGCTGGCATTGGAGGTTCTTTCAAGCTTCATGGAGGTAATATACCTCTGCAAATGATTTATTAGGTTTGTAAAGCCATTGTACAAGTCAATCTTTGGCATGCGGAACCCTTCAAGGACGGGGGCATTAATTATCTCTTCAAAGAAGGGTTGGAGCCATAAGTACTCCATGTTTATGCCCGTGGTAGGGCCTTCCTTCAACCATTTTGGAGCTTGCATGCATTATGCCATCTAATCAAGTCTCTGTAGGATCGAACTAATGTCACTAGGACCATCTGAATGGTCCAGGAATGATGGCCTCTCATGGGATTAGGCCCTCGAAGGATGGCCTTGTGGAAAGGCCAAGCGAGCCCCCTCTAGGTGGCTTTCAATGGCCTCTTCTGGAGCCTTAGGCGAGGCTCTTTGGATTTTCTGCTGGACTGTCACCCTTAGTTGTTTGAAAGGGCATGCTGTAATGCTTGGAACTATTCGTTGTTCAGGGGCACAAGGCCCTTATCTTTACGGGGGTCCCTTTGAAGCTCCTCAGGATTCTCAAGGTCATCCCCTTGGTGTATTTCTTCACGAGCGGGCCCTATGGACCTCTCAGGGTAATGGCTCTCCTACTCAGTCTTGTGTGGGTCCTGATTCTCCATTTATGATCTTTTCATGTTCACCATTCTAGGTTCTCACAGATTGTGCCAAATGAATAAGGAATATGGCCGGGTAAGCTAGACCCAAGAGATTGGTGAACAGTGAATCGGAATCTTGTGTCCAAAGATAACATTAGAGCCCTGAGATGTGCTACCTAGGGAACCCTCTGATGCTTAAGTTAGTTTCCCGATAGAGAGTAATAGAGAGAAGGAGATGAAAGCCAGATCCCTTACCCTGGGATTAATGAGGGGTTTATATAATTGAGGCGAGCTCCGAGTAGTTCATTCTGGGGATAGGAATTCTAATGCTTATCCGTATTTGTAGGATGTAGTTTCCTTCTAGGAGAGGTTTTCTTTTAAGGCCTTTCCAGGCCTTCAAACACGGCCCATCCTCTAGTTGTCAGTGTCTACACTCTTAGGCCTATTTCCTAGCAATTAAAAATATATTCAAAAAATGTATAAGATTTATATTTGGTAAATGAAATGAAAGTTAGAGTATGCACAAATTAAATATCATATATGTAGAAATTTGATGTAAAAAAAGTGATAGATTTGTATGAATAATGTTTGACATATCTATACATATGCATACCTAAAAAAACATTAGGGACTCATTTGAAAGGAAAACAAAAATATGAATGTGCGTTTTAAATTTAATCTTTACATATGTACCTATGATTAAAAGTTTTGCTTAAAAATAAAATTGGGTTAAAATTAGGTACAGAGGAAAAATATTGAGGACTAAAACCAAATTACACCAAAAGTACTGAAAGTACGTTTGCTTGCCTGAGCGAACACAAGGTCAACGAGTGAGACATCTAATAATCTAATAATAGATATGAAAGCAGGAAGAATGACAATAATGGAACACCCCACTCCCATTTTCTGCCATTCATATGTTTAAATGATGCCATGTGTACTTTCATATGTAATGTTCCATATTTGCCCACACATAAGAAACGTGTCACTCATTTATAACTTCTTAAACCCACGTATAAGCATTTTCAGTTCATTTTTATTGGCAACCACATTCGTATATTCAAACCTTTGTTAAATTTCATCCAATTAATTTTACCTCTTCTTTAATTTAACCCCCCACTACTTCCTGTTCTCCCCTTTTTGGCGGCACAGTTATTATTTTTAACTACTTCCAGCCACTACTTTTGGGAGTTAATAAGTCGTGGCAATTATTATCCACAACTCCTACTTCCCAATTAACATCATGCGCACTACTCGACTAAAACTGTCGATTACAATGTTCGGTTACATTTTCTATATTCATATAAATATATTAACACAGTCCACTAACATCACAACACTTCTACCAAGAAAAAAAAGTTATTCCTGAAGAGTTAATTACAGTGTTGCAGTAGGTGTTGGCCTCCGGTGCATCACTTCTTATCGTGTCTGCAAACAAGAGGGTGATTCTTGCAGCTTCAGTATGTGATTACCAGAAAATTATAGTACTAAATATGAGGAAACTTACAGTTTTTCCTTCAATTGCAGTGTTGACTTCATCTGTGGAAGGAAAAAAAGTGGGCAGAAACAGCATCCTAAAGCAAGTTGATTCCCTAATCAGTTTCAGCTTCCTTCTGAAACAAAGACCATCAGCCAACAATCACTTTCATTGCTCTCATATTCATTCATATTTTTTAAAACTGCAGAGTAAATTGTCTTCTCCTCTACGTTTTGGACACCTGTTCCTCAAGATATCTTTGCTACACTATCAGGTTCATTCTAAAAAATTACTGCGGCCATTTTTTTGGTTTCCTGAAATGTTTATTCCATGAACTGTGGCAATTGGATGGATACTATGCTTTTGTCTTTTATGTTAGAATCTTAGTGTTAATTATTTTAAGGAATTTAGGAAACAAAACTTACATTCTACCTCATCAACTATCTGTTCCTTGTCAAAAGCTTAGTTTGAAGAGTGCAATGTGGTTCAATTCTTTATGAAATTCACAATTCTCACACACTGAAAACTCAGCATTCATTACGTATTTTTTCCAATTTCTACCAGCAGTAAATGCTTCAGAAAAAAGGCCTAAACTTTCTCATCTGATATGTTTTTTTCATGTTTCATAAAAATAGTTTGAGGAGTGCAATGTGGTTCAATTCTTTATGAAATTCACAATTCACACACACTGAAAACTCAGCATTCATTACGTATTTTTTCCATTTTCTACCAGCAGTAAATGCTTCAGAAAAAAGGCCTAAACTTTCTCATCTGATATGTTTTTTTCATATTTCATAAAAATAGTTTGAGGAGTGCAATGTGGTTCAATTCTTTATGAAATTCACAATTCTCACACACAGAAACTCAGCATTCATTATGTATTTTTTCCACATTCTAGCAGCAGTAAATGCTTCAGAAAACCACGCCTTACACTTTCTCATCTCATATGTTTTTGACATGTTTCACAAAAAGATTTAAGTGCTAAAACAGCTTTTCACGCAGAATGGAAGTCATTTTAATCCCTATGGTTCCTACCCTCGGCTATTTGTGCACTAAGCTCAGAATTGAGTCTCCGGTATACTCACTCGCCCTAGAAAGTAACAAATTTAGGTATACTGTGAATGTGCAACTGGGTAAGCTGCCTGGTGGTGAGAATAATATTGTTAAGGTCAAAGGGTTACTCTCTACAAAGGTACACATGGCTAAGGAATCAGCAGCTAGGGCTGCAATAATTAGGGTCAAGAATTTTTATAAATTCTCTGTGGATGATGTGAACTTTGATGATTCGGTGGACATGAGGGAGAAGCTTAAAGAAGCATCATGGGAGATTGATGGACTAAAGTACGAACTACAGTTGCAACAGTATAACCAGCAGTGTATGAAGGCTTATTGGCTGGAGCAAGTCAGGGATCTACATTCATAGGTTTCTGTGCTTAAGCCGCAGCTTAATCAGGTTAACCCAGCAGAGGGGAGCACTTCAGCAATTGTGGAGTCAGACCCGGAGGAGGATAATGGCATGTAGGACTTAGGTTTTCAAATTTTGATCAAGAAACGTTATTCCATGTCTTACCAGTATTTTTAGTTTTCTGTAACTCTAATTTCCAGTCAGTCATGTTTTCGGCATTTGCTTTGCTCCTATGTGTTTACCCTATGTGGCTGAATGTTATTGTTTTCATTATTGATCTATCTGCCAAATTTTACAATTTCTAAACTTTTTTTTTTGTCATTCTGAAAAAATAGAACCACAATACACTGTTCTTACTCAGTTCCCCCCCAAAAATGGAAGTTAGGTCATAGGTATAGTATACTAAATCTAGGTAAATTTATATATATAGTTTGTGCTGTGATCAGGTTTATTAGAAAAATTCCATATATGTATCTTAAGAATACAATCTCTCTGTTTTATTGGCCTTCTCCCCTATTCAGGACACCTTTGCTACTTTGCTGTTAATTATGTTTCTTTCTCTGGGCATAGGCATTCCATTTAGTTAACTACACAATCTCTGTCTACTGTTTGTGCTTACCAACTTCTCAACAAAAAAGTTTAGAATTCTTTTAACCAATATTTCTATTCAAAAAAAAATGGAACCATATTCCAGTCATCTTACTTTTAATGGAACTATTAAAAAACATGATTCGTTTGCATTTTAGAATAACATATCTTAACTTCTTCAAAGTCAATGTTTAGAATTTTACTACCTAGGCTTAGCTCAGTTCCTTGAAACCAAATCAACAAAGTAAGAGATATAGCAAACATGATTAACTTAGATAGGCAGCTGAATAACTATGAATAGGAACATTGCTTTTGTAGAGAATACCTCATTGCCTAGACTTGGCAGACGCTTTGTTTGGTCGGACTGGTTTAGCCATCCCTTCTGCCTCTTACATGTTGCCTCTGTCAGTGTTCTCTTTGGCCCATAAGAATCCCGTCTTCACTAAAATAACTGAGAGAAAAAAATAGAACATTAGGATGCTTAAAAGGAATTAGTACACTGATTAACAAAAAATAATACCCATTTTATAGAGGACATTAATTAGAACCAGTGATGCTTACCAGGAACAAATTGTAAGTCAATATATAACAAAACGAGACAACTAAACACAAAATAATCCAAAGACATTCTAGGACAGAGAGATAAAACTTCAGTACTTTATTTTTTGGGCCTATAACTCTGTTTACAAGTTTACCAATTTATGACCCTAAAAATATTATATTTTGCACTTTACTCCTTCCCTTTTTTAATGTGGTGGACATATACACATTATTTCGCCCAAAACGAATTACGTAACAAATCCACACACTTCATGCAAAAGCTAGAGTGGGCACAATTATGCAAATGAAACGTTGTCTAATATATACAATGAAAGTCTATTACTAAAAGAAAAAAAAATCAGTGTCATAGACTTACTTGTCAACATATATATGTTTATGGACTAAAAAACCCAAAAAGAAACAAATTTTCAAGGCTTGCATGAAGCACAAGAAAATCAAACCTCTGTGGAAGCATCAAACATATTCTTCAAGAGCAAACATTCGCTGGGTTGTCCAAGAGGATCAACCACAGGAGCAGTTGCCATGATTGGCATAGGCAGATTTGGTGTTGGATAGGCAGCTTGACCATTGGTAGGCAAGCTAATGGTTTGTTGAGGAGCTTGCCCATTGAGCATTGGTACTCCAAGAGGCCCAGCAATGCTGCAAATAAATAAAGGTAAATTAAGAATTGGGGTCTTATATAAATAACTGACTCACTACATGAGCAAAGTGAACCCACCTTGTGGCAATACCAGACCGATCCAGTTTCTCCATAAGTATAGCCCTTGACTGAGCATTTAAGGCCTGTTACACGATATAGAAAAATTTATTGATACAAAGCAACTTTTTGTATCCAAGAATCAGCTCTTTCATACAGAAGCTGCTGAAATATACTCAAGCTTTTGGAAAGCATGTCAGCAACTCAAGACAATAATTGCATTATGCAGTTACTTGTTATAAATGGCCACAGAAGAATAATTCATTAGTTCTTTTTCCCCAATGCTCACGCACAGGAAAACATTATAAAGTAGTCTGAGCCTCAAGGTTATACTTCACAGTTCATAGAGACTAAATAGCAAAAGAGTCCTGAGATTGTCAAACATTATAGATAGGATAATTTACATATAGCTCCCAGGTCCAATAGAAATTACAGTTAGCCCCCAAGGTTTGATAGAAATTATGGTTACCCCCCTTAGGTTTCAAAACCTACTTCCACCCCCTACTTTTTTAACACTACAGTCTAGTAATTAAGTCAGGAACAATTTGTAATAAAAAAATATATAAAATATCCAACAATTATCTATCAGTAAAACTGTCCAGAATTTTTTTTAGTTACTGAAAGTCTAGATTATCTGCCTTTTCTCTGTTAGTTTGTTCAGAGGCAACAGTCTTTGCTTTCTTTTTCCTACTGCTGACTAACAAGTATTAAGAAAGCAGGAGGGTAAGAGTAGGTTTTGAAACCTCAAGATGGAAGCATAATCTCTACCAGAGTAAATGCAAATTATCCTTATAGATATATGTGTAATGCAGGAAACGAATAGCAGGAAAATAAAAGCAAACCAAAGGAAAACATCTAAGAACATAAAACATAGCTGTATATGGAAGGAAAGATCTAAAAAGTTTCACCAACTCATAAGGATAATGTTTCTTTTCCTGATTCCGAATCTTAAGGCACTAAGTGTTTGATACAGGGACTAGATCTTCCATTTATATATGCACCAAGCTGGACAATCTGACCTATTATGTGTTCATTAATGGATCTGACTTACCAAGCCACCACCCTCATCATCATCAAAGTCGGCAGACTTTGCAGTACTATCTTGAGTTCCAACATGATCAGTAACAGATGAAACCTATTAACATAAAAAAGTTAAACGGCAAAAAAGTTAAAATGAAGAATGAAGCTAATAACATTTCAAACAACAGAATTACTGTGTTCATTTATCACAGCAATGAAACATGGATAACAAGCTCACCTTGATGAATCTAACAGCGATATCCAGTTTTCCATTCAGTGCACGTTGAGCTGCCTTTGCATCTTCCAGCCGAGCAAACTGTCGATGGGTAAAGAAGCACATGCATAACAATTATAAGATGATCAAAATGAGGGAAATCAAATTTAAAACCACAGCTGACCTGAACAAACCCATTTAGCAATCGGACCCGGAACAGGAATCAGGTCAGGGAAACTTAACGGCACACGATTACTGATTTAATCTGGGATTTTGTGGAAAAAACAACCGGAAATCACATAAACAACAAAGACAATAGTCAATCGAACAGACCTTCAAAACTATTTTCAACTTTTGAAGCCCGATCTATGAATATTACCTACCTTTAGATCAACCTTCCTGATGGCCTTGGGCCTCATCGTTGTGAGTCATGATGACTGTTGAGGAGACTTCTAAGAGGAAGAACGCCTGGAAGGTTGATCGCCCCAAGGAGAGTACCTGAAAAGCTGGTAAACAGGGTTAGGAGGCCCCCGGAGTGTTTTTCCGGGGGGAGCCTTCGACGCCCAAGTCAGTGGTGGCCGGAAAAAGGAGAAAGTCACTAGCTCAAAGAGAAAGGCAGAAAAGTCTCGCCTGGTATTTTCTCAGAGTGTGGGAGCTGTATCTCCGGCCTACCAACTTCCTGTCAAGTATTTATTTCCTGTATATATAGGAATACCTAGCCCGTTCAGATCATGACACGTGTGCGGTCGGATGCTCCTGAACTTCTGGGCGTAGGGGACAGATAGTTGGTAACCAGATGGCCTCGAGCCTTGTGCTGAGACGGGCCATGATGGGATTCTGATGGCGTCTGCGCGTCAGGGTGACTTTTTACGTCTGTGGTGGGACGTGTCAGAGGCTTCCTTAAATGCTTCCATAAATGCTCCTGCCGTACTCCCGAGGTCCCTGGGCGAGGTCGTCCTCTAGTTCGGACAGAGCCTCTTCGGGAAGCATACCCTCAGTTCGGGGGTTCCCAGTTCCAGGGGGTTCCGCCTTCGGGGATATCATGTTCGGGCAGCAATGTCTGGTGCCACTTTTCCGAAGGCGCGCTGTTCACAACCTTGGGGGGCAAATAAAGTCCTCAAGTTTTACTGGCGTGCCGAGGCTCGGAGCTCTCCGGCTATCTCCCGAGGTGCATGATTCCACCTGTTCCCGGGAAGCGCCAGTTCTTCTGGCCATTGTTGTGGCAGGGTGTTCGGCCAGATTGAGGCGACAGCCTTTGGCTATCACATGCCCCCCTCTGGAAAGCCGAAGTGAAGACTTCGGTTTGCATCTCTTTCCGACGTTGTCGTTGGGAGTTTTGTTGGGAAGCATAACCTGTTCCGAGGTCGCACCTTTTGCCCGAGGGTCTGGGCTGTTCGGCCTTGGCCTATTCTTTGGTGTCTCCGAGGCAAAGCCTGTACCGAAGATACACCTCTTGCCCAAAAGTCATGGGCCGTTCAGCCATAGCCTGTCTCTTGGTGTCCTCGAGGTGGCCCGCTTTTTATTTCTGCAGGTCTGATGGCCAAGCGTGTCAGACTGAGCGGCGCGTCTCCACTTTTCAGGGATGTCAAACGACGTGTCCCACTCAGGAGGTGTGTCCCGGTTTTCCAGGGACGTTTGGGGAGGCGTGTCCCCTATTTCTGCGCAGCGGTTGACACGCGGCTTCTTGCCATTGGAAGAGAGACGCGTCATTTACAGAGGGCGCGCCTTTTCGGGTGCAGTGGGCAGTTACGGCGACGGTTCGCCTCCAATGGGTACTTATGATCTCTTTTCGGCTACCCACCTTTGGCCTATAAATAGCCCATCCTATCATAAGTCCCACTTACTGCTCTCTCTCTGCTTTGCCCTCTGTTCTTGCGTTTTATCTTGCTTTCTGTGGTGGAGCTTCTTTAATCAGAGCTTTTCCTACCAACTTTCACGACGGCGTCCTCAGGCAAATCTTTTGGTGGGTTTTGATTTCCAGAGTACTCTGATTCCTCTGTTTTTCTGAGTTTTTCTGGAAAACTGTCGTTTTTTTTTCGAAACTCGTCTTCTGAGTTTTTTCTGGAAACTATTTTCTTTTCCATCTCAAACTCTTTTTCATGTCTACGATGCCTGTTCCTGAGAGCTGGAAACCTCTTCTGGCCCATCCTTGCTGTACCACCCCCGAAAAACTAGAGCGGTGGAAGAAAAAATTCTTTCTTCCCTCTTACGCTGTGACCAGGCTGCCTCGTTCTAGCCATTTTGCTTTTTCAAACCGCGGCGACGAGGTTACCATCTTCCGAGCCCAACTGAAGGCCGGACTTCGGTATCCTCCCCCGAAGGTGGTTTGCGAGTTCTGCCAATTCCATGGCATTGCTGTGAACCAGCTTCCCCCGAACGCGTACTGCTATTTTAACGCCTACCTCTGCATGTGTGGCGTGTTCGGGATAGAGCCCCACTTCATCATTTTCATGCAGTACTACAAGCTCTACGTGGTCCCGAAGGGTGGCTTCTATTTCCTGCTGCCTCGGGGATCCGGGAGCAAAAAATTCACCTTCACCTTCGACATGAAGGATAGCTGGCGGGGGTGGCAGCCTAAGTTCTTTTTCCTGAAAGTGGATAAGAACTGGTCTGGTGTCCCGACCAGATGGGCTCAGGGAGTGCTGAACGCAGACGTCGTTGATCCGAGGATGCTGCTGACCCCACCGTTGGCTTCCGTGTTCGCGGATTTCGACGCCCGCATTCGGGCAGTCGCTGACTGGGCTCCCGAGGTCTCTCCTCGTGCTCTTTACCCCTTTCCTATCAACTGGAGGTTGATGACCGAAGAAGTCCTTCGGGAGCTGAAAGTGGTTAAGGAGCACGTGACTGACCTCAATATGCCCGCTCCCGCCATCGCCGGGAAGGACTCCTGGCTGGTCAAGCTCCTTAAGGGGGAGACTTCTTTCGAAACTTTTGCCGAAAGTGAGTAATCTTCCACCCCTTTATGTTTTTTCCTAGGACTTACGCTGATATTTCTTCTCTTTCTCAGAGATGGGCGATGGGGCTGCCGCCTATTACAAGGCCCTCTTTTCTGGCCAAGTGGAGAAGGGGGAGCAGACAAAGAAGGCGGCTTCCCGAAGAAGGAAGACGACAGGGGCAGGGCCCTCGGCGAAGCGAGCTAGGAAGGCTGTCCAGCCTCCTCAGCCAGAGCTTTCGGAAGGAGAAGCTGGCGAAGAGGCTGGTCTTGTTGAAATTCCACCGGCCGAGGTCCCCGCTACTTCCGCCGAGGTGCCTCCTCTCGACCTCGAGGCCCCCAGAAACACTGTAGTGGTAGAAGTACCCATTGCCGAGGAGCGGTACTGGCAGAAGGGTAAGGGTCTTTCTTCCGAGGGGCCCGAGGATCCCGAGGACACTGTCTCCGAGGTTCCTCCAGGTATGCCTTCAGCCGAAGTTCAGCTCCTTTGCTTTTCGCGAATTTTTCTTCCCCTCCTAACTTCCTTCTCTCTTTCAGAGGAGCTTCTTACTGCTGGTTGGAGGGCCATTCATGAGAGGAAACGGGCCCTTCGCGATGCAAAAATCCCTGAGGGGAAGATCCCCTTGGAGCCCTTCTGGACAATCACGGAGGATATGAATTTGTTCTCCGACGATTGTCCGAAAATGACGAAGGAGATTTGGAAGGGGATGACCACTGACGCCTCCTTCCGGGCCATTGCGGCGGCTCACCCGAGGGATCTTACCCTCGCCGCAAAAGTCACCGAGCATGCTGCTAAGGTATAGTCTTTACACTCTTTTTCCTCAATTTTCTAAGTGTTTAGACTTGTACTAACCTGGACTTTTGCCTTGCCGTAGCTGCTGGAGTACGCTGGTTACCTCCGAGTTCGGGTGGCCAGAGAGGCTGCCTCCAAGGATGCGACTTCGCGGGAACTCAGTGAAGCGAAGGCTTCGCTTGCGAACATGGTCGCCAGCAACCAGCACCTGGCAGCGGATTGTTCTCAGCAAATCGCCGCCGTTCGGGAGGAGTTCTCGAAGAAGAGAGAAGAACTTGAAAAGGACTCCTCCCGGAAGATTGCCGACCTCGGCGACCAAGTAAAGGGGCTGCTTGCCGCCAACGGAGATCTTGTCAAGGACAAGGCTGTTTCTGACAGTCTTGCGGCGAGGTTGACGGATGAGAACAATGCTCTCCGGGCCGAGGTCAAGGCTCTGAAGAAGGAGTCCGAAGAGACGCTGGGGATAAGCGAGCTGGAGGAGGAGATTGCTGAGCTGAGGGACGAGCTCAACGACCTTGGCGTTCAAAAACATACTTCTGATCAAATGGCCAAGGTCGCCTTTCAGGACGGCTTCTGCCTTGTTCGGCACCAAGTCCTGCAGAGGTTCCCAGATTTGGACCTCTCTTTTCTAGAGGGCCTGAATATTCCTGAGGGACCTCGGTGGCAGTGGTCCAAGGTCGAGCATCTGAAGCTTCCTGCTCTTCGTCCGCCCGGCTCTCCCTAGTGTGCTTTAGGGCTCCTCTCATTTTTCTCCTTTGTGCTCCTTCTTTGGGCACTTCTTTTGTAAGGCAGCGTTTGCTTTTAATGAACAATCTTTTGGCTAAGTCCTTTCTTGCAAGTTTCTTCATTTCCACTGTCCCGAACGCGTTTGCTCAAGAGACTTTCGGAAAACCTGCAACCAAAGAAACTTTTTACCTTCCTTTGTCCCGAGTGTGCTTGCTCAAGAGACTTTCTGGAAAGTTTGTAAAAATTTGGCTAAGTCTTTTGCAGGCTTTTTGTTCCCTTTTATCCCGAACATGTTCGCTCAAGGGACTTCGGAAAACCTTCAGCCAAATTTTTCTGTCTTCCTATTGTCCCGAGCATATTTGTTCAAGGGACTTAGGAAAATTTTCACGAGATTGCTCATTTCAATTTTTCCCGAGCACGTTCGCTCAAGGGTGTTCGGAAATTACTTCTGCTTTTGTTTTGGCGTGTACTTTTGTGAGATTCTTGTTTCCCATTTTTCCCGAGCATAGTGGCTCAAGGGACTTCGGGAAGTCATATCTGGTTTTTTCGTGGCGAGCACCTTCGCGGAATTCTGTCTTGGACAATTTGGTATACTTGAAAATTTTTCTCAAGACCATTCTTCTCCAGACCATTCTGTACTTAGAATATTTCTTGTACAATATATCTCTTCCGCTCAACCTTAGGCGTAGAATTTTTTCAAGGCGTCTGAATGCCAAGTGTTTTTCAATTCTACGCCTTCGGCGTCGCCAAGCTTGTACACGCCTTTTCGTACTTCGGCAAGAACCAGATAAGGTCCTTCCCAATTTGCGTGAAGTACTCCGTGAGATGGCCTTCGGGGTGCAAAGTCGGCCTTTCGGAGAACGAGGTCTCCTTTTTTGATTTCTTTTGGCCTGGCTTTTAAGTTGATAGCCGCGGCCACTCTTTGCTGGAAAGCTTTTCTTCTCAGCTCGGCTATTTCTCTGTGTTCGGCCACAAGGTCGAGCTTAGTTCTCAGACCGAGGTCGTTTCTGCCTTCATCAAATACTTGCACCCGTACTGAAGGCTGAACTATCTCTATTGGGATAATGGCCTCTGTTCCGAAGACGAGTGAGAAGGGAGTTTCCCCTGTGGCTCTTCGTGGCGTCGTTCGGTAGCTCCATAATACACTTTGGAGTTCTCTTGGCCATTTCCCCTTGGCTTCCCCAAGTCTCTTTTTCAGGCCATCTTTTATGGTCCTGTTTGATACTTCCACCTGCCCATTGCTTTGGGGGTGAGCTACTAGGGCGGAGTGCATCTTTATTCCGAGGTCGCTGATGAATTCCTGGAATCCTTTGTCTATGAACTGGGATCCATTATCAGCTACTAGTACCCTCGGTATGCCAAATCTGCATACGATGTTCTTCCATACGAACTTCTGCACTTCTTTTGCCGAGATAGTTGCTAGTGGTTCTGCCTCTACCCACTTTGAGAAATAGTCCACTGCTACCACGCAGAATTTCACGCCTCCGGGCGCTGTGGGGAGTGGCCCGATAAGGTCTATACCCCAGACTGCGAAGGGCCAAGGATAGTCTGCCGACGTTACCATTTCCGAGGGTATCCTCTGGATTTTTGCATGTCTCTGGCAACTACCGCACTTCTGGACGAACTGCCTTGCGTCCTTTCTCAGGGTAGGCCAGAAGTATCCTTGGCGGAGTATCACTGCTGCAAGGGCATCAGTTCCAATGTGCGAGCCGCACATGCCTTCGTGAACTTCTCCGAGGACCATCTCAGTATCCTCTTCGCCCACACATCTCTGCAGCGGATTTGCATATCCTTGCCGATATAACTCTTCACCAATCAGGAAGAATCTTCCGGCGCGTCTTCGCAGTCTTGCAGCATTGCCGGCGTCTTCGGGAAGCTCATTCTCTGCGAGGTATCTCTTTATGGGGTCCTTCCACCCTGTTCCCGAGGTCGTTACGCTTAGCACGGAGATGCTTGGATGGTCTAGCACCTCAGTGTATGTTTTGGACTTCGCTAAGCAATCTGCCTCAGTGTTATTCCGCCGGGGTACATTTTCGATCCGCACGGCGTCAAACTCTTGGATGAGTTTTGTTACCAGCTCGTGGTATTTTGCCAAGATTGGGTCCTTCGCCCCATAATCTCCTGCCGTCTGCCGAACTACCAGCTGGGAATCGCTGTGAGCCCTTAAGTTTCTCACGCCAATCTTTCTGGCCAAGCGTAATCCCGCTATGAGGGCTTCATATTCAGCCACATTATTGGTGACGTTGAAGCTGAACTTGATAGCCTTCATCACCTCTAGGCCTTCGGGTCCTCTGATAACTATTCCAGCTCCCTGGTGTTCGGACCCCGAGGCTCTGTCGACATGCAAGGTCCATTCTGGCTCACCTTCTTTCGGATCTGAGTGGCTTTCCTCAGTGGTGGGTATTTCGGCGATAAAATCTGCCAATGCTTGGGCTTTTATGGCCTTCCGAGGCTCATACGTAATTTCGTGTTCGCCAAGCTCTATGCACCACTTGGAGAGCCTTCCCGAATGATCCACTCTCTTCATAACATCCCGTAGTGGTAGACTACTTCGGACGATGATGGGGTGAGCCTGGAAATATGGTCGCAGTCTTCTTCCTGCAAGCACCAAGGCGTATATAGCTTTTTGAAGCAAGGGGTACCTGACTTCGGCGCCATGCATGGACTTGCTGACGTAGTAGACCGGCCATTGTTTCGGCCCTTCTTCTTTCACCAGGATGGAGCTCACGGCCTTTTCTGTGACGGCGAGGTAGAGTACGAGGGGTTCTCCCTCCCGAGGTTGTCGCAGAGTCGGCAGGCTGGCCAGGTAGACTTTGAGTTCTTCCCAGGCCTTTTGGCAATCTTCATCCCAAGGATGATTGTTTCTTCCGAGGTCGCCTTCCATCTTTGCTGCCTTTGTGAGGACTTTGAAGAAAGGTCTACACCTATCTCCGTACCTGGAAATAAACCTGCTCAGAGAGGTTATTCTTCCGGTTAGTCTCTGCACGTCTTTGACTGTGGCAGGAGTTCGGAACTCAAGTAGAGCCTTAATCTTCTCAAGATTGGCGTCGATGCCTCTTTCGGATACCATGTACCCAAGGAATTTTCCCGAGGTCACGCCGAAGATACACTTCTCGGGATTAAGGCGAATCCCGAAGGCTCTGAGCTTTTGGAAGGTTTCCTTCAAATCTGCAACGTGGTAGCCGGGCAGCTTGCTTTTGACTATCATATCATCAACATATACCTCCATGTTTCTCCCTATTTGGTCCTTAAAGACCTTGTTCATCAGTCTCTGGTAGGTGGCTCCTGCATTTTTGAGCCCGAAGGGCATTCTGACATAGCAGTACGTTCCTCCCTCGGTGATGAAGGCAGTTTTCTCTTCATCTTCGGGGTCCATCCTTATCTGATGGTAGCCGCTGAAGGCATCTAGGAAGCTCAGGAGTCCGTATTCGGCCGTTGAATCTACCAGTTGATCTATTGGCGGGAGGGGAAATGAGTCTTTCGGGCAAGCATCATTCAAGTTTCTGAAATCAATGCACATCCGGAGTTTGCTGCTGCCTTCTTTTGTGGCGATGACCACGTTGCTTAACCATTCGGGGTATTTTACCTCCCTGATAACTTCAGCATCCAATAGGCGCTGGACTTCGGTTTTCACGAAGTTGCTTTTGTGGGCTGAGATGCTTCGTTTCTTTTGCCTGATAGGTTTTGCTTCCGGGCGTACTTTGAGGCTGTGCTGTATTATGCCAGGGTTCACTCCTGGCATGTCTTTCGGCGAGTAGGCAAACAGATCTTTATTTTTCAGCAGAAAGGATACAAGATTTTCCTTATCACCTTTGGCCAAGCTCTTCCCTATTCGGGTAGATTGTCCTGGGACAAGATCTATTGCTTCCGTTTCTGCTTCTACGGGATCTCCTTCTTTGCCTTTCTCCTGCGCCTTTGCCTCCACCGTTTGTGTAGAGCTGTTTGCCGGAGCCTTTCGTGCTTTTACAAACACCTTTCTTACCTCGGCTTGGTCGATGAAGACCTCTGCATCTCCATCCTTGGTGGCGAATGTGACAGTCAAGTACTTCACATCGGGGCGAATGTGCAGGTTCCCCTGAGTCTGCCTTCCAAGGATGGCGTTGTACGAAGACGGGACGTCCATGACGTTGAATCTTGCCATTGTGGACGCGTACAACTCAGCTGCTCCGTCTACCGAAGTGCCTTTCATCATCAAAGGGAGGTCGATCCATCCGAGGACGGGTAGTTCGGATGGCCCAACGCCGAAGGTGGGCGTGGTGACAGGTTTAAGCTCGCTGCTGGAGATGCCCAAGCTCAGCAGTAAGTCCGAGAATAGGACGTCAGCATTTGAGCCATCATCAAGCAACACTCTCTTGACGTCCCAGTTCCCTATTCTCGCCATTATCAGCAGCGGGTCGTCGTGGGGGAAGACGACGGTGGAGCCGTCTTTGCGAGCCAGTTTCTTTGATGGACTTTGATACTCCATAACTGCAATTTCTCTGGCCTTCCGCTTTCTTTCCGAGGATGGGAGCCCCGTGGTGATGGTTTGGATGACCCCTACTGGAGGTGGAAGGCGCCTTTTCGGACTTCTGTTTCTCCGCCTATCGGAGTCATAGTCCTCGTTTTCGGCCCTCTCTTCCTCCTCTTTTCTGCCTTTTGGGGAGGGCATCCGCAGGTATTTGCGAAGTTGGCCCTGTTTGATCAGCGACTCTATGTACTTCTTCAGCTGGAAGCAGTCTTCGGTGTCATGACCGTGGTCGCGATGAAACTGGCAGAACTTCTTGGCATTCTTCTTATTATCGGCGGCCATGGCCTTTGGCCGCCGAATCTGCGTCCCTTGCCTTTCCAGCGCCATGAGAATGTTGGTCCGTTTCGTGCTCAAGGGCGTGAAACTTTGAGGTTTCCTTCCTCGCATTCGCCGTGGTCGGCCTGTGTGTTCAGAAAGATGCCGAGCTTGCTGACTGGACCCTTCGGCGCGGTGATGCTCAGACTTCGGCCCCGCCATCCTCAATTCCTCGGCTGTCATGTACTGCTCTGCCCTTCGATAAAATTCTCCGAGGGTCTCCGGGGGGTCCTTTGAGAACTCGTAGAACAGCTGTGAATCACGCCGAAGGCCCCGTATCATAGCGAGGATGCGGATTTCGGGCCGGAAGTCCGGGACGCTGAGTGCTTCCCTGTTGAATCGTTCGACATAGTCTCGGATTGTCTCTCCGTTTCTCTGCTCTATGTCGAACATCTGCACAGGCATTTTGGCCGTCGGCCTGCTGCCAATGAACTGCTGGGTGAAGGCTGTGGACAACTCCTGGAACTTAGTGATAGTCCCTGGGGGCAAGGAATTGTACCATGCTGTTGCTGGGCCCGTGAGGGTGACTTCGAAGCATTTGCACATGGTAGCGTCATCAGCTCCGTGCATTATCATGCTCCGTCTGTACTTCATCAAATGGGCCTGTGGATCAGTCCGGCCATCATAGATCTCCAGCCTAGGCACTCTGAAGTCGCCTGGCATAGCTGCCTCAACGACGGCGCAAATAAACGGGGAGCCATCTTCGTATAATGCCCCCGACAGCCTGTCCCAAACGGGTTTCCTGGTCACTTGCTTCTCCACTCTGTCCAGCCGTGCCAATATCCTTTCCATAAGCGCAGTGGCGCTAGGACCATTTTCGCGGGAGGGAGATCGACGGCGCCTCTTCGGTGAGCGAGTTCGGCGCGGAAGGGTCAGGGACCTCGCCTCGGGCGACCAACTGCTTCGCTGTGAGACTCTAGGTCGCTTGGACCCGGTTTGTCCCACAGGCCGTTTCCCGAGGGCTATATCTTCTGTGGATGATTCTCCGTGAGGCTCTCCACTTCCTGAACTGCGGTGTGTAGACTTGGGGCTTCTCTCCCGAGGGCGTGCTGATGAGGAGGGTTTCTGGGCCTGTGACTGCTGTGGCCATCTTCGGTCGATCTGCTGAGTCATTTCAGCAACGACCGAGCGCTGAAAGTCCCTCAAGAAGCTCATGCTGATTACCAGAGGGCGGTCTTCCTCGGACGTAGAAGTCTCTGGGAGTGTCTGCTCAGCGGCCGGTTGTATCTCAGGCGCGGACGAGGACCTTAGGAGTCCTTTGTACTTAGAACGCCGAGTCTCAACGACGGCGATTTGCGAGCGGGTTCCCACAGACGGCGCCAAATGATGGCCTTTGGCCTCATCGTTGTGAGTCATGATGACTGTTGAAGAGACTTCTAGGAGGAAGAACGCCTGGAAGGTTGATCGCCCCAAGGAGAGTACCTGAAAAGCTGGTAAACAGGGTTAGGAGGCCCCCGGAGTGTTTTTCCGGGGGGGGAGCCTCCGACGCCCAAGTCAGTGGTGGCCGGAAAAAGGAGAAAGTCACTAGCTCAAAAAGAAAGGCAGAAAAGTCTCGCCTGGTATTTTCTCAGAGTGTGGGAGCTGTATCTCCGGCCTACCAACTTCCTGTCAAGTATTTATTTCCTGTATATATAGGAATACCTAGCCCGTTCAGATCATGACACGTGTGCGGTCAGATGCTCCTGAACTTCTGGGCGTAGGGGACGGATAGTTGGTAACCAGATGGCCTCGAGCTTTGTGCTGAGACGGGCCATGATGGGATTCTGATGGTGTCTGCGCGTCAGGGCGACTTTTTACGTCTGTGGTGGGACGTGTCAGAGGCTTCCTTAAATGCTTCCATAAATGCTCCTGCCGTACTCCCGAGGTCCCTGGGCGAGGTCGTCCTCTAGTTCGGACAGAGCCTCTTCGGGAAGCATACCCTCAGTTCGGGGGTTCCCAGTTCCAGGGGGTTCCGCCTTCGGGGATATCATGTTCGGGCAGCAATGTCTGGTGCCACTTTTCCGAAGGCGCGCTGTTCACAACCTTGGGGGGCGAATAGAGTCCTCAAGTTTTACTGGCGTGCCGAGGCTCGGAGCTCTCCGGCTATCTCCCGAGGTGCATGATTCCACCTGTTCCCGGGAAGCGCCAGTTCTTTTCGCCATTGTTGTGGCAGGGTGTTCGGCCAGATTGAGGCGATAGCCTTTGGCTATCACTTCCCCTCCTCCGTTGCATGCATATCAGAGCCCGAAAAAACAAAAGGAAGACACACACACACACACCAGCGAAACTATCCCACACACACACACACACCGGCGACGCCACTCGCATACAAAAAAAAAAAAAAAAAAAAGAGGACGCCGCTGGAAGTTTACACACACACACAGTGAAAATCGCCTACTTCCTGAGACAGACGAATAGGGAAAGGTATGGAAAGAAGAGTGAAGAACGTAGATGGGCAGCAAGATTTAGGGAACTTGTCTGAAACCTTAACTTGTGCGAAACCCATGTATTTTTATGCCATTTGGGCTTCAGGGCATTCGGGCTTACAAACATACTGGGCCTCCATAAAAATTTTTTGGGCCTATAACTCTGTTTACATGTTTACCAATTTATGACCCTAAAAATATTATCTTTTGCACTTTACTCCTTCCCTTTTTTAATGTGGTGGACATGTCAAAAAATAAAAATTTATCCCTTCTATTACAATTATTTCAATTTTTACTAGTCGTTATATATCTCTTCTAAATACATTTTTTAAAATTTAATAACTATGTGATCCTTTATTTATTTTTAATTTCCAGTTTCTATTGCTAATATACTTTCGTATTTGTTTTTAAAACAACTACTTTTTCCCTTATAAATTTTAAATGTGTGCATTTCCCGACTCTTTATTAGTATTACATTATTTTATTACTCCAACTTAGTGACATTGTTTACTTAACAAAAGTTACCATTTCCACAATGCAGTGAACTTTGCCTACCATGATCTGCTTACCTCCAGAGATTATTGCTATCATCCTGTCTAACGTCTTGTCAGACCGACCAAGGGATGCTGCTAATTTTGCCTCTGTCCACCACTGTTTCGCCCTAGCGTTCACTATTCCGGCCATTTTCACAACTTTGGATGTTTCATCTGTCATTTGGTATTGGCCTCCTCATATGCCCTCCACTCCATTCAATGAATTGAAGGAGTCCGGCCATCCCATTGCTTTGTTCCTCCATGGGGTTACTACTTATTTCAAGTATGGGGAATTTGTTGAGGGGCTTTACTACATCTATCTCTCATTTCTCCATGGGATTCCTGTGGCTAAGTACCTGTATGCCATCCTTGGTGGAGTTAATGGCCATTTCCACATGAAACGAAGCATTGAATATATTCGTGACCTTAAAAACCAAGAAAGAGCACATTGGGGGAGGCGTATTCAAGAGCTTCGAAATGAAGCTGATTACATAATTGGGATAATTGTTCAAAGGTGGCATAAGCAAAAATGTGAGGTGTTTATTGAAACTGTTGATCGACAACTTCTTCGTCGGAAATGTGGCATGTGCGTCCATGGCATCATCACGATTCCCCGTTTGAATAATTGGAGTGAGAGCTATTATGAGATAGATGATCCTAGGTTATGTGATGAGTGTGTCGTAGATGATGAGCTTCGTTGCTTCCTTGTCATGCTACATAGGTTTCAATAGATGGTTTTTTAAGTTCTATAGTTATTAGGTGTTTATTGTCTTTGGTGATCATTTTTATGGTTCTACTTCGTGTTTCATTCCTACGTTATTTGTTTTACTTTAATATTGTTCCTTATTTATTTCACTTTCATATTTGTGCCACTTTAATATTGTCTTAGGTGTTTATTTTCTTTGGTGATCATTTTTATGGTACTACTTCATGTTTCATTCCTACTTTATTTGTTTCACTTTAATATTGTTCCTTAATTTAAATTCTAAAGTTTGTTATTATCTTATACGATATTTGATACTGAATTTAGTCTTCTACTTTATTTCCCCAATTAATATTATAGGATTTACACGTGAGTTATTCTCTTTGCCCATATGGACTCTCATGTTCAAAATGCCCTTCGTTTACAACAACGCCGTGAGCTTAGGTGTCCTCCTACCCGAAATCAATCTTTGTTCACTTCTAACACAGATCCCACAGTTCCACAAAATCAATCTCATAACTTTCCTCTACCTAATAACCATTTATCATCTAGACCTCCATTAGTTAATATAACAAATCAACTCCAGTCAACACCTCTTACACATTCTAATGTTCTTAGTAATGGACATGTTTGTCATACCAATGTTGTCACACCTCCTTCATCAACTGCCCATTCTGCTCGAAGAACTTTTGAAATTGGTGAGGCCTCGTCCACTACTATTGAACATCCAAAGAAACAAAGAACAATGTCTCGTCGCTCAATACCTGTACCACTGTCACCTGTACTTGATCTACCAATGGGTAGTGGAGGTATGATTTTCACTTCACATATATGTTCCCTCCCTTATCTCGATTGTTTCGATGTCACATTTCTCAGTTACTAATTCATACTTCATTTGTTATACTTGCCCCATTTAATGACTACCATCAACAATCAGCTTCTCAATAGGAACCCTTTCACTCGATTGAGCATCAAAGTATACTGCTATACCTTACACATTCATCATAGTTTAACACTTTTTTATCTTTTCCCTCACATTTCTTCCAATTACAGGAACATGTTTTCAATATGAGGATCTAGGTCATCCAACATACATTTGTTGTCACTGTGGTGCCACTATGTGGTATGAAGAGAGAAGCAATAAGTCACTGAACCCTACCAACCCTGAATTATCCTTATGCTGCCAGAAAGGGAAGGTTTCTATCCCGCAATCACCTCCACCACCAGAATTTCTTTCAAACCTTTTTAACTATAATGGGGATGGGTTGTCAAGATACTTCAGGAGGTACATTCGTGAAATTAATTCTAGATTTTCTTTCACTTCAACCGGTGCTTATGTTGATTGGAGCACACATAATGGACAGGGGCCACCAACTTTTAGATCTTCTGGGATGAATTACCGAATTGGATCTTTGTACCCTAACCATGGTGATCATCCTTGATTTGCACAACTCTATATCTATGACACTGAAAATGAGACACACAACCGTATCATGAGTTTCAGTGATGGCAACTACACTGAGTATGATCAGACAATAATTAACGGACTCATACACTTATTTGATGCGCATAATCAGTTGGTTAGATTTTTTCGGATGACAAGAGATAGATTGGCTGATACCACATTGCCTCCAGTAAGGATACGACTCCTTAGTTCTCGGGCACGAGATCGACAATATAACTTTCCAACATCAAATGAGGTTGCTGGACTTTTTGACGGTATTGATGAGGATATTGGAAATCATCGAGATATACTGGTGTACCCATGGAATTCAGAACCTCGTACCATAGATTTTTTCCACCCAAAATGTTGTGCCTTACATTTTCCATTGTTCTTTGTTTACGGAGAGGATGGGTACCATTTAGAGATTACTTATGTAACAACGAATGGGCAGCTTATTTCTTCAGCTACAGTTACTCCGAGGGAGTTCTATGCCTTTCAATTCCAGCAATGTAGTTTTGTTCACTCTCTAATACTCTGAGGTGGCAGATTGTTCCAAGAATATGTTGTCGATGCTTACTGTGTGACCCTTGAATCACATTTTAGTTGGCTTAGAAGACACAGAGATCGGTTCCATGCTGAGATTCTGTGTGGTCTACAGGATGCAGTCAATAGGGGCAGCACAGATGCCTCTTTGTATGGGAAACGAACCATTCTCCCATCTTCATTTGTTGGTGGTCCAAGATACATGATTTAGAATTACCAAGATTGCATGGCATTGTGCCGTGTTATAGGTTATCCTGATTTATTCATCACCTTCACTTGCAATCCAAAGTGGCCAAAAATCAGTCACCTCCTTCAACCTATTCCTGGCCAACCACCTGAAGATAGACCTGATGGAATTGACCGTGTTTTTATGATGAAATTGCAACACTTTCGGAAAGATATTACAAAGGGAAAACACTTTGGACGTATTATTGGAGGTACTAAACTTTTATGCACTTATAAATATCCATTTCTATTATCTTGAAATTCTCTTCCAAATATTCCCTTCCTATAAATAATTTTCTTGTAGACATTTGCACTGTTGAATTCCAAAAACATGGTCTACTGCATGCACATATAGCTCTGTTCATTCATCCGGATGACAAGTTAAACTGTCCACACAAAATTGACCGCCTTATCTCCGCAGAGCTCCCAGATAAAGATTCAGACCCAGTGGGATCTAGTGCTGTCGTGTGACACATGCTTCATGGGCCATGTGGGGCTGCTAACCCCCGTTGCCCATGTATGCTTAATAACACATGCTCAAAGCATTACCCACGCTCATTTCAACATGAGACAATATTAAATGAAGATAGATTCCCTATGTACAGAAGAAGGCGAGATAACCGTTTCGTGATTGTTAATGGGGCACCTTTGGATAACCGATCAGTAATTCCCTATAATTTAGATTTGGTTGTTAAGTATGACTGTCATATCAACGTTGAGTTGACAAATAAAGACATGTGCATGAAGTACTTATGCAAATATGTTTGCAAGGGACCAGATATGTCAACTGCTGTCTTAGAACTTGGTCACATAGCTAATCCTAATAGGATCAGAACAAACCGGGATGACCATGAAGAGATCAAGCAATATATGGACTGTAGATTTGTTTCTACTTGTGAAGCATGTTGGCGTATCTTTGGGTTTCTAATACATAACCATCATCCACCCGTTGAAAGGTTATCTTTCCATTTACCTGGTGGGCAAAATGTCATTTATGATGAGGGTGATGACCTCCGAGATATGGTTCGTGCTCATCAAGAAAGCATGACAAAATTTGAGGCATGGATGGATTGTAATTCTCATGATGATGTTGCAAGAACATTTACTTATGTCCAATTCCCTGAACGGTTTGTATGGAATAGGCAGACAAAAAGATGGACACGTCGTCGGAGAGGGCGAAGTGTAGGGAGAATATATTTTGTTCATCCTACTGCAGGAGAGAAATTTTACCTTCGAATGCTCCTCAACATTGTTAAGGGGCCAACATCATACGAACAGATTCGTACCATTAATGGAGTTGTGTATGATACTTTTAAATATGCTTATTTTGCATTAGGTCTTCTTGAGGGTGATGGAGAGTGGCATCAGTGTATTCGTGAAGCGGCACAATGGGCTTCTGGAAATCAACTGAGGGAGCTATTTGTTACCTTTTAATCTTCTGCAATGTCGATGATCCATTGGAGTTGTGGACTCGTAATGCTCCTTTGCTATCTGAAGACATCTTGCATCGACAAAGGAGGATATGCAACAACTCTGAACTAATTATGACTGATGTTGAGCAATATAACTGCGCACTTAATGAGATTGAGCAATCCATGAATAGAGTTGGGCGAAGTTTGAGGGAATTTAACAATATGCCTTATCTTGAGGTTGACCCTATAATGATTGGGGAAAACTCTTTACTGATTGAGCAACTGAACTATAACAGACCTGCTTTGGCTGTGGAACATGATCAATTGCTCAGTCGTCTTAATGATGGTCAATGCTAAGTGTACTTTACATTGATTCATGCTATAGAATCACTTACTGAAGGCTTCTTTTTTGTGCATGGTAATGGAGGGACTGGTAAGACATTCTTGTGGCAGACAATTATTTCAAAGCTACGGTCTTCTGGGAAAATTGTTCTCCCCGTAGCATCTTCTGGAATTGCAGCTCTCATTTTACCGGGAGGAACAACGGCGCACTCAAGGTTTAAGATACCCATTCCTATTGATGATACATCAATGTGCAACATAAAACGATCTACCCCATTGGCGGAGGTAATTTGTAATACCAGTTTGGTGATTTGGGATGAAGCACCTACGGCACATAGGCATGCATTTGAGGCTGTGGATCGCACATTTCGTGATATCCTTAGTATTGTTGATCTAACTGCGATGACCAAGGTATTTGGAGGTATACCAGTTGTTCTTGGAGGTGACTTTAGGCAGATTTTACCGGTTGTTCCACATGGTAGTCGTGCTAAAATTGTCCATTCTTCGGTATTGTCGTCCCCACTCTGGGCACATTCCAAAATTTTCACTCTCACAGAGAACATGCGATTGCAGAATTCTTTGTCACCAGCTGTCTCCTTATTCAATGACTGGATCATGAAATTGGGGGATGGTTCAGTGCCTACACGCCTGAACTCAGACGATGAGGACGAACCTACTTGGATTGACATACCCCAGAATTTCTTGATTCCTGCATCTGGGGATCCTATAGGTGACATTATTGCATCCACGTATCCTGACGTAGTTGGAAGGTATGAGAATTTGGACTATTTGAGAGAGCGAGCAATTCTATCATCAACCAATGATGTCATGGATCAAGTGAATGATCATATAATGAGTCTCCTTCCTGGTCAGATGCAGACATTTTTTAGCGCGGATAAGGTCTCACCGGTCTCTGATAATTTTGACACACATTCTGCCTTATACCCTACAGAGTACTTGAACACCTTTAAGTTTTCTGGTTTTCCAAATCATGAGTTGCGTCTGAAGCCCGGTGTGCCAGTCATGTTGCTTCGAAATTTGAATCAATCACTCGGTCTATGCAATGGCACTTGATTGGTTATGACACGTTTGGCTGAGAGGGTTATTGAAGCTGAAATCATCACAGGTTTCAATTCAGGGCGTCGATTTTTCATCCCTCGTGTTCAAATGGTCCCTTCTGATAGTGATCTGCCTTTTTGTTTCTGTCGGCGGCAGTTCCCACTAAAGGTTTGTTTTGTTATGACCATAAACAAAAGTCAGGGCCAGACATTTAACTATGTCGGTCTCTATCTTCCACAACCAGTTTTCAGCCATGTTCAGCTTTATGTCGCTGCTTCTCGTGTAACCAGCCCATCTGGTTTCCATCTCGTATTGGAAGGAGATGAACCCCGTACCACTTTATCAACAAGCAATATTGTTTACCGTGAAGTCTTCCAGCGTTTTAGTCGGCCGGTCTCCTAGGTCAATTGTGTATGACAATCATAAATGTCTTTACCTTCATTGTATGTCCATCCTATTGCCATTACCATCATGCCCTGTTTATATTTTTCATTACATCATTTAACCCATGGTATTTTTTCTCCCTTTCAGCTAAAATCTATGCTTTATTCATTGTTTATTGTTAATACATTTTCAGATGACGCATCAGATAACATATATCAACCAATTGACCCCTTTGAGTTATAGATGGACTATAAAGGTCCGTATAACCCGTATGTGGACTGCTATAAATAGTACTACTTCTGAGTCATACGGGCTGGCAATGATTTTGCTCGATGAAAAGGTTTGTTATCTATTCATATTCCTCATCCTTTACTTTTAATAGTTCATTAATTCAAATTATAATAGTATTTTAACTATGTATTTATATCGTCTTACTTCAATGTTAGAATGATCATATCCATGCAATGGCTTACAAGTCCATCGCTTCTACATTTAACTCAGTGCTGCAAAAGGGAAATGTTTACATAATTTCCAACTTCAGCGTCGATAGAGTTGATCGAGGGTACAGACCTGTCACAAATGAATATAGAATTCGATTCTATGCTAACACACGGGTCACTTTGGTCTTTGTACCTGTAGCTCAAATACCGCAGCACAAGTTTGAGTTCGTGCCTTTTGATCAGATCCAAATGCGCTACCTCGCCAATGTACAGCTATGTGGTACGCTTATCCATTTCTACTTTACTTTTTCTTTTGTTTATCAACATTTTTTGTGTTGGTTGAGTAATATGTTTTACACTATTAGATGTTGTCGGGAAGTTTATTCAAATAGGACGCATCATAGATGTGAAAAGAACAGATGGGTCTATTACAAACCAATGCATGATTACGTTACAAAACTTGAGGTGAATAACTTACTACCCACATATACACATTTGATTAGTGTACCGTCTAATATAGTATTGTGTTTCCTTTCTTACCCAATTACAATATTACAGTGGCTCGAGTATTGAAATAATTTTTTGGGGAGATCAGGCCAACCTGCTGGATTATGACTCACTTAAGAACTCCTCTACCCATAGCATTCTTGTCGTCACTTCCACTTTTGTGAAGACATGTCATCGTATGATAGTTTACCATTATAGTCACAAATATACTATACCCTTTTACTTCATACTATATTACAACTAAATAATTTCATTCTTTTCCCCTAATCTCCCTTCATTTTTTAATACCACATGTATTTGGTTTTGATATTAATTTACTACTTCTTCTAATATTCCAATTTTTTGCTTTTATTTGTTATATTATTTGTTACATCTTAGGCCATCACTTCAACCAACTGTTGTTGCTGAGTTAACTCCTCCACCAGTTCCACAACGCTCACCACATCAGTTAATTTATGGGCGTTGTCGGACGATATCTGAGCTTAGGGATCTCCTTTCACTTGGGCCCCAACCCGTGAGTTTAAAATTACTTTATAATTTACATGTATGTTAACCAATATCATTTCCATAAGTATTTCACAACCTTCTCCAAACATTTTCACAGGATAACAAATATACGTGTCGTGCAATTGTTACTCAAGTCATTACTGAACATGGGTGGTCATACCAAGCATGTCAAAAATGCTATAGAAAGGTCGAACCCGTTGGTTTGACCTTCGTTTGCCACAGCTGCAACATAGTGAATCGCACACACCCATTGCGGTACGTATACATACTTACTCGATTTTCCTTCAAACCATTTTGCACCCTCCGTCACTACTTCATTGTATTAGTAATACTGTTTCACACTAATGTGAATTAGGTACAAAGCAGTTGTCAAAGTTGTTGATGCTTCTGATACTGCCTTATTCATAATGCTTGACACTGTCGTTGCGAAATTCTTTGGTTGCATGGCATCTTCTCTTCAGACACTACTTCAATCGGTTTTCTCCAACATTATTCTTGCCTAACTTCATTTCCTACCATTCACATCTTATTATATATTCATGCTTCTAATGCATGACTCTATATACAGGAAAATGGCCTAGGTAAAGTTGAAGACAAATTCCAACAATCGATCAATCATGACCTAATTTTGGAAACTGAGTTGACTTCTTTCAACTTCCAAAACACGACTGCCCCTTTAACTATTAAAAATATTTATACTGTTGACCCTAGAGAGGAAGAGCTAGCCTTTTGATTGAAGGAATGCCTTGTATCGTCCTCTTTCCTTCCTTCTGTTGTCTAATTTTCAACCAATTTTTCGAACTTCTCTTTTTCAACCTTACGATTCCAATTTACAGGTACCCCGTCTGTCAGCTGAGCCTCCTTTCTCTTGTTGGCCAAACCGTCCGCCCAGTAGAATCGGTACCTCATACATGAGAACTGAAGTTTTGCGAGGGTTTGTTTTCTTCTTTAACTACTCATTTCATTCATTTCTTACATTATATATGTTACCATAATTTATTTCAAATATTTCAAACAAACTAGTTCTTCTACAACTTTACCTGATCAAACTTCATCCTCTCTGTCATTTTCCATGAATGAGATTGAAGTTGTGACCATCTTGTGTGTACATTATTTATCCTCTTCTTACATTTACATTGCTTTAATGTTGTCACACTACTTACATACCTTTGCCACAAGTTGGACCTTCATGACAACCCACGAGGTTCACATCCTAAAAAAATGGATTTCCCATTTGATGCAAAGTTACTTGCCGCACATGAAATGTAATTTCTTCCCCATTTTCTCTTCTTTTTACTATAATTACTGTACCTTTGTCCTATGAATTCGATATTAAGCTATTATGTTTACCTACATACTAATTTTAGCTTTCCTTATTTCAACAGGCTATTCTTACTCGAAGATTGTGATGTTGCGACTGAGTTTCCAAACACGAATTAGCCTCACTGTACCTTGACATTAGTTTTTTCTCTTAATTATAAAACTGTTAATTTTGCACAGTGATCCCGTCCGTTTGACAGGTTATGAAACTAGTTTCTTTGATCTAGAATGGCACGATGAAACGAGGGCAGCGACGGCTTGACCTTAAATATCGATGACTCAGACAGCTTCTAGGCAATGTCTGATGGTGCCAGATCAGAGACATGAACTTGACGGTGGAACGACGTAGGATGGCGATTGTTCTTCCTGGATTTGGCATTACTAGTGGCTCGTGACGCCAGGGAACGCAAGATGGCATGCAACAAAGCAGGAGGTGGTCTCGTGAGAGAAAGCTGGTGGCGAGAGACGGGTAAGCGAGGTCGGCCAGAGAGAGAGGAAGAGATGCAAACGCGAAAGAAGAAAGGAACAAGCTCGGTATTAGGTTTTTTAACAGGGTTAGAAGAGTAATTTCACATGTTGGGTGCATATACAATCAGGCGTATTTTTTACCACCACCAAAATTGTCACTATTATATTGCTTATAATAGAAATTGGTATAGGTGAAAGTTCACCTGATTTCCAAATTTCAACTTGAATCTAACAAAAAAATATCAGGTTCATGTCTTTTCAGGGGAAATCAACTAAAATGCGAGTTGACTGGATTCGACTTGAATTTTGGTAGTAAAAGGTGGGTTGGTTGAGTTGGAACCTAAAATTATCCCAATTTCTACTCATCTCAGTCCAAAACCTAAATTATGGGCTGAAACCCAAATTTTCCATTGAAAAAAATTAAGTACCCAATCCAATTACCCTTACCCAAACCCACTAACCCAATCTTTCCTAACCCTAACACTACACACAAGCACAACACAATAACGCACACAATTGTAGTCGGTGTTATCAAACCCTGCCCGGCCCCGACTCATTGAACCAATTCAACTGCGAACAGGTTGGCAAAGTGAGTTGAGTTGCACCTTAAACCTACTTAGGTCAAAACCCAATCAAACCTGGAAGACCCGAAAAATCTAGTGAACCGTTCATCTTGGTTCACCTGGTTTACTTTTTTTTTTTTTGGACAATGTAACTTTGTAACTTACTTCACTTAATTATGTTAGGCTGATATTATGGTGGCCCAAAATTGAAATAGAATTTTGAAAAGAAAAAAAAGAACAATAAAGCTTTAATGTTAGAAAAACAAAAACAACAATGGAGAAATGTAAATGATGTCGCTTAGAAGTTAGAACAAGTAGGCAGACATGGAGGCAAACCAAAAAGCATATTTTGGAATATTGAAAATTTTAAATTTAAAAAAGTTAATTATTCAGGCATACTTTTGAAATATTGAGCATTTTAACATTAAAATTTGAGTGATTAACTATGTACTTAGCTTGTTGGATATTGAAATTTTGTTATTTTATTATGAAATATAAAATAATAAGGTGTTTTTATGTAATTTATGTACAAAAATGTGTGAAAATATGTTGTATTTTAAATAGTAGCAACAAATTATGATTGGTAGGGTGCCAATATGCTTCCATGTGAAGGCTACTATGCATTGCAGTTGCCTGGTGGTTGAACTGGTGAGCCCACCACCTACCTACTTATGTGTTGCTCTCTAAGCCGAGTTTGACAGAATTATTTGTAGCTAACACTCTTAGACTTTCAATACTCTTACTCATCATCATTGTTGTCTCCTCCCCTCATCCTCCTCCTTGTTGCCTCCTTTTGTCCTCCCCTCATCCTCGTCCTCCCCTAACCTGGATTTATCGGTTTTCGATTGGGTTCGGTCTGGGTCAAGGTTTTGGGGTAGTGTAGGTTTTTTCTATATCGGTGTTCAACATGAATCCAGCATTTCCAACCAAACTTTCACCCCCAGAAATTGGCCCCTATTTTTTTATTTTTTTGTTGCATAGACCATTCACGTTTTCATATCGAATATATGGCACGGTCATTAAAACGTTAATGGAAAAATAACAAAGAAGCCACTTACATCTCCACTCTGAACTTGTCATCCTCAACTTCTCTGGCGTAGGATTCCGGCAAGTCTCCATGCCAATCACGAAACCCAGGAAGAAGAAGACGGTGATGTTCTTTTCTTCTATAAACGCTGCTATTGACTTCACTCCACTACTCAATTTCCAAACCTCATTCCCGGACCCTCTCCCTCCGGCCTTCTTCACCCACCCCAACCCAACCCCATTGAGTCCCATCTTACTCGAGTCATTCCAGGCCGTGCTCACCCTCCCTGGATTTGCTTTCTTCACTTAAGGGTGAAGTAGAATTAGAAACCTTAATTTATTTCTCTACTTATATTTGATTGATTTCAGGGGAAAAAAAATATTTGGAATGAATTCCCTAGGTTAGCCTCCCAAGTAGAGCACAGAAGAGGAGTCTTGATAGACAGATGGATACATAGAAATGTATGAATAAATATTGACATTAATTAGCTAGGATTAGAAAGTAACACACAAAAAATCTGACACAGACTTAGGAAGAAATTATTTAACGAAGTTAAGAATGAGAATCGGTTAATTATATATGGGAACATGTTTCTGCGCCGGATATCTACCATGCCTTAGTCAGTAGGCCAGAGTGCACGGGATAGTTCCTCAGCCGTTTTGTTATTTAACATCTCTCTCTCTCCTCCACACTCTCTTCTGTCACCTTGTTCCAAGGTTTTAAATTGATATCGGATAGTGCATCATTTTTCTAACGGTATGGTATAGTATTGGTATCATACTGTATCATCTCAGATTCAGATATGTCAGTTTTAGATAATTTAGATATATATACATATATCTGAAAGCAAAATATTTATAAATATAACTTATCAACACATAGAACATATCGAAATTTGATATTGTAAGAGTGTAAAATGTATATTATATGTACATGGGTTAATTAAAAGTTTTTCTCATATAAATATTCCACTATGTTTAATTAAAATATAATTTTTAAGGTATGAAAAAAATAAAAGTACAAGTTTTATTTCAAATACCAATATATATTTGTTATAAAATTAATTGATTAAACATGTTTATAATATATTTTCCCTATAAAAATAAAAAATAGAAAAAAATAATAAATAAAAAAATATTTGACCAATACCAAGACTGTATGACTATAGGCCAAGACGGCCGGCACAACCTGGTACAAAGCATAGTCTTTGGCTCAATTTGTTATAGCATGAATAGCTATATAGCTTGATTATAGAAATTCATTAGGATTCTAATTAATGCTCCTTCTTTGTATGGAATTTCCTTCCTAATATATGATTGATACATTTGTATATAAATATAGCCTAGAATGATGAATAATACACAAGTGAGAATATTTTTCTCCCTTAATTATGTTTCATGGTATCAGAGCCACGAAATTAAGAAGTAGTTCATCTGCTGGGAAATAGCAAACTAGCTTACAGTTTGGCCCACCCATCTAGGGTGACATCCTATTCTCATCTCTGACATAAGGAGGGTCACCGGCCGCTCATCGGCCTGCAACCGAAGTCTGGCCATCAAAATCAAAGTGTGTGAATGACATGCATCAAAAGAAGCTCTTGCCTCCCATCCACGCGTTGGCGCGTGGCTTGCCAGAAAATTCTCCAGTCTTCATTTTTTGGTTCGCCTGAGTCTCTATGTCCTCTAGGTGTGCCTAGTTGGGTTAGCATCCATATAGGTGTGTGATCTTCTTTGACACAGGTTCATGTTTTTTTTTTCGATTCTTTTCAACTCTCGTTGCCTGTGTTTCTACATTTGGTAGTATGAGTGATAAAAAGATAGTTGTTACGCCTGACGTAATTCCAATGATGTCAAGAATCATGGAACATAAACTCAATGGGTCCAATTATTTGGATTAGAGTAAGACCGTTCGCCTTTATCTACGGAGTATCGACAAGGATGATCATATGATTGAGGATCCACCCAAAGATGATTCCAGACAGTCATGACTGAGAGAAGATGCTTGATTATTCTTGCAGATATGAAATTCCATTGACAGTGAGGTGATTGGGTTGGTCAATCACTGTGAATCTGTTAAAGAGTTGATTGATTATCTAGAATTCTTGTATTCTAGGAAAGGAAATATTTCCCACATCTATGAGGTTTGCAAAGCTTTCTAACATGCAGAAAAACAAGACAAGTCTCTCATGGAAAACTTCATGGATTTCAAGAAGATGTATGAGGAGCTCAATATGTTGCTGCCATTAACTGTGGAAGTGAAGGTTCAACAAAGCCAAAGGGAGCAAATGGCTGTTATGAGCTTCCTAGTGGGTCTTCCTTCTAAATTTGAGACTGCCAAATCCCAAATTCTTTCTAGTTCTGAGATATCTTCTTTACAAGACGTATTTAGTAGAATACTACTGACAAAGAGTACTCCATCTGTTTAGTTCAGTGGGGCACTTGCTAACCGAAATAATAACTATGAGAATGGGCGATCACAGTACAAAAGTGATAACAGCGGAAAGGAGTCAAACAGTTTTGAGACTCAGGATCCAAAAGTAATTGTGTGTCATTATTGCCACAAGCCAGGACAGCTTAAGTGTGATTGTAGAAAGCTTTAGAACAAAACTCAGTGAACTCAGTCAGCCCATATTGCATCCACAAATGACACACATGAGAAATTAGTTCTCGTTTCTGTAGATGAATTTGCCAAGTTCTCTCAATACCAAAAGTCATTAAAATATTCATGTACTCAAATCACTGCTATTGCTGATTCAGGTAAACCGAATGCATGTCTTATTTCCTCAACATCCAGATGGGTCATTGATTTTGGTGCCACAGACCATATGATAGGTACTTCTAGTGTCTTTTCTATGTTTCAGTCACATTCATCAACCTCTAATGTTACCTTGGCCGATGGATCATCATCCCATGTTCTTGGGTTTGGCACAATCACCCCAACCCCTTATCTTCCTTTGTCACATGTTCTACATTTACCTCAACTATCCATTAATTTGATTTCGGGTAGCCAACTTACTCACTATCTCAACTGTAGCATATCATTTTTTTCCTAATTATTGCTTATTTCAAGATCTTTTGATGAAGAAGATTATTGGTAGAGGACATGAATCTGGAGGACTCTACATTCTTGATCCTCATATACCCAAATCCATGGCTCGTTCTGGTTTCACTTTTCCATTTGATGCACACTGTCGGTTGGGCCATCCCTCTATTCCCTTGCTAAAAAAGCTTTGTCCACAATTTAGTAAGGTGCCTTCATTAGATTGTGAGTCATGTTAATTTGCTAAACACCATTGTCTTAGTTCTAGTCCAAGAGTCAATAAAAGAGCTAGTTTTGCTTTTGAATTAGTTCATTTAGATGTTTGGGGTCCTTGTCCAGTTCCATCTAAAATTGGATTCAAGTATTTTGTCACTTTTGTTGATGATTTCTCTCTTGTGACTTGGTTATATTTTATGAAAAATCGTTCTAAGTTGTTTTCTCTTTTTTGTCCTTTTGTGCTGAGATTGAAACTCAATTTGAAGTGACTGTTCATACACTGTGAAGTGCTAATGCTAAAGAGTATTTGTCAGCATCTTTTCAAACATACATGGTTCAACATGGAATCCTTCATCAAACTTCTTGTGTTGATACACCATCTCAAAATAAAGTCACAGAACGAAAGAACATACACCTTCTTGAAACCGCAAGAGCCCTTTTATTTCAAATGAATGTTCCTAAACCATTTTGGGCTGATGCGATTTTAAAAGCATGTTTTCTAATTAATTGCATACCTTCGCCTGTTCTTCAAGGTGTGTCCCCGTACAATATCCTTTTTCCCAATAAGTCATTATTTCTTATTAAACCTAAAATATTTAGAAGTATTTGTTTTGTTTGGGATGTCCATCCGCATGTCACTAAACTAGACCCAAGATCTTTGAAGTGAGTCTTCCTTGGCTATTCTTGTCTTCAAAAAAGATATAGATGCTATTGTCCTAGTTTGAATCGATATCTAGTCTCTGCCAATGTTACTTTTCTAGAAAACACTCCGTATTTTCTAGCATCTATGTTTGCATCTCAGGGGGAGGATGATGATCTGTTAGTCTATACTATCACATCCTCTAAGCCCGTGTTTGAACCAACTCCTGTTAAGCCTCCCATACATCATGTTGACTCTCGATGACTGAACCCTCCTAATACATGTCCTGTGCCAACTCCTTCATCATCAGATTTAGTTCCAAGTGATGATCTTCGTATTACCCTTCATAAAGGTAAACGTCAATGCACTCACCCTATTTCATCCTTTGTGTCTTATAATCACTTATCATCATCTTGTTATTCCTTTATTGCATCCTTCGATTCTATTTCTCTTCCTAAAAGTGTTCATGAAGCCTTATCCCATCCTGGATGGTGTAGTGCAATGATAGAGAAGATGAATGCTTTATAGGACAATGGTACTTGGAACTTAGTAAACTTACCTAAAGGAAAGAAGGCTATTGGGTATAAATGGGTGTTTGCTATTAAAGTAAATCCTAATGGGTTAGTGGCTTGATTGAAAGCCCATCTTATTGCTAAGGGTTATGCTCAAGTTTATGGTGTGGATTATTCTGACTCCTTTTCCCCTGTTGCTAAGTTAACATTGGTCAGATTCCTAATCTCTTTGGCAGCCACCTATAATTGGCCTCTACATCAGCTAGATATAAAAAATGCCTTCCTTCAAGAAGATCTTTAGGAAAAGGTGTACATGGAGCAACCTCCTGGTTTTATTGCTTAGGGGGAGCATGGGAAAGTTTATCATCTTTGTAAGTCTTTATATGGTTTGAAACAAAGTCCTCATGCTTGGTTTGGAAAATTTAGCCAAGTGGTTGAGAAGTTTGGGATGATGAAAAACAAATCTGATAATTTTGTCTTCTACAAATAATATGAAGCTGGCATCATTCTGTTAGTTGTGTATGTGGATGATATTGTCATTACCGGGAGCAATACTGTAGGTATTTCATCTCTTAAATCCTTTCTTCACGTTCAGTTTCACACTAAAGATTTAGGGATGCTAAAGTATTTCTTGGGAGTTGAGGTAACAAGAAGTAAGAAAGGATTTTTTTTGTCTCAAAGGAAATATGTACTTCACTTATTGTATGATACAGGGAAATTAGGGGTAAAACCATATAGTACTCCAATGGTCCCTGATTTGTAGCTTACGAAAGAGGGTGAACTGTTAAAGATCCTCAGAGATATAGAAGACTGGTTGGGAAGTTGAATTATTTGTGTGTGACTTGTCCTGATATTGCATATTCGGTCAGTGTTGCGAGCCAATACATGTCCTCTCCAACAATTGATCATTGGGTAGCTATAGAACATATTTTGTGTTATTTGAAAAGTGCTCCTAGATGCGGAATTTTATATAAAAATCATGGTAACACTAAGATTGAGTGTTTTTCAGATGCTGATTGGGCAAGATGTAAGGAAGATAAAAGATCTACTTCTAGTTATAGTGTCTTTGTTGTAGGAAATCTGGTCTCATGGAAGAGTAAAAAGCAAAATGTTGTGTCTCGATCAAGTGTTGAGTCAGAGTACATAGCTATGGCTCAATATGTGTGTGAAGTGATGTGGATATATCAACTTTTGAATAAAGTAGGCCTTAAGGCCTTAATACCAGCAAAATTATGGTGCGACAACCAAGCTATTCTTCATATAGCTTCCAATGCTGTATTTCATGAACGAACCAAGTACATAGAAATTGACTGTCATTTTGTTTGTGAGAAAATACAGCAAGATTTGATTTCCACTAGATATGTAAAAACAGAAGGACAGCTGGGAGATATTTTCAACAAGGCTCTAAACGGGCCTCGGGTTGACTGTCTTTGTAACAAGCTAGGCATGATTAACATCTATGCTCCACCTTGAGGGAGAGTGTTATAGCGTGAATAGTTGTATACCTTGATTATAAGAATTGATTAAGATTCTAATTAATTCTCCTTCTTTGTATAGAATTTCTTTCCTAATATAGGATTGATACGTTTGTATATAAATATAGGCTAGAATGATGAATAATACACAAGTGAGAATATTTTTCTCCCTCAATTCTGGTTTCAGTCTTGTACCATTTTTGTGCCAGTACCAACCATATTAGTTGGTAAAATACAGTATTCGAAACCATGCCTTATTGCCTTTAAGAGCCTGATATTCCCATTTTGTTCCAAAGTCAACCCAACCCAGTAGCCTAACAAGCCTAATAGTACTAAACTATACCTTAGCCACATTGGGCAGTTCATCTCCCATTCAATGAATTAATGGGATTCCATTAAAGCTAGGTCACATGCGGGTTTTGGATGGGTAATTTTAACCCACAATTGGCCTTACTTATTAATCTCCAAACTTTGAGTTTTTCATACCTCCTACCACACCCGCCATACATCACCTGTTAGCTATTGTTCGAGACCCACACCTCACCTTTGCAACATAGTCCCTTCCCTATGTTTCGTGATGCACCTCCAACTGCATCTATTGTCCCTTACCTGCTATTGTTCGCAACCTTCCCACACATCCTCATCCCACCTTTGTGACATTGGCCATCCCCCAAGCCCGTAACCCACTCCTAGCTATATCCAATCGTGCCCTACCTACTGCTATTCAAAACCCTCTCACACAACGACGCTCCACCGTCATGACATCGACCTTCCTCTAAGCCCAGCAACCCAGCCTTAATTGCATCTATTGTCCCATACCTACTGTTATTCAAAACCTTTTCACTCACCCAAGCCCCACCATCATAACATCAACTTTTCATTCTGCTCGGTGATCCACCCCCAGCTGCATCCATCGTCCTCCATGTTCATATCCTATGTGTGATTGTAATGTACAATGGTTGTGGCAGGAGGTTTATAAAAATAAAGTTGAGGGACTAATAAGCAATGCCAGCTGACAGGTCAAAATTACCCATCCAAAATCTGCGTGTGACCCGAATTAATAGGATCGCATCAATTTCATTTAATGTGAAACCCCTTAGTGCTCATCTAGTTTTTTTGCTCTATGATGAAAATAAGGATCTCATAGTTTCATTTAGGGCTTTGAGAAAAGAGACATCGACTGCTTGGTCCCAAACTATAATTATTATTGCAAACCAATCCTCAACCTTTGTTTCATTACATATTCATCCTAAACCTTTATAAAACATTGCATATTGGTCTTAGCTCCATAGGAAGACTGAGTTAGAACATAAATTTGACTTACAAATATGAAAAAGTAATAATTTAAGTGGTTATTAATTGTAAAAAAAACTATACCACAATCTTGATTTAGTGAAAGACAGCTACCAAACAATTTAAATTAAAATTGAAAAATTAGATGTTTTACATTTATGTCAAAGTTAGTGAATTTTGCAAGACTAGAGACCAATATACAACAAACTTTAAAAGTTTGGGACAATATGAAAGAGAGATTGAGGATTAATTTGCAATGTTGTAATTTACCATCCTAATAATTTGCTAGTGAATGATTGTCATGTGGGAGAGTTTATAAAAGAAGCATAGTCAAACTTTTATTGAACCATATCTGTAAGCATATAGCATGCATTTTAGTGTTAGTGAACTAAGTGTTTTAAACTCATAGAACGTGTGTAGAGATGGTATATTGTTCACCTAGGTGGAGTACTCCAAACTTAAAAAATTTAAAAAATAATAATTTTGAATTGGACACTGGACAGTGGGGGTGTCTAGTGTGTGCCTTATTACATGTGCACCTTACCCCTATAATTACCATTATGCACTCATCAGAATTATTTTATCCTCAACATGTTTTTTCCTTCTCCTTATTGCTCCTCTCTCATCATCTCCAAATCTCTCATGGCTCTTCACTCATCATCCCCTAAAAAATGGTTTAATGCTCGACCTACCCCCAACCACTACCATCACATCGATTACCATTATGCAGAAAAGCATTTTTTTTCACGCAAAGAAACAATCCTGAGACTTCCCAATTAATCTTTTATCCTCAACTACAAGAGGGCAAGGCATTGAGATTCTTCCTGATGAACACGGCATACAGTGATTCCAAACATGATGCTATTACAAGAAAAGCAATCAAGGCCAAGAAAGCCACCCTTAATGAATTGCAAATTGGAACATGCAAGTATGTAGTATTTCATGAATCGAGTTCTGACTGTTCATTGTTAAGCGAGGTTGTTGAAAATGGAATGCATATCAATTTTTTTTATTTATACATATCTTAACTTTATTTATACATCAATTAAAGCATATATAATGTTTGATTTGTACATATCACTACTACATTACTATTTATTTAATTTTTATTTTATTTACAAAAAATATAAATTTATGCATAAATTTTATGAAAATATAAATAGTATATATTCAAATTAATATAAATTTATGTGCATGCAAGATAAATTATATGCACAAGTTATGAAATAACACGTATAATTGAATATTTAAATAACTAAAGTATAATATACATATGAAATAATGTGTATGAAAATATTCAATACACATAAATTTGAATATACCAACAAAAGCTTGCAATATTCATACATATTTCTCATTGTTTTTTAACTATCTCTTATTTTATTTGTATATTGGAATTCATACATATATATCATCTGATTCATAAATATATCTTATTTTAGCAAGAAATGCCTTTTGATGTGTTCATACCTATTTTCAGGATGAAAGTTTGAACTCATACATACAATTGAATATATTTGTAGCATCTCTTTGACTCATTTGTACATATGTCACTTATTTTATGCATATTTATCACTCGCTTTATACATTGAGTTCATACACATGTGTCATCCAATTTATACATATCTCTAATTTTGGCGGTAAGGGAGATTTGAAGTGTTCACACTTTGCTTTTTGGAGTTTGAACCCATAACATATTTGTGATCTCATTTGTATATTTATCACATATTAGTTGTATAGATCCCTCACTTTCTTTGTACATCGAGTTTGTACATATATGATATGTGATTTACACATATTCAATGGGAATTAGGATTTAATGTATTTACATTTGTTTTATGCTATGAAAGGTAGTATTGGATTGAAATAAATATAAATATAGAGGGTATGATGCCTATTGGACCTATCCCTATGTAGTGGTTTTGAATAATTGACTCAAATACAAAGAAAAAGAGGACTTGAAGTTGTTACTAATTCAATTTATTTTAGGATTAGGTTTACTATTTTGTTTATGATTTGGTGTTAGTTTTCCTATTTTGATGTTGTTGGAATTTGTATATGGCCTATAAAAAGGATTGTTGTTTTAGAATTTTCAGTATGAGAGAAAAGTCAAGGTGGTGTGTGGTAAGATGAGTAAAGATTAAGAAAATTGGAGTTTATAATTGTGTTTTAAGATTGTTGTGGAAAGGCCGTGGAATTGTCACAATTGAAGAAAAATAATAATTATTTTTTTTTTTGTTTTTTTCACCTTTGCTGAACAAGTGGTATCAAAGCTTGGTTTAAGATGGCTAGGATGTGGAGTTTTAAAATTGATTGTTTTGATGGATTTATAGAATTTAGTCTTTGGGAGTGCATTGTGAAAGATATACTGATTTAACAAAAACTTGGTGATATGTATGAGAAAACAAAGTTGGAAACTATAATGGATGGAAAGTGGAAGAAGATGAAGCAGATGGTGAGTACAATTAGATTGGCTCTTGCACCATAACTTAAGTATGATGTGTTGAACAACACCTCTCCAACAAAATTGATGGAAAAGCCTGAAGATAAGTATGTCCAAATCTATTTTTGAAAAGTTATGCTTGAAAAGATAGTTATATTGTTTGAGGATGAAAGATGAAACTAGCTTGATCATACACTTGAATGAGTTTAACAAACTTGTTACACAATTAAAAAGTAATGGTTAGAAAATTGAAGAAGAAAAAGAATGGGCTATATGTTGGAAAATGTTAAAGGATCACACTCATTCCACATTTCTAATTTAATACAGATCTTATAACTTCAAGGTATTTATAAATTCATGGCAATCTAAATTAATGAATTGAGGTACTAACCTTGAGTAGCCATAAATTCATCTTGCAGATAAAAATCTGATAAGAAGAAATTTGTTTCTCTCCTTTAGCCTCTTCAAATCCATAAAGCGTACTTGATTTTTAAACTAATAGGAATATGAGTCTCTGTATCTCTTTTTATACGCGGAGAAAGGATCAATTTCTAATCAACTTAAACATATAACTACATGTCCTACCAACATGTAATCTGATAAGGTTTACTTATAAGATAATTTTATCAAACTTAATCCACATTTTATTGACCATGTAATTGATCAATTAATTTGATTTATCAAACTATAAAATAATAAATATATCACATGTGCTCCGTGGGCCACAAATATTCTTACATTCTCCCACTTGGCCCATATCACATATTTAGCATTTATGGTTTAATAGGTAACTAAAACATTAGTGCGCACAACATAAAAGATAAAATCATATATTATTGGTCATAACCTGATTTCATAATTAAGTATAGACTAATATGAGTCCTGGTGGTTCCATGTCATTAACCTGACATTGTTTCTTCCATGTACCATAATATCAGTATTGCACCTAATATACCTATAAATAAAGATGAGCAATGGTCCACTTGATGCCTTTACTAGACACTAAATTATGTGAAAGAGCATTTAGGTGTTCACCAATAAAACAGGGCATATATAAATGTCAGAAACAATAAATAATGAGCTCAATGTTTCAAATGCATAAAAACCCATTAAAATTTTTCAATAATTCCCATACTCTGAACATCTCCAATAAATGTTTTAGGAGGCAATCCTTTAGTCAATGGATTTGCAACCATACGATCGGTTCGAATATGGTCAATTGACACCTTTTGTTCTTAAACTTTTTCTTCAATGACAAGGTATTTCGATTCCAAATGTTTAGCATCCATGGAATCCTTGTCAGTTTTTTAAAAGAAGACTGTTGTAGAATTATCACAACAATTTTTCAATAGCCTGATAATACCATCAACAATTCCAAGTCCTAAAATAAAGTTTCACAATCAATTCCCTTAAATTGCGGCCTCAAAGCATGCCACAAATCCAGCTTCAATAGTGGATGTAGTGATGACAGACTCCTTTGCAGTTTTCCATGAGATTGCTCATTTAGCTAAGAGGAACAAGTAGGTAAATGTGGATTTTCTTGTTTCAACACATTTAGCAAAATCTAAATCTAAATATCCAATCACCTCAAGATGATCAGATCTTCGGTAGCTAAGCATATACTCTTTTGTTTCTTGCAAGTACCTCCATACTTTCTTTGCAGCTTTCCAGTTATCCAATCCTGGATTACTTTGATATTAGCTAGCATTCCAATAGCAAAACTGATGTCTAGCCTTGTACTAGTCTTTGCATGCGTCAAGCTCCCAACAATTGGTGAATAAGGAATTTCTTTCATTTGTTTGCGTTCCAATTCATTGTTTGGGCATTGCATAAGGTTGAATTTATCTCTTTTTGAATTATGATGATACTTTATGAGCACTTTCCATTCTAAAACTTGCTAGAACTTTATTGATCTATGTTTTTTTAGACAACCTTAACATTCCTTGTGATCTATTCTAGAATATTTTCATTCTAATCACATAAGTTGCCTTTCCCATATCCTTCATTTCAAAGTTCTTATAGAGAAATTTCTTTATTTCATGTAGTAGACCAAGATCAATCGCAGCAATCAAAATATCAGCAATATATAGAATTAGAAAAATAAACTTGCTCCAACTGATATTTAGATTATATACATCAATCAGTGGTGTTTTCCTTAAATCCAAAAGAAGTGACGATATCATTAAACTTAAGATACCATTGTCAGAAAGCTTGTTTAAGTCCATATATTGATCTATTAAGTTTACACACCATGTGTTCTTTTCCTTCAATGGAGAAAACTTCAAGTTGATCCATATAAACTTCTTCTTCTAAATTCCGATTCAGAACGGCAATTTTCACATCCATCTACTGCAACTCTAAATCATAATGAACCACCAAGGCTATAATAATTCTAAAAGTCTTTTTTAAAGATCAGTGAAAATTTTTCTTTGTAGTCAACACCATCCTTCTAAGTAAAACCTTTTACAACAAGTTTGGCTTGATATAGTTCGATATTTGCATTTAAGTTGCACTTGATCTTATAGACCCATTTACACCTGATTCTTTTATAACCTTTATGCAATTCAACAAGGTCCCAAACTTTGTTTTGTTCCATAGATTTTAGGTCATCTTTCATGGCATCTACCCATTTAGTAGAATTTGCACTTTTAATGGCTTGTGAAAATGAAATTGGGTCCTCATTGATTCCTAAGTTGAAATCTATCTCTTGTGGATATATCAACAATAGCTTGCAATATTTATACATGCTTCTCATTGGCTTTTAATTGCATATGTTATTTTATCAGTATATTGGAATTCATACATATATATCATCTGATTCATACATATATATCTTATTTTATCGAGAAATGTCTTTTGATGTGTTAACACCTCATTTTTGGATGAAAGGTTGAACTCATATATACAATTGAATATATTCGTAACATATCTCTGACTCATTTGTACATATATGTCACTTATTTTGTACATATCTATCACCTGCTTCATACATTAAGTTCATACACATATGTCACCCAATTTATACATATCTCTAATTTTGGTAGTAAGGGGGATTTGAAGTGTTCACATGTTTTTTTAGGGGTTTGAACCCATATCATATTTATGATTTTATTTGTATATATATCACATATTATTTGTACAAATCCCTCACTTTTTTTGTATATCGAGTTTGTACATACTTGATATGTGATTTATACATATCTAGTGGAAATCAAAATTGATGTGTTCACACTTGTTTTGTGTTATGAAGGGAAGCATTGAATTGAAATATATATAAATATAAAGGGTATGATGTCTATTTGACTTATTCTATACAATGGTGTTGGATGATTGACTCAAATACAAAGAAGAGGAGGACTTGAAGTTGTTTTCTAATTTAATTTGCTTTAGGATTGGGTTTAGTATTTTTTTTTTTTTAGGATTTCTTGTTACTTTCGTATTTCATTTAAAATTTATTTTCCCTATTTTTATGTGGTTGGGGTTTGTACATGCCCTATAAAAAGGATTATTGTTTTAGAATTTTGAGTATAAGAGAAAAGTTAAGGTGGTGTGTGGTGAGAAGAGTAAAGATCAAGAAAATTGCAGTCTATAATTATGTTTTGAGATTGTTGTGGAAAGGTCATGGAATCGTCATGGTTGAAGTAAAAAAAATTTTTGATTATTTTTTTATTTGTTTTTCCACTTCTACTCAACAACTGGTATCAAAACTTGGTTTAAGATGGCTAGGATGTAAAGTTTCAAATTTATTGTTTTGATGGATTCAGATATTTTAATCTTTGGAAGTGCATGGTGAAGGATATACTAATTCAACAAAAACTTAGTAATGTGTATGAGAAAACAAAGCTGGAAACTAAATTTGATGCAAAGTGGAAGAAGATGACCCAGATAGTGGTGAACACAATTAGATTGGCCCTTGCACCACAACTTATGAATAATGTGTTGAACAAGACCTCTCCAAAAAATTGATGGATAAGCTTGAAGGTAAGTATATGTCCAGATCTATTTCTAAAAAGTTATGCTTGAAAAGATAGTTATATGGTTTGAGGATGAAAGATGGAACTAGCTTGATCATGCACGTGATTGAGTTTAACTAGCTTGTCACACAATTAGAAAGTATTGGCAAGAAAATTGAAGAAGAAAATAGGGCTATATGTTAGAAAATCTTTAGGGATCACACACATTCTGCATTTCTAATTTAATACAGATATTAAAACTTCATGGTATTCACAGATTTATAACTATCTAAATTAATGAGTTGGGGTATTAATCTTGAGCCGCCATAGCTTCCTTTTGTAGATGAAAATCTGATAAGAAGAAATAGGTTTCTTTCCCTTAGCCCCTTCAAATCGACAAAGTGTACTTAATTTTTAAAGTGATAGGAATATGAGTCTTTATGTCTCCATTTATAGGCAAAGAGAGGATCGGTTTCTAATCAACTTAAACATATAACTACTTATCCTATCAACATGTAATCTTATAAGTTTTAATTATAAGATAACTTTATCAAACTTAATCTCCCTTTGATTGACCAAATTATTAATTAATTAATTTGATTTATTAGACCATAAAATAATAAATATATCACATGTGCTATGTGGGCCACAAGTATTCTTACATGCTCCCACTTGGCCCATGTCACATATTTAGCATTTATGGTTTAATAAGTAAATAAAAAATTAGTGCACACAACATAAAAGATAAAATCATATAGTATTTGGTCATAACCTAATTTCACACTTAAGTACAGACTAATATGAGTCATGGTGGTTCCATGCCATTAACCCGACAATGTTCCTTCCATGTACCATAATAGTAGTACTACACTTATTATGCCTATAAATAAAGATGAACAATGCTCCACTTGATGTCTTTGTTAGACACTAAATCATGTGAAAAAGCATTTAGGTGTTCACCGATAACGCAGGACATATATAAATGTCAGAAGTACTACATAATCAGCTCAGCGTATCAAATACATAAAAACTTATTAAAATTTGTCAATAATTCCCATACTTTGAACATGTCCAATAAATGTTTTAAGATGCAATCCTTTAGCCAATGGATCTGCAACCATGAGATCTGTTCAAATATTGTCAATTGACACCTTTTGTTTATGAACTTTATCTTTAACGGCAAGGTATTTCAATTCCATATGTTTAACACCATTTGAATACTTATCAGTGTTTGAAAAGAAGACTATTGTAAATTATCACAATAAATTTTTAATGGCTTGGCAATATTGTTGACAATTCCTAGTCCTAAACTAAAGTTTTGCAATGAATGCCGCTTAAATGGGGCCTTAAAGCATGCTATATATTCAGCTTCTATAGTGGATGCAACGATGACAGACTCCTTTGCACTTTTCCATGAAATTGCTCCTCTAGGTAAGATGAACAAGTAGCCAAATGTGGATTTTCTTGCATCGACACATCCAACAAAATCTGAATCTAAATACCCAATCACATCAAGATGATCAGATCATCGGTAAGTGAGCATATACTCTTTTGTTTTCTTGCAAGTGCCTCAATACTTTCTTTGTAGCTTTTCAGTGAGCCAATCCCGGATTACTTTGATATCGGCCTAGCATTCCAATAACGAAATAGATGTCTGGTCTTGTACAAGTCTGTGTATGCATCAAGCTCCCAAGAACTGATAAATTACTAATTTCTTTCATTTGTTTGCACTCCAATTCATTTTTTGAGCATTGCATAAGGCTGAATTTATCTACCTTTTGAATTAGAATGATACTTGATGAGCACTTTTCCATTCTAAATCTTTCTAGAGCTTTATTGATGTATGTTTTTTAAGACAACCCAAACATTCATTATGATCTATCCTAGAATATTTATATTTTGATCACATAAGTTAGCTATCCCATATCCTTCATTTCAAAGTTCTTAGAGAGAAATTTATTTGTTTCATATAGTAAACCAAGATCATTCACAGCAAGCAAAATGTCATCAGCATATAGAATTAGAAAAATAAACTTACTCCCACTAATCTTTAGATATATACACTGAATCAATGGTGTTTTCATTAAATCCAAAAGAAGTGACGGTATCATTGAACTTAAGATACCATTCTTGGGAAGCTTGTTTAAGTCCATATATTGATCTATTGAGTTTATACATCATGTGTTATTTTCCTTCAATGGAAAAGCCTTCAGACATATCCATGTAAACTTCTTCTTCTAATTTCCCATTCAAAAAAGCTATTTTCACATCCATCTAGTGCAACTCTAAATCATAATGAGACACCAAAGTCATAATAATTCTAAAAGAGTCTTTCTTAGATACTAGTGAAAAAGTCCTTTTATAGTCAACAACATCCTTTTGAGTAAAACCTTCTGCAACAAGTATGGCTTTATGTCATTCGATATTGTCATTTTGTGTCGTGCTTGGTCTTAAAGATCCATTTACATCCGGCTATTTGTCTTTGAGACCTTTTTAATGCTATTTCTTGTGGTTCCTCTACTGTAGGTTCATTTATATTATTTTCACCATGGGATGTTTGATCATTCATTTTTTGTTCTTGTTGATTGTTAAACTGTTCAACAATTGAGGAACAAAAGTTCTAAAAGTTATGGGTAAAAGAACTTTCACACTAACTTCTTGAATTTCCACCTTTCATGGTTCTTTATTCCCACTAACTTCACCAGTTTCGATGAACCTAGCATTTGTAGCTTCAATAATTCTTGTACTATGGTTAGGATAGTAGAACTTAAACCCTTTAGACTTTTATGGATAACCAATAAAGAAACCACTTGTTGTTCTTGAATCCAATTTCTTCTAATGTGGATTATAGATTTTAATTTCTGCCGGGCAACCCCAAACATGCAAGTACCTTAAACTAGGTTTCCTACCTATCCACAATTCATAAGGAGTCCTAGGAACTACTTTACTTGAAACCCTATTTAATAAATTCATGGCAGTGTATAATACGTGCATCCACAAAGAGATGGGTAAAGACAAATTACTCAACATACTCCTAACCATATCTAATAAGGTACGATTACACCTTTCTGCTTCACCATTTTGTTGCGGTGTACTTAGCATAGTGTACTGAGCACATAAAGGTATGATTACACCTTTCTACTCCACCATTTTGTTGTGGTGTACATAGCATAGTGTACTGAGCACATATGCCACGCTTTTCAAGGAATTTAGCAAATGGGCCTAGACATTGCTAGGTTTCATCATATTTTCCATAAAATTCAATACCTTTATCAGGCATGTCAACTTTCACCTTTTTGTCTAATTGTCTTTTAACCTCATTGATAAAGATCTCCAAGGCATTTACTAAATGATATTTTTCATGCAATAAGTAGACATAACCATATTGTGAAAAGTTGTTTATAAAGGCAATGAAGTACCTTTATTTTCTAAAAAATGAAACATCAAAAGGCCCACAATTATGAGTGTGTATTATTTCAAGAAGCTATGTGCTTCTTGTGGCTCCCTTTTTTGTGTGCTTTGTTTGCTTTTCTTTAATAGAATCCACATAGGTTCCAAGGACGGTGAAATCCAAGTCTTGTTGGATTTCATTCTTTACCAATCTTTCTAGTCTTTCTTTGGAAATATGGCCCAAACGATTATATCACAAGTAAGTTGAATTCTCATTAATTAAACCATGTTCAGTTCCCAGATTATCATGTAGGTTAATAATGACTCAACAAAATGGTTATCGAAATGAAACTTGTACAAACCATCATTAAGAATATTAAAACCAATAAAATGATTTTGTTTAAATAAACTAAAGCAACCATTTCCAAATTTAAAAGAATAACCAATAGAATCAAGTCTAGACAATGAAACCAACATGTGAAAAACAGAAGGTACATGAAAGGTTTGAAATAAATCTAAATAATATCTAGTGTCTAAAATTAAATGATAAGTTCCAACAACTTCAATTAGTGCTTTGACTCGATTTCCCATAAAATTGTGCTTTTTATTTGGATTTGTGGATTGGCTCGTAAGGAATCCTTGCATCATATTTGAAACATGAGTAGTATAGTTGAAATCAAGCCATCATATTTGAAACATGAGTAGTACAACTGAAATCAAGCCACTAAGTATTATGAGGAACTTTAACTAAATTTGATTCATAACATACAAAAGCATTATGCTCACCTTTCTTTTTAAACCACACCTTACATTTCAAGAATCTTTCTGAAAGTGTCGCAGTTTGCCACAAAAATGACACCTAAGGTTGTTGTGTTCCCTTTTCTGGATTTGGGTAGCTGAGTCATTTGCCTTAAGTGAAGCCTTGTTGCCTTTTATAATCTTTCTTCTAGCTTTGTTTCAAGCTCTTTGGTTAGTCATGAGTGAATAGAATAACTTCTTTGATTCTTAAGTCTTGTTTCCTCCTACACAAGAATACTGTGAAGTTCACTCACATTCCATTTGTCTTTCATAGTGTTGTAGTTCATTTGAAATGGACCATACTCAGAAGGCAGTGAATTTATGATGAACTGCACAAGGAAATTCTCATCCACATTCATCCCTAAAGACTTAAGTCTTGCTATAAAATTTGTCATTTCATTGACATGCTTATGAATAATATGAGAACCATCAAACTTCATGATGGTTAAGGTAGCCATTAGTGTCCCAGCAATAGACTTATTAGCAATTTGGGAACACTCTATTTCATGATCACCTTAGTGTTATCAGTTTTCAGAATAAAGGACTTGATGTTTTTTGCTACACTTATTCATATGAACATCAGGCTTAACCTGTTAGATTTTTCCTAAGCATCATGACAGGCTTTCTCATCATCTTTGCTAGTTTTAGTGATAGTAGCAGGTTTCTCATCTTGAAGTGCTAGATCAAGATCCAAAACACCAAGATGAAATTGAATTTGTTTGCTATTGTGAACACAAGAGTTTTAAATTTGTAACCCTTATTCATTGGCAAGTGCACAGTGTTGTTGTGTGCAAGTGGTGAATACAGGTGTCATCCCAAGAGATAGTAAGGATTTTACCTCAAGTAAAGTCCTAGCTACCTACTAACAAAGTTAAGTTAAAAAAAAAAGGAATAATGCTAAATTTAAATCTAAGCCAAGTAAGTTCTAAGTACTAAATGAATGCAAATGTCAAAAGTGAAAACGAAGCATCAAAAAGGGAATAAGCTAACTAGAACTAACTAATTTAATTACAATGAAAGTGACTTAATTGTGAAGATTATCTCGTTATGATTTCACTCTTTTACTTGTTACCTAAGTCAAATGAAGTTTCAAAGGTACTAACTTCCTATGTGGTGTAAGGATTCAACCATTAAAACTCTATTTCTTAAGACCAAGTTTTGCTCACCTAAGATTAATTATGGAATTTCTTACACTTGTACATTAATCTAGGATGGATTAAACCTAACCTCATCTCAACCACCTAAGGGGTTCATAAATTACCTATAATCCACAAGACCCATCATTCTCTACTCTTTGTTTCCACCTCTCTTCTTTCTTTCTCAAGAATAAAGTGAGATTGTGTGTAATGGCCAATCAACACATAGCTATAAACTCAAGAATAGGAAACACAAGAGAATCAATGCCCATAAAAACCTTGAATAAAAATTAGATAATAATTTTCAAGAGTTACATCCCAGAGAGATACAAAAATCTAATCCATGTCCAAACCAGCAACAAACGTCATACTAGAATTCAAGTAAACCATGAAAAAAAGCAAGAGAGAAGAAAAAGGAAGAAGGAACCAAAAGAAACCCCTAGAAGCTTAAGACTTCATAGCCTCCTAGCTCCCCCTTGGCACCTTCGAGGAAACCCCTACACTAGTCTATAATGATAGCTCTAAGAGATGATGAGAAGAAGAGTATGATGGATGATCCAAACCCTAGACCCTTTTAGGAGAATTTGCATCCAAATCTGCTAAAAAAATTTGTCTTATGCTTCACATAACTTAATGGATAGAATCCCATAGCCAATGGAGAACCTTGATTAAAAAATGAAGTAGGGGACCACAAAGATCTAGAAACCATGGCATCTCATAGCCAAAACAGGGGAAATGGCAGCGCCAAATCACCACGGCATCAAACAGCAGTGCTGCATCGCCAAGGAAGGAAAAATATGGAAAAAGTTGACAACATTGGCGACGAGTCCTCGATGTTGGTAACACGTCCCCACAAGCTTTTTCCTGCTTTAACCTATGCATGACCAACTTCGCTCCACTTAATCCTGCTCCATTCTGACACATCAACAATGCTTTGCAACCTACATAATGAAGGAATAAAGTGAGAAATACTAAGAAAGGTGGCACAAAGTGATAGAAATTGATGGTCAAAGTTACCAAAATGTCAACTACTTTGACTGTTGCAAAATGCACTTATCAAACTCCCCCAAACTTAGACTAATGCTTGTCTCTAACATGCCTAACCTAGAAAAACTGAATAACCAATACAAACAAGGTATAATGTCAACCAATCGCCATACATAAGCTTCATTAATCTGCTAGTTCAACTTAAAATAAGTAATGATGAGTAAAGAAGAGGTGACTTTGCTACTTAAGGTGGAACCTTAGAGGTGTCACGCCTTTACCATTCATGCTCAAGTTTTAGGTGGAACAGTGCCATTTAGTGCAAGTGGCCTATTCTTTGTTTCTCAGCCATAGACTCATAAGAGGATCAAACTGCCCTTACTAAATTCCCCTAAGGGATTGCATAAAACACAAAACTCATATGGTTTTTCCAGGGTTGTAATGGGGCTAGGGTAGGTAAGAAATGGGCATTGGATAAAGGCTTTATAAGTGGAGCAAAAGAGGTAATCAAACACAAACTGTGGGCATTTAAAACATTAGCAACATAAGCACAATACCAAAAGTCCACAAGCAAGACCACACAACTTCACTAACTCATAAAGCTCAAAAGCAAGAATGGTATAATCACAAATATTAGTCAATTCTTAAACCTTTATTGGAACATTTACTAACAAACTTTGGTTTTGCTTTTCTTTTTGTTTTTGTTTTTTTGGTTTGTTGTGTGTGTAGGCTCTTTCTTGATGAATTCACCCCCATGCCTTTTTCTTGAAACAAAAGAAACTTGCTTAAGGCTTAAGAACCAACATTCTTTTTTCAACCATGCATACATACTTCACAACCCACCACCAAAACCACATATAACTTGAACCACAAGCTATCCCATTTTACCTAAGTTTTGCCCACCCCCAAAACTTATTCTTGTTTTTAACCCTTTACAACCCAACAAATCCCTCTATAAGTCTATAGCTTATGCTTGCAACATTAAGTAGAAGAAGGGACATAGAACAAGGTAAAAGCTCATAGTATGGGATAAAACAAAGAAATAGGCAATTAGGCACAAAGGGGTTCACCACGGGGTAAATTCATACGGGTTAGCTATTTGGGAAGGTGATTTTCCCTAAATAACCAAGTAAGCCTCAAATTCCACACAATGGATGTGGGTTTGCATAAGTCCTTAAGCAAATTCTATATGAAAACATAGTATAAGCATCTCAACAAAGAACAATCCATAACATCCAAGCAATCACTCAAGGCCCAAGAACCTCACTGGGTATGGTTCCACCAAAAGTCTTAAAACCAACCTTCCAAACTCATCCACACTTACTATAAAGTTGAACTAGTGACCAAATCCATTCACATGCAAAAAGGGTATCCATTGGGTCCCTAAGAAAAAGCAAACAACCTGCATGTCACTAAATGCCTTTTACATGCAACTAAATGAATGTCATGCAAGAAAGTGGATCCACCAACGAGAAATATAAGCAAGAGCAACCTAAACTAAAATGAGCACAACCCAGACTAACATAAACAAGCAATAGAACAACAACAACAAGCAAAGATCATCAAGCACGACCATTAAACAACCACCTCAAACTTAAACATGATCATTGTCTGCAATGAAAAAGAAGAAAAGAAAAGGGAGTTTGAACAATTGTACCTGGGTGGCGGATGTTCCCTCCCCCACCTAATCCTCGCCCATGTCGTCATGCTGAAAGAGTTGTTGGTCGGAGGAAAGGATGAAGGACCGATAGATGGATCCCGAGGAGCTCCAAATTTAGGGTAAAATGGTTAAGGATGGCTCAAAGGGTGAGGACTATACCGCTGTTATGTTGAGGGGTGGAAGTGAGTGGGTATCGGCCTAAAAGAAGGATACTCCGGAAAGAGGACTAGCTGCTACTAATGGTGGTCCCATCTAACTTGGTTGGAGATGGTCTCTTGGTTTCTAACTACAAGCACAATGCCCTCTCGCATCTCCTTAGTGAAAGAGTTGAAGCCACCACCTAATGACTCGAACTGAGCTGTCGACTCCTTGTGCCTCTCATTCATTAAGGCATCCATCTTGTTAAGTTCCACGGCCAATGACTCACGAGTGGTGGTGACCAGATCAAAAAGGCAAGGCTACTCCGACTCCGTCTTCCCTTGTTCCCTTACATCTTCCTATTCTTGCTCTTGGTTTTCCTTTTGCTCATCCTGTCCTTCTTCTTAGGCACCTATTGGTGCTCCCCCAAACTTGTCAGCAGAAATTGGCCTCAAGATAAGTGATACCACTAGATGGTCCTTAAATATGACTCTGGCCTTCAAAATTATCTCAGTAATCAAACGGGGAACGAAAATGTAGTGCCCTACATCTACTCGGAAGTCACAAGAAATATAATAGAACACCTACAAGTGATCCAGAGTGACTTCCCAAACATGAGTCATTGGAATGAGGCAAAAGGAGATGAAATAATTCCAAGCACGCATATCCGGAGGAAGGACCGATGAGCTAAAAAATAGCTTATATTTGGATCATCCTTACTTCTTGCCCAACCAACTAGCCAACCATAAACAACTTAAGCCATTTGATAAATGTTGGCATTCTTAAAGGGCTCACCGATCATAAGATCAATTTGAAAGAGGTTATTGATGGAGGCCAAGTCGTACACAATGTTATTGGTCTTGACCCTAAGCCGCTTATTTCGCCGAGGAAACTTGCTTGCTTCTATGAGGTTGGCATAAAATTCCATGATTAAGGCTTTGGGAACCTTAACCCTAGGGGGTGCACACCACATATGCCAACCTTGTCTCTCCACACCCTTAAGATGCCCTCATTCTTTTTCTTGGAGAGGTCAATTCCTCTTTCTGGCATTGGCTTCCTCCTCAAGAAATCTTCAAAATAATCAATGGATCGGGAAGTAACAAATTGGGTCTTGTCATAAACTGATTCATTGGGCACCTTCTCCCTAATTCTCTTTCCCCTACCCTTTTTTCCTTAAGGGACTCATTTGGAACTGATTTGTGAGGCATATTTCCTATAAAGTCACACCATGGGCTTAAGGACAAGTTTGGGCACCATCCATTCAAAAATAATTCAAACTATGCACATATATATTTCCACCACAAAAAAAAACCTCATCTAGGTGTAAAAAAACATGTTCAAGAACCACAAGAAACATCACTGGGAACAACGAAATGAAGAACTATGCAAGATTAAATCACCACACCACTAGGTTTGATTGGTCATGTTCATAGTCTTGATAGAACACTTTTGAGCAATTAATGGCTTTGGTTTCATAAGCATTTTGATGTAACAGAAGCTAAATATTCAATCTATGCATCACATGCTTGCAACCCAATCAATTAAAAAGGAACAACAATGCCCCAACAAAGGATAAGACACCCACAAACATACTATCAACAATATCCGAACATGGCATCATTGCAAAAGTTTGGTGATGTTTCATAAAGAAATCATATATCCGGGTCATGTCTCAAACACATAGTAAGCAACACCAGGATGCACTACAAGCAAGGAACTCGAGGAAACAAACACCTCATGAAGCCACATTATCACTCAAAACCCCTTATGGCAACGCTTAGGCAATATATTTCTAGAAAAGTTCAAGAGCTAAATTATTTCAATGTAACCCATAATCATGTGAGCTGTTGCTAAATCCATTCACTGAGAAGTAGAATAAAGCTCTTTCAACAATTAAAACACCAAGAACAAAGATTAGGATGAAATTGCCATTAAAATTTCTTGGCTTCCTATGAGGGCAAAGTTCAAGCATGGTTTAAGCTTCCAATTCAACAAGATAAGCATTAATTTACTTCCCCAACTTCCATATACTCAAGAACAACCAAAATCAACCATGAATCACAACAAACCTACCACCCATTGCTCAAATTCACACAACCCCTAAACAAACATAATTCACACACTTTAAACATCAAAACTATGAGAAGAGAGAATCACTTACTTGCTTCGGAATTAAAGGAAAATCAATACGAAATTTGATCTGTAAGGCATAAAAGGGCTAAGGTTTGAAGTTTGAGAGGATTTGGGGTTAAGGATGAAGTTGGAAGAGGAAAATAATGAAAAGAAGTAAAAATAAAAGAGTTTAAACTTATAGGGTGAAGCTCGGCGACGTGGTGTTGCTTATTGGTGGCATGTCGCCAAAGAAGGCAACTCTCAGGTTATTTGATGCATAATTGGAGACAAATCACCAATATTGACAATAGCCCCCTTAATTTCTTTTTTTCATTCTAACCCTAAACTTCAAAACTTACTTAAATCTTGCACAAAATACAAATTTCCCAACGTTGTTCTCACACCTTCCTTTCCAAACTTTCTCCAACCTTGGCTTTTCCATATTTACACAAAAACATAATAACACAAGATAAACATAAAAAATATAAGGAAGACACATAATTCAAATAACTAAACAATAAAAAAAAATTGGGTTGCCTCCCGACAAGCGCTTGATTTCATGCCTCTAACTAGGTGCCTTTGACCAAGAACTCAAGGAGAAGGATCAGCCAAGACCACTTGGACAATGTGCCGAAGATCATCTCAATAATAAGGCTTCACTCAAGGTTCGTTAACTTGAAATGTTGAACCATCTTGACCTTTTGAGCTCCATTGCTCCATAAGGCATCAGCATAGCCACTTCAAAGGGGTCGGAACACTTGGAAATTAATTTGCCTAGGAAAAGACTCAACCTTAAATTGAAAAGCAACACTTGTTGACCTAGTTGAAAGTCCTTCTTCATAAGTAACTTGCCATGCCAAATTTTTGTCTACTCCTTATAAATCCTTGCATTCTCATAAGCATCAAGGCAAATTTCATCCAACTCATTCAACTGGAGGGCTCTCTTATCTTAGCTACTTTTCAATTCAAAGTTTATTTTCTTTACCACCAAATAAGACTTGTGCTCTCATTCCACCCATAAATGGCAAGCTTTCCAAAACACAAGCTTAAATGGAGACATCCCAATTGGAGTCTTAAATGCCATGTGATAGGCCCAAAGCACATCACTAAACTTTTGCGACCAAGCTTTCCAATTGACGTTCACCATTTTGTCCAATATCCTCTTGATCTCCAGGTTTGAGATTTTCGCCTACCCATTAGTTTGTGCATGGTAAGGGAAAGCCACCTTGTGCCACACACCATATTTCATCAAAGCTTGAGCCAAAGTCTTCACTACTAAAAAATCAAGGTTTTCCAACCATTGTAAATTGAAAATTACGAATGCTCAGCCATTGGAAGACGGTCGTTGGTAAATCGATCGTTGGAAAACATTTTTCCAATGGCCTAAGCATGAGCCATTGGTAATTTGCTACAGCTACACGTTTGTAAATTTACCAATGGTCATAGAGCATTCTTGATTTCCAACGGCCTGAGCATTTACCAACGCATAAGGCCGTTGCTAAACATTTTCAAATTTTTTAAAAATAAACCAGTTTCCAACACACTAGGCCATTGGAAACTGCCATTTATTTAAAAAAAATATGTAGAGAAAATAAATAAATAAATATTAAATTTTCCTTTAAATTTAACTAAATTAATGTAAGAAAAATTTAAAATTAATTTTAACAAAATCCAGAAATTAATTAGTAAAATATTGATAAAATTATATGTCATATTTAGTAAAATTATGTGTTAAATTGACTAAATATTATACTTAGTAAAAGTATAGGACAAAGATTTTATTAGTACAAAAAAAATTCAGAAAAAATAATAAAAATTTCTAAAACAAAAAATTATAGAAAATTGTAATAATTTTTCAAAAATTTAAAAAATTCAAAAAACAGCTAAATAAATTCATAAAATTTTACTGAAACTAATAAAAATTAAAAAATTCAAAAAAATAAGAAAAATTTAGAATAATTTTAAAATTCACAAAATGAAATATATCACAAATATTAACAAAAAAATTCACAAAATTTGACTAAATTCACACAATTTCATATTATTTGACCCAAATTAGTAAAAAAGTAAAAATTCGCCCAAATTCACAAAAAATAAAAAACAATCTCCAAAATTCAAAATTGAGACACAAAAATAACTAAAAATTCACAAGATCAAAACCTAATCTACAATCAATCAACCAAATCTACAAAATCACAACCATAGAATTGAATCTACAATCAAATATCAAATTAAACATAAAATTGGAATAGAAAATTAAATGGAAATTGAAACGGAAAAGAGGAGACCTATCATGGTAAAGGAGGCAAGAAGGTGAGGACACGAGGCACGGCGAGGAGGGGAGGCGGGGCTGCAAGGTGAGGTGAGGCAGCACAACGAGGTGAGGAGAAAGAAGAGATCTGACACGGTGGAGGCGGCGACACTAGAAGGAAAGAGGAGAGGGCAGAGAAGAAGGGGAGACAAGCACCAACGGTGATGGGGAGAATAGAACGGCGGACAGAGGAGAATAAGAGAGAGAGATAGGGTGAGAGAGCAAACGAGGGAGGCGGGGAGGGGGGAGAAAGCAAACGGTGAAGAGAGCAAATGGGGTAGGCTATGAGGTGAGAGAGGGGGTGAGGCTGTGATGGTTAGAAGAGGTGATATGTTACTATATATAGCTAGGGTTAGATTAGGTTTGGATTAGCTTTGGGCCAATTAGTTGGGCCTAATAGGTTTGGTTAGCTTAACACTTTTATATGGTTTTAATATATCATATATATTATTATTAATTGATAAATATTAAATATATTATTACAAATTATGATATATGATATATTTTCGTATATATTATTATACATTATATTAAATATATTATTATGCGTTATATAATAATTATTATAATAATAATATAGTAAATGATATACTATATTAGATGATATATTATATATTATAATACATTATATATTGTGGAACAATATGATACTAATTTATGGTACATTGTATATATTATGATACATATTATGGTACAATATGATACATATTTTAATAATAATAATAATAATAGATTAATAATAGTATTTACCAATGCAGTAGGCCATTGGTAATTTTACCAACACCTGGCCGTTGGTAATTTGGTCGTTGGTAAATACGTAAATTACCAACATGTTAGGCCACTGGTAAATTCGCAAATTTTTTTACCAACGGCCTAATGAGTTGTGTTGGTAATTTACCAACACTTGGCCATTGGTAATTTGGCCATTGGAAAAACAAGTTTTTTTAGTAGTGCTTGTTCATGAAGTATGCTCTTTCACCGAAGATAATAGCCTGAGGCACTCCAAATATTGCAAAAATATTCCTTTAAAGGAACTTTACAACCACTTTAGCATCACAAAAAAAGGGTGGCAACCCATTTAGAAACATAATCAACCTCAATCAATGTATAATGATTGCCAAATGAAGAAAGGAAAGGACCCATAAAATCAATGCCCCATAAATCAAACTCTTCTACCTCAAGAATATTTTGTAATGACATTTCATCTCTCCTAGAAATGTTTCCTAACCTTTGACATCTATCACATGTCAATACAAAGGTGTATGCATCCTTAAACAAAGATGACCAATAGTAATTAGTTTGCAATACTTTACTTGATGTCATGGAAGCTCCAAAGTGTCCATTATATAGTAAAGAGTGGGAATGGTGGGGATCATCCTTGGCCTCTTCATGAGAAATGCACCTCTTCATAACTTGATCGGCACACTGGTGAAAGAGAAGACGCTTATCCCGTAGACAATGCTTGAAATTGGAAAAAAATTTATTCCTTTATTAAGTTGAAAAGTTGGGAGGGAGAACACCACAAGACAAATAGTTGACATAGTCCGCTTACCATGGCAATTTATCCTCCACCTTGAATGAACTTTCATTCAAGAAATGTTCTTGAATTTAGCTTCCCAAAGATGGCACATGAACTTCAAGTCAAGACAAGTGATCTACCACCAAATTTTCACTACCTTTCTTGTCCTTGATTTCAAGATCAAACCCTTGAAAGAGGAGAATCCACAAAATTAATCTTGGTTTGGCATCCTTTTTGGTGAAGAGGTACTTGATGCCACATGATCAATGTGCACTACCACCTTAGATCCCACAATATAATAAAGGTGAAATTTGTCAACCGAGAACACCACCTAGAAACTCCTTCTTCATAGTAGTGTAGTTTTGTCGAGGCCCATCCAGTGTCTTGCTAGCATAATATATCACCCAAAAAAAAAATTTCCTTCTTTGTCCCAACAACCTTCCCGGTGGCAAGAAATGATCTCCTAAGAATGATTGGAATGTTTTGATCTTCTTCTGTGCCCAACACTTCAAAATCCATCGAAAATATAAATTTTCTGACTTTAACCAACACATCCTCTAGAAAACCTTTTAGAAAGGTAAGGGATCTATCCACCAATTGGAGAAAAATTAATGAAGGTTTTACCTTTACTAGCCCAAGCTTCCTACAAATAGACAATGGCATCAAGTTAATGCTAGCTCCAAGATCACATAAAGCTTTATCACAATAAAAAGATCCAATGTCTTAGGAAATAGTGAAATTCGCTGGGTTTTTTAGTTTTTGAGGCATCTTCCATTGAATGATGACACTTTTTGTTTCCTTGATCAAGATGAGCTCATTATCAAGAAGCTTTTTGTTACCACCTCAACAAATGGGAAAATTACAGTATAAAGGCATAATGGTTATAGACCATTATATAACATGATTTTCCCCATAGTGAATGGAATGTGAGGGGTAAAGTGTATAATCTACACATTCTTAAAAGATCAACACAATGGTTACTTGACCCAAGAAAACCCTAAATGATTGCTTGGTCAACAAGTAATGTATGGACTTTATTGTAAGATTTTAAGACATGGGTACTCAGTTGTAAAAATTTAAAAGAGAGGTTTTAGAGGGATTTGAATGGTATGGAAGCAATTTTTGGAGGCTAAATTTCATAAAGGAAACAAAGGCTATTATTCAAGAACCCAGGACAACTAAGTTTACAATTGTTCACAAAAATAACTTAAGGATGGGAAGATTTTTTAAAAGAGTCAAAGATGGCCATTTATAGCATTATCCTAGCCAAGTTCTAAGGTCAAAAAGGTGGGCTAAAGATTAGCCAAAAAGTCTTTGCTTAAGACATACGTATAGTGACCTAAGTGAGGGTTAAGGTTAAACTAATCAAGTCAAGTAAAAATATCTTGGTTTCTTGCCATTTCTTGGCCATTTTCATCCTCCACCAGACACAACTTGTTCCTTATCTCCTCTATAAGCTTCCATAGACACCATACCTCAAGCTCCCAAGAAATCACAGAGGAAGGTAATCGGATGCAACAAGAAAGAGAAAAACCCTAATTTTCAAGTTTATTGTGTATCTCTTGAAGATTCAACTTTCACAGCTTAGGTAAGGGTATTATCTGGGTTTCATCTATTTATTGTTCAATACTGATTCTCAAAGATCCATAAAGCTAAGACCTTAAACTTGGAAGAGAGCCAAGACCTTGGTGAACCAAGTTTAGGTTAAGGGGGAAATTGCACCTAAGGTTTTGCCCCTACAACTTTGGTGCTATATTATGGCAATGAAATTGAGGGTTTCTAAAGCCCAAGTTAGTACTAAATAAGACCAATTAACCTCCTAATACCAAGCATTAGCTTCAAGAGTGCTACCATCATGATTACATAATGTTTATTTGATTGTTTATGAGCTAACCCTAATGTTTATTTGATTATTTATGAGTTAACCCTAATGTGTTTGTTGTTGTGTTGTTTGTGCATTTGGATGGCTGTGCTTGTGTGTATTTGTACTGTATTGTTGTGTTTTTGTGTCTTTGAATTTCAGGTATATGATTGGAGTTTGAAGATTTTATTCAAGAAACTTACCCCCTTTTTGTCCATTTTTGGAGCACCTGAAAAGAGAGCATTCAAACTAATAGTTTTTGTTTGAATTTCTTTGTGAAATTTTAGTTATATTAACTTCCATATGTGTAGTTGTAAAATAGAAATTTTCATGATTTTTGGAGCACATTAGCTTTTTTTTAGTAAAGGTACTTTCTGCCTTACGCAGTAGCTGGTCCCTTCAAGTTTCTGGAGTGCTTAGTGCTTTTGAAGTTCTCCAAGAATCTTAGTGTACGTATTAAATAAGTTATGGAATGTATGTAGTGCATAAATGCATGTAAATGAGTTGGGTATGTTGTATGTATAGTGTGAGAAGGATATATGGATCAATGGAGCCTAGTTTGAAGTGTGTATACAATGCTATCCATATGGCGTTTATGGGCTGTTTTGATGGCATTTTTATGAATGATGGTTAGAAGGGTTCAAAATTCAGGAGAATGGTTTTCCCAAGTGTATAAGACATGTATGGACACTACCAAGTGGTTTTGCACCTGGAAATGAAGTGTATGAATATTATGAATTTTGTATGGGCATAATGTCAATAGTGAGCAAAATTTGGCACCCTGTACTCTAGCTACCATAGCTTTCTGTACATAAAGAATTTGGCTATGAAATTTTAACCACGCTTAGAAAACTTCAAGATCAATAACTTAGCATTTGAATCATTAGTTTGGTGCCCTGTAGCTAGAGTTATGGCCTATCAAATTTGGCTGATTTTGTTGTGTACTGTTCATATGGTCATTTCTACCTGATTAAGTATAAAATCCATAATTGCAAACTTAGATAGATTTAATGTCTTAAACATATTTCTCTATGAAGGTTTAAGTGTATTAAATAGGGAACTGGAGGACATGGGTAGAATTTGAGTAGGACACAGTATAATGGTTTATACATGTAAAATGGGCACCAATGGCACCAAGTGTGCATCTGATTGTACATGTACTTAGGAATTTTACTCAAATTCCATATTGGCATGGAATAAAGAATTTGATTGTCATTATTACTTCCAGATGAAATTGTACATGAATATATGTGTGATGGTTTGATTAATATACATATAATTTATATAAGAACCAAGGGGGCAACTTAGGTATCATAGTAAGCATTGTTCTGTTTGACCTACAGAACATGCGCAGCTCTTGGGACTTGACACACTAAATATGATCACTATATTTGAGTACTCAAAGTGGTAACTCATTCTCTTTTTAATGATTAACTCCTTAAGGAACTTGGAATATGTAGGGGTTTTGATTAATCACTTCCAAGAAGAGGATATTAATCTCAAACTTCTTAAACACCTCAAGAAACTTCATGAATTGAACGTCTTCATTCTTGGACTTGAACCTTTGGGGGTATGGCAGAGTTGGCACATGCTTCAACTCTTTGTCCTATGTAGGCAAGCTTCTTCCCTTATCCTTTTGAAGAGTATCCTCACTGCTTGGGGACCTAGCTTGAGCATCATCAACATTTTCCAGAAAAGTGTATTTTTAGGGGGGTAATCTCCTTGAGTAGGTGGATTCTTGAGTTATGTCACCACATTTCTTCCATTTCTTAAAGTTATAGCTTAACATGACTCCCTTGGATTTATGTTCGTATCACTCTGTATGAACTTGCCTTTTTGAAGTTGTCTTATGGAGGTAGCTAATTGACCAATTTGTGTTTCCAAATTTTTTATTGAAGCTTGTGTATTAGCTTGCATAGTCTTCATTTCCTCTTCCAATGCACTAATGTTTTTGTTTTGTCCACTTGCCATGCCCCTCACTTCATATATGAATTCTCTCATCATCCTCTTCATAAAGTCTTTTAATGAAGCTTTTGATTCATGTAAAGTCTCCACTTGTGGTTGCACGACACCTTTTAGATTTGGGTAGTTAAACCCTTCATGTTAATGGTTCATTGGAAAAATGTTGCCCCCTCATTGCCTTGATGGATAAGGATTTCAATAACTCACAAAATTCACATCCTACACTTCTTCCAAATCTTTACTCGTGATGGCTTGTTGTACCTTCATCCTATCTTGATTCTTAGCCAACTTAAATATCATGCTAATGAGAGCTGAAAGTTAAGCTTGAAGGGAGGTGTCCTTGTCCACCTCATACAATCCACTTTCTTTCCTTGGAGCAATTTTTCCACTAACCTCTAGACTCTTGGCCATATTATTTAACAACTCAAAACATTCCTCCATATACTTCAAGAAAAGGAAACCATCGGTGGCAGCATCTACTTACAATCTTGTATAAGCCTCCACCAAAGTCTCCCATTCATTTTTCCAGAAAGCTAATAGTTCATTCTTGAGCTCAAACTTTTTTGTAGATGGAAAGAACGTCCAGATGAATGCATCATATAAGTCTTTCCCTATCTAAGTAGAAGTGGGCTCCAAAATCTCAAAACCATTTTATAGCTTCATCCACAAGTGAGAAAGGGAAAAATCCCATCCTCTTTGCATCCTCATTCACACCTTTAAGTCAAAAGTATCGTACAACCGAACATATCTCTTGATGTGGTTGTTCGGGTCTTCATCAATAGTTCCACTAAAGGGGTGAGCTTCTACTAATTAGAGGACATGACTAAGAATCATGAATGCCCGACCTCAAAGTGGTATAGGTCTAATAATATTATCATGGTCCTCCACCATTTGAGGACTAAAATAATCAAGTACCAGTCTACCTCTTTTACTTGCATCATTCTAGTTGACCTCTCTATGCCCATTGTCCATAACTTCGTCATTTTCTTTGAAGTCTATATGAGGGGCATTCTTTTCTCTACCTATATTTCGCACATTATCTCCTAAATTTTCTTCCATGTTGACAGAGTGTGAAGAACTAGTGTCTTCTTCCTCAACAACAATCTTGCTTTTCAAGCGTAGTTCCCTTAAGCTTCTCTCAATTTTAAATCAAGTGGCACTAAGTGAGAGCAAGAGCTCCAGGTCATACACTGGAAAAACATACAATGGAAAAGGGAAGAAAAACTGAATACTAAACAACAAACAAGTAAACAAGAGTAATCGACAACTTGATATCCAAAGTAAATTCAAATCACTATCCCTAGCAATAGCACCAAAAACTTTGTCATGAACATAAGATTTTTAAATTTGTAACCCTTATTCACCTGTAAGTGTACTATGTTATTGTCTACAAGTAGTGAATGCAGGTGACATCCCAAGAGATAGGTAGAATTTTATCTAGAGTCAAGTCCTAGCTAGCCACTAACAAAGTTAAGTTAGAAGAAAGGACTAATGCTAAATTCAAATCTAAGCTAAGTGAATTCTAAGTACCAAATAAATGTAAATGTCACAAGTGAAAGTGAAGCACCGAAAAGGGAAGAAGCTAACTATAGCTAGCTAATTTAATTATAATGAAAATGACTTAATTGTGAAGATTATCTCGCTAGGATTCCACTCTTTTACTTGTTACCTAAGTCAAATGAAGTTTCAAGGATAGTAATTTCCTATATGGTATGAGGATTCAACCATCAAAACTCTCTTTCTCAAGACTAAGTTTGCTCACCTAAGATTAATTATGAAATTTCTCATGCTTGTACATTAATCTAAGATGGAAAAAGACCTAACCTTATCTCAACCACATAAGGGGTTCATAGATTATCTTTAATCCACAAGGCCCATTATGTTCTACTCTTTGTTCCCACATCTCTTCTGACTTTCTCAAGAATAAAGTGAGATTGTGAGTTGTGTGTAATGACCAATCAACACACATCTATTAAGATCAAGAATAGGCAACACAAAAAAATCAATACCCATAAAAACCTCAAATAAACATTAGATAATAAGTATCAAGATTTTCATCATAAAAAGATACAAAACCCCATGTCCAAACAAGCAACAAACATCATACTAGAGTTCAAATAAACAATGATGAAATACAAGGGAGAAAAAAAAAGGAAGAAGGAACCAAAAGAAACCCTTAAAAGCTTAAATCTCCTTAGCCTCCTAGTTCCCCTTTGGCACCATCAAGCAAACTCCCACACTAGTCTCCAATGGTAGCTCCAAAAGAAGATGAGAAAAAGAGTATTGTGGATGATCCAAAACCTAGACCATCTTGGAGAAGTTGTCATCCAAATCTGCTAAAAAACTTTATCTTATGCTTCACCTAACTTAATAGATAGAATCCTCTATCCAATGGATAGCTTGGATTAAAAAATGAAGTAGGGGACCACAAATATCCAGAACTAATGGTGTCACGTCACCAAAATAAGGGAAATGGCAATGTTGTGTTGCAATGGTCTCGAACTGTGGCACAGTGTTGCCGCCCCTGGCAATGCGTTGCCAAGGATGCAAACATCTAGTAGAGAGTTGACAATGTTGGCAACGCATCTTCGATGTTGGCAATGCATCGCCACAAGCTCCTTCCTGCTTTGACTGATAGACAATAGACTTTTGCTCCACTCGATCCCATTTCATTCCAATGTATCCACAATGTTCTCCAACTTGTATAATTAAGGAATAAAGCAAAAAATACTAAGAAATGTGATAGAAAGTGATAGAAATTGACTATCAAAGTTGTCAAAAAGTCAACTACTTTGACCATCACAAAATGCACTCTTCATTCGCACCATTCAGAAAAATTAAGTCCATTTAATATTGGAACAGACGAAGCATGCGAATGAGTAGGAAAATAAACTGCAAGAATAACGTCAATTTCTTGAGTTGTAAGTTAAGCATACAATAGATCCAGATATAATATATAATGTATTATCGATGTTCTCCTTTGGGTGATACAACAATTTACAACAACATAATGATGCTTGTGATCTACTTTAGTTTACTAATTAAATATATCCTAACTAAATTATTCTGTTATTTTTGGATATACAAAACAATCTAATGAAATATATTAATTACTGCATTTATATGCATAAATTATAAGAACGACTTGATCTACCTTTGGATGATTTCTTAAGATACTATAATTATAAATTTTTTAATTACCCGTATCTTTATATTTTAAGCATCACATACTTATGAGTAATAAAATATTAATTATACAATTTTCAATTAACTGAAGCTTACGGTTTGACCACTTTGGTGATTAGCAAACCCACACATAAGGTTATCAAAATTGTATTACACCATTTTATTGGGCAAGGTGAAAAATTCTTCAAACGAAAAGAACTAAATTCATAAATTCGGTGGGTGGGCATTAAGTATGCAATTCATCATATGAGAAGTCTGAAAAACAATGAATTTCGTTACCTAGTATTCCATGATACGCAAATGTAAGAATATAACTAAGATAAGTATTTAATCAGTTTATACCCAACACAGATTGCAGCGGAAAGCAAAATTAGTATAAAACCTCAATCGAATAATACAAGATACTGAAAAACCATGAGTTCTTGAACCACGTTTTGATACCATATGTTAAAAAATCTTTAAGAATCACACACATTCCACATTTTTGATTTAATACAGATCTTAAAATTTCATGGTATTCAGAGATTCATGCCGATCTATATTAATGAATTGGGTACTAACCTTAAGCAGTCATAGCTTCCTCCCGTAGATAAAAATTTGATAAGAAGAAATTGGTCTCTCTCCCTTATCCCCTTCAAATACACAGTGTGTACTTAATTTTTAAAGTGATAGGAATATGAGTCTCTGTGTCTCCATTTACAGACAAAAAAAGGACTAGTTTATGATAAACTTAAACACATAACTACATGTCCTATTAACTTGTAATCTGATAAGTTTTATTTATAAGATAATTTTATCAAACTTAATCACCCTTTAATTGACCAATTAATTAATTAATTAATTTGATTTATCAAATCATAAAATAATAAATATATCACATGTGCTACATGTGCCACAAATATTCTTATATTATAATCTTGATCAATTATTTATTACGATTTTGTGAGCCGGTTGTAATTCTATTGATGGTTAGAAAAGATACTTAAAAGATCGAAGATGTGACTACTATGCTTTTGGGGAATAATTGATTGAGAAAATTTGAAGAAAAAGATAAAAGCAATAATTTGTTCATGGGGGAGCATGGAAGAAGTTGTTGGAGAGGAAGAATTGATGCCAGAAAAGAATGAAGTAAATCGGAATGTTAGTGCTATCATGATTTAGGACATATCAAGTTTTTTTGCCCGAAATTGGAAGATGGCATGGAAAAAAATTTTAAGGAAAAGAAGAAAAAGAAAGAGAAAAAATATGAGAAAATGAAAGGTGATGTGAAAGTGGTGGAGGATGAAAAAAGTGATGACAAAGTTGTGACTTTAATGGTGTAATAAATTGGTGAAAATAAAGATTTGAGAGATGTATGAGTATTTGATTATGCTTGTTCAGAGCATGTTTGCACAAAGAGAGAGTGATTCACAAAATTTGGGACAATTGACAAACCAATTTATTTGGTAAATGGCCAAGAAGAAAAACTAGTCATTGGCAATATAAAAATCCAATTGCATGATGGAAATATCAAGACACTTGGTTATATGCGGTATGTTCCGAAATTTAAAAGAAATTTGATTTTACTTAGTAGATAAAATAGCTTGTGTTATGGATGTTTTGCTTAAGGTGGAGGCTTACAGATTTCAAAGGATGCATTAGTTATGATGCAAGAAGTGAAGAATTCAAATAATTTGTATGAGTTGATTAGTAGTATAATTATGAAAGGAGAAGCAAAGAATTATCCTGTGGATGTGAAAGTCTTTATAAGCAAAAATGTGAGCTTTGTATTGGTAAAAAAGAAGAGGTAGAGAGAATTTGAGTCAATATGGAAATTGTTAGGTGATTGGCTCAAATTCAAATAAGAGGATAACTTGAAGTTATTACTAATTGAACTTGTTTTAGAATTGAGTTTAGGTTTTTGTCAAGAAATGGTGTTAGTTTTCCTATTTGTTTAAGATTTAGCTTTCTTATTTAAATGTGATTTAGATTTTTATGTAACTTATAAAAAAGCTTATTGTATTAGAATGTTGATATGATATAAAAGCCTAGATGGCATGTGGTAAGAAAAGTAAAGATTGAGAAAATTAGAGTCTGTAATTGTACTTTGTGACTGGTAGTAAAAATGCCGTAAAATCATCACAGTTAAAGAAAATTTCTTTGCTTGCTGTTTTTGTTTGTTTTTTTTTTCGCTTCCGCAAAACAAGTGGTATCTTACATGTCAATCTATAATAAAACATGCCTAGTTTAGAGTTGTCATTGTCCTATAAAAAAAAATGTCTGATAATAAATTGCTATTATCAGAAACTTACTAACTTTGGAACAGGTTCGCAATAAACCTAAGAAATCTCCCTATGTATCATCCACCAGTAAATCAGATCATAAGAAATTTGAGATAATTGGAATTTGGGGAGAATTAACTACCTTTAAATGAAGCGCTCTTCCCAGGCAAAAGGTGCATGTAAATCGAAATTGGCTCAGAATATTGGTTGTTGTCTTGGGGCGAGGAGAAATTAGAGGTCCTGCCAACGCCAAAAGTTCCTTGGTTTGTGTCCTAGATTTGATCTTGTTCGGCGCCAATCAGAACCATCGCAATTCCAGCGATTTGACCTAGCTAGTGGCTAAGGAGCAATGATTAAAGATATCAAAATCTAACCTGGTTTCTGATCCAACTTATTCGAATGCATATGTTGCTCTGATCCGACTAAATCAGAAAACTGAACTACCCAAATTTGACTATACTTAACCGGATCTGAACCTAACCTTATTAAAAAAAAATCTCGAGAAAATTTAAACTTAAATGATTTGAGCTTAAATTGACTTAAACCTGAAATAACATGAATTTTGAATTAACCTAAATCCAAATGCTCCGAACTCAAAATAACCCAAATTCAATACTGATTTGACCTAAACTTGAAATAACAAAATGACTAAACCTGATAAGACTTAATTTTTACATAAACCCATTTTCTAACCCCAATTTTTACCATAAATCCTAAATCAAAACTATAACTATAAACATAAGCCCAAAACCCTAAATTCCTAATCCTATCCATAAACCTTTAAACCTAACTCTAAACCCCTAAATCATAACCTTAAAACCCTAAATCTTAAATTTTATCATTTAATTCTAACAATTACTCTAAACCTTAACTTTTTTTTCATTACCTTCCATATTTAGTAAATCTTATATTTGAGAGCTTCAATATTTAGTAACTTATTTTTTTGGGAATATCATATTTTGTAAGTCTTGTATTTAGGACTTTTATAGTTACAAAATCTCATATTTAAGTTCTTTCAAAATAAGTAACTTTCATATTTAGCAAGCTTAACGATCTTGGTAGGCAAATGTTAAATTTATAACATTGGTCCCTAAACTTTTAAGTGCAATGCAACAAGTAACTAAATTTAAAAAAATAATAATTTTTCACATAGAATAATTACAAGATGGGTCCCTCAACTTTCAAATCTTTACCTTTTCACCCAAATATTTTAAAATTTTACAATTTAGTCACTAATGGACATTAGTGAACTGAAGTTACATTTCATAGTAAAAGTTAGAAATTGTAGAAAATTTGTCAGAATATAATTATGAAAAATTTTATAAATTTTTTAATTAAACATACTAAAAGTAGGAAAATTAACCTAAATTAAATTGCATAAGAAAAAGAATTCTTTAATTTAAATTTTAATAAAAACCGTACAAAAAATTGAATTGGCTAAGCTATTTCAGCCTATGAACCATTGACCCAAGTAAACCCAACTGTCAACTCAAATCTAGCTCGAAAACCTGAATATCCTGACCTAAAATTAACCAAGATTGAAATTAACTCAACCTGTTTTGAACCTGAACCCTAATAAACCTGACCCAACCCAACCTAAACCCGAAATATACTCAATTTAAAATTAACCTGAACCCAAATAACCTAACCTAGACTCAATCTAAACCAAAATTCATTCTAACCCAATTAAATTTGAATCTAAATGGTCTGACCCAAATCTGACCTGACCCGACCCACCCAATTAGCATCCTTAGCTATAGCAGAGATTAGAAATTCCAACTATGATATTTCCATTCCTGTGTATAATGCTCTAATACTAGTTCGGTTATTTTTCAGATTCTGAAAAAGTGGGGATTGTCCTATTTCATTATATATAAGTGTCTCCTAACTTTTATACCTTATATAAATGTTTTTGATCATTACCAAAAAAATCCATATTGCCGCTAGGAAGCATGGTTTAAGGAAGAGGGAGGAGGAGAAGGGCGCTAGAGGAAAAAGAGGAAAATGACATAATTGACACAAAATGTTATTTAGTAGGTTAATTGGAAAGATCACAAATAATAATGGCATATCTATTATTTCTTAAAGAATTCTTGGCGGAATATTAAACTCCATATTGAAATATTCTCTCTGCAATCTAAGATGGTGCCTAATTTATCACCTATATAAAACATAAGTGGCGGATTTTCACTATAAAAAAATATCGGTGGTGGATAAAACTATACAAAAACAAGATTATAGTAGCTAATTTCTTCTGTGGCGAATCCTATAATGGAAAATTTGCCCATTTCAAGTTTTTTTTTTCTTTTTTCTGTTTTAAAGTTTGTGAGTGAAACTTCAACATGATACGTAATGAGAACCTCTATTTACTCATTTAGTTGTGATATTTTTTTTCCTGATTCATCTTTTTATTTTTCAGTTCCTAAGTTGTTGATGAATTTCATTTTAATTTTTTTTAAAAATGATTTTCCCTTTCTGATGTTGATAAAGAATAAAGACAATACAAGTTCAAAGAAAGGAATCCAGTTTATACGAATTTCAATAGAGTGAAAGAAAGTGCGTACAATTGTAAGTGAAGAAAAAAAATTAAGAAACAAGAAAAAAATGTTTTTTGAATTTGACTAATGTTGTAAGAAAATTGTGGCAATAGTGTTGTTCTATTTCACTATATTTCTAACAAGAGTTTACATGCACATATATACAGTTAAGGGTGCATGATAGCCAAGGAAACAAAATACAAAAGGAAAGCGTGTATCAGCTGTACAAGGAAAACATATATATCCTAATTATGGTTGGGTCAATCTTTCCAATACATCCCCTCAAGATGGGGAGAAGAGGTTTTTCAGCCCCATCTTGCTTACCAGAAGTGAGAAGTCCGAACTTCCAAGGCTTTTGGTGTGTATATCTGCAAGCAACTCTTTGGACCTCACAAAGGAAATGTCAATGACGCTTCCAGTTTCAATGTGTTTCGTTCGGTAATGTTGAACTAGGTTGTTGATTATCTCTATTGCTGCCTTGCTATCACTGTAAACCTTTGGAGGGGTCTCATGGAATAGTAAAAAACTCTTCTAGCAGCCTTTCAAGCCACAAGACTTCACACACTCCTTAGGCTACTGCCCTATATTCAGCCTCTACCCCTTGCTTTTTGCTTCACCAGGTGACAAGGTTTGTACCTATAAAGTTGTAGCACCCAGAAGTTGATTTCTAATCATCTATTGATCCAGCCTAATCTGCATTCGTGAAACGCTCAATCTTTGTATTATCATGTCAAGTATATAACAACCCTTGGCCTGTAAAACTCTTTAAATACTGCAAGATTTGGAATACGGCAACTAGGTGAGGTTGTTAAGGATCTTGCATGAACTGACTAACCACACTTACACTAAATTTAATGTCAGGCCTTGTATGTGACAAATAGATTAGTCATCCTATTAACCTTTGGTACCAGTTTTTGTTCACAATAGTTCCTTCTCCTGAAGTTAGTTCCACATTTGGTTCCATTGGTGTTGTAGCTGGCCTACAACCCAACATACTTGTCTCCTTTAGCAAATTTAGCACATATTTGCATAGAAAGATGAAGATTCCATGTGAAGATCTAGCAATTTCAATTCCCAAGAAATATTTGAGAGGTCCAAGGTCCTTGACTTCAATTCTTGTCCAAGCCTTTCTTTCAACTTCCTGATGTCTGAAATATTGTCCCTTGTCACCATTATATCATCAACATATACAATTAGGACAGCTACCTTGCCCTGAGAGTGCCTGTCAAACATAATGTGATCTGCATTGCTCTGTTTGTAGCCAAGCTGCTTGACGGTTTGGCTAAACTGAGCAAACCAGGCTCCAGGGGACTGTTTAAGGCCATACACGGATTGCCTTAACCTGCACACCTTCCCTTGTGTTGTTTGACTTCCAAAACCAGGTGGGATCTGCATATATACTTCCTCCTATAAATCTCCGTGAAGAAATGCATTTTTCACATCCAATTGATGCAGACTTCATCCAAAGTTTACTGTACATGATATTAGTGTTCGAATAGAATTCATTTTTGTGATAGGCGCAAATGTTTCCTTATAATCGATGTTGTATGTTTGAGTAAATCCTTTCACCACTAGTCTGCCTTTGTATATTTCCAGTTTACTTTCAGGGGTTTGGCTCACTGTATATACCCACTTGCACCCTATTGGTTGTTTTTGTTTCTGCCAGCTCCCATGTCTTGTTCTTGGCCAAGGAACGCATTTCTTCCACCATTGGTTCATTCCATTTTGAATGAGCCATAACAACCTCCCAATTTTTAGGGATTTTTATAGAGCACAATTCAGCTATAAAACTCTTATAAGATGGTGACAAAGAGTCATAAGAAACAAAGTTGGCTATATCATGACGATAACGTAAAGGTTTCTGGATATTAGAATGATGTTCCCTTCTTAGGGTGATTGGGAGATGTAGATCATTAAAAACTAGATTGGGATCAGTGTTACCATCATTTGGTAGTGGCTGAGCTTCGACACTGGGCTTTGATTAGTTGGCCGGCGGATGCATGTAGGTGTCACTGGTCTGCTCCCTCTGCACAGTACCTTTTTCATCATCTCTCTCTCCTTCAAATGCATTTTCTTCTTCATAACAAATGAGTTCTTACATGGCGCCATCTTCTACTTTTTGTCCATCTTGGTTGCTCAAGAAAACCCGTGTAGTTCCTAGAAAATCATCTTCCAGCACTGAGTCTAATTCTTTCTCTCACATGTCTGAATAGTATGCTTCTCCTTCTCTACATGTGACATCCATCGATACAAGGATGCGTTTAGGTGGATAGTAGCACTTGTATCCCTTTTGTGTAGGTGAGTATCCAACGAATACACATTTTAAAGCCTTCTGATCTAGTTTTCCAATGAATGGTCGATGATCTCTGATGAAACACACACAACCAAACACCTTCAACTCCACTTAGTACTCAGTTTTTCCTTTCAGCAGGTGTCTTGTAATTTAGTGTTTCCAACTGCACCCCGTTGATCAAGTAAGCTACTGTAAGTACTACCTCTCTCCAAAGGAATTTCGGTACCTTCATTGTGAAGAGCAGTGACCTTGTGACTTCAAGAAGATGTCGATTCTTTCATTCTGCTACTCCATTCTGGGCTGGTGTATCTTTACATGTTGTTTGGTGAATCATCCCATGCTCCCTCAGATATTCGACAAACTGCTTATTTGTATATTTGGTAACATTTTCTGAATAAAGGATATTAATATCATAACCAAATTGCAATTTAATTATTTTATAAAAATCCTTAAAGCAACCAACTACCTTATCCTTGCCTCACAACAAATAGATCCACTTACATCTACTGTAACAGTCAATAAATGTCACAAAATAACGGTACCCTCCATGTGACGCCATTTTGCTCGGTCCCCAGACATTTGAATGCATAACTCTAAATGGTTCCTTTCTTTTATTGTCGGTGCTTGGACAGCTAGTGCAAGAGTGCTTAGCGTACTTACACTCGTCACACACTAACTTCTCCTTGTTACAATTTTTAAATAGTAGTGGAAAGGATCTTGCCAATACTTGGAATAAAACATGACCTAGTCGTCTATGCTGAAGTAGGAACTCCACTGTAGCTTTATCAATTAACTCTCAGTGCTATCAACCCATACTCTGATTGACTCCCTTCCAAGTAATAAAGGCCATTGTGCATGCATGCTACCAATTCCAATCGTTGCTCCTCCTTTCAACTCCTGAAAACCACAATAGTTTGGCCAGAAAATAGCTCAACAACTTAGATCTTTTGTAAGAGAACTGACAGACAATAAATTAGTTCGGAAGGAGGGCAAGTGAAGGACACTGGCCAAGTTTATGTTCGGTGTACATTGAACGTCCCCCTACCCTTTACTGGGGTAAGTGAACCATTAGCAATGTGCACCGAGCCTTTATTAGGACAAGGTTGATACGAAACATACTGACTTGAGTCTCCAATCGTATGACTAAAGGCACCGGTATCAATGCACCAAATATTTTGAGTTCTACCATTTGAATGGGCAAAAAAGGACGACTTGGGTTGCTTAGCTGAACTAGAGAAGGAACCACTGTCTGAAATTGACTTGTACTCCTTTGCATCTTCTTCTATAGTCAGACCTCCTATTTCTATCGACCCATTCTCTTCCATCTGTTCCGGCAGATTAGCCTGGTTAAACCATCTTCCTTTTTCTCGTTTGCTGTTACTGCCTTTCCTTCAGTTATTTCCACGTGAAACAACACCATGTCCTCTTCCTGGTCCTCCCCGTCGATCTAAGCCATTCCAATCTCCTTATGTTTTCTCTGGGCAATACACTTGTATGTGCCCAACTTTTCAACAATTAAAGCACGTTCTTGCCTCACCTTCCCTCTATGTTACGAGTGTCGATTGAGGCTGAATATTTGTCACAAAGGTGACTCTCTATTAGGCTTTTTCATTGACAACCACTGAAATCACTTGATTGATTGTGGGCAAAGTATCTCGACATAATAGTTGCAACCGTATGGGTTCAATATCTGGGTTTAGGCTGTATAGGAAATCCTGGATTTATTGCCCCTTTTGAAATTTGTTGTACTCCTTTGCATCTTCTTGGCAATTCAGAATAAAGTAAAGAAATTGATCACTTTCAGGCTAAAGCCTCATTAGCTCTGCTATGTATTCCTTCACCGATTGTTCTCCTTGCTGCAACTATCACAACTGACAATGGATCTTATATGCTTGAGCTCTCTGTCGCTGTTTTGAATACATATCGGTGACTGTGTCCCACGCTTCCTTTGCTGTTTTTAGTTGCTGGATTGTATTAAGTGCATCTGGAGCCATGGTGTTGAATAAGAATGCCATCACTGCGGAGTTTTCCATCTCCCATTGTACCAATTCAGCACCAACGTCTGCTGGTCTTAGACAATCTCTAGTAATATATCCTTTAAGTTTTTGACTCCGAATCATCAAACGAGTACTGGTCGACCACGTTAGGTAGGTGGCTGCTCCATCCACCTTCACGGCAACCTGAAGTGGGTTTAATGAGGGATTCTCTTGTGATGAACTCCCTCCTCTTCCTTGTGCCGCCTTCACTAGTGGCAATTGGCTCTCGGCCAATTGAGAGATTATTTTCTTCAGGGTTTCCATTGTAACTAGGTTACCAGTTATCCCTTTAATTCACCAGCCTCTATTGCACTATCAAGAAACTAGCTCTAATACTGTGTTGCAAAAGAATTGTGGTAATAGAGTTCTTCTATTTCACTATATTTCTTCTGACAAGAGTTTACATGCACATATATAAAACTAGGGGTGCTTGATAGCCAAGGAAACAAAATACAAAAGGAAAGTGTGTACCAGCTGTACAAGGAAAACAAATATATCCTAATTATGGCTAGGTCAATCTTTCCAATAACTAAGATTAAGCATTTTACAGCCACCGTTTTTACATTTTCAAATTGTTTAGGGTTGTTTTGTTTTTTAACATTTTTGTTTATGTTTTCTATTTTAAATTTTCAAGATTAATCATTTTACAAAGTCAGTCACTTCAAATAGTTTCTTGTAAGACACTAATTGATAGCAACTAGTGACATGGCGACTATTAAGCTCAGTTGCTCATTCCAACTGACATCTGACTAGGATGTTAGTTGCTTTTGTGCCGCACTATTGTAGTGGAACATGTATGTTAATTGTTTCTCTTATATGTTTCTTAAAATTGAAAGTAGAACTTTGTACTGCAAGCTGAGATCAATTGGCTGAAGGGACATTTGGCCTTAGCCATCGCCAGGGTTCTAGACCCACCTCCTCCCCGAATTGTAAACAATGTCACTAAATGCTGTTTTGGTCAACTTTAGGTCCCTAAAAAATAGGATTTCTTCTATTCCGTATGCCACAAATACCTCCTTAAACATTATACTTGTGTACATAATTTTGAATACAAAAAAGAAAAGGAAAGTAAAACTTTAGAAAAATAATAAGAGGTATGGAAACTTTATTTTGAACATTTTTAAAATTACATTTAAAAAATGAGAAACATTTGGTTTTACTAAGTTTTTACTTTAAAATTTTGATAAAAACACACTATTTTCAGTTTTTGGAAACTTAAAAATAAAATTTTGGCCTAAATGCATCAATGACCTCCAGACTTTGCAAACTCAGTAAAGTACTATGTATATATATATAAGCATCTTTATAGGTCTCCAAGGGTAAAAGGTACTATATACTATAAGGGACGGAAAATGCCTACTTTTTTGGGGCCAGGAAGACTATTGAACCAATAATAATGACATTATAGAGGACATGGGTCCAGGCCAAGTCAAGATCTCCACCCCATGTCCTACTCTTACACCATTTTTCCAAGGAAAACTTACAATTACCCCCTGATGTGACTTATAGCGCTCTTATCTTTGATCAATAGATTGGCCATGTGACTTATTTAAAAAAAAAATCTCTCAATCTAATTACTGCATTAAGACCAAGGCAAATTAATTTCATTTAAAAGTCGTCTACTTTTTGGTGCAAAAGTCCACCATCATTTCCACCCCATTCTATGCTATATTTTCAACTTCAAATTTTTTTGGCAATATTCTCTAATCAACAAGTTTCATGATTTAGAGATTCACATGGCCTTTTGCAAGCATGCACAATTTCCAGAAAAGTTGTTGGCAAATTATATATACACACATATCCATGTGGTCGACCATATACAATGATGTCTCATTGTAATTAAGTAATAAATTTCCCTAAATCATGGCTTATAAAAAATTGCATAACAAGAAAGAAGATAAAAAGTTTTAAAAACTCTTGACACTTCTATTAGAGAATATAAAAATATATCCAAAATATTCTCTTGGATTCTTAAGCATGTCCTACAATGACAGGTAGAATGAGAAATTACCATGCATTGATGGAATGATGAAAAATCATGCTAAGAATAATCAAATTAATCATAAGTTAGGTAGGCTTATCATATATAGAGCATAAGGAAAGATGTGGAATCGAGTTTAATTAATTTGCAATTAAAGCACCACCCATGCAATCTAGAAATTTGGCTAGTTCGAGTTTATGTAATATTATTGTCAATCCCCTGGTCAAAGAGCATTTTGGAAAGAAAAAGTGTTTGATTAATTTAGAAATAATTCGGCACTTTTCTTCCCAAGAGGGGTGGGTTTCTTTTGATTGGATCACTCTTTCTGCACTAAGAAAGACCATATCGCCCATCTATAGTCCTAAAACCCCTTTTGCCGCGCGCATGAATTTAAATTAGGTTTAGTTGCTTTTTAAATATTGCAAAATTGGTGCGTTTTCCCCTTCAGTCACCCTACTTAAATGAAATAGAAATGCCTTTTTTGGTTATATGAGAACCAAACAAAAGATAAATTGAAGGATGAAAGGCTAACTAACCATTTGCTCCACATAAAGCTCCAATTTTTCCCATTTTAAACAAAAAAATAAAAATAAAAGTTGATCCCACAATTATACCAATTTTGTTAACCTAGATCTACAACCTTAAGAAAATTAGCTAAAGTCATTTTACCCCTTAAAGAAAATAGCAATTTAGGTTAGTGTCGCCCTTTTTATGTTTGTTATAGACTGCTTTGGGTTGTATGAGACCTCGAAGAAACCATTTAATTGGTACTTATCACAAAACATATTTTTAGGACAATGACTAGGGTCTAAAAGAACCTAACTACAATTCCTCCTGCCATGTTTCACAAATTGCTAACAAAACCTATACAATTGCACACTCATTGCTCATTTTTTTTTTTTTGGAATGTTAAAAGGAAAAAATTGATGACCAGAACGAATATCTAGCCAAAATAAGAATTTAGAAGACTTAAATTTGGTGTTCTATTAGAATCATAAATCAAATTGTCTGCCATAAACGTCAAATAATATTTTTTCCTCGGCATTTGACGTAAATGTGATATTGAATCCTTGTCTTAGTTTCACTTGACACTTTAATTTCTTAAGTTTACGATTTGACATTCCAATCACCAATTAGAACTTTTAGCATCCAAAATGAAAGATAACATTTGTGCAACTATAAGTTTCAATAAGCTTGAGAGTAGAGGTGTGTATTGGGATAGGTTGATCCGGTCTAGACCAAGCCAAGCCCGGGGGGAACGGGAAGCTAGCATACAATTTGTGGGCCTAGGGAAATAAGCAAGAAAACTAGGCCTAGATCAGCACGAAATCCAGTTTTAGCCAAGGTCCAAGCACGGAACAACTCAAACTGGCCAGGCCGGGCTGACTATTGCAACCATTTCCAATGGTCTAAAATTCAGAAAAATGGAAAAATTACAATTTTAGCTCCCAACCCTAGAAACAACTAGTCTTTGAGGCCATTTTGGGTTATTGAAAATTTCGGTTCTTGTATAAATACAAAATCGCATTTCCACTCTTCCTTACACCAACATACAATCTCTCTTCTATGTCTCTCTTTATTCTCTCCATCTCACTCTAGCCCTTAATCAATTTTTTTCTAATCTCTACTTAATCTCTTCTTAATCTCTAATTATTCTCACTTGCTCACCTCCACTAATGGCACAAAGAAACAACGCTTCTAATAATCCTGCCCATAGCTCTTCATCCTACGCTGGAGTGCAATTTTTTTCCTATTATCAGAACCACCCTGAAAGAGGGGTCTGCATCCAAGAGGTTAATGATGATGCAAATATTGATATGAAAATTATCAATTTGGGGCTTGACGAGCAACTATTCAATGACAACACAAAAGAAGTGGAGGTCAACCCTACTGTGTATCCACAAGGTAGATTCGAAAAACTCTCATCTTTGGTGTGGGAGCATTACATCTTGTGGGAGAGAAAAATGAGGTATGTAAAGTGCAAGTATTGCTGTAAAATGTTGGTATACTAACTCAACTTCAAGATGGGAATGATGAAACGCCATATGGAGAATGCCTATAAATGTCTTTATCCTAATGCGTTAGCTAGTTCTAGCAGACAAACACAGATTATGGGTTGATGGAGTGTTGCCGGACTAGGTATTTTTTTATTTAACCAGAAATCTTGTATAGAAAGCATGAGTAATTGGATGATGCTAACCGAGAAAACTTTCAAATAAGCTAAGGATCAAAAATCGGATTGTTGAAGACTTGAACTTTGTTTTTAAAAATACATCTAGGAGAACCATTAGGAGAGAGAGCATTAAATGATTTGAAGGTAAGAAATCCAACTTATAAGCATATTTTTCATGTCTAAATCACTATGTTGCATTTATTACTATTGTGTTATTGCTCGTTAGATTAATGATGATTGAATCACGCAAAAATATATTATTCCATTTAAGTACATGAAATTTGATCATATTGGGTCAAATATCTACCAGTGTATTTTAGATACTTTATGAGTATTTTTTTGAGCCAACAAAGGTTTATGTGTCTTATTTGATAATGTATCAAATAATGATTTTGCTGAATGTAAATTGAGCAAACATTTGAAACCACCACTACAGGGTGTATTTTTCTACATCATATGTTTGTGTCATATTTTAAGTTTATGATTCCAACAAGTGCTTTAACCTTTGCGAACTGAAATTGTTCCTATTTGGTTTGCATTACATTAGTTAAAATAAGGCGTACAGGTAGTTGTGGGCTCAAAGTGTTTTGTATTGAAAATAGGAAAAAAATTTCTTGGTAAAGGTTTGAAATAGATTGTCCCACATGGTGGAACTCATGAAATGTTGATAGATTCATATCCATTTGTATCTTTGTTGACTATTTTTTAAATTTAAAAATAGGCTTTGAATTGCTTACATATATGTGGGATAGTTGTTACAAACTAAGTGAGTTACTAAAGTATTTCTATGAAGTGACTATTTTCTTCTCTGATGTTTACTATCCCAATACACATTAGGTTTTGCAATATTTTATAAACATTGTGTATGTTTTGCATTAGTACAAAAATGATCAGCTTTTGAAATCCAACATTGGAGCCATAAGGCTTAAGTGGCTTTGGTATTTTGAGACATCCCATAATCTATGTACTTGCATTTCAAAGACATCCTCCCAACTATGTATTTGTATCTGCACTTGACTTGCATGTAAAGATAATGGATATGCTTCAGTTGCTTGAGGCATATTGTAAGACTTTTTTAATGTGTTTGCTACTATTGACAACCATTTGTATGAGTTGTACAAGTTGTATTATGTTTTCCATTTGGATAAGGTATGATTCACAATGCCTTACATTGGCGGTACTTCATCATTGACTTAGTTCAGGGTCAAAACAACTATCTACTTAGTTGTTAGACCCATGGTCAAAACTTATGCAAATAAACTTAAGGGAGTAAGTATATAAATACACTCAATAAAGGTCATTTAGGGTACCTACAAAGTGTATAGCAAACAAGAGTGCAAATATGATAAACAAACAAGCAAACAACCAGCTAATAATCAACATAGACAATAACCAATATAAGTACGCAGTGCATGGATGCATGATATGCAACATGCATAATCCTTGGGACTTCTTATTTTAGAAGCATCTTACACTTGCCATGAGCTCAAATAGTGGAGGTACATGAGATACTAGCCCACGTATCTTGAGTTCTTTACCTCTCTTAAGTCTCACTTATGAGTCTTAAAGAGTCATCACCTTATCTCAAAACTTACTTTTCATTCCTTTAACTTGTTGTGTAAGCTAACATCTTATGTGGTCCAACTAAGCTAAGCTCTTAGAGCTTAGATTAGGCACCTTAGTGGCCTACTTACCAAATTAAAAAATTTGGTTAGGATCCACTTTGCTTTCATCTTCATTACTCAAATTTCCAAGACCTCCCATTAAGGCCAACAAAGAGTCTGAAAACCACATTGATCCGTTTAGACCTTTTTTGCACCTTAAGCACCTTAACCCTCTTTGCCACCCTACCTCACCCTACCTTAACCATACCACTTAGTTACCACTTAAATAATGCATAATTCTAGAGTTAGTAATGTTTTTTTAACACAACCAAAGTCATGGAACATCTTAGGACAGTATAGGGATGAAAATCAAAACAATTGAAGAAGGTGGCCCTAGCTTGGGCCCATTGGGCTTGTGGCACTACAATGCTAAGGCCAACACCATAGGAATTAGTAATATGTTTATGCTCATTTTCCTGGCACTACAGCATTGGTACTAGTGCTATGGCACCAGGGCACGAGCTTGGACATGCCTTCTTGCACACACTTGCATAACTTTGCCCCATTTGCTTTTATCTCAACTTTAATACAGATGGGTCTTGTTCCAACTTCATTCTTATATAATATACTTCAATTATATGCATTATTTGAGTAAAAAAAAACTTGAACCCTCAACCCAATTCAAAAGCAAGGACAAGCAATAAAGCAACATAAGCACACTTGAGCTCCTCAAGCTCTTCTTGAGTTCTCATCATAAAATCAACATGTTTTGGCACCAAAAACTTGAAATCAAGACCATTTCTAGCTACTTAACAAGCTTAGAACAAATTCAAAACAAGGAGAAAGGCTTACTTTAATGTTTGAACTAAATCAAACAACAAAACCCACAAATGCACTAATACTACCAAGAATGAGCTGGAGACTTATTGTGGTTGCCTTAGGACCTCCAAATTTGCAGGAAATTTATGTGATTTGTGAGAATTGAAGTTTGGAAGCTATAAAAAAGAGAGACATATGAAAATGGCAAGTGGTGGAGATGATGAATAGTCCCGTTACTACCAAATATATTTCAACTAGCCCCACTCACAACTTCTTTAGCCCCCTCACCACTTTGGCCCTTAATTTTGTTCTATTTTCACTTTGGCTACTTATTTTCCTTTAAAAACCATCCCTTCTTGGTCCCAAAGAATGTTTCTGTTATCCCCAAGCCCTGCCGACGTATTGCTTAATAAAATGAGCTAAGCGCTGATATAATCTTAGCCAATTACAAAAAGAATTTTTTTGCATAAGTATAGGTAAAAAATAATATTTAAAGTATCTATTAAATGGCAAACAACACTATGATAAAAATGTATAAAAATGACTAATATCCCAGTTGTAATTAGTGGTAACAAATGACATAACAAGCAACTAAAGTAGTCAATCACTTTTCTCCTAGTTACTGGCATTGAACAACTGAAAAACGATTAATATGAGTAGTTGAAGCATTTAGTCACTCCATTTGTGTGGAGCTTGGACTTGGGAGACTAATTATGTCAATCGCTCTTAAAAGCAACTGAAGGTTAGTCTCTCATTTATTTCATTTTTTATTATTTTAATTGGTAGGTATTAAAATTAACCTGAAATTAATTTTATTTAATTATTTTAAGTGGACTTATAAATTAATGAAGCCAAAAATTGAAATAAAATTAATTTAGCTTCCATACAAAAGTCAATTTAATACATTGTTAGGAGTTAAAATAAAATATTTAAACCTTATAAACTGAGATGACTTAATTGAAATAGTGATCGTTGTTATGGCCCTAAGCCTACTGCTCTCCCTGTGCCAAGTCTGACTTGAGTACCTAGTCTCTTAGGTGCCCAACTACTAAGCTGAGTCTTCTGAGATGTCCAAGCATTTAGGGATTGTAGGCATTTATCCCAGCATACTCATCTATCATGTGCAATCTTAGTAGTGGCCAACTAGATCTTAGTAGAGGTTGATAAAATGTCAGTTAAGCTACTACTAGAATCGCGTCATCGGTGCTGACCTACTCAGTACAGTGGATGATGATGAAGTGTTTGTTGAGCTTGTTGTTGGGATCTTGTCATAGATGGTTAGGATCTAATAGGGATTGTGATATGGGATCCTAACATCCTTAGATAAGGCCCATAAGATAGGTGATAGGTTCCTAGTGGCATTAGGTAAGAGCCATGTGGCAAGGGATAAATTTGCCTTGCCCAACCCTCTAGCTACATAATCGGGATAAACACTTATGGGAAGGTTCCCTTGAACTGCCATCAGGCCAAAGGTCACAGTAAAGATAGCCATTATATTAGGGCCGACATGCAACTGCCTCCCAAGCATAGTATGCATGAATGCTTCAAGCCCCCACATGCTCTTGTTCTTCTAAGTCTACTCAACCAGTTGAGCTATCATTCTTTCCTCAATGAGGCAACCTTGGCTTGAAGTTTTGCATTATCTTGATGCAAAGGATTTGTATGGTCATCCTCTTACTCTTAGAATTCTTATGTGGTTAGGATATATAGTAAATTCAAAATTGTAAATGAATGTTAAAGGTTTAAAGTACCTCTGATTGTGCATGACAAAAAAGGTAAGGAATGGTAACATTTACTGGGCCCTCATCTATTCTCCCTTGTGTGGCCCGTTGACCACCTTCTTTTAGCGCTCCTGACAAAATGGGGGATGGTTCGACATACCTGACCTATTTTGTGTATAAGCTCTGCTCATATTTCACTTAAGCAGGAGTACAAGTTAGGATTTAAGGTTAACAGCAATTAATGTAAAATATGTAACATTAATAGAATATTAATTTAAATAAATTGTTACTTACCGCTACATTTATCTGCTACAAGAGAAACTCTGGCCTAATCCATACATCGTTGCATGAAATGAAAGTAAGCTATCCAAAATAATAAAAATACATAATTAAAAAACCTTTCTGTTTGTAAGATTGATAATCTATCAATTTAGTAGCACTACTACATTCCTCTACCATGCTCTTGTTTCCTATAATTGAAATTTACATATATTCAATTACAAGGAACAAACACTACAAATCAACAACATTGGAATTGTCATTTCAAAAATTTTCATAAGTTGATAACTGTCCCCCTATACCTAAAAAAGTTCCTATAGGGAATAGCCTTAGCCTATTAAAAAATATAAAATCTAGCTCGTACTTTTATATTGCTATTTATCTTAATGGTTTGAGAAAATTTCGGCAACATCTCAACTTTGTTTCCTGTAATGCATCATTTCTGTGAGACATAAATCTCAAATTCTGTATCCAAGAAATGAGATTCAATATAATTGAAATTTATTCATCATTAAGATAAATCACAAACAGCAAATAATGATATAGATTCTTTCATTTCTGAATTTTCTAACTTGGACAACCAATGATTTCTAAACAAAGACATATTATGCATATAAAATAACTGCAAACCTTGGTAGTTATCATACATACATACGATTTCCCATGAGATCAAAAATCATTGGACACTCTACCATTCACCTATATACAGATGTGTATAAACATTATTTGTTTCAAATGAAAGAGTAAGATATTTATCATTTACTATTAAAACATAAACTTAAATAAAATTTACCTTTATAATAAGTCAATCTACTTTCCTAAAGAAGCTGCAGCACAACACTAGCAAGTGATGCTTGTGGAGGGCAAAGATGTAATATGGAGTGGGAGCTTGGTAGTGGAGCTGGAATGGATGAGGAAGAACAAGAGAATGAGGAAGAAAGAGATGGAAGGTTGCAATTTCTATGTAAAGATGATTGAAAAGCGACTAAAATCAAACTAGTAATTGAAAAGTGACTAAGGTTTAAAATTTTGATGGCGGAGGCAATTGAACAACGACTGACTAAATGACGGCTGAACACTTCAGTTGCCCTTTAATCGGTCAACATGTGAGCCCCACAAGGAAGGGATTGAGGGACAACTTAAGATGGCTCATGATTGACATTGATTCGCCCTTGTTAGTCACTTTTATGAATTTCTCTTCAAGTGTAATTAGTACATAATTTAAATTTATTGATTATTGTCACAACATATAAAATTTGAGCAAAAATTTTAGATTTTTTTTTTCTCTATCAAAGAAAATTAGTATAATTATAGATAACTGATGATGTGGTAATGGTGGAGCCAATATGTTGGCTGAAGGTGCCAAGCCCTTTTAAATCTCGTTAAAACCTTTAGCGTTTGATGTATGTTTTGGCTAAATCATGATATAAACCCTCTACCTTGATGCTATTTTCATCTAGATTTCTAAATATAGAAGGTAACTAATCTAATCAAATATTAGAAATAACAAAAAGTAAAAGGCAAGAGAGCAAATATGACACATATTTTATGTTAAGGAGACAAATTACTAGCCATAGTATTTTTTAACGTAAATATGTCATTGATGTTTTTTAAATAAGTAGATAATCCACTAATGTAATAGATTGAGGCAAGTTAGACATTAAAATGTTTTAATTATAAAGATTTCTCCGTTATTTAAGTTGACCTTCAAAAAGTTCAATTTGGTTTTAATTTTGCTTGTTTTGTCTTGAATTGAACAGTTTTTTTATTGAAGTCTAACTCAAAAATTGACATATTAAAATTACTTAAGCATTATTTAGATATTCTTAGTCAATAATTAGGATGAGAAATGATAAGGCTTTTTCTCCCTATATATAATTTAAGTTGATGGTATCAGTTGTAGCACATACCTTTAGTTTTAGTATTAATATATTTGAGCGTTGTTTTTTTGCTTGTCCCTTAATTATTCTTTCCTTGTTGAGAGAAAAAAATGACTTCGTATTGGCCCCTTCAATGAAAAAGTCCTAGCTCCACCAGTGTGACATGGTAAAATAAAGGGTAATTTTCACCCAATTTTAGGGCTTGGGTATAATTCACCATATCAACCTCCATGAGATTCGAGGGTACTCATGAATGCCAAAAGCCCTTTTTTCTTTTCTTAGTTGCAAAGTGCTTGCTTCGTGGTAATCATTAGATTGCGGGGATTGGAGAAGAATATATAATTATATATTTAGGAGTTTTTAACAAAAAAATGGGAAAACAAGAGCCGAGCATGTGGCCGCTCCATTAAATAAATAAAAAAAGAGTGGTAATCAAGAAGACATGCGAGTTTTGCATGCCTGTTATGTTATGTATTGTTCAGATATATGAAGATTTTAGAAAGATTGGAAAAGTAACGAAGATTTCGTATCAGAGTAGCTTTTCAAATTATGTAAGAGGGCGGATAAAATTATCCACAATTATGATAATTTTTTTTTAAATTTCTAACGCTAAAAGCTGTAATTGAATAATTTTTTTAACCAGTAACACTAAACATTGATATTGTTCCCAAACCAAGTCTAGATTAAAATTATAAAAGGGAAAAGTATCCTAGAAAAAAAAACAGAAGATTTAGTTTTGAATAGCAAAGAGAAGGGAAAGATAAAAGTGGCTGGTGATGATTGAGAGGATGAGGTAGTGAGAGGCTTCTTTAGCCTCATCACATGAAAGCACGAGCGTCCAGCTGCTGCGGGGAGGGACCCCTCGGTCACTCTAATTGAGCGAAGAGAGGGATACACGTACATATTTTACGTATTTCCTATGACTTTTTTTTTTTTTCAAAGAAAAGGGAAACATACTTTCTAATTAATAATAAGTTGTGGCAGTCCCCGGAAAGGGGCATGAAACCTCCGACCAAGACAAGGAATTAAATCCCCGCTCTCTCTTCCCTTCAAATATTTAGATGATATTGCGCCTCTCCATGAAGAATAAATTGACATTCCCCTACTTCTATAATATGATTATAAATTCTTTAGACCCTACATTTGTTACTACCGTTTCTGTATAACAAAAAAAATTTTATGGCATCTCAAACCAGCAGCATAAATCCGTAAATAATGGCAAAGACACTTAATAGGCTATCCAATGAGTTCTTTACAAGTGTCTTTATGACCATAAAAAAGAATGGATGGAATAAACTCACAAACACAACAGACCCAAACAGAAACAACTAAAAAAAGTAACCAAATATGTGGTAGTTTTCCCATTCGATATCCAAAAGAGGTAGTGGGATACTTGAGACTATTAGAAATGAATGTACCTAAAATAAAAAGACGAGTTTAAGAGCATCAGAGTTATTTATATAAGGAAGATCCTTCGATGCCTAAGTCAGTAATGGCTCGGTAGAGGCGAAGTGTAAAGGAAGATTGCTCCATCTTATCCTAGCATAGGGTTTCTTTCCAGGATTATCAGGATAATTGGAATATGGTGGTCTCACACTTGGTCACAATTGGCTAATCAATACTTGCAAATTATTTCAAACTTGCATGCAAATTATTCAAATTACAACCAAAGCAAAACATCCAAATATATGTGTTTTCAAGCATTGACCAAATGTACAACTCTAGCTTTTAATGTACATCCAAAAGTAACCAAATATGTGGTAGTTTTCCCATTCGATATCCAAAAGAGGTATTGGGATGCTTGAGACTGTTAGAAATGAATGTACCTAAAATAAAAGACAAGTTTATGAGCATCGGAGTTATTTATATGAGGAAGATCCTTCAATGCCTAAGTCAATAATGACTCGATAAAGGCGAAGTATAAAGGAAGACTGCTTCATCTTACCCTGGCATAGGGTTTCTTCCTAGGATTATTGGGATAATTGGAATATGGTGGTCTCACACTTAGTCACAATTGGCTAATCAATACTTGAAAATTATTTAAAACTTGCAAGCAAATTATTCAAATCACAACCAATGCAAAACATTTAAGTATATGTGTATTCAAGTATTCACCGAATGTACATCTCTAGCTTTTAATGTACATCCAAAAGTGACCAATGTATATAAAATACATCTAAAAGTCTGGTACACTTGTCATTACTAGAGCTTTAGCTTAGTACCATTAAGTGCCCAACTGACTAAGCTATCTGAGATCGTGATTAAGCTCCAACTTGAGCTTAGTTGCTCCTAACGCAAGAGAGCATTCTCACCTTCCTTGTGCACAACTTTACTTTGCCTGACATCAAGGCCACAAAAAACACTATGGTTAGTCCACATTAAAAACACAATTAACGTAGAATCAATCAAGATTCCACATATAAATATATATACCTGAATAAAAAATCTTAGCATAACATCTACACTTTTTGTTAGTAATGCCCGTTGGCATCTTTGCTGTATGACATGGTGAGCCTGGAAGGGATTTTCGGTGAGAGAGGAACGTTTGAATAAGAGACTTCCTGGGAGATATTACCTGAAACACTCAAAGAACAAGGGTTAGGAGGTCCCCAGAGTGTTTTTCCGGGGGAGGAGCCTCAGACGCCCAAGTCAGTATTTTGTGAGATGGAGAGTGGTAAGAATAGAAGAAAGTGTTTTCCTTAAGAGTCTCGTCCTCCTTACTGAGGCCATTTCTCAAGTATTTATAGGAGGATGAAAGGAGAAGCACGCCTGACATAGCCCGCTCAGATCGTGACACGTGTTCGATCGGATGTGGTCTTTACTTTTGAAAATGGGGACCTCTAGCTGGCCATAGGCCGTCTTCGCCGAAAGCCAGGGCTGTAGTAGGTCTGCGTGTCAGAACGTGCGTGAGGGCGGCATGTCAGAGGCTCCTTAACCATTTTTGTCATACTCTCGAGATCCCCTTAGTGGAAGAGACCTCTTCAGGATAGGAGGGCTTTTTGCCGAGGTTACTTTAGTTATCCGCGAGTCCCCTTGGCGCAGATCGTCCCCTTCGAGGGTGTTTTCCTCTACCAAAAATGGTGAGTCTACCTCTTCCGAAGCTGGTTAGATCCTCCTACCGAGGGTGGTAGTGCACATATTCCCGAGGTCAGTATTGTCACTCCCCGGGAGTGATGATGGATCATTGAGGTCGAGGGGTAAAGGTGTCAGACCCTACCTTCCCGAGGTTGGTGCTTTATTCCTGGGGGTGACGCCCACATTTACTGAGGGTGGTGCTTTGCTCGAGCTTGTGGATTTGAAGGGCTATAGCGCTTCAGCTATCACATGCCCCCCATCGGAAAGTCAAAGTGGAGACTTTGGCTTGTAGAATCTTTGGGGGCACCTCGTAGGACTCATAGTAGGACACTGTGTAGGAGACACTTGCAACCCGAAAGTGTGTCTTCCCAGCCGAGGCAGCCTGTAGGTGTCAATCTTTGCCCCCTAGTTGGTCCCTTGGTGTTTCCGAGGTGCGCGCTTCCTTTTTTTACCTTTTCTGCTGCAGGTCAGTGGACCGTCGTGTCTCGTAGCCAGGAGTGTCACTTCAGATATGTGTGCCTAGGTTTTCTCACTATTAGAAGGCGTGCCCTTGTTTCCTGCATTGGACGACACGTGGCATGCGGTGATTGGGAGACAGTTGCATCAGCTACACCAGCCGCGTCCTTTCGCCTTCGAGGGGTAATTATGGCGATGATTCGCCTTTGTAGGGTAGTTATGGCGATGATTTGGTTACCCTTCTTAAGTCTATATAAACCTTCCTTCCCCTCATGGCCCTCATTTTCTTTCCTTTGCTTCTGTCCTGTTCTCGTTTGCTCTCAAGCTCTTTTTTCTCTTTTGCGGTGGTGCAAGCGGCGGAGCGATTTCCGGCAACCTTTTACAACAGCGTCTACTAATCCCGACTTCGGCAAACGTTTCGGTGGGTTGTCCTTCCAGAGATCCCTCGGTTTCTTCGGTTTCCATTTTTTCTAGATTCCAAAGCCATTTTCTTACTCTTGAAGTCCCCTGACATTCTTTACCGAAGTCATTTCTTTTAGCCGAATGTCTTCCCCTGTCCCAATCATGTCCGTCCAAACTACTCCCGAGAGCTGGCTTCCTCTCATGTCTCACCCGTGTTGTACCACTTCGGAGAAGTTAACGAAGTGAACAACTAAATTTTTTCTTCCTTCTTATGCTGTTACCCGGCTATCCCGTCCTGGCTTGTTCAACTTCATGAATAACGATGACGAGGTTACTATCTTCCGTGCCCAACTGAAGGTCGGACTTCGGTTTCCCCCGCCGAAGATGATTTGCGACTTCTGCCAATTCCATGGCATAGCCGTGAATCAGCTTCCTCCCAACTCTTATTCTTACTTTAACGCTTTTCTCTACATGTGTGGGGTTTTCAAGATAGAACCCCACTTCATATTTTCATGCAGTACTACAAGTTTTATCCGGTCCCGAAGGGTGGCTTATATTTCATGCTACCTCGGGGATCTGGGAGCAAAAAATACATGTTCACCTTCGATACTAGAGATAGTTGGCGAGGGTGGCAAAGGAAGTTCTTCTTCCTGAAGGTGGCAGAGGCGTGGTCGCACGTGCCGATTAGGTGGACCTGGGGGACGCTGGAGACGGACGTCGTTGATCCCAAGAAGTTGCTAACTCCTGAGTTAGCAGCGAGGTTTGAGGACTTTGATAGCCATATCCGAGCTGTCGCCGATTGGGATGCCGAGGTCCTCCCACGCTTCTTGTATCCTTTCCCCATCATGTGGAGCCTTATGACTGAAGAGGTTCTTCGGGAGCTAAGGGTGCTCAAGGAGCACAAGACCGATCTCGGCATGCCAGCTCCTGCCATCGACGGGAAGAAGTCATGGCTGGTGATGCTCCTTCGGAAGAAGATCACTTATGAAGCCCTTGTTGAGAGTAAGTTGCTTTCCAAATTTTTGGTATAAGTATCTCTCTGGACTTACACTGATATTTTCTTCCTTTTTCAGAGATGGGGGACCAGTCAGCTGTCTTCTACAAGTCCCTCTTCCTCTGTCAAGCCGACAAAGGGGAACAGAAGAAGAAGTAGGCCCCGAAGAGGTGAAAAGCGTCTGGGGGCGGGCCGTCTTCGGCCAAGAAAGTGAAGAAGGACCTTTTTCCCCCTCCTCCAGAGGACGTCATGGAGGTCGGGGACCAGCCTGCGGTCCACGCCAACCTACCACCAGAGCTAACCATCAGCTCCACTCCCTAGAGTCCTACTACTTCGGCGAACATCTTGGGCTCTTCGGCAGGAGGCCCTTCTGCTGAAGAACTGGAGGAGCGCAGACGAAGCAAGGGCAAACATGTCCCTGCCGAAGTGGAGGAAGTTCGCGACTCCGACGATGACGTTGCCGAGGTTCTGCTAGGTTTACCCTTTAGCCATTTCTTTATAAACTCTGACATTTTTAGCATTCTCAATCTTATAGAAATATGGCTAAGGGACAATATATTGATGGAAATGCGACATGACTTTGCAAAAGAACTGGCACCCTCAGCATGGATGGTGGAGCACACCTGGAGGCGGGCCCTTCGGGATTCTCATATCCCGAAGGATAAGGTTCCGAATGAGCCTTTCTAGTCTTTCACGGAGGACATGAACTTGCTCTCCGAAGACAGCCAGCAAATGGCTCCCCAAATGGCGAGGGGCATGCTCACCCAAGCCACTTTCAAGTCCGTGGCAAATGAATGCCCGAACGAGGAGGTCCTCGCCGCGAGGATGTCCGAACACGCTGCCCAGGTATTCTTTAGATCTTTCATCTTCCTTCCAAATTTTTCTAAGTGTTTGGTTCTCTATAAAACTTCACCAAATGTCCTTCTTCCTTTTTTACAGCTCTTGGTGTACAGCGGATATTTCAGAGCTTGTGCAGCAAAACAGTCTTTGGTCCAATCTTGGGCCGAAGAGCGTCTGGAGAAGGCCAAAGTATTTTGTGCCAACTCGGTCGTTAAGGACGCCGAGTTGAGCAAAATAGCCAAAGAGGAGGCTGCCAAACTTCGAGAGGAGTTCTTGAATGGTCAGGAGGAGCTCTTGAAGGATTTCTCCCAGAAGATGTCCGACCTCGGTTCGAAGGTTGTTGAGCTGACTTCGGCTAATGAGGCCTATCAAAATGAGAATGAGGAAGACTCTACTCTCCTGACGAAGGCCCTTGTTGACAATGCCAATTTTCTGGCTGAGGTTGAGGTGCTAAAGAAGGAGACAAGGACAAAGAAGAAGATGAAGAAGCTCGAAAAGGAGGTCACTGAGTTGAGGAACGAGCTGGATGACTTATCCGTCGAGAAATAGAAGGCAGATCAAGCAACAAAGGTAGCTTATCAAGACGGCTTTTGTCTGGCTTGGCACCAAGTCTTGGCGAAGTACCCCAACCTCGACCTCTTCTTCTTAGCTGCCTTGGACATCCCCGAGGGGCCTCACTGGCCCTGGTCAAATATTGATTATCTCAACCTACCATTTGCTCCTCCTTCGGCGTCGAAGGACGTAGGAGATGGAGCATCCCATGATGGTGGGCCCCCTTAGGTGTCCCAAGCTCCACTTTTTCTTTTTCTTTTTCTTTGTAACCTTCCTCTTGTAATCCTCTCCTTGTAATAAGGCTCCCTTTAATAGAACTTCTTTCTTTTTTCCTTTCAAAATTTGGCTCAGTCTCAAGACAAGTTTCCTTTTAAATAATCTCCGGTTCCAAGAGTTAGTTTGACCACTTTCGGTCTAGGACCCTTGGGAAGATATTTTTTGCCCCTTTTATTAACCGTGTTTAGCTGACGTGTCTTCGGGGAAAATGTGTGATTTTCATAAGTGATGCCCGGGGGCTTCATCGTTGGTAGTCATGGTGACTGATGGAGGGACTCCAAGAGAGGAAGAATGCCTGGTGGCCGGTTTACCCAAGGGAGAGTGCCTGAGATGTTCGAAAAAGTGGGTTAGGAGGTCCCCGGGGTGTTTTTCCGGGGAGGAGCCTCCGACGCCCAAGTCAGTGGTGCTGAGAGAAGGCAGAGGAAATAGCACTGAGGGGTTCAGTGAACTCGCCTGGTCGTGTTTTCTCAGGGTGAGGAGTCGGGATCTTTGCCAGCTAGCCCCCTGCCAGAGTGTATTCCCTGGTATTTATAGGAGTGCCTAGCCCGTTCAGATCTTGACACCTGTACGGTCAGATGTTCCTGAATTTCTGGGCGTAGGGGGCAAGTAGCCGGTGGCAGGCCCCTTGAGCCTTGAGCTGAGACGGGCCATGATGTGACTTTGATGGCGTCGGCGTGTCAGGGCGCCATTTGAGGCGACTTGTGATGTCTGTGGGCGACATGTCAGAGGCTTCCTTAAATGCTCCTGCCGTACTCCCGAGGTCCCTGGGCGAGGTTGTCCTCTAGTACGGACGGTGCCTCTTCGGGAAACATGCCCTTAGTTCGGGGGTCTCCAGCTTCAGGGAGTTCCGCCTTCGGGGAGATCATGTTCGGCCCCCAATAGCTGGTGCCTCTTTTCCGAAGGCGATCTGTTTACAACCTCGGGGGTCTAGTAGTATCCTCAAGTTTCCTGGCGTGCCGGGCTCGGAGCTCTTCTGCTTTCTCCCGAGGTGTATGATCCCACCTTTTCTCGGGTAGCGCCAGTTTCTTCTGGCCATTCTTGTGGTAGGGAGTTCAGCCAGATAGAGGCGATAGCATTTGGCTATCACATGCCCCCCCTTTGGAAAGCCGAAGTGAAAACTTCGGTTTTGCATCTCTTTCCAAGGTTGTTCTGTGGGAGTCTATAGAGAGTAACACCTGTGTCGAAGGTACACCTCTTGCCCAAAGGTGTGGGCTGCTCAGCCTTGGCCTGTTTTTTGGTGTCTCCGAGGCAAAGCCTGTGCCGAAGATACACCTCTTGCCCGAAGGTATGTGCTGTTCAGCCATAGCCCGTCTTTTGGTGTCTTCGAGGCAACCTGCTTCTTTGCTTTTGCAGGTTCGTGCAGCGTCGCGTCTGATGGCCAACCGCGTCAGTCTGAGCGACGCGTCCCAGTTTCTTAGGGATGTTAGAACACGTGTCCCCTATTTTAGCGCGGCGGTTGACACGTGGCACTCTGTCATTGGAGGAGATCGCGTCGGTTGCAGAGAGCGTGTCTTTTAAGGCGCAGAGAGCAGTTATGGCAACGGTTCGCCTTCAAAGGGCACTTATGATGACGTTTCGGTTACTCACCCTCGGCCTATAAATAGGCCATTCCATCATAAGTCCCTTTTGCCTTTGCTACTACTCCTTTCTCTGCTTTCCTCTGTTTTTGCGCTTTCCCTTGTTTTCTGCGGCGGAGCTGTCTTAACAGAGCTTTTTTCCGGCAACCTTTCACGACGGCGACCTCAGATTTTGGCAAATCTTTTGGTGGGTTTTTGTTTTCCAGAGTGTTTTGATCCCTCTGTTCTTTCGATTTTTTTCCGGAAACTGTTTTCTTGCCTTTTCCGAACTCATTTTTCTGTCCAAAATGCCTATCCCTGAGAGCTGGCAGCCTCTTTTATCCCATCCTTGTTGCACTACCCCTAAAAAATTAGAGAGGTGGAAGAAGAAGTTCTTTCTTCCTTCTTACGCCATTACCCGGCTGCCACGACCTGACCACTATGCTTTTTCAAACCATAGTACCGAGGTTACCGTTTTCCGAGCCCAGCTGAAGGCCGGACTTCGGTATCCTCCCCCGAAGATGGTTTGCGAGTTCTGCCAATTTCATGGCATTGCTATGAATCAGCTTCCCCCGAACTCGTACTACTATTTTAACGCCTTCCTCTGTATGTGTGGCGTCTTCGGGATAAAACCCCATTTTATAATCTTCATGCAGTACTACAAGCTCTTCGTGGTCCCAAAGGGTGGCTTCTATTTTATGCTACCTCGGGGATCCGGGAGCAAAAAATTCATGTTCACCTTCGCCACCAAGGACAGCTGGCGGGGGTGGCAACAGAAATTCTTCTTCCTGAAGATGGAGGAGGCCTGGTCGTATGTTCCAACCAAATGGGCTCAGGGAAAGCTAGATGTGGACGTCGTTGATCCGAGGTTGTTGCTGACTCCAGAGTTGGCTTCCACTTTCGCGGACTTCGACGGCCGCATCCGCGCCGTCTCTGACTGGGCTCCCGAGGTCGCTCCGCGCTCCTTGTACCCCTTCCCTATCAACTGGAGGTTGATGACCGAAGAGGTCTTCCTGGAGTTAAAGGTGGTTAAGGAGCACGAGACCGACCTCGAGATGCCAGCTCCTGCCATCGCCGGGAAGGATTCCTGGTTGGTGCAGCTCCTTCGGGAGGAAATCTCTTTCGAAACGCTTGTCGAAAGTGAGTTATCTTCTACTCCCTTGTTGTTTTTCCCTCGGACTTATGCCGATGTCTTTTTTATTTTTCAGAGATGGGCGACGGGACTGCTGCATTTTACAAGTCCCTTTTCTTCGGCCAGGTGGAGAAGGGCGACCAGACAAAGAAGGCGGCTTCCCGAAGGCGGAAGTCTACTGGCGCCGGTCCTTCGGCGAAACAGGCAAAGAAAGCTGCCCAGGTTCCTCAGGAAGAAATTTTCGAGGAGGCTGCCGAGGAGCCTGGGACAGCCGAGATTCCGCCGCTCGAGGCTGCTACCGAGGTCCCTGCCGCTGCCGAGGTTCCTTCCGCCGACGTCCCTCCCTAGAGCCCTTCCGCGCCGCAGGCCCTTCTGGAGGCCGTGGTAGAGGCTCCTTCTGCCGAGGAGCGGCGCAAGAAGAAAGGCAAGGGGATTTCGACCGAGGAGTCTCAGGACTCCGAGGACGTCGTGGTCGAAGTGCCACCAGGTTTGTTGTTTTCAGAACAAGTATGGCTCTTTTGTTTTTCTGAATTTTCCTTTGCCTTCGACCTGCTTCTCGTTTTCGCCATGCAGGGGAGTTGCTTACTCCGAACTGGGCGGCTGAACACGCGGAGATGCGGGCCCTTCGCGACGCCAAAGTCCCGCAAGGGAAGATAGCCAAAGAGCCTTTCTGGACATTCACGGAGGACATGAACTTGTACTCCGAGGGCTGTCCTGAAATGGCGAAGCAGATTTCGAAGTGGGTGCTTACAGAGGCCTCCTTCAAGGGTATTGCGGCAGCCCATCCGGGTGATGACACCCTCACCGCGAAAGTCACCGAGCATGCTGCTCAGGTATGCTCTTCACACCTTTTTCCCTTCAATTTTTTCCCAAGTGCTTGGCTCTTACTGACCTTGCGTTCGTCTTTTCGCAGCTGCTGGGGTACGCCGGCTTTTTCCAAGTTCGGGTGGCCAGGCAGACGGCGTTCCAATCTTCGGCCTTAGAGGCCTTAGAAAAAGTGAAAGTCACATGCTCGGAATTAACCGTCAAGAACCAACAACTGGCAGATGCTGCGAAGAAAGAAGTTGCTGCCCTTCGAGAGGAGTTCCGGAAGGAAAAGGAAGTCCTTGAGAAGGGCTCCTCCCTGAAGATTGCTGACCTCGGCGATCAGGTGAAGGGGATGCTTGCTACCAAGCAAGACCTTCTTAAAGATAAGTCAGATTCTGACAATCTCATACGGTCATTGGTGACTGAGAAAAAAGCTCTTGAAGCCGAGGTCAAGTCTTTGAAGAAGGAGCCCGATGCGAAGAAGAGGGTGAAGGCGCTGAAGAAGGAGGTTGCAGACTTGAAGGATGAGCTCGAGGACCTTGAGGTTGAGAAGGACAAATCCGACCAAATGACCAAGGTCGCCTTCCAGGACGGATTCTGCCTTGCTCGGCACCAAGTCCTTGAGAGGTTCCCAGGTCTGGACCTCTCTTTTTTGGAAGCTCTGAACATTCCCGAGGGGCCTCGGTGGTCCTGGTCAAAAGTCGAGCACCTGAACCTGCCTTCCACAATTCCGGTGCCGAAGGTGGTGGAAAAGGGCACAGAGGCTGGTGGCTCTCGGGACGCCGAGAACCCTTAGGCTGTTTTAGGGGCCTTTTCCTTTTTTTCCTCTTCGTTTTTGTGCTCCTTCTTCGGGCACTTCTTCTTTGTAAGCTTGATCATTCTTAATGAATATATTTTTTGGCTAAGTCTTTTTGCAAGGTTTTACATTTCCATTGTCCCAAACAAGTTCGCTCAAGAGACTTCGGGAAATCTGCAATCACAAAAAATTATTCTGCGCTTTTTGCGAAGAGTACTTTCGCGAGATTTTTTCCATTTTTCCGAGCGTGATGGCTCAAAGGACTTTCGGAAAATCACATCTGCGCTTTTTGCAGCGAGTACTTTCGCAAGATTTTTGTTTTCCATTTTCCCGAGCGTGATAGCTCAAGGGACTTCGGAAAATCACATCTGCGCTTTTTCTTGGCGAACACCTTCGCAGAATTCTGTCTTGCACCATTTTGTACACTTAAGAATTTTTTCTCAAGGACATTCTGTACTTAGGATATTTTTTGTACAACACAATCCTTCCGCTCCATCTTAAGCGCAGAATTTCTTCAGGGCATCTGAGTGCCAAGTGTTTTTCAATTCTACGCCTTCGGTGTCGCCAAGTTTGTACACGCCTTTCCGTACTTCGGCAAGAACCAGATAAGGTCCTTCCCAGTTCGCGTGAAGTACCCCGTGAGATGGCTTTCGGGGTGCAAAGTCAGCCTTTCGGAGAACGAGGTCCCCTTTCTTGATTTCTTTTGGCTTGGCTCGTAAATTTATAGCCGCGACCACTCTTTGCTGGAAAGCTTTTCTTCTCAGCTCAGCTATTTCTCTGTGTTCGCCGACGAGGTCGAGCTTCATTCTTAGGCCGAGGTCGTTTCCACCTTCATCAAATACTTGCACCCGTACTGATGGTCTAACTATCTCGATAGGGATGATGGCCTCTGTTCCGAAGACGAGTGAGAAGGGAGTCTCCCCTGTGGCTCTTCGGGGCATCGTTCGGTAACTCCATAATACGCTTTGGAGTTCTCCTGGCCATTTCCCTTTTGCTTCCCCCAGTCTCTTTTTCAGGCCATCTTTTATGGTCCTGTTAGATACTTCCACCTGCCCGTTGCTTTGGGGGTGAGCTACTGGGGCGAAGTGCATCTTTATTCCGAGGTCGCTGATAAATTCCTGGAATCTTTTGTCTATGAATTGGGATCCATTATCAGCCACTAGTACCCTCGGTATGCCGAATCTACATACGATGTTCTTCCATACAAACTTCTGCACTTCTTTCGCCGAGATAGTTGCTAGGGGTTCTGCCTCGACCCATTTGGAGAAATAGTCTACTGCTACTACGTAGAATTTCACGCCTCCGGGTGCTGCGGGGAGTGGCCCAATAAGGTCTACACCCCAGACTGCGTAGGGTCAGGGATAGTCAACCGAAGTTACCATTTCCGAGGGTGCCCTCTGGATGTTCGCGTGTCTCTGGCAACTACCGCATTTCCGGACAAACTGCCTTGCGTCCTTTCTTAGGGTAGGCCAGAAGTATCCCTGGCGAAGTATCACTGCCGCCAGGGCATCGGTTCCAATGTGTGAACCACACATGCCTTTGTGGACTTCTTCAAGGATCGTTTTAGTATCCTCTTCGTTCACGCATCTTTGCGGTGGATTCGCGTATCCCTGTCGGTATAGTTCTTCACCGATCAGGAAGAAACGGCCGGAGCGCCTTCGCAGTTTTGCAGCGTCACCGGGGTCTTCGGGGAGCACATTTTCCGCGAGGTACCTTTTTATTGGATCCCTCCAGCCTTTTCCCTAGGTCGCTATGCTCAGTACTGAGATGCTCGGATGGTCTAGCACCTTAATGTAGGTCTTTGACTTCGCCAAGAAGTCTGCCTCGGTGTTTTTCCGCCGAGGTACGTTTTCGATCCGTACGGCGTCAAACTCTTGAATGAGTTTTGCTACCAGCTCGTGGTATTTTGCCAAGGTTGGGTCCTTCGCCCCATAGTCTCCTGTCGTCTAATGAACTACTAGCTGGGAATCGCTGTAAGCCTTTAAGTTTCTCACGCCAATTTTTCTGGCCAGTCGTAATCCCGCTATGAGGGCCTCATACTCAGCCACATTGTTAGTGACGTTGAAGGTAAACTTGATAGCCTTCATTACCTCTAGGCCTTCGGGGCCTCTGATAATTACCCCAGCTCCCTGGTGCTCGGACCCCGAGGCTCCGTCAACATGTAAGGTCCATTCTGGCTCACCTTCGTTCAGATCCAGATGACTGTCCTCAGTGGTGGGTATTTCGGCAATGAATTCTGCCAGTGCTTGAGCTTTTATGGCCTTCCGATGTTCATGGGTGATATCGTGTTCGCCAAGCTCTATACACCACTTGGAGAGCCTTCCCGAATGATCCACTTTCCTTATAACGTCCTGTAGTGGCAGGCTACTTCGGACGATGATGGGGTGAGCCTGAAAGTATGGTCGCAGCCTTCTCCCTGCAAGCACCAAGGCGTATATAGCTTTTTGCAGCAGAGGGTACCTGACTTCGGCGCCATGCAGGGATTTGTTTACATAATAGACCGGCCATTGTTTTGGCCCTTCTTCTTTCACGAGCACCGAGCTCACGGCTTTTTTCGTGACGGCGAGGTATAATACGAGGGGCTCTCCCTCTCGAGGTTGTCGCAGAGTCGGCAGGCTGGCTAGGTAGATTTTGAGTTCTTCCCAGGCTTTTTGGTAGTCTTGATCCCAAGGGTGATCATCCCTTCCGAGGTTGCCTTCCTTTTTTGCTGCCTTAGTGAGGACTTTGAAGAAAGGCCGACACCTATCTCCGTACCTGGAAATGAACCTGCTAAGAGAGGTTATTCTTCCGGTGAGTCTCTGCACATCTTTTACTGTGGCAGGAGTTCAAAACTCGAGCAGAGCCTTAATTTTTTCGGGGTTAGCATCGATGCCTCTTTCGGATACCATGTACCCAAGGAACTTTCCCGAGGTCACCCCGAACATGCATTTTTCAGGATTGAGACGAATCCTGAAGGCTCTGACCTTTTGGAAGGTTTCCTCTAGATCTGCAACGTGGTTGCGAGGGAGCTTGCTTTTGACTATCATATCGTCAACATACACCTCCATGTTTCTCCCCATTTGGTCCTTAAAGACCTTGTTCATCAACCTTTGGTAGGTGGCTCCTGCATTTTTAAGCCCGAAGGGCATCCTGACGTAGCAGTATGTTCCTCCATCGGTGATGAAGGCAGTTTTCTCTTCATCTTCGGGGTCCATCCTTATTTGATGGTAGCCGCTAAAGGCGTCTAGGAAACTCAGGAGCCCGTATTCGGCAGTTGAGTCTACCAGTTGGTCTATTGGCGGAAGAGGGTATGAGTCTTTCGGGCAAGCATTATTCAAATTTATGAAGTCGATGCACATCCAAAGTTTGCTGCTGCCTTCTTTTGTGGCAATCACCACGTTGCTTAACCATTTGGGGTATTTGACCTCCCTGATGACTTCAGCGTCTAACAGGCGCTGGACTTTGGTTTTCACAAAGTTACTCTTATGTGCCGAGATGTTTCGCTTCTTTTGCCGGACAGGCTTTGCTTCCGGGCTTACTTTGAGGCTATGCTGTACTATGCCAGGGTACACCCCTAGCATGTCTTTCGGCGAGTAGGCAAAGAGATCTTTATTTCCCAGTAGAAAAAATACAAGGTTTTTCTTGTCACCTTCGGGCAAGCTCTTCCCTATTCGGGTAGATTGTCCTAGGACAAGTTCCATTGTTTCTGTTTTCGCTCTCGTGGGATCTCCTTCTTTGTCCTTCTCTGGTGTTTTTGCCTCCATTGTTTGTGCGAGGTTATTTGCCGGAGCTTTTCGCGCTTTTACAAACACCTTCCTTACCTCGGCTTGATCTATGAAGACCTCTGCATCCCCATCCTTGGTGGCGAATGTGATAGTCAAGTACTTCACGTCAGGGCGAATGTGCAGGTTTCCCTGTGTCTGCCTTCCAAGGATGGCGTTGTACGAAGAAGGAACGTCCATGACGATAAATCTCGCCATTGTGGAGGCGTACAACTCAGCTGTTCCGTCGACCGAAGTTCCTTTCATCATCAGGGGGAGGTCAATCCATCCGAGGACAGGTAGTTCGGACGGTCCAACCCCGAAGGTTGGAGAGGTGACAGGCTTGAGCTCGCTGCTGGAGATGTCCAAATTCGGCAGTAAATGCGAGAATAGGACGTCGGTATTTGATCCATCATCAAGTAACACTCTTTTGATGTCTCAATTCCCTATCCTTGCCATGATTAGCAGCGGATCGTCATGGGGGAAGATGACGGTGGATCCATCCTTGTGAGCCAGTTTCTTTGCCGGACTCTGATATTCCATGACCGCAATCTCTCTGGCCTTACGCTTCCTTTCCGAGGATGGGAGCCCGGTGGTGATGGTTTGTATCACCCCTGCAGGAGGAGGGGGGCGCTTTTTCGGACTTCTGTTCCTCCGTCTGTCGGAGTCGTAGTCCTCATCTTCGGCCCTTTCTTCCTCATCTTTTCTTCCTTTTGGGGAAGGCATCCGGAGATATTTCCGAAGTTGGCAGAGTTTTATCAGCGACTCAATGTACTTCTTCAGTTGGAAGCAGTCTTCGGTGTCGTGGCCGTGGTTGCGATGAAACTGGCAGAACTTTTTGACGTTTTTCTTGTTATCAGCGGTCATGGCCCTTGGCCGCCGAATCTGCGTCCCCTGCCTTTCCAGTGCCATAAGGATATTTGTCCGTGTAGTGCTCAGGGGTGTGAAGCTTTGAAGTTTGCTTCCCCGCATCTTCCGAGGTCGGCTTGCCTGTTCAGTTGGATGCCGGGCTTGCTGATTGGACCCTTCGGCGCGGTTGTGACCGGACTTCGGCCCAGCCATTCTCAGCTCCTCGGCAGTCATGTGCTGTTCGGCCCTTCAGTAAAATTCTCCGAGGGTGTCCGGGGGGTCCTTTGAGAATTCATAAAACAGCTGTGAGTCTCGCCGAAGGCCCCGTGTCATGGCGAGGATGCGTATTTCGGGCCGGAAGTCCGAGACACTTAGAGCTTCCCTGTTGAATCTTTCGACGTAGTCTCAGATGGTTTCTCCGTTTCTCTGCTCTATGTCGAACATCTGAACATGCATCTTCGCCGTTGGTCGGCTTCCAATAAATTGCTGCGCGAAGGCCGTAGACAACTCCTGGAACTCAGTGATGGTTCCTGGGGGCAATGAGTTGTACCACGCAGTTGCTGGTCCCGTGAGGGTAACCTCGAAGCATTTACACATGGTAGCGTCATCAGCACCATGCATTATCATGTTGCGTCTGTACTTGGTCAGATGGGCCTGGGGATCAGTGCGGCCATCATAAATCTCCAGTCGAGGCACCTTGAAGTCGCCTGGCATGGCTGCCTTGGCCACGGCCCGGGTGAAGGCTCCCGTGAGCCTATGCCAGATGGGTTTGCGAGCTACCTGCTTTTCCACCCTGTCTAGCCGCGCTAGTATTCTTTCCATGAGAACTGTGGCATTAGGCTCTTCCTCTGGGAAGGGACATCGTCGGCGCCTCTTCGGGGAGCGAGTTTGGCGCTGAGGGGACAGGGACCTCGCCTCAGGCGACGAACTCCTTCGCTGTGAGACTTTCGGTCGCTTGGACCGAGTTTGTCCCACAGGCCGTTTCCCAAGGGGTATATTCTCCGTAGACGACTCTTCGCGCGGATCTCCGCTTCCCGAACTGCGATGAGTTGACCTCGGGCTTTTCTCCCGAGGGCGTGCAGGTGAGGGAGGTCTTTGGGTCTGTGCCTGCTGTGACCACCTTCGGTCGATCTGCTGTGCCATTTCGGCCACAACCGAACGCTGAAACTCCCTCATAAAGCTCATAGTGATTACTAGAGGGCGGTCTTCCTCAGGCGCAGAAGTCCCTGGGAGTATTTGCTCAGCAGCCGGTTGTATCTCAGGCGCGGACGGAGACCTCGGGAGTCCCTTGTCCTTAGAACGCCGAGTTTCAACGACGGCGATCTCAGAGCGGGTTCCCATAGACGGTGCCAAATGATGCCCGGGGGCTTCATCGTTGGTAGTCATGGTGACTGATGGAGGGACTCCAGGAGAGGAAGAATGCCTGGTGGCCGGTTTACCCAAGGGAGAGTGCCTGAGATGTTCGGAAAAAGTGGGTTAGGAGGTCCCCGGGGTGTTTTTCCGGGGAGGAGCCTTCAACGCCCAAGTCAGTGGTGCTGAGAGAAGGCAGAGGAAATAGCACTGAGGGGTTCAGTGAACTCGCCTGGTCGTGTTTTCTCAGGGTGAGGAGTCGGGATCTTTGCTAGCCAGCCCCCTACCAGAGTGTATTCCCTGGTATTTATAGGAGTGCCTAGCCCGTTCAGATCTTGACACGTGTACAGTCAGATGTTCCTGAATTTCTGGGCGTAGGGGGCAAGTAGCCGGTGGCAGGCCCCTTGAGCCTTGAGCTGAGACGGGCCATGATGTGACTTTGATGGTGTCGGCGTGTCAGGGCACCGTTTGAGGCGACTTGTGATGTCTATGGGCAACATGTCAGAGGCTTCCTTAAATGCTCCTGCCGTACTCCCGAGGTCCCTGGGCGAGGTCGTCCTTTGGTACGGACGGTGCCTCTTCGGGAAACATGCCCTTAGTTCGGGGGTTTCCAGCTTCAGGGAGTTCCGCCTTCGGGGAGATCATGTTCGGCCCGCAATAGCTGGTGCCTCTTTTCCGAAGGCGATCTGTTTACAACCTCGGGGGGCTAGTAGTATCCTCAAGTTTCCTGGCGTGCCGGGCTCGGAGCTTTTCGGCTTTCTCCCGAGGTGTATGATCCCACCTTTTCTCGGGTAGCGCCAGTTTCTTCTGGCCATTCTTGTGGTAGGGAGTTCGGCCAGATAGAGGCGATAGTATTTGGCTATCAGTAAGTAAATACTCGCGCCTTGTTTGTTTAGATTTCTTAGGTGCGGCTATTTTCCCAGAAAGCCTTTTTGTACTTATAAATTTTTCTAAGTGTACAATTTCCTGAAAGATTTCTAAGTGTAAAATTTATTCAGAGTGTCTGAATGCCATGTGTTTTTCAATTCTCCACCTTTGGTATCGCCGAGCTTATAGACCCCTGGCCGGACCTCGTCAAGGACCAAATAAGGCCCTTCCCAGTTTGCCCGAAGTACTCCGTGAGATGGTCTTCGGGGTTCAAACTCAGCTTTTCGGAGAACAAGGTCTCCATTCCAGATTCCTTTTTGCCTGACATGCAGGTTTGCAGCTATAGCTACCCTTTGCTGAAAAGCTTTTCTTCTAAGCTCAGCTATTTCTCTGTGTTTGTCAATTAGGTCGAGCTTCGTTCTTAGCCCGAGGTTGTTTCCTTCTTAGTCGAACACTTGTATCCTGACCGATGGCTGAACCACCTCAATAAGGATAATGGCCTCCGTGCCGAAGACGAGTGAAAAAGGTGTCTCACCTGTGGCCCTTCGGGGTGTTGTCCGATAGCTCCATAGCACGCTAGGAAGTTCTCCTGGCCATTTTCCCTTTGCTTCCTTCAATCTTTTTTTCAAACCATCTTTTATGGTTCTGTTGGACACCTCTACCTGTCCATTGCTCTGAGGATGAGCTACCGGGGCGAAGTGCATTTTTATCCTGAGGTTAGCAGTGAACTCTCGGAATCCCTTGTCCACAAACTGGGAACCATTGTCGGCCACTATCACCCTCAGTATGCCAAATCTGCATACAATGTTCTTCCAGACGAATTTTTCTATGTCCTTCACTGAAATGGTTGCCAAGGGCTCTACCTCAATCCATTTAGTGAAGTAATCTACTACGACCACGCAGAACTTTACTCCTCCGGCTGCAGTCGGGAGTGGCCCAATGAGGTCGATGCCTCATACTACGAAGAGACAAAGGTAGTTAGTCAAAGTTATTGTTTCCGAGGGTAGCCTCTAGACGTTGGCGTGTCTTTGGCAATTATCACATTTCTGGACAAACTGCCTCGCGTCCCTTCTTAAAATGGGCCAGAAGTACCACTGGCGGAGTAGTACTCCTGCCAAGGCGTCAGTTCCTATGTGGGAGCCATAGGCCCCTTCTTGGACTTCTTTGAGGACTGTCTTTATATCCTATTTGCTGACACACCTTTGTAGTGGACTCGCGTACCCCTGTCGATATAACTCTTCCCCGATTAGGAAATATCGTCTGGAACATCTTCGCACTTTTGCTGCTTCACGAGGATCTTCAGGAAGCTCCAAGGTTGTAAGTGTTGGGTTTCGGGAGCCAAACAACGTAGCAAAATTTAACCAAAACCCTCCAGGATCCAAGTGAAACGGGATAAACCAGGTGTTCAAAAATTTTCATAACTAATTTTTGGTTGAGATCTCTCACTCAATTGTAGAGTCGAATCACAAAACCTAAACAGTTGACGTGTTCAAGCTCTCTATGGTATCTACACGAGCCTCTCGGGATCACCACGCTTCCACCACGTCCCGACAGATGCGTTTCTCTTGCGCTCGCAGTGCTAGCTTGCGTCCTCCAAGGAATTGCAAGAAAAAAGTACGACTGTCCTTTTTGGGAAGCTAGGGCAAGAAGCTGCGAATTTCTCACTAAAAGTTGTATTTATAGTGAGACTCAACTTCCAAGCCTAATGGGTTTCAAAGCCCTAATCCAATTAGGCTTTAATTTTGGGCTTAATAATGGCTCAACTCTTGGGCCCATTATTAATACGAAATTATTGTAAAACCATAACCCAAATAATTACCCCATGCACTCTAATGATCCAAATAGCTCTATGTGTACGACCCAATAGGCTCTTATCACATTGGCAATGATCATAAATCACATTTATGATCATAAGCAATGAACAGTGTCTAGAAACACATCATTGCTACCCAAGTGACAAGATTGTTGGTGATTCGACTAAACCTTTATGATCATCACCGATATATGCCATTGTTCCTTTGTCCAAGATATCAAGACTAAGCACGAGACATGGAATGTGTCACTCTCGTATAGCCCAATCTTTGGTTTATTGATTACCGAGTAGATCAACTTAAACTGATGACATTGATATCATATATCAACTCATTCGAGTATGGCCATACATTTTCTAAGTCTCACTCTATCAAGGGGCTCGAAAATATCACGCCCCTTACATAGGAGGGACAAATCCCATCTTGATCATACAAATCCCTCCGCATGATATGTGACATACCCAATGACCTCCTTCAAGTTCACTAAGTTACGAGCAACAAAGGAAAGTATCAAAGTATGTGACTCTCATGTAGGGAACCTTGACGACCTTAGGTCAAAGGACTACATATACCATGATCACTATGAGAATCACTTATGGCACTCATATAACGATCCATGTAATGTTCTCATGGTGGGCCAGTCCAGTCCACAAGTTCTCCAACTTGTACCCATATGTAGACTACATATCTCATATTAGTCTCTACATATGCTAGTCGTTATGTATTATTATTGCAACCTGCTCCACAATAATAATAGACCAGGGACGTTTGAGAATATCATTATTCTAGGGTCACAATTATGTTTATCACATTACGCAGAAACAAAACAACAAAGAGAATTGCTGGATTAATGCCTTAATAAAATATCATGACTCAATGTGAAAAAATACAATCATCTCATGATTCACTTTTTAGGCACAACACTAACAGTAAGATACTTTTTTAGGGGATTTTTCCATCCTCTTTCCGGGGTTGCTATGCTCATTATTGTTATGCTCGGGTGGCTTAGTACTTCAGTGGACTTTTTTGACTTGGCGAGACTATCCACTTCAGCATTGTCTCAGCGAGGCACGTTCTCAATGTGTACTGCGTCGAACTCTTGAATGAGCTTTGATACAAGCTCGTGATACTTTGCCAAGGCTGGGTCCTTCGCGCTGTAGTCCCCTGCCATCTGTCGGACCATTAGTTGAGAATTGCTCTGGGCCTTTAGGTTTCTTACGCCAATTCTTCTAGCAAGGTGCAACCCTGCTATGAGGGCTTCATATTCTACCATATTGTTGGTGACGTTAAACCCGAATTTGATGGCTTTCATAACTTCCATTCCCTCGGGACCTCGAAGAATTACTCTAGCTCCTTGATGTTCGGAGCTGGAAGCCCCATCGACAAATAGAGTCCACTCAAGTTCATTATTCCCGAGGTCGGGTTGACTTTCTTCGACAACGGGTACCTCGACAATGAAATCCGCCAATGCTTGAGCTTTTATTGCCTTCCATGGCTCATAGGTAATATCATACTCGCCAAGCTCGATACACCACTTCGAAAGCCTTCCCGAGTGGTCTACCTTCTTCATGATATCTCGAAGAGGCAGGTTACTCCAAACAATAATGGGGTGGCCTTGGAAATACGGACGTAGCCTTCTGCTTGCAAGCACCAGTGCATAAATAGCCTTTTGTAGTGAGGGGTACTTAATTTCGGCACCATGTAGGGACTTGCTCACATAATATATTGGCTATTGCTTTGCCCCTTCTTCCTTCACAAGGACCGAACTTAGGGCCTTTTCGGTGACGGCAAGGTATAGTATGAGGGGTTCCCCTTCCCATGGCTTCCGGAGTGTCGGCAGATGAGTTAGGTAGACCTTAAGCTCTTCCCAGGCCTTTTGGTAGTCTTCATTCCATGGATGCACCTCGGTTCCGTGGTCACCGCCATTTTTGGCTACCTTAGTGAGGACCTTGGAGAACGGTCGGCAACGATCCCCATATCTGGAGATGAATCTGCTGAGGGGCGTGATTCTCCCTATGAGTCTCTGCGCATCTTTCATCATCGTAGGAGTTCGGAAATCCCAGTAGGGCCTTGACCTTTTCTGGATTGGCATCGATACCTCTTTCTGACACCATGAATCTGAGGAACTTACCTGCGTTCACCCCAAACACGCATTTTTTTACGTAGAGACAGATTCCGAAGGCCCTTAGTAGGTGGAATGTTTCCTATAAGTCCATGATATGACTACTAGGCAATTTGCTCTTAACTATGATATCATCGACGTAGACTTCCATGTTTCTCCCGATTTGGTAGTTGAAGACCCTGTTCATCAACCTTTGGTACGTGGCTCCTGCATTCTTAAGCCCGAAGGGCATTCTAATGTAACAGTATGTACCAACTTCGGTGACGAAGGTGATTTTTTCCTCGTCTTCGGGGTCCATCCTGATTTGATGATACCCGCTGAATGCATTAAGGAAACTTAGGAGACCATACTCGGCGGTTGAGTCCACCAATTGGTTTATTAGCGGTAGTGGATATGAATCTTTAGGGCAAGCATCGTTCACATTTCGGAAGTCGATGCACATTCGGAGTTGTCACTCCCATCCTTTGTGGCGATAACCACATTACTAAGCCATTCGGGGTATTTGACTTCCCCGATTACACCTGCTTCTATTAAGTGTTGGACTTCGGTTTTAACAAAGTTGTTCTTCTGCGCTGAGAGGCTTCGCTTTTTTTGCCAAACGGGCTTTGCCTCTGGGCACACCTTAAGGCTATGTTGGATTATGCGAGGGTCTACCCTAGGCATATCCTTCGGCGAGTAATCAAATAGATCTTTGTTCATTAACAAGAAAGATACAAGTTTTTCCTTGTCACATTCGGCCAATTTTTTCCCTATTCGGGTATTTCGGCCTGAGACAAGTTCTATATCTTCTATTTCTATTTTCTCGGGGTCTTCTGTTTATTCTCTTTTTGCCTCCCCTGCGAGCACGACCTTTACTCCCACAGTCTGTGCGTAGCTCTTTGCTGGGACCTTTCTTGCTTTGAAAAAAACCTTTCTCACTTCCCCTTGGTCGATGAAGATCTTAGCATCTCCATCCTTTGTGGCGAAGGTGACAGTCAAGTATTTCACATCTGGGCGAATATGGAGGTTACCTTGCGTCTGTCTCCTAAGGATGGCATTATATGATGAAGGGACATCTATGACAATGAACCTTGTCATTATGGAGGCAAAAAGCTCATCCTTATTCCGTGGTAAAGTTCCCCTTAGCATTAGAAGGAGGTCAATCCATCCGATGAAAGGGAGTTCAGACGGTCCTACTTCGAAGGTAGGGGAGGTGACAGGCTTGAGATCGCCTTTTGGGATACCCAAATTTGACAGCAGATGAGAGAATAAGACGTCAACATTAGAACCATCGTCGAGGAGTGCTCTTTTGATGTCCCAACTCCTTATCCTTGCCATGATTAGAAGTGGGTCGTCATAAAGGAATATTATGGTATACCCATCTTTCCGAACAAGCTTTTTTGATGGGCTACCGAATTCCATCATCGAGATCTCCCTAGCTTTTCTTTTTCTTTCTGCCGAAGGTAGTCCAGTGGTGATCGTCCGTATTATTCCAGCCGGAGGTGGCGGATATGTTTTTGGGCTTCGGTTCCAGCGCCTATCAGAATCATATTCCTCGTCGTCCCCCTTCCTTTCCTCTTCCTTCCTCCCATTCGGGGAAGGCATCCGTAGGTAGTGCCGAAGTTGGCCCTGCTTTATCAGAGACTCTATATACTTTCTCAGCTAGAAGCAGTCCTCGGTGTCATGCCCATGATCCCGATGAAATTGGCAAAACTTCTTCATATTTTTCTTGTTTTCAGAATTCATGGCCTTCGGACGCTGGATCGGGTTCCCTTGCCTTTCCATGGCTAGCAGTATGTTTGTTCGGGAGGTGTTTAGGGGAGTAAATGACATGGGTCTTTTCCCCTTCTGCTTCTGACTTTTTCCAGCGCCCTCAGCTGGATACCGAGGTTAATGGCTTTTGCCCTAGGAATGATGATGATTAGGCTTTGATCCTCCCATTCTCAGCTCTTCGGCTATCGTGTACTGTTTGGTTCTTCGGTAGAACTTGCCAAGGGTGTCTAGAGGGTCTTTCGAGAACTCATAAAAGAGTTGTGAGTCTTGTCGAAGTCCCCGTATCATGGTGAGGATGCGTATTTCAGGACGAAAGTCTGGCACGCTTAGGGCCTCTCGATTAAATCCTTCAACATAGTCGCGAATGGTTTCCCCATTCCTCTGTGCTATGTCGAACATCTGGACGGGCATCTTTGCTGTCGGTTTGCTGCAAATGAACTGCTACGTGAATGCTGTTGACAGCTCTTGGAAACTCATTATTGTTCCAAGGGTGAGGGAGTTGTACCACACAGTTTCAAGTCCAGAGAGGGTGACCTTGAAGCATTTGCAGAGGGTGGCATCATCGGCACCATGTAGCACCATGCTGCGTCTGTACTTGGTTAGGTGGGCTTGAGGGTCACTACGCCCATCATAGGTTTCCAAGCGAGGGACTCAAAAGTCGCTTGGCATTGGCGCTTCTATTACCGTCCGGACGAAGGGTGACTATTCTCCAGTGAAGGTCTTAGATAACCTTGACCATACTGGCTTTCGGGCGATCTGCATCTCTACTTTTTCCAGCCTCTCTAGGATTTTTTCCATGAGGATGGTGGCCCTAGGCTCTTCTCGCTGCCTGGAGGCCTTTAGCAACGGAGAATGACGCTACCTTTTTGGGGAGTGAGTTCGGCGGCGGGGAGATTGTGATCTTTCCTTCGTGAAGAACTTCACCGGCGGGAAGTCCTAGCCCCTTTTGACCCTGTTTCTCTGGTACGTTGGACTCTGGGAGGCACGTCCTCCATCGAGGATTCATCGCGAACATCCCCACTCCCCGAATTCCAGTGGGTAGATTTCGGGCTTCTCTCCCATCGTAGTGTTGGCGAGGATGCCCTTCGTCCCGAAGCCTGTTGTAACCACCTTTGGTCTAATTGTTGCATCATTTCAGCCACAACGGAGTGTTGAAAATCACGTTGGAAGCTTATGGTAACTGTTAAAGGACAATCGTCCTCAGGCAAGGAAGTCCCTGTGGCGGGTTGTTCGGTTGCCGGTTGAGCCTCCGACGTAGACGGGGACCTTAGTAGTCCCTTGTCCTTAGAACATCGAGTCTCAAAAATGGCCACCTGAGAGTGGCTTCCCACAGACAATGCCAGATAACATCTACACCTTTTGTTAGTAATGTCCGTCGGCATCTTCTCTGTATGACATGGTGAGCCTGGAAGGGACTTCCGGTGAGAGGAGAACGTCTGAAGAAAAGACTTCATGGGAGAGATTACCTGAAACACTCAAAGAACAAGGGTTATGAGGTCCCCGGAGTGTTTTTTCGGGGGAGGAGCCTCTGACGCCCAAGTCAGTATTTTGTGAGATGGAGAGTGGTAAGAATAGAAGAAAGTGTTTTCCTTAAGAGTCTCGTCCTCCTTACTGAGGCCATTTCTCAAGTATTTATATGAGGATGTAAGGAGAAGTGCGCCTGACATAGCCCACTCAGATCGCGACACGTGTTCGGTCGGATGTGGTCCGTACCTTTGGAAACGAGGACCTCTAGCTGGCCATAGGCCGTCTTGGCCGAAAGCCAGGGCTGTAGTAGGTCTGCGTGTCAGAACGTATGTGAGGGCGGCGTGTCAGAGGCTCGTTAACCATTTTTGTCGTACTCTCAAGATCCCCTTGGTGGAAGAGTCTTCTTCAGGATAGGAGGGCTTTTTGCCGAGGTTACTTCAGTTATCCGCGAGTCCCCTCGGCACGGATGGTCCCCTTCGGGGGTGTTTTCCTCTACTGAAGACGGTGAGTCTACCTCCTCTAAAGTTGGTTAGGTCCTCCTACCGAGGGTGGTAGTGCACCATATTCCCGAGGTCAGTATTGTCACTCCCCGGGGGTGATGATGGATCACCAAGGTCGAGGGGTAAAGGTGTCCGACCTTACCTTCCCGAGGTTGGTGCTATATTCCTGGGGGTGACGCCCACATTTACCAAGGGTGGCGCTTTGCCCGAGCTTGTGGATTTGAACGGCCATAGCGCTTCGGCTATCGGTTAGGCCTATTAACTATATCTGTACAACATGAACTTAAAGGAGTGAGAATTTTCTAATTATCACTAAGTAATTAAAGTTGCAAAGAAATTCTTAGGACAAAGCAATTATAAATGAATATAAATGCATTCTTAACGTGAGCTCAAAAAAATATGAATTGCCCTGAGGTTTTATCTAATGGCCACTAGAAGGGTTCTATGGTAGGAACCCACCTTAACCTAGGCCCTCTTCGTAAGAAGTTGTTTCTTGCTTTAGCAAGCATTATGCATTGCCAACTCTTTCCCTTAGCATATTGTACAAGAGAAATGCTTTACTTGGTGGCCTCTTAGTTAAGTTTGGTGACTTAGCTAGAATTTCGATGGGCTAAACCCTCCTTAGGTACTTATTGCCCCTTAAGCTCACATAACGCTCTCTTGACCTTACCTGAGCCATAAGCTACTTTATCTTGTCCACCACTACTTTTATTCCCTTAATAGATGCAATTAAAACTACTTAGGAGTAGGTTAAAAACTTTAAATAAACTTGTAAACATGTTAGAATGGGTCTAGGATGCAAACCGTAATATTAGTTACCTTAAAGCGTTGAAAGAACATGAGGGCATTTTGGCCTTGGCACTATGGCGCTATGACTAGTGTTGTGCTACCGCCATTGATTCTACTCTATTCCTCCAGAGCACCTCTGGTGCTACAGTGCTGTGGTTGGCACTGTGGCACTAAGGGTTCCTCTGTTTTCGTTGTTCTTCGCCATAACTTGCCCCAACTTGCTCCTAATCACTTCATAAGGAAAATTCACAGTTGTTTCAACCGATTCCAATACTCATATGATAGATCACCATACATTGCATCCATTTAAAAACTTGTAAACTTAAATTCCAAATCTATTGATGGATCACAAGCCTTGAACATTTTTGCACTTATATAAGCATACTCCAACAATCTTTGAGTTTAATGTATCAAAATTGATTCTTAGCCTATCAATTGAATTACCAAGCACTTAGAGCAATTATTTAAGTTTTAATTTAAAAAAAGAAATGCTAATTTAGGGCCAAATTTACTTACACCTTTGAGACTTAAGCTTTGAGTATTCTTAGGACCTTGTGCACCACTTGCATCCTAGTTTGTATTTCCACTTCTACAAGCTAGAATCAAGCTTGGATATGAGTTAGCTACCTTACCCACAACCCATTGGACTTTTCTAATCCATAATAGCTCAAAGGAACAAGAGTTTCAAGGCTTGCCAAGCCACAAAATGTAGCCTTTAGCTTGCCCAAGCTTGAACTAGTACATTGGACCGAGAAATATTGATTTTGGAGCTTGATTTTGGTAGGGTTGAGGGATGAACGAATTTAGAGCTTCTCAAGCTCATTGATGACATTGAAGGCAGGTTTGGGAAGGAGAAGATAAGCCTTTTATCTCTTATCCTTATCTTTCTCCCTTAATTGCACAATAAGTCCTCCAACTTAAACTCAGTGTACTAATTGGTCCTCATTAGTCTCAAAAGTTATTGCTTCCTCAATCTTTAAAGAACTTGGAATAAGAAATCACTATATCACTTAATTTTATATTCCAACTCCTTTTATAACACAAAAATGAGGAACTTGGGAAAAATTACCAATTTGCCCTTCTTGGCCCTACTTTGCTCAATTGACTTAATTTTCTTTTGCTATATGAACTCATTTAAATCTTTAATTAAGTTGCAAATGATGTTCCCAAGCATGAAAAATCATACTTTAATGCACTTACCCTAGTAATCTATACTTAGGTTTGGGAGAGTCATTACAAAATGGCGTAGGAGAGAGATATAGACTAGAAGATAGAACATACCTCATTTCTTTTTGTGGAATACCTTTCTTAGGTTATAGGATGCCACCATTGTGGAATAAACTCCTCCCACTACATGATCATCTTTGCGATTGTGGGGATCCTTTCTTAACATGTATTTTCCATGGTTAACGGATAACCTATTAATTCTTCAACCCACTAGTAGTGCTTTGATGGGCCATCTAACTAATGAACTGAGGTCCAATTAGTGGACCCAATCCAATAAAGTTCCAGCTTAGCATCAGTTGGCCTTCTGACCTGTAAGCCAAAGCCTAGTTTTGTATCAATAGTGTTAGGGAAAAAATTACCAATCACCCATCAAATGCAACAAAAGAATAAACATAGTCAAACAAGTACACAACAATTTAATGTGGTTTGGATCTTGACTAGCCTATATCTATGGATGAAAGAAATCCACTCAAACAAAATATGGAGATTATAGTAAAGGTATGTCCTTAGTGCTCATGCTGGCTTATGAGTCTTCCACAAACATCTAGTAACTATATAATCATGTCCTCATACAATTATAAGATATGAGAATCATAAAAAACTTCTCATCCTAGCCCTCTCTAGCTTCTGAACCTTTCCTCCCACCTAAAACCCTCATATCTTGTGTATTCACAACAATTGATTTTTTTTTTCATACTCAAAATCCTAAACAAGCCTTTTTATAGGTCACACAAACCTAGACCACATCAAAATAGGAACTCACTAAATCCTAAACAAATAGAAAACATAACATCAAATCCTAAACAAACTAAAATCTTTAAGCTTTTTGGATTTAAGCTAACAAACCCAAAAAATTTTACCTTATCTCAAATCCTCCAAAAAATGAGCACATGTGATGGCAAACACGAATAAATGACCATGGCTACAAATAACAAATACCACCAAGAGACAAACACAAAAACAAACAGAAACAACCATGAATAGCATGAATATGACTCCAAACACCAACATCATGAATATAAATACACATCAAACACAATTTTTATATTGAGCCGTCGGTACCATGCTGCTACCAAACATCTTTAGGATGATTGTCCAAGGCTCCACCACATTACAAACACGCAACACTTCATTGCAACACAAACAAACAAACTGATCCACCTATGATGATTTCCTAGGTTTCACCACACCATGAACCATTTTCAAACTTCAAATCATCATCAACTTCATGTCTTTACTAATCTAAATGCTTCACCATGCCAAGTATCAAACCATAGACTTCTCCATACCAGGGCCAAACCATAAACTTCACCATGCCAAGACCAATTCGTAAGCTCTAACACCACTTATTGGGAAAAAATTGCCAATCACCCATCACAAGCAGCAGAACAATAAAGATAATCAAGCAAGCACACAATAATTCAACATGATTCAACTATTAACTAACCTACATCCACAGATGAAAGAAATCCACTTAAACAAAATACAGAGATTATACTACAAGTATGTCTTTTGTGCTCACACTGGCCTATAGATCCGCCAAACACTATTAATATCCCCATAATCTTACCCATACACAATCACAAAAGGTTTCTTGTTCTATATGACAGCTCTCCTAGTCATCAACTTACTTTAAATGGATAAGTATGTTTAATTTAAGTACTTTTATTTAAATATGTCAAATTAGTTTCTTATTAAGAAAGAAAAGCAAGCTGAGCATGGTTATATTGAGTTCTTAAGTGATAAATGGCACCAAAGGGTACAAAGGGAAAAATGATAATTTTTGCTTGAGTGTGTGGCATGGGCATAATTTTGATGAAATTAAGCTCATGTAAGTGTTTTTGACTAAATAAGTTAAGACCATAATTCTAGCCATTTCAACCAAAAGTGGAAGTTAAGGGACTAAAATGCACTAAGTGAGATTCTGGGTTATTATATCCTATAATGGCATAAATGGTTAAAGAAAAGGTTAGGGGGTAAGAAAAACTTTCATTTGGGATATAGAAGGAATGGTTGAAGGAGGTTATAAGTGGTCAAAATGAACTAAAACATGAAAGCCAAAGTGACAAAAGTGAGACAAAATTGTTAATAAGAGTAGTTACGATATTTGTTGGTAGTAATACAACTATTCATCATCCCATCACTTTCCCATTCTCAATAGCGTAACTTCATCACCTTTTCAAAATCTCACAAATTTCATGCAAATTAAAGGTCCTAAAGCATATATGACAAGCCTCTAGCTTATTCTTTGTGGATTTGGCACATTTGCATTGTCCTTTGTAAGTTTTTGTTTGAAACCCAATTTTAAACTTTGTAGATGGATTTGAGTTAGTTGTAAGCTTGAAATATGCTTCAGGATGGTCTTAATATTGTGTTTTTTATGCCCATTTTACATGGATTTAGGCTTGGAACTCAAAAGGAACTCATTATGCTCAAGTAAGCTTTATGAGGATTGTTTGCTTTGTTTTTGCTTTGGTTTGAACTTCAGGTAAGGGTTTAAGTGCTCATTTACTCAATTAATGAATCAAGACGATGTTCGTCACATGGGAGTAATTTTGGGTTAAGACCAAAGTGAATTGGCCATGGATAAGGAAAACTAAGGCATGAAAAGGTAAGCAAGAAGTCAGTTTTCAAGATGAACTTGGGAGCCACATCCTAAATTTCTAGAGCTAGAGCCTTGAGGCTTTTTTCCAGCCCAATGTTTTAAAGGTTAAATTAGGACCATATTGCTACTTTATTGATCCTATGCCTACTCTAAGACCTTTAAGAGTTTAAATTATGTTTTAAACCTACTCTTAAGTCAAGAATAATGCACTAATTAAATGGTAACTAAGTAATGTGGTAAGGTTATGGAAAATAAGGGTGGCTAAGCGGGTATGGTGCCTAAGTTGCTAAAAAGATAATAAATGGATTAACATGGTTTTTGGATCCTTCGTTGGCCAAGTATGAAGGCCTTAGATCTCCGAGTAATGAAGGGGGAACCTAATTAGATCATAACGAAACCATTACATTTGGTAAGTTTAAGCCACTAAGGTTCCCGATTTGAGATAGAAGAGCTTGGCGAAGTAGAACTACATAAAAGGCTATTTTGCACAATAAGTTAAGAGGAAGATGAGTGAGTTTTGATAGTTTGTGACAACTTAATCTAGAACCCGTAAGAGGGACTTAAGGGAGCTAATGATTCTAGGGTATATGGGCTAGTGTCATAAGTACCTCCACCATTTGAGCTCATGGTAAGTGTATGACACATCAAGTGTAAAAAGTCCCAATGATTGTACATGTTGCATATCGTGCATACATGCATTACATATTTATATTCTTTATTGTTTGTGTTAATTGTTAGTTGGTTATTTTCTTGTTTATTTGCCATATTTGCATACTTGCTTGTTACTCCCTCTGTCCCATATTCTTTGCATCATTCACTTTTTAGCAATTAATTTATAATTTTTTATTTTTAACATTTTAGTATACAAATAAAGAACTTTTATATAAGAATGATAAATCAAGACATATAGTTTCTAAATATATATTTTTTAAATTTTTTCTAACAAATACTAATATAAATAAATTCAAGTTAAACTATGTGAAAAAGTCAAATGGTGTGAGAAATATAGGGCAGAGGTAGTATCAACTTTGCTGGTACCCCAAGGGACCCTTACTGAGTACATTTATGGACTCAATCCCTTAAGATTATTTGTGCAGGTTTTGACATCGAGCCTAACAACTAAGTGGATAATTCTGGGCTAATTTTCTTTTTTTTTAGATACTCATTTTACATGGAACCTTTAGTTTCTAAGTTACTTGTAAGCTAAGTTTTATAGTAAGTGTTTATGCCTTAACAATTTAGAGGCTAAAGTTACACAAGTAAAAGTGAGGGCTTTGCACTTGGAGCTTGATAGCTCAAAGGTGGAAGCTCAAGTGGATGATCTTAGTTGTATTTTGCCATATATTTATGGTGCCTTATGTGCTAAGACATTGCCACAACTAGGATGCATTATGGTGCATAACACTTGTGTTACTTTTGGGTGCATGCTAGGGTTTATAAGTGTGCAAAAACTATTACTTGAAGTATAAATGATTAGTGTTTCGCTATCTTAGGACATTTTAAATGAAATACTCAAGTGATTTTTTCTTTTATTGGTTCATTTAGTTGAGTTACATTACTAGGATACATGCATACATATCTTCTTAGCCATTGGCTAAGTAACTAGAGGCACGTCAATTGTTTTAATTTACTAACGTGTAATAGTTAGCCAACTATAACTAAGTGGGATCATCGTCACTATGAGACTACGAGTTAGTTAATTCAGGGCACTGGGACCTTATTTTGTGGCATCCTACCTTTCTTCTGCATCTGGACTCTCATCCCTTTTAAAACCTTCACATTTTGCCAATTCACAATAATTGGTTTTTCTCTCATACTCAAAATCTTCAAACAACAAGCCTTTTTATAGGCTATACAAACCCAAATCATATCAAAATAGGAAAACTAAATCTTAAAAGAATAAAAAACTGATAGAAAATTCTAAATAAACTAAAATCCCTAAGCTTTTTAGATTTAAGTCAATAAACACAACAAATTGGCCCTCTAAGGCAAAAATGAGGTGAGTAGGGTGCCCTACATTCGAGCTAGTCTAACAATAACAGCCATATGGTGACATCATAATGGGTGGATGTATATTTTCCCAAGAGAAACTCTTTGCCTTCAAGGACTTCTGTTACAACCCAAAGGTGCCTTTTTGACTTATTGTTGACATCCCTCTAGAGTACGCATAGTGCTTCAGAGTTCTTATTCCTCCATTATTGCCTTATTAAGCTCGGTAAGGTTAATCCCTCTATTCAGAACACTTCAACATTTTCCATCAGTTACATTACATGGTACAAGTGTAGGCCTCCAGGTTCTTCCACTGTTCATGGCATATCCTCAGTTGCCCTGGTGGCGACAGAAGTTTTTTGCCTTATTCAATTTTTTTTAGTTACACTATTTATAGATGTCTTTTGCAAGGAAAAGGCTTTCATTTCAATTGAAGGGAGTGAGCTCATTGAGTTATAGACCTTTAATTTTGGGGAGGTTTGTGACCTAAGGAGCATGATCACCCCTGATGCTTTATCTAGACACTAAAAAAAGCATTGTATCCCTAAAACCATGAAACTTTTCAGTCTAAAGAAACACAAAAGGGCAACCAACTTGAGGGGAAGCAAATGACCGTCAAGGTTAACCGGCTTAGGGCAAGTCTTTGTTTCATTGTTCATTCCACATCCTAGTTGGTTCAAACTTCCTATTGCAAATCCATGCCCTTTTTCTGATGTTTCACTTGATAGGGGTTCAAGTATTACCTCGAGTTCTTTTTCTTATTTTATTCTTTGACCTTGACAAAGTTTTCTTATTGCTTTCTCAACCTCCAACCTAATTCCTTTAGCCACCACTTTTTTTTCCTTTTCAACATTAACTCGAAAAGCTAGAAGGATTGGAAGGAAAAAGTTCTTCTTTGTGCCACCTAATGAGAACTAGAACTTCTCATGCGAGTGGACAAATAACCGCATCTACAGTAGCGGTTTAGAAGTCACTACCAATTAGTTTATTCAGGGTTCAATTGGAGATTTTTTATATCTACGAGAAATTCTAAGATCATGAGTTGTTTATGCTAAAGGAAGAGTAAATACACTTTTAATACCAAAGATTGGTACCATGGGGTTTCAATTTTATATTTCCTAGATTTTTGTTTCTTTTATTACCTAATCATTAATAAAATAGTTTTTATGAACTTTATTTTTTTAATACTCTTTAAAATTTAATTTCAAACTGTGAACCTTACCAGACCAACTAGATATGCAATTCTTTTAGATGTACTTCATATCTTGGGATTTTTGTAAATCCATCAATAACTCAAAATGACATTTTGTTCAAACTGTACTTCTTACTAGACTAATTGGATTTGAAAAAAAATAAATTTGTCTTGGGACTTTACCAATTTCACCAAGAACAATTTCCTAAGATTTGTTAAGTATCCTATCACAAATTAATTTAATTTTCTAGATTAAAAAAAAAAAGAGAAGAAGAAAATTAAAATTTCTTAAAAAAAATTGGATTACTAATCTGAATTCATAATTCCATGTGTTATTGATTTTCAAACTTATTCTTGGAAAAAATAAATAAGGAAACATAAATTGGATGGAAAATAAAGAACAAAATAATGCTGTCAGTGATGAAATTGACAAAAATAAAAAACAAGAGAAGATTAGAGCTAAAGCGAAAAAATAAGAAAGATCAATGATTAAATGAAGGTTTTACCTAAAAGGGAAAGGGCTAACCAGATTAATTCTTGTGAAACTGGGTTGGGTATACGTTGCACATCTTCAAAATCATTGCTCTTCTTCTTATGTACAATCATGGCCTCTGATATGAAAGGGAAAATGGTAACGATGCACAAGTGACGTGTGAAATGCTATGACAATGGCCGATGAATGATGGGATGACAAGGATGGTTCATGAACAGCTCCTCCCTTTAGTTTGTGTTGCTGGCAGCATGTGGGAGAGACAAATGAAGTGAGGCAAGGACAGGGTGACAAACTGGGATCATCAGCAACACTTAGACAGGCGGCTGGAGGCTGAAAACCTTAGGCAATAAAGGTAATGCTTCAAGGGTGGCAGTGGCAAGTGGAGAAGTTTAGGGTTTCTGGGGAGGGAGGTGGCAAGACAAGGGACTAAAGTTAGAGTTTCTCCTTTTCTCAAAAGAAGCTTAAGGATTTTGGAAATTTCTTAACTCTTTTAATGTATGTTTTCTCTCAAATGGTGATTGTGATTTATAGTAATGGAATTACAGTCGTAATTAACAAAAATCAAAGTTATTAAACCTCATCCAAATTAAATTTGAAGACGTTTAAATATCTTAGGAAATAATTTGACCAAATTTTAGTCAAGGTCTAGAAAAACTCTTACATTGTTGATATGGTCCCATATTTTACTGAAATTGCAATTTAACCCAACATTTCATGGATTTGTGAAATTAGCCCAAAAATTTATAAAATTGTTAGATCTTATCCACAATTTCATAAATTTACCATATTCACATAAAACTATTAGGAGTTGGTGGTTTTACCCAAAATTTTGCATTTTCACAAGAAATTTTTAAAAAGTCCCATGTTGCCCCACAAACTTTGTAAAATTAATACCCAGAGAAAAATGCATGTCAACAACTACCTTCTTCTGCATGTGTCATGGAACATGACGCATGCAAAGCTGTTAACAAACTTTGTTCAAAATTCTCCCTCAAATAATGAAAAACCTTCGACTATAAAAAATCCTAAGATGAAAAACTCTTTTCTCATTTGTGAGGCTAATGAACCTTCCATACTACCCCTACAATTTCTTATCATCTAAGATTTCAAAGAGAAAAACTCTTCCACTTTGCTTATCAAGCTAAGAAACTCTCCTTGCCTTTTTATGGTATGCACTTTTCTATTGCTTATGCACTTAGAAGAGAGAAATTTTTCACTCTCTTCATGAGTTAGAGAACCCTTACTAATAACTTTTCCTTTCCTCAAGTAGAGAACCATTTTTTATTAAGATCCTTAAAAAGGTATAGAGCCTTTTCTTTACCTGTGTCTACAAGAAGGTTAGTGGGAGTGCTATTGTCTTCTTGGTGTTGTATATAGATGACATACTACTCACCAGGAATGACATTCTTGAGCTACAGTTTGTAAAGACTTGACTGGGGAAATGTTTCTCTATAAAGGACTTAGATGAAACAACCTATGTGTTAGGCATTGGGATCTTTAGAGATATATCTAGAAAACTGCTCAACCTGAGTTAAAGTACATAGATTAACAAGGTGCTAAAGAAGTTTAGCATGCAACATTTCAATGTCTTAGAACACCTAAGGAGAGAGAATGCATGAGTAAGATTCCATATACCTTAGTAATTGGATCTATCATGTATGCCATGATATTTACTCATCTTGAAGTCTCGTATGACTTGAGCAGGTAGTAATCAAACCCCGGTGAGAGTCATTGAACAACTGTTAAGAATATCCTTAAGTACTTGAAAAGGACTAAGGGTGCATTCTTGGTCTATGGAGATGAAGATAAGCTCATTATAAAGGGTCACACAGATGTTCCCTTCCAATCTGATAATGATGATTTCATATTACAATCTGGTTATGTGTTTTGCATTGGTGGTGGTGCTATGAGCTAAAAAAGTTCAAAGTAAGAAAGTTTGGATCAAGAAGTTTGTCACAGAACATGGAGTGGTTCCTAGCATTACCGAATCAATAGAGCTTTATTGTGACAACAATGGAGCAATCGCACAGGCTAAGTAACCTCGATCTCACCAACGATCCAAACACATACTCCGACACCATCATCTTATTAGGGAGATCATCGAAAGGGGTAATGTGACGATATACAGGATCTCGACAGACAACAATATTGCTGATCCATTGATGAAGTCCTTTATGCAGCATAAGCATGATAGTCATTTTAGATCCATTGGTGCTAGATACATGGATGATTAGGTTTAGTTCAAGTGGGAGTTTGTTAGTATTATGCTCAAAGCCAATCATGGGATGGTTGTATCTTCTAGATTGAGTCGTGATATTTTATTGAAGTATTATTCCAATAATTATCTTTATTGTTTATTTCTGTGTAATATAATCAAATATAATTACAACCCTAGAATAATAGTATTATGAAACATCCCTAGTCTAGTATTATTGTGCAGTAGGTTGCAATAATACATAAAAACTAGCATTTTCTGGAGACTAATATAAGATATGTAGTCTACATACGGGTAAGGCTAAAGAAATGCATGACCATGCTTGTATAAGTGAGACTAAGGAAATGCATGACCATGCTTGTATGAGTTGATATGAGATATCAATGTTATCAGTTTAAGTCAGTCTCCTTGGGAATTAAGAAACCATAGATTGGGCTATGCGAGAGTAACACATTCCATGTCTCACGCTCCGTCTTAATACCTTTGGATAAAAGGACAATGGCATGTACAAATAATGATCACAGAGGTTTAGTCTAAGCATTGACTATTTTGTCACTTGAGTAATAATGATATGTTGCTAGATACTGCACATTGTTTATGATCATTGCCAATGTGAAATGATCCTATAAGGTCGCACACTTAGAGATAATTGGATTATTTTGAGTGCATGAGCCAAATTGTTGGTTTTGGTTTCATAATAATTTTGCGTTAATTATTGGCTCAAAAGTTGAGCCATTACTGAGCCCAAAATTAGGCCTAATTAGATTACTCTTGGGAGTCATAGTTCACTATATATATGTTATGTAATGATTATTTTTGTAGTTGATTGCCTTGGACAAAATCAAAAAGGTTTTAAAAGTTTCAGCCGTACTCTTCTCTTGTCATTCCTTGGAGGATGCAAGGTAGTGTTGCGAGCACAAGATGAACACACCTACAGGGACATGGTAGAGGCATGGTGATCTAAGAAGTTCATGTGGATATCATAGAAAGCTTGAATATGCCAACTATTCAAGTTTTATGATTTGGCTCAACAGTTGGTAGAAAGATCTAAACCCTCCAGGCATAACAATTTTTCAACACCCAATTTATCCCGTTTCACTTGGATCCTGAAGAGTTTAATTTAATTTCTTCTGCATTCTATAGTTCCCAAAACCCTATGGGGTCCACACAATTTCTAAAGGGTATTCCAAAAATAGCTCACAAATTTGACATCCCTATATGACACTATGGAATCTGGCAACCCATGTAACTTAACTACCTCACTAAAGAAGAACTTAACAACATGGGTTAAATCATTTTGTTTACTACAAGGAATAAAATTAGCCATTTTGGAAAATTTATCATCTACAACTAAGATGAAGTCATGACCTCGAGTAGTTTAAGGTAGTCGTAACACAAAATCCATACTCAAATCCTTCTACGGAACACGTGGTAGTAGAAAAGGTGTATAAAGCCCAGTGTTCAGCTTTCTAGCCTTAGATAATTGACACGTTTGACAACTATACACAATTCTTTCCATGTCTCTCCTTAACAAGGGCCAATAAAACCTATCATCAACTAGTGAAATAGTCTTATCCTTACCAAAATGTCCAACCAACCCTCTTGCATGTAATTTTGAAATTAGAAAATGTCCGAGTGAGGTATGAGGAACACACAACTAATTAGCCCTAAATAAGTAACCATAGAAATAAGAAAGTCGTTATACTCGATCACTCTTATACCCACTATTAACAACTTGATGGATCTCACCAAAATCAATACATGTTTGGTTGTCCTCCTTCATCTTATCAACCTATGTGATCTTAACACTAAGCACTTGAAAGGTACGAATCATTTAGCTAAGCCCATTAGCTACTTTGTTTTTAACACCCAACTTCTACTTAAGTACAAAGTTGTATTTACTTTAAAAGGCACACTACTTAGCATAACGAGAGTTAAGGCATTTTTTTTTATAGAACTAAGGTACCCTAAAGCTTGATGGTCAAAGTAGATGATGAACTCATAAGGTAAAAGTATTTCCAAAAACCAATGGGTTGGACTATAGCATAAAATTCCTTATCATAAGTGGAGCATCTCTACTTAGGCTCATAAAGCTTTTCACTAAAAAAAGCTATAGGATGACCCTCTTGACTAAGGATACCTCCTACTTCTACCTTAGAGGCATCATAAGACACCTTGAACACTTTATTAAAGTCGGGATGTCAAAGCACGGGTGCTTCAATCAAGCTCACCTTGATTTCTTGAAATGATTTAGAGGATACTAAGGTCCACTTAAATTTACCCTTCTTAAGACAGTCTGAAATAGGAGCAACGATGGTGCTAAAAGCTTTAATGAAATGCCTATAAAAAGTTGCTAAACCTATGAAACTTCAAACATCTGAAATTGTACTAGGTTTAGGCCACTCTCTAACAACTTTCATTTTGCTAAGGTCAGCTTCTGTCCCCTATGCACCCACTATGAAACCTAAGAAAAACATTTTATCTTGAAAAAAACCTACACTTCTTAAGAATCATATATAAACTCTCAAAGGACACCAAAAAGCTAACATAAGTGACCAACATGTTCTTCCCTAAACCGACTGTAAACTAAGATGTTATCAAAGAAAACAATGAGAAACTTGCCTAGGAATGGTTGAAGAACATGTGTCATAACCTTCATATAGGTGCTAAGAGCATTAGGCAATCCAAAAGGCATAACTAACCAATCATACAGACCATCCTGGGTCTTAAAAGTAGTTTTCCACCTATCTCCTAGCCTAATCCTAATCTGGTGGTAGCCATTACGCAAGTCTATCTTAGAGTACCACTAAGAGCCAGCTAACATGTCTAACATGTCCTCAAGTATAGGTATGGTGAACCTATACTTCATGGTAGCTCTACTATTTGTGCACATTCTCCAACTACCATCACTTTTTGGTGCTAACAAGGCTAGGATAACACAAAGACTAAGGTTGTGTCTAATGACACCTCTAGTTAAGAGTTCATTCACTTGCCTATTTAACTCTTTTTGATCCTTTAGGTTTAACCTATAATGAGGAAGATTAGGTAACTGAGACCCTCGGAATAAATTAATAGTATTTTCAATTTCTCTCATGGGCGGTAGTTCTAAGGGGAGCTCAGCAGGCATGATATTAAAAAATTCTTGTAAAAGATTAAAGATCTTAGCTAAGTGTGTCAACTAAGAATTTGAGTCCCTAAACATGATCTCCCTTGCTATTATAGCAAACATATATCTGCTTGTTAGGTTCTCTTGCAAAAAAGTCTTACCATTTAGAAGCTGGGTTATGGCTTTTTTTGGTGCTATTATAGCAGGATTTGACTGGGATGCAGCGTCCTTGTATTTTGGCCTAGCAGGATTAAGGATAATGTCTTTTGTAACAACCCAAGTCCATAACCAGTCAACGGAACACCTGCCCAAACCACATGGGCTATCCTTTGGAAAAGGATAAACGCTAGGTGCTTATGTTCTGGAATTGGAGCCTATATATCCACATAAGGCTTCCCACAATTCACCCATGTGGGACATGAGGGTGTTACAAACTCCCCCCCCCCCCTTATGTACCCAACGTCCCCATTAGGGTCAATCGGATTACTTGGTTCCTCAGACCAAGTAACCTCTCTAATTGGACTACTTAGCCCCTAGCCAAGTAGCCTCTCGAATCCAGGATCAATCTCGGTAGACGATGCATGTGCATACCCACTATGCCACACCATCGTGGTCCCAGGTCAGCTCTGATACCATCTGTAACGACCCAAGTCCAGAACCGGTCAACGGAACACCTGCCCACACCACATGGGCTATTCTTTGGAAAAGGATAAGCGTCAGGTGCTTATGTTTTGGAATTGGAGCCTATATATCCACATAAGGCTTTCCACAATTCACCCATGTGGGACATAAGGGTGTTACATCTTTTCTCTTATACCTGAATTTCGTAAATGTTGGCTCTACCATGGTGAGTTACACCTAGATCATATTGGCAAGATTGTCCAAGTAAAATATGGGATACATACATAGGTAAGACATCACAGTAAACCTCATCTTTATAATTCCTAATGTGTACGGGAACGTGGCATCTCTCAGGTAAGAAGGGTGTTTTTCTCAATCCAAGCTACCAAAAAAGGTGTAGGGTTTGGTTAGACCTTAAGGTTCAAACAAGGTTATTGCTGCTTTAGCTATCACATTGATGATACTACCCCCATCAATCACTAGCTTGCAACTATGCGCACCACACTTAATGAAAATGTGAAAAATTCTACTCCCTCCGTTTCATATTAGCTGTCCATTTTATCTTTTTTTACTAAAGTTTGACTTAAATATATTTATATTAATATGAATTGAAAAAAATTTCAAAAATGATATTTGAAAACTATAATCTTTAAAGTTCCATTTTCATGTAAAAAGTTCATATTTTTATAATAAATCTTAAAAGAAATAAAATCATAGATTAATTGTTGTGAATAATAAAGATGACAACTTTTGTGAGACGGAGGTAGTAGTTTTCTTCCAGCCATCATCCTTGTTGCTTACAAGTGCTTTTGCACAACATTACAGTGTTCCTTAGCTACTGGTAACACATCAAGTTTATCTTCATCACTTGAATATTCTACTAGGCCGACTACTTTGTCCTTGTCAAGGGCTTGGTCATCAGGTTCTTTTTTTATTACTAGGACTTAGTGAGGACATTAGGTGACAATGTGACCTTTATCATGAAAATTGTGGCATTTGATCTTCAAGTTTAGGTGAGGTCCATTAAGGGTGGCAAGTTGAGTTCCTCTAAGTTCTTGTAGAAGAGTCTTAAGCAAAGGTTGGGTATTAGGTTTTGGTGGGGTTTACCTAGGTTCTAGAGCTCAATATAGTATTTTTACCTTTAGATCTGAAATAGGCCTCTAGCCTTAACGTGTGTTGGTAAGCTTCCTTTATAGTGTCTGGCATATTTAACTCAACCTCTCTCTTGATGTCTCTTCTCAACTTGTTCACAAAGCTACCTAAAATCTCAAAATCGATCTCATTGATCCCTAATCTTAACACAAGTTCATCAAATCTATCCATGTTACTAGATACAATAGAAGTTTGTTTAAGATTGAGCAGCTAGTCATACAATTGTCTTCTATGAAAAGTAAAAACATACTTCTCAGTCAACTTTCGCTTCATAACAATCCACTGCCTAATCGGGGGTTCATTCAGGTTTTCTAGTGATTGTTCAACCCCATGCCAATACTTCTTGGTTGCTCCTATCAACTTCATTTTCACGAATCAAATTCTCTCCAAATCAGTCATGTGATACTAATCACAATATTCCTCTAACTCTTCCAACCAATCTAAGAAATCATTGGCATAATCTTGACCATCCTAAAAACTCCCCAGTCTTCTTGAGGGTTCCTAAAGTTTCCATGCCTATTTCCCCTGTCGTAAACTAGATCCTGAACGAATGTCCTAGGGCTTTCCCTATCTAAATCATGGATGGAAAAGTTATTTCTTGTAGTTGGAAAAGCGTTTTCAGGTACCCTAGTAGGCTGAGTATTTCTAACTGGTGCAAAGGAGGTTTGTTGACCTATCTGGGCTTGGATTGAGTCATCAGCATTTTGGGCAAAAGTGAGTTGCCTTACAGATTGGTCTTCTTCCTGTTCATGGTTCTCTCTTTTTCAGTCCTACCAAGTTGGTTGATAGCTTCCTCTATCCTAGTTAACCTATCTGCCAAACTTGACATCCTCTCATGTGTAACTTCAGGATCATGATTATGGTCTGAATCATGGGAATGGTTGCTATTCCTATCCTAGTTAGCCATGATATGTAGGCAACAATTTCACAAGAGATTGCAATGAATAACTTAAATAAATAACAAACAATGATGCAACAATAGAAAAGGTAAATAAATTAAAGGCTACTAATGCATCTAGTTGCAAAGACAATAGCAACAAACAAATAATTTTTTTTATGTTTTTTAAGAAACTTGGACTTATGCAAAGGATTGACTACCTAAGAATAAAATATAAGTCAAGTCAACTATGAAAGATTCAACAACTTAAAGAAGGTTTATCACCTACTGCAAAATCACAGTGGGAGAAATAAGTTTTTTTTTTAGGGATAACTCCCTAAGCCAAAATGATCTTGTTGCCCAAGTGATGAAGCAACACTAGTCCTAGAGTTCGAAGCATATTCAATGTTGAAATTAACCTTGCACCCAACTAAATTTTGCTGTTCGCACTAGTGAAAATAGAAAGCTAGTGTTTTACAACTAGGTGAATGAAGCAAGCTTCAGACCTTGCATCCACAAGTGACTGCAAAAAGATAAAATCTGCCAATGGTTGTCGATAAAAGAAATTGAGGTGGGCTTTAAATTCCTTAAGCTAGTGAAATTGAAGTGGGTTTTGTCCTTTCTTTTTCACAAGGATGGAAGAGTAATATGTAGGAATTTCGGCTTTGATACCAAATTGATGTAGGGCAAATAGGAACTAGAACCAAAAGAGAGAACATAAAAGTGGAGAAGGAGAAAACCAGGTGGAGGGGAAATTTAACTCAATTCAATAATATCATAAAACTGTCTCCAAAGGTCTTGTTTTCCCAATTTATAGGGTGGGAAAGCATAAATGAAATAATAATAAAAGAAAAAAAATAAACTATTAAAGGAACAAATAAACTCAGCAATAATTAATTTAACAAAGAATCCGAATTAAAATTTATTTCCTAATTCTGCGCCTAAAATAAGTTTACCTAAAATCTTTGGACATTACATTACCTGGTTGAGGCATTTTTCCTGCAGTAGTGCTTTGGGAGCTCACTAGCAAGTATAATTTTTTTCAAATATTGATCTACCACTAGTAAAGGTAGCTTGTACCTAGCCAATTATACCTTCCAACACTCTTTTCATCCGCAGGGCCAAAACTGTTGCAATACATTTGTGCAAGTCATTACAACAATCAATTGGCATATAGCATCCAACTTTCCTTGCATCAACTTTCTTAGGCATTAAGATCAGGTTTGTTGTGTCCATTGCTTTCAAGAGATTACCGGAGTTGTTTTTACTCACAGCTTCAAAAATAATTAAAAAAATACAACTAATAAGTTATATGTTAATAAGAAGGCTTAAACAAGAATTAAAAGTTTAGGTCTCAAAGTGTAATTAATCCATTAGTTTTGATCTTCAAAAGAGATAGAAAAAGGGTAAGTGCAGGTTTCTTAAAACTTCAATAGGCTTTCAATAGGTTTTTGAAATTGGATGGAGTAAAATTTAATTTTTGGCAATCATTAGGGTAAATTATAATTCTGCCTCTTCTTTATAAACATTTTCTTGACAAAACTCACATGGCCTTCCAAAAAATAATGCAAAACCCCTCTCATGTTATTTAAAAAGAAAACAGGAAAGGGTCAAAAAAGGAAGGGAAGGGAAAGAAACAGAAACAGGAATCCTCTCCCACCTTTCCACACGTGTGCATGGAGAAACGTACATCATATGATTCCAACCCCATTTCAATCCTCCAAAGACTATGGTCAAGAGCTCTTAATTTTTTTTAAAAGAAATTTAGATTATTAGGATTTGGCACACTTCTAAAGTACACATTTGTCCAACGGATAGAACATCATATATAATTTTTTATCCGCACAAGAAAAAATTTGTTAAGAAATAGAAATAACAATTTATGCTAACAACTAATGCTTAATCCGTTGATCGAAAACCCTTTACTTATAGTAGTAGATAAGAAATGGTATTTATTTAAAAAACTCACAGAAAAAAATATAAATATATTAATATTATGAAACTAAGAGAGTATTATAAGATTTAAAAAAAGTACGTACATAGAAGTAATTTTGCAGAAATAAAAAAGAAGGAAATGACTCCACATAGCATCTCTAGATATATATATATATATAAGAGGATCAAGCTAAGGAAGATAAAGAAGGTGAAACTAATTAAAGCTATTATGGACGCTTTCATGTGGATATTTGCGTTTCTGTTTTGCAGCATACTTCTCCTCTGTAACACCAAAAGCAAGCTCTTCCCACCACCAAAACGCCAGAGCCAACTTCCCTTGGGCTCTCTGGGCTGGCCTTTCGTCGGCGAAACCATAGATTTCGTCAGCTGCGCCTACTCCGACCGCCCCGAGAGCTTCATGGACAAGCGTCGCCGCCGGTAAGTTTGAGATTAGCAAGTCTTAAATTCCACGCTGTATGGTAAAACTTTCCATGATCCACTGAGTTTTTTTTTTTTGTAACATGCATATAAATCACGAATTCATTTTAAGTTTGGTACTTTCACATGGTGCGCACATTTGTTGCTAGTTGGCGGAGTCTAATCCCTCCTACTTTCGTGATTGCTAACATCTAATTTTGTCTGGGTATTAATTTTAAAAAGTTTGAGGTAATATAGATCAATCTTTTTGTTGGTGCATACTAACTTGTGGCGACTCCTAAACTGCTGCTACAGTAGATCGTATTTGTTTCTCGTTTCACATGCAAGCTAACCGGAAATCTCTTTTATTTATAGATTCGGGAAAGTTTTCAAGTCACACATATTTGGGACTCCAACAATTGTTTCAACAGATGCAGAAGTGAGCAGATTTGTTCTGCAGAGTGATGCAAAATTTTTTGTGCCATTTTACCCAAAATCTCTGACAGAATTGATGGGGGAGTCCTCCATTTTAGTGATCAGTGGAAGCTTGCAGAAGAGAATTCATGGACTTATAGGGTCCTTCTTCAAGTCCCACCACCTCAAAGCTCAGGTCTCCAGAGACATGGAGAGATATGTCCAACAGGCAATGGAGAAGTGGACAGAGGATCAACCTATTTACATACAAGACGAGACAAAAAATGTGAGTAATTAATAGCCCTTCACCTTTTATATATCTCTTTTTTTTTTCCGTAATACAAATAAAAGTTTTGCCAGCTGATTAATTCTGGTGGGAGAATAATTCGTTCAGTTCTACTTGGGTTTTCCTTTTCATCTTGAAATTTTAGGGTCCAATAATTCATTTTGTTACCTAATAGCATCTGTAAAAGTATATAGGGTTAAGAGTATAAAGATATTTAGGGAAAATGGATGTTTGCTTTTTCTGGAACCGGAAAGGTTATGGAACCAGCATATGTGACATTTGGGGGAGAAATGGTGAAGGTAGGGGTTTGGACCCTTGGCCTTCACTAGATGTCCCTTGGCACATAAGCTATATTTTGCCGGAACACCGGGGTCCAATATAGTAAGGGAGAATTTTATTTTCATTTTGCTTTTCTAAAAAGTATAAGACACTCTTTTGATTTGTATTAAATAAGAGTTTTTCAGATATTATAAGGTTTCCCATTTACCTACAATGTTTTATACTAAAGCATGTTATGAAGAAATAATTTAGACAAAGAAAACACATGAAACTGCTGTAGAAATTTTTACACATATTGTATGTCAAGAGAAATGCACCATTTGATATTGGCATCAGTGATTGACGTTAAAATTTAAAAAAAAAACCTTTAAGGGTGTCTTTTAGCTTTTACTTTTAATGGTTTTATTTCTACAATTAATAAATTATTCAAAATTCTGACACTAATCATAAAAACTGTTTTCAAATACTAGCAAAATAATTTAAATAGCAATAATGATAAGCTTGTCTAGTAAAAATTGACATAAATTAACATTGCACCTAAATATATATCTCTGATATTTTTACTGTTTTTTTTTTCTAGTGATTTGAAAACTCTAAAAGAAACGACAACCTATACACGCATAGTCATAGATTCCACTTCGGTCGTGCTTGGATGTATATGTAACATGTTCACGTTGAAGTCTACAGAAGCCCCTAGCAGACAAAAGCATCAAAAAATCAATTCTTGTGAGCTAGTGAAAGGGAATCACTGCTGAAGTTGGACCATTTTTATTCTCTCTGGCTTCTAATCAGATCATTTAAATAATGATTTTGCTGGAAAAAAAAAACTTGAAAATATTTTTAGGTCCAGTTCAGAGCAGCCCACCAGTCCACAAACAATTTTAGTTTTTGCATGAATTAATGATGGTTGTCTCACAAAATTGAGCTCGCAATCATGAAAGTGTTCCGTGAAAATGTTCTTTTTCTGTCTCCAGATTGCTTTTCAAGTGTTGGTAAGAGCTCTGATCAGCCTCAATCCTGGACCAGAAATGAAGATTCTAAAGAAACACTTCCAACAGTTCATCTCTGGTCTTATGGCTTTACCTGTAAAGGTGCCTGGAAGTCAACTTTATCGGTCCTTACAGGTTTGTAGTGACCACAATTATTGTACATAAATTAGTTAATTAAGGGAGTTTTTGACAAAATTATACTTACTTTTCCCTCATTTTTTTTTCTGGCACTATTAGTCTACCTTGGTCAATATCAGGAAAGAAATATTTTACCCTAAAAAGTGATCCCATTAAAGCCAATTAATGAGGTAAGCATTTGGGTCGAGTCATTTGATGAGTCGTGTGTGACCCAATTCGGACACTAAACAAATCATGTTTAGTTTGTCCTGATTTTATACCAATGCCAGTAATGGTATTGGTGTAAAATTCGAAAAGATGAGAGACAATTTGTTTAGTGCATGAGACGGGTACTCACAATCGTGAAATGACCCGACCTAAACACTTAACAAGACGGCCGATAAAAACAAAACTATTTGCGAATGAATTGGAATTACAAAGTAATTTCTAAATTGAAAATTTTGATCACAGTTCCTCCATTGAGGATAAATATGTTTGATTTGAGATTGACTAACAGTAGAAAATTTTTCTAGAAGAAAAAAGTGGAAAGTGAGGGAAACTGTAATTTTAACTAAATCTCATAACATTTAGTGTAATTCACCGATTTACTATTAATGATGCTTGATTAAAGTTAATGATTATACTTAATCTTGATTAAGAGTGGCTTTCTTTTGCAGGCAAAGAAGGAAATGGTCAAATTGGTGCACAAGATAATTGAGACTAGGAGGAGTTGTGGTGTTTCTTTGGCAATCCCAAATGACGTTATTGATGTAATGTTGATCAACAATGGAGGCGAGGAATTAACAGATGATTTAATAGCAGATAATATAATTGATATGATGATACCAGGAGAAGACTCTGTGCCTATCCTAATGACTCTTGCGGTCAAATTCCTTTCTGATTGCCCCTTGGCTCTACAACAACTCACGGTATGTTTACTTAATCACATTGTGTTGTTGTTTAATAAATTAATGCTCTTAAATCGTTCAGTTCAGTTCAAACTAATTATTAAAGAAAACCTAATGGGATGCAAAGAATTTTAATTTGGTTGGCAATCTTTCAGTCGCCGATTAATCGTAAAAATGTTTTTAGTGACTGATTCGAGACCAACGCAGTTGGTAGTTGGTTGCCAATCAGCTGCCAGCCTATTGTCATTTGGTCGCCTGAATATTTGGCAACTGGATTTTTTAACGACTGACAATTTGGTCACCAGAAAGCAAAAAACCAATCAGGTTGCATGTGATTCGTTAGTCTTTTTCATATCCATCTTGTGCTGAATTACTGTAGCACTTCTATCTTTAGAAAGTTTAAGATCAAAAGGCAACTAAAGCAACAGCTTTTATAATTAATATTAAAATTTTAAATAATTTATTTAAAGTTGGAGATAAAACCATTGAAGTTAAAAGTTCAGAACAATTCTTTGATAATTTTCGAATAGAAAATTTTCCTCGCCGTTTTCTGCTGGAATTCTGGTTCGTTTCAATAGTATAATTACTATTGCCATAGCTAACTATTAGGGTTTACCTACACTTTAGTGTGGTTACTTATAATGAAAACGACACATGAGGTTGATCCTTTGTTTTGAACGTTCAAGCAAAAGTGAACACAAATAAAACTTAAAGATTTTCACAACCACGTGTGTAGTCAATGAAAGTGTTAGATTATTGACTAATGAACGGCAAAGAAATTTGTTAAATAAAAGTAGAATACAAGAAGTTCTAGCAAAAATTTAATTAGAACAAACTTGGGAGATATTTATTTGATACTTTTATTTTTTTTGGTTTCCTAGATACAAGAGTTTGGGAGATATTTGTATGTATAAAAGGGGATAAGTGCCTACTTATTTAAATCCCAAAAGATATTTAAATTAATATAAATGACACCATTAGGAAGGATGTGGGGGAGACGGGAGTCCAAACCCCAACCTCCACTTTTCCACCACATGTCCTTTGCTACTTTACCAGTGTCTTAAGAAAGATGTGTTTATTATAAAATAGAATTTTTTTTACTAGAACTTGTAGTACATATTCTCTTTGTCTACGAACTATTTCAACATAATTTATTTTCTGCAATCCTAAATCTTTACAACACTTTCAAAAATAGTAAACTAGTTATTGTATAACCCTTCAAACTATTATTTTAATATTTACTTTTTCCAACTTTTCAATTATATGCATAAAGTTAATTAAAGATAAAAGTGGAAACAATATATAAAGTTTTTCCACTTTCTTAATATCTACGTCAAACTAAATGGTTTGATAGATATAGATAGTATATTATTATTTATAAAAAATTGTTACTTTATAAATACTTATAAGATGTTCAAATATTATACCCATTGAAGAGATCACTTCGTTTTCTTAATGTTATATAATAAAAGAAAGGCCTTACTATGGTTATTATGAAGTGTAAATATTCTTTTATCTTCCCATATGTGTATAAAAGAAATTTAACTTGGTCACCACATTAAAACTTACAGGAGGAAAACCTGAAGCTCAAAAGCATTAAGGCCAAAACAGGGGAACCATTATGTTGGACCGACTACTTGTTGTTGCCATTTACACAGTGTGTAAGTTCATCCATTGCCCTTGTTAATTATAGTAATTAATGAATTTTAATCAATTGAAGACAAAATGAAAGTTGAACACTAATTAATATTAACTGGAGATTAATTAAGTTGTTTCTGTTTGGTTTTAATTAAGCAGGTGATTACAGAAACACTAAGGATGGGGAACATTATTATTGGAGTAATGAGAAAAGCAATGAAGGATGTGGAGATAAAAGGGTACTTCATACCAAAAGGGTGGTGTTTTTTGGCATATTTCAGATCAGTTCATCTTGATGAAGATCACTATGATTCTCCTCACAAATTCAACCCATGGAGGTGGCAGGTAATAATTACTCTCTCCATAATCTGAATTTCCTTGCAATAATTATATTTGTTTGTATATATAGTCAATGATTACAACTAATTTTTTTTATAATTAATTTACTATGTTACTCTCACTTCAATAATAACCCAAAGTTTCTAAAAATTTTGTTCTAGTCATTATCTGTTCTTAAATTTACAAAGTGACTCATAAACTTTGATAAAATATTTAAATTGTTACTGAAGTTCTAAAATTGAAAGTTTAGTTACCAGCATTTTCATGAAAAGAATTTTTTTTTTTTTTTAAAGACAAGTTTCACACATCTTAATCACCTCACTGAAACATTGTAAAAATTTTCTGATGGAGCGAGTACCATATTACAGACTTTAATTTTCCTTCTAATGCTAATTGAGAGCTGAAATTAACTCATGGTTGGCAATGATCTGCAGGACAAAGATACAAGTTGTGGCTATAACTTCACTCCTTTTGGGGGTGGACAAAGATTATGCCCTGGTCTTGATCTTGCTAGATTGGAAGCTTCCATTTTCCTCCATCACTTTGTCAATCAATTCAGGTAAAAGAAAATTTTCTTAGTAAATCTTCATGTAGGTATTCAAGTTGCTCTAATAGAGGTTAAATATTTAATTTTTGTTAAACCTTTTTCGGAACAGAAAAATGATAATAATAGTTAATGTTAAAGCTAGCTACTTTCAATCATTTTACTTTTCATGATAGAAACTATTGAGTTAGCTGTTTAACACTTCATTTAACAAAAGAAAAGTTTTAAATATATTTTTTGGTATAGTTAGCCAAATAATCATTACATATAAATATTAACTTGCAATCTTTTTTCTTTTCCTTTTGGGCTCTATTGTAGGTGGGTGGCAGAAGAGGATACAGTTGTGAACTTTCCCACAGTAAGAATGAAGAGGAGACTGCCCATTTGGGTGAAGAGAGAAGTCTCAGGAAACTGAAATTTGGCCAAGACATTAAAGAAAAACAGAATATACAAATTAAGTACTGGAAATTAGACACAAAATTCTAAAGGATAATGCAAGGAAAAAAATTCCAACCCGACATGAAAAGGACTGATGTAGGGAGGATACAGAACTTGTTGGCTACAATTTACACGTGTGGGGGGCATCCCATGATTCTGACCACTTTGTCACAGATCGATTATGGCAAGCTTTAGCCGGTGCTCTTTGAGGGATATTCTTGTAGAGAAACGTTGAATAGTTTTGGGAATCACTGTTTGAATTATTAGTTTATGGTTTTTAGAATTTGTAACCTGCAAAAATAAATCAAATAAAATGAACTGATTTTTGTTTTTGACAAAAAAAATCTTATTTTAATCAAAAGTGAACCAAATGATATATTATAAACCAATAATGAAATAAGCTCTAGTAATAACAGAAATATAAAATTGACTACTAAAAATGTTATCTTTTCCTGGGACATCGAATAAAAAGAAGAGAATTGGATCGAGTTGAACTTTCCATATCAACCAAAATTAATCTATAATATATAACTAACAAATAACTGAAGTAAAGTCCAAAAAGAGAATGATCAAATAGTTGAAATGAATAATCGACCGATTCAACCAAATTAAAGGTGGATCAACCACTAATGGTAGAACAACCAACATAAAATCTATTACAACAAATAGATCAAAAATTTTGACACCGTCACCCTATCCTTTATTCGAAAACACTTTATCATTGATATCTATTGTTTTTCACCTTCCGGCCTCCTGCTGACCCAAAAACACTGAAAAAGTATCACCTAACCTTATCTAATGTAGAGTGTCGGAAGATCGAGAAAATGTTCTTGCTAATGGTGGAAAACAAGGTTTTTGACGTAGAAAGATAAAGAAAAAAAAAATGAAAAAAGAGATAAAAGCGATTGATTGGTAGAATAAAGATAGCAAATCAACCATCCATATTTGAATTGGAATCCAACTCAACAAGAAGTGCAAATGGGAGAGAAGGAAGATGATACAGAGAAAGTAGGTAGAGAGCGACGGTTAGGGTTTTTAGCCATCATGGTTTTTGAATCTTAGATTTCGTACTCAGATGAATTCATACATGGAAAGAAAATCAAATAGGACCGCCTTGTCTTCGACCAAAGTATAACTGTGCCCCTAAATGCGGGGTTGCGCGAACTTATGTCCATGTGCGTGCTTAGGGTAAAATCTATTCACAGTAATCCTAACTTTTATGTTTGTCATAAATTAGTCCCTTACCTTCAAAAGTATTTTTTAAGGTCATATTACCTTATAATGTGCGTCCCAACCGACTCCCTTATGCCAATTGCTTCACCATCTCAAATGGAACTTGATGATGTAGCTCGTTTTGGATCAACCTTGCAGTTCAAAATGTAACATTTCCTCCTCTTTCATAACAATAAATTATTATACTAATTGAACAATAAACTTTAAGCTAAAACTGACACAAACACCTAATCTTGTTGGCTTAAAATGCAGATTGACCCAAAACCATATCAAAAAAAAAAAAAAAAAAAGGGTGAGGTTTCAATCTTCTCCGGAACCAACTAGAACTTGTTTCCTAGTTTACCTCGCAACTCATCGCCTCCTTTGGTTGACCTATTCAGCACTTGAAATCGCCGAGACCTCGATTTGGCTAAAATCTTCTTCCTTAGTGCAACAGGAAGATTAAGATCGATCAAACTATCTCCAAACATCGTGGAACTCCGAGGGACCCTTGGTTCTACTGCTCCGATGATCATGTGGGATCGTTTATGGCTACCGAAAGCTTGTCTGGAGGAGAACACTCTGAAATAAGTAGGACATTCTTGGATTTTCTAGTCGAAAGTTCCCACATTTTCTTGGGGGGCCCAAGTTGGAGAGTGGACTCAGATCTTCTTATGACTCGCCTGGTGGCCGCCCAAAGCTTGGCAGTATTTGACCACTTTGTTGCAGCTATCACATTTGCACTTCCCTCAAGATGGGTTCTTGCTTTGCTTGAAGTCGTTCAAGTCATTGTCTGTTTCATCGACCGAGTATTCTGTGTTTCTTCAAATTCTTCGAACTCTTCATCTTTCTTCTTCTATTGGTCCATGGAAAGAAGAACGAGGCAAAAAGTGATGTCTTCCTCTAAAGTAGGACACGAATTTGTCAGCACCGATGGTGCAGTGAAAGACAGCCATGGACGGCAAACAAAGAATTGGGAGATTTTAAGAGATGAAATCTTGGAGGAATTGAACAAGGGTGGAGGGGTCAGCCATGGGTGTTGGTTATTTCTTGATTCTTATTGTCAACGTGATTTACAAAGTAAGAGATTGGAGATCGAACCCAGAAAATGATAATTTTGGGAAGAAGATACATTTTACCTCAATATACATTTTAAGCCCATAAGTTTCTTGTTCTTTCAGCATAGTCAATTTTTATTATGAAAGAGGACATATGGTGTTTTGGATTGTCACGTCAACCCAGAAAGTATATCATCATCAATTTGTGTTCAATATAATGCAGAAATTGACAAAATAGACTCTAATGGGAAGCGAGTCACAAGGTAGGAAATCTTAAACTACATTTTTTGAGGTAAGAGACCACTTTAGGAAAAACATGAAAGTTAGGAAACCACAAATAGATTTTACCATAAATGCTTAATGTTTATGGCTAACACATTTTAACAAATTTACACTTAGTTGAACTTGCCGTATCTTGGAGCGGCAACTTATTGCTCGGTTCTCAATTATGATGATTGAAGGTCTCGGGAATAGGACAAAAACCAATATTTTAAGGACCTTAGTATTGAGAATTTGGTAGCTTAACTATCAGTCAAGAAAGTTTAAGGTTCAAAAGCACAAAATGCAATAGTGGGAACGTATTTTGGATTGTGACCATCTTTTTGTTCTAAGACATTTTCTTTACTAATTGTTATTCATTTGTAGCCCAACATTTTTGCCTAGCTTTATAGTAATTTCTAACTCCTAATTACTATATGCAAGTTTCATCGTGCCCATGTGGTGTGACAGTCTATATTCGTGATCATTGCATAAATTATGGATGCATGGTCACCCACACTTCACTGCAAAAAAATGTGATGGTTTGGAATTCTAAAACTTTTCAAAGCTCGAGGACTAATGTTTAATACTATGGAAAGATGCATGAACTTCTATGTGAAATAATTGAAAAGAGAGGCAACCCAAAATTCAGCCAACATCTTCGCTGGCCAATCCCTCTTCCATCTAGACCTATCCTAGAACTTCCTCACCAAAAGCCTCCCTCCTTCGTTGTCTCTAAACTCTTAGAGATTTATAGGTTGTCCACATTTCCTCCCTGATTCACCTGATTCATCCTTTGTTGTCTCTAAACTCTTAGAGATCTATAGGTTGTCCACATTTCCTCCCTAATTCATCTGGCAACAACACCATGAACCCAAATTTGCAGTCTTCCAAATAAAGTCCAGATGCAAAGTAAAGAAGAACAACCTCTCTTTCCTCCCTTAATTCAACTGCCAACAACACCATGAACCCAAATTCGATCTTTTGAATCAAGTCCTTACCCAAAGAAAAGAACAAAAATAAAATTATAAAATTATAAAAAAAATAGAAATATGGGTGAAAGGGGGCTACGCTTTTTTTGTATAGCTTGACGTGCTCAAGCTCAAGTTGAGGCTTTTCTTGCTGACTCGATTGACCTCGACCTCCAGCTTAAGCTAGAAAATGAGCTCAAAATTTCTTAGTGTCGAGCTCAGGCCTGAAGAAACCTGGTCCCATATATTTTTAGGTGCAACGGGTTTGGCAAGCCTTTGGAAATTTCACATCTTACTTCTCAAGCTTCTTCGTTCTTTTTTTCATATCACAAAATTTCTCAAATTCATAAAATTTTCTTCTCAAATTTTGCTAAGGAATTTTTGTATTAGATTTAACTTGGGAATTTCAGATTCGCTCTACTTCTTGGAGTCAATTAAAATTTCAAATAATTCTTTATTCTTAGAGAGTTTTAAATTGAGATGTTCCGATTTTCAAGTGGGAATGAAGTTTTGGGTGAGCTGGGCTCATAAAGCTCTCTGGCATGCTTCTTTGTGGCATATGCTTGTAACCCTAGGGATCATTTTTTTCTCATTTGGTTTCTTCAACAAAGGCTTTGTCCCAAGTCTTTCTTTTGGTGCACTAAGTGTATCTCTCACCTTTTATCATCATTTTTTTATGTCTCTAAATTCTTTTTTAACTACTAATTGTGTTGACTGAGTAGTAGATTTCCATTGAGCCCTCCACTTTATCTTGCTAATTTATTCCATAATTTAAGTTAGATCCTACAATTCCAAAATCCTTGAATCTTGTCACACTGAGGCTAGCTGAGGGATGAAGCTGAGGGCATCTTCTTAAGCCCAGAAATCAATGAAACAATCAACCAAGAACTACAACATTCATCATATCGACGAAAATGATGGCTCATTTATGAAGTTTACAAAATCAGGGTTGAGCAAAAAAAGATTAAAATGTTTGGGATATGTTCTCTCTATTTTTCCTTCTCCAGTTATTTATGTAAAAACTGAAGTCCTCATCTTTCATCTAAGTTGTAGTTATAATACTAAAGATTTATATATGCCATTCGAGTTTTACAAGCTTTTGAGCTAAGCTCGAGCCTGATAAATTGGGCTCAAGCAATTTGAGCTTAAGCCTAAATGGTATCAAACAACAAATGGGCTGAGCTTAAACCAAGTGAGCTCGGGCTCGGCCTGACTTATTTTCACCCCTAATTAGAAACATTAAACAAAGAAAAAAACAATAACTTAAAGGCAAATGAAGGTTTGTGGTGGTGGTACATGATCAACCTCCTACATTTGTCATGTAGGCCCACTTCAACACTGCCATTGCCTCAAACACCTCTTCCATTAGACCCGTTTTGGCACTCGATCTCTTAACTCTCTTGTCTTCGTCACTAGAAATGGCCTCATCGAAGGGGTCTAACCCTCAATCGATGGTATCTTTGGCAATCTTAGGGTTGTCCTGAACTCATAACCTAGAATCTTTATTTGTGAAGTTCAATTGGATTGAATACACTTCATTCATCTTTCTTCTCATGTAGAGGCAAGGAGGATTTTGGTGAGGGTTACAAGTTAAAGAGGTTAGTAAGGGAGGCAGTGAGGATTTTGGTAATAAGTTTCTAGGAGAAATCAAGGCAGATGAGGGACTAGTGGGTGAAGATCACTGATTACTGGGATTGTGTCTCTTTTCACCTCCACCTCTTTCTTGATATGTTTTTTATTTTTTTTATTTTTTCTTCCTTCTCCACATCATCAATAACATTTGACATATGGGTAGGTGTATTTATGATTCATTGTGCCACTATAGCCGATCACTATTGCCCTTGTGCCACTATGGCATTTTCAGTCCATACTGATGTTTTTCATCCACCAAAAGCCCTAATGGAGCATTTAAACAAGAATGTGGAATTTCTATACAACAAATTGAGGTTAGGGTAAAAAATGAACAGAAATAAAAGGCTAAGAGCCATAAATGCAATTAACACCAATTTTAACACCAATTTCTTCTAATTTTGTAGCTATATTTAGCTAGGTAAAGCTTGGTGGAAGTTCAACTATGAATGCTTGTATGATGGAGGGGTTTTAGTGATTCAAGCTAGAAGAAGGAACTCGAGTAAGCTTTAGTCACCACAAAACAACTTCACACCCTCCACACACATGTGCCATGCAGCCAATGCCTTAAATGGCCAATTTATAGGCTGTGTCCCCCATCTGTAATACACAAAAACATTTAGGAACCAGAACTATGATTAAGCCATGCCTAAGTCTTACACTTTAATTACACTTCTAATCCTTAGCTTTCAAAAATGTGTAATTTAGTTTACAAGTCTTTATGGGCTATATTTAAACTGCCTATGGACAATCTAGTCAATTCATAATTTCACGAGGATAAAGAGGGAATTATAAAAAAAAACCATGACCTTGGCATCCTGTATCTCATATTTTTCCAACCTCCATCTAACTGTGCAATAAAAATGATCACTATATGAAATGACCAGAATACCTCTCTTAGCCCAAATTATCTAAATGACCAATTTTACCCCTTTTAAGTTACTATACTTCATTAAAGTGACTTTGCTTGTAATAATTATTCTAAGCATATAAAATTACTAAAATAACCAAGGTTACTTCAATAATCTGGATTTAGCTCTTGGAAAGCCATCACAAACACCATGTTGTGCAAATAATCCTTAACAGCTTTGGTAATGCTTTGGCAAATGATTTTTCCCATGTTAATTGGCCATTTATGACTATTATGTAGAGGATTTTCGCATTCTCTTTACTATCTTGTTTTGACGAAGTGGTCCGCATCAAACTAGACTTAGTGAACTCACTTTACATTTAAAGTTCTCTTGCCAAATGAATGGCTGGAAAGAGGGTAGCCATTCCTATTTGATGTTGCCACTCTACAAGCTTGCCCTAAAGAATCACTGGCAAATTGTCCAGTGGTAACTTGAAAGGTTTTTCGTGATTGTCCAAAATCTCCAAATGACCATTAATTAATGCCTCATTGATGGTGACCCTTTGACCTATCTCTATATAGGTATTGGCACAAAATTCTTTTACTAAAGTTAGTAATGTGAATTCAAGGATCAAGCAAAACTTCAGCATACCCCAGTTTTTCATTGTTGTTATAATAGTCTTTTATTAATGTTAACAATGTCAAAACCAACTTGATGAGTCACTTCTCTTCTTAATGTCATGCCATAAAATTCATGTGCTTTAAGAGAGAGACAAAGCATTCATTCTTAAACTCGGGTTGGGATGATGGCTCACCAACCCTTCTTTTTCCTTTGTCCATGTTCTCTCATACAAGAAAAAAATAGAAAGGAAATCAAGGAAGATTAGTTAGAAGGCAAGATGTGTCTTTTGAATGCTAGTCCTCGTTCAATTTAGAACTCTTCATGTCATGTGATGACCAACTTAGAGTTCAATGCTTAATTTTCTAGTAAACACACATCCAAATGTAAATTATGGATTCAAACATGTTGCATCAACAACTAGATGAATACAAACCAAAAAAATGAATGATTCAACTATCATATGCATTCAAGTTTTTTTGCTCAAAACTTTCACAATAACTATCACTATCTAACTAGGAAATTTAAATTCATGCTTTCAATGATACATGCTCATGTGAGGGTGTAGATTGAGTGTAAGACATGAGGCTATGTAGAAAGCAAAAATACCTACCACACAATTTATGATTAATCCAAGAAATCCTGATTCACAATTTGCCCCTAAAACCTAATGTTTATGAGCACTTTTAACTAATTGCATCACATAGAGAAAAAGTATAGAGAAATACCTAATTTACAAAGGAAATCATGAAAATCAAGAGACATGAGATGTAAGGAGTGTTCCACAGAAGTTTCATGAGTTCTAAGAAAGACAGGATTATGAGTTTTTTGGCGATAATGCAAGGGAAAAACATGAGACATGTCCTTACCCTCATAGCACATACCACAAGGGTGTAGCGGGATGGCTTGGTGAGCTCATAAGCTCTACGGGTTCCACCGTGCCCGCTATAAGAGGTACGGTGAAAGCCACAAATGAGATAGTTGGTTGATGCGTTAGAACTCTCCATGCATTATGCCTCTTAACAAATGTTTGATTTTTTTCCTTTAGCTAGGTGCCTTTGACCATGAATCAACACAAATGATTGACCAAGATAACTTGACTGATTTGCCAGACTTTATCCCCATAATATGCCTTAATCCATTGTCTGTTTAGTTGAAATGTTGATCCAATTTATGGTTTAGGCTCCACAACTTCGTAGTGGAACACCTTGGCTATCTCAATAGGGCTAGACCATTTAACTTATGCTTCCTTGGGAAGATCTTTAATCTTGAATTGAACAACAACACTCATTGGCCATGTTGGAAGCTTCTCTCATGATGTGCTTGTCATGCCACAACTTTGTTTTACCTTTTTAGATTTTAGCAATTCTTGTAGGAATTTAGGCATATTTCATCAAGTTCATCCAACTGGAGTAGCCTTTTCTCTTGGGCATCTTTCAAATCACAATTCATTTTTTTCGCAGCCTGAAAGGATTTGTGCTAAAGTTCTACCATCAAACGGCATGCCTTTCCATAGATAAGGTGAAATGGAGACATACCAATAGGAATTTTGTATGCTATCCTATAAGCCAAATGCATCATTGAGTTTCTTAGAAAAATCCTTCTAATTGATATTAACTATCTTATCTAAGATCTTTTTAGTATTCTAGTCAATATCTTAGCTTGCCCATTAGTTTGTAGGGAGGGCAGCCATATACTTGACTCCATAGAGTAATGAGTTTTAAGCCATTGCCTTGTTAACAAAACAAGAGCCCTCATTACTCATAATCACCCTTGACATTTCAATTCATGAGCATATATTCTTTTGGAGTAACTTGATCACTATCAAAATTGCTTCTACTCATTTGGAAACATAATCTACAGCTACTAAATGTATTGATAACTGAATGGGGGAAAAAAAGGGAAATGAAGTCAATACCTTACAAATCAAAAACCTTAACCTCTAAAATATTTTGTAGGGGCATCTCATTCCTCCTAGATATGTTCCCCAATCTCTGGCACATATTATATGTCAAAATGAGAGCGTAACAATCCTGAAATAAGGAATGCTAAAAACAACCAAATTGTAATACCTTGTTGGTTGTTTTTTACGCTCCAAAGTTGCCTCCACACGACAAAGAATGACAATGGTGTAAAATTTCCTTAGCCTTCTCAAGAGTAACATATCTCCTCAAATTTTGATCCACACACCTTCTAAAGAGAGAAAGCTCATCCTACATAATGCTTGACATTAGAGGAATTTTTTTTTTTTGTTGGCATGTTAGTTTAAGTGGGAAACTCCATAAGCAAGGCAATTGACAAAGTCCACATACCATGGTATCTTTACTTCAACCTCAATAAACTTTTCATCTAGAAAATGTCCTTGAATTGGTACCTCTGTTGATGGCTCATGCAACTCAAGTCATGACAAGTGGTCCATTACCAAGTTCTACACCTCTTTTTATCCTTGATTTACAAGTTAAACTCTTTCAAGAAAAGAATCCATTAGATTAGTCTAGGCTTTTTATCCTTCTAGTTTAATAGATATTTAAGAGTCACTTGATCGTGTGTACAATAACCTTTGAACCCAAAATATAGAAGTGAAATTTATCTGCCCAAAACATAATTGCCAAGAACTTCTTTTTAGTGGTAGTGTAATTTTGTGGTGCCCTGTCAAGAGTTTTGCTAAAATAGAAGATTACCTAAAAAATCTTTTCCCTCTATTGGCTCAAATCCGCCTTAATAACATAATCACTATTGTCATACATAATCTCAAATAGATCCTCCTGATTTGGTGTCACTATCACAGCAGCTCTCACTAATCTCTTCTTTAATTTCTCAAAAGCCACTCAATAATTTTCATCAAACTTGAAGAAGGTGTCCTTCTTGATCAAATTGCAAAAAGACTTGGTGATTTTGAGAAGCCTTTAATGAACCTTCGGCAGAACTGAACATGGCCTAAAAAGCTTCTTATGTCCTAAACATTGGATGGGGTGGCAATTTCTTAATGGTAACAATCTTTGCCTTATGCACTTCCATTCCTTCATTTGAGGTCCTATGTCCAAGGACTATGTTGGGTTCATCATAAAATGACACTTTTCCTAATTCAAAGTCAAGTTAATTTCTTAACATCTCTTTAGTACTGGAGCCAAAATTTCCATGCAAACATCAAAAGAATCCCTAAGTACCAAAAATCATCCATGACTACCTCATTTGAATTTTCCACCATATCTGAGAAGATTAAGATCATGCAACATTGGAAGGTGGCTAGGGTGTTACAAAGGCCAAATATCAACCATTGGAAAGTATAAGTCCCTTATAGGCTACTAAAGGTAGTCTTTTAATGGTACTCTGTGGGTATGGCAATTTAATTGTAGACTGGGTAGCCATCCGAGAAGCAAAGGAAAGAATACCCCATTAATTTGTCCAATATTTGGTTGATGAAGGGTAATGAAAAGTGGTCCTTCATTGTGGCCTAGTTAAGCCTTTGATAATCAAAGTACACTATATATTTTGGACTAACCTTGTAAAAATCCACTTATTGTTCTTATCCCTAGCAAAGAAACCAAAAAGTTGTTTATAACTTTTAGAGTAAATGCATAAAATGAAAATAATTGCAAGTTTTAAAACCTCCAAACTTTGCCACAAATGCATGAATGTTACTTGTAGCGTGCTAAGTAAGGGTAGATCCACTAGGGACCATGTGAGCTAACTAAGGCTACTACTAGTTCCTAAGCATATAATGAAAGTACATTTAAAATGTTGGGGGATGGTAAGCAAGGAAAGTAGCACAAAAGAGTGGGTAGTAAGCAAGCAACAAGAATGAAAATAAAATAAGACTAACTACCAAACTACACTGAGATACCTAAATTAAGACAAGCAACTACAAGAACTAAAACACAAGATAATAAATGGAATAAAGTAACCCCATAGGGCGATGGTTCTTATGTAATAGAGTCTAGATTATGGAGATGGACCTACAAACAAGCACATAGAAGTGAAAGCGAATAAGGGAGCCCTAGGGTGTTTCTAGGGGCAGAGTCTCTAACATACAAGTCAGTTTTTTTATGAAGGTGCTGTAAGCTATGAGTACAAAAGTCAATCCACATTAGAAAGAGGGTGGAGTCCCTTTTATATAATGCTTTGGGGATAGGTCATGATCGTTGGTTGGGTGTAGAATCTATGCTAACAAAGTGTAGTGGTATGGGAGTTGGCAGCCTTTTCCCAACTACCTGTGTGAAGGCTAGGATGAGGTGGTGCGGATGCTTCTTCCCGAGCATCCTTCTACCCAAGGAAAATTTTATGCCACGCAGAGTGAGCAAGGTGGATAATCTAATAGGACATGCGCCTGAATAGGGGCTCTTTATGCTTGGTTAACACCCCAGGGTTCTCTTGTCTTAGATTCCTAGAGAGATTTCTAGGAGCCTTATAAGCTAGTTGAGATATACCATAACAAGTCCCCTAAAGCCCAAGTCATAAGATCAGGTTCTAATCTTGAATGAAGACTAAAGAACATTTCAATTATCATTCGGCTCTTTGCCCATATGCTTTGCTCTATGAGACTCTAAGGTTGCTATGTGGTATCTTGGGAGAGGTGCTTCAAGAGGTTGCTTTCGAGTGGGGGACTTTTTTATTACCATTTTCATCTGGGGTCCTTACTTCTGCAACTTTTGTAAGTTATCGATTCTCGTATTCTACACCTTAACTATTTCTACACATTTTTACTCTAGTCACCATTTCTAATTTTAATCTTCCTCCTTTTAAAGGTGTTTGCTGTTTCTTTTTTCCTTCACATTTATATTTCTAATTATTTTTTTTAGTTTTTTTTTACTATTTATAGTGAATTTCATTACACCTAGGCCAACCATTTTGGGTTTTGGATCTAGCTCCATTAAGGGTATTCCATTAAGATTTCTATCTCTAGTCATTGGATATATTTTTGCCCCATCTGAAGTGTCCCTTATTCTTTAAGAATCTAGTATTTCATTTCGCTAGCAGCTTACAATGATCTTCACCCCTTTCTGCTTATTTTGCTAAGGAGTTCTTTTCTTTACCCTTCTATTTTATACTTTTCGGGTCATGGTATAAGGGACTTTTGGCATGAAATATGGTGCTTCTGCCTCAAACATTAGCACATTGCAAATGAGGCTACATCTTGGAAATTGGAAACAAGGCCCAACAAGCACTGGTCGAGGATCAAAAGGTATGCTTCCTAGCTATATACTTTTGATCTTTAGAAACTTTGGAGGAATTTTTACCTTATACTAGAAAATAGCTATGTGGGCTCTGGGTCCTGAGGAAAAGGGATATTCTGCTCAAGATGGCAAGTTGATGATGTATGAATGCAAACCTGAACTCAGCCTTTTTCTTCATAATGCCAAGTTTTTAGTCACGCTCGCTGGCCTTTTCAATATTTGCTTTAATTGATTCAGTCCGAATAGTTACACTTTCATCAATGTGTTCTTGATTCTTTGCAAGCACTAGGGTTTGCCTCCACTCTTTATTATTCTTCCACAGCACTACACCAATGTTATTACCCTATTGAAGGCATTTTATCACATTCAAGCATATAATTCAACTCCTCCTATGTAATAGTATCTGGACTCATGGAATGGGTGGCAGGAGTGTCTCTTTTTCATTACCTCCTTACTGAGTTGAGATTAAGGACCTATTGGTGGTCAGGCTTATTGCACATGCCTTCTTTTGCTCCTTACACCACGATGCTAGGGTGCCCCATGAAGGAGTAGGATGACTATGACTCTTCGCAAAATTATCTATAAAGTGCGACCAAATGTTCTCATCCAAAGGTGTCAGGCGTGCCTTACCCTTTTTTGCATAAACTCATTAAGAAGGATGTGCTTAAGAATTTCAAGGTGTTACAGTTAGAAGCTCTGCCCTCTCAAGGTTAAGATAAGGAAAAGGTTTTGATCAGACTACGAAGAAAGACAATTAATGCTTTTTAGATCCAAGAACCTTGTATGGCTTTCTCTCATAAGATATACTTCTCCTTTTTCTTCTCTACTATTTGTTGCTATGTTTGTTTTAGGGTTAACATCCTAGCTTCTCTATAGCTTATTCCATGTTCTGGTCAAAAGTTTATAAGCATAATACCATTTAAAGGCTTGGATCTTCTACTCCTACCCCAGTAACAAAGAAGCTGAGGGAAAGGAAGTAGCATTTAAGAGTTGGCTCTTATTACCCACTGCGCTTCTTCCACCCTTGAAGAACCTGGCCCAATATCTACTGAAGGTCAAAGTCTCATTGCTCGAGGTAAGATAGTGAAATTTTGCACATCATCTTTTGATGATGATTCAAATGCAGCCTTTGAGGCCAACATTGCAATGATGCATGAGAGGCTTTTTAGCCTTAAGGTCCTATCACATTTGCTTCCAAGACCTTGTTGATGCCGATGGGGGTTTTAGGGTTAACAACCTTATTAGCACTAAGGTGGCTACTAGGGCTTCCCCATCTCTATTTAGATAAAAGGCCCCTCCAGCTACCAAGGCAACTATTGGGGAACCCCTCTACTCCCTTGTTGATAGAGGTCCCTCCTATTGTAAAGGCATTTATTGGGGCATCCTCTGTTCCTTCTGGCCCCACACCTTCGGGCGCTTATATGACTTTGTCCTCATGAACCACTAAAAGTAATAAGTTTTTTGCTTGTAAAATTCATTTTTGCAATTCCTCCAGTTTTCACCATTTGGATTTTTAACTCCATCTCTGCTTAAGTCCTACTCTTGGGCTTACATAGACTAATCTCCCAAAGTGGGATAAGCTCTACCAGGAGGAACCAATAAGATGCCCTGCTTATAGTGGAAGGGTATGCTCTCCACAAACCTTTTCCGATATTCATTTCAATGCAAATATCTTTCTAACTTTTTAGTCATTAAAGTTAGTAAAAGTTAGTAAAGCATCATTGCCATGCTAGCTAGATATACAAGGGCCTCAAACACATATGTGAGCTTGTGGTGAAGCCAAGGGGTTGTTTAAAAAAACTTAGTGTAGATCTTGCTTAGGTATACTGCCTCTTCTTTTATTTCTTCTCCTAGGGCCTCTTAGGCCTTGAGCTGTCCTTTTATATAGATGAGCTTTCCTTTTTGTGCAGGCACCCTTTTTGTATGCTCATGGATAACATACTTACTAGGAGTTCCTCCAATGAGTAGTAGAGAGATTAAGCTCATACCACCGACACACTGGCTTGAGGAGCCATCTTACTGGTCGTCTAATTCAAGAAAATTTTCCAAGGCCCATTCATACCTATAAGGAGCTCCTTCAGAGCACCAAGTCAACATGGTCCATCTTCACACTAGTCAAAATGAGGCTTGAAGGGCTACAAGAAATATTTCTTCATGGGCTGAAGAATATGTGTAATTGCCCAGGAAGGTCTCAAAAATGTGTCCAATAAGCTAAAAAGCTGACCAATTAAAGGGACTTCCCTGAAGAAGTGGGCCACTTTATAAGTTAAAGTTAGAAACTTAACAAGTCCCTCCAGAGGTCTTAAGAGGATGCTCTAGCCAAGGCAATGAAAGTTGAGAGTGTGTGCACCGAGGTTGAGGCATTTAAACTCAAAGGTTTGAAATGCCTTTAACAAGGTCTTTGTAATGCTTGGAATCAAATATTGAATCAACATCCCACCTTCACCTAAGCTTCCTAAGCACCAAATGCATTCCTCCAATGCCCATCAAGAAGTGCTGACACGATGAATTTATCGATAACTTTAAGGAATCTATGGTGCCTCCTGGTGAGCCCGTTAATGGGCCACCGATGGCCAATTTGAGATAAGTCATTCCGAACATTGCCGTCCCTGTTCTCTAGTTGAAAGCGAGGGTATCGCGTGCTTCTGGAATGAGAGATGCTCTTGAATAGGCTTGTAGTTGCTGTCATACCCCTTTGGATGGACTTTTCAGATATTACCAACCCTTTCTACTTCCAGACTCTATCATCTTCCTAAGCTAGGAGACGAGGGATGTTTGTTTCCGGAAGGAACACTTAAGGACTTCCAATAAGGTGTCACAGTTGCTCATATAGGTTAAGCAGAAGTATCTGTTTAATGAGATTGCCTAAGTTTTCAAGGATGTGCCTACTTCTAACAAGATTGTGCAGTCTCTTACCCAAGTCACAAAGAAGCCCTAGAATACTCTACCTCCCTCCTCCTTAGAGAATAACTCTAACTCTGTGAAGATCCTCTAGTCTTTAAAAGAGTTTTATCATGCTTGTGTCCTTTGGTGTAAAACTTTTGTACCATAGCAATGACTTTGTTTCCTCTTCTGCTGAGCTACTCTTTTCTTTTTTCTTTTTACAATGAAAATATTCTATGTCTTATTTATACATAAATATTCCATTTCACCAATTGTGTCTACTCTAAATGACTACCTGCTGTAATATTTGTTTTGGCAACGCTAGAGTTTCCTTTTTATTCTTGCCCAATTTTTACAGAAATGGTGGTTTCTATTGCTTTTTGCTGACTTTTCTTGGTGATATTCCTGGGATTAAATATTCCTTGGTCTCGTAACCCTTATTATTCCCTTCATTTTTTCTGAATTACGCTTATACTCTGGAAGAAATTATTTGGGTGATTCTTAGATCCATTTTATTATTCAAGTGTCAATTTTGCCCGAATATGTATTGTGTCATGCTCAATAGCTCTTTGGATACTTAACTCAAATTCTAGGAGTATATGATGACTTTATACTTTGGTTATTTCTTGATGGTGGCATCCCACCATTGTCCAAGCACCTTACCAAAATTCTTCTTTGATGCATCTGTGAAATTTTGTTTTTGACTCTCATTCTGATGCAATTGTGAAATTTTATTATTGGCACCAAGCCTCTATAAAATTCTATTCTTGGAACTTAAATAGCAATCTTGGTTATTTGATTTAAATTCTGGAATAAATTTAATAGTTTTCTATTTAAGAAGCTTGTACAAACTAATAACATTCTTTGACCTTTATGAGAGCCTTTGGCCTTTCATAAAATATCTTTCTAAGGTGTTTGTTTATGAGCACTAGTATTTTTGGTTCAACATAGGCTCTACACATTCCCTTTACATCTCATAAATGACTTATTCATCTTCTTCCCCTCCACTTTTTCAGAGTGGATTTCCTCAGTTTCTTCCTTTCCTTGTATTTCCTAGAATGCCTTATTAGACATGTTGTCCAACTTTGTTTTTTTGTTCTTGGGGGTTTCCTTCCACTTATAGAAGGTCAAATTTTTCATCAACATACTTTCAAAGTTATAATTTTGCTCTATTTCAAGGTTTCTAACTTCTTATTTTTTCCTTTTTGGCTGTTTAAGTTATTGGCAGTTTACTACTACAAGCCTTATGGGTTCTTATGCCAATTTGCCTTGCTAGTCTAAGGTCTAGCTATTTTTGGCCTCCTACTTAGCCTTTTGGTGGAAGAGAATATAGGTTTTCTTGCCTTTTTCTCTATTTAGTTGAGTAATAATAAGGCTGCCCACAGTGGTTCTTTCCCGATGCTCTATCAATAAGTTTTTTAGGATGAATTTTTGGGTTGGTCAATTTTCTTCGCCAAAAATTGCCATAACTATAAAGCAAACAGTCGCCTTGCTTAATGGTCTTTAGGCTTGACACACTGTATTGTACACTATGACTTGCCCTTTTCTTTCGAGGGGTTTTGCCTTAGCTAAAAAATCAACATATCCTTAACTTTAGCTTCTTGTGCTCTTGTATGATGCGTCATTCCCTACTGGCGATATGCATAATTTTATCAAAGATTGCCTCGGTTGTCAAGTTTTCATATACCTGACTTATAGTTTTTCAAGCTTTACATGTTCGGCCACGCTCTTTAAACTCTATATAGGATATTATAAGTGTTTTAATTCCCTAATATGGTAAACATAATCTAAGTTCTTTTGAGTTCCTTTCTTACATGGTGGACCTTTTTAACACTGGCCTTACTCCTAATACTTTTGGCATAGTATGGTGGCCATTACTCCCCTTCCTCACTCTATTCTCTGGCTCCAAGCTTAATGCTCCTTTATGAAGATATTTATGCAGTTTGTCTGGTCATGACTACCTAGCAATTGGTGATTTATGGTTAGGCTGTGCCTTATTACTCATAGCCTTTTCATCTGCCATTCACCTATGTGAAGCACTTAGCATGTATTTTTGGTAATACTCCTAGGGAGGCTTGCCCTTTCTATCAGGTGTTTGGCCATCACTGAGGACAAGGGCGACGATGCACTAATAATGAACCTTTTTACCTTTTTGGATTTTGGTATCAATTTTTTTGATACTATGTACCTAAGCTAACCCTTTATTCAAATTCATAGATTGGTCAATTTAAAGATGTCAACTTAGGAAGCATGTTATCCCTTGGTGTCCTTTTTGTACTCTACTCTCCCTTCCTTGCTAGTTAGGATGATATTTGCTTATGTCAATGGGTTCAATGCCTTCCAATCACCTTTTTTTTTTTATTTTGGTATCAATTTTTTTGATCCTATGTACCTAAGCTAACCCTTTATTCAAATTCATGGATTGGTCGATTTAGAGATGTCAACTTAGGAAACATGTTATCCCTTGCTGTCCTTTTTGTGCTCTACTCTCCCTTTCTTGCTAGTTAGGATGATATTTGCTTATGTCAGTAGGTTCAACGCCTTCCACTCACCTCTTTTAGAGTAACAATTTTTACTTTTCTCCGTTTGGGCTAACCACTCATCTTTTCTGCCTAATAGGTCAGGCTAATGGGACTTATCCTATATCTAAGTTACATGATACAAGGACTAACCCTTCGTGCTTGTTAGGGGAGAAAACAAATAACTACATATGTAAAAGTTTGGCCAGTGGGTACTAACTACGAGCTTGGCATTAATTTGAGTGGTGTGGTCTGTTAGCTCTGCCTTTTCCATGTCCTCGGGCTACTCCTGGCTACTTGTTTTCATACTATTACCCTTAAAGGAGCATGAGAAGGTAGAGCGTATCTCCTTTTGATCGATGTAAAAGCTCATATTCTACTCTTTGGTTGTGAATGTCATGGTCAGATACCTCACATCAAATGCATACGAAGCAAACCTTACATCCTTCTACCAACGAGGGCATTGTATGATAAGAGGACATTGATGATAATAAATTTTACAAGGGTAGAGGTGCAAAGTTCCCTTCCATCCCCTAGTGACTTCTCGACCAGCATGAGTGGCAGCTATATCACCCCTAAGACTAGAAGCTCCTTTGGATCGATTCTATGGGTTAGGATGGTCATGGCCTAAGCTTACTTCTCGGGATGCTAAGCTTTGGGAGCTTCTGTTTTAAAAGCACATCTATGTTGGACCCATTATTGCAGAAGACTTTCCTCATATCCCACCTAGTTATTCTCATCAAGATGACTAACAGCTCATCATGAGGGAGCTTGACTAGGTTTCCATTTGCACTAGCCAATTTGGTTTCTATGTTATTGTATTTGAGCTGGTATAGCTCATTGGCCTTCTTTTTCTACTCTGCCAAAAAGCTACAAACAATGAAGACATTGATCACGCCCACCAGTGGGTGTACTTGGCATAGATGTGGTGATCCTTGGCATTTGTCTCTTCTTTGGTCAGACTAATAATCTTCATGTTCTTCTCGAGCACACTTTTCGGCACACCTAGGTAGAGGCTGCTACTTTAGATATTATTATAGCTTTCCCTACTTGATCAGGGTCTTTAAATATTTTTTGAGTTGATGGTATTCCCTTGTATTATGGCCAGATTGTCAGTGACATTGGAAATATCTTTCATATTTTTCTTGTTCAAGAGGCCTAAAGGTTGGGGCCTTATAACATTTCTCTATCATTCTAATGCCATTAGTACATTCACCTAAGATATATTGAACTTAGTGCCTCTTAAGTTGCTTCCCCTCTTCTAGTTCCTTCCCCTTTTCAGGCCACCTAATTGGTTGCCCAAAGATGAGGTCTAAAAATTTAAAGACAAAGGCTAGTAGGTTAAGTAAGTCTCATTTCTTTCGCCAAGCCCTATTAGCACTGTTAGTTATTTGACTTTTATGCATTGCATGGCCCTTTTATGGACTTGGTCTATAGTAGAGGGTGCCTGTTCGGAGAATATAAATGCTAAAGATAAGTCTTTCTTAACCTCTTGAATATGGAAGATATTTGGACATTGAGTTGAAGGTCATGCACATGGAAATCCTCTTAGTTAAACCTCTAGACATACTCCATAACCATCTTATTATCGCCCTATTGTATGGCGAACAACTGTAAGAACCCTTTGGCAGCTGGTTGCCTTCCCATAAGGTTTTGGACAAATGCTTGTTTGAGTTCCCAAGAGCAATATAATCTTCCCACTAGAAGGCTCTCAGACCAAGAAAAAGATGGTCCAGATAAAGTTAGCTAAAAAATTTTACAAAGGGTAAGGTCATCTACACCTTTATCACCATGACCTTGTGGTATTTCCGAATATAAATGTTTGCGCCGTTATTTCTATTGTAAATGTCAAGTTAAGGAAGCTTGAACTTGTGCGATGATAAGACATCCAAGACGTCTTGGGTGAGCAGCTTTTGGTTGTCATTTGGGCAACTAGTTAGACAAGACCATATTAGTCTCAAGGCTATCTGAGTTTCCATTTTGCCCAGTCTCTCAAGCACGCACCCCATCTCTGTTTCTGGTTGTGAGTTGGAGGTCATTCCCAGGTGCACAACTTCCTACACATACCTTTCCTAGGGCATGTCTACCAACAAATTTCTCTTCTAGCCTTTAAGAGATTTCTTATATGATACTTTGTTACAAGTCCTTCAGTCCAGACCTAAGTTATACAAAGCACCCGAAAAGCGAGAGCAGAAAGCGGGAGAAAAAAATAAGAAAGTGTCACTTTTTAAAATTTAAGTAAATAATTTTTTTATAAAAATAAGAATGGGAGCTGTAGTTGAGAGCGAAAGCGGTAACTTAGAATAAAAGGATTATGTAACTTAGGTTCAGCCTTGGTAAGGACTATGAGTTCGTTGCCAACAACATTTTGGTGAGCTTTACCACATCATTGCTAGAACGGTGAAGTTTGCTAAAATGCACCTGCAAAACGCATACACATAAAGGAGAGCAGATGGGGAACCTTGCGGTGTTTCCTGGGAGAAGTTTCTGACAATCAAGTCAGTTCTCCGGTGAAGGTGTTCATAAGCTATGAGTAGCAAAGTTAGCAACCTTAGAAAGCTGTTTCTGGATCATGAACATTGGTTGGTTCGGCCACGTGTACCCCATTTCAGGATGCATGCTGACATAGCAGTGAGGCATGAGAGTTGGTAGCCTTTCCTCAACTACGTGTACAGGGTTTAGGATAAGGTGATTTGGATGCTCTAGAATGTCCCAAGCATCCCTCTGCCTAAGGAAAGGTTAGTTCCAAACAAGGTGAGCAAGATGGCCAATCTGCCAGGACATGTGCTTAGGTGAGGGTTCCTTGGGCCTAGACATTCCTTTAAGGTGTTCTCATCTCGGACTCCCGAAGATCTTTCTAGCATACCTTACATGCTGGCTAAGATGTACAATCACTATGGCTACTTTCCTAGGTATCTCTAGCCTAGCAAAAGCCTTCTAGTATGTGACAAAGGACATTATCATGCCTCAAGTATCAAATACTAGTGCATTAAGCACCAACCTTTTCCCCCAAGGTGGCTCCAAAGACATTCTCATGTCTTAAGCAAACCACCTCAGCCCATATCAATGACCATAGCTCATCGAAGGCTCTCTCAAACCTTTCATCGAACACCTTGTGTAACTTGTGTTTGTGGTACCAATACAAACATACCAAGATAGTTAAGCAAACACTAATAGGCATTAGACATGCTATAGACATGATTACAAGCAAGTTTCAACCATTCAATCCACAAGCCACCCAAACCCTGGGGGGTCTGATTGATTACTCATACATAAACTAAAACACAAACATCAAAGAGAAAGGTGGAAGAGTAAACATGATAACGGATAGAAGAAATAGAAGGAAATTGCATGAAAGGAAGGAAATCACATTAAAACAGAGATCAATTATCCACTTAATGACAAAAAGGTATGTAAGACCCTTATGCCTTCAAGCTTTAAAGTGTCCTAAGCTCCTAATACTAACACCCCATTTGCTCTAACTTAAGTCAATTTAATTGAGAATAGCGTATTTTATCTTTACATTTTTTTACTAGGAACCAATTACACTTGAAAGCTAATATTACATAGATATAATAATCCTTTGAAAATAAAATTTTTATAATATTATTAAATTTTTATGAAATTTTCTTTTTAAAGGCCTAAAAAAATATGAATTCATAAAAAAATTAATGACATCATAAAATTTTTAATCTTTACACATTCATAATATTGACTTCTAGATAAAATTAGTTCTAATTGAAAAAATGTAAAAGTAAAAATAAACTATTTTAGATTAAGTTAATTTAAGTTAAAATGAACTGGGTGTTCTCAAAACCAAGATGCCTCAAAGATACCACAAATTCCAACTTCATACAATCCAGACATTCAAAATTATCACAGGGTCACACTAGACCAATTATAAAATGGTTTGGTGAAGGCATTACCCTACAAACTATTGGTGAGGGCATTACTTTACAAGCTATTGGAAACGATGCCTAACCGCTTTAGTAAATCTATAGAAAGATGGTCCCCACTATCACTACGCATGTTCTAATTGCATGGTGGCAGTGAGCTTGCTCTAAAAGGGTATTGTGCCTCCATCACGCAGGCTGCGCTACTGGGAGGCTCCTTAGATGGCTTCCAAGGGGCCACCATGCTAGGCATTGTGCACATCGCACACTCAGTGCCTGCCTCGATTGCTGCTAAGTACATAGAGCTCCCTAGATGGCCATCACATATGTGGTGGTGGGGTGGCAGCCTTCTGTCTTTTTTTCTCGATTTCAAATAATCTCCTTGCTCACTACTTGCTGTACTTTAGCAGTTGTAACTCAAGTGCAGATTGTCGCAAGTAATAAAATCTCAGGAGTCCGAGTGTCAAATCACAGGGAAGTGAATTAAGAAATACAAATTACAGATTTTTAAAAAATGAGGTTTTCATGACAGGTGTGAACAAGTATTGATTAAAAATTCAAATTCAAATAAAATAACTAAAGTTAGGGGATTCACTTTTAGTATATCGGTTATGATTAATTTTAGCCCATCTTGCCACTCAATTGAGATCCATAGATAAAGGAGTTACTAATCGGAGAATTTAGTTAGTAATAACTTTCATTGATCTTAAAATGCCAACGCTTGCTAATGGGTTCAAGTATCCATCATACCAACCTTTGTCTACAATAACTCAAGATTCCAATATAGCCGATAGAGCCATGTTCTACAGAGGGAATCAAGTAGCTTTTGTGCCAATGATTGACTATGATGAATCAAGACTCCCACTTAACAAGGAAGGAAGTTAAATAGATTAAGGAAGAAAATACCGTTAACGTTGTGATCCATTCAAATCAATCATAACCTTTATACCAAAAGCTTTACTCTTTCACCTTAGCAAAAGGAAGATTAGTTAGTCATGATAAAAGTAAACAACATGTAAAAAGATGAAATGAACATGGATTGAAAGATCAAAGGAAGAACAAAAAAGAAAAATAGGAAAACACTTGGACAGAACTTTGGTATTGAAAACAATAACAAAATCAAAGGAGAAAAGCTAAAAATGATACAAGAACATGGAAATGGCCTAAGAAAATGGCATTTTTTCGTCCTCCCCCCAAGGTGCCTATTTATAGAGTTTTGAGGTGGGTGAAATGGTAAAATAGTAAAATGTAGGTAAATACAAATCAACAAAGGTGGGCTGCAACTTCTTTTAATTTTTTGACCATCGTAGACATCGAATCAGCTCTTCCTCAAAGCATGGAACTTGTAGATCTCTTCTCTATCTTCAAACCGATAGCTTGCTCATTCAAATCAAACTTCTACAGCTCAAGTTATGATTCTTCTACCGAAACTGCTCTTCAGCACACGGAAAAACGAAAGATCTCATCCATAATCAGATTTTGGCAATGAAAACGATCAAATAGCGCTCTAAATGAAGATAAATCAAAGATCTATGTGTTGGCTTTTGGATCAAGTTAGAATCACTTAGTTCCGACGCCTACAACTCTAAATATGATTTTTCTCGTGAATGGTCGCCAAGTGATGATTTTGCCTACATAAAAAAATAATTATTTAATATATATATTTTAATATTAATGAACAGCAAACCAAGCATGTACAGTAAACACGTGTATGGACTGTAAGTTGGTGAATAGTAACTATGAATAGTAAAAATGTGTGTGAATAGTAAAAACACGTTAATAGTAACCCAGTGAAAAAATGCTCAGAATATAGAAATTAATCATACTTAAAGTGTATAATGATGATTTAAACCTTAATAGCAATACATTTATGAGTATTCATCACTACTTTTAGACAGTGTGCATGGCAATGGCACATTAAAGGGTGGATGTCATTTACTTGGCCTCTTGTGCTCCGCTCCACTCTAGTTACTGGGTTGCACTTGGCTCTTAGGTTTTCATAGCTCTATGTTCACATTTAAGCACAATTCTACCCCCATGCGGCTCCAAGCTCCATTACCTACAAAAACACCTCAATTGCAACTATGTACTAGCAATTATAGTCAATTTAAGCACAAGTTGTAAGAGTCAAATATATAGATATGAATAGCATTATGTGTCAAGAAACAATAAGAATAGACAAGGGAACTATTATATTTGACAAGAAAAGAGGAAGAATCTGATAAAAAAACTACTATGGCATTCATTGCAAGTAGTTATAGAATATCGAAGGGGCATGGGAATAATTATATTCCGCAAAAAACTAAGAAGCTCCTGATAAGGAATAACTACCATAGGCATATCAAGTATCTATTAAATATCAAAAGGAACAAATATATTTTTCAAAGAACAATATGATGGAACAATAAAACAATTATATTTAGTAAAAGAATAGAAATCATCTGTTAAGAAGCAACTCCTATAGGCAAATCATGCCAAGATTAAACAACAGAATGAACAATTATATGAATTAATAGAACAACTAAATTCATCCAGGAAATAGGAATAGTCTCTTAAGAAATAACTTCAAGGTACCAAACTACTTGTTGCGTGATGTTATTATCGTAATTTATAGAAAATTAAGAAACACTGCATAATTGGGAGTTATGGTACGGTGACATTATTATACTCCCTCCGTCCCGTTTATTTTGATACATTTGGGTTTGCACATAGTTTTAGGCAAATTTACTATTTTTATGTGTTTTTCGAATTTACCCTTCCCTTTTCTTTTTCCCTCGTTAATCTCCCCAGCCCATCGCCGCCGTCACATCTCCGGTGACACCACTGGCCATCCGTCTACGTTTCCGCCCTGCCTCCGCCGCCATCCCCTTCCCTTTAGATCCTCAATCGGCCTCTATCGTCACTCTACCTTTGTCATTGATCGGCCTTCATTGTCGACGATCGCACGTTCGTCCTCGATCGGCCTCTGTCATCGATCCTCCGTTCGTCCTCGATCGGCCTCCGTTATCGATCCTTCGTTCGTCCTCGCTCGGCCTCTGTCATCGATCGCCCGTTCGTCCTCGCTCGACCTTCATCATCGATCGCTAGGCCTTCATCGTTCTCGCTCAGCCTCCATTGTCAATCACTCAACCTCAGTCCTCCATCAGCCTCTATCGTCAATCGGCATTTGTCGTCGATCGGCCTTCATCGTCAATCGGCCTTTGTTAGATTCGCCGTGCAAATCTCGCCGGAGAGGGAGAGAGAGAGGGCTGAGATGGTGGAATGCAAGACAGAGAAAAGGAGTGGAACTGTTGTCAGGGATTGGTTAAGTTATGGGTATAGTTGTAAATGGAGTGTAAAAAAATTACTTAAAAAGGAAATGGTGCAAGAGTTTTGAGACTACCCAAATAGGAAAATGGTGCAAAATATATGGAACGGAAGGAGTAATTTATAAAAATTTGACATGCCATCACAATTTCATAAATAATTAGATTTTGAGGTGTATGTCTTACACTTGGTTGCATGATATAACTACTCTAATGATTATTGACAAAGGTGACAAACAGAATTCAATTAACACCAGTCATTAGACTCTTTTTTCAAATAAATATATGTTTGTTTATTCTAATCTTATCTCTATCCTTGTCATCACAGTTAGATGCTAACATCTTCACTATTTCAACTAAATTTTCTAAGGAAAGCAGAAAACGATATTTGCGATTCTTATATACAGACCTAAAAGGGGAAAGTGACACTTAACCTTAATTTTTATTATTATTATTTTATACTCAGAAATATATTACAAGTAACGGTAGTAAGAGTAGCAGTAATCTCTTACAAAGGTAGGAGGTTAATTACCGGGTTTTTAGAATTTAGGGAGCCTCTGAGCTACATTAATAATTTTAGGTGTTTTAACTTAGCAAGGCTCAGATTCAAGGCTCGGCCACTTGGGGGGTTACGGTTTTGCTAGAACAGCCGGTACAATCTTAATAATTAAATGCAACATGGTATTCTATTTAACTTCAAGGCGTACGTGTCTCATACCGTCTAATTAAAGTAATTGAAATATATCGTGATAACGATAACACAAGTTGCCAAGGTTCCTATGGTCCGGTGTTGGTAGAAATATTAAATTTATCACTAATATTTTGGATAAGCAGTGTATATGTAACTAGAGTTTTTATTTTTTTTGCCTAATCTCTCACTATTATTTTAAAATGGGCTGAATATGTCACTTCCAGTTAGAAAAATAAAAGAAAATAATAAAAATGCTAGGTTTTGAAATTTTAGGATTATTATACATCTTTCAAAAAATATCATGACCTTTGAAATTTTTGTCAAAAGAAGGTCTAATATCTATCATTAGCACTTCTGCTTGTTACTATCTCCATCACCAATGCCCCAATCTCATTGCTGCCCTCTCTCTGTCTCTACTATCTAGTCTCCTTGCTGGGATTCTTGAAAGAGAAAGAGTTTATTTATAAAAAAATTTTAAAATTTGTTAAAACTTACATTATCACCCTAAAATTTCAAAATTTGTTATTTACCACAATGATTTACTTATTGAACTGTCAAAATCTAGGTGTTGCTATATTGACTATTTATTTCAACACCAGCTAATCTGGTATCGGAAACTCATTATTTATATGAATTCATTTTATTATAAAAATAATGTTCATTTCATTTTTTTTTTTAAATAGTTGGCAAGTACCAATTTAGAGATTACCTGTGACATATAAAACTAATAAAGATAATAATATTTCATGTTTTAATTTAGAGATTTTGGAAGATTTAGGACCAAAACGTTATAAAGTAACAAGGTTTAGGACATTTGGTGCCTTTATCCTAGCCTATAATTACTCTCACTTTTTTATTTTCAAAAAAAATACTTCGCTCAAATTAATACTAAGTCATACAAGATCTACAGCCAATGGTTTAAATTCGTGAACAAGAAGGCCTAATAAGTCATCCAATAGGTTATTATGGTGTTCTTGCGACATTAAATTGAACGACGGTAACCAGAATAAACCAAAATTTCCATATAAACCAAGATGCACGTGGAAGCTAAAAAGCGTAGAATTAACTGAATCAAAACCAAGCGACAAAACCAGAAAGGAAAAATACAAACGATAAAAAAACAAAACATAATAAATTTACTTATCAACGTCTTCTTACCAGTCATTACATTCTAAATCACGATAATTGATCAACTTGTTTGAAAATGTATTTAAATCCAAAAGAAGCTAAAGAAATAAAGAGGCACCAAAAGAAAATGGACCACAGACGATGTTGCTTATTTGTCGCATTTTGGGCAAAAAGTGACAAAAGTATGACCAAAAAAATTCTTGCGAGAAAAAAATGTAAGTAACTTTCTTTTGAGAAAGAACCTGTGATGAATAAACGACCGTTAATAAGTGAAGAAGAGGTACTGTAGAATGGTAAAGAAAAAGTCATTTTTATCGCCTCACGAGGTGGACCATTAGCATCCATAGAAATAACCATGCTTGTACAAGAAACCAACTTATAATAATAAGCTCATTAACATACTCTCTGTCCTAAATTTTTTACATTATTTATTTTTTAATTATTAATTTATAAGTTTTTATTTTTAATATTTTCGCATATAAATGAAAATTTTTTATATATGAATGATAAATTAAGATCTATAATTTTTAAATATATTTTTTTACAATTTTTTTAACAAACAATAATATGAATAAATTTAAATCAAATTAATCAAAAAAATCAAATAAAGCGAAAAAGTGGAATGGAGGGAGTATGAAAGAAGAGGAGCTGTAACATGCTAGAGTGGTCTATTACGAGAAATCTACATAAAAACATTCGTGCAATCCGTGAGAATTTAAGAAATGGTTAGAACCGGATGGGTAGTGTGCCCGCAAAGTTTAACATATAGCATGAAGTTCCCGTCTTAATGTTGAATGAATGCCATTAGTTTTGCGGTTAATCACCATTTCATGGAGGCTTGCCTCGGCGATAACAACGAACCAATTCAATCCGACAACTATGTAGGTTTCTTTCCAAGCCTCACCAACCATATACTGAGAGTTTTATTTTCACTCCCCTTATTTTAGACAAAAGCTTAAGGCAGCTTCTTTTACACCAGTTCTTTTTAACTTAAATTAATTGAATTTTAAATGTTTTTTTTTATTCTTATATTTTTTTTACTTGAAACTAATTTTAATTAAAAACCAACATTATGTAAGTGCAATAATTAATTAAAAATACAATTTTATAAGTTTACTAAATTTTTATGAATTTTTCTAATTTTAGGCATTAAAAAAATTTATAAAAATTTAACATCATGAAAATTTACTTTCAAATGGATTATTTTATTTACATAATATTAGCTTTTAAATCAAAATTAATTTCAGACAAAAAAAATATACAAATAAAAATAAGTTAGTTAACTTAAGTTAAAATGAATTAACCCTTAACATTTCAATGGTTGATTTTTGTGACTCCAACGTGGTTGAAAACCTCAAATTACATGAAGGACTAGGTGGCAGATTACTGCAAAATAACTTATTTTGATGAAGGCATAAACTCTAGAGATTAATTACTTCCACAGAAAACATGTTTTATTTGTGGCCCGAAGGCATTTGGTTCTCAACCAAAGTAGTAAGCCATGCTTGTTTGATTTTTTTGTTAGTTGCTCAGAATGTACATTTTGGAGTTTGAAGTTTTGCATCAATCTGCGTAGTGTCCTTGCTACCTTCCCCCGCTAGCCATCATACCAATCCATAAGAATTTGGCGCACAAGTGAACATTGTCTAACTGACAGCGATAAATTTGGCCAATTTTAGTAACCTCAGTGTCATATTTGACCCAAAAACATAATCAGTGGCCAACTTTAGCTAAACCATAAACCTTGGTGGTTTTCCTGTAATTTTAATGTACAGGGGACCATATTTTGAATATTTTTCTTCACCGGAGCACTTGGGAGAACTACAAAGTTTCCCTGTAGAACCAATGATTAAAGGTGACGCAGGCAAGGCACCATTGAGGTCAATGAAGGTACACATACCAGTCTGTACACAAACCAAGCAATTTGATGGCTCAATTCTCTGCAACTTAAAGAATGTATGAACAATTAGAGTGGGAGTTTCAGCTTCTTTACTTTGATTTCTTTGCTTTTGGAAACTGTCTTACCAATAGGCCGCGAAGATGCCTCAGTCATCAAGTCCAGTATTGAAGATGAAGCTTGGAAAAGCTGTGGTTACATCCCTATTTTGTTGAATCAAAAAATCAAGTTACTAGGGAAAATTCAAATATTTCAAAGGTCTTAAGAAAACACTACTATAAAGTGAAAATCTTGGGAAGGATAGTACTTTAAGTATGGAAGAGTCATGTGCTTTAGGAGTGCTGGTTGTCGGGAAACAAAAGCTTTCCACTCCACCTTGCTAATTTTTCCGTCCTTGTCAGCATCAGCAACGGAAAAGGTCTGACACAAGTACACCGGAACTGGAAGGAATTAGCAAAAATGGTAGAAGCTAGAACTTAGAATATGACAAATCCTTGCCTTGTCGATAATTTCTTCAAGACATTCTTCGGGTATATTCATGCCTGATTCTGACAAGGTGTCTGCCAACATCTGCCTGACCTAAAGAAACACTAGCAGTGATCAGGGGATAAAAACAAATGGCACTCCATAAGAAAGAATCTACTCTTCATCAATTCATCAAATGCAGCCAGCTATCCGTATCTAGACTGGCTAGTTTCCATCTATCCAACTTGCAATGTTCATTATGAAAGCGATTCCAGCTTTTGGATCAACTAAAACAATATAGTTACTACTAACCCATCCAGCCAGAAAGAAGAGACCTAGAGAAAGCCTAGTAGTTTTCATCTCCTAAATTGATGCAATACCAAGGAGGAATAGTTTTGAAATGTCAGGACACCAAGATACTTACATCTTCTTGCTCGATATATCCTGTTTGTCTCAAATCATATAACCTAAATGCAACTGCATGAAGAAACCCAGGGCAGAATAAACCAATGCTGTTTGGAAAGGAAATATATGTCACATTAAGGCAGACAAAAGATAGACATAATATACTTACAATCTATCTTTTCATCAATGGGAGCACAAGGATGAAAAACACTGAGCGTATGAACAAATTCTTCAAACTCAATAACACCATTTTTCTTCACATCAAAAAGATCAAATACCTACAAAGAATGGCTTTCGAGTTAAAGTCTAAGTAACAAGGGTAAATTACACTTTCCCCTTGGTAGTAATTATACTCGTACCCTCTAATTGTGCTTGTAGTAATTATCCATGACTATGGATCTTGTTCCTAACTAATTATCCTGATTGGTTGATTAATTAAATATGTTGAAACAATGAAAACTCATACTTCAATATAATTACTTGGAACTAGATACGTCCTCAAATAAAGTGTTCCCAAGCACTTTACAATTAATAACAAGACAAGTAGATATTTTCCAAATTCGAAATCAGGTAGATAAGTTGCAAACAAAAGATTCAATAATAGCAGATACTGATCAGAAGTAGTCAACCATCCACTTCATCAATCCCATCACATACATTTCGTGACTACATCCTACCTACATTTTGGCTTGCCATTTGGCTACTTCAGACACCCACCCGTATTAGGGATGTCTTAGAACAAGTGAGCAAATTCATTCAACAGACCTTTTATCAAGCAGTTAACTAATTTGCAAAGTCAGTAAACGACACCCCCTTCTGGGCTTTGTGTTGTCTTAACTCTTAACAAATGATCACATATTATCCAAACAATCACAGAACTTTTCTGATCTGCACACAGGATCCAGGGTTTCTTTAAGATATCAAACAAAAGGGAACCCCATTCTCATTCAACTGCCCTAGTCAACAGATGGATGGCGTAAAAGTCTGACAAAGCAATTTCCAGTTAAAAGAAACTAAGCGTCCTGCACTATAGGGTAATAATTTATTATTCAGGATAATTCTAGTGTTTTGGATAAGGATAATTCGTGTTAACTATGTTGAAAACTAGTAATCTAACAAATCATTTGGATTTTTGACTTATTAGCAATTTATAATTATTGGAATTAGATTCGAACAATCAACTTTAACTTTAACTTATGCATTATCCTGACATTTAGGTTACGATCTTGGTCTTACAAAACCCATACAAGTCTGTAACTCATTACCCAGCATTTGGGTTACTTTCTGACTTCTGTCACTCCTGTTGTTCAATTGTCACTGAAATTCAAACTCCTCTATCAAGTTCTCCATCATTTTCTTCTCAACCTTAAATGAAAGAACAAGCACACAAAAAAATTTGAAATCCTCTATGGCCCCCAGACTACAGCCATCTGTAACTGCAGTCTAAGCATCAGCTGTACATAAGAGACCTTGCTGAACCCTCGCCCATCGGCTGCCAGAAGCAAATGGTGCCAGCAAAGAAACAAAATAAAAGGTCTGGATAAAAGGCAGATCGGTGAAAATCTACCCATTAGAGTTCTATGCTGACCATTGCATTCGTCAAGCAGAAAACTGTCAGCACACGAATGTCACCTTTATTAATTTTTCTTATCACCTGAAAAGGTAATGGTTTCATCAAGACCAAGCTACTTCTATTTGGCTCAAATTTGGTAATTGGATCATTGACTCAATGAGCATCAGCCCTAACAAGCAGCATATGCCAAATCAGCACCATGTCAGCAGACACATCACCACCATATCAGCTAACAGCTCACCACCACACCCCCACCTTTTGATATTTGGTTCTGGTCTTAAGATCCCTCTAGCAAGACTAAGCTTCAATAAAAAGCTTTCAGGCTGATCATAAGGGATTTATGTACAACAAAATCTTTTATGTTTGATTGGCATTCGACTCATCCAAAGGGAAGTTGATTGCGGTTTTAGAAGTAAAGGTTCCTGGTATTCAGATCTTAAGTATTAGTAGCTAGTTGTGCGACGTGTTTGCATCATGTGATTGTATTGTTGATATAGTTATGCTTGGGGAGTGTAACAACATTGTGCATAGTGCTTGTAACCATCGATTGACAATACTGCAGAAATGGAAGACCAAAGTGAATTGTGAATCACAATCCTTCTAAGCTAAGGGGCTATGGAATGTTAACCCTTACAAGGGCTAAAATGTGAGCCCACAGGTAAAATTATGAGTATAAGTGAACTCCTCAGTCTACATGGTAGAAATAAGTACCATCTAGCACGAGTTTCTTCCTACAGGAGTAATCTGTTTAATGTGATAGAAATGTTGCTTAAGGTGGTCACACCAAACAGCCTTGAGCATGATAATATACTGCAGAACTTTAAACAGACACGTGGTAGAGAAAGTCATTCAAGGGAGAGAAACGAGTGAAAACTATAATTATTGTTATAAGGTTAGTTACTTCCCTCCTGCATAAGTTATAGGAACCTTGTGATGAAATTTAGGCAGTGTGCACTCGGCTGGGTCAAGTCAAGCTGTACAGCTAGAGAGTGAGAGGGTTCAATTAAAGCTTATAGAAAAATAAATAAATAAATTACCCTAAAGGAGGTGGGAGAAGTAATTAGTTTTTTTTAATAAAATCCTCAGTCAGAGTGTTACCATGGGCTAATCAAGGTTACTTAGTGGAGATGCTGTAGCCTGCAAGAGAGCTGCCAAAACCTCTCATCTGCTTCAAAACCCATTCAGAAGTCACCTTGTAAACTAAAACACTCCAGCCAGCTGTATCTCAGTTTAGAGTAGTGCTGCGAGGTCAGTTAGGATTTCTGCAGTTAAAAAGTGCAGTAGTGACCTTCATTACATGTAAAGCTTCAAGTATATACCTTGACGAGTTATTATTTGGGCTCCGATCTTCTATTTCTCTCAGCAACTGTCATACATATACTCTGGAATCCGATTTACTGTCTCTATGATTCATAGTGCATGTTATTTTAATTGCCTAAGTGACATGCTATGTCTGCTAAGTGTTGTTAAGATGCTGAATAGGGCCTGATGCACCCGAATTCATTATCACTACTCCTGGACCTCATCCAGTCTCTTCATACGTATTACAAGTGGACATTGATACAATGGGGAGGATTGATGAATGGTCACTGAACTATTTAGAATGTGCCATAATCTCGCTGAGAAGTAATGCCTGACATGCAAGCTACGGAAAGTTTTACCCTAATCTACCACACCACCTCTGCGAAGACAGTATTGAGTTGAATAAAATTGCATGGATCATCTATTTGCCTTCCAGGCCTTTGGTTTCAATTTTATAGTGTTTTGTACTCCAGTAGGGTGGTTACAATGCAAATTTTTACGCTATTATTCCATTTGAAGTTATTTGTCTTCCAAGATTACTTAAGGCTCCCACTTATGAGGCTATTCTCCCATTCAAGCATTTATTTATAAGGAGAGATTTATAATTTGGAACATGAGATCTGTAAAGACCATGAATATTTAATGGAGTTGTTTGATTGACAAAGAGGTAAATTCTAGTGCCTCTCTTGGATCAACACACCTGAACCTTAGCAGTATGGGATTCTATACCAGAAAATCATCAAGAAAGAGCTAGCAGAGGAATGAAGTGACTCACTGAGTTGAATGATTCCTCACAAAGTAGGACCAAGTTTTTGTCTAGTGAGATCTCCCATACTTTGAATGCAGCCTCAGCACCAGAATGTGCATCCCCACATTCAAATTATTAGAAGCCTAATCTAAAGGATCAGCCAAACCAGCATACTCTCTGTCCAAGGCTCATCATTGGAAGCAACAACATTCATGAATAATGCCATTTTTCCAATTTGATGTCACTGCAGAACTCCTGAACCGGTTTTCACCAACAGGGAAGAATGATGAAGTGCAAGGTCAATCCAAACTGAATTAAGATCTTTATACAGTGGTTTTTACATTTAGGCATTTTGCCAGGCTTATAATCTCAGTATTTAAGGGTATGGATAATTTTCACGGAAATCATGCAAGTTATATTTACCAACTTCTTTCATAATTATTATTATCATCATCTATATGACTTTATTGGTTATCCTACCTCAGTGAGTTAGGTTGCACTTGGCAAACCTATAACAAAGCTCTAACAAAGCTTTTCAAATCTATAAACACATATAATGCTTTATATACAATGTTATTTTCAGTTTTTGGTTAAATAATGACGTGCTCAGAATTAGTTTCCCTCCCAACTTTCTCTCTTTCAGAACTGACTTTCCTCTAGGCTTTCCCTTTTCTTCTTAATTTTGCTGCTTGGTCTTCATCAAGTTCTATGAAATGCTGGGTTCAAAAAGCATAAGTTGCCCAAAGAAAGCAAGATTATAATAAAGTTTTTAGTCATCTATAAACTAATATGCACAATAAAAAGGCATCAATATGGCACAAATTAGATCCATTATTCAACAAAAGACTTTTCCAGTCATTACTTTTCCAAAGCCGAAGCCCAGGGACCAGCCCTACCACCACCAGAATGAATCCAAATCAATTAACAAACAATTTGCTCCATCTATTCCCGATGTTGGTACAATTCAACAATTTGTACATATGACATATTTCCTCACAAAATCCATACATATTCCAAACAGGTGAAACTTATTTGTGAGGCTGTGCCAGTTGATAGAATGAAAAAAGAAGTTGAGTTCATATTTCAAAAACTACAGTAATTTCAAATTATTAAACTTGTATTTAGAGAACTACAATAATTTCAAAGTTTACCTTATCCACAAACACACTCTTGCCTGTTTTGGTTTTGTATAGGGCCAAGCGAAGCTCTTCCTTCAAATCATAAAACAAGAGAGAACCACCAGTAAAAATCTCTCACGGTTTTCATAAACTACTTCAGTTCATATTACCTACTTTCAATCATCTAAATACAAATTAATATCAAAATAGCATAACAATTGAACAGCTTTCCAATTTAAGGGCTAGGCAAGCGTTCACTTCTACATTAATCTTTTCTGGTGCCCATAAACTTTGTTACTCATTTCCAGGTTACAACCTTAAAATAACTTATTTGCACAACATTTTGTTAAATACATGGTTCTAGGCCAATGACATGAAAGTACTTTCCAAATGACTAGCCTAGTTATTCTAAATTCTCACACTTTTGGTATATGTGCAACTTGGTCAGACTTTGTTGCTGCAAAATTTTGGCCAAAAGGTTCTTTTCCTAATGTGCCATCAGTCATAGGAAAGGAAACATACAACTGGGACAATGATAGGTCATTGAGGGTAATAGATTGAATGATGGAGAAAGCATACAAGCTATCACGGAAAGGACAATACAGGAGGCAAAGCAGCTCATCAACAATGACACAAGTAAGAACGGGTAACGGTTCCTCAACAGATATAAATAAATTAGTCAACTAATGATAAACTAAGCTATCAAGTAAACAAGCTAATAGCAATCAACTCACTCAACTAATGATAAACTAAGCTATCAAGTAAACAAGCTAGTCAAACCAGGTGCATACAGTTCTGCCCTGACCCGGAAAAACCAGTTTGCAGAAATGAATTATCCAGAATTTTACAAAAAAAAAAAAAAAAAAGTCTTAACGTTGTGGTACATTATTTAGCCTGACCTCCCTTGCCACTAGATGACCGAAACACAAAACATGTCTCAGCAAGCAAACCCCGCAAGCGAAGATTATATATCCTTCTTACATTTAACAAACTCAAAGCGAATACAGTAGCCATGAGAAGCAGAGAGGAAGAAAACAAGAGAGAGTAAAGCCCTCACTTTATGAATCAGGCCATCATCAATAATTGAACAGCTCAACTTCTTATACAATTCTAGCAATGCTTCAACTTCATTCACACTAACTGCAAAAAACCAAAGAGAAAACAATGAAACGCAGGTTAAACCCACAAATCAAATCCTAAAACCATACAAAGAGTTCAAACAGACAGTAGGAGTTCTTAGAAAGGCGAACGATATCGTCGAACGAGAGACGAAGCTGAGGAGACGAGCGATGATAGAAGCAAGAACAGCAGCTGAAGACAATCACTTCGATCACACCAAACACCGGAATCAAAACAGCGCAGAATCTCCCCCACAATGTCAACGAGCTTCCCCTCTTCCTCACAAAATCCAGCGATCAAACTCCAATCGAACGACACAAGCGAGAAAATCAACAATAGTAGACGAGAGTTAGTGGGAGTACCTTAGAGTTAGAAGATGACTCCATTAATCCTGCAAAACCATTCATCATGAGCAAGCTGCAAGCGGAACAACCGCGGACGAAGAAAATTGGGAGGGAAAATAGAGTTTATTCACTTTGTATTTACTGCTTCGAGCTCACCTCCATTCCAATCAACTGCGCCTTATCTGCAGATTCCAGTTCTGAAGGTGGTTTGTTTTCAATGGAATTGCTCCTTTCCGAGGAATCAAATTCATCTGAGAGATTGATTCAAGCATGAAGTCTTTCCCTCGAAAGGATACAAGAATTGCGGGCCAAGTCTAACATGCAACAACAGACAAATTTGCCAATAATGCACCTGTTTTGGGCATATGACGGACCCACTGCGAAAAATCATGCAAAAGAAAGTTATTGGGTAAAATCCAAATTTGGTCCCTTAACTTTGAGGATTGTCCTAATTTGGTCCCTTAACTCTAAAAATGACTATTAAAGTCCCCTAACTCAACTTATGTGTCTTATTTTGGTCCCTACCGTTAGTTCAAGTATTATTCTGGATGGAAATTGCCTATGTGGCATCTAAATTGCCAAGTGGCATCCTATTTCATGGAAACAAGTGACAAAACTAGAATAATAACAAATTTCAGGCTAGAATTGAAGCAAAAAAATAAATTTAGGGACTAAAAAGCTTTAACCCTAATTTCATTCCTCCGTTTTCCCGTTTCCCCTCTACGCCGCCACCAATCTCCCCGTCTACGCCACCCCCACCTTCTCCGTCGTGCTCCCCCGCAAAAATCCTGCGAAATCCCGTTCTTAAGCTGCTTGCCGGCGAAGATCAGACGCCGTCTGGAGGAATCCCTTCATTGTCCTGGATATTGGCCTTCACATTGTCGATGGTGTCGGAGCTTTCAGCCTCGACGTAATCGTCTTCCCCATAAGGGTCTTGACGAAGATCTACATGCCGCCACGGAGGCGAAGGACAAGGTGGAGGGTGGACTCCTGGATGTTGTAATCGGCCAACGTCCGGCCATCCTTGAGTTGCTTTCCGACAAAGATGAGGCATTGTTGGTCCAGAGGAATCCCCTCCTTATCTTGGATCTTGGACTTAACGTTGTCAATGGTATCGGAGCTCTTAACCTCGAGAGATGGTGGACGAAGAGGGATGGGAATCGAGGAAAAGTGAGCAGGAGCGGGTAGCCGGAGGCAGGTGGCGGCGTGTCTTCCCATTTGAATTGGCAATGATTTGGGGAGGAAGAGGGTTAATGTCACTTTAAGCCCTTAAAATTACATGTTTGCGTGAGTTTTAGCCTGATGTTTATTTTTTACATTCTAGCCACTTATTGTTATGGCATATGATGCCACGTGGCAAACTAAGTGCCACTTAGGCATTTTTCATCAAAGATAACGGCTTAATTGATGAAATGGACTAAATAGGACAGTTTGGGGGAGATAAGGGACTTTAAGAAGTACTTTTGGAGATAAGGGACCACATTAAGACAACACTCAAAATTAGGGGACCAAATTTGGATTTTACCCGAGAGTTATTATTTTTCAATGGGATAATTACAATTTATCCTCTGAGGTTTAGGTGAAATTACCTTTTACCCTCTCTTCTTTCAAAAATATACACTTTGCCCTTATCTTTTTAATACAATCTGGCCGTAACTTTTAAAGTCTTAATTTAAAGTGTACTATACTCATATTTAAGTAATTTCAATATGTATGGTATTTTTTTATAGTTAATTGAAATTTAAAAAATACAATTTTTTATTTATAGAAAAAAACTGATAATTTAAAATGTCCATTAACTGTAAAAAAATATTATACAGATTGAAATAAGGATAGCAATTTGGTTGGTTGGGTCAGATTGGGGTTAGGTCATTCAGGTTTAGGTCTAGTCGGGTTAGCATGAATTCGAGTTCACATTAGGTTCAGGTCAAGTTATTTGGGTTCAGGTTAATTTAGGGTTAAATTGATTTCAAGGTTCAAGTTCACTATAAGTCAAAGTCAATTTCAATATTAGATAACTTCAGATCAGGTTTCAGGTCAGATTTAAGTCGACCTTAACATTCACTTGGCTTACTGGTGTATAGGCCAAAATGATTGAATAGATTCATTTTTTTCAATTTTTGTTAAAATTTAAATCAAATAATTCAATTTTTTTTGTTATTTAATTTAAATTAATTTTTATTTTTTAGTATATTTAATCAAAATATTCATAAAAATCTTCTTCATTATTGTTTAGTACATATTTAGGTAATTTAACATTATTGATAATATTTTATTATTTTTCTAAATTCATACCTTTCAACTATTACTATATAAATCATTTAAATTGTTACTCAAGTATCACCCAGACAAATACTACGACAATTTTGCTATGCTTATATTCTGATGAATTTTTTTTTTTTAAATTACTATGAAATGCAACTCAAATTCACTATTAGTGACTAAACTGTAAAATTTGAAAAAATTTGGGTGAAAGTGCAAATATTTTAAAAAGTTTAGGGACTAATGTTGTAATTATTAGGAATGACTGAAATTAAATTTTCAAAATTTAGGTACTTTATTGTACTATATTTAAAAGTTTAGTTATGAATGTTGTAATTTTAACAATTATCTATTAAGATCATTAAACTTACTAAATATAAAAGTTACTTATTTTGGAAAACACCAAATATAGGACTTACTAAATATAGAATTCATTTCCCTAAAAATGGGACTTATAAAATATAGAAGTTCTTAAAAAATGGAAGTTATTAAATATGAAAAGTCATTCTTAAAATATGAGAGTTACTAACCGTGAACATCTAGAAAAAAAAATATAGCTACTAAATATAAAAGTTCCTTCGCTAAATATGAGATTTACTAAATATGGAAGTACCAAAAAAGTCGATGTTACTAATTACAGAAGTCACATTCCCTCAATATAAGATACACTAAATATGAAAGTCTTAAAAGAAGAAAGTTACTAAACATGAAAGCTCTCATATTTAGGACTTACTAATTATGGAAGATAATGAAAGAAGAAAGTTAAGATTTGGGGTGAGATATAAAATCAGGTCTTGTCAGGTTTAGTCATTGAGTCATTTCGGGTTCGGGTTAGGTCAGTCACAAATTCAAGTTATTTCGAGTTCGAGTTAATTCATGATTAGGTAATTTTGGGTTTAGGTCATTTGAGTTCAGGCTTTCTCAAGTTTCCCTTCAATCAAGTTTGGGTTCACGTCGGATTTAGGTCGTTGACTTTTTTTTTTGTCAAATAGGGTCAAATCAGGGTTTAGATTTGGATTGGTTGGTTTAGGTCATCGGTTCAAGTCAAATTTTGTGATCCCTGGATACAAGCATGAAGTCTTTCCCTCGAAAAGATAGAAGGATTGTCGGCCATGTCTAACACACAACAACAGAGGCAAATTTGCCAATAATGCACCTGATTTGGGCATATAAACCATTTCAATGAGATAATTACAATTTACCCCTTAATATTTAAGTAAAATTACACTTTATCCCTCTTCTTTCAGAAATATATACTTTACTCTCTCCCTTTTTAATTCAGTTTGATAAAAACTTTTGGAATCTTGAGTTAGATTATATGGTATTCATCTTTAAGTAATTTTAATCTATATGGTATTTTTTTTATAGTTAATTGATATTCAAAAAATACATTTTTCTATTTACAGAAAGAACAGAAAGAAAAACTAACAATTTAAATTGTTCATTAACTGTAAAAAAATACTTTACAGATTGAAATTACTAGAAAATGATGACTGTAATATTTAAATTAAAATTTCAAAAGTTGCCGTCAGACTGAATTAAAAAGGCAAGGGCAAACTATATATTTCTAAAACAAAAGGAGCAAAGTGTAATTTCACCTAAACCTCAATGAGCAAATTGTAGTTAACTCTTTTTCAATTCAAAAATTTAGGAAAAGGCGCAAATTTGCCTTTTTTTTTTTTTTTTTATATTTCAATTGATTATTCATTTTTTTAAAACAATAACATCAAAATGACTTCAAATTATAAAAAAGATAAACTCGTTTGAATCCCTCTCATCATGAGAGTCTCCCCCTCGGACTTGAGGTTTACCTGAACTAGGACTCTTCTTCCTATTGGACGCGGCCTACTCCGGTGAGTTTCCGGCCGCTGTTTTGTTAGCGAGTAATCATGTCTGATTGTTGGTAACGAGAGTAGTTCATTGAAGACTGCTGCTATCACGAAAGATGGATGCCCTGGGGAATTGCTTCACGCAGATGAGCCTAACGCCAGAAGAAGAAAGTTCATGTCGGCTGGACTTGATGGACGATGTCTGCGGGAAAACGTCGGACTTAATGGTCGCCATCAAGGTCTAAACCAACCGAACTGTCAGAATCATTGGGCTCAGGGAATCACTCAAGAAAGCCTGGCGCTTTCAAATTCAATTCACCATTCATGCTGCAAGCTCCAATCCGAACCTGAATCTATTCATAATCATGTTTGAAAAGCTGGATGATCGCGACGGGGTTTTCCGGAATGGACCGTGGTCGTTTAATAACCGACTGATTGTGATGAGAACTCTAAACAAAGGGGATAGGCCATCCTCGCTAATGTTCGAAAAGGCTCCCTTTTGGGTTCATATTGTGGACGTCCCGTTCCGTGGTTTAAACTCAAGATTGCAGAAGCACTTGGCAGCAAGGGCGGAGCTAGAAAAAATTATCAGTGGGGGCAATGATAATTTTTTTATAATATATAAATGTAAATTTTAAAATTTATGGGATCAAGTTACAAATTTTGTTGAAAATGCAATACTAAATATATAATTTTGCTAAAATTCAGTGGGGGCAGTTGCCCCCTCTCACATGAACGTGGCTCCGCCACTGCTTGGCAGCCGACTCGGCGACGTGCTGCACGTTGATTGCTCAGGACCAGACCTACGTGTGCGGGTTTTGATCGATGTCACCCTGCCGTTGTGTCGTGGTTTGATGGTAAAAAACGAGGAAGAGAAGCATTGGTATTACCTGAAATACGAACGCCTGGCTGAGTTTTGGTATTTGTGTGAGAAAGTTGATCACACGGAACGTGAATGTTTGGAATGCCTGGTAGGATCTGATGGAATTGAACAACAATATGAAGAATGGTTACACTATGCTCCAATGGGCAGACACCTTGGCGAGCATGGGAAAGAACTGAAACTGGAGTCATCAGAAGGGACCTCGTAAGATTCCACAGCTCGCTTGAACCAGTGCAAATGAGGGTCACAAGACACTCGACCTGTGGTGCTGTTAACTACATCAACCCCGGTTGTTCCAACAGTGAGTAAAGACGGTTATGAAGCATTAAGGAGAGTATCCCTGAAAGACCTCAAAATCCGGAATCATCGAAAGGCCATGCTCAAGGAGGTCTCTGTAAGGGTACCAAAGCAATAGTTCGAGTCCCCTCACCTAGGGCCCCAAGTCCCGCCCAGGAGAAAGAAAACCTATTGAATGAGGCGGAGGGACTAGGTGAGAAGGACCCAGGTAACGTTGGCTTTGTGGTCGGGCGAAACCTAGAGATGGCAGCTAGTACTACTAAGTTGAGGGCAACAACTAAAGCAAGGGATGTAAGGCGAGCAACAAGACAACGAGGATACCCAATCACACGGCTCCCTTCGCTGGTGATGCCTGAACAGAATACAATGACCCCTAAACAAGGGCTGAATCTCACCCCTTCAAAACGTAAAAGAAAGCAGGCAGAAAATGCGCAGGGGAGGATAGTAAAAGCGAAAGCTGGTTATGATGAGCTCTTTAAGGCAAGGTTGAGCGAGGGCTCACCCTGCCTACCAAAATGATTATATTGAGTTTGAACTGTCAAGGGCTAGGGTCGGCCCGGACAGTTCATGCACTGTGCTGAGCAGTGGCAAGTAAAATCCTGGTTGTTGTTTTCCTAATGGAGACCAGGAGAACAAGTTTTAAGTTCATGCACTGCGCCGAGTTTGAGTGGGTTCGAAGAAAAATTGGTTTCCAATCATGGTTTGTGGTTCCATGTGTAGGAAAGAAAGGGGGTTTGGCAATTTTTTGGAAGGATGGTTGGATTGTGGATCTCTTGTCTTATTCCCAATATCACATCGATGTGCAGGTGAGAGCCATGGATGTGAAATGACACTTGACAGGATTTTATGGTCACCTAAAAAGGAACTGCATCATGAGTTGTGTCTCTGTTACGAGGATTAGCATCAAGATCATCCATGCCATGGCTAGTAGTCGATCACTTTAATGAAATTTTGTTGCAATCTGAGAAAAAAGGTGGAAGGCTATGAGCTGAAAGGCAGATAGAGGCTTTCAGGGAAGTAGTTAACAACACAAACCTTTTGGACCTGGGGTACCACAGTTTAAATTTTACATGGAGTCATGTCCACTCAGGAAGAATGATAGTGCATGAAAGACTTGGTAAAGGATTTGGCACAATGAGTTGGAAAAATTTATTTCCTAAAGCTTTTGTTGCTCATTTTCCATTTGCTTTTTTAGACCATTGTGGTGTTCATATTTTTTTAATGAATGGGAAAACCAAATTTGTTTTATCAGTGTGTGAGGAGATTTGAGTCAATGTGGACCGTGGAACCAAAATGTGAAGAAATAATCTGACACAATATTATGCAAGAACATTGCTCAACTCTACATGAAAAATTAGAGCAATGCAAGCGTGACTTAGAGGGATGGTCAAAAGGTGCGTGCCCATTGAGTACACAAATAAGGGATGCTGAGAAGCTGCTCAAAACTATTGTTAGGCAAAGAGATAGCGATGAGCGCACAACAGAATTGCAACAATTAACTTCAGACCTAAACCTGCTCTATATGAAGGAGGAGAAATTATGGAGTCAAAGAGCCAAGGTGTCTTGGCTAAAAGATGGGGATTAGAATACTAAATACTTTCACCATGCTGCTTTGGGGAGGAAAAAATGAAACTACATCCATTCTTTTACATGGAAGGATGGAACTGTGGCGCAAGACAATGATAACATGTAGGAGGAAGTTGTAGATTACTTTGCCAAGCTATTTTAATCCTCACAACCTAAAGAAATAAACTGAGTAGCTGCATTGATTAAACTTGCAGTGACAGAAAATATGAATAAGGAGCTACTACAACTGACACGGCCGTCCCTGGCCCCTGCCCAGGACACCTATGAGAACTTGGTCTCACGGCGGATTGCAGTTGGTACTCATTGATATGTGCACGGATTAAATCCATGTCACTAGTTGATTATCCTAGAATATGCAATGTGCATGCTCTTTATGCTTTGACGAGTTATTTAAAACCATAAAATGTTAATGTGGCCACAATTTTTCATATAAAACAAGTAGAGCAGTCAAAGCATACAAATCAACCTTTATATGAGTTAACTACACATAGCAACATGCATGAGCATTCATACATATAGTAGCTAATGCCCCCGCCCAGAAAGCAATTCTCGAGTCCATGACTCTTCATTTCATAACTAAGGAGGCAACTAGAGTACTATGTACACATACAAAATCCTCTACTGAGATCTTCTCATACTAACTCCCACCTTGGATGTGAATCCCAATGGCGAGCTTTAGAGACTCCTCTGGACCCAACTAGGTCTAGCTATGCCTGACTATGTCCAATGTGCACTAGGCTCTGTAACCAATGAGCAATTTAGTTAGTACTGTGCAAGACCAACAAGCATCCAAACAATAAGTACTAGAATCATCAAAACTCAGGTATTCTACCTATGCACCAAAAACCACTACCAGAGTAACCCTCAACGGTCACTCGGCCCAACTCATTCTGTATCTGCACAACAAAATAGTAAGGGTGAGAATCCAAGATTCTCAGTAAGGGGTAACCTCATGTACCAACAGTAAAACTGTGGACAGATATGAAATAACTCATGCATACTCTCTACTGGCTCTCGCAGTGTGAGGGACCTCTCATATATGTAAATACATGGATATGCATGCTCGGATCCCGAAGGACCACTCCTCACATAATTTTCTTACTTTCTCACGGGCGTCACTCCGTGGCTCACAAGTCTAGCCCTCAACTTATGCCTCGTAAGCCTTAGCTTACGCCTGACTTTCTCACGGGCGTCACTCCGTGGCTCACAAGTCTAGCTCTCAACTTGTGCCTCGTAAGCCTTAGCTTACGCTTGACTTATTATATAACCTCTCCTTAACTTTGTTGTGCAGGGGAATTGTGGTGAGAACTATGTAACTAGGTTATTAAACCTCATAACCTCGGTGCATTTGAAACCTCTCCTTACAACCTCGTGATTTCCAACACTGCCAGGTTGCCAAGGGTTCTAAAACTTACACCTCAAGCTCATGACACTTGGTTATATTCACTTGCAACTTAGTTTCCTTGCTTACTCAACAAGTAACCTCAAAACTTTTCAAAACTCAAGGAAACTCCCACTTCTCGAGGGACTTTAGGAAGCCTCCAAGTACCCCTAGCATACTTGAGGGCTAAAGTACCCAAAGGACCTCCTTGGGACTCACCTCAATCATCTTAGCAAAATGTGCAAAATTCTGCCTTTAAAAATTATCCTCACTTTGATTCAAAACAACTTTAAATCTGGGGAATTTTAGATGTTTCTAAAACTTGTAAGTGATAGTACTCCCTCTTAGCTTCGCGTGGAACTTTGAATCACCTCAATCGGACACCCAAGCGAAAAGTTATGCTAAAAACAAAATCGGGTCTCCAATGCTGTCTTGGCGACGCGTCGCCACAGTTGTCAACGTTCTGTGATCCTTTTTCCAATTGGCGACGCATCGCCAATTATGGGTACCTCTTGGCGACGCATCGCCAATATGTAAAACTGCAGAATTGGCATGCATTTTGCTGCTATGACCTTTGGCTACTTAGTACACATATCAAACATGCATAAAAAACCACCAAATTTCACACACACATAGTTCAAGTTGCAAGGAACATAACCAACTATCACAATGCCATTAATGATGCTCTATAACATCATCAAGTCTTCCTCAAACCTCATAGTTCACCACAATTCAACCAAAGCTCATACTCAATGCTATGGCTAATTTCAATCGATTTCTTACAACAAACTCAAGCCACAAGCATTGTTAAAGCTTAAAAACACTACTCCCTTACCTCAACTCCAAGATACAAGCTAGAATCAATCCTCTTTTCAAGCAACCAAGTGCAAGAAATCCTCACCTAAGTTCCAATCAAAAACCAAAGCACCAAACATCACAATCTTCCTCTCTAACCAAAACCCAAGCCTCAAATCACTCAAATAACATAGAATTAACCAAGAACACCATGCTTACCACGTATCAAAAATAGGGGAGTAGAGAAATCATGCTTCCAAGCCTCCAAACCTTGTTTTCTAGCTTGAAACAAGTTCCTCTTGGTTAGTATCCTTGGATGGCAACTCTAGGAATCAAGATCACTTGATTTCTAGCTTGAATTGAGAGAGAAATGAGTGCTTGAGAGGGGAAAACGTGGTTATGGCAGCCATTAGCTACCTTTCCCTTCTTAAACCCTCACTCAACCCCTTAAGTCATCCAAGTTACAACCCTTAAACACATAAACCCCCATCTTTTAACACATGCTCATTTCTTGATTAATTTTTGTTATTGTTTCAAGTTTGAGTTAAGGTTAAAGGTTAAGTTAAAAAACTTAACTTAAAACACTCGGGACCCCGCCCGGTTACTCAGGATGCAAAATTATCATTTTGCCCCTGCTCCTCATCTAGTGCTTAGACCTCCTTGGAACTTAGTGAATTTTTGTAACTCCTTTATTCTAGCTTTGTAAACTTGAAATTAAAGTTCTAAACTTAATTTAGAACATTTTACCTCTCTCGGGAGTGCTGACTACTAGGAGGTCCATAACAACAACCATTTGTGAAAGAAGAAGTTCGGTTTGCACTATTCCAAATGTCCCCAACCAAGGCACTGGGTCTGGATAGATTGCCACCTATTTTCTTTTAGAAGTATTGGCACATACTGGGCAAGGATGTATCAGCCTTTGTGCTAAATATCTTGAATAATGGTGATATGCCAGCAGACTTAAACCATACACACAATGCTCTTATCCCAAAGGTTCAAAGTCCAAAGTTGTTGACTAATTTCAGACCAATTGGCTTATGCAATGTTCTATACAAGTTAATCTCCAAGGTTCTAGTGAACCATCTGAAACCAGTCCTACATAAGCTAATTTCTAATAACCAAAGTGCTTTCGTCCCAATGAGATTACTGATGGATAATGCATTGGTAGCATTGGAGACTTGCCATTTTATCAATGGGCTCTACGGGCAACCAGAGGGCGCTATGGCTGTTAAACTGGACATGTTCAAAGCGTATGACAGGGTGGAATGGCAATTTTTGTGACCAGTGATGATAAGGATGGGATTCCATAGCTGATGGATTCATTTAGTGATGCGATGCGTGGAGACAACTTCCTTCTAAGCATTAGTAAATGGGAGACCCACAAGCAAATTTCACCCATCGTGAAGTCTTAGACAAGGTGACCCCTTCTCACCGTTCCTCTTCTTATTCTGCACAAAAGGCTTGTCAGTTCTCTTTCATCTTGCATAAGAGGAACAACGCATTAGAGGTGTTGCTATAAGCATGTATAGTCTGCCTATATCGCATCTATTATTTGCTGATGATGGTATTCTATTTCTACAAGCTAGGGAAAAGGATGTCAAGCATGTGTTGGCTATCTTAAAGTTCTACAATAGTGCCTTGGGCCAAATGGTGAACTTAAAGAAAACATCCCTCTTCTTCAGCCCCAACTGTAATACTATTACTTTATAGGTTATTTCAACGACATTTGGGACTTAGGCGTGTTTAAAGGCAAATAAATACCTAGGTTTCCCTGGGTCATTAAAAGGAAAAAAATGATTCAATTTCAGTTTTTACCAGACAAAATAAAGCAAAAACTAACAAAACGGAAGCCATTATTGCTATCACAAGCTGGTCAAAGTCTCTTGATTAAAGCAGTAGTACAGGTAATGTTGACCCATATTATGAGTTATATCCTTCTCCCTTCTCCCCACAGAGGTTTACGATGCTTTACATTCTCTTTCTATGTGTTTCTTTTGGTCAGCAAACGTGGATGTCAAAAAGATGGCATGGTGTAGCTGGGAGAAATTGTGTATGACCAAGAATTCAGGTGGTTTGGGGTTCAAAAATGTGGAGGCATTTAATTTAGCCCTACTGGCAAAACAGGCATGGAGAATAGTACATAATCTAGAAGATTTAGTTGCAAAGGTATTGTGGGGGAAATTTTTTCCATTTTCAGCTTTCACCCGAGCATCGAGATTGACGATATGTTTCATGATATACAAAGGGCTATGGGTGGGCAAAGATATCCTCATGAAAGGAGCTTTCTAGAGAGTTAAAAGTGGGATCAATATTCACCTATGGAATAAAAATTAGCTCCCAAATGACCATCTGAAACCAATAACATGCCCGGTGCCAAGAATGGAAGAATGGAGAGTTGGACAGCTTATCGATCATCAAGCTTTTCAGTGGAATCTTTTGCTTATTGTTTCATTATTACACCCTGCAGATACAAGTGTAGTGAAATCATTGCCGCTATCCACCAGATGCAAAGAGGAAGTCTTAACTTGGGGCATGAAGGATGATGGAAAATTTACAGTTAAGTTGGCTTAGTTCCTGGCGTATGTAGCTCTATATGGACGGGATCCAATGGTTAAATTAGAATTCTAGGCATGGTTTTGGAGTCTCTTACTTCCACCAAGAACCCACCTATTCATATGGCGCCTATACTCTGAGACATTGCCAACGCGTGACATTTTGGCAAGTAAAGGTATTAGGATGACATTGGAATGCCCAGTTTATGGCTTTGGACGCGAATCAGCAGCCCCACATTCTCCCAGTGTATATGGGAAAATATGGGACTACGCCTCTCTCTAACCCTGAACGCGTGGCAAGAAGGGCTGAGGAATTATTTGGAGCTGGATGAAATGAATACATTGAGGGCAGCAACAACAGCATGGTTCATATGGTCAAACTGAAACAAGGTGGTGTTTGAGCATTACTGCTAGAGCTTAATGAAGACTTATGCCACAATTGAGGCTTGGATTGACAACTGGCTAAGATTTGGTAAGAACCAGGATTCCCATCCAGCCTCGATGCCTCTGAATCCCCCTCCTAACCATATTAACTGGTGCCCTCCACCAGAAGGAACTCATAAAGTGAACGTCGATGCTGCTATGGATATCCCCAACAAACGAGGAAGCATTGGGATTATGTACAGGAATGATAGAGGAGAGGAGAAGTTTGCTATTCATTGTAGTTTCGAATACACGGGCCGAGATGGTCACTATATGGAAGCATTGGCTATTCTATGGGTACCAACAAAGCGAGATGAGCTGGACTGCTGCAAGTCTTTATTTTATTTTGGGGCCTTACTTGATGAGTCTCATTCTCTAGATAGTTTATTTGATTCCTGCATTTTTACTTTTGCTAGAAAAGCAACGAATGGCGCGGCTCATTCCCTCACTAGGAAGGGCTTAGGATCCTTAGGAAGAGCCTCTTATGTTTGTCCTTTGCCGTACTAGTTGATTGCCGCTTTGAGCTATTCAATGAATTCCTTTACTTCATAAAACAATAACATCAACAGTTGATCAAATTATTTTACCTTAGTTTCCGGGTGGATCAAAACCAGTGTGCCTTAGAAACAACATGTTTTAATGTTAATCATATTTGCACATAGTATTAAATCGGAAAATGGCATAGATGGAAAAGCTGATTATTAAATGAATCAAAATCCAAACTGAAACACTTTACATGAGTTTTTGTGGATTCAATTATGCGTACGGTAATTTGATGTATCTAAGTGTCATTCTTATATAAAAATCTTGAAATTATCTATAACTAAGTCATCGTTCATCTTAAAACACAATTAATTAGTAATTTTACAAATGCAATAGCTAAGACAGATAATGAATACATCTAATTAAAACTTCTGGTTTTCAAATTATTTATAAAATTTTAAAAAATAATATCATTAACAAATAAGCAGGTAATAACAATTTTAATAATTAGTACTTTTACATGACAATGAATTAGATAATAATCGGAATTTTTCACAAATTGGTTATTATTAGATAATACCATTTTCTAATAAACAAATTATACTTCATGTGTGATTCAAATACCATTTCCTCTCCCAAAATATTAAATACCTTAACTACAACTAATCACACTTATTATATAATTTCCAGCGTATGAACTCAGACCTATCATTTTTTGTTTAACTATATTCCAAAAACACTAACACCATGATATCGTCTTAATTATTGTAGCATATCAAGCAACAGATAAAGCGCCCAGCATACAAAGACATTTTAATTTCGACAATATGGTATTCTGTCTTTACTTAATTTTTAAAAATTACATGCATATGCTGTTATTATCATTCAGTTTAAGTAGTCCAATTGAAAACAAAATATTTTTTAATGATATAGTTAACCAAACACAGTCAGTTTTAAACGTAATGCATCTTCAATAACATTGCTATAATTCAATAATTTTAATGTTGTTGGTTGAATGATAATATTGATACGTGTACAATATATATATATATATATATATATTCAAAACTATGAAAAAATTGAAATCGTAATGTAACACTGGGTATGCTAACAGTTGATTAAAATTTGTGAAACTGTAGACAATGAGAGCAAGTTGAAAGTGTCACTCTATATATTTATATTATTAAAATTTAAGGATGGATGCATGTTTATTCTAGTGTTATCCTTGAACCCCACCAAACTTTTTAATTACTCTAGTAAACATATTAAATAATTTTTAAAATGATGTGACTAAAATTTATCAAATACCCTACTAATTTAAGAAAACATGCGAAGGGAAAAAAAAAAAGAATGAGAAGGAGCTAAGAGATAAAAAAAAAAGTTAGGGAAGAAGATAAAAAGATATAGCTAGATGATCTGCTTCCTCGTTTACTAATTGCAATAATGTCACTAGAGATAGTTGATTGAACCTTCAAAGAAGATACCTCACTTCAGTAAAGGCTACATCCAAAGAGCTTCATCGGCTAAAACAAGCATTGAATTCTCTGTTCCAGATAAAACCTATCACTTCCATTGCCTTGTTTAGGATGATCAACTGTTACTAAAATTGACACCAATGCTAGAAACATTTACTAGTGATAGTCAAAGTGGGACCGCAAGAACCAGATGAGACTAGTTTAGAAGCTTTAGGGTCAATGAATAGAAGATGTTGCAGTCGAAGACACGTCAAAGCCTTGGTATATTTTCCCGAGGGAAATCCTTCGACAATTAAGTCTATTTCTAATAATAAGGTGGATATGGTAGAATGCAGGGTGAAATCTCGTACCTCGGGATTGGGGAGTGAAGCTTGTTTATATAGCTGAAGGAGGATCCAAGAGAATTGCATCTAGATGGAATTAGCCTGTAATTAGGGAATTCCATTTCCATCCTCATTGAGTTTCCCTTCTAATTCACTTTCAGTTTGGCTTTTTCCTACTACCTTTCTTAAATATAGACTTTATTCTCTGCGAGCTGTGCGAAAGCCCACATAGTACCAATAACTCCCCATCTTAAGAAAATATGGGTATGGGTCCTACATTTTCAAAGGGGGGTCAAAACGTTGTCGTTCCTTCTGTGGGTAGTTTTTTTTGTTGCTTTATCGTCCTGCAATGAAGTATGATACAATGCCTATCTGAGCCGTACAATTTCACATTGGTGGGGTACAATGCCCCCTCTAGCAACTTTTGGAGGAAGGTATTAAAACATCATCGGATTATCATTAATCCCTTATCTTCGTTGAACATGTAAGTTCAATAGTCCTGTTAAGAGGTGAAGTCAAGCCTATTAAATGCTTCCTTAAAGAAGTGCCGCGGCATGACCCTTCTAGCAACTGCTCCCTACCATGTGTCCTCTCTCTAGTGGCTTAAATATTCACCAAAATGATGGTTGCTATTCATAAGGGGCCACCAGAGAGTCATGGTCCCCTTTATAAATAGGATAAGGTTTTTTACCTCTTTTCTTTCACCATTTTACTGCTTTTTTTTTCTCTTGCTTTTGAGTGTTTTTGCATTTCCTTCATCTATAGATCTTTTCTACAACCATTCAATTCTTTCTTTCCTAGTTTCTTCACTCTTCCACAAGCAACTTTTGATCAGGTAATAGGCTTTGGCTTTTTCTGCCTCTTTTGTTCTTCCTGTTCCATCGTAATTCCGTGTTAGGTTTTCATATTTTGGGCTAAATTTTCTTTTCTATATCACTCTCCTGCCTATCTAGTTCTGGTTGTTTTTTTTTGTTCTTCCACCACTCATTTTTTGCTGGCTACAACTCTTACCATATCTTTACTGATTTTTCCAGATGGCACCTCTGAGGTCATCATTAGGAAGGGTTGCCGTTAGTCAAATTTCTCAATCCCCTAGGTAGATGGAAGAGAGCCTTTCATCCCCAATACTTCAATGTTGAGGGGGGCGAAGACCACTCTCACTAAAGACACCTTGCCTAACAACTTCAAACAGTTCTTTTTGGCTTAACAAAGTGGTGGCTGCTTTGAGGAGGAACCAAGCATTAGAGGATGGTGCCCTTGTTGGGGGTGACCTAAGGGCAAACGTTTTTATGGTCTTTGTGGGCCAACTATAGGTGAGGCTTTAGTTCCCTCTCCACCCATTGGTAAAGTAGTTTTGCGAGCACTATTAGGCGTCACTATCGTAACTAACCTCGAATTCCTTCACTCACATCAATGCCTTCATCATCTATTACAAAATGGCAATGGTGGATCCCCTACTAAAGGTCTTCCTTCATTTTTACATGCTGAAGCTAAAGAAGGATTCACTATTTTTCCATACTGCCCTCATTAGCCAAGAAGGCAATAAGTTCTTCCCATTCATCAACTCTAAGGATTTATGGGTTGATTAGAAGTACAAATTCTTCTATACATTGAGGGAGCCAAAGTGGGGCTCCCCATGTAAGTGGGCAATGACCCCTGAGCAGGCTTTAGTATAGAGGCTTTCTTTATACAAGGGCTCCGAGGGGCACAAGGCTTAAACCAGGTTCCTTACCTGGTTGGAGTTACTAGTGGGGAACGCAAACTTTGCCTAGTTGTTTCCCATCCATTATACAGAGATAGGGGAAATAGCATTTAGGTGGGTAAGAATCAATAGGGCCCACCTGTCTTGTCATGGCATGTTGAGCCCCGTCAATTGGGTTTTAAGGAAAAAATGATCATTGGTTGAGTCCTTTGAGATAGCATTTCAAGGTCATCGAGGTATACCGAACCCTAAGAGTCATGTGTCGTGCATGTGCCATTTTGTCCCATCTACTTTTCATTTGCCAATGGTTCGAACTCAATTTTGCCTTCTTACAGATATGGTCGTCCAACCAAAGAGTTAATGAAGTAGCATAAAAGCATTGCCAACGAGCTAGCTGATACTCGTAAACTTTAAATTCTACAAGTCGAGGTGGTGCAAACTCTAGCGATCTTTGAGGGGGGTGTTCCCCTACAGCCTCCATCTCCAAATCCTCCAAGTTTGCACCCTCAATGGTGCATCTAGTATGTCTTTTCCAAAGGCGCCTCAACTGGCCTAGAAGTGACCACACTCTTTGGCTCATAAAAGGATAAAAGTCCCATAAGGCGAAAGCAATGGTATGATCTATTTTGAAGAATTTTCCTTCCCTGGCATCAATTTGATGTTGTTCTGTGCTAATTGTGGATCTTTTCATCTAGCTTCTAGCGTGAAGCATCCCAAGGGAAACGGGTCCCCTTCACTATGGACTTGAAGGCACCAGAGGCCTTGTCCCAAAAGGGACCAACCTCTTTACCTCCTTCCCCAGTTGGGGTACCAGCGGTGAGAGCTCCCAAAATCATTTGCGGAGAGCCCATTTTACTCAGCGATATGGAGGACCGCTTCAAGCCACACAACCTAGTTCCCGAGCGAGGTCAGGCACAAAAGCATGGTTTGGCACTCAGAGGGATATCACCAAACCAGGTGTTTGAGCCTTAATAAGTGTTGGGCCTTAGTGAGTCAATCCTAGATGATCAAACTGACATCATGAACTGAAGGCCTAAAGACACCCAAGGATTGACACTGTTTCGCTAATCCTTCCCAATGGGATAGTGCCAAGGCGATGAGTGCTACTTGTGGCCTCCTTCAGGTATATCTATTATTGTCTTTCATGGTAAGTATGTCTGTGTAGACATTCTATAGTCGCCTTTATGCACATGAGGCCATCATCACCTATTCTATTGGGGAGATGTGCATTGCTTGCAACAAGGCAATGCAAACCCTGTCCACGTAGATTAATGGCATCAAGTAAATGAACATGACACTGAATAAGGAACTAACAGTGGAGTGCATTGCCCAAAAGGCTATAGCGGAAAAGATTTTGGAGTTAAAGGCCACTAGGGAGGAGCAAGAGAAAAACACCAAGAACCTAGTGTAGAAGTTGTCAAAGTCAGTAGAAGCTCTCCCCAAGGCCGAGGGGAAAGAGGTCCAGACCTTCATCGAGGTTTAGTGGTTCAAGACCCAGCTAGAGGCTATAGAGAAAAAGATAGGGGCCATTGAGGAGAGCCTATAGATGGGTGTGCTAGCTTAACTATGTCTGTTAGCTCATTAGGGTAGATCTAGCTACAGCTTGGCCGATGTCACCCCCCTTCATGGAATAGATCACTAGGGTTAAATGGGTTGGATGGAGGGTATAAAAAGCATATGAGGGGCTTTATGCTAAGGCTAATGCCTACTTTAAGACCTCGTATCAATAGTTCGAGCACAAAAAAATGGGGCTCGGAAAATAGGCTTTTAAAGAGTTGAAGGATGGTTTTTTTCCCTACCATTTCCAAGTTGAACAGATGCATCTGAACTTGGATCTATCCTTCCTATCTGCTTATGTAGTTCTAGGTTCAGACTTTAACTTGTTGTTGAAGAAAGGGAAGGCGGGGGAGGCACCGTATGACTAAAGCTCATTGGCAATAGACACTGAGTAAGAACCTATTAAGGATAAGTTCTGATGGGCTTCATCTTTGGGCTTTGTTCGATAGTTGTCTTCCTAGATTAGCAAAAGGTAATTCTACAACTATTTGATAGGATACCGGTAAAAGGTACTTTCACAACTGCATGGATAGGCACCACTTCCTCCCTAGACTTTACAATGAGCCCCTTATATGATTCATGCTTCCTTATCAGTGTCCCTTTGAAATCTTTCAACTCCTTAAAGGTTATGCTCTACCATTAATATCTAGCCCATAGCTTTAGTTTCCTTGGAATTATGTAAGTCAAACAACACTTTTGTAAAGTATCCTGTTGATTATGTTAATGAAATATTCATTTTTTTCATTTGCATGCATCTAGTCTTTCTTTCTCTCTTCTTTTCTTTTGCCTTGATCTCAATGATTTATGATGTTAGTTTTTTTTATTGATCTTATTAATAATCATTTGTTTAGGCTTAGCCTCGTAATAAGTCCTAGGTTTGTTCCCACTAACTAACCTTCATTTTTAGATACCAACAATCATTGTGATTTGCTTCTTCAAAGGTTCTTTGAGGAGTCTCGTTTAGTTGACCCATTTTTCTCATTTTTAGATTCTAACAATCATTGTGATTTGCATTTTTGGAGTTTCTTTAGGGAGTTTCATTTAGTTGACCCCTATTTTCTCATTTGTTTTATAGGGGTTGCCTTAGTATGGGCTTTATATGCCAATCCTTCAAAAATAAATTTGAAAAAGCTAGTGCCTTCATTAATTTTTTTTCACAAAGTAGGGAAGAAAATCATCAAAATGGTAGGCCCCAGGCATCATTCTACCATTGGAATATGCTAACTCAAAACCTCTATCTTTAACTGTATTTTTGACTAGGAATGGTCTATCCTAGTTGGATCTCAACGCTCCATGCCCTGGGTTCTTTCCAGTTAATTTTCCTTTGACAATCGTCAATCCTCCTACTTTTATATCTTTCTTCTTAACCCTCCTATCATGTGCCAGAGCAACTCATTGTTTGAAAGCCCTCATATGAACTTGGGCATCTTCTCTTAATTCTTCCAATAGAACTAGTCTCCCTTCTAGTGGTTTATCATTTTTTTTTCTAATTGAATGCTTAGACCCCGAAGGGTGAGAAGCGTGGTTTCCACAGATATGAACACCTCTATTCCATAGACCATAGTAAAAAGGCTTTCACCAGTTGACCTTCATGGCATCATTTTGTAGTCACATAGAACACAAGGTAACTCTTCCACCCACTTGCCCTTGGGCTTACTCAACCTCTTTTTTAATCATTTTTTTAAGGTTCGGTTGGTAACTTTGACTTGCCCGTTTGACCATGGATGAGCTATGGGTGTGAAATATAGGTGGATACCCCTTATTTCTGCAAATCAACACACTTGTTGATTATCAAATTACTTGGACGATGGCTCGGGGGCACCCATATCGATAGATTATACTTACTCATGGGAATTTTGTGCTTTGGGGGGCAATGATTGAGGCCAGGGGCTCTACGTCCACCAATTTGGTGAAGTAGTCTATAGGTACGATGCGATACTTAGCTTACCTAGAGGCCATAGGGAGTGCTCGAATCAAATCAGGGCCCCACATAGCAAACGACCAAGGATTAGCTGCAAGCGAAGCACTAGAAGATGGCAACCTCTGTATTTAGGAGTTAAGCTGGAAAGAATGCCATTGTTGGACAAATTTCTTAGCACCCCTTTGAACTCTCGGCCAAAAGCTCCCTTATCGTAGTGTTTTGGGAGCTAGAAAATTAATGCCAATGTGTGCTTCATAGAATCCCCGATGGATTTCTCGAAGAACCTCTTCTCCTTCTTAGGAGTTAGGCATTGCTAGAGGGGTGAGGTAAACCTTCGTTTGTTTAATCCTCTTCGTATAATAATGAATATTCGTGACCAAATCTCGGTCCTTCTTTTCTCTTTCAAGTATCCTACTCAAGGTTCTAGTCTTGAGATAGAATCATATTAGCTGTCTCCAATCATCCTCAAGGGCATGGTAGTAGTCCAATAAGTGGATGGAGGGTTCTACATGTTCTTCCATTAAGGCCTTTTCCCGTCCTTTTGAAAGGGCATCAACCCTCACATTGTAAGCCCTTGGAACTTTCTGGAATTGCACGCGGTCAAATGTTTGCATTAAATTCTTTCCCAAGCCTAAGTACTTTTAAAGAGTTAGGTTTTTAACTCCTGTAACTCTGGTAGCTTAGTTTACTATTGTTGCAAATCCTTGTATTTTGTATGCTCCGCAGCCCTGCCCAACCAGCCATTCGTAATCCTACTAAGGGGCCTTCATATTTGGCTATATTTTTCTTAACTGGAAACTAAAATTTTGTTCTGAGTGTTGTTTAATTCCAATTTGGCCTCATAGTACAACCCCAGCACCTTGGTATTCAAGTCCAAAGGCTTCATCCATACACATCTCCCAAGGTAGGGTATTGTTCGGGTGCTTCTCTTCGATTGTTTCCGCGAGTGTCATCTCTACAACAAAATCGGTCAATGTCTGAGCTTTGATCACCCTTTGGGGTTCATACTAGATGTCTAACTCTCCTAGCCAATACACCACTTGGCCATCCTTTTGGACTACTTAGGTTTTTGAAGGATATGTTAGAGAGGCAACTCAGTTCAAATGATGATCTTGTGTGTTTAAAAATAGGGCCCCACCTTTCTAAATGTTACTATGAAGGCAAAGATAACCTTTTGAAGGATAAGATACCATGACTCAACTCCTTAGAGGGTTCAACTAATATAGTAAATGGGCCATTACCCGGGTTCTTGTTCTTTTACGAGGATAACACTGATTGATGCTTCTGTTATGGCCAGGTACAAGATAAGGGGTTTGTCATGCCTTGGTTGTTTTAATGTCGGGAACCATCGTAAGTACTCCTTAATTTTTTAAAGGCTTTATGACATACTTTTGTCCATTCAAGCATCACTTCTTTCTTGAGTATCCAAAAGAAAGATCAAACGATCTCCAAATCAGGCGGTTAGTCTCTGTGCTAGGTTTTGAACATCCTTCTTATTCTGAGGATTAGGCATCGTCACTATTGCTTTGATTTTTTCTAGGTTGGCATTAATCTTTTTTTGAGAGACCATATAACTTAGAAACTTCCTTGTCCTAACTCCGAAAATGGATTTTTAGGAATTTAATCTCATATTAAACTTCCTGATTTACTGGAAGGTTTCACGTAGATCATCAAATTATTAGTCTATCACCCTATTTTGATGATCAAATTATCTAAATAGACCTTTATATTTTTCTCTAATTGGTTCAAAAAAGACTCTATGCATAAGCCTCTGGAAAGTGCCTCCCACATTCCTTAGGCCAAAGGGCATATTTTGGTAACAATACATGGTTTCCCCGGTGGTGAAGGTCATTTTCTCTTCATCCTCGGGGTTTATCCAAATCTGGTGATAACCACTGAAAGCATTTATAAATAGTAGGATTTTAAAATCTACAGTGACATTGATCAGTTGGTCTATAGATGGTAACAGATAACGGTCACTGGGGGTAGGTATCGTTTAAGCTCATATAGTCAATGCACATGCACCATTGCCTATTTTTTTCTTCACAATGACCATGTTGGTGAGCCACTCGGGGTATCATACTTGCCCAATGATTCTTGCTTTTAATAGTCTTTTGACCTCTTACCTGACAAAGTTCCTTCTCTCAAGTGCCATGCTTCACTTCTTTTGTTGGACTGGTTGAGCAAAAGGGTTAACTTGCAACTTGTCAGTGATAGTTTTAGGGTATATTCCTGGCACGTCAATGAGTGACTAAGCAAAAACATCCATATTAGCCAACAAGAATTCAATAAATGATTATTTTTCCTCAAAAGGGAGATATTTACCAATCTTCGCATTCTTGCTGGGGGCCAGTTATACTTCTTTCATATCCTTAAATAAGGACACACTGGGCTTAGTGTTATGAGATTGCTCCCTCCTCCTCTTTGAGTCCAACAAGGTCTATTTTTCATCCCTTGGTCCCTGCAGGCTGGCCACGTAACCATGTCGTACTGAGGCTTGGTTCGTATATATAGTTCTGTCCCCTATAGGAGTTATTAAAACCATCGTTAGCCACTTAATATCTAATCTAATATGGAATTGTACCTATGACGGCCTTTCAAGTATAAAGTTGTATGGAAATAGTATGCCTAAGATTATAAATTTCGATGTGTGGGAGTCACATATAATCATTCCATCCTTGCTAATACCTATCAACATGAGGGGCAGTTTGACCATTCTAAATGTTAGCACTCCATCTCTCCTAACTCCATCTATGGGCCCCAAAATGAAGGTTAGCAAAAATTTTCTGACTCTTATTTTATCCAACAAGTCAATGAAAAGAACGTTGGGTTGGCCCTTATGTCCAAGTAAACTCTTTTGACATAAAAGTTGTTAATTCCTGTTGTTTTGACAATTGGGTCCACATGAGGGATGATAACATGAAGCCCATCAGGCCTTGTCAAGACATTAATGGAATCAGCTACTTCCAACTTGGCGATCTCAGGCGCTTGATGCTTCTGGGCTACGAAATATTCTCCTTTAGTAATCATATGTACAGCCCTCGTGAGAGGTCTAGGATTTTTATGATCTTTAAGGGGGGATCGGGGCTTTTCCTGCCGCTAACCCCTATCATGATTGTCTTTATCATCCCTTCTCTAGATCCTCTCCTATTATTTTTGGCAAAAGGGCATTAGCCTAACCATGTACTTTTTCAGTTTCCTAGCTTTGATCATCTCCTCGTTGAGCCACTTCAACAACTAGCAATCTTCAATATTGTGCCCCTTGTCTTTATGGTATCGACAATATTTCTTTAAGTCTTTCTTGTTCATGGGCCCCATCGGCGAAGGCCACCTGGGCACCTGGTTCTTCTTTTCCAAGGCATATAGAATGTTTGACCTCGTCTATATCAAGGGTGGCAAAACGAGGTCTAGTCGTGACAACTTTATCCTTCTATTTCTTTTTCTGGAAGCAGGCCCACTCTTCCTGGGTCTTGATTGTTCTTTCCGCATTGTGGGGTGGTTGAGCTCTTTTGCAAGCATATACCAAGTAGCTCGATCAAGAAATGCTTGTAGGCATTTGATGAGGTTTTCATGCAAGTCTCACGCCAACTTAGAATCCTTGAATAATCCTTGTATTATGGCCACCAGGTGTAGCTCTGGGGACAAATCTTGTGCCCGCACTCTTTTGACATTAAACCCCTTTACAAAGTCTCTCAAAGACTTGTCCCTACCTTACAGTATCTTCAGCAAAATAGCCACCATCTTGCAGGTTGGCCTACTTCCTAAAAAGTGGCAGAGGAATGTCTGAAAGAGTTCTTAAAAGGAGTCAAAATGATGCCCCCTATTGGTTCTAAACCACAAGGTGACAGCTTCTATTAGTGTTAAACTAAACACTTTGCACATGATAGCATCAAAGGCTTTCTTAAGTCTTATGGAAGTGGTGTCCTTTTGTAAGTAATTGATGGGTTTCGTGAAGTCATCAGATGGATCGATCTTTGGCATTTGAAAGCCATTAGGAGTAAGGGCATTGGCAATCTTATCTTTGAATCGTTAAAGCCACATATCCTTAATGTCAATGGTTGAACTGAATCCCATAGCGGGAGGCTAGGGCACTCTCATGCGCTATTTCATTCAATCTAACCTCTACAGGATGACACTTATCTCATTACAAATAAATCCATCTAATTGCATCAATGATGCCGGTGGCTCTCCTATGTAGATCCTTAGGTGTAGATCATGAGGTGGCTTCCAACCAAGTTTATTGAGCGCCAAATGACTTTCAACAGCCTCCTCAAGTGCCTTTGGCAGGGCCTTTCATATTTTTTGCTAAACAGCCATCTTCAATTACTCAAAAAAGGTGTGCTAAAAAACCTAAAATTAGTCGTCATTTAAAGTGATAGGCCTTTTTCCTTTATGAGGATCCTTATTCGATGCTGAAGGTTCCTTTCCTTCAATTCTTTGAACAGTCCCTTCACCACCTCTTGGGTTATTAGGTGGGCCCCTACATTGACTTTCATGCTCATTTCTAGTAAGTCTTGGTTGTCCGTATAGGATCTCCCAGTGTTTACCATGTTCCCATAGAATGTGCCAAATTGATAGTCAAAGTTGGATCGCACAAACCAAATAAGACCAATTTAGAAGCTTTGGGGTTTGTGAATTGGAGACCTTGCAGCCAAAGATATTGTTAGAGCCCCGAGATGTGTTTTCTAGGAGTAAACCCTCTGATGACCAAGCTAGTTTCTGATAAGAAGGTGGAAATTAAAATCTTGTAACTCGGGACTGGTGAGTGGAGCTTGATTATATAACTGGGGAAGGATCCGAAAGAATTACATATGGATGGAATTATCCCATAATTAAGGGAATTTTTTTCGATCTTCATTGGGGTTCTTCTCTAATTCATTTTGGGCAGGGCTTCTTGCTACTACTTGTCTTAAATATTGACTTTGTTCAATGTAGGCTGTGTGCAAGCCTACATGGTACCAAATGGGTAAAGTTGTTGACATTTTCCCCTGAGTTGATTAGATTAAGCTTTCCGACATTTACATCTTATGTTGTTGACTTCCAAATAATCATTGGAACAATTGTTAAATATGGAACCATTAGTTCCCAAAGGTCTTTCCTCAAAGAAAACTAGTTGAAGTAGGAACTCAAGTCACATGGACTATGGCCTTGAAAGTAAGGGGTTGATTAGATGTCGAAGCACTTTTAATCCCACTACTAGCCTTTTTCCTAGCATACAGATTAGCCTCTAGAGGTTTCTATTTTGGCTTTTATCTTTTCTTGCCCACCTTGTGTTTGAGCATTAAAGATGATAAATAACTGATCTATCTGCTTTACAAAGACTATGGTTGGGTATTACTGAAATAGAAGAATTAGGCATTTTGACTAGTAGCAAACTGTGAATGTTCACTCAAGCATTGTTTTGTAAAACCTTTTTGAGAGAGTACCTTGAATATACTAAGTCACTATATTTGAAATAACAAGACAAGTAAAGGACTTAGGACATGGAGATATTTTACAAGTAGAAGAACCACACCTCAAGCAAATGCAACATTTCCTCTTTTTCTTGAAACTGACCAACTTCCCTTCGTGAATTGATGTAGGGATGACAACTGCTAACTTATTGCCTGACACAAGTTAAGTGCTAAGTTGAATGGTACTAAAAGAGTCCAATGATTGTGCAGGCATGTTGATGCCAACAAAAAAGACTTGTCCAGTTGCAATTTTCCTTTAACCATATCCAATTCATGTGGAAAAGTCTTATTTTCTTTTTCCAACCTGTCCATAAGGTTTTGAAAGGTCAAGCATTTTCAATTATAATCCTCATGTTGTTTAGATATATCTTGTAGTTGTTCGATAATATGTACATTCTGATCTTTAAGTCTATGAATTAAAACCTCAGCTTTAGTCACTTCGAAAATAAATTTATGTTTGTGCTGCTCTAACTGACCTTAAGAACAAAAATCTCCTTTTCCAAGGCTGATAATCGGGAAGACATCTAGGATTATGTTGGAGTTTTGTAGCCATAAAGAAAAATACTTATTCACTACAACATAAAAGATCTCCATAAAATTAGGCGTAGGACTACTGATTCCAATTGAAAGCTTTCGGCTTGCTAGATCTATGGCAATATTGGATGTGGATAGTAGGAGATGGCACATTTTTCCTAGGAGATGAATAAAGTGAAAGCTTATGGTGTTTCTTTAATTTTAGTTGTGAAAACCCGTGCCTTTAAATTTCAAGTCCAGTAAACTCAATTGCTCAACCTTTTCAATCTAGTCTCCCTTTGATTTTTATAAATAAACACACACACACACACAATGTATATGTATGTATGTATGCATGCATGTCTATATGTATATATTTCACAACATCAAATACCTTATGGTTAGATTCATTGCTAACATTACTAACTGTAATATGAAATTATCCTATTCTAATACAAACTTACCTTCTTCATTGGTTCAACTTTGGATTTGGCTTTGATTCTTTGGAGACTGGTACCTTCTATGTTAAAGTTTACAATAAACTTGATCAAGCCAATTTAAAGGTAAGTTTGTTGAAAAAGCTTTGTTTCCAACATTTTTATTCTTTATGGTTATGCTGATTTTTTCTTCTTTTTCTTGAAAGGTTCTTGTTGTTTCAGATATTAAAAAGGATCTTAGTTATAGTGGACTAGTACGGCACAAAGCATGGAGTAATGTAAGAAAGTTCTCTTTTCCTAGAGCAAATTTTACCATGCACATGTGCTACTAGTCATCAAACTTATATAGGCTAAAGTAAAGGACAAAATAGATTATACCTTTTCTACTGGGAGTTTAAATAACATGTTTTTATTCATTATCATTTGATTGTCTTGTTTTCTTTTATTTACATGGTATTAAAAAATAAACAACTTTAATGGTGAATTGTTTACTTTGGGTACACATACATCATTATGGATAGTTAAAGCACTATGTAATTTTTTTCATTACAGTGAACAATTCTGAGTTCCTTTTAAGACATTTTTGTTGAGTTTAAATATTATGCCCTATTCACATGATAAGTTGTTCCATGTACTGATAAATCTTAATTATGGTCAACAATATCCGATGTGTATTGCTCATATTGTAATGTAAAAGGAAAAAAAAAAGTTGAAGGTATGATGTCTTGCTAATTCTAAGTTTCGCTTCTGAGAACATGTAAGAAGTTTGGTAATTCTAAGTACATTTATTCATCCCATGTATTTGCCTCGTCTATATTTTTTTATTCTTGAAGATTTTCAACAATCTAGCCATTAAAATTTTCCAATGGCTAAGACAGAAGTGAATTTAGCAATGGCTAAGGCCATTAGGAAAGTAATTTTTTGTTTTTTAAACAGCCATTTTGTCAGTGGCTTTCAAATGTAATTGATTTTGAATAAAAAATATATAAAAATAAAAATAAATCATTTTGAATTAATTTGACTTAAATTAAACGAATTAGGTGTAATAATCTAAATGTTTGGAAACAGGTAAATTGTACGCGCTGCCCCCAACCTTTAATTATATTCATGTTCTCACTCTAACCTTCATCTTACTTGTACTATACGCTAACCTCATTAAAACATTTCATTTTTACCTTAATCTAAATTTTTACTTTAATAAAAATAAGTCATTTTGAATTAATTTGACTTAAATTAAAACGAATTAGGTGTAATAATCTAAATGTTTGGAAACGGGTAAATTACACACGTTGCCCCCAACCTTTAATTATATTCATGTTCTAACTCTAACCTTCATTTTACCTGTACTATACGCTAACCTCATTAAAAAATTTCATTTTAGCCCATTTTTAGACAAAAAACGTTATCATGGACAAAAAATGTTATGTCGGTATGGGATTGTAAGCAAAAAAGCTAGTTTTAATTCCCTAAAAACTTTCTTTTTGCCAAAGAGACCTAAAAAATTTATAGCCTACCGATGCAACCACCTCTATCAACACCTAAAAAAATTCAAAATTTTATCGGCCTTCATGGTTAGTTAGCTTTTTTCTTCTTTTTTTAAGTTTCTATTTAGCCATTTCTTCCAAAACTCAACCATTTTTCATAAATCAAACCTCAAAGATAGAAGAAAAAGTTAAAGAGAATGAAAAATGCTATCAAACCATATAAGCCGATCAAAATGGTGAATTTTTTTATTTTCAACATGGTAATGTCACCGCACCGATGAGTTTTCAGTAGTGATGCCACCATGCCAAGAAAAAAAAATCAAAATTTTTTATTAGATTTTATAGTTTGATAGCTTTTTATCTTTTTTTAACTTTTTTTCTATCATTTTTTCCAAATCTCAGAAGATGTTCATATATCTAGATTAGAAATTTTGAAACCTGAATCTTTGAAGAAGTTGAAGTTGTGATGTCTTGTTAATTCTAATTTTTGCTTGTAAGAACTTGTAGAAAGTTTGGTAATTCTAAGTACATTTGTTCATCCAATGTACTTGTGCGTCTATATTTTTTTTATTTTTAAAAAGATTTTCCAACAATCTAATAGCTAGAAATTTCCAATGGCTAATATAGTAGAAATTTACCAATGGCCAAGGCCATTAGAAACGTAGTTTTATAATTTTTTAAACAGGCATTACCAAAGGCTGAGGCCATTGGAATTTTTCCCAAAGCTATAACTATTAATAGTTTCCATCTGCCAGAGCTATTGGCCTCTTTCTAAAGCCCTGGAAATTGGTAATTTCCAATGTTGTTGGCCATTACAAAAACCACTGAATCATTGGAAAAAATATTACAAGGTTAGGTTGTTAGTAATTATCACAACTTATATTCCAAATGGGTAGCCATTTGTAATTACGAGCGGCTAACCCTTGGTAATTACCAGCGGCCAACCCTTGAGCTGTTGGAAACTTTTTTTTCAATGGGTCATTTGCCAACGCACCACTTTTCAACTAACTCACGTTGGAAAATCCAATTTGTCACCATAAGGCAGTTGGAAAATAGCCTTTTTTTATGGTGGACACCATCTCCCCCTTCGCACCCTTCATCACATGTCTAGTTTCACTATGCCTGGTTTTCTACAATGGAGGTTTGTACACATTGGTGTGACGAGAACTGCTCCATAAAGCTATTCAGGTCAGTGACAAAGCAGTAGGGGGAGAGCTTGAAACAAAGCCCCCTTCTTGATTAAGTTGGAGAACAAGAAGTGTCGAAGGCCGTTGAAGCGGCCATGGCCATCAATGTCCAGAAGATGCAATTTGGATGAAAAAGATTTGGGTGGATTGAATGTCCAAGTGACATGAGCCAAGGGGTGAAAGAAGGAAAAAAGGTCCGCTAGATTTATCGATTTCATATCACAAAAATTGAATGGCAACATTGTTAATGTTGTGCCCAAAAGCTGATCATGAGATAATTGTATTTTGGACATTAAGGCATGATATTTTATTAAGGCATTAATCCAGTAGTTATGTTTGTTGTCCTGTTTCTATGTAATATAATAAATATAATTATAACCCTAAAATAATAATATTCATAAATGTCCCTGGTCTAGTATTATCGTAGAGCGTGTTGCAATAATACGTAAAAACTAGCATATGTGGAAACTAATGTAAGATATGTAGTCTACATATGAGTACAAGTTCGAGAACTTGTGTACTGGACTAACCTACTATGAGAACGCTATACGGATCGTTATATGAGTATCATAAGTGATTCTTATAGTGATCATGGTATATGTAGTCATTTGACCTAAGGTCATCAAGGTTCCTTACATGTAAATCACATACTTTGATACTTCCCTTTGTTGCTCGTCACTGAGTGAACTTAAAGGAGGTCATTAGGTATATCACATATCATGCGGAAGGTTTTATATAATCAACATGAGATTTATCCCTCCTATGTAATGGGAGTGATATCTTCGAGCCCCTTGATAGAGTAAGACTTAGAAAATACATGGTCATACTCTGATGACTTGATATATGATATCAACGTCATCAGTTTAAGTTCATCTACTCTGGAATCAAGAAACCAAAGATTGGGCTATACGAGAGTGACACATTCCATGTCTCGTGCTTAGTCTTGATATCTTGGACAAAGGGATAATGGCATATACGGATAATGATCATAAAGGTTTTGTCGAATCACCGACAATCTTGTCACTTAAATAGCAATGATATGTTGCTAGACACTGCCCATTGTTTATGATTATAAATATGATTTCTAATCATTACCAATGTGATAGGAGCCTATTAGGTCGCAAATATATAGCCAATTGGATTATTTGAGTTCATGGGCTAATTTATTTGGGTTATGGTTTCATGATAATTTTGTATTAATAATTGGCCCAAAAGTTGAGCCATTATTGAGCCCGAAATTAAACCTAATTGAATTAAGGCTTTGAAACCCATTGGGCTTAAGAGTTGAGTCTCACTATAAATACATCATATAATGAGAATTTCGCAGCTCTTTTCCTAGCCTTTAGAAAATGATGAAATCAGAAGAGTTCTAAAAACCAGCCGCACTCTTCTCTTGTTATTCCTTGGAAGATACAAGCTAGCACTATGGGCACAAGAGAAACGCATCTACCGGGATGTGGGAATCCCGAGAGGCTTGTGTGGATACTGTAGAGAGCTTGAACACGTCAAGTGTTCAGGTTTTGTGATTCGACTCAACAGTTAGGTAAAAGATCTCAACCGAACTAGGTTTGAAAATTTCAAACACCCGATTTACTGTGTTTCGCTTGGATCTTGGAGGGTTTTGGTTATATTCTGTTGCGCTTGTTTAGCTCCCGAAACCCAACAGTGGTATTAGAGCTTCTTATGAAACCCTAAATTGGGATTGAATGTCGAATCGCATGACATGTTGTGTGTTCTAATTTTTTATAATGATTAATTAGATTGATTCATGATGCATGAAACTGGAACTCGTAATGTATATATGAGATATATGAAGAAACGACACAAATTGGTTAATAAGATTAACCCTAAATTGATTGGTATGAGATACCTATGTGGTTTAGGATTCTTGCAATAGTTGCAAAACCCTAACATGGATCGGATTAGGGCTGTTCGAGCATTGAGAATAGAGTACTTTTGGTGGCTCAAGGTGGTCTCGGGTACTTAGTTGCTCAAATGGCTGACCGGCCAATGGGACCACCGTATGTGAAGTACCATATTAATAAAAACTAGTTCATCAATGTGCGTTAATTGACATGCAATTTTGCTGAATAAGATTTAACATGATATGCTAATTGATGGTTGAAGCATGGTGCATGGTTATAGCACTTGTTAGTTGTACTTGTAAATACGGCCTACGAGTCATGCTTTATTCTTGTTATTTTCATTATACATTCTCTTCTCACCTTATTCTCCCTCGAATGTAACTCGAGGTTTCTATTATTGATGTAATTATACATTATTAAATCGTCAAAGGTGGTGTGTCGAAGGAGGTGACAAAAAAAAAAAGACAACAAAGCAAGGAGGGGAAAGAGCTTGTGAAGACCCTTTTCTTTTCTTAGACTTTTATGATATTCTCATTGGCTTGAGAATATCACATAGTTTAGGCAATAACCATGTCACATTTACTTTGTTGTTAACATGAGATGCATGTTTTATATTTGTATGTGATGCATGTATAAGACAACCGGAGATAATAATTGGTGAGATCAAAAGGAAAAATCCTTCAAACAAAATATTAAGTCATTAAATGTAATGCCTTTCGAATGTTGGCACTCGTTAAGACTTTAATCAATATTGGGTGAGTTTTCCAAAGTAAAGCACATATGTTCATCTTGGTAAAGCACGATGGGATAATAGTGATATCCAAATTACTAACTTTGGGTCCAACTTAACTAAGTCATCCTAATAGGATTAGGGACTTAGAGGCATAGGGTTGGGCTTAAGTTCATGAGATGAGCTTAGACAAGGGTTGTTCACCTAACTATTTAAGAGTTGTATGAGATGCAATTGGCAATGAGTTGCTTACCTAAATAACTACAACTTGAGAGAAAAGCCAAAGCTGACTTAGGTTATGGTGAAATATGGATCTTGACCCATTATAATACTTTAGCATCAAGGTGTTTTGAATAATATTGAGGGTTATTATTTTGAGTAAAATAGTGGGAGTATCATTTAATAAAATTCCTTATTAAATGAATTACAATGCATGACTCTTACACTGCATACTTACTGTTATAGATTGCCATGACACAAAACATATCGACACTTTCATTGCAATCGATCCTTGAGAAGGAAAAATTAAATGGGACCAACTTTCTCAAATGGTACCAAAACTTGATGATAGTCCTCAAGCAAGAAAGAAAGGCTTATGTCCTAGAGCAACCCATTCCGAATAAGCTAGTTGCCAATGCTCCAAAAGCTGAAAAGGATGCTCACAAGAGGCATTCTAATGATGCTCTGGATGTTGCTTGCCTCATGTTTATTACCATGGAATCTGAGCTTCAGAAGTAACATAAGAACATGGGGGCATTCGATATGATCGAACATCTCAAAATGCTCTTCTAAGAGCAAGCTATGCATGAGAGGTTTGAGAACTCTAAGGCATTATTTCAGTGAAAAATATCTAAGGGAAGTCCCATGGGTGCTCATGTGCTCAAGATAATTGGGTACATTGAGAATCTTGAGAGTTTAGGATTTGCTCTTTAGAAAGAGTTGGCTGTTGATGTAGTCCTGCAATCATTGCCGGAAAGTTATAGTCAGTTCGTCATGAACTATAACATGAACGAACTTGACAAGTCCCTTCCTAAATTGCTCAACATGTTGAGAACTACTGAGAAAACCTTAAGAAGGTTAAGCCCATTATGATGGTACAAAAGGGCAAAGGAAAGGGAAAAGCCAACAAGAAGAAGTATAAAGCTAAAGGAAAGTACAATCCTAATTCTTCTTCAGCTGTACTGAAACCATTTGGTGGTGTGGCTGAGGAAGGGGAATGCTTCCATTGTAAGAAACATGGACACTGGAATCGTAACTACAAGCTCTATCTTGAAGAACTTGCTAACGAGAAGGGAAGTAGGACTTCCACTTCAGGTATTTTTGTTATTGAGGATAACTTTTCTATTTTCTCATCTTGTGTATTAGATACTGGATGTAAATCCCACATTTGTGCAAATGTGCAAGATTTAAGTAGGAGTAAAAGCTTGGCCCGAAGTGAAGTGGACCTACGTGTTGAAAATGGAGCAAGAGTTGTTGCCTTAGCTGTAGAGACTTACATTCTCACTTTACTTAGTGGATTAGTTTTAGAATTAGACAACTACTACTTTGTGCCTACTATTAGTAAAAATTTGATTTCTGTTTATTGCTTGGACAAGAAAGGTTTTTTATTTATAATAAAGGACTATTTATTTGAATGAAATCTTTTATGGTAGTGCTCAACTTAACAATAGATTGTATGTTCTAGAACTTGAAAATCCAATCTATAACGTGAATATCAAGAAGGTTAGATTGAATGATTCGAACCCAACCTATCTCTGGCATTGTCGTCTGGGTCATATAAATGAGACCCACATATCCAAACTCCATAAGGATGGACTCTTGGACTCATTTGATTTTGAATCATATGAGACATATGAGTCATGTTTATTGGGCAAGATGACCAAATCCCCTTTCACAGGGCAAAGTGAAAGGGCTAATGACTTACTATGACTCATACATAGTGATGTATGTGGCCCTATGTCTACACACGCTAAAGGAGGCTTCCAATACTTCATTACCTTTACAGATGACTTCAATAGATATGGCTACATGTACCTCATGAGACACAAGTCAGAATCCTTTGAAAAGTTCAAAGAATTCAAGAATGAAGTAGAGAATCAAATCGGGAAGAGTATTAAATTGTTTCAATCATATCGAGGTGAAGAATTCTTTGACTATCTAAAAGAGTATGGTATAGTATCACAACTCACTCCACCTGGCACACCTCAATGGAATGATGTATCTAAAAGGAGAAATTGAACTTGTTAGACATGGTTCGATCTATGATGAGTCAAGTAGACCTTCCAAATTCCTTTTCGGGACAAGCTCTAAAGACAGCCGCTTTAACACTAAACTGAGTTCCATCTAAATCAGTTCAAAAAACACCATATGAGATATGGAGTGAAAGACATCCCAATCTATCTTTTATGAAGATTTAGGGCTATGATGCTTATGTGAAACGTCAATCCTCTGACAAGCTATGACCTAAATCTCATAAATGCCTCTTTGTTAGTATCCCAAAAAAACAAAGGGTTACTATTTTTACAATCCTTCTAAGCAAAAAATGTTTGTTCCTCAAACTGGTGTCTTTCTAGAGAAATAATTTATCTCTAAAGGAACCAATGGGAGGAAAGTAGAACTTGAAGAAATTTAAGAACAACATGGGGACATTGAACCTAAAATGGAACCTGAACAGACACCACAAGTTGTTGTGATTCAAGAGTCTGTTCCTGTAGCATAGAGCCCACATAAGTCTGGTAGGATTCGATGTGAGCCCGAGAGATATGAATTTCTCATGACTCACATTGGTGATATGATGCTCATGAATCAGGATAAACCCACAACCTACCAACAAGTTATGTTGGGGCCTGACTCTAAGAAGTGGCTAGAAGCCATGAAGTCCGAGATGGAATCCATGTATGAAAACCAAGTATGGACTTTGGTTGATCCACCTAAATGGGTAAAACCTATAGGGTGAAAATGGGTTTTCAAGAAGAAAACTGACATGGATGGTAATGTGATTACCTTTAAGAGATGATTGGTTGTAAAAAGTTTCAAGTAAATTCATGGTATTGACTATGATGAAACTTGTTCACCAGTTGCCATGCTTAAATCCATATGAATTTTATTGACTATTACTACACATTATGATTATGAGATATGGTAAATGGATGTCAAAATTATTTTCCTTAATGGAAAGCTACTTGAGGATGTGTACATGACACAGTCTAAGGGTTTTGTCACTCCAGATAATGCCAATAAAGTGTGCAAGTTGCAAAAGTCCATTTATGGACTAAAGCAAGCTTCTCGGAGTCAGAATCTTCATTTTGATGAAACAATCAAACAGTTTAATTTTATCAAAAATGAAGATGAACCTTGTGTCTACAAGAAGGTTAGTGGGAGCGCTATTGTTTTCTTGGTGTTGCATGTATATGACATACTACTCATTGGGAATGACATTTCTGAGTTGCAATCTGTAAAGACTTGGCTAAGGAAATGTTTCTCTATGAAGGACTTGGGTGAAGCAGCCTATGTGTTAGTATTCAGGATTTATAGAGATAGATCTAGAAAATTGATCGGTCTAAGTCAAAGTACATACATTGATAAGGTGCTAAAGAGGTTTAGCATGCAAGACTCCAGGAAAGGATTGTTGCCTATGTTACATGGTATAATTCTTTCTAGATCTCAGTATTCGAGTACACCCGAAGAGAAAGAATGCATGAGTAAGATTCTATATACCTGAGCAATTATATCTATCATGTATGCTATGATATGTACTCATCCCGATGTCTTGCATGCCATGAGCATAACGAGCAATTACCAATCAAATCTCGGTGAGAGTCACTAGATAACTGTTAAGAACATCCTTAAGTACTTACGAAGGACTAAGAATGCATTCTTGGCCATTGGAGGTGAAGATGAACTCATTGTAAGGGCTTACACCGATGCTAGCTTCCAATCCGATAAGGATGATTTCATATCACAATCTAGTTATGTGTTTTGTATTAGTGGTGGTGCTGTGAACTGGAAGAGTTCCAAGGAAGAGACAATAGCTAACTCTACAACAGAATCTGAGTACATTACCGCAGCCTTATTGCCGCCTCTAATGCTGCGAAGAAGGTAGTTTGGATCAAGAAGTTCATCACAAACCTTGGAGTGATTCCAAGTATTGTCGACCCCATAGAGCTTTATTACGACAACAATGGAGCAATCACATAGGCTAAGGAACCTCGATCTTTCCAGCAATCTAAACACATACTTCAATGTTATCATCTCATCAGGCAGATCATTGAGAAGGGTGATATAAGGATATGCAGAACTTTGACAGACAACAACATTACTGATCCACTGAAAAAACCCCTTATGTGGCAGAAGCATGATAGTCATTCTAAGTCTATTAGTATTAGATACATGGATGATTGGCTTTAGTGTAAGTAGGAGATTGTTAGTATTGTGCTCAAAAGCCAATCATAAGATGATTGTATTTTGGACATTGAGGCATGATATTTTATTGAGGTATTAATCTAGTAATTATGTTTGTTGTTCTGTTCCTGGGTAACGTAATAAACATAATTATAACTCTAGAATAATGATATTCTTAAATGTCCCTGGTCTAGAATTATCATGGAACGTGTTGCAATAATATGTAAAGACTAGCATATGTGGAGACTAATATAAAATATGTAGTCTACATATAGGTACAAGTTGGAGAACTTGTGTACTGGACCGACCCACCATGAGAATGCTACATGAATTGTTACATGAATGTCATAAGTGATTCTCATAGTGATCATGGTATATGTAGTCCTTTGACCTAAGGTCATCAAGGTTCCCTACATGTGAGTCACATACTTTAATACTTCCCTTTGTTGCTCATAACTGAGTGAACTTGAAGGAAGTCATTGGGTATGTTACATATCATGTAAAGAGTTTTGTATGATCAAGATGAAATTTGTCCCTCTTATGTAGTAGGAGTGATATCTTCGGGCTCCTTGATAGAATGAGACTTAGAAAATGCATGGTCATGCTTGGATTAGGGCTTTAAAACCTATTAGGCTTGGGAGTTGAGTCACATTATAAATATATCATATAGTCAGAATTTGCTGCTCTTGCCCTAGCCTCCCAAAAAGGAAAAAATTAGAAGAGTTCTAAAAACCAGCCGCACTCTTCTCTTGTCATTCCTTGAAAGACGCAAACTAGCACTGTGAGCACAAAAGAAACACATCTGCCGGGACGTGGTGGAGGCGTGGTGATCCCCAGAGGCTCATGTGAATACCGTAGAGAGCTTGAACACGTCAACTATTCAGGTTTTGTAATTTGACTTAATAGTTGGGTGAAAGATTGTAACAAAATTAGGTATGAAAATTTCGAACACCCGATTTACCCCATTTTGCTTGGATCCTAGAAGGTTTTAGTTATATTCCACTCCATTTGTTTGGTTCCTAAAACCCTACAAACATGACTAAGAAAGATAATAGATAATGCTTAAGAAAAGAGTAATAATTTTTACATAAAGAACAAAAGCCTTTATATAAAAGATGTATACAACTATCATAGTAGAAATAAAAAAGATAGTACAATGCATTTTCAGAAATTAATTAGAAGGGTCTTATTTCTTCACATTCCCCCTGAGGTAGGTATGGAGGAAGCTCAATGGAGTGACTCAAAATGATATCCTTTTCATAGACAACTAACACCTGTTTCAGGGGCCTAAATGTTATTTGATAGATCCTAACACATAAAACAGCAAAAACAAAACCTTCCCAGATTGAAAAACCATAAAACTGCATTTTTTCCCTTTGCGCTTACTACAAGAATGTTCATCCGCCCAACTCTTCTCTAAGTTTTAGAAGAACCCTAAAACTCCAAAAAATTACTGAAATGATTATCGACCACTGCTCATCTGTAGTAAACTAGTTCGCCATTTAGGTATATAGTTATAACCATGTTTCTAAAAACATTTAGAAATTAGCTATGCGCAAGTAGGTGGTTTTACATTTATCAATGAAGGCAATGGCCGAATTAATTGGGCGGACGTAAACACAAAATAGGAGCTATGGGCTGCGATCAAGTAAGTTGTACTACTTGTGGACACATTGACCTTTGTTTTCAAATAAAGAATACTGTGGGAGTATTTTAAAACTGGTTTAAATGTTTAACATTACTGAGGCATCCGAAAAGTCAGGAACATCAACAAAAAAAAAGTTACAACAATTTTTTCATTTTAGAAAGTTGGTAAATAATAAAAATAAACCGTAAGAATGTTATATTGGAGGTCAACATTTTTAAAGTGCAATCTTAACTACATGTTTTAAGATAGTCAGAATGATAAGCTTCTTATCCCGCCAACCTGCATAAATTTTATAAATTATTATGATTGGTATAAATCTTTTGAAAAAAAAATTATCAATGGGTTTTTGTTTTTGTATCATTAATAATGATATATAATAATCAATACAAAAAGCAATCTATGCAAACTTATATTATATATCTGAAAAAATCTACAATATTCTACTGTAAAATTCACTAAAATTTTTTTATTATAATAAACCTAATAAGTGAACATAAATTTAAATAAATCCCCAATTAGCCTGTTTAAAATTCTTTTGAAATAAGAAAAAAAATATAAGTTGGGTTGACAAAAACATAAATAACTGAGGCCAATTGATGAAAATCTAGTTTACCTAAATCATCTTGAATAAAAATAATATAACTTTAAATTTATTAAAATAATACAATCATGTGCCTATTGGAAGTTTGCTTGACAACAAAACTGGTAGAAAATGGGGCCCAAGGGCCCAGCAACAGACGAATAAAGGATAGGCCATGCCTAGAGGCCCAAAAAAGTCCAAAAAGGAAACTTCTCCTAGAAAGAAACTACATCCCGCAAATATGGGATAAGCTATAGGATTCTTATCCCCAGAATGAACTACTTGAAGTTCACCTTAACTATATAAACCCCTCATCAATCCCAAGGTAAGGGATCGGGGCTCTCCTATCTTTTTCTCTATTATTCTTCACTAGAAAACTAACTTAAGCGTCGAAGGGTTTTCTCCGGGAGCACATCCCGGGGCTCTAATGCTATCTTTGGACGTAAGATTTCAATTCGCTGTTTACTGAACTCTTAGGTCCAGCTTACCTGACCACATTCCCTATCAATTTAGTGCCATCTGTGGGAACCCAAAATGGTGAACACACAAAGATCATGAATGGAGAATTAGGACCCCCATGAGACTAAGCAAGAGAGTCATCACCTTAAGAGGTCAATGAAGCTCACTCAAGAAAAAAACACACCAAAGAAAAGACCTTAAGAATCCCACAGGGCTTCAAAAGGACCCCCGCAAAGGTAAGGCCCCTACGCCTCTAAATGATAAACAAATCCAAGCATTACAACATGCCCTCTTTGAAAAACTAAGATGACAGTCCAACAAGAAATCCGAAAAACCTTTCCTGAGGCTCTAGAAGAGGCCGTTGAAAGCCACCTGAGAGGCCTAGCCTGACCCTTCTACAAGGGCAGCCTTCGAGGGCCCAAACCCATGAAAAACCATCATATCTGGACCGTTTAGATGGTTTTAGTGACATCAATGAGATGCTCTAGAGACTTGATCAGATGGAAAAGCATATGTGGGCTTTAGAATAGTTGAAGGAAGGCCCTACCATAGGCATAGATGTGGAGTAATTATGGCTCCAACCCTTCTCGGAAGACATAATTAACTCCGCTGCCCCTAAAGGTTTCCGCATGCCAAAGATTGGCTTGAACGATAGCCTTCCAGATCTAGTAAATGACTAACAAAGGTATGTTACCTCCATAAGGCTTGAAAGAGCTCCCCTCATGCCATCATATGTAGAGCCTTTAACTCAACACTGACAAGAGCTGCTGCCTCTTGGTTTGTGACCAACAAGGGGTGCCGCTTTGCCTCATTCATGGATTTCTCCCAGGTGTTCCTAAGACACTTTTTTAAAAGCCGACCGATCCCAAAAAATAGTAGCCCACCTGCTAAAATTTCATTAAGGGTAAGAAGAGCCCCCAAGGAACTTTGTTCAAAGATTTAACGTAGAAGTAATGCAAGTACAAAAGTTATCTCCAGAGCTACACTTAGTAGCCATTACCTAGAGGTTAGCCCAAGATTCAAGACTAGCCTTAACTTTCACGAGAACCTTGTATGGGACCTAGAGGAATTCCATCAACCATGCCACAAGAAACATTCATGCTGAGAAACGCAATCGATTGACGGTCCCAACAAACTACCCTAGAGCCAAAGAAAGCAGGTCCTGAAAGCGGGTAGAGGGACTCTCCACCGAAGCTCGTCCTCTCACCTTTGAAAGAAACAAGGTCCAACATCCTCTACACCTTCGAGAAGAAGAACTAGATCCCTAGGTGGCTACCAGTGATGCCCCTTTCGGGAAAAAAGAACCTCAAGAAATATATTAGGTATCACAAGGACAAAGGGCATGATATTGAGGAGTGCTGGCAGCTAAAGAATTTGTTCGAGGAAATGATCCAAGAAGGCAAGCTAAAGGAATATCTACTCAGGTGAATGTCCCCTTGTCGAAGATAAGAAAAGAAACCTCGTAGCAGAAATGATGAAAGCAATAATGACAGGGGACAATGGCTCGAGAGATCCTACTCTTCAGGGGTTGCCGCAATCTTGGACCCCCAGTAAGGGTGGCCCACATGATCATCAAGGGAGGAACATCAATGGCTTGGAAGAGGCAAGAGTGCAAGATCACACAACTGGAGGCTGTTGAGCCTAACTGAGACATAACAAAGGTCAATAGGTCCCAGTTAGTGATCCTGCACATGGACCCACTTGTATTGAGAGCACGCATTAATAACCTCGACTTGGAAAGGGTCTACCAAGATATAGGGACTAATGTCAATGTTAATTTTGTTGACATGTTAGAAAAAAATAAGATCAAGAGGTCTTCCTTATTGCCAGTAGCCGAGCTTACATTCGAGATCGACAAAGATAAGATCCCCATAATCAAGACCATTAACGTTCCACTAATGTTGATAGGAAAAGATCACAATGAGGAGCCCTCCTGTGACTCCCATGATGTCGAGTTCCTCATCCTAGATGTTCCATCATCCCATACTGCCTTCCTTGGGTAGCTAGCCAAGGTACAATTCCACATCCGGGCCGACATCCGAAAGTTAACGTTGCATTTCGTGACCTCTATTAGAGACGAAACAATTTTTGTCAACCAGGCAGTCGTATTTAGAGGCCACATGGTGAACTTGCAATGATCTAAGGAAAATTCCTCCATACCAACAGAATCTAAAAGGCATAAGGAGGCCTTCCAGGAAAATAAGGATAGTTCAGCTCTGTTGAAAGACATAGAGCTGGTAAAGGTGGCCCTAAAAAAAAATGATCAATATCGACAAGGATCTTTTGCCTTAAGTAAGACAAATGTTCATTTAATTTCTTAGGGCAAATATAGATTATTTACTTGGGCCCCTAGCAAGATGAACAAGATAGACCTGGAAGTCATCACTCATAGCTTACATGTAAATCCCCCCACCTGACAAGTACAGCAAAAAAAATGTAACATGGTGCCTGAAAGGCATGAGTTCATCAGAGACGAGGTCGAAAACCTGCTGAAGGACCAAATCATTAGGGAAGTATGATACCCTGAATGGCTCGCCAACATGGTATTAGTCAAGAAAGAAAGTGGGGATTGGTGAATATGTGTTAACTACGCCAATCTCAATAATGCCTACCTAAAAGATCTATACCCCTTGTCATCCGTATACCAATTAGTCAATGCCACATTTGAATTCAAAGTATTATCCTTCATGGATACTTTCAGTGGTTACTACTATATCTAAATACGCCTTGAAGATAAGGAGTAAACGACTTTCACAACAGGCGAGGCTGTTTATTACTACCAGCAAATGTTGCTCGGTCTGAAAAATGCTTGAGCAACCTACCAAAGGTTAATGAACCAAATCTTCACAGGTCAAATATGAAGGAACATGGAAGCATATGCAAACAATATGATCATCAAAAGCAAAGCCATAAGCCAACATCTTTAGCAACCTTTGAAAAACCTTCCAAAGAATGTGTTAGTACAACATGAAATCGAATCCCAAGAAATGCATCTTCAGTGTAAGCACTTGCAAATTCCTTAGTTACATGGTCTCCAAAAAAGGGGATCGATGCTAACCCTGACAAAATTGAGGCCATCATTAACATGGCTAGCCCTCAAAATAAAAAAGACATCCAAAAGTTTACCAGAAGGCTAACAGAGCTGGGACAGTTTGTCTTGTGAGTTGGCGATAGATGTAAGTCATTCTTCTGAATATTGAAAAAAAAAAGATGCATTCGAGTGGATAGACAAATGCCAATAGGCATTCCAGCAAATAAAGAATTATTTGTGACACCTCCCCATGCTAAAGCAACCGAGGGCTAACTAGCCCCTGGTACTTTACTTAGCTGTCATCAAGGGCTTTGTCAATGCCATCCTTATTAGAGAAGAAAACTTGAAATAGTGGCCTGTATATTATGTCAGTAAGACCCTTCAAAGCGCTAAATCCAGATACCCCATACTCCACAAAGTGGTCCTAGCCCCTATCATTGCCTCTCAAAAATTACGACTATACTTCTAAAATCACCAAATTACAATAAGAACAGAATTACCCTTATGGAGCATTTTACAGAAACCAAATAAATCCAACAGACTTGTTAAATGATGTATCAAATTAGGAGAATATGACATTCAATACGAACCCCGGGAGGTTATCAAGGCATAAGCCTTAGTAGATTTTGTGGCAAAAATTATGTTGGGTACTGAGACATAGCAAGGGCTAGATAAGGCACACACTTGGGAAATATATGTCCACAAGGCCTCGGGACCCGAATGTTAAAAGTAGGCATCATACTCAAAGGCCCCCTCAGCCTAAAAGCCATTCTCAGAATCATATTCTAATTACCTATAACTAAGAATGGCACAGAATACGAAACCCAACTTATGGGGCTACGAATGGCTAGTCGAGTTGGGGTACGAAACATACAAATATACATTGACTCCTAACTACTAGTAAACCAAGTCATGGGAATAGCAAGTATAAGGGAGCCTACACTTTGCAAATACCTTGGCACAGTGAGAGAGCTAATGATGATCTTTGACCATGTGCATGTCAAGAAGTTGCCCAGAAGCCAAAATACTGGGGCAGACACCCTCTCAAAAGGATGGAAAGATGCCATAATAGAGACACTCATAGAGCACTCAGTCCACTTGATACACGCTATTCCACTTTGAGATGATTGGAGGGAGCCAATCAAAATTTACCTTAGGAAAGGTAAACTAAGTGGAACCCCTGAGGAAAAGAGGAAAATAAAAAATTAGGTGGGGTGTTTTCTCATCATTTTGGAGGAATTATATAGAAGAGGGTTTCCTTCCCCTTTGTAGCGATACCTGACTAGCTTAAGAGGTATCGCCTTCTCAAGGAAATCCACTAGAGAAACTGTGAAGAATATATTGGAGCCAACACCTTGGCTCACAAAGCCTTAAGACAAGGCTAATTTTGGCCTCCGATTAAGTAGGATGCTAGGGAATTCATCCAGACTTCCATAACTGCTAGATTAACTCAAAGATGTAAAGGCTACCTTCCTCCGATGTCTTTTTAGCAATGGACCCTTGGCCGTTCTCTATATGGGAGCTAGATCTAATTAGATCACTCCTTATGGCTCTAGGGCAGGTTAAGTACTGTATTGTACAGTTGACTACTTCACAAAATGGGTAGAACGAAACCTAGGGCCTCCATCACGGTACCACAACTTACTAAGTTCCTATGGAAGAACATCATTTGCCATTTTGGATGCCCCTAAGCCATTATTATTGACAATGGAAAGCAGTTTGACAATCAGCAAGTTCGACGGTACTTCACCCCTATCTCTCATCCTCAGTCAAATAGGCAGGTAAATATCACCAATAGAATGATAAAGGCAGGTTTGAAAAAGAGGCTAGGCAAGGCTAAGGGAAGGTGGGTGGAAAAGATGCCAAAAGTCATTTGAGAGTATCACACAACTTCCTAATGACCTACGGGAGAATCACCTTGCATGATGGCTTATGAAACCAACGCGCTCATACCCATCAAAATCTTTTACCATACTTTACAAACCAAAGTCTACAATCATTCTCAAAATGAGAAAGCCCTTAAAGGAAATATGGACCAAATTTATGAATAGAGGAAGGAGGCGATGGTTCGCATGAGGGCTTTCAGGCAATGAACTGCCCTACTTCGTAACCAAAAGACAAAAGTCAAGAACATTCAATTAGGAAGCTTGGTCCTCATCAAAGCTAAATTGATTGGCAGAAATCTGGCACATGGAGCATTGTGGCCAAATTAAGACAAACCCTACTTAGTCACAAAGAAGCTTAAGGAAAGAGTATTTGAGCTGGCAACCTCAGAAGGAAGACAACTAGCCAGAGACTATTATTCAGGCAACTTGTGTCCCTACTTTGCTTAGATCATGGAAAAAATAACTACTTTAAATTATGTATCTTGGTTACTGGTGAATAAGGAGGCATTTGATTAACGCTTAGTGTTTATATCACACAGAAAAAAGGCTTTGTTAAACCTTTAAACACCAACAAAACACTCGATTAGGCTCCTACAGGGGCCCCTTACTCAAATGAAACATTACAATGAGTCATTAAAACATCAAAAGTATGGATCACAAAGGCATTACAAAAATAAACTTCTCATTCAAGGTTTCTTTACAAAAGAATTTGTTACAGAAGGCTAAAAAGAGAACCTTAGGGGAACAAAAGAAAAATGAAGATAGAAGCTAACGATGAGGGCTCCTAAAACTAGTCTAAAGAAGGGTTTCCATCAAGGTCAGTCACTGACACATCCTCGTAAAAGGTAAGAATCTCAGCTTTTCCATCCTTCAACTAGGCTTTGTAATCCGAACCCAACTTTTTGTAAGCTGAAAAAATGATAATTCAAGGTTCAGATTTGCTCGCTTGACTTGAAAGCTGTAAGAATGAAAGCATTCCTTGAACTCCAAGAAGGCAGTATTTCCAAGTCATTTCTTCACCTTCAGGAAAAGCAAGCCAAGCTCCTTCATGCAAGCATTGGCCGTGGTCTAAAGGCACTAGAACTTTATATGGCGCTCGTGCCCAATAAAGCCAACTTTCTTGATGAGCTTTATAAAGGGCATCATAGAGGCAACCGAACTTGAGCTAGCCTGACCAACAATGGTCCTCAAGCCCAGAGGCGCGTACTAGTCTATCAGCAAAGTAGCCAATCTTAAACTCTACTGCCCTCTACAAGGTTGCCAAGCTGATTGGCCTTCTTTTTTGTCTTGGCTTCCTTCTACAAAGATTACTACAGAGCTTCCTACAACTCCACTGCCTTTGACTTCAGCTCCGAAGCAAAGCTCTCCTTCACCTCCTTAACCTCTTTCTCTAGCTTAAAGTCCTTCATAAGTGCCTTTTAACACTTCACTCACCAACCTATTCCGACCAAAGAGATGCAGCATTTTTGCAAAGGGCCTTAAGCTCATAACAGAATGTTGTTTCCCGGGTTACCCACCAACCCTCTAAACTATGAGAAATGATGGATTTCTTCCAAAACTAAGATTTTTCAGTAAAGGGAAGGACATTTCAAAATGGTAAAAATAAACAAAGGAGCATACCCGGAAAAGGCTACAGCCTATGCTCATAAGCTGACCCCTTTCCAAATGAGGGGATAAACAAAAAACTGCTAATCCCTAAGGGTCTTTAACCCTTATAGGATGCGATAGCAAATGTTGAATTGATGCTTAACGATCGACTTACCAATCCCCACTGCAGTACAGGGTCAAAGACTTAGTCAGGCGTAATCTCCTTTAGCACAAAGTTTTTCTTCTGTGCCTGACACCGCATAAAGATCAAATTGTGTGGCTAAAACTGGTCATCCAACCTCAGCTCAGAAGGCCCCCCATGAATAACTAGAGCCTTCTTAGGAATGACCCCCTTTTGGGACCTGAACGAAGGGAGAAGGTAGTGCAAAAGGTTTAATCTTCGAAGGTCTTAGCGCCACCATCTACTTTTAAGACACCACTGAGGCTTCAATAAGAGGGTTTTCAGGTGACCTTGCGCACTTCTCCAAAGTCATTAGATGGAAACACTCACAAACAACACAAAATGACCCTAGGTCTATAAAGTCATCATGGAAAAAATATTTGGATGATGCCTTACCATTACCTCTATTATGGGGGGCACCGTCTTCAATTGGGCCAGAGGGGCTCATTTTCTTGCTGACCAATTGTTCCATCAGAAAAGGCTCAAGGAGCTCCATCGCTTCAGACGGGGGCTTGGACGAAGGGGCACACATAGCATGAGTTTTGCCAACAGGAAGAATGTTTGCCTTACGGGCATCTGCCAAGGTTTCAACAATGCTCTTGCGCCTCTTCAAAAACTCCTCAACATGGCTGCTCATTTTTGTAGAAAGAACGATACGATCAGATATTATGCATGAAGGCAAGGAAAAAACAATGATTAGAATACAACTCCTTGGTAGGGTGCCTCGCTGGGCCCTAGCAGCAATCCCAAAGGCTTCAATCGGCATTGCCTAATAGCCATCCTACCAATTATAAGGGTCTCTTATGCCCAGATACGACCTGTGGGCCCTACTGATCCCTGCACACCTAAGGGTGGTCTCATTTGTTTTAGTACAATGGATGAAGAGCAACTCCAAAAAATTGTTATTCCTCACCACCTTCTCCAACCAGTGAAGTAACTAGAGCAGTGAGCAATGGCTCTCAGAGCCCTTGTATATGGGTAGTGCCCCGACCAAAGTGTACTATAGGATGTCCATAAACTCACAAGTGAGCCCCCATTATTGCTATTTCACTACGAAGAAGAAGCTCTCCTTCCACCTACACCATGAGTCCGTGCAGGATACGAAGGCTAACGACTTGTTCCCACCTCTATTAATGGGGGAGATGTAGAAAAAATTGGCATCTTTCTTCATGTTTAGCATATAAAACTGAAGGAAGACCTCCAGTAGGGAAGACACCTTCACCAGCTTGTAACAGATAATGAAGCCATTGATATGAACAAATGAGTTCAGCATCAACTGTGATGGTGGAACCTGGTAGTACTCATAGATCTGCTTTACCAATGAATGAAGGGAGAAGTAGAGCCCTGCCTACAGCTGGTCTTTGAAATCGGAAAACACATCTTCCCTTTTGCTTCCTCCTTCAAAGTCTTCATCCTCAAAGGCCTGTGCATGAGAGAGGGAGGCAACAACACCATTTGGCTAGAAATATTTAGCAAAGTTCATCGCCAATGTCATTTCATTCACAACTCCCTTCATTATCCTAATATTATGAAAAAAGGGCATCCTGGAGGCTTCACCAATGCTGGCGGCAGCCCCAAACAATGATTTCAAAGAAGCCATCCAAAAAAACTGGCGAGAACACATCAGGGCTACCAATAATGCAACAAGGTAATCGAAGGACGAGAACCTAGTACCCAAAGAAAATAAAAATGAGAAAATGTAAGACAATATGAAAGGGCAAAAATCTACTACCTAAACACACTGAGGAAAAATGAACACTGCAAGAAGCAAAAAAACTTTGGAAGAGAAATCCCAGAAAACTTTAGTAACTCAGGAAACAAAAAAGTAGTAGAACAAGCCAAACAGTGAAAGAAACTAGAAACCCTCATGAAATATATAGAAAAACCTACGACTCTTAGGTTTCCCCTCGAAAACCTCTAATATGAACAATCGGTTAATCACTAGAGAACACATGGCTACTAGTAGCCGCCAAGTTAGCTACATCCAGTCATTTCCTTAAAGAGCATTTAATGGACATCTTTTTGCCTTCCTATCAGTCAAAGCACTTAACACATGTTACAACTGCACAAAAGGGGTGGACAGGACAACCTGAAACGGTGACATCCACCCAACTTCATCAGGAAGCTAACAGAAAAAGAGAGAGGATCGCACCCCTACCCCCGAAATGACATTGCCTAGGTACACCAAGGAACATGGGACCCTTAGCCCACATTCCCTCCTAGAAAGGAGATCATTGGTAGGAAATGGGCTTAAGGGCCCAAATACTGATGATGAGAGGATGGGTTGTGCTTGGAGGCCCAAAAAGGCTTTAAAAGGAAACCTCTCCTAGAAGGAAACTACATTTTGCAAATACAGGATAGACTATGGGATTCCTATCCCTAAAACGAACTACCCGAAACTCGTATTGACTATATAAACCCCTCATCAATCCCAAGGTAAGTCATCGGGGCTCTCATCTCCTTTTCTCTATTACTCTCCACCGTAAAACTAACTTAAGCATTAAAGGATTTCCCCTAGGAGCACACCTTAGGGCTCTGACACTATCTTTGGACACATGATTCCAATTTGTTGCTCACCGAGCTTTTGGGTTTAGCCTACCTGACCACTTTCCCTATAAAAAACTGTTGTACAAATGTTCTTTACTATCTGCACAAGACTAACAATTTCTATGAGTATCAACCCCACAAAATAGCAAATATGTAAAGGTATTTATCCTGATAACCTAGCAATAATATATAAATCAGATTGATATAAACTATGTGAATAGGTTTTTTCAATTATTTTTTCCGTCATTCATTGTGATATAGAGTAATGTAGCACAATTAATAACAAAAATCCATAGAAATGAATACTTTATATTAATAATTACTGTAATATACTTTAATAAACTATATGAAATTTAATAAAGGTGTTTGTCTATCAAATATACTATAGTATACTACTACAATATACTTTTGGTTCATCGAATTGTACTGACTCTGGCATTTTGACCATTGTACTATGATTTGAGGTGACCTGGTCATCAAAGTATTGAAATTTTGTATATAATGAAGGAAAATAAAAATAAAATAAAAACAAAAAGGAGAAACTTTGAAAATGCAGCATTTGCACTTTCATTCCATGTAGAATTAATAGCATTTTAATGTTAATACTTTATCTAAATAACAATAATAATAACTATCACTCAAGTCACTAAATACTGTCTAATAAATTTTTTTGTAAAAATAATTTTGAATTATTTATTTTTTTAACTTTTAATGTACTATATTTAATTTTCCAAATTTTATATATTATTTTAAAAAGGGTTTATTTTTTGAAAGCATAATTATCTAGTCATACGTAGAATTATATTTTAATTTTATTTTATTTTTCATATATAATTTTATATTATATTTTAATTTTTTAGTTTTATTTATTTAATATTTTAAAATTGTCATATTTGTTTGTCTTTTTGGGCTGGACTAAAAGCCTTAGAAAAGAAATAGAAAAATGATAATTGGATCGGACTCCTAATTATAAAAAATATGGACCAACAATATGGGTCCATAACAATAAAAATGACTAAATTGCATAAATGGTACATAACCTTTAGTCATTATTTTCATTTAGTCTCTAACCTATTGAATATTCTGTTTTGCTCGTAAACCTATTAAAATTGTTTCATTTTGGTCCCTCCCCATATGAAATTCATTAACTCAGAATAATTTTTTGACAAAAACTTTTGAAATTTTAATTTAAATATTCAGTAACTGTCTTTCAGTAAATTTAAACAGTATAATATTTTTTTTACAGTAAATAGATAATTTAAATTAATATTTTTTATTTCTAAATAAAATAATTTTAATTTACAGAGAGAAAAACAAGTGATTTGAATTTTTCATTAACTATAAAAAAAATATTATACAGATTAAATTTATTGTAAAATAGTAATAGGATAGTTTAAATTATGATCTAAAAATTTATTATCAGACAAATAATTTGAGTTAACAAATTTCATCAAATTATGACCAAAATGAAACATTTTCGAGAGATTTAGGATTAAAATGAACATTTTAATAGGTTTAAAACTAAAACAGAACATTCAATGGGTTAAGGATTAAAAAGAAATAATGACTAAATGTTAGGGACCATTTATGATAGTTACTCCAATAAAAATAGAAGGAAAACCTGACAATTGTATCAGGTCCAACACCCTGAGCCCATTATTTATAATACACGAAATGAGGGCTATAATGGAAAATTAGAATACCCTGGGGACCATTGGCAACTATTGTAGAAATTTAGGAGGGATACAGCATCATTTACCTCCCTATGTAAACCCCCTGAGACGCACCTTTTATCATTTCTTGTCCCTTCTTTTTCGGGCATCTTCTTTTTCTCTCTCCTGGGGCTTCTATAAATCCCACGATCCACTGTGCGCAACGGCCATTTATGAAGTCCCCTACGGCCGCGTACAAGTAGATCTGAACAGCCTAGTTTGGTTTTCATCTAGATTCACTCCTCAATGTACTTTTTATTTTTTATTTTTTTCCTTCGATGAACAATGGTGAGTTGGTGAGCTGTTGGCCACCATCTGAAGCCATTTTCAGCAAAAGGACAACTGTCGCCTTTAGAGTGAGTTGTGTCAAGGATAGTGCACGCTTCCTCTTTTTCGTTTTTCTTTATTGTTTAAGTTATTTTCACATTAGATTTTATATTTTGTTTCAGTTCTTCTCTGATTTTTACTTTGTTTTTGTTTTTATTTTCATTTATTTTTATGTTCTTTTTCTTTTAATTTTTCTTGCACGATCTATCTCAAGATCTTTCTATCATTTCTGTTTCTTTTTTAATTTTTGTAATTTTCTTGTAGATCTATTTCTTCTGTATTCTGCTTTTGTTTTAATTTTTCTCACACAATTTCTTTTACTTTTTTTTTATCTTCACTTCATTTATATTGTTTTCCCAAAATTATCTTTGCCTCATTCTACTTTGTCTCAATATTCTTTTCTGTGATCTTTGCCTCATTTCACCCTCAACCACAATTGAAACTGTTTCAGTAAAGGACAACATTTTCCAAGAAATGAAACATATTTTGTGTGATTGGATAGGAATAAACAGACAACAATTGTTTTACTTTGCAATGAAATTGTATCAATAGCCAATGAAGAAAGTATAAGTTTTATAGTATTGTTGTGTCCATATGCATGGAAACTCAATTTCTATTACTCCTTAATTTTGGTTGTCATTTAAATTTTTTGTAATATTATATATGGCAAATGTAAATACATATTTGTTAATTAAACAGTAATATGTAATGTTGGCTGTAATTTTACGTGTAATAGCACTATAATTAGGAAAAAAATTTCTTAATTTTGGCTGCAATTTAAATTATATATTTTTTCTGATTCATTCTAACCAAAATGGGTTCAAAATAGTGCATTATATTGGCTTTCCTTTTTCTAAATTGATAACCGGCCATAAATGACCTAAAATTACCAGTTTTCCATTTTTATCTTCAAAACTCAAAGTCAAACAATTAATGACCTAAATTTTCTCATATAAATTAGCATTCTTAACATATTGATAATGATAGATGAATTCCGAATATCACTTTTTGGAGATGGCAATTGTTCTATGAAAATTTTAAAAAGTGTCATGTGGCGATTTGTCATGTTATATATATACATAACTAACACTTCTCTAAATATGTCATGTTATATATATACATAACTAGTTTAAATACCCGGTCTTACCACGGGATCCAAAAAAATTGGAACATAAATGAAAAAGTTTCAATAATTGTTTTGTTTTAAAAAATTGGTAAAAAATTACATGAACTATAAGAATGTTATATTTTGATTCAACATTTTAAACAAGAATGGAACTTAAAAAAATATATGCACTAAGGTGGGAATGAAAAGGTTCTTATACCATCAACCCAATTAAACAATATAAAATATTAGGACTGAAATAAATCTATTAAAAACTTGTCAATGGGTTTTTTGTTTTTCTATCAGAAATGATGATTTACAAAAATCTAGATAAAAAAAAACAATCGATACAAATTTATACTTCTATTATATGTCCAAAAAAATCTAATATTATGCTATCAACTTCACTAAAAACATATTTTTATCATAATAAACCTATTAGTTAACTTAAATTTAGATGAAACCCAATTAACCCATTTAAACTTCTCTTAAAACAAGGAAATAACCTCACTTGTGTTGACACAGACATAAATAACTTGGTCAAATTGATGAAAATCCAATTTACACAAATCATCTTGAATAAAAATAATATAACTTTTAAGTTTATTAGAACAATGAAACCATATGTAGATCAGTATTTAACTTGGCTTGTCCACAGAATCATTGTAATCATACAAATGTTTTCTGCCTCTTGTACAATATTAGGTCATTTCTATGTGTACCATCTCCATATAATAGTAAGCAGGGAAAGGTATTCATCTCGTTAACTAAGCTACCATAAAATAAGAAAATGGATAGACACTACAATTTAGTTTGGTCTTCTATAAAGTATGAAATAGTATCACACATGTCATAAAAATTACTTGAAATGTTTAACACACAAACAAAAAGGTACTAATGGAGAAAATAAGAGTAGGGATTTTTTGCAGAAATTCTATCATGCAGAGATTCACTTTCATCCCTACTTATTTGAATTAAATTGAATACTAAAAGCATTTGAAAAATCCTATATTTATGAAAATCACTTGCCCAAAATTTTAGTTAGTATACCTTTTTATAATCAATTACATATGTATTACTATTTCTTTTTTTATTTGATGTACGTAACATGCCTACATAGTTCAAATTCATGGTTGACATACCCAAACAAAGAATAGCTTAAATTTTTAAGAATGTATCTAATCAAAATACGTGGAGGATAGAAATTGTAACAAAATTAATGGTGCGATTAAAGAAATTACACTACAACAAAATTTGCTTAGAGCAACCGACCATTTGGTGGCCAAACGGTTGCCAATTTAACTTTTCAGTGGATAGAAACAAACGGCCATGAAATGGTTGCCAATGGCTAGTGACCGCCAGGCAACTAAATTGGAAATTGAAGCAAATGTTTGCCCGAATAGTCGCTGGGTACCATATTGAATTAAAAGAAATGTCGCAATAAATTCAAATATACAATTCAAATTCAAAGTCGAATCTATTGAAATTTTGTGTTTTTTAATTTAAAAAGGAATCAGTAGGTTCCGGTGCCATCAAACACTTTTGTAATCAAGAGAGCTTTACCATGTTCATTAAGGATCAATCCAAAACCATGTCCAGAAAATCAACTTTGTCCAAGAACACCACACCTAGAACATCAATCTAAAACAAAAACAAAACATAAAAGAAATAGTTAGAGATTGAAATGGTCAACTCAAGAATTTATCAAAATTTAGAAGGAATTTGAAGATAGTTATTAAGAAAAAGATAAAGTGGAAGAAAAAAATTATAGAATGACATAATTACCTGCCTGAGGGCCACTTTCAATAGTGGTCAGAAGTCTCTCCAATGAGGCCATCACCATTGGCACCACGCATCGAGAGAGACCATCAACTCCTCTCTAACTCATCGAACCCGGAAAGCAAGACCAATAACCAAAAAACACAAGAAGAAGTGTGTGCGAGTTTTATACTAGCTTTTAAACCTAATATATGCCCTAGGTCCCCCAACTTCTTATCATGTTACAAAGGTACCCAATTCTTCATAGCACCTATAAATTTAAACCTCATAGTTTGAAACTGTTTGCCTTAACCTAAAAAATTAACAATTCAATCATTGATCGGTTTTTAACTTGGGCGACCAAAATGTGGGCCCATAAGAAATGTTCACTAGGATTGTCACCCTAGCAACCATCTTAGCGACCGCCTTTGTGACCAACTTTAAAATGTCACCACAAACATCCAAAACTCTTTTAGTGACCATTTCAATAGCGATAAAAAAAATCTTTGTCCCTGACTAAATCTGGCAAGACCCGATTTTAATCCAAATTAACATAAATGCATGGTCAGCGAAGATTTAAAAATATGATTTTTATAGACTTGAAAACCAATTCATTATATTGAATTTCAAACCAACTAATTTGAAATATTTTGAATTATGATATTGTATTGAAGCAATTATAAATTTGAAATATTGAAATGTTTTGTATTAGGGTATTTTATTAAAGTAATTATATGAATATACCTTTAAAATTTCTATATTATTTTTGATGTCCTGTTAAACCATAGACCATAAAGCCTAACCCTAACCTTATCCTTAACCTTCACCATAAACCATTAATCTAAACCCTAAGCCCTAAAACCTTAAAAACACTAACCCTAACTAAATGATAAATCTTCAATCCTAGCTGTAAACTCTATATTTTAATCTAAACTCTAAATCATAAACTTAAACCCTAATCTTAACTTTAACCCTATATCTAACCCTAGCTTTACCAAAAACCCCAAGTCTAAGCTCTAAACCATAAATACCAAAACTACCTTAAATCTCTAATTTTAACTATAAATCCTCAATCCTAACCCTTTGTCCCTAAATCCTAACATTAAAATCCTAAAACCATAACATTGAATACTAACCCATACCTTAAACTTCAACTTTCTTCTTTCATTACATTCAATATTTGGTAAGTCTCATATTTGGGAGCCTCCATATTTAGTAATTTTCATTTTTTTGAACAACCTATTTAGCAAGTTCCATATTTAGGAATTCAATAGTTAATAAGTCACGTATTTGAGTATTTTTTAAATAAGTAACTTCCATGGTTAGTAAGTTTAATGATTTTGGTAGGTAAATCTTAAAATTACCATATGACACCTTATTTTTTTGAAATTTTGCAATTTAGTAGTAGTAGACTAGAGTGACATTTTGTAACAAAAGTTAGAAATCATAGTATACTCTTCGAAACATAATTAAGAACATTTTAATGAATTTTTGAATTAAAAACCCAACTTAAAATACTCCAAAAATTGAACTTCTTACTTCAAATTTTAACAAAATATGAAAAAAGAAAACGATTTAGTCATTTCACCCCATACACTAATAACCCAAATAAACTCGACTGCCAACTCGAATATGGTCCTAAACCTGACTAACCTAACCTAAAATCACTGGAGACTAAAACTAACCCGAACTACATTGAACCCGCACCCAAATAAACTTGACATAACCCAACCCGAACCCAAATAACCTGACCTGAATCCTGACTAGTACCAAAATTCATCATAACCTGATTAAAGAATATATGATAGTAGGAGAGAGGGATATGTTTGAGGCTGTGAATGAATTACTATTCTCTTTGATGCCTATTTATAGAAAAACAAGTTTGACATTTGGATACCTATATATGACTGCTCAAAACATAGAAATTAGTTCCTTCTTTTTTAAATATTTAAGTGTGATACAGAGATTAATGGAGATTAAGGAAGATGAAAAATGTGTGTTGTTGTAAATCACCTTTGCACGTATGTGAAGAAAGATAAAGAAAATAGTATTAAAATATTGTAAAGATTTGGGGTAACTCAAAATAGTAAATATAGGAAAAAATGTGGGATAAGTGGATTAATTATTATTTTTGGTAAAAAGAAAGTCATTGGTAGGGTATGTCTTCAATTATAGCTTCCGATCTTTTAGGATAGAAATCGGATAAGAAATCCTGCTACCCAACTGTTTAAGTGCGGAAGAAATTGACCATTCAAACACATACGACAAATTTGCCAATTTCACAAAGTTTTTCAAAAACAGATTGTTGTATAATTTCTAGCCAATTTCTTTACAAAAAAAAAATGTATGGTAATTCAACATACAATACATTAACTACCACAATGTTTTGACTAAGTAAACCTTATTTGAAATGTAACTTCCTTCTTGAATTTAAAAACAATTTTTTAAAGAGCGAAATTCTAATGACGAAGCCACTTCAAACATAACGAATTAATTTGACTCAATTTTGTTTGATGGATTTGGTTTGTTATTTGATACTACAATATGAACACAAACAAATTAGTTAGAGACTATCACTGATCACGTTCTTAATTCTTACCCTAGCTAGAATAGGGCAGACTTGACAAGTGGCAAGAGCCATAAATGCTCGATATTTGATACTACAATATGAACACAAACAAATTAGTTAGAGACTATCGCTGATCACGTTCTTAATTCTTACCCTAGAATAGGACAGACTTGATAAGTGGCAAGAGCCATATGCTCGATCGTTCGATCAGATTTTGTTAGCTGTGTGGCTTTGGGGGGTTTCCTAACTAATTTATTTGTCTTCATATCTAACTACTTTCCATTGTCAGTCACAATAGCTTTGGGGCATCCAAAACGGTAAATGATATTTTTTCACAGGAACTTAATGATTTGGGGAGCCTTGACAGAGGTTAAAGGTTCTACTTTCATCAATTTTATAAAGTAATCTATAGTCACAATATAGTACTTGACTTCCCCTGGGGCCATAGAGAGCACTCTAATAAGAACTAATCTCCACATGGTGAATGGCCAAGGGTATTGCTAAAAAGGCACTAGTGGAAGGCAGCTTTTGTATTCTTGAGTTGATTTGGCAATTATGGCTTGTTCAAACGAACTCCCTTGTCACGGAGCGAGGTCCCAGTGCCCCGACGACCTCAACTTGTAGATTATTAAATACTATGAATCCTACTTGGTTACTATTAGCTAACCATTGTTTGTAGGTAAATTAAAACAATTTACATACAACTAGTTTCTTAACCTACCCTGCAAAAAGATATGGATGCATTTGTCTTGCCGATGCAAAAAATTAAGTAAACTATTTCAAAAACATTGCTTAAGTATTGCATTTAAAAAGTACTTAAATAGTGCCAAGACAATGAAATACTAGTTACTTAACTTCAAGTAATAGTTTTGTACATACACATAAGCTCTAGTATGTACCAAAAAGTAACTTAATGGTCTTACACCACAATACGTCCTAATAAAGGCAATTTCTTAGCACACAAGGTACCATATATACAAGGCAAAATACTGCTAAGATCATCTACTTGAGCTCCCACGTTTGAGCTATCAAGCTCCAAGTGCAAAGCCCTCACTTGTCCTTGTGCAATTCTTAGCCTCTAGACTTTAAACACACAAACCCTTAGTTAGTACAAAACTTAGCTTATAAGTAACTTAGGAATACAAGGTTCCAAGTAGAATAAGTACCTGTAAAATAGAAAAACTTAGCCCACAACAATCCCTTTAATTGTTAAGCCCGGGGTTAGTACTTGCACAGATAAACTTAAGGGAGTAAGTATGTTATAGTACTCAGTAAATGGTCCTACGGTACCTACAAAGAAACTCAAGCAACCATGTACATATGAAAAACAAATAATCAAGCATCCAAGAATCAACCATAAGTAAGAAAATAATAATGAATGCAATGCATGAGTGAATGATATGCAAAATAAAACACTTGGGACTTCTTACACCTTAAGGTGTCTTAAACTTGCTGTGAGCTCAAACAGCGTAGGTACTTAAGACACAGGCTCACATATCGTGAATCCTTTACCTCCCTTAAGTCCCACTTATGGGTCTTAGAGTAGGTCGTCACCCACTCCCATCACTTACTCATCTTTCCCTTACTTAATGTGTGAGGTAATTGACTTAGTGGCTTGTCTTCATCAAGTTCTTCAAACTTGACTCGGGCTCTCTTAGTGGATCTACTTATCAATCTTCTTAGCTTGGTTGGGACTCCCTTAGGTTCTACTTTAGTGACCTGGGCTCCACAACCCAACACTTAGGTCATTAGAGAAATTGAACCATACTTAGCCCCGACTTGGCACCTTAATTCTTCTTTAAGGCACCCATGATTATCCACCAAACTTAGCCCTTTTAAACCACACACTTAACTAAACTACTTAATTAATGACTTAAAATATTTTAGAAGTGAATTAGGAACTTAATTTGAGCATGATGTAGCCTTGGGATTGCATGGGAAACACTTAAACATCTTTTTAGGAGACTAATAAAGCCACTAGGGGAAACTTTAGGTTGATGTTGTTGCACCTTTTTTATTGATGCTATTGCAACTCACTTTTTCCCCAATTGCTAGAAATGATGTTCTCGCACCCATTTTGTTGATGGTATCACATCTTACTCGCATTTTCTTGCAATCCCACAACAACTTAGCTCAAATCTCACTTCCAATACTTAAATTATGTAAGAAATGCATCAATTTAACTTAATTTAACTTAACCCCTTACCTCAAATTCAACCCAAAGTAAGATTAAAGCAAACAAAGCCCACTTCAGCTTAGCATGTTTCTCTTGAGTTCCAAGCCTAAATCCAAGTAAAATGAGTATCAAAAGAACTAAATTAAGATCACCACTAACCATATTTCAAGCTTAGAACCAAGTTAAACCCATGAAAAAACTCAACTTAGGGTTTGAAGCCAAAACTTGCAAGAGACAACACAAATACACCTAAACCACCAAAAATAAGATAGGGCCTCGATATATATGCTGTGGGACCTTCAATTTTGCATGAATTTTGTGGGATTTTGAAGAAATGATAAAGATTAGCTATGGAGGAAATGGAAGAATGAAAATGGGTAAGGAAAAAGATGATGAATAGTTATTTTTCTTGTTCTAAAATATCATCACCTACTTCCACTTAAAATTTTGACTTAGTTTCTTCCATAAGTCAATTTAATTTATTTTTTTCTTTCTTTCCATTGCTCACCAGCTAGCTATCTTTAGGCCCCAAAAAAGATAAATTATCATTAGTTAGTGCATTTTAGTCCTCTAACTTTCATTTTTTGTTCCGATGGTTAGAAAAACTTATGCCCTTAACTTGTTTAGTAAAAAATACTTACATGACCTTAATTTCAATGAAAGTGCAACCATGCCACTCACTTGGATCAAAATTACCATTTTACCCTTTTTTTCCATTGATGCCATTTTACATTTAGGAACTCAATACAATCTTACTTAGCTTATTTTTCTTGCTTAATAGGAAACTAATTTGAGGCATTTAAATAAAAACACTTTAGTTAAAAATATTTACTAAGTCAAAAGAAGGCATTGACTAGGAGAGTAGTCACATCCCTAGCATCCTCTTTGATTGCAAGGAAATTATAGCACTGATATGTGCTCCACTGTCTCCTTAGTGAACCTCTTTGATAATGCGATGCCCATCAAGCAAGCTCAGGCATCACTGCAAATGGGAAACGAACCCCTCTTCTATATAGCTCTCCCCCCCATGATGAGAGAATGTTCTGCCTGAATCTTAATTTTCCTTTTTTCCTTGGGAGTTCCACTCAATGAACCCTTCTTAAGGTAAACATTTGATTATCTTCCTTCAATAATCTTCAGGTGTCAAAGCATGTATCAAGTGGACTAAGGGTTCTAAAAGTACTTCTGTCACAACTTTCTCCTATCCTTTTGAGAGAGTATTCTGGCTCCTGAGGATCTTCTGAACTAGCACGAAGCCAAATGTCTTCATTAGCTATCTCACTGTGTTAAGATATTTGCAAAATGTAGGCTCTTTCACACTTGTTATTCCCGTGACTTGATTTACTATTAGTTGAAAGTCACTGTATATTTGTATTCTTCATACCCCTACACGACCAGCCATCTGTAGCCCCAAAAGAAGGGCTTTATATTTTGCGACATTGTTAGTTGTAGGGAAATGAAATAAGATTTTGAACATGTGCTATAAGTTGAGTAGGCCATTTAGTATGATGCTTGCTTTCTGGTACTCAAGGCCTGAGGCCCCGTCTACATACATTTCCCATGTTGGTGTTGTGTTTTGCCTTTCATGGGTTTCTACGTCCAGTGTCATCTTAACCAAAAAATTAACTAAAGCTTGTGCCTTGATAACCTTTTGGGGTTTGTAGTAGATGTCACATTCCCTAAATTCGATGCACCACTTAGCTAGTTTGCCAAATTTATCTAGCTTCTGTATAGAGATGTCAACGGGTAGGGTTGGGGTAGGGTTGTGCCATTCTAGAACCCGCCGCATGATACAATCCATACAACCCGAATCCTACCCATAATCCGCATCGGGTAGGGTTTTTTAAACCCGTATCCTACCCTTGTATTGGTGGGTAGGATGCGGGTCGACCCACCAAATTATTACATATGAGATTAAGAGAAATATATATGAGATTAAGAGAAATTTAACATGTAAACTACGATAAACTTCTCACACAACAACAATAAATATGTTCATACAAAACAAAAAACTATAAATAACTATGTCCAAATAACAATTAATTGTAGTAATACAATCCTCATTGATACCAACTAGTCAAATATAAATAAAATGCAAATTGCGATTAAACTAGGAATGGTTTTAACTTTTAATGGATATAATATTTTTATTATTTTTTAATATATATATATATATATACACACACACACACACACACACAAGCATAATAGATTATATATATATTTATATATATATATATATATACGCACACAGTAGGTGCACTATACAGCCGTTTATATATATATATATATACACACACACACACACATACATACACGCACATAGCGGGGCGGATTAGGGGCGGGTTAGGGGCTGGTTGTTAGCTAAACCCTCATCCTACCCGCACCCAACGGGTTCTATTACAAAAAAAATCCGGATATGATATCCTGTAAGGGTAATTCTGTTCTGACTATGATATGATGAGTCTGGAAATGAGATATCTGGGTTCAGCACCCTAGAGGGCCTAACTGACATAGTACACAGGACATTATTCCGTCCCCTCTTTTCTAATGAGGACAATGCTGACAAAGCCTTCTGAAATAGCTAAGTAGAGTACCAAGGGCTCGTCGGGCTTTGGTTGTCTTAACGTGGGAAGGTGTCATGGGTAATTTGTTATTTGCTAAAATGCTTCTTAACATTCATCCATCCACTCGAAAGCCATTTCTTTCTTTAATATTTGAAAGAATGGCTTACATTTATCGCCAAATCATGAGACAAACTGTCCCAATGCTATTAGTTTTCCGGTGAGCTTTTGGACATCTTTTTGAGCTTTTGGACATCTTTTTTACTTTAAGAGTTAGGCATTGTAAGGATAACATTAATTTTGTTAGGATAGGCATTGATCCCTCTTTCAGGGACCATGTAACCAAGGAATTTGCTAGCACCTACACTAAAGGTGAACTTTTTAGGGTTTAGTTTCATGTTATACTGATACATTCTTTGGAAGGTTTTTTGAAGGTTGTTAAGATGCTAGCTTATTACTTTGCTTTTAACGATTATATTTTCCACATAGACTTCATGTTTCCCTCTATCTAATAAGCAAAGACATGGTTCATTAACCACTGGTAGGTGGCTCCAGCATTTTTCAAGCCGAATAGTATTCACTGGTAGCAATAAAAAGCCTCATTTGTTGTGAAAGCCATCTTCTCTTCACCTTTAGGGCACATCCGGATTTAGTAGTACCACTAAAAGCATCCATGAAGGATAATACCTTGAATTTGGACGTGTCATCAACTAATTGGTCTATGGATGGCAAAGGGTACAAATTGTTTGGGCATGCATCGTTGAGATTAGTATAGTACATGCACATGCTTTAGTATCCATTTTTCTTTTTTAATAATATTATGTTGGTGAACTATTCGTGGTACCGTACTTCCCGAATGATTTTGACCTTTATCATCATTTCAACTTCTCTTCTGATGAACTCATGTTTTTCGAGTGCCATATTATGCTTTTTCTGCTATATTGGTTGGGGGAAAGGGTCTACTTGTAAGCTATGAGTAATGACTCCTAAGTCGATCCTAGGCATATCGCTATGTGACCAAGGAAATACATCTATATTTGCTTTAAGGAAATTGAGTAAACATCTGTCTTACCTCATATGAGAGGTTATTGCCAATCTTGATCACTTTTTTTTGGACCACTTCTACCAGCTTTGTACCTTTAGGCAAAGTCGTGCCATCCTCATTTTCTTGGAGGGCTTTCATAAGCCTTTTGGACTCCACCAATATAGGGGCATTTTCTCTGAGCCTTTGTAATATTGCCAGATAACCATGGTGTGTCGTTGCTTGGTTGACAAACATTGTTATATCCCAAATAGGGGTCACAAAAAGTACAGTTAGGCTTCTGACATTAGCCCAAATATGGAACTGCATCTGGGTTGACCAACCCAAGATAGCATTACAGGGTGACGAGACATCGAGGACAAGAAACTTGACATTGTGGGAGTCGCAGATAGGTTCCCTATTGTGATCTTTTCCTACCAGCATCAATAGGACCCTAATGGTCCCTACAGTAGGGACTTCATCGTTGCCTAACCCAAAGGAGGGCCCATTGATAGGTGACAAGGAGGATCCCTTCACCTTTATGTTTTCCAACAGGTTAATGAAAAGGACGTTGATGTTGGGCTCCATATCTAGGTAGACACTTTCTATGTCGAAGTTGTTGAGCGAGCCTTAAAGATGACTGGGTCCAGGTGTAGGACCACTACCTGGGATCCATCTGCCTTAGTTATGACCCGTATGGGTCAACTGCCTTGAGTTGAGTGATTTTACACTTCTGTCTCTTTCAAGCCGTTGAGGCCTCTCCTTTGGTGATCATATAGACCACCCCTACTGAGGGTCCAGGGTTTTAACAATCCCTTAGGGAGTGAGGCCTCTCTAGCCTTCAGCGTCTGTCATTGTCGCCTTGGTTGTCTCTTCTACGGGGCTTCTCTTCTTGCCTATGGCAAAAAGATGTTCACCTGAATAGGTACTTTTTCAGCTTGTCTTCCTGGATCATTTCTTCAAATAGCTTTTTCAGTTGCCAACATTTCCCGGCATCATGCCATTTGTCTTTGTGGTATCTGTAGTATTTTTTTAGCTCTTTTTGCCTTAGGGGGCATTGCAGCAGCCACATAGGGATCCGGTTCTTCTTCTCGATGGTGTAGAGGATGTTCAACCTTGTTTCTTTTAAGGGGAGGAGGATGGGCTCTAGTTAAGAGTCCCTCTACCCCTCTTCCAGGATCCACTTTCCTTGGCTTTAGGGTGGCCCCTAAAAATCATCGGGCGATTGAGAACCTCAGCATGCATGTATCTTATGGCTTGATTAAGGAATTCCTCCAAGTCCCTCACAAGGTTCTCATGAAGGTCCCAAGCTAGCCTCGAAGCTCAGGTTAGCACCTAGGTGATGGCTACTACGTGTAGCTCTAGAGATAGCTCTTGCACTTGTACTACCTTAGCATTGAACCTTCAGATGTAGTCCCTTAGGGGCTCATCGCGGCCTTGCTGAAGTTTTGGTAGATGGGCCACCATGTTTAGAGTTGGCCGACATCCCAAGAAGTGTCTTAGGAACACTTGGGAAATATCCCTAAATGAGACAAAGCGGTGCCCTCGATTAGTGCCAAACCAAGAAGCAGTCGCTCTTATTAATGTAGAGTTAAAAGCTCTACACATGATCGCATCATAGGCCCTTTCAAGTCTCATTGAGGTAATATACCTTTATAAATGATTTACAGGGCCTATGAGGCCATCGTATAAGTCAATCTTTGGCATATGAAGCTCTTCAGGAGCGGAGGTTTTAATTATTTCTTTTGAGAAGGGTTGAAGCCTTATGTACTCCGCATCTATGCCCATTTTACGACCCTCCTTTAGTTGTTCTGGGGCCCAAATGTGCTACTCCATCTGATCAAGTCTCTGCAGGATCGCGTTGATGTCACTACGACCATCCGAGTGGTCTAGTAATGATTGTCTCTTATGGGTCTATGCCCTCGGGGGCCTACTTTGTAGAGGGGCTAGGTGAGGCCCCTTTACCAGGTGACTCTCAATGGCCTTTTATGAAGCTTTAGGTAAGACCCTTGAGATTTCTTCTTGGACCGTCACCCTTAATTGCTCAAATATGGCACACTATAATGCCTGAAATTGTTTGTCGTTTAGAGGCGCAGGGCCCTTGCCCTTACGGGGGTCCCTTTGAAGCCCTACAGTATTGTCTTGGTTGTCTTCTCGGTGTCTTTCTTCACCTATGGGCCCTATGAACCTTTCAAGGTGATGGCTTTCCTACTCAATCTCCTGTAGGTCTTGGATTTTCATTCATGATCTTCATGTGTTCACCATATTGGGTTCCCACAGATGATGCCAAATTTGTGTGGAAAATGATTAGGTAAGCTGGGCCCAAAAACTTAGTAAACAGTAGATTAAAGTCCTGCATGTAAAGACAGCATCAGAGCTTCAAGATGTTCTTCCGGGAAAAACCTTTTGATGCTTAAGTTAGTATTTCGGCACGGAATAAAATGGAGAAGGAGAAGATAGCTAAAATCCCTTACCTTAGGGCTAGTGAAGGATTTATATAGTCAAGGCGTGCTTCTAGTAGTTTGTTCTCAGGATAAAAATCCCATAACTTATCCCATATTTATGAGATAAAAGAAATTCTCTTTGGGAACTATCTGGACTTCCAGGGACGGTCCAACTCTTATGTATCTGGGTTTGGGAATTCAGGTCTGTTTCTTACAATGTCCCATGAGATCCACTCCTTAGACTTTAGCTTCTAATTAAAGATAAATAAGATTTTTTTTTTTTAAGTTTGTTGAGACTCGAGAGCGCTATATTTTTCTGTTTGTTCCTGATCCAAATATTCATTAAAAAAAACTGATTTTCTGAATTTTATTAATTTTTATTTAAATTTAATGTCACTTGAAAGTTAACAACCTATCTACTTAATAGCCAGTCTCGCATAATTTTTGTTATTTTGAAAATATAATTTTATAAAAAAAATAAAATAAAAATTCAAAAGTGAAATCGAAGGCCAAAGTGAAAGCGTGACCTCTACTAGGGAAGTCAGACCACTGAACGCGCAAGCCACTTGACATTTAGCACTATTAGAGTCAGTCAACCATCCAATAAGGTTTTTATTTGGAAAATCGTATGTCGCTTTCCATCGCAATGATGGAGATCACAGTCATTTAAAGGCGTAAATGCATCTATGGTCCCTTAATTTTGGTGACTCATACAAGTTAGTCCTTAAAGATTGACTCATCGTGACTTAGTCCTTCAAGTTAGATAAATATGTGACTTAGTCCTGAAAGTTTAAAAGTGTGTGCAACTTAGTCCCTTAAATAGCACTGGCTGTCACATGACCATGATGTCGTTAGGACCTGTTGGCCCAAGTGCAATCAAGAGGGGGGTGAATTGGTTGAATTCAAAAAATTACCGAAAATGAGTTTTTAATCTCTTAAACCAAAATGCAATTTAAGGAGCTCAAATAAAATTATTCTAACCAGAAAAATACTACCACAATGATCCTAAATTTTGCTTTGAAAACTTGCTTTGAAGTGTTTTTGAAAACAAACAACTTCAACTAATGAATGAAGACAAATTACCAAACAATAATCAAGCAAGTAGGAGAAGAGAAGCTTGCACACAAGAATTTATAGAGGTTCGGTCTCTCCTCTTGAGAGCCTACTCCTCTCCTCAAGTTCACCACTTGAGAGTTTTCTTCTCCACTATAAATCACAAGTGTACACACTTCCTTGGTAGTTTTCTCTACCACAATCACTCACTAGTTTTCCTAAAGGCTAACTAGAAACCTCACCAACACTCTTTCTCTCACTAGTTTTCCTAGAGGCTAACTAGAAACCTCACCAACTCAATCTCACCAAATGGTGTTTACAAGGTTACAAAGTGGTAAGAACAATAAAAGCTCTCAAAGCTAGATAAACAAGTGAAAGCACAAGTTCTTGGCAAATATTAAGTTTGAGCTCTTTGATGATGGATTCTCTTTTCTAGTTGCCAAGAGTTGTTTCCAAAGTGTTTCTCCATGTTTTTATACTCATATGGGGGCCAAAGAGACGTTGGAAACCTGCTGGGGAAGTTTGGAAAAGTTCCTGAAATTCTGGTGACCGTTGCTCTGTTTTTTGTGCAAGTTCCAGACTTCGCGTTAAGTTTCGAGTTTAACAGGTTAAACTCGACTTCTCCCTTCAACGGTCAAAAGCAGCAGGAGATAGCGCATTTAATGCGCGGCAGACGTGCACAGGTGGCGTCTTCTGATTCGCCTGAGCTCTATTTGAAACTTTGACTTAAAATCGCGCCAGTCGTAGAATTTGAACGAAGCTGTCAAAATTCGACTTAACAGGTTAAAACAGAATTTTAACACGTTGCCTGATGTTCTCCGAAAAGTCACAGGAAACTTAACTCTCGAATTAACCCAGTTTAACGTGTTAAAGTGTAACCCTGGGAGCAAGTTAAACTTGGGTGAAAGAAATACCTGTTAAACTATGACTTTAATGGATTAAACTTGAAACAACTCCAAAACACTTGTCATTTGGAAATCAAAACTTGATTCAAACATTAACCTAAGTTAATAACCTACCAATTTCTTTTCAAAAGCAATTTTTCCTCAATATTCTTAAAACATATTTTTTGAGATAACACTTGAAATACTTAGAATTTAAGCACAACTTTAACAAATCTATTTTGACCCAATAAAATGATATTAAACACAATAACACAATACACTTGTCATCATCAAAATTAAATATTTGCTTGGAACAAATCCAACAGGACCTCTTTCCCTCGTCATCATCTGCTGGCGTTCTTCCAGTCAAATCCTGCCATATGCCTTGTCGATGATGTCTTCTCCAAGAAATCTAGCCTTACCCTTCACTGTTAGCCTCGGCTTCATCAAATTTTGACGTCAGCCTCTTCTCCTCCCCTGCCCCTAGTCATCGGGTATTCGCCCTTCCTTCTTTCTCCATCTTCATGATGCTGCAGCAGCTTGTCTCCAAGGATCGCAGCCTTCCTTTCTCCGCTGCCAGCAACTAGCCTCCACAAATCACAGCCTTCCTCACCCCGCTCCCAGCAACTGATCTTCTAAGAATCGAACCACCTTGGCCCACACTCTCCATCAATCACAGATTAGAAACAGAGGCCTTTCACTTTCCAAGGTCCGGTGAACACCAAAGAACCATTCCCATTTATCAATTTCACACACATAAGACTCAATTTCAAAAATTAAAATTAAGGTTCATAAGGAACTTTTAAAAACCAAATTTGATTTGAATCATAATTAAAACAAACCATGCAAAATTGAGACCTGAAACCATGAGGCTATTGTTGTGCAACCTGAATACTACAGAACCGAGTCATGATGATTTTCGAGAGTGGTGGAGCCAAGGAAAGCTTCGAGAGCAATCGGCTTCAAAGGGAAATTTTCAAGTTTCATGGTTTCTGGTGGCCCTTCTTCTAATTTGATTCCTCATGCCTTGTCCGAGTGGGCTAAGTAACGCTATCCATCTTATCATTCAATTAGGGACTAAGTCACAACATTTATCAAACTTAGAGGATTAAGTTGTGATGAGTCACATTTTAGGAACTAACTCGTGTGAGTTATCAAACTTAAGGGACCACAGGCGCATTTAGGCTGACATTCACCTTGAATCTTAATGAGGCCATAAGTCAGCCACGGTGACAGATTATTTATTTTTCGGTGCCCTTTTATTTTAGGGATATTTACAATTTATACTCTAAGGTTTAGATAAAATTACACTTTGACTTCTTTTGTTTCAGAAATCTACACTTTGCCTCCTACATTTTTAATATAGTCTGATAGCAACTTTTAAAATCTTAATTTAAATATTAAGAAAGTCATCTCTTAGTAATTTCAATCTATTTTGTATTTTTTTATAGTTAATAAATATTTTAAATTATTATTTTTTTCTTTTTTTATTTCTTTTAGCCTTTAAAAGAATATTTTTTAAATGTTAATTAAATGTAAAAAAATACTATATAGATTGAAATTACTTGAAGATGACAACCGTATAATCTGAATTAAAATTTCAGAAGTTGCTATTGGATTGTATTAAAAATATAGGGGGTTAAAGAGTATATTTTTTAAATAAGAGGGGGTAAAGTGTAATTTCATATAAATTTTATGGGACAAATTGTAATTAACCCTTTATTCTAAGAACAATTTTTCAAAATTTTTACTGAGATATTGCCATGGTAGTTTTTTTTTTTTTTAACAAATTGCCATAGTAGTTCATCTCTCAAATTTATCAGTGTAATACGAGACAGGGCAAAAGGCCGTTCACAGAAAAAAGTATTATTTTTACTCAATTTTTTTAATAATTATAAATACCACATAATAAATAAATGATATGATAAGTAATTAATGGACACTTTAAACTTAATTCAGTTAAAGACACAGTTCTACATTTAATCATTATCAATCATATTATTTACTTAAAGAAAATTTTTAAAAATTCTTTATTGGTGTACCATTTATGACGTTAAATTTTCCCCTGGCGAGGGCAAAAGGCCTATATAAAGAATCGCACATACCCTCAATTTCCCACAGCCAATAAGCATAGCAAATTGCAAGTTTCCCAAGAAAAGAGCACCCCAGTCCCTCGGTAATATCTCTTATTCGCTATTACTAATTTGTTAAATTTCTCCGTTCTGAAGTTATGAAGTTATGATTGCCTTCGAATTAATTGACTTTTATGTGCATGAAAAGAAAATCACTTCATCACTTTGTACCACCTTCGTTTGAAATCCTATGTTTTCACCCCTACTTCTTTTTTCTTTTCTCTGGCACCAGTTTTTGGAATTTTGATTTACGTTACCTAGAATATTTCCTTCAATAGGTTTAAGTTGTCCATAATAATAGTTGAAATTATTAATACATATGTGACTTAAATTAATTACCAACTTTGACTTATTTTAACACTCTTGTGCAATTGCAACTGTGGCGAAATCAGACTTTTCATATCACGTTAAGGTATTTAAGTAGCCAAAATCTAATAGATGAAATAGCTTCATAATAATATATAAAAACAAACTCTGTTTTTGAACCTCATGGGATTCAGCAAATACTACTCCTTTTGTTTTATATTTTAATATTATTTTTATTTTTTAATTTTAGTTTGATTTAAATTTATTTACATTATTATTTGATAAAAAATATTTATAAAATTTTATGTAAAATTATAATTCATGAAATTTATAAATATAAGTTTTTTTAAAAAATTAATACATAATAATATAAATAAATTTATAATACATGGCTTCGGAGAACGGTTTGGCCTATGGCACAACCAAAGGCGATAAGAAGTACACTTTTGTAGTCGCCTGGAGCAATGTCGGAAACCAACAGTCTGATCCGGTGAAACCCCAACTCGATTACTTTTGTTTTCACGTGTCAAGGTAGTGAAGTGGTACCTCATGTGTGGGTTAGTTGAGTCCCTTATCCACTGTACAGCCACATTAGTATGATACCAGGTCAGCTATGATACAGTTCATATTGACCAAATTCTAAAACTGGCCCACGTAACATCCATTCACACTACAAAAGTTACGTTTTGAGAAAAATACAAGCACTAGCTGCTCAAGTTTTTAGAGTTAGAAACCTACATATACATAAGGCCTCACACATCTCTTCTGTGTGAGAATCTAATAGATTGTATCATAATGATCCAATTCTAGAACTGATTCACGTAACATTTATTCATACTATAAAAGTTTTGTTTTGAGAAAAATACAAGCACTAGATGCTCAAGTTTTCAAAGTTAGAAATTTACATATACATAAGGCCTCACATGTTTCTTTGTGAGAATCTAATAGATTGTAACAAAAACCAAGAATAGTTGAATCCTAATTATGATGATAAAAATGTCTAAGGGAAACAAAAACAAATGCAGTGCAATTTTTGGTAATTAATCTTGCACGCTTGCACTAACAATGAAATGCGTGCGCGCAGGTGGTTTACACATCTATTCTTGAAGGTGATCAAGTTGATTGGGCGGACATAAAAGTCAAACTGGAGTCAAGGAAGGACAATCGGGGTAAGTTGTACGACTTGTGGGCACATTTTTTTTATATAAATAATCTATTTCAGAGCTATCATTTGGTTAGTTTTTATTTTAAAAATGATTTTTTTAACTTCTTATCCTTTTAAAAATAACTAAATTTTTATAATATGTTTTGAAAAAATATTTGTCACTAGATAACATCGATTAAGCTACTGCGAAGGCAAGGCACTCTTCATTCATTATTAATAACCTTAAACAAATCGGCCATACAAGTTTAATGCATCTACATGCTCGTATTTGTAATCCTTCTCTGATCAAATTCTGTTATTTTTTCATTTTGCTGACTCGAAACTTATAATTAGTACAGACAAACACAAGCACGAGATTGCCAATGAAGAGGCTAGGCTGAGGTCATCCATTACATGGTGGTCCCAAGCCAAGACTCCACAGCTCGAGATACTGTTCCAGTGGAAGACTTCTAAAACTAAACAGCCCAAGCCAGACGAGCTTGAGCCCAAGCCAGACGAGCTTGAGCCCGAGCTTGAGCCCGAATCTGCTTCCCCGGGTGACGGTGCAGCAGTCGTGGCTACTTAGTAAAAATAAAATCCTAATGTCACCGTACGTCACATCCTTTTGATATAAACAATCTAATCATAAGAATTAATGAAATAAAGCTGGATGAGTTTTAGGTACTGTAGTTCTCAAGCTTAGTACAACCCCTGCATGTACGTCCCTCCATATCAATAAAGGCACGGGCTTTTGTGTATGAATAATGTTTCCTTGTGTTTGTCCATCCTTAATTAAAGTAAATTAGGAACCTCTCTCAACTACCATTTTAGGAAAATTTTCCTTATTTGTGCAATTACAAAAAAATCCCCTCAACCCAGGGTTTCAATTTACTTCTTCACTTGATTAATATAAAGGCCTAAATGTCTATTGGTACCCTGAATTATAATGACTACGAAGTTTACCCCATATACTATAAAGTAGTTAAATTCACACTTTAACTATTGAGAATTGGACACTTAGACCCCTAAACTCAGCAAGACGGCCTCGTGATAGCATGTGATCTAAAGTCTGTCACTTGATTAAAAAAAAGGAAAACTATGCAATAGTCACTCAAATTCTTATTTTTTCTCATTTTCATCATGATATTTCAGCTCCAACCCATCTTCCTCATAGAGATCCTCATATCTTTCACTTTGATCAGAACTTCCACCCTCGGACGAATCATGCGTGGACTTTTGGCTGGCATTTCTCGCTTTCCCCAGCACCTATTGTAGGCTTTGGTTCTTGCTAGAATAATCTCCATCATTATCATCATCATCACCATTAAACAACTCAAGCTAATTTTTCTGCTTAAATTAGTACTCATGCTTCCCATGTGAATCATTCTATACATCTCTGTTTTCGGTACAAATCCCTTGATCTTATTTATATTGCCCTTTTGAAACTCCTAAAAAAGATCAAGTTACTTTGTTTGAGATTGTTTTTTTAGTTATCTGAGTTACTTGTATGGGTAAGGTAGAGCTCCTCCTGGGTTCATCATCATCGCTGGTTTTCTCCTTTAAATCTAATAGGAACCCTCGCTTGATGGGACCAAACAAGATCGCTCAATCGAACTGGAGCTAGGAATCTCACCCAACCTGGATAAGGAAGCTCCATGGGGAAGAGGCTAGAATGGGAGGGAGCCAAAGGAATCGAAGCTCTCGAAGGTGGTGATGGGATGCGATGCCATAATGTACTTCATGACGGTCATCGGAGGAGTGGTGGAGGTGTGTTGACGGTATAGAATGACGGTGATTTCCTACTGCCAGGAGAGCGAAAGAGGAAAAGATTATGGAGGGCAAAGATGAGGTGAAGAATGTGGTAAATGAGGGGGCTATTAACGTAGGTGGGAGAAGAGGAAGGTGAAGGAGAAGGAGGATAAGGTAGTGAGGGTGAGGAAGTGAGGGGGAGGACGAAGTGCAAATGCAGGAGTGCCAAACGAGCAGATAAGGGGCCATGAGCAAGGAAACAAACACAAAGTTGCCACTCTATTAACCGCGTGCTCTTACATGAGGATTAAGGTAAGTTAAAAGAACTAAAGTGATTCATTTGTCAAAGTTTCGAGTTTGAATTGATTCACTTTATAGCTTAGGGTCATATTGTTCAAGTAACTATAATTTAGGAGACCAATAGGCATTTAGGCCTAAGGTAAGCTAGGGTTCGCTCTCAGTTTACTTTAATTGAGTCCATGCCATTGTGCCCAAGTATTCTTAACCCTTTACAAATTCATGATTTTCAAATGTAAAGAAAACTCAAATTCATCTTAAAACTGACTCTGAAAAACTACTGAGTGCATATTAGGCACATTCAGTTGTCAACTCATCATGCATTTTGATCAGACAATTGAACTTCTTTTATGTGCACTTGCCTCTGTTCAAATGAAGAGTTGTAAATAACTGCAATGTTCAATTTTGACCATGCAGTAACTAGTACTAGGAAAAAGATTGCACCTAACTTATAGAGTCTATTTTTTTTGTCTAAAAGACTTAATTATAGAAACTTCACAAGCCAAAAAAAAAAAATCTATAGAATGCAGCAAGCAGCCAAAATGCTCAGAATAAAAATCATTTCTTATTATTGATTTCAATTGATTGTCAAACAACTAGGGTCCTAACAAAAGACCAAAACAAAGTTCAGAACATGACCATTTTTTTACATTGAAGGCATGGGAAAAACAAATTCATACTTGATGAGATCTCTATATCCAAATATCTCCACATCACTAAGGAGCCTAATGTGATGCCTATTCAACCTTCTGTATTGAACACCAATAGTCAGCTAGAAACATAGATTTTGAATCCCTATAAATTTGGATGGTCTAACAAAATGATGCAAACCATAACACATATCCGTTTTGTCCTGAAATTGCATAGCAATTTGATCATGGTAGTTTAGGGTTCAAAACTAGTACACATTCCCGAACACCATGCAAACCCACAAAAAAAAGGTCACTGGATTGGTGGCATGATGGCTACTAAATTGCCCGATTAGACAATGCAAATGTTAAATAGACTAAAAAAAGAACTCACTATCCTCAGTTATTAGAAGAAATGTTTAAACAACAAACAAAACCATTAAAAAGACTAGAAATGTACCCAAAAGCACGAGCTTTTACATCAATTGATAAAAAGATGAGATATACTGGAACAACAGTAGAGAGTGAAATTTATCATATAAATAAAGGCTAGCCTCCTTTCTCTCAAAACAAAATTTGTTTAAATGTATTGAGGTATGCATTTACAATTTAGGATCAAAATTAATGTTAACTTTATTGTTTCCCTTGTAAAGCTTGAAAAATTCAAATTCATCCGACATAACCATAGGAAAAATTGGTTCAAGGGCACAATTGGAAAACTGGTGTAAATAAAACTAAATTTCTTACCCCAAAATAAAAAATTTGCCACGTGTTAGTACCATATCTCATCTGTTAAATGAAAAGTTAAATTACTCATTAAGTTTATCCTGCTTTATATATATATCCTGCTTTATATATATATATATATATATATATATATATATATATATATATATATATATATATATATAATAGATGAAACTAAAACTTTGAACAAAGACATGGTATAGACTAGAACGGATGTTAAAGTTAATGAATTAGGGCTAATCTCCCAGTATTGCTAAGCATCCACCATTTCCAATTTTCTAGTTGAGCTTTGATTTTATCAGCCAAAAAATGGAAGGATGCAACCTTAGATACACAATGGGGCTTTCAAATAATTCAAAATACCATTCTTAATTTGGAATGAGAATAATTGACAGAATTTCAATGGCACTAGTACTTTTTAACTAAACATCCATTTTGATTTCCTAAAATTGACCTCTTGACTTGTTGCAATTGAATATAGGTTTAATTCATTCTGAAGGGTACAAATAGTATCCTTGAATGGTTTTAAAAAAATATCTGACAACCATCAGGAAAAAAAATGATTGATAGCAAGACCATTTCAATTAGCCTTCAATCCTGAAAAAGAACTCTAAGTCTGAAGTTATGAAAAATGACTAGAGAAAACTTCAGCACAAAGGATGAACAATTAAGAAGACAAGACTTGACAAATGCCTGCTTTTGGAGAAAACAACTCCGTGGTACAACCTGTATGCACAAATTTCATATGTAAAATTATACATTGAAATTAATTGCTATACCAATTACAAGTTGGAATTTGAAACAGAGATTTTGAGGGATCGACTCAAGCGTCCTTCTCACATGTACAATCTTGTAATTAACACTCTGAGCTTTTAGTGGAGACCAAAACAACTCATTCACGAACATAAACTCCATAATTTGTCTTGTGCAAACATGAACCAATGTTCCTACCACTTCTTTTGGTTTGAGACTTTTCATTGGACTCTTTGGACTTGGGAGGCTTCCATCATGTCCACTGCTTTCTCATCGCTTTCCTTAGAGTTTGACTTGATGTAGTAAGAAACAAATCCTTCATATTCTTTACCGCTTTTGCTAGATCTGAATTAGAACTTGGTGTTGCACTGTCATGTGTTCTTCACATTCCTTGTTACGTTCTTCAAATCTGGTCTTGAAACTGAGATTTTTATCTTCCTTAAACTTGATTTCTCATTTTGCCCAGTGTTTGTGCTTGATCGGCTTAAAAAGATGGGAAAAGCTTCTTGAAGAGAAAATTTCCTTTACCCTTGTTCTACTTCTGCAATTTGTTTGTTATTGTTTTCTAGTCTAAAGAGGCTATTTATAGATGTAGAGAGTATGTGGTTTGGTTCAAGAACATCACTTGTAACAATTATCACTTAATTATCTTTTATATTGATCTTAAGAAATAATTACAATGGTAATTATCAATTTTAATTATCTAAGAATGATAATTGAAAAATAATTTTTTAGAATTTTCTAGAAATTTTCTCCATGTGCACCACTCCATCTTTTGGGTTTTGGATTTTTGAAATCCATTTAGTGAAAATGGGTTCTTGTCCAAATAGCATAACGAGTTTTTATTCTAAGCCTTTTGTTGCATATTTTTTAGGTGTCAAAAATTATACTTCTTGGATCTATAATCTCCAAATTCAATGGACTTTTGAATTTTAGGCATCAATCTTAAAATGGGCTAGACACTTTATTTGCGTTTATTTTATTTTTGACTCAATAAAATTTTGATGTCTACGCAACCATTTACCAAGATTAAGGGCACACATTACATTATCTAATGGATCCATTTTAGAAAATTTCATAGATCTTAGGATTGTTTCTATGAAAAAACTATTGAAGATGATTGTATGTCTTCCAAATGTCTAATATAAGAACTGCTTTGTAACCTCTGGGTCTGCTTTATGTATTGGTTTCCTTGACAGCGTGAAGGATTCAATAATATTTTCCTAGATACATCTCCTTGGGATAAAAGCATTTTGAAACTTCAAAATCAGAGAAGGAAGAACCATTTTTAGTCTGTTAGCCATAGTTTTTGCAATTCGCTTATACAGGGTATTGTGTAGACTTATAGGTCTGAAATCTTCAACCATCTATTATGAAAGTATGATTTATTTGGCAAAGGAGGATCCTACCATTCAAGAATGAAAGAGCATTTTCTGTAATAACATCTAGGGGTGAAAGTATAACTTGTAACTCAATTTTTGACCCAAACCTGAACCTAAAAAAGTAGGGTCAGGTAAAAAAACTAAGGAGAAAGTGTGTTTTTTCAACCCGACCCAATATTTTGTGACTAAAGTCAGGTTAGGGTCGGCCAAACCCGACAAACCTGACTAAGCCGGAACTATATAAGGTGTAGGATTTGAGAGTGATGGTACTGAGAATGTTAGATTATAAAAAGAAGGGAATTAAGTAGCAGAAAGAGGATAGGTAAGGGATTAAAAGTGTAATTAGCCATTTTGCTTTAAATCTGTCTCCAACCCTACATTCTAATTTGCTTGTCACCACCTGGTCCACCTCTAATCCTTTCTCTCTCGCCTATTTCCTTCATCTTTCATCATTTTCTTAGTTTCACCTCTCTTCCTCTTCTCGCCATCTCCGTCGAAGATTGTTTCCGTTCCTTGGCTCCTTATTGTTTGATGCCTTCCTCGACCTCATTGTCTGTTGCTCCTCGCCTTGTCTTCCGTCGCTCTCTTCATCGTCTGATGCACTTCATCATCGTCCACCACCGTTTTAGAGGCTAGTCGTACATCATCATTCTTATACTCCATCTTCTGCCACCGTTCTTGTCGTCCATCGTCCATCACTGTTCTCGTTGTCCGCCGCTTGCCGACTTGCCCACCACTGTCGTATGAATCATGATGATTGGGTGAACCCGATTAATACCGATCTGATTCATATTAAATCAGGTTCAGGTTGAGTTGGGTTTTATATTAATTCGGGTCGGTTTTGGATTACAAAAGGGGGAAAAGAGTGTGCATATTTCAGATCAGGTTTTGACCCGAACTTGAAATTCTGACCTATCTTCCAACCCTAATAACACCCCCCATAATATGCTAGTGCTTTTTTAAAACCACTGGAAGAATACTATCCAGGCCTAGAGCTTTAAAATTACCTAACTCAAATGTTGCTTTTTTAACTGAAGCTAGAGAGAAATGAGTGTACAAAAATATATATTAATGGTTAGAAAGAAGCCTTGTGATAGTCTAACAAAGCACTTGTAGGGCTACTTCTCGATGGATCATGTTATTATCCTACATGTCCACAAAGTATGAGCGAATATGGTGTCTAATATCCTTATCTTCATAAATCTAGCTATTCTCAAACAATTTTAAAGTAAGATCGTAGATTTGATCTACTTGTATTCTGTTGAAAGTGGAAGATTTGAGTATTTTTGTCACCCTAAGCAAGCCAATTAATCCTTGATTTTTGAGCCCATAAATGCTCCCAATCAGCTAAAAGAGAAACATATTGACGTTTCAAGGAAGTTACCAAAGCATAATTACTCAAAATTTATGATGATTGTTGAGCCTGAATTAATCGTTTCTCAACCACTTCAATCTAATGTCTAATATTTCTCACAAAAGACTTATTCTATTGAGAAGAGTTAGAACCATTTGTGAGCAATTTAAGGCAACTCAAAACATCTTAAAGCCCCAAATATAAGAGCACCACAAGGACTTAATAAGTTATTCATACTTGGGATGTTGAAACAAAAAGGCTTCAAATCTTCTTGGGCCATAATACCAAAATAGGAGAGGAATCTAACAGTAAAAGGGCATGGTCAAATCTTTGAGTGCCTTATTGTAGATTGCCTTATCTAAAACCTCATAAACGGCATCCTAACCTTGCTAAAAGTTGGACCACGTGTAGAGAGAGCCACTACTAAAGAGTCTAATTAATTCCAACTCCTTAATGAAAGATTGTAAAAATTTATCTCTCGTGCATAAATTTGCATTTCTGCTAAATTTCACAAGAGAATATTGAACTTAATTGAAATCACCAATAAGGGGCATAGGGCTGTCATACTGAGAGAGTACTTCCTAAATAGAACACCAAGTTATTCTTCAAAATTGAACAGATGGATAACCATATATACTTCCCATATACAAAGAACTACCCCTCTCATCTACAACAGCCAATAAAATCAAATGAGAATCTTGATGAAGCACTAAGCATGTGATCTCAGAGGACCAATCTATCCATAAACCTCCACTACATCTAATGGAATTACCAAAGGAGGAGTTTCTAAAACCTAAACAAGCTAGCTTATTATTAGCTGAATTGCCATCCAACTTAATTTCCATTAAATACAAAAACTTGTGAGTATTATTCCTTATTAAGGATTTCAAATGGTGAACTACCATTGGATGACCCAAACTCAAATAGTTGAAACTTAAAACCCTTATTTTGCCATTGAGGTTTGATGTGGAACAAACCTCAAAAGTCCCTACTTATTGCTGAAGGTTTGAATAGTCAAACTCTAAGTAACAACTAACTGCATCTTCAAACTCCAAGATGGCTCATCCACAAAAGTCTGTTCCTCAGAGGAAGCCCTTGGAGAAAGCTAGATTATTGGAGACTAAAAATTGCAAAAGTAATGGTGAAACCAATTTACACAACTTCAAAGGGTATAAATCTCCATAATTTTTAAAAGATCTCCTTATGCCTTTTTAGCCTTGTTGGCACCGAATTTCGTCCGACTAAAATTTCTTTTAAAAGAATTTAATTAATTAATCAAAATTTAAAGTAAAAAAAAATATCATTAATTAATTAACTAAAAAGAAAGAAAAATAAATAATAATAATTAATATAGGAAATTTTTTTATACATATATATTAGTTAATTAATTAAATTAATTAATTAAAAAAATAGTAATAAAAAAAAGGGGAAGGGTGGCTGACAGAGGCTCCTCCCTTATCTCTTTCTCACGCTTCTCTTCTTCTGATTGATCGGGCTCTCATCCTCCCTTATCTCTTACGCTTTCTTATCTTCTTTTCCGGAGCTCTCTTCTCTCCGGATCCCTCTCTGGTTTTCTCTCCCTCTCTGAGGTTCTGAGCTCTCTCACGTTCTGGGCTCTCTTCTCTCCTTCTCCCTCTCTCACGTTCTGGGCTCTCTTCTCTCCTTCTCCCTCTCTGTTTCTCTCTCACGCTCTCGGCTCTCTTCTCTCCTTCTCCCTCTCTATTTCTCTCTCCCTCTCTCTAAGCTGTATCTTCCCAGCGAGACTTCCATTGATCCCTCTCCCTTCCCTCAGCTTAAACAACCAGCAATCAAGCTTTCACAGGGGGGAGCTCTCACCTACGCTCCTGGAATCAGCTAAAATCCTGATCACTCCCTGCTCGGAATCTCCCCCTCTTCCAGATCCGGATTAAAAAGGCTCACTTTCTTCTGGGGCTTGGGCGGAGGGGGGGCCTGACTCTCCCTTCTCAGCACGCCAGCGCCCTCATAGACAACTATTTCAGTTCTCCGTCTCTGCCTTGCTACCCTTCCCCGTTTTTTTTCTCCAGCCACCATTCCTGTCTCCCTCTCTTGACCGACGCGAGTTTCCGGCCTCCAGCCAAAACGCTGCCGCTAACCGTCCCTGCTCTCTGACGGCACGCTACCGTATCCAGGCATCCCTCTCGCAATCATCCACGTCGAATTGGACGACGATCGAGGTTCGCTCAGCGCTCTAGTCACCGAACCTGCCGCCAGACGCTGTTCGCCCATCCTCTGGAGGTCGCCCTCGTAGCCATTCACCGTGCCCTCCCTCCTGCCCCTGCTGTCGCGTCCGCCAAGTCTCCCTCCTCACCCTGCTGTCGCGCCCGTTGTGCCATCGCCTCCTTGTCCGACGGCTTAAGTCGCCTCTGCTGGATCTCCCTCCATCGCTGCCAGCCACCTCTCCTGTTTTCTTCCGTTCGAAGCCCACCGCCAGTCACCTCTCCTTCTTTTTCCCTCCGCGTCACGCCACTGCCTCGCCTCCGCCGCGCCTTGACCCTGCCGCCGTGCTCCCGCCAGCCCCCGCCGTCGCTCTCCTGCCTTGCCTCCTCTGCTCTCGCTCCAGGCTCCCCTTTTGCGCTGTACCCTTTGCTGCAGCTGTTCCCAAGACGAAGACGCGTTAACGTATTGACTGAGTCAAATTCTATTTCTTTGTCTTTTGGGTAAACTCCTTGTTAGTCCCTAGATTCCTTTATTTTATCCATTTAAATCACTAACATATTTTATGTTGCAGATTAACCCCCGACAACAAACTTTCTATTTATTTGTACTTTTCTTTGTTTTCTATATTATTATTGGTTTGGCCTTACATTAAAATTTGGTCTCTAAATTGACATAGGAGAACAATATAGGATTTTGATTCGATATGTATATTCATGTATATTTATTGGATTTTAGAATAGTTTAATTTTTATTTTTGTAATATATTAATTTGTATCAAATTATTGGTTAATTAATATTTAAATTTATTAGAAATCCGTCCTAAGATGGATCATCTATCCATGTCCAGATGATTCGGTTAGAATCCATGGCTTGGATATTAATTGAAATTATTTAAAATAAAAAAAATAAAATTAAATAGCAAAAAAAATCCAATCGTGCACCGCCAACTACCTCAAAATCAAGGATCTTCTCGAGCTGCTCAACCAAACGATCGCCAAGAGGATCGAGAACAAGAGCGTCGAGTACGTCAGGAAATTCTTTACTGTCGAGAATGATTATACGCCGGAGAAGAAGGCCCGCCAGTCGCGACCCGCGTTTGTTTCTTGACTCAATCAAATTTTTTGGGTAAAATTCTCATTTAGCCCTTGATTCTCTTTGTTTTTATTCATTTAAGTCACTAATGTTCTCCTGTTTTGCATATTCATCACTGACAGTATTGTTTTATGTTTTTATTTCTTTTTTTGGTTGTTGGTTTATTATTTCGAGAATCATGAATTAGTCTGTGATCAATATTACATAAAATTGCAATTTTAGGTTAGGTCAGATTTTTACCTATTTATTTGATTTTAATTTTAATAGTTAGCATAAATTTAAAACTCATGCTTACATAACGTATTAAAAAAAAAGGTCATATTTACGAGATTCAATTCTGAGCAGATTTTAATGAAAATTCAAGAATGAATTTAGAACTAGTAAATTAAATTCCATGTCCAAATGATCCGCCAGGATCCATGGTTTGGAAAATCAATTTTTTTGAATAAAGTATAGAATAAAATTAAATTTTAAATAGTTTACTTTATCCAGTAATAAAAACAAAGAAAAATTTTTTTTTTTAAAATAAAATAAATATATGAAAATTAAACTTTTTTTATAATAATAAAAAAATATAACTTTTTAATTCCTTTATTAAATAAATAAAAATCATAACCAAACGATTCCAAAAAAAAAAAAAAACAATCAATTCTTTTTTTAAGTATATTGTTAAACCCAAAGATTAGATAATTATTTTAAAATATTTCAAAAAAAGAAAGAATAGAAAATAAAATTTTAGACAATATTTTTTTTAAGATCATTAAAAATCCAAAATTCTATGACAAAAAAAAAATAATTAATTAAATAATGAATAATAAATTAAAGATTTTTAACAAAAAAATAAATTTTTATCATCAAATTTTAATTGAATAAAAATTAAATATAAAAGATAAAAATGCATATTTACGATATGGATTAAATTATTTAAAATATCATCAAAATTCCGTGTCCGGATGACTCGGCAGAGTCTATGGTTCGGAATCAAATCTTCCGTGTCCAAATGACTCGGCAGAGTCCATGGTTCGGAAGTATAAAATTTTATACAAATTAACTTAAAAATCCACATTTCGACTAATTCAGTTAAAATTTCTAATTTTGAAAATTAACTGAAGTTGTTAAAAAGCAAAGTAAAACAAAATTAAAATCAACTAAGGTGCCAATTTTGGGCGCTATAACAATATTGTTTTAGCGTAATCGTACTCCCGAACCCCCGAACTCTCGCAGACCAATTTTAAGGTGTTCAATCGACCTTGGTGAAACAGATTGGTAGCGACTCCCGAAAACCCGCACGTTGCCACAGCTTGGCGACTCCGCTGGGGAATCCTAGTTAGTGAGTCAAGCCTAAAAGTTGATTTATTTTATTCTGTTTTGTTTATTTTTATGTGGATTTATATGTTATATTTACTTATTCTAAACATGCATAATGCATTCACAAAATGAAGCTCTATACCCGAGCTTCCTCAAATCGAACACAATTCTTTCTAAGCGGAATTGGTGTTGTTGTCCTTGTGAGGCCATGGTCTCCAAGCCTTCACCGGTTTCAAAGTAGCAAAGTAGTGTATTGCCTCCTGAGACGGTTAGTCTCTGCATGGGCCCACGAAAAGCTACGACTCGAATTAATCCATTCCTTACATAAACCCTAGAGGGTAAGGAATCGGGCTGTCACTATAATTTAGTGACGGGATTCGGGAACTATCCCTTGCCTTTTTGATAAGCCACCTTATGCATATAGAACTCCCCACTTAACCATAGAATTGACCATAGAATTTCTACCATTTTTACCAACACCATAAGCATATCCTTGTTATGCTGTGTTGTTACTCTACACTTTTCTTCGTATGGTTTTAACTTGTTTATCTATAATACTTCATGAGTTGTTAATTACTATTTAACTTGTTAATAACCTTATTTTTCTTTTGTTATACTTCTGTTCTGTGCAATTATTCTTCATGCATCAAAACCACGCATCAAATTATGCTAACTTTTTGGTCTTTATAATGATAACTAGAAGTCTTGAAGTTTCACAATAGTTGATAATCAAGCTCACTCATTGTATGCATCCATTGCATCAATCATATACATGTAAAATCTAATAAAATGAATCTCACTTTAAAAAAAAGTAAAATTGGATCTCAACACCAATATCCAACTCGGCTCCAAACAAGACTAATGGCAGAACAAACCGAAGGACGTCTCATAGATATAGAGTCCAAGATAGACAATATGGCCGGAGCAATTCCCTCCTCATTACACCAAAAAATGAAATTCATTTTTGAAGGAAAGTTAATCACAGTCTTTGCTGAAGAAGGCATTCTGCTATCATCTATATCAATAGTAGCAAAGACCAAGTGACCTTCTCTTCCAAGTTGGTGTGACCCAAATCCCAAATGTAACTGAAAATTCTGTCATATTGAAACTCAAGGTCCAACAGTTGGTCGAGTCCAAGTTGCTAGGCCCGATGTGATTGGTAATTGAAAGTGAAGATTTTGAGCTGGAATTACATTAATTTTGGAAGGGCTCCAAGTCAGATCTGACCTAATAGTCCGCACACACTTTTGAATGACAGGGAATCCTTTGAATAAACTTGTATCTTTGAAAGCTTGCAAAAGTAATTTAATAGTAAAAATCTCCTAGATTTAGTCCAGAATCTAGGGTGTAGTCTTTTTTAGATGGACACCTGGTATTCTTTTTCTGGTACAACAAAAAGATGTAATGCGTGCATTCTACTACTTTCCATTTTTACACTCTTTGCCATTATACTATCCATTATTGCTATCACACTTTACTTTTTGACAACCGGTAATTCTTTTTGTTCTCCAACAAAAAGATGTTATGTGTGCATTCTACCACTTTTTAATTCCATTATTACATCTACACATTCTACCAATTTTTACCAAAAATTCAATTATTACACCTACACATTCTACCACTTCTTACCAAAAATTCCGTTTTTATATCCATCTCTCACTCCTTTCCATTATACTATCCATTATTGCTATCACACTTTACTTTGAAAACGATACTACTCGTGGGTGAAAATAAAAAGTTAAGGGAGATTTAATAGTGGCGATCTTGAAAGTGCTGTCAAATCTAGTAAGAAGGATTTCATATGTTGCACCCCAACTTTCAAAAAAAGAATTCATAGTGGTTATCAACATCCTTGCAAGAAGTCTGGGGTTAGCTTCCAAACAAGGTAGCTCTCATATTAAATGACTTCAGTGGCCTCCCAATTCTCACAAATGCTTAATACAAAAAAAAAGATTCTCAGTTTTCCGCAACACAAATTCCAACAAAGGAAAGAAGTTCATCCCTTCCATCAAAAGCCATTAAAGGGAAAATCCAAAACAAAAAAGAGACTCAGAGTAAACACAAGCAAGTAAGGTCACTTGAGTCATCTCATTTCAAGAGGGCTATAATCTCGGTTCTCTGTAACACAAACTCCGAAAAGAAAGAGAAGTTCATCCCTTCCATCAAAAGACAACAAGGGAAAATTCAAAACCAAAAAGGACTGAGAACAAGCACGAGCAAGCAAGGCCACTTGAGTCATCCCACTTCAAGAGAGTTATCAAGTATGTTATCACCACAGCTCACACAAAAAAAAAAAAGAAAGAGAAACAAAAACAAAAAACAAAAAAAAAAAAGAGGAAAAAAAAAGGGCTCAAACTAGAGCAAAAGAAAAAAAGAAAACAAGTGAGCTATGGATTCTAAACTGAAAACCTGCAAAGGCGGTCTAGAAGACAAAAGCAACTTTCAAGCCAAGCATACATAAAGACCACGATAGTTGGGGGGCAACAGATGAGGTTTAACTTTCTGGAAAGAGTGGCAAGTTTGAGGTCATCACTATTGAGTTTTTCACCATAATCAAATTTGCTCATGAGTAGTATTAAAAGACCCTTCTTTCAAACCACTTAAACTTAACTTTCCTCAGACTTATCATCCTCATTCAGCTAAAAGACTATCATTGTGAAATATGTTTCTACCTTATTTAATACTGCTCACGAGTAGTATTAAAATACCCTTCTTTCACACCACTCAAACTTAACTTTACTCAGACCTAATATTTACCTCTTAATATTATTCTCATTCAGCTAAAAGACTGCCACAAAAAAAAAAAACATTCAAACTTAACTTTCCTCACACCTAACATTTACCTCTCGATATCATCCTCATTCAGTTAAAAGGTTATTATTGTGAATCATGTTTATACCTTATTGCCTTGCACAGTTTATGTCTTCGAGTTGGAAAAGGAAGAATGGCAGGATATTTTAATTAAAAACAAAGACCGTAAATTACTTTGTCAAGCTTTGCAAATTGATGAAAGTTTTTCTTTAAGGCCAAACCATTATTCATTAATGTGTGTAGATTTAAAAGTGAGGAGATAGCTTGAGACTTTCTTTAAGAAGATGTGGTTCTTGTAAGAGAAATTCATGATCAAGGACCATCACAAAGGTCTAGAAATGCTCAACCTTCTGTTAAATCAAAGACGAGATGATACCTTTTATCCACATAAATACCATATTCAGGGGGGCAAAGTAGTTTCTACGAAGCATAAGAGGAGTACTGCCAACAAAGAAGTTCAATAGACAAGGGGGCAAGTCTTATGGATCAAAACATGAGTTCAAGGAAGAGCAATCATTCAGATTATAACATGGGGATAAGTAAGTGTCGGCACGGTCACAAGAAAATGGGCAAAGCAGACATTGAAAGTAAAGCCTTTGATGGTATCAAATCCATGACAATGGGTGAGTACCCGAAAGAGATATAAATTATGAGGCGGGCCAACTTTAAAGAAATTGAGGCCAAAATTCAAGAACAAGTAAAAGAAAGCGGGATTTTGAAAAGAGTTGGGCTTTTGAGGCAATGGACAAGAGCTGGGAAGCATAAAGAGATTCAATGATAGTCCAAGAAGGCCATCACAAACAGGATCCAGTAAAACAAAGACATAAAGAACTAGATCCATACAAAAAAAAGCCATTAGTTACACATGCTCTGCATTCATGCATTTCATATCATGCATACATAGCCTTTACAGAACAGGAATCAAATGGGAAGCACATCCACGGCACAGCTACAGCAGTATAAGCTGAGATCACAATGACATCAGCTCTTATCAATCTACTGCCGGATGCACAGCTGATATGTTGGACCCAGCCCCATCAGCAATTCAAGGATAAAGTAGACAATATTGTCAAAAGCCTAGTATTCGATTCAATAGTCGAGGCTACACCTGGATGGACAGAATTGACGTCAGCTTAGCGGTATCCAAGATAAGAAATAGCTATGGTCAAAGATAAGCGCGGATATCGAGAAATATTGTCGTCGAAAGCAGACAATGGATTCAATAATCAAGGACTGGATCAATGTCATGCCTGATGAGACATCAAAGATAAGAAATATCTATGATACCAAAATAAAGTAGGATCCACTTTTCCGGTTAAACGGCGGATACGGTACTCCGTGACTCTCAAGTCGGTTCTCTCAGTTGCCCATAATAACTGATTCCTTCACCCCTTCTTTCTTTTACTTCCTCCTAGAAAATGGATCCTACTTTTTCCGCCTTGTGAAAGTATTTCCCTTCTCTCCCAATGAACATCCTAAAAAAGATCTACCAAGTTCGCTGTGAACGATTAAGAGTTCTGATGCACAAAGGAATCCCTGAAGATGTGCGGTGGTTAATCGAAGCCAAGGTTCATCTGGCAGGTGAAATCCCAGAGGCATTTGTGTCTCACATGCCTGGAATAGGCAAAAGCTCTTATGCCAAAAAGCGAAGAGCGAAAAGGTTACAAGTCTGCCATAAATGTGGACGGTGGACTTGTAATACTAAATGTTGTTCTTTAGGGATGATCTCTGATAATCGAGAAGATAAAATACGATTCATTAAGAATGGCCTGAGTAAGGACTCGTTGGATGATATCCAATTGACTCCTGAGACGCATTCTTGTGGATTTGTGCAACGTGAACTTCTTGGTTTATGGAGCATTTTTCATGAAGAACGAAACCGTTACAGTCCCGGGAATCTGACTGTAAATGACCCTGTTTGCCAGCTTGTAAGAAAACTGGATGGGAAGCAAATCCTCGACTCATAGAAGCCGTTAATGCCGTTACTGGACGTAAAACCAGTGGAAGATGTGAGCCACAGTCACAATTACTGTACATACAGTTTGTTATATTTGGAGAAGTTTGCATTTTCTTTTGACAGATGTACATGCTCCCCTAAGTGTAATCGACACCTTATCCCTTTTATCACTATAAATGCGTGTTCTTCCTTCTGATTAACCAGCGGATAAGATACCCCGTAACTTCTAAAGTCGGTTATTCCAGTCTCCTACAATAACTAATTCATTTCCCTCTTCTCTCAAATTCTTCTCTCATCAATGGATTCTACTCTTTCTGCACTGCGAAAATACTTTCCTTCCCTTCCAATAAAAGTCCTTAAAAAGATCTACCTTGCCAGATGTGAAAGAATCAGAGTTTTTACACGCAAAGGCATTCCCGATAATGTGCAATGGATAATTGAAGCTAAGGTCCGTCTGGCGGGTGAAGTTCCAGATGCATTTATGCCCCGCATGCCCGGTTTAGGTAAAAGCCGTTATGCCAAAAGGCGAAGAGCAAAGAGACTAGGCGTGTGTTATAAATGTGGGCGATGGAATTGTAATACTAAATGTCGCTCTTTAGGATACATCTCCACAAATCGTGAAGATAAAAGAAAATTCATTAAGAATGGCCTGCGTAAGGAATCTCTGGAAGATATCCGAGAGACTCTTGAAACGCATTCTTGTGGAAAAGTGCAAGGTCAAATTGTCAAATTGTGGAGGACTTACCATAAAGAACGAGACCGTTACAGTCTTGGGAATGTGACTGTAAACGACCCTGTTTGCCAGCTTGCAAGAAAACTGGATAGGAAGCAAATCCTCGACTCATAGAAGGCATTGAAGCCATTACTAGATATAAATCAGTGGAAGATGAGAGCCACAGTCATGATTGCTGTACATATAAGCTGTCATTTTTCTTTTCTTTTGACAATAATGTACTTGCTTCTGTAAGTGTAATTAACGCATTATCCCTTTCATCACTATAAATATGTGTTAGTTATTTCCATTTCCTACAATCACTAATTTCTTTCTTCTCTTAAATACCTCTTTCATCAATGGAGTCTTCTCTTTCCGCCCTACGAAAGTATTTTCCTTCCTTCCCAATAAATGTTCTTAAAAAGATTTATCAAGCTAGATGTGAACGATTCAGAGTATTTATGCACAAAGGCATTCCTGATAATGTGCGGTGGCTAATCGAAGCTAAGGTTCGTTCAGCTGGTGAAGTTCCAGAAGCGTTCTTTCCTCGTATGCCCGGCTTTGGTAAAAGCGCTTATGCCAAAAAAAGAAGAGCAAAGAGGCTAGGCGTTTGTCATAATTGTGGATGGTGGATTTGCGGCAATAAATGTCGTTCTCCAGGAGTGATCACCAGAAATCGTAATGATAGAATAAGATTCATTAAGAATGGCTTGCGTAAGGAATCTCTAGAAGATATTCGAGAGGTTCTTGAAGCGCATTCTTGCGGAATAGTGCAATTTGAGGTTGTTGGATTATGGATAATTTTCCAAAAAGAACGAGATCGTTATAGTCTTGGGAATCTGACTTTAAACGACCCAGTGTGCCAGTTTGTGAGAAAGCTAGATGAGATGCAAATCACCGATTCATAGAAAGCATTGAAGCCATTACTGGACGCAAAGCCAGTGGAAGACGAGGATCAAAGTCACGATTACTGTACGTGCTAGCTGTCGCTTTTGAAATTTTCCTCCCCTTTTGGTAATAATGTATCCACTCCTGACGTGAACCAAAGTCACGATTACTGTACGTGCTAGCTGTCGCTTTTGAAATTTTCCTCCCCTTTCGGCGATAATGTATCCACTCCTAACATGAGCCATAGTCACGATACTGTACATGCTAGCTGTCGCTTTTGAAATTTTCCTTCTCATTTGGCAATAATGTACCCACTCCTGACATGGACTACTGTATATAGCTGCCACTTTTGAAATTTTCCTTCTCTTCCAACAATCACGTACCTACTCCTGACGTAAGTTACAGTAGTGACTACTGTACATGCTAGCAGCAATTTTAAAAATTTTCCTCCTCTTTTAACGATAGTGTACCCATACCTGACCAGAGTTGTACTCGTGACTATTGTGTATAGCTAGCAATAATGTATCCATTCTTGAAAATAAAATTATTGCCTTATCTCTTCATCTCTATAAATATATCCTCTTTTCTCACAAGGGTAAGGATAGGAATGGAGAAAACCCCAACTCGTAAATCCCGAAGTATTTGTGTATTTTCTGGGGCTTTTCCTGGAAAAGATGAAGAGTATTTAAAGGCAGCCAACCATTTGGGTAGAGTATTAGCTGAGCGAAAAATACATTTAGTTTATGGATGAGGTAGTGTCGGATTAATGGGAGGTGTAGCATCAGCAGCATCTTTAGGAGGAAGTCAAGTTTTGGGCATTATCCCTGGACCTTTGAAATTTGTTTCTGGGGGCACGATTGGAGAAGAATTAGTGGTTAAAAATTTGCAAGAGCGTGTGTTACAAATGCTTTTAAATGCTGATGCTTTTATCGCTCTACCAGGTGGTTTTGGCACATTGGGAGAAGTCTTTCAAATTGCTTCCATGGCCCAACTTAATTTGCATAAGAAACCCATTGGGCTTTTAAATGTTAACAATTTCTTTACAGGTCTGATAGCTTTTATGGATTATGCTATGCAGAAGAATTTCATATCAAGAGTGGCACGGCGAATCATAATATCCGCAACAACTGCTGAAAAATTGCTAGATAAAATACAAGCTTTTGTTCCTGAACCAGATCCAGCAATGATTCAGATAGACTGGACACGACAGTCTTTCCTGACCAGTTCACTCCCATAATGGTCCTCTACTCACCCTGTTGAAGTATTGTGGAAGAAAGAAGCGATCTGATCCGTTTTTCTTGTCCTTTAGTTTTATTATCAGCATTTTCTTTCGTATTTCAGTTTTTCTTTTCAAGGAATTTCTTTTTTTATAAGATAGTTTCGTCCATGCTGATATTAAAACCATAGGACAATGCCTTTAGGTTGGAATGGCTGAGTAAAGAGTAATTTTTGCTACTCTTGAGACGCATCCTATTAGGTCTACTAGGCATAACATTTTGGGGTAGTTAAGCTTTAACCTTATTCAGATGACATATCTCACAAGGGAATCTATATTTACTGAAGAAAATATTAGATGAACCTTGAATATTGATTCCAAACATCCGTTCCCTTTACATAATTTGTCAGTGTTATTGTCATCATCAAGATTCACTCGTTTTATCGAAACCTATTTCTTTGCGCTCGCCTACTATGAAAATTCACACTTTCGAATAAAATTATTCCAATTTCAATTGCTTTCATATAAATTTCGCTCGAGGTCCTAAGGAAAGCTCCTTAGCCTCAAAATCAATTTTCATCATCGGGATTTTAAGGATGGAACCTTTCCCTCGAAAATAATCAATTTTCATCATCGGGGTTTTAAGGATGGAACCTTTGCCTCGAAAATAATCAATTTTCATCGGGGTTTTAATGATGGAACCTTCGCCTCGAAAACAATCAATTTTCATCATCGGGGTTTTAAGGATGGAAACTTTGCCTCGAAAATAATCAATTTTCATCGGGGTTTTAAGGATGGAACCTTTGCCTCGAAAAGAATCAATTTTCATCATCGGGGTTTTAAGGATGGAACCTTTGCCTCGAAAACAATCAATTTTCATCATCGGGGTTTTAAGGATGGAACCTTTGCCTCGAAAATAATCAATTTTCATTATCGGGGTTTTAAGGATGGAACCTTTGCCTCGAAAATATCGGGGTTTTAAGGATGGAGCTTTTGCCTCGAAAACAATCAATTTTCATCATCGGGGTTTTAAGGATGGAACCTTTGCCTCGAAAACAATCAATTTTCATCATCGGGGTTTTAAGGATGGATGGAACCTTTGCCTCGAAAACAATCAATTTTCATCATCGGGGTTTTAAGGATGGAACCTTTGCCTCGAAAACAATCAATTTTCATCATCGGGGTTTTAAGGATGGAGCCTTTGCCTCGAAAACAATCAATTATCATCATCGGGGTTTTAAGGATGGAGCATTTGCCTCGAAAACAATCAATTTTTGGGGTTTTAAGGATGGAGCCTTTGCCTCGAAAACAATCAATTTTCATCATCGGGGTTTTAAGGATGGAACCTTTTCCTCGAAAACAATCAATTTTCATCATCGGGGTTTTAAGGATGGAACCTTTGCCTCGAAAACAATCAATTTTCATCATCGGGGTTTTAAGGATGGAACCTTTGCCTCGAAAACAATCAATTTTCATCATCGGGGTTTTAAGGATGGAGCCTTTGCCTCGAAAACAATCAATTTTCATCATCGGGGTTTTAAGGATGGAGCCTTTGCCTCGAAAATAATCAATTTTCATCATCGGGGTTTTAAGGATGGAGCCTTTGCTTAAAAAATAATCAATTTTCATCATCGGGGTTTTAAGGATGGAACCTTTGCCTCGAAAACAATCAATTTTCATCATCGGGGTTTTAAGGATGGAACCTTTGCCTCGAGATCAATCAATCAATTCAAGGTTTTAAGGATGGAACCTTTACCTCGACATCAATCAATCAATCCGAGGTTTTAAGGATGGAACCTTTACCTCGAAATCAATCAATCAATCCGAGGTTTTAAGGATGGAACCTTTGCCTCGAGATCAATCAATCAATCCGAGGTTTTAAGGATGGAACCTTTGCCTCGAGATCAATCAATCAATTCGAGGTTTTAAGGATGGAACCTTTACCTCGACATCAATCAATCAATCAGAGGTTTTAAGGATGGAACCTTTGCCTCGAAATCAATCAATCAATCCGAGGTTTTAAGGATGGAACCTTTGCCTCGAGATCAATCAATCAATCCGAGGTTTTAAGGATGGAACCTTTGCCTCGAGATCAATCAATCAATTCGAGGTTTTAAGGATGGAACCTTTACCTCGACATCAATCAATCAATCCGAGGTTTTAAGGATGGAACCTTTGTCTCGACATCAATCAATCAATTCGAGGTTTTAAGGCTGGAACCTTTACCTCGACATCAATCAATCAATCCGGGGTTTTAAGGATGGAACCTTTGCCTCGAGATCAATCAATCAATCCGAGGTTTTAAGGATGAAACCTTTACCTCGACATCAATCAATCAATCTGAGGTTTTAAGGATGGAACCTTTGCCTCGAAATCAATCAATCAATCCGAGGTTTTAAGGATGGAACCTTTGCCTCGAGATCAATCAATCAATTCGAGGTTTTAAGGATGGAACCTTTGCCTCGACATCAATCAATCAATCCGGGGTTTTAAGGATGGAACCTTTACCTCGAAATCAATCATTCAGTCCATCTTACAACGATAGAACTTTTCCTATCGTTAGAGGTTCTAAGGACCTTTCCTTAAACCTCAAACAAACAATCAATCATTCAGTCCATCTTACAACGATAGAACCTTTCCTATCGTTAAAGGTTCTAAGGACCTTTCCTTAAACCTCAAACAAACAATCAATCATTCAGTCCATCTTACAACGATAGAACCTTTCCTATCGTTGAGGTTCTAAGGGCCTTTCCTTAAACCTCAAACAAACAATCAATTATTCAGTCCATCTTACAACGATAGAACCTTTCCTATCGTTAGAGGTTCTAAGGACCTTTCCTCAAACCTCAAACAAACAATCAATTATTCAGTCCATCTTACAACGATAGAACCTTTCCTATCCTTAGAGGTACTAAGGACCTTTCCTTAAACCTCAAACAAACAATCAATCATTCAGTCCATCTTACAATGATAGAACCTTTCCTATCGTTAGAGGTTCTAAGGACCTTTCCTTAAACCTCAAACAAACAATCAATCATTCAGTCCATCTTACAACGATAGAACCTTTCCTATCGTTAGAGGTTCTAAGGACCTTTCCTTAAACCTCAAACAAACAATCAATCATTCAGTCCATCTTACAACGATAGAACATTTCCTATCGTTAGAGGTTCTAAGGACCTTTCCTTAACCTTAAACAAACAAACAATCAATCATTCAGTCCATCTTATAACGATAGAACCTTTCCTATCGTTAGAGGTTCTAAGGACCTTTCCTTAAACCTCAAACAAACAATCAATCAATCATTCAGTCCATCTTACAACGATAGAACCTTTCCTATCGTTAGAGGTTCTAAGGACCTTTCCTTAAACCTCAAACAAACAATCAATCATTCAGTCCATCTTACAATGATAGAACCTTTCCTATCGTTAGAGGTTCTAAGGACCTTTCCTTAAACCTCAAACAAACAATCAATCATTCAGTCCATCTTACAACGATAGAACCTTTCCTATCGTTAGAGGTTCTAAGGACCTTTCCTTAAACCTCAAACAAACAATCAATCATTCAGTCCATCTTACAACGATAGAACCTTTCCTATCGTTGAGGTTCTAAGGACCTTTCCTTAAACCTCAAACAAACAATCAATTATTCAGTCCATCTTACAACGATAGAACCTTTCCTATCGTTAGAGGTTCTAAGGACCTTTCCTCAAACCTCAAACAAACAATCAATTATTCAGTCCATCTTACAACGATAGAACCTTTCCTATCCTTAGAGGTACTAAGGACCTTTCCTTAAACCTCAAACAAACAATCAATCATTCAGTCCATCTTACAATGATAGAACCTTTCCTATCGTTAGAGGTTCTAAGGACCTTTCCTTAAACCTCAAACAAACAATCAATCATTCAGTCCATCTTACAACGATAGAACCTTTCCTATCGTTAGAGGTTCTAAGGACCTTTCCTTAAACCTCAAACAAACAATCAATCATTCAGTCCATCTTACAATGATAGAACCTTTCCTATCGTTAGAGGTTCTAAGGACCTTTCCTTAAACCTCAAACAAACAATCAATCATTCAGTCCATCTTACAACGATAGAACCTTTCCTATCGTTAGAGGTTCTAAGGACCTTTCCTTAAACCTCAAACAAACAATCAATCATTCAGTCCATCTTACAACGATAGAACCTTTCCTATCGTTGAGGTTCTAAGGACCTTTCCTTAAACCTCAAACAAACAATCAATCATTCAGTCCGTCTTACAACGATAGAACCTTTCCTATCATTAGAGGTTCTAAGGACCTTTCCTTAAACCTCAAACAAACAATCAATCATTCAGTCCATCTTACAACGATAGAACCTTTCCTATCGTTAGAGGTTCTAAGGACCTTTCCTTAACCTCAAACAAACAAACAATCAATCATTCAGTCCTTCTTACAACGATAGAACCTTTCCTATCGTTAGAGGTTCTAAGGACCTTTCCTTAAACCTCAAACAAACAATCAATCATTCAGTCCATCTTACAACGATAGAACCTTTCCTATCGTTAGAGGTTCTAAGGACCTTTCCTTAAACCTCAAACAAACAATCGATCATTCAGTCCATCTTACAACGATAGAACCTTTCCTATCGTTAGAGGTTCTAAGGACCTTTCCTTAACCTCAAACAAACAAACAATCAATCATTCAGTCCATCTTACAACGATAGAACCTTTCCTATCGTTAGAGGTTCTAAGGACCTTTCCTTAAACCTCAAACAAACAATCAATCATTCAGTCCATCTTACAACGATAGAACCTTCCCTATCGTTGAGGTTCTAAGGACCTTTCCTTAAACCTCAAACAATCAATCAATGAGTCCATCTTACAACGATAGAACCTTCCCTATCGTTGAGGTTCTAAGGACCTTTCCTTAAACCTCAAACAATCAATCAATGAGTCCATCTTACAACGATAGGAGCTTCCCTATCGTTGAGGTTCTAAGGACCTTTCCTTAAACCTCAAACAATCAATCAATTAGTCAATCTTACAACGATAGGAGCTTTCCTATCGTTGAGGTTCTAAGGACCTTTCCTTAAACCTTAAAACCAACCAAATCAATTTCTTTTCGACGGTAGGAAGGTTCCTATCGTAGAGGTTCTAAGGTAGGGCCCTTAACCTCGATCAATCAATCAATTTTTATTTAACGATAGGAGAGTTCCTATCGCAGAGGTTCTAAGAAAGTTCCTTAACCTTATATTTAGGCGGCGAGAAGGTTTTCAATGCCTAGCTAAGCCGAACGAAATTTGGTAACGACTTTGCATACATCATGTAAAAGAATTTCAATGGCAGCTGTTGGCACCGAATTTCGTCCGACTAAAATTTCTTTTAAAAGAATTTAATTAATTAATCAAAATTTAAAGTAAAAAAAAATATCATTAATTAATTAACTAAAAAGAAAGAAAAATAAATAATAATAATTAATATAGGAAATTTTTTTATACATATATATTAGTTAATTAATTAAATTAATTAACTAAAAAAATAGTAATAAAAAAAAGGGGAAGGGTGGCCGACAGAGGCTCCTCCCTTATCTCTTTCTCACGCTTCTCTTCCTCTGATTGATCGGGCTCTCATCCTCCCTTATCTCTTACGCTTTCTTATCTTCTTTTCCGGAGCTCTCTTCTCTCCGGATCCCTCTCTGGTTTTCTCTCCCTCTCTGAGGTTCTGAGCTCTCTTCTCTCCTTCTCCCTCTCTGTTTCTCTCTCCCTCTCTCACGTTCTGGGCTCTCTTCTCTCCTTCTCCCTCTCTATTTCTCTCTCCCTCTCTCTAAGCTGTATCTTCCCAGCGAGACTTCCATCGATCCCTCTCCCTTCCCTCAGCTTAAACAACCAGCAATCAAGCTTTCACAGGGGGGAGCTCTCACCTACGCTCCTGGAATCAGCTAAAAATCTGATCACTCCCTGCTCGGAATCTCCCCCTCTTCCAGATCCGGATTAAAAAGGCTCACTTTCTTCTGGGGCTTGGGCGGAGGGGGGGCCTGACTCTCCCTTCTCAGCACGCCAGCGCCCTCATAGACAACTATTTCAGTTCTCCGTCTCTGCCTTGCTACCCTTCTCCGTTTTTTTTCTCCAGCCGCCATTCCTGTCTCCCTCTCTTGACCGACGCGAGTTTCCGGCCTCCAGCCAAAACGCTGCCGCTAACCGTCCCTGCTCTCTGACGGCACGCTACCGTATCCAGGCATCCCTCTCGCAATCATCCACGTCGAATTGGACGACGATCGAGGTTCGCTCAGCGCTCTAGTCACCGAACCTGCCGCCAGACGCTGTTCGCCCATCCTCTGGAGGTCGCCCTCGTAGCCATTCACCGTGCCCTCCCTCCTGCCCCTGCTGTCGCGTCCGCCAGGTCTCCCTCCTGCCCCTGCTGTCGCGTCCGCCAGGTCTCCCTCCTCACCCTGCTGTCGCGCCCGTTGCGCCATCGCCTCCTTGTCCGACGGCTTAAGTCGCCTCTTCTGGATCTCCCTCCATCGCTGCCAGCCACCTCTCCTGTTTTCTTCCGTTCGAAGCCCACCGCCAGTCACCTCTCCTTCTTTTTCCCTCCGCGTCACGCCACTGCCTCGCCTCCGCCGCGCCTTGACCTTGCCGCCGTGCTCCCGCCAGCCCCCGCCGTCGCTCTCCTGCCTTGCCTCCTCTGCTCTCGCTCCAGGCTCCCCTTTTGCGCTGTACCCTTTGCTGCAGCTGTTCCCAAGACGAAGACGCGTTAACGTATTGACTGAGTCAAATTCTATTTCTTTGTCTTTTGGGTAAACTCCTTGTTAGTCCCTAGATTCTTTTATTTTATCCATTTAAACCACTAACATATTTTATGTTGCAGATTAACCCCCGACAACAAACTTTCTATTTATTTGTACTTTTCTTTGTTTTCTATATTATTATTGGTTTGGCCTTACATTAAAATTTGGTCTCTAAATTGACATAGGAGAACAATATAGGATTTTGATTCGATATGTATATTCATGTATATTTATTGGATTTTAGAATAGTTTAATTTTTATTTTTGTAATATATTAATCTGTATCAAATTATTGGTTAATTAATATTTAAATTTATTAGAAATCCGTCCTAAGATGGATCATCTATCCATGTCCAGATGATTCGGTTAGAATCCATGGCTTGGATATTAATTGAAATTATTTAAAATAAAAAAAATAAAATTAAATAGCAAAAAAAATCCAATCGTGCACCGCCAACTACCTCAAAATCAAGGACCTTCTCGAGCTGCTCAACCAAACGATCGCCAAGAGGATCAAGAACAAGAGCGTCGAGTACGTCAGGAAATTCTTCACTGTCGAGAATGATTATACGCCGGAGAAGAAGGCCCGCCAGTCGCGACCCGCGTTTGTTTCTTGACTCAATCAATTTTTTTGGGTAAAATTCTCATTTAGCCCTTGATTCTCTTTGTTTTTATTCATTTAAGTCACTAATGTTCTCCTGTTTTGCATATTCATCACTGACAGTATTGTTTTATGTTTTTATTTCTTTTTTTGGTTGTTGGTTTATTATTTCGAGAATCACGAATTAGTCTATGATCAATATTACATAAAATTGCAATTTTAGGTTAGGTCAGATTTTTACCTATTTATTTGATTTTAATTTTAATAGTTAGCATAAATTTAAAACTCATGCTTACATAACGTATTAAAAAAAAAGGTCATATTTACGAGATTCAATTCTGAGCAGATTTTAATGAAAATTCAAGAATGAATTTAGAACTAGTAAATTAAATTCCATGTCCAAATGATCCGCCAGGATCCATGGTTTGGAAAATCAAATTTTTTTAATAAAGTATAGAATAAAATTAATTTTTAAATAGTTTACTTTATCCAGTAATAAAAACAAAGAAAAAAACTTTTTTTTAAAATAAAATAAATATATGAAAATTAAACTTTTTTTATAATAATAAAAAAATATAACTTTTTAATTCATTTATTAAATAAATAAAAATCATAACCAAACGATTCCAAAAAAAAAAAAAAACAATCAATTCTTTTTTTAAGTATATTGTTAAACCCAAAGATTAGATAATTATTTTAAAATATTTCAAAAAAAGAAAGAATAGAAAATAAAATTTTAGACAATATTTTTTTTAAGATCATTAAAAATCCAAAATTCTATGACAAAAAAAAAAATAATTAATTAAATAATGAATAATAAATTAAAGATTTTTAACAAAAAAATAAATTTTTATCATCAAATTTTAATTGAATAAAAATTAAATATAAAAGATAAAAATGCATATTTACGATATGGATTAAATTATTTAAAATATCATCAAAATTCCGTGTCCGGATGACTCGGCAGAGTCTATGGTTCGGAATCAAATCTTCCGTGTCCAAATGACTCGGCAGAGTCCATGGTTCGGAAGTATAAAATTTTATACAAATTAACTTAAAAATCCACATTTCGACTAATTCAGTTAAAATTTCTAATTTTGAAAATTAACTGAAGTTGTTAAAAAGCAAAGTAAAACAAAATTAAAATCAACTAAGGTGCCAATTTTGGGCGCTATAACAATATTGTTTTAGCGTAACCATACTCCCGAACCCCCGAACTCTCGCAGACCAATTTTAAGGTGTCCAATCGACCTAGGTGAAACAGATTGGTGGCGACTCCCGAAAACCCGCACGTTGCCACAAGCCTCCTTTGACTTCATCTCATAATGAAAGGCCACCATTCTTACCCTTAATGTTTATCTAAAGGCTTTGAGGATGTTGGACAAACAAAGTCCCCAAGTGGTAGGGGAAAAGGTCTCTGGCCCTTTTCCCTCTTTCCTTTAACTAGCAACTTGAATATAATGATCCTCATTCAAAAGATAAGTACATCGATCAGTAATTGTACTAGCCAACTTAGCTTTTGAATACCTATCACACTTATTGTTCTCTAATGAGTGACTGGTATGTCCAAATTTCGAGCTCCTAAGACTTAAATTGGAACACTGCATAGTAAGAGTCATTGATGCTTTTCCAGAAAGGATAAGATCACTCACTTTCCTTAACAAAAGAAGATCATAAAAAGATGTCAAATAGGCCTTATATGTTGGTTGGAAATCTTCAAAATCAACCAGTTTTGGTATAGTCTTAGATAAGCAAAATCTAATGATCATTTAGTTGGAATTACTCATTCACCTCACTAATGTTGTACTTGCCTTCCATATTGTCTACACAATTAGCTATCATGGAAGATTAAAGAGTTGATACTTTGGGCCTTCCAATTATTGGAGGTAGATCTTCCTAGTATAGGACAGTGAGATTGAGTATGACTCTTTCATCAGTGACATCAATCCAATGCCAAGACCCTCGATTGTCCTCTAAAAAAAAGCCCCACAACAAGGGTTTATTTACATCATTCTGGACCTTTGCTCAAAGAAAATTCGAATTATGATACACATTATTTTGTAGATCCATCTCCATAGGAAAACCAATTTTGGAAGCAATGAAATGAGCTGTAGCTGGTGTCATATAAATGGGAGGAAACTCGTGAATTCGTACCCAAATAGATGCCACGTTAAAGTCATGTGCATCATAAGGCAAGTGTGGCTGTAACCTTTTGATCAAGATTATTGCCCATCAAAAGTCCATGGAGCATGTTCTTCCAATTGCCTTAAATCCTGCCACAAAGGAACTTGGACAAGAAACCTATTTTTCCCCACAGCTGCAAGGACTTTAGCAGTTAAATCACCTTGCCAGGAATTAGTAATATGCCGCTGTATAAAATTTCGACGATAAACTGCCTTAATAAGCACACAATGATGCAGCAACTCACAATTTTCCATTGTGAATTCGAAACCCAGTAAGAAGAGCAATTGACTATTACGTTTGTTGGACCCAGAACCAAGATTAGAAAATGACATGACAGTAGGAAAAGACGCAGCAACCAAGTCAACAGAGCTTGAAATTCCACTTCAGAAGCTCAAGACGAAGCAAAAGGTGGAGTAACCAAAGTGATTGAGAAGTACACTACTCCATTCGAATGGCAGAAGAACGAAGAAAACCAAGAAGATGCGTCCACAATGGAATTAATAGCAGCAGAGTAGTACCGCGTTTGGTGAAGCGAATTCTCAACAGTTAGGGTCTCCTTTCAAAAGCGGTCACACCAGCTGGGGTTCCATCGTCCCAGAAATTATCCAACTTCAACTTTAAGAGCCCAGACCAAGTCAGTGGTGGAACGGCTAGAGATAACAGAGAAATGAACTCTCACTTTGATTGCAAGAGAAATAGACAACTTCGATTGCAAGAGGAGGAGAAAAAAGCACCGATGAAGAAGCAACGGGGACGAATTAACCTGAGAAACCGAAGACCGGAACTCACTTGTCCAAACGGCAACAGATCGCAGCTGAAGATGACGAGAATCACATTCGATGAGGGATTGGGAACCCAGGAATAAGGGCACGTGAAATCACGCATTTTTCCTCTCTAGAAAAAGTTCTACTTCTACTCTGATAGGTAATAAGGAGTTAACCTTCGGGAATTGAAAAACCATAAAACCGCCGTCTTCCCTTTGCACCTGCTGCAAGAATTATTAACCTACTGGAAATGAAAAAATTGCTGAAGTGATGATCAACAAAAAATTAAATACAGCGGTATATCGATATACTGTTTACCGTAGGTAAGTGATACGAAGTACAAATATTTTCATATTTTTGTCATTTTTTGGCACAAAATACTATTATCCACAGTATTTCACGATATATCACGTACTTGTTACTTTTTATATACATTTTGCCAAAAACAAAAAAACTTTGGTATATCGTAAATACCGCAAGGTATATATTGCAGTACTCTATTTTTTGTTGACATGTGTGAGATATTATTTTTTGTCATTTTACATCAAAATATAATACATTTAGCCACCTAAAAACTCAATATGGTATTAGATAATGTATTGTTATTATTAAAGTATTGTTTATTTTTTTTCTCTTATATCAATAAATTAGTTTTTTTTCTTTGTTGAGTAATATTTATCTTGCTCTATATATAAAATTTTTTATGTTTTTATGTATAAAAATATCTTTTATCATATATATTTTATTTATTTTTGACAAATTATAATGAGAAAAAAAATAATACATATAGAAATGTCTAAAAACAATTTATTTCATCTTAAAATAAGATTCTAGCATTTATTTTTTTTATGTGTAAAAAGGGTAACAGTATGTGACGTGGTATACCAAATGGTATACCTTAAAAAAATAGAGTGTGGTATACCTAACGGTAACAGTATTTAACACCTTAATTATCAAATGTTGTTTATCTATTGTAAACCATTTTATATGTACAATCTAGTCCCTAAAATTTAATCTTTGCCTTATTTCTTTTTTGAGAATTAGTTAAGCTTCAAAAGGTTTTCTCCTATTAGTAATTAAAGATTATTGTTAAGATCTTTTTAGACTATCACCCAGGTCACATATTAACCGTAAGACCCATTGTTGAAGTAAAAAGGTAGTAAGATCGAGTGAAACATTGATAGATAACTAGTAAAGCTATTAACAGTAATCAATAGTTATTGATGGATAAAATCTTTAGAAATTTAACTAGGTCTACTTCAAAGAGACAAAAGGAAGAAAGAATTATGCAGAATAGAAAAATAAAAAACTCACAAACTGTATTAATCAGAGATATTAAAAAGAAATAAGGAAATTGAAATATTCCTAAGGTTGATAGATGTGATGTTTATCAAAAAAGAACTTTTAATCTAAGAATGAATGATGTCATTAAAATTGTAGAAAATGTTGTTCTAATAATGGACGAAGACCATAAATTTGAATTATTTTCAAAATACATAATCAAAGATCATCTAGAAAATCACCATAATTATTTGCATGTTGGACTTGTGCAAATTGCTTTGAAACCTTTAACAAGAAATGAGTTGAATACTTCTGTGATAATTGCCTTAAAAAATTGTAGACATAATAAATTCTCTGATTTTCTATTGGGCATTGTAGAATCAAGTGTGCGTGATTGACCAATTTATTTTAATTTCCATCCAAATTTCACTGTTTCCTTAAAAGATCTTCACATCATGAAAGTCTTAACTGCAAATATCATGACATCTGATTTTGATATGCTAGAAGGCTCTCAGAATCTTGCTTTGGTTTATAGGATCTATTACAAAGTAATGAGAACATAGATTAAGCCTAAGGGTTTTGAATTTCATACACGAGGAGAAACTCTATCACTCAAAGCCAATACAGAAAAGAGTCATGTTGTCATTCCAAAAACAATTAAATTGATAGACATCAAAGTGACAACTCTCCTAATCAACGAGTGGCTTTGATCTGGTAAGTGTGTTTTATTCAAGTGTTTTCATTTACGCACCTCAAGTTAGCACCTTATTAAGTAAGAAAGACAAGCTAAGTAAAGTAGAGGTGAGTTTCTAAGTATGATTTGCCACCTAAAGGTCAAAAAGGTAAAATGGTAATTTTGACCCAAGCTAGTGGCGTGGATGTATTTTTTATGAAATTAGGGTCAAGTAACGGATTTTGACTAATTAAGTTAAGACCATGAGTTAATCTAGCTATTAGAACCATCATTTGAAAGAAAAGTGAAAAAATTGCACTAAATGTTCAATTGAGCCATTTATGTCTTAAGTGGCTTAAGTGTCCAAGAGGCTAAGTGTAAGAGGCTTATGAACAATCTTTAGGACCAAGGTGGGACGGTTTTGGGTGTATGTTTAGTGGCCAAAGTGAAACAAAAGAGAACTTGAGAGCCAATAGGCAAAAAAGCAAGAATTATGTCTTAGTAGAGTGGTTGGGATATTTTGGCAAGTGTTGACTTCCCTTTCCCATTCCTTTCTTCCCCAATTTTGTAGCTCTCCCTCTTTAGTAGCTTGTCTGCTACAAACCTCTCAAATCCCACAAATTTTCAACAAATTTGAAGGTCCCAAGATGAATTCAAGAAGCCTCTAACTCATTATTTGTGCATTTGTTTCATTTTAACTGTTTGTTGCTTGTTTTGGGCATAAACCCCAAGGTAAGCTTTTTGGTTTGGTTTAAGCTGGTTTTAAGTTGATTGAGTAGCTAGAAATGGTCTTGATTTGAAGTTCTTGGTGTCATATCACGTTGGTTTTATGTTTGGAACTCAAGAGAGCTAGGTTGAGCTCAAATGTGCTTGTGGTGCTTGTGCTTTGTTCTTGGTTTATGGCTGAATTTGAAGTAAAGTTTTAATTTAATTTATCTCAAATAGTGAATAGAAATGTAATATTACATATTAGAGTGAAGTAGAAACAATACCCATATGAATTGGCTTTAGGAATTGAAAGATTGAGTAAGTTTTGTGCAAGATAGCACATGGTCATGCAACGCTGGAAAGGCATTGGCGATGTGCTGCCATTGGCAATGCGTCACCAACAACTTCCCAGGAAACCCGAGAACTAATGCCCTTAAGCTCGAGGCACCTTAAGAATGTCTCAATCTCTCGGTTAACATCCATAGGCTATTCTAAGATGTTCCGTCGCTTCGGCTGGGTCTAAAACTCATTCATACGTTGAGAATTATGCATTATTTAAGTGGTAGCTAAGTGGTGTGGTTAAGGTAGGGCTAGGTATAATAGCTAAAGGGTAAAAGTGCTTAAGTTACTAAAGGAGAACTAAGGGGATTAAGACAGGTTTTGGAGTCTTTGTTAGCGTAAGTGATAGGTCTTAATCCTTTGGGGAAGTGAAGAGAAAACCTAAGAAGATCTTAATCAAACATTGTGGTTTGGTAAGCAAGCCATTAAGGAGCTCTAAGCTAAGTTCCAAGAGCTTGTCAAGTTAAACCGCATAAGATGGTTACCTTACATAATAAGTTAAGGGACCCATAAGGGGGTGACAACATACTCTAAGACCCATAAGCGGAACTTAAAAGAGGTAAAGGATTCGGGATATGAGGCCCAGTGTCTTAAGTACCTCTGCCGTTTGAGCTCATGGCAAGTGTATGGCACCTAAAGTGTAAGAAGTCCCAAGGAATATGTATGTTGTATATCATGCATTCATGTTTTTCATATCTTTTATGTTGTTTGTTTGTGTTGATTATTGGTTGTTTGTTTGTTTGTTTGTATACCATATTTGCATGCTTGCTTGCTATCTTCATTGCAGGTATCCTAAGGAACCCTTACTGAATATATTTATGTACTCATTCCCTTAAGTTTGTTGTGTAGATTCTAACATTGGGCCAAAGAACTAAGTGGATAATTATGGGCTAAGTTTCCCTTTTTACAGGTACTCATTTACTTGAATCCTTGAGATTTTAAGGTTATTTGAGAGATAAGCTTTGTATTAACTAAAGGTTGTGTCTTTACAGTTTAGAGACTAAGTGGTGTACAAGGATAAGAAAATGCTTGCACTTGGAGCTAAATAGCTCAAAGTTGGGGCTCAAGTGATGGATCTTGGTTTAGAATTTCACCTTATACATATATAGTACCTTGTGTACTAAGACATTGCCTCTAGTAGTATACACTGTTGTGTTAAACCATTAAGTTACTTTTGGGTATATGCTAACGTTAGAGTGTGCACAAACTATTACTTGAAGTTGAGGTAGCTAGTATTTTATTGTCTTGGTACGTTTTAAGTATATTTTAAATGGAATGCTTGAGCGATGTTTTCTTAAATGATTTACTTTTTTTTTTTGCTTCGCTAGGACAAATGCATGCATGTCTTCTTGCAGGGTCTGTTACCCACTTCGGGGTAGTCCAGTTATGGTGCAAAAATTGTGCATTTAAACTCCCAAGTTTGGTGTGTCCTGTAGGTCATCAGAACAACAACCCTAGTGTACATACTCAAGTGACCCTCTTGAGTACTATGTAAATACATGTATATTGGTCTAACCATAACACACATATTTACATTTATGTACACTATGGAAGCTAAGAAGGAAAACACTAGCACAAGTCTTAGTTTTGGCTTCCACACATTAGGCAATCTTATTAAGCTCTAGTGACCAGCTACTGCACCTGTAAATTTCACTAATAAACTGTGTCATTCTAGCCATATACCCCCTATTTTGTTTACTCCATTATCAAGTAGAGACTTAGAGCAAACCAAGGAATTTTGTTTTACATCAATAGCCCACCTATGGACCAAGTTATGGATTTTTGAAGTTGGTTACAAAATTCTGACCAAATGAACAGTAACTTAGCCAACTTTGTAACATCATATCTTTGGCTACAGGGCTCTAAATCCATAAATTATAAATCCTAGTTAACCTTCTAGATGTGTTATAGGTGTGGTCAAAATTTCATACCAAGATTCATTCTACACAGGGAGATATTAAACTTTAGGTCCAAAGTCAAAATTATGGCAACTTTTGGACCATTTTACCCATACAATTTTTCCAAACCATGCAAACACTTCATCCACAAGGGGAAAACCCTCCAAGGCTATCCCATATATGTCCATTACACATAGGAATTACATTCCCTTTCTTTTAACAACTTTATGTGGCCAAAATGGAAATTACAAGTAAGCAACCCATCATTCACACTTAGGTAACTTTGCACCACATCACTTACATAGCCAAAACATTACTCAAATGTTCACATACTTGTCTCATTTTACATACACTACACGTACATGCATACATGCACTAAAATATGGTCTTAACTTAGCTAAATACACACCCTAGGTTACAGGAGGTCCTGAGACACAATAGACTCCAAAAACAGGATGCTGGATAGCTGCTGCACAACACAATAAGTACCACCATTAAAAATACCAAATGTGCTCCTAAAATCACCAAAATTTCCAGCTCATAGCTAGACATATGGAAGTTCATGTACCTGAAATTTCAGATCAAAAATCAAACCAAAAAGGTTAGTTTGAAGGTGATCTTTCTGCTGGACCTGAAATGACAGAATTAAGGGGAGTAAGTTTCATTAAGAAACTTAGTAAGGGTAGCACTTGGATTCACTAGGCAATGTAACCAGCATTAAAACCTGCATCTAAAGACACTAAAAAAAAAACCACAATGCATATATACAAGATATAGCAACCAAATGCAGCAGCCAAACACAAACAACAAACACATGAAATGTGGCAGCAACATATACCATAGGTTAGTCCATAAAACACATAATAAACATAACCAAATCACTATGGAAGCCCTCCTCAAGCTACTGCTTGGTCTTAGGAGGATTTTAACACTAGTTAGTACTAACTTTGGGCTCTAGAAACCCTCATTTTACTATCATCTTTGTGCACTTGACAATAGGTCACAAAACCTTCAATAAATGCACTCCCCTCAATAAGCTTGGTTCATCAAGCTCATGGCTCTCTTCCAAGCTTAACCATAGCTCCATGGATGTTTGAAAATACAGAAAACAACCCATGAGAGCAAGAGAACCCTTACCAAAGTGGGTAGGCTGACAAGCTTGATCCTTGAAGTATGCAAGAAATAGCTCTAGTTTGCTTCCAATTGCTTCCTTTTGCCTTCAATTTCAATCAATTGCACATTTGAAGGTGTGGTAGCTATGGAGGAAGTATGACTGTGTTCTTGGGCTGGGGGAGGACGAAAATAAGAGAGGGATAAGTGATTTGGCCACTTAAATGACCTTAAATGAGCTTAAGGGCACAAAACATACTTAACAAGCTTAACATTGCTTTATGTCATTTTCTTTCCCACTAATTATGGTTTCTGTGTCTTAAAATCATTGGTACACATGTGCCCAACATTTTTTTACTAATTATCAAGTCTTGGTTGCCTCCCCCATGGTGGGATAACCCCACAATTCCACCCTTAGACTTAAGCCAAAAGCTTGAACACCTTAAGGTTTACACTAAGACATTTAGGTCCTTATTGCCTTTCATCTTTCCTTTGTCCAAACTTGTCTTCCATGAGTAATTTGGTCCTCCAATAGCACTTTCATACCATTTATATCCTTCCCATAACTCTCCAAGTCTCTTTCTTGAGAGTTTTGCAATTGAGTACCCGGATTTCCAAAACCTTACAAAAAAGTCCATAGGTTGCTTGACAAATAAGCAATCCTTTGGGCTTTTCTTGGGGACCAAGTTACCAACTTGGAACACTTTTAAGGAGGTGTTGATCATGTCTTTTACTCCCCCACACTTCAATCACTATGTTGAGAATTACACAATATAATGGTTTTTTACCATTATGACACATTTATAATTCTCCCATTTTGTGAGGTAGTAACAAGGTAGGTTAAGAAACTAGTTACACGTAAATTGTCTTAATTTACCTACAAGTAATACTTAACCAATAGTAAAGAATAGGGATCACAGTCCCAAAGAGCCTACAAGTTAAGTAGGTTCAGGGCACTAGGACCCCACTCCGTGACAGTTTGGTATTAGAGTAGGTCAATGGTCTTAGTAGAGGCAATAAGTGAACTACGATCTAAGTGTTCCTTATGCTAATTGTGGTTAGTACTGCTTATAAGTTGCTCTCGGTGCAGTCTTCTAGCTTTAGTTGCATGTATCATGGTGAACACTCGGTCAGATGCTGCTGTTGAGACTCAGGTTCCTAGTGTGGAAACTAGTGACCCTAATGGGATATATTTGAGAGTAATGGTGGCCTTGTTATGTAGGCTCAATAAGGCTATGGACCGGATGCTACATGGCATGGCTATCCTACTTGAGGAGCATATTCAACCTCCAAATGGAGGGGAGACCTTGGAGGACCCTAATGGGGTAAGGGCCAAAGTGCACTAAGGCTAAACGGTGCACCAAGGTTAGGGGAGAAATACTCCACCCCAAGGGCAAGTGCAAGGTCAAGAGCAAGTGCCTGAGCATGCTTAAGTGAACATTTAAAAGGATAGTGAGGTAGGGGATGAAGAAGATATCTATCCTCGTAGGAGAAGGAGGAGACCCATTATTCCGGATCACATGGGGCTTGCCTCGATATACGGAGAAATTAACACTCCAAAGTTTAATGGCGTGGGTGATCCCGATGCGGTTGAAGGTTGGTTGTACCAAATTAATGAAATTTTTTAGAACATGAAGTTGGATGACAAGGCTAAAATGGATTTGATGCCTTTCTTTTTGGAAGACAAGGCTTCCTTGTGGTGGAAAAATGTCATGGTGGGGGCTTAAGTCCTACAATGAAGGTAGACCTAGGCAAAGGCCCAAGGAACTTGATTGGACCAAATTTGAGTAGGAATTTTGAAATGAATTCAATAGTGAAGCTGCCCAAGATCAGAATAGGATAGAATTTGATGAGTTCATTCGAGGAAGTTTGAAGATCCATGAGTATGAGAGGAAATTTAATTTTCTTTTCCAGTATACTCCTTATTTGGCCGGGAAGGATGAACTTAAGGCAAAGAAGTTCATTTGTGGATTTAAGGTGAAGTTAAGAAGTTTCTTGACTATTATTAGGGTTTGGACCTATCATGAGGTAGTTCAAAAGGCCTTGGCATTGGAAAGGGAATTGATGGAGGCAAAACCCAAGGAAAAGGTTGTTGAGCCGAGGGTCCCGGTGCACTCAAGATTGTCAGGCAAGAGGCCATTCACTTTTTAGCAATTAATCTATGATTTTTTATTTTCAACATTTTAGCATATAAATAAAAAATCTTTATATATGAATGATAAACCAAGACTTATAGTTTCTAAATATATATTTTTTAATTTTTTTCTAATAAATAATAATATAAAAAAATTCAAGTCAAACTAGTCAAAAAAATCAAATGGAGTAAAGAAAGTGGGACGGAATGAGTATTAAATTACTTTGATAAACTCTCAAAGATACAAGTTAATATTAAGGTTTCCCTATCATTCACAAATTTATATAAACTCTTAGGTTGCATGATTTGAACTAACTTCTACCCCTCCAAATTCAATGTAATTCGGGCTTAAGATCTTTACTTTCAATTTTCAATCATATCAAGATATAGCCACTTAAAATCGAATAGCTACAAAATAGTACTAGTTAAACATTGATCAAACAAATAACAATCAACAAAACAACAAAGATCAGTGAATATAATAATAAAAACATTAAGCGGCTATTTGGGAAAAGTTAACTGGAGCTTGTTAATGTGTTTACTATTGTTAATCTAAATATGGGATTAGGCTAAGGAACTATAGAATGGAAGTGCCCCTGGACACTAGTTTATTTACGTATTAACTAGACTTCCACCTAATAGCACATGTGTTACTGTCGGCATCCACCAACTAGATAGAGCCCACTTGAAGTGATAGTATTGTTGATTAAAAATAGGGGATGGGGGGAGGTACAGGATAGGGAAGATATTTCCCATTTAAGCCCATTGTGAAATCAAGCTTTGGTAAAAAGAATTTGTCATGTGCTTGAACAGAGGTAAGTCCAACTGGCCTTTGGGCACCATATGGTCAGAGGTCCTGTCTCTTTCTCTCTTTCCCTTTGTACAGGTACTGTGTTCTCCAATCACCCAAAATAAATTATGTTAGTGTTCTTCTTATAGAATCCACTATCCTCCATAGATGATGGACCCATTTTGATGTTTGACCCCGACTGGTCGAATGCCTCTAAACTTTCAAGCTTGCTACTTAGAAACTAGTCTGAGGTGGATATTAACAACTTCGTCGATTTCACCATGGAGGCAAAGAATCATGGTGAATAGGCTGGCAAGCGGTTGTCTAGTGTAGGGTGGCGGGCTGTTACCTACTGCATGGGAAAGATGATGGAGTATCAATGGTCCAAGCAAGAACTGAAGAACCTCGTAATTTAACTCAATTGATAGCACAAAACCTTTCTTTTGGTGATAGGTCTAACTAGTAAACCTATAGCATGGGAAAGATAATTGAGTGACAATGGTCGAAGCAAGAACTAAAGAACCTCTTGATTTCACTCAGATGATAGTATAAAACCCTTCGTTTAGTAATGGGTCTAAATAGTGATGTATGGTGTTAGGACCTAACAAACCGACCAAGTGGTTATGTCTGACTTGCGGTGGGCAAGCAAATTGGAGGCAAAATTGGGAGATAACACATTAGTTAGTTAGTTTTTTTACTAGATTCATATTTCTTGGCTGATATAAACTCAATTTGGTTATGGATACTAGGAAATTTGTTTTGTACGTCATCTCAATGAACACTTTTTCTGCCTAATTTGGTTTGATTTCGACTAGACAGACCTTACTCTATATATCCACCATTCTACACACTAGCTGGCTCCTATACCATCGGTATATGTATGGTAACAACAGTCCCGCTGCCCTTCCATTGTCCCTCAGAATCAAGTCTCGAATATCTATTGTTGAGTCACTGACAACACTAGTGACGTTGCATTGCTGTGTGGATATTGTGCACTGTCTTTCCAGGAGTTATTGAAGGCGGTGAATTTTGGGTGAAAGCTACCTTCTTTCTTAAATAGTCAATCAGGGGGTGTGACATGTTGCTAAATGGAACAGACAATGATCAAGCTAGACTTGCTTGGTTACATCACAAGGTTGTTCGCTTCGACAACCAGTAGTGGCTTTGTCATTCAGAAGCCATGAGGGGTAGTGATATGCAGGTTTAGGGAAACTTGTGCCTCTTTCTCTTACTATCGAAGCTAGTAAGTAATAATGCTTTTTGATTGGTTTTCTGCATTATTGAGGGGTAGTGACTGGTTTTTTGCAGATTGTTTAACCCAGCCATATTTTTGTACAGGTGCTGTATGAGCATGACATGAAGGCACAGTATGTTGTAAAATTAGGATCATTTCACTTATAGTATTAGGTGTGTCACCTCCTTTGTGATGTAGTATAATTATATGTGTGACAAAATATGGTACCTACCATTTCCAAAATAAGCCGCTTATCTCTGAACATGCTCAGCATTAAAGAAGAGTTCATTTTATACGACTTAAATATGAATAGATGGAGAAAATATGAATTAGGAGACATCATAAATTATGAGGCCCAGACATATGGTTAGACTCTATTAATCCATCAAACGCACGCACTTGAACTTACTATATAAGGCCAAGTAACACACAAAGATTACATACGCTAGACTATGATAAAAACATGAAATAATCCATTCCTAGGCCCCGCTATATTCATCATTTACAACTCCCCTCAGGAATGTGGATGGCATATATATTGCAGTAACGGCTATAACCTCAACCTCGAAACAATGCCACCATAATTTTCATGTACGGGGCCTTCTTGTTTTGCAACAGAAGTAGGTATGGGATGTGCTGTCATGCAAAATTTCAAATAACTTGTTATAATTACATATAAAAGAAAATACAAAATATTGTCACAGTTAATTATACAGATGTTGAATTGTAAGGTTGTGACACTAACATGACCTCAAGCCCACCACTTGTCTAACACCATTATCATTAAACAGTGGTTGTGCCACACCCATCCATGGATGCAATGCATGGCCTCAAGGTACGGCATGAACTCATTGCGCAATTGCTCTAGAAGTTTTTGAGTTGTTTACCAGTCTATGGATACCTCATTATCTCACTCATTTGCCAGCACATCGATCTCCACCCATCTACGTTTAAACTATTACCCTCAAACTGCCCTTAATCCTTGGCCTCCATGCAATAGCGAAGGAAGTTGTCCGTCGCTATCTCAACCCAACTTGAAAGGTGCATCCATCCTAGGATTGCTTGCTTGTTTGAATTTGGGTTAAAAAGTGGACCCCATGCTCTGCTATATGGTTCCTATGCACATTCGTTAGATGTATGCTTTGATTCGAAGTACATACGACATCATGCATGGTATATATATTTGATATGCATGCCATATGCTAGCCCTTTTACACAACTCTACTTTTATATATTTTTATGGAAACAAAATGCACACATGTATACCTCTTTCGGAATAAAAATACTTACCTTAGATAGAGGTAATTGTGATAAATATGGTCACCTTTTCATCTGGAAAAAAATGGTGAACTGGTCATGATGCCCTCCGGCATCGTCGTTGTGTGACATGATGAGCCTGGAACAGAGACTGACGGTGGGAGAATGCCTGGGTGAGGAAGCTCCTGGGGACGAGGGCTGCAAAGACTCAGGAAAACAAGGGTTAGGAGGTCCCCGGAGTGTTTTTCCAGGGAGGAACCTCCGACGCCCAAGTCAGCGTTTGGAAATGAAGGGTAAGCAAAAGGTGGAGAGATTTCCCTTAGAAGTCTCATCCCTTTACCTGGGATGCTTACCGAATATATATAGGGAGTTGAACAGTAGAAGTTCGTTTGACATAGCCGGCCCAGATCATGACACGTGTTTGGTCAAATGCGATCCGTACCTTTAGGGAGATGGGGAGTGCGTAGCCGACCACAAGCCGCCTGGCCAGGAACCTAGGCTGTACGAGGGCGGCATGTCAGAGGCTCATTAATTATTTTTGCCGTACTTCTGAGGTCCCTTCGGTAGAAGAGAGCTCTTTGGAGCAGGAGGACCTCCTTCCGAGATCATTTCAGTAATCCGGGAATATCCTTGCCAAGGGTGGTCCCGTTCGGGGACGTTCTTCTCTGCCGAAGGTGGTTCGGTCGTCTTACTGAGGGTGGTGATGGACCGTATGCTCGAGATTGGTACTGTCGTCAGGGGCAATGAAGGATTACCAAGGTCGGATGAAAAAGAGGCCAGACACCCTCCTTTCTGAAGTCAGTGCCCTCGTCCCTTAGAGTCGATGCTTTTCTTTCCGAGGGTGGTGCCTTACCCAATCTTACGGGCTTGAAGGGTGATAGGCACTTCGGCTATCACATGCCCCCATTGAAAAGTCGAAGTGGAGACTTCGGCTTTAATCTCCCGGAGGACATTTTGCCGGACTCTGATCAGGACACTGTTCAAGGAAGAGCTTCGTCGCCCGAAGGCGTTCTTTCTTAGCCGAGGCATCATCACTCAGTCCCTTGGCGATCTCAGGGCGCGTACTTCCTTTATTTTTGCTTTTTCTTCTACAGGTTGGTGAATCGTCGTGTCTCGCAACCAGGCATGTCAGTTATGGATAGACGTGCCTGGGTTTTCACGGTGTCAGAAAGCATGTCCTAGTTTCTCGGGTTAGATGACACGTGGCAAGTGATGGTTGGGGGCAGTCACATCGGTTACACCTGCCGCGTCCTTTTGCCTTTGAGGGGCAATTATGGCGACGATTCGTCTTCGCAGGGTTGTTATGGCAACGATTCGGCTACCCCTGTTCGGCCTATATAAACCTTTCTTCCCTTCATTTGCTCTCTTCTATTCTTCTTTTGCTCTCATCTGTTTCTGAGCTTTTCCTTTTCTTCCTCCCTTTTTCATGACGATGCAAGTAGTTGAGCGATTTCCGGCAACCATCTACGACAGCATCTAGGAATCAAGATTTCGGCAAAACTTTTGGTGGGTCTTTACTTTCATAGTTCTTTCTTTTTCCCGAGGTTGTTTTTTCCGAAGTTTTGTTTTTTTGAAGTCCTTCAATTCTCTTCCTTCAATTTTCCCAAGGTTGCCTTTCTTCTTTTTTACGAAATGTCGAATCCTACTCCATTGATGACCGTCCATCCTACTCTCGAAAGCTTTCTCCCCCTTGAGTCTCATCCATGCTGCACCACTTTGGAGAAGATGATAAAGTGGATAGCAAAATACTATCTCCCTTCTTACATCGTTCCGAGGTTACCTATTTCGGGTTCGCTATAGTGCCCATTCGGGTGAAGTCACCATTTACCGGGCCCAATTGAAAGCCGGTCTTCGGTACCCTCCTCCTCAGATGGTATGCGAGTTCTGCAAGTTTCACGGAATTGCCGTGAACCAGCTTCCTCCTAATTCTTATTCTTACTTCAACTCTTTTCTTTGCATGTGCGGGGTTTTTAAGATACAGCCCCACTTTCTTTTCTTCCTGCAATACTACAAGCTCCACCCGGTCCCGAAGGGTGGCTTCTACTTCTTGCTTCCATGAGGGTCCGGGAGCAAAAAATTCACTTTCACCTTCAACAATAGGGATAGCTAGCGAGGGTGGCAGAAGAAGTTTTTCTTCCTGTCAGTTCCCGAATTTTGGAGCTACGTACTGACCAGGTGGGCTTTAAGCACACTTAAGATTGACATTGTTGACCCTCGGAAGCTTCTGACCCCGAGGTTAGTTGCCGAGTTCGCTGAGTTCGACCAGCGTATTCGGGCAGTTGTGGACTGAGACCTCGAGGTCCCTCCACACTCCTTGTATCCCTTTCCCATTAAATGGGACCTCATGTCTGAAGAGGTCCTTCGGAAACTGGGAGTAATTCACGCACACAAGTCTGACCTGAACATGCCCGTGCCTGTTCTTCCGAGGAAGAAAGCATGGCTGGTGATGCTTCTTCGGTGCGAGATCTCGTACGAGGCTTTTGGCAAGAGTAAGTTATCTTCTGGGTTTTGCTTACATGTGTTCCTTTTGGACTTACACTGATGTCTTTTCCTTTTGCAAAGATGGGCGATCAATCTGCGAATTTTTACAAGTCCCTTTTTCTCGGTTAGGCCGAGAAGGGAGAGCAGACGCGGAGGAAGACGCCCGGGAAGAGGAAAAAGACCAGTGGAGGGGCGTCCAAGGCGAAGAAAGCCAAGGTGGACGCCCTTCCTCCTCCCTTCGAGGACATTGTCGAGGTGCAAGACCAGTTACCTGCCCGGTCTCCTGCCTACGCCCATCCTTCTTCGGATCTTGCTGCCCTCGAGACTGCTCTGAGCCTGAAGACAACTACTGAGACCTCGGTTGGAGGGACTTCGGCTCAAGAGCTCTGGGAGAGCAGGAGGAGGAAAGGCAAGTACATTCCTGGCGAAGTCCACGAAGTGGGCGAGGCCGAGGATGTCGTTACTGAGGTTCCACCAGGTTCGTTCCTTAGACGTTTGTCTAAAAATCTTAGTGTTTTTAGTATCTATGATCTTATAGATCTATGGCTAAGGGACAACATACGGATGGAACTTCGGCGTGATTTTGCAGAGGAGGTGACGCCTGCTCCTTGGGTAGAAGCTCATGCCAGAAAGAGGGCCTTTCGGGATGGCCATATCCCGAAGGACAAAGCATCGAAGGAGCCCTTCTGGACTTTCACGGAGGACATGAACTTGTTCTCCGATGACAGTCAATTGATGGCTCCCTAAATGGCAAGGGGTGTGCTGACGAACGCCACCTTCAAGTCGCTCCTTGCCGAATGCCGGAATGAGGAAATCCTTGCGGCTAGGATAAGCGAGCATGCCACCCAGGTATATTTCTTCTCTCTTGCTTTGGGGACTTAGAAAATTTTCTTTTGAATTTTTTGTCGTTCTTTGACCTTTACTCGTGACTTTCTTTTCTGCAACTCCTGGCATACAGCGGATACTTCTGAGCTTGGGCAGCAAAACAGACTGAGGCTCGTTCTCGGTCCAAAAATTCTCTAAGCCGGGTGAAGGAGTTCTACGCCAAATATGTCCTCAAGTACGGCGAACTGACCAAGACTGCGAATAAGGACGTGGAGAGTCTTCGGGCCAAGCTTCGGGAAAGCAAGAAGGAGCTCATTCTCGACTTTTCCGCCAAGGTTGAGGACCTTGGCACAAAGTGCGCTGTTCATTCTTCGGAGAACGAGGCCTTTCGGAAGGGAATGGCGGAAGACGCTGAGAACCTTGTGAAGGCGCTTGCTTTGAACGCCGATCTCTAAGCCAAGGTCGACTCATTGAAGAAGGAGGCCAAGAAAAAGAAGAAGAAGAAACTTGAGAGGGAGGTTGCCAAGCTTACAACCGAGCTGTCAACTATAAGTGCTGAGAAGGACCAATCCGACCAAATGATGAAGGTATCTTTTCAAGACGGCTTCTGTTTGGCGCGACACCAAGTCCTTTCTTGGCACCCTAAACTCGACCTTTCCTTCCTGGGCGCTTTGGATTTTCCTAAAGAGCCCAGGTGGACATGGTCAAAGATGGAGCTCCTCAACCTCCTTCCTATTGTGCCCGCGCCTTTGAATGCTCCTGTCCCAGAGAAAGATACCACTGCCGAGGAGGTTCTGGACGCTCCGGCTCAATAGCCTTTTTTCTTCTTTCTTTTTCTTGTAATTTTGCTTTTCTTGTAATGCTGCCTTAGAACTTATAAATGAAAGAAAATTTTTTCCTAAGCTCCTGCTCTTCCCTTCAATCACGACTTCTTCAGAAGTTTGTATAATTCTTATGTGTGCATTTTCGGCGAGCATTTATGTTTTGTAATCATGCCTTCGGGAATCGTTGTACTATTTTTCTTTCAGCGAGATCTTCCCGATATGCAGACTATTGTAACCTTTCCGAACATATTCTGCCGAGTCTTAGACTTAGCTAAGGAACTAGTGCCTTTGGAAAAAAGGTCAATGTACTAGATGCCTTACTTTAGCAGTGTGACCGTATTCGGTTTATGAAAATCATTTTTATTGGTGATTTCGGGAAGGAGTAATCACAAGCTTTTCTTCAGAAAAAATGTCTAAGTGTAGAATTTTTTCAAAGAATCTACGTGCCAAGTGTTTTTCAACTCTACTCCCTTGGTATCACTTAATTTGTAGACCCCTGGGCGGATTTCATCGAGGATCAGGTAAGGTCAGCCCCAGTTTGCCCGAAGTACTCCGTCTGATGTCCTTCCCTGCTCGAATTCGGCCTTTCGAAGGACGAGGTCCCCCTTCTTGATTTTTTTTTTCCTTACATGTAAGTTAGTGGCGTCGGCTACTCTTTGTTGGAAGGCCTTTCTCTTAAGCTCAGCCATCTCGCGGTGTTCTTTAGCTAGGTCTAGTTTTGCCCTCAACCCAAGGTTGTTTCCTCCTTTGTCGAACACCTATATTCTCACTGAAGGTCGTACGACCTCAATGGGAATAATGGCTTTTGTCCCGAACACAAGGGAGAAAGGAGTTTCTCCTGTAGCCCTTCAGGGAGTCGTGCGATAGCTCCATAGTACACTTGGGAGCTCCCCTGGCCATTTTCCGTTTGCCTCTTTTAGCCTTTTCTTTAGGCCGTCCTTAATTGTCCTATTGGATACCTTGACTTGCCCATTACTTTGGGGATGGGCTACCGGGGCAAAGTGTAGCTTTATGCCGAGGTTATTTACGAATTCTCGGAACCCTTTGTCAGTAAACTGGGTACCATTGTCGGCCACTATTACCCTTGGTATGCCGAATCGGCATATGATGTTTTTCCAAACGAACTTCTGGATATCCTTTACCAAGATCGATGCTAAAGGCTCTACCTCGATCCATTTAGTGAAGTAGTCTACTACAACTACACAATATTTCACTCCACCGGGGGCATTTGGGAGAGGTTCGATGAGGTCAATACCTCAGACGGCGAAGGAGCAAGGGTAATTTGCCGAAGTTATCTTTTCCGAGGGTATCCTCTGGATGTTGGCGTGTCTCTGGCAATTGTTACATTTTTGAACAAATTGCCTTGCATCCTTTCTGAGGGTAGGCCAAAAATAACCCTAGCGAAGTAGTACTTTGGCAAGGGCGTCTGTTCCTATGTAGGAACCACAGGCCCCCTCATGAACTTCTTCGAGGACTGTTCTGACGTCCTCATCACTTACGCACCTCTGTAAGGGAGTTGCGTACCTTTGCCTGTATAGTTCTTCCCTGATAAGGAAGTATCTCCTAGAGTGTTTTCGCACTTTTACGGCCTCGGTAGGGTCTTCGGGGAGTTTCGAAGTTGCAAGGTATTTTTTGATGGGATCTTGCGATCCTTCTTTCGAGGTAGCTACGCACATTAGCTCTGTGCTAGGCCGACTCAGCACCTCGATAGGTGTCTTGCACTTGGCCAAGGTGTCAGCTTCAGCTTTATCTCTACGAGGCACGTTTTCTATCTGTACTGAGTCAAATTCTTCAATGAGTTTCTTGACAAGGTCATGATATTTTGCCAAGGTTGGATCTTTTGCAGCGTAATCTCCTGTCATTTGTCGAACTACTAGCTGCGAGTCACTGTGGGCCTTAAGGTTTCTCACACCAACTTTTCTGGCCAATTTTAGTCCTACTATGAGGGCTTCATATTCGGCAATGTTGTTGGTGACATCAAAACCGAATTTGATGGCTTTAGTGGTTTCCGTGACTTCAGGCCCCCGAAGAACCACGCCAGCACCTTGGTGTTCGGCACCTGAGGCTTCATTGACGAAGAGTTTCCACTCGGGTTCAATCCTTATCAGATCTTCTGAGGTGACTTCAGCGTCCTCGATTCCTGGAATTTTGACGATGAAATCTACTAAAGCTTGGGCCTTTATTGCTCTTTTTGGCTCATAAGTGATGTCATACTCTCCAAGCTCGATACACCATTTTGACAACTTTCCCGAATGTTCTACCTTTTTCATTATGTCATGCAAAGGTAGGTTGCTTCGGACAATGATGGGGTGCCCTTGGAAGTAGGGCCGTAGCCTTCTACCCGCGAGCACCAAGGTATAGATGGCTTTTTGGAGCAATGGTACCTAACCTCGGCACCATGCAGGGACTTGCTTACGTAATTGTTGTGAAAATCAAGAGTTTATCAATTTAACCCTTAAAAACCTGCAAGCGAACGGAATCGTTGTATACTAGGAGTAATTAAGGGTGTCGTCCCAAGAGAGTTAGTGATTTTATCTAGATTTAAAGATCAAAGTTGCTCAAGCTACCTAACTTAATTAACACAAGAAAAATGACTCTAAAGAAGATGAAAAGTACTAAAGATAGAACTTAGAATCAATGTGACTACCCCTCTAGGATTCATTTCCTACCCATTGCTACTCAATAAAGTTGGTCCCCAAATGTGAAGTTCCATGTGTGGTCAAAAAAATTTCATATCAAAAACCCCTTTCTCAAGATAGGTTTTTGCGCACCCTCCACTAACTTGGGCTTCACTCAAGCTCCAACTTAACTTAAGGTGGTTGAAGAGCTAAACCATCTTTTAATGCCTAATGTTCACTTATATTATCTCTAATTTAAGTTAACACTATGCCCCTTCCATTCCTCTTTGTCACCCTTAAAACCTTTCTCAAGGATTTAATGGACTAGTGCATTAGACATGGTGGCCTACCACTCATCAAACAAGAAGCTCAATGCAAGGAACAACACAATAGAACTCATCCATAAACACAAAACAATTTCATTAAGTAACAAAGGGAGGAAAGTCACCCTAGAAAGGTAAAGAGATCTACTCACAATCCATAGCTAATGTCATCAACAAATCCATAATAACAATATCCACGAAAATCATACAAATCAAAATAGAAAAGAGAGGAAACCCAGGAAACCCCCTCGACGTTTGTACGCTCAAAATGAATAATCCTCTGGTTCCACCTTCCCCAGAACGCCTCCGAAATGCTCAATTCGCCTCTAGTCGGGTCTAGATCAAAATCAGCCAAGAAGCCCCCCTTTTGGACTCTTTCTTCTCTTCTATTTATACCCCCTCTTCATTCCAGCCCTAAAGGGATAAGTATCACCGATCCAAGCCAGCTCATCAGGTGAAAAAATAGTGGGGGACCATCAAAACGCGAGCTTTCGGCAAAACAGAGCAGCGCTGGCGACGCGTCGCCAGAATGGGTCGAGTTCTGGCGACGCATCGCCAGATGACCATCAGGAACTCAGAATGCTGATAACTTGGGCGACGCGTCGCCAATTCTGGACGAATTCTGGCGACGCGGCGCCAATCTTCATTTTTGCACTTCTTCTACGTCCCTCGTCCAAATGCCGTCCCACTCAAGCTTGCTTCTAATGCCCTGTTCGTAACACTTGACTAAACCTGTAATGAGCAAAAGTACCAAGAAAAACTAAGACAAAGAAGGAAAAATCAACAAAATTTGACGGTCAAAGTTGTCAAAAGGTCAACACTTTGACCGTGGAATGATGCACTTAACAGTAATATACTGGCCACTGCCTCTCACCCTCTTCTTTCACTAAGACTGAACTCACAGCTTTTTCAGTGATGATGAGGTAGAGGATGAGAGGTTCTCCTTCCTGTGGTTGCCGAAGTGTCGACAAGCGGGTTAGGTAACTTTTAAGCTTGCCCAAGCTTTCTGACATTCTGGGTTCCAAGGTTGCTACTCGATTCCAGAGTTGCCTTAGCTCATAGGTGTTTTAGTGAGCACCTTGAAGAACGGTCGACATTGGTCGCCATATCTGGAAATGAACCTACTAAGGGAAGTGATTCTTCCGGTAAGTCTTTGTATATCTTTAGTGGTTGTAGGTGTTCGAAAACCTAGCAGGGCTTTGACCTTTTTAGGGTTGGCATCTATTCCCCTTTCCGACACCATAAACCCAAGGAACTTACCTACATTCACTCCGAACACGCACTTCTCGGGATTGAGGCGAATGCCGAACTCCCGAAGTCGTTGAAAGGTTTCGTTTAAGTCGTCGATATAATTACTAGGCATTCTGCTCTTAACTATCATATCATCCACATATGCCTTCATGTTTCTCCCAATCTGAGAGTCGAACACTCTATTCATCAACCTTTGATAGGTAGCCCCTGCGTTTTTAAGCCTGAACGGGATTCTGACGTAGCAGTAGGTACTAACTTCGGTGACGAAGACGGTTTTCTCTTCATCTTCAGGGTTCATCCGAATTTGATGATACCCACTGAGAAGACCGTATTCGGCAGTTGAATCCATCAATTGGTTTATGGCTGGCAAAGGGTAGGAGTCCTTTGGACACGCGTCATTCAGGTTCCAAAAATCGATGCACATTCGGAGCTTTTCACTTCCTTCCTTTGTGGCGATGACTACGTTGCTAAGCCATTCGGGGTATTTAACTTCTCTTATTACCCTTGCCTCAATCAGGCACCTAACCTCGGCTTTAACGAAGGAATTCTTATGAGTCGATAGGTTCCATTTTTTCTGTCGAACCGGCCTAGCATCTAGGCAAACTTTGAGACTATGGTGGATTATGCTAGGGTCGACCCCAGGAATGTCTTTCGTAGAGTAGGTGAATAGATCTTTGTTCATTAACAAGAAAAATACAAGTCTGTATTTGTCACCCCTGGCCAATTTTTTTCCTACTCGGGTGTTCCGACCGGGGACCAAGTTTACGTCTTCCGTCTCGACTTTTTCTAGTTCTTTTGCTTCCTCTCCTGTGGTCACTTCGCCTGTCGTGATAGCTTTTTCTGTAGCCGAAGTCTGTACTTGGACCTTGGCCGGGCTTTGTCTGGCCCTGGTGAAGACCTTCCTGACTTCGGCTTGGTCGATGAAGATCTCTACATCTCATTCTTTGGTTGCGAAGGTGACCGTTAAGTATTTCACATCGGGGCGGATGTGGAGATTGCCTTGAGTTTGCCTCCCAAGGATAGCATTTTATGATGAGGGAACATCAATGATGATGAATCTTGTCATGGCAGAGACAAATAGTTCTTCCCGATTTTGAGGTGAGGTCCCCTTCAACATTAGAGGTAGATCGATGCATCCGAAGATTGGGAGCTTGGATGGCCCAACCCCAAAGGTGGGGGAATTGACTGTGTTGAAGTCGCCTCTTGAGATGCCCAATTTAGGCAGTAGATGCGAGAACATGACATCGGTGTTGGAGCCGTCATCTAGGAGTACTCTTTTGATGTCCCAACTCCCTATCCTTGCCGTGACGAGGAGTGGGTCATCATGGGGGAATTTCACAGTGGACCCATATTTACGAACAAGCCTGTTCGGCGAGTCCCCATACTCCATCCTGGAGATCTCCCTTATCTTCCTTTTCCTTTCGGCTGAGGGTATCCTTGTGGTGATGGTTTGGATGACCCCTGCCGATGGTGGTGGGTTTTTTTGAGGACTTCGGTCCCGACGTCTGTCGGAATCATAGTCTTTCTCGTCCCCCCTTCCTCGTTCCTTCTTTCTTCCTTTCGGAGAAGACATCCGCAGATACCGGTGAAGTTGGCCTTGTTTTATCAAGGACTCAATGTACTTCCTTAACTGGAAGCAGTCTTCAGTGTCGTAGCCATGATCTCGGTGGAATTGGCAGAACTTCTTCATGTTTTTCTTATTCTCCGAGGTCATAGCCTTTGGCCTTAGGACTATAGTCCCTTGCCTTTCCAAGGCCATAAGAATGCTGGCTCTTGTGGCGTTCAGAGCAGTGAACGTCATTGGCCTTTTACCCCTTTGCTTTTGGGGCCTTCCTCTAACCTCATTCTGGCGTCGAGGTTGGTGGCTTGGTCCTTCGGACCGAGGGTGTTCCACCTTTGGTCCCTCCATTCTGAGTTCTTCGGCCATCATGTATTGTTCGGCCCTTCGGTAGAACTCCCCCAAGGTGTCTGGAGGGTCCTTAGAGAACTCATAGAAGAGCTGGGAGTCCCTCCGAAGTCCTCTTATCATCGCAAGGATACGGATCTCGGGCCGAAAGTCTGGCACATTTAGTGCTTCTCGGTTGAACCTTTCGACGTAGTCGTGAATGGTTTCCCCACTCTGCTGTGCTATGTTGAACATTTGTACCGGCATCTTGGCTGTTGGCCTACTGCCAATGAACTATTGGGTGAAAGCAGTAGACAGTTCCTGGAAACTTAGCAAGGTCCCATGAGCCAGGGAGTTGTACCATGCCGTTGCCGGACTGAAGAGGGTCACCTCAAAACATTTGCAGAGGGTGGCATCATCGATGCCATGGAGCACCATGCTTCGTTTGTACTTTGTGAGGTGCGCCTGGGGATCACTACGCCCATCGTAGGTTTCCAAGCATGGGACCCTGAAGTCACTGGGCATGGGTGACTCCACCACTTCCCACACGAAGGGTGACTCTTCTCCGGTATAAGTGTCAGACAGTCTCGACCAAACTGGTTTTCGGGAGATCTGCCTCTCAACCTTTTCCAGTCTTCTGAGGATCTTTTCCATAAGGGCAGCCGTGTCGGCTTCCCCTTGCTGCCTGGTGGCCACTTGCAATGGAGAAGTTCTTCTCCTTCACGGAGAATAACTTCAGCAACGAGGAGATTGAGACCTTCGGTACGACGATGGACTCTGCTTAGAGGAAGCCCTGGTTTCCTTTGGGGCTTGTTCCCTGGCAGGTCGCGCCATAGGGGGCACGTTCTCCATTGAAGATGCGTTGAGAGAGTCCTCACTCCCAGAACTCTGGTGGATGGACCTCGAGCCTCTCTCTCGGGCTGCTGCCGAAGGGGAGGTCTTTCAGCGCAGTGGAGGCTGGGGCCACCTTTGGTTGAGCTGCCGAGTTATTTCGGTGACGATGGAACGCTGGAAGTCTCGCAAGAAGTTCATCATTACTGTAAGAGGGCGATCGTCTTCTGGCATAGAAGTCTCTGTAGTGGGCTGCTGGGTCGCTGGCTGAGCCTCCGGTGCGGAGGTGGGCTTCTGGAGCCCCTTGTCTTTTGAGCGCTGAGTCTCTACAACGGCGACCTGGGAGAGGTTTCCCACAAACGGCGCCAAATGATGCCCTCCGGCATTGTTGTTGTATGACATGGTGAGCCTGGAATAGAGACTAACGATGGGAGAATGCCTGGGTGAGGAAGCTCCTGGGGAGAAAAGCTACAAAGACTTAGGAAAACAGGGGTTAGGAGGTCCCCGGAGTGTTTTTCCGGGGAGGAACCTCTGACGCCTAAGTCAGCGTTTGGAAATGGAGGGTAAGCAGAAGGTGGAAAGATTTCCCTTAGAAGTCCCATCCCTTTACCTGGGATGCTTATCGAATATATATATGGAGTTAAATAGTAGAAGTTCGTTTAACATAGCCGGCTCAGATCATGACACGTGTTCGGTCAGATGTGATCTGTACCTTCGGGGAGATGGGAAGTGCGTAGCCGACCACAGGCCGCTTGGCTAGGAACCTAGGCCGTACAAGGGCGGTGTGTTAGAGCGTGTCTGGGGTCGACGTGTCAGAGGCTCCTTAATTGTTTCTGCCATACTTCTGAGGTCCCTTCGGTATAAAAGAGCTCTTCGGAGCAGGAGAACCTCCTTCCGAGATCATTTCAGTAATCCGGGAATATCCTTACTAAGGGTGGTCCTGTTCAGGGATGTTCTTCTCTGCCGAAGGTGGTTTGGTCGTCTTACCGAGGGTGGTGATGGACCGTATCCCCGAGCTTGGTGCTGTCGTCAGGGGCGATGAAGGATTACCGAGGTCGGGTGAAAGAGAGGCCAGACACCCTCCTTTCTGAAGTCGGTGCCCTTGTCCCTTGGAGTCGATGCTTTTCTTTTCGAGGGTGGTGTCTTACCTGAGCTTACGGGCTTGAAGGGTGATAGGCACTTTGACTATCAGGGCAAGAGGTACGGTTTTGGGTAAAGCTAATGTAAGGGGAAAAAGCTAGTAATAAGTAGTGTAAGGGGTTCATAATGAAGGCATAATATGTCCCCCATGACTATAGTGTGCTAGATGGGAAATAGCCATGATAGGGTGGCACCATTAGTTGTAGGGCCACATATGTGTTGACAAGACACATATATATAGGCGTTAGTGGGCTAGATGAAAGAGAGGAAGAAGATATTATAATGGGGAAAAATATAGCAAATGAGGGAAATGATGGTGGAAATTCTAGAATGCCGCTGCGGCAAGTTGCCATAGCGGCAGTAGCATAAAATGACAAAAATTAAAAAATACATTTTTCAAACGTTTTACCAGTTAACCGGTTATGCCAATAATGAAAGGAGTTAAAAAGTTAGCTTTAACTTGCCACAATAAACATAATAGAGAGTAAAAAGATATTATTATATAGTAAATAATTCTATAAAATATATTTATCGGCATATTATTGTTAAATAAATTAAATAGAAGTAAAAAAAAATGGCATTAAAGAGTTAAAGAAAGTGTAGGACGTAAAAAAAAAATCAAGTGAGTTGGTGGAAGAAAAAAAAGGAATGAGAGTTAATGTGAGAAGTTTGAGTTAAGATAGGGAGGTGAGTTAATGTAGGAGTGGCAGTTGTATAAATTGGTTAAAGTAACTTAATGCAATTAATGATGATTGATCGTAGATGAATGCATTCAAGGAAGTTTGGGAGGAGTTTAGAAGGTTTAGGTTATGTTCAATGTTCATACCATAGTTATCAACTCTATGGAAGATCAATGACATTGTTGTGAGAAGGGAATGAAAGTTAAGTCGTACATGAATCATCAAAAGTGAAGGTGTATATGAGGGATACAAGTCAATATTAATGTTTTAAGATTGTAATTCACTTGTGTAATGATTTCCTTTTTGAGAGGTTTGGAAAGGTGAATCAAAATAGTGAACGATGGAAATGTTTTTTCATAGACTTTATGGCTTTTTTATTGGCCAAATCACCTCTGACAGTACTAATTTTTTTTGTTTGTTACTAAGTCGCGTTTTTCATGAATGGGATTTTGTGTTTATGAGTAAATGAAAGACAATGAGAAGTTAATGTTATATTCCAATAAAAGGCAATGAACAAGATAAACAAACATTTTAAGTAAGCAAAAAACGTTTATTTTAACATAAGAGTGATATAATTAAAGATGATAACATGAATAAAAAATAGTTAACGTTAAAAAAAGTGACTAAATACAAGAAATGGAGATATTGTTCTTGGCGCTTTTTTGCCAAAACAAAAAGGTGATATTATATACTTGAAAACGTTTAGAGTCCATAAAAAAATGATAATTTTCAGTAAAAAGCGTTAATAGTAATGATTTTTAAAAAATGATATAATTAGTACCAAAATGGTTTTTTTTTATAAGTGTACAGGTGTAGCATGTTGTTTAAAAGCGTTTAATCTTGAGTAAAGTATTTATTATTGTTTAAAAGAATTTGTTCTTGATATATTTGTTATACGTGTTACACTGCAGGTGGGATAAATGTACAGCAATACTGAAATCAGTAGAGAGTCATCATATGGAGAGGAAGAAATGCATGGAAATAGCACATGGCAAACGAAAGGAATATCAACCTAGGTGGGAGTAAGAATATGTAGTAGAAGTGGTGAGATTTCTTCGTAGAAGGTTCAATGTGATGATGATGAAAATGTCACACTGCAGTATGATGATGATGAGAATGTGGAGTGTGACGATGAAACTAGTTTGAATCAGGAATCACATAAGGAGGTAGATGAAATAAAAGTAAAGAATGTTTGGGATTCAATCGTTGTGAGGATAAATAAACTGGTTGCACTATAAGGGGGTAGATAAAATAAGGAGGCAGATAACAGATTTTCATGAGATAGAATTTGAATCCATTGAAGTGGTAAAGTAATTGTATAATAGATATGGGCGTGGTATGTATTGAGTGGGTGAGTAATGCGACAAATGACTTTCTAAAGATAACAATTTTAATTCCAAAATTGGCAATTTCATTGACCAAAAGATGAAAAGGGGGACAAAAAAATGATTAGTAATGGAAATAACGACAAACATCACAAAAAAATGATAAGGGTTAGGGTTAAAAAAGATGATAGAATTTACAAAAAGGTATTTAGGATTAAAAAAGGCAATTAGCATTTTAGAAATGCTATTAAAAAGGCAATTAGCTTGTTGGGGGAAAGCCTTTTGATCATTGAAGGCTTCAAATTGCAAGGTAAATCTTTCACAAAAGAGCATGGTTGCCCTGTACCAATGGTTGCGGTTGAATAAGGGTAAGACAATCGATTTAGAAGAGCTTTGTGGTGGCTGAATGAGAGGTTACGATGGTGGTGGTTTAAGGAGAAGTTACAGCAATTTTGGGTGAAAGAGAGGTTACGGCGGTGGTGGGTGAAACTTTGTAACTGTGGGTGAATGTCAAAGTGAAAAAGTTACTACAGTAGTAGGTAAGGTTGGTGTAAAAATTAAGCAAAAGGCCCAAATACATAGCATTAAAAAAATTAAGTAGAGGCCTAAAAGATTAGGTCTTGTGCCATGCACAAAAAAAAAAAGGAAATAAGCTGTTCATCATGAGGCCCCTAAATATCAACCACAGAACCCATGAGTCTAAACCACAAAACAAATGGTTCAGAATCAGGTCCCTAAATGTAAACCAATGGTTTAGTGTGAGGCCCCTCAACGTGAAGCACATAAGCCCTGAATCTAAATGACAAAACCAGCAGTTCATGCTCAGGCCCTTAAACATAAACTAGTGGTTCAGAGTGAGGCCCCTAAACGTGAACCAGCAGTTCACATGAATGTGAACTACAAAACTAGTGGTTCACAATCAGGCCCCTAAACATAAACCAGAGGTTTAGTTTGAGGCCCCTAAACGTGAACCATACGACCACCAATCTAAACCACAAAACCAGTGGTTCACAATTAAGCCACTAAACCTAAACCAACGATTCAGTTTGAGGTCCATAAGCGTGAACTACATGACCCCTGAATATCAACCAGAAAACCAATGGTTCACAATCAGGCCCTTAAACCTAAACTAACAGTTAAGTTTAAGGCCCTTGAACATGAACCACATGACCCCCAAATTTGAACCACAAAACCAGTGGTTCACAATTAAGCCTTTAAACCTAAAAATTTGCATTTCTTTTCTCCTAAACGTTTTTTTTTTTTGCTAAAATAATCACTTTTTTATTTTTAGTTAATTCAAATGTAACTTTTTTATTTTTTTGGTCGCTTTTCATTTAAATATAGCGTCTTTCTCTTCTCTTTGTCACTTTTCATTCAAATAAAACACATTTTCCATACATTGCTTGCCTTTTCGGCTAATATGTTTGGTACAAAATTAGGCCTCTTTCTTTGTGCATTTTCTTTTCCCTTTTTCCTTTTCCCTTAACCCGTTTTAACCACGTCTACAAATGCAAATGTACTAAGAACTTCATCTTTCACATTTTGAACTTTGGTAGCATGTGTTCTTCTCCTTGAAGTGGTTCAGGCAGGAGGATCACCTAATGATAGAATATCTCTAATGTCAACTACTATTGGAGCACGTTTAATCACTTGTGCCTCTCATCCCTTCCACTTTTCTTTGACATTGAAACACCGTCTGGATCACCGCTATACAATACAATAACTCTTTCCTCACTGGATCAATAAAAATAACAGTAATATAATGCACAACAACATTACAAAAGATGACAAAATAAACAAGAAAGGCATTACAATTCACCTAAAAGTGACCGGTTTATTAGTTAAAAAAGGTGATAGAATTAGGATAAAGGCATCACGAATAACATAAAAGCGACCACTTTGATAAAAAGGTGACTATTATATGTTGCCTATTCCCTAATTTTAACGTCTTTTTCCTCTTTTAGTCATTTTTCTTTAACTTCCATCACTTTTCTGAAACTACTTCAAACAAACACCCAGCAAAATATAACCTGTAACCCTAATTTGACAACTAAAGCATCCACGTAGAATACAAATCCATCAATTCCTCCTAAACCCATAGATTTTTTACGATAAAAGTAACTTACTTTCCATCTGATTTTGATGTTCTCCCCATATTCTTCCGCATTATCTTGATGCCTATTCTGATGCTGACAATGTCGTCTCACTAAACAGTGCAACAAAAAAGTCACTCTCCATTCTTTTCAGATTCAATCTCCCTTTTGAATTCCTTTAACTTCTTGCACTATATTTTCACCCACAATTCGAAAGACGCTTCACTTTGATTTTAGAGTGCTAACTTTCTGTATTTTTTTAACTTTTTATAGCTGTTAAAATAAAACCTAGAGCTGCAGGTTGCGAGATAAAAGTCCATTCACCATCCAACAGCTATGCTCGCCCTTCCTAATCTAACAGCTCCAAACTCACTATTGCAAGTTACTATAGTTTTGACTGCTGTGGAAATAGGAGAATCATCATATGGGAGAGCTTCCCCTTGAACTGAAATAGGAAAAGGAGGGAAGGCGCTGGCAATGGTGATTGGCCTATTAACAGCTCTGGCCAAGTTGCAAAATGTGGGCATCTCTCCATTCTGTTGTTGTATCAACATTGTTCCTCTTTTGACAAAAGTCTTTTTTATTTTTCCTTTTTTGTGCTGTAGCTGCTCACCAAATCTTACGAGTTATCAAGTTCTAGTGGACAGCATGGATTGTCAGCGTGCGCATATCGGTTTTTATGCTAATCAAGATGTAAGTTTTTTGCTTTCTTCATATGTAAGAAATGACTCCGCTACATCAGTGAAATAGTGTAACTTGATCTCAGACTGTTTATTTACTCTTGACTCTGTGGTCTGTGAGTTCTGATCATAGTTTAGGATTATGCCAATTTATAGCTTTTCATATTTATGCTTGGATCTGGGTATGTGGGACACCATTTTCTTGAATATTTATCCTGTTTTTTTCTTGGTTAACATATGAATCTAACACTCCATATATTTACCGTTTTTTTTTTCTTGGTTTTTCAGATCCTGTTGTTTGCCTTTACTGATTGAGGCCATCCATTTTATTTTTACCCTTTGTGCAGATAGCCACAGGTGAGGAACTTTCATTTGATTATCGGTATGAGAAGCTTCCAGGTGAAGGGTATCCATGCAACTGTGGTTCTTCCAAGTGTTGTGGCCGCCTTCACTAAATGGAAGCTGTTTGTAGGGCAGTGTCAGTCAGGGCAGCAATGTCGACTTACTTCCAGATCTTGATCCTTTCATCGGTGGAGGGTTGCAGGATGGCAAAGGCCCTTTCTAATGAGGCCTCAAATCATGTGCACACATAAAAAATTGACTGGGGGAACGGGGGCTGGTGAGTGTAAGATATGAGGCTGGTGACCCGCAGGATGTTTTCAGTCTGCAGTTTACTTGGTAGTTGCTTGTGCGATGGCATGGGAATATTAACTGATTCTCTGCAAATTTTAAATCAATTTTCGGAGCTCGCTCCCTGGCAATTTCTTGAGGTTCATTTTGCAGGCTGCTCATTGTTATGGATGGCAATGTTTCTATCTCCCGCTTCTCTCTGTGTCTCTCACCCCCGATCAGTTTTCGGAGCTCACTCTCTGGCAATTTGAGTTATGTGCATTTCTCTTGATCATTGATTTTCAGTTCATAGATGCGCTTAAAGCGTAGAACAGAAGGTAGTCTCTGTAATGGATAAATGTTGGAATCATCTGTCGTTGAATAAAATTTTATGCTATTTCTGCTGATCAAAACAACATTATCTTCATTTTCTTCGGCTAGTTCTTTCATTTTAACCGGAGTTGCATTTAAATGTTGCATGACAGCAACCTATTCCTTGTAACTTATGTACATAAAACATACGGTATAATGCGCATCCGAGCTTTTGTTTAGAGCTTCTCCAGCAAGTTGGCTCACTTGAACCAGGCAGAAGTTTATGTGGATTTGCATCTGCTGTTCAAAGCTCAATTTCTCTGTTCTGAATGATGAAGAAGACAAATGGAAGTCCATAACTAAATCCTGCTAAAATTGCCATTCCTGTACCAACAGCCCAACATGTAAAAAACATGAGACTAGAAAAACAAAAAAGACAGACTTTGGTTCACGACACATACCATAATCAACAAGTCCTAGTGTTCTGTTCTTCTTTCTTGCTGCCAAAGATGTCTGATCCGAAGATGCTGCAAGTTGCAAGGCCATGGAGATTATGACCAACAAACTCCCAATCTTCTCCCTCACAACGCTCTTACTGAAATCCAATGACCAGAAGCCAGCAGCCTGGCTCACAAAATCTTCAAACAGAACTTTGAGAAACAAGAATGTTCCAAGAGCTAATGCTGATGTTGCTGCAGGCCTCACTGTTCTATTCGCAGAGATTGATGGGTTTGCCAGATTAACAGCACAGGGAATAGCATAAAGAGGGAACCAAAGTTACCAATCTGTACACTAAAACCATGGAAATGAATCCGAGTACGGCCAATTGTAATGCGAAGCAACCAAGCAAACGTGACCTCGGAGTTTTGATGCTCCGAAGACATGAAGAGGAAAAGAAACCTACCAGGGTCATTGAACTGGACTGATGCAGAATATGCGAAGATGATGGCCATGAGCAGGGAGCAGAAGGTGAATAAATTGGTGGGTTTTGCCATCTTTTGTTGCCTCTTTCAGAGCTTGGAGGAAAGTCAAATGATCTCTTCAAACTGTAAAGTACAGACAGGCTTCTAAATCTAATCAATCTACAGGTAAAATTTTAGCAGCCAACTCCTCGTTATGGCACTGGAATATACAACTAAAATACTCCTGCTTTCTCTTCAAGAAGTCAGTACTCAATTTCAGGGCTGCCGAATAATAGATAAATTGCACCAATGGTCCCAAACCTTTAATTTCCATTGCAAATCGGTCCCTAACCATCATTTCATTTCAAATTGGTCCCAAACCTTTATATTTCATTGCTTATTGGTTCCTAGCCTAGGTAGGCACAGAAACTCCATTTAAAAGGAGAAAAAAAAATGATAGTTTGAATTGTCTAGTAACTGTGAGAAGAATATTATATAGATAAATTTATTGAAAGACAACTACCAAAATTTGTTAACTCTCATGAATCATCTGATATTAACTTTTTAAGTTCTAATTTAAATTACTTGATAATTGTTTTTCTATAAATTTAAATTGTATCATAATCTTCTAATAGTTAATGAATAATTTAAATTATTAATTTTTCTTTTCTATAAATTAAGTTTTTTGTATCTGTGTAGAGTTAGGGATCAATAAACAATGAAATATAAAAATTTGTGACTAATTTGTAACAAAAATGATTGGTGACTAATTTGCATCGGAAATTAAAGATTTGCGACTGATGGTGCTTTTTACCTACGGGATAATCGTACAATTTTATTACCATATTCTACAGTTGTGACGCGCCTGATACAATAACAAATGGTGAATGAAAATTGATGTTTGATACCAACAAGATGATTAAAAAAATCTGAAAGCTTTTTCTCTCTTGAATTCTCACAATTTGAGTGCCTGATGAGGGGGAAAGTGGAAGGTTGAAGGGGACCAAGGGCACATGAGTATGGAGTTTTACAAAAAGAAGAAAAGGGCAGGACAGGAGACAAAGCTTATAACTGGGATTCAATCCTAACTGTTATCTGTTGCAGTAATATCTTCTTGTCTGAGTTTAATATCTCACCTAACTCATTTAATAGCAGACCTTTTGGGATTTGGGGGGGGGTTGTTTTCCAATTCAAAAATTTCCTAGGATTCTTTGTGATGACTATTTTGGTAGAAAATAGCCTTTTGCTTCAATTTTCCAACTAAATTCGTTATAAAAATCTAAATTTCTAAAATTTCCTAGGATTCTTTGTGATGACTATTTTGGTAGAAAATAGCCTTTTGCTTCAATTTTCCAACTAAATTCGTTATAAAAATCTAAATTTCTTGTAGTGTGTCCAACAATTAGGCAGAAAGAAATAAAATGTATTCACAGGATCAGGAAAACAACTACAACATGTCTAGCCATCCGATCGAACAGACAAAATAACTGCAATAGGATCAGGAAACAACTGCAACATGTCTAGCTAAATAGGCGCATGCATTGATGCTAAAGATATGGGTGTGATCGGTTTGAAACCGATCTGAATAAAGCATTTCGATTGACTTTTGATTTTCATAAATTTAATTCAAATCATATAAATTATAAATTAAACTCGATCTGAATCATCATAATTATAAGTATATTTTTTAGGTTTTTATTCAAAATCCAAATTATAATTCAGTTTATACTAAACACATGGTAATTGAAAAAAATAAAATAAAATTTGAAAAAAATATGATAAATATTGATAATATTCCATTTATATCTGAAGTTAAGGGTTGATTCATAACATATAATCTAAAATTAAGCAAAAATGACATTATATATGTAGAGTTGACAAGTATAATTACAAAATGCATTACTTTTCGGTTTATTTGACTTGTTCGATTTTAACTTATAATCAATAACTAATATGATAGCTAAATAAGAAATTTGATTTTGATCCAATTCAAATCAAATAATCAAATAAAATAACTATTTTGTCCAATCCAAATAATCCATTTTAATTTTTTAGTTTAATCTAAATAATAAACACCCTTACCTTAAAAACCCACCAAGGGTGTGAACACCTTTGAACATCATAATATTATACTCCACCTTAAGAACAAATCATAATAAACTCACTCTAGATTTGCCTAAGCCACGTCAACAAACTCAGTTGTACTTGTAATTAATTCTGTCCATTTTTCTTGTTGAATTCCTTCAACACCTGATTTGAGAGAAATTAAGTAGGGGACAGTAGCGAAACTAGAATTTTTGGTTCCTCGAAGGGGGGGGGGGATTGAGACTAAGTAATACTAATTCAAAGACAAGGGAGCAACTTGTACGCGTTGAAAAAATTTAAAAAGGTGCATTTATGTTACCCACTCTGGAGTAGTCTAGTTATGATGCCAAAATTGTGCATTTAAAATCTCAGGATTGATATGCCCCGTAAGCCATCAAAACAATACCCTTAATGTGCATACCCAAGTGCCCCTTTTGCGCACTATGTGAATACATGCATATTGGTCCAACCATTACACACATATTCGTATTTTATGCACATCATGTCAACTAGAAAGAAAAACACTAGCACAAGTCTTAATCTTGGCTACCATGTATTAGGCAATCTTGTTAAGTTCATGTTTCCAACCACTACACCCGAACTTCTCTAAAAAAACTGTATTAATCTAGCCATGTACCCCTTATTTTATTTGCTCCATTATCAATCAAAACTCAAACCAAACCAAGGAATTTAGTTTTACATCAATAGCCCACCTATGGACCAAGTTATGGATTTTTTAAGTTGGTCACAAAAATCTGACCAAATGAACAGTAAATTAGTCAAATTTATAACGTCATAACTTTAGCTATAGGGCTCCAAATGTAGGAATTCCAAATCCCCGTTATATCTCTAGATGTTCTTTTAGTGTGGTCAAAATTTCCTACCAAGATTCACTCTACATAGGAAGATATAGAACTTTGAGTGCAGGGTCAAAATTCTATCCACTTTTTTACCATTATGCCCATATAAAATTTTATAAGTGTGTAAACATTTCATTCACAAGGGGTAAGCCCTCCAAGGCTATTCTATACATGTCCAATATACATAGGAATTTCATGCACTTGCATATAGCAACTTTATGTGGTCAAAACAGAATTTACAAACAAGCAGCCCATCATTCACACTTAGACAACTTGTGCACCACCTTCACATACATAGCAAAACCATCCTTAAATGTTCACATACTTGTTCTAAATTTACATGCCTTACATGTACATGCATGCATGCACTACATCATGGCCTTAACTTAGCTAAATACAAGCACCCAAGTCACAGGAGATGCTTGAGACACAATGCAGTCCAAAACAAGATGTTTGACAGCTGCCGTGTAACAAAATAAGCACCATCACTAACAATACCAAATGTGCTCCTAAAATCACCAAACTTTCCAGATCATAACTAGACATATGGAAGTTTATGTACCTGAAATTTTAGATCAAAACTCAAATGAAAAGGGTCAGTTTGAATGTAATCTTTCTACTGGACCTGAAATGGGCAGATTTGAGGGGAGGTAAGTTTCATGGAGAAACTTAGTAAGGAAAACACTTTAACACTAAGGTAATGTAACCTTTAGCAATCAAATGCATCCAAAGACACTAAAACACAATGCAAATATCCAATATAGAGCAATCAAACATAAACAACAAACACATGTATGCGGCAGCAACAACATTCATTGGTTAGTCCATAAAGCAGGTAATAAACATAAGTAGATCACTATGGCAACCTTCCTCAAGCATAAGCTTGGCCTTATGAGAGTTTAAACACTAGTTAGTACTAATTTTGGGCTCTAAAAACACTTAAATTCACTGTCATCACTATGCACTTCACACTAGGTCACAAAACCTTTACTAAGTGCACTCCACTCACTAAGCTTGGTTCATCAAGCACTTAGCTCTCTTCCAAACTTAGCCATAGCTCTATGAATGCTTGGAAATATAGTAAACATTCCATGACAGTAAGAAAACTCCTTACCTTTTCCTGGAAATCTGATAAACCTTATATAAACCCGAAAACTAGGGTTTGTGGTCTTCCTTGATGCTTTGGTTGTCTTCTCTTGTCTTCTCTTGATTGTTTGCAGTAAGATGGCTATGAAGGGATGTGGAGGAGTTCAAGGAAGAACCATAGCAGGTGGAGGTCAAATTTTTGGAAGAAAATGGGGAGAAAATGATTTTTTTCTAACTTTATTTCTTTCTTGGTCTTTAGTAATGGCATGTTTGCAAATTTTGTAAACTTTAGGCCACACTTGTACAATGTTTTTACCAGCCATTTGAGATGGGAAAATGACAGTTTTTGACCTATTTTAACCTTGGTCAAGGGTCATTTTCACCTTTAGAAAAGTTTGGGACACTTAAGCCCTTATTTGTCCTTAAGTATTAAATGACTAACTTTGCCTTATTGAGCACTTTGGTTTCCAATAATATCCTTAATCTCATCCATGTCCTTTCTTCATAATTCTATCCATGTCTTTTCTGTACAATTCCATCCATGTCTTTTCCATAGCCATCTTTGAAAATTTGTGCACTTGAGTACCCAACTTTTATAACCTCACAATTTAGTCCATAGGTTACTTGAAAATTAGGCAATATGGCAATGTTTTCTTAAGGACCAAATTATCATTGTTCGTACCGCTTAGGGGAATGTATATTGAATACTTTACACTTCACAATTCATATACTATGGTGAAAATTAAAGCATACAAGTTTAGGTCTGTATGCTGTAATTTCCCATTTTGTGAAGGTGGTAGCAATTTAGGCCATGTTAGTTAAGGCTAGAGGGAATAATTACTCATTTGGCCCCTACTTTCTTTAGAGCCTACCTCACTGTCCTCTCGTCTTTATATTCTTCCATCATTTTCATATGGGTATGAATGCATACTCAACCCCTAATTTCTCTTGAATTAACCAATTAAATATTCAATATCTAAAGCTTTTTAAAATTCTCGAGGGTGGGGGGGGGGGGGGGGGGGGAAGCATACCCTGCCCCAATGATGGTCCACCACTGGTAGGAGATCATTCGATCGAGCAGCAAACTAATGATGGGAACTGGTTTAATCAGATCCGAATTGGATATGACCACAATTGTTGACCTTTTTATATTCAACAGTGTTTACGTATAAAAAAATCTGAATTTGGCCCCTTAAATTATTAAAATATAACCTTTTAACCCCTAAACTAAAATTGGTTTGGAAATACTCCATAAACTAATAACCTTTGCCTAACTAGTTTTGGAGTGCCCACACACAATGATCATCATCATTAATGATGGATATGTCTTTACGGCTTCGGATGAGAACGAAAACCTAACTGTTTTGGCTTTGGGATCTAATTGCTCCCTATAGTCAAATTGCTATGGTGAATTTCAGGGGTCAAATTAATTGAATCGAATTAATCAAAGTGATTAAACATGCAATTGAGGTAAGATATAATGAGATTTGGGGTCGAGTACAAGATTAGGCTGAACGTATTACTGAGAATTACCATGGGAAGTGTAACCAGCCTAGGTAAGCCACCCCTAGCAAGCACCTCTTGTGCACAAGTGATGACGCTAAGTTAGTCCGTTAACCTAGCCAGCCCATTTTTCACAGTAGGTTAGGGGGCAAATAGGATCACTAGCCCAAATCTAGGGGGATTTGTTTATAAAAGTTAACCAGCTTAAAATCAAAATTTTTTAGGATGAATAGCATTAGTGGTCCAAAAATTTTTATTTTATTACAAATTACCCATCAATCTTTATGTCATTATAAATTGATCTTACATGTTTATAATTCATGACGTCTAGCACTATGTAGGCATAGAAATTCAATTTATAAAAAGGAAAACCTAATAATTCAATGTTCCACTAATTATTAAAAAATTATAGTATAATTTAAATTTATGAAAAGATAATTACTGAATCATTTAAATTAGAATTTAAAAGTTGATATTAGATAGTTAGTAAAGTTAATGAACTTAAACTATTTGATAGCTATTTTTAGTAAATTGAAGTAATGCCACAATTTTTTGAAAGTAATAGACTATTTAAATTATATTTTTTTTTTATTTTATAAATTGAGTTTCATTGTCAACTTAGTTTTATCTAGAATTATAAAAATTTTAAATTTGGAAGCAATTTGAAATGAAATAGAGGTCGAGGACTCATTTGCAACAAAAATTAAAGTTTTGGGACAAATAGTGCCGTTTGTCCAAATTTTTCGTCCCTCCTTCTCACTCCCAACAACGCATAGAATCGAAGACGACCACCAGGGGGCTGCCCCGGAAGCACCACTCGACGATCACGAGGGCTTCAAACGACGACGTCTTTGAGCTTGATTCGGGGGATCCGATTCTCAGCTCTCACTTCTCCATTTCCGTCGCATTTCAACTCTGTAAGAAAAGAATCTGTCAGTCTTCTTCGATTGAATCTCCATTTTCGAACTCCCTGCTTTGTTGCTGTTTCTCGAAGTGCTAGTGTTTGTTTGTCTCATTCGAGCAGCTAAACGGATGTGATCTCCATATTGATTTGTCTTTGCCGGACTGTTATGCTATCTAGTTAGCCGGACTGGTTCTGCAGGCTCCCTGATTACATTGCGGATTGGGTTCATCTGGGGACCCTTTTGATTCTCTCCTTTGAGAGAATTATCGGGTTTTCGACTCGGATTTGTGGATTTAGTGTTTTTTGTTCAGGGTTTACTTCGGTTGATCATGATTTGGTGTGGATGCAATAAGTGGGGCCATAGGAGATTGAAGGGCTTATTTTAGATTTGAGTGGTTAGGGTTTACGATGGTAGATTGACAACAATGGCACCGCTCTTGGGATTTGTTCGTGGACAATGGAATGATTCACCTCGTGAGATCACCTCAAGGACTACCCTTGCTAGTGATTCAGCTGAGAATGGGTGGCTTATTATTCGCTTCTTCGACTCTGCATTCTTCTGTGAGTGGATTGCCGTGTGTTATATTTATAAGCATGAGCACTCTGGGGTCCGTGATTACCTCTGCAACCGAATGTACACACTTCCGTTGCCTGGTATTGAAAGTTACCTTTTTCAGATTTGTTATTCAATGGTCCATAAACCAAGCCCGTCTTTGGACAAGTTTGTGATTGACATTTGCTCAAAGTCACTAAAAATAGCATTGAAGGTGCATTGGTTCTTGTTAGGAGAGCTTGAGGATTCTGATGATAATGAAAATGAAATGCATTATTTGTTTAACTAATACGTGTGGGGTTAAATGCATCTGTGATCCCCAACCATTAAATGTTGGCCCCGTTTGGGAACAGCTTTTGTCATCAGCGTTAGAGTTTTGGATAAATTATTTAACGGTTAAGATGAAAACGCTGAAGCTAAAAGTTAAAAACTACCATCAGATAGCTTTTTCAAAACTCTAACGCTAATTGTTGATGCTAATGCCAAACAGGGCCGTTATTCCATTTTCATCACCAACGTTTAAGTTGTTCCACTTTCATCTCTAACACGATTAAAATGTTTCATTCTCACTCCTAAAATTTTTTAAAAATTTAATTTTTATCCTATTTTGGATGAAAAACATTTATTGTGGATGGAAATATGCCACCTCAATAGAAGATTGGAGGAAAAATTATCTATTTCGACCCTTAGAAACTTGTCATCTCCCCAAAAAACCCACAAATTTTCTCATCTGACAATCTAGTCATTAGGAATATTATCCTTCCTCACTTCCAACCATCCAATTCTCTAAAAAATCAATAGACTTCACAAACATAACAACTCCCAACAACAATGTCTCAGAGAATTTTAACATTTCTAGGTGCACTTTAAGGTAAGAACAAATTAAGCAACGTCAATGATCAAGTCCTTAGAGGGTAGTGCAAAGTGGCAGAAAAGGTAGGAATTGTGGTTCGAGGATTGTGATAGTGAAGAAAGTTAGGGATTTTGAGGAAGTCAAGATCAGAAATGCAAAGAAAGTTGGGGTTTTCAAGGAAGTTGAGATCAGAGAGGTGAAGGAAGTCAAGATTGGAGAGGTGAAAGAGGATGAGGCAAAGGAAGTTGAGATCAAAGAGGTGAGAAAGGATAAGGCCGCGGAAGGTAGGGATTTCGAGGTTGCATTCGGAGTGGATGGATTAGGCAATTTGGATCAAGTGTAGGGCAGATGGATTTTGAGGCTGCATTTGGGAGTAGCAAATGAATCGAGCGTCAGGCGATAGCTAGAGCAATTAACTAGCATCGATGGTGAATAGCAGTACAATCCTAATGCTGACAGTGGATGGTTTCTGGCTAGTCGGAATTGGTGGCCAGTGATGCCATGGGTGGAGAATTGGATATTTAAAATGTCAGATACTAGGGGTGGCATTCAAGGTTTTATATTCTCCTGTTCTCTACTTAAAAAAAAAAAGGTTTAGAGTTTTTAGAGAATATGAGAAGTTTCCAAAGATCAAAACTAGAATTTTTCCTATAATTTTAGGCTAACGTGACTTTTTTCCATCTAACATAATGTTTTACATCTAAACAGAGCTAAAAATGAAACATTTTAATCGTTTTAGGGGCAAGAATATAACAACTTAGACGTTGGGAATGAAAGCAGAACAACATGGTTAGAGATCACAGATGTATTTAACCCCTACTAAGTGGTATGAGTTTATCCTTTTTCATTAAACCTTCAAAAGAAAAGGAAAAAGAAATGCATTTTCTTGTAGTATATCGAAAAGAGGGTGGCATAAAGTACACATATAAACACATGCTAAGTTGGGTTTGAATTCGGAGCCGACGAGGACCCGGATCCGGAAACCGCCAAAAGTAAGAAAATGTTGGAAAGCTGCATGTAGGACACGTGTGTGACACGCAGTCGTCAGTTGACGAGAAAATGAAATGAGAAAATGAAATTATAAACGAGAACCGAGCGCAAGGTTATTTCTGTAAAATCAAACCCATCTTAACTCCACAGATGGTACCTCTTCTTTCAAATCTTTTGTTATTTCAGTACTCTTTTCTTTCAATTTCTTCAATGTTGCTACTCACCTTTTATAGCTGGTCAAATTTGACACCACTTCATTATCTAACCATTACGTAAAAACAAAGAGGTAATTGTTTGCGTTGTAGCTGTCACTTCCACTAAACAAATTATCAGGACAATCGGGAAACCTACTCTTTTCCCCCTAACAGCAGCATCTAACAAGTGTTAGTATTTTTTCTCCTCTGTACATTTTTTCTCAATATGATTTTTGTATAGCAGTAGTCCGTAATGTCCGTGAGACATTACAAATCGTCGATTGATATTGGATCTATTTTATTTATGGGGTTTCTACTATTTAATTTATGGTCTGTGATATCACACTGATATCACAATCTGTCATCCACAACTTTTCCTTATCAATAAAATGCCCTTTGAGAAGAAAGCAATGCATGTAAATATAGTTAATCATTAGACTACATGATGTTTTTCCATTATTTTTTGGGTGCACGCAGAAGAGAATTATCTTCTATAAGATAAGCAAAGATTATTCTTGATATATAATAGGGCGTCAAAGCAAAAAACCTCTTATAAGCAAATTTTTTCTACTGTATGCCTTTTATTAAACATACAATCTTTTTTATTTAAGGTGTATGAACCCTTTTTATTCTTACTAACTTAAACTAGTGTTTTGTTTTCAGTTCCATAGATTTCAAGATAAGTAGTAAGTGATCTAAGTTCAACAATACTAGGACAGAAGCATTTATCAGAATGATGTAGCTAGGATAATTTGAATTGGAAAGTACATGGTGAAGCATAATACATAATGTTTCTCCTGTTGTATGCTAGCCACCTTGTTGCAAAGGAATAAAACAAAAACTTGAGGGGTTTAGTATAACACCAACAAGACAAATATATATATATATACCGCCATTAAAACTGGTAAAAGTATTATCTACTTTCAAAAAGATGAGGTACCATATTGGAAAACATACAACAAGAGGCGCCAAATTGACAAAACATAAAAAAAAAAATCAAGCCTAAGAAAATAGGAGTAACAAACAAAACAACGTTTTTTTTATCAGCCAGAGAGGGAAAAAAAAAATTCTTCAATTTCCGCCAGCCCAGATCTTTCGCAACGTTGTTCAGACAAATTTTCTTCACCGCAGAGCTAAAAGTCACCCCTCACTTCATCCTGTTTACATTTTAATACTCCACTTTCTTTTTAACCCATTAACAATCTCCATGTCTTTGTCTCTCTCTCTCTCTCTCTCTCTCTCTAAAAGGAGATTCAACATTACTGCTGCGACAACTTGCCACAACGGCCATCGAAGAAAATGACAAAAAATAAAACAATAACGTATAAAAGTTTTTTACCCGTTACCTGCTTGTTTTGGTTATAAATGTAAATAAGTTTATTTTATAAAGGGAATAAAGTATAAGAAGACAAAATAATGTATAATATTATATTTAAAAAATTCAGTAAATATAATTATTAACATGTTAGTGGTAAATAATTTAGATCGAAGTAAGAAAAATGGTATTAAATAGTGGTAAATACTTTGAGAGAAAGAGAGTTAATGTGATGAGTTTGATTTAATGTGAGATCAAAATAAAAAAAATAGTATTAAATAATTTGAGAGAAATAGCAGTATTTATTAACAGAACAAGAAGATGTTGGGTGGAATGAAAAAAAAAAGAGAGAGAGAGAATTAATGTGAGAAATTTGATTTAACATGGAGAAGTGAATTAGAGTAGGAGTAGTAGTTGTGTTTGTTGGCAAGAGGGAGTTAATACAACCAATGGTAAATTAAACTATCTGATAACCACATTTCAGTACTTTCAAGATTTTCATTTTTTTTAAGCTAATCGACCTTTAAAAAATGCTAATATGATCGGTTTTTCATTTTTTTAATTACATTTCTAGGATTTTTATCAATTTTTTTCTTTTTATCGCCTTTTTTTACTGTAATTTTTTTATTTTTTATCATTTTTATTAAATCGTTATCGCCTTTAAAATAATATTAAGCCCTTTTTAAAAATTTTATCATTTTTTAAATTTTATCCATTTTTAAAATTTTATCATGTTTCAAATAATATTATCACCTTTTGCAAAATTTTTATCGCCTTTTATAAATTTTAATAGCTTTTTAAATTTCATCCCCTTTTAAAATGTTTTAAATAATATTATCACCTTTTCATAAATTTTAGCGTCTTTTCCTAAATTTTTATCATTTTTAAAAAATATTTATAATTTTTTAAAAATTTATCATTTTTTATGCTTTTTTCAAATTTTTATCATTTTTTAAAAACTATTGTTGCCTTTTATAGGTGTTCATCACCTTTTCATATCCTTTAAGGGTTAATGATAATATCCCCTACAGTCTAATGTAACTTACACTTTACCCCCTATCTTTAAAAAGTAATACTTTATTTGACTTCATTTGTAGTGTTTTACAACAACTCCTAATATCCAAAATTGAAACATTTGATAACTAAATTTTAAGATATTTCATATTTGTTTCATAGCTAATTGAGCTTCAAAAAATATTAAAATGATTTTACATGAAAAAAAATGGATATACAAAAATGAATAAGTCAATCACTAATTTAGCGGGTAATTTTCTGGCAAATGTGGTTTACAAAGTGGCTCCTAAATACATACCAATGGTATAAATTCTAGGTCAAGCGATTAAAAAACTGGCCCCTAACCATGTACCACCAGTTTCGACTCAAACCCTTCAAATTGAATCATAAAACCCCACAATTTGTACCACAAAAAAATACGGTTCATATTATGGCTCCCAAAAAGCTCACCACAAATGTAGCGGTTGTATAAAGTGGCCCCTCAAATTAAACCATAAAAGCCCAGAAAGTGCATCACAAAAAAGTGGTTAACATTATGGCCCCAAAAGTCAACAACTAATTTAGCGGTTCATTTTCTGGGGAATGTGGTTCACAAAGTAGCCCCTAAATATATACCAATGGAATGAATTCTAGGTAAAGCGGTTAAAAAATTGACCCATAACCGTGTATCAGCAGTTTCGACTCAAGCCCTTCAAATTGAACTACAAAACCCCACACTTTGTACTACAAAAAAATATGCTTCATATTATGGCCCCAAAAAAGCTCACCACAAATGCTACGGTTGCATAAAGTGACCCATCAAATTAAACCACTAGGGCCCAAAAAGTACACCATAGAAAAGTGGTTAACATTCTGGCCCCCGAAAAGTCAAACACTAGTTTATCGGATCATTTTATGGGGAATGTGGTTCACAAAGTTGCCCCTAAATACATACTAGTGATATAAATTCTAGGTAAAGAGGTTAAAAAAATGACCCCTAATTGTGTACCAGTGGTTTCAACTCAGACCCCTCAAATTGAACCACAAAATCCCATAATTTGTACCACAAAAAAATACATTTTATATTTTGGCCCCAAAAAAGCTTACTACAAATGCTATGGTTGCATAAAGTGGCCCCTCAAATTAAACCACAAGGGCCCAGAAAGTGTACCACAGAAAAGCGATTAGCATTCTAGACCCGAAAAGTCAACTACTAATTTAGCGGTTTATTTTCTGGGGAATGTGATTCATAAAGTGGCCCCTAAATACATACCAGTGGTATGAATTCTAGGTAAAGTGATTAAAAAACTGGCCTGTAACTGTGTACCAGCGGTTTCGACTCAGGCCCCTCAAATTAAACCCCAAAACCCACAATTTGTACCACAAAACCCTATAATCTGTACAATAAAAAAATAAAGTTCATATTATGGCCCCTAAAATGCTCACCACAAATGCTGCAGTTGCATAAAATGGCCCCTTAAATTAAACCACAAGGGCCCAGAAAGTGCACCACATAAAAAGCGGTTAATATTCTGGCCCCGAAAAGTTAACCACTAATTTAGCAATTAATTTTTTTGAGAATGTGGTACACAAAGTGATCCCAGAATATATACCAAAATTCTAGGTAAGGTGGGTAAAAAATGCATTTTTTTAATCTAAAACGATGCAAATAGTTTTTTCTTTCTCTTCTGTCTAACACTTTTTGTCTTTCGAAACATTTTTTAGGACTCAATTAGAAACTTCATAAGTTTTAGGACTAAGTTGATAAAACACTAAAATTTTTATGCCTGAAAGTGTTATTTTAGCCCAAATGGTCGGTGGTAACTCTTTTTTCTCTAACTAAACGTTTTTTTTTCTCTAACAAACGTTGTTGTTCCTTTTAAATGCTTTTTCTATTTTTGAAATTCTTTTTATTAAATGTAATTATTAGTTCACCAAATTTAATTATTTTTGAATTTTAACAGTCAATAAATTATTTAATAATATATATCAAAATGGTTGCAACTTATTTCCTATTTTTTAAAATTTATTTATCATCATATTTTTCATTTTATCTACTAATATTACATATCTAGTAACATGATTTTCAAAAGTAAAAAGTAAGTTATGAAAGAGTTTTACCCGTTAACTGGTTTGTTTCGATTGTAAATGTAATGATAAGTTTTGTTTATAAATGGAATAAAGATTAGACAGATAAAATAATTTGTAATATTATATTAAAAAATTTATTAATGTTAAATAATTTAGGTAGAAATAAGAAAAATTGTATTAAATAGTTTGAGAGAAAGAGAGGAAATGTCATGAATTTGATTTAATGTGAGATAAAAGTAAAAAAAATAGTTTTAAAGAAGTTGAGAGAATGAGCATCATGTATTAATAGAATAAGAAGAGGGTGGATGAAATGAAAAAGGAATGAAGGTTAATGTGAGAAATTTGAATTAATACGGAGAAGTGAATTAATGTAGGAGTAGTAGTTTGTGTTTGTTAGAAAGAGGAAGTTAATACAACTAATGAAGGTAGATAGATGGAGGGGAGTAAGTGTGGAAGTAGAAGTTCATAAGTTTTAAGTGCATCTTTTTCATATTTGTATCTCAACATATATAAGATTAATGTAGACATGTGAGAAAAGAATGTAAGTGTCAATTATAGGTAAATCATAAAGGGAGGATGTGTGAATTAGAAAGATTTTGTGAAGGATTAGCTCAGTAGTGATAGTTAATTTATTTGTGAATGTTTAATTTTGAAGGTTTGCCAAGTGCGAGTTGAAGAGTTAATAGTAAGAGCCTTTCTAACTAAAACGCATTTGTTTGGACTAAATCGCTTTTGTTTTTACTAAGTCACTTTTTTAGTGAATGAGATGTTTTTATTACTAATAAAAAGGCAATGATGAGTTAGTGTTATGTTACATATAAAGGTGATGAACAAGATAAGTATAGACAAAATGATTAATTTATAACAAAAGTGATGGAATGCTGTATAGGTGACAATTGATAGAAAAAGGCAATAACGAAAGTAAAAAATTGATAAACTAATAATTAATTATTTTCACATTAAATTAATCACTTTCTCTGGCTTATTATCATTTTTTTCCTTTTGCAAAATTGTTGCTCGCCTTAAATTTTTTGTCACCTTTATTGGTTTTAAACGCTTTTTATGCTATCTTGTCACCTTTTTATATTTATTGTCCTTTTTTTTATATAACATCAGACCCAGTGATTTTAAATCACCAAAATGTGTGGTGTATATTCAGGACCTCTTATTGGAAACTACATATTTAATTGTAAACCACAAAGTTAGTGATTCATAATTTGGGTGTTAGTTGTTTAACTTTAGGTCACCTGATTTTTAACCACAATTGTTCTGATTTGTAATCAGAGTTCTGCGATAGTTTACTTCTCAGGCAAATGCATTTTTGGATCCTTTATCACATTTTTAGGTCAGTCAATCAGTTTCTAGACATTATCGGTTTGTTTAGACTATTATCACTTTTTTTTGTTGCATTTTCATACCGGTAATCACTTTTTTTGGTTTGTTATCGCTTTTACTTTATTCTATCGCTCTTTTATGATGTTAACCACTTTTTTTTTTTTTGTGTTTATGATTTTTAAAATACAAAATGTAGTTATAAGTTTCTCACTTATAAGTTTAATTTATGAATGGAATAAATACTAAAAATATAAAATAATGTGTAATATTATATTACAAACTTCAGTAAATATAATTGTTGGTATTAAAAATGTCATTAAAGAGTTTAAAAAAAAAAAAGAAGTGTGCCAGTGGGTAGAAGGAAAAGGGAACGACATTTAATGTAATCAATTTGATTTAATGTCATATAGGAGTAGAAAATAAAATCGCATTTATAAGGTTAAGTGAAATAGTAGCATTAACTTAGAACTAAGTTGGTGGAAAGGAAAAAGAAATAAGAGTTATTGTGAGGAATTTGATTTGACGCAGAGATGGGAATAAATGTCGTACTAGTGTTGTGTTTACTGGTAAAGAGTTAATACAATGAAAGAAGGTAGATGTGTGGGTTGAGGAAATTTGGAAGCAGGAGTTAATGTAAAGTATGGTTAATTTGGCTTTGTTTATTGTTTTTCATATTTCTTAAGTCCAAAGAAAATGAACGGAGGAACAATGCAAGAAGGGAATGTGAATGTAGAGCATACGTGAATCATGAAGTGATAATTTGCGAATTATCGCTGGCGAAGGTGTGAATGATCAAACATGTAAGTGTTTGTGAGAGAGGGTCTCAAGGAATCAGGTAAGTAGTGATAATTAATGTATATATTTTACATATATTTTTTAAGGGTTTGGGAAGAGTTAGAGAATAGTGACCCATTCAAACAGCTTTAAAAAAAAAACTAATCACATTTAATAAAAAGTCCCATTTGCTTTTGTCGTAAGTCGTCTTTCAATTGAGGTGTTGGTTTATGAGGTATTGGTTGATCAATTAATTAGCGTTATTTAGGTGATGAAGCAGATGAACATGTTTATACCAAAAAAAGAAATTGATGAACATGCGATTATATGTTTATACCAAAAAAGGAAATTACCTCAATAAAGACATAAAAAAATGCGACTATACCAACATATGAGTGTTTAACTATGTAAAAAAATGATTATGAAGCAGGAAAGTCGATATTTGTGAGTAAAAAGCAACTGTTGTGGATACATGTTGTAAAAGAAATGAGAGTAAACATTGTTGTGGGAGTATATCATGAAAGCATTTGTTGTTTTAAAAAACTGTTAATTGTTAATACATTCACGTGTGTTATGCAGGTGATAGAAATTTACAACTGTTATGTAGGTGATAGAAATGTACAACTATAGTGAACTTGGTGGGCAATTGACGTACGGAGAAGAAGAATCAAATAGACATAGAACATGGAAAACGAAAGGAATACCAAGTGAGATGGCAGTAAGAATAAGTGGATTCCATAAGATTTGTTCACAAGAAATGGAGAGTGATCATGGTGAGAATGTACATAGTGATGATCAAATTGGTTTGACTGAGGAATCTCATGAGGGGGTAGATGAAATTCCAGCAGGGAATGAATGGAATGAAATGGTTATGAATATAAATAAACCAGCTGCACTTTGGGGGATAGACGATTTTCATGAGATAGAATTTGAGTTTATTGAAATGGCTGAGGAATTCTATAACAGATATGTGAATGTGATAGGATTTTCTACCAGAAGGAAAGATATTAAAGTTGATAATGAGGGAATCATATATAGGCGCATATGGGTTTGTAGGAAGAAAGGCCTCAATAAACCAAAATTGGAACCAGCAAATAGAGTAAGAGAACCTAGGAGAGTGAGTAGATGCGGCTGCAGAGCATCATTTTGATTTAATTACAATAGCGTATCAGAAAAATATGTGGTAAAATAGTTAAATACGAGGCACAACCATGACCTTGCCAAACAAGAAGAAGTTCATATATGCAGATCTCAGAGATGAATAAATGTGGCTGATAAGAAGCAAGCCAAACAAATGAGAAGGGTTGGTGTGAAGACAAGTGAAATTATGGATTACATGGCGTAGGTTGCTGGAGGCTATGGTAACGTGGGGTTTACTACCAAATATTTGTATAATTATGTAGATAGCGATATGAAATAGAAAAATTTAGATAGTGATGTAGAAACTGCAATTGCATACCTAACTTGTCATATAAGTAGAGACCTGAGTTTTATTGTCGATATACAGTTGATAAGTGATGGCCAATGAAGGTCTTGGACATTTTTACGGTGAGTTATGGTGACTGCAGCAGGGGGCCTTTGAAAGTCCAGGTCAGCTCCGAGAAGGAGGTGGTCTGTGTGGATTGCCTGTGATAGCCGAGAGCATCTTTACGTGGCAGGCACGGCGAGACCGAGAAGGGCCTCTGGCGGGGGAGATAGCGTGGGATGGAGATCCCTCAGGAGGATCTGCCTGAAATATTCAGAAAATAGGGGTTAGGAGGTCCCCGGAGTCTTTTTCCGAGGAGGAGCCTCCGACGCCCAAGTCAGTGCTTAGGAGAGGTGGAGAGAGAGAGAGAGTATTAAGCACCCAGGGCTCTTGCCTGTTGTGTTTTCTTTTTTAGGGCTCTCAGGAGAGGAGGAAAGAGAGAGAGAGAGAGAGAGCTCTCTTGGCTCAGACCATTTTCCTAATATAAATAGAAGGGGGTGAGCCGTTTGGATGGTAACACGTGTACGAACGGATACCATCCGTACTTCTGGGCGTGGGGGTCCCCTAGCTGCCTGCAGGCTCCTCAGGCCGTGAGCTGCGACAAGCATAGCCTCAATGTGACAGGACGTAGGCAGGGACGGCTTGTCAGAGTGCCTATGAGGGCGGCGTGCACGGTATACGGGCGTGATGTCAGAGGCTTCCTGATGGCTCCCTTTTGTGCCTCCGAGGTCCCCATGGTTGAGGTCCCCCCTCGGGGTAAGGGGCCCTTCCTTGGAGTCATGCTGGTACTTCGGGGTGTTCCCTGGCTTCGAAGATGGTCCTCCGGGGGCTTTCTCCTACGGGAAGTAGCTGGCTTTTCTCCCCTGAGGTTAGTTCGGTCGCCCTTCCGAGGTTGGTTTTGGCGAGTTACCGAGATCGTATACCAGGTATCTGACTTCCTCTTTTCCGGGGTCATTAGGTGTTCGGGGCGATAGCACTTCGGCTATCATATGCCCCCCTCGGAAAGCCGGAGTTGAGACTTCAGCTAGTGGTCCTTTCGGGAGCACTTTTTGGGACTTTGAGTGTGATGTTTGCAGGGGAGGCACTTCGCTACCCAGGGGGTAAGCCTTGTTCGGGTAGGTGTCACCTATCTGCCTTTTGGTCTTCTCGAGATATCCAACCTCTTCACTTTTTCTGCCATAGATTAGTGGACCGTCTCATCTTGAAACTAGGAGTGTCAGTTTGGAGCGGTGCGCCCGAGTTTTCAAGGTGTCAGAAAATGTGTGCTAGTTTATCGTGACGGGTGACACGTGGCATGTGCTGGTTGGGATGGGCACGCCTTTTTGCGCGCGAGAGGCAATTATGGCGATGTTTCGCCTTCGCACAGCAATTATGACGCCCTTTTGGCTACCCTTCCTCGATCTATATAAGTCTCCTCCTATCATACTCCTCATTTGTTTTTCTTTGCTCTCACTTTGCTCTCGCCTGCTTTTGTTTCTTTCCTCCCTTTTTTGCGGCGGTGCTAATCGGCGGAGCGATTTCCGGCCACCTTTTATGACGACGTCCAGGAATCCTGACTTCGGCAAGAATTTTGGTGGGTTCTGACTCTTCGGTTTTTTCTTTTCTTTTAGCTTCCCGAGGTCATTTTTCTACTTCCCGAAGTCTCTTTTTTGTCCACCCATGTCTTCGCCTATTCCCAAAAGCTGGCGACCTCTTGTGTCTCACCCTTGTTGCTCCACTTCTGAGAAATTAGAGAAGTGGACAGCCAAATTTTTTCTTCCCTCCTACGCCACCACCAGGTTACCCGACCTCGGTCAATTTAGCTTTATGAACAGGGGGGATGAGGTTACTGTTTTCCAAGCTCAACTGAAGGCCGAACTTTGGTTTCCCCCTGCAAAGATGATTTGCGACTTTTGCCAATTTCATGGCATAGCTGTGAATCAACTTCCTCCTAATTCATACTACTACTTCAATGCCTTTCTCTGCATGTGTGGGGTCTTCGGGGTAGAGCCCCATTTTATCCTGTTCATGCAGTATTACAAGCTCTATCCGGTTCCGAATGGTGGCTTCTATTTCATGCTACCTCAGGGATCTAGGAGAAAAAAATTTATGTTCACCTTTGCTACCAAAGATAGCTGGCGAGGGTGGCAAAAGAAGTTCTTCTTCCTGAAGGTGGCGGAGGCCTGGTCACATGTTCCGACCAAGTGGGCTCGGGAAAGCTGGAGACGGATGTCGTAGATCCCAAGAAGTTGCTAACTCCAGAGTTGGCGGCGAGGTTTATGGACTTCGACAGACGTATCCGTGGTGTCACCGATTGGGATGCCGAGGTCCTTCCACGTTCCCTCTACCCTTTCCCGATCATGTGGAAACTCATGACCGAGGAAGTCCTTCGGGAGTTGGGGGTGGTTACGGAGCACAAGACGGATCTCGGCATGCCAGCTCCTGCTACCGAGGGGAAGGACTCTTGGCTGGTTAAACTCCTTCGGAGCGAGCGTACTTATGAAGCCTTTCTTGAAAATAAGTTTTCTTTCAAAGTTCTCAGCATAAGTGCCTGTCTGGACTCATGCTGGTTTTTTCCCTCTTTTTCAAAGATGGGTGACGAGTCCGCTGCCTACTGTAAGTCTCTCTTCCTTGGTTAGGCCGAGAAGGGAGAACAGACGAAGAAAGGTGCTTCTGGGATGCGCAAAACTACTGGGAGCGGACCGTCTTCGGCCAAGAAGGTGAAGAACGACACCCTTCTTCCACCCTCAGATGATGTGGCCGAGGCTGGTGTCATTGCAACTTCCATGGAGGTTGGTGACATCATTGCAACTTCCACCAAGGTTGCAATTTCCGCCGAGCCTGAAACTGCCGCTGAGATTCTTGCCGGGGTGATCGCCCTTCCTGCCGCTTTGAGTCCCGCCACGTCGGCAGATCTTGTGGGCTCTTTGGCAGAGAGCCCTTCTGCCGAGGAGTTGGAGAAACGCCAAAAGGGCAAAGGTAAATATGTTCCTACCGACGTGGAGGAGGTTCGGGACTCTGATGACGACATTGCTGAGGTCGCGCCAGGTTTGTCTCTTTTTCCCTTTTTGGTATTTCGCAGTCTCATAGCTTCTTTAGTCAAGGAGTTTTGCCTGATGAGATGCATTTTTCCTTTCTTGTAGAGGATTTGGCGCCCCTGGCTTGGAAGATTGAGCATGCCCGAAGGCGGGCTCTTCGGGATTCCCACGTCCCAACAGACAAAGTTCCAAGGGAGCCGTTCTGGTCTTTCACGGAGGACATGAACTTGTTCTCCGAGGACTGCCGGGAGATGGCTCCTCAGATGGCAAGGGGCGTACTTACTCAGGCTTCCTTCAAGACGGTTGCCGAGGAGTGTGTCTCCGAGGATGCCCTTGCTGCAAAAGTTTCCGAGCATGCTGCTTAGGTAGTTCTTCGGGCATCTTCATTTTTCCTCCCACTTTTTCGGTCTAAGTGCTTTGGCTTTCCTTATGCAAATTTCGCTAAATACCTTCTCTTCTTTTTTTGTAGCTGCTGGGGTATAGCAGATACCTCCGGGCTTGGGCAGCAAAGCAGTCTTCGGTCTGAGCTTGGGTCGAAGATAAACTTGAGAAGGCCAAGGTCTTCTGTGCTAACTCGGTTGTGACGAACACCGAGTTGAGCCGCATAGCCAAGGAGAAGGTTGCCAATCTTCGGGAGGAGTCCTTGAAGGGCCAAGAGGATTTCTTGAAGGACTTCTCCAAGAAGATGTCCGACCTTGGTGAGAAGTTTGTGAGCATAACCTCGGCCAACGAGGCCATTCAGAAGGAGAGAGAGGGAGAAGCTGCTTTTCTGGCGAAGGCTCTTGCCGATAAGGCCGAACTTCAAGCCAAGGTCGACTTGTTGGAGAAGGATTCGAAGAAGGAGAAGATAAAGGAGCTGGAGAAGGAGGTTGCCAATCTTCAGAAGGAGGTTTCAGATCTTCAGAATGAGGCGGACGACTTGGACGTAGAAAAAGACAAAGCCGTCCAAGCGACAAAGGTTGCCTTTCAGGACAGCTTCTGCCTAGCTCGTCACCAATTTTTGAAGAAATACCCAGACCTCAACCCTTCCTTCTTGGCTACCCTGGATATTCCCAAGGGGCCTCGGTGGTCTTGGTCTAAAGTCAAGTTCCTCAACTTGGCGTTTGCTCCTCCTTCTGCACCGAAGGCAGTGGACAAAGATACGGGAGCCGGAGCTTCCCATGCCGCCGGGGACCCTTAGATATTTTAGGGCCTTTTTCTTCTTCTTTTTCTTTGTACTCTTCTTCTTGTAACCTTCTTCTTGTATCAAGACCTTCTTCAATAAATTTTCCTTCATAATTTGGTTAAGTCTTTTGAGCAATTTTTCCCTATTGTCCCGATCACTTTCGGTCAAGGGACTTTGGAAAAGTCCAAGCAATTTTTGTTTCCCAATTGTCCAGACCACTTTCGGTCAGGGGATTTCAGAAAAGTACATTTTGCTCGTTTCATCGGCGAACCTTCGGGTAAACTCTTTTTGTTTCCGAAGTTTACTTATGCAAGTTTTGGCCTGCCTTTGTCGGTCGTACTCGATGGACTTCACCTTTTTCGGGCATATAACCCAATCATCCTTGGAAGGAAAACAAGTCTTTCGGGAGTCCATGGACTTCACCCTTTTTTGGGCATATAACCCAGTCATCCTTGGTAGGAAGACAAGACTTTCCGGAGTCAATGAACTTTACCCTTCTTTGGCGAGTACTTTCAGATAAGGGAAAACTTCTGTACTTAGAGAAATTTCTCACTTGTACAATTTCTCATCTAAAATTCTAAGTATAGAATTTCTTTAAAGCATCCGAGTGCCATGTACTTTTCAGTTTTCCTCCTTCAGTGTCGCCAAGCTTGTATACTCCCTTTCGGACCTCGTCTAAGACCAAATAAGGCCCTTTCCCGTTTGGCCGAGATACCCCATGGGTCGGCTTTCGGGGTTCAAACTCGGCCTTTCGGAGAACGAGGTCTCCTTCCCCTGTTCCTTTTGGCCTGTCATGCAGGTTTGCGCTCATGGCCAATTTTGCTGGAAGGCCTTTCTTCCGAGCTTGGCCATTTTTCTATGTTCGCCAACTAGGTTGAGCCTAGTTCTCGACCCGAGGCTGTTTCCTCTTGTATTCTAGCTGATGGCCGTGCTACTTTGAATGGATAATTGCCTTTGTACTGGAGATAAGTGAGGAATATGTCTCCCCCGTGGCCCCTCGGTTCACTTTTTGCTTTCCCCAACCTCTTTTATGGTCCCTCTTTTGTAGTTCTGTTGGCTACCTCAACTTAGCTGTTGCTTTGGGGCTGAACTAATGGGGTGAAGTGCGTTTTGATTCCAAGGTTGGTGATGAATTCTTGGAATCTCCTCCTCCATAGGCTGAGAAGTATTATTAGCCAATGTCACCGTCGGTATGCCAAATCTGCATATCATGCTCTTCCGGATGATCTGTTGTATATCTTTTGCCGGAAAGGTTGCTAAGAGTCCTGCCTCGCTCCACGTAGTGAAGTGTCGCTACACAGATCTTCACTCCTTCGAGAGCTGCCAGGAGTGGCCCGGTGAGGTCTATGCCCCATACTTGCAAAGAGGTTAAGGTAATCTTTCGGGGTTGTCCACTCAGAAGGCAGTCTTTGGGTGCTGGCGTGTTTTTGGCCATTTTCACGCTTTCTGGATGAATTGTCTTGCACCTGCTTTTTACAGACTTGCGTCCCTTTACCAGCATAGTTCCTCCTTCATCAGGGAACTTCGTCCGGAACGTCTTCACACTTTTCGCCGCTTTATGAGGGTTTTCGGGACTTTTTGGTTGTGAGGTCTCTCTTTGAAGGATCTTTCCTTTCTTTGTCTGAGGGTACTGCATTTAGTGTTGCCATGCTCAGCTGGCTCAATACTTTGGCAACCCAATTTAATTGCTTTGGTGACCTTCTTGCCTTTGGGCCCTTGAGGGGCTATTCCAGCACCCTGGTGCCCTGCGCTTGGGTTTTATCGACAAGAAGTCTCCACTCTGGGTTTACCTTCGTTGGGTTTCCCTCGTTGTTTACAGCATTCTTTATTTCTGGGATTTAATAAAAAAATCTGCCAATGTCAGGGCTGTTACTGCCGTTTTAGGCCCGTTCATAATGTAATGTTTTCTGAGCTCGATGCACCATTTTGATAGTCTTCCCAAATGCTCCATTCTTTTTGTGACGTCGTGCAGAGGCGAGTTACTCCGGACAATGTCCTCGGAGGTAGGGTCACGGCCTTCTGCCTGTAAGTAGCAAAAGGAGTAGATGGCCTTTTTGGGGCAATGGGCATCTGACTTTATTGCCGAAGGGACGGTGACTTTCTTTTGGGTGCTGAACCCCTTCGGCGGGAAGATCTGGGTCATTTAGACCCTGTTTCTCCCGCAGGCTGGGCGCTGAGGGGTATGTTTCCGACCGAGGACTCATCTCGTCGATCTCTACTTCCCATACTCCTGTGGGTTGACACGGGACCCCTCTCCAACGAAGCACTGATGAAGAGGACCTTGGGCCCGCTTTTAGCTGAGGCCATGTTCGGTCCCACTGCTGCGTTTTTTCGACCACGGCAGAGCATGGGAAGGCCATGACAATAGTTAGAGGACGTTTATCCTCGGGCAGGGAAGTCCCTGCTGCAGTCGTTCGGTTGTCAATTGGACCTCTGGCACGGACGGGGACCTCAGAAGTCCCTTGTCCTTAGAACGCCGAGTTTTCAACAATGACGACCTGGGAGTGTTTCCCACAGACGGCGCCAAATGATGGCCAATGAAGGTCTTGGACATCTTTACAGTGAGTTATGGTGACTGCAGCAGGGGGCCTTTGAAAGTCCAGGTCAGCTCCGAGAAGGAGGCGCTCTGTGTGGATTGCCTGTGATGGCCGGGAGCATCTTCGTGTGGCAGGCACGGTAAGACTGAGAAGGGCCTCTGGCGCGGGAGATAGCCCGGGACGGAGATCCCTCAAGAGGACCTGCCTGAAATACTCAGAAAATAGGGGATAGGAGGTCCCCGGAGTCTTTTTCTGAGGAGGAGCCTCCGACGCCCAAGGCAGTGCTTAGGAGAGGTGGAGAGAGAGAGAGTATTAAGCACCCAGGGCTCTTGCCTGTCGTGTTTTCTCTTTTAGGGCTCTCAGGAAAGGAGGAGAGAGAGAGAGAGAGAAAGAGCTCTCTTGGCTCGGACTATTTTCCTAATATAAATAGGAGGGGGTGAGCCGTTCGGATGGTAACATGTGTACGAACGGATACCATCCGTACTTCTGGGCGTGGGGGTCCCCTAGCCGCTTGCAGGCTCCTCGGGCAGTGAGCTGCGACAAGCATAGCCTCAATGTGACAGGATGTAGGCAGGGACGGCTTGTCAGAGTGCCTATGAGGGCGGCGTGCAGGGTGTACGGGCGTGATGTCAGAGACTCCCTGATGGCTCCCTTTTGTGCCTCCGAGGTCCCCATGGTTGAGGTCTCCCCTCGGGGTGAGGGGCCCTTCCCTGGAGTCATGCTGGTACTTCGGGGTGTTCCCTGGCTCCGAAGATGGTCCTCCGGGGGGCTTTCTCCTACGGGAGGTAGCTGGCTTTTCTCCCTCGAGGTTAGTTTGGTCACCTTTCCGAGGTTGGTTTCGGCGAGTTACCGAGATCATGTACCAAGTGTCTGACTTCCTCTTTTCCGGAGTCATTAGGTGTTCGGGGCGATAGCACTTCGGCTATCAATAAGGAAAATAGGTTACATTACAATTTCTGGGACGGTAGTTCAATGCGCATGGATTATGCATGCTTTGGTGATGTTATTGGATTTGATGCGACATTCAAAATGAACAAATACAAGATGCCGTATATTGTGTTTCTTAGGGTAAACCACCACTATAATAGCATTGTTTTTGGATGTGCACTCATGTCCGATTAGTCTGAGAAAGGTTAAGTATGGCTACTAAAAAGGTTCTTGGATTGTATGGGTGGAAAGACACCTGGAGCAATTATCACAGATGGTCATAAGGCGATGAGACTTGCAATAAGGAGAGTGTTTCTAGATGTGAAACATCACCTATGCTCTTGGCAATTACAAGGCAATTGTAAGGAGAATGTGAAGGTTGAGGGATTTGGAGATCATTTCACAAAGATGATGAATAGTGTGGATAATGTGGATGAGTTCGAGAAGTAATGGGCAAATACTGTTGCCATGTTCAATTTGGAAGATAATGAGTGGGTGCAAGACATATATGTATGGCGTGAAATGTGGGTTATCCGTTATTTGAAACAACATTTTTTTGCAGGGCAGACAAGTACACAAAGATCAAAAGGGATACACTCTTATAAAAACAAAAGGTTTCTTGGAAACAAGCTTAAGTTGTATGAATTTGAAAAACAGGTTGATATTGCATTAAGAAGATTACGTGAGATTAAGGTGCTAAACAATTTTAAGAGCAGACAACAAATCCTCAATTCATTACACATCTTAAGACACTTGAGAGGCATGCAACTAAAATGTAAACCCCATCAATGTTCCAGAAAGTGCGTGGCAAGATAATAAAAGAGGTAAATTATTCTACTGTGTTACATTGTATGAATGTGAAGGAAAAAATGTACCGTGTTAGTCAATATGGTTGCATGGCTCAACCGCGGTTGGTACATCACTTGTTTGAGAGAGAGATATGGGAATGTTAATGCAAAGAGCCAACTTACAGAGGTATCTTCATGATTCAAATTAAGTTATTAATGTGATTGAATTGTAGTTAATGTTTTTTTATTGCCAAATATTTATAGTTGTGGTAATGAATTCAATGTTATGGCAATGTACCAAGAATTCCATGTCGCATATTTTCTCAGTACTGAAGTTAGAAATGCAAGGATGATCCCCAAGAGATTGATCATGAAAAGATGGACAAAGGATGCTAAAAAACAGGGTAAAAATTTGGGTGTCACAAAAAATTTGTTTGTCGGTATAGAGGAGACGTATAATGTAAGACGGTTACAGCTGACTACCATGGGTAATAAAATTTGTCTGCTAGTATAGAGGAGGCGTATAAGGTTTAGGGTTTAGGGTCATGGTTTAACGTTGTTATGGTTTAGGGTTTATAATGTTTAATTACGATTTAGGGGCTAGGGGCCTTGAAGGTCTTAGGTTTAATTAGGCTTTAGGACAACCATTAGTAACCTTAAACCCTAACCTAATATCTTAACCCTATAACCCTAATACTCTAAACCTTAATGCTATCCTTGACATTAATTAACCAACAACCCTTGTAACCATAAACCCCTAAACCTTAAACGCTTCATATAACCCTAAATCCTAATTAATTACCCTATCCCCCTTAGCTCTAATGTCCATAAATAGTAACTCTCAATTTGTGTAACCTGGGATTATAGCCCTAATCCTATAAATCGGTAAATCTTTAAATGGAAGTCCTAATTATTTATAGTAAATTTCTACTGCTTATTTAGTATCTTCATGATGATTCTGACGATGAGGCTTCCATATTTAATTAGTAAGCTTTATATTTGAATTCCATATTTAGCAATTTTTCTATTTAGAAAGTTTAATGATTTTGGTAGGAAATTGTCAAAATTACAACATTATGAAATAAGGAACTAGGATGTTTAGTGAAACTTTATGTTTAAATAATTTAAAAAATTATTTAGTGAAAAGTTATATTTAAATAATTTAGGAAATTATTATAATTTTTTTGTGAAAATCAAAGTTCTTTTATTATTATTTTTTTAATTTTTTAGTTGGCAAGGTATGTAAAAAAAAATTATGAACTTATGCATATATATGCTTTTTCAATAAATAGGCATATATGAATTAAAATAAAACAATTATATTTACCCTAATCCTATAAATTTGTAAATCATTAAATGAAAGTCTTGATTGTTTATAGTAAACCTCTATTGCTTACTTAGTATCTTCGTGATGATTCCAAGGATGAAGTTTTCATATTTTGTTAGTCTTATATTTAACTTCCATATTTAGCAAATTTTCTATTTAGTAAGTTTAATGATTTTGGTAGGAAATTGTCAAAATTACAACATTGTGAAATAAGGTACCGATATTTTTTAGTGAAACTTGATATTTAAATAAGTTAAAAAATTATTCAATGAAAGGTTAGTATTTAAAAAAGTTATAAAATTATTTTAATTTTTTAAAATAAAAGTGTTTTTTATTAATTTTTCTTTCTTTTTAGCTAGCTAGGTATGGAAAAAACTCATGAACTTGTGTATATATATGCTTTTCCATATATATATATATAGGGTAAATAACACCCATCGTCCTTGAACTAAGGCTTAATTTGCGGATTCATCCTGAAGCTGAAAAATGTTATACCGTTCGTCAGGGGTGGAGCAAGGATTTTAATTTGGGGGGGCCGGATTTTATTTTGAAAATGTTAGAAAATTAAGAATTAGATGTATTTCCATAATGTAAAAAGAAAATAATAAAAAATAACTTAAAATCTTTTAAAATGCTATGTTTATAGGTTATACACTTCCAAAATAGCAAGTAAAATTTACTAAATCTCAGTTTTCATCCATATAATAAATCGTTAATTATAAGCTTCAAATTCATATCAAATTACACGCTTCTCTATCAATGAAAAATTAGTTATGTTATTATATATGTACAAATGTTCAATTAATATCACATAGCAAATAAAAAGATAATACGTTGTACATCTTGAAGTGACCACACCTTTCTTTGAATGCATAAAAATCATTTATTTTCTTGTTTATTGAAAAAGTCTCAGCAATTTCTTTTTCAATATAAACACTCAACTGATTCTTGAGAAAATTATCACTCATGCTATTATGAAATCTTATTTTCACAATTTTCATTACTGAAAATGCCCGTTTTGTTGTTGCAGTTGAAACAGAATGAGTCAATATAAGACGAATCAATCTATCCACTGAAGGATAAATTTATAACTTTCCTGTTTCATTTAGTCTTTTACACAATTCAGTAATTGTAAATACATTTTTTCAACTGTGGATAGTGGGGCACATCAAGTTCATAATATTACAGCTGATACTACAAATGAATTTTTTCTTGTTCAGTAAAATTTGAAGGATAAAACTAGTTGGCCAATCTACATATGTTCACAATATTAAAGGACTTATAGGAATTTCTGGGATTCAAAACAACACAAAGTAGAAGAAATTCTATCATTTGTTTGCTAAAGTATTTCCTCTGTTTCACACAAAACACGCCTTAGTTAATATAAAAATTTACAAAAGAAGTGGAAAAGTTGTACTTTTACATTTTTAACTTTTTAGAATATAACTAATTATTTTTTATTAAGAGAATAAAATCAATTGTTTAATGTTGGATTTTTCCTACATTTCTCACACAAATCAACCACATGTATTTATGTATAATTTTAGTGAGATGGAGAAAATTATTACCAATTTACATATATACTTTTTAAAAAGTATTGTTATGCTTTATAATTAAAAAATTGAGGTCCACAAAAGAGATAATATAGTGTTTTTCAATATTTTTACATACATACATACATATATATAATCTATAAGTAGCTAGTATTTCATCTAGCCATTACTTACCTGCGGTCCCATAACTCTCTGATAAATCCATAATTTTTCATATATTTTTACCCTAATCTTCTTAGCTTTTGTTTTAATTTATTTTCTTTTATTTCAATTTTTTTTGTCAAGAAGATGTCAGATAAAAATTTTCTTTGGGATTCAACCTGATTTTCACTGCTAAACTATAAATTCATTTATTCTGATTTATTAGTGAGACTGGAATTATTTTTAGTTGTTTCAACAACCGATTACTCTCTAATGCCGATCGAACCACATTGTAGTCTTTCATCTCTAAACTGTGTTTATGTAACATGTCACTCTCCCCTCTCCCCTTTCTCCTCTCTCTAGTCCCACTATTGCTTACATTTTCAACTGGTAGATGAAATTTTAGAGCCTTTGAGCGCCGTCAACTAGATGCTTCCAGCATAAAAACTCCTTGGCGTATTCTTTCTCCACCTTCCAATCGATGTCTTGCAAGAACACAGTTTAGAAACATTTTTTATTTGAGTCCTAAACTATAAAAACATATATATTTTCACTTTTTTTCTTCTCCCCACCCTCCTTAGTAAAATACCCACCATCAACAACCAATTGTGCTTACCGATCGAATCCTATCTGGCTTCCTCGTTTAGTTCAATGGCCACTACTACAGCCATTCTTCAAATCTCCAACCAACTCACATCTAGCATCGTCACCACTTTAGGCTGTGGCACCATCATCGTTAGACTTATTCTTTTAGAGCCGTGCATGGATTACTATCCGGTCTTCATCCATGGAGCCACTTCCGATCTGTTGGATTTGTTCCAAGCAAATATTTAATTTTGATGGTGACAAGTGTATTGTGTTAGTGTGTTTAATCTCATTTTATTGGATCAAAATAGATTTGTTAAAATTGTGTTTGATTTTCAAGTATTTCAAATGTTATTTCAAAAAAATATGTTTTAAGTTTAAAGATAAAACTTGTTTTTGAAGAGAAGTTAGTAGGTCATTAAAATATGTTGGCGTTTGAATCAAGTTTGATTTCTAAATGACAAGTTTTTCTAAGTTGTTTCATGTTTAATCCATCAAAGAAACAGTTTAACATGTCTTTTTATCACCTAAGTCTACCTAACTCCCAAGTTTATGTTTTAATGTGTTAAAAGGCTTTAATTCAAAGTCTAGCGCTACTGTCTATTTTTGAGATATCAAATAATGCATTAAACTCTGAGTTAATTTCAACCCAAATTTAAAATATAACTTGGATGAATCATAAAACACCACTTGGACACTCCTGCAGAGCATTTAATAACCTATCTCTAGCTGGTTTTGACTATTGGAGGATGAAATCGAGTTTAACATGTTAAACCCAGAGCTTAACAAGAAATCTAGAGCCTTTTCTTACATAAAAAATAAAGCAATGGTCACCAATTTTTCAGGAGCTTTTCCAGATGTCTCCAGCAGGATTTCAACGCCTCTTTGGATCTCAAATGAGTATAAAAACATGGAGAAACACTTTGGAAAGAACTATTGGCAACTAGAAAAGAGATTTCATCTTCAAAGACCTTGAGTTTGACAAATGCCAAGAGATTGAGCTATCACTTGCTCATCTAGCTTTAAGTGCTTCTATTGTTCTTACCAGCTTGTTACCTTGTAAACACCATTTGGTGAGATTGAGTTGGTGAGGTTTCTAGTTAGCCTCTAGAAAAACTAGTGAGGGAAAGGGTGTTGGTGAGGTTTCTAGTTAGCCTCTAGGAAAACTAATGAGTGGTTGTGGTAGAGATAACTACCAAAGGAATGTGTACTCTTATGATTCATAGTGGAGAAGATAACTTTCAAGTGGTGAACTTGAAGAGAGGAGTAGGCTCTCAAGAGGAGAAACTGAACCTCTATAAAAATCTTTGTGTGCAAGCTTCTCTCCTTCTACTTGCTTGATTATTGCTTGGTAATTTGTCTTCATTTATTGGTTGAAGTTGTTTGTTTTCAAAAACACTTTAAAGCAAGCTTTTAAAGCAAAATTTAGGATCATTGTGGTAGTCATTTTTTTGTTAGAATAAGTTTATTTGAGCTCCTTAAATTGCATTTTGGTTTAAGAGATTAAAAGCTCATTTTTGGTGATTTTTGGAATTAAACCAATTCACCCCCCTCTTGGTTGCATTTGGGCCAACATGATCATTGTTAGATCGCTTCCTTGTCACCAAAGGAGAAATGGAGATCTCCGATGCCGATGTCCGATTTTTTTCCTTGGAGCTGCATCTGATGTCGATGTTTGATCTCCCAGTTAAAATCAAACACATCGGATTGCAAGGCTACTCATGGGTTTGCTTCTGCATTTGCATTAAATCAACGATTTCAAATTACTGTTTGAATCAACGTTGAATCATCATTTAAATTTGGTTTGAATCAGATTAGATCATCGAGCCCACCTGCATTTGAACCCGCTAGCGACCGCTCCTGCATATGCTTTTGGTGGGAAGAGGAAGAAAATGGTTGAAGGAAAACTATGGGTTCGAGTAAAACGGTTGAAAGAAGTTTGATTGTAAGATGTAAAAGTTTAGAGGTTTCTAAGGCAAATGGAAAGTTTTTCAAGAGTTAAAACTTATTTCTCACATTTTTTCCCATTTATTTTAACGGGAAATTTGATGGCAGGATGAATAGTGCAACATTTTTATAGTTAAAGGATGAATGGTATAACATTTTTTTGTTTCAGGACAAATCCACAACATGGATCTTAGTTCAGGGACGATGAGTGCCATTTACCATTGGATTCGACTGCCTAGCAACTGGATTCGATTGCTTGGTAACTTTATTTAAAGCAAAAGCCACTCGGCTAGCTAGTGACTACATTCAACTGACTAGCAATTACATTCACATTCCATCACCAGGAGTAAACGTTCGACTAACAATTGATTTGGTGACAAGAAAAAGGGTCAAGCAAACAGTTGCCTACTTGGCGACAATAGCAGAACTATGTTGGGGCCATGGGATGTTGACACCCCTTGGAAATTTTGAAAATGCGTAGGAATAAGGTATTAATTTGGTCATTTGTCAGAAGTTAGGGATCGATTGTAAAATCTTGCCCCCGGATATGGTGGAAGACTACAAAGATTGGGGGGCACTAACACATGTGTTCAAAGGTTTGAGAACCGCATGCACAATTTTCCCCTAGGTAGCTGAAGTGGACACCACAATTCTAATTAAAAATCTAGCAAAAAAATAAATTTAATAATATCTTTATAAAAAGGAAATTAGTAAAACAAAAATATGAGTCACTTGTTACAAACAATTTTTTTGACATTTTTTTAATATTAAAACTAGGGCTTAAACGCAACTTTAACTTTTTGACTTTACTTAATTGGTATAGCTATCTCTCAAATTACAAGTCATGCTATTTTTGTCATAGAACTCCAAACCAAGTTAAGTTTAAAAGTTCTAAATAAGTTATGTTAATTCCTAATAGAAGTGTCAATTTTGTCAAAAAAATATGCTTTTTTATGCTTGTTTTTATTATGAAATTATAAACTCTTATTTTTTAATTATTTTTATTAAAAAACTAGAATTTAAATTTAGTACTAATTATAATTTAGGCTTATATATGAACCCAATTTCATAATATTCTAGAATGCCACTTCCGCTTAGCCTCGCCATTCTCTTACCGCACTCTCTTCCGTACAGCTTGCTCTTGCTCCCAAGCAAAAAATCCCGATTTTGCCATTGTCTGGCGGCCGTTTCATATTTATTGAGAAGTTTAGGAGTAGCGCGTGTAGTTTATAGGATTTGTTTATCTGAGGTTTTCTATTACTGGTCTTGTCGTGGCCTATGGATGAACTTTATAGCTTTGCCAGACTAGTGACATGAACAAACGAATAGAAAACAACAACAACAAATTGCATTTACATGTATCCATCTATGTGGTGAAAATAGGCGGCAAGATTTTGGACCTCCGCCCTCTGACTGCTGTCTTAGTGTCCGGAAAGCATCCGCTGCCACCATCGGCTTGCTCCTGGACCAAACCCTCAGCCGTCACAGCCACCGGATAAGTCACCAAATGCACGCCTTCCATGTCAACAACTTCCTCACCACTGTAAACTCTCCACATTTCATCCCCAATCGCACACATTTTTTGGACACATTCTATACCTTCTGGCTCCTGGAACACTTGTTCATCAACAAGGCCAGTGTGTTCGTACCATAGAGACATTCTGAATTGCTGGATTTCTTTCTTGTTATGGTCTCTGATTTGGGGTTGGTAGGAGCCGATGGCGATTTCGGTGTCTCGTTGTCCATCCATGGACCTCTGGTTTATGTTGGCGGATCCGATGATTATGTATAGATCATCCACTGCATCAAGCAATATATATGTCAATGTAAAGCTTTTTTGCGTTAATTAGGATGCCGTTTCACTTACTCTCGATTAAAATGTTCTTTTATGTGAAACAGTGTGTGTGAACGAATTGTTTGATAAAATTGCATATTTAGGAGGTGCATTTTGTCTAATTAATATACTTGTTATATTATTTGGAATCTAATATCTTATTAGTTTCTGTATTTTTTCGAAATAGAAAAATGTTTGAAGTACTTTTGAGAAAAATAGAAGGCTAAGTTTTGACATTATAAAATATAAAGAAAAGGTGAGGAAAAGACATGTTTGGACAAAATATGTTCGATTGAATTTGATTTAGAAATGTGAATGCATATTTAGTTATGTATGCGAGTTATTTATCACTATCGATTCTTACGCTCTCTCTGGCCAGGGACGGACACATTAATGCTGTTGGGTATTTCAATGGAATAGATTTTTGTTTTTCTTTAATTTTTAAAATAAAAAGATGCCACGAAAGTGCAAAAATGGTTTGTATGAGGTATAATACTTCTAGTTACAATTTCTTTTTGAATATATTTATTAAAATTTTTCAGATGCTAGCCAATTTTTCCAAGGATGGAGAGACTGTTATTAATTTACATTTAAATTCTCACTAATGTTGTTATAAACCATACAAACATGAGACACACCTTATGTAGATAAGACAATATATTAATTATGTACACAAGATGTCCATCCACCAAATTTAAATAGTTAACTTATCATACTAGACATTTAACTAGTACAATTTTGACGTTTGATATCATAATCATGACACTTATATATCATGTAAACCTGTGACATGTACTAAAAAATATAGACAAGATAGTCCCTAGCAAGATATAGACACTCGTTTTATCATACTAAACATTCAATCATTATAAACTGTGAATTATTTCATCTTAATCATGGAAAGAAAACACAAATTAATTTAGATACCAAAAACATAGGAAATTATTAAAAAAATATAACACGATTTTTCTATTTAAATATTCTTAAAAGTAGCATGATTATCTTCCGATTAGTTGTAAAGTTTGAATCATAAAACTGTCTTATCGAGTTAGGATATTATAATTTTTATTCTGACTTCCAAGCTAAGTGTTCAGTTTGAATACATTATAAAATAAAATTATATGTTGAATGTGGTTACAAAATTAAAATAAAACAATTTAAAAAATTATTTAAATGGGTTCAATGTCTTCGAAGTAAAGCTGGTTTTTTATATTTCTCTAATGCATATATAGCTGTGCCAGAGCAATGTAAATAAAAGATAAAATATAGAAAATAGTACCAACCTATCATGAGCTTGGAGTGGACATAGACCATAAATCTCCTGGACTTTTGAGCATTCCAATATTGAGTAGAAGGACTGGGAGAAAATGGAGGAACCAACTCATGTTTGCCCTCTTTCTCCCTGTTAGCAAGGCAAAAGAAGTTCAAGTAGTCCCTTGGGTGCCCTGTCTCTCCACTCTCCTTTAGGGCATCTCCAACCAGTTTATACATCATGGCCATGGTTTGTCTGCTCCAATGCAATATGTCTTGAACAGTCTCACTCTCTGGAGGCCCCTCAGGCCACATGGGGATCACTATGTACACAGAAAACCTCTCTTTTGCCCTAATCTTGGTCACTATCTTAAGGGCAATTTCCACAGGAATCAAATTTCTGCACCCACAATGTTTGTCCTTGTCCCACATATGGCACCCTCCAATGAAGTATTGGTTCTCTATGTATATGAACCTCTCAGCTCTCCTGATTGCTTCCACATATGCTTCATGGATGCTTTGCTCCACATGCATGTTTCTGGGCAGTTTGGTTGCTGAGAGATGGTCTATGGAACGAAGGACTTGTACCTTCCAGTTCCTTGTAGTGGTACCTGTGACTTGGGTGGGTGGCAATAGGTCTCTGTGTGTGAGGTCTGGGATTGTGTCTGTGGGGATTAGCAGAGAAGGGTCACATTGTTGTGCCCATCTTTGCTCAAAGTTGGCCAGCACATCCCAAGCTGCTTCACCAACTATGCAGGCATGGACATCATGCCAGGGCTGCCTTGGCCCTCCTCTGTGCAGGCTTGCCCCAGCTATGCTTGTCTGGTAGAAGTCACGGGAATGTGACTCGGTTTCTAGTGTCCGGAATAGCGAATGCTGCTGTGTGTCATATCTGCCATCACACAGGTCCAAACCCCCAACAAAACTCATGATTTCTCTGTCACCGGAGGAGTCATGTGATCGTGTATCGATTGTTATCGCCTTTTGATGGTGGGAGAAAACGGCAGGGAACTGGTGGTGAAGCCTCGGGCACAATCTGCATACCACTTTTGTATCCTTGAAGTATGCAAGTGCATCTTCATCATGTGTGTTCATGACCCCTCTGTTCTTGATCAAATGTAGGGAGGTTTCATCGTCCCAAAGGAGAATTCTCACTGCCACACCTTCCTCAGCTTTCTGCCTCAGCAGTTCCCCCAGCTTCACTCCTCTGGCATGTGGAATGTCGGTTTCAGGATCACGAACCTGCCCTGGAAATATCATGTTAGGGTCATTTGGACTAACGGTGGACACAAAATATTGTGGCAAGGTTCCGGTTCTGTATTTACCAAACTTATCTTGGGATTGAAAGACCACCCGGTAATATATATCAAATGCCTTGCACCATCAACGGCTTTATAAACATCTTCCCATAACTTTCTCCGACTGCCACACGGAGCAACCGGGGGCTGAAACTGAGCGCTGTTGTGCGCATCCTGATAGAATGTGACGCGACAGTTTGCTCGTTGTGGAAATGTAGCATTCTTTAGACCTTGAAACCCACCACTGCAGACTATTTTGCTCCATGTTGGTTCAAGTTCTGCTGGTCTGAACCACAGCATGAACCTTAGCTTGAGCTCATCATTCGGTTTCCCATTTTCCATTACCATAGGAAAAGATCCATTGATGAAGCGATCATCACTTAGTACCTTTTCTGCAGGGATTTGAATCTTCCCCAAGATGGAGCATCTTCTTCTCATTTCAATGGTAATGGTAGAGTCTGCTGGATGAGCACAGAGAATCTGGAACGTCTGATTCCACACGCGGTCACGCTCATAGCTTGTTTCTGCTAGCTTCTGGTTGTCTATCTTCACTGTCACACAGGTTGCCCATACATTAGCAGGAACCAACTGCAGAAACAATCCGAAAACGAATTTCAAAAGTTAGAATCTTAAACATGCTGACACATACATGATGTACATATGTTGGTTGTACATATATACATTGAAGGGAAATGGAGGGGTATAAGGAGTTGCATCAAAGATGGAAGCTTCAAGTGTTCCATGGAGGAACTTTGCAGGTCTTTTCTCCATACTGCTAAATCCTTCAAGAAAATTTCCAAGGAATAGAAGACCAAATTTATCAGTTTGTTGTGACAGACAATTGCAGGATCAGATGTTCTTATGTCACCTTTAACTTATATATATATATATATGACCAGATAAAAGATTGGTTGTTTGTTCCTGTTGGACAAGCAAAATGGAAACTTTAGCTTAAATTATTGCCTGTCTGGCTACTTGGAAAAACTTGTGAAATTTTCCATCTCAGAAGACTTAGAGGCAGCTTTCAGCCTGCCACAAGTTTTCACTTCAAGCTGAAGTTTCTTAAACTCTGTTTACAATTTTCCTCTCCAGAAGACTTAGAGGCCTATTCTTTCATATTTAGTCATATTTAGACGTCTGTGTCGTCACATAACATTACGTCCACTTCCAGCTTGTTTGTTTGGTTTATCCGAGTATTAAAAGTGGGAAAATGGATGTTTCTTATTTACTTTTATTTTTTAATGCTGGAAAAAAGAACTCTATTCACTTATCACCCATAGTGGGATAACAAACAGAATCAAATAAGCACACAAAAAATTAACGTGGTTCAGGTCTTAATTAACCTACATTCGTAAATGAGAGTAATATTCTTTGGGCATCATAAAAAGATTATAGTAGAAGTATATGTTAATGCTTATGTTGGCGTATAGATCACCTACATCCTATTGATAACTCGATATCTTATCCCAACATAATTGTAAAATATAAGTCACAAAAGGCTTCTAGTCCTACTCCTTCTTGCTTTTGAACCTCTCCCTTTTAAAAATTCTCACGTTTTGCCATTTCACAAAATTGGTTTTTTATGCCTACATACGCATAAACTCTAAAGATCGAGACCTGAACAGATGTGAGGCATTTCATAGCCTCAAGTCTGGAATTCTGGTTGAGGGAAGCTTCGCAAACTCTGTTGCTTTGGCTAAAGACACATAATATTCTGAATTTTAATCATTCAAGCCATTAATTGATGAAAATAATTCTTGTAAGTTTCTTTAGGAAGTTGAAAGATTGAATATTGAAGTTTATGAAAAAATTGGCTTCGTGCTCGTTAAAAGATAGAATTCTGCTTTTGTATAAGGTGTTACGAGGGAAATATTTTCCAACTTCTACTTTTCTTCGTGCGGAGGAACTTTTCTAGTGGCGTGCTGTTGCCAATGCATTCCCAACAAATGACAATCTATTCATCAGAGGCATGGGCATGTCCCCTGCTTCCCCTGTTTGTAGTTCCAGCACTGAATCTACTTTGCATATTTCAAGCATTTCTGAATGTTGAGACACCCTATTCTCAGATGATTCTATCTTTGAATGGTTTTTAGGAGGGGCATCCAAGCAGGGTAGCCTTTTCGTATCTATGTGTTGGTTTCTTTGGTGGAACCAAATTAAAGTTGTGCATGATTCTTATTATTATACCCCTCAAGTAGGTTAATTGAGGGGGAAAAAGTGTGGACTGCAAACTAGGAGGCTTCGTGTCTTTCCCCTCCCCGGGCACCTGTGACTCCCTCTCCTTCTAGGTGCTCTCCACTGCCAGCCAGCCACATGAAAATCACTACTGATGTCGCAACATCTTCTCCCCTCTAATGAAAGTTCTGTTGGACTTGTCTTCTACAACTCTGATTCCTCTTCTGCTCTCACATCTTCAGTCGCTTTTATAAAGTGGAGTGACCAATCGACCAATCGGCCCTTGTGGAGGCTTTATCCATTTTGTAAGTATTTACGGAGGCAAGGCTGAGAGGCTTTCAGACGATCATTATTGAATCTGATGTTATCGCTTTCATCTAGTAGTTGCACTCCTCTAGTGGCCCCTTGCTTTGGCCCCTTGGAATTTTGATGGATGACATCAAGAGTCTAGTCCCGTATTCTTTTTCTTATTCTTTTGCTTATGTTTCACATTTTCTAAACTCAGTTGCACATCCAATCGCCTGTTTGGGACTCTTAGTTGTTAGCCGTGTTTGTTGGCCTCATCCATATCCTTTATAGTTGGACCCAGCTCTCTCTAATTAATGAATAAATGCACCTTTATTTCATAAGATAGAATTCTGCATAATGAGAGATGCCAAAAAACGTTACAAAACTTTTAGTACTAGGTACAATTTGCACATGAGATTTTGGTAATATTACATTATCCCATTCCGTTTCAACAATTGAGCCTTTGCCCCTTGGATGTGACTCTTTTTTCTACCATGTTGGACATCAATTTTTTAAATTTTTTATTTGTATTTCATATCCAGGAAATGTTATATATTAGCGGCAAACGGTACACGATCCAATGTTATATATCAGCTGGAATCCACGAAACCGAAGAGGAGGAAGAAGCCATAATTGATGTCACCCCCGTTGGTCAAACATGTTGAACCATTTAAAAAATGAGGAAGATTAGTTATGTTTGAGATCTCCTTGGAGACCAGTGAATAATGAATAAAATAAATAAATACTACAAGTCATTAGTAGATTTGCGTGTAAATAATGTTTTCGATTCTTCAAATTAAACGTATAGTTGGTGCCTTGGTGGTCTTTTTGTCTTCAACAAAATAAACGTGCAATGCAAGTAATGAAGCTTCTACCAAATTCCACCTGTTTTCTGCCGCGTACATAGAGATGACAATTGGGTAGGTTGGGTCATGTTTGGGTCAAGTCATTCAAGTTTAAGTTTAATCAGGTTAACATGTATTCAGGTTCAGGTCAGGTTATTTGGATTTGGGCTGATTTCGGATTAAATAGATTTCAAGTTTAGGTTTGGTTAGACCAATTAGGTCAAGTTATCGGGTCTTACACCAGATTTAACTTGATTGTCGAGTTTACTCGGTTTACTAATGCATAAGCCGAAATGGCTGAATCAATTCAATTTTTTTGTTTAATTTTGATTAAAATTTAATTTAACTAGACATAAAAGAAATATAAAATTTATGAAGATATATTAACATATAATTTCCTTAATAAAATACTCCCCCTGTGTCAAGTTATTTGTAACATTCACTATTCAACAATTAATCTATGATTTTTTATTTTCAACATTTTAGTATATAAATGAAAAATGATTATATTAAATAATAAATAAAGACCTATAGTTTCTAAATACATATTTCTTAAATTTTTTTCTAACAAATAATCTCCTTCCATCCCATTTTCTTTACTCTATTTAACTTTTCTCATTAGTTTAACTTAAATTTATTTATATTATTGTTTATTAAAAAAATAAAAAATACATATATATTTAAAAATTATAGGTCTTGATTTATCATTCATGTATAAAATTTTTTTTATTTATATATTAAAATGTTAAAAATAAAAAATTATAGGTTAATTGTTAAAATATGAATGGTGCAAAGAATTTGAGACAGATGGAGTAATATGAATAAATTTAATTCAACTATTCAAAAAAGTTAAATATTTCAAAGAATATGGGACAAAAGGAGTACTATAACCTAATTATTTATATCTCTCTATCACCATTTCACTAATCGTTTCTCATAGACCTCACTCGCTCACTCTACAACGCAAAATAGATTAACAGAATAGAATAAACCTATTCATATATATTAAATCATAATTTTTCTAAAGTCTTTGCTGACCATATATTTTATGTTGATTTATGTTAAAATCAGGTCTTGTCGGGTTTAGTCATCGGGTCATTTCAGGTTCGGGTCAAATCGGGCTCGGGTTTGGATTTGATTAAGTTTCACTTCAATCAGGTTCAGGTTCAGGTCGGGTTCAAGTCATTGATTTTTTTGGTCAAATCAAGTCAGGTCGGGCTTGGGTTCAAGTGGGTCGAGTCAAGTCTTCAAATCAGGTCAAATTTTATCATCCTTACACGTACGCCTAACAAGATCTTTTTTTTTTCTTTATTTTTTTTTTCTTTTCTACTCAAAAGCATAAAATCTAGTTAGGGAAAAAAAGAAGCAGCTAGTCCATGCATTGAAGATATATGCTCTCGAGTAACATCCATGATTGAGTTGCGAGTGAATTTCTGCATTCACCCCAAAGCTTCTTGAACCATATTCACCAAAATAGAGCTAAGAAGAAGATTACAATGAAGAGCAACAAACACCTATGTACAATTAGTAAGAACAACAATATTAGAGTTATATACTGATCCTATAAGACATATGTATAAAGAATGTGAAATATATGTACAAACTGTAAGAGACATATATACAAACAAGATCACAACATTCTTATTAATATATCAAATTGTATATACGGGTTCATTCATTTAATTATTTGGAAAGCTTATTTTATTGTACACATGTGACAACATGTTTATGCAATTATTCTTATATATTTTTAAATGTTATATTTCGATACAAAAATTTTCTCTTTAATTTTATTTTTTATTTTAACTCTATCAATCTAAGCAATTTATATAGTAATAGATGTTTTCATGATATCACTTATACACATATTTGATGTGATTTATACATATCAAACTTTGATTTGCATATATATTTATTTTAGTAGATAGAAGCTCAATTTTTAAATAAGATAGTTGATATAAATTTAATGTACAAATAAGGTCATCCATACATATGAGTAGTTTTTAATAGGGAAAATTACCAATTACCAAAACCCAATAAGGTTTGATTAAACCTACGGTTTTCTCCCCTTGTTTCAAATATCTACATTTACCCTGACTAAAAATTAACTCCATTAATGACTATTACCATAGAAATGGGAAAACACCTCATTTAGCCTCTCTAATCTTCTTTCATTAAAACTTTGGCCCTCATTTTCTACATCAAACAATCTATCTCATCTTTTTTCTTAAAAAAAAAAAAAACTAAATCCATCCCTTTCTTAAACCAAACCCAAATCCTACAACCAAGTTCATCATCACCCACCACCGCTACTCCTAATTCGCTGCGTGCCCCTACCCACCCATGTAGCCGAAGCATGTCCGCTATCCACCACCACTACTCCTAATCCACATTTCACTCTCTCTTCCCTTACTCTTTCTTCCCCATCAATTTATCCACCTATTCTTACTTTTTCCGAAATCCTTATGCCTCACCTAAAATCCCCTTTCCCACGAGTCCTAGAAATCTGGTGGTATCCATAGCAACAACACTTGCCAGAGCTGCTACTTTTCCCGAAATCCCTGTGCCCTGCCTAAAATCCCCTTTCACGTGAATCCTAGAAATCTGGTGGCATCCATAGCAACAACACCTACTAAAGCTACCACAAGTTCTAGTGGCCAATTATGGTAGAGAGGGATTTGTGCATAATTAAGAGGACAGAGAGAAGCAAAATTGGAGGAGAGGGATAAAATTGGAGGTGAAATTGGTGTGTGCGTTGATGGTGCTACATCAAAATTAAAGGAAAGGGAGAAAATTGGTGGCTCTTATGAGTAGGGATGGTAATGGGTCGGATGAAATCCACCACCCACAGATACCCAACCCACGGATTGTGGGTATTTGATAAAAAAATCACCCATCTGGCAGGCACTGATTTTAATTTTACCTCGGGGTAGACCCGCCACACCATATCCTGCCACAATTTTCCTTTGTTTTTGAATGGCTTATTTGTAACTTGTCAAAATAATAGGACTAACATGAAAAAAATATGTAACTCAAGTGTTTAAAGTGCAAATTAGCAAACAATATAAACCTAACCCTACACTTTGTCTACTCTCTACGACAGACTCGCCGCCTCTATTCTTCTTTCTTTCATTGAACCTGTTTGAATCTTCCTCGTCTTATCTTCTTTTTTCTGGTCGAACCTTGTCTTGCCTTCTTTGTTTTTGGCCCAAACCATATCACTACCTTTACAAGCATTGAAATTCCACGCCCCAAATCTTTCCCACCTATTGGCCGACGACCCCGATAAAAAAAGCGATGAAGAGAAGAAGTCAAGAAGCCTTCCGCCGCTGCTGTCTTTCATTCCTTATCGTCACCATTGCCTCATAAGCGCCGGACATGTTTACCATGTGTATGTCACCAATTTTGTGGGTGATCCGTGAGGAGCCCGTGGTCCATGGGTGATGAGCATAGGCGTCTATTTCTACTTGTCAGATCTAGTGGGCGGGCGACAGATGTGGTGGCTTTGTGCCTGATCCGTCCGTTTGACATCCCTACTTATGAGTAATGAGGCATGGATTCGAAGGTAGGATTTAGATAGAGGTAGAAAATGGAGGAAGGAAATAGAGGTAGAGAAGAAAGGAAGAAGACATGGTTAGAAAACAAAATGAGGATGGAGACAGAGAGGAAGAAGCGGAGAAGGATAGAGGCAAGAAGGAAAAGAGAGAGATAAAAGCGGAGAGGAAAAAAGGGTGCTAGGAGGAGATGGAGAAGAGAAGAAAAAGGATAAATGATGGAGACGGAAAGGAGAAAAAGGAGACAGAGGCATAAAGGAGAGAAGGGCGGCATGGATGAGATGAAAATGAGGGAGGATAGGCCGGAGAAGGGCGGCAGGGAGGAGATGAACAAAAGGGAGGACGGATCGGACAAAGGCATCGAGGATGAAAAGTATTGGATAGTAGGGAGAGAGAAAGATGAGGGTAAATATTCCAATGAATGACGTTAAAAAGACAAAGTTAAGTATTTGCTCTTTTATTTTGTAATGGTGAGTCACGATGTTAATTTTGTAAGAGGGGTAAGTGTAGGTATTTGAAATAGATAGGACAAACTTGCAGGTTTAAGAAAACTTCATGGGATTTTTGGTATTTTCCATTTTTAATATGTGTACAAATTTGACCATGAACACATATTAGTACAAAGATGAGAAGTCTTATATCAATATAATTTGAGTGTTCCAACCTAAAGGGAAAATTGTAGCTCTTAGGGTAATATTGTAACTGCACAAAAATATTAAAGGTGTTTATATCATTTGTCGACATAAAAAAGCTTATTCATCTTCCACCACCCTTTTTTCTTTCCCCATTGCTAGTTACCTTCTCAGTTTCATTCATTCTCTTACAATCATCCCACAATCCTAACCCCTAATTTATGGTTTCATCAGTGGCAGATCCAAGAATTTTATAAATGGGGTCTATTTACATGTATAAATACTAAATAATAAGGCCTAACTCACTTTTAGTCCCTCGAACTATGTTGACTCATGTTTTTAGTCCTTACAGTATGACTTAGTTTATGCGGTCATTTAAATTATGAAAAGTAGGACACTATACCCTGTTAACTCAGTAACTCAGTCAGTTTGATGTTAACTCTATTAGATTTATAATGCTTTAGTGACTTGATTACAAAAATCTAAACTCTAGCTTGCCAAATAAAAAAAAACATAACTTGAGGCACTTAAAGATAATTAAACCCAAACTCTCAATTAGCAGATCTCCTTCACCACCACTAGCATTCTATCTGCCACCATCCCTAAACTTCATCACCAGCTCCGCCTTCCAATTCTCCCCCTCCTCCGTCTATGATTTTGCCTCATTCATCGGCTGTGTCAGTTGCATCATCGCTATGCGGTTTACTTCGCCTTCTTCTACCCCATAACTATTGCCTCTATCATCTTCCTCTCCTGTTTACTATCTGCCTATCCTTCATCTTCTACCATATGCCATCACCTCCTACAAGCAAATTGTTAGTGTTGTGCCCAAAAATCAATCATGAGATAATTGTATTTTACATATTGAGTCATAATATTTTATTGAGACATTATTCCAATAATTATGTTTTTTTTTTATTTCTGTGTGACATAATCAAACATAATTACAACCCTAGAATAATAGTATTATTAAACATCCATGGTCTAGTATTATTGTGGAGTGGGTTGCAATAATATATAAAGACTAGCATGCATGGAGACTAATATGAGATATGTAGTCTACATATGGGTATAAGTTGGAGAACTTGTATACTGGAATGAGCCGCCATGAGAACGCTAAATGGATTGTTATATGAGTGTCATAAATGATTCTCATAGTGATCATAGTATATGTAGTCCTTTAACCTAAGGTCATCATGGTTCCCTATATGTGAGTCACATACATTGATACTTTCCTTTATTGCTCGTAACTGAGTGAACATAAAGGTGGTCATTGGGTATGTCACATATCATGTGAAAGGTTTTGTGTGATCAAGATGAGATTTGTCTCTCCTACGTAACGGGGGTGATATATTTTTCAGTGTTATGCCCAAAAGTCAATCATGAGATAATTGTGTTTTACACATTGAGTCATGATATTTTATTGGGGCATCAATCCAATAATTGTGTTTGTTGTATTATTTTTGTGTGACATAATCAAACATAATTATAACCCTAGAATAATAGTATTCTTAAACGTCCCTGGTCTAGTATTATTGTGAAGTGGTTTATAATAATACATAAAGACTAACATATGTAGAGACTAATATGAGATATGTAGTCTACATATGGGGACAGTTAGAGAACTTGTGTATAGGATTGACCCACCATAAGAATGCTACATGGATCGTTATATGAGTGTCATAAGTGATTCTCATAGTGATCATGGTATATGTAGTTCTTTGACCTAAGGTCATCAAAGTTCCCTATATGTGAGTCACATACTTTGATACTTCCTTTTGTTGCCCGTAACTGAGTGAGCATGAAGGTGGTTATTGGGTATGTCACATATCATCTGGAGGGTTTTGTATGATCAAGATGGGATTTGTCCCTCATATGTAACATGAGTGATATCTTTGGGCCGCTTGATAGAGTAAGACTAAGAAAATGCATAACCATACTCGGATGAGTTGATATATGATATCAATGTCATCAGTTTAAGTTAGTCTACTCAGTAATCAAGAAACCAAAGATTTGGCTATGCAAGAGTGACACATTCCATGTCTCGTGCTTGGTCTTGATATCTTGGACAAAGGGACAATGGCATATACGGATAATGATCATAGAGGTTTAGTCGAATCGCCGGCTATCTTGTGACTTAGGTAGCAATGATGTGTTGCTAGACACCGCTCATTGTTTATGATCATAAATATCATTGTCAACATGGTAAGAGTCAATTGGGTCACATACATAGAGCCAATTGGATTATTTGAGTGCATGGGCCAAATTGTTTGGGTTTTGGTTTCATAATAATTTCAGATTCATAATTGGTCCAAAGGTTAAGCCATTAATAAAGCTTGAAATTAAATCTAATTGGATTAAAGTTCTAAAACCCATTAGGCTTGGGAGTTGAGTCTCACTATATATATATTATATGGTGAAAATTTCATAGTTTTTGCCCTAGCCTCCCTAAGGACGAAATTAGAAAAGTTCTAAATAGTTTCAGCCGCACTTTTCTCTTACCATTCATTGAAGGACGCAAGCTAGCACTGCGGGCGCAAGAGGAACGCATCTGCTGGGATGTGGTACAGGTGTGGTGATCCTAAGAGGCTCGTGTGGATACCGTAGAGAGGTTGAACACATCAACTGCTTAAGTTTATGATTCGATTCAACAGTTTGGTGAAAGATCTCATCCGACTAGGTATAAAATTTTCAAACACCCGATTTACTCCGTTTCATTTGGATCCTGGAAGGTTTCATTTATCTTCCACTATGCTTGTTTGGCTCTTGAAACCCTACAATATTCGGGCCCCTTGATTGAGTGAGACTGAGGAAATGCATGACCATACTTGGATAAGTTTATATGGGATATCAGTGTCATCAGTTTTAGTTAGTTTTACTCGGTAATCAAGAAACCTTAGATTGGGCTGTATGAGAATAACATTTCATGTCTCGTGCTCGGTCTTGATATCTTGGACAAAGAGACAATGACATATATGAATAATGATCATAGAGTTTTAGTCAAATCATCGACTATCTTGTCACTTAGGTAGCAATGATGTGTTGCTAAACACTGTTCATTATTTATGATCATAAATGTGATTTAGGATCATTGCCAACATGATAAGAGTCTATTGAGTCCTACACTTATAACCAATTGGGTTATTTGAGTGGATGGGCCAAATTGTTTAGTTTTGGTTTCATGATTATTTCAAATTAATAATTGGACTAAAGGTTGAGCCATTATGAAGCCTAAAATTAGGCCTAATTGGGTTAGGGTTTTGAAACCTATTAAGCTTGGGAGTTAAGCCACACTATAAATACATCATATAGTAAGGATTTTCCAACCTTAGCCTCATTAAGGATGAAATCAGAAAGGTTCTAAAAAGTTCTATTTTTGCACTCTCATCTTTCTTTTCCTCGAATGATGCAAGCTAGCACTGTGGAAGTAAGAGAAACACACATGCCAAAACCTGGTGGAGGCATAATGATCCAAGTGGTTCGTGTGGATATCGCAGAGAGCTTGAACACGTCAATTGTTCAAGTTTGTGATTTGACTCAATAGTTGAGTGAATGATCTCAACCAACTAGGTATAAAAATTTTAACACCCGATTTACTCCGTTTCACTTAGGTCCTAGAGGGTTTTGGTTAGTTTTCACTATGCTTATTTGCCTCCTGAAATCTTATAGTGGTATTAAAGCTACTGGTGATACCCTAAATTAGGATTGAGTTTCGAATCGCATGATCAATTGTATGTTCTGTTGCTTTCGATCATGATTAATTGGATTGATTCATGATGCATGAATTGGAACTTGTAATATATATGAGATATAAAAAAAACATCTCAAACAGGTTAATCAGATTAACCCTAGATTGATGGATATAAGATATCTATCTAAATTAGGATTGTTGCAATAGTTACTACAACCCTAGCAGTAGCAGGCATCGACCATGTGTTGTTCAGGCACCCTAGGTAAGGTACTGTGAAGTGCCACATTAATAAACTGGTTAACAAACCCGCATTAATCAACATGCATTTTCTTGTTGAATAGGATTTGACATGATATGCTTGTTGTTGGTTGAAGCATGGTGCATGGTTATAGCCCCGGTTAGTTGTACTTCTAAATATAGCCTGCATGTTGTGCCTTGTCTTTACTACTCTTTTTGTACCTTCTCTTCTCACCTTACTCATCTTGAATGTAACTTGAGATTTCTATCATCATTGTAATTATTCCTTTTGGGATCATCCGAGGTGGTGTGTCCAATGAAGTGACTACAAAGAGGCAACCTAGCAAGGAAGATAAGGAGCTTGTGAAGACATTTTTTTTCTTATGCTTTTATGATATTCTCATTGGCTTAAGAATATCATATAGTTTGGGCTATAACCATGTCACGTTTAATTTTTTGTTAGCATGAGATGCATGTTTTGTATTTATATGTGATGCATGTATAAGACAACCGAAGATAATAATTGGTGAGATCAAAGGAAAATCTCTCAAACAAAATATTAAGTTATTAAATATGGTGCCTTCCAAATGTTGGCACTTGTCAAGACTTTGATCAACATTGGGTGAGTTTGCCAAAGCAAAGCACCTATGTTCATCTTGGTAAGGTACTATGGGATAAGAGTGATATCCAAATTGCTAACTTTGGAGCCGACTTAACTAAGTTATCCCAATAGAATTAGGGACTTAGAGGCATAGAGTTGGGCTTAAGTTCATGAGATGAGCTTGGATAAGTGTTGTTCGCCCAACTACCTAAGAATTTGCATGAGATGCAATTGGCAAGGAGTTGCCTACCTAAATAACTATGACTTGAGAAAAAAGCCAAAGTTGACTCAAGTTATGGTGAAATATGGATCTTGAGCCACTAGAATACCTTAGCATTAAGGTGTTCTGAAATAATATCAAGGGTTATTATTTTGAGTAAAATAGTAGAAGTATCATTTAATAAAAGTGCTTATTAAATAAATTAAAATGCATGATTCTTACACTGGATATAGACTGTTGTAGATTATCGTGGCATAAAACACATTAACACTTTCATGGCGATCAATCCTTGAGAAGGAAAATCTAAACGTAACCAACTTTCTCAAATGTTATCAAAATTTGAGGATAGTTCTCAAGCAAGAGAGAAAGGTTTACATCCTAGAGCAGTCCATTTCAAGTGAGCCTACTACTAATGCTCCAATAACTAAAAATGAGGCTTATAAGAAGCATTCTGATTATACTTAAGATGTTGCTTGTCTCATGTTGATTACCATGAAATTTGTGCTTCAGAAGCAACATGAGAATAGGAGCATTTGATACGATCGAACATCTCAAAATGCTCTTCTAAGAGTAAGCTTTGCATGAAAGGTTTGAGACCTTTAAAGCATTGTTTCAATGCAAAATGTTTTAGGGAAATCCCATGGGTCTTTATATGCTCAAGATGATTAAGTACATTGAGAATCTTGAGAGTTTGATATTTGCTCTTCAGAAAGAGTTAGCTGTTGATGTAGTCCTACAATCATTGCCAAAAAGCTACAATCAGTTCATCATGAATTACAATATGAATGATCTTAGCAAGTCCCTCCCTGAATTGTTCAATATGTTGAGAACTGTTGAGCAAAACCTTAAGAATGCTAAGCCCGTTATGATGGTTCAAAAGTACAAAGGAAAGGAAAAAACCAACAAGAAGAAGAATAAAGCTAAAGGAAAGTCTAATGCTAATTCTTCTTCAGTTGCACTCAAACCATTCAGCGGTATGGTTAAGGAAAGGGAATGCTTCCATTGTAGGAAACCTGGACATTTGAAGCATAATTGCAAGATCTATCTTGAAGAGTTGAAGAGCTTGAGAAGGAGAATAGAAGTAAGACTTCCATTTTAGATATTTTTGTTATAGAGGGTAACTTTTCTACTTCGTTATCTTGGGTATTGGATACTGGATGTTGATCTTACATTTGTGGAAATGTGCAGGATCTAAGTAGGAGTAGAAGATTGGCCCGAGGTGAAGTAGACCTACATGTTGGCAATGGAGCAAGAGTTGCTGCATTAGTAGTAGGGACTTATGTTCTCACCTTGCCAAATGGATTGGTTTTAGAATTGGACAATTGCTATTATGTGCCTACTATTAATCCAAATTTGATTTTTGTTTTTTTCTTGTACAAGAAAGGTTTTTCAATTATAATAAAGGACAAGTATTTTTCCATTTATTTGAATGAAATCTTTTATGGTAGTGTTTGACTTAGAAGTGGTTTGTATGTTCTAGAACTTGAAAATCCAATCTATAATGTGAATACCCAAAAGGTAAGATTGACAGATTCGAACCCCAACCTTTATTTGGCATTGTTGTTTGGGCCATATAAATGAGACATACATATCCAAGCTCCAAAAGGATGGACTCTTGGACTCATTTGATTTTCAATCATTTGAGATATGGGAGTTATGTTTATTGGGCAAGATGACCAAAACTCTTTTCACTGGGCAGAGTGAAAAGAGCCAATGGTTTATTAGGACTCATATGTAGTGATGTACGTGAGCCTATGTTCAATACTTCATTACTTTGATTGATGACTTAATTAGATATGGCTATATGTATCTCATAAAACATAAATCAGAATCCTTTGAAAAGTTCAAAGAATTCAAGAATGAAGTACAGAATCAACTTAGGAAGAGTATTAAATTACTTCAATCATACCAGGGTAGAGAATACTTAGACCGAAAATTCTTTGATTATCTAAAAGAGTGTGGTATAGTATTACAACTCACTCCACCTGATACGCCTTAATGGAATGGTGTTTCTAAAAGGAGAAATTGAACTCAGTTAGACATGATTTAATTTATAATGAGTCTAGCCAACCTTCCAAACTCAGTTAGACATGCTCTAGAGACAACTGCTTTTACACTAAATCGGGTTCTATCTAAATTGGTTCAAAATATGCCATGTGAAATATGGAGTGAAAGGTGTCCCAGTCTGTCTTTTATGAGGATTTGGGGCTATAAGGCTTACGTGAAATTTCAATTCTCAGACAAGCTAGGGCCCAGATCTCATAAATGTCTATTTTTTGGGTATCCCAAAGAAACAAAGGGCTATTATTTCTATAATCCATTTAAGCAAAAAGTGTTTATTAATCAAATTGGTGTCTTTTTAGAGAAAGAATTTATCTCTAAAGGAACCAGTGTGAAGAAACTAGAACTTGAAGAAATTTGAGAACAATAAGGGGACATTGAACCTGAAAAGACACCACAAGATGTTATGGTTTAGGAGTGTTTTCGTGTAGCACAGAGCCCACGTAAGTTTGGTAGGATTCGATGTGAGCTCAAGAGATATGGATTTTTCATGACTTACACTGGTGATGTGATGTTCATGGATCAAGATGAGATCACAACCTACCAACAAGCTTTGTTGGGACTAGATTCTAAGAAGTGGCTAAGGGCCATGGAGTCCGATATGGAATCCATGTATGAAAACCAAGACCAAGTATAGACTTTGATTGATTTACCTGAAGGGGTAAAACCCATATGGTGCAAATGGGTTTTCAAGTAGAAAACCGACATGGATGGTAATATGATTACCTTTCAAGGACGATTGGATGTAAATGATTCCAAGCAAATTCATAGTATTGACTATGATGAGACTTTTTCACTAGTTGCCATGCTTAAATCCATCCGAATTTTATTGGTTATTGCTGCACACTATGATTTTGAGATATGATATATGGATGTCAAAATCACCTTCCTTAATGGAAAGCTACTTGAGGATGTGTACATGACATAACCTGAGGGTTTTGTCCCTCTAGAGTATGACAATAGAGTGTGTAAGTTGCAAAGGTCCATTTATGGATTGAAGCAAGCTTCTAAGAGCTAGAATCTTTCGTTTTGATAAAGCAATCAAAGAGTTTGGTTTCATCAGACATGAAAATGAACCTTGTGTGTACAAGAAGGTTAGTGGGATCACTATTATCTTCTTGGTGTTGTATGCATATGACATACTACTCATCGAGAATTACATTCCCGAGCTACTGTCTATGAAGACTTGGCTGGGAAAATGTTTCTCTATGAAGGACTTAGGTGAAGTAGCCTTTGTGTTAGGCATTAGGATTTATAAAGATAGATCTAGAAAGTTGCTTAGCCTAATTCAAAGTATGCACATTAACAAAGTGCTAAAAAGGTTTAGCATGCAAGATTTTAAGAAAGGGTTTTTACTCATGTCACATGGTATGACTCTCTCAAGATCTCAAAGTCCTAGTACACTTGAGAAAAGAAAACGCATGAGTAAGATTCCATATGTTTCAGCAATTGGATCTATCATGTATGCCATTATATATACTCATTGCAATGTCTCGTATGCCTTGAGCATGACAAGTAGGTACTAATCAAACCCTGGTGAGAGTCACAGGATAGCTGTTAAGAATATCCTCAAGTACTTGAGAAGAACTAAGGATTCATTATTGGTCTATGGAGGTGAAGATAGGCTCGTTGTAAGGGGTTAAACTGATACCAGCTTCTAATCCGATAAGGATGATTTCATATCGCAATTTGGTTATATATATATTTTGCATTAGTGGTGGTGCTGTGAGCTGGAAAAGTTCAAAGTAAGAGACAGTAGCCGACTATATAATAGAATCTGAATATATTGCCTCCTTAAACGTTGTAAATGAGGCAGTTTGGATCAAGAAGTTCATCACAGAACTTGGAGTGGTTGCAAGCATTGTCAACCCGATAGAGCTATATTGTGACAACAATGAAGTAATTGCACAGGCTAAAGAACCTCCATTTCACCAACGATCCAAACAAATACTCCAATGTTATCATCTCATTAGGGAGACCATCAAAAGAGGTGATGTGAGGATATGCAGGAATTTGACAGACTGCAACATTGCTGATCCATTGATGAAACCCCTCATATAGTAGAAGCATGATAGTCATTCTAGTTCCATTAGTATTAGATACGTAGATGACTGGCTTTAGTGTAAGTGAGAGATTGTTAGTGTTATGCCCAAAAGCCAATCATGAGATAATTGTATTTTGGATATTAAATCATGATATTGTATTGAAGCATTATTCTAGTAATTATGTTTATTGTTTTGTTTCTGTGTGACATAATCAAACATAATTATAAAAAAATTCTTGAATAATAGCATTCTTAAACATCCCTGGTCTAGTATTATTGTGGAGTGGGTTGCAATAATATATAAAGACTAGCATTTGTAAAGACTATATGAGATATGTAGTCGACATATGGGTACAAGTTAAAGAACTTGTATACTGGACCGACCTACCATAAGAACATTATATGGATCGTTATATGAGTGTCATAAGTGATTCTCATAGTGATCATGTTATATGTAGCCTTTCGACTCAAGGTCATCAAGGTTCTCTTTATGTGAGTCACATACTTTGATACCTCCCTTTGTTACTCGTAACTGGGTGAACATGAGGGTGGCCATTGGCTATGTTACATATCATGTCGAGGGTTTTGTATGATCAAGATAGGATTTGTCCCTCCTATATAACGGAGGTGATATCTTTCAGCCCCTTGATTGAGTAAGACTGAGGGAATGCATGAAAATGCTCAGGTGAGTTGATATAAGATATCAAAGTTATCTGTTTTAGTCAGTTTACTCAGTAATCAAGAAACCGTAGATTGGTCTGTATAAGAGTAACACATTTCATGTCTCGTGCTCAGTTTTTATATCTTAGACAAAGGGACAATGACATATATGAATAATGATCATAGAGTTTTAGTCGATCACAGACTATCTTGTCACTCGGGTAGCAATGATGTGTTGCTAGGTATCGCTCATTATTTATGATGATTTATGATCATTGGCAACGTGATAGGAGCTTATTGGGTCACACATTTTGAGCCAATTGGGTTATTTGAGTGCATGGGTCAAAATTTTTTATTTTGGTTTCATGATAATTTCATATTAATATTTGGCCCAAAGGCTTAGCCATTATGAAGCCCAAAATTAGGCTTAATTGGATTAGGGTTTTGAAACCTATTAGGCTTGGAAGTTAAGCCTCACTATAAATACATCATATAGTAAGGATTTTCCAACCCTAGCTTCTCTAAAGACGAAATCAGAAAGGTTCTGAAAATTTCCAGCCGTACTCTCCTCTTGCTTTTCGTTTGAAGACACAAGCTATTACTGCGGGAGGAAGAGGAACGCACCTGCTAGAACGTGAGTGTTCCAAGTGGTTTGTGTGGAAACCGTAGAGAGCTTGAACACCTCAATTATTTAGGTTTATAATTTGACTCAAGGTAAAAGGTCTCAACCAACTAGGTATAAACATTTTAAAACCCGATTTACTTCGTTTCACTTGGATCCAGAGGGTTTTGGTTAGTTTCCATTACACTTGTTTGGCTCCTAAAACCCTACACAAGTTTGGATCACCATTGTCATAGCCATCTCCTGGGAGTCCTAAAACTGTGTTTTCTCCACTGCCTTTGTCATTGTTTTCCTCATCTTGCTCACGTAAAGGTTTGTCAAGGGCTCCAATGATTGAACTTACAATTAGATGCATTGTAGTGTTGGTACTGGTAAGTCTATTGTGATTTTGTTGTCGCAAGAAGAAGAAGAGAAGAAAAATATGATCTACAGTGCATTTGCATAAAGGTGGAAAGAAAGACAAGTTGAAGGCGATGCTTGGATTATTAGATGACAAAGTGTAGAGTTTAAAAAAGAGAAAATAAGAAGATGTTTGATTTTGCAAACAATTTTCTCTTTTTTATGTGCTAGTCAATTAATAGATATAAAGTCAAGGGGAAAAGTATTTTACAATTCATAGTTAGGTGATTGAGTTGCACTTCGCCAACTTGCATACAGTCTTTTGAGTGAGACAATATAGTTCGAGTTACCAAAAGTGATTTAGGCCAAATAATAACATTACATAATAAAACTTACATATTTATATATGTAAAATAATGATGATTTTCAGAAGAAAATATGAAAAAATTACTTAAATTTAGTATCTATTTTTCTATTATTGTTTAAACATCTTTAACCAAAGTTATAAAATTATATATAAATTATGGAAATAGAAGGTGAGATTAGATGTGTTCATTAGGCCGGATTGAACCAGCCCAACTGAAGCCTGATTTCGTGAGACATAAATTTATAAAAAACCTTCTCAACCTTAACTTCAATCTCACTCGCAAGCATACGGTGCCAATTGTAGTAGCGGTGAGTTAGGTGTTGATCCCACAAAGAATTGTATGGCAAAGAATCCCATCAAATACCAAGTATGATGACCTTACTTTAGCTAAAGCAAACAAACCGTGGAAACACAATGAATAAGAAGCTAAACTACCAAAACTGTGGATCACCCAACCACCAAACCAAACAAACATAACAGTTATCCTAAACACATGTTTACAAAGTTTCTAAGAAATTCAAACCAAATGGGCTGCTACATAAACATAGCTTCGACACAAGTATATACTTAACCTAAATCATGCTTCCTGAAAGTTGCAGGCCAGAAAACTCTATATTATCAACCCTTCTCTCTCAAGACAGGGCAAATTAGTTCCTTAGAAGCCCATTAGACATTCTCATGCTAACCAGTTGTCCTAGAAACCATTAAGCTCAAGTTCTCATTTAAGGCCTCGTAGGAACAATAGTTCTCTCGAATCTACCCATTACCCACGCTCTATTAGCGTTCTTCCAATCTTGGAAAATTCTCTTGAGCCTTTCCTAATTCGAGTAAGTTGTTCAACACAGGTAGCCAATAAATGAAGAACACATTCAAGTATATGTTTAAAAAGCCAACAAATCAAGGAAATAATCAATTGGTTATGTATTTACAAGCATCAAATCATCCCAAATGATTCACAATATCTATAGAAACAACATATCTACACATATTTATAAGAATCTCAAACGAAAAAAAAAAAGGAGTTAGGGTTAAAAGAACCAAATCCAAGTAAAAATGCTTGTTGTATAAGAGCTTCCACTCCAATCCAAACAAGAATCTCCATCAAATCAGCCTCCTAGCTCCCTGATCCATGAAAACCCTAAGAAAACTAGCCAGAAAATGATTCTGGACGGGTTGGGGTTGAAAGGGATCTTCTTTCGCAACTTTTCACTAAGGATTTTTATAAACAGAGCAGGTCACGACAACGCGTCACCACATAGCACGGATACTCTTAGTATTTCAACCATAACTTTGCGCACAAGTGTTCGATTGGGCCAATTCAATAGCCCACTCAAAGCTAATAAGAATGACTAAAACTTTTATGCCTTTAACCAAGCCTGGATCTACCAAGAAAAGGTCCATAAATTGCTTGCAAGTTACCCCTCTTTTGCTCTAATCACCTTCGCCTACAAAAACATAAGAATAACACTAAAAGCACACTAAATTCTAACAATTATTGCTATGAAGTATACAAATAAAGGTTAAAGGATAGACATGCCATGCACTTAACACCTGACATGGCATCAAACTAGGCCAGCTAGGTCAAGGCCCGACTTGGCCTAGCTTGGAAGGAGGCACGAGAGAAGGTGGGCTGTTCACGGGCTTAGGGGAGAGAATGTAATAGGTGGGCTTGCCATGGTATAGCATGTAGTGAAGCAAGCATGTAGTGAAACCTGGGCCTGGGCATGGATCGGCTTAGGCATGTCAGTCCTAAGCCTGGTCAGATGTTGGGTCTTTGATGGCTCTTTATAGAAAAATTCAAAAAAATTGGACAATTACCCTTAGGACCTTCAATAGCTCTAACTGCCACTTTGACAAAAAATTCTATTTTTTTCGATTCAATCAACTAGTAATAACTAGTTTTGATGGCTTTTTGGTCTAAAAAAAGTATGGCCTCCCTTATAAATAGAGAGCCTTATTTATTGCATTTCCTCATACCAACAATTGCAATATGCCTTCTTCTTCTACTATATTCTCTCTTAGTTTGTTCAAGCTTTTAAGCATTTTTTCTAATTTTTTCTTTATCTTTTTTAATATCTTCCAAATCACTTCTTTATCTCTGCTATTATTCTCTCACTAATGGCATCAAGCTGAAAGGGTAAGGCTGCCAACTGGGGTGTAGATTGCTCCTCATCCTACACCTCCAGCCTTAAAGGCTTGTTCCATCAATGATCTCAGCCGGCCAACTGAGGGTCCGCATTGACATGTCAAATTACAATTTGGGGGTTGACAATTAACCACCCAATAATGATGTTGGAATGGTTGAGGCAACCTTGGCTAAGAATTTTTATGGAAAGGATAAGACCAAACTAATACTAATGAGCCATCACCTTAAGGACAAGGATCCACAAACACAAGGTAAATCCTCAAGGCTAATTGCACAGGTGTGGGAGCATTTCAACCTCACTTGAGGAGGGGAATCGAAGTATGAGAAGTACAAACATTGCAACAAGAAGTTAGCGCATAAAAAGAACTCTAGCACAGGATCGCTTAGGTGCCATATAGAGAATCACCATAATAATCTTTATCCCTGTGTGGCTACCAATTCTAGAGGACAATAACAACTTGGGAGCACCGTTGATGGGCTACGTATTTTTAGATTTAATTAAGAATCTTGTAGAGAAGGCATGCTTAATTGAATGATGCTTATTGAGAAACCATTTTCACAAGTTAAAAGTGTGCATTTAAAATCTTGGTGGTAATGTAAAGGCCCACACTTGGCCCATAAGTTAGGAAGCCCATATCAGGAACAAAACCCACAACGCGACACAAGGAGCCCAATTCCAATCAGGCCAAAAAGGAGATCCTCCAAGGATGGAAACTGAATCCCCAAAATTACCAAATGGACTAGGCAATTTCCATCCAGAGGTGATTCTCATAGATCTCCCTCAACTATATAAACCAACCTCATTCACCAACCCTAAGGTATGAGATTCCTACTAGGTACTCAATTGTTCCTCTTTATTCACTAGAAACCTACTTGATAATTATATGGTTTTCCTTGGAAACACATCTCGGGGCCCTGACATTGTCTTTAGGCACAAGATCTCTGGTTCGCCATCATTCTAACCTCTAGACCAACTTATTCAGGTTAAGCGACCTAGGGTCAAGTATTAATTTCGTGCCATCTATGGGAACATGGCAAACACTCAAAGATCTCACATGGATAATCAAGAACATCCGAGAAATGAGCACGAGAGCCAAACAAAGGGTTTAGAACAATCACATTGGGAGGTCCATAACGCCCCAAGACAAAAGGATTGCCTACAAAATAGAAGATGAAGGACCTTACATGTTGACCAAAGACCCCCTGAAAAGGAAGGGACCTGCTTCCTTAAATGATGACCAATTTCAAGCCCTTCAGCGTGCTCTTTTATAAGCAATTAAAAGTGACCATCCAATAGGAGAAATGTAGAGGACTACTGAAGGCACCTGAGAAGGCCGTAAAGAGTCATCTAGCACTTGATGAGCCCCACCGAACACCAACTTGAGATATGCTCCCAATGACCTATACAGGCGAGCCCCCCTGCACGCTGCGGCAATCTGACGGTCTCACTGGTAGTGATATAAATGCAATCCTACAAAGGTTAGACTATTGATATCAAATACATGTTGCTTCAGCCCATTATGGATGAGATAATCAATGCCCCAACTCCCGATAGTTTTTAGATGCCAAAGATTGACCTATATGATGGCTTATCGGATTTTGTTAATTATTTATAATGGCATATCACCTCCATGAAGCTACAAAGAACCTCGGATGTGTCGGGTGTTCAGCTCCACATTGATGGGGGCATTGGCTTCGTCATTTGGAACTAACAGGGGGTGTCATTTTTACTTCTTCAAAGACATCTCTCAAGCATTCCTTTACCACTTTTTAAGGAGCAGGCTAACCCCAAAGATAGAGACACATTTGTTAAAGATACAATAGGGTCGCCAAGAGTCCCTAAAGGACTATGTATAGAAATACAACATCGAAGTAGTGCAAGTTATCCCTAGATATACATCTGATAATAATTTCCTAAGGACTATCAAAGGGCTCTAAATTAGCTTCGAATCTGCATAAAACCTTGTCAGGAGCATAGAAGAATTCCTCCGTCATGCCGCTCAGAACATGCATGTAGAACAGCTCAGTTAACACGTGACACAGAACGAGCATATGAGGGCTAATAAGGGTGGACTCGCCCCTAGGAAAAGGAGTATAGGTATAAACTTGACGAGATCAAATCTAGTTCTACTCCTGCTAAGAGAAACAAGGGCAAACATTTTGTATGCTTTCGGAAGAAAAAAGTAAGTACCCCGGTGGCCTCTGCCAATGGGCCCCTTAAATAAAAAGAAATTGAAGAAGTATTTTCAATACCATAAAGATAAGGGTTACAAGATAGAAGGTTACTTCTAGTTGAAGAGGCTTCTTAAAGAAATGATCCAGGCTAAGAAACTAAATGAGTACTTAGTCAGGCCATCATCCCTCTGCTGAAGGCAGGAAGAAATGCCTTAAAGAAGAGATGATGAACATGAACCAAAAGGGATGACAGTAGAAGAAGCCGTAATTTCCTCTAAGAGACCATAGGAACCCGGGAGCCCCAGCGGAAGTCAAACATATGATTACTAGATGAAAGACTTCTTCAGCTTGGAAGTGGCAAAAGTGTGAAATCACTCAGTTAGAAGTGGTTGATGCTAGTAATGCCTTCAGAAGGCCCGATGGGTAGCAAGGATTACCAATTTTAATGTTGAGCGGGTGTACTTGGATATGAAAGCTAACTCTATGTCCTCTTTGCTAATGTATTAGAAAAGATCAAAGTTAGGAGATCTTTATTGACTCCCATTATAGGGCCCATGTTCAGAGTTGGGAGAGATGAAGTACTGACACTTGGGACGACCAAAATGCCTCTTACGTTGATGGGCATTAACAAGGACACAAGAGCCATCTGTGACTCCCATACATCAGAGATTTTGATCTTGGATGTATTATCTCCGTACAATGACATACTCAAGAGACCAACCCAAGTACAATTTCATATTAAATCAAATGTAAAATGGTTAGTGATGGTTTTTGTGACCCCTATTGGAGATTCCATTATTTATACAGACCAGGCATTAGTTTAGCAGAGTTATGTGGTGCCTTGAGGGGACTAAAAGACAACAAGCAAGCCTTGGCAGACCCAAAAAGAAATAGGGAGCAACCGTATGACAATGAGCATGGAAAATCATTGTCTATGGATGTAGAAGAGGTAAAGCTAGATAGTGGTAGAAGTGTAAAGATTGCAAAGATCTCCCTCTTGATGTAAAATGATCATATATCAAATTCCTACGGGCTAATATGGATGTTTTTGCATGGACTCCTAGTGACATGCCAAGAATAAACCCAGAAGTTATTGCTTACAAGCTACAAATTAGACTCTCCACTTGGCTAGTCCAATAAAAGAAGACAACCATGGCGTTTGAGAAAATGGACTTTATAAGGGAAGAAGTTAGAAGGTTATTGAAAGTAGACTTTATTCGGGAGGCACGATACCTTGAATGGCTTGTCAATGTAGTCTTGGAGAAAAAAATAGAATAGAGAATAACACATATGCATTGACTATACGAACCTGAAAGAAACCTGCCCCAAAGATCCCTACCTACTGCCATCCATAGACCAATTGATCTGTGTCATCGCCAAATTTAAAATCCTATCCTTTATGAATGCTTTTAGTAGTTACCACCAAATTCAGATGGATCCTAAGGATGAGGAAAAAATGGCCTTCACCAAATGAGAGGTCATGTACTGCTATGAAAGGATGTCTTTTGGCTTAAAGAATATAGGAGCCATTTATCAAAAGCTCATGAACAAGATCTTCTCAGAGTAATTTGGCCAAAATATGGAGGTCTTTGTTGATGGCATGCTAAAAAATATACGTCTAGGGTTAGAGCTAGGAAATTCTTAGGTTATATGGTCTCTGAAAAAGGGATCGATACCAACCTAGATAAAATTAATGCAATCATGGCAATGCTTAATCCACAAAACAAAAGGGAAGTCCAAAAGTTGGCAGGACGATTGACCACCCTAGGCCAATTTGTTGCCTTATTTAGGGATCATAACCAACCCTTATTTTGAGTATTAAAAAAAAACAAAAGCCTTTGAGTGGACTGAGGAGTGCCATGAACCCTTTAAGCAAATTAAAGAACACCTGCAATTCCTCTCAACGTTGAAGCAACCGAAGCTCGATGAACCCTTTATTCTATACATATCTGTGACTGAGGTTTCTATTAATGCTATCTTCATCAAAGAGCAAGCACCCGGGCAATGGCCATTCTATTATATCAACTAAAAGCTCCAAGGAGCAGAGTCACAAAATCTTTTCCTCCAAAAGGCAATCTTTGCCCCTATAATAGAGTCAAGGAAATTGAGGCTTTATCTCCAAATGCATAAGATCATCATTCGAACCAAGTTGCCCTTTTGAGATATTCTTAAAAAACCCAACTAGTCTAGAAGGCTATCTAAATGGTGCATTGAATTAGGAGAATATAACATCCAATACGAGCCCTAAGGAGCAATAAAGGCCTAGGCCTTGGCCAACTTTGTTGCAAAAATGACCTTAATAAAAGTAGCGGAGGAAAAAATGTTCAAATGTGATATCACTTAGGAAATGTACATTGATTGGGCTTCTGGACCCAATTACCAAAGTGCTAAGGTCATACTACAAGGCCACCTCATCATAGAAGCAACACTCAAAACCAAATTCCAATTTCAGTTATGAACAACATTGTTGAATACAAAACTCTTCTAGCAGGGCTATAGATGATTGGTTAGTAAAGGTATGACGCCTACAAATATATAGTGATTCCCAACTAATAGTGGCCTATGCTACTGAATTACCAAGAGTCAAAGATCCCACCTTTTGTAAGTACTTAAACACAACAAAGAATTTAATGCAGATGTTTGACCTCATGTAGGTCTAAAAAGTATCGAGGGCCCAGAATGCAAAGGCGGACACCTTCTCAAAAAGCCAAGAAAATGCCTTAATAGAAGAACTCATGGAACCATCAATCCACCTACTAGAACACCAGGCCTTCAAGGATGACTGGAGATGGACAATATGACTTTATTTCGAGACCAGGTCTATGAACAAAACATCTAATGAAAAAAGGATGACCAAGATATTGTTAGGAAGGTTCATCATCATCAAGGGAGAATTGCGGCACCATTATGGCAATGCCTAACTCCTCAAGAATGGCAGGAAGTTCTTTAGAAAATCCATTAAAGAGATTATGGGGCTTATATTGGTACCGACTCCCTGACCTATAAGACATTGCGATAGGGTTATTTATGGCCAATGATCTGAAGAGATGCTAGAAGGATTGTCAAATGATGCCATGTATGCCAACTCAATACTCAAGTACAGAGGTTGTCGTCCTTTAGCACCTCGTTGGCCACCAACCCCTGGCCATATACCATGCGGGGCATTGATTTGATTAAAGTGCTCCCAATGGCCTTGGGATATTCTATTTTATCCGTAGAGTACTTTACCAAGTAGTTAAAAGTAGAGCCCTTGGCCTTGATAACGGCCCCCCAAATTATCAAGTTCTCATGGGAAAATGTAATTTGTCAATTTGGTTGCCCTTGAGCCATCGTCATGAATAATGGCAAGCAATTTAACAACTAATAAGTGCACCAACCTATGGAGATTAAGAGGATTCACCTCTATTTTGCACCTATGGTTCATCCACAGTCAAATGGATAAATTGAAGTCATCAATCGAACCATAAAGGAAGGCTTAAAGAAGAGGTTGGGAGAAGCCAAGGAAAAGTATGCTGAGGGAATGCCAAGTGTTCTACAAGACTACAAGATGATGCCATGAAGGTTAATTGGTGAAAAAAATTTTGCCATGGTTTATGGAACAGATGCACTCATACCTATGGAATTTGTGCAGCTGACTTTGCTAGTCTAAGCATATGATGTTGAAGGAAATGACAAAGCATTAAAAGTAAAAATAGACATGCTAAAAGAGTTGAGAAAAGACTCTTGGGTTCATATGAGAGCATTTGGACAATGAGTTGCCCTAGCACATGATAGGAGGGTTAAAAAAAAATGCTATCCAAGTAGGGGGGAATGACCCTCATCAAGGTAGAGCTAATAGGAAGGAATTTGGGATATGGGACATTGAGATCAAACTGGGACAGACTTTACTTGGTCATGAAAAAAATCAAGGACGAGGTCTTCAAGTTAGCAAACCCTAAGGGCAAAGCGATGCATAGAACTTATCATTCAGATGACCTGTTACCTTACTTTGTGTAATAGTGATGTTACCATACTTTATGAAATAAAATGAAGGCATTGATTTTATTGCTTGATGAACTAACACAAAAGGCCCCTAGGCCACTATGAAACAAACGAGAGGTCAATAAAACAAGGCCTCAATGGGACCTCAAGAAATGAAATGCTAATTAGGGAAGAATAACCCCTAATGACTATTCAAGGCTACATAGCCATCGATGAGGCTGATTTTTAAAATAAGACCTTGCATGGAGGAAGAACAAGAGAAATGAAAACAAAATGCACATAGAATAAAAATTCCATTCATGTAATCAAAAGAATCACTTATAAAAAGTGTTTTTGATTTATAAGCCTATGAACTAGATAGTTGATGAAAGAGCACAACCACCAAGGAGTAGAAGGATTTTAAGATGATATTGGAGAATAAGCATGAATTATATAAGGATTTGCAAGTCCATGATGGTTCATGTCAAACGAATTCCCAAAGGTAAAGGCACTTAGAATTCATCTTCAATAAGGGCCTCTTTAGTTTCTGTCATCAATGAGTTATCATGATAAAGAGTCTTTTTTCCTTTGCCTATTTTGGCTATACATCAAAGTCTGAACCCAGCTTTGCACAAGTGGATAGGAAGGATCATCCAAGTTTGGATGCACTCGCTCGACCTAGAAGCGACAGGAAATAAAGCCTCTTTGAACTCGTCAAAGGCTTTCTTACCGGGCCCCTTTGTCTTGCTTCTCGATGACTAAGATGAGCTCATTGACATGGGCATTAACACTAGCCTGAAGCCCCTCATACGATTCTTATGTCTTCCAGGCCTCAAAGCCAACCCTTACGATGTGCTCCATGAGGGGGATAGCGGCACCAATTGAGCAGGCACTGGCTTCGACCTGGGGAGCCAGCAGACTCATCTAAAGGGTCACCTCAAGACTCCCTATCTTGCTCTTAGTGACCTTTAGTAGGGAAGTTAGCCACTTGGCACCAAAGACCGCCTAAGCTTCCTTTTCCTTGACCTTGTGGAGAGCATCTGCTAACTTCGACAGCTTCGGCTCCAAATCTTTGGAGAGCTTCTCGCACTTCTCCTTTTTTAGCCAGCTTCAAATTCTCAAACTCCTTCACCAAGGCTTCTTTAGCGGCACGCTCCTCCATCATCTCCTTCCTCAGCCCCTCATTCAAAGACTTTAGGTGTCGACTTATGAGGACAATGAATGCATTATCCTTTCACTAATGATGTACTTCTTATAGATGGAAAAAGTGGTGACGGCCTCCAGTAGCCATGAATATTTAGTACCTAGCACAAGCATGTTCATCATGATAACCATACCTAAATGAAGCTACAAACAGTGCTCAATAGCTAAGCACCATCCCCTCGGGAAGGATGGGCAAAATGATGCTGATCTCTAGGGGTTGTCAACCCCTTCAAGATGTTGTGGATGATGTAAAACCAAGGCTTGAAACGATTCCCCACACAGTCGAGTAAAGGGGCTTCTTGTTGAGTAAGCCAGAAGGCCTATCTGATAGGCTTATATGTTAGGGCCATCTCCGAGATGACCGCCACAGGAATCATAACGAGGGGAGGAGGAAGAAAGCCGTGTGCCTTATGCTTTTGGGGTGCCTCAGGCACCTTCTACTTCTGGGACACCTAAGGTGCCTTTTGCTTCTAGAACATCACCAATGCCTTCAGGTTCATGGTGGAGGAGGGTTCACTCCCCTTAGGGTGCTTTGTAAGAGAAGTTGGATGAAAAGATCCACGGTCGGTACATAATAACATCAAATCAATACCATGGAAGGGAAAGTCACCAAAATGAACCACACCCTCTCTGCCACTCTATGGGGTTTGGGTCCCTTTAGATGCCAAAGAGTGGCTTCTCTTTCGGACTAGTTGAGGCACCTTTGGAGAGGACTTGACCTATTGTACCCTTGGGGACTCCGACTTAAAAGCTGGACCTGCATGAGACTTCCCCGAAGCCCCAAGCCCCAAGCCCATGAGCTACCTTAGCAGGCAGAATTGGAACCTTAAGGGCATCGCCCAACCCGTTAGCAATGCTCTTGCATTACTTCATAAGCTCCTTGGCTCGGTTTCCCATATTTTCAAGAAGGTACAACCGCGTTAAAATCATTTTGATCCCAGATAGCTAGGTTTAGCATGCCAAGATAAGACAGGTAGGCCCAGTTGATGTCTGCCCACCCAAGTGACATCCCCCCAATTTCTATGTAATGGATAAAAAACAACTTAGCAAAGTTTGGGTTTTTCACTACATGTTCCAACCAGGTTAGGAGTCTGTTGTAAGCCACATGCCTCTCAGAGCCCTTATTTATCGAAGTTATTTAGACTAAAGCCTATTAAGGGGTACTTACCCACTTGCACGGAAAGCCCATCACCGACTCCCTCAGTATATAAAAGAATTGGTGCTTCCACTCCACCTACAAATCCTTGTGGTTGACGAAGGAAGAAATACTTGTTTCCTTTGGTAAACGGGTGCAATATGGAAGCGCAACAAATCCTTCTTCAAGTCCAGCATGTAGAACAGAAGAAAGACTTCCAGTATAGGAGCCACCATAGTCATCTTGTAGCAGAGAATGAAGGCGTTTATGTGGGTAAAGGAATTTGGGGTTAGTTGCAAAGACGACGCTTGGTAGTGCTTGCAAATTTATTCCACCAACAAATGCACAAAAAACCAAAGCCTCGCTTAAAGTTGGCCCATAAAGATGGTGATGGCACTAGCCATTGTGTTGCCCCCAACGAGCCCCCCGTCTTCTAAAGCTTGCCGCCTGGTGAAGGCAGCCATAATCCCAATGGGCCAAAAGAACCTTTTGAGGTTTTTCAAGAAGTTCTCTTCCATAAGTTGTGTCTTGGCACCCCTTAATACCTCCTGATTAAGGATGAATGGCTTTTTTGAAGTGTCAACCTCACCAAAAGATGAAGGTACACGACTAGCAGTAGCCCTTCCTAACAACGACCTTGAGGACTTCATCTAGAAAAACTAGCGGAGAGGTTAGGGCTATCGACAACATATTACGAATGGAAAAAGCAAAAAAAATGGCATAAAAAACAAAATCCTGACCAAAACACCAAAAAACTGCAACAAAAATGACCACATGACAATAAAACAAAGAAAAAACAAGTGGGGACAATAAACTCATTACCTACTTAAAATCACTTCTAGAAGAACGAACAAAGAAAACTAGGAAGAAAGAGCTGAATGGCACTGGAAGAAGAACTTCGAACAAGAGTAAACAAAGAAACATAGGAAGTGGGAATAGTAAAAGACAAGCAAAATGGAGAAAAAAAGAAGTAAAAAACCCTACCCTTATATAGAGGGGACCACGACTTTTGGATAACCCCTTAGAAATCGTTGTCGTCACTATGGCAAATATCTAAGCCATTAGGAGCAAGACACATGGTGACAAATAGCCGTTAAAAAGTCACACCTGGTCACTTCTATGAAGCAGCATTAAATAAGCATCACTTCGTCTTCTAACTAAACCATTAAAGTCACCACGTGTATCGAAGATAGAGAAGTAATAGAGGCCTCCCACAAACCCATGATGTTTTGGCACCTTCCTTGGGAAATTGTCAAAAGGGGCATCGTACCCCTAGAAATTAAGATGTATGGAAGTACGAAAATAGGTGCATTATAACAAATTGGGGTTATGCCCTACCTGCGAAGTGGTGAAACATGAGCAAATAATTTCAAGGAGACACAACAATATTTTGATCCCTTCATGAAAATGTAGGATTTCGACCCACATTTTCTGAAAGAGGGGGGGAGGAGTTATTTGGTATCGTGAAGGCCCATACTCAGCCTATAAGTAAGGAAGCCCATATCAATAACAAAGCCCACAATGAAGCATAAAGAGCCCAATTCCAATCAGGGCAAAGAGCAAATCCTCCAAAAATGGAAACGGAGTCCTCAAAATAACAAGATGGACTAGGAAATTTCCATCTAGAGGCAATTCTTCCAAATCTCCCTCGGCTATAAAAACCAACATCATTGTCCTGAGGTACGAGATTCCTACTGAGTACTCCATTGTTCTTCTCTGTTAACCAGAAACTATCTTTATCATTTGAAGGTTTCCCTTGAAAAAACATCTCGGGACCTTAACATTGTCTTTAGGTGTAGGATCTTTAGTTCGCCATCATTCCATCCTCCAAACCAACCTACCTAGTTCAAGCAACCCCACATCAGCTATCACTTGGATTAGATCACAATTAAACCTTATATTTAGAAAAGTGTCTAAGAGTACAATTAGTAAAAAGAGCTTCAAATTAGAAACTCATACTTGCAAGCATATTTCTCAACTCTAGATCATTGTGTGGCATTTTCATAAGTGATATATGAACATCTCCTATAAAACAATTGATGCACAGGGGCTTCATCGTTGGTAGTCATGGAGACTGGTGGAGGGACTTCCGGAGAGGAAGAACGCCTGGTGGCCGTTTTGCCCAAGGGAGAGTACCTGATATGCTCAAAAAAAGTAGGTTAGGAGGTCCCCGGGGTGTTTTTCTGGGGAGGAGCCTCCGACGCCCAAGTCAGTGGTGCTGAGAGAAGGCAGAGGAAATAACACTGAGGGGTTCAGTGAACTCGCCTGGTAATATGTTCTCAGAATGAGGAGTCAGGATTTTTTACCAGCCCCCCCCCCCCCCCCCGCCAGAGTGTATTCCCTAGTATTTATAGGAGTGCCTAGCCCGTTCAGATCTTGACACGTGTACGGTCAGATGTTCCTGAATTTCTGGGCGTAGGGGGCAAGTAGCTGGTGGCAGGCCCCTTGAGCCTTAAGCCGAGACGGGCCATGATGTGACTTTGATGGCGTCGGCGTGTCAGGGCACCGTTTGAGGCGACTTGTGATGTCTGTGGGCGACATGTCAGAGGCTTCCTTAAATGCTCCTGCCGTACTCCAGATGTCCCTAGGCGAGGTCGTCCCCTGGTACGGACGGCACCTCTTCGGGAAACATGCCTTTAGTTCGGGGGTTTCCAGCTTCAGGGAGTTCCACCTTCGGGGAGATCATGTTCGGCCCGTAATAGCTGGTGCCTCTTTTCCGAAGGCGATCTGTTTACAACCTCGGAGGGCTAGTAGTATCCTCAAGTTTCCTGGCGTGCCGGGCTCGGAGCTCTTCGGCTTTCTCCCGAGGTGTATGATCCCACCTTTTCTCGGGTAGCGCCAGTTTCTTCTGGCCATTCTTGTGGCAGGGAGTTCGGCCAGATAGAGGCGACAGCCTTTGGCTATCACATGCCCCCCCTTTGGAAAGCCGAAGTGAAGACTTCGGTTTTGCATCTCTTTCCAAGGTTGTTCTGTGGGAGTCTATAGAGAGTAACACCTGTGTCGAAGGTACACCTCTTGCCCAAAGGCGTGGGCTGCTCGGCCTTGGCCTATTTTTTTGGTGTCTCCGAGGCAAAGCCTGTGCCGAAGATACACCTCTTGCCCGAAGGTATGGGCTGTTCGGCCATAGCCCGTCTTTTGGTGTCTTCGAGGCAACCTGCTTCTTTGCTTTTGCAGGACTGTGCAGCGTCGCGTCTGATGGCCAAGCGCGTCAGTCTGAGCGACGCGTCCTAGTTTTTTAGGGATGTCAGAAGACGTGTCCCCTATTTTGGCGCGGCGGTTGACACGTGGCACTCTGTCATTGGAGGAGAGTCGCGTCGGTTGCAGGGAGCGCGTCTTTTCAGGCGCAGAGAGCAGTTATGGCAACGGTTCACCTTCAAAGGGCACTTATGATGATGTTTCGGTTACCCACCCTCGGCCTATAAATAGGCCATTCCATCATAAGTCCCTTTTGCCTTTGCTACTGCTCCTTTGTCTGCTTTCCTCTGTTTTTGCGCTTTCCCTTGTTTTCTGCGGCGAAGCTGTCTTAACAGAGCTTTTTTTCGGCAACCTTTCACGACGGCGACCTCAGATTTTGGCAAATCTTTTGGTGGGTTTTTGTTTTCCAGAGTGTTTTGATCCCTCTGTTTTTTTGAGTTTTTTTCGGAAACTGTTTTCTTGCCTTTTCCGAACTCATTTTTTTGTCCAAAATGCCTATCCCTGAGAGCTGGCAGCCTCTTTTATCTCATCCTTGTTGCACCACCCCTAAAAAATTAGAGAGATGGAAGAAGAAGTTCTTTCTTCCTTCTTACGCCGTTATGCGGCTGCCACGACCTGACCACTATGCTTTTTGAAACCATAGTACTGAGGTTACCGTTTTCCGAGCCCAGCTGAAGGCCGGACTTCGGTATCCTCCCCCGAAGATCGTTTGCGAGTTTTGCCAATTTCATGGCATTGCTATGAACCAGCTTCCCCCGAACTCGTACTGCTATTTTAACGCCTTCCTCTGTATGTGTGGCGTCTTCGGGATAAAACCCCATTTTATAATCTTCATGCAGTACTACAAGCTATTCGTGGTCCCGAAGGGTGGCTTCTATTTTATGCTACCTCGGGGATCCGGGAGCAAAATATTCATGTTCACCTTTGCCACCAAAGACAGCTGGCGGGGGTGGCAATAGAAATTCTTCTTCCTGAAGATGGATGAGGCCTGGTCGTATGTTCTGACCAAATGGGCTCAGGGAAAGCTAGATGTGGACGTCGTTGATCCGAGGATGTTGCTGACTCCAGAGTTGGCTCCCACTTTCGCGGACTTCGACGGCCGCATCCGCGCCGTCTCTGACTGGGCTCCCGAGGTCGCTCCGCGCTCTCTGTACCCCTTCCCTATCAACTGGAGGTTGATGACCGAAGAGGTCCTCCGGGAGTTAAAGGTGGTTAAGGAGCACGAGACCGACCTCGAGATGCCAGCTCCTGCCATTGCCGGGAAGGATTCCTGGTTGGTGCAGCTCCTTCGGGAGGAAATCTCTTTCGAAACGCTTGTTGAAAGTGAGTTATCTTCTACTTCCTTGTTGTTTTTCCCTCGGACTTACGCTGATGTCTTTTTTCTTTTTCAGAGATGGGGGACGGGACTGCTGCATTCTACAAGTCCCATTTCTTCGGCCAGGTGGAAAAGGGCGATCAGACAAAGAAGGCGGCTTCCCGAAGGCGGAAGTCTACTGGTGCTGGGCCTTCGGCGAAACGGGCAAAGAAAACTGCCCAGGTTCCTCTGGAGGAAATTTTCGAGGAGGCTGCCGAGGAGCCTGGGGCAGCTGAGATTCCGCCGACCGAGGCTGCTGCCGAGGTCCCTGCCGCTGCCGAGGTTCCTTCCGCCGACGTCCCTCCCCAGAGCCCTTCCGCGCCGTAGGCCCTTCTGGAGGCCGCGGTAGAGGCTCCTTCTGCCGAGGAGCGGTGCAGGAAGAAAGGCAAGGGGATTTCGACCGAGGAGTCTCAGGGCTCCGAGGACATTGTGGTCGAAGTGCCGTCAGGTTTGTTGTGTTCAGAACAAGTATGGTTCTTTTGTTTTTCTGACATTTCCTTTGTCTCTGACCTGCTTCTCGTTTTCGCCATGCAGGGGAGTTGCTTACTCCGAACTGGGCGGCCGAACACATGAAGACGCAGGCCCTTCGCGATGCCATAGTCCCGCAAGGGAAGATACCCAAAGAGCCTTTCTGGACGTTCACGGAGGACATGAACTTGTACTCCGAGGACTATCCTGAAATGGCGAAGCAGATCTCGAAGGGGGTGCTTACAGAGGCCTCCTTCAAGGCTATCGCGGCGGCCCATCCGGGCGATGACACCCTCGCCGTGAAAGTCACCGAGCATGCTGCTCAGGTATGTTCTTCACACCTTTTTCCCTTCAATTTTTTTCCCAAGTGCTTGGCTCTTACTGACCTTGCGTTTGTCTTTTCGCAGCTGCTGGGGTACGCCGGCTTTCTCCGAGTTCGGGTGGCCAGGAAGACGGCGTTCCGAGCTTCGGCCTTAGAGGCCTTAGAAAAAGCGAAAGTCACATGCTCGGAATTGACCGTCAAGAACCAGCAGCTGGCAGATGCTATGAAGAAAGAAGTTGCTGCCCTTCGGGAGGAGTTCCGGAAGGAAAAGGAAGTCCTTGAGAAGGACTCCTCCCTGAAGATTGCTGACCTCGGCGATTAGGTGGCGGGGATGCTCGCTGCCAACCAAGACCTTCTCAAGGATAAGTCAAATTCTGACAATCTCATACGGTCGTTGGTGACTGAGAAAAAGGCTCTTAAAGCCGAGGTCCAGTCTTTGAAGAAGGAGCCCGATGCGAAGAAGAGGGTGAAGGCGCTGAAGAAGGAGGTTGCAGACTTGAAGGACGAGCTCGAGGACCTTGAGGTTGAGAAGGACAAATCCGACCAAATGACCAAGGTCGCCTTCCAGGACGGATTCTGCCTTGCTCGGCACCAAGTCCTTGAGAGGTTCCCAGGCCTGGACCTCTCTTTTTTGGAAGCTCTGAACATTCCCGAGGGGCCTCGGTGGTCCTGGTCAAAAATCGAGCACCTGAACTTGCCTTCCACAATTCCGGCGCCGAAGGTGGTGGAAAAGGGCACAGAGGCTGGTGGCTCTCGGGACGCCGAGAACCCTTAGGCTGTTTTAGGGGCCTTTTCCTTTTTTCCTTTTCGTTTTTGTGCTCCTTCTTCGGGCACTTCTTCTTTGTAAGCCTGATCATTCTCAATGAATATATTTTTTGGCTAAGTCTTTTTGCAAGATTTTGCATTTCCATCGTCCCAAACAAGGTTGCTCAAGAGACTTTTCGGAAAGTCAGAAAAACTTGACTAACTCTTTTTGCAAGATTTTGCATTTCTATCGTCCCGAACAAGGTTGCTCAAGAGATTTTTCGGAAAGTCAGAAAAACTTGACTAACTTTTTTTGCAAGATTTTGCATTTCCATCGTCCCGAACAAGGTTGCTCAAGAGACTTTTCGGAAATTCAGAAAAAGTTGACTAACTCTTTTTGCGGCGAGTATTTTCGCAAGATTTTTGTTTTCCATTTTTCCGAGCGTGATGGCTCAAGGGACTTCGGAAAATCACATCTGTGCTTTTTTCAAGGCGAACACCTTCGCGGACTTCTGTCTTGCACTATTTTGTACACTTAAGAATTTTTCTCAAGGACATTCTGTACTTAGGATATTTTTTGTACAACACAATCCTTCCGCTCCATCTTAAGCGTAGAATTTCTTCAGGGCGTCTAAGTGCCAAGTGTTTTTCAATTCTACGCCTTCGGTGTCACCAAGTTTGTACACGCCTTTTCGTACTTCGGCAAGAACCAGATAAGGTCCTTCCCAGTTCACGCGAAGTACCACGTGGGATGGCTTTCGGGGTGCAAAGTCAGCCTTTCGGAGAACGAGGTCCCCTTTCTTGATTTCTTTTGGCCTGGCTCGCAAATTTATAGCCGCAGCCACTCTTTGCTAGAAAGCTTTTCTTCTCAGCTAAGCTATTTCTCTGTGTTTGCCGATGAGGTCGAGCTTCGTTCTTAGGCCGAGGTTGTTTCCACCTTCATCAAATACTTGCACCCGTACTAATGGTCTAACTATCTCGATAGGGATGATGGCCTCTGTTCCGAAGACGAGTGAGAAGGGAGTCTCCCCTGTGGCTCTTCGGGGCGTCGTTCGGTAACTCCATAATACGCTCTGGAGTTCTCCCGGCCATTTCCCTTTTGCTTCTCCCAGTCTCTTTTTCAGGCCACCTTTTATGGTCCTATTAGATACCTCCACCTGCCCGTTGCTTTGGGGGTGAGCTACTGGGGCGAAGTGCACCTTTATTCCGAGGTCGCTGATAAATTCCTGGAATCTTTTGTCTGTGAATTGGGATCCATTATCAGCCACTAGTATCCTCGGTATGCCGAATCTGCATACGATGTTCTTCCATACAAACTTCTGCACTTCTTTTGCCGAGATAGTTGCTAGCGGTTCTGCCTCGACCCATTTGGAGAAATAGTCTACTGCTACCACCCAGAATTTCACACCTCTGGGCGCTGAGGGGAGTGGCCCAATAAGGTCTATACCCCAGACTGCGAAGGGCCAGGGATAGTCAGTCGAAGTTACCATTTCCGAGGGTGCCCTCTGGATGTTCGCGTGTTTCTGGCAACTACCGCATTTCCGGACGAACTGCCTTACGTCCTTTCTTAGGGTAGGCCAAAAGTATCCCTGGCGAAGTATCACTGCTGCCAGGGCATCGGTTCCAATGTGTGAACCACACATGCCTTCGTGGACTTCTTCAAGGATCATTTCAGTATCCTCTTCGTTCACACATTTTTACAGTGGATTCGCGTATCCCTGTCGGTATAGTTCTTCACCGATTAGGAAGAAACGGCCGGAGCGCCTTCGTAGTTTTGCAGCGTCACCGGGGTCTTCGGGGAGCACATTTTCCGCGAGGTACCTTTTTATTGGATCCCTCCATCCTTTTCCCGAGGTCACTATGCTTAGCACTGAGATGCTCGGATGGTCTAGCACCTCAGTGTAGGTTTCTGACTTCGCCAGGCAATCTGCCTCGGTGTTTTTCCGCCGAGGTACGTTTTCGATCCTTACGGCGTCAAACTCTTGAATGAGTTTTGCTACCAGCTCGTGGTATTTTGCCAAGGTTGGGTCCTTCGCCCCATAGTCTCCTGCCGTCTGCCGAACTACTAGCTGGGAGTCGCTGTGAGCCTTTAAGTTTCTCACGCCAATTTTTCTGGCCAGTCGTAATCCCGCTATGAGGGCCTCATACTCAGCCACATTGTTAGTGACGTTGAAGCTAAACTTGATAGCCTTCATTACCTCTAGGCCTTCGGGGCCTCTGATAATTACCCCAGCTCCCTAGTGTTCGGACCCCGAGGCTCCGTCAACATGTAAGGTCCATTCTGGCTCACCTTCGTTCAAATCCGGATGACTGTCCTCAGTGGTGGGTATTTCGGCAATGAATTCTGCCTGTGCTTGAGCTTTTGTGGCCTTTCGAGGCTCATAGGTGATATCGTGTTCGCCAAGCTCTATACACCACTTGGAGAGCCTTCCCGAATGATCCACTTTCCTCATAACGTCCCGTAGTGGTAGGCTACTTCGGACGATGATGGGGTGAGCCTGAAAATATGGTCGCAGCCTTCTCCCTGCAAGCACCAAGGCGTATATAGCTTTTTGCAGCAAAGGGTACCTGACTTCGGCGCCATGTAGGGATTTGCTTACATAGTAGACCGGCCATTGTTTTGGCCCTTCTTCTTTCACGAGGACCAAGCTCACAGCTTTTTCCGTGACGGCGAGGTATAACACGAGGGGCTCTCCTTCGCAAGGTTGTCGCAGAGTCGGCAGGCTGGCTAGGTATATTTTGAGTTCTTCCCACGCTTTTTGGCAGTCTTGATCCCAGGGATGGTCATCCCTTCCGAGGTTGCCTTCCTTTTTTGCCGCCTTAGTGAGGACTTTGAAGAAAGGCCGACACCTATCTCCATACCTGGAAATGAACCTGCTAAGAGAGGTTATTCTTCCGGTGAGTCTCTGCACGTCTTTTACTGTGGCAGGAGTTCGGAACTCAAGCAGAGCCTTAATTTTCTCGGGGTTAGCATCGATGCCTCTTTCGGATACCATGTACCCAAGGAACTTTCCCGAGGTCACCCCGAACATGCATTTTTCAGGATTGAGACGAATCCCGAAGGCTCTGAGCTTTTGGAAGGTTTCCTCTAGATCTGCAACGTGGTTGCGAGGGAGCTTGCTTTTGACTATCATATCGTCAACATACACCTCCATGTTTATCCCCATTTGGTCTTTAAAGACCTTGTTCATCAACCTTTGGTAGGTGGCTCCTGCATTTTTAAGCCCGAAGGGCATCCTGACGTAGCAGTACGTTCCTCCCTCGGTGATGAAGGCAGTTTTTTCTTCATCTTCGGGGTCCATCCTTATTTGATGGTAGCCGCTGAAGGCGTCTAGGAAACTTAGGAGCCCGTATTCGGCAGTTGAGTCTACCAGTGGGTCTATTGGCGGGAGAGGGTATGAGTCTTTCGGGCAAGCATCGTTCAAGTTTCTGAAGTCGATGCACATCCGGAGTTTGCTGCTGCCTTCTTTTGTGGCGATGACCACGTTGCTTAACCATTCGGGGTATTTGACCTCCCTAATGACTTCAGCGTCCAACAGGCGCTGGACTTCGGTTTTCACAAAGTTGCTCTTATGGGCTGAGATGCTTCGCTTCTTTTGCCGGACAGGCTTTGCTTCCGGGCTTACTTTGAGGCTATACTGTATTATGCCAGGGTGCACCCCTGGCATGTCTTTCGGCGAGTAGGCAAAGAGATCTTTATTTCCCAATAGAAAAGATACAAGGTTTTTCTTGTCACCTTCGAGCAAGCTTTTCCCTATTCGGGTAGATTGTCCTGGGACAAGTTCCACTGTTTCCGTTTCCGCTCTCGTGGGATCTCCTTCTTTGTCCTTCTCCGGTGCCTTTGCCTCCATTGTTTGTGCGAGGTTATTTGGCGGGGCTTTTCGCGCTTTTACAAACACCTTCCTTACCTCGGCTTGATCTATGAAGACCTATGCATCCCCATCCTTGGTGGCAAATGTGATAGTCAAGTACTTCACGTCAGGGCGAATGTGCAGGTTTCCCTGTGTCTGCCTTCCAAGGATGGCGTTGTACGAAAAGGAACGTCCATGATGATAAATCTCGCCATTGTGGAGGCGTACAACTCAGCTGTTCCGTCGACCGAAGTTCCTTTCGTCATCAGGGGGAGATCAATCCATCCAAGGACAGGTAGTTCGGATGGTCCAACCCCGACGGTGGGCGAGGTGACAGGCTTGAGCTCGCTACTGGAGATGTCCAAATTCGGCAGTAAATGCGAGAATAGGACGTCGGTATTTGATCCATCATCAAGCAACACTTTTTTGACGTCCCAGTTCCCTATCCTTGCCATGATTAGCAACGGATCGTCATGGGGGAAGATGACGGTGGATCCATCTTTGCGAGCCAGTTTCTTTGCCGAACTCTGATATTCCATGACCGCAATCTCTCTGGCCTTTCGCTTTCTTTCTGAGGACGGGAGCCCCGTAGTGATGGTTTGTATCACCCCTGCAGGAGGAGGAGGGCGCTTTTTCGGACTTCGGTTTCTCCGCCTGTCGGAGTTGTAGTCCTCGTCATCGGCCCTTTCTTCCTCATCTTTTCTTCCTTTTGGGGAAGGCATCCGCAGATATTTCCGAAGTTGGCCAAGTTTTATCAGCGACTTAATGTACTTCTTCAGTTGGAAGCAGTCTTCGGTGTCGCGGCCGTGGTCGCGGTGAAACTGGCAGAACTTCTTGGTGTTTTTCTTGTTATTAGCGGTCATGGCCCTAGGCCGCCGAATCTGCGTCCCCTGCCTTTCCAGCGCCATAAGGATGTTTGTCCGTGTAGTGCTCAGGGGTGTAAAGCTTTGAAGTTTGCTTCCCCGCGTCCTCCGAGGTCGGCCTGCCTGTTCGGTCGGATGCCGAGCTTGCTGATTGGACCCTTCGGCTCGGTTGTGATCGGACTTCGGCCTAGCCATTCTCAGCTCTTCGGCAGTCATGTGCTGTTCGGCCCTTCGGTAAAATTCTTCGAGGGTGTCCGGGGGGTCTTTTGAGAACTCATAAAACAGCTGTGAGTCTCGCCGAAGGCCCCATGTCATGGCGAGGATGCGTATTTCGGAAGTCCGGGACGCTTAGAGCTTCCCTGTTGAATCTTTTGACATAGTCTCGGATGGTTTCTCTATTTCTCTGCTCTATGTCGAACATTTGAACAGGCATCTTCGCCGTTGGCCGGCTTCCAATAAACTGTTGCGCGAAGGCCGTAGACAACTCCTGGAACTCAGTGATGGCTCCTGGGGGCAATGAGTTGTACCACGCAGTTGCTGGTCCCGTCAGGGTGACCTCGAAGCATTTACACATGGTAGCGTTGTCAGCACCATGCATTATCATGCTGCGTCTGTACTTGGTCAGATGGGCCTGCGGATCAGTGCGGCCATCATAAATCTCCAGCCGAGGTACCCTGAAGTCGCCTGGCATGGCTGCCTCGGCCACGACCCGGGTGAATAGGGACCCATCTTCGCAGAAGGCTCCCGTCAGCCTGTCCCAGACGGGTTTGCGAGCTACCTGCTTTTCCACCTTGTCTAGCCGTGCTAGTATCCTTTCCATAAGAACGGTGGCGTTAGGCTCTTCCTCTGGGAAGGGAGATCGTCGGCGCCTCTTCAGGGAGCGAGTTTGGCACTGAGGGGACAGGGACCTCGCCTCTGGCGACGAACTCCTTCGCTGTGGGACTTTCGGTTGTTTGGACCCAATTTGTCCCACGGGCCATTTCCTGAGGGGTATGTTCTCCGTAGACGACTCTTCGCGCGGGTCTCCGCTTCCCGAACTGCGATGAGCCGACCTCGGGCTTTTCTCCCGAGGGCGTGCAGGTGAGGGAGGTCTTTGGGCCTGTGTCTGCTGTGACCATCTTCGGTCGATCTGTTGTGTCATTTCGGCCACGACCGAACGCTGAAACTCCCTCATAAAGCTCATAGTGATTACTAGAGGGCGGTCTTCCTCAGGCGCAGAAGTTCCTGGGAGTGTTTACTCAGCAGCCGGTTGTGTCTCAGGCGCGGACGGAGACTTCGGGAGTCCCCTGTCCTTAGAACGCCGAGTTTCAATGACTGCGATCTCAGAGCGAGTTCCCACAGACGGCGCCAAATGATGCACAGGGGCTTCATCGTTGGTAGTCATGGAGACTGGTGGAGGGACTTCCGGAGAGGAAGAACACCTGGTGGCCGTTTTGCCCAAGGGAGAGTACCTGAGATGCTCAGAAAAAGTGGGTTAGGAGGTCCTTGGGGTGTTTTTCCTGGGAGGAGCCTCCGACGCCCAAGTCAGTGGTGCTGAGAGAAGGCAGAAGAAATAACACTGAGGGGTTCAGTGAACTCGCCTGGTAATATTTTCTCAGAATGAGGAGTCAGGATTTTTTACCAGTCCCTCCCCACCAGAGTGTATTCCCTGGTATTTATAGGAGTGCCTAGCCCGTTCAGATCTTGACACGTGTACGGTCAGATGTTCCTGAATTTCTGGGCGTAGGGGGCAAGTAGCCGGTGGCAGGCCCCTTAAGCCTTGAGCCGAGACGGGACATGATGTGACTTTGATGGCGTCGGCGTGTCAGGGCGCCATTTGAGGCGACTTGTGATGTCTATAGGCGATATGTTAGAGGCTTCCTTACATGCTCCTGCCGTACTCCCGAGGTCCCTGGGCGAGGTCGTCCCTTGGTACGGACGGTACCTCTTCGGGAAACATGCCCTTAGTTCGGGGGTTTCCAGCTTCAGGGAGTTCCGCCTTCGGGGAGATCATGTTCGGCCCGTAATAGCTGGTGCCTCTTTTCCGAAGGCGATCTGTTTACAACCTTGGAGGGCTAGTAGTATCCTCAAGTTTCCTTGCGTGCCAGGCTCGGAGCTCTTCGGCTTTCTCCCGAGGTGTATGATCCCACCTTTTCTCGGGTAGCACCAGTTTCTTCTGGCCATTCTTGTGGCAGGGAGTTCGGCCAGATAGAGGCGACAGCCTTTGGCTATCAACAATCATTTTATTGTGTGTCTGCTCATTGAATTGATGATAATTGGTGGAAAAATGCATTCTGTCAATTAGGTGCATAGAATCTGATCATGTTGGTTTTTATATCCATAATTGCATTCTAGAAACTTTGTGTGAAATTTTTTATGTTGATAAATTTTTACACATTTCATTTGACAATATCTCAAAAAATGATGTCACCACTTGGCTTTTGAGTCAACAATTAAAACTACATCTAGAAGGTGTATTGTTTTCATGTGAGATGCATGTGCTATATTTTAAACCTGTGTGTCCAAAAGAGGTTGGAAGTTTTGCAAAACCAAAATTATTCCTATTTGAAATTCATTGCAATATTTGAAATTAAGGCCTAAAGAATATCTTGAGTTTAAAAGGTTTTGTCTTGAAAATGGAAAGATTTTAGTTTGAATCAATCCTTTTAAATTGGATTATCAAACCCAATGGAACTCAACTTATTTTATATTGATGGATGCACATTTGTATGCAAATTTATTGTCTCTTTTGTTAAACATGAAGCTTAATTATGAATTCCTCATAGCAGAAATTTAGGATAAATGTTTTAAAGAATATGAGTTGCTTAAGTTTATTTTACGAGACAATAGAATTTTTGTTTGTGTTTACAATCCCACTGTCCATCAAGTGTTGCTTCATTTAGTAAATATTACTTATGCATCACATTAGTTTAAAGATGATGAGTTTTTGAAACCCACAGTTGTAGCTATGAGGGAAAAGTGACTTCAATATTTTGAAACCATCTCCCAAATCTTTTTAGTTTCATATTTGCTTAATCCATAAGTCAAATTGTTGGGCACGAACATATTGCTTGAAGGCATATTTCACACTTATTTGAACATGAATCATGGCAATGTTTTAGCTATATTTGCTACTGCTGACGAAAACTTGTGAGCTTTGTATAAGTTACATTGTGAGGGGTATTCGAATAAGGTAAGATTCGAAACTCCTCCAACTTTAGCTCTTAGAACGTCAACCTTATCAAGGTTCCATCTTGCCCTTCAAATGTTGAAACGTCCACGATCGACTATTTTGGTTTTGGTTGAAATAGATGACTACTTTAATAGATTGTTTGAGCCAAAGTGATGTTGATATATTGGAGTGGTAGAAATAAAAATAGTCAAGGTTTCCAATATTATCCATCATCACCCAAGAGACTCTAGTAGTACTAATCTTAACTGCGGCTTCCGAGGCAACTTTCGGTCCAGGTAAATGGGTGATATCAAAGAAATGGGCAAAGTTGATGCTAAAGCCAATTGAAGTTTGTGTATGCAACCAAGATTGAGTAATGCTACAATTCAAAAGCAAGATTAAAAGAGCTCTAATGATGAGGTGATATCCCCAGGCCTTGCCAACTCAAGCCTAGCCCAGGCCAATCCTAGCTAGGTCGGCCCACTGACCACTACTAGGTGAAATATTTATTATTTATAGAATTTAAAAGTCAACGTTCTCATTTATAACATAGACTTATACATTCTTCCCTGTTGATCCACTGACTTTATCATTGTGTCCAACTAGCTCCTTAATTTCTATATGTTTGGAGAGAAAAGAGAAGATAAAATGTTCAAAGCCTAAGTGGGAAAAATATGAAAGTCAAGGGGTACTTCTACCTTTAGAAAATCATTAGTAGTGAGAATCTGACCCCCCCCCCCCCCCCCCTTTTTTTGTATTCCTTTAGGGAAGGGAGGCTTTTTTTTTTTTTTTTGTTCCATCAGATATTATCAAAACTATAAGGGTCCTTTAAAAAATATAAGAGGATCCACTTATTAAATTATCTATCTATTATTAATTTCATAGAAAAGGGTTGATGGATCCACTTTTTATATATGTGAATCCACCATTGAGTTTTGTCATTAGGTACCTCAAATGTCTATTACATGATAACCTCATTAGAGTTTCAATGGAACAAGATTCATTATGAAGAATGAGCTAGTTGTTTTCCGGCATTAATCACACACTACTATCGATGACCCCAACTCATGACTAACAGCGATACAACTCTGTCACGTTGATTTGAAAAATTCTAACATAAACCTGTTAGAAGTTCATCTTTTGCCACCATCGCACAAAGAAATAAAGAAAACGACTGAGGAATATGTGAGACATCTTTCAGTTTTAAAATGGTATAGTTGACATTTTATCCTAACGGACATCAGACCAAGCCCAATTGACCTCAGCCGGGAACACTAGTAAGATTTTGACATGAGGTAAAATAAGTTTTTGGTTTAGCAGTAATCTCCGCCGGATAAGCTCCGCAATAATAATCGCGTCCCGGCCGTCCCATCAAATTCTTTAATCGCCTAAACTAACCCGCCCCTATTTCCACACCTCATCGCTTCTCTCTTGTCCACTTCCCTAACAACCCACCAAACGGTCAAACCCCAGAACGACCACCGCCGTAGCTCCGCCGCAGAACCCTCCCGGGACTAACATGACCACCTACGGCACAATCCCCACCTCAACCTCCCCCGGCGCTAGTACCAGCCTTGAATACATCTCCCGCGGCAAAGAACGTATCAAAGCCGGCCTCGGAACTCGCCGCCCATGGCGCTTAATTTTCAACCTCCATTCCCTCGGCCTACCGGGAAGCTTCGGGGACGCAATCACCCGGATCCGGACCAACATCGGGTACTTCCGCATGAACTACGCGATCGTGGTGCTGTTTATTCTGTTTCTGAGCCTTCTCTGGCACCCGATCTCGTTGATTGTGTTCGTGGCGATGATGGCGGCGTGGCTGTTCCTCTATTTCCTCCGGGACGAGCCGCTGGTGATCTTCGGCCGGCAGATCGGGGATCGGGTGGTGCTGATTGTTTTGTCGGTGGTGACCATCGTGCTGCTGCTGCTGACACGTGCGACGCTGAACATTGTGGTTGCTCTGCTTGTGGGCGCGGCGGTTATGGTGGTTCACGCGGCGTTGAGGAAGACGGATGATTTGTTTTCGGATGAAGAGGCGGCTGGATTGATGGGTGGAATTGGTGGTGCGGCTTCAACTTCTTGATTTTAATTTTTTTTGTTCTTGGTTTTGCAACTAAATTATTTGGGCTTTTATTTTTTTTGGTTTTTTGTGTATTTTAGTTGGAGTGGTTAAGTGGAATTCGCTTGGGGAGATTATTGAACATGTTTTTGTTTATTTGAATCAAAATTTCATATCTGGAAATTTAGTGTACATATATGAGTCTCTAATTGCTTACATATGTGTAGGAGTAAATTGTATAAATGCTTCCTAACTTTTATGCATTATTTTTATTTAGTCCCTAACCTATTAACTTTTCTGATTTGATTATAAATCTATTAAAAATATTTGTCTTCATTAGATAAAATTCATTAATTCAGAATAATTGTTTAATAAGAATTTTTAAAATTTAATATAAATATTTAATAACTATTTTTCAGTAAAATTTAAATAATTTAATATTTTTTTTATAGTAAATAGATAATTTAAATCAATATTTTTTTTTCTTAAATGAAATAAATTCAAGTTATAGAGAGAAAAAAAATTGATTTAAAATTTTTATTAATTGTAAAAAAATTTGTATATAGATTAAATTTATTGTAAAATAATTACCAGATATTTTAAATTATGATATAAAAAGTTATTATCAAATAAATACTTTGAATTAACAAATTTTATTAAATTAGGACCAAAATAAAATATTTTCAATAGATTTAAGATTAAAACAGAACATTCAATAGGTTAGGGATTAGAATGAAACAATGACTAAAGGTTATGGACCATTCATAACATTTACTTACTTGTGTAGCCATGTTATGTTGTAGGGGTGAGCATGGATTGGGTAAATCCGAAACCGAAACTGAACCACCCCCATTGGGTTGGGTAAAAATTGATCATGGTTCTCAGGTTGGTTCTACATATAGGAGAATCGACGGTTTTTGGGTTAGTTCTGGTTCCATATGAAACAAACCCGAGGTGGAACTGAACCTGATATATATATATATAAATATATATATATATATATATAATAAAAATTATAGTATTACTAATATACTTATACACACACACACACAAATATTTCTTTGAAGTATTATGATAGTTATTTTGTGTTTTTATATTAAACTCTTAAACTGATGTTCCAAATTGAAACAGTATGGAAGTTGTGGGATTATTTATGAAATTTCTCCATATTCACTTAAATCACTTTGCTTTATAGACTCACCACTCCTAAGTCATTTTGCTTTCGATCTTTTATTCCAGACTACTCTTTACGACACAATTATGATATTTTTTTCATTTGAGTCATGCAAAATTAAAAATTTATGATATCAACATATTTTAGGTTTTGATACTAAAGAATATGGTTTTAAAGGCTCAGTTTTCTATATTGAATGTCTTACCAATATTAGAATTACTGAAATGAAGTAAACTAGTTGAGATAAAAGATGCCCCACAAGCAACTCTTTTGAACCATTTTTATAAGAACAACATTTTAAACTCTTTTGAATATATCTAAGTACGTATATTTAAATATTAATTTAATTGTATATTATGTTAAATATGTCATAAAACTGATTATGGATGTGGATTTATTGAATTTTAGTGTTGTTATAGGTATATGAAATAAACCGAAAAACCCAAAACTATGGTTCTGGTTCTGGGTTGGGTAGAAAAATTTTAGAACCGAGGCAATTTTGGGTTGGATCAGTTCCACCATAAAACCGAACCAACCTGACCCATGCTCATCCCTATAATATGTTGGATGCGTTGTTTTGCAGGTATATATTTTGAAAGGTTTAGACTAAATTCTAGGTTCCTTTTGTTATTTTTTTCTTGGAGAAAATGTTCTATTTTTTATATAATCTTATTACTTGTTCAAAATCAAATTACAGTTTCCCACTTTAACTTGTTTAAAATCAAATTACAGTTTCCACTTTAACAAACTTGAAATTTTATTTTTATTTTTTGTAAAAGTAAAATATTTTTCAATAGTTTTTTTTTGGGCTGAGTCAGGGTAAAATTTATGAAAACAATACTCTCTCTGGCTCAAAAAAATAATAATAAATATTTCTTTTTATTTTATTTATCATTTTTACTTTATCTAAAGAGGAAAAATTAGAAAGAACAACATAAATTAAATATAGCTTAATTTATGTACCGAAAGGAATGCATTCTTAAAAATGGGATGAAAGGAGTAATATTTTTAAAAAATGATATTATTCTATTGTATTTTAGATAAATAAAGTAATAACTGCTCTTTTTTCGATTCACTTGAAGTTTGATTGATTGATTTATTTATTTAATTTTACCTTTGATTTTTTGCTGTACGAAGTCTGATGTTTACAAATGTTTGATGTTTATATTTTGGGAGTTTACAATCAACCATTTGTTTGCCGTAAGGATGTTAATTGGCCGGATTTAAGTTGGGTATAACTAATCTCAAATTATCCTCTCAAATAATTTGGTTCGGATAATATTCACTCTACGGGTAGGCAAGCCCTATCCACCAACTCATTTTAAGGTAGACTTTCTTTTTATATATTTTTATATATTTTCAAAAGAATGTGTATATTTACAATTAATTAATACTTAAAAGGGTAAATAACACCAGTTGTCCTTAAACTATACCAATGTTGCTTAATCGTCTAGAAACTATCAGATGTTACATCAATATTCTTCAAACTAGTTAATTATTGCTATCCCATCCCACCATTAACTAAACCGTTAAAAATAGATGGTAAAAAGATGTGGCTACTGATGTGGCACCTCTTTTCCATCCATCTTTAACGGATTAGTGTAACGTTTGATAGTTTCGGGATGATTAAGTAGGGATGAAAGTCGGATTTGAAAATTCGGGTTCGAGTTAAAACCAACTCGAACTATGCCTACTCTTTTCTTAACTATGCAAACCGAACCTAACCCGACTATTTAAAGAAATTGACCTTAACCCGAACCCGAATAAGTTGGGTTAGGATTAGTATAATCGGGTTAACCCGATTTATTTTACAGTCGGCAGTCACCTAGAATAAAAAAAAAAGCTTGCAACAAAGAAATTAGCCACATATTCAGCAAACATATAACATACACCATCCTCAACAGACAAAAACATATAAATAGACCAAATCTAAGTTTGAAGTTGTTACATGGCTACATTTGCCATGATACGTCATCACACATATAACATAAACAATCCTCATGTTTTGTACACCTTAAAAACTAAAAGAAATCCACAAAACAAGCATTAAGCAAAGAAAACCAGCAGCAATAATAGTTCTTCAATAGCTCAAGCATCCAAGCATCAAGCAAACTCAATATCGATAACTCCAGGTGCTCGAGCAATGCCTCCTAGCTTTAAAAAAACAGAGACAAAATTCCAAAATTACATAATTCATAATTGAAACCAAACATTTATATGAAACATGGATAAAATAAAATAAGCTAACCTTGCTCCATCTTTTCAATTATAGCCAATTGCTCTTCAACATTCAACTCCTCCTTGTTTGCTCACAGCCAATCCTGTGCACAAATGAGTGCCTTAACTATCTTTGGCGATAAGGAACTCCTAAAAAGATCAAACACTTGACCTCTAGTACTAAATGCTGATTCTGAAGCAATGGTTGATACTGGAATAGTCAAAACATCATGAGCAATGGCTAAAAGGATCGGGAACCGAGGACTATTGATCTTCCACCATTCCAGAACATCGAATTCATCATCACCGTCCTCCAAATTCTCTTCCAAATACTTGTCTAATTCACTCTTTACTTGTGTGCCACTTACAGCTTTGAGTTGTTTCCACTCATTCTTCAAGATGGCCCTTAACTTAGCTAGCCTTGGCTACTCTAAGTCTACAACTACTCCACCACTCTTAACTTGGCCACTTTTGTTTGGTTGCTCAACTTCTTTTGAGTACCTCACCTTGTACTCAACAAACAACTATTTTAGTGCCACCTTTACCTTTTGAATAAGTATATCAGCCACTTCCTTAGCATACATCTTATTTATCCCACATATTCCATCTTACTTTGTGGATCAAACACAACCGTAATAAAAATCAACACATTCATGTTTTCAGGGTTCCCCCAATATTTATCGCATTTCTCTTTCATTTTGGAACATATAATAGAGAAATCCTTATCAAAGCCAAGCCTCTACTCTCTCAACAACATATCCACATTACTAATCTCATGAAAATAAGTATTGGCAGTGACATACAATGAACCAGAGACACGCTAAGTAAGATCATAAAAAGTTTCAAGTAATCTTACAACAGAACTAACAACATTCCAATCAAACTCCAAAGGTTTACCCAAGCCATCTTCATCCATAAGAGCAGATACATAAACAGGATCATGAAAAACATATTTCTCAAAAACTCTTTTGAATTTCAAAGCAGTGTCAAGCATCAAATAAGTTGAGTTCCACCTAGTAAGAACATCAAAGCACAACTCATTCTTCACCTGAATTTTCTCCTCCTCAATACATGTCTTAAACATTAACAATCATGCAGGAGATTGCCTAATATATCTAATAGCATTGCAAACATGAATCATAGAATCAAATGCAAGCTTAAGACCATCCTGAACTACCAAGTTGACAATATGAGCAACATACCTCATATGCAGATTGATGCCCTCCAGCATCGTCATTGTGTGACATGGTGAGCCTGGAGCAAAGACTGCCGGTGAGAGAACGCCTGGGTAAGGAAGCCCTGGTGGTAGGAGGACTACAAGGACTTCAGAAAAAACAGGGGTTAGGAGGTCCCAGCAGTATTTTTCCGGGGAGGAGCCTCCGACGCCCAAGTCAGTGTTTGGAATTGGAGAATAAGTAGAAAATGGAGAAATTTCCCCTTTTGAAGTCCCCTCCCCCTTACTTGGGGTGCTTACCAAATCTTTATAGGGAGGTAAATAGTAGAAGTTCGTTTGACATGGCCGGCCCAAATTATGACACGTGTTCGGTCAGATACGATCCGTACCTTCGGGGAGAAGGGGAACATTTAGCCGGTCACAGGCCGCCTGGCCAGGAGCCTAGGCCGCGCGAGGGCGGCGTGTCAGAGCGTGTCTGGGGGCGGCGTGTTGGGGATGTGTCAGAGGCTCCTTAATTGCTTCTGCCGTACTCCCGAGGTCCCTTAGGTAAAAGAGAGCTCTTCGGAGCAGGAGAACTATCTCCCGAGATCACTTCAGTAGTCCAGGAATATCCTCGCCATCGGTGGTTTCGTTTGGGGACGCCCTTATTTGCTGAAGGTGGTTCGGTCACCTTACCGAGGGTGATGATGGAAAGTTTTCCTGAGGTTGATACTGTCGTCTCCAAGGATGAGGAAGAATTACCGAAGTCGGATGTAAGAGTGGCCGGACACACTTATTTCTGAAGTCGGTGCTTTCTTTTCCGAGGGCGGTGCTTTACGCGAGCCTATGGGTTTGAAGGGTGATAAGCACTTCAGCTATCACATGCCCCCCCATGAAAAGTCGAAGTGGAGACTTCGGCTTTAGTCTCCTGGAGGACATTTTGCCGAACTTCGAGAGGGACACTGCTTCAGGAGCCGTTTCGTCTCGCGAAGGCGTTCCTTCATTGCCGAGACGTCATCACTCAGTCCCTTGGCGATCTCGGGGCGCGTACTCCCTTTATTTTTACCTTTTTTGCTACAGGTTAGTGAATTGTCGCGTCTCGTAACCAGGCGTGTCAGTTATGGATAGGCGTGCCTGGGTTTTCACGGTGTCAGAAAGCGTGTCCTAGTTTCTCGCGTTGGATGACGCGTGGCACGCGATGGTTGGGGGCAATCACATCAGTTACACCAGCCGCGTTCTTTCGCCTTCGAGGGGCAATTATGGCGACGGTTCGCCTTCGCGGGGTAGTTATGGCGACGATTCGGCTACCCCTGTTCGGCCTATATAAACCCTTCTTCCCCTCATTTGCTTTCTTCTACTCTTCTTTTGCTCTTATATGTTTCTGAGCTTTTCCTTCTCTTCCTCCCCTTTTCACGACGGTGTAAGCAGCGAAACGATTTCCAGCAACCATCTATGATGGCGTCCAGGAATCCAGACTTCGGCAAAACTTTCGGTGGGTTTTTCCTTCCATAGTTCTTTCTTTCTCCCGAGGTTGTTTTTTTTGAAGTTTTGTTTTTCCGAAGTCCTTTGATTCTCTTCTTTCAATTTTCCCGAGGTTGCCTTTCTTCTTTCTTGCGAAATGTCGAATCCTACTCCATTGATGACCGTCCGTCCTACTCTCGAAAGCTTTCTCCCCCTTGAGTCTCATCCATGCTGTACCACTTCGGAGAAGATGATGAAGTGGATAGCAAAATACTATCTCCCTTCTTACATCGTTTCGAGGTTACCTCTTCCGGGTTCGTATGGCTATAATGCCCATTTGGGTGAAATCACTGTTTACCGGGCCCAATTGAAAGCCGGTCTTCATTACCCTCCCCCTCGGATGGTATACGAGTTCTGCAAGTTTCACGGAATTGCCGTGAACCAGCTCCTTCCTAATTCTTATTCTTACTTCAACTCTTTTCTTTGCATGTGCGGGGTTTTTAAGGTACAGCCCCACTTTCTTTTCTTCCTTCAATACTACAAGCTTCACTCGGTCCCAAAGGACGGTTTCTACTTCTTGCTTCCTCAAGGGTCCTGGAGCAAAAAATTCACTTTCACCCTCAGAAGCTCCTAACCCCGGGATTGGCTGCCGAGTTCGCCGAGTTCGACCGGCGTATTCGGGCGGTTGCGAACTGGGACCCCGAGGTCCTTCTGCGCTCCTTGTATCCCTTTCCCATTAAATGGGACCTCATGTCTGAAGAGGTCCTTCGGGAACTGGGAGTTATTCATGCACACAAGTCTGACCCGAACATGCCCGTGCCTGTTCTCCCGAGGAAGAAAGCATGGCTGGTGATGCTTCTTCAGTGCGAGATTTCGTACGAGGCTTTTGCCAAGAGTAAGTTATCTTCCGGGTTTTGCTTACATGTGTTCTTTTTGGAGTTACACTGATGTCTTTTCCTTTTGCAGAGATGGGCGATCAATTTGCGGATTTTTACAAGTCCCTTTTTCTCGGTCAGGCCGAGAAGGGAAAGCAGACGCGGAGGAAGGCGCCTGCGAAGAGGAAGAAGATCAGGTCCAAGGCAAAGAAAGCCAAGGCGGACGCCCTTCCTCCTCCCCCCGAGGACGTTGTAAAGGCCGAGGATATGCCCGAGGTCCAAGCAGTTCCTCCTCCGGAGCCTGCCGTCAGCTCCGTTGCCCAGAGTCCGGCTACTTCGGTAGATCTTCTGGGCTCTTTGGCAGAAGGTCCTTTTGTGACGGCTCTCCTAGTTGACTAATCAAGTAAGTATTTATTTTACTTTGTTTAAGTGTTTTATTAAATTAAGTACCCCAAGTTAGCACCTCGTTAAGCAAGTAAGGTAAGCTTAATTAAGTAAGTGAGTTCCTAAGTGTGATTTGGCATAGTTGAATCAAGACCATTAGTTATCCTAGCTATTAGAATCATCTTTGAAAGTTTTGAGTATTTGTGGCACTAAGTGTTTGCTTAAGCCATTTAAATCTTAAGTGGCTAAAGTGTCCAAGAAAATCAAGTGTGAGAAGCTTTTAGTATCCTTTAGAGCAAAGGAAAGTTGGTTTTGAGTGAGAGTTGGTGACCCATTTAAAACAATTGAGAGTTTGTGGAGCAAAAGAGGAAGTAGTTTTCCAAGTGGGGGGATTTAGTATAAGTTAGTTTAAGTTGTTAAGTCTTCTTCTTCCTTAGTCATTTGCATTCAACTCCAAATTCGTAGCTCCACTTTCCCTCTCTAAAATCCCAGCCCAAAGCTTCTTTTCCTGCAATTCTTCATCAAAGGAAGCCCAAGGTGTTAGTAGGAATCATCAAGCTTCTTTGTTGGTGCTCTAGCTCCAATTTGTTTTTTGGTGCTAGTTTGGACTCAAAATTCGTGGGTAAGCTTGTTGGGTTCATTTGGATTGGTTCTAAGTTGTTTCCATAGCTAGAAATGGTCTTGGTTTGAAGTGTTTGGTGCCATATTACATTGGTTTTCAGTGAGGAACTCAAAGGGAGCTTGATTGAGCTAAGGTGGTTATGTTTCAATGCTTGCTTTGTAGCTAAATTGAGGTAAGGGTTCAAGTTAATTAAACTCAAATAATGCATAGAAATGTAGTCTTTTGTGTGGGAATGAGTTAGAAACAAGACCCAAGTGATTTGAGTTTGGGATGAGGAAGTTTGAGCAGTTTTCGTGCAAGGTCGCATGCTGGAAAGCATTGGCGACGTGTCGCCAGTGGCAACGCGAGTTGGCGACGCATCACCGAGAAACAAAATAGTTCTCCGAACACTGATGTCTGTGGCGACGCGTTGCCAACGGCGCCGCCAAGGCATTTTGCCCCCAAGCTCCGGGCATCCTAAGAATGTCTCAAACTCTCGGTTTTCATCCCTAGGCTAAGTTAAGACATTCCGTAGCCTTGGTTGGGTCTAGAACTCCTTCCTAAGCTGGGAATTATGCATTATTTAAGTGGTAGTTAAGTTGTATGGTTAAGAAAGAGTATGAATTGGTGGCTAAGAAAATCAAAGTGCTTAAGCTTCTAAATGAGCACTAAGGGGATTAAGTGGGTTTTTAGACTCTTTGTTGGCTGAGTAGAACGTCATTTACCTATGGTCAATGAGGAGGAAAACCTAAGTCGATCCCGACCAAACCATTTGGTTTGGTAAGTAAGCCACTATGAGTGCTCTAAGTTAAACCTTAAGGGTTTGGCTAGTTAAACCACATAGGATGACTACCTTGCGCAATAAGTTAAGGGTAAAGACGGGTAAGTTTCAAAGGGGTGACAACCTACTCTAGAACCCGTAGGTGGGACTTAAGGGAGGTAAAGTACCCGGGATACGAGGGCCAGTATCTCAAGTACCTCCGCCGTTTGAGCTCACGGCAAGTTTTATGGCACCTATAGTGCAGAAAGTCCCAAGTGCATGCATTATGTGCATTTCATATCATACATTCATGCATTGCAGATCTTATATATGTGTTTGTTGATTGTTTGAGTTGTTTGTTGGTTGATCCACTTGTTTGGTTGCTTGTTTGTCATGGTTGCATCTTGGTTGCTGCTATCTTCTTGCAGGTATTCAAGGGACCCTTACTGAGTACTTTTAAGTACTCACTCCCTTAAGTTTATTGTGCAGGTTCTAACTCCGGGCCCAGTCACTAGTTGACAGCTGAGGCCTAAGCTTTCTATTTTGCAGGTACTTTTCTTGAGAATCCTTGTGATTCTAGGTTACTTGTGGTGTAAGTTATGTGCTAACCAAGTTGTGCCTTTACAGTGTAGAGGCTAAGAGTGCACAAGAACAAGAATTAAGGAAGGGCTTGCACTTGGAGCTTGGATAGCTCAAGGTGGGGCTCAAGTAGATGATCTTAGTTAGTTAGTTTTTGTCTCTTATATATAGTACCTTGTGTACTAAGAAAGTTGCCTCTAATAGGATACATTGTGATGTAAATCCATCTTGTTACTTTTGGGTGCATGCTAGAAGTATATTGTATGCACAAACTATTACTTGTAGTCAAAGTAACTAGTATTTCAATGTCTTGGCACGTTTTAAGTATGTTTTAATAGAAATGCTCGAGCAACGTTTTTAACCAACGATCTATTTATTCTTTTGCATTGCCAGGACAAAAGCAAGCATATCTCTTGAACTAAGTAGGCTAAGAAACTAGTTGCATATAAATTGTTTAAATTTATATTGACGAGTAATAGTTAGCCAATAGTAACTTAGAGGGATTCATAATCCCTAAGAGCCTACAAGATTATGGGGCACTGGGGCCCCGTTCCGTGACAGTTTTTGGTATCAGAGTGGGTCAATGTTCCTAGTAGAGGCAATAAGTGAACTAAGATCTACGTGTTCTTGTGCTAAGTGTGGTTAGTACTGCTTATAAGTTGCTCTGGGTGCGGTCTTCTGGCTGTGGTTGCAGGTATTATGGTGAACACTCGGGCAGGTACTGCTACTGAGGTTCAGGGTTCTGGTGCAGGGACTAGTGACCCCAGTGGGGCAGACATGAGGGAAGTGGTTTCCTTGTTGAGGAGACTTAATGAGTTGATGGACCGAATGCTACATGGCATGGCTATTCTACTTGAGGAGCGTGCTCAACCTCCAGTTCAGGGGGAGAACTTGGAGGACCCTAATGGGGTAAGGGCCGAAGTGCACCAAGGCCCAGCGGTGCACCAAGGTTAGGGGTGAAATCCCCTGCCCCAAGGGCAAGTGCAAGGTCAAGAGCAAATAAATGAACGTGTTCAAGTGGATTCCGATGAGGACAGTGAGGAAGAAGATGAGGAGGACATCCATCCACGGAGGAGAAGAAGGAGACCTGTTATTCCAGACCATATGGGACTTGTTTCCTTATGTCGTGACATCAATACTCCAAAGTTTAACGGCATAGGAGATCCCGATATGGCTGAGGGGTGGTTGTATCAGATCAACGAAATCTTCAAGAATATGAAGTTGAATGATAAAGCCAAGATGGATTTGGTGCCTTTCTTCTTAGAAGGCAAGGCTTCCTTATGGTGGAAAGATGTTATGGAAAGGCTTGACTCTTACAATGAAGGTAGGCCCGGGCAAAGGCCTAAAGAGCTTGATTGGATCGAATTTGAGAAGGAATTTCAGAATGAATTCAATAGTGAGGTGGCCCAAGATCAAAAGCGGATTGAATTTGATGAGTTGGTTCAGGGAAGGTTGACGGTCCATGAGTACGAAAGGAAATTTAGTTCTCTTTTTCGTTATGCTCCTCATTTGGCCGGGAAAGATGAACTAAAGGCAAAGAAGTTCATTCGTGGACTTAAAGTAGAATTAAGTAGTTTCCTAACGGTGATTGGAGTTCGGACTTATCATGAAGCTGTCCAAAAGGCCTTAGTGTTGGAAAGGGAGTTGATGGAAGCAAAACCTAAGGAAAAGGCCGTGGAGCCAAAGGTTCCGGTACATTCAAGGTTAACGGACAAAAGGCCTAGTATGGGAGGTGAGCAAGGACCCTCCAAGAAAATCAAGAAGGTTGGGAAGGGCCGTTGTCCTAAGTGTCAGAGATTTCATGGTAACAAACCTTGTACCCTTGGAACCGACCTTTGTAATTACTGCCGTCAGCCAGGACATTGGGCTAAAGAGTGCCCATGGCTTAGGCAGGATCAAGGTCAAGGAAGACCGGGAACCTCAGGAGCTGGAAGTGCTCTTGTCAGAGCCCCTGTGTTACACCCGGAAAGGGCTAAATGACTAAGTCCCGGGTTAAGAGGATTAGTGGAAATAAAAAGTTTCCTAATTTGGAAACTTAGCAATTAAATTGAGGAGACATGGAAATTTTTTCCTAGTTGGGAATTGAGCTTGGTAAGCTCGGGAGATCTTAAATTAATTATGGAATGGGCATAAATGAGTGTTGGACACTCTTGGAATTTTGCTTGGCTTAGGCCAAGAGTTTTGGTGATGAAAATGGCAAATTATGAAGTTGAGGGACTTAATTGAAGAATTGAAGAAAGATGGAGGACTAAAGGTGAGATTAGACCATTTTGCATGGCATTTTAAGCCATGGCCGACCATCCCATGAATTTTTCTATTTAAAATGGCCACATAAGCCTCCACCCACATTATTTAAATTGCCCACATGGATTTGACCCCACCATCACCATAAACAAATATTTTGCCCACCATTTTTTACTAGTCTTTGTCTCCTACTTTACATTATTTTATTTCTCCCCACCATCACTTGTCAAATCAATTCTTTAATGAGCATTTGACTTATTCTCCCCCCTTTTTCATTCAAAAATTCGCCCATGCCATATAAATTGCCTAAATGGCGCCTTGAAGGAAGCAAATGGATTGTTTATTGGGTTTTCTTTTCTTGATGGGACACCACCTTCTTTTGTCCAAGAATTATTGCATTTGACTAAATCTCCTCCCACTTTGAATTACATGGCCGGCCCTCCTCCTAAATGTGCATTTAGTATGCATTTTGGTGCATTTCTCCTCCAGTTTGCAAAGCATACATCCGGCCATACACTCCCGAAATCATTTCAACACTTACCTCACTCTCTCTCTAGCTCACTTTGCTCTCCCTTCTCTCTAAAAACCAGCCATGGCGTTCTTCCAAGTTCATCATCTTCTTCCTTGCTTCTAAGATTCGGCCATGAGCAAACCAACTCCTTTTCCACATGCAAACACGATTTCGTAGTGATTTCGTACTCCTAAACACATCTAAACCAAGAACCAAGTGAGAAATCAAAGAAAACCCATAAAGAAATGGCTATGAAGTTTCGGCCTTGAGAAGATGTTGGTGTTCTTGAGCTTCACTCTTGAGCTCATGAGTATACATGCCATTTCTAGGCCATGAGGAGCAAGAAAAACAAGGAGAACATCAAGGAAGAACAAGCTCAAGATTCGGCCATGTTCAAGGTTGTAAGTGAACCAAGTTTTTCTTGGTAATTTCATGTGTTTTGAGCTAGATGCTACTCTCTAATGACTTGGTTATGTTGGATTTTTGCAAGAAAATCAAGGTGGATTTTCGGCCATGGAAGGATCTTGGTGTTCTTGGACTCCGCTTAAGAGTTCAAGGCATGCATGGCACTTTTAAGCCATGAAAAGGAAGAAATCAAGCAAAGATTGAAGAAAAACCCATGTAAAACAAGCAAAGGATGGAAGAAAAAGCAAAGAGTAGATTCGGCCAAGTTGATATCTTGGTATGCATGTGCATTTTTACAAGTGTTCTTGGTATCCTTGAAGAACTTGTGAGTATACAAGACAATGGTCAAAAGTTGGATGCAAAAAGAGGAATTTTGTGAGCTATAGAAGCAATGGAATATTCGGCCATTTAGTGATTTTGATGTCTTGGCATGTTGGCCATGTGTAGCCATGTGTTCTTGGCATTTTTGAGCTACTAGAGGACATTTGGAACAAAAAAATAAAAGAAGGAAAAGGAGGAATATATTCGGCCATGATGTGCTTTTGTGAAGATGTGTGCAAAACCATGTGTTCATGGTACCTATGTAAATGTGAAGAAGAAATAAAGAGAGTTTTGGCCATAAGTGCCATTTTTGGTGGTTGTGTGTGCAAACCAAGTGTTCTTGGTATTTTTGTGTTCATAGCAAAATGTGAAGCCAAAATGGTGAAGAAAGTATGATGATAGATTCGGCCATAAGGACAAGTTGGTGAAAAATTGGTGTTAGCCAAGTGTTCTTGGCATAAATGGTCCTTAGAAACTTGTGGGACTCAATTGAGCAAAAGAAGGAAATAATGGGACAAATTCAGCCAAGAGATAAATTTGAAGGCCCAAATTGAAAACCAAGTGTTCTTGGTCCAGAAACTCTTAAATGGGCTATTTGGGCCATAATGGCATTATTGGCAAATGGGCTAAATCCTGAAAAGGTTAATATGGGCCCAAATCCTGAAGAAGTTAAATGGGCCAAATCCTGAAAAGGTAAAATTGGGCCTAAATGTTAAGTTGGTCCAAGTCCAGAAAAGAAATTAAAAGGCCAAGTGGGCTTGAGGAATTGAAAGGTCGAGTGGGCCTGAAACGATAAAAGGCCAAGTGGGCCTGAGTTAATTAAAAGGCCAAGTGGGCCTGGATTAATAAACAGGCCAAGTGGGCCTGAATTCCAGGAAAGGCCAGGTTGGGCCTAAAGTTCCAGAAAAGAGTAAGTTGGGCCTGGATTTCCAGGAAAAGGCCAATGTAGGCCTGAGTTCACAGAAGATTGGGCCTCAGTTCATAGAAAAGGCAAATTTGGGCCTTACCTCTTTAAGTAGAGGTTGAGTAAGTTAAACCAAGTATGCTTGGTAAATTATGGTTCTCTTGTTTAATAGAAAGCAATTAAGTAACTTGTTAGTATTTTGGGCTTTATAGGTCCATTAAGGAAATGGCAAAGTTACAACAACAAACAAAGCAAAGCAAGGCAAAGGCAATGAGCAAAGGTTACACAAATGGTGGTAAGAATCCCTATACTGACTCTCTGCATGGTATATTTTCCATGACCTTTCATTGTGAGTATTAGTGCCCCTATGTGATGGTCAAAGAACCAAGTGACCATAGGTGTGCATGTCAGGGCTATGTGGTTGTTACTTTTTATGAGGACTCGTGATACTTTCTTAGTTGGATATTTGGGCACATAAGTGCATAATGGGCAAGGTATTGTTGCTTTGGAAATTATGGTTTACTCATGAGTAATTAGCAAGCATTTAGGGCTAGGAATTGAGTTTGGCCAACTCAATTCCCAAGCTAAGGAGCGCTCAATAGGTTATAAAAATACATGGCATGCCGGGATTAGTGGCATGGATTATGCTAATGCTTGCGATACCCACGATGACATGGAACATGATGTTGCGAGGACAGTGTTGTGTATGTTGAGTTGTGTGCTTCTCTGAAATTGTTTGTGCATGCTGACCCATATTATTATTGTTATTGTTATGTGCTATATCTGTATCTTCTTTGTTTTAGTGTTTTCCTTGGCAGGAGCAGGGATTAATTGCCATTACATTCTTGGCACAAGTTTAGGCTTTGGAAGCCATATGATGACTTTGAAAGTCATGAGTTAATTACCTCACTAGGCATTGGATGCCGTCGGGATTCTTACTGAGTTTTATAACTCACCCGCCCTGCTATACCTTTTCAGGAAATGGATGGCTTGATAGATCAAGCGTAGAGTACCAGAGTACTCGTTACAATGTGCTAAAGGGTTGGGTATGTGTATAGTGTTGCTCAATATATTCATTTGACTCTAAGTGACTTATGTGGTATAGCTTGCTTGTGAATCAAGCTAATGGTTTGGACTTCCTTGTGCAGGCTTATGGAGTTTAGAAGTTGTGGGAACAAGGTCTATTAAGCTGGAATGTGTTCTAGGTTGTTATGAGTCGAGGTTTGGGTAGTATGAGAGCGTGGTCTGTAAAACCTGAACCTGGCTAATTAGAGACATATAGCATCCATGGTACATTTTCTCTTCCAAGTAGGTGATGCTTTATTGTTGCCATTATGATCATGATTAGCTTTGGATGATTATATGCCATGTTTGCATGGTTTTATGCAGATGGAATGCCATGATGGATATTCATGTTATGTGTACTAGACTTGGCTGATGCTCATGGACATATAAATGTGGTTTTCAAAATTGGAAATGAGATGGGCTTCTTGGTTGCCATGCATTGGATTAGTACACTTGATGGACGCACATTCTATGCACTTAATGGATTAAGTGTATACTTTACTTGTATTACAAGTGTAATTATTTGAGTATGTGCATCTAAGGAAAGATTTCCAGTGAATCTGGATATGCATGGATTTTGTTGCCTAGTTGTTGAGATGGCATCTAAAGACTTGATGTGCATGTGAACTGGCTAAGTGGTAAAGTCCATAAATGGAACACTAGAATTCCACATAGGTATTAGCTCGTTCCTTAAGAGCACCCTGACAACACATTGAAAGTATTTATGTAACAAGCTAGTACCAGAATAGATCCTAGAGTCACGCCGTAGGTGTTCACAGTAGTTAATAAAGCCCCTTCTATATGAATAACTTCCGCTGTATTGACTATGATAATTGGGCCCAGGTGGGCCAGGGGCAGTTTGGGGCGTAACACCCTGTGCCACCACGAGTTTTTGCTTTGACGGGCCAAGCACCCAGGGAGCCTACAGCTGTGCAAGGTAACTTTAATGTTCAGGATAGTAGTATTAGAATTCTGTTTGATACTGGTGCTACTATTTTTGTCATTTCCTTGAGCATGGTTGTTAAGTTTGGTTTGCAAAGAACTTTGTTGGATGAGATGAGGTTCATTAAGTCTGTTGGGAGGAATATTGTTTTTACTAATGAAATGGTTATAGGGTATCCTTTGGAATTAGGAGGTCGTAAGTTTATGAGTGACCTTTAGGTCTTGACTTCGATTCCTTATGACATTGTTCTTGGAATGGATTGGTTAAGTAGGTTTAGGGCCCAGATCGACTGTGCAGATTATAAGGTCACCCTTGAGGATGCCTCAGGGGTAAGTGTAGCTTGCACGGGCGGTTTGGCAAGTAGTGCTAAGAGTTTGCACCTCAAGTTGATGGAGTCCATTCCCATTTCGAGTGAGGTGGTGACTTACTCGTTGAATGGGGTGGCAGTCGAGGAGCAACTCAAAGAAATTCAAGTAGCCAATCTATTTCCAGAAGTTTTTCCTGTAGACCTCCCAGGATTACCCCCAAGAAGGGAGATTGAATTCTCCATACACTTACAGCCTGGGGCAGAACCAATTTCTATACCCCTTTATAGAATGTCAGCACCTGAAATGGATGAACTGAAAAAGAAATTAGAAGAATTGCTTGAGAAGGGCTTTATAAGGCCAAGTGTTTCCCCTGGGGGTGCTCCAGTGTTGTTTGTAAAGAAAAAGGATGGAACCTTAAGGTTGTGTATAGATTATAGAAAACTGAATGCAGTGACTGTAAAGAACAAATACCTATTGCCCAGAATTGATGATCTATTTGATAGATTAAGAGGGGCGAAGGTCTTTTCCAAAATAGACCTAAGGTCTGGATATTTCCAGATAAGAGTGCGGGATGAGGATATCCCAAAGACTGCATTCAGAACTAGGTATGGGCATTATGAGTACACGGTTATGCCGTTTGGAGTGACTAATGCTCTGGCAGTTTTCATGGATACCATGAATCGGATTTTTAGGCCCTACCTAGATCAGTTTGTTGAGGTGTTTGTTGATGATATTTTGGTGTATTCCCCGACTCCCCACGAGCATGAGAAACATTTAGAGATAGCTTTGCAAGTGCTCAAGAATAATCAATTTTATGCAAAACTATCTAAGTGCCAATTTTGGGCAAGTGAGATTCCTTTCCTTGGACATATTATAAATGCTCAGGGACTAAGTGTAGACCCAAAAAAGGTAAAGGCTGTGGTGGAGTGGAAACGCCCAACAACTGTAACTGAAGTTAGAAGTTTCTTGGGGTTGGCGGGCTATTACCGAAGGTTTATTGAGAAATTCTCTATAATAGCTTCGTCATTGACTACCTTGACAAAGAAGGCACAGAAGTTCATTTGGACTTCTAAGTGTGAGGAGAGTTTCCAGGAGCTTAAGAAGAGGTTAATTTCTGCTCCCATCTTAATCCTACCAGATCCGCATGAAACTTTTGTGGTATACACTGATGCATCTGGGACAGGATTAGGATGTGTGTTGATGCAGGATAAGCAAGTGATTGCATATGGGTCTAGGCAGTTAAGGCCTAACGAGTTGAATTACCCAGTGCATGATCTTGAGTTAGCAGCAGTTGTGTTTGCTTTAAAGCTCTGGAGACACTACCTTATGGGAAGATCCTTTAAGATCTTTACGGACCATAAAAGTCTGAAGTATTTATTTACCCAAAAGGATCTTAACATGAGGCAGAGAAGATGGATTGAGTATATCAAGGATTATGATTGCTCGATAGACTATTGTTCTGGTAAAGGCAATGTGGTTGCTGATGCCTTGAGCCGTAAGTATTCTGGGGTGATTCTCTCCAAGGATCAAGTAGTACATACCTCAAAAGATCCTATTATGGGACATTTCACAGTTTTATATGAAATATGGAGAGATTGGGAAATGGCTCAAGTCATGGTCCTTGAAATTCAGTCAGCATGGCTGGCTAAGGTTAAGCAAGCTCAGGAGAATGACCCAAATTTGAAAAGAGTTTCTGGAGAGAAAAGGCATGGTACTGTGCTGAAGGAATTTCAGTACAAGGATGGGTTACTTTATTATGGTGACCGGCTCTATGTGCCAGTTGAATTAAGGCAACAAGTGTTGCAGGAGGCACATACGAGTAAGCTTAGTGTTCACCCTGGTGTGAATAAGATGTACCATGACTTTAGGACTCATTTTTGGTGGCCAAAGTTTAAGAGAGACATATATGAATATGTGTCTAAGTGCCTTACCTGTCAGATGGTGAAGGCAGAGCACCAAAGGCCATCAGGAATATTGCAAAGTTTACCCCTCCCAGAAAGAAAGTGGGGATCCATCACCATGGACTTTTGTGTTGGGTTGCCAAACACAAGAAGTCAGCATGATTCAATTTGGGTGGTGGTGGATAGGTTGACAAAATCTGCACACTTTATCCCCATCAAGATTACTTATACCATGGAGAAGTTAGCCCAGTTGTATATCCGGGAAGTGGTAAGACTTCATGGAATCCCCGATCAGATTGTATCTGATAGAGATCCCCGTTTTGTCTCAAGGTTTTGGAATGCCTTCCAAAAGGCTATGGGTTCCACTGTGAACCTAAGTACTGCATATCACCCTCAAACTGACGGGCAAACTGAGCGGGTGATCCAAACCTTAGAGGATATGTTGCAAAGTTGTGTAATGGACTTTAAAGGGGATTGGGACCAACATCTGCCTTTGATTGAATTTGCTTATAATAATAGCTATCAAGAAGCTATTAAGATGGCACCCTACGAAGCTTTGTATGGGCGTAAGTGTGTGACCCCTCATTGTTGGGCAGATAAAGCTGATGAAATAATTGTTGGTCCAGAAATCATTGCCGAGACCACAGCAAAGATTAAGTTGATCCAAGCAAGGATCAAAGCTACCTCAGACCGGCAAGCTAAGTATGCCAATGTGCGAAGGAAAGACTTAGAGTTTGAGGTAAGAGACAAAGTACTCCTTAAAGTTTCTCCGATGAAAGGTGTGGCTAGGTTTGGCCAAAGAGGTAAGTTGGCACCAAGGTATATTGGTCCTTTTGAAATCCTTGAAAGGATAGGAAAAGTGGCTTATTGGTTGGCTTTACCGCCAAGTTTGACCCATGTTCATAATGTGTTTCATGTGAGCTCCTTAAGGAAATGCATTGTGAACCCTGGGCAAGTGTCAACCCCGCCCATCATTCCTTTGAGAGAAGACCTAAGTTATGAAGAACGTCCCATCAAGTTTCTTGATCGACAAGTCCGAAAACTAAGAACAAAACGGATCCCAATGGTCAAGGTACTATGGTCTAACCATGGGGAGGAAGAGGCCACTTGGGAGACCGAGCAGGATATGCTAAGGCAACATCCAAGTCTTTTTGCTCAATTAAGTCAGAATTTAGAGGACCAAATTTTTGAAGGAGGGGAGGATGTGACGGCTCTCCTAGTTGACTAATCAAGTAAGTATTTATTTTACTTGGTTTAAGTGTTTTATTAAATTAAATACCCCAAGTTAGCACCTCGTTAAGTAAGTAAGGTAAGCTTAATTAAGTAAGTGAGTTCCTAAGTGTGATTTGGCATAGTTGAATCAAGACCATTAGTTATCCTAGCTATTAGAACCATCTTTGAAAGTTTTGAGTATGTGTGGCACTAAGTGTTCGCTTAAGCCATTTAAATCTTAAGTGGCTAAAGTGTCCAAGAAAATCTAGTGTGAGAAGCTTTTAGTATCCTTTAGAGCAAAGGAAAGTTGGTTTTGAGTGAGAGTTGGTGACCCATTTAAAACAATTGAGAGTTTGTGGAGCAAAAGAGGAAGAAGTTTTCCAAGTGGGGGGATTTAGTATAAGTTAGTTTAAGTTGTTAAGTCTTCTTCTTCCTTAGTCATTTGCATTCAACTCCAAATTCGTAGCTCCACTTTCCCTCTCCAAAATCCCAGCCCAAAGCTTCTTTTCCTGCAATTCTTCATCAAATTGAGGAAGCCCAAGGTGTTAGTAGGAATCATCAAGCTTCTTTGTTCGTGTTCTAGCTCCAATTTGCTTTTTGGTGCTAGTTTGGACTCAAAATTCATGGGTAAGCTTGTTGGGTTCATTTGGATTGGTTCTAAGTTGTTTCCATAGCTAGAAATGGTCTTGGTTTGAAGTGTTTGGTGCCATATTACATTGGTTTTAAGTGAGGAACTCAAAGGGAGCTTGATTGAGCTAAGGTGGTTATGTTTCAATGCTTTCTTTGTAGCTAAATTGAGGTAAGGGTTCAAGTTAATTAAGCTCAAATAATGCATAGAAATGTAGTCTTTTGTGTGGGAATGAGTTAGAAACAACACCCAAGTGATTTGAGTTTGGGATGAGAAAGTTTGAGCAGTTTTCGTGCAAGGTCGCACGCTGTCGCGTAATGCTGGAAAGCGTTGGCGACGCGTCACCAGTGGCAACGCGAGTTGGCGACGCGTCGCCAAGAAACAAAAAATTTCTCCGAACACTGATGTCTGTGGCGACGCGTCGCAAACGGCGCCGCCAAGGCATTTTGCCCCCAAGCTCCGGGCATCCTAAGAATGTCTCAAACTCTCGGTTTTCATCCCTATGCTAAGTTAAGACATTCCGTAGCCTCAGTTGGGTCTAGAACTCCTTCCTAAGCTGGGAATTATGCATTATTTAAGTGGTAGTTAAGTTGTGTGGTTAAGAAAGAGTATGAATTGGTGGCTAAGAAACTCAAAGTGCTTAAGCTTCTAAATGAGCACTAAAGGGATTAAGTGGGTTTTTAGACTCTTTGTTGGCTGAGTAGAACGTCATTTAGCTATGGTCAATGAGGAGGAAAACCTAAGTCGATCCCGACCAAACCATTTGGTTTGGTAAGTAAGCCATTATGAGTGCTCTAAGTTAAACCTTAAGGGTTTGGCTAGTTAAACCACATAGGATGACTACTTTGTGCAATAAGTTAAGGGTAAAGACGGGTAAGTTTCAAAGGGGTGACGACCTACTCTAGAACCCGTAGGTGGGACTTAAGGGAGGTAAAGTACCCGGGATACGAGGGCCAGTATCTCAAGTACCTCCGCCGTTTGAGCTCACGGCAAGTTTTATGGCACCTAGAGTGCAGAAAGTCCCAAGTGCATGCATTATGTGCATTTCATATCATACATTCATGCATTGCATATCTTATATATATGTTTGTTGATTGTTTGAGTTGTTTGTTGGTTGATCCACTTGTTTGGTTGCTTGTTTGCCATGGTTGCATCTTGGTTGCTGCTATCTTCTTGCAGGTATTCAAGGGACCCTTACTGAGTACTTTTAAGTACTCACTCCCTTAAGTTTATTGTGCAGGTTCTAACTCCGGGCCCAGTCACTAGTTGACAGCTGAGGCCTAAGCTTTCTATTTTGCAGGTACTTTTCTTGAGAATCCTTGTGATTCTAGGTTACTTGTGGTATAAGTTATGTGCTAACCAAGTTGTGCCTTTACAGTGTAGAGGCTAAGAGTGCACAAGAACAAGAATTAAGGAAGGGCTTGCACTTGGAGCTTGGATAGCTCAAGGTGGGGCTCAAGTAGATGATCTTAGTTAGTTAGTTTTTGTCTCTTGTATATAGTACCTTGTGTACTAAGAAAGTTGCCTCTAATAGGATACATTGTGATGTAAATCCATCTTGTTACTTTTGGGTGCATGCTAGAAGTATATTGTATGCACAAACTATTACTTGTAGTCAAAGTAACTAGTATTTCAATGTCTTGGCACGTTTTAAGTATGTTTTAATAGAAATGCTCGAGCAACGTTTTTAACCAAGAATCTATTTATTCTTTTGCATTGCCAGGACAAAAGCATGCATATCTCTTGAACTAAGTAGGCTAAGAAACTAGTTGCATATAAATTGTTTAAATTTATATTGACGAGTAATAGTTAGCCAATAGTAACTTAGCGGGATTCATAATCCCTAAGAGCCTACAAGATTATGGGGCACTAGGGCCCCATTCCATGACACCTTCTGCTGAGGATCTTGAGGAGCACCGAAGAAGTAAGAGAAAACATATCCCTGTTGAGGTGGAGGAGGTCCGTGACTCCGACGACGACGTAGCCGAGGTGCCGCCAGGTTTGGTCGTTAGTCAATCCTCAGTGTTCTCATTCTTCTGAATTGAGGATCAATGCCTTAATGGAATTTTTCCTTGACTTTGCAGAGGAAATGACGCCCTCGTCATGGATGGTGGAGCATGCTCGGAGGCAGAAATAAAATCCCGAGGGAGCCTTTCTGGGCTTTCGCGGAGGACATGAATTTGTTCTTCGATGACTGCCAGCAGATGGCCCCTCAGATGGCGAAGGGGGTTCTCACTCAGGATTCCTTTAAAGCTGTTGCCAAGGAATGCGTGAACGAGGAAGTTCTCGCTGCCAAAATCTCTGAGCATGCTGCCCAAGTATCCTGCAGGCCCTTTATGAATTTTTCTTCCCAACATTTTCTAAGTGTTTGGCTTTCCTTGTGTAATTTTCACTAAGTGTTTTCCTCCCTTTTCTGCAGCTCCTAGGGTATAATGGATACTTTCGAGCTTGGGCAGCAAAACAGTCTTCAGTCCGAGCCTGGGCCGAAGATCGCCTAGAGAAGGCCAAGGTCTTCTGCGCCAACTCGGTCGTCAAGAACGCCGAGTTGAGCCAAATAGCCGAGGAAGAGGTCACCAAGCTTCGGGAGGAATTCTTGAAGGGCCAAGAAAAGCTTCTGAAGGATTTTTCCCAGAAGATGTCCGACCTCGGTGCGAAGGTCGTCAACTTGACTTCGGCGAACGAGGCTTATCAAAAGGAGAAAGAGGAAGACTCTGCTCTCCTGGCGAAGGCCCTCGCTGACAATGTCGCCCTTCAAGCCGAGGTTGAGGCTTGAAGAAGGAAACGAAGAAGAAGAAGAAGACGAAGAAGTTGGAGAAGGAGGTGGCCGATCTGGAAAATGAGGTGGAAGAACTGGGGGTCCAATTGGATCAGGCCAACCAGGCAACCAAGGTTGGCTTCCAAGACGGTTTCTGCCTAGCCCAACACCAAGTCTTGGCCAAGCATCCAGACCTCGACCTCTCCTTCCTGGCTGCCCTGAACATTCTCGAGGGACCTCGCTGGACTTGGTCGAAAATCGAGTTCCTAAACCTTCCTTTTGCCCCTCCTTCGGCACTGGTGGCGGCGGCTAAGGACAAAGGGGAAGGAGCATCTCACAACATCGGGGTCCATTAGATGTCTTAGGGCTTTACTTTTTCTTTTTCTTCTTTTTCGTAGTCTTTTTCTTGTAACTTCCTCCTTGTAATAAGGCCTCCTTAATAATACTTTCTTTTTCAAAATTTGGCTAAGTCCCCAATAACTTTGTCTCCAAGGGTTGTCTTGACCATTTTCGGTCTAGGGCCCTCAGTAAAATACTAACTCCGGGAGAATGCTAACTTCGGTGAATTCCTTAAGTCAGTAATTGACTTACTTTTAACAGAAGTGTTCGGTCGATGCATTTTTCGGGGAAAATGACCCAACAAACTTTGGAGAAAAAATGCCATTCTCACAAGTGCTTATCTGCTTCTTGTTCGGTAGGATTCCTTAGGTGGAGTTATCCTTTCCAAAAAATTTCTGTACTTAGAAAAATTTTCTAATTGTACAATTTTCAGACAAGTTTCTAAGCGTAGAATTTCTTCAAGGCATCCGAGTGCCAAGTATTTTTCAGTTCTCCACCTTCGGGATCGCCGAGCTTGTAGACTCATTTCCGAACTTCATCCAGGACCAGATAAGGTCCCTCCCAGTTAGCTCGAAGTACTCTGTGAGACGGTCTTCGGGGTTCGAACTCAGCCTTTCGGAGAACAAGGTCTCCCTTTTCGATTTCTTTTTTTCTGACGCGTAAGTTCGCAGCCATAGCCACTCTTTGCTGGAAGGCTTTTCTCTTGAGTTCGGCCACTTCTCTGTGTTTGTCAATTAGGTCCAGTTTAGTTTTCAATCCGAGGTCATTCCCTTCTTTGCTGAACACTTGTACCCTGACCGATGGCTGGACTACCTCGATGGGGATAATGGCCTCTGCGCTGAAGACAAGTGAAAAAGGCGTCTCACCTGTGGCTCTTCGGGGCGTTGTCCGGTAACTCCATAGCACAGTAGGAAGTTCCTTCGGCCATTTTCCCTTTGCCTCCCCCAATCTCTTTTTCAAGCCGTCTTTTATGGTTCTGTTGGATACCTTTGCCTGCCCGTTACTTTGAGGATGGGCTACCGAGGCGAAGTGTAGCTTGATGCCGAGGTCAGCCACGAATTCTTGGAACCCCTTGTCCGTGAACTGGGTGCCATTGTTAGCCATTATTACCCTTGGTATGCCGAATTGGCATATAATGTTTTTCCAGACAAATCTTTGTATGTCTTTTGCCGAAATTGTTGCTAGGGGCTTTGCCTCGACCCATTTAGTGAAGTAATCTACTGCAATCACATAGAACTTCACTCCTCCAGGTGCAGTTAGGAGTGGCCTGATGAGGTCAATGCCCCATACTGCAAATGGACAGGGATAGTTGGCCGAGGTTATTAACTCTAAGGGTAGCCTCTGGACATTGGCGTGTCTTTGGCACTTGTCACATTTTCGGAGAAATTGCCTTGCATCCTTCCTTAGGGTAGGCCAGAAGTAACCTTGGCGAAGTATCACTCCGGTGAGGGCGTCCGTTCCAATGTGGGAACCACATGCCCCTTCATGAACTTTTTCGAGGATTGTTCTGACATCCTCTTCACTCACGCACTTCTACAAGGGACTTGCATACCCTTGTCTGTACAATTCATCCCCGATGAGGAAGTATCTCCCAGAGCGCTTTCGCACCTTTGCGGCCTCGGCAGAGTCTTCGGGTAGTACCGAAGTTGCCAGGTATTTTTTGATGGAATCTTGCCATCCTGCTTCCGAGGTTGCTATGCACATTAGCTTCGTGCTAGGTTGTTTTAGCACCTCGGTAGGTTCCTTGGATTTGGCCAAGGTATCGGCTTGAGCGTTATCTCTTTGGGGCACGTTTTCTATTTACACCGAATCGAACTCTTTAACGAGCTCCTTGACGAGGTCGTGGTATTTTGCCAAGGTTGGATTCTTTGCAGCGTAATCTTTTTTCGTCTGCCGGACTACTAGCTGCGAGCTTACACCGACTCTTCTGGGCAGTTTTAGTCATACTATGAGGGCTTCATATTCGGCGACGTCATTGGTGACATCGAAATCGAATTTGATGGCTTTGGTGGCTTCCATGCCTTCAGGCCCCCGAAGAACCACGCCAGCGCCTTGGTGTTCGGCGCCTGAGGCTCCATCGACGAAGAGTTTCCACTCAGGTTCAATCCTTATCAGACCTTCTGAGGTGACTTCAGCATCCTCGATTCCCGAAATTTTGACGATGAAGTCTGCCAATGCTTGGGCCTTTATTGCTCTTCTTGGCTCATAAGTGATGTCATACTCTCTGAGCTCGATACACCATTTTGACAACCTTCCCGAATGCTCTACCTTTTTCATTATGTCACGTAGAGGTAGGTTACTTCGAACAATGATGGGATGTCCTTGAAAGTATGGCCGTAGCCGTCTACCCGCGAGCACTAAGGCATAGATAGCTTTCTGAAGCAATGGGTACCTGACCTCGGCACCATGTAAGGACTTGCTCACATAGTATACCGGCCACTACCACCTACCCTCTTCTTTCACTAGGACTGAACTCACAGCTTTTTCAGTGACGGCGAGGTAGAGGATGAGAGGTTCTCTTTCCCGTGGTTGCCGAAGTGTTGGCAGATGGATTAGGTAACTTTTAAGCTCATCCCAAGCTTTCTGGCATTCTGGATTCCAAGGGTGCCCCTCAACTCTGGAGTTGCCTTTGCTCCTGGGTGTTTTAGTAAGCACCTTTAAGAACGGTCGACATCGGTCGCCGTACCTGTAAATGAACCTATTAAGGGAAGTGATTCTTCTTGTAAGCCTTTGTATATCTTTGATGGTTGTAGGTGTTCGAAAACCTAGCAGGGCTTTGACCTTTTCGGGGTTGGTGTCTATCCCCCTTTTCGATACCATGAACCCAAGGAACTTCCCTGTATTTACTCCGAACACACACTTCTCGGGATTAAGGCGAATGCCGAACTCCCGAAGTCGTTGAAAGGTTTCGTTTAAGTCATCGATATGATTACTAGGCATTCTGCACTTAACTATCATATCATCGACGTATGCCTCCATGTTTCTTCCAATATGAGAGTTAAACACTTTATTCATCAACCTCTGATAGGTGGCCCCTGCATTTTTAAGCCTGAAGGGCATTCTGATGTAGCAGTAGGTACCCACCTCGATGACAAAGGCGGTCTTCTCTTCATCTTCAAGGTTCATCTGGATTTGATGATACGCACTGAAGGCATCGAGGAAACTGAGAAGACCGTATTTGGCGGTCGAGTCCACCAATTGGTCCATGGCTGGCAAAGGGTAGGAGTCTTTTGGACAAACATCGTTCAGGTTCCAAAAATCGATGCACATTTGGAGTTTTTCACTCCCTTCTTTTGTGGCGATGACCACGTTGCTAAGCCATTCAGGGTATTTAACTTCTCTTATTACCCCTACCTCAATCAGGCACCTAACCTTGGCTTTAACGAAGGAATTCTTATGAGATGATAGGTTCCATTTTTTCTGTTGAAATGGTTTAGCGTCCGGGCGAACTTTGAGACTATGGTGGATTATGCTGGGGTCAACCTCAGGCATGTCTTTCAGAGAATAGGCGAATAGATCTTTGTTCATTAACAAGAAAGATACAAGCCTGTCTTTGTCACCCTTGGCCAATTTTTTCCCTACTCGGGTGTTCCGGCCAGGGACCAACTCTACGTCTTCCGTCTCGACTTTTTCCAGTTCTTCCGCTTCCTTTCTTGTGGTCGCTTCGCCTGTCGTGATAGCTTTTTCCATAGCCAAAGTCTGTACTTGGACCTTGGTCGGGCTTTGTCTAGCCCTGGTGAAGACCTTCCTGACTTCGGCTTGGTCGACAAAGATTTCTGCATCTCCTTTTTTGGTCGCGAAGGTGACCATTAAGTACTTCACATCGGGACGGATGTGGAGATTTCCTTGAGTTTGCCTCCCAAGGATAACGTTGTATGATGAAGGCACATCAATGATGATGAATCTCGTCATAATGGAGGCAAATAGTTCTTCACAACTTTGAGGCAAGGTCCCTTTCAACATTAGAAGTAGATCGATGCATCCAAGAACTGGGAGCTCGGACGGCCCAACCCCAAAGGTGGAGGAATTGACTGTGTTGAGGTCACCTTTTGAGATGCTTAGTTTAGGAAGTAGATGCGAGAAGATGACATCGGTGTTGGAGCCATCATCCAGGAGTACTCTTTTGATGTCCCAACTTCCTATCCTTGCCGTGACAAGGAGTGGATCATTATAGGGGAACTTCACCGTGGACCCGTCTCTGCGAAGAAGCCTGTTTGGCGAGTTCCCGTACTCTATTACGGAGATCTCCCTTATCTTTCTTTTCCTTTCTGCTGAGGGTATCCCTGTGGTGATGGTTTGGATGACCCCGGCCGATGGTGGTGAATTCTTTCAAGGGCTTCGGTCCCGACTTCTATCGGAATCATAGTCCTCCTCGTCCCCTCTTCCCTGTTCCTCTTTTTTTCCCTTTGGAGAAGGCATCTAGAGGTACCGGCGAAGCTGGCCTTGTTTTATTAGGGACTCAATGTACTTCCTTAACTGGAAGTAGTCTTCAGTATTGTGGCCATGGTCTCGGTGGTATTGGCAGAATTTCTTCATATTTTTCTTATTTTCCGAGGTCATAGCCTTTGGCCTTGGGACTGTAATCCCTTGCCTTTCCAAGGCCATAAAAATGCTGGCTCTTGTGGTGTTCAGAGGAGTGAACGTCATCGGCCTTTTCCCCCTTTGCTTTCGGGGCCTTCTTCCAACCTCATTCTAGTGTCGAGGCTGGTGACTTGGTCCTTCAGACTGAGGGTGTTCCAGCTTTGGTCCCCCCATCCTGAGTTCTTCGGCCGTCATGTGTTGTTCGGCCCTCCAGTAGAACTCTCCCAAGGTGTTTGAAGGGTCCTTAGAGAACTCGTAGAAGAGTTGGGAATCCCTTCGAAGTCCTCTTGTCATTGCGAGGATACGGATCTCAGGCCAAAAGTTTGGCACGTTCAGTGCTTCTCGATTGAACCTTTTGACGTAGTTGTGGATGGTCTCCCCACTCCGCTGTGCTATGTCGAACATTTGCACTAGCATCTTGGCCATCGGCCTGCTGCCAATGAACTGCTGAGTGAAGCCAATAGACAGTTCCTGGAAACTCAGAAGGGTTCCATAAGCCAGGGAGTTGTACCATGCTGTTGCCAGACCGGAGAGGGTCATCTCACAGCACTTGCAGAGGGTGGCGTCATCGGCGCCGTGCAGTACCATGCTCCGTTTGTACTTTGTGAGGTGTGCCTGAGGGTCGCTACGCCCATCGTAGGTTTCTAAGCGTGGCACCCTGAAGTCACTAGGCATGGGTGCCTCCACTACTTCCCGCACGAAGGGTGACTCTTCTCCGGTATAAGTGTCAGACAACCTCGACTAGACTGGTTTTCAGGAGATCTGCCTCTCAACCTTTTCCAGTCTTCCAAGGATTTTTTCCATAAGGGCAGTTATGTCGGCTTCCCCTTGCTACCTGGCGGCTACTTGCAATGGTGAACTTCTTCTCCTTCTCGGAGAATAACTTTGGCGACGAGGAGATGGAGACCTCCAGTGCGGGGATGGACTTCACCAAGAGGAAGCCCTGATCTCCTTTGGGGCTTGCTGCCTGGCAGGTCGTGCCCTAGGGGGCACGTCCTCCTTTGAATATGCGTCGAGAGAGTCCTCACTCCCGGAACTCTGGTGAGTGGACCTTGAGCATCTCTCTCGGGCTACTGCTGAAAGGGATGTCCATTAGCCCGGTAGAGGCTGGGGCCACCTCTGGTCGAGTTACCGCGTCATTTCGACGACGATGGAGCGCTGGAAGTCTCGCAAGAAATTCATCGTCACTGTAAGGGGGCGATCGTCTTCTGGCGTAGAAGTCTCTGCAGTGGGCTGTTGGGTCGCCAGCTGAGCCTCCGGCGTGGAGGTGGACTTCGGGAGCCCTTTGTCCTTTGAGCGCTGAGTCTCTACGACGGCAACCTGGGAGATGTTTCCCACAAATGGCGCCAAATGATGCCCTCTGGTATCGTCGTTGTATGACATGGTGAGCCTGGAGCAAAGACTGCCGATGATAGAACGCCTGGGTGAGGAAGCGCTGGTGGGAGAAGGACTGCAAGGACTTCAAAAAAAATAGGGGTTAGGAGGTTCCTGTAGTATTTTTTCCGGGGAGGAGCATTTGACGCCCAAGTTAGTGTTTGGAATTGGAGAATAAGTAGAAAATGGAGAAATTTCCCTTTTTGAAGTCCCCCCCTTTTACCTGGGGTGCTTACCGAATATTTATAGGGAGGTAAACAGTAGAAGTTCGTTTGACATGACTGGCCCAGATTATGACACGTGTTCGGTCAAATGTGATCCGTACCTTTGGGGAGAAGGGGAACATTTAGCCGGCCACAAGCCGCCTGGCCAGGAGCCTAGGCCACGCGAGGGCGGCGTATCAGAGCATGTCTAGGGGCGGCGTGTCGAGGATGTGTCAGAGGCTCCTTAATTGCTTCTGCCGTACTCCTGAGGTCCTTTAGGTAGAATAGAGCTCTTCGGAGCAGGAGAACTATCTCCCGAGATCACTTCAGTAATACAGGAATATCCTCGCCAAGGGTGGTCCCGTTCGGGGACGTGCTTCTTTGCCGAGGTGGTTAGGTTGCCTTACCGAGGGTGATGATGGAAAGTTTTCCTGAGGTTGATACTGTCGTCTCCAGGGATGATGAAGAATTACCGAAGTTGGATGTAAGAGGGGCCGGACACACTCATTTCCGAAGTCGGTGCTTTCCTTTCTGAGGGCGGTGCGCTACCCGAGCCTGCGGGTTTGAAGGGTGATAGGCACTTCGGCTATCACAAATATTCCCCCCCCCCCTCCCAAAATAATTCCATTCCATGCTTGTTTCAGGTAAGCAATGGTTGTATCGTTTGGGCTTGCATTGTCAACAGTTATGGTCATTAAATTATCAATACCCCAAACATTCAAAGCTTTTTCAACAGACATACCAGTCACTTGATCCTTATGTCCAGAAATAGGGCAGAAATTTAAAATCCTCTTTTGCAACTTCCAATTGTTATCAGTAAAATGAGCTGTCAAGCACATGTAATTAATTCTTTGCACAAAAGTCCATGTATCAGTTGTTATTAAAATCCTTTTAGCATGTGATTTCAGAAACATCTTCAAGTTCTCTCTTTCATTAACAAACAATGCATAACAATCTTTCGCCACAGTTATCCTAGAAGAAATCTGAAACCTAGGCACTGCAACAGAACAAAATCTCCTAAACCCATTTGACTCAACAAATCGAAATGGGAGCTCATCAACAATCACCATGTATGCCAAAGCCTTCCTACATTCCTCTTTATCAAATGTCCAATTACTCATCACATACTCATCACCACCTTCATCTTTTCCCAAGTTAATATTTGTTTGTTTAGAATTAACTAGCCCATTGCATTTACCTTTTTTTATGTGGTTTCTCAAATTAGTTGTGCCATCAAACTTACTATGACACTTTTACACTTCACCACAATTAAGGCACTTACATTTTGTTTGATTTGAGCCCTCAATAAACTCAAAGTGTGCCAAATAATCTACCATTTTCCTTGAAGTCTTTACCCTTTTTTTTTTTTGTGCAGTAGTAGTTGATTCTTTATCCGTATCTGGATTTGTGGCAGTTGATGTTCCTTTTGGTTGTGCATCACTTATCAAAGTGTCACCAACATCGCTTGTTGCCATCTGAAAATTAAACAATCAAAAGAATATTCAAAATGAATTCAGAAAAACATTTACATTCATAGACTACAAGTGAGCAAGTGCAACATATGTATCAATGAAGAAGAAACATAGAATTTAAAAATACTGGTGTGGTTGGGGCTAGCTGCTCAATCTAACAACACTGCCAAATATACAGAACCTTCCAAGATATTTCGTAAAAAAAAAAAAAGGAACTTCCAAGAAATATATACATATACACACATTTAAAACCGAAATGAAAATTCTGTAGACAAAAAAAAAAAGAATTTAGTCAAGAAAATGTATTTTTACTTGTATGGTTTATCACAGAATTAATGTGATTCAACATTCGAGTAAGTTATATTCGGTCAACAATTCTTCTTATTCAGTCACTAAAGTATTAATTTTTAGAGCAAAATCATGTCATTGGCGATTATATTTCAATTTTAATTGGTTAATTTGTAGATAAAACGAAGACATGAAAAATGACCCAAAACCCTAAACAAACAAAAAATCTTAGCTACAAAGTAAATAGAATAGAACTAGGAAAACATAGCAATTACCTAGTAAGGCATAAATTGGTTCGCTCTACTGAGATTGAGAGAGAGAGAAAGGGAGACAATCGGTTTGGAGACCGAAAGGGGCATAGCGGCAGTGCGATGAGAGTGGGTGGCCTGACCGATCAGGTTTGCGATGAAGAAGGCAGCACGGCGAAGGGAGGGGAGGGGAGGCAAGTCGGCTCCGTCATGAGCTCCATCGTCATCGTTTCGTTGAGCAGCAGGAAGTAGAGTCGAGAGCCAAGAGGGATGAGAGATGAGAGTCCGATCAGACGAAAGTCAAGAGACAAGAAACGAGAGTTGCGATTCTACTGCCTGCAAAATCCAAAATGGGTCCTGGCTTTTTGTCCAAAGCAGGACTTTTACTTGGCTCCGGATTGCGAAACGGGCTGGGCTAGTAGCAAATTAGGTTGGGCTTGGGAGTTGGATTAGGGAGTAGATATAGAGAGGACTGGGTTGCGTTAGGTAAAGCAGAGGGAAGGGGTGGGCTGGGCCTAGACTCCTAGTCGGGTTAGTCAAATTTATTGGGTTTCAACTGAACCGAATCTACTTCGGTAGTGATTTATCAAGTCAGGTCGGGTTGGATTTAAATACATCTTTTTTTCTAATAAAACTGACCCTAATCACTTTTTACGGATTGGATTCGGGTCAAAATTCGGGTTTTGGGTTCTAATTTCACCTCTATGATTAAGCAATATGAGATATAGTTTAGGGACAATTGGTGGTATTTACCCTACTTAAAATTGTAAACTTAAGTAATATATATAATTTATGTTAAATTATAATTTTGAAATAAAATTATATTTTGAATATAAATATACTAATTTAAAATAAGTGTGGGTAAGGTGAGGGAGTATAAGTTAAACCCATACCCTCCACATAATTTTGTGGGTAGGGTCGGGTTCGGGTTTGTATAGTCAAGTTTGGGGAGTTAGGGCCGGGTTGGGCATTTTTTGAAATCTCTAGTTTGTCCCATATATTTTTCAAAACATATACTTTACTCTTTATTTCTTTTATATTGTCCGGTAACAACTTCTGAAATTCTAATTTAAATTATATGATAACCATTTTCCACTAATTTGAATTTCTCTAATATTTTTTTCACAATTAATAGATGTTTTAAATTATCAGTTTTTCATCTTTGTAAATATATTTTTCTTTCTATAAATGCAAATCATCATTTTCTAAATGTCAATAAATTGTAAAAAAATATCAAAAATTTTGAAATTACTTCAACATAGTTACCAAATAGTTTAAGTATTTCAAAAGTTTTTATCAGACAATGTGAAAAAAAAAAGTAAATTATAGATTTTTCAAAATAGATAAGGTAAAGTGAATATTAGGCCAAGTCACAGGAATTTCTATAATTTCACCTTATATTTTATATAAATAGAGCAATAACTTTTTCTCGCTTTCATAAACATTCGTTCGTTTAACTGAGTTAAAATCTTTCGCAAATAAGTTTGAGGTTGAAGAAACATTATATTACCTCTTCTGCACCATTTCAATTTTTTTCTTACATTTAATCTAAATTTATTTATATTAATATCAACTAAAAATTTATATTTATAAACTAAAACTTATAGTTTTCAAACATAATTTAAAAAAAATTAGCAAGTATTAATACAAATAAATTTAAGTAAAAAGATCTTAAATCATGTCAAGAATTTAGGACAAATGAAGTATAATCTAAATATAAGGGATGGCACTGTTTTCATTAATTGCTGGGTTTTTTTTTTTGACCTATTTGCCTGATTTTTTTTTAATATATTTTTGGGTTGTAAAAAGAGTGAATTGCACAATTGGTTCTCCGTTTTTCTGCAATTTGGTACTCAAGCTTTTTAAGGTACATTTTTTTATCACTTTATCCTCAACGTTTGGATTTTGTGTTTTAGGCCCCAACTTTTATGAGTGACACTTAAGTCCCCAAATTCCAAATTCAGTACATTGATCGTATTTCATATGTTTTCTATTTACTGATTTTGTTACCAATATATTTTAGATATTTTAAATTTTTAAGATTTTTTGGATTAATCGTAACTTATTTTTGGATTCATAAATCTTTTTAGTACTTTTTCTTCTATAAATATAATCGAAATGTAAAACTTGTATTTTCTTTGGTCCCCGATACAAAATCCGAGTCGTAATCTAGTTCGTAACTAACGGCTTTGTCGGGGATTTTTTTAATTAATAAAACAATCATTTGTTCCAATTTTTAATTTATTTTTCTCTAAAATTAATATTATTTAAAAAGCTAAATACTTTACTTACTTAATAATCAATTAAATAAAATTTTTTTAAAAAAGCAACTGAATTTTATGAACTTTTTTTATTCACAACACTTTAAAAGATAAAAATTTATAAAAATACTTACATTTTGCTAAAATTCTTTTCAAAGTGGGTTTGGAGTTTCTTAAAATGCAGAATTTCAATGTAAGAAAATAACAAATGTATATAAAAAATACTCAATAACAATCACTTGTAAATAAATTTTGCCAAATTGTTTTGGAAGTTTATGGTTTCGGTCTAACCTCTAACAGAATTGAACGTTGTGAGGTTGAGTAGTAAAGAACTCCCCATCCCTTAAAGAAGATCCCAGTTTAAGTCTTATAAATGAAGAAGATCTCGATACAGAGTTTCCTCTGCAAATAAGGTTAACCCGGCTCAATTCTGAAGTAGTCTCGGACCTAAATATGGTAATTACAGGATATCTTAGAAAAAAAAAACGAAAAAAAAAAAAAAAGAAAAGAAGCGGTTGCCGACCAACAAAGGTGAAAGGCACTAGTTCATCTGCTGTCAAAATAGCCAGCTGGTATTGCATGAACTTGAATGGTCGAGAAACAGAAATGGCCTACTCCAACTGCTGGAAAGTCCATATCCAACGCACCGAGTATAGGTTATAGTTTGATGGGAACATCAAATTGAGATGTATCGTAATAACATTCGAGAATCTTCTGTAAAATTGACAATGAGTCACTTAGACACTTTTGTTGTCCGCAGCCACTTAGAATTCGGGCATTCATCATCTCACAACTCATTCGACACTCACAAGTGCAGGGGCGGAGACAAGGGTGACTGGGGTGTTAACATTGTTAATGCCTAACATGATCATACATGGGTGTATAAAATACAAGAATTAAATGTGAGGAACAATAATATCTGATCTGATTTGATTTATTGTGATATGTAGCAGAAATTACAACGAACAGTTGTACTAAGAGCTTCTCCGTTATCTCTAGAAAAGAACACTCTCAATGGACATAGTCTTATTATGCTCATCACAAAATTAGGTTAAGACAGACACTTAGCATTCCTTTATATAGAAGTCTTATGGGCCTATCTATTAATAGCCACATAAACTCAATAGCCCACACTAATATAACTCACATTTGTTACATAATTGAAGTCACCACCACAAATAATTAAATCACAACCTTTATGGGCTCTGTATGTCTTATAATTGACTAGTTTAATCTTAATTCATTTTAATAAAACACATACATTGAAAATTTCTAACATTCTCCCAGTTTGGCAACATTAATTGTGGAAGATTTTGAAAACATATTTTGGATTAAGACCTTTAAAACCTTTATGCACACTCTATTGAAAATAAATTGGTCATAAGACAATTCAATGTACTATTTCATTAAATAAGGTTCTTAATGGTGGATCATAGTGGTAATTATATCAACTCACGACACAGAACCTTCCATGGCCACACTCATTGATGCACCTTATCGACATGAACTAAATGTGGTAGTGTGGCAAGTAACAACAATTCTCACTTTATGATCTATTTTGCATTGTTGTCTACTCTTCAGTCTCATTATTCTCTCTCTTTTATACAGCACAAGCACGCAAGAGAATTTCTTTATGGCTTTTAGCTAAGCATGCATGTCTTTAAACCATTATGTATCTCGAGTAGCTTTTATGTGTCGCAAGACATACAACCAAAAGGCCACATACAATTATGCCCCAAGCCTTTACTTAAGATTGACATTTATCTTAAAACTTTATGCATATACTCAATATAGTATGCAATATCATTTCATAATGAACATATAATGCTTTATGACTGAGTAAAAGATTGTCTTTACAAAATGATATCAACCTTTATACATCCATAAGGATGTGTTCAAACATCAAAACAAGCAAATAGAGCAATCATACAAAATTTCCACTAATCAAGTGCAACATGTGACGTTTTTCAACCCATATGAGTCACATAACCTTTTAATCATATTTGGGCAAAGTCCTTAATTAGAGGATTTACTAATATTGCTCAGTCCCAACATGCTTTATTATAATATCACTTTTTATTCCCTTGCTTTTTAAACCTCTCAAGTGCAGAATTGTAGTGACACCAAATCCATGTTATCACTTATGTGATCATATAGGTCTAGCAAATAAAATCAACTAAAAATTACAAAATGAACCAAATTATGCAACCACCTTGAATACTTTTCAAACTTTATGTACTCAACATGCATTTTCAGAAAAGATAAAATGTGTTATACAACACACAACCTTCTTAAACAAATATGCACTATAATTGGATTTTCTATATCTTTATTTCCAGATGATCAAATTATTATCAATTTAGAGTCGTTCACTTTTCCATATGTTAACAACAATCTATAGTCCTAGAGAAATATCCCAAAATCTTTTTTGTAGCAACTTAATGGCTATACCTACAATCAAATAAAAATCCTTTTCAAAAAGCCAACAATAAAAACAATGCTTATTCTAGTGTTCAACTGTGCATACAACAGTTTCTTGATGACACTAAGATATGAAACATTCTAAATGCGTTTCTCTTAATTTTTAATAAGTTCTTGAAATATATGTCTTACTCAATTATTACCCTTAATGAGTTGCTAATCTCAAGACTTACCATATAGCATATTCAAACTTTATAACATGCATCTTTATGTATGCTTTTTAAGAAAGAAATACCAATAGATTTTTAGATTTTCTAAATACCAAGAGCAAATGATACTCCACTAAGGTCCTTTTATTTCAGGTATTAAGACAAAAACTATAGCCATATTTTACAAGTAAAATGCCATTTACATAAAAGATGACAAATTAGCTCTCACTGACCTTGTGATATGTATATCTATTTGTTCTGGTACCAACAAGATGAAGGAACTTTTGGTACTAATAATACGAAATTCTTTTTATGGCTTATCTTAAACTTTAAAGCTATATCTATGTAGACTTCTTTTTATGTTCCCATCTCAAAATGAGATTTTAATTATTTATTCTAACTCTTGAACAAAATGAGTTACATACGTAAGGATCATTTTGATATATTCTAAAGGACCTAAGGGATAGAATGGGAATGTAGTACACCCAAACTAGATTGGTCATATGCTAGTTAGAGTTCACCATAGGAAAGGTAAAGGGTTAGTAACACCTAGTGGCCTAGTCGTGTCTATAAGGTACTAGTGTGGGATCTTAGTGCACTTGACTTGGCTTAGCCAAGTAGGCTTGGATTACTCTGCACATAGTATTCAAAGGGACGTAGTTAAGTGTCTATATGATGACCAACACAGTTTGGCAAGCGAGGGCTTACTAGGGTGGGTTAGAGGCCAGAATTTGCTAAACACAGGACAATGTCTTATATAAGAACTAGGATGAAGAGATGTCCCAAGGGACCAAACTATGCACATACATTTAGCTCTCAAACTGTAATGAGCTTAAGGTAGATTTATGACATATATATTGTCCAGTGTCTTATAACATTTTATTTTGCAGTTACCCCAGAGACCCCATACTGGGAATCTATGATTCTCACCCCTTAGCTTTGGTAATTTTCCGTGACTAAGGTACCTACTGGAACACTGGGTACTTATTTAAGGTGCTAATAATACAAGGGACATTGGTCATCATAGGATCTGGACCAGACTTTTACATCCATGGACATCTGGTCTTGCATAGACGATGACTTCAACTATCAGAGGAATGGTCGATAGAGAGCTCATCAAGGCACTAATTCTAGAATTTTGGATCTAGTTGGACACGTGTCTTTCTTGGTCACAAAGATCACATGACAACCATATCAACCCCTACCATATATATATGAAGCACTTTTCCATTCTAAGGTAACCTAAAGCTCTACCCTTACCTCTTGTGCTCTACTTCTCTAAACCTTCTCTACTATTCAGCTAGCTTGAACGTTGAAGGTTCACCCCAAGGAAAACTCAAAGGACCCCCTCTTAGCTCCCTTCTTTGCTGTTTTAGGCTACTACTTACAGCGAACACTACACTAACCTTACTCATGACGGGCTTTTCCTCTACCAACAATAAAGGACATCAATAATTGACTTTAATATGACCTCATTCCTAATAACCCAAATTCATCAGTTTGATCCATAAATTTCATTAGGTTTTTAACACTCACTCAAAATTGTAGTTATGGTGGCATATTTGCACCTAAATAGTAACATTAGTGTCAAATGGTATAAAATAAGAACAATAGTGGCATGTATGGTCCCAACCTTAAATTTGGCAACAAATTTGGCTTTTTTGTTAAATACATTAATAAAAATGCAAACTATGTAAATGGTCAATAAAATATCAAAGATCCCATTTACTTATTATCTCATCCTAAATGGTAAAAGAGGTAGCAAATTTCCCATTATTATCACATCTGAAATAGTGGAAAAGGTAGCAAATGTCCCATACATCTCATTTTAAATAGTGCCAGAGGCATCAAATGTCTCATCAAATCTTCATGGTTCCATCTCAAGCAATGAAAGAGGCAGTAGAGACCTCATTGTTTAGTAGCTCATATTTTCTATCTTTATTTTTTAGAATAAGAAAGCCATCTTTATTTATTCATATTTCTGTTGGGGGCACTTCCGAACGCAACAAAAGCACTGTGAAATGGGGATGGCATCACCAGATAGTGAACTTTGGACATCATCCCAGAATTTTGGATTGGGGTCACTAAATAGATCCGCCGATCTATATGTTCCAGAATCATCTGTCCAATCATCCAATTGTCCACATGGGTTAAGTTAAGCGAGTTCATCTACAAGAGCAATCCCGTAGCAACCATCATCATCAACAATGTCCATCACACCAAGACCTTCTTTCACAGTTTGTTCAGCCTCACGTGATCCAAAATATTTCCCTCACTCATTTATGCACTTGTTGTTGCAAGCAAAAGATAAAAGAGTTTTGTTGCAGTAATCTCCGTCAATGATCATAAACTTGGTGCAAGTTATTGATTCTATTTGTTGAGGCACGACTGCATTTTATTAAGATAAAGGAGTGTTAGAACATGCAAAAACATGGATGCCTAGCTGCTTACAGATGTCCAATTCCCTATAACTTATTATAAATGGGTAAAATTCAAATTTAGTCCCCTAACTTTAAGGGTCATCCTAATGTAGTCCCTTAACTCAAAAAGTGACTATTAAAATCCCCTAACTCAACTCGCATGTCCTATTCTGATCCCTACCATCAGTTCAGGCGTTAGTTTGGACAAAAATTACCTGCTTGACAACCTCTTTTACGACAATAAGTGACAAAACTAGAAGAATAATAAATCTCAAGGTAGAAATGGCGCAAACAAACAATTCTAGGGACTTAAATAATTGATTAACCCTAATTTTATCCTATTCCCCAACTCTTACCTTTCGCCATAAGAAGAAGCGCTGCCGTCACTCCACTTTGCCTGGCCTCCACTATCCTCCTACCAATCCACTTTCTCCTAGTCTCCTGCTTTCCTCCTCCCAGTCCCTCCACCCTCTCGCCCTACAGTATCTCTTCTCCCACTCTTAATCCCGCCACGCCATCCTCTATCATTGTCTCGAAACCCTTTTGGCGGCAGAGACAACCAATTTGGGGACCTTTCAATTTCTGGACGATTGCATCCCAAAGGTCATTCCTGAGCATCAATTCATTGAATTTGATGATCGATCGCCTTGGTTCAGAACTCAATTGCATGCCGCAGTTCATGGCACATAGACGGATTGAACCGACATGGACAGATGCGTAGATGGACTAGGACGGAGAAGGATGGACCAAGACAGATGGATAAGGATGGACGATGATGGACGAGGATTGACGAGGGCCGACAATAACAGACATGTAGATGGAGAGGTAGGAGATGGAGAGACGGAACATGGTGGTGGCATAGACACGGCTGCGAATCATGAAAGTTGAGGAAGAGCTGAAGTTATGGTTATTAATTTTTTAAGTCCCTAAAATTATTTTTCACAATTTTTCCCTAAGCAAACTAATAAAAGAAATATACCCTCTTGAATGGAAAAAAAATCTACATAGAGCATTTCTTTTAAACCTCTATAACAAATACACCCTTTAATTTTGGTTACTACTGAGAAAATGCCCAAATATAAGATTTTCAACACTTTTGTAAACTTCGTTGAACAAAAGAATACAAAGATAGCATAGCAAGGACACACAAAACTACACTGAAAAAACAAAGATAACTCAACTCAACATTACCAAGAACTTGCAAGATCACTAGAACTAGCATGAACACATATATGATATATCAGACTTAGAATAATTTCTATTGACTGACTTATTTAAATTGGGAAATTTTCATTATACTATTTTCTTTATTTTTTTTATAAAAAAAACCCTTTAACTCTAATTATTGCTTTTGAAAGAAAAAAAATAACAATGATCATAAAAAAATATCTTATAAGTTTCTTGATAGGGAATACTAGTTAGAAAATAATTCAAACAGGAGAAAAATATCCTAAAAATTTTAGATTTTAAGTATTTCTACTATCTTTCTTTCATCCAAATTGTTAAGATTTTAAGAATTACAAGATTTATTAGAAAAAAAAAAAAAGTGGCTGCCGACCAATAAAGGTGAAAGGCACTAGTCCATTTGCTATCAAAATGGCCAGCTGGTATTGCATGAACTTGAATGGTCGAGAAACAGAAATGGCCTACTCTAACTACTGGAAAGTCCATATCTAACGCACCGAGTATAGGTTATAGTTTGACTGGAACATCAAATTGAGATGTATCGTAACAACATTCGAGAATCTTCTTTAAAATTGACAATGAGTCACTTAGACACATTTGTTGTTCGCAGCCACTTAGTAAAGTGGCTAGAATTCGGACATTCATCGTCTCACAACTCATTTGATACCCACGAGTGCAGGGGCGGAGACAAGGGTGACTGGGGGTGTTAACATTGTTAATGCCCAACATGATCATATATGAGTGTATAAAATACAAGAATTAAATGTCAGGAATAAGAACATCTAATCTTATTTGATCTATTATGATATGTAGCAGAACACTCTCAACGGGCATAGTCCCATTATGCTCATCACAAAATTAAGTTAAGAGAGAGACCTAGTATTTCTTTATATAAAAGTCTCATGGGTCTACCCATTAACAGTCACATAGACTCAATAGCCCACATTAATATTGTTAGTGTTATATCCAAAAGCCAATCATAAGATGATTATATTTTTGCATATTAAGTTATGATATTTTATTAAGGCATTAATTCAGTAATTATGTTTGTTGTTTTATTTCTGCGTAATGTAATAAACATAATTATAACCCTAGAATAATGATATTCTTAAATATCCCTAATTTAGTATTATTGTGAAGTGGGTTACAATAATACATAACGACTAGTATATGTGAAGACTAATATGAGATATATAGTCTATATATAGGTACAAGTTGGAGAACTTGTGTACTAGACCGACCCAACATGAGAATGCTACATAGATTGTTATATGAGTGTTATAAGTGATTCTCATAGTGATCATGGTATATGTGGTCCTTTGACCTAAGGTCATTAATGTTCCCTACATGTGAGTCACATACTTTGATACTTCTCTTTGTTGCTCCTAATTGAGTGAACTTGAAGGAGATCATTGGGTATGTCACATATCATGCGGACAGTTTTGTATAATCAAGATGGGATTTGTCCCTCCTATGTAACGGGAGTGATATCTTCGGGTCTCTTGATAGAGTGAGACTAAGAAACTGCATGGCCATACTCGGATGAGTTGATATACAATATCAATGTCATCAGTTTAAGTTAGTTTACTTGGTAATCAAGAAACCAAAGATTGGGCTATACGAGAGCGACACATTCCATGTCTTGTGCTTACTCTTGATATCTTGGACAAAGGGAAAATGATATATACAGATAATGATCATAAATGTTTAGTCGAATCACTGACAATTTTATCACTTGGGTAGCAATGAGGTGTCGCTAGACACTGCTCATTGGTTATGATCATTGCCAGCATGATAAGAGCCTATTGGGTTGCACACATAAAGCCTATTTGGATTATTTGAGTGCATAGGCTAATTTATTTGGGTTATGGTTTCATGATAATTTTGTATTAATAAATTACCCAAAAGTTGAGTCATTATTAAACCCGAAATTAAAGCCTAATTAGATTAGGGCTTTGAAACCCATTAGGCTTTAAAGTTGAGTCCTACTATAAATATATCACATAGTAAAAAATTCGTAGCTCTTACCCTAACCTCCAAAAAGTTCCAATCGCACTCTTCTCTTGCCATTCCTTGAATGACACAAGCTAGAACTGCGAGCGCAAGAAAAACGCATCCACCGTGACGTGGTAGAAGCGTGGTGATCCCGAGAGCCTCATGTGGATACCGTAGAAAGTTTGAACATGTCAACTGTTCAAGTTTTGTGATTTGACTCAACAGTTGGGTAAAAGATCTCAATCGAATTAGGTATGAAAATTTCGAACACCTGGTTTACCTTGTTTCACTTGGATCTTGGAGGGTTTCGGTTATATTCCACTGCATTTGTTTGGCTCCCGAAACCTTACAGTGGTATCAGAGCTACTGTTGAAACCCTAAATTAGGATTGCATGTCGAATTGCATGATGTATTGTGTGTTCGATTGTTTTGATCATGATTGATTAGATTGATTCATGATGCATAAAATTGGAACTTGTAATGTATACATGAGATATATGAAGAAATGACACAAATTGGTTAATAAGAATAGCCCTCAATTGATTGGTATGAGATACCTATATAGATTAGGATTATTGCAATAGTTGCAAAACCTCTAGCGTGGATCGGATTTAGGCTATTCGGGCATCGAGTGTATAGTACTTTTGATGTTTCGAATGGAGGTGGTCTTGGGTGCCTAGTTGCTTGAAATAAAAGATCTTGGGCAATATAATTGTAAGACAGCTTTTTTGCGCCGGTCTGCAAGGGCGGCTCCCCTTGACCCCGTTTGTTGACCTTTTAGCAGGACCATTGCCCTCTGACCGGCCAGCGGGACCGTTGTATACGAAGCACCACATGAATAAAAACTGGTTAATCAACATGCGTTAATTGGCATGCATTTTTTGTTGAATGAGATTTGGCATGATGCTGATTGATGGTTAAAGAATTGTGCATGGTTATAGCCCTTGTTGGTTGTACTTGTAAAAACGGTCTGCGAGTCGTGCCTTATTCTTGTTATTTTCATTGTATATTCTCTTCTCACCTTACTCCCCTCGAATGTAACTTGAGCTTTCTATTATTGATGTAATTGTACATTATGGGATCATCCAATGTGGTGTGTCCAAAGAGGTGACAATAAATGGGCAACTAAGCAAGAAAGAGAAGGAGCTTGTGAAGATCGTTTTCTTTTCTTAGGCTTTTATGATATTCTCATTAGTTTGAGAATATAGCATAGTTTGGGCTATAACCATGTCACGTTTACTTTATTGTTAGCATGTGAAGCTTGTTTTATATTTGTATGTAATGCATGTATAAGATAACCGGAGATAATAATGGGTGAAATAAAAAAGATAAATCCCTCAGACAAAATATTAAGTCATTAAATGTGGCGCCTTCCAAATGTTGGCACTCGTCAAGAAATTGATCAACATTAGGTGGGTATGCCAAAGCAAAGCATCAATGCTCATCTTTGTAAGGTGTGATAGGATAATAATGATATCCAAATTGCTAACTTTGGGTTCAACTTAACTAAGTTATCCCAATAGGATTAGGGGCTTAGAGACATAGAGTTGGGTTTAAGTTCATGAGATGAGCTTGGAAAAGTGTTGTTCACCTAACTATCCAAGAGTTGCATATGATGCAATTGGCAAGGAGTTGCCTACCTAAATAATTGTAACTTGAGAGAAAAGCCAAAGCTGACTCAGGTTGTAGTGAAATATGGATTTTGGCCCATTAGAACACCTTAGCACTAAGGTGTTCCATAATAATATCGGGAGTTATTATTTTGAGTAAAATAGTGGGAGTATCTTTTAATAAAAGTCCTTATTAAATGAATTAAAATGTATGACTTTTACATTGCATATCTACTGTTGTAGATAACCATGACACAAAACATATCGACGCTTTCATTGCGATCAATTCTTGAAAAGGAAAAACTGAATCAGACCAACTTTCTCAAATGGTACAAAAACTTGAGGATAATCTTCAAGCAAGAGAGAAAGATATATGTCCTAAAGCAGCCCATTCCGAATGAGCCTGCTGCCATTGCTCCAAGAGCTGAAAGGGATGCTCACAAGAGGCATTCTAATGATGCTTTGGATGTTGCTTACCTCATGCTTATTACCATGAAATCTGAGCTTCAGAAGCAACATGAAAACATGGGGGCATTCGATATGATCAAACATCTCAAAATGCTCTTCCAATAGCAAGCTAGGCATGGGAGGTTTGAGACCTCTAAGACATTGTTTCAGTGCAAAATATCTTAAGGAAGTCCTATGGGTCCTCATGTGCTCAAGATGATTGGGTACATTGAGAATCTTAAGAGTTTGAGATTTGTTCTTTAGAAAGAGTTGGCTGTTGATGTAGTCTTACAATCATTGCCCGAAAGCTACAGTCAGTTCGTCATGAACTATAATATGAATGACCTTGATAAGTCCCTCCCTGAATTGCTCAATATATTGAGAACTGTTGAGCAAAACGTTAAGAAGGCTAAGCCAATTTTGATGGTTCAAATGGGCAAAGGAAAGGGAAAAGCCAACAAGAAAAAGGATAAAGCTAAAGGAAAGTCTAATGCTAATTCTTCTTTAGTTGCACTGAAACCATCTGGTGGTGTGGCTAAGGAAGAGGAGTGCTTCCATTGTAAGCAACCTGGACATTGGAAGCGCAACTACAAGCTCTATCTTGAAGAACTTGCTAAGAAGAAGGGAAGTAAGACTTACACTTTAGGTATTTTTGTTATAGAGGCTAACCTTTCTACTTTATCATCTTGGGTATTGGATACTGGATATGGATCTCACATTTGTGCAAATGTGCAGAATCTAAGTAGGAGTAGAAGATTGGCTTGAGTTGAAGTAGACCTACGTGTTGGAAATGGAGCAAGAATTGCTGCCTTAGCCATAGGGCCTTATGTTCTCACTTTACCTAGTGGATTAGTTTTACAATTAGACAACTGCTACTTTGTGCCTACTATTAGTAGAAATTTGATTTCTGTTTCTTTTTTGGACAATAAAGGTTTTTTATTTATAATAAATAAAAAATGTTGTTCTATTTACTTGAATGAAATCTTTTATGGTAGTACTCCTAGAACTCGAAAATCCAATCTATAATGTGAATATCAAGAAGGTCAGATTGAATGATTCGAACCCAAATTTTCTTTGGCACTGTTGCTTGGGCCATATAAATGAGACCCATATATCCAAGCACCATAAGGATGGACTCTTGGACTCATTTGATTTTGAATCATATGACACATGTGAGTCATGTTTGTTAGGCAAGATGACCAAAGCCTTATTCATAGGGCAAAGTAAAAGGGCTAATGACTTACTAGGACTCATACATAGTGGTGTATGTGGCCCTATGTCTACACATGCTATAAGAGGCTTCTAATACTTCATTACCTTTACTGATGACTTTAGTACATATGGCTATGTGTATCTTATGAGACACAAATTAGATTCCTTTGAAAAGCTCAAAGAATTCAAGAATGAAGTAGAGATTCAACTTGAGAAGAGTATCAAAGTACTTCAATCAGATCGAGGTGGAGAATACTTGGATCGAGAATTCCTTGACTATCTAAAAGAGTGTGGTATAGTATCACAACTCACTCCACCTGGTACACCTCAATGGAATGGTGTATCTAAAAGGAGAAATTGAATTATGTTAGACATGGTTCGATCTATGATGAGTCAAACTGACATTTCAAACTCCTTTTAGGGATATGGTCTAGATATGGCCGTTTTTACACTAAACCCAGTTCCATCTAAATCGGTTCAAAAAACACCATATTAGATATGGAGTGGGAGGCATCTTAGTCTGTCTTTTATGAAAATTTAGGGCTGTAACGCTTATGTGAAACGTCAATCAAAGCCCAAATCTTATAAATGCCCATTTCTTGGATATCCAAAAGAAACAAAAGGTTATTATTTCTACAATCCCTCTGAGCAAAAAGTGTTTGTTGCTCGAACTGATGCCTTTCTAGAGAAAGAGTTTATCTCTAAAGGAACCAGTGGGAGGAAAGTGGAACTTGAAGAAATTCCAGAACAACAAGGGGACATCGAACCTAAAATGGAATCTGAACAGACACCACAAGATGTTGTGATTCAAGAGTCTGTTCTTGTAGCACAGAGCCCATGTAGGTCTGGCAGGATTCAGCATAAGCCTGAGAGATATGGATTTCTCGTGACTCATACTAACGATGTGATACTTATGCATTAGGATGAACCCATAACCTAACAACAAGCTATGTTGGGGCCTGACTTTGAGAAGTGGCTAGAGGCCATGAAGTCCGAGATGGAATCCATGTATGAAAACCAAATATGGACTTTGGTTGATCTACCTGAAAGGGTAAAACCTATAGGGTGCAAATAAGTTTTTAAGTAGAAAACTGACATAGATGATAATGTGATTACCTTTAAGGGATGATTGGTTGCAAAATATTTCAAGCAAATTCATGGTAATGACTATGATGAGACTTTTTCACCAGTTGTCATGTTTAAATCTATCCAAATCTTATTAGCTATTGCTACACACTATGATTATGAGATATGGCAAATAGATGTTAAAACTGCATTCCTAAATGGAAAGCTACTTGAGGATGTGTACATGATACAGCTTGAGAGTTTTGTTACTCCTGAGAATACTAATAAAGTGTGCAAGTTACAAAGGTCCATTTATGGACTAAAGCAAGCTTCTCGGAGTTGGAATCTTTGTTTTGATGAAGCAATCAAAGAGTTTGGTTTTATTAAAAATGAAGATGAACCTTGTGTCTACAAGAAGGTTAGTGGGAGCGCTATTGTTTTCTTGGTGTTGTATGTATATGACATACTACTCATCGATAATGACGTTCCCAAGCTACAGTCTGTGAAGACTTGGCTAAAGAAATGTTTTTCTATGAAAGACTTGGGTGAAGCAAGCTATGTGTTAGGCATCAGAATCTATAGAGATATATCTAGAAAATTGCTCGGCCTAAGTCAAAGTACATACATTGACAAAATGCTAAAGAGGTTTAGCATGCAAGACTCCAAGAAAGGATTCTTGCCCATGTCACTTGGTATAACTATTTCTAGATCTTAGTGTTCAAGTACACCCAAGGAGAGAAACGCATGAGTAAGATTCCATATGCCTCAGCAATTGGATCTATCATGTATGCCATGATATGTACTCGTCTCGATGTCTCATATGCCTTGGGCATGACAAGTATGTACCTATCGAGCCCCGGTGAGAGTCATTGGATAGTTATTAAGAACATCATTAAGTAATTATGAAGGACTAAGGATGCATTCTTCGTTTTTAGGGGCAAAGATGAGCTTGTTGTAAGGTGTTACATCGATACTAGCTTCCAATCTGATAAGGATGATTTTAGGTCAAAATCTGGTTATGTGTTTTGTATTGATGGTGGTGCTGTGAGCTGGAATAGTTTAAAGCAAGAGACAATAGCTGATTTTACAATAGAATTTGAGTACATTGCTGCCTTTGATGCTACGAAGGAGGCTGTTTAGAACAAGAAGTTCATCACAGAACTTGGAATGGTTCCAAGCATTGCAACCCGATAAAGCTCTATTGTTATAACAATGGAGCAATCGCACAGGCTAAGGAAACTCGATCTCACCAGCGATCCAAACACATCTTTGACACTATCATCTCATCAGAGAGATCATTGAGAGAGGTGATGTGAAGATATACAGGACTTCGACAGACAGCAACATTGCTGATCTGCTGACAAAACCCCTTACGCAGCAGAAGCATAATAGCCATTTTAGGTCCATTAGTATTAGATACATGAATGATTGGCTTTAGTACAAGTGAGAGATTGTTAGTGTTATGCCCAAAAGCCAACCATAAGATGATTGTATTTTTGCACATTGACTCATGATATTTTATTAAGGCATTAATCTAATAATTATGTTTGTTTTTTTATATCTGCATAACGTAATAAACATAATTATAACCCTAGAATAATGATATTCTTAAATGTCCCTGGTCTAGTATTATCGTGAAGCGAGTTACAATAATACATAATAACTAGCATATGTGGACACTAATATGAGATATGTAGTCTACATATGGGTATAAGTTGGAGAACTGGTGTACTGGACTGACCCACCATAAGAATGCTATATGGATTGTTATATGAGTGTCATAAGTGATTATCATAGTGATCATAGTATACATAGTCCTTTGACCTAAGGTCATCAAGGTTCCCTACATGTGAGTCACGTACTTTGATACTTCCCTTTGTTGCTCGTAACTAAGTGAACTTGAAAGAGGTCATTGGGTATGTCACATATCATGCGGAGAGTTTTGTATGATCAAGATGGGATTTGTCCATCCTATATAACGAGAGTGATATCTTTGGGCCCCTTGATAGAGTGAGACTAAGAAAATGCATGGCCATGGTCGTATGAGTTGATATACGATATCAATATCATCAATTTAAGTTAGTTTACTTGGTAATCAAGAAACCAAAGATTCGGCTATACGAGAGTGACATATTCCATGTCTCGTGCTTAATCTTGATATTTTAGACAAAGGACAATGACATATACGGATAATGATTACAAAGGTTTAGTCGAATCATTGACAATCTTGTCACTTTTGTAGCAATAATGTGTCGCTAGACACTGCTTATTGCTTATGATCATAAATGTGATTTATGATCATTGCCAACTTGGTAAGAGTTTATTCGGTCACAGACATAAAGCCTATTTGGATTAATTGAGTGCATAGGCTAACTTATTTGGGTTATGGTTTCATGATAATTTCGTATTAATAAATGGCCCAAAAGTTTAGCCATTATTAAGCCCAAAATTAAAGCCTAATTAGATTACGGCTTTGAAACCCATTAGGCTTTAAAGTTGAGTCTTACTATAAATACATCACATAATGAAAAATTCACAGCTTTTGCCCTAGCCTCCCAAAAGTTCTAGTTACACTCTTTTCTTACCATTCCTTTGAGGACGCAAGCTAGCACTGCGAGCACAAGAGAAACGTATCTGCTGGGACATGGTGGAAATGTGGTGATCTTGATAGGCTTATGTGGATACCATAGAAAGCTTGAACACATCAACTGTTCAGGTTTTATGATTTGACTCAACAGTTAGGTGAAAGATCTCAACCGATTAGGTATGAAAATTTCGAACACCCTATTTATCCTTGATGTCCGATCCCTCACAGACGGTGCCGTATTAGGAGGACGACCACGTGGACTCCCGGGGGCCCACGTGGTAGTATTATCACCGTTCAGTCAGAGGGCGGCACGGAGCCTTGAACCATCGACCTTAGGCTTTACACTCCCTCAGGGGGAGTCGCGTCTAACCACCAGGCTCTAGTGATAGCCAAAGTGCTATCGCCCCGAACACCTAAGGACCTCGGAAAGGAGGGAGCCAAACGCCTGACGCACGTGACCTCGGCAGCCCGCCAATACCTACCTCGAGAAACTACCGTATCGCCTCCACCGGGAGAGCGACCGACTCAGCTTCGGGGAGAAGTGCCAACCACCTATTGCAGCTGAAAGTCCCCCGAAAGGCTAACTTTGGAGCCAGGGAATGCCCCGAAGTACGACTGCGACTCTGGGAAAAGGTCCCTCACTCCGAAGTGAGACATCAACCAAGGGGACCTCGGAGGTACGGCAGGAGCCATCAAGGAGCCTCTGACATTAGGCACGTACACCCTACACGCCGTCCTCGCAGGCACTCTGACGCGTCGCCACTGCCTACGTCCTATCATGTAGGACTATGATTATCGCAGCTCGTGGCTCGAGGAGCCTGCAGGTGGCTAGGGGCCCCCCACGCCCAGAAGTATGGGTGGTGTTCGTCCATACACGTGCTGCCATCTGAAGGGCTCACCCCCTCCTATATATACCAAGGGAATGGTCACAGGCGAGAGATCTTTCTCTCCTTTCTCTGCTCTGAATCCTCACCTTCCAGCCCTAAAAAGAGAAGACGGACAGGCAAGACTCTTTGGTACTTGCTGCTCTCTCTCTCCACCCTTCCTAAAGCACTGACTTGGGCGTCGAAGGCTCCTCCCCGGAAAATCACTCCGGGGACGTCCTAACCCCTATTTTCTGAGTGTTTCAGGCCAGTCCTCCTGAGGAATCCCCGTTTCGGACCTCTCTCTCATACCGGAAGTCCTTCTCGGCCTCACCGTGCCTGCCACGCGAAGATGCTGCCGGCCATCACAGGCAATCCACACAGAGCACCTTCTTTCAGGGCTCGCCTACACCTCCGGAAAGTCCTGCTGCCTTCTCCATGACATACAGTTGAGATACTGATGGCCCTCATTGCCATCATTATGCCGGCCATCACAGGCAATCCACACAGAGCACCTTCTTTCAGGGCTTGCCTACACCTCCGGAAACTCCTGCTGCCTTCTCCACGACACACAGTGGAGATACTGATGGCCCTCATCGCCATCAATCCTGTTTCACTTAGATCCTAGAGGGTTTCGGTTATATCCTGCTGCGCTTGTTTGGCTCCTGAAATCCTATAAATATAACCCACGTTTTTTATATAATTAGAGTCACTAGCCCAAATAATTAGATCACAACCCTTATGGGCTTTTTATGTTTTATAATTGGCTAATTTAATCTTAATTCATTTTAATAAAACATATGAATTGAAAATTTCTAACATTCTCCCATTTGGGCAACATTAATTGTAGAAGATTTTGGAAACATATTTTGGATTAAAACCTTTAAAACCTTTATGCACGCGCTATTGAAAATAAATTGGTCATAAGATAATTCAATGTACCATTTCATTAAATAAGGTTTTTAAAAGAGGATCATAGTTGTAATTATATCAACTCACAACACAGGACCTTCCATGACCACTCTCGTTGATACACCTTACTGACATGAACTAAATGTGGTATTGTGGCAAGTAACAACAATTCTCACATTATCATCTATTTTGCATTTTTGTCTATTTGTCAGTCTCACTATTCTCTCTTTTTTATAAAGCACAAGCACGTAAGAGAAATTTTTTATGGCTTTTAGTTAAGCATGCATGTCTTTAAACCATTATGTATCTCGAGATAACCTTTATATGTCACAAGACATACAACCAAAAGGCCACATACAATTATTCCCCAAGCCTGTACTTAAGATTGACATTTATCTAAAAACTTTATGCATATACTCAATATAGTATGCAATATCATTTCATAATGAACATATAATGCCTTATGACTGAGTAAAAGATTATCTTTACAAAATGATATCAACCTGTATACATCCATAAGGATGTTTTCAAACATCAAAACAAGCAAATATAGCAATCATATAAAACTCCCACTAATCAAGTGCATCGTGAGACTTTTCTCAACTCATATGAGTCACATAACCTTTTAATCATATTGGGGCAAAGTCTTTGATTAGAGGATTTATTAATGTTGCTCAGTCCCAACATGATTTATTATAATATCACTTTTTATTCTCTTGCTTTTTAAACCTCTCAAGTGCTGAATCGTAGTGACACTAAATCCATGTTATCACTTATGTGATCATATAGGTCTAGCAAATAAAATCAACTAAAAATCACAAAATGAACCAAATTATGCAACCACCTTGAATAATTTTCAAACTTTATGTACTCAACATGCATTTTCAGAAAGGATAAAATGTGTTATACAATACACAAACTACTTAAATAAATATGCACTAGAATTGGATTTTCTATATCTCAATTCTCAAATGGTCAAATTATTATCAATTTAGAGTCATTAGCTTTTCCATATGTTAACAACAATCTATAGTCCTATAGAAATATCCTAAAATATTTTTTGTAGCAACTTAATGGCTATACCTAAGATCACATCAAAATCCTTTCCAAAAAGCCAACTATAAAAACAATGCTCATTCTAGTGTTCAACTGTGCATACAACAGTTTCTTGATGACACTCATATATAAAACATTCTAAATGCATTTCTCTCAATTTTTAATAAGTTCTTGAAATATATGTCTTACTTAATTATTACCCTCAATGAGTTACAAATCTCAAGACTTACCTTACAGTATATCCAAACTTTATAATATGCATCTTTATGTATGCTTTTTAAGAGAGAAATACCAATGGATTTTTAGATTTTATAAATACCAAGAACAAATGATACTTCACTAAGGTTATTTTATTTTAGGTATTAGGATAAAAACTATAGCCATATTTTACAAGTAAAATGTCATTTATATAAAAGATGACAAGTTAGCTCTCACTGGCCTTGTGATATGTACATTTATTTGTTTTGGTACCAACAAGATGAAGGAACTTTTGGTACTAATAATACGAAATTCTCTTTATGGGTTATCTTAAACTTTAAAGCTATATCTATGTATACTTCTTTTTATGTTCCCATCTCAAAATAAGATTTTAATTCTTTATTGTAACTCTTGAACAAAATGAATTACATACATAAGGATCACTTCAAATATATTCTAAAGGACCTGAGATATAGAATGGGAACGTAGTACACCCAAACTAGATTGGTAATATGCTAGTTAGAGTTCACCATAGGGAAGGTAAAGGGTTAGCAACAGCTAGTGGCTAAGTTGTGTCTAGGACCTAAGGTACTAGTGTGGGACCTTAGTGCACCCGACTTGGCTTAGCCAAATAGGCTTGGATTACTCTACACATAGTATTCAAAGGGACGTAGTTAAGTGTCTATGTGATGACTAATACAGTTTGGCAAGCTAGAGCTTGCTAGGGTGGGTTAGAGATCAGAATTCGCTAAACATAGGACAATGTCCCATATGAGGACTAGAATGAGGAGATGTCCCAAGGGACCAAACTATGCACATACATTTAGCCCTCAAACTGTAATGAGCTTGCGGTAGATTTATGACATATATATTGTTCAGTGTCCTATAACATTTTATTTTGCAGTTAGCCCAAAGACCCCTTACTGGGAATCTATGATTCTTACCCCTTAGCTTCGATAATTCTCCGTGACTAAAGTACCTGCTGGAACACTCGGGTACTTATTCTAGGCGCTAATAATACAAAAGGAAATCGGTCATCATAGGATCTAGACCAGACTTTTACATCCATAAACATCTAGTCCTACATAGACGATGACTTCAATTGCCAGAGGAATGGTCAGCGGAGAGCTCATCAAGGCACTAATTATAGAATTTTGGATCTAGTTGGACACATGTCTCTCTTGGTCACAAAGATCACATGACAACTATATCAACCCTTACCATATATATATGAAACACTTCTCCATTATGAGGCAACCCAAAGCTCCATCCTTACCTCTTGTGCTCTACTTCTCTAAACCTTCTCTACTCTTCACCCAGCTTGAACGTTGAAGGTTCACCACCAGGAAAACTCAAAGGACCATCTTTTAGCTCCCTTTTTTGCTGTTTCAGGCTACTACTTATAGCGAACACTGCACCAACCTTACTCATGATGACCTCTTCCCCTACTAATAATGAAGAACATAAAATAAGAACAATAGTGGCATGTACGGTCCCAACCTTAAATTAGGCAACAAATTTGGCTTTTTTGTCAAATACATTAATAAAAATGCAAACTATATAAATGGTCAATGAAATATCAAAGATCCCATTTACATATTATCTTATCCTAAACAGTGAAAGAGGTAGCAAATTTCCCATTATTATCAAATCTTAAACAATGGAAAAGGTAGCAAATGTCTTATACATCTCATTTTAAATAGTGACAGAGGCATTAAATGTCTCATCAAATCTTCATGGTTCCGTCTCAAGCAATGAAAGAGGCAACAGAGACCTCATTGTCTAGTAGCACATATTTTCTATCTTTATTTCTAAGAATAAGAAAACCATCTTTATTTATTCATCTTTCTGCTAGGGGCACTTCCGATCACAACAAAAGCATTGTGAAATGAGGATGGCATCACCAGAGAGTGAACTTTAGACATCATCCCAAAATTTTGGATTAAGGTCACCAAATAGATCTGCAGATCCATATGTTCCAGAATCATTTGTCCAATTATCCAATTGTCCACACGAGTTAAGTTAAGCAAGCTCATCTACAAGAGCAATCCTGTAGCAACCATCATCATCAACAATGTCCATCACACCAAGATCTTTCCCTGGCTCATTTACGCACTTGTTGTTGCAAGCAGAAGACAAAAAAGTTTTGTTGCAATAATCTCCGTCAATGATCATAAACTTAGTGCAAGTTATTGATTTTATTTGTTGAGGCACAACTACATTTTATTAAGATAAAGAAGTGTTAGAACATGCAAAAACATGGATGCCTAGCTGCTTACAGATGTCTAATTCCCTAGAACTTATTATAAATAGGTAAAATCCAAAATTTCCCCTAACTTTAAGGATCATCCTAATTTGGTCCCTTAACTCAAAAAGTGACTATTAAAGTCTCCTAACTCAACTTGTGTGTCCTATTTTAGTCCTTACCACCAGTTTAAGTGTTAGTTTTGACGGAAATTGCCTACGTGGCATCCTCTTTTATGATAATAAGTGACAAAAATGCAAGAACAACAAACCTCAAGGTAGAATTGTCACAAACAAACAATTCTAGTGACTTAAATAATTGATTAACCCTAATTTTATCCTCTTCCCTAACTTTTACCTTCTGCCACAAGAAGAAGTGCCGCTGTCACTCCACCCTGCCTGACCTCCACCGTCCTCCCACCAACCCCCTTTCTCCTAGTCTCCTACTTTCCTCCTCCCATTCCCTCCACCCTTTCGCCCTACAGTATCTCTTTTCCCACTCCTAATCCCACCACGCCGTGCTCTGTCCTCATCTTAAAACCTTTATGGCGGTAGAGACAGCCGATTTGGGGGCCCTTTAATTTTCTGGACAAGTGTGTCCCAAAGGTCGCTCCCGAGTGTCAATTCACTAAATTCGATGATCAATCGCCTTGGTTTGGAACTCAATTTCACGCCGGAGTTCATAGCGAGTAGACAAATTGGACTAACATGGACAAATGCGTAGATGGACCAGGACGGATGGATAAGGATGGACCATGATGGACGAGGATCGATGAGGGCCGACAAGGACAGACGCGTAGATACAGAGGTAGGAGGTGGATAAACGCAACATGGTAGTGCGTAAATGCGGTGGTGAATCGTGAGAGTTGGGGAAGAGCTGAAATTAGGGTTATTAATTTGTTAACTCCCCAAAATTATTTACTATGCCAATTATAGCATCAGATTTATTATTCTTCTAGTTTTGTTATTTATTGTCATAAAAGATGATGCCACGTCACAACTGGGGTGCCACGTAGACAATTTCCATTGGAACTAACACCTGAATTGACTGTAGGGACTAGAATAAGACACACAAGTTGAGTTAGAGGACTTTAATAGTCATTTTTTGAGTTAAGGGACCACACTATGATGACCCTTAAAAGTTAGGGGACTAAATTTGGATTTTACCATATTATAAATTTCTAGAAATTTCATTTTATTCCTTCAAAAACTTTCAAATTGATCCATAAATATTTTGATAAAAGTGTCAAGTCACTATACTTTGCAAAGAGACAACTTAGGCATTGACTTTTTATGCAGGGTCATTAAATTAAACAAAGGTAACAAATTAAAATTTATCAAGTTACTAAAAATTTTTATTAATTTTCATATTTAGCCTCAATAAATATACTACTAAAATTGAAACACCTCAAATCATTCCATAGTAAATTTTTAGAAATTTAATAGTAAGAATTATTTTTATTTAAATAACTCATATAAATTTATGTATACTAAAATTTCATATATTTCTTATTTAGGAAACCTAAAGCATGTAAAAAAGGAAAACATGCAATATTCGGCTTTTTTGCCTATAAAATAATCTCTTTTTAATGAGGCATCATTTTCAAAGCGTAAGATATATTCACCTAGGCTATTTTATTTTTAGATTAAAAAATTCATTATTTCAATTTTATTGATTTTTTTAATCGAAAACTAATGTCATTTGGAAGCTCATTCTATCCATCTAATAATCACTTGAATAAATTTTTTCTAAAAAGTAATAATTATTTTTTATAATTTTTCCCTAAGCAAACTAATAAAAGAAATATACCCTCTTGAATGGGAAAAAAATCTACATAGAGCATTTCTTTTAAACCTCTATAACAAATATACCCTTTAATTTTGGTTACTACTGAGAAAATGCCCAAGTATAAGATTTTCAACACTTTTGTAAACTTCTTTGAACAAAAGAATACAAAGATAGGATAGCAAGGACGCACAAAACTACACTGAAAAAACAAAGATAACTCAACTCAACACCCACCTTATACATTAAAGCAGAAAAAGTGCGTCTAGTGGCGGCAGGTGGCAGGTTTGGATGGTATAATGATGGGTTTGGTCCTTGGTTTTTGGTTGTTGGTGCGAGTTGGGTGGTTTTTGTTGCATTGTTGGTCTTCTCACCTATGTATGTATTTGCCGCATGGGGGAGTGGAATTCCTCGCACGTGTCCTTCACATATGAGCCGGATTTATGTTTTTTTCTTTGTATATGTCCGGTTCAACATAGGGGCCTATCTAGTGGCTGCCATGGATGACATGTGGCTGTTGGAGAATGTACCGAGAGGTACGTGGATGGGGTGAGATTGATTGCATGGGATGAGGGAAGTCTTTGTATGACTGGTGGCTTCTATAATCCAGTGAATCGATGTGTTTTGTGTGGCCAATTGTGCCACATTGTTGGCCTGTATATATGTATATATATATATATATATATATTAGATTCGCCTAGGATGATGGAGAAGCAGAGCGGTAGTGTTGTCTAGTGTGCTCTGTTCTTGGTTGGGAAGAGTCGATAGTTGCTTTCTTCCACAGTTTGACAGTTATTTTGACTACGTTTTCTTCATTTCATCGTTATTGTTGTTCCATTCGTTGTCGTCTTTGCATCTGGTTTGCTCATCGAGGTGTAATTCGTCACTGGTTGTTCTTGGTAAGAGTGGTCTTTTGTTTTCTTTTGAGTGACGGGAACTTATTGTGGAAGCGGTTAGTTGCTTCGTGTTTGGTTTCTGTTTTCTATTACCCTCCCACCTCTTAAATGTTGTTGTGAGATTGTGTTTTTACCTCACAGTGTGCCAGAGCATTCGAAGTTAAATATAATGGTGGAATTAATTATATTTCCCATATACAAAAAAGGTTTACAATCAAGTAAGAAAATGTAATGAAGTCACTGGTAACATGTCAAACATAATATACTACATAACACTAAACACTATCACTTTCAACGCAATTAGTAGCATGAAAAACCTGTTTAAAACCATGAAAACCCCAAGTTTGAAGCAATGCAAAGCATGGAACTTACTTTTCTCCTTTGGGCAAAGCACTTGCTCATAGGTTGATTCTTATCAATTTTATTAGGTTTCGTTTGACATTACAGTCCGGTTGAAAAATAACGCTCATTTACCACAACATGGTTTTAATTATACAAATGAGTATTTGGAAAAGTAATGGTTGAAACTTTGTGTTTATTTAAGAAACCATACAATAAAAAGGTTAAAGCAAATGGCTAAAGGAGCCTCATGGTGATATATTCTTTAAATGACCAATTGTTTTTCCAGATTTTCGAAGTGTGTGGCAACGTTGGGTTTTCTGGAGTCGCCACCAATCAGTTTTCTTAGGTCGATTGGTCACCTTAAAATTGGTCTGCGAGAGTTCGGGGATCGGGAGTACGGTTACGCTAAAACAGTATTGTTAGAACGCCCAAAATTGGCACCTTAGTTGATTTTAATTTTGTTTTACTTTGCTTTTAAATAATTTTCAGTTAATTTAGAAATTTTAACTGAATCAGTTAAAATGTGGATTTTTAAGTTAATTTGTATATAATTTTATACTTCCGAACCATGGACTCTGCCGAGTCATTTGGACACGGAAGATTTGATTCCGAACCATGGACTCTGCCGAGTCACCCGGACATGGAATTTGACGAAATTTTAAATAATTTTATCCATATTGTAAATATGGATTTTTATCTTTATATTTATTTAATTTACTTAGTTAAAAAAAAGTTAATATTTTCCAAACCGTAGATCCTGCTGGATCATCCGGATATGGATATTACTTTAATTAATTGTTAGTTATATAATTATTATTTTTATGGAATTTATTATTACTAATTTGTAAGTCTTTTGTTTTTAGATTTATTAATAATCTAAAAAATTTATTTTTTATTCTTTATATTTTCTTTTCTTTTCTTTCTTTTTTTTCTTGATTTTATCTTTCCTTTCTTTTCTTTCTTTTCTTTTTCTTATCTTTCTTTTCTTTTTTTCTCTTTTTTTTTGTTTAATGAAGGATATTTATTATTTAAAGAATTACTTAATTTATAAAAGAATATAAAAAGTAATTAATTTTTTTTAATAAGAAGTTAATTCAAAAAATTTTGATCATGGTACGGGGCGTTGTTACTCAGCCAGATCCTCTTCACCAGGTGAAGCAGCTCAAAAGCGGGCACGAGACAATTTCCAGCCAATATACCATGAACTAAAAAATTTTTTAGACTTAACAACATGGCTTAGATTTATTTTATGTTTTTTTTAAAAAAGAAATAAATTTATCAAGGTTTTATTAAAAATAAAAGAAAGATTCATATTTATATGTTATGTTTATTCTTTTTTATTTAATAAGAGATAAACCAAAAAAAAGAAATTATTTAATCAAGATTTTATTTATTTAATAAAGAAAATAAAAACTTATATGTATATTTCAAAAATACAAGAAAAGTCTTAATATTTTTATTTGATAAAAGGCAAATCAAAAAGTAATTATTTAATTAAAATTTTATTTATTCAATGATGAAGGCAAAATTCATATGTATTTTTCAAAAATAGAACAAAAGTCTTAATTTTGTTTTGAATGAATTAAGCAAAAATGATTATTCAAGAAAAGAAACTAAAAAAATTTTATGTATATTTTAAACATAAAGGAAAATTTTTGATATTTATTTGTTTTGTTTTTGATAAAAAAAAATTTAGCCAAAAGTGATTAATAAAGAAACTAAAAAAAATTTTTATGTATATAAAAGTCTTGATATTTATGTTTCATTTTTATGTTCTTTTTGTTTGATGAAAGATTTTTTTTTAATAATTTTAATTTATGTATCTGAAAATATCTAAGATATTTAAAAATTAATTTTTATTTATTACCTTTATTTGAACTTATTTGGCCGAAATTTTGATTTTTTTTTAATAAGGGAAACAAAAAGTTATATCTTAAAAGAAATAAGTAAAATATTACTGGATAAAGAAATAAAATATTAACCCAAAAATTTTATTTTTATTTTTTATTTTTATTAATAAAGAAAACTAAAAGTTATATTTTATTATTTTAATAATTAATTAATATATTGGTCCAAAGTTTTTTTTTATTTTTAATAAAGAAAAATTTATTTATATACTTTATTTAAAAAAATATTTCCAAGCCATGGATCCTGGCAGATCATTTGGTCATGGAGTTTAATTTTTTTTATTTTAGTTTTAATGAATTTTAGTCATAATTTTTATTGGATTTTATTATTGTTTTTATTTAATTTTAATTATTACTACTTTTAAAGATATATTTAAAAAAAATGATTTTTTATTTTTTGATTATGTTTGTTTAATAATTTTAACAAAAGGGATAAAAAGATTAACTTTTTGTTGTTTTTTTTTAAGAAATAAAAACATACGTTTTAGAGATAATAAAAGATGATTGGCTTTTAAAAATTATTTTTTTATTAGCCTTAAAAGAATAAAATTTAATTATTCATATAAAAGAATCTTCTTTTAGTTAGTTATTATTTATTTATGGGTAAAGGTGAATTAAATGAAATAAATTATATAAAGGAAGATTAATAATAAAGTGGGGCTTTTTGGCCATCCACTTTAAAAATAAATAAATAATAATAAAGGTTAACAAAGTTAGTTAAATCAATTGTTAGCCAAGTTAATTAATTAATTAACAACAATAATAAAAAGTTAGCCAAGTTAATTAAATTAATTAATTAACAACAATAATAAAAGTTAGCCAATTTAATTAAATTAATTATTAACAACAATAATAAAAAGTTAGCCAAATTAATTAAATTAATTAAAAACAATAATAAAAAGTTAGCCAAGTTAATTAAATTAATTAATTAACAACAATAATAAAAGTGAGCCAATTTAATTAAATTAATTATTAACAACAATAATAAAAAGTTAGTCAAGTTCATTAAATTAATTAATTAACAACAATAATAAAAAGTTAGCCAAGTTAATTAAATTAATTAATTAACAACAATAAAAAGTTAGCCAAGTTAATTAAATTAATTAATTAACAACAATAATAAAAAGTTAGTCAAATTAATTAATTGTTAATTAACAAAGTTAATTAAATTAATAATAATATCAATAATAAAAGTTAGTAAGTTAGTTGTTAGTTGTTAGTTGTTAACAACAACAATAAAGAAAGGGTTAGTAATAAACAAATAATAAACAAACAAGTAAAAATTAAAAAGGTTAGTAATTAATTCTGCAAGAACAAAAGAAAAAGTTAGTGACCAAAGTGAAAGAAGTTGAAAAGTTGAAAGATTAAATTTGAATTTTACCTAGAAGTTGAAATTTTTTGAATTTCCTGGGTACGCAGGCGCGACGCGGCAGAGAGGGGCAGGGGGGTGGGGTTGCTGGCGTGGCGGCACGGGGCAGGGGCGACGGCGGCGCTACGGCGGGGCGGCGTGAGCGGCGGGGCGGTTTGGCGGCTGGGCGGCGTGGCGGCTGGGGAGAGGAAACGAACGGCGGAGGAGAGGAAAAGAATCCGGCGGAGGAGCGGCTGGGGAAGGACGTGGCAGGCGCGGCGGCCGAGGGCGAGCACGGCGAGCGACGGCGGGGGCTGGGCGACGGGCACGGTGAGGATTAGAAACAACGACAGGAGGTGGACGGAAAAAAAAGAAATTTGGCAGCAAGATGAAGAAGATGGTGAATATGTGAGAAACAAAAAGTTTGGGATTTTCTGAGGAAGGGAAGGAGATCCAGGGACTAAGGATATACTTTTTCCTTTTTGTTAAAACGGAGCTCTAAGTTTTCTCTCTATTTTTTTCTGTGTTCAGCACAAAATTTGGAGGGCTATTTATAGAGGAAGTTTGGCTGAACTGTTGATGGATAAATTAATAAAAAATTTCAAACTTATCTTTTAAATTGGTAAAATGACAATTTTAGTCCTTTACGTCTCTCAGTCTGTGGATAAGTTCCTGAAACTTCTGATTTTGACAATTTTGTCGTTTTCTGTCAATTTGGGATAGAAACGTCGGCATGCCCAAAATTTTATGTGACAAACTACCAAATGCTCCTGGAACTTTCAGAATTTGTCAATTTTTCCCGAAACTTCTTAATTTTGTCATTTTTACCTCAAACTTTTAAATTTTGCCATTTTTTTGGAGTTTTCTTTTTTTCTTTCAAATACACACATATATTATTTTAAATCAAATTTTCACAAAACAAAAATGTATTTTAAACTAAAATTTTTTTTTAGTAATAATAATAAAAATAATAATTAATTAATTTTTTTAATTACTTTTTTTTTTTTTATAAATTTTTTTTTTTTTAAAAAAAATTTTCTTTTTAATGGTCGGACGAAATTGGGTGTCAACAAAGTGAATATGTCAAACAAGTTGGGAGAGCTTCTGCCATGAAAACAAGCTGTGTGCATGAGGAGAAGATGAGATTGAGCGTGTGACTGGGAAGTTAATTTTGGAAGAATAGAATTAAACATTTTCTAACCCCTGTCTCAATACTAGTGGAATTAAGCGGTTGATTGTTCATTTGTTTGGTGAAGTTAAAAGTAATGGACATGGGATGCATCATTTGTGTATTACATTACTAAATCACATGGTCAAGTTTAAATTTGTGTTTATTCTAAATTTACAAATGCGTAAGATTAATTACTGTTCAATTCATCAAAAGTCACCCAAACCAATCTAAGATCTACACACACTTAAGTACAAGAGGTTGATATGGTTGTGACAAACGTGTTTTGACTTATGGTATACAAACCGCTTTTGTCCTCAGTTTTTCTTTATTGTTTGTGTTCAAGTCTTGCTGTTATACAATAGGCAGGTTACTCATGGGTAGGTTGAAGCCCCATGTCTATGTTGTATGTCCTAATTACAAGGGAAGTTCTCTAACTGATCGGATTTGTTGTTGAGGTACCAAATGTTGGAGTTGTTCAATTTATATCCATAGCCACGTTATTTTTTATCCATTGTCAATGGAGACATGGGGCGCTTAAATCTTCCATTTTGCTCTGTTCCGTTTCATTATAGTGAAGGTAGGCCAAAGACATGCTAAGATTGCTTAGACATTAAAGGCTATGTTATCATCACACCTATATGCAATGATTGGAATTGTTTTTCTTCCATGGTGAGTGCTTCTTCTATGAAGCTACGTGTGCGGTGTTGATGAAGAAGAAGAGAACGTAGCAGAGAGTGGAAGGATCGAGAGTTCTGTGTGAACATGCATAGAACTTCCTTCTTGCAGTGTAGCGCAGATGTTTTGCTAGTTACCAAGAACTTGCAAGATCACTAGAACTAGCATGAACACGTATATGATATATCAGACTTAGAATTATTTCTATTGATTGACTTATTTAAATTGGGAAATTTTCATACTATTATTTTCTTTATTTTTTTTAAATCTCTTTAACTCTAATTACTGCGTTCGAAAGAAAAAAAAATAACAATGATCATAAAAAAATATCTTATAAGTTTCTTGATAGGGAATACTAGTTAGAAAATAATTCAAACAGGAGAAAAATATCTTAAAAATCTTAGATATTAAGTATTTGCACTATCTTTCTTTCTATCCAAATTGTTAAGATTTTAAGAATTAAAGTCTAGTATGTTACACACTTTCAAAGAACATTTTAAATGACTAGTAGAACTAGAATAAAATATATATAGGCATAGAAAAAAGAGAGACAGGCAATGATAAAAAAATAAATCGATTACTGGAAGATTATTCTTAAAGATAACTCAGTTCCTACAAACCAAATTGATCACCACACTACATAGATTTAATTGGAAGCAGCTAACAAAAACGATAGAAAAGGGATTTAAGGGTATTCATCAGATTTCTAAAAAAAAGCACCCAAAAGGTATAAAACGCCAGGATCTGAGAAGAAGTGCAGGAAGTGAAAAGTCCTTTTGAAGGCCAGATGGAGGAAAGAAGTGGAGGAAGTGATGAGAAGATTAGACTTCCATGATTTGGGGAGCACTTTTTCCCTACCCACCGGCCAAAGAATGGAAAAGCATCGTTGAGAAGGGGCAAGACAAGATAGAAGCAGATGATTAGAAAACTAACATTTCGAAGCAAGGATAAGAGATAAAAATACCAAGGAGGCTGACGTAGATGCTGGCGGTGAAAAATAACTTAGCCATGTTATCGCTAGAAAGCTTTTTCAATCTCTAAGCAGATGATCAGAAAAGTAACCTTTTGAAGCAAAGCGTAAGAGATAGAATGCCAAGGAGAATAACTTAGTCATTCTCCATACTGTCAAATTAGCTTCTCCAATCTCTAACGCTAAATGTTGACACTTTTCTCAAATGAAGCTCCGTCCTGGCGACTAATCCGTGTCCACTTGCAAGATTGTGGGTGACGAACCAAGGTTCCAGCAGCTTATGCAGTATGAGACCAATTAACAGAAGACCTGAATTTACAAGGAATGATTGGTAATGAGGAAATAAGACTTCATCTGGCTCTAATATAAGAGCTGTGAGTGAATTCCCCTGAAGAACAAACAAACTACTTTAACAATATTCGACTCGAAATTTCAATTTAAGTTGTTTTTCCTTTTTTTCCTTTTTTTTCCACCATTTTAAGTTGTTATCCACGTTTGCTCTCACATTTTGTGATAGGGACGAAAGCTAGTTGTTGAAAACCAGTTGTATAACGTCGTACAAATCTATGCAATTTTACCAGTATTTAAAACTGTCGTAATAGCCCACATGATTAATTTCGTCCCTTAAGCTACAGTTGTTGCATGTGAGCATTTCTTGAAAAATCCAAGTTTATCGCTTAGTAACTTCCTTTAAAAATTTAGTGAAAATTCGCAAATATGACATGCCCTCTCCATCTTGTTAAGTTTATTTTGTTTGAATCGCTCTGAAGATTGGTAAAATAAACAAACTATTTGAGCCAAAATTTCAATTGAAGTTGTTTTCCTTTATTTTAAGTTGTTATCAACGCTTGTTTCAGATTTTGTGATAGGACAAAAAATAGTTGTTGCAACAGTTGTATAATGATGTATAAACGTATGCATTTTATCAGCATTTTAAGCTATTGTTGTAGCTAGCATGATTAATTTGGCTCCTTAAGGGGCAATTTTTGTACGGGACAACTTCTTTAGAAATAAAGGATGAATTGTTCAATAACTTATTTTACAAATTTAGTGAAAACTCACAAGTATGACATGCCCAGTCCATCTTGTTCAATTTATTTTTTTATTTAATTTCTAAGAAGACTAGAAGAACAAACAAATGAAGGAAAAGTAACAATTTCCCACTAGCATTTGGCTTCTAGACCGGATTGTCCACTAAAGTTTTCTCTGGTAACGATATTGCCACTAATATTATAGTTTGAGACTAGATATATCAATGATATTACAGTTTAGGACTGAAATATGCTACCAAATGTTTAAAACTTAATGTTAAAAGTAGAGGTTGCTGATTTTGAAATCTTAAGGAGCTAATTTAACTTTCAACAAACTTTAAAAACATTATGTAATCTATCATTTTTATGTTTGTATGCCTACCATTGCAACTATCACCAAATTCTGCACTGGTTCCTCTAGAAACGAAAACTCAAATTCATTATCAGACTCTAAAGCATTGCCCATCACTTGAATTCCAATCAAACAGAACACATTCATCCAATTTTAATGTGTTTCCAAGTCTCTCCATGTTGTGTTTCGATCATCTGGATTCATTGCCACCCACCGCTTTGCTGACCTCTCTGTCCAATTTTGTTTGTCTAAGAATATTCAAGTATGATTCCTCATTGTTACACTCGATTCTTTAATTTTTCACCTGATCCCATTACCAATGAAGTATACAATTTTAGCTAAATTAGGTTTAGGTTTAATTCTAGTTATCATAGTTGCTCTATTTGAAATACTGATGTCCAACTTACCTCCTCCGACATCGCCTCCATCACCTGGTCATGGATATAGTGATAAATAATGAGGTGGCTCAAATTGATGCCAAAAAAATAGTAAATTATATAAAGCTTCTAAAATTTGTTAAAAGTTACATTAGTATCCTAAGCTTTCTAAATCAACAATAGCTTGTTTGTACCATTACATTTTAACAGTTGGTGGCATATTCGGTCTTAAACTATAACAATGGTAACATATCTGTTCTCAAAGTGTAACATTAGTGGCACCATCGGTTCCAGATAAAAATTTTGTGGGCAATTTGATATAGGAGCCAAATATTAGTGAAAAATTTGGTACTTTTCCCAAGAAACTACTGTAAGAATTTTTGAGCCAAAATTCCAAGCTAAGTTTGTTTTCTTTATTTTTTCACGAGTATTTTGAATAGTTACCAACGCTTGTTTTCAAGTTTTGTAATAGGATGAAAAATAGTTGTTGCACCAGTTTTATAGCATTGCATAAACCTATGCATTTTATTAGCATTTCAAGCTGTTGCAGTAGCTAGGATGATTATTTTGATTCCTTAAGGGGCAGTTTTTGCACTGGAGCACTTCTTGAGAAATGCAAGGTGAATTGCACTAGAAGAGAAAAGCATAAGATATAACAACCCTTATCGGGAGCTATTATGAAATGTTGTGAAATTGGCTAGTTAATTACATGTCCACCTATTAAAAATTTGAGTAAATTCTATGATGGCTCTTATTCTTTAATTTTTTTTCCTAACTGGGTCATGTACCTTCACTTTATTCTAATGAAGTTCTAAATCTCATATAGCACATCCTAATTCAGTCTCTTTCATTATTTTCACAATTAACTTTAACAGAATTTCAATAAAAAATATCCACTCTAATCCTTAGATTTTCCTCATCTTACTCCTAACACCCTAAAACTTATGAATCCAACACTTTAACCACCTTTTTCACATTGCATAAACCACACCCTCTTTGAAGTACCTAAAGCCAATGCAGGTGACATTTCACCTGCAATCATCATCAGATTTGAGGTAGTGGAGGCAATGCTTACTTCCAAGCTTTAAACACTAATCTATGAGCTACATATCTAATTAAGCAAGCTAAATAAACTAGCTCTAAACATGAGACCCAACAAAAACCACGTGAAACCCGAAGGTTGCCAATGGTTTAGCACCCACAATGCCACATTGCTTTAAGCTCCAGCCCTCTTTATTTTCCTAGCTTGGTAGCACTTCAAATTTAGCATTTAAGCAAGAAAACATGACATGGAATCATCTCAACTCCAAATCTAGCCAAGAACCATGAGTGAATAGAACCAAATTCAATAAGTAAATGCCTCCCTTTGAGCTAGCAAGAATCGGCCATCAATGCAAGAGGAAAAGACTACACAGCCCCAAGCCCTAGGCCCTAGGCCTCAAGCTTAAGTTGATCTCCAGCAAATCGTCCAATCCGAACCAATGGCGTCAAAAGTGTAATAAGGGTTGTGGAGGTGGCACCACTACCCATTTAATAATAATAACTAAACACTTTGTAAAGGCTCTCCTAGTATTTCCTCTACATTAAATGTTGAGGTAAGTAAATTCCAAGTTATTTCCCTCAATTAAGTTTTATTAAGCAAGGAAAGCAAGCTAAGTAAGGTTAAATTGAGTTCCAAAGAGTAATTGGCACCTAAGGGGCAAAAAGGGCAAAATGGTAATTTTAGCCCAAGTCAGTGGCATGACCGTAATTTTGGTAAAATTAGGCTCATGCAAGCGTTTTGAGCTAGTTGATTTAAGACCATAAGTGTTTATAGCCATTTGAACTAAAAGCAAAAGTTAAGGGTGAAAAATGCACTAAGTAAGAAATTGAGCTATTATGTTTTATAATGGCTTAAGTGACTTAAGGGAAAAGTGTTTGGGTAAGAATAACCTTTCTTTGGGACCAAGGAGTGATGGTGTGGGGAGTGTTTAAGTGGCCTAAGTGATTCAAAGTTAAGTTTGAGGGCCAAAGTGTCAAATAGAAAATAGGTTGGCTATATAAGTGGAGGAGATGACACTATTCATCATTTCCCCCATTTTCCATTTTCGTAGCTTTCTTTCCTCCATAGCTCTCCACCTCCAAACCTCCCAAATCACTCAAGTTTCCATGGAAATCGAAGGTCCCAAAGCCATCCCAATAAGCCCTTAGCTCGTTTTTTGTGGAATTGGTGCATTTAGAGTTGTTCTTGCAAGTTTTTAGGTCAAACCCAAAGGTAAACGTCTTTGATCCTAATGGGTTAGTTCTAAACTTGTTAAATGGTTAGAAATGGTCTTAACTTCGTGCTCTTGGTGTCCAATTTGGTTGATTTAAAGCTTGGAACTCAAAGGAACTCGTTGGAGCTCGAATGTGCCCATTGCTTGTTTCTTGCTTTCAAGATGATTTGAGGTAAGAGATTTAAGTTAATTAACCTTAAATAATGCATATAAATGTAGTATTACAAGTGGGAATGAATTAGAAATAAGACCCATGTGAATCGGACTTGGGATGAGAAAGTTTGAGCAAGTTTTGTGTAAGTTCGCATGCTGTCACGCAATGCTGTAAATGCATTGTCAACGCGTCGCTGTTGGCGATGCCATTTGGCGACGTGAACTAAAGACACATCGCTATTAGAAATCAGAATTTCTCGAGCTTCAATGCCTTTGGCGACACGTCACCGACGGCGCCGCCAAGGCATTAGTCCCTCAAGCTCTGGGCATCCTAAGAATGCCTCAAACTTTCGGTTATCATCCTTAGGCTAATTTAAGATGTTCCGTAGCCTCAATTGGGTCTAGAACTCATTCCTAAATTGAGAATTAAGCATTATTTAGGTGGTAGCTAAGTGGTGTAGTTAAGGAAGGGTAAGTAATGGTGGCTAAGGGGGTTAAAGTGCTTAAGTTGCCAAGTGAGCACTAAGGGGATTAAGGCGGGTTTTAGACTCTTTGTTGGCCGAGTGGAAGGCCATAGACCTTTGGGCAATAAAAAGGAAACCTAAGAGGATCCCAACCAAACTTTATGGTTTGGTAAGTAAGCCACTAATGAGCCTGCCTTGCACAGTAAGTTAAAGGAAGAGACGGGTAAAGAGGAAGTAAGCGGTGACTTACTTTAAGTAGCCTGTCAAGGCGGGCAAGGTTTGAGTAAGTGATGACTTACTTTAAGGCGCTCGTAAGAGGACTTCATGGGGTTAGTTATGTGACGGCCCTCGGAGTTATAAGTCTAATCAGTCAGGTAATTAGTTAATTTAATAAATTACACTTTAGATAATTTATTTGCAAGCTAAGTTTCGGTAATTTATGGTCCAGTAGTTAAAAATGAATAAAATAGATCATTTAAGCAAGCTGGGCCAAGAGGGGTATTTTGGTCATTGACCTGTAGCCATAGAAATGCATAGTATAAAATAGTATTGCATCAAGGATTTAAATCAATTAGTAGGCCCACTAAGGACAAATTTACATAAGCCTAACACTAAATGAGTGTAAGGTTCCTAGGGTCCTATATGACTAAGATAGGATTAAAGGTTCAAGGCCTGTGACAGTGGTATCAGAGCAGGTTACTAGAGGCATAGGCATTGAGAATCTATATAATCCCTGTATGATGGTAGTAAGTAATATGTTATTATATTTTCTGAAAATTGTATATGTGGATATATTCTGGATTTGTCAGGTGTAAAATGGTGAACACTGGGAGCATCGAAGACCAAGACCCAGGACATGGTTCAGGGTTAACCCCGGGGAAGGCCCAGATGTTACAGTTGCTTTAAGGCATTAGCCAAGCCTTGATGCAAATGAATGAAGGTATAAGTACCTTTCTACAGAGACAGGCAGGAGCAGGGCAAGCTCCGCCTGTAGGCCAAACACCACCACCACAGCCACAGCTAAATCTTGATGGGGGCCAGGCTGACCCAGGTGGCCATGCTGGCGTGCATGATAATGATGACCCAGCCTATGGAGCACAGCTTGAGGTACATGAAAAGCCTAGGCATGGACAACGGTAGGAGGTTGAGGGGCATAGGAAGCAAAGCATGCCAAGGCGGATGGAGATTATTCAGAATTTCCAATCCTTTACTCCACCTATGTTTGATGGATCTGGAGATGCCGACACTGCATATTTTTGTCTGGACAGATTGAATACACTATTTAAGACATTGGAGATGGATTATCATGAAAGTGTGTTGTTGTCATCCTTTCAGTTAGTTGGGAGAGCAGGATTATGGTGGAGAAGAATTCAGAGTGAGCTCGAGGAACAAAATGAAGGAAGATCAGAGTATAGGCAAAGGGTTCTGAGCTAGACTGAGTTTGAAAGGTTATTCAGAGATGAGTTCATTAGTGAGGCTGTACAGGACCAAAAGAGGAGAGAGTTTGAGCAGCTAACTCAGGGACATATGAGTATTGCTGAATATGAATTCAAGTTCAGCACACTTATACGATATGTTCCCTACATGGAAGGCCATGAGGAGACTAGAATGAAGAAGTTCCTACAGGGACTCAGGCAGGAGTTCAGGTAGCCTATTATAGCAGCAGGAGTAAGGGCTTACCATGATGTGGTCCAAAGAGCCCTAGCACTAGAGGCAGACGTAATGGCCAATGGGGCTAGAAGCAGTAGGGCTAATGGAGATGGATCATTAAGAAAGTTAGGCATGCAAAAGAGGCCACATCTTGACACAGTTGCTGGAGAGGGCACTAGTGGCACCAAGAAGTTTAAGAAAGTGGGCAAAGGACCTTGCAATATCTGTAAAAGGTTCCATGGTAATAATCCTTGCAAGTTTGCTAGTAATGCATGTCTGATATGCAACCAATTGGGACATTAGGCCAAGGATTGTCCCCAGAGGGGTCAAAGACTTGTAACCCCTAGAGCAATACCCCCTGGACCTGCATCACAGCCCCGACAGCAAGCACCTCCTAGAGTGTTTACTCTTGCCAGTCAAGTAGCTCGGCAGCCTGCAGTACCAAGTACCTTTATAGTTTCAGGACATAGTGTTATAGTTTTGTTTGACACTGGTGCATCCATATCTGTTATTGCATCTAATGTGGAAGATAGGATAGGTATGGTGTGCATAGAAATGAACACTATGAAACTAATTAAGACCCCAGTAAGACAGATAGTCCTTACAAACACTATTGTGAAGGACTGTCCACTAGAAATTGGTGGTTGTAAAATTGAATCAAATTTATGGGTAATGGATATCCAAGTGTTTGATATTGTGTTGGGAATGGACTAGTTAAGGAAGCACCAGGCCTATATAGACTGTGTAGGTCAAAAAGTAACTTTTATAGACTCTAGAAAGGAACTTGTGACTTGTACTGGTGGGCTTGGGGATGGGGTGGAAAGTTTGCACCTCAAGGTACTAGAGTCTATCCCCATAGAAAATGAGGATGAATTGATGCTCTATGCCTTAAATGAGGTATCAATAGAAGAAACATTAAAAGACATACCAATAGTAAATCAGTTCCTAGAGGTATTTCCTACAGACCTTCCAAGATTACCTCCCCAACATGATATAGAATTCTTCATTCACTTGCAGCCAAGTGTTTCACCTATATCTATTCTCCCTTATAGAATGTCAGCTCCTGAGATGGATGAGCTGAAAAAGCAGTTAGAGGAGTTGCTAGAAAAGGGCTTCATATGCCCAAGTTTGTCTCCATGGGGAGCACCAGTCCTCTTTGTAAAGAAGAAAGATGGTATTTTGAGGCTTTGCATTGATTACAGGAAACTTAATGCTGTAACTATCAAGAAAAAATATCCTTTACCAAGGATAGATGACTTGTTTGATAGACTTAATGGGGCAAAGGTGTTCTCTAAGATAGACCTTCAATCTGGATATTTCCAAATAAGGGTGAAGGAAGAGGACATACCTAAAACAGCCTTTAGGACCCGATATGGGCATTATGAGTACACGGTGATGCCTTTTGGTGTTACTAATGCTCCTGCAGTATTCATGGATGCCATGAATAGAATTTTCAGGCCTTACTTGGATCAGTTTGTGGAAGTATTTATAAATGATATACTAGTATACTCCAAAACAGAGCAGGAACATGCTGAATATTTAATTAAAGTGTTGCAAATACTGAAGGAAAACCATTATTATGCAAAGTTGTCCAAATGTCAGTTTTGGGCTAACGAAATTTCTTTCCTTGGACATGTTATCACTAGCCAAGGATTGAAAGTAGACCCAAAAAAGGTCAAGGTAGTGAAAGAATGGCCTAGACCAACATTTAATTAAAGTGTTGCAAATACTGAAGGAAAATCATTATTATGCAAAGTTGTCAAAATGTCAGTTTTGGGCTAACGAAATTTCTTTCCTTGGACATGTTATCACTAGCCAAGGATTGAAAGTAGACCTAGAAAAGGTCAAGGCAGTGAAAGAATGGCCTAGACCAACTACGGTGATTGACATTAGGAGTTTCCTAGGATCGGCAGGTTACTATAAGAGATTTATTAAGAACTTTTCCAAAATAGCACTATCGATGACTATGTTGACCTGGAAATTCCAAAAATTTGAATGGACAACAAACTGTGTGATGGCTAGCAGCATCTTTGTCGGGTGACATTATGACTTCAGGAGGGACTTCCTGTGAGGGAGAACGCCCGGAACACAGATTTCCCAGGGGAGTATGCCTGAAATGCTGAAGAGAAGAGGGTTAGAAGGTCCCCGGGATGTTTTTCCGGGGAGGAATCTCCGACGTCCAAGTTAGTGTCCTGAAAGAAGACAGAGAAGGAGCACTCAGGGGTTAAGTGGCCTTGCCTGTTTTTATTTTGCTCAGGGAGAGAGGGTCGGATCCTTTGCCAGGGCTTGTTTCCTGGTATTTATAGGAGTGCTTAGCCCGTTTAGATCACGACACGTGTTCGGTCGAATGCTCTCTGTACTTTCGGGCGTAGGGGACAAGTAGCCGTTTGTAGGCTCCTTGAATCTTGGTTCGAGATAGGTTGTGACAAGACTCGGACGGCGTCGGCATGTCAGACCGTTGTTTGAGGCGGCGTGTAGCGCCTGGGGGCAACATGTCAGAGGCTCCTTAAATGCTCATGCCGTACTCCCGAGGTCCTTTGGGCGAGATCGTCCTTTGGTACGGGTGCCCTTTTTCGGGAATCATGCCTGTAGTTCGGGGAGTTCTTTGGCTCTGGGGTTCCGCCTTCGGGGAGAGTCTCTCCTGCTTGCAATAGCTATTTCCTTATTCCCGAAGGTGACCCGTTTGGTCCCCGGAGGGAGTCGGCAACATCTTTGAAATTCCTGACGTACTAGCCAAAGTCTTGAGTCCGAGGCGTTTGACTTCGCTCCTTCCGAGGTCAGTGTTAGGGCCTCCTTCGGGTGACGCCAGGCTTCCCGACCATGCTACTGGCAGGAAGTATGTAGTGAGAGAGGCGATAGCCCTTCGGCTATCACAGGCCCCCCCTCCAGAAAGCCGAAGTAGAAACTTCGGCTTGTCAGCTTTCGGAGAGCGTCCCTCGAGGCCTTGGGTGTAATACCTGTGCCGAAGATGGATCTTTTGTCCGGATACGTAGGCTTGTTCGCCCATAGCCCGTCTTTTGGTGTCTTCGAGGTAACCTACTTCCCTCCTTTTGTAGGTCTGCGCAACGTCGCGTCTCGTAAACAGGCGTGTCAGTCTGGAGCAGCGCGCCCAAGGTTTAGGGGTGTCGGAAGTCGTGTCTTTCTTTTGGCGCGATGGCTGACACATGGCGCCTTGTTATTGGCAAGGACTGCATCGGATACAGCAGGCGCGCCTTTTTATGCGCAAAGAGCAGTTATGGCGACTTTTCACCTTCGCGGAGTACTTATGACGCCGATTTGCCTACCTACCCTCGTCCTATTTATATGCCATTCCGTCATAATTTCCTTTTGCTTCTGCTTTTTGCTTTCTTCCTGCCTTTTAACTGTTTTTTGCGTTCTCTTCTGCTTTTTGCAGCGGTGCAGTTAACGGAGTTTTTTCCGGCCCCTTTTCGCGACGGTGACTTCAAACCCAGATTTCGGCAAAACATTTGGTGGGTTTTGATTCCCAGAGTCCTTTGATTTTAAAGCCTTCCCGAAGTCGATTTTTTATTCCCCAAAGTCATTTTTCCTCCAAAAATGTCTTCGCCAACTCCTCTTATGACTATTTCCCCCATTCCAGAAACCTGGCAACCTCTTCTCAGTCATACTTGCTGTACAACTTCAAAAAAATTGGAAAAATGGACCAAAAAGTTCTTTCTTCCTTCTTTTGCCACCACCAGACTTCTTGGCCCTCAGGAGGTCAGTTTTACGAACCACGTCAACGAGGTTACTGTTTTTCGCACCCAACTGAAGGTCGGACTTCGGTATCCTCCTTCGACAGTGATTTGCGACTTTTGCCAATTTCATGGCATTGCCGTAAATCAACTTCCGCCGAACTCGTACTGCTACTTTAACGCCTTCCTTTGCATGTGTGGCGTCTTCAAAATAGAACCCAATTTTATTTTTTTATGCAGTACTATAAGCTCTATACGGTCCCGAAGGGTGGCTTTTACTTTATACTACCTCGGGGATCAGGGAGCAAAAAGTATATGTTCACCTTCGCCACTAAGGACAGCTGGCAAGGGTGGCAACAAAATTTTTCTTTCTAAAGATGGAGGAGGCCTAATCGTATGTTCTGACCAAGTGGGCTCGGGGAAAATTGGAGATGGATGTCGTAGATCCGAGGATGCTGCTGACTCCTGAGTTGGCACCTAGATTTGCGGTCTTCGACAGACGGATCTGAGCAGTCTCCGACTGGGATTCCGAGGTCCCTTCATGTTCCCTCTACCCCTTCCCCATCATGTGGAAGCTGATGACCGAGGAGGTCCTTCGGGAGCTAGGGGTAGTGAAGGAGCATGAGACGGACCTCGAGATCCCGGCTCCTGCTATCGCAGGGAAAGACTCTTGGCTAGTAAAACTCTTTCGGGAGGAGGTTACTTACGAGACCTTTCGTGAGCGTAAGTTATCTCAAAAAGTCTTTTTGTTATAGACACATCTTAGACTCACACTGATGTTTTTCTTCTGTTTCAGAGATGGGGGACGACTACACTGCTTACTACAAGGCGCTTTTCCTCGGTCAAGCTAAGAAGGGGGAGCAAACAAAGAAGGTCGTCTCCCGAAGGCGGAAAACGTCTGGGGCCGGGCCATCTTCGACCAAACGGGCGAAGAAAGACGCGCCTCCTCCTCAGCCGGAAATTCCCGAGGAGGTACGCGAAGAGCCTGACGCCGGTGTTGCGCAGCCGCCCGAGGTCGCTGCCAACATCCTTTCTCGTAGTCCCACTTCCTCGGCGGCTCTGCTGGACGCCTTGGTGGAAGTCCCTTCTGCCGAGGAGAGCCGGAAGGAAAAAGGCAAGCAAATTTTTGCCGAGGAGGTCCGGGACGCTGACGATGATGTCACCGAGGTGCTGCCAGGTTCGTTTTTTAGACAAGTTGTGGTGCCTTTATCTTTTTGAACTTTAAGGATTCATTTGTCTTGACAAGCTTCTTGTTTTGCTGTGCAGAGGAGGTACCATCTTTGGGCTGGATGGTTGAGCACGCCCGGAAACGGGCCCTTCGGGATTCCCATATCCCGAAGGGGAAGATCCCGAGGGAGCCTTTTTGGTCGTTTACGGAGGACATGAACTTGTACTCCGGTGATGGCCAGCAAATGGCCAACCAAATTTCAAAGGGGATCCTCACCGAGGCCTCCTTCAAGGCCATTTCCGAGGCATGCCCGGACGATGAGTCCCTTGCTGCAAAAGTTTCCGAGTACGCTGCCCAGGTATACTTCTCGCCTTTGTTTTCTCCTTTTTCATTTCTTCTAAGTACTTAGCTTATTATTTTTTGCCTTATTGACTTTGTCCTTACTTTTTTGCAGCTGCTAGGGTTCACTGGCTTCCTGAGGGTTCGGGCCGCGAGGCAAGCGGCATTCTGAGTCTCGGCCTTAGACTACATAGAAAAGTCTAAGGCCATGTGCTCCGACCTAGTTGCTAAGAACACGAAGATGGCTCAAGCTGTGAAGAAGGAGGTTGCTGCCGTTCGGGAGGAGTTCTTGAAGGAAAAAGAGGAACTTTTGAAGGACTCTTCCCAGAAGATTTCTGACCTTGGCTCCAAGGTGGTGGAGCTGACTTCGGCAAACGAAGCTTTTCAAAAGGAGAAGTCAGAATCTGAGGCTCTCCTGGCGAAGGCGCTTGCTGAGAAGGCCGAGCTCCAGGCAAAGGTCGAGTCTTTGAAGAAGGAGCCGAAGAAGAAGAAAATGAAGGCACTGAAGAAGGAGGTTGCTGATCTAGAGAGGGAACGTGATGAGCTAGCAGTCGAGAAGGAGAAAGCCGACGATATGACAAAGGTCGGTTTCCAAGACGGCTTTTGCCTTGCTCGGCATCAAGTTCTGCAGAGGTTCCCAGATCTAGACCTCTCCTTTTTGGAGACCCTAAACATCCCCGAGGGGCCTCGGTGGTCTTGGTCCAAAATCGAGCACCTTAAATTGCCCTTCCCTCTTCCGGCGCCGAAGGCGGTGGATAAGGACGCAGAAGCTGGTGGCTCCCGAGATGCCGAGATTCCTTAGTTTGTATTAAGGTCCTTTGCCTTCTTTTTCTTCTATTTTGTACTTCTTCTTTTGGCGAACTTCCTTCTTTGTAAGCAGATCTATCTTAATAAAGACCTTTTCTTTCATGAATTTTTGGCTAAGTTTGTTGCGCAAAATCTTTTATTTCTCACTGTCCCGAACACGTTCGCTCAAGAGACTTCGGAAGATCATAGCTAGACTTATTTAGCCTTGGGATCACCGTCAGGAAATTCTCTTAAGTGAATCTCCAATCTTCAGAGAAGGTTGATAACCTTTGTAAATAAGCTTTCTTTCTACGACGATTGTTCTGGTGAAAAGAAGCTTTTGTACTTGGAAAAATTTTCCTAAGAAACTTTTGTACTTAGAAATTTTTCTAACTTGTACAATTTTCCCACCAAAATCCTAAGCATAGAATTTTTTCAAGGCATCTGAATGCCATGTAATTTTTAATTCTATGCCTTCGGTGTCGCCAAGTTTGTAGACTCTTTTTCACACTTCGGCAAATACCAGATAAGGACCTTCCCATTTTGCACGAAGTACTCCGTGGGATGGCCTTCGGGGCCCAAATTCGGCCTTTCAGAGAACGAGGTCTCCTTTCTTTATTCCCTTCAGCCTGGCGCGCAAGTTTATAGCCGCGGCCACTCTTTGCTGAAAGGCTTTTCTTCTCAGCTCGGCTGTTTCTCTGTGTTCGCGGACGAGGTCCAGCTTGGTTCTCAGGCCGAGGTTATTTCCCCTTTCATCAAACACTTGTACTCACACCGATGGTTGTACTACCTCAATTGGGATGATGGCCTCTGTACCGAAAACAAGTGAAAAATATGTTTCCCCTGTGGCTCTTCGGGGTGTTGTTTGGTAGCTCCATAACACACTTGGGAGTTCTCCTGGCCATTTCCCTTTTGCTTCCCTCAACCTCTTTTTCAGACCATCTTTTATGGTCCTATTAGATATTTCTACTTGCCCATTGCTTTGGGGGTGGGCTACTGGGGCGAAGTGCATCTTTATTCCGAGGTTATTGATAAATTCTTGGAACCCCTTGTCTATAAACTGGGATCCATTGTCGGCTACTAGTACCCTCGGTATGCCAAATCTGCATACAATGTTCTTCCATACGAACTTCTGGACATCTTTTGCTGAGATAGTCGCCAAGGGTTCTGCCTCGACCCACTTAGAGAAATAATCCACTGCGACTACGCAAAACTTCATGCCTCCGGGCACTGTCGGGAGTGGCCGATGAGGTCTATGCCCTAAACTGCGAAGGGCCAGGGATAGTCAGCCGAAGTTACCAATTCCAAGGGTGTCCTTTGGATACTTGCGTGTCTTTGGCAGTTTCCACATTTCTGGACGAACTGCCTAGCATCCTTTCTTAGGGTAGGCCAAAAGTATCCTTGGCGAAGTATCACTACTGCCAGGGCGTTGGTTCCTATGGGCGAACCACAAGCACCTTCGTGAACTTCTTCGAGGATCATTTCAGTATCCTCTTTGCCAACACACCTCTGTAGTGGATTTGCATATCCCTGCCGATATAACTCTTCTCCAATCAGGAAGAAACGACCGAAGCGTCTTCGCACTTTTGCCGCTTCATTGGGGTCTTTGAGGAGCGCATTGGTTGCGAGATATCTTTTTATCAAATCTTTCCAGCCTTTTCCCGAAGTTACTATGCTCAGCATTGCGATGCTCGAGCTGTTTAGTACCTTGGTGCATGTTTACGACTTTGCCAAGCAATCTGCCTCGGCGTTATCTCGACGAGGTACATTTTCAATTCGTACGGTGTCGAACTCCCAGATAAGCTTTGCTACCAGTTCATGGTATTTTTCCAAGGTCAGGTCCTTTGCCCCATAATCCCCTGCAGTTTGTCAAACTACCAGCTGGGAGTCGCTGTGGGCTTTCAAATTTCTTACACCAAATTTTCGGGCTAGGCGCAACCCTGCTATGAGAGCTTCATACTCAGCCATATTGTTGGTGACATTAAAGCTGAACTTGATGGCCTTCATCACTTCTAGACCTTCCGGACCTCTGATAATTACCCCAGCTCCTTGGTGTCCGGACCCCGAGGCTTCGTCAACATACAAAGTCCATTCCGGCTCACCTTCGCCGGGGTCCGGATGGCTGTCCTCGGTGATGGGTACTTCGGCAATGAAGTCTGCCAGGGCTTGAGCATTTATGGCTCTCCTAGGTTCATAAGTAATGTCGTGTTCGCCAAGCTCTATGCACAATTTGGAAAGCCTTCCTGAATGATCAACTTTCCTCATGACGTCCCGTAGAGGTAGACTACTTCGGACGATGATAGGGTGAGCCTGAAAATATGGCCGCAGCCTTCTTCCTGCCATTACCAGGGCATATATAGCTTTTTGTAGTAATGGATACCTGACTTCGGCGCCATGAGGGACTTGCTTACATAATAAACCAGCCATTGCTTCGTCCCTTCCTCTTTCACTAGGACCGAGCTTACTACTTTTTTTGTGACGGCGAGGTATACCACGAGGGGCTCTCCCTCGCGAGGGTGTCGTAGAGTGGGCAGACGTGCTAAGTAGATTTTGAGTTCTTCCCAGGCCTTTTGACAATCCTCATTCCAAGGATGATCATCACTTCCGAGGTTGCCCTCCTTTTTTGCTGCTTTAGTGAGGACTTTGAAGAATGCTCGACACCGGTCTCCATATCTGGAGATGAACCTGCTAAGAGAGGTTATCCTTCCGGTGAGTCTCTGCACATCTTTTATTGTGGCGAGAGTTCAGAATCCGGGCAGAGCCTTAATTTTTTCTGGGTTAGCATTAATGCCTCTTTCTGATACCATGTACCCAAGAAACTTTCCCGAGGTTACGCCGAAGATGCACTTTTCGGGATTAAGGTGGATCCCGAAGGTTCTGAGCTGGTGGAAAGTTTCCTTTAGATCTGCGACGTGGTCGTTAGGCAGCTTGCTCTTGACTATCATGTCATCGACATAGACTTCCATGTTCCTCCCTATTTGGTCATAGAAGACCTTGCTCATCAACCTCTGGCAGGTAGCTCCTGCATTTTTTAGCCCGAAGGGCATCCTAGTGTAACAATACGTTCCGCCCTCGATAATGAAGGCGGTCTTCTCCTTGTCTTCGGGGTCCATCCTTATTTGATGATACCCACTGAAGGCGTCTAGGAAACTTAGGAGCCCGTATTCGGTAGTTGAGTCCACCAAGTGGTCTATTGGTGGGAGAGGGTATGAATCTTTTGGGCAAGCATCGTTCAAGTTTCTGAAGTCGATGCACATTCAGAGCTTACTGCTCCCTTCTTTTGTGGCAATAACCACGTTGTTTAACCATTCGGGGTACTTGACCTCCCTGATTACATCTGCGTCCAATAAGCGCTGGACTTCGATTTTGATGAAGTTATTTTTATGGACTGAGATGCCCCGTTTCTTTTGCCGGACAGGTTTTGCTTTCGGACTTACTTTAAGGCTATGCTGTATTATGCGAGGGTTTACCCCTGGCATATATTTCGGTGAGTAGGCAAACAGGTCTTTATTCATCAGTAGAAATGATACAAGTTTTTTCTTGTTACCTTCGGCCAAGTTTTTCCCTATTCGGGCACTTCGGCCTGGGACAAGTTCTACTTCTTCCATTTCTACCTTCGCGGTCTCTTCTGCCTCGCCCCTTTTTGGTTTTCCACCTGGCAAAGCCTCTGCCTCTACAGTTTGCGCGAAGTTGTTTGTTGGAGCTTTTCGTGCCTTGACGAACACTTTCCTCACTTCGCCCTGATCAATGAAGATTTCTGCGTCTCCATCCTTGGTGGCAAAAGTGACAGCTAAGTACTTTACATCAGGGCGAATGTGCAGATTTCCCTGTGTTTGTCTTCCAAGGATGGCGTCATATGATGAAGGAACATCCATGACAATAAACCTTGTCATTGTGGAGGTGAATAATTCAGCTGTCCCGTCTACCGAAGTTCCTTTCATCATTAGGGGAAGATCGATCCATCCGAGGACAGGCAGTTCGAATGGTCCTACCCCGAAAGTAGGCGAAGTAACGGGCTTGAGGTCACTGTTGGATATACCCAAGTTCGGCAGCAAATGTGAGAACAGAACGTCGGCGTTTGATCCATCGTCAAGCAACACTCTCTTGACGTCCCAATTTCCTATCCTCACCATGACCAGCAGCGGATCGTCATGGGGAAAGATGACGGTGGAACCATCTTTGCGGGCCAGTTTTTTCGTTGGACTTTGATAATCCATCACTGATATTTCTCTGGCCTTCCTCTTCCTTTCCGAGGATAGAAGTCCTGTCGTGATTGCTTGTATCACTCCCGCCGGGGGCGGGAGACACCTTTTTGGACTTCAGTTCCTCCGTCTGTCGGAGTCGTAGTCCTCGTCATCTGCCTTTCCTTCTTCCTCTTTTCTCCCTTTCGGGGAAGGCATTCGCAGATATCGCCGAAGTTGGCCTTGTTTTATCAGCGACTCTATGTACTTTTTTAATTGGAAGCAGTCTTCGGTGTCATGGCCGTGGTCGCGGTGAAACTGGCAGAACTTCTTCATGTTCTTTTTGTTATCAGCGGTCATGGCCCTTGGCCGCTGAATCTGGTTCCCCTGTCTTTCCATCGTCATGAGGATGTTGGTTCTCGTGGTGTTCAGGGGTGTAAAGGTCAGGGACTTCCTTCCTTTAAACCTCCGAGGTCGTCCTGCCTGGTCAGCTAGATATCGCGTTTGCTGGCCGGACCCTTCGGCACGAGTGTGATCAGACTTTGGTCCGCCCATCCTCAGCTCTTCGGCTGTCATGTGTTGCTTGGCCCTTCGGTAGAATTCGCCAAGCGTGTCGGGAGGGTCCTTGGAAAATTCGTAGAACAGCGGTGAGTCCCTCCAAAGGCCCCGTATCATGGCGAGAATGTGTATTTCGGGGCGAAAGTCTGGGACACTTAAGGCTTCCTTGTTAAACCTTTCGACATAGTCGCGGATGGTTTCTCCATTTTTCTGTGCTATGTCGAACATCTGGACAGGCATTTTCACCGTTGGCCGACTTCCAATGAATTGCTGCGTAAAGGCCATAGATAACTCATGGAACTCCCTGATGGTCCCTGGAGCCAACGAATTGTACCACGCTGTCGCTGGTCCTGTGAAGGTGACCTCAAAGCATTTGCACAGGGCAGCGTCGTCAACACCGTGCATCACCATGCTACGTTTGTATTTGGTTAGATGAGCCTGTGGATCAGTTCAGCCATCATAAGTCCCCAGCCGAGGCACTCGGAAATCACTTGGCATGGCTGCCTCAACTACTGCTCGGGTGAACGGCGACTCATCCCCACAGAAGGCTTCAGACAGCCTAGCCCAGACCGGTTTGTGAGCTACCTGTTTTTCCACTCTCTCCAACCTCGCCAATATCTTTTCCATAAGGAGGGTGGCACTAGGCTCTTCTTCCTGGTGCTTGTAGGTTTCCGGGAAAAGAGATTGTCGGGGCCTCTTCGGGGAGTGTCTCCGGCGCTGAGGAGATGGGGATTTCGCCTCGGGTGATGAGCTCCTTTGGCGTGGGATTTTAGGTCGCTTGAATCCCGCTTGTCCGATAAGCCGCGTCCCGAGGGCCATGTTTTCCGTCGAAGACTCCTCACGTGGATCCCCGCTTCCCGAACTGTGATAAGTTGGTTTAGGGCTTTTCTCTCGAGGGCGTGCTGGCGAGGGAGGCCTTTGGGCCTGAGTTGGTTGTGGCCACCTTCGATCTATCTACTGTGTCATTTCAGCCACAACAGAGCGCTGAAAGTTGCGCAGAAAACTCATAGTTATTACTAGAGGACGCTCTTCCTCGGGCGAGGAAGTCCCTGGAAGGGTTTGCTCAGTAGCCAGTTGAGTTTCAGGCGCGAACGGGGACTTCGAGAGTCCCTTGTCCTTTGAACGCCGAGTTTCAACAACGGCGACCTGAGGGTGGGTTCCCACAGACGGCGCCAAATGATGGCCAGCAGCATCATTGTCAGGTGACATTATGACTTCAGGAGGGACTTCCTGTGAGGGAGAACACCCGGAACACAGATTTCCCAGGGGAGTATGCCTGAAATGCTGAAGAGAAGAGGGTTAGGAGGTACCCGGGATGTTTTTCTGGGGAGGAACCTCCGACGCCCAAGTTAGTGTCCTGAAAGAAGACAGAGAAGGAGCACTCAGGGGTTAAGTGGCCTTGCCTGTTTTTATTTTGCTCAGGGAGAAAGGGTCGGATCCTTTGCCAGGGCTTGTTTCCTAGTATTTATAGGAGTGCCTAGCCCGTTCAGATCACGACACGTGTTCGGTCGGATGCTCTCTATACTTTCGGGCGTAGGGGACAAGTAGCTGTTTGTAGGCTCCTTGAATCTTGGTCCGAGATAGGTTGTGACAAGACTTGGACGGCGTCGGCGTGTCAGACCGCCGTTTGAGGCGGCGTGTAGCGCCTGGGGGCGACAGTCAGAGGCTCATTAAATGCTCATGCCATACTCCCAAGGTCCTTTGGGCGAGATCGTCCTTTGGTACAGGTGCCCTTCTTCGGGAATCATGCCCGTAGTTCGGGGAGTTCTCTAGCTCTGGGGTTCCGCCTTCGGGGAGAGTCTCTCCTGCTTGCAATAGCTGTTTCCTTATTCCCGAAGGCGATCCGTTTGGTGCCCGGAGGGAGCCGGCAACATCTTTGAAATTCCTGACGTACTAGACAAAGTCCTAAGTCCGAGGCGTTTGACTTCGCTCCTTCCGAGGTCAGTGTTAGCGCCTCCTTCGGGTGACGCCAGGCTTCCCGACCACAGTACTGGCAGGAAGTATGTAGTGAGAGAGGCGATAGCCCTTCGACTATCACTGTGAAAACAATTTTAAGGAGTTGAAACAAAAATTGATACAAGTACCTATCCTTATTTTACCTGACCCAGATAAAACCTTTACTATTTACACTAATGCATCTGGAACAGGACTTGGATGTGTATTGATGTAGGATCAACAAGTCATTGCATATTGATCTAGGCAGCTAAGACCCAATGAGCTAAATTATCCAGTGCTTGACTTGGAACTAGTTGCAGTAGTTTTTGCCCTCAAGTCGTGGAGACATTATTTGTTAGGAAGATCTTTTAAGATATATACCGACCACAAAAGCCTCAAGTACCTCTTCACACAAAAAGACTTGAACATGAGGCAAAGAAGGTGGGTTGAGTATATCAAGGACTTTGACTGTAGCATTGAGTACTGTGTAGGGAAAGGTACTGTAGTCGTTGATGCCCTGAGCAGACGGTACACAGGCGTGGTTCTTTCAAAGGACCAAGTATCAAATACACCTGTAGAACATTTCTCAGCTTTGTATGAGCACTAGTTAGCTTGGGAAATGGCTCAAATGTACCAATTGCAAGTGGAATCAGGGTGGTTGGCTAAGGTAAAGAAAGCACAGGAAAATGACTATACTATTAAAAAGATTAATGGGGAAGAAAAATATGGTACTTTTAGTAGGGAATTTCAATATAGAGATGGGATGTTACACTATGGTGTTAGGCTTTATGTGCCAGACATGGAGGATTTAAAGGAGCGAATCTTACAAGAGGCACATAATAGCAGGTTGAGTGTACATCTAGGTGCTGAAAGATGTACCATGATTTAAAAACCCATTTCTGGTGGCCTGGCCTAAAGAAAGACATTAGGCAACATGTGGCAAAATGGCTAACCTATCAGATGGTGAAGGCAGAACACCAGAAACTGGCTAGAACTCTTCAGAGCTTACCCATACCTGAAAGAAAATGGGGTTCTATTACTATGGACTTCCTGGTATGATTACCAAAGACGGGTGCCCATAATGATGCAGTGTGGGTGGTTGTTGATAGGTTAACAAAATCAGCTCACTTTATACCTATCAAACTCACCTATACTATGGATAAGCTGGCACAGACATACCTTAAAGAGGTTGTTAGGTTACATGGTATACCTGATCAGATTGTATCTGATAGAGACCCGAGGTTTGTCTCTAAGTTTTGGACAGCCTTTCAAAGGGCATTAGGTAGTACAGCGAGCCTTAGTACTGCCTATCACCCACAAACAGATGGGCAATCAGAAAGGGTGATCCAAACCTTAGAGGACATGCTAAGAGGGTGTGCCATGGATTTTAAAGGTGATTGGGATAATCATTTGCCATTGGTGAAGTTTGCCTAAAATAACAGTTATCAAGCTGCAATAGGCATGGCACCCTATGAAGGCCTATATGGGAGAAGGTGTATGACTCCACATTGTTGGGCAAGCCCTACAGACAGGGTTGAGTTAGGCCCAGAAATCATAGCTGAAACCACAGCTAAAATAAAACAGATCCAAACAAAGATCAAGACAGCTTCTGATAGGCAAGAGAAGTATGCCAATATTAGAAGGAGAGAATTGGAGTTTGACATAGGGGATAAAGTACTCTTGAGGGTATCTCCTATGAAAGGTGTGATCCGATTTGGGCAAGAGAAATAAATTAGCCCCGAGGTATATTGGACCTTTTGAAATCTTGGAGAAAGTAGGTAAGGTGGCTTATAGATTGGCATTACCACCTAACTTGTCTCACATTCATAATGTTTTCCACGTAAGTCAACTCCGAAAATGTATCTTAGACTCGAGACAAGTATTGACCACTCCTGATGTGCCTATTCATGAGGACCTGACCTATGTGGAAAGACCTATACGAATCTTGGATAGGCATATCAGAAAGTTGAGAACCAAGTGGATCCCCATGGTTAAGATATTTTGGTCTAACCATACAGAAGAGGAAGCCACTTGGGAGACAGAGCAGGATATATTGACCCAGTATCTTGATGATTTTGCTAAACTTAAGCAAGATTTGGAGGACCAAATAGCTTAAAAGAGGGAGAATGTGACGGCCCTCGAAGCTATAAGTCTAATCAGTTAGGTAATTAATTAATTTAATAAATTACACTTTAGATAATTTATTTGCAAGCTAAATCTCGATAATTTAGAATCTAATAGTTAAAAATAAATAAAATTGATCATTTAAGCAAGCCGGGCCTAGAGGGGTATTTTGGTCATTTCATATAGTAACCCATTTTTATTGCACTGCTGGATAGAGCATGAAAAAATTATTAAATTTGAGATATCACGATTTTCCGTGATTTCCGCTCTATCATCGTGAAATTTTGGATTAACTAAATTGTTCAGAAGTGGTTTAAATGTAACCCTGATAAAGGTAGGGACAAAAATGGAATATAACTAAAAGGCTGGGACTAGCCGCGTATTTATATCTGTGAAGGAACTGGCGTAAGACCAACTTTGGTTTTGAAGTTCTAAGTATGTTACGAATAAACCCAAATTTACTGGAGAGTACAAAGTGGGCACTGAGCACGTGATTTTTTTAAAGTGAGGCAGTGGTGTCTTATTTAAGTCAACCGGGTCATTTCTTCGACACCTAATCACTCGAAACTTCACCTCTCTTCCCAGAAACACCGTGGAAGAACTTGGTTAAGCTTCTAGCAGCCAGATCCTCTCAAATTAACCACAAATTAAGTAAGTTTTTGAAGAAAAATCAAGTATGAAGCAATCCTAAGCCTGATTTTCAAGCTATTTGTTCAAGTAAGTTCTAATTTTTATTTCCCCTATTTTCAAGCTTCATTTCAATCTTGTAGCTACTGCAAATGGTTATTAAGTTGGCTTTCTTGATGCTTGATAAGAGAAAACAAGCAAGGAAAGCTTGGAAATTAAGCTTGTAAAAGAAAGGGCCTTAGGTACGGTTGATTTTGGAATAAAAGGATTTACCGGTTCTCCATTTAATTTCAGCTTTTAATTGTTTATTTTGGGCTATAATATGGTTGAAATTGCTGGAAAAATAATGGAAAAATGAACAAGAAGTCCTTCTAATTAAATACGATGAGTAAAGAAGAACAAAAGCTTTGTTAAGGGCCGATTAACTAAATCAATGAAAAAGGGTTAAGTTAATCATTTAAACCATAGTGAAAATTATTAATTGTTGGCCTAAGGAATGGTTTGTCTTATTATTAAATGATCAATTATAGGTAATTACTCAAGCTACTATAAGAAGACCTTAAAAAAGACTAGAACCGAGACAAAAGGCTAAGTACTTGAAGCTTGCAAACTAAATTATTTAAGATAAAGGTTATTTAATTTATATGCTTATGTGTTAAATAAATTTGGCTATGATACTTGTATATCAAATGGCCAAATTATGGATAAATTTAACAAGCATATGATTCGAGTACTGATGGCTATTTGAGAAGCTTATATGATTGGGTTTGGTAAGAAGCCAAACTATAAAGTGCATATGAAGTGTGTAAGTGCATGTTTGTAAACTTGTATCTATAGGCAAAAAGGATCTTAATATGGTCTAATTTACGGTGAGTATGACGGGTTATGAACCTACGATACCTAAGGTCACAATGATGGGCTAAGACCTGGATGGACCTAAGAGGGGGAGGTGTCCTTAACCACTCACGAAACCTGATAAAGATAGCACTAACACATGCACTAAATAAGCAAATAGTTCACTCCTGTACATAAAATAAGGGATATTGGAAAATACTAAGAAGCTTTCAAAGCAGTATTTGTATGGACAAGTTGGACTTGTCAATTGCAGGACAAATAGGTAAAGGAATAGTGGAACTAGCTACTTCCATAATTATTGGCCAATAATACGAGTTCCTAGCACTATTACTTGAGCTCAAGTGCACTATGCTTATACCGACATCCTTATGGATAATATGCACGGTCCTATATTGTTGATTTTCTTGCAGGTCATAACCCTTACTGAGAACTTTTGGTTTTCACATCCCTTACATATTTTGTGTGCAGATACTGGTGGACCTGGGGCTAATAACCAATAAAAAAACTGGTTGTTAGTATTTTGATACTAGGTGTGCAGAAGTTAATTACTATTGTACATTGTTGTTAAGTTTCTTTCTTATAGGTTCCTAATTACTGGAATACTAACTTACTGGCCTTTGTTGTACAGAGGCAAGGAACAGGGAATACGTGAACACTGTAATGACCCCTTTTTGGCAGTGTAACTCAGGTGAGATCGGATTCCCAAATTCTCAGTGTGTAGCATATATATAACACTTTTGTGTATGATGTATATATGTGTGCAGAAGTTATGCCTCTGGTAAATGCTATGGAACTAGTGGTTGTGTTCCCTAGTAGCTTGTATGGATTCACAATGCGTAATAGTATATTTTATATAAATGCATGTTTGAAGTGCTGGCCAGCTGCATCGATTGTATATTATTTTTATAGTCATTGGCCTACAGCCATAGTAAGGCATAGTATAAAACAGTATTGCATTAAGGATTTAAATCAATTAGCAGGCCCACTAAGGACAAATTTACATAGGCCTAACACTGAATGAGTGTAAGGTTCCTGGGGTCCTATATGACTAAGATAGGATTAAAGGTTCAAGGCCTGTGACAAGTTAAGTGCTAGGATAGGATACGAGGGCCAGTATCCAAGTACCCCAGCCGTAAGAGCTCATGGCAAGTCTAGCACCTACGGGTGTAAGGAAGTCCGAGAAGCATGTGCATACGCATATTTTATCCATCCATCCATCCATCCATCATTTGCATTACTTGTTGTTCTTTTCTTGTTTTTGATATTGTTGGTTGCTTGTGATGGCCAGGGGCCTCATCGTTTATAGTCATGGTGACTGGTGGAGAGACTTCTGGGAGGAAGAACGCCTGGTGGAACGGATAGCCCCAAGGAGAGTGCTTGAAAGCTCAGAAACAAGGGGTTAGGAGGCCCTCGGAGTGCTTTTCCGGGGGGGGAGCCTCCGACACCCAAGTCAGTGATGGCCGAGAAAAGGCAGAGGAAATAGCACAAAGGGCTGAAGAGTCTCGCCTGGTAGTTTTCTCAGAGTGTGGGAGCAGTGTCTGGCCAACCAACCAGCCCCCTGCCAAGTATTAATTCCTGGTATTTATAGGAGTGCCTAGCCCGTTCAGATCACGACACGTGTTCGGTCGGATGTTCCCTGAGTTTCTGGGCGTAGGAGACAGATAACTGGTGGTAGGTTGTCCTGAGCCACGTGCTGAGATGGGCCATGATGTGATCCTGATGGCGTTCGTATGTCAGAGCGCCTATTCAGGCGACTTTATGACGTCTGTGAAAGGACGTGTCAAAGGCTTCCTTAAATGCTTCCATAAATGCTCCTGCCATACTCCCGAGGTCCCCGGGTGAGCTCGTCCTCTAGTTCAGACAGAGCCTCTTCGGGAAACAAGCCCTCAGTTCGGGGGTTCCCAGTTTCAAGGAGTTCCGCCTTCGGGGATATCATGTTCGGCTCGCTATGTCTGGTGCCGCTTTTCCGAAGGCGATATGTTCACAACCTTGGGGGGCGAGTAGTGTCCTCGGGGTTTCCTGGCGTGCCGGGCTCGGAGCTCTTCGGCTATCTCCCGAGGTGCCATATTGCACCTTTTCTCGGGTAGCGCCAGCTTCTTCTGGCCATCATTGTGGCAGGGAGTTCGGCCAGATAGAGGCGATAGCGTTTGGCTATCACATGCCCCCCTTTGGAAAGCCGAAGTGAAGACTTCGGTTTTGCATCTCTTTCCGAGGTTGTGTATGGGAGTTTCTTTGGAAGCTTAACCTGTTCCGAGGATGCGCCTTTTGCCCGAAGATCATGGGCTCTTCGGCCTTGGCCTGTTCTTTGGTGTCTTCGAGGTGGAGCCAGTGCCGAAGATACACCTCTTGCCCGAAGGTCATGGGCTGTTCGGCCATAGCCTGTTTCTTGGCGTCCTCGAGGTGGCCTGCTCTTTGTTTCTGCAGGTCTGTTTGGCCAATGGTGTCAGTCTGAGCGGCGCGTCCCAGTTTCGTCCCAGTTTTCCAGGGATGTCCGAAGACGTGTCCCAGCTTTCAAGGGACGTTTGGAGGACGTGTCCCCCATTTTCGCGCAGCGGTTGACACGTGGCGCTTTGCCATTGGAGGAGAGTCGCGTCGGTTACAGAGGGCGCGCCTTTTCAGGTGCAAAGAGCAGTTACGGCGACGGTTCGCCTCCAAAGGGTACTTATGACGATGTTTCGGTTACCCATCTCTGGCTTATAAATAGCCCACTCCATCGTAAGTTCCTTTTGCTTTGTCTTCTGCTCTTTTCTCTGCTTTGCCCCTGTTCTTGCACTTTCTTGCTTTCTGTGGCGAAGCTACCTTAATCAGAGCTTTTTTCAGCCAGCTTTCACGACGGCGTCCTCAGATTTTGGCAAATCTTTCAGTGGGTTTTTGTTTTTCAGAGCGCTTTGATCCCTGTGTTCTTTTGAGTTTTTCTCTGGAAACTGTTTTCTTCCATTTTCAAACTCGTTTTTATGTCAAAAATGCCCATTCCTGAGAGCTGGCAGCCTCTTTTAGCCCATCCTTGTTGCACCACCCCTGAAAAGTTAGAGAGGTGGAAGAAAAAATTCTTTCTTCCCTCTTACGCCATTACTAGGCTGCCTCGTTCTAGCCATTATGCTTTTTCAAACCACAGTAAGGAGGTTATCATTTTCCGAGCCCAGCTGAAGGCGGGTCTTCGGTATCCTCCCCCGAAGATGGTGTGCGAGTTCTGCAAATTTCATGGCATTGCTGTGAACCAGCTTCCCCCGAACTCGTTCTGCTATTTTAACGCCTACCTCTGCATGTGTGGTGTCTTCGGGATAGAGCCCAATTTCAGAATCTTTATGCAGTATTACAAGCTCTCTGTGGTCCCGAAGGGTGGTTTCTATTTCATGCTACCTCGGGGATCCTGGAGCAAGAAATTCATGTTCACCTTCGCCACTAAAGATAGCTGGCGGGGGTGGCAACAAAAGTTTTTCTTCATGAAGATGGACGAGGCCTGGTCATACGTTCCGACCAAATGGGCTCAGGGAACACTGGATGTGGACGTTGTTGATCCGAGGATGCTGCTGACCCCAGAGTTAGCTCCCTTGTTCGCGGATTTCGACGCCCACATTCGGGCTGTCTCTGACTGGGATCCCGAGGTCGTTCCGCTCGCCCTTTACCCTTTTCCAATCAACTGGAGGTTGATGACCGAAGAGGTCCTTCGGGAGCTAAAGGTGGTAAAGGAGCACGAGACTGACCTCGAGATGCCAGCTCCTGCCATCGCCGGGAAGGATTCCTGGTTGGTCAAGCTTCTTAAGGGGGAAACTTCTTTCGAAGCGCTTGCCGAAAGTGAGTTATCTTCTACTCCTTTACTGTTCTTTCCTCGGACTTACGCTGATGTTTCTCTCCTTTTTCAGAGATGGGCGACGCGACTGCCGCCTATTACAAGTCCCTTTTCATCGGCCAAGTGGAGAAGGGCGATCAGACGAACAAGGCGTCTTCCCGAAGGTGGAAGTCTACTGGCGCGGGACCTTCGAGGAAACGGGCAAAGAGAGCTACCCAGGCTCCTTTAGAGGAAAATCCCGAGGAGACTGCCGAGGAGACTGGGGCAGCCGAGATTCCGGAGCCCGAGGCTGCTGCTTCCGAGGTCCCTTCAACCGACGTCCCTCCTCCGAGTCCTACCGCATCGCAGGCCCTCCTTGATGTAGTGGTAGAAGTACCTTCTACCGAGGAGCGGCGCAAGCGTAAGGGCAAGGGCATTTCGGCCCAGGACTCCGAGGACGATGTCGTCGAGGTTCCGCCAGGTTTATTTCCAGACAAAGTGTACTTCCTTTGGTTTTTCTGGGTTGGCTTCTTTGTCTTTAATCTCCTTCTCATTCTTATCACGCAGAGGAGTTGACTACCCCTGGCTGGGTGGCCGATCACGCTCGGAAACGAGCTCTTCGGGATGCGAAAATCCCGCAAGGGAAGATACCCAAGGAGCCTTTTTGGACGTTCACGGAGGACATGAATATGTACTCCGAGGACGCTCCTCAAATGGCTAAGGAAATTTCGAAGGGGGTGCTCACCGAGGCCTCCTTCAAGGCTATAGCGGCGGCCCACCCGGGGGATAACACCCTCGCCGCAAAGATCACCGAGCATGCTGCTCAGGTATATCCTTCACAGCTCTTTCCCTTCAATTTTTTCCTAAGTGTTTGGGTCTTACTGACCTTGCGTCTATTTTTTTGCAGCTGATGCGGTACACCGCCTTTCTCCAAGTTCGGGTGGCCAGGGAGGTTGCTTTTCGAACTTCGGCCACTCGAACCATGAATGAGACAAGGACCGCGCTCGCGGAGTCGGTCGCCAAAAACCAGCAGCTGAAAGAGGCTGCTGAGAAAGAAGTAGCTGCCCTTCGGGAGGAGTTCCGGAAGGAAAAAGAAGAACTTCAAAAGGACTCCTCCAGGAAGATCGCTGACCTCGGTGACCAAATAAAGGGGATGCTCGCCGCCAACGAAGATCTTCTCCGGCACAAGGCTAGTTCTGACGGCCGTATAGTGTCGTTGACGTGTGAGAATAACGCTCTCCGGGCCGAGGTCGAGTCGTTGAAGAAGGAGCCGAAGGGGGAAGAGCAGATAAAGGCGCTGGAGGAGGAGGTCGAGGATCTGAAGGACGAGCTCGACGACCTCGAGCTTGAGAAGAACAAGTCTGATCAGATGAGCAAAGTCGCGTTCCAGGACGGCTTCTGCCTTGCTCGGCACCAGGTTCTCCAGAGGTTCCCAGATCTGGACCTCTCTTTTCTAGAGGGTCTAAACATTCCTGGGGGACCTCGGTGGAAATGGTCCAAGGCTGAACATCTGAAACTTCCTCCTTCAATTCCAGCGCCGAAGGTGGTGGAAAAGGGCGGGGAAACGAGTGGCTCTCGGGACGCCGCGAACCCTTAGGCTATTTTAGGGCCCTTTTTCCTTCCCTTCTATTTCGTAATCCTTCTTTGGGCAGTTCTTTACTGTAAAGCAGCTTTGCTCTTAATGAAGATTTTTTGGCTAAGTCTTTTCTTGCAAGTTTCTTCATTTCCATTGTCCCGAACACGTTTGCTCAAGAGACTTCGGAAAACCTGCGATTAAAGAAACTTTTTTATCTTCCTTTGTCCCGAGTGCGCTTGCTCGTAAGACTTTTTGGAAGGCCTGAAAAAATTTGACTAAGTCTTTTTGCAGGCTTTTGCATTTCCAATTTACCCCGAATATGATTGCTCAAGGGACTTCAGAAACCTTTAGTCAAATTTTTTGTTTTTCCAGTTGTCCCGAGCATGTTTGCTCAAGGGACTTCGGAAAACCTTTCGCGAGATTTTTCACTTCCCATTTTCCCGAGCATGTTCGCTCAAGGGAGTTCGGAAAATTATCCCTACACTGGCTATGGCGAGTACTTCTGCGAGATTTTTGTTTTCCATCTTTCCCGAGCGAGATGGCTCAAGGGACTTCGGAAAGTCATATCTACGCTTTATCATGGCGAGCATCTTTGCGGAATCCTGTTTTGCACAATTTCTGTACACTTAAGAATTTTTCTCAAGGCCATTCTGTACAACATAACTCCTCCGCTCAACCTTAAGTGTAGAATTTTTTCAAGGCGTCTGAGTGCCAAGTGTTCTTCAATTCTACGCCTTCGGCGTCGCCAAGCTTGTACACGCCTTTTCGTACTTCAGCGAGAACCAGATAGGGTCCTTCCCAGTTTGCGCCAAGTACGCCATGGGATGGCCTTCGGGGTGCGAAGTCGGCCTTTTGGAGAACGAGGTCTCCCATCTTGATTTCTTTTGGCCTGGCCTGTAAGTTTACAGCCGCGGCCACCCTTTGCTGAAAAGCTGTACTTCTCAGCTCGGCTATTTCTCTCTATTGGGATAATGGCCTCTGTCCCGAAGACGAGTGAGAAAGGAGTCTTCCCTGCGGCTCTTCGGGGCGTCGTTCGGTAGCTCCATAATACACTTTGGGGTTCTCCTGGCCATTTCCCTTTGGCTTCCCCTAGTGTCTTTTTCAGGCCATCTTTTATGGTCCTGTTCGATACTTCCACCTGCCCGTTTCTTTGGGGGTGAGCTACTGGGGCGAAGTGCATCTTTATTCCGAGGTCGCTGGTGAATTTTTGGGATCCTTTGTCTGTGAACTGGGATCCATTATCAGCTACTAGAACCCTTGGTATGCCAAATCTGCATACGATGTTCTTCCATAAGAACTTCTGCACTTCTGTGCCCAGATAGTTGCTAGCGGTTCTGCCTCCACCCACTTTGAGAAATAGTCCACTGCTACTACGCAGAATTTCACGCCTCCAGGTGCTATGGGGAGCGGCCCAATAAGGTCTATACCCCAGACTGCGAAGGGCCAAGGATAGTCTGCCGATGTTACCATTTCCGAGGGTGTCCTCCAGATTTTCGCATGTCTCTGGCAGCTACCACATTTCCGGACGAACTGTCTTGCGTCCTTTCTTAGGGTAGGCCAGAAGCATCCTTGGCGGAGTATCACTGCTGCCAGGGCATCAATTCCAATGTGTGAACCACACATGCCGATATAACTCTTCTCCAATCGGGAAGAATCTTCCGAAGCGTCTTCGCAGTCTTGCAGCATCGACGGGGGTCTTCGGGGAGCAAATTCTCTGCGAGGTATCTTTTTATTGGGTCTTTCCACCCTGTTCCCGAGGTCGTCATGCTCAGCACTGAGATGCTCGGATGGTCTAGCACTTCAGTATATGTTTTCGACTTCGCAAAGAAATTTGCCTCAGTGTTATTCCGCCGAGGTACATTTTTGATCCGTACGGTGTCAAACTCTTGGATGAGCTTTGCTACTAGCTCATGATATTTTGCCAAGATTGGGTCCTTCGCCCCTTAATCTCCTGCCGTCTGCCGAACTACCAGCTGGGAATCGCTGTGAGCCTTTAAGTTTCTCACACCACTCTTTCTGGCCAAGCGCCATCCCGCTATAAGGGCCTCATACTCAGCCACATTGTTGGTGACGTTGAAGCTTAATTTGATAGCCTTCATTACCTCCAGGCCTTCGGGGCCCTTGATAATCACTCCAGCTCCCTGGTGTTCGGACCCCGAGGCTCCGTCTACGTGCAAGGTCCATTCTGGCTCACCCTCTTTTGGATCCGAGTGGCTCTCCTCAGTGGTGGGTATTTCAGCGATAAAATCTGCCAGTGCTTGAGCTTTTATGGCCTTCCAAGGCTCATACGCGCTTTCGTGTTCGCCCAGCTCTATGCACCACTTGGAGAGCCTTCCCGAATGATCAACTCTCTTCATGACATCCCGTAGCGGCAGACTACTTCGGACAATGACGGGGTGAGCAGTCTTCTCCCTGCAAGCACCAAGGCATATATAGCTTTTTGAAGCAAAGGGTACCTGACTTCGGCGCCATGCAGGGACTTGCTGACATAGTAGACCGGCCAGTGCTTTGATCCTTCTTCCTTCGCGAGGACCGAGTTCACAGCTTTTTCTGTGATGGCGAGGTACAGTACGAGGGGCTCTCCCTCCCGAGGTTGTCGCAGAGTCGGCAGGCTGGCCAGGTAGATTTTGAGTTCTTCCCAGGCCTTCTGGCAATCTTCATCCCAAGGATGATCATTTCTTCCGAGGTCGCCTTCCATTTTTGTTGCCTTTGTGAGGACTTTGAAGAAAGGTCTACACCTATCTCCGTACCTGGAAATAAACCTGCTCAGAGAGGTTATTCTTTTGGTGAGTCTCTGCACATCTTTGACTATGGCAGGAGTTCGGAACTCAAGCAGAGCCTTAATCTTTTCGGGGCTAGCGTCGATGCCTCTTTCGGGTATCATGTAGCCAAGGAATTTTCCCGAGGTCACCCCGAAGGTGCACTTTTCAGGATTAAGACGGATCCCGAAGGCTCTGAGCTTTTGGAAGGTTTCCTCTAAATCTGCGACGTGGTAGCCAGGCAGCTTGCTCTTGACTATCATATTATCAACATACGCCTCCATGTTTCTCCCCATTTGGTCTTTGAAGACCTTGTTCATCAGCCTCTGGTAGGTGGCTCCTGCATTTTTTAGCCCAAATGGCATCCTGATATAGCAGTATGTTCCTCCCTCGGTGATGAAGGCAGTCTTCTCTTCATCTTCGGGGTCCATCCTTATCTGATGGTAGCCACTGAAGGTGTCTAGGAAACTTAGGAGCCCATATTCAGCAGTTGAATCTACCAGTTGATCTATTGGCGGCAGAGGGTATGAGTCTTTCGGGCAAGCATCGTTCAAGTTTCTGAAGCCGATGCACATCCGGAGTTTGCTGCTACCTTCTTTTGTGGCGATGACCACGTTGCTTAACCATTCGGGGTACTTGACCTCCCTGATAACTTCAGCATCTAGAATACGCTGGACTTCGGTTTTGATAAAGTTGCTTTTGTGGTCTGAGATGCTTCGTTTCTTTTGCCGGACAGGTCTTGCTTCCGGACTTACTTTGAGGCTGTGCTATATTATGCCGGGGTTCACCCCCGGCATATCTTTTGGCTAGTAGGCAAACAGATCTTTATTTTCCAGCAGAAAGGATACAAGTTTTTCTTTGTCACCTTCGGCCAAGCTCTTCCCTATTCGGGCAGATTGACCTGGGACAAGCTCTATTGCTTCCATTTCTGTTTTGGCGAGATCTTCTTCTTTGCTTTTTTCTGGTGCCCTTGCCTCCATCGTTCGCGCGAAGTTGCTTGCCGGAGCTTTTCGCGCTTTTACAAACACCTTTCTTACCTCGGCTTGGTCTATGAATACCTCTGCATCTCCATCCTCGGTGGCGAATGTGACAGTCAAGTACTTCACATCGGGGTGAATATGCAGATTCCCCATTGTCTGCCTTCCAAGGATGGCGTTGTACGAGGACGGGACGTCCATGACGATGAATCTCGCCATTGTGGAGGCGTACAACTCAGCTGCTCCGTTCACCGAAGTCCCTTTCATCATCAGTCGGAGGTCGATCCATCCGAGGACGGGGAGTTCGGATGGTCCAACCCCAAAAGTGGGCGAGGTGACAGGCTTCAATTCGCTGCTGGAGATGCCCAAGTTTGGTAGTAGGTGCGAGAATAGGACGTCAGCATTTGAGCCATCATCAAGCAACACTCTTTTGACGTCCCAGTTCCCTACTTTTGCCATAATCAGTAGCGGGTCGTCGTGGGGGAAGACGACGGTGGAGCCATCTTTGCGAGCCAGCTTCTCTGATGGACTTTGATACTCCATGACTACAATTTCTCTGGCTTTTCGCTTTCTTTCCGAGGATGGGAGCCCCGTGGTGATGGTTTATATAACCCCTGCTGGAGGTGGAGGGCGCCTCTTTGGACTTCTATTTCTCCGCCTATCGGAGTCATAGTCCTCATCTTCGGCCTTTTCTTCCTCCATTTTTCTGCCTTTCGGGGATGGCATCCTCAGGTATTTTCGAAGTTGGCTATGTTTTATCAGCGACTCTATGTACTTCTTCAGTTGGAAGCAATCTTCGGTGTCATGACCGTAGTCGCGATGAAACTGGCAGAACTTCTTGGCATTCTTTTTGTTATCGGTGGTCATGGCTCTTGGTCGCCGAATCTGTGTCCCTTGCCTTTCCAGCGCCATGAGAATGTTGGTCCATGAAGTGCTTAATGGTGTAAGACTTTGAGGTTTCCTTCCTCGCATCCTCCGAGGTCGTCCTGCGTATTCGGTAGGATGCCGAGCTTGTTGACTGGACTCTTCGGCGCGGTGGTGATCAGACTTCGGCCCAGCCATTCTTAGTTCTTCGGCGGTCATGTGCTGTTCTGCTCTTCGGTAAAATTCTCCGAGGGTCTCCGGGGGGTCCTTTGAGAACTCGTAGAACAGGTGTGAGTCTCGCCGAAGGCCTCGTGTCATGGCAAGAATGCGGATTTCGGGCCTGAAGTCTGGGACGCTCAGAGCTTCTCTGTTGAATCTTTCGACATAGTCTCTGATGGTTTCTCCATTCCTCTGCTCTATGTCGAACATCTGCACAGGCATCTTTGCCGTAGGTTTGCTCCCAATGAATTGCTGTGTGAAGGCCATGGACAACTCCTGGAACTCAGTGATGGTTCCTGAAGGCAAAGAATTGTACCACGCCGTGGCTGGCCCTGTGAGGGTCACTTCGAAGCACTTGCACATGGTAGCGTCGTCAGCACCGTGCAGTATCATGCTGCGTCTGTACTTCGTCAGGTGGGCCTGTGGATCAGTACGGCCATCATAAATCTCCAACCGAGGTACTCTGAAGTCACCTGGCATGGCTGCCTCAACAACGGCCTGAGTAAATGGCGAGTCGTCTTCGCAGCATGTTCCCGAGAGTCTGGCCCAAATGGGTTTTCTGGCCACTTGTTTTTCCACTCTGTCCAGCCGTGCTAGTATCCTCTCCATTAGCACTGTGGCGATAGGGACTTCTTCAGGGAATGGAGATCGCCGGCGCCCCTTCGGGGGGCGAGTTCGGCGCTGAGGGGACAAGGACCTCGGCTCAAGCGACGAACTGCTTCGCTGTGCAACTCTCGGTCGCTTGGACCCGGTTTGTCCCACAGGCCGTTTCCCGAGGGCTATATCATCTGTGGATGATTCTTCGCGAGGGTCTCCGCTCCCCGAACTGCGATGTTTAGACTTGGGGCTTTTCTCCCGAGGGCGTGTCGGCGAGGGGGGTCTCTGGGCCTGTGCTCGCTGTGGCCACCTTCGGTCGATCTGCTGGGCCATTTCAGACACGACCGAACGCTGAAAGTCCCTCAAGAAGCTCATGGTGATTACCAGAGGGCGGTCTTCCTCAGGCGCAGAAGTCCCTGGGAGTGTTTGCTCAGCAGCCGATTGTATCTCAGGCGCAGACGGGGACTTCGGGAGCCTCTTGTCCTTAGAACGCCGAGTCTCAACGACGGCGATCTCAGAGCGGGTTCCCACAGACGGCGCCAAATGATGGCCAGGGGCCTCATCGTTTATAGTCATGGTGACTGGTAGAGAGACTTCTGGGAGGAAGAACGCCTGGTGGAACGGATAGCCCCAAGGAGAGTGCCTGAAAGCTCAGAAACAATGGGTTAGGAGGCCCCCGGAGTGTTTTTCCGGGGGGGGAGCCTCCGACGCCCAAGTCAGTGATGGCCGAGAAAAGGCAGAGGAAATAGCACAAAGGGCTGAAGAGTCTCGCCTGGTAGTTTTCTCAGAGTGTGGGAGCAGTGTCTGGCCAACCAACCAGCCCCCTGCCAAGTATTAATTCCTGGTATTTATAGGAGTGCCTAGCCCGTTCAGATCACGACACGTGTTCGGTCGGATGTTCCCTGAGTTTCTGGGCGTAGGAGACAGATAACTGGTGGTAGGTTGTCCTGAGCCACGTGCTGAGATGGGCCATGATGTGATCCTGATGGCGTCCGTATGTCAGAGCGCCTATTCAGGCGACTTTATGACGTCTGTGAAAAGACGTGTCAGAGGCTTCCTTAAATGCTTCCATAAATGCTCCTGCCGTACTCCCGAGGTCCCCGGGTGAGCTCGTCCTCTAGTTCGGACAGAGCCTCTTCGGGAAACAAGCCCTCAGTTCGGGGGTTCCCAGTTTCAGGGAGTTCCACCTTCGGGGATATCATGTTCGGCTCGCTATGTCTGGTGCCGCTTTTCCGAAGGCGATATGTTCACAACCTTGGGGGGCGAGTAGTGTGCTCGGGGTTTCCTGGCGTGCCGGGCTCGGAGCTCTTCGGCTATCTCCCGAGGTGCCATATTGCACCTTTTCTCGGGTAGCGCCAGCTTCTTCTGGCCATCATTGTGGCAGGGAGTTCGGCCAGATAGAGGTGATAGCGTTTGGCTATCAGCTTGCTTGTTTTGTTTGCGTTTTATTTATGCATATATTTGCATGCTTGCATTGTTTTTTTTTCCTGCAGGTACTAAATCTCTTACTGAGTACTTTAGAGTACTTACCCCTTAAGTCTTGTGCAGGTATTAAGTGAATTAGTCGGGCTTAACAATTGGTAAGGGGCAGTTGTTAAAGCTAAGTTTTATTGGTTCAAAAGTATTCTTTAAGTAGGAAACTCCAAGTTTCTGAGTTACTTATGGCATAAGCTAGTACTGGCCAAAGTGTTTGCCTTACAGTTTGAGGCTAAGTGAGTACAAGGAAAGTGTGGCTCATCACATGAAGCTAGCTTACTTGGGTGAAAAGCTAAGGAAGGATCTTAGTAGATATGAGCTGCTTCTTTTATATGTATGGTAATTTCATACATAGATTGCCTCTACTAGTGTCCATTGGTGTGTATAACACTAGGGTTACTTTTGGGTGCATATAAGTTTGAGATGTATGCACATAGTTGTTACTTGTAGTTAAAGCAACTAAAGTTTTTATGTCTTGGATTGTTTGAATTATGTTTTGTTAACTGCCGTGGCATTGTTTTCAATGATATTTTAATTTAATTGTTATCGCATAGCCAGGACAATGCATGCATATTTCCTATGCAGGGTAGGCTAAGTAACTAGTTGCATGTAAAGATTTAAGATACTTCACGAGTAATAATTAGCCAATTGTAACCTAAGTGGGATCATAGTTCCCAAAGAGCCTACCAATGTTAACAATTTAGGGCATTGGGGCCTTGTTCCGCCACACACTTAATGATGAAGGATGCCAATGAGCCTAGAGAAATTGGATTCCCTTTTTTCAAATTTGTTAGATCTCCTTGGTATCTCTGGCCAGATTTATTCCCTATTTTCTCATTATTTCATATCTTCTGTCAAATTTTGGCTAGAATTGAATGGGCTAGGAGGAAAAATAGAAAATGGATGGTAACATATGTAATCTGTTGTGAGCTCATACAGCCTAAAGGTCTGAAATATATGCATATAAAACTAGGTCCCTTGAGACCTCTCCTCATCCTTGTCCTTGAACTACAAGGCGTTGCCTTGTCCTCTAGCAAGCAAAGCTTGCCACTCTAACTAGTGATAAATTACCAGTTGAACCTCTCCCATTTATGTTGTATAGGGGAATTATGATGGGACTATTGTAGACTAGGCCATAAAGACCTTGTAGACTAGGTACACTAAGGTTTCCACATTGAAGCCTCAAATCCAAAGTCTTAACTAGGCTTCTAATGGTACTAAACCTTTCACCCACTTATGGTGCTCTATTGTGGCCATAATTTCCTTTAAAACTTGCCTTAACTTTGATTTAAAACAACTTTAAAAATGGGCCATTTTAAGTTTTTTTAAAACATGGAGTGATAGTACTCCCTCTTAGCTTCGCGTGGAATCTTGAATCACCTCAATCGGACACCCGAGCGAAAAGTTATGCTGAAAACAAAATCGGGTGTCAAATGCTGTCTTGGCAACGCATCGCCACAATTGTCGACATTCTGCCAATTTTTTTAGGCCTTGGCGACGCGTCGTGGGAACTCGTGTGGATTGGCGACACGTTTCCAAACCTGCAAAATGCCCATAAAATCTCCGATTTTGCTGCTATAAACTTTGAACACTCTCCAAACATGCATGGATAGCCTTCAAACTTCACATACGTGTAGTACATGTTGCATAGACCACAATAAACCATCACAAGCCTTCCTATGATGCATTATAACATCATTCCAATCAAGCCAAACACACTAGTCCACCATAATTCAACCAAATCCTTTAATTAATACTATAGCTAGAATTACTCAAATTCTTCAAGCAAACTCAAGCCAATAGCATTAACTGAACTTGAAAACATAACTCCCTCACCTCAACTCCAAGTAACAAGCAAGAATCAACCTCCTTTCCACTCAACTAAGTTCAACAAAGTGTCACCTAAGTTCCAATAAAAAACATAAGCACTAACCATCAAAATCTTGCTTCCTAATCAAAACACAAGCTCCAAACTAACCAAATAACATAAATTTAATCAAGAACACATTGGTTACCTCATAAAAAAAATAGGGGATGTGAGAAAACACACTTCCAAGCTTCAAAACAATGATTTTATACTTGAAATGGCCTTCCAAGAGTCTTTACACCTTTGATGGCTCTTGTTCTCACCAAAAAACTTGGATTCTAAGGTGAATTTGATGGAGAAATGAGAGTGGAGAGGATGAACACGAAAATTGTGGCAGCCACCCTCATTTTCCCTTTCTTAAACCCTCAGTTAACCCACAAGCCACCAAGGTATTAGACTTAAGTCACTTAAGCCCCCATCTTTGGTAACTTAGTTATTCTTGATTAATTCTTGATTAATTCTTGTTTATTCCTTCAAGTTTGGGTTAAGGATGAAAGTTAAGTTATAAAAACTCATTTTAAAACACTTGGGACCACGCCCGGCTATTCAGGATGCAAAATTACTATTTTGCCCCTGAACCTCATTTAATGCCTTATCTTTCTCGGAACTTAGTGAACTTTGCTAAACTTCTCTATTCTTGTTATGTAAACTTGAATTAAGGTTCTAAACTTAATTTAAGGCACTTTACCTCCTTCAGGAGTGCTTGCTACTAGGAGAGCCATAACAATTGGTGTGCTTGAAGATGGAGAAACAATAGAGAAAATTTGAAGAACAAGAGATTCTTGGTCATGAGTTTTAGCATTATGCTTGAATTTGGGGTAAAACATTGTTATTTTGTCATGCATGACCAGAATGGCTAAAAACTTGGCTTCTGTTTATAGGGGAAAATATGGGATGGATAGGTAGTAGCTAAATTAGAGTTTTGATTAAGGTAATGATACAGGGTTCACTCATGTGTTGTTGCTTCATAATCAAGGCAAAGCCAAAGGAGATTGGGGTAGCAAACTAATTTGACAGCAAGGTTAGATTTGAGTTGCATGTTAAGGTATAGGATATTTACTTATTTATAGAAACCTAGCCCTAAATTCCTCTTTTATTTTGTTGGAGGCATTGTTTCTAGTTGTTTGTGAATAATACTAGTAAGTTAGGAAGTCGGAAATTCTTCTATATTTGGAGAGTCTGGAAATAGACTATTGGTGCCAATATATGGTTTTGTTAGATGCTAAGAAGGGCATTTGGCTAAATGGTTTAGAATTATGTATTCTTGTTAGACGGATAGAGTGTCATCTTATATGCTTTATTGGCATCTTAAAAGTGCTAACTAGCTTATGGTGATGGGGCAAGTAACAAAGGTTGAGGGTGGCTAAAGCCCTAGTGCTTCGCCAGTACTTAGATATCCATTTGGGATATCCTTAGGTCTTTGCACACTATAAATTGTATATCTATGGCATGAGGTGGTGTTACTTGCTGGGCCTTGAAGGTCGAATTGGTTGATTATGTTAGCATTAATCATGCATCATTAATCACGCATTGCATTTTGTTTCTTTGATTACTTATTAAAGCTATGTTATTTCTATGAAATTGTTGTTTTGTTTTTTGATGTTTGAATTTATGATGAGATGACTTGCTACATTGTGCACACACATACACACACACATGCGTTTCTAGTTGTGGTATTATTTTCTGGTTGCTGGAACCTATTCTAGGAGCTACTAATAAGTAGTGTCCCTTACTAAGTTTCAAGTGGAAACTCACTTTCCCTTCCACCTTGTAGGTTGTGTTAATGATGTTTTTTTAAGAGCTGTTTTGATTCAAGAAATTTATGTAGCTCTTACTGTGTTAACCTACAATTACTGTGGTTGGTCTAAATCACTTAAGTCTATTGCATTGATGGATTCAAGCTTCTTAGCTCTAGATCCTGAATGGTTTTTGTATGCATTTGATTTTATTTTAAGCCTATTTTATATGTAGAACTCAATCCAATATGTATTGGTTAATTATGTTTATGCATTATTGACCACAAGGTTTTCTTTTTGTGTTTTAAGGTAGAAAACCAATCTGACATATTTCTAAGGCATTTTTGGTTATTTTCTTAACGTGTTTACAAATTTTCAAATCAAATCAAGTCCTAGACCTCAATTTATGAATTATTTGGAAAAATTGCACATTCCTACATTTTGTGCCAAATTATTGGTTTTGCCGTAGTAGAGTTTTGGGGTGCACTACCTAATCTGCCTATTTTTGCTTAGAGTTATGCATGTTTCACCTTAAAATGATGGCCTACCACTATATTGCGTAGACCCTAGGTAGGTTAGGCTATAACAACAACACCCTAAGGTTGATGAAGTACCTGCCAAACATAAGGAGATGCAAAAGAGAGACATGGCACATGAGATGGAGATGCTCTAAGAATTCTAGAAATTTTGACCATTTCAAAGAAAGAGTTACTAATAGCTGGGTTTTTTTTTAAAGATGAAGTAAGGTTTAGAGGAGGAACATCTAGGCTGAGTTGGATGAAGAGAATGAGGGGAAGTTTAAGTACAAGAAGAAACTACTTGATTAATAGACTTTGATAGCAAATCAAGAGGCAGTTTGTTAGTGAGGCTGCCCAAGATAGGAAGAAGGAAGAATTTGATGATCTTGTCTAGGGAGATATGACTGTCACATAATACAAACAAAAGTTTAGTTAACTCATAAGGTATGCTCCAAAAGTTAAGAGATGAAGATTTTAAGGGCAAAATGTTCGTCAAAGGCCTAAGATTCCACTTAACAAATTTATCATAGTTGTGGGCATTATGAGCTACCATGAGTTGGTGCAAAAGGCCCTAGCTTTGGAGTCTAACATGGAAAAAGTACGATGTAGATATTATAGGATGGGCAAAAGCTCATTATCCTAAGACTTGCCATCTAGTAAGAGACCAACTACAAGAAAGGCTATGAAAGGTGAAGGGCTAGAGAAGAAGGCAAAGAAAGGTAGTAAAGGGTCATGTGCAACATTTAAAAGGTTTTCATGGTAATAAACCTTGCTTTTTATTACAGTTGTTGCTCTTGATCCTTGTAGTGTCAATGGATCAAAAGGTCATTACTCTAGGAATTTTTTAAAGTTAAGATCTAATGAGGAACCAAGAACTGTATTGCCAGTGCCATAGGGGGTCAGTCTAAAGTTTCACTTAGCCAAAAGAATTTTCACTAGCTTGCCAGGTGACCAAAAAACAACCTTCAATGCATGGTACTTTTTTTTTTAATTAAGTACTGGTGTTAAAGTGTTATTTGATACTAGTGCTACATAGTCTGCCATATCTAGTAACTTAGTTTCTAAGTTAGGATTAAGATGGACAACAATGAATAAAATAAAATTAAGGACTTCATGAAGAGTGATATGGAATACGGAATGGATTGGTTGAGCAAGAAAAAGGCTTATATGGACTGTGGAAGTAAGACTTTGACCCTGGATATAACTCTTACTTTCATAATCAATCAATTACTTGGAGTGCAGATGATTTGAATTGTGGAAATATGACTACCGGGATTTAAATGTTAGTGTTCGAATTGGTGTCCATGTCTTTGCTTTGAAAAGGATAAGGGCTTTCTATTTTGTTTTAGAGTTTGTTTTAGGGAAGAAAGTGTTTGTGTCCTATTGTAGTTATTGGTCAAGTTAAGTTGATTAACTTGTTAGAATGAGCTGTGTTGGGTATTGAGCATTTATGTACTTGTCCAATTATAAGCATTTGTTTGCAAGACACTTTAGAGGTTACTTGGTGTGCCAAACTAGCCGCTGTTAATTTCACTAAGCAATCTAATTGACATGTGTTTATGTGCCAACAAGTGTGAGTCTTACATGTGAGCCCCAGTTTATCTACCTTAAGCCAAACATAGCTAGGAATGCTTCAAATGATGGTGTTAGTACTTTTCAATTTAGAATTATATAATCTAGGGAAAATGTCAACATTAGGCTTATACTGTGTATTAATGTGTTAGTATGAGCATGGTCTTACAAGTGTGTTCATAGATTTATGTTGGCAAATTAATTTTTATGTTTTAGCACCAATTTTTAAGTATGTGCAAGATGAATCATACAAATCATCAATGTTTGGATTCTAGTTTTTATGGTAACTGTTAAGATTTTTTCAATCTTTTTAGATCCCTTACTTGAAGCTTGTAGGGTATAAGAGGTTTAATTTGCCAAGAAACCGAAAGACAATGAACCGAGCCTATGGTGGAAAACCTTAAAAGGTTTCTTGTTATTTCCCTAAACAGAAACTAGAAATTATTAATTAGATAAAATAACATATCATTGGGTTTTGTTAGGTTCCGACAAAGAGAAAAGGTAGGAGTGGCAAACTTTGATCCGATCCAAAAACCTGGACCGACTCACCCAAATCCAAACCCGTCCTGATCCAATTTAACTAGAAAAGTCAATGACCCGAACCTGGTTAGACCCAACCCTACCTGAAACCAAATCTGATTAAAGCAAAACCCAAAAAAACACAAAACTCGAATGATCCAAACCCGAAATATCCGAACCCAAATTGGGCTAAACCTAAATTAACCCGAACCCAAAATGACCAAACTTGAAATTGATCTGACACAAACCTGAAAAGACCCGAATCTAAACCCAACAAGACTTGATTTTTAGGATTAGTTGAATTAGCTCATGACTTTATGAGATCATCATATTTTGTCTCATAAAATTGTCAGATTTACCTCAAACTCTCGAGAGTTGACGGATTTGCTCCAAAATTTTCAATTTTACCTAAAACTTTCTAAAACCTTCAATTTACACCCAAACTCTTCCATTTCACCACACTAATCTCAAATGACCTCTAGGGCTCTAAATTAGTACATAAACTAAATTAATTGCTATTTTGACCATAAATAATTATTCTAAATTCCTAAAAATTTATAACTCAAAGTGATAACATAATTTAAATGTATCTGATTCTACCAACTTCGTAAGTTCTAAAATGACTGAGTTTATAGTTTCATGAATTGAATTTGCAACGTTTTGAATTGGGTATTTTATTAAAATAATTGTTATATAATATATTTATATCTAGTTAAATTAAATTTTTTAGATTATTTTTTATGCCTAGTAATTTTTTAGTTATGAGGTACCTAATTTTAAAATTTTAGCCACTCATAAAAATTGCAACAGAGATCTCTAAACTTTTCAAATATTTGCATAAAAAAATCAAATTCTTTAATTTAAATTTTAGCAAAATCTAAATAAAAAATTAAATTAAATTAGTTATTCCAGTTTATGTACTAATAACCCAATTAGACTCGAATATCAACCCGAATCTAACCCGAAACCGAAATAACCTAACCTGAAGTTATCCTAGACTGAAATTGACCCGACCTGAATTACACTCAGACCTGAATAAAACTGACTTGAACCCAACCCAAATCCAAAATTCACTTAACTTGAAATTAACCCGAATCTAAATAATTTGACCCAAACCTGAATTTATGTTAACCCAACTAAACCTAAACATGAATGACCTGACACAAACCCAACCCGACCCACCTAATTATCATCCCTAAGAAAAGGCCATACATAAAAATTCACTACCATGAGCAACCCTTACAATAGAATAACTCCAATTGGCATATGATCGGCACACTTACCACGCTTCACATTTGCCACCTCTTAGGAGCTCCGTTAGAACAGATGCATGTGGAATTTTGGCGAAAAAACATTGAACTCATCAACTCCGATTCCAATTGTGGAGGATTTATACGACTAAACCAAATAGAAGATGCCTCCTGGGGACCCCTCAACCAATATTTGCCGACTGGGTCTTAGTCCAATGTACATAAATACTACCATGTTATGTAGTCAGGCAGGTTTGAATCTTAACTTATGCAAAGCAGCTAATAGGTAGGTTTGGCTAGGTTGAATAGATTTTAGGGCAAGTTAGGTTATATAAAATCTCTTATACCCTTAATTTTTACAACTACATTGTAAAGCTGCTGGCCACACATCAAAAAGAACTCCGCAGAGCTATTTATATCAAACGGAGGATCATAGATTTTAGTTACAGTTTTATGCGCACACAAGACGGGCCCATGGTAGTAACAAACTTTTGGGCCTCTTGACTGCTTCTGCAGAAGATAAGATACTCAAAAGCCCATAAATATTATAAAGTATAAACTAATTTCCTGTTTTTATTTTTCTCATGATATTTTTTATTTTTGGGCCGGACATTTTTCCCCTTAGGCTGAGCATTTTTTCATACCATCTTCATCTGTTTTTTTTCCTTCCCCAATTTTTAGTTTGTTTTTTAAATTTTACATTTACCATATCAATTCGCATGTTGATTTAACTAATACGTGAAGTACCCGTCTACACCCATCCACAACCTACCAAAATCCACCTACTGGCCACAAAAGAAAAAAATCTTTTGTACAAGCAAGAGCTTGAGCCATCGCCGGCTATGTGAGATGCTGGTTATCATGCTAAGTAGACTAAAGCTCAAAAGTAAAAAATATTTTACCTGTTAGATTTTTTTAAGATATAATCTATGTGATAAAATATTCTAAACTCTTAACATGAGCATTTTGATGTTCAATACATGTTCTAAATGCTTAACGAGAACATCTTAATACTCAATACAAATTCTAATTTATAGTTTATCCTATTCATTTTTTAAAACCTACACTTTGCTCCTGGATCTTTTATATTATTCAATAACAACTTCTGAAACTATAGTTTAAATTGTACGACAATTATCTTCCAGTACTATTGTCTGTCGGTCTATCCAATTTTTTTTTTGTAGTTAATAAATATTTTAAATTATCAATTTTTTCTTTCTGTAAATTCATTTTTCTCCCTATAAATACATATCAATATTTTTTAAAAATTGGTAGCTATGAAAAAAATATCAAAATCTTGAAATTACTGGAACATGGTTATTAAATAGTTTAATTTAGGGTTTCATAAGTTATTTTCAGACACTATAAAGGAAGTAGGGGGTAAAGTGTAAGTTTTTTAAAATAGAATGGACAAAGTGTAAGTTAAATCAAACTATAATTGAGGTTTTTGTAATTTACCCAAAAAATATAACTAATTAACATGTTAACTTACTACATAACATCTCTCTAAACAAATAACAGAACTAGATCAAACAAATGAAGAGAATTGAAATGAGTTTTGACCATAAATTGAGTCTACTGCCGAGACATCGCAATCCGCAATCAACTCATACAGACTCTCATAGTCTCATTCCAAATACAATGGCACAGCAAAGATTTTAAACATTTGCCGCTTTGATGGCCTCCCGTTGTTGGATAAGAGAAAATGTTTGTTAGTTTTAATTAGAAGTGTGTGGATCTGGCCACTTGAATAGAGACAGAATACGACGCAAAATGAGACCCTGCAAGGTACTTCCATATGCAAATGGCCTGACCGCTCATGGTTCTGTCAATCGGCAAATAAGGACGAAATTTTACCGATTTGTTAATTCTGCGCCATCAGTTTTGATTCCTCCCGGACAAGGAGGAGAAGACAGCCAATTAAATATATAGAAGGGAAACTTTTAAAAAAACTCCCTATGGTTTATTAGACCACTAAGAAAAGTGCAAGTTGGCCTAAATGTCCTATTACTAGCAAGAGTATTCAATAGGTATGGCTTTAATTTTTACCTTCTTGATCTGTCTATTACATGGTGTGTAGATGATTTGATTTATAGAAACATGACTACCGATATTTAAACGTTAGTGTTGGAATTGTTTTCAGTGTCTAGGCTTTGGAAAGAACAAGGGCTTTCTATTCTGTGTCTAGAGCCTGTTTTAGGGACGGAAGTGTCTGTCTTGTTGTTGTTATTGGTCAAGTTAAGTTTGTTTTCGGTATTGAGCATCTATTTACCTGTGCAATTGGAACAACTTGCTTGCAAGACTCTTTAGAGGTTCCATGGTGTGCCAACTTAGCTGCTCTTAATTTCAATGGGCAATCTACCTGACATGTGTTTGTGTGCCCACATGTGTGAGCCTCATGTGCGAGCCCTAGTGTTTTCTACCCAAAGCCAGACACATCTAGAATTGCTTGACATAACGATGTTAGTACTTTTCAATTTAGAATTATATAATCTAGGGAAATGTCAGCACTGGGCTTATACTATGTATTAACGTGTAGGTGTGATTATGGTCTTGGACCGGATGAGAAATTTAATATTTTGTTATTTTATTGTAATTTTCGTAATTATTTTTAGGGATATTTTATTTCTTTAGTTTAAGAGTTATTATTTGGTTTTACTAGGTTGATTAGGGCCCTTATCAATTATGATATCAAGTAAGATTTTTCTTGAGATTTTTATTGGAAAAAAGTATCAATTAGGATTAGATTTCCTAGCTAGAGTTAATTTTGATTTTTCCTATTTAAGTTGGTTTAGGACTTTAATGGTTGCCTATATAAAAGCTTGTGCAAGTGTGTAAGAGACATAACTTTTGTTTAATAAATTCTTGAGGTTTTTTCTCTCTAAATTTTAGGTTTCTGGATTGAAACTCTTTATTTCATCTTGGGACTAGGCGTGTTCTTCCCTTATTCACGCAACTCGCTGCATCAGATGGTATCAGAGCGAGTAGAATTGGTACTTTCTCTTGGCAATTGACATAGTCAAAAAAGCGGCAATTCTTATGACATTAATCATGGGACTGAGACCCTGAGATCACAAGATCAAAGGGCGCATTGAGATCTTGGAGCAACAAATGGATCGCAGATATAGGCGTTTTGACAAATGCTCTATAAATCAATTTGATGGCCAAAGTTATCATGCAAACAGGAATCAAAGTAATAATAGGTTGCGAGTTCGAGAGGACATCACCTTCGATCGGCCTATTGGAAGATCCCTTCCTACCTATCAGCGTAGACATCAACACTTACGTTAAGAAAGAGTCGTCAAACAAAGACGAAGATGACTATTCTTTTAAATTAAGGCAGTATGTGGTGGATTCTAAATCAGATGATGATGACTATATTGGTGAGCGTAAATAGCACGCTGGACGTTGGTGGCAAACTAGAAAATTATTGAAGGTAGGCATTTCTTTCTTTTATGAAGATTTAGATATTGAAGATTTTCTAAAATGAATTACCAATGTTGAAAATTTTTTCAAGTATAATATGGTGCCCAAAAGTAAAAAGGTATAGTATGTTGCTTGGAGATTAAAGGGACGAGGTTTAACTTGGTAGAAGAAATTACAGGTCAAAAGGTATCATCAAGGAAAATATCCAATTGAAACATGGCATCGGATGAAGTGGTTGATGCAGAAATATTTTTCTTCCTTTGGATTTTGAAGAGATCTTGTTCTGAAAATATCCCCTAGTTGGAGACTATAGTTGCGAGAATTACAACGGGAAAAATTTATGAAGTTTATGGTGACATGAGCAATTTAATTTCTAATGACTCTACATGTGGTGGTCCATGTAAAGAGGAGGAAGAAGAGATTATTTGTGAGCCAGATGGAGAAGATGAAGGCTATGAAGAGAGCAAGGAGCAATATGACCAAATTTTTAATACTGAAGCCATGGAAGAATTTACAGTTAACATAATTTAATACGAGCAACAAGAAAAGGGTGTTGAGGAACTTCTTAGCTGTGACAATCAAATGATGCAAAAGGAAGATAAGACAGAAGAAATTGCATGTGATATTGGTAAATTGGTGCCTAACAAATTGGTTGAGAAGCCAAAAATGGTTTTTGTGGATTACCTCGGTATTGAAGATATCTTCTCAAGCCAGAATAATATGATTTGTGTCTGGATAAATTTGGGAGTAGAAGGACATTAACATGGCTTGACATTCAATAAACTTGAAGAGAGTTTGTTATGTTTCAAATATTTATTCATGTGGCATGGAAGAACTCAATTTCAACCGAGGAATTCGAGGATGAGTTTTCTACTAGAAGAGGAGAATGATGAGGATGAGAAATTTAATATTTTGTTATTTCATTGTAATTTTCGTCATTACTTTTAGGGTTATTTTATTTTCTTAGTTTAAGAGTTATTTTTTTGTTTTATTAGGTTGATTAGAGCCCTTATCAATTATGATATCAAATAAGATTTTTCTTGAGATCTTTTATTGGAAAAAGATATCAGTTAGGATTAGATTTCCTAGCTAGAGTTAATTTTGATTTTTCCTATTCAAGTTCATTTAGGACTTTAATGGTTGCCTATATAAAGGCTTGTACATATGTGCAAAAGACATAACTTTCAATTAATAAAATTGTTGAGGTTTTTTCTTTCTAAATTTTGGGTTTCTGGATTAAAACTCTTTATTTCATCTTGGGGCTGGACATGTTCTTCCCTTGGTCATGCAACTTGCTAATAAAACCTAATCAACCTAGTAAAACCCAAAAATAACTTTTAAACTAAGGAAATAAATATCCATAAAAATAATTTCGAAAATTACAATAAAATAGCAAAATATTAAATTTCTCATCCTCGTCATTCTCCTCCTCTTGAAGAAAACTCATCCTTGAGTTTCTTGGTTGAAATTGAGTTCTTCCATGCCACATGAATAAATATTTGGAACACAACAAACTCTCTTCAAGTTTCTTGAATGTCAAGCCATGTTAATGTCCTTTTACTCCTAAATTTATCCAGACACAAATCATATTGTTTGTCTTGAGAAGATATCTTCAATACAAAGGATATCCCAAAAAACATTTTTGGCTTCTCAAGCAATTTGTTAAGCACCAATTTACCAATATCACATGCAATTTCTTCTGTCTTCTCTTCCTTTTGCATCATTTATTTGTCACAGCTGACAAGTTCTTTGGCACCCTCTTCTCGTTGCTTATATTGAATTATGTTAACTGCAAATTCTTCCATAGCTTCAATATTAAATGTTTGCTCATATTGCTCCATGCTCTCTTCGTAGCCTTCATCTTTTTCATCTAGCTCACAAATAATATCTTCCTCCTTCTCTTTACATGGACCACCATATGTAAAGTCATTGGAAATTAAATTCCTCATATCACCATAAACTTTATAAATTGTCCCCGTTGTAATTCTCGCAACTATAGTCTCCAACTTGGGGATATTTTCGGAACAAGATCTCTTCAAAATCCGAAGGAAGAAAATATTTCTGCATCAACCACTTTATCCATTGCCATGTTTCAATTGGATATTTTCCTTGACGATACCTTCTGACCTGTAATTTCTCCCACCAAGCTAAAGCTCATCCCTTTAATACCCAACAACATACTACACCTTTTCACTTTCAGGCACCATATTATACTTGAAAAAATTTTCAACTTCGGCAATCCATTCTAGAAATTCTTTAATAACTAAATCTCCATAAAAGAAAGGGATGCCTTCAATAATTTTCTATTCTGCCACCCCATGTCTGGTATGTTGTTTACGCTCAACAAGATAGTCATCATCATCTGATTTAGAATCCTCCACATACTGCCTTCATTTAAAAGAATAGTCATCTTCGTCTTCATCTGACGACTTTTCCTCAACGTAAGTCTGATGTCTATGTTGATTGGCAAGAAGGGATCTTCCAATAGGCCGGTCAAAGGCGATGTCCTCCCAAACTTGCAACCTATCATTACTCTAATTCCTATTTGCATGATAACTTCGGCCATCAAATCAATCTACAGAGCGTTTGCCAAAACGCTGATATCTACAATCCATTTGTTGCTCAAAGATCTCAATGTGCATTTTGATCTTGCGATCTTTGAGTTTCAGTCCCACGATCAACGTCGTAAAAACCCCTGCTTCTTCAATCGTGTCAACTTCCAAGAGAAAGTAGTGATTCCACCGTTTCTAATACCACCTGACACTGCAAGTTACGTGAACAATGGAAGAAAACATCTAGCCCCAACGTGAAATAAGGAGTTTCAATCCAGAAAACTAAAATTTACAGAGGAAAAACCTCAACAATTTTATTAATCAAAAGTTATGTCTCTTGCACACATGCACAAGCCTTTATATAGGCAACCATTAAAGTCTTAAACCAACTTGAATTGGAAAAATCAAAATTAACTATAAGTAGGAAATCTAATCCTAATTGATATCTTTTTTCATAAAAGATCTCAAAAAAAAAATCTTACTTGATATCATAATTGATAAGGGATCTAATCAACTTAATAAAACCCAAAAATAACTCTTCAACTTAGGAAATAAAATATCCCTAAAAATAATTACAAAAATTACAATAAAATAATAAAATATCAAATTTTTCATTCGCGTCACAATGAGCTGGGCCTATGGTGGAGTTCTGTCTGGTGGTGCAATTAGGGCAAGGATCATCCGTGTCTTTTTGGAATAAGAGCAGGAAATTGTGAAGTTGGTGTTGAAAATCCAAAAGACAAAGGAAAAAACGGCATCGAAGAGCTAGGTTTGGTGTAGAATTGTTCTAGCCATGGTTGATGGGTTTGAGCTAATGACTGGTTATTTTTCTTGGTAAAATTTGAACTTGTATTTTGAATTTTTTGTTTTCCAATACTGGGTGCCTACATTTTTTAATCACTTTGTTGAAAATTTTGCTTGATTTTAAAATTTTTTTGGGTATCTGGTGCTGCAAAAAAAAAAAAACAAAGAAACATGGTTGATGCAAGGTAGAATGTGAGAGACGAATGAAAATAATTTGTCTTCGCAACTTATATTGTGATTTTTTTAGGGTAGTTTTGCCTTCTAGAAGTTTGACTTTTTATGTTGCCCAACATCTAAACAAACGTATTGATTAGGGTTGAGCATTTAATTGGTTCGATTTTAAATCAATCTAAACATAATCATCTGATCGATTTTCAATTTTTATAAAGTGTATCCAAATTATCTGAATTATATGTCAAAATCGATTCAAACCATTCTAATTATATTTTGGTTTATTCGGTTTGATTTATTTGTTTTCTCTTTATAAGACCTAGGCATATATTACATGAAAATAGATATATATTAAAAAATTTATCTCCCACATCCAAAATTAAATAAAGGTAAACAACATATAGTCCATAATTAGTAGGAATAGCTTTATATAGTGTATGACCCAATAGCCAATATAATAATTAAACATGAAATTCAGTAACCAATCAAACTAGAAAAGCAACTAAACCATTTTATCTTGAAATGTAGACTAAACTAATTCATTTAGACCTTTAGTTCAAAGAACCATTGTTATCTACAGTAAATATATAAAGGAGAAACCTAGACAATAGGTTGAAATCAATAATTATGGAGCATTTTTTTATTTTTTAAAACCTTTTGACCCATTCTTTGATATTAAAATATTTTAGGAACCCTTTAATTACACTCTTTTATTTGAATTTTTATTGTATTGACATCCTCATGAATCTTTATTAAGTTATAATTTGGTCGTTATCTTCTATTTCTACCTATCTTAAACATAATTCTACCTATAAAAGTAAACCAATGAATTTATAATTAATCATTTACTCACGTGGCCTATCAATTTAATGATTGATATAATTGAACTCTTTATGGGATTTTTCTAGAGTTATTTTTACCAATTAGAGTATTATAGTAGTAATGCTATTACAATTATTTAATGTTTCGGTCACTAAAATTCATTAGGCAATAATTTTGATCCACTGATTATGCCAAATTTATACATTGAATGTGTAATTCAATTATTTAATCCAAAACTAATTATATAGTAATTAGAGAAAAATTAGTATAAATTAGCTAGAGGGAGGAACAAAAAAACTTTCAAGACTATATAATGCCAAAATGGTTAGACTTTGGATATATAATTTCAGGTTATTCTAATTATATCTATAATAATTTCAATTATTTGTTTCTCTTATTTTATTTTTTGAACTGAAAAAAATTTCTCATATTATCTGATACTTGTATCATTTTTGCATTAGTGGTGATAGATTTGTATTTTTTCTCTATAATAGTTTCATTTGTTTATAAAATTATTTAATATATGGTTAGATGCAATTAATTGTATTATTTTTAATTTTACTATCTAATACTTGTATCCTTTTCCATTCTATCTATAATTATTTCAATCATTTGTTTCTCTTATTTTATTTTTTGAACTGAAAAAAATTTCTCATACTATCTAATACTAGTATCCTTTTTGCATTAGTGGTGATAGATTTGTATTTTTTCTATATAATAGTTTCAGTTGTTTATAAAATTATTTAAGATATGGTTAGATGCAATTAATTGTGTTATTTTTAATTTTACTATGCTATTCTTTTCCCTTTTGTATAGCTAAAACAATTAATCTATTTTTACAAATTCCATCTTCCTTTTAATTCTCTTTGCCTACTAATATCATCTCAATTATAAATATTTTATTTTCCCTGTAAGTTTAAATATTTAATTGAAATTTTTATTTCAAATATTGAAGATTAAGGATTGATATTTTATTCTTTATTTGGTTTTTGGGAAACTTAAGAAACAAAAACGTTGAAGATTGAACTCAACTTTTAGATTTTAAATAGGTCATTATTCTTCAATTGTTATGGTTGATGGAACATTTTCAATAGTACCCATGCTGCTAATGATATCGGTTGGTCCTCAGGCCTTGAAATCATACATTATTCCCACTGTGTCCCAATAAACTCAAAGATGTTATAAACTTTTTGGTTATGTATTTTAGACTGCTGAATTTTTATCAGTTATAGTAAAGGCCCCTTAAATCCACCCCCATGGTCTTATGTCATATACCTGTATATTTTCTATTTACTATATTGGCTACTAACAACTTTGAAATATTTCAAATTTTTTAAAAAATTTGAATTAATCATGACTTAATTTTGAATTCGTAAATTTTTTAAAACATTTTTTTCTTTATAAATGTAATCTATGTGAAAAATTTTACATCTTCATTGATCAATCTACAATGAAGTGTGGGCTTATTACTACTATTATCTAAAGCTCTTAATTTTAATGCGCTATTAACAATAATGCTTTACTTCTTTTTTAGGCTAAATCTACTTTGCATCTGCTATAGTGAGTTTGGGCTTTAGATAAGCAAAATATGTCCAAAACAAAAAAAAAATCTACAAATTAGACAATAGGTTCTTTGTTTGTATATGATGATATTTGTTAGGGTTAATTACAATTTTTCCCTTGTGATTCAATTGATATTACACTTTGCCTTTCTTGTTTAAAAAATATACACTTTGCCCTTACATTTTTTACACCATCTGATAGCAACTTCTAAAATCTTAATTTAAACTGCACAATAGTCATCTCCCCATGATTTGTATCAATATGGTACTTTTTTCATAGTTAATGGACATTTTATTATTAATTTTTTTTTTCTATAAATGTAAAATAGTTTTTTTAAAAGGGTAAAGCATAAAACATAGGCAAAGTGTATATGTATGAAATAGAATGGGTAAAGTGTAATATCACCTACCCTTGAGGGGGCAAATTGTAATTAACCCTATTTGTTTATTCTCAAACTTTAAACACAAAAGATGTCCTAAACATTTGGTGTTTGCATTTTAAACTTCTGGACTTTCATCAGTTACAGTAAAAACCTTACTTTGTATTTAAATCCCAAATCCACTACCATGGACTTAAGCCTCATATTTTCTATGTACCCAATTGGTTATTAACAGCTTTCAAATCTTTCAATTTTTTCAATACCTTTTTATTGATCGGGGTTGTACAGAGACAAATTCATGTAGCCAACTCAACTAATTGAGCCCAGTCAATTTTTTTGTTGATTAATTTAGTATTATGCTATAAATTTGACTAACCAATTATACTAGATTGTAGTAGTTGGATTAGATTAAAAAACACTTATACTTAGAAGTATTGTATCATCTGCTACTATTAGTTGGATTTTTATTCGTCTCTCATAGCTAATGACTTGGTGTGTAAAAAAAATATTACCTTCAACCCAAGTTCTTTTCATCACTTCAAATTTTTTATCTAAGTTTGACTTAAAATTATTTATATTAATATTTGCTAATTTTTTTAACAAATTTATATTTAGAAATTGTAAGACTTATAGTTTTTAAGTATAAATTTAAAAAAATTAGCAAATATTAATTAATATAAATAAATTTAAATTAAAACTTAAGTCCAAAAACCGAAATAGTATAAAGAGCTGAGAATGAAGGAAGTACAAATTAGAACAACAACAACTTCCTACATGAATCATTTGTCTGGTTAAAATTTATGATCAGTTTACTGTCTTTTGTGAAGATAATTTGTTGGAGCTCTAGTCATTTATTTGTAAATATCTTTAATTGTATCTTTCCTTTTTTAGTTGATTGAGTTAGTTTAGGAAGATATAATTTAGAGAGATTTTATAGGTTTGACCTTTTATTTATGGCATAGTTTCCTGTTTCTAATTTCTAGATTTATGGGTTCACAAGTGCATATAATGTATGATGGCTCAATGAGTTAAATCAATCAAGAACTATTAACAAAAATTCCTGTTTCATAGTATTAGAGCCACACCGTTTTTTGTGACTATTTTCCTATCTCTTTTCTTTAATCATGTCAGAAGAACACAAAAACATGACTACAAGGGAATCACTCATAGTGACAGCCCCAAAAATGGTGGCAGGATCTTCACCAACAAACCCGAGCTAGTCACTCCTTACAAAATCACTCAACACAGGTTGAACTAGGGATGGACATGGATCTTTGCTCCAATGGAGCTCCAGTTTTACCCATTCCAATGGAGCAGGGTTTTTAAATGATCCACCAATTTTGGAATGGGTCGAATCATGATCCACTTACGATATTTTAAGACATGGGTTGGGTTCAGAGCTCCAGGGAGCAACAATTGAGTAATAGTCCATCATTTCAAGAGCAGCTCATAAATCACAGCCCGGTTTAAGGATAATTGTGGCTCTTAGCTGCTGATCCTCAGTTTTCTCCCCTCGTTGATTCAGACAATTCACTGATCCTCAGTCTTCTCCCCTCATTGATTCATTGTGTTCACCGATTCGCCAATTCGTTGCCCAACTCTGTCTCATTGCAGCATCAACTCATCTTTTAGTGAATCCACCATCACTTCCACTTTTCCACGGATCCACTAGGTAATTTCAAGACTTGGGGTTTTGTTGTAATACTCGATGCTTCTCTTCAACCTCTCTATCTGGTCAAAAGATATTATGTATTTGTCAACCTTGTCCGTGTTGTTGAACTTGTATTCGTGGAATTTCGGTTTGTTATGCATGTATGTGCTTTTTCTTGGTTTATCCCTATGATTTGTACTTCTTCTTGGTCCTTTATAATAATTGGTGCTTCACCTGGGTGGTTCGATGTAGTCTATGCATTTCCTAGAAATATGCCATTTTGAAGGTGATTTTTCAACCATTGATATGAATTTCTTAAGATGCCTGATGTACTTGAGATATTTTCTGTATTTTACAAGTCCTGGTATCAGTGAGATATATTGAAGATAAATTTACTTGGTGCCAGGCATAGAATAAGGTTTACTTGGTGAAGTCCGGATATTATATTACTTTTTCTTTTTTGGATGGGAATGGGGGTGAATCAATGAAAGTGCATATATAGAATTTGGTTCGGAGTTTTGGGAATTAAAGTTTCCTCCTAAATTAAATAATTTTTTGTGGTAAACATTGCATGATCACTTGCCTTCCTGAGTGAATCTTTGTTTCCGGTAGATTAATGTTCTTAAAAAGTATGTTGTTTGTGTGGGTGAGTCTGAATCTATTGAACATATCCTTTTCTCTTTCTCTTTGGCATTGACAATAAGGTATTGCATTGGTGTTGATTTGATGTAGTTTACTTCTTTTGGTATAGTGCATCAATTTTTTTTTCTTAGCAAAGTTGTCTCCAATGGGTAAATTTTTCATTTCTTATTCTTGGATGGTTGTTGTAGTGGAATCAAAACAATTTTGTTTTCATCATGGACTTTATTTTTCTTATGAAACATTGATATTTCAACTAGAGAGTTGGAAAGATAAGTTGCACAGCTTCTTTGTTGTCAATGTCTACTTAATTTTATTTGCAATAGTTCATGTTACTCCCGCTGCAACTTTTGGTTTAAACTAGGCTTATTTCCTTTGCTTCTCTCTATTTGGTTTGTAAGGTTAGTTGTCTATCTTTATGGATAAAGTGCATGCCTATTCAATAGATGCATTTTTTGTTTCAGGTGAAATGGAAATGGATTCGGACTTCACATCTCAAATAGATGACAATGATATGAATCCAACCTCACAAGTCTCAATTGGTGAAGATGAGATATTAGCATAAACTATAATAGGGAGTGGAAGTGGTATGCATACTGCTAGCAATAGTAAACTTAAGTCTCATGTTTGGCAATTCTTTACAAATCAACAAGTTGGTGGAAATTGCCAGACAATATGCAATGGTTGCAAGAAATCACTTACTGGTGGGCCAAAAAGTAGGACATCCCATCTAAAAAATCATATTGATAGGTGTCCAAATAAAAAATTTAAAATTGATATGAATTAAGTTGTGGGGTCCAACAATCAAGCCAAGGTTGTGTTAGTGTTGTGCCCAAAAAGCCAATTATGAGATGATTATATTTTTGCACATTGAGTCATGATATTTTATTAAGGCATTAATCCAGCAATTATGTTTGTTGTTTTATTTCTGCGTAACTTAACAAACATAATTGTAACCCTAGAATAATGATATTTTTAAACGTCCATGGTCTAGTATTATTGTGGAGCGGGTTGCAATAATACATAACGACTAGCATATGTGGAGACTAATATGAGATATGTAGTCTACATATGGGTACAAGTTGGAGAACTTGGGTACTGGACCGACCCACCATGGGAACACTACATGGATCGTTATATAAGTGTCATAAGTGATTCTCATAGTGATCATGGTATATGTAGTCCTTCGACCTAAGATCATCAAGGTTCCCAACATGTGAGTCACATACTTTGATACTTTCCTTTGTTGCTCGTAACTGAGTGAACTTGAAGGAGGTCATTGGGTATGTCACATATCATGCGGAGGGATTTGTATGATCAAGATGGGATTTGTCCCTCCTATGTAACGGGAGTGATATCTTCAGGCCCCTTGATAGAGTAAGACTTAGAAAAATGCATGGCTATGCTCGGATGAGTTGATATACGATATCAATGTCATCAGTTTAAGTTGGTCTACTTAGTAATCAAGAAACCAAAGATTGGGCTATACGAAAGTGACATATTCCATGTCTCGTGCTTAGTCTTGATATCTTGGACAAAGGGACAATGGCATATATCGATGATAATCATAAAGGTTTAGTCGAATCATCAATAATCTTGTCACTTGGGTAGCAATGATGTGTTGCTAGACACCGCTCATTGCTTATGATCATAAATGTGATTTATGATCATTGCCAACGTGGTAAGAGCTTATTGGGTCGCACACATAGAGCTATTTGGATCATTAGAGTGCATGGGCTAATAATTTGGGTTTTGGTTTCACAATAATTTCGTATTAATAATTGGCCCAATAGTTGAGCCATTATTAAGCCCGAAATTAAAGCCTAATTGGATTAGGGCTTTGAAACCTATTAGGCCTGGAAGTTGAGTCTCACTATAAATACAACTTCTAGTGAGAAATTCGTAGGTCTCCTTGCCCTAGCCTCCCAAAAGGACAACCGCACTCTTCTCTTGCAATTCCTTGGAGGACGCAAGCTAGCACTGCGAGAGCAAGAGAAATGCATCTGCCGGGACGTGGTGGAAGTGTGGTGATCCCGAGAGGCTTGTGTGGATACCATAAAGAGGCTGAACACGTCAACTGTTCAGGTATTGTGATTCGACTCTACAGTTGAGTGAGAGATCTCAACCGAAAATTAGGTATGAAAATTTTCGAACACCCAATTTACCCTGTTTCACTTGGATATTGGAGGGTTTCGGTTAAATTCCGCTGCGCTGTTTGGCTCTCGAAACCCATCAGGTTGATGGGAAAATGACTATTGGGAACTACACTTTTGATGAGACGACAACAAGAAGAAATTCAACTCAAATGATAGTTGTACATGAGTATCCATTGTCTATTGTTGATCATGTTGGATTCAGGAAGTATTCTAGCACTTTGCAACCACTATTTAAGGTGCCTTCTAGAGGAACAATAAGGCATGACATTCTAAGGCTCCATAAGGATTTTCAAGGTTTACTCCAACCGTTAAACGAACTAAATTTTTTAGAATGGTTTCAATCCTTCATCATAGTGAGCAAAGGAAGAAGGAAAGCTTGATATTTAATAGGATCGATAACAGCCCCACCTAACATAGCCTAAAATTACAGCTCTTGGGAAGTGGAGAATTCCATTGGCTTGGCTTGGCTTATCAGCAATAAAAAATTTTATTTAAAATGAAAAGAAATAAGAGATACAAACATCATCTTAAAGATAAAGATGATGACCCAAACACCTTAAAATCCAAGAAGCCCAACAACTAGGAGAACCCAAAGAATAATGCCCAATAAAGATATAAAAAAAAACCCACAACCCGAACTTAAAGGACAAAAAAGCCCAAAATAAAATAGCACTATAACCAAAAAGATTTTAATAAAAAAACCCAAACCTAGAATTGGCTTATACCCAGAACTTAAGCCCATAACCAAAGAAGAAACCCTATATGTTTTACAAGACAACATAGGAGATTTGGGAAATAGTTCAAGAAATCTACTTGGCCCTTTAAAACACGTCTCAATGCTTTGAGATTAGGTTAAAAATTGCAACACTAGACAATGAACTCTTATAGTTACTGATTACTACAATTCCTTGTGGTGTTGTGGTAGGAAATGGATCTCTTTTATAAAGTTGGGTGGGAGTGTACAACTGATGTAGCAAAGTGTAACAAGATGCTAAAAAAGAATCATATGTTTGACTTCTTAAAAGGATTGAACCCAAAGCTATATGAAATGCATGGAAGATTGCCTAAGATGAAGCCATTTCCAACTATTCGAGAATTGTTTGTTGAAGTACAGAAAAAGAAAAGTAAAAAACGTGTGATGATGAATCCCATCAATTTTGAAGCACCTCCGCCCATGAAATCATGAAGCTCGCACTTGTAGAATGCAAAAAAAAATGGTGCTTATGGTTCTCAGTCAAAAGAAAAGGACTAGTGTGATTACTACAAAAAGCCATATCGCATTCGTGAGACTTGTTGGGACTTACATGAGAAGCCTCCTAATTGGAAGCCAAAGAAGCAGCATGGAAAAATTAAAACATGCCCACTTAATGGAATCTGACTCTAGAAAAGCCACTGGTGTGAGTTTCTCAAAAGAGCAGAAAGACAAGCTACGCCAACTTCTCAATCAAGCAAGGATTCCAATAACTTATGAGAATCAAAACTCAAAGAACTCTACTGTAGCTATGGCACAATTAGTTAAAACAAGTCAAACTATCCTATTTAAGTCACAGTAGATCGATTGTTGGATTGTAGATATAGGGGCATCTGATCACATGATAGAATCAGTTGACATATTTGAAACATATGAAAAGTGCAATGATCAGTTCAATGTATGGGTTGCTAATGGCAAGATATCACCTACAATAGGAAGGGACACAGTTTGTTTTCACAACATGACACTAAAATCAATTTAGCATGTGCCTAAGTTGATTCTTAATCTTTTTTTAGTCAACAAGTTAACAGAGGATATGAATTATGTTATGACATTTTTCTCTACTCATTGTGAATTCCAAGACCATTCTTCAAGGAAGATGATTGGCATTGCTAAGAAGAAAAATGATTTGTTCTGCCTCAAAGATGTTGAGGATTCCAATACAGTTAGGTTAAAAAATACAATGTCTTTTTCTATTATTTCTGATTATAATATTATGGTATGGCATTGGTGTTTAGGGCACCGTAGATTTTCTCATATGAAATTTTTGTATCCAAGTCATTTCAGCAATAAAAAGGTTCCATTTCAGTGTGAACATTGTGCCCTAGCTAAACAATTCAGAGCCAATTATCCAATTCAACCTTATTCACCATCAAAACCTTTTTAGTTGATTCACGGTGGTATTTGGGGTCCATCTAGGCAAGCAAATTTGCCTAAAACATAGTGGTTTATCGCCTTTATAGATGATCATACACGTGTTTATTGGTTTTCCTGATGAAAGATAAATCTGAGGCACTTTATTGGCTCAAACAATTTCATAAACTTGCCCAAAATTTATTTCAGTCTAATATCTAGATCCTTCGAACAAATAATGGCAGGGAATACATTTCAAAATAATTTTGCCAATATTTGGGGAAAATTGAGATACACTACAAAAACTCTTGTGTCGACATACCTAAACAAAATGAGGTGGCCAAGAAAAAAAATCATCATTTGTTGGAAGTTGCTTGATTAATAATGTTCACTAGTTTTGTTCCTAATTCTTTTTAAGGGTGAAGTTATTCTTACATGAGCCTACTTAATCAATCAATTATTATTAAAGACTCTAAAGTTTAGAAATCCCCAAAGCATCCTTCGTGATCACTTCCAAATATCAGCCTATTTAATTCTTTGTCCTAAAAAATATTTGGCTACTCTATTTTTATCCATAAAAAGCAACCAAGCCAAAGCAAACTTGATCCAAAGGCTTTTAAATGTGTGTTTGTTGGATATTCTTCAACTCAAAAAGGTTACAAGTATTACTCCTCCATTCTTAAAAGTTCTTTATTCTTGTGATATGACCTTTTCTGAGAACCAGCCTTACTACCCCTCCAACCTTTTCAAGGGGAAGAATTCAAATGATGATGGTCATTGGGACCCTACTATATCTTTCCCAATATCTTAACATGCATCACCTTTTTAACCACAAATACTTTACCCATAAACCCTATTGTTACAGAACTAAAAAGTGTTAGTATCCAACATCCATTAAAGAGGCCAAATCCTACTCTCATCCTAACTCCCAATCCCATTCCAAGTCATATAGGGGAAGAATCAGTAATTGAGATACCATTACCGGTCTACACTCGTAGACGCAAAACTCCTAAGAAAAGTCCATCATTGAACCAAGAAAAAGATCCTAGCACGAGCAGTGGCTTGGATCTGTCCATTATAGTTCAAAAAGGTGTAAGAACCTGTACCAAACACCCAATTACCAATTTCCTAATTTGTACAAAGTTGTCTCCAAGATTTAAAGCACATATAGCAAAAATTGATCATATGGAAATTCTAAAAAACATCTATGAGGCTTTGAAAGATCCAAAGTGGAAAAAGGTTGTGCAAAAGATGACGAGGTTTCCACTTTAAAATGGAACCTGGGAATTGGTGAACTTACCAGAAGGATAAAAGGTGGTTGGTAGTAAATGGGTGTTAATTGTTAAGTACAAGGTAGATAGAGAGGTGGAAAGGTATAAAGCCTGGCTCACACAGACATATGGGAGTGACTATGATGAAACATTTGCTTTTATGGCAAAACTCAATTCCATAAGGGTCATTTTATCTCTTGCAACTAATCTTGACTGGAAATTGAACCAACTTGATATTCAAAATGCCCTTCTACATGGCACCCTTGATGAAGAAGTATTTATGAAGATTCTACTAGCATTCGAGTTGATAGGAGAAAGAGGTAAAGTTTGCAAACTAAAAAAATCACTATATGGCTTGAAGCAATCCCCTTGTGCATGGTTCATTAGATTTAGTTCAACCCATACTTGGTTAGGACACCTTTAAGGAAAAGCAGGTCACACTTTGTTCTTCAAAATTGGAAAAGTTGGAAAAAGAGTTGTTCTTATTGTGTATGTGGATGATATAATACTTATTGGTTATGATGAAGAAATTGTTCATCAATTCAATAGTAAGTTGAATGAGGAGTTTGAAGTTAAAGATCTAGGTTCTCTCAAATATTTTATTAATATGAAAGTTGCTAGAAGCAAAGAAGTTATTTTCATTTCTCAAAGAAAATACACACTTGACTTGTTGGAAGAAACTGGGAAATTAAGGTGCAACCTAGTAGCAACACTAATGGAGACAGCCTGGAGAAGCCAATGGATGTGGGGAGATACCAACATTTAGTTGGAAGACTAATTTATTTGTCTCTTACATAGCCTAACATTGTATATGTCATGAGCTTGGTAAGTCAGTATATGCATTCACCTTCCTAAAGACATTTAGATGTTGTGAATCATATCTTGTGATATCTCAAGGATACACTAGGAAGGGGTCTAATGTTTCTAAAGAGTGAAAACAGGATTATTGAAGGCTATATTAATGTAGATTGGGCTGCAAGTAAAGATTACAAGTTAACCTCAAGGTATTGTACCAAGTTATAGGGTAACTTAGTTACATTAAGGAGTAAAAATAAACAGTTGTATTTTCTTTTACTAGTTGATTGAGTCAATTTAGAAAGATATAAATTAGAGAGATTTTATAGAATTGACCTTTTTATTTATGACAACACCCCCATATCCCACATGGGTGAATTGTTGAAAACCATATGTGGATATATAGGCTTCAATTCTATAACATAAACACCTAGTGCTTATCCATTTCCAAAAGATAGCCCATGTGGTTTGGGTAAGTGTTTCGTTGACCGGTTTTGGACTAGGGTCGTCACAGATGGTTTCAGAGCCAACCCGAGACCACGATGATGTGGCATAGTGGGTGTGCACATGCATCATCTACCGGGCTGATCCTGGATTAGATGGTTACTTGGTGGGGAACCAAGTAATCCAATTAGAAAGGTTACTAGTCTGGGGACCAAATAATCTGACTGACCCCAACGAGGATGTTGGGTATATAATGGGGAGTTTGTAATACCCTCATATCCTATATGGGTGAAATGTAGGAACCTTATGTGAATATATAGGCTCAAGTTCTAAGCTTATCTTTTTCCAAAGGATAGCCCATGTGGTGTAGGCAGATGTTCCATTGACTGGCTCTGGGCTTGGATCATTACATTTATGGAATAGTTTCTTATTTCTAATTGCTAGATTTATGGGTTCACAAGTGTAAATATTGTATGATGGCTCAATGAGTTAAACCAATCAAGAATTATTCATTTAAATTTTTGTTTCATAGTTTAACCCAAAAAATGTCATGCCATCCAACAAAACCTATACCAACCTTTTCAACATATGGATCATAGAGCTTTATTACAAAAAAACTTCAAACACCGTTTTGTATAATGTCAAGTGAACAAAATTAGAAAACAATAGTAATACAAGTTTTAGGCAACAACTGGATGACTTAAAACATTGTCACACTTATTAAACCCAGTAAATTGTTAGTTCAAACTTGAGCACAGGAGGATTCACTTGTTCAAAGACACAAACATATCCTACTTTTAGATGGTTATCCTTTACAAACTTCCTCCAACCATTGCAAAAATATGGATAGGATCTCTTGTTCCTTGAGCAACAATACATAACCCTCCAACTCTCACTTACAAGGTTAAGGGTTACATATCCACTCTTTATTGAAGTATGTTTCTTAGTAAACTTTGATGGAATACAGGCCTAGACCATAAAAAAATCAATTGAATGGGGAAAATATAGACAAACAAAAGCCTAACGGAAAGGGAAATCAAACTCTTTTTATTCACAAAAATGACTACTTTCTTTTTTTTGTTCAGTAATAGCTTACCACATAAGCTCATTGAGGACAAATGTATGAAGGATACATGAAAACTTGGGAAAAAAAAAAGGCTTGTTGAATTTGAAACCATTTGCTTTTCCAAGAGCTTCAGTTTTTTCTTCATGTGTGTGTCTCCTAAATTTCTTTCGGCCTTATATTCCCCAATGTCTATTATCTATGTTAAGTGGGAAAATCTTATATGGCCAAAAGAATTGGTTAGTCAAGTATTTATATAATGATGAGGCATCCTCACTTATTCTCAATTGGTTTTGAGTTAGATGCTTTAACAAAGAAAACAGATTTTTAGTTTCAACCTCACTCATTAGCTATTCAAGCCCCATTAGTTAGAATGTAAGGCTAAAGAGGAAACCATCTCACTACATTCAACTTCACTACCTGCATTATTTTCTTTCATCCAATCCTAAAAATCATATGCTCATTGATTTTGTTAGTGTTGGAAGTTAGTTTGCAAGAGTGATTAATGAATTCCATAGACGCACTAAGATATATGTGTTTTATAATTGCTTAGTGTGATCACATCATATGTTGGTGTTCTCACATTAACTCATATCGCTGCTTCTAACATTAACTAGAAGTGGTTAAGTGGTTAGGATGATGTGGCACATATGTGTGACATGTCATCACATTGGAAACAATAGAAAGTTGGCATATAGTGATTGTGTGATGTGTATATGTACACCTTAACACATGGGATAATTACTTAATAATCACCCCATAACTACTCATATTATGAAGGGATATGACATTTAGATGAAAGTATATTTCTATCCCAATATATATGACCTTTTAGGGAGGTAGTTATGCACCATAACTACCCTAGTTAGTGAAATAACATGACTTTTAGTAAATAATCATGTTTTAGGCGAATTTAACAACCTTTAGAAGGTGGTTATGGCCTTAATTTAAAGAAACATAACTCCTAGAAGAGTTATGACTTTATGGCTGAACCAACATATCCATTTAAAGGTAGTTATTACCTTATTTTAAGGGAAGAAGTTATGGGTGGATAAAAGCGTCTCTTGGTGAAGTAGTACAACCTTTTTATGAAGAGTTGTGGCTCTATTATGAAGAGTTATGACCCTCCATAAGTGCTAATTTATCTCCTATAAATAGAGGGCAATAAAATTGTGCAAATAAAAATTGTGACCACAATTTCTGGAAGCTCTACTTGTTTTATTTCACCCTACACATTTCTCTATTACCAAAAGGAGAATTCTGGTCAAGTATTGTGTGTGAACCAACATATTTAGTTACTTGTATTTTCAAGTTAATTAAATATCTTATCTTAGGTGTTCACAACAAGTCACGTCTTCTGCAACATGCGTAAAGAATTTTTTTTTTCTTATCAAGAAGACTATCACTCAGTTCTTCTGTGATAACCAGGTATACCTGAATTTTCAAATTTATTTTATATCATGGGAATTAAAAGTGTTCATTAGTTATGCACTTAAATATCCTTCATTAGTATCAAAACACATAAGTTCAATATTCATGCTCCCTTAGACAGCCTTAGGTTGTTTGAAAACTTTTGCATGTGATACCGATATGATCAATCTTAACTTTAATCCATATGATAAGATTAGTTTAGTTACTAAATCTGAAATCTATATGCATGTTTAAACTCTATAAGTACACTAAATTAACCAAAAGATATGTGGATAAGCATAGTATCCCAGAAATGTCTCGAATAAGGCTACCATAAACATAGCTCACAGCATCTAGAAGACATCCTTTAAAGCATTGGCGTCGATGGTGGATTTCATCAATCCCATCACCGGAAAAATATCCTTAAGGATCAAGTTCTAACTGTAGAAAGCCATGTCTAGAAGAAACCAAATGTTGCTATGCCGAGCAAGCAAAGGCCATGCCAGTGGAAGAACTTACTAGAAAGCAACAAGTACTGGTTTGTTACCTTGAAGTTAGCCACCTTATTTGGCTCATCTTCGATCTCTATATACATGACATGGGCCACGTTGAAGGCCACTTACTTCACGTTACCCTCGATCAAAGATAAGGGCCAAGATGAAATTAGAGACAAATTGGAGACAAAGGCCAAGACGAAATCAAAGACAAAATCAGAAACCGTCACTCACATCAGAATCATGAAGAATAAAGAGTTAAAACCATTGATAGCGCTGGAATAGCACTAGAATCTTGTCTGTTTTTTGTTTCTATGGCTACAAGTTTAATTGTAGTTTAAGTCCCAAATTTATTGGTTTGTACAATTTGAGGCCTAAAATTTTAAAATGTGCAATCAAATGCAATTTTGTTACATAACTGATGGAAAAAATTTGAGTTACTGAGTCAACAGAGCAAAGTGTCCTTGTCATTAAAGTTCAGGTCTTGATTATGGCCCCCCAAAAGTCCAGGGGAGCAGATGGCCGAGTCACCATAGTAAAAGGGTCAAATAGGGAATTAGGCCTAAGTAATTAACTAGCCAATTGTAACTAGTATGAAATTCAGTTCCATAGGCTTTTCGGGAAGACCCCATTGGGGGTAGGGTCATTACAGTCAAGGATCTGGGTTGGACTTCCCTTATGAAGGATGACTAGCTCCACATACCTGTAATGTGACCTTATTAGAGGATTACCAAGAGAATGGAAATAACCTCTCTTCCCTGTTATCCTTCACTACCTTTAGAAGATATGCGGTAATCTTTTTAGTTACAGTGAAGGCTTCGGATTCAGTCTCCAAGGGAAGGATCTTGATTCCGTTATGGACAAGATTATCAGTCCATTCATATGTGAAGTCCTAATCCTTGTCAATAGACACGTTGAAGAATTTTTCCTTTTATTCTTTCCAGTTTTTAGGGGTCATGGTGAAATCAAAGGAAAGATTATGGCTAAAAGAATTGGGCCAAGGGTTAAAAAAAGATTAGAGAACTCTGTGAGGGTCAAGGAATCAAATAAGAAGAGTGAATCGAAATGGTATCCGACCCTAACTAGTTGGCATGGAAAGAGGAAACATAATGTGTAGGACGTAAGGGTGGCATCGAGTCAAATCGAGCATGAATAAGCAAGGTTTAAGCTTAGTTGGTTTCATGTTGGGATAGGATTGAGCTCGAGCTCAGCTTGTAGATGGTTCGGCAAGGCTCATGAGCTAAATAAACTCAAACCACTAGCACCAGATCTAAGCTAACCTTTCAACTCACCACTTGAACTCACTATGCTCCACCATCACAATCTAGAACCACTTTATGGTGCAAATGTCACCCCAAAGCAACACCGTCTTCTTTATCACCCCTAGTGGGCTTTCCTCAATCATGCCTACAAATGATCTCAGAACCTCCTTCTACATCAGCTATGGATGGGGCGGCAACCAGCAATCATCGTAGGGAACCAACAACCGACCTTCAATGAACCCCATAAGGAAGTCATCATATTCCTAGATGGACAACGAGCATTTGCTTGAAGGCAATCCTCCCCTGAAATCTCCCACCTCTAATTCCTTCTCAATCTCTCACTCATGGCCCCATCCCGTTGGAGTTTTCCCCCTTTAGTGGGTGGGTGTGTGCGCAATGGGTATTTGGTCACCGGTGATGGATGCAATACGAGTAAGGTGAGCAACTTCAAATTTTGAGTTCGACTCCAACTATGAGACTTTGCTTGAAGTTAGGATTGATGCGGAAAAAATCATAGAAAAGGAAGACAGAGGCTTATAGTACAAGGTGGGCCGTGGGTAAGGGACAAGTAAGGGAACCATGCAATTCAATTGGATTGGTTAATGGGTTAGTGGAGGTCTTGGTTAGTAAGCTAGTGGAGATGTTCCAGATAATAATTACTTAGGCTACCTAGTAAAACTATTTATTATATTAATATAATATTATATTCATTAGGCTCATTAAGAGTTCGAGCACAAATACCCCAGGTTCAAATTTTGATTTATTAAGTGTTCGAACCTAAAATAAAGCTCAAGTTCAGGTTCGAGGCTTGTTAAGCTTGACTCGATAACAAAAAAATTAAGATTGAGCTCAAACCGTTTGAAAAAGCTCGATTCATTTACCACCTCTAGTAGGCCGGTGTTTTGGGCCAACTGAGATGGGGGGATAAGGAAATGGTTGCAGAGCTAGGGAGACAAGGGGGTGATGGACCTAATAAGCATAGACGATTATCTATTTATCCTTGAGCTAACTAGCTTTCCCTTGATCCCCTAGTTTCACGACAACTAGGGTCGATGGGATGAAGTTGTCTTTTCAAATGCTGGCTAGGACATGAAAAGTCAAAGACACTCCCCAAATTTTCCACCTGACCAAAATTGAAGAGTTGCAGCTTTAAGGATTGGCTTTCCTTGGCAATGGAAGGTGTTTTTTCCTTGGCATCGGTTATCTACAAACACAACAACAATTACACAATTAGAAAATGAGGAGACCTCTTTCACTGGTTGAAGAACTAATGACCTGTCAAGCACAAAAGGGACGAAGTTCTAAAAATAAAATTTTTCTACAGTAACAATAAGAAGGATTAGGGGCCTACATCCATAGCTTGCAATATGGACCGTAGAAGACGTAGGGGGTTTTGAGTTCGACCCTAGTGAACTTGGCGAGGCGACTATGGAAGCAGGAGAACTCTGGAGTATGATGAGAACTCTGGAGTGCTTTGAGCAAGTAACTGAAAAGCCAAGCTTGGATGCAATAGGAATCCTTAAAGGCAAGGAGTTTCTCTCAAAAGAGGAGACTGATAATGAGTACGATGTCACCACATAGCTGCCACACTTAGGCAAGCCCAAAATCCAAGGCATCATGTTCCCTTTGTTTGACTCTAAGGGAGTGGGACTATTGATACCCCACTAGGTTCAATCCACTACTAGGTCTTAGCCATTGGTAGGGCGGCCATTGGAGACTTACTCATGGGCCAAGCTTGGAGAAGTCCACTGGAGCACTAATCACGGGGAGTTTATGAGTTGACTGTTAACTAGGGAAGACACATGTTAAGAGCGAATTCTCATAATTACGGAAGTGATCACGTAATATGAGTAGTGTCCCCTATGATCACCGCATCCTAGAACCTATAAGAAGCCCCCTTCACAAGGAGACAAGGTATGTTCAATCTATCAACCTTAGGCTTTCACTAAGCTATACTCCTCTCTCAAGCCGTTCTAATTTAAAGTATTAAAGGATTTTCCCCAATCACACAACTCCAAGGCCACCAAACCCTACTTTTGGTTATGGGTGTAGCTGTCTCTAATCTTTGAGTATCCCACCAAATACTTCACATATTAGTAGCTAGCCCCATAATCGACAATGTCAGTCCTCGTGTTTTAGGAAATTATTGGCCCCGCTTTAGCATGGAGATATATACGGCAAAAAGCATATTGGCAGAGGCACAATGATTGTGACAATGACAAAAAGGATGCGCACCATTCAAAATCACCACGCAGTGACGAGTGAACGAGGTCAGTTTTACGTATTTTGCTCGAGCAAGTACGAACCGAATGCATAAAATGTTGTTTTTATCCTTACACCTTTGATTGAATTGCTGACTAACTTGAGGAAGGGGGAAAAAATAGTTTCCTTCACCTCCTCTATTTGGCGCAAAATCCCTTCTTTATTTTGTTTCATATGAGAAAAGCTAATGTCAAGTGAAGATTTTGTATTAAATCTTAGAACAATTAATCATAAGATTTATTGCGATTTAAAGTAAACTAAGAGGAACACTGCCTAGTTTAACGATTAACATTTCTCCATTACCAAGCCTTTTTGCATTTTTGTGATTGGAAAATAATGAAATAGTTAATATGTCCAAAATAATTCCATATTTAAAAAAGGCGTCTCAATTCATCATATTCCATCAAATCTTGGGTGCGATATGGTTCTAATTGATGAATTGGATAGTTCTTCATTCTTTAATAAAACTCCATTTTCTGATTTATTTTATTTAATTAATGATATGAATAGGGGGATACATGTTACACCACAATTTTTTATGTTTTTGAGATCCAAAGTAAAGCAATGCATAAAAGAGCAAACTAATAACATTAAAAGAATGTATTGAAAAAATAGATTAATATTAAAAGTGCATATTGATAACTTTGAATAAACAGATTGATGGCAAGCATTAAAAGAACATATTGCTAGCACTAAAAAAAGGTATTGTTTTTGTTTGTTTTCAATTCCTATATATTTTTTTTGTATGGCTGGTCTATTCTCATGTTTCCATTGTTGTGCTATTGAATAGTATTCATTTTCTTGTTTTTGTTATTTTTTCAGTTCTTATATGTTCTTTTATTAATTATTGTATGTTCTTTTTCAATTCTTATGTGTAAAAAAGGAAAAAAAGACAAATGTAAAATATGGAAAAACGAAAATAAGCCTGACAAAAGAACAACTAAGAACTGATAAAAGAATAGCAAACATTTATAAAAAAAACCCTGTTGAAAGAACATATAAGAACAAATAAAACTAATAAAAAATAAACTTAAAAGAACAGATAAAATTGGCAAAAGAACAAAGGCTCATGCCAGTCCCACTCATTTTTTGTTTGTTTATTGACCAAAAAAAAAAACAAGATCCTCTGCTGGTGGGAAAAACAAATAATAAACAGAAAAGTTAATTAACAAGAAAAGAGGGAAAAAAAAAAAAACACTTGACATGTCGTGTATAATAATCCTTACGATTCATGACCTGATTAGGAACATCGTGGATTATTAGGGTTATAATTACAAGCTTTGATTGGGAAAAGTAGAGGCCAGAGAGGTTGATTTTGAAATGAAGGCTACCCACCAATTGATCAGAAGAAAGGCAATGTACTGCCAAAAACAGAATGGTTCAGTTTACATGAAAAGCCTGCAAATTTTCAATTTTAATCTGATTATCTGTCAAGCATCACATTGGCTCAGGCACAATTATTCTACAAATAAATGACAAAACGCCCACCTTTCAGATCCAAGCGGCCGTCAAGAGGTTGGAGAGGTCCTTTCTTAGTCTTTCACATTTTTATTCTTTCTTAATGATTATAAATACATTTTAGGATGGACCCGAATTACTTCACGACGTGATACAGTGAATTGTCACGAATCGTCGATTGGTATAAATCGTTGATTGGTATGAGACCTACACGACTAAGGAAATCTCATAAACTGGTTGGTGGTGCGTGACAATTTACTGCTATGTGGGCACCAAGCCGATTGACAGTATCTTAAACACTAGGCCAAGGTGGCATGGGCTTGAATGGATTAAAGGGGAGAGTAGGGGATGAGAGGAATAATTGATATGACTTCTTTGTTTGAATAGAACAAAATAGAGGAGCGAATCAATAACTCCCACTTCCTTCTTCCCTCCCCTCCCTGCCCCTTCCTTTGTTAATTAAATAGCAAAACAATGCCTTAGTTTTTCACATTTTTATTCTTTCGTTAAATGCTATGCCAAGATCTTACATATTTTGCCCTACATAAAATGATGTTTGATTTCAAGCTGCTGAAGAACTTTTTAAGTGGGTGGGAGAAAATGGCTTCCTTGAGCACCTCAACCGGTAACTTTCTTTCCCTCTTAAAGCTTTCGTTTAATATATTTGCATGAATGAAATTCTTAAACATGGGAGATATGATAATGGTTGTCAAGGTTTTTCCTTTTTAAAGGACTGAGGTTTGTCTGATGGACCTGCGAAATTCTTGTGATGTACCACTTTTCAGGGGCTGTCTCTTGGATTTGTGAAGGAAAATTCGATTTTGGTTCTTCTTGCATTCAGAGAACAACCATTGATGCCATAAACCTGCTTTTCCTCTGTCTGTTCTTCCTGCTGTTGTTTGTACCGTCCATCACAAGACAGCGAGTTCCCGGGACAAACCGAAGGAACTGGGTTGCCATAGTAGTGTCAGCTTCTTGTGCTCTTATCAGCATTTCATACTTTGGTTCTGGTTTCTGGGATTTGATACAGCAGAATGATGGTTTGGATGATCTGAGATGGGTTTTCCGGCTCGTGAGAGGCCTCATTTGGTTCTCGCTTGCGCTCTCACTTGTCGTTCAGAGATCGAAATGGATAGAAATTCTGGTCACCATCTGGTGGCTGGCTTTCCCCTTGCTCCTCTCAGCCTTCTGTGTTAAAATTCTCATTCAAACACATAATATCCAGATTTTTGACCTTCTGTCTTGGCCTATAAGCATTATGCTCCTGATATGTGCTTTTCAAAATATCATTCATTTGGTTGCTTGTTCTCGTGAAGATCAAGGTCTAGTTGAGCCTCTCTTGGTGGAGAAAGGGGACAGAAAACGAATAAATATACGGCAAGCTAGTTTTTTTAGCAAGCTGATATTTTCCTGGGTTAATCCTTTGCTTTCATTAGGCTATTCCAAACCATTGTCTCTTGAGGACATTCCGTGTTTAGATAGCGAGGACGAGTCCTATGTAGCCTACCGAAAGTTTGCTGATGCGTGGGAATCAATTGCGAGGAAGGAGAGCTTGAAAACTGGCAGAAACTTGGTTATTATGGCAATAGCAAAAGTTTACTGGAAGGAGCACGTGGTTATAGCAGTCTATGCTTTTCTTAGGACAGTTGCTGTTGTTGCTCTTCCTCTTTTGCTGTATGCTTTTGTAAATTACTCGAACCAAGACGAGGAAAACCTCGTTGAGGGTCTTAAGATACTGGGGTGTCTGGTTTTAATCAAAGTGATGGAATCACTGTCACAGAGACACTGGTTCTTTGATTCTAGAAGGTCAGGAATGCGGATGAGGTCTGCTCTAATGGTGGCAGTGTATGAAAAGGAGCTCAAGCTTTCAAACTTGGGACGGCAAAGGCACTCAACTGGAGAGATTGTGAACTATATTGCAGTGGATGCCTACCGGATGGGGGAGTTCCCGTGGTGGTTCCATACGACATGGGGTTGCGCATTGCAACTTGTCATGTCTGTTGGGGTACTGTTTTTTGTGGTAGGGCTTGCTGCTCTTCTTGGTGTGGTGCCTCTGCTCATTTGTGGGCTCTTAAATGTTCCATTTGCAAGGATACTGCAGAAGTGCCAATCCCATTTCATGGTTGGCCAGGATGAACGATTAAGAGCCACTTCAGAGATCCTAAATAGTATGAAAATAATAAAGCTGCAATCATGGGAGGATAAGTTCAGGGGTTTGATCGAGTCCTTGCGCGGGAATGAGTTCAGATGGTTGTCTGAACTGCAGTTCAGCAGGGCTTATGGAGGAGTCTTGTACTGGATGTCTCCCACAATCGTTTCCTCAGTTGTCTTTATAGGATGCGCGGTCTTTGGTAGTGCTCCTCTCAATGCAGGTACAATTTTCACTGTTCTTGCAACACTTAGGATAATGGGAGAACCGGTCAGAATGATCCCTGAGGCGCTCTCCAATTTGATACAAGTTAAAGTTTCTTTTGATAGAATCAACAACTTCCTGCTGGATGATGAGCTCAAGAATGAAGCAGTAAGAACTACTTCGCCTTGTTTTGGTGCAAGTATTAAGTTAGAAGCCGGCAACTTCAGTTGGGATCCGGAGATTACTGAGCCAACTGTTAAGGATGTGAATCTGGAAATTAGAAATGGACAGAAAATTGCAGTTTGTGGACCTGTAGGAGCTGGAAAGTCATCCCTTTTATATGCTATTCTTGGAGAGATACCGAAACTTTCAGGAACTGTAAGTAGCTTGTAGATAATCAAACCCATTGTTCTGACCATGCCGGTTTCTTCCAAATGGCTTATTGTTTTTCTTTTCTTGCAAACAGGCTAAAGTGAATGGTTCCATTGCCTATGTTGCCCAAACTTCCTGGATCCAGAGTGGGACAGTTCAGGACAACATACTATATGGAAGGCCAATGGAGAAGGACAGATATGAGAAGGCTATCAAAGCCTGTGCTTTGGACAAAGATATCAGTAGTTTTGACCATGGTGATCTTACCGAAATCGGGCAGAGAGGAATCAATATGAGCGGTGGACAAAAGCAGCGGATTCAGCTTGCTCGAGCTGTTTACAATGATGCCGATATCTATCTTCTGGATGACCCATTTAGTGCTGTTGATGCACAAACGGCTGCCATTTTATTCAATGTAAGTGACCAACCCTTTCCCTCGGTCTAGGCCTTTTCTTAAAGTTACATGGAAGTACAGTTCAGTATGCAAAAGATTTCTGTTGTGTTAGCGCAGGAATGTGTGATGAAGGCTCTAGAAAAGAAAACTGTCATTCTGGTGACACATCAAGTAGAATTCCTATCTGAAGTCGACAGAATACTGGTAAATTACAGCAGAGTTTCTGCATTGTTTTCAGAGATCCATTTCCCGAATCAGTTCCAAAAAATTTGATATGATGGAATTTTCTCAGGTTATGGAAGGGGGGCAAATAACTCAAATGGGGAACTATGAACAGTTGTTAAGGACCGGGACAGCGTTTGAGCAGCTTGTCAATGCTCATAAAGAGGCAGTGACAGTGTTGGGACCTTTAACTGCAGAAAACCAAGGAAGTTCTCCAGGAGTAGAGGTGGTTTCTTCGGTTAGTGGATCTTATGCTGCCAAACAAAATAGTGAAGGGGAGATAACAGTGAGGGGGTCATCAGCAGTCCAGCTAACTGAAGAAGAAGAAAGAGAAACCGGCAATGTTGGATGGAGGCCGTTTATTGACTATCTTACCATCTCCAAAGGCTACTGCTATCTTGTTCTCGGCATACTTGCTATGTCCGGTTTTGTATCTTGCCAAGCTGCTTCCACTTACTGGCTAGCATTTGGAAGTCAAATTCCTAACATCAGCAGCAGCATGCTAATAGGAGTTTATGCAGGAATTGCGACACTAAGTGCTGTTTTCGTGTACTTCAGATCATTGTTTGCAGCTCACCTTGGTCTGAAAGCTTCTAAAGCATTTTTTTCTGGCTTCATTGATGCAATTTTCAAGGCCCCAATGCTTTTCTTCGATTCCACCCCGGTTGGCCGGATCTTGACAAGAGTAAGATTAATGAATAATGTTAACTGATTCATGCTTCTTCAGAAAAAGAAAATCAAGAAAGATGTTTGACAAGAAAACATTGCTGTCTCCTATGTAGGTTTCATCAGATATGAGTATTCTAGATTTCGACATCCCTTTCGCCACAATCTTTGTGATTGCTGGAGTTGTTGAACTCATCTCAACTTTTATAATTATGGCCTCTATCACATGGCAAGTTCTTGTCGTGGTGGTTCTTGTCCTGGTAGCCGTCAAGTACATTCAGGTGGATCAACCATTCCTTTCATTCTATATTCATTTCCTGGATGTATGAAATAGAATTGTCTTATAATTTTCAATCCTCTCCAAATCATTGAAGGCATATTATCTGGCAACTGCAAGAGAACTGATACGAATCAACGGAACCACCAAAGCTCCAGTTATGAATTATGCTGCAGAGACATCCCTCGGGGTGACCACTATAAGAGCTTTCAACATGGTAGACAGGTTCTTCCAGAATTACAGGACACTTGTTGACAGAGATGCCTCCCTTTTTGTTCTTTCAAATGCAGCCATGGAATGGCTAGTGATAAGAGTAGAATTACTGCAGAATATCACTATATTTGCTACAGCATTCTTTTTGGTTCTCATCCCTAAAAGCCAAGTCACTCCAGGTAAATTTCTCTCATTTTCCAATTCATTACTATTGTAACTTGCTTCCCAAGAAAAAGGACTTAAATTTGCATCATTTGATACATTTCTTCCTTCCTTTTACAGGACTTGTGGGACTTTCTCTTTCGTATGCTTTGCCACTAACCGGCACACAGATTTTCTTGTCAAGATGGTACTGCAACTTATCGAACTACATAATTTCCGTGGAACGAATAAAGCAATTCATGGGTATACCACCAGAGCCCCCTGCAATAATAGAGGACAGGAGGCCGCCTTCTTCTTGGCCATCCAAAGGCAGGATAGAGCTGCAAGACCTGAAGGTCAGAATAACAATTTCACCGGACTTGTGAAATTGATACTTCAAGTTTCTTGCACTAAAAGATAAATCACCTTGCTCCCAATGAACACATACTTCTTTTTTTCTTCTCTTTTCAGATTAGATACCGTCCTAATGCTCCAACAGTTCTGAAAGGGATCACTTGCACATTCCAAGAAGGGACAAGAATTGGAGTGGTTGGGAGAACCGGAAGTGGCAAAACTACATTGATCAGTGCTTTGTTTCGTCTCGTGGAGCCTGCAGGTGGCAAAATTCTTGTAGATGGAGTTGACATATGCTTCATTGGTCTGAAAGATTTGAGGACGAAGCTCAGCATCATCCCACAGGAGCCAACTCTTTTCAGGGGCAGTGTCCGAACCAACTTGGACCCTTTAGGGCTTTACTCGGATGATGATATATGGAAGGTTACTAATACTGTTCCATAACGCCTTTTGATCATCAAAGCAACTGAATCTGTCAAACAACTCATAAAATGGGATATGTATTTATGCAGGCCTTGGAAAAATGCCAGCTTCACGCGACAATCAGTAGCTTGCCAGACAAGCTAGATGCATCTGGTAAGTGTAGTTGATGGGTGCAACTCAGTTTATTCAGTTGGGCTAACTCAAATTTCTGCAAGAACTGAGCCAAACCGAATACCCTCGAAGAACCTAACTGAGCCAGATTGCGTTTCTTTTATGTGGTTTGGTTTCTAACAGTGAGTGATGAAGGAGAGAACTGGAGTGCTGGGCAGAGGCAGCTCTTCTGCCTTGGAAGAGTTCTTCTGAAGAGGAACAGAATTTTGGTCCTGGATGAAGCAACTGCTTCCATAGACTCCAATACAGATGCCATGTTGCAGAGAATCATCAGACAAGAATTTTCAGAATGTACAGTCATAACAGTTGCTCATAGAGTTCCAACTGTAATAGACAGTGACATGGTCATGGTCCTCTCTTTTGGTAAGTTATTTTTCAATTTTCTGCTTTTAATACTCAAATCAATCAGAAGTTACAATTGGGGGGGGGGGGGGTGCGGAGCTTTAGATAGAATTTCAAGTACATTTTTCGATTCAAATTGTACTCTAAATGGATAAATTCTTTATTTGGAAGAACTAAATTGGTGGTGCTTTTTGGTCTATATTTTTTTGGGGTTTTCAGGGAAAATGGTGGAATATGATCAACCAACAAAGCTTATGGAGACCAATTCCTCGTTTTCAAAGCTTGTAGCAGAATACTGGTCAAGCTGCAAGAGGAACTCCTACCAGGATCTTAGCAGTTTTCATCCATAAATCTTTATGCAATTTAGAAAACTTATTTTCATATATGATATTAGTATTGGTTACTTGAGAAAAGGAGGGAGGATAGATTCTATGATTGATGCCCTTCTATTTTCAGTTACTGTTTCTTGTACTTAAAAATTTTCAGTATGCAAATTTTCTTTTGTTAAAATTAGAAAATACTAGTTAAAAATGCCCATGCAATGCATGAGACTAGTATTTTTTTTAATGTTTAAAGTTCATCATGAAAATTAATCACTGTAAAAGATTTGAAAATTAGAATAAATGATGTGGGGTGAAATCCAAATTTGATCCCTTAACAATTCAGTTTGTCCTAAAATGATCCCTTAACTCTAAAAGTAACTATTAAGATCCCTTAACTCAAAATGCTTTCAATTTGAGCCTCATCCATCAGTTGAACCATTATTTTGGATGGAACTTGCCCATGCCGCACCCTTAATGCCATGTGGCACTTAATACCCTTGCTTGGTCCCACAATGCCATGTGACATGGTAATAAGTAACAAGATTGGGAGAATAACAAATCCTAGGCTTGAATTGACAAAAAACATAATTTTAGGTACTTAAAAAGTTAAATAACTTGATCTTCCCCAATTCCAACCCGAAGCTCCTGATAGGCCCTCTTCTCCGGTCGACGATCCCAATTGGCCCTCTCCAATGCCCTCTGGTCTGACAGTGTTCATCCAACAAGCAACAAGGCGCCCAGGAAACCAAGCAAATTGGCAATCGGTTGAAGACTGTGAACGGAAATTGATGGAGACCAATGGACAGAAATCGACAAAAATTGAGGGAAATCGATAGGCCATCTCACTGCTGCCCGCCGACCACCATCTCGCTGCCTCCCCGCCAACCAAGGTCGCTCGATCCTCTTTAGTGGCTCCGCCCTTTTGACCTCCACCGCCGGTGAGCCTCTCTTGGTTTCGATCACATCTATCAACCTTCCTCCTGTGCCTCTCCGTTTCGATCACATTCGATCCCCTGCGAGCCTCTCTCCTGGTAGCAGTTTCATTGATTTCATCGGCCGATTTCGCTCCTGAAGCCCTTGATCTTGCCGCTGAGTTGAAAGATGCGATCGAAATGAAAAGAGACTCGCCGGTGATGGAGGTCAAAAGGACGGCGCCACTGAGGAGGAGGGAGTGACCTTGTGTGACGGGGTGGCAACAAGATGGTGGCCAACAGGTGGCAACGAGATGGCCCATCAATTCATCTATATCAATTTCCGTTCACAGTCTCCAGCCGGTCACTAGTTTGCTTGTTTTCCAGGGCACCTTGCCGCCTATCGAATGAACATCCTCGGACCTCTGAGGAGAGGGCTGATCGGGAGCTTCAGTCTAGTATTGGGGAAGATTGGGTTCTTTAACTTTTTAAGTTCCTAAAATTATGTTTTTTGTCAATTTGAGCCTAAAATTTGTTATTTCCCAATCTTATTACTTATTGCTAGTGGTGGCCGGTGGGCCGACCCAGCCCGGCCGGGCTGGGCCTTGGTCTTAGTTTTTAGACCCGGGCACGGCCCACATCAAAGCGGGGTGGACATAGGCCTGGGCGGGTCTAAGCTAGGCCGAGTTAATCCAATTTAAAAAAAATACGTTTTAATATGTTTTCAATTGTTATTTGATAGTAATTTTATGAAATATATATTTTTTTAGAAGAAACACCACCACCGGTGTAAATTTTATTAATAAAAAAGCCAAACGGCACTTATATAATTTGAAACGTGCCTTACACTTGAAAATGGTAAAACATTCCATGGAAAACAATGAAAGGGTAAAACTTAATATCTGTGCTTAACAGTATAATCAGATCAATTACATTCTTTAAATTATAATGAAAACCTACGATCTACTCTTGTTGGTCATCATCAGAATAGACCTCATCATTGGAGCTTTAGCTTTTAATATCTTGTTTCCTTAGAGCAGCAAACGCCCATTCCCGGTTACAGATGCAAACCTTAACGGCTTCAAGTGTGAATCTTGCCCGTTTCTCTGAGACGACTCGTTTCCCTGCACTAAAGGCAGCCTTGGAGGCGACGGTTGAGACTGGAATTGCCAAAATCTCTTGCGCCACTATGGATAAGATCGGAAATCTTCCTCTTTTGTTCTTCCACCACTTAAGGATGTCTTCCTCATTGTTTTCAAATGAAGTGCGGAGGTAATCATCCCATTCTACCAATCCCAGGTTTGTGGGTCTCAGTCGTTTGAGGATACTCACCGCCGAGTTGAACCTTGATGATGATGAGGAGGTGGAATGTCGGGTGAGTGTTGGATCGGATGACCTAACCTTATCAAAATGCTTAACGGAGTAGAGTTTGTATAACTCTCTCAAATTATGGTCAGCTTCAGCAGAAATAGTAAGTGCAGAAACTTATGCTTGACCTAAATATGTATGATAATATGCTTCTAACAATTGCAGACAACTCGTGATTTTGACATTTGGATCTAATGCACATGCAACAAGATAAATTTATGGGATTTGTTGAAAATAATCAAGTCATTTCTTTTGCATTGCTTCAACAGTTGGTTTCAAAAACTCATCGTCCTTGTATTGGTGGAAAACATAGACGATGTTTACAAAATATAACATTACTTGGTGCACTGTTGGGTAATAAACCCCAGAGAAAAAGTTTGTTGCCTCATAAAAATATCTAAACAACTCAACTAACTTAAAACATTTTTTCCAAATCTCGTCCGTTAACCAGGCGCCTTGAACTTTTGAGTTCACAAAGCGAGTCAAAAGATTTGCCCATAGTTTAGCGTCATTTAACATTTCAAATGTTGAGTTCCATGGAGTGGGGCAATCGATTTTAAACCTTTTTCAAGAAAAATTCACGCCATTTTCAATACAAAACATTTTAAATTCACGAGCCAATTTATTCCTTGTTTTAACAAAAAGTAAAGCATTCTGTATTGGCTCAATTTGGTTTTGCAGTTGTTGTAAACCATTTTGGACACAAATTCAAAATGTGACACAAGCAACGAGCATGAAAAAATTTTCCATCAAGCGATGGTTTTATTTCTTTTATTAATTCTCTCACCGCCGCATCATTGTTTGAAGCATTGTCAAAAGAAATAGACAAAATTTTATAGGTAACAAAAAATTCACACAAACTTTCAATAATGCAGTTAAAAATATTCCAACCCGTATGATCAGATTCCATACATTTGAAAGCAATTATCCGTTTTTGAATAACCCATTTATCATCTATCAAATGAGCAGTTACACAATAATAATTTTGTCCTATTGAAGATGTCCACATATCAAATGTAAATGACAGATAATGATCAACAGTAGAAAAATATGGTTGTAAATCACATCTCCTAGCTTTATACAGTTTAAAGTTTTCTCTTCTAGCCATTTGTCTAGACGTTTTTTTATAAGCAGGATTTAGATTTTCTTGGATGAATCTTTCTAAGTGTTCATCCTCAGTTTGTCTAAATGGTTTTTCAGTAATCATCATCCAATTAATTAAACCTTACCTAACAGTTTTTGGATTAAATCGAAAAATTCCTTGACCGCCAGAGCTGCCAACACCCGTCAGTTGTGTTTGTCCACCGAAAATGCCGTCGATGTCTCCATGGACTTTGCTCAAGTGCCTCGTGAGGGTGCCCGTCCCGGAGTTCAATTTGTGTGCAAATTGTTGTCGCAATGTTTGCACTTGGCATACCTCATTTGGCCTTCCCAAACTTAATCAAAATGCGACCAAACGGAAGCCTTCAAATTCCCGATTTTCACTTGACTCCGCTCGAGTTGCTCGCTTTGTGGCGTCAGTTGGGACCTCTCGGCACCGAGTTAGGTCAGTGGAATTTCCTCAACATCAAGGTCGTATGCCGCCATGTCGATGTTTGGATCATTGTCGGGAATTTCTTGTGAATGTGAGCTTCAATTTTTCCGGAACAAATGTCCTCGGAAAAATGAACCGACCCCTGTGCTAGATGAGGAGGAGGCAACACCCTTGCCCTTGCCGGAGTTCTTCCCTTATGAAGCCATTAGTGGAAGAAAATAATTAAAGAGATGGAAAGATGATTAAGAGGCAATTAAGAAAATATTAGTGAAAGATTAACAAACTTGGAGAGAGATAGTAGAAAGAATGGGAGAATATTGTAGGAGATTGGAGAAGAGAAGATTGGTGTGAGGAAGTGTGAGAAGGAGGCTGCCTATTTATAGGAGAAGAAAAAATTCATTTTACCCAAAAAATCCTCAAAAACTAGCCATTAGTGGCTGTTGACTAAGGGTAAAAAAGTTTTAAGGTCAAAAAAGAAGTCTGGAGCCGTTGGGGGGGGGGGTGGGGGGAGGGTGTAATTTTACCATTTTTTGAAAAAAAATCTGAAATCTGCCAATGGGAATGCGAATGGTCGACCCGGCCCGGGCCAGTCGTGGGCCGATTTGGTCCGGTCCAGGTTAGCACGAGCTCGTGGGCCGGTCCGCCTACTTTGGGCTCCCCTACTCTCCTAGGCCCAAATTCGCCCGGCCTTTATCCAAGTCCAATCCGTTCTGGGCCGAGCCCGGGTTTGACCTTGTCGGGCCGAGTTTGACCCAAGCCAGGTCAGGGTTGGGCCCAGGTCGACCCAGCCCAATGGCCACCATTACTTATTGCTATACCACGTGGCACTATAGGACCAAGTAAGGGGGTTAACATAACGGCCCAACTGACTAATGGGACTCAAATTAAAAGCATTGTTTAAATTAAGGGATTTTAATAATCATTTTAGAGTTAGAGAACCATTTTAAAATAGACTGAATAGTTAAGAGGCAACTTTGAATTTTACCCAAATGATGTGATTTTGAAGCAGCATAAATTTTATATTTTTTTAAAAATCAGCACATATACGGAGAAGATAACTATGTTACATACTAATATATTTTACAAAGAGATGGTAAAGACCGGCTTTGTTGTGAAAAAATAAAAATTGAAGATGGGTTGTAATGGAAAAATTATGGAAAAAAGATACTGCTATTTGAATCTATTGAATCAATTGTGATATTTGAGTTGATAAGACTTTTTTTAAATTAGGAAAAATTACAAAAACCCCTCCTAAGGTTTCACCCCTACTGTTTCAAATTACAAAAACCCCCTTGATGTTTGGTGAAACCTATAGTTTCATCCCTGCTGGTTCAAATACCTACAATTAACCCTGCCAACTTAACACCATCAATGATCATTAAGACAGAAAAAGGAAGAACTATATTTTACTATCCTAACTTTCTTAGTTTGATAACTTTGCACCCCAACTTCCATCCCTTCCACTCTACTCCTTCGCCCTAGCCCTCTTGTCGTCACCCTAAATTCCACCCCAGTTCGCCGTTGACTAGGGATGGTAAAATTTGACCTGACCTGAATACCTAACCCAACCCACCTGAACCCAAGCTCAACCAAGCCCGATTCGACCAGAAAAGTCAACAACCTGAATCCCACAACATCCAACCCGACTTAAACCCGAACCCAATTGAAGTGAAACCCGAACCCAAGCCCGACTTGACTCGCACTTGAACCCAAAATGACCCAATGACTAAACCCAAAAAAATTCGATTTTAACGTAAATCAACATAAAATATATGGTTGACAAAGACTTTAAAAAAATTATGATTTAATATATGTGAAAGAGTTTCTTCTATTATGTTGATATGTTTTGTGTTGTAGAGTGAACAAGTGAGAGCTATGGGAAACAATTAGTAAAATGGTGATAGAAAGATCAGAATAATTAGGTTTTAGAAATTATAGTACTCCTTCCGTCTCATATTCTTTGAAATATTTAAATTTTTTGAATAGTTTGAATTGAATTTATTGATATTACTCCATTTGTCTCAAATTTTTTGAACCATTCATATTCTAACAATTAATCTATAATTTTTTATTTTCTACATTTTAATATATAAATAAAAAATTTTATATATGAATGATAAATCAAGGCTTATAGTTTTTAAATATATTTTTAATTTTTTTAATAAACAATAATATAAATAAATTCAAGTCAAACTAGTAAGAAAATTTATATGGAGCAAAGAAAATGGGATGGATGGAGATTAGTTGTTAGAAAAAAAATTTAAAAAGTATATATTTAGAAACTATAGGTCTTTATTTATTATTTAATATAATCACTTTTCATTTATATACTAAAATGTTGAAAATAAAAAATCATAGATTAATTGTTAAATAGTGAATATTACAAAGAACTTGGCACAGGGGGAGTATTTTGTTAAATAAATTATATATTCATATATCTCATAAATTTTATATTATTTTTTATATCTAGTTAAATTAAATTTTAATCAAAATTAAACAAAAAAATTAAATCGATTCAGTCATTTCAACTTTTGTATCAAAGAACAAAGTAACTCGGCAATCAAATTGGACCTAGTTTAAGACCCGATAACCCGACCTGATTGGATCTGAACCCAAATAAACATGGTCTGACCCAACCCAAATCTAAAATCTACTTAATTCAAAATTAACCAAAACCTAAATAACCTGACTTGAATCCGGCCTAGATTCGAATATATGCTAACTCAATTAAACCTGAACCTAAAATGTCTAATCCGAACCTGACATGACCTACCCAATTATTATCCCTACCATTAACGGTTGGTAGTGGAGCCTGGGTTTTTACTTGGCATCAAAATCAAAATAGAATTAAAGACAAAATTGAATAAAAAACCCAAAATCAAATCAAAATCGAATGAAAAAAACCCATAGATGAAATAGAAATTGAATCAAAAACCCAGAGAAGGTCGCCTAGCCTATCAATTTCGTCTCTGGTCTCCTCGCCAATTGATTTCGTCTCTAGTCGCTATGCTCTCCAGCCTCGAATCGCCACATCGCATGTTCTCTTCTTCTCGCGGCGTTCATCGGGGCGGTGCGCAACAGCTTGGGCTGAGTTCTGATTCTGCTACTGAAGCTGTCCCAAAATGGGATAAAGGTGAGGATGATACTTCAACGCCTCCAGTGGCGGAATCAGATGAATCTACGAAGAAACCACGCCTCCGAGGAATCGTCAACGGAGACCAAAATCGTCCATGTCGAAACCAGACTAGAATCGTCCATCCGCTTCTCGTACCGTACTACAAAATCTCTTCGTAAGGGCTGGCTAAAGCCGTAAACAAACCGAACGAATACAAACGAGCTGTTCATATTCATTCGTTTAGGTTTTTAATAAACACAAACACGAACAAGTCTTGTTCGTATTCGTTCATTCATTCATTTAGTATAAAATGGTTATTTGTGTTCGTACATTTATGTTTATAAACATTGATAAATGAACCAAATGAACAAACTCGTTCATAAATGATAATACATGAACACGAACATATTCACAAATAATGTATAGAATATGTTTGTCAACGATTTAAACAAACATAAATAAAAGAACGTAAACGAACAAACATAGACTTGTTCGTGTTTGTTCGTTTAAACAAACAAACAGAAAATTGTGTTATTGTTCATTTATTTAGCTTAATAAATGAACATAGACAAACTCCTACCGAATGGTTCACAAATAGTTCACCGAACGTTCTGTCAATTTACATCTCTAGATTTGGCCAATTCACAGCACAGTCTGTGGGGAGGTTGCTGTGGCAAAGACCTTAAAGCATGAAGATTGGAACCATTTGGGAGGTTCATCGTGGGTTCATCGAACGGACAGGTCGAGGCTGTTTATGTTTCTCCTACTTCAACTTTGATGGTGGTCGAAAGGTTGCAAAAGAGAGCAATCGGTGGCATTGGAAGGCATGAATTGGGTAACTAAGATCGGCAGCATCGAAGGGCATAAAATTATAGTCAACAGATTAATAATGAAAAGAATCAATAAACACACCTGGGTTTTGTTCTATTTTTATTTTTCTTTTTCTATTTTGTTCTAATGAATTGGGAGTCCGGGTTTTTGTTTTTATCTCATATATTTCATTTTTTGTGTATGGGTTTTGTTTTTCTTAAGTCGGAGGGTAAAATTTCTATGAATAAAGGCTGGTAGGGCAAAGCTAGATATTTTCCATTTTCTGTGGTAATGGTAAATAACAAAGTTAACTTTCGATGAGGGGCAACTGTAGGTATTTGAAACAGGAATGACACAAGTGTAAGTTTCACTAAATCTCAAAGGGGTTTTTGTAATTTTTCCTTCAAATCACTTTCTTGATAGCATCTACCAATTATTAATTTATAAATTGACACAACTAAGATAAAACATATTTTTATACTGTATTCATGATAGAATGGCTAAAACTAAGTGAGAAAGAAGCAAAAAACATCCTCTACAAAAGTGGAATAGATGATATTAAGTTAAAGTAAAAACTATTGTTGGCAAGAAAGTTTTCTATACTGATGAAGGAAATACAAATTTAGAGTCTATTCGCAACATGACTCAATTAAGAGCATTTGTTATTAGTCAGTTGTTTGTAGTTAGAAATGAGAGCATAAGCATGTGTTTGGAGAAATCGTATGTCTCTTTTCTCTTTGAATATCTTTTTGGAGTAAAAGGATTTTGTAGCATTTTGTTTTTGAGAAAAAAAAATCTCAAAAGAAAATTGTTTATAAAGAAGTGTTGTAAGAAGAGACAAAAACATTCAGATTTCTTTAAATGAAAGGATATGATGATTAGTAGTTTTTATACTACTTTAAAAATAAGATAAATTGATTGAATAAGAGAAAATTTATTATACTTGGGCTATAAAATTTCATTGCTTGTTATGCATATGCATGCATTTGGGGATCTGTAAGTAGTATATAAATGCATTTGAGAATTTGTAAATATAATTTAAATTATCCATGTCACCATTCATGAAATAATAGGATAATATTTGTAGTTTCACTATCAGGCTCACTTTAACATTCATGGAATATTAGGATAATTTTTGGACTTTGACATTTTATTTTATTTATTCATTACATGTGTATGTGTGTGTGTGTGTGCACATACATACATACATACACATGTATTGACGATTCCTAGATGATATTATATTCTCATTCTTGTCATACATATTTAGTACGTGACAATACCAAAAACTATTCAATCTATATTGCACAGATAAAGAAATACTAAAAAATATTGATTTGCATAATGTGGAATAAGTATAGATAAAATTGTAGTTTTAACGTTATATACTTTCTTTATTTTTAAAATTTAAATTAATGAATCTAGAAATTTAATGAATATTTATAGATTATAACATGTGATTTAGGAAATGATCTTTAGGAAGTAAAAATTGAAATTAATATTTTATAGAAGTATAATATATGATTCCATTTGGCAAGGGACAAAAATGAAACATTTTTAATGAGTTTAAGACCAAAACAGAGTGGTTAATATGTTAAAGACTAAAATAGTACGATATTTAAAGTTAAAGAACTATCCATGAAATTTACTTATCTAGTATATAATAACTCTAGAAATTTAATTAACATTTATACAATATGATGTGTGATTATGGAAATGATCATTAGGAAGTAAAATTTAAAATGGAGATTTAATGGAAGCATAATATGTTATTCTGTTTAGTAAGGAACCAAAGTAAAATGTTTTTAATAGATGTATGATCAAAACAGAATGGTTAATAAGTTAGGAACTAAAACAGTACAATATTTGAAGTTAAATAAATTGTATAAAATTTATTCATCTAGTAAAGTTATTGCTTGTATTTATTGATATAACCCAAATTTTATATGTGTGTGCATGTGTGTGTGAACGAATGTGATAAGTGTAGGATTTTGAGAATCAAATAGTGTAGCAAAATTAACCAAAATCACTCTAGCATCCATGTGAATAAGGTAAATCAAGTGTTTAAACTTTCTATACATTTTGGCTTATAAAATCAAAAAATTTGAATTGTTAACATGTTCAAACTCTTTCAGATTGAATCAGTTGAATCAACATGCTAGCTCTACAAACTTGGCAGAAGCGTTTCGTTTGTGCGTGCAATGATAGCTTGTGTAAGAGGAGAGTGTGCTAAAGTTTTGAAGTTAAAAGACCTCTCTTAGTTTTATGGATTTCGCGCACTATACCCCCTTTTATATTGTGATGCGTGAATTCCTAAGCAAATAGATTTTAAACCTTGAATTAGGTTTAACTTCGAACATGACTATGAGCTCAAATTTTGGGCTAATTATTAATTCAAAAATTACCATGAAACTATAGGCAAATAATTTGATATATGCACTCAAATAATCTAATTGTCTCTAAATGTGTGACCTTACAACTCTTTTTCACATTAGAAATGATCATAAATAACATTTATGATCATAAAGTATGAGCGGTGCCTAGTGACACTTTATTGCTACTCATGTGATAAAAAAGTTAATGATTCAAGTAACCCTCTATAATTATTATCTGTATATACATTTGTCCCTTTGTCTAAAACATTAAGACTAAAAATGAGATATGGAATGTGTCAATCGTGTGTAGCCCAATCTATTGATTTATTTGATTTTCAAGTAGCATGGCCAAAAAAGATGACATTTCATATCAACCCATTCAAGCATTGTCATGCATTTTCTCAATCTAAATCAATGGGCCAAAAACTATCACTCTAGTTGGATTCAAATTTACCATATATATCATCAGCAGGATTTAGCTGCTCATTGTTTGTTTTGCCCGTGTTAGCGAGACAATTGTCTTGTAGTTTGTGTGTACCATTGCTTCAACTCCAGGAAACTAAAAAGTTCCTCACTTACCACTACACTTTCGTGCTGCTCCTGCTCACAGGCTAATACTGCCTTCTCCCTGCTCCCTTGACCTGGCTTTTAACTCCTAAAGTTGTCAACACCGACTACAGGATGACCGCACAATTGGCACTGGAAAACAGTCACATGAAAAATATTGGTGCAACTCCCAAAATGATTGCGTGTTGGTGTGGAAATATTTTGCGAAATGGTCAAGTAATCATCAGTAAAACACCCTTTGTCCTCGGAAAGATATTGGCATACATGTCCCTGGTTTGAACAATCCAACAACAAAGCCGAACATGATCACTTCCACAGTTTGCGCAACGACATATTCTTCTCGGTCTCTTTCTTCATGACCTTCGCCACTGCCATCTCGAAATCTTCCTGCGTTACATGCACCCTCCTTTCCCTTAGAGCAAACATCCCTGCTTCCGTGCACACGGCCTGTACAGAAAAGCTCGGTTACAGGTAATGACAAAAGTGCTAACTCTTCAAATCTTATCCATACTTGTTCAATCTATTGTCACTAGGTTAATTGACCGTTTGAAAATGAACGCTACGTTTACAACCAGCTCTTTTTCCCAACTAGGCATTCCCATCCTCACACATCTACTGACTAGATAATTCATTAAATGGCTTAATAACTGTTAAAAACAATGGTACTAGCATTTTTCATTAACAAGGTCATTAAAAACCCTCAAAGACAAAAGAGGAGAAGATGCATATATCGGAAAATGAAAATAAGAAAAATGAAAAAGAGGACACGGCAAACCTTCAGCTCTGCACCAGATGCACCATTCATTTTTTCTGCTATTTTCTTCAAATCAATCCCCCGCATCAAATTCATTTTCCTTGAGTGTATCTTTAAGATGTCCAGACGAGACTGCATATGATTATTAAAATTCATCAAAATGGATAGCATCAGACTAGAGGGAACCCTCTAGAAGCAGAAAGTTTTAAATGTACAAAGCAGCAATAATGACAGATCAAATGACCAAGTTATATTTGTACTAATTATATGGAATATAAGTTGCACACATTTCACCATGATCACCCAACTTGCGAACTATCAACGAGTCTAACGTAAGCATCCACCTAAAACAGAATGCCATGTCGTGGAATTTTACCCTCAATTTCCTTTTAATATCAAGATGCACACAACAGGTCATTGCCCTCTCCTTTCTCATAATGTAACCTCCCTACCTACTCAAAGGCAGCAAGTGATTCTAGGAACTTTTACCATCACTAAAGCCATAAAGTAGACTCAATATCACCATGCACATGTCCCTGAATTTAATGAATAATTGATCTCATACTGTAAACATGATTTAGTCATCACCGTCTTCTGATAGTTTCTCATACAACTAAACAAAACCTGGAATCAGGATGATTTTGGAATTTTTATCACTATTCCCTCACAAGGATGTTGCATCACGAAAGGAATCTCGCATAAATTACTGCAACTTTGCTTTTGTCTGAATTTATAATGTCAATATCATAGGAAACAGTGAACTTTAATATGAGCATAGGTGTTTAATTATGTCCACTGATATGTGTGTGACATTTAGGCATTACGGTGGTCTTTAGTTACATATAAGACTCTTGGTAATTAATAAAAAGGGGAGTATTAATTGCAGTATCCAAGTTCATGCAGACAGTCCAATGTAAATACGTGCTTGTGTTAACCATTTAGAGTGGAGTGATTGAAAATCGAATCGGAAGAGTGTTAGAGGACTCCTTCTCCAACTATTTTCCATCAGATCACCATATTTTATTCCAACAAGTGATACCGGAACCAGCAGGCACAATTTAAGCTAGGTCAAAGCCAGTCAAATTTGTATTCTATCAAGTGCCTGGAGAGGCAGTAAAGGAAAGGAACTTTGTTGCTGTTGCTGTTGCTGTTGCTCAAGTTGAAGAAAAGATAACTTTTTGAGTTGGCTGTCAATAAGTTGAAAAAAGGATCTTGGCATTCATGAAGAGGACAGACAACTTGTAGACAAGAAAGAAATACAAAAGGATAAGTCTTCAAAGAAACAAGTGTTTACATCAAAGAAGAAGAAGAAGAAGAAGAAAGAAATACAAAAGGAGAAGTGTTTGCAGGCATTCTTAAAAATCACATTAATGACCAAGAATGGAACATAAGTGCCTCATGCTGTTGTGAACATGCCATTCAAAGTGATTCTTCAGGAACTACTTGAAAAACAGCAGTTATCGCTTAACATTTATATATGTATATATAAGTGAAATCAGGTCCACATACAAGAACTGATTCTGGAGAATTCAATGAGAACCATACTTGGTCTGGATTTGAGGCTATAAAGAAAAGGATGCATACAATGATGTCTCATTGTCTGTGCTTCAATGTTGAGAAGCATTTATAATACTGTTGCTAAGGATGTGAACGCAAGGGGAATATATTGCTAAATATGATTTGGAACAGCTGAGAAGTAAAGAGTTAGCTACCAAAATGAGTTGAAGATGCAAATACAAGATAATGCAAGCACGAAAAATTTTTAGTGAATGATACAAAGAGACCGTTCAGCTTAGCTATTTGTGCAATTCTTAGTAATTTGTAAAATTAATAAACTAACGCGTCCACAGGTTCTATATAACTAGGTGGTCTCAGTGTGTGTGGTCCACAAGTTCTATATAACTAGGTTGTCTCAGTGTATGTGGAGTCGAGTGATCTAGAGAATTAGATGAGTTTCTTATAAACCTCTTTCTCCAAGAATATTACTCAACATCAGTTTCATCATAAGCCCACAATTGGCAGGTACCCTAACAATATGGTATCAGACGATCAACCAACACCAGCTTCTGCCTACAGATATGGCTTTCAATAGTTAATTCACATTGTTAACAACACACCACTCACCCCAATACATTGGCGTTAATGTTCAGTATGATGATTTGATCATATCTAATTTCTCCAAGGAACTCTTCTTTCCTAGAAGTGGTGATAAAGAAGCTATACAATCCAAGTAAAGAGGACTGGAAGTATTCATGCGCGTGAATGTATAGAAGAGTATCTGAAATGTACCTCCTCATTGGGATTAGGAAATTCAATTTTCCTATCAATTCGTCCGGGCCTAAGGAGGGCCTGATCCAGAATGTCAATCCTATTTGTCGCCATGAGAACCTGTATGAGGAGTATTAAAAAGCAGACAATAAGGCTGTCCAAACAAAATATGTCACTGGGGACAATCCACACCCACACCTTTATTTTGTTTGATGCTTCAAATCCATCCAGCTGATTGAGTAGCTCAAGCATAGTTCGCTGCACCTCACTGTCACCATTGCCACTACCCGATTCCATACGAGCAGAACCAATGCTGTCTATTTCATCCATAAATATGATAGAAGGAGCGTGTTCCCTGGTACAACGGAACCAAAAGAAAGGAAATAAATCTCTTCTCCCAGAAAAGGTCCATATCATAAAGCAGCTGATACCGAGCCAACAGCTTGCATACTTAGTTTTACACATGCAAACAAGAAACTCTCTAGGTCATTCATTAATTCTAGTACATTTATAAAAAAAATCAAATGTCTGCGCAATCTTTAACAAATTTGGAGTGAAAATGGTATCATGATTTGGGTATCCATGGTGAAACATCTGCGCGCCACTTCTTTTTTGATAAAAGAAATTGCATGCTAATGTTCAGCCTCTTCTAAACACTAGAAATCAAGAATACGAAAAACAGCAAACCTGGCCATAACAAAAAGTTCTCTAACCATCCTGGAGCCCTCTCCAATGTACTTCTGAACCAATTCAGACCCCGAGACCCTGATGAAGGTACAATCCGTATGATGAGCCACTGCCCTGGCCAAAAGCGTTTTCCCCGTACCAGGTGGTCCATAAAGCAAGACGCCCTATTAATTATCATGATAAAAGAAACCATCAGTAATGAAGAAGTAGACTTGACCATGAGGATCTCTTTAATAATTTTTTTATTGAAGAAATCAAGTTACCTTCGGCTGAGCTATTCCAAGACTCTCAAACAACTCAGGATGTTTGATTGGAAGCTCTATAACCTAAGAAGTTAGATAAATAAAAAACATTAACATTGTACTAATGATCAACAAACTACAAAGTGGAAATTGTATCCAAATGAAAAAATAGAAAAAGCCAGGGAAAAAACCTCCTTTATCTCCTTAATTTGTTGATCAAGACCACCAATCATATCGTATGTTGAATCTGGGACCTTTTCAACTTTCATAAGGTTAACCAAAGGATCTACCTTGCTTGGCAAAATCAAATGCAATACATAGCTGTCATTGCGGAGGGCAACTCTTGTTGATGGTGTTATTTTTGTGATATCAATGTTTTTATCAATGTCAACTACATATTTCCCTTCTGGATGAACCTGGAGAAAGCTCAAAACTATTTAGATTCAAGATATCTAAACATCCTGAGGGAATGATAAAAGAAGAATAACAAACAAGTGCATACCTTAACTAGAACCTTATTTTTACCCATAACTTTCACAACTTCACCCACATATGAGCCAGGCTCCTGCAGCAGCTGAAGTTCTTCCCTGAGCATTCTAACTGCCAAATGACGAATACAGAGCAGTTACAGACCAGCTCAACCAAAGCAAATTGAGGCAACAACAAGAAGGTAAAATAGTTGACATATATCGGACACATGCCTATGCCAAATTTCAACATCCTGGACATTGAGCCATAACTTAGTTACAATCCAGATGACTGCGAACCAGCAGTTGTAAAAGGATAAATAATTGCTGTAAGGATTATTAACCATGCGATTAATATTGTGCAATTCACAAAATTTCAAGAGCCGATTAGATATTGAATCACATTAACCTATCATCCAGTTAAGTGAACCAAACAAAATTAACAAAAAAAACATAAGGATATCTTTCAGTCCCGAATAGCGTGCCGAGACTACCTCTTCTTATGTCATGTTTGCTCCGGATTCATTCACTCCTATAAAAGATCCATTCTGCAGTATCTCTTGCTACATTTATCCACTCAAATAACAATAGCTTCCAGAATCTAGATTCTAGGGCTAATGGAGCTAAATATGGCATATTTAATTTGTTGAAACGGGAAACAATTTTAGTTAGGCCACTCCAGATTCTTCTAAAACTCTAATGATGCATGACTAAAAGAACACAAAACCAAAGACCCTTCATAAGATTAGGGATTCGGATTAAAAGCGAAAACCTACCGCGAGAATTGAGTTCATTGCGCTGAGCTTCTAGGCGATTCAGATTGTGAGTCTTCTGCCGGACATGGAGCTGGAGCTCGTGGATCCGTTGCAAATAGTACTGCCTGAGCCCTTCTCCTTGTCTGGCGCCACCTTTCGCGGTGCACATCTCTTCGGGCGCCGCAGTCGCCGGCTGCTTCCTCCCTACTCCAACTGTTGCCATTCGAATTTTTTCTCAAGCGAAAATTTGCTCCGACTTCTCGGCCAAGCTATTAAATTCCAGATTGAATTCGGAAAATTGCAAGTCAGGATCTTTACGATTTAGATAGAATTCCAAGCACAACTGATTCTACTCGCGAAAGAGCCCCATTTTGGGCTTTAAACATTGGGCCCTAACATTACATTTAGAATTTGGGAAAAATTTATTTGCGATCCCCTACCTTTAATGTTTGTTATAAAGTGGTCACTCACCTCACCTTGTGTCATCATAAAGTTCTCTATCTCTTAACACGCGATCTATTATAGTCTTTTCTGTCAATTATTTTGTTATCTTTGACAGAAGTTGATGATATGACAACTTGGATGTTCATGTGGTAGTTCAAGATGTCACGTAACATCCTCTTTCATAACAACAAATGACTATACTAAAGGAATAAAAAAAAACTTAAAGCTTAAAATTGACAAATACATAATTTTAGGGAAAGATGAAAAAATTGGCTCGACCAATGGGTTCTTTAATGTTAGCTTTTGTTGAGGGTTAGTGGCAAATCTGAATTATGTTGGTCAAATTCATTGGCTCCGTGCAACAAATTTACTGCAATCTGCAATGTGGACAAGGGCTGGATGGTCAGGCTACGTGAGGACACTAATTGCAGCCTTAATGGCGATGGTGATTTTGGGTTTTGTAGCATTATTGCCGTCTCAATGAGATTTTCGGCGATGCTACCACCACATCAAATTTTTTTTCCTAGAAATTTGTTTTGTTTACCTGATTTTACTCCTCTTGTTCCTCTCTTTAACTTTCTCTTAATAAATTCTTTCAAAATCAAAACCAATTTTTGTAAATCAAGGTTTGACCTTTTAAATCCCTAAACAATTTTGTTTGATTTCTTAGTTCCTTGATGATATTTTGGGCTCTGTTTTGCTCGCTCAGATGAAGTAAATACCGATTCTAGCTCAGGAATACAATCCATCAACATCGATTCCGATTCTCATTTTGCCCACTTGTGTTGCTTTTTATGTTGTTGCTACCTTCATTTTCCTCTTATTTTCCTATTCATCATCACAACCATCTTCGAATTGCATAGAGAATTCACCCCTTTGAATTGCAAAAGTATGGAAAGATCTAGAGAGCCTACCATTTTACCCTTTTAAATTGCAAAGAAGATTTTATTATGAAGATGAATTTTGGTTTAACCCAAATTTTTGTATTCTTTCAGTATAATTATTTGTTCTTATGAAAAAGGATACCACATGGCAATTTGGGCTGCCACATTGACATTGAAGTCATCATGTTATCAATTTCCATCAAAGATAACAAAAAAAAAAAAAGTATCAGACTTTATGATGGCACAAAGTGAGGTGAGTGACCACTTTAAGACAAGTGTTAAAACTGGGAAACTGCAAATGAATTTTATCCTTTAGTATTTCCTATATTTTTTAGGTGAGTGGTATTGTGACGAATGAAGAAGTGCAAGGATTGAGACTCTAGCTTCGTTTAGAAACCATGTCAGTGTTTAATGTTAGAGATTAGAAAAGCTATCTAGTGGTAACTTTTAGTATTAGAGCCTTGGAAAAGCTACCATAGTCATTGGTAATTTATTCCAACATCTAATGCTGATTTCCGACACTATTTTCAAACAAAAAATTTGAGATAATTAGTGTTTGTATTGTACAAACAATTTGGTAGTAAAAAGAGAGTTGAATTGTTATGGCTAAAAAGAAAATTTTGTTTATTATTTTTCACACTTCCACCCAACAAAAATAACACTAATACTACTATTATTTTTACATTTAAGAGCAACTGCAATCAAATGTTGGATTCTTGGACAAGCAACTGCAAGGACTTGATTGTACCAAAATATTTCATCATTTCTCCTAAAATAGTTGTGCATACTACATAGTTGAAATGTTTGGTCTAGTTGAAATGTTTGCAAAAGAGTTTATCATTTAGAAGTTCTAAAACTTCAATATAAATAATGAGCCAAAAGAAAATATTTTAAAAATATTTTAATTTAACAGCAAAAGCTCTTAATATTTTTATGATATAATAGCAAAATGAATACAGTTTATAGTGTATGGCAAATCCAAAAGTTCTTTAGCGTAAATTTCTTGTTTATATGATTTACCAATTTGGCCTCCATGTTCCTTGAGTCTAATATGTTCTTATATTTTTTATGCTTGAAATTGCTCCATCTTTGTTATCACAAAAGATTTGAAGATGGAATAAAGACGCTAAGCTTTTGTCAAGCTTTGACTACATATAGATATGTCAGAGCAATGATTTTACTTCTCTTCTTACATGAACTCCCATATTTTATCTCTATCATAAGCTAGTGTCACTCATTGTTTGCTACAACTAGAGAATCAATACCTAGTATAAATTATAATACAAGTTCTTATGTACCTTCATGCAATTAGTTCATGCAATTAGTTCGTCTCAAAGCTGTGTCAAAAAGGCCGAATATCTAAGACACTTTTAAAGTTTGATGAAATGCCTAAAAGAGACCTAGATATATCAATACAAGTCTCATTGAGGAAGCATGAAAATTGTTGAATAGAGTTGATGAGTAGAAAAATGTGATCGCTTGGACCATAATGCTTAGTGACTATGTTAAACTAGGTTGCATTGATGAAGTTGAAAAGTTCTGAAGGTATGCTGATAAACAATGTGGTTTCATGGAATACTATGATGAGACTAGGTTGATTTTTAATAAGATAGCTAAGAGAACTATAGTTCCTTGGAATGCAATGATTACTAAGTATGCAAAAAAAAAAAACATGAGGTTGGATAAGGCTTTTAAGTTGCTTGAGAAGATGTCAGAAGGGGATTTGGTATCATGAAATATGATGACCACATGTTATTCATAATGATGAGTTAAACAAGGCTGAGCATAACAGCCTTAGGACAAACATGAAGAGTACAAAGTTATAGGTGCCTAATGAGCAATTACTAAAAAATTATTAGCAAGGTAGTCAAGAATGAGAAAACTACACAAAGCTCCTTAAAACTTTTCCTAGCAAAATGCTAAGTCCGTAACTAATTACAATTAATAAAATTAGTGTCTTACATCATCTATATCCACCAACCCTGCTAAAACCAATTCGAGGGCCAAACATTGCTATGCAATAGAGTCACATCCCTGCCGAGAGGTGGTCTCCTTGCAGAGTTGATAGCTTTAAGTTTATTCTCATCAAACTTCTACATCAAGGTTGCCAAAGTTACTTTTTGCCCTCTTCATCATGCTCCGCTTCCAAACTGTCCCGAAAATGATCTTTTTCTCCTATCTCATCACTTCCTCTACCAAATAAGTAATAGGGAATGACATTTTTTTTTAACATTATCTCATTGTATTTATCTATTTTGCATGAATTTAACTTTTATGCCTTATGTTTATCATCTTGTACCTTATCAATATCATTAAAGGTAATTCAAGTGTTGTGTTTCAACCTCCAACCTTTATCTCGCTTTATGGTATCACAACCATTAATTGCTCCCAGAAATTTTTGCTACTTCCCCCTTATATCCTTCATACTTGTCTGAATGACATGCCATGTTTACCCTCATCATTAAGTCATCCTTTAGTCTACTTGGTCTATGTGTAAGAGACTTCTCCTCCACTAAAAAGTTGTCCCTACATGTCTACCAAGATAATCATGCCCTTACCCTTCTTATACGTTTCAACTCTCAATCTCACCACAACCGAGTCTTATCTTCCCTACCTAACACTAATTCTTTTAGCCACATTGCTCCATTTACCTCTCATCCTCCTCATCTGTACATTCACCACAACCTTCCATATCTCCTACCAATCTAGTCTTTAGCCCTCTCACTTCTTTTGTCTCATATATCTAATTCACCTTTACAAACACTCCCCTCTTCAACAACCTCTACCACCTACCCATACTTATTAAATGACCACTCAATTACAAAACAATATATTCCAACCCAAACATAATTTCCAAGTAGCGCTTCACCCTCTTTTCTGGAAATTGTTGAACTTACTAATACCTTTCAAGCTATTCAATATCCTAACTGGCATACTGTTACAGCTAAAGAATACCATGCCTTCTTCAAATAATACATGGGAACTTGTTCCTCATCAACCATATCATAAATTGGTTGGCCACCAATGGGTCTTTAAAGTGAAATGCAATCATAATGGTACAGCACAATGATATAAGTTATGGCATATTGCCAAAAGCTTTCATCAGTGACCTAAAGTTGATTTTTAAGACACTTTTAGGCCAACAGTCAAACCGACCAGAGTTTGTCTAGTTCTTACTCTTGTTGTCTCACAAGCATGGATATACATCAGCTTGATGTCAACAATGCATTTTTTCAAGCCCAACTAGATGATGAGGTTTATATGCAACACCTCTCATGTTTTATTAACAAGGATCTTCCCACCATATTTGTTTACTAAAAAAGTTGATTTAAAGGCCTAAAAAAATCCCTGTGCATGGTATCATTGTCTCACATCCTTCTTCTTACAGCATGAGTTCACTAATGATAGCTGAAGTGTTATCACCCCATTAACCCGAGAACCTCAGCTAGGTATCATGCTCGGTAAATCCGGTTTCACCCACGAGGAATGCCAATACCGACCTCGGAAAGGAGGGAGTCTGATGCCTTAGGAACACGACCTCGGTAGCCCGCCACCGCTCCCGAGGATGACGATACCGACCTCGGGTGACTAGTGTGTTGCCTCCCTCGGAAAGGACACCGAACCAACTTCGGGGGAGGAGGACCAACCACCTTTGGCAGGAGATAATCCCCCCGAAGGAGAAACTTCAGAGCTAGGGAATCCCCCGAACTACCGGTATGACTCCTGGGGAAGGGTCTTCACTCCGAAGGGCGACCTCAGCAAAGAGGACCTCGGGGGTACGGCAGAAGCAATTAAGGAGCCTCTGACATGTCGCCCGCACACACTACACGCCGCCCTCATATGCGCTCTGACACGCCGACGCCACCTACGTCTTGTCATGTAGGGCCACTCCAGCTCTAGCTCGTGGCCCGATGAGCCTGCAATCGGCTAGAGGCCCCCACGTCCAGAAGTACGGAGTACATCCTACCGAACACGTGTCACAATCTAAACGGGCTACACCCTCTTATATATATCAGGGAAATGGTCTCAGGAAGAGATCGCTCTCCTCCTCCCTCTAGAGAAAATGTAACAGGCAAGAATCTTTGGCCCTTAGTACCCCCTTGTTAGTATTGTGCCCAAAAAGCCAATCATGAGATGATTGTATTTTTGCACATTGAGTCATGATATTTTATTGAGGCATTAATCCAGCAATTTTGTTTGTTGTGTTGTTTCTGCGTAACGTAATAAACATAATTGTAACCCTAGAATAATGATATTCTTAAACGTCCCTAGTCTAGTACTATTGTGGAGCGGGTTGCAATAATACATAATGACTAGCATATGTGGAGACTAATATGAGATATGTAGTCTACATATGGGTACAAGTTGGAGAACTTGTGTACTGGACCGACCCACCATGAGAACACTTCATGGATCGTTATATGAGTGTCATAAGTGATTCTCATAGTGATCATGGTATATGTAGTCCTTCGACCTAAGATCAGCAAGGTTCCCTACATGTGAGTCACATACTTTGATACTTTCCTTTGTTGCTCGTAACTGAGTGAACTTGAAGGAGGTCATTGGGTATGTCACATATCATGCGGAGGGATTTGTATGATCAAGATGGGATTTGTCCCTCCTATGTAACGGGAGTGATATCTTTGGGCCCCTTGATAGAGTGAGACTTAGAAAATGCATGGCCATGCTCCGATGAGTTGATATATGATATCAATGTTGTCAGTTTAAGTTGGTCTACTCGGTAATCAAGAAACCAAAGATTGGGCTATACGAGAGTGACACATTCCATGTCTCGTGCTTAGTCTTGATATCTTGGACAAAGGGACAATGGCATATATCGGTGATGATCATAAAGGTTTAGTCGATTCACCGACAATCTTGTCACTTGGGTAGCAATGATGTGTTGCTAGACACCGCTCACTGCTTATGATCATAAATGTGATTTATGATCATTGCCAACATGGCAAGAGCCTATTGGGTCGCACACGTAGAGCTATTTGGATCATTAGAGTGCATGGGCTAATTATTTGGGTTATGGTTTCACTTTAATTTCGTATTAATAATGGGCCAAGGAGTTGAGCCATTATTAAGCCCGAAATTAAATCCTAATTGGATTAGGGCTTTGAAACCCATTAGGCTTGGAAGTTGAGTCTCACTATAAATACAACTTTTAAGTGAGAAATTCGCAGGTCTCCTTGCCCTAGCCTCCCAAAAGGACAGCCACACTCTTCTCTTGCAATTCCTTGGAGGACGCAAGCTAGCACTGCGAGCGCAAGAGAAACGCATCTGCCGAGACGTGGTGGAAGCGTGGTGATCCCGAGAGGCTCGTGTGGATACCATAGAGAGCCTGAACACGTCAACTGTTCAGGTTTTGTGATTCGACTCTACAGTTGAGTGAGAGATCTCAACCGAAAATTAGGTATGAAATTTTCGAACACCCGGTTTACCCCGTTTCACTTGGATCCTGGAGGGTTTCGGTTAAATTCCGCTGCGCTGTTTGGCTCCCGAAACCCAACACCCCTCTCCTCCTCCAAAACACTGACTTGAGCGTCGAAGGCTCCACCCCAGAAAAAAGACACCGGGGACCTCCTAACCCCTGTTTTCTGAAAGTTTCAGGCAGGCTCTCCTGGGAAATCTACACTTCAGGCATTCCCTCACACCAGAAGTCCCTCTCGGTCATACCATGTCACACGACAAAGATGCTGCTGGGCATCATTTGGCGCCGTCTGTGGGAAGCAGACGTCGGTAGGGATATGTTTGCCCTTGTCCTTTCGGCGTTTTTCCAACTCTTCAGCAGAAGGACCCTCTGCCAAAGAGCCCAAAAGATCCGCCGACGTGGCGGGACTCCGAGAAGCAGCGCTGGTGACCACCCCGGCAGGAAGCTCGGCGGGAGTTTCCGGCTTGACGGAAGTTTCAGGCTCACCGACAACCTCCACCACATCTCCCGAGGGTGGAAGAAAGATGTCCTTCTTCTCCTTCTTAGCCGAAGACGGTCCGCTCCCGGTGGTTTTACGCCTCCTGGAGATGCCCTTCTTCGTTTGTTCCCCTTTCTCGGCTTGGCCGAGGAAGAGGGACTTGTAGTAAGCGGCTGACTCGTCGCCCATCTCTGAAAAAAGAGAAAAAGATCAATGTAAGTCCAAACAGGTACTTATGCTAAAAATCTTTGGAAGGAAAACTCACTTTCGAAGAAGGCTTCATAGGTGAGCTCCCCCCGAAGGAGCTTCACCAGCCAGGACTCCTTCCCGTCAATGGCAGGAGCTGGCATGTTGAGGTCCGTCTTGTGCTCCTTAACTACCCCCAACTCCCGAAGGACCTCATCGGTCATAAGTCTCCACATGATAGGGAAGAGGTAGAGGGAGCGGGGAGGGACCTCGGCATCCCAGTCGGCGACAGCACGAATACGTTTGTCGAAGTCCGCAAACCTCGCCGCCAACTTGGGAGTTAGCATCTTTTTGGGGTCCACGACATCCGTCTCCAGCTTTCCCCGAGCCCACTTAGTCGGAACGTGTGACCAAGCCTTCACCACTTTTAGGAAGAAGAACTTCCTTTGCCACCCTCGCCGGCTATCTTTGGTAGCGAAAGTGAACATGTATTTTTTGCTCCCAGATCCCCGGGGTAGCATAAAATAAAAGCCACCCTTCGAGACCGAATAGAGCTTGTAATACTACATGAACATGATGAAGTGGGTTCTATTCCAAAGACCCCACACATGCACAGGAAGGCATTAAAATAGCAGTATGAGTTCGGAGGAAGCTGATTCACGGTTATGCCATGAAATTGGCAAAAGTCGCAAATCATCTTCAGAGGAGAGAACCGAAGTCCGGCCTTCAGTTGGGCACGGAAGACGGTAACCTCTTCCTTATTGTTCATGAAACTAAAATGACCAAGGTGAGGAAGTCTGGTGGTGGCATAGGAAGGAAGAAAAAATTTGGTTGTCCACTTCTCTAATTTCTCTGAAGTGGAGCAACAAGGGTGAGACATGAGAGGTTGCCAGCTCTCGGGGATGGGTGCAACAGACATAAGGGGAATAGGCGAAGACATAATTGACAAAAAAGTGACTTCGAAAGAAAAGAATTGAGAGGGACTTCGGGAAGCTAGAAAAAGAAAAAAATGAAGAAACCGAAGGACCTCTAGAATCAAAACCCACCAAAAGTTTTGCCGAAATCAGGGTTTGAAGATGCCGTCGTGAAAGGTGGCCGGAAATCGCTCCGTCGATAACACCGCCAAGAAAAAAGAGGGGAAAGCACGAAAACAGACGGGAGCAAAGCAAAGACAAAAAGAGAGCAAATAAGGATTATGACGGGAGGAAGGTTTATATAGATTGAGGAAGGGTAGCTGAATCGGCGTCATAATTGCTTCGCGAAGGCGAAACGTCGCCATAATTGCCCCTCGCACACCAAAAGACACGCCTGCTGTAACCGACGTGACCGTCCCCAACCAACGCCTGCCACGTGTCGCCCGACGCCAGAAACTAGGACTTGCTCTCTGACATCTTGAAAACCCGGGTACGTCCAGATTGACACGCCTAGTTTCGAGATGCGACGGCCTACTGACCTACAGCAGAAAAAGTAAAAAATTGAGTATCTCGAGGACACCAAGGGCCAGACGGTAACACCTGTCTAGACAAGGCTTGCCTCCTGGTGGCGAAGTGCCTTCTCCGTGAACGTCACACTCCAAGTCCTGAAAAGTGCCCCCAGAAGGACCACTAGCCGAAGTCTCCACTCCGGCTTTCCGAGGGAGGGCATATGATAGCCGAAGTGTTATCGCCCCATTAACCTAAGAACCTCGGCTAGGTATCACGCTCGGTAAATCCGGTTTCACCCACGAGGAATGCCAATACCGACCTCGGAAAGGAAAGAGTCTAACGCCTTAGGAACACAACCTCGGTAGCCCGCCAGCGCTCCCGAGGATGACGATACCGACCTCGGGTGACTAGCGTGTTGCCTCCCTCGGAAAGGCGACCGAACCAGCTTCGAGGGAGGAGGACCAGCCACCTTCGGCAAGAGATAATCCCCCCGAAGGAGAAACTTCAGAGCTAGGGAATCCCCCGAACTACCAGTATCACTCCTGGGGAAGGGTCCTCACTCCGAAAGGCGACCTCAGCAAAGGGGACCTCGGGGGTATGGCAGAAGCAATTAAGGAGCCTCTGACATGTCGCCCGCACACGTCGACACCGTCTACGTCTTGTCATGTAGGGCCACTCTAGCCCTAGCTCATGGCCCGAGGAGCCTGCAGGTGGCTAGAGGCCCCTACGCCAAAAAGTATGGAGTACATCAGACCGAACACGTGTCACAATTTGAACGGGCTACACCCTCTTATATATATCAGGGAAATGGTCTCAGGAAGGGACCCCTCTCCCCTTCCCTCTAGAGAAAACGTAACAGGCAAGAATCTTTGGCCCTTAGTACCCCCTCTCCTCCTCCAAAACACTGACTTGGGCATCAGAGGCTCCTCCCCGGAAAAAGACACCGGGGACCTCCTAACCCCTGTTTTTTGAACGTTTCAGGCAGGCTCTCCTGGGAAATCTACACTTCAGGCGTTCCCTCACACCAGAAGTCCCTCTCGGTCATACCATGCCACACGACGAAAATGCTGCTGGGCATCAACTAAGTCCCATAATGATACTTTTTTTTTACTTACTATTGAGGTTAGCACATAACTTTTCTTCTAGTTTATATTGATGATATTGTTATGACGACAATGATTTTCAAGCACCCTTTCTTTTGTCTATCTTTTCTCAGTCTTCTATTAAGGATGTTGGTCCTTTAAATTATTTTCTAGGTGTTGAGGTTGCCAAAACTTCAATCGGGTTATTGTTTTGCAACACAGGTATGTTATTGACTTGTTGGAACAGTCACAAATGAGTGGTGCAGAGGTAGACACTTCATTGTCTTTGTTTGTCACTTTGTATAATACTGTTGATAACTCTTTTCAAGATGTATCTAGGTTTCAACAAGTGGTTGGTGAGCTTTGTTTGTTTTACCTGACCTAATATTGCATTTTCTATTAACAAATTCGCCCAATGCATGCATCTTCTGATGACTCTTCATTGGATATCCTTTGAAGTCTCTACTTTGTTACCTTAAATTGACATTGTTTTATAGTATCCTATTACATCAAGACACCCATTCAGCCTTCAAGCCTTTTTTAACTCAAACTAGCTAGGAGATTTAAACTTTCACCTCTCAACTTCTGCCTATATTGTCTTCCTTGTTGGTACACTTATCTCTTAGTGCTCAAAAATGCCAAAGCATAATGGTTCTACCATCCACAAAAGCATTGTAGTAACCAATTGCTAATGCTACCTATGAAGCTATGTGGATTGATCCTATACTACATGAGCTTAATATTTCTCTACTTGCACCTCAAATTTTTCTTTGCAACAATGTTATTTCTACGTTTGTATGCATGAATCACGTTTTTCATTCTTCAATGAAACACTTAGCTATTGACAACATGAACATGTTGCTTCTTGTAAACTTTAGATTCGTTATGTTCCTAGTAAAACTCAACTACCACTTAGGTTCTATCCATTTTTTCCAAGATTAGCAATGGCTCTACCATCTTACGGGGCTTGATAGGGATAAATTTGTTAATATTATCTCATTGTATTTATCACTTTTGCATGTATTTGTCTTTTATACCTTACGTTTACCATTTTGTACTTTATAAGTATATTTAAAGGCAATACAATTATTGAGTTTCAACCTCCAACCCTTCTTTTTCTTTAATGATAGCCTCTATTGTCAATAATCTCTTGTCACAACCTTTTTGTTTAGGCATCCATCCATGAAGTAGCAAAAAACTTACTTATGCCCTCAACTGAAGTAACTGGCACAATTTTATTCGAACACAACTGAATGCTCATATTGTTCCTTTTTAACCTAATTGAGGGCAAGCTTGATCCTTTTGTCTGTTTCTAACAAAAAAAAACTATTGGGATGGACCTAAAATGATTATCATCACACCCACAAGATAAAGTCAACAATCGCTCAAGCTAATAAATCACAACCAAACAGAAATAATCAAAACAGCACTAAATAAAATAAATTGAAACATACGATATATATTGAAAACCCTCTGGTGTAGAGGAAAAAACCACGGGGTAACCTGACAACAAAATCCACTATCAATAAAAATAGTACAATATCCAAGATCCAAGTTATTCCCCAAACTTGAATCTTATAACAGTAATTTGAGAAAAACTTGAAATTTAATACTCTAAGATTCCTACAATAATCTCACACGACAAAGACCCAAAAACACCAATACTCCACGATTGATGCTCATAAACCCAAGAGAATGATACTCCTAAATTACAAGATCATTGCTCAAATAAAGAGTAAAAAATTATTGTCCGAAAAGAACCTGTAAAACACTAAATTACAAGCTCTGTTTCAATGTTTTTTACTCTGCCTCGATCTCATCTATTCTCTCACACATCCACAAAAAGCAACTAGTTGGATGGCTTTTATAGCAACATTACATGGCTCACTATAATCCAATTAGAAATTGGATTTCAAGTCCAATTTGGACCTGTCTTCAATAGGCCAAGGTAAAAGGAAAATAATATAGGATTGGACCCATATTCAACAATTTTCTCCTCTAATCCCATTAGGAGGAGATACTAACACCGCTCTTTATACGGAACACATGTCAGCCGTTAGGCCACATGCTTCAAGATTTTCTCTGGAAATCACCTTTGTTAACATGTCAGTTGCATTATTATTTGTGTGAATTTTCTCAAGCTTCAAAAGTTTCTTTTTAGTCACCAAACACAACCAATTATGCCTCACATTAATGTGTTTAGTACGAGCATGATATATTGAGTTCTTGCTCATATCATTAGCATTCTAACTATTATAATGTATCACATACTTTTCTTGTTCAAAACCAACTCATGAAGGAACCGCTTCATCTAAAGCATTTTTTTACCTACTTCATTGGCCACTATATACTCTGCCTTAGTTGTAGACAAATTAACACATTTCTGCAACTTCAACTGCCATGAGATAACTCCCCCAACAAGAGTGAAAATGTAACCAGATGTGGATTTTCTTCCAACAAGATCATTCATCATATCTGTGTCAGTAAAGCCTTCTAATATAGGTTTAGCCCTACCAAAACTCAAACACAATTTAGAAGTACCTCTCAAATATCCAAAAATCTATTTCACAGCTTCCGAGTGAGACTTTCTTAGATTAGATAAAAACCAACTAACTAATCCAATAGCATGAACAAGATTTGGCTGAGTAGAAACCATGGCATACATCAAAGAACCAATAGCTGACGAGTAAGGAATAGTTGACATCTCTTCATTTTCTTTCGCTGTAATCGGGAACAAATTCTTACTAAACTTGAAGTGGTTTGTAAAGGGCATGCTAACTGGCTTTACATCTTGAACATTTCAAGGACTCATTCAACATAGTTCTCCTGTGATAACCATAGCTTACTAGCTTTCCTGTCACAAACAATTCTTATGCCCGGAATTTGTTTTGCTGACCCTAAATCCTTCATGTTAAAGGACTTAGACAATTTTCCTTTCAACTGCAAATCATCAAAGCATCTTGCTAAATAATAAGCATATCATCAACATAAATTAGAAGAATAATGAAGCTACCATCAGGAAAATTTTTGACATAGACACAAGAATCTGTGTTAGTTATTTTATAGTTCTAACCAACCATAAAAGAATAAAATTTGCGATACCACTGTCTAGGTGCCTGCCTCAAGCCTTAAACGCTCTTTTTCAACCTACAAATCATGTGCTTATTCCCTTCTACCTCAAATCCTTCAAGTTGAACTATGTAAATCTCTTTCTTCAAATTGTCATGTAAAAATGTAGTCTTCACATCTAGCTACTCAAACTCAAGATTTAGACAACTTGTTAGTCCAAGTACAACCCAAATGGAATCCACCTTCACCACAAAGGGAGAAGATCTCATCAGACTCAACTCTTTTTTTATAATAGAAGTCATTTACCACCAAACGAGCATTATACTTAACTAGCTTATCACCGTCTTTTTTTAACTTGAGCTGTTATTCCTCTCATAGCTGGAAGCTCGTTTAAGGAAGGTAAAGTATTTGAAACTTCATTTGGAACCTTATTTCAAGTTCACATATCAAGAATACGTAAGTTTAGCAAAGTTTACTAAGTTTCAAGAAGGTTTAGGCACTAAATGAGGTTCGGGGACAAAATGATAATTTTACATTCTAAATAGTTGGGCTAGGTCTCGAGTGTTAAAATGAGTTTTTAAAAACCTAACTTTTACCTTTAACCTAAGTTTAGTTTAAATAGGCAAGATTTGACCAAGTTTGATTAAGGTTATCTAAAGAAGGGGATTTATTTATAACTTTTTAAATACTTTGGTAGCTTGGTTTTGAAATGGGTATATAACTTGGTAAATGGGAGGGATGACTACCATTTTTCATGCTAAACCCGAGTTCATCCTTCACTCTATCATTTCTTCTTGATTTGGAGCTCAAAACCATAAGTTTTTTATGAAACTTGAAGCTACCAAGAGAGTATAAGCCATATGAAGCTTATTCGAAGAAGAATTTCATGTTTTTGGAGCTTGGAACCATGTTTCCCACCATCCTCTTTTCTTGATGTGAGGTAACTTGTGATTTCTTTGTGAATTTTTATTTATTAGTTGATTAAGAGCTTGCGTTTTAGTTAGAAGCTAGTAATTGTGTGTTTTGTGCCTTTGGTTGCTTGGAACTATGAAGAACTTTGTGGAACTTGGTTCTTTGTGGAAGAGTTGATTGATTCTTGCTTGTGAGTTAGAGTTAATGTAAGAGAGTTATGTTTTCAAGCTTGATTAATGTTATTGAAATGTGTTTCCTTGATGAACTTAAGTAGTTTTGGCAATACCATTAGTTAGTGGGCTAGTTTGTCCATGGTGGACTACTAGTTTTGTGGAGCCTGGAATGATGTTATAGTGCATCATATGAATGCTTGTGATAGTTGGTGGTGGTCTTTGCAATATATTTTACAGGTATGTGAAGTTTGAATGCCATCAAAGCATGTTTAACATGTTTGGTAAGTCTTCAAAAGCTATAGCAGCAAAATTAAACTTTCTAGGTAGTCGCAAGTATTGGCAACGCGTTGTCAGCGCCACAAAAAGTTCACAACACATTGATAATTGTGGTGACTCGTCACCACAGTTGTAACGGCTCTCCAAAAATTTAGGTCATCATTAGTGAGGTAACATTAGTTATTTTAGTAATTTAATATACTTATAATATTTAATGCAAGCAAATTCTCGGTTTAATAAAGTATAGTAGCTTAAAGATGACAAAATTGTTCATTTAAAAAAATCAGACCAAGAAGGGCATTTTAGTCATTTCATATAATGACTCATTTTTATTTCAAAGTTGGGTAGAGGATGGAAAAATATTAAATTTAAGGTATCACGATTTTTCGGGATTCTTGCTCTACCCTTGTGAAATTGTGACATGACTAAATTGTCTGTAAATGGTTTATGTGTAACAATCAAAAGTATTAGGCCTAAATTTCACGTATCTAAAAAATGAGGACTGGGTGTGTAATTAAGGTAAAGGAGGATTCAGTAGGGGTGAACATGGGTCGGGTTGGTTCGGTTTTATGGTGGAACCGAACCAACCCAAAATGACATTGGTTCTAAAATTTTTCTACCCAACCTAGAACCGAGAACCGAACAGAACCAGAACCATGGTTTTGGGTTTCTCGGTTCTGGTTCTCAGGTTTTTCGGTTTATACCATATACCTATAACAACACCAAAATTCAATAAATCTACATCTATAATCAGTTTTATGACATATTCAACATAATATACAATTAAATTAATATTTAAATATAACTAGTTAGATACATTCAAAAGAGTTTAAAATGTTCTTACAAAATTGGTTCAAAAGAGTTGCTTATGGGGCATCTTTTATCTCAACTAGTTTCCTTCACTCCAGTAATTCTAATATTGGTATGACATTCAATATAGAAAACTGAGCCTTTAAGACCATCTTCTTTAGTACTAAAACCTAAAATATGTTGATGTCATAAATTTTTAATTTTGCATGAGTCAAATGAAAAAAATATTATAATTGTGTCATAAAGAATAATTTGGAGAAAACAAAATGACTTAGGAGTGGTGGGTCTATGAAGCAAAGTGATTAAGTGAATATAAAGAAATTTCGTAAATGATCCCACAACTTCCATACTGTTTCAATTTAGAACATCAGTTTAAGAGTTTAACATAAAAACATAAAATAACCATCATAATACTTTAAAGAAATATATGTGTGTGTGTATATAGATATATTAGTAATACTATAATTTTTATTATATATATATATATATATATATATATATATATATATATCGGGTTCGGTTCCACCTCGGGTTGGTTCCATATGGAACCAGAACCAACCCAAAAACCGTCGGTTCTCCTATATGTGGAACCAACCCGAGAACCATGATTAATTTTTACCCAACCCAATGGGGGTGGTTCGGTTTCGATTTCGGGTTTACCCAACCCATGCTCACCCCTAGGATTCAGATGCGAAATAACTCCGATTTTGGTCCTAAGTTTTCTCTTCCGTCCTGGATAAGTCCCCAACATACTATTGTGTACAAAGACGGGACCAAGTGCGTGGCATGTGCCATTTAAGCCTACATAAGTTAACTTCCAATGATTTACTTGGCCATCTTCTTCCTCCAGCTCTAGACTACCCGAAACCTCTTTGCCCCCTTCAAAACTCCATAGCCTAACCAAATCCAAGCTCCAATCCATCAAAATCAAGCATAATTAAGCAAATTTTTTAAGGAAAATCAAGTATGAAACCATCCTAGGCTTGAATTTCGAGCTATTTGTTCAAGTAAGTTTTGTTTTGTTCTTCCCTTGTTTTTTAGATTCATATGGTTATGTAGCCGCTGGAATCACTGAATTGAAGCTATTTCTTCTTGGTTTATTAAGGGAAAAACAACAAGAAAAGCTTAGGAATCAAGCTTAAGTAGGAAGGAACCTAAACCCGATTTGATTCAAGGGTAAAAGCTAATTTAGTTATTTCTTGTCCTTGATTAATTCCAAGTTTTATAGGTTGATTAATCTGGAATTTATTGTATTTAAATCAAATTTTGTTGAGCAAGAAATAAGAAATTAAAGAGGACCGATAAACGTTTTATATATGTGTTGAGTAAAGGGCTGGTTAATTGGAATCCATTGAGAGGGTTATTCCTAACCACTTAATCCATAAAGATGGTTTTGGTATTATCCTAATTATTATTTATTTATGTAGCTAAATGATCAATTAAAAGAGAAATACTCAAGCTACTATAAAGGTACAAAGAATAATATAAAACCGAGACCATAAAGACATGGAAGTTGGTGATTGCTTGCATTAACTATTCTAGGTAATGGATTTTAAGTTCAAATTAAAATTGATGCATTATGTATTTTTACAATGCATTAATTAAGAGAGTAAAATGTGGACAAGAAGTGACTTAAGGACTATGTAATTAAATAACCCTTAAGTAAGTATACAGGGTACTAAGTATTCAAGATGGGCTTTGACGCTCAAGAGTATCCTAGCTAAACTACCAAGCTTAGTAAGAATGAGCCACTAAGAACTCCTGTACAATGTGAGTAAGGGTAAGTAATGGCAACCCAAGCTTGTTAAGGCAAGAGTTAAGCTCTTGTAAGAAGGACTAAGTAGAAGATGGGTTCCCCGCCATAGAACCCATACTAGTGGCCATTAGTCAAGACCTTATAACGTTTTGACCTCACGTTAAGATGTGTATATATGTTATATATGCTGGGTCCTAAATTTTATTTTGCAGGTATTTAATTCCTTACTGAAAATTTATGATTCTCATTCCCTTAAGTATCACACTGTGCATATACTAGTAGTGTGAAGCCTAACACCCACTGAATGGTTGTTAAGCAAGGTTTTGGTGTAGGTATTTAAAATACCATGAATCTTTAATGATTCTAAGTTATTGGTCAGTAATATTATTGTACTAACTAAGTTATTTAAAATAGCCTTGACAAATACCGGGAAAGTGCACAAGGAGAAGTTGGACCTATCATTTTTGGAGCTTCTGTGCTCAGGTGGGAGTTATTCTGATAGTCTCAGACTTTGTACATATTGGGTACTTAGGTACCAAGGAAATGCTTCTAGTTTAACTAGTGTGTATGGACTTACTTAGTGTATATATCTGTATATGCACTATGGTTATATATCTGTATATGCACTATGGTTGCTTATGGATGTACATAAGTTAAGTGTTATGTGTACATAAGTTAATGCTTGCAGTTTAAATAAACATGTTTATATGACTTCGGTATGTGTTTCAAGTGTTTTATGAATCTGATGGAAACTATTTTGAAAAGTTTTATTTATTATTTTTATTAGGTCTCTCCAAATGTCATATGATAATCAACTAGTATGAAGTTTTAAACAACGCAAGTATTAGCTTAGTCATTTGCAACTAAGAGCAAGAATACTAAATCCTGATTATCCTAAGATCTTGGGAATACCCTATATCAGGGTAAATGAGAAGGTTCCTTCACAACAATTATGTTGGCTGAAATTTTTCAATTTTGCTCAGAAGTTCGAGGGGAAACCTGAGGAGGTGCTTAGGGTACCTAGGGGCCTAAGTATTCCAAGGGTACTCCGAAGCTTTAAAAACTCCTCCGAGACCTAGGAGTTTTCTTGGGTTTTTATCGTTACTTCCATCATAAGCAAAAAAACCAATTAACAAAGGCCACAACTAAGTGTCATTAGCTTGGGTGAAAGGTTTAGTACCATTGGCAACCTAGCAGTGCTTTCGGGCATGAGGTTGCAGTGTGAAACCTTAGTGCACCTAATGGGTCTTTATGGCCTAGTCGACAGTAGTCCCACCATAGAGCCCTTGTACAGTATAAGGGATTTTCAACTAGTGAATCATCACTGGTTAGGCTAGTAAGCTCTTCTTGCTAGTAGGCAAGGCTTTGCCTTATAATTCAAAGACTAGGTTGAAGAAAAGTCACAAGGGACTAAGATATATATGCATAAGTCTAGCCTCATGCTATATGAGCTCGTAGCAGGTTACATATGTTCGCATATGTGCGGCCCTTAGTAACTTTTCTTGCAAGTGAAGTGAAAACCCTTATTGAGAATTCTTGAATTCTCACTCCCTAGTTATGTTATGCAGATTTTGACGTTATTAGGCTGAATAACTGTTGAGGGTTGTCGCAGCAGCTTGTTGTTGCAGGTACTATGCTTGAGAATCTTTATGATTCTAGTATACTTGGGTTACTTGTTGGTTAAGTAACAGTACTAACTATAGTATTTTTCTTGGCCACAAAGCTTAGCAACACATGGACAAGATTTTTGTGACTCGCCACTAGAACTTACCTCCAAAGTGAGAGTTAGTTTGAGAAGATCTCAGTCTAGGCTCGTACATATAGTACTCCTATTTTCCTTCCTTGTCTATGATGATGTCCTAGACACTAAGGTTGCTTTTGGGTTAGGAGCATTAGTCTACTTTATGTTGAATGCTTTCACACGGTTATTATATGTAGTAATATTCTTATATATGTTAATTTTGTGTACTTTGGCTATTTACACTTGTTTTCTATGATAGTATCTTAGCCAAGTGAATGTTTTATGTTTTCTATTTATTATAGTCAAAGCATCTATTTACTATGGTCAAAGTATCTTATAACTACCATAAGACCAGTTCTTATAGGCTTCCTCGTAAAGGGCCAAGGACGGCCATGTCATGAACACCCATTTATTCTATAATGCTCTTCTACCTTTAGGTAGATTCACCAACTTTTATGTGTTGTTCTCTTGGAGATAATTCATCTCATCTTACATTGCAGTGATCCACTGGTCCTTATCTACATAAGACTATGCATCGAGGAAGTTCTTAGGCTTCCCCGCATCAACAAGCATGATATAATTAGAGCTGGGACGCCTAGTAGATAGACAATGATCTCTAGTAGATCTTTTCGGGTGAGACTTTAGCTCTTCCATTGAAGGGGGCTACCTCCCGTGCTCAAGATCATTGCCATGCTCAATTATATGGCCATCAACCTGTTCATCAACAATGGCTGGCTACTCTACCCTAGGTTTTATGGCTCCCCCATCTATGGCATTCTCAAATGGAATAGGTGTAGGTGTTAGATCATCAACACCATAAGCAATGTATGAAGCCTTTTCTTACAACCCAATATCCTATATATTCCCATCCTCTGTGAAGACAACATCTCTGCTTTTAACCACCTTCTTTTTCTTTGGATCCCATAATCGTAGCCATACTCTTCACTGTCATAACCAACAAGAATGCACAGTTTGGCCTTATTGTCAAGCTTCAACCATTATTCCTTAGAAACATGCATGAATGCTTTGCAACCAAACACCTTTAAATGTAAATAAGAAGCATTTTTACTTGTTCATACATTCTTCGAGACTAGAAAACCTAAAGGAACTAATGGAGTCCGGTTAATTAGGTAAACAACAGTACTCATAGCTTCACCCAAAATGTCTTTGGCAACTTAGACATCTTTATCATACATCTGACTTTCTCATGGTGTGATTCAACTTTTCAGTTAGACCATTATGTTGCGGTGTACTGGGCTCCGTTTTCTCATGATGAATACCATGCTTCTTGCAATACCTATCAAACTCATTAAAGGTATACTTCATGTCATTTTCCATATGGAGACACTTTAAGTGTTCATCAATCTTTCTCTCAATCGTGGCATGGAAAATCCTAAAATAATTAAAGACTTGACTCTTCTTCTTCATCAAATACATCTAAGTCTTTCATGAAGCATCATCAATAAAAGTCAAGCATCATCAATAAAAGTCACAAATGTGCCTGTTACCATCCAACGACTCCGCCTCGATAAGACCACAAATATCATAATGTATTCACTCAAGTTTAGTTTTTTTCATGTAGAAAAAACATGAAAAGATACTCTATGATGCTTTTTTAATACACAAAAATCATTAAGTGTCAAATGATGTACCTTTGGCAATAGGAATAAGGAACTGCTTTGCTAAAGTCTCTAATGCTTTCTTGCTAATGTGAGCTAGCTGCTTATGCCATAAATTCATAGAAGCATCATCCTCGACCACATTTAGCGAACTACTCCCACAAACATGAACACATGTCCTATACAAAGTGCAACAAAGATCACCTTTTGCTACTAGTAGCGAACCACGCTTCAGCTTCCACATCATATCCTTGAAACTCTGATTATTACCTTCCCAGTCAAGCACATTCACTAAAATAAAGTTATGCCGCATATCTAGAATGTGACACATTCCTCAACGTCAAAGTGACACCCAAACTAGTCTACAAAACAACATCATCAATCACTAAGATCCTGAACTGGGTCATATTACCCATCTTTACCACCCCAAGATAAACCTCCCTGTAAGTAATAAACAATTCCTTCTTACAAGAAATATGACAGGATGTAGCCGAATTAACTATCCATTAGACATTCAGATCTACAATGTGATCACCACCCAACTCAACAATTGCAGCTATATTTTTGTCCTTAGGAGCTTTTTCCTCTTTTTTTTTTCATCCTTCTTCCTCTTCCAGCAATGTTTCTTTATATGATCAGGTTTCCTACAGTAATGACAACCTTTTCCATCTCTAGACTTCGAAAAATCACCAAAGTTACCATGACTACCCTTAAGTCCCGTACTCTTACTTTTACCTCTGCTCTTAGTGACAAAAGCCCGTGCATACTTAAAACCTAACTTTTTCCTCCTTGTCTCCTCATTGAACAGGTTATCATTGACCAAACTCAATGTGAGTTTGTCATCTGTGGTCGAATTACTGATAGTAATCACTAAGGTTTTTCAGCTATTAGGTAAAAAACTCAAAAGAAGTAATACCTGCAACTCATCATCAAGCTCCAACTTCATGGTAGTTAACTGATTAATCAAGTTCTGAAAATCATTCAAGTGCTCGAAAATTGACTGTCTTTCCTTAAGTTTAAAATTTATAAACTTCCGCATAGTGAAAGCTTTATTCTAAGTGGTCTTTTTCTCAAATAAACCTTCTAATTTTTTTCTATAGAGTCTGAGCATTTGTCTATGCAGAAACATGGTGGAACATATTCATATTCACCCATCTTCTAATGGTTGTGTTTGAGCTTCTTCTAATCGTCATTTGACTTGTCCTTTGGCTTGGCCGAATCACCTAAAATCGGATCATATAAATCAAGACAATAAAGTAGATACTCCATAATTGGCTTCCAAATCGAATAATTTGATGCATTCAATTTGAGCATTGAACCTATGTCGTCACCCATACCCTCTTTAGCTATAGGCTCTGATACCACTTATTGGGATAGACTCAAAATAATTATCATTAAACCCAAAAGTTAAAATCGACAATCATTCAAGCCAATAAATCACAACAAAGCAGAAACAATAAAAAAAAATACTAAACAAAAATAAATTGAGACACATGATATATGTGTAAATCCTTCTAGTATAGAGGAAAAAACTATGAGACAAACTGGCGTTAAAATCCACTTTAAAAAAAAATAGTACAACGTCCAAGATCCAAATTATTTATCAAATTTAAATTCTATCACAATAATTTAAGAAAAATAAAAAATTTAACACTTTAGGGATCCCGGAAAAATCTCATATCATAAAGATCCAAAAACATCAATACTCTTACGATTGGCGCTCACAAGCTCAAAAAAATAACACTCCCAAATTACAAGAACAATGCTTTGATAAAGAACAAAAAATTGCTGTCCGAAGACAACCTGTCGAACGCCGAATCGCAGCTCTGTTTTTCTCTCTGCTTCGATCTAGTCTATTCTCTCCGACACCCACAAAAGGTCGGATCGACGGCTAAAAGCCTCATCACGTGGTTCACCAATTGGATTGCAAGTCCAATTTGGACTTGTCTTCAACCGGCCAAGGAAACAAAAATGAATAATATGGGTTTGGACTCATATTCAACAGAAACCAATACAAGGAAAAACTTGCGCTTAATTTACAATTATTGGAATTAGCGTTACTTTGGTTACTAGAACACACAACCCTTAAAGGGTAAAAAAAAAATCATTTGAGCAATGATTTTCTTTTCCTTTTCTCTCTTTTTTTCTTTTTCTTTGTCTTTTTTTTTTGGTTCGTTCTGGTAAGATTATGGGCTAGCTTCAAGTGTCCCTTCTTTCATCTCTACTGACGCACAGGTACAGCTTGAGGCAAATTACTGTCATGCCCAGAAGCAGAAATGGTCTGCAACTTGCAGAGATCAACAGCAGAAATCAAGTGGCTAGAATCTTCTACTTCACCATTTTCCTCCACATAAATCTTGTTGATCAACCCAATCAGAACCCTCTCCAGGTCCTCCCCATCAGTCCACTCATGAATTTGTGCCTTTATGAGCATTGGGTTTCTGCAGATCAGTCCCCATACTGGGAAATCCTTCCTGGGCATCATGAAATCCCTCTCCCCAAGCTTTAGGCTTGGGCAGTAGTCACCATTTCCATCCCCAAGGTAGATCATTCTTTCTTTCCCCTCTAGGGTTGATTGGATCCTCTCAATGACCTTGCCCTGTTACCCACAATCATACATTATTAGTTAATTGCAATAATCTGATGGTAAAGAAAATTTGAATCAATATAAGCCCAATTTCACATGTTCTTCATAGATGTACCATGAAATAGTTTTCAAAAATTTAAATTCATTGCGTTCTCAATAAAATTCTGTTCCAATTTTCAACGAATAAAGTGACATATGTCAAAAATTGTCAAAAATCTAGGATCACAAAATTTGACTCTTGTCGACATTGATGGGTGGGAAGCCTCCTCCAATATGCTTGTGGGGTCAAGAAAAGAATTCTCGTATCAACAAGAGAGGCATACGAGAATATTCTAAAAGAATTCCAGAAGATGGAAATGGGGCATGAACCTTCCATTTTTATTTTTTTCACACAAAATCGGTTATTACAAATAAAAGGTGTTAAGGTTAACGTAGAGGGAGAAGGAGAGGTTCGAACACGGATTAGAAGGTGGATGGCCATTGATTTGTACATGGAACATGATCATTTCAAAAGCCTCTAGATTTTTCTCTAACACTGTCGATTTATGTTCTCTACCTTCAGATTTTCAAAGGTTTTAGTCATTTCGCTTTCTTTTTGCCCTTGCTGTGTATCTTCCTAATTAATTTAATTTTCCAATTTTTGGCTATTACAAAAAAATGGCAGTTATTTGTTGAGCCCAGCACAAAAATTAATTTAAGTAAAATATGATTTCTTTAAAAATCAATAAAAGATAAATTTCGGGTATGAAAAAAAAAAAAAAAAAACCAAGCAGCTTACCTTGCACATGTTTGGAGGACAAGTACCGACGGTGCAGCCGTGAGAAGCTTTGTTGAAGTCATGGTATGGTAGAATCCTAAGCCTCCCTTCTCCATCCACAAACCCAGGATTCGTATTGATCTCCGAGAAGCAATCCCTAATCCCAAGATGCTCCAAAATCGTCTCTATGAAGAACAAATTCGCGTCGCTAACAATCCTCAACTCGCACCTGAAAAACGACCCCAATATATTTTTAAGTTTTGTTTAAAAAAAATGTGTAAAATTTTTTAAAACAAAATCATTCATTGATTAATCATGGAGAAATGAATTCAACTACAGCAGTTATGGACAGTACCAACAAAGGCAGTCGAAAAGTTACCGACGTAACATTATTATATATATTGTCATTCGGAAGTTTATATACAAATTAAAGTAAATTTTCAAAAAAAAAAATGCAATTTTGTACCCGAAAGCTCGGGCGGTTTTAATGGCGGGTACGACCCGGGAATGAATCGGAGCCCGCTTCAGAACTGCAACAATGTCGTGGATGGTTTTCCCTTGCGAGTGAATCTCTTTCATCATTCGGTCCTGAATGAATTAAAACAGGACTCTATAATCTAATAAACTTTGTGTGCCCGTCGGAGGGGTACTTGAACTAATCCCAGAGGAAAATCAAAAGGAAAACTTCTGAAAAACAAAAAACTTCAAAATTTTCTAACCATAAGAGAATTCCAGGGCATGGTGGGGAGGAGCTGGTTGAACAAATCGGTGAAACCCAACTCGTCGACGACCCAGTTATCGCTGTCGCAGTCAATGATCGTCTTGTCGAAATCGAACATGATGACGATTCCGGCCATTTCCGTTGCTGCGTCTCGTCGCCGGAGGTGCAAGAAGAGAGAGGAATAGGTGGTTTTTCTAAGAACTCTGTTTTGTTGGTGAAGAGTCACGAAAAACAGGGGAGGGGTATTTATATGGAGAGAAAAGGGCACAGTGGAGGCGTGGCAGGATTCTTTTTGTTTCTTTGATGCCGAAGGAATATTACGTTACGTTGTGATCGGTTTTTTTTTTCCGAATACACCGTGAGACTAATATTTAGAGGAATTTTACGAAATATATTAAAATATTTATAAAAAAATTGTATAAAATTATGTGTTAAATACAATTTACCTCCAAAACTTAGGTAATATTACATTTTACCATTCTATTTTAAAAATACACATTTACCTCCTACCTTATACTGTATCCTCTAAAAAAATTATTTTATATTTATTAAAAAAATTAATAATTTAAAACATCCATTAAATACAACAAAAAATATATTAAAATATTTATAAAAAAATGTATAAAATTATGTGTTAAATACAATTTACCTCCAAAACTTAGGTAATATTACATTTTACCATTCTATTTTAAAAATACACATTTACCTCCTACCTTATACTGTATCCTCTAAAAAAAATTATTTTATATTTATAAAAAAAATTAATATTTTAAAATATCCATTAAATACAAAAAAATATCATACAAACTAAAACTATTGAGATAAGTTACTATTGAACAGTTTAAAAAAGGTAGATGACAAATTATATATTTCTAAAATAAAATAATGTAAACTGTAATATCACATAAACTTGTAAGACAAATCATAATTAATCATGAAATTATATATGACTAGAATACATTTAATACAGAAAAATTAACTATAATTACTCATATTTTCAATTATCAATCAAAAGGCGTCAGGTATTTTATAAGATCTTATTTTAAACTTTTAATATATAGCACCCTTTCTCGAGATTCCTAATATTACCACATTCTTTGTAGTTTGTACCTATTGGATCCGGTTCCATGTCTAATGCCCAATATTTTTTCTCCACATCGGAATTATCATAATTGTATATACAATGTTAAATTATTGCAGTTGATTAAACTTAATATATTTCATTGAAAATTCTAGAAAATATATATTTTTTCACCGTACTTTTTCTATTTTTTGTATCTCAAAATATTTATTACCTTTATCATTTATATAATTTCATGTGATCTTTAACGTTTGGGAATTAATTTAGTAGTATAGGACCTATAGGTTAGGTTTAGGAGCAGATGAAGGGGGCGGGGAACGAGGGAATATTCGAGGGGATAGATTCTGAATTGGTGGCCACCGCACACACAAATCGAACGCGCTGGGGAATATTCTGGGTACCATCCCAATTGGCCCATCCTCGTCCCGCACTTGGCTTCTTTATGTGGCTCTTGCCTTTCATGCCCAAATCTCCCTTTTATGGCTCACATAATCTTTGGTATCTAACTCTATTACTACTACTACCCAAAGGGAAAACAAAAATTGGAGAAGGCCTCAAATCAGGACGTGCCAATTTCAGTCGCAAAATTAGTTGCTAAATATACTAATGATAGCTAAAATGCTAAAAAATCATAAAGTCGAGACTTGATGCTTCAGAAGAACTACAATAAAGACTGTTCGTAGGGAGGACTCTCGATAGTCAAGATAGTGAACATTTACAGGAAAATGTGTGTTGAGTGGAAGAGAGTGAGACATTTCAAATTACATTCTCAAGAATATGTAATTGCCCTTTCATAGTGAAAGCTCATGTTGCATGGTGAGCAAAGGTCTTGGATGGTGGTGATTATGGAAAGCCCGTGAATCAAGTGATTGGATCCTCCCTCCCATTTAGAGAGATATCTTCATTAAAAGTTTGAGCTAATCAAGAATTGTCTTTGAAAGCCTTTTACTCAATCTGTAAGATTATAGTGGCGGGTTAGGCTAGAAAAAGATTTCTAGACCACTAGTTCCTATGTTTTGTCCAAGACATAAATCAAGCCCATCAGGGCGACTGGACTTGTTTAAGGTAAATTATGGTATCAAAAGCCATATTCTAGAAGCTGGAATTTGGGTCCTTGCCAAGGGGAATGAGGTCCCTACATTATGGAAATGCAAGACTGAATCTTGTGGAGGAAATAAGAATGAAATTCTTGTATTAAATAAAAGCCTCCCTCTTTGAAAAGGAAAAGGGTAGGCTTGAGCCCATGATTCTAGTGATTCTAGGGAAGAGAAACATTAGGTTCCTACCAAGGTTGTCTATGGAGAGAAGGTTAGGTCCTTGTTAAGGTTGCTTGTAAAGGTTCCTTTAAGAAGAGGATTGTGTGGCCCATGCCAAGGGTACAAATGTAGGGTCCCTACCATGGACATCTATGAAGATCCCTATAATGAAGTTTTTAAAAGGATGAACATAACCTTTTGTTTGGGCCCCTTACAAAGCATCTCTCGTATACTTCTCCATTCAAATCTCTATGAAAAGGAACAAGCCTGGTTAGATTTTTTGGTGAGGTTTCTTGTGAATTAAAGTGAGTAAACCTTTTAAGGAACTTAAGAAATAAAACTAAAGAGGAATTAGAATTCATAATGATAATGACCATTAAATGCTACTTGCAACTTGTAAGCGTGTGGGCAGTTAGTAAAAAGATGTGGATTGTTACAAGAAATGTTATAATGATAGCCGACACATAGTAATTTGCAACTAAACACCTTCAAACCCCTGTCCCTTTAGTACACGATACGTCATTTTGTTACGCCTTGGTGTTTTTACTTGAACCATTTAAAAATTCTCATTTACATTATTTTCACCAACTGTTGTAGTGAAAATCTCTTTGAGCCAAAAACCTTTTCTACCCTTGTAAATTTTCAAACCATAAGCCTTCAACACTCATTAGAATGAAAAGAGACATTCTGCAACCACTAAGCCCAAAAATGGCAAAATCTTTGGGGAAACGTCTTCTGTCAGTGCTTGAGACGTCTCCTGTCAGTGCTTGAAAAAGAAACAATGCAATGATACTTTGTAAGAATTTGTTAAAGCAAATTTTGATGGTTGTGCTTATTTTATACATTTGTTTGCTCTAGCAATTTGAAGCTTGTTTTTTTAAATCCTACTTCCAAGAGCTAGGTATGAGGGTAGGATCTCTTCCACTCCCTTCTAACGGTGCTCAATTTTAGGGGAACAAACTAACAAGATGAAGTAGGAGGTGCTAGGTAAAAATTCAGTTTTTCCCTTAACTAAAGTTTGACCATAGAGGAATATATTCTTAAGGATAACATTGCTACACCAAAGGCCCTATGAGGGTTGTGGTTGAAAATAGACATGGCCCAAGCTAACTTCAAGGGCCTTAAGGTTACTGAACTTGCCACTGATTCTTTGATGATAGCAGGGGTTTGGTGTTTTTGCATAAGTTTTCTTTTTATGCCTATTTTGGATCTTAAGATCCTATGATGTCTTGCCTTCTTTGTAGGCTGGCTAGATGTGCTCAAAAGTTGTTATCTTTATCCAAATGTAAGACACCCCTTAAATCGAGAGAGAGAAAAGGTAGAGACACTAAAAAGAGAGCTAAAGGCTACCAAAAAGCACTTGGGGAAAGCCCAAAGGAGGCATGATAGGTTAAGTGTCTAAATTTTCTAAATTAGTGTCTAGTTATATATTTGTAATGTTCAAGCACTCAATTGTGACTGTTGAATATCTAATATAATAAGTTGAGTCCTTAAATTTGGAAAGGAAATATATAAAATGAATTGTAATTGTCTTCAAATGAACATTTACTAATATGTGTAAATAATGTGAAGAAAAAAAATAGACACCAGAATTGTAGAACTAGACATCATCCTAATAGAAGTAAACACCATATTTTTGCAATTTTGTGTTTATGCTTTCATTATCATCGATTGGATTAAGAAATGTTTGACATTAGAAATAATAAATTTTACTCCCTCATCCCAAGTTCTTTGCATAATTTTAATTTTTAACTTAAATTTGACTTAAATTTATTTATATTAACATTTACTAAAAAATTTAAAAAGAAAATTATATTTAGACACTATAAGACTTACAGTTTTGGCATCCATCTTATATTCTATTGGAGGAATGATATAGGGAAGCTTCGTTTGTTAAAGAAAGCCCTAAAGAAACTTAATAAATGAATGTTATTTTGATATCTTAAGAAGATTAAGAGTAACAGAACAAGAATTAGATCATATCCGAATAAGCTTGAACAAAAAATTAGGGGAACAATCCTTATATGTGGCCTAGGAATAGAACAATGGAAGAGGTGTTGACCTTGAGAAAAGCTTAAGAAGAGTATTTTGCTTAGAAGGCAGCCTGTTATGGCTCTCCTAGTGGGAAGCATGCCTGAAGAAGGTAAAATGTTCTAAATCAAGTTTGAAACCTTAATTCAAGTTTACATAGCAAGAATAGGAAAGTTTAGCAAAGTTCACTAAACTCCAAGAAGGTTAAGGTGCTAAATGAGGTTAAGGGGTAAAATGATAATTTTGCATCCTGAATAGCCGGGCTGGATCCGGAGTGGTTAAAATGAGTTTTTTTGACCTAAATTTTAACTTTAACCCAAACTTGAAGAAATAAACAAGGATTAATCAAGAATAGCTAAGGTTACCAAAAGATGGGGACTTAATTGTATCAAGTCTAATACTTTGGTGGCTTTGGTGTTAAGCAAGGTTTATAAGAGGGTAAAGTGAAGGGTGGCTGCCATAAACCCGAGTTCATTCTCTCCACCTTCATTTTTCCATCCAATTAAGCTTGAAATCAAAGTTTCTTGGTGAAAATAGAAGCCATCACATGTACATAGGCCAGTGGGAGCTCATCTCAAGCATAAAACCAAGGTTTTGGAGCTTGGAAGCATGTTTTCTCCCATCCCCTATTTTTAGTACGAGGTAACCAATGTGTTCTTGATTGAATTCATGTTTATTAGTTGGTTAGGAGCTCAGATTTTGGTTAGAAAGCAAGAATTTGAAGTTTGGTGTCTATATTTTGTTTGGAACTTAGGTGGTGCTTTGTTGAACTGTGTGGATTGGAAGAGTGCTTGATTTTTGCTTGTTACTTGGAGTTGAGGTAAGGGAGTTATATTTTTGAGTTCAATTAATGCTATTGGAATGAGGTTGCTTGGAGAATTCAAGTAATTCTAGCAATAGCATTAATTAAAGGATAAGGTTGAATCATGGTGGACAATGAGGTTTGTGATGATTGGAATGATGTTATAAGACATCATAGATTAGTTTGTGATAGTTGGTTGTGATCTATGTAACATGTTTTACATGTATGTGAAGTTTGGAGGCTAACCAAGCATGTTTGACATGTTTGATAAGTGTCCAAAGTTCATAGTAGCAAAATTTGTGAAAATTTTGCAGATTCGCAGATTGGCGACACATGGCCAGTTTCGTGCCATTGCCCACGACGCGTTGCCAATAGAAGAAAGAATTGGTAGAACGTCACCAACTGTAGCGACGCGTTGCCACAGTTGGTGATGTGTATGTTGGCTGAATTTTCCAAGTTTTGCTAAGAAGGTCAAATGGAGATCTAAGAGGTTTCTTAGGGTACCTTGGGGTCTAAGCATTCCAGGGGTACTCCGAGACTTTCAAAAGTCCTTCAAGACCTAAGGGTTTTCTTGAGTTTTGTAAAGTTTACTTCTACCATAAGCAAGAAAACTAGTTTACTAAGGATCACAACTAAGTACCACTAGCTAGGGTGAAAGGTTTAGAACCCTTGGTGACCTAGCCGTGCTGTTAGCCACGAGGTTGCAAGGTGAAACCTTAGTGCACCTAGTCTACAAGGTCTTCATGGCCTAGTTACAATAGTCCCACCATAATTCCCCTGTATAACATAAAAAAGGATAGGTTCAACTAGTGATTTATCACTAGTTAGGCTGGCAAGCTCAGCTTGCTAGAGGATAAGGCTATGCCTTGTAGTTCAAGGACTAAGATGAGGAAAGGTCTCAAGGGACCTAATTATATGTGCATATATCAGTACCCTCAGGCTGTATGAGCTCACAGCAGGTTGCATATGTTATCATATATAGAGTCCTTAGTAATTTTCTTGCAGTTACCGTGAAGACCCTTACTGAGAATGTTTATGTTCTTACTCCCTAATTATGTTGTGCAGATTCTGAAGTTGCTGGACCGGGTAACTGTTGAGGGTTATTGCATCAATTAGTTTTTGTTGAAGGTATTTCCCTTGAGAATCTTTATGATTCTAGTATGCTTGGGCAACTTGTTGGTCAAGTAATGTTGGTCAAGTAATAGTACTAACTAGAGTCTTCCTTTGGCTGTAGAGCATAGTAGCACTTGGACCAGGATTTTTGTTACTCGCTACTGGGACTTACATCCAAGGTGGGATTTAGTTCAAGAAGATCTTAGTTGAGGCTTGTATATATAGTGCTCTTAGTTGCCTTCATTATTTATGTTTTGAGGAGTCTTAGACTCTAGGGTTGCTCTTGGGTGAGGGCATTAGTCTACTTTATGTATGAATGCTCCCACACAGTTATGTGTAGTAAACTTACATAAATGTTGATTTTGTATGCTTTGGCTATTTGAACCTTTTTTCTATGGAAAGCTCTTGGCCAAGTTAATGTTTTATGGTTTTTGTTAATCCCAATCAAAGCATGAAGAGCATGCATCTTGCATATTCTAGGTTAATCAACTAGCATCACAGATTTTTAATTCGCGCACATATTCAACTAGCCAATTGCAATCCACCGTGAGACCAACTCTCATAGGTCTCCTGGGCAGGGGGCCAAGGACGGCCGTGTCACAGCCATTGATGGGCTAAGGCTTGGTGATGAAAATAATAAATTCTTCCTTTCCAAAATGAAAGATAAACATCTATGCTTGATCAGGCAGAAGACAATCTATGCAATATGAAACCAGAGATAAGTTTCTAGATTTCTTTTATAATATTCTCAGTGTTTTTAACCAGACGATTATAGAAGTTAATCCTTATATTATTTTGAATCGCCCCAAGATCTTAGTTGAGCAGAAAAACTTGCTGGAGAGGAAAGTTAGTGCTGAGAAGATAGTGAAAGTTATAAAAGAGAACAATACAACAAACCAGATGGCTACATTGCAGGTTTCTTTTAGATAATTGGGAGATGATTGAGAATGATATAGTTACAATGATTGATCTAATTTATTGATTTTTTCTATATTTATATTTGTTTAGGATTTTAATTTTGCTTTGGTATTTTTGTTTTTGGATGTAGTTTATTTTTTCTTGTTCTTGATTTAATATAATTTGTTGTCCTAATTCTTGCTTTGATCTAATTCATTATTTTAATTCTTGCTTTTTTTTTTAGTGATATGATCAAGGAAGGCACACCCAAGGAAGGCAAGGACCCATTGAAGATGTCAAGTGGACCAATGACTAGGAAGAAAGCTAAGGAGCTCACTAGTGCACTACAAGCCTTTGTCTCAAGCTTCTTCATGGAGGATGGACATGAATTTTCACATGGAGCTGTTGGAACATGCAAGGAGTCATATGGAGATGATGGACAAGCTTGGTACTCAATTCTAGAGTACTTTGAAAAATCTAAAGACAAGGAACCATAAGGGCACCCTTTAAGTGGACTCTTGGAGCCACCTTGAAGTATTTCAAGGCCATTTTGCTTCTATAAGCTGGATCTTTGAGCTATAACTTTTTAAGACCACTTTCCAATATCTAAGAGGAAGAATCACGCCATTGTAACTCAAATATTCAAGTTTGGAGCTGAAGATACAAGCTGTTGACACCCAATTTCGTCCGACCATTAAAAAAAATTAAACTAAAAAAAAATTAATTAAAAAAATATATATTTTATTATTATTATTATTACTGAAAAATTTTAATTAAGTTAATTAGTTTAAAATACATTTTTTGTTTTGTCAGAATTTAATTTAAAATGATATATGTGTGTATATGTTTGAAAGAAAAAAGAAAACTCCATAAAAATGACAAAATTAAAAAGTTTGAGGTAAAAATGACAAAATTGAGAAATTTCGGGAAGAATTGACAAAATCTGAAAGTTCCAGGAGCATTTGGTAGTTTGTCACATCAATTTGGGGCCAGCATAACCGTTCTGGCCCCAATTAACAGAAAACGACAAAATTGTCAAAATCGGAAGCTTTAGGAACTTATCCAGAGTCTGAGAGACATAAAGGACTGAAACTGTCATTTTACCAAATTAAAAGATAAGTTTGAATTTAATTAATTTTTAATTATAAACAGTCCATCACCCCTTCCCCTATAAATAGGGGTCCAAATCTGTGTGTTAACACAGGAAAAAAGATAGAAAAAAATAGAAAGAAAGCTTAGAGCTCCGTTTCAAAAAAAAAGTAAAAATTTCATTCTTAGTCCATAGCCTCTCCTCCCTCTGCCCAGAAAGTCCCAAACTTTTCTTTCTTACGTTTTGACCATCTTTTTCGTTTTTCTTTTTCTTCCGTTTTCGCCGGTTCCCCCCGTCGTTTCTCTCCAGTTGTCCCGCCGTCCCTTCATCGCCGTCGCTCCCCACCGTCACCGTCACCCCCACGCCGTCGCCGTCGCCTGCCCACCGTTAGTCTGCTGTCGCCCAGCTGCCGTCCGCCTCCCTCGCCCCTCTTGCCAACCTCTGTTTCCGTTTCAACCAAATTCAAAATTTTAATTTTTGGGTAAAACCCTTATTTACCACTTCATCTTCTTATTTGCTTTCATTTTAGTCACTAACCTTTTATTTATTTCTGCAGAATTAACTAATTACTAACTCTCTTTTACATTTTATTTGTTTATTATTGTTATTATTACTAACCTTTAATTATTGTTGTTATTATTATTATTAACTTACTAATTTACTAACTTTACTAACTTTTATTGTTATTATTGTTAACAATTAACCCAACTAACTTTACTAACTTTTATTATTGTTATTATTATTGTTATTAACAACTAATTCTAACAACTAACTTTTATTATCTTTATTATTATTATTATTATAATAATTCATGGAAGGTTATACCTCCTATTTATTTATTTTTAGTGGATGGCTTAAAAGCCCCACTTTATTTATTTTCTTACTATTTATTAATCTTTAACTTTCCTTTATTTACTTTATGTGCTTTTTATTTGTTTATTTATTTATTTGAATATGTTATTTAATTTTTAAAAGTGGATGGTCAAAAAGCCCCACTTTATTTATTTATATGTTTTCCCTTTATTTATTTACATGTGTTATTTTATGCATTTTTTTTATGGATGTCTAAACTGAAAAAAAAAATCCCCTTTTACTTTACTTTATTTAATTTTCCTTTATGCCAAAATTTTACTTTATGATAAAAATTTATTTCACTTATTTAATAATAAATAAAATAAATAAGTAAATAATAATTAATTAAAAAAAAAAGAAGTTTTTATGTGAATAATTAACTTTCTTCATTTTTAAGGCTATCAAAAAAAATCTTTTTCAAACAAAAATCCCCATCCGTCGTTATTTCAAATCTTCATTATTTTGAAACATCAATTTTATTTTTTTCATTTTTTTTTAAAAAAATTAACCTTTTATTAAAATTATTAAAAAATTATTAAAAAAAATTATAATTGAATAATTCTAAAAATACAACAAAAAATCAATTCTGTTTTTTTAAATATATTTTTAAAGTAATAATAATGAAAAATTCAAGAAAACTAATAAAATAATAAAATAAAAATTATGACTAAAATTTATTAAATAAACAATTAATAAAAAATTTAATTTCCATATCCGGATGATCTGGCAGGATCTACGGTTTGGAAAATATCAATTTTTTTAATTGAATAAAAATAAATACAAAGATAAAGATCCATATTTACAGTATGGATTAAATTATTTAAAATTTCATCAAATTCCGTGTCCGGGTGACTCGGCAGAGTCCATGGTTCGGATTCAAAACTTCTGTGTCCAAATGACTCGACAGAGTCCATGGTTCGGAAGTATAAAATTCTATACAAATTAATTACCAAAAATCCACATCCGACTAAATAATTCAGTTAAAATTTCTAATTTTGAAAATTAACTGAAGTTGTTAAAAAGCAAAGTAAAACAAAAATTAAAATCAACTAAGGTGCCAATTTTGGGCGTTATAATAAAGTTGTTTTAGCGTAACCGTACTCCCGAACCTCGAATTCTCGCAGATCATAATTAAGATGTCCAATCGACCTAGGTAAATCAATTGGTGGCGACTCCAGAAAACCCGACGTTGCCACACAAGCAAAAACCCTAAAAAGCCCAAAATGCACCTGAGAAAACCATTTGGGGGGTTTTTGGGGCCAAACTTGTATTTGCACTTTATTTTTGTTATTTTCTTGATTATTTACATAATTTAGGATGTTATTTAGGCTATGGAATTGATTCAGGTCACTTAGCACAAGTGGCATACATTGCACACCTTAAACATTTTTAAAAGGGTTTAGGAGTCCTAGTTTGACTAGGTTTTCTTTAGTCCTTTGTAACTAGGTTTCCTAAGTGACTTGGGCTGCAAATTTGCTGAGTCTTTTACCCTAGTTTAGGCCTATAAATAGGCACATATTCTGGTTGTAAACCAATACATGAATAATATTACTACTTTGAAGAGGAAATCTCTTTTGTTCTTTGCGGACTACCTTGGTGCACAAGTTGCTTATGTTCTTGGTTTTCTTATACTTTTTGTTTCTAATCACAAGTTGATTAGGGGTGGTGGTTTAAATCTAGTCTCTTTGATGTCTTTTGGAGCTTGAAAAACATCTTGGGCACATTTCATAGTCTTTATACCATTGGGGTTCGCATCAGTTGGTATTAGAGCCACAAGTTCCATCCAAATGACATATCTTTGTGTTATTGTTTCTCCTAATTTTTCTTTCAATTTTTCTCAGTAATTTCATGCTTTAATTCTCTATTTTAATCCTCTTTCATCTTGTTTCAGGTCTATGTTCTTTATTTCCAGCCTTGTTTCCAATCAAAACAACCAAAAACAACATAAAGAAGTCAACTAGTGTTACCTTGTGTTCTCGGTTTTAATCCGTTTGTTCTCTTTTGCTTTTTATCTTTCTGTTTCGTGTCCAGCCCTATTAATCTCTCTTGTTTTCATTGTTTCCAGCATCCTAGGGTCAAGAAAACACCAAAAAAAGAAGGATCCAAGTTCAGCAATTTTCAGTACAAAAAAAAAAAGTTGTTTCAAATTGTGCATTTTCATAGTTTCTTATCTTGGCCAAAAAGAAATCTAAATTTTTGTCTTTGGCAGCAAGGAACTTTAAGGAGAAATTTGTTTTAGCATCAAAACAACAAGTAAAAAATAAAAATAAAAAAAAAGAACAAAAGAAAAGAAATGAAATGAAATGAGGTTTGCAAAAGAAGTTGCACAAAGTGTTTTGGTTTTGTGCCCACAAACCTTACACCATTGTTTTGAGCCAAAAAGCTTTTCTTGTGGTTCTTGTGATCATCAATTGCAAGAGCTTTCTAGAGTCTTTTAAAGCTTGTTTAGCCCACATCTTTTGGAGTCAAAATTGTTTTTAAGAACTCAAGTCTTCTTGTGTGCTTTGAGGGCAGTTTTCTTAAAAATTTTGAGAACTCTTTGAATAGCAATATTTTCACTAACAAATTGAGTTTTTAAGTGTTCATCTTTTGAGTGAAACACATGTGGTAAGTGTGTGTGAGTATCTTTGTTTTCAAGAGTATGGAGGGCCAGGAGGATAGAAGGATGGAAGTGAGGCACAATGAGGAGCCTACCATGAGAGAACTTCAAGAACTCTTAATAGACTTGTGGGGAGGATTGAGGATATAGACTTAAGGTTGCCAATGAGACGAAATCCCATCTTGCAACCAAGGAGAGGACCAAGGAGAGAAGAACTCGAGGAGGAGGAAGGAGGTTGGCATGACTATGGGCTTTTAAGGAGGGGGGAGCCAAGGGAGAACAACAATCTCAACTCCATCAAGCTTACCATTCCATCCTTCCAAGGCGGGAGTGATCTGGATGCATATTAGGAATGAGAGAAAAATATTGAGATGGTATTTGAATGCTATCATTATTCGGAGGAAAAGAAAGTTAAATTGGCTACCATTGAATTCATTGATTATGCTCTTATATGGTGGAATCACATTGTCACTTCTAGGAGAAGGAATGAGGAGGAGCCCATAAGCACATAGAGAGCCCTTAAAGCATTGATGAGGAAGAGATTTGTGCCTAGTTACTACTATAGAGACCAACACCTCAAACTTTAAAGGCTTGCGCAAGGCCAAAGGAGTGTGGAGGACTACCACAAAGATTTGGAGATGACTTTGACCCGAGCCAACATCATTGAGGATGAAGAGACCACCATTGCTAGACTCATCAATGGCCTTAAACATGAGATTGCTAACAAAGTAGAGATGGTGCCATATGTCAACATGGAGGATTTACTTCATCATGCCACTAAGGCCGAGAGGATCATCAACAGGTCTAAGGCATCCAAGATGTCTCAAGGAGAAAGCTTTACATGGAGGGGAACATGAAGTAAGGAAGCACCAAAGCCAAAAGTGGATGCCACCAAAGGAGGCTTGTCTCGGCCTCAACAAGACAAGTTCAAAACCCCACCTAAAGATGTACCTAAGGCAAAGGAGATTGAGTACTTCAAGAGTAGAGGCAAGGGGCACTACATGAGAGATTGCCCAAACAAAAAAGTGATGATACTTAAAGATGATGGAGAGATCACATCCGAGCATGAAGATGCCATGGAGGAGACACCATCTTTGGAGAATGATGGGGAAAACATACTTGAGCCCGAAGAGGGAGACTTTGCATTTGTGGCAAGAAGAGCTCTAAGTGTGCAGGCCAATGAGGAAGCCAATTAAAGAGAATGCATCTTTCATAGTAGGTGTCGAATTAAAGACCAATTATGCAGCCTCATTGTTGATGGAGGAAGTTGCACCAATGTAGCAAGCTCAACCATGGTAGAGAGGTTGAAACTTCTAACACAAAAGCACCCTCAACCATATAGACTTCAATGGTTGAATGATGTCGAGGAGTTAAAAGTGGTAAAGCAAGTTTCGGTTCACTTTAAAATTGGTACTTACCATGATCAAGTTCTTTGTGATGTTGTTCCTATGCATGCTTGTCACATTTTGCTTGGGAGGTCGTGGCAATTTGATAAAAAGGTCACACATGATGGAAAGAATAACTTGTACTTGTTTTTCCATGAAGGAAAGCCAGTTACACTTGTTCCACTTTCACCACAACAAGTCTTGGAGGATCAAAGGAAACTTCAAAGTAAGGTTGAGAGAAAAGTAAATGAGGGGAAAGTTGAGGGCAAGAGTAAAAAAGGGAAAACTGAGAGAACAAATGAGAGATCAAGTGAGAAGAGTGAACATGAGGGGAAGAAGAGTGGAAAGTTCCCGAGAGAAAAGAATGAGAGGAAGTTGAGTGGAAAGAAAGAGTGTTACATTGTAAAAATGAGTGATGTGAGGAAAGTCATTCAAGTGTAAAGACCAATGCTTCTTTTACTTTAGAAAGAGTCTTTACTTGTTATTAATGATCTAACACATCTTCCTAGTGTTGTTTTATCTTTGTTGAAGGACTTTGAAGATGTGTTCCCTAAAGATCCAAGAGGTTTGCTGCTAATTAGAGGCATTGAGCATCAAATTAACTTAGTCCTGGGTGCACCTATTCCAAATAGGCCAACTTATAGAACCAATCCCGATGAGACTAAAGAGATTGAGAAGCAAGTGGAGGATTTGTTGGCTAAAGGCTCTGTGAGGGAAGCATAAGCCCTTGTGCGGTACCCATCCTTTTAGTGCCAAAGGAGGATGGTTCATGGTGCATGTGCATGGATTGTAGGTTAGTCAACAAGATCACTGTAAAGTATAAACATCCTATCCCTAGACTTGATGATATGCTTGATGAGTTGTATGGTTCTACCTTGTTTTCAAAAATTGATTTGAAAAGTGGGTACCATCAAATTCAGATGAAGGAAAGGGATGAATGGAAAACTACTTTTAAAACCAAGTTTGGACTTTATGAATGGTTAGTCATGCATTTTGGATTAACTAATGCTCCTAGTACGTTCATAAGACTTATGAATCATGTCTTGCATGACTTCATTGGTAGGTTTGTTGTTGTTTACTTTGATAATATCTTAGTATATAGCAAGAACATAGAAGAGCATGTTGGAGACCTCACACAAGTACTAAGCACTTTGAGAGAGCAAAAGTTGTATGCTAACTTGAAAAAGTATTATTTTTGTGTTGATAAAGTTGTTTTCCTTGGTTTTGTTATGAGTTCACATGGAATTGAGGTGGATCAAGATAAGGTAAGGGCCATACAAGATTGGCCGACCCCAACTTCCATAACCGAGGTAAGATCATTCCATGGGTTAGCGAACTCTTATAGGAGGTTTGTAAGAAAATTTTCTCCATTGCTGCACCTCTAACTGAAGTTATCAAGATGAATGTAGGATTTAAGTGAGGGAAAGCTCAAGAGAAGGCTTTGGGGTTACTTAAGAAAAGGTTGTGTAATGCACCACTTTTAGCTTTGCCTAACTTTGCTAATACTTTTAAAGTTGAATGTGATGCTTCAGATATAGGGATTGGAGCTGTGTTAATACAAGGAAGTCGCCCCATTGCATACTTTAGTAAGAAACTTAATAGTGCTACCTTGAACTATCCCACTTATGACAAAGAGCTTTATGCTTTAGCAAGAGCTTTGGAGACTTGGCAACATTATCTTTAGCCGAGAGAGTTTGTCATTCATACCAACCATCAAGCCCTTAAGTTTCTTAATGGGCAAGGTAAGTTGAATAGGAGGCATGCTAAATGGGTAGAATTCATTGAGTCATTCCTATATGTTATCAAATACAAGCAAGGTAAGGATAATATAGTGGCGGATGCACTTTCTAGGAGGTATACTCTACTTTCAGTTTTAGATGCTAAAGTTTTGGGTTTTGAGCACTTAAATGATTTATATGCTTCGGATCATGACTTTGGTGAAATTTATGCTAAGTGTTCTAAATTTGTTTTTGAGAAGTTCTAACAAGTTAATGGTTTCTTTTCAAGGAAAACAGGTTGTGTATTCCCAAGACATCTTTGAGGTAACTACTCACAAAGGAAGCGCATTGTGGAGGACTTATGAGACACTTTGGACAAGCCAAAACCTTGCATACCTTGAAGGAGCACTATCATTGGCCAAACATGGTCAAGGATGTAAGGAAGGTTTGTGATCAATGTATAGCATGTAGGAAGGCTAAGTCCACTCACACTTCACAAGGTTTATACACACCACTTCCTACATCCACTCATTCATAGGTTGATATTTTAATGGATTTTATTGTTGGATTGCCTAAAACTAAAGGAAACTGAGACTCAATCTTTGTTGTAGTTGATAGGTTTTCTAAGATGGCTCACTTTATTCCATGCAATAAGATTGATGGTGCTATACATGTGGCTGAATTGTTTTTCAAGGAAGTTGTTAAGCTACATGGAGTTTCAAGGACCATAGTTTCGGATAGGGACTCTAAGTTCCTAAGGCACTTTTGGAGGACTTTATAAGAAAAGCTTGGCACAAAGCTTTTGTTTTTTACTTCTTACCACCCACAAAGTGATGGACAAATCGAGGTAACAAATAAAACCTTAGGCTCTATGCTTAGAGCTATCATTGGTAAGAACTTGAAATTTTGGGAAGATTGTTTGCCTCGTGTAAAGTTTGTTTACAATAAGTCCATGCATTCTTCTACTAGTTTGTCACCTTTTGAGATTGTGTATGATTTTAATCCTTTAACTCCATTAGATCTTTTGCCATTACCTACTTATGAGGTTTCTAGTTTAGATGATAGAAAAAGGGCCGAGAGCATCAAGAGGTTCCATGATAAGGTTAAGCAACAAATTGAGCACAGAAATCAACAAGTTGCTAAGAAAGCCAACCAAGGCTGAAGGAGAGTTGTCTTTGAGCCTAGAGATTGGGTTTCATTGCACATGAGGAAGGAGAAATTTCCAGCTGCAAGAAGAACTAAGCTTCATCCGAGAGGAGATGATCCATTCCAATTCATTAAGAAGATCAATAATAATGCATACATGCTAGACTGGTCGGGTGAGTACAATGTTAGTGCCATTTTCAATGTTTCTGATTTATTTTTGTTTGAACATGTAGATTTGTGGATGAATCTTTCTAAGGAGGGGGGAGTTGATATGATCAAGTAAGGTACACCCAAGGAAGGCTAGGACCCATTGAAGATGTCAAGTAGACCAATGACTAGGAAGAAAGCTAAGGAGCTCACTAGTGCACTACAAACCTTGTCTCAAGCTTCTTCATGGATGATGGACATGGATTTTCACATGGAGCTATTAGAACATGCAAGAAGTCATATGGAGATGATGTACAAGCTTGATACTCAATTCTAGAGTGCTTTGAAAAATCTCAAGACAAGAAACCCCAAGGGCACCCCTTAAGTGCACCCTTGGAACCACCTTGAAGTGTTTCAAGGCCATTTTGCTTCTACAAGCTGGATCTTTGAGCTCTAACTTTTCAAGATCTTTTTCCAATATCTAAGAAGAAGAATCACGCTATTGGAACTCAAATATTCAAGTTTGGAGCTGAAGATACAAGCAAAAACCCTAAAAGCCCAAAGTGTACCTAAGAAGACCATTTAGGGGTTTTTCGGGCCAAACTTGTATTTGCACTTTATTTTTGTTATTTTATTGATTATTTACATTATTTAGGATGTTATTTAGGCTATGGAATTGATTCAGGTCACTTAGGAAAAGTGGCATACGTTGCACACCTTAAACATTGTTAAAAGGGTTTTGGAGTCCTAGTTTGACTAGGTTTTTTTTAGTCCTTTGTAACTAGGTTTCCTAGGTGACTTGGGCTGTGAATTTTGTTGAGTCTTTTACCCTAGTTTAGGCCTATAAATAGGCACATATTCTAGTTGTAAATGACAGCCATTACATGAATAATATTGCTACTTTGAAGAGGAAATCTCTTTTGTTCTTTACGGACTACCTTGGTGCACAAGTTGCTTGTATTCTTGGTTTTTTTATACTTGTTGTTTCTAATCACAAGTTGATTAGGGGTGGGGGTTTAAATCCAATCTCTTTGATGTCTTGTGGAGCTTGAAAAACATCTTAGGCACGTTGCATGGTCTTTATACCATTGGGGTTCGCATAAGTTAGATTTAGTTTAGAATTCATGTTTTGTTCTTATTCATTGTTTGTTTTTATGTTAAGATCTAGTTTGGAATTTGCATGAACTGTAAATAGGACATCAAACTTGACTAAGTGAACAACACTCTAGAGAAAAATGAACAAAAATTTTAATTACATGCAAAAATTACAAATCAAACAACAAACTCTACTAAATAAACAATAGTTTGGAGAAAAAGGTATTACAATATGGATCAAATTAATAAAATAGTAAAAGGATCAATAATATTGACTAAAAAATAAAAATGTCAACTAAAGAGCAATAATTATGAATGGAACATCAAACTTGACCAAAAGGAACAATAGTATTGAGCAAATGACCAAAAGTAACAAAGGGACAATAAGACTAAGTAAAAGAACAATAATATCGATAAAACAAACAATAGTTGTGAATGAACAACAATATTGACAAAAAGAGTATCATTCTCTAGTTGGAACAACAATATCAACTTAATGAACAACATAATCAAATGGAATGAATAACAACTTCAACTAAAAAGAAAATAAATGATAGCTTTTGTAAATATTAGAAAATGCTACATTACACACGTACACACAAATTGCTCTTCCCTAGGTTCTAACATTGTTGTTTCCCACATACCAATTATTGTACTTTTATACCACAAGTTATCCTCGTGTAGTAATTGCTAGTTAAAACAATTAGTGTTTATTTACAAATAATTGCTATTCCATGTAATGTTGTTTGATTTAATAACAAATATTATTCCATTAGTACAAATTTATTGTTCGATGAAAATGCTCTTTATTTCTTAAAAAATGTTGTTCGAGACATGGTGATGGCCTTATCAATAAAGCAATTTTGAATACGGTAGTATTTTTATAAATAAGGTAACTTTTTCTAATGATTCTGTAAATAATGTGATAGTGAGGGAGTATAGTATAGTGGTGGATCCAAAAATTTTGTAAAGAGGGTCCAAAGACAAATACAAATATTAAATTAAACATTGCATAATAAAGCTTATAAATTTGTATATGTAACATAAAATCTGAACTCATATGATATATAACAATGAATTTTTCTTTGGAATAAAATCAAGAAAATGCTCAATTTACCATTTATTTTTTTCCATTAATCTAACAATAATAACACAAATATAAAATTATACTCCATTTGTCCCAAAACTATTACATCATATTTTATTTTGGGTAGTTCCAAATCTTTGCAACATTTTCTATTTTGGCGATACCCAAGTTGTTCTACCTAGTAAAAGAAAGCTTCTTACCATAATTATGGACCTAGACCCATTTGCTCGCTATAGTTTTAAGTGGTTCTAATTTCATCACTGAAGTCACCATTATGAGCCAAATTGATCACTAGGCTGTTAGTGGGTTGAGCTAGAAACAAAAGTGTGACTGGGCAAGTGATGTTGCATTGAAATTGGCCATATGGCATTGGGCTGGCCTCGTTTTCTTCAATCTTCAACATTAAGGGTGATGGGACGATAATTTTAAGGCGATTGGGGGCTTGGGTCACAAAGGAGACAATGGTAGCAATCTTTTGATGAATAGACGATGTGCAAGGGTGGCCGTAGCCAGTGGATTTTGTGAATGACTCCTTTCTCCACAGGTGACATTAGTGATAATGATGCAAGGCTCAGCTTGAATGGTAGCGGTTAGGGTGATGTTGGATGACAATGATGAGGCTTAGGTTGGTTAAATCAATGAGGGTTGGTTAAATTAGCGATGGGATATGAAATGAACACTGGAGGTGAAAGTGGTGGGAGGCGATGGGAACAGTGGTGGATTTGATTTGGGTTAAACGGTTTGTCTCATTCTTTTCTTTTTCTTCTTCTTGTTTTTTTTTTGCGTTATCGGTGGTGGCAAGCAATGTGGACGGTGGTGGATCAAGGCTAGAAGCAGTGGAAGGATGTTGATCAGTGGACATGGTGGGCAATTCAGTTCAAGTCCCTAACAATAGTGGGCTATTTGGTCTAGTCTCTAACTATGGAGTTGCATTTTGCACATGTGGCATGTTGTTTCGTCCATCATTTGTGACATAATCACATTTAAATCAAATATTTTTATCATTGATAGAATATTCTCACTGTCAGTCACATGAATGGCTTTATTGATCCCAATTCAAGATTTTGATGGTCAATTTAGCAACAAACTAAAACTTTAGTAATCAATTGGAAACTTTCAAAATTAAAGTGGACAATAGAGTCGAAATATATAAGTATGGTGAGTTTTTTGGTATTTTATCTACTAAAAATGACTGAAAGAAGTTGAAAAATGGAGGAAGAATTAAAAAAATAATCAAAAGCAATAAATACTTATGAAGGAGAGAAAACCAAACAATTTGCGCTACATCGTCGTCATTGATTGCACTGCCTATTGCGAATTGCATGGACAGGCTTTTTTGACAAGCTGACCATTGAATTGGACTGGCCACCACCAATAGTTTATGTTATTTTCTTCCCTCCCAACCAAACAGCCTTTGTCCGACAGCAAAGATACAATTCTGTTTGACAATTATGTTTGTCATTAGTATCAGAATTTAAAATAATTTAAATCAGTATCATAATTTAAAATTTAAACAATTAAGCTTTTCGAGAATATCAGTTTGGTTTTGTTTTTCGTTTCTGTTTGCCCATCTTTTCAATTTCATTTTGACAAAAAACCTCTAGTTTGGCGTGATCTACACATTGTCCCCCTTATTTTTTTAAAACTTAAACTTTACATCTTTTGTGGAGAACCAACTTTATTTGAAAGTTAATATTATGTAGATGTAATAATCTATTTAAAAGTAAATTTTTATTTTATTATTAAATTTTATAAATTTTTCTATTTTTGGACATTAAAAAAGAAAAATTTAATAAGATTATAAAAATTATAAAATAAATTATTACACGCATATAATATTAGTTTTAAAAAAATTTTGGTTTCAGACAAAAGAAATTTGAAAATAAATAAATTGGTCTTTAATCCATACCCATATAACCTACAATTAAGTGAAATGAGAACATAATAAATAAATATAAATATAGCATGAATTGTCCCATCCTTTTTATCCTTGGTCCTCAAATCATAAAACGTCTGTTCAACATGTAAATCCTTGTCATGCAACACTAACTATAACTATGTGTACTAACTCTGATGCATTAATATTAAAATATCGAATATGTAGAACTATGGGACACTCAACACCGTCTTTTTACGACATTTTTACTTCTTTTTCGTCTAGAACTAATAAAATTTTAAAGCTAATAATTTTTTTAATAATTACTTGAGTAATATTTTTTATAAAGTAATGAATTTTTATGAATTTTTTTCCTTAAACAAAAAATAGTTACATTTTCTAAACAATATATTTGGATTAATTTATTAAAGTTTAGAGGTTTAAATGATATAAGAATAATAACTAATAACTTATTTTTAAAAATCTCACTAACTCAAATATTTTGAAAAAGTAGGATTTTATTTAAACGCCATTATTGAAACTATCGTGTATCTTACTCTGAACCCATAAACAACATCTTTAAATTTTTCTGACGACTGGTTTTCGTCCACAGGACAAAATCGTATCTCTTTTTGCTGCCATTTTGGTCAAATGAGGCCACATTCGCTAATCTATTCTCAATAATTCATACCATTGATTAGACCACTTAACAAATTGCCAATGAACCATGTTGCTCTCCTAGACGACACATATTTTTAAATAAAAAAATTGAAAGGAAATAACAAGAGACAACCTGAAAATTAAGAGCAAAAGTGTTCTTTTTATTTTCCTTGTTATTGGATCTAATACTTCGGTTAAAAGTATTTAATTAACTTGTTTCATGGCATCTGTCAGTTGTCTATCATTAATTTTTTTTTTCTTACTCCGAATGTGACAAAAGAATGGATACAACAGATATTTCAATGCAAACTCATCCATTAATCACAATTAAAAGTAATTTTTTGTACAAATTTAAATTTAGTCTCTAACTTGATATGTGATATAGTAATCTGTATGTTAATTAGATTAACGACACAATCGTTATCATCAGTTATAAGTAGCACTCATTAAGCTGGATTCATACGTACATTTATTCCTATGACCGACTGTGAGCATATCATATCCTTAATTTAAAAGATAGTCCGGGAAGACTTTCACTAAATCAAGCGACTCTTGCTTTTTTTTTTTTTTTGGCTAATTTATTTTTAAAAAGATGACTCTTCTGCCTTTTGGGTTTTCCCTTTTGTTTTGGCTTATTGATTGGTTTTGTTGGTACGTGCCCATCATTCGCGTCCGCACAAATACACGCAAAGGCTTCTGCACAACGTGCCACACCGAGCGCACCTCAAGAGGTCGCTAAAGAGAGTTCACGAGGGTTTCAATTTCTCTTTTGGCTGGTAGTTTGACAGAGCTGAATTAAAAGCTTCCCCATCAGAAAAAAAGTATATAAAGAAAGGAAAAGAGTGTTTCACGGATTGCTAGGCTTTAGAGATGGGAAGATGAATCGGTACCCAATTTTATCCGGAATTAATTTTAGGTTTGAGAAAGTTAGTATGAGTAATTTTATTTTGTAAGAGTCATTTAAGGAAAAATGAGACAGTTTGGGGACAAAGTGTATATTTAAAAAAAATTATGGTTAAAAATGTAAAGTTTGGGAGAAAACTGTCAACTTTTAAAAATTTGAGACAGATCTGACAATTTTACAAAATTTTAGCCCAATAAGGCCTATCTTTCAAACTTTTGGGCTCAATAAAAAATTTATGTAAGTTCTGATCTCAATTGAAGACTCTATGGTTTGTGCTAAGCTGAGAGTTAGGGGAAAGTTCTGGACTAAATATGTGATTATAATATTTTCTAATATTCTAGAGAGATTTGTGCACTAGATGTGTTGATTTGTGCATTAAATGTTTTCTTGGGTTCAAGGATATGTTAAAGGCAAGAAAATTGAAACCCTAGGCTTCTAAACCAACATCGCTAAATAGCAGCCATAGTCACTTGATTTTTTGCTACCATCCCCAAGAGCCCTAAAGTTTTATCTCTGCTGCCATAACCCTCTGCATATCACCACCGCCTCCAGCCATAAATCTTGCTGGTGCTACTGCCCCAGCCAGCCACTATTGCCTCGCCTCATCCCACATCATCACTCTTAGGCGTCGCCAGCTACCAGTGATGCCATATCGAGGAGGAGAATGATATTGTGCAACACACGTCCCTTTCCTGTTGTACCCTGTATTGATTCGCCACCATCAATGTCACTGTGCATCATCACCCCTTTTGGAGGTTGCCATCGTCATCAGTCCCAAAACCTAACCCTCTGGTCATAAAAAAAATGTAGGCCTATTTAGTTGTAGAGAATTTTCTATTTTTCCAGTTTGTTTTTGAAAATTAGAAAGTGAAAAGAAAATGTGTTTAGTTAAATAATTTTCTTTTTCAGTTTTCCTAAAAAACAACTTTCTATGTTAGTAAGAATTAGGAAACTTGGTTTAAGTAGTTTTCTATTTTCCTGAAAATAGGAAATCCATCGGGCTCGCTCTTGCTTTGTTTCACAATCGGCTTCCTCCTTCCTGGCGCCATCGACTTTCCCCTCCGGTACAATCTCTTTATCTCTCTCTCTATGTCTGTCTCTTTGTGTGTCTCTCTCTATCTTTCCCTTATCCTTTTTTCGATCTCATTTTTTGGATTGTGATCTTTCTTTGGATTTTCATTTTCAAGGTGACCGGGTGCTCAACTGTTTGATCTAAGATAAGGTAGGAGACAAAGTCAGGTGCCACAGCTTGTTTAGTTGAATCTCTCCAGGTACTCACTAGTAATCTTACTCGTTTTCAGGTCTTTCCTTTTTTCTTGGGCTTCATATTCAATCACCATTGCGCAGACCATGCTGGTTAATTTTCCTTTCCACTTAACTGGATTAACTAATCTATGAACTAAGAATAATGTAATCTAGCTAGCAGGTGCCTGATCTACTTATTATTTCTATTATGGTTGCCTGTGATGAGAGGAAGCACTTGATTTACAGAAACAAACACAAATATTATCTCATCTTCATATATTCATACATCAGAACAACAGTGATGGCAAAAAAGGCAAGAAAATTCTCATAGCAATGGAGCATATATGGTAACATCCGATGCATATATCATACAACAAGAGCATAGAAGTAGTAACTTGTGAGAGATGTAGGAGATTAAGAGAGTGATTAGCATCTTGACTTTGTGGTTGAATAAATTGAGAAATTCTAGTGATTGCCAGTGACTGGTGGCACAATTTTAGTGGTTTCATTGCCGCTCCACTATAAACATGATTTATACCAAGTTAAATTATAATAAAAAAGAAGACACATGCGATCCATAAGAAGCCTCGTATAGGATATGATAGGATGCATAAGATGGTCTTAATTTGAACCATTATAATTATGAATGGAAAAGGAAACCAAAATTAGTTCTGCTGCATACTTGGAGTAGCGATATTGTGATAAAGTAAAATGATTTGTTCCTTTTGGTTGTGCTTAAGTGCTTAGCTTCTTCTATTGGTTAGCTAAGATTGCATTTGAGAAATGATTGCTTTTTTTTCTCTATTTCTTTGTGAATAGCCTTGTAAATGCAGTAGTTTTATTAGCATGACCAACATTGTTGTATATTTTCTACGTATCTGTTGCATTTTTTCTTTGTTTTTGTGTGAACAACTGTGCGTTATTGTTGTATTTTCTTTTTTCTGCAATAGATGGCTCAGAACATTAAATAGGGAGATGATAAGAAAGAGTGGCCTGAGAAAAATGAATTCTCCTTCCTTCAACTTTTGTACGAGAAAGTTGTCAATCACTTAGAAAAGACTCCTATTTTTAAGCCAACTGATTGGGAAGCCATAAACAAGGACATATTTGCAGCTACTGGAGTGAGTTATGGTGGTGACAAGTTGAAAGCAAAATATCATCAACTTTGGATTAAGACTTGTTAGTTCACGCAATTGCTAGAACACATTAGAATCACTTGGGATGCTAATTCCAACATTGTGCATGCTTCAGAGGAAATATGGCAACATTTTTTCAAGGTATTTTTGGTTGAGTATTGTTGACTTTTTCTAAATTGTTGGCATTTGCAGTTGTCGCTTGATTAAGATTTATATTCTATTTTTTGCTTGATTAAGACATGTTTGAGACATGTTGGAGCCATTCCTGCAGTAAAAGAGTAAGCTTATAGTGGAAAATGTACTGATTTAATCTTTTGCAGGTTTAGTATTGGTTTTGAGGTTTTGAGGGTTTGAGCAACCAAATTTTGATTTGAAGTTAAATTGGTAATTTACCCTTTTCTTCAAGTTTTATTTCTTTAGTAAACTTCTTTGATTTGGTGGGTTAGTGAAGGGAAAGAACACTTTTGAACAAGTGACCCAAAACAAAAACTTTGACTAGTTTTTCATAGCAGTTTGACAAACTTTTTGTTCCAAAGGTTAGCTCTTGTTTTAGGTAAGTTGGACTTATTTCTCCTATTAAATTAACATCTTTTAAGGACTTGTGACCTGTTAACGGTTATTTTTTAGTTAGGATGGTGATATCATCTATGAAAATGCATTTTAGAACCAAATTGTACTATACTTTCATTTATTGCTGCATTGGAAACTAAGGGATTGATTTTTTGCTCTATAGTTTAAACTTCTTTTTTAACTGTGTTAGCAAGTTTTTGTTAGTATTTGAAGTGTGTATGTGTAAGGACAAGACTTGTGTAGATGTGATATATGTGTTAGGTCTAGGGTGATTTTCTGGTCTATTTGTAATTGTAGTGACATGAATTCATAAATAATTATGTTATTTAAGGTATTTTTTCTACTACTCCTTACTATTTTGTTTATTGTTTTTTTTCTCTATTATAGCAAGATAAGAAGAACTTCAAGACATATCACAAATCTGGCTGCAACATGTTTACCTATTTTTACGTTGGCAAATTTCATATGGCATTGACTTTAGTGTGTTTAGTCATATTTGCTATTATACTATTCTCGTTAGAACTGTATTATACATTGAAAAATATTATGACTAAGATAGTTTTGTTTATCAGATGAACATGTTTTTTTTTTATATGAGCATTGCATTTAAATGTTTTACCAACGTAAGCATATAGAATTTTGTTGTGAACAAATTTTCTCAAATAAACATGTTTTTTTAATTTTTTATTTCCAGAAAATTGTTTTATTGTAGAAATAACTAAACATGCTTTCTGAAAAGCATTTAAGAAAACTGTACATGAAAAATGAAAACTAAAAACAAAAAAGGAAAATGAAAAATATTTTCCACTTCCAAACACCATCGTAGCTTTTCCTTCTTTAATTGAGTCCCTAAACCTTCTTTGTTCTGTAGATTCGTCACTAACAACACCTTGTTTTTTTTTTTTTTTAAATATCTTTTTCTGCTTGTTCTTTGTTTATTTGTTTGTTTGGGTATGATCAATTAAATTCCTAACATAACAAAGAAATATAGGTTTAGGATGGTAATTTTTATTTTTATTTTTTTATATTATTTTAACTTTCATTTAATCATCATAATGCATCCTAAAAACCACAATAGAAAACTCAATTCCATGTTGGTTTAATTAAATCGTAAGATGAATTTAGGCAATGATTTTAGATAAATTTAAAGATCCACATCCAATGATCTAATAGGATCTACGATTTGGACAATTGTTTATATTCAAAAGGAAAATAAATAAAACCAAACTAAATGTTAAGATCCATATTTAGGTGGTCCAATAAGATCCATAGTTTTTAAATTTAATTTAAATATAAAAAATAAAGTCAAATAATAATCAAAGATTTGTATCCTGATGATTCGATAGGGTCCATGGTTTGGTAAATTAACTAAAATGCTTTAAAACAAGCAAAAAAAATTAAAACCAAGTAAGATGCCAATTTTTTGGTACTAAAATAAAGCTTTTTTAGCATGATCGTACTTCAAAACCTTTAGCATAATGTTACCCCAAAGTCCAAAATTCCTCAATCTCTTGTAGACCATTACAAAGTACTTAATCAACTAGGTGTAAACAGATTGGTGGCGACTCATAAAATGCATTGTTATAGCTTGGTATCTCTAGAATCGCAAATGCAAAAACATCTACTTTTCATCAATACTTGAGCAACCTAATACTCAACGTGGCCAAAATTGGTCAACATTTTGCTTCTAGTTGAAAAATTCATATATTTGAAAATTTTGAGCACTTTCTATTTTCTTCTCTATCTAGCCCTCAGATCTCACAAAAATATGTTAAGAAGAAAAAAAAAATGAGTAAAGAGCCTTAAGTTAAAAAAAGTAAGCCTTGAATAAAAAGGTTGAGCTGAGAGAGAGTCATACATAGAATGAGAGTGTGAGGGTGACTACGTCTGCATGAAAGTTGAGATTGAGAGTCTGAGGGCTGAGGTTGAGCAGAAAAAACAAGATGAGAGTTTGAGAAAATTGAGGCTAAGCTAAGAGAATTATGTCATCCCTAAGAATGAGATTGAGAATTAGTTTTTTTGGTGACTGATTTTTTTGAAGAAAATTGATAACCAAACCAAACTTATTTATCATTTTTTAGTTATAACCGAAAATCGAAATCTCATATATTATGTTAACTAAACACTGAAATGTTTCTCTATTATTCATTTATTTAAAGTATAACCAAAATTTTGCTCATCCTTAATGGGCATGCATATTGTATTTCCTCGCTCATATGCTTGTTATTTCTTACTTTATGGCTCTATATGTATTATTTGGAACTAACATTATATTTCTTTATTGCTTTGTTGATCGCATATGAATGTCATTCATTAGGATACGTACTCAATCAAAGCATTATTACCATGGATATTCTTGAGTACCCTCCCATTGCCATTGATGAGTCTTGGAATGCCACGATAGTCAAAATCCAGCCCGAGGCAATGGAAATTTCTGAAATGGCCTAACTACTCAACAAAGATTGTCTCACACTACATAGCCATATGCACCTCAAGGACCAAGTGTTAATTTGTGTAAATAAAATTAATGTACTTGAATTGTTCAAGATTTGCAATAGTTGTATCTTAGAGGATCAATAATCTTTCATATTTATTTTTGGCCATATTGCTTGCTTCCTCAAGGTTGCCACAAATGCATCTCTTGGTAATGGTCTTATAAAATATTGAGATGCACTGATGTTTTCAATAAAATGGATTTTATTCCTATCATAGAGGAGTATGAAAAAATTTTGAGTTGACTATCTGAGTATCCTCGTGGAGACTTATCAACATGACAAGAGAGTTGAGCTTCATTGTGTTTTAGCTCAACTATTGGGAATTCCAACCACCACTCTCTGATCCAAATTCTCAATAGAGGGTCATTTTAAATACATGGGTTAAAATGATATGAATTAACTAATTCAAACTCTTCCATATAAGGATGAAAAGCACAAGGCCTTCACACTTGTGATGTATAGGATGGTAATTTTCCCCAAAATCCTTGCCTTTATTGACAGAGGCATAATCTTTCTTCTTGGTCAAGTTTTCAAGTCACAAGTAATGTTGAGACCATTAAATCATTGAAATTTTTTTGACAAAATGGTGGAAAATTTATTGGATGTTCTTACTCAGTATATGGACCAAGAGTCATCTCCCATGTTCTAAAAGGAATTTTAGGAATAACTTTTGGAGGGATTTTGTCCTTATTGAATCCTTTCTGAAGAGCAAATAGATACAACAAGATGGTAAAAAGGGATAAATAAACTATTCAAGAACCTCATTAAGCCACAAATAAAATGAAGAGCTCCTTAGTCTACTTCTATTCTTATTGTTTATTGTTGGGCTAATTGCCCATGGGTTCCTTTTATTGGAATATAAAGGGTACAAATTATGCCATTAACGCTAGTGTGAAAACAATTGGAATCAAAGTAATTGATCCCCATGACTCATAATTTGGATAAGCTTGAGTTCTCACATGAAGATCCAGTGGTGAAAAAGTACACATTTAGTTTCTGCATTGTATAAAAAGGACTCTATGTGCTTAAGTATGAAGCAATCATTACTCCCACCAAATCCTGTAAGTGGAGAAACAACCGAAAATAAGAAATAATGCTACCCATGGATGCTAAGAAGGAACTCAAGAAGAAGCTAAAGGAAGAAGAAAATAAAAAGATCAAAAGAATGTTCATTTGCATTCAACGACTTAATAAACGGACTTTGAAGGAGAAAATTGACCAACAATAACAAGTTACTTCTCAACTCATTGAAGAGACTAATAAAAAAAAAGATGAGGCCAAAATACTGGGAGGGTGAATACAAAATTTTTTTAGATCAAGTTGAAGCTTTTGTTGCTAAAGTTAGAAAGATCATGCCCAAAAAATGGGAGAGGACAAAGAGGTGGAAACGTTAAGCTAACCTACTTTCTCACCAATTGTTCAAAGGATGACGGAGTCCATCACCAAGGTTAGAAAAGCAATATTGTTTATTAGACCATTTTTTAAGAATTTTAATTTCGTATCAACTCCTGTAATAAAGCAATTCAAACGCCATTTTTAGAATTTTTAGATTGTCAAGAATTTCCATGGTTCTTCTTCTTTCATTGAGTATTTAGAATATCTAAGCATGCATGCATTTAATCATTCACATGCATCTAAAATCTAATAAAATGATTTAAAGGATAAAGATTGGTACTCAACATCGGTATCCACTTATCTTCAAGCAAGAGTCATGGCAGAGCAAGTTAAAGGACGAATTAGTGATCTCAAGACTAAGATTTATTGCATGTATGAACAACTCAATCAAACCTTGGAAGCATTAAAAGAAAAGTCCATACAAGCTAGCATAAAAGAGACCGAAGAACTTGTCTATCGTCATGGGTTTATTTAACTTAAGTTCAATAAAAGGTGTTCTAAGGTCTTGAAATATCTAATGCTATCCAATTTAGGAACAATCTAACCTACAAAGAGAAGAAGCCATCACACAAAAAGGAAAAACAGAAAAAAAAACTTGAAATCATAGAAAAGTGACTTCTAGTCATTAAAGGTGGCATTATGTTTGGATCACTCTTGGTTGAGGATCTTCGTTAGGTTCTAAATGTAGTAATTCCTCAAATTTTAAAGTTCTTGATTTTTTTAAAATTTGATGGGATAACATGGATCATCACACACATTACACTCTTCTTAAGAAATATTCAATCCCTTAATAAGGATGAGAAGATCTAGATGGCTATTTCCAGAGAAAGTCTAGCCAGGTCGGCATTACAATGGTATCTCAGTCAAGGTCCTAAAAATATCAAGACTTAAAGTCATACATTTATTAATAATTACAAACATGTTGCGCATTTGGTTTCTAGTAAGAAAATTCTTCAAATTTTTGAAAAAAAATGCAAGATACATTCATAAAATATGCTCAAAGATGGTAGATTTAATGGCACAAGTTCATCCACCTATGATGAAGAGGAAGATTATAACTTTGTTCATTTAAACATTGAAGTCAAAATTCTACAACATGCTTATTGGTAATAATATAAATAACCTCGTTGATGTTATCTTATTTGGGAAGCACATTGACCATGGTGTTAAGATAGCTAAGATAGTCAATTCTTTTTCAAAAAATAGAAAGAGAAGACCTTTAAGGAGGAAGGAAGAGGATGTCCAAAATGTGGAAAAAGGAAGGAAAACCTAAATTGTTAGAGCTTTAGCAACTGAGCCATGCTTATGTCATCTAATTGTCAAATCAACAGGATCTCAACTCAACAAATGCCCAGAATGCCTACACCAACAACTTTACCAATACAAAATGAGACATTCACTCCAATTTCAAGGATATTTTTAGAGCTTTATCTTAAGTTTATTGATAATGTGCTTTTATCCAATTCTAACTAAGCCAAGGGAGCCATCATCTTTTAAACGACATGGTCCAAATATCACTTGCCCATAATGATGATGCCATAGGACATAACTTGGAAAATTGCATTGGATTGAAGTGTATGGTTCAACAATTGATGGATACAAAGTGGTTGAATTTTTTCTAATGAGGCAAGTGTTACTAATAACCGATTACCATCACATTAAGAAGGACATGCAAACATGATTGAATAGGTTACTCATCTAAAAACGATAGTGGAAGAAATCATAACTCCTCTTAAATTTTTTCTCTTAGAGCGTAAAGGAAAGATTTATAGCGAAAGAACCTTCATTATCATCAAGGATGGAATATGATGTTCTTTTAACAATAGTGAATGACACTTTATCCAAATTTATCTACAATTTTAAGAAAACTTGCAAAACCTTATAGATTCTTCACAACTTATAGTTTTCACCCAAGATAATGAGGTGAATGCAAATACCATTATCAAAGGGGAAGATTATACAACTAGGCTTAGGCCTCTATAATACCAATTATAGGGCCTACAATTAAACCATTAAGGATTCAAGTTCCGACTTCATTTTCTTATGAGTCGAATAAGGTAATACAATGGATATAAGATTATAGCTCCAACATATCATCAAGTACACCAAAAGTGGGGGCCATAATGAGGACTAGTTAATGCTATTTGCATGGTCATTGAAGTAAGTCCCAAAATGTGAGAAACATTTTGGACTTAGAATCTGTACGCATCATCATGGGATTAATCAAGGAAAATATGACACTTAGGTTTGTGACTGAGGAATAAATATTTGAATTTTTCAAGCTTATAAAGCAAAGTGAGTATAACATTGTGCAACAACTGAATTGTCTCCAGAAAAATATCAATACTATGATTGTTTTTGAATTTTGATGTTTATAGAAATGCCTTCATCGAGGTGCTAAATAAGGCTTATGTTCTATATGGTATTCCCTTGAGTACATTTAATCATTTGGTTAACAATATCATATCTAAAAAATTTGAATACCTTCACAGATGATGAGATACACAAAGAAAAAAGAGGGCACTCAAAGGCTTTGCACGTCTTAACTAAGCATAACAATTGGATCTATAAATCTCATCAACAATAATTCAAATTTTTTTTTGAAAATCACTTCAAAACTTAATATAATGCATTTAGAGACTCCTCACAAGTTGGGAGCTGATCCTTAGTATGTAAATAATAGCTATATTATTGTTCAAGCCTTTTATGGAACAAAAAGATAAGTTATAAGGGATATTGAGGTACCAATAACAATTGGTCTCTTCAGTTTTAATTTATCATTTCAAGTGATGGATATTAAGCTTGCTCATAGTTGCTTTCTAGGAAGGCCATAAATACACATGGCTAGAGTTGCTCCCTCATCTTTGCATTAAAAAGGAAGCTTGTAACTATTTTTATTGAAGAAGATATTTTGTTTATATATGCTCTCATATGATCAATATGTGGAAGCAAACAAAGATGCATTTGATTGCTTACTCACATAATTTGAGCTAACCAAATTCCATGTACATTAGTGAATGGACATCAATGCCTGTCCCATGTAACCCTTATGCAAGCTAAATGGTATCCAAGCTTATGCCAAATGGAGAATAAAATATGGGATTAGGTTTGGGACTAATCTCTTTAAAGATTTCTAGCCACTAAAACTCCTTATCAATGAAGGAAGGTTTGGGTTGGGTTTCAAGTCAACTAAACAAGATAATTTGAGAATGGTTACAAGAAAAAAAAATGGCCATTTAGTAGTGCACACTTCAAATGATGAAGATTTTATCATCCTTAACCTAACTGAATCTTTTGCAAGTAGAGGATTTGTTCCAAGAGGTGATAATAAGAGTTAGCTTGATCATTGATATTAGCAAGTTTATTTTAGACTTATCCATCCAATTAGTGATTGGTGATGTGTTTGAAGATCAAGATCTCTTTCTACCTTGTGATTTACGTAATGCACTAAATTTCTAGAAAGTTGTAGAGCTTTTTGTCACAATTGAAAGCTTCTCAAAGTAATTCAATAGTCAAAAACTCCTAGAAATAAGTTTGGTTTTTAGGGTATAGTCTTTGCTCAGGTGGACTTTTTAGTTATTTTCATTTTATTTAATGAATTTATGATTTATGCACAATATCAATGAGGTTTATCCGACATTCATCTTATTCTTGTCTCTTCCCTTTCTTCTTCTTTCTCTTTCTTGTTGCTAATACAGACTTGAAACTCTCTACGACAACTGCAAATGCTAAGAAAAAATAAACTTTGATAATTGTTATAGTTCTCTAAGTAATGGACTTATGGTAGTTGGGTAAGACCTATTGAATAAGTCAAAATCACTAGATTAATGCCTCAATTAGTTCGATTTAGCACGTCAAGCATGTGTTTAAAATGTGGATGGTTCACAGGTTGGTTTGGCACCTAAGTGTTACCAAGATGATAAGTTCGGTTTTAAAGCTCAAAAGTAGTTATTTTGGACCTAAGTAACTTGAAACTAAAGTGTAGTAACAAATTATCTAAGCTAGTGTTACTATTTGAGAATAAAGTTCTTTCATAAAAATAACAAAAGTTGGGGGAGGACATTGTAAATGGGGCTTTTTAAACCCATTTGGGAGGTAAGGATGCCACTATTCATCATCCCCAACCTCCCAAAGTAGCTTTTCCTCTCCCCTTAAAATCTATAGCCAAATCTTCAATTTCTCATCATTTTTTTTTGGTAAAAATCAAAGTCTCATGAGGTGCCAATGTAAGAAAAAGCTTGTTTTTGCATAATTTTGGTGTAAGAGCTCTTGGATGGCATTTTTCTTGCTTGAGGAGCATAGATAATTTTTTTTTTTAGTTAATTCTTTGTTGTTCTTGGTTTCTTGAGCTTCCATGAGTTTGAGTCTAACTTGGTTGAGCTTGAATTGGTGCCTTATATGTTGGATTTTATTGTAACCATAGGAACCCCCTTAGAGGAGCCCAAATTGCTTGGATATGCTTGATGTTGCTAGCTTTCTATCAATTGAGGTAGGGATTTAGTTTACACACTTATTCGATGCATATCTTAGTTGCTTGGTTGATAATTTCAAGTAGATTAAAAGTTGTACATAGATTATGATGAGAATTACTTACGGTTAGAGTAATGTAATCAAGCAGTTGTGTAGTGAGTTTGGGCACTTTTTTCTTGGTTAGTTTAGCATGAAATGGAGCTTTTTTTTAGTAGTGTTATTGATCTGGAGCTTTTGCGGGGAGTGACATGTAAGTTCAGGTGGCTTTTGGAGCCCTCAAAGAGGCTATGAAGCGAAGGTGCAGTAGCTGGGCTTGAGGAGCTAAGTCTGCAACCCTAGAAACTCAAAGCCGTAGCCCTAGAGCACTTTGGTGCATTCGAGGCACCAGGATTGCAGCCTTGGAAACTCAGGGCTGTGGCCCTTAGTGCTCCAAGGGAAGGGGCAAGGGTTCCTAAGGTGCCTAGGGATTAGGGAAACCTAATGGGACCTTGGAACTTCAAAGATTCTCCTCAGAGCTAGGCAAATTTATTAAGGAATTGAGGATCCAAAGTAGACATTGAGATATACATAAACCATAAGGACCACAATGAGAGCCATTAAGCATGTTATTAGGGTTTTATGACTATTGGTGGCCTAGGTGAGCCTTGGAGCTCAAGATACCAATGTGAAACCTTGGAGTACATTTGGCGTTCTTAGGAACCTAGTAAGTTCCATTCACAATAATTCTTACAATAATAGGGTGAACCAAGTAATGTGAGATAGTAGAGCACCTACGGTGAAAGTTTAGTGCACTTGTAGCCTAGGCAAGTTAAAACTTGAGGCACAAGTGAAGGCTTAATATATCTTGGGTAGGATTGATGTGGAGGCTTAGCACACGGGTGACCTAGGTGAGCCTTATGGCTCAAGGTGGTATGTGGGAGGCTAGTACACCATATACAGGCAAGGCTTCGTACCTTAGTGGCCTAGACGAGCTTGTAGCTTGAGGCACTAAGTGGTTGTCTAGTGTGCCTGATGAGGTGGAGACTTAGTACTATAATGGCCTAGGCAAGCCAATGGCTTGAGGCATTATGCAAGAGCCCACTACACCTAGTGAGTTCCATAGAACTGAGGCAAAGAGCATCCACTGTGTTCATCTATGCAACATCAAAGCAAAGGTTATTGAGTAAGCTTAGCTATCTAGGATTTTAGCGGGCCAGGGCTTACTAGGAGTGAGTTGTGAGCCAAAACTCACTAGGCATGGGGTGGTGTTCATGTGAAGACTAGGAAAATGTAGGGTCCCAAGGGACTCGAATATATGTACATATGTTAGCCCTCAAACTACAATCAAATGTAATATACCTCATATATTATGTATACATGTATGCCATCACGTTTTTCTTTGCAGGAACATGAATATATTATTGGACATCTTCGAATTCTCACTCCCTATAGTGTTATGTGTATATTTCATCTGTAAGGAGCTGACAACCGTAGAGGGTTGTCGAGCTAGTATTTTTCATGCTAGTAATCACCTAGAGAAATGTTGTTAATTCTAACTTTACTAGTTAAGTTGTTTGTGTAAATTATAGTTGCATGTAGCCTTGTACAGGCTAATGACACAAGGAATGGCATAGTGGGCCATGGATCTCAGTAGTTGCTTTTGGTATATATATGTATACTAGGTAGCCTTCAATGGCTCTAGGTCAAGTAGTTTTTTAAGTTGCTTTTAGGCATGTGCATAATCTTTATTCGTTTAACAATACACGTGCACAATTATTATTTGTAGTTATTTCACTTACATTTTATGCTTTGACTTGTGTTTAATTTATGTTTTATAAGATCTGCTACAACTTTTTGATTTATTTTCTAAATATAAAATTCAAGTCAAAACAATTGCATGCATAGTTCATATTAGTTTAATAACTAGATACATGAAAGGTTTTAAATGGAAAGTAATTAACTAGCCAACTACAACTAGAGTAGAACCATAGTTTCATAGTCTTCCTAAGAGGAACCCATTTAGGGTAGTGTTGCTACAGGAACTATAACCAGACTATGGTTTTGTATTCTTCCTGGGATGACCCCATTCGGGGTAGGGTTGCTACAATAATCTCATAAAAATTGCTAAATCAGTGATGATGATCTTCAAATGAATCTTGGGTTATTAAAAATAATCAATTATAATGAAAGATAAAGGGTGACAAGTCAAAAACCTTTTGAAGCAATTAATTCTATAGATAATCAAACTATAAAAGAATTAAAAAATGGTACTTTGTTTTCTTATAAGGAAAAGGAAGAGTTGATGTGTTTGCTTAGCGTTGTTAAGATATGATTGGCTTGGGTAGTACAACAATGCATAAAATACCAACAAAAACTGGGGCTAAGCCAGCGTGCCAAAAATTTGTGAAGGTTAAAACCCCAATTGATTGAAGAGCCAAGGTTGAAATTAAAAAACTTTAGGATGTTTGATTTCGTGGAGTGGTAGAATACATATAATGGATCATCAAGATAATTTCTGTTGAAAAGAAAGAAAGTGCGGAGCTTAATGTCTATCAGGATTATCAAATGACAAATGATGCTATCTTGAAGGACAATTTTCCACTCCCCCACATTGATACTTTTGATAGACAAATTTATATTTTTCCTTCATTGATGGCTTCTTTGGGTACAATTAGATCAAAATGCACCCAGATAACATCTTAAAAACATGTTTCATCATTCTCAAGGAACCATTTACTATAAGGTTATGTCATTTAGGTTAAATAATGCAAAGCAACATATCAAAGAGCTATGGTTTCCACATTCCATGATATGATGCATAAAGAGATTGAGGTGTATGTTGACAAGACAATAGCTACATCTCGCATGGCCAAGGGGCATTTTGAGGTGTTTAAGGAAGTTATTTAATCATCTTCATAAGTACTAACTCATGCTAGTTCTTGTTAAATGCACTTTTCATGCTACATCAAGCAAGTTGTTGGGTTTTATGGTGGGTAAAGAGAGGATTCAAGTTGATCCAATAGGGTGAAGGCAATCCAAGAAATGACTCCTCCCTGGACTCAAAAGTAGGTATGTAGCTATACAGACAAACTTAGTTAGATTGCCATGTTCATATTTCAGTTAACCTCCAAATGTAAGCCATTGTTCAAATCTTTCAAAAAGAACTACGTAGTAGAATTAAATGATGAATGCCAAGCAGAATTCGAGAAGCTAAAGCAATATCTATCCAATCCACTTATCTTGGTATCGCCTCGACAAGGAGAACCTTTGATTTTGTACTTGTTTGTGCAATATTCTTTCTTGGAGGCTTTTTAAGTCTATGTTTTTTTTATTGTAAAGAAGATTTGTTATTTTCTTATCTAGGTAGCAAGTCATGCGCATCATTATATGCTTAATAATTCCACTTTTGTTGATCTCAAAGATAGATCCTATCAAATACATTTTTGGGAAGCCACCATTGTCAAGATTAATTATAAAATGGAAAATGCTCTTATTAGAATATAACATTTAGTATGTCACACAAAAGGTCAAAGGAAGTGCTATAGCCAATTGTTTGTAGATATAGCATTAGAAAATTATGAGACCATGAAGATGGATTTTCTTAAAGCAGATATCATAGAGATCAAGTCAGACCTTGTGGATGGAGAAAAGCATGGAAACTGACATATGATGGGGGTATCTAAAGCTATGGGTCATGGCATCGATGCTTTGTTAGTTTCCCTACAAGGAAAACAATATCCTCTTATAGCCAAAATTTTGTTTCCTTGTACCAATAACATTGTAAAACACATTACATGTTTAATGGGAGTTAAAATGGCTTTGGAAATAGATTTCCAAGATCTCTAAGTTTATGGGGATTTTACTTTAGTAATATACCAATTGAAAGGAGAATGGGAGATTAGACACTTAAAGTTGATCCTTTATAAAAGTTCATTCAAGATCTAATAAAATAGTTTAAAAAGATAGGTTTTTTTATGTCCCAAGGGTAAATATTCAAATTTGTTAAACTTTTGCAACTTTAGCTGCCATGATTAGCTAAGTAGCCATGGACAAACTACTATTCTTGAAATGAAGGTGTTGGCTTCTTCATCATATTTAATGAATGAAGAAGCATAGGAAGACATGAGGCCTTGGCTTGGAATTATCATGCCAATAAATATCTTTTGGAATAGGCATAATCCTCCTAGTTTTTCTAAGAATGATAAGAGATTTTTTTCAAAGATTATCAATGGGGTTTTTATTAAATAGTAAGGTCCATTGTAAGAAAAGTCTAGATATGGTATTACTTCATTGTGTTGACTCGCATGACATGAGAATGATCGTGGGGGAAATACATGAAGGTATTTGTGGGGCAGAAAATACTGGACACACGATGGTAAAGCAAAGAGTGATAGCAGGTTGCTGTTGGCTTAAACTAGAACAAGATTGTATTAAATATCAAAGAAAGTGCCATAAATGAAAAATTTATGCCAATAAGATAAAAGTACGATATGCTCCTCATAATGTCACAACAATACCTTGGGGCATTTGCCATGTTGGGGATTAATGCCATTAGAGCTATTTCTCCCAAATTTTCAAATTGACATAAGTCATTTTGGTTGTAGGTGATTATTTTACCTATTGGATGGAAGTGGTAATTACATTTGATTATTTTACCAAGTGGGAGTAGTGTCCTATTAAAGTGTCAATGTAGTTTGTTGGTTCATTAAAAAGAAGGCCATTTACCAATATTGATTATTTATGTGTATTGTCACTAATAATGCCACAAATGTAAACAATGAGATAATGTAAGACTTATGCCATAAATTTACAATCCAACATCATAACTCAACACCTTTTTAACCCATGATGAATGGTATAACAAAGGCAGCTAATAAGAACATGAAAAGGATCATTACGAACACTCAAATCACTTATAAAGATTGACATAAGATGTTACTTTTTGCTTTACATTTGTATAAAACCTCTATATTTACTTTTGCTAAAGTAATACCTTTTTCATTGGTGTATCATATGCAGGCAGTGTTGCGCATAAAGGTTGAAATTCCTTTTTTGAGAGTATGAATCAATGTTTATTTAAATAAAGTACAATGAGTACAGACAAGATTTGAACAATTTAATCTCAATGACAAGAAGAGAATGACTACTCTTTGTCATAGACAACCTTTCTAAAAAAGGATGATTTAAGCATACAATAAGAAATTTCACCCATGACAATTTATTGAAGGAAATTTTGTGCTTAAGAAAGTCTTTCCAATTCAACATGATGCCAGGAGGAATTAGATGCCTAATTATAATGGACCTTGTCTAGTAAGAAGACATTCTCAAAATGAGCTTAATTTTGTCTAAGATGGATGGACAAGAACTACCAAAGCTAGTGAACTCGGATTATTTGAAGAAGTATTACAATGATTATGGGGTGATTAAGGTCTTTGGAAAAAGAGAAGGGAGTGAAGACATGATTATTCAGTTTCAGTTGGTACCTGGTGATTAAAGCCGTTGAAAAGAAAGTTCTTTTCACCTCATTGAAACTCTATGATTGTATTTATTTTATCCATTTCTAATTCATATCCAAATACTCATGTACCCTTATGATTTATGAATAATAAAATAGTTATTTTCTTTTTTTCTTTTAAAATTCTTGCACTCATCTTTAACCTTTAGTATGCATGAATAGTGACTTTAAAGAAAGGATGATAATAACAAAAATCATAAAAAATCAAGGACCTGAAGTTAATTTCGGAATTTCTATGAATTGGAATGGGTAAGTTTATATGTCTGTCAATTAAATACTACAAAGCATTTATCGATATGGCCAGATGAGAACTTGATCCTATGGTGATTTTTTTTGGTAATATTCATGTCACTTCAAGAAGTATGGAAAGCTTGGGATGATTGAATTGAAATATGCAAGTTTTTGCGAAACTTTAATCAAGGTTGTAGTAATTCTTCCAAATTACAAGATGGTTTCAAAAAGTTATTTATAATTCTCGAGTTAGGTGATGATTTTCAAGATCAAGTATGGATACAAACAGAACATGTAGGGAAAAGAAAAAGGTATGTGAAAAAAATTGATTGGTCTCTGGCCAATTAGGCAACAACACCCATTGAAGATGAAAATGTAGGGCTTACATAAGGGCCCTATTAGTAATTGCTTGATCATTAAAGTACATCAACGAAGGATCCTTTAAATTATAGGGAACATGTAACAAAAGGAACTTTCCCCCCATAATTTTCATGTGGAAAACCTTATATGAAGTATCTTGATAGGGAGATCAAGTTCACTCTATCTTTCTACCATAACTTTCACTAAGATTCCTCCTATCTCGAGCCAATAACTAGCCTAATCATTCGAGGTTCTTCCCTAGGCACACAAGTGCAGGGTTTTCTAATTTTGCCTTTGGTCATGGGTCTACACATCTCTTAATATCTCAAGCATCCTAGTTGATAATTTATATATCAGTTTGGTGTCATGGAATAAAATATGTGCCAAAAGTGTTTTATGAATTTAGTATGCAAGTATGACTTGTAATATCATAATTAAAGCTTTTTGCTTGAATTACATGTGTATGTGTGAATGAGCTCCAAACACTACCTATGTTGAATCATTAGGAAAGCATCCAAACTTTAGCTTTTGGTGTGATTTCCACGTAAATATGTATGTGCTTTTGTGTTTTTTATGTTGGCATTGTCGACTTAGAGTTTGAGTGGCTTGTGTTGTTGCGATCTTCTTAGACTATTGATTTCTTTTGCCTAGAAGTGCTTTATCTGAGATGTTGTAGAAATTTTGTTTAACAGTAGAATAGTTCGATTGAAGGTTTGACTTATTGCTAAAAACCTTGATTTGTATAGGAACTTTGAGTATGATATTTTTAGATTTTAAAGTCCTCTTAAAGGCCTTTTCCTAAACAGAAGTCTTGAATGGGCATACACACCTTGCTTTCTAAAAATTGAAATAGTGGTGAAGTCACTACTGCTCTAATACCATGATGAGAAAACAAAGAATATGAATAGTAGTAAGAAATAAAAATGATCAAAATTAAGGTAAAAAAAGGGACTGACATGGAAACAGTTTCAAATTTTTTATTCACTAATACATACACTAATGATCCCTGCTGACCTAATATATTTAAAAAGTGTCTATAAGTCAAATCCCTAGAATTATCATTTTCCTTAAATACAACTTGTTAGCTAAGAGAAGTAAAATCAGGAGAATAATTCATATAATATAGAAGAAAGGTGAGATGGCTTTCTTTTCCATTGTAGTTTAGGTGGTTTGAGTAGCTAAAATTTGAATTTTGGTAAAATCACACTATCTCTTGGGATGATACCTATATTTGCCCTTTTTGTAGACAACGACACCGTATACTTACGGGTGAATGAGGGTTATAAATTTAAAGCTCTTAGTTTCACAACAAAGTTTTTGGCACTGTTGCCGGAGATAATGATTTGATTTCTTTTTATACCTTGAATATTGAGTTGTTGGTTATACTATCCTACTTGTTTTTTTTTCTTCTATCCTACTTGTTCATTTTTTTCTTTTCTTGCGTTTAGAGTTTTGTTGCTTTTACATTGTAGGTTCTTATAGTGAATGACCTGAAGCTCTTGCTCTCATTTGATACCTCTTGATCCAGAAATCGAGAAAAAGCTTAAGTGAGCTTTGTTTAAGGAGCAAGGTTGTTAAGGAAGAACACTCTAGTGCTTCCGATTCTGTCAATATAGAGGGAAATCAATGAGATAACATGAGGAACCTTGGAAGGGAGAGGCATTTAAATGCCATGGACCACAATGGCGATGAGAAAGTAATAGACAATGGTCATGGAGGGGCTAATGGTAATCATGCAAGAAGGAGAAGTAGACTGGTGCTTGACTACTTCCGTCCTCAACAGGTGGAGGATCATGACAACATGATAAGATCGGTGCCACTTTGAGGTCAAGCCTTCATGATCCCTAGCTATGTTCTCCAATTGGTGGAGGCACATCTATTTAGAGGCGCTCTCGATGAAGATTCGAACAACAACATCAAGAGATTTGTTCTCTTATGTGATACTTTTGATTTGGAGGGAGTGAGTGAGGATGCTAAAAGGATAAGACTCTTCCCTTTTTCTCTTATGGATGAAGCTACAAAATGGTTTGAGAATTTGGAGCCTACCTTGATTCATACATGGAAAGAGTTATATGATGCATTCATTTGGAGACTCTTTCCCTCTCAAAAAGCCTTTGAGCTTAAGAATGAGTTGTTGGCCTTTAGACAAAATGAATGGGAGTGACTTGCGGAGGCTTGGGTACACTTTAAAAGGATGGTGAAAAGGGTCTCGACTCAAGATATTGATCAGGCTCACCAACTTCATCTATTCTATAATGGGTTGAGTTAAAATTCTAGGTTGCAAGTTGATGTCGCCACCGGTGGCTTCTTATTATTGACAAATGTGGAGGAATGCTTTGAATTGCTAAACAACATGGCCAAAAGCCTTATGCTTAGTAAAAAAAGGGCTCCAAAAAAAGGGAGTGGTTTATATGAAGTTGACAAGGATACCTCTCTCCAAGCATAACTCTCAGTACTCACTAGCGTGGTGTCCAAATTGGCAAAAAATCAAGATAGGATGAAGATGCAACAAGCTCTGGCTAGTGAGGATGTGGAAGAAGTAAAAGATGTTAATTTTTGTGGGGTATCGGAATCCTTATCCTCCCAGGCAAGGAGGAGGAAACTTCTTCCCAAGGAATCGTCAACATCAAGGGTTCAACTATTCAAATCCAAAAGGTGCTATGCAACCACAATGTGAGACCTTTAATGAATCATATGCCTCTTTGAAGGACTTTATGAAGGGAATGATGTGAGAGTTCATGCATGAAGTGGGAGGGATGGCTAGTGGACAAAACAAAAAGATTTGTGTATTGGAAAAGGAGATGAAAATAATGCAAGCTAATACCTAAGCGTCAATTAAAAATTTGGAAACACAAATGGGTTAACCAGCTACTTATATGCGACAACTGTAAAAAGGGAAGTTTATACCTAGTGATACAGATTTCAACCCAAGGTAGTCGTGTCAAGCTATAACTCTAAGAAGTGGGAGAAATGTGGTGCCACAACCCAAGGAGCTACCTACTCAAGATGGTTATCCTCTTCAAGAACCCACTTTACTGGAAAGTGTTGAAGATGTTCAAGTGTTACCACCAAATACAGAGGAAGCTCATTCAAAGGGTGAGGCAAAAAATGTGCCCATGCAAAAGGAAGCATTAAAGCATGTTCCTACTGTTCCATACTCCCAAAGTTTCAAGCCCAAGAAGGAAGATACTCAATTTATGAGGTTTCTTGAAATATTCAAAAAATTGGATATCAACATTCCCTTTTTGGAAGCGATAAATCAAATGCCTTCATATGCCAAGTTCCTCAAGGAGTTGATCCCTAAAAAGAGGAAGTTCCTTGACAATGAACTCATTTTGATGGAGGAAGAATCAAGGGCCATTATTCAATGAAAGATGCCTAAAAAACTCAAGGACATGGGAAGTTTCACTATTCCTTTGGACATTGGGTCTTTTCATTGTAACAAGGTTTTATGTGATCTTGGAGCTAATATTAACTTGATTCCATTATCTATTTGTAGGAGCCTTGGTTTTGGAGAAGTAAAGCCTTCATCGATTTGTCTTTAATTGGCAGATAGATCCTTCACCTTTCTAAAAGGTGTTTTGGAGGATGTGTTGGTCAAGGTCGGCAAGTTCATATTCCCAGTAGACTTTATGGTGTTGGATATGGCAGAAGATCAAAACGTGCCAATCATACTTGGGAGACCATTCCTTGCTACCGAGAAGGCTGTGATAGATGTGGAAAAAGGTAATCTTACTTTGAGGGCTAATGATGAGGAAATTACTTTCAATCTTACTCAAGCCATGAAATCTATTGATGATGAGATGCCCAAGTGTTTTATGGTTGATGTGATCAATTCTTGCATTAAAGAGATAAGGGATTTATTGCTCATTAAGGATTTACTCGGAAGGGCACTTGTTTGTGGGAATCCATGTGGTGAGGAAGACTATGAAGTGATGAGCACCTTGGTGACCCTTGATTCTTGTGGGAAGATGCAAGCTCAAAAAAGAGGTGTAGAGCAACTTTTATCTTGTGATCTCAAGGATGAGCCTAGGTTGGAGTTAAAGCCATTATTGAAAGATCTTAAGTATGTCTATGTTGGCAATGGAAGGTCCCTTTCGGTGATTATTTCTTCTACATTGACTACTTTGGAGGAAGAGAAATTGATTCGAGTCTTGAGGGAGCATAGAGGGGCAATAGCTTGGTCTATCTCTAACATCAAGGGAATTAGCCCGAAAATTCGCATGCATAAGATTCTTATGGAAGATGACTATAAGCCTTCCATTGAAGCTCAAAGGATGTTAAATCCTAAGATGAAAAAGGTAGTGAAAGAGGAGATTGTGAAGTTGCTCATTGTTGGGATTATCTATCAAATCTTGAATTCCCAATGGGTAAGCCCGGTGCAAGTGGTGCCTAAAAAGGGTGGAACAACCGTAGTGGGCAATAACAACAATGAATGGATTTATACTCGGTTAGTCACTAAATTGAGGGTTTGTTTCGATTATAGGAAGATCAACAAGGTTACTCGAAAAGATCACTTCCCTCTCCCTTTTATTGATCAAATATTGGATAGATTGGTGGGGCATGAGTTTTATTGTTTCTTGGATGGGTATTCAGAGTATAACCAAATTGCAATAGCACTAGAGGATCAAGAGAAGACTACTTTTACTAGTCCTTAGGGTACATATGCCTTTCAAAGAATGCCATTCGAACTTTGCAATGCGCCGACAACCTTTCAACGATGTATGATGGCCACCTTTCGGACATGGTGGAAAAATGCATGGAGGTATTTATGGATGACTTCTCGGTCTTTGGTGATTTTTTTTATGCTTGTTTGGATAATCTAGCTCTTGTCTTGAAGAGATGTCAAAAAACCAACTTGGCTTTGAATTGGGAAAAGTGTCATTTCATGGTTAGCTCTGGTATAGTGCTTGGTCACAAAATTTCTTGTGAGGGCATAGAGGTGGATAGAGCCAAGATTGTGGCCATTGAGAAATTGCTGCCACCCTTCAATGTGAAAGAGGTTAGAAGTTTCTTAGGCATGCCGGTTTCTACCAGAGATTTATTAAGGAATTTCCAAGATTGCTAAGCTCTTGTACAACTTGCTTGAGAAGGATGTGTCATTTCAATTTGATGAAAGCTTCTTGGAAGCATTCAAGATCTTGAAGGAAAAATCGGTAAGGGCACCAGTGGTGGTAGCGCCCAATTAGGAAGAGCCATTTGAAATCATGTGTGATGCTAACGATTTTGCCATGGGAGCGGTACTTGGTCAAATGAAGGATAAGATATTTTGAGTTATCTATTATGCTAGCAAGACCTTGGATGGAGCTCAACAAAATTATACCACAATGGAGAAGGAGCTCTTGGCAGTAGTCTTTGCAGTAGACAAGTTTCGGTCTTACTTTGTAGGTTCTAAAGTTGTTGTTCACACCAATCATATGGAAATTAGATATTTGTTCACCAAAAAGGATGCCAAACCAAGATTTATAAGATGGATTCTCTTGCTACAAAAGTTTGATTTAAAGGTGAAGGACAAGAAAGGATGTGAGACCTTGTGGCCGACCACTTATCTATATTGTAATTCTAAGAGCAACTTTTAGAGAGACCTAATCAAGAGCACTTCCCGAATGAAAGTCTATTCAAAGTGGAGGATAAGTTGGTATGCAGATTTTGTGAATTATCTAGCTTGTGGAGTTTTGCCTCCAAATTTGTCCTACGAAGAAAAGAAGAAGTTTCAAGCCAATGTCAAACATTATCTTTAGGATGAACCTTTCCGCTTTTGCCGGTGCACTGATCAAATTATAAGGGGATGCATATCACACGAGGAAGCCAAGGATATTCTCCACCATTGTCATTCTTCACCATGTGGTGCTCATTTTGGAGCCTCCAAGACGGCAAGTAAGGTATTGCAAACCGGTTATTTTTTTCGATGTCTGTTTAAGGATGCATATACCTTTGTGTTAACATGTGAAAGATGTCAATGGTTGGGAAACATTTCTAGGAGAAATGAAATGCCATTGCAAAATATTCTGGAGGTGGAAGTGTTTGATTGATGGGGTATAGATTTTATTGGCCCTTTTCCTTCCTCTTTTAGTAATCACTATATCTTGCTTGCGGTTGATTATGTTTCTAAATGGGTTGAGGCAATTGCCACATTTTCTTGTGATGCTAATATGCTTGTCAGGTTCCTTCAAAGGAATAATTTTGTGAGATTTGGAGTACCCCAAGCTATTATCTCCGACGAAGATTCACACTTCATCAACAAGACTTTGGCTCAAGCTTTGGTGAAGTATGGTGTGCGTCATAAAGTGGCTCTCCCTTATCATCCACAAAGGAATGGCTAAGCTGAAATTTGAAACCGGGAGATCAAGAAAATATTGGAGAAGATAGTAGGCATTAACCAAAAAGATTGGTCACAAAAGTTGAGTGATGCACTATAGGCATATCGAACGGTATTTAAGACACCAATTGGAATGTCTCTATATCGACTTGTGTTTGGGAAGGCTTTTCACTCACTGGTGGAATTGGAGCTCAAGTCATATTAGGCTGTGAAGAAAATGAATTTTGATTTGAAGAGTGCCCAAGAAAAGAGAGGCCTCCAATTAGATGAGTTGGATGAAATCCGCCTTGATGTTTATGAGAATGCAAGGATTTACAAGGAGTGAATGAAGCTTTGGCATGATAAGATGCTTGTGAAAAAGGACTTCCAACCCGGTCAAAAAGTGTTTCTTTTTAATTCAAGGTTGAGACTTTTTCCAGGAAAGTTGAAGTTTAAGTGGTTGAGCCCGTTTGAGGTGGTTAAGGTGATGCCATATGGAGTAGTGGAGCTCAAGGGCCAAGATGGTTCCACATTCCAAGTCAATGGACAACAAGTGAAGCCCTATTTTAGTGATGAAGTCCATCACATTAGCCAATTAATCCTAGCCGAACTCGACTCTTGAAGGTGTATTTAAAGGCGCCTACCTAAAGGTGTAAAACCAAGTGCTAGTCGGGAGGTAACTCGATTTCCAATTCCTTTTCTTTTCATTTCATGAGTTTTCCTGTGATTTATTTGTCTTTCCATTTTACTTTGTGTTTATTTTTTGGTTTGGTGTCTTTATATAAGGTTGGAAGAGCCAAAGGAAGGAGAAAGGATGAGATGGATGATACAAGTTCAACGTTGGGAAATGTAACTCCTTTTTAAGTCAAGGTCTAAGTAAATAAGTATAGAAACTTAGAGCTAAAATGCAAAACAAGTGAAAATTGAGGAAGTGCTCGTGCATATCGGCGACGTGTTGCTAGATGAGAAAAAAATGACAGTGCGTTACCAACATTGGTGACGCATTGCCAACAATTCAACCTCAACGGCGACACATCAGCAATAGTAGAAACTATTGTTTTTAACTCGTTTCTTTTCACCTCTCCTCACTTTTAATCTCACCCCTACCCCAAAGAACCTATCAAGTTTCAAACCCTAGCCCTTCTGTAAGCCTCATGGGTTTCTTGTTGATTTCCCTCTCAAATCCGAAATAAGTAAGCCATACTCCTTCTTCTCTTTTTTTCTTTTGGTTGGTTGATTGTGTGCAAATCATGCTTACTTGTGAGGGGTTATGAGTTTGTTCGATTGGGCTTTGATTTTATGGATTTCTAGCTTTTTTCTGGTTTACCTTGAGTATATTCATGTATTGTAAGTATTTTATAGCTTGGGTTATGGATTTGGCTTGATAATCATAGTTAGAAAATTGCCCACAAAGAGAGCCACGAAAATTTCATGGCAATTTCTTGATGATGCTTATTCTTGTTGGTTGATGGAGTCCAAGAGTTTTATTTACATGAATTAGGAGTGGGTTAAGTTGGAATTCATGCTAATTTGCTCTGCATTGCTTGAATTTGACTCTGGAATGTTTCCAGAAACAAGTCGTTCAAGTATTGTCTTAGGTACTTTGCGCGACAATGTGGCTTCATGTGCTTCTTGTTTATCTCAATTCTTTGTGTGGGTTGCATCTTGGTATAGCATATTGCAAGTTTGTGTCGTTGGTTTGCACACGAAAGCATGATTTCCATATGTAGCAAGGGCAAAATTTATGTTATGAATTATTGTGGGGATTCTTGTGATAGCATGTTCATGGGCACATAACTCTTTGGCTAGGTTTTGTTCTTCATGTCTAATTGCTCGATTAGCAAGTATGTATTGTTTATATGCCCAATTATAAATTGTTTATGCCTCATAACACTTAGAAAAATGTCAGAGTGCTTGAAAATGCTATATAGTGAACATAAACTGGGTAATGAAATACCTCAACCTTGCATGAGCCTTTCATGTGTATTTCTCTAAATTGAAGTTTGTATCCTTGTTTGTGAATGCTAATTTCCTTGTTCCCTTAGTTTTTCATGCGAAGGAATTTGGCATTAAATTCTTTACGTGGCTTTGTAGGAAACATGCCTCGCAAGTCTGTGTCGGTTCACTCTCTTAGGGAAAAGGGAAAAGGCAAAAGGTCCGTGAGGAGGAGTCTCAAGAACCTTCTTATGACAAGAACCATTTCATCTTTGCTCAGGAGTGCAACTACTTTGAGGGCTTTGTGAACCATAAATTCATGCCTGAGCAAGGCTTTGACTTTTCTAAAAATGTGAACAAGGGCATTTTGAGAGTGGTGGAGAAGAGAGGATGGCATCATTGGGTTGCCCACCTACAAGCAGAGGTGCCCAAAACTCTGGTTACAAAATTCTATGCTAACCTCATGGGGGCATACTATCTGGATCGCTGACAAAAATTCTATTGGGTGATAGCCGAAGGGCTATCGCCTCTATTTGACCCGAACTCGGAGCGTCAGGGAACGCGAGGAAGCTATTAGCCCCCCCGAGGTACTAAACAGATCGCCTTCAGAAACGGAGAATCAGCTATTGCAAGCCAAAGAGGATCTCCCCGAAGGCGGAACCCTGAATCAGGGAACTCCCCGAACTGCGGGCATATTTCCTGAAGGGGCATCATCCGTACCAGAGGACGACCTCGGCCAGGGACCTCGGGAGTACGGTACGAGCATTTAAGGAGCCTCTGACATGCCGCCCACAGACACTACATGTCACCTCAAACGGTGATTTGACAAGCTAACGCCATCTAGGTCACGTCACGGCCTGTCTCGATTCAAGGCTGAAGGAGCCTGCCACCGGCTACTTGTCCCATATGCCCAGAAATTCAGAGAACATCCGACTGAACACGTGTCATGATCTGAACGGGCTGGACATTCCTATAAATACCAGGAAACAAACCCTGGCAAGAGGTTGGACTCCTCCCCCTTGAGAAAGCACAGGCAAGCCCACTAAAAACTCTAGTGCTTCCCTCTTACCAGCTGAGGAAACTGACTTGGGCGTCGGAGGCTCCTCCCTGGAAAAACACCCCGGGGACCTCCTAACCCCATTTTCTGAGCTTTGCAGGCACATTCCCCTGGGAAACTCCAGCACTAGATGCTCTCCCTCACAGGAAGTCCTCCTGGAGGTCACCATGCCTTCCAGTAATGATGCCCCCGGACATCATTTGGCGTCGTCTGTGGGAAACCATCCTCGGGTCGCCGTCGTTGAAACTCGGCGTTCTAAGGACAAGGGACTCCCGAGGTCCCCGTCTGCGCCTGAAGTCCAACCGGCCACTGAGCAAGCCCCCCCAGGGACTTCCACACCTGAGGAAGAACACCCTCTGGTCATAACCATGAGCTTCCTGCGCGACTTTCAACGTTCTGTTGTGGCTGAAATGACACAACAGATAGACCGAAGGTGGCCGCAACAAGCTCAAGCCCAAAGGCTTCCTTCGCCAGCACACCCTCGGGAAAAAAGCCCCAAACCAACTCATCGTAGTTCGGGATCCGGAGACCCACGAGAGAAGTCTTCAACAGAAAACATGCCCCCTGGGGCACGGCTCGCGGGACAAGCAGGGTCAAAACGACCCAAAAGCACACACAGGAGGAGCCAGTCGCCTGAGGCGAGGTCCCTATACCCTCAACGCCGAACTCGCTCCCCGAAGAGGCACCGGCAATCCCCCCTGCCAGAAGAAGAACCTAGCGCCACGGCCCTTATGGAGAAAATATTGGCAAGGTTGGACAGAGTGGAGAAACAGGTGGCTCGTAAACCTGTCTGGGCTAGGCTGTCTGGGACCTTTTGTGGGGACGAGTCCCCATTCACCCAATATGTCGTTGAGGCAGCCATGCCAGGTGATTTCAGAGTACCTCGGCTGGAAACTTATGATGGCCGTACTGATCCACAGGCCCATCTGACCAAGTACAGATGCAGCATGATGATGCACGGTGCCGACGATGCTACTTTGTGCAAATGCTTCGAGGTCACTCTCAGTGGGCCAGCAATAGCCTGGTATAATTCATTGGCCCCAGGAACCATCATGGAGTTTCAGGAGTTGTCCATAGCCTTCACGCAGCAGTTTATCGGGAGTCGGCCAACGGTGAAGATGCCGGTTCAGATGTTCGACATAGTGCAAAGAATTGGAGAGACCATGCGCGAATATGTTGAAAGGTTCAACAGGGAAGCTCTGAGCGTCCCGGACTTCCGGCCCAAAATACGCATCCTCGCCTGACACGGGGCCTTCGGAGGGACTCATAGCTGTTTTACGAGTTCTCTAAGGACCCCTCGGACACCCTCGGCAAATTTTACCGAAGGGCCGAACAGCACATGATAGCCGAAGAACTGAGAATGGGCGGATCGAAGTCCGATCACGCCCGGGCCGAAGGATCCAGCCAGCAAAATCGGTATCCCACCGAACAGGTAGGCCGACCTCGGAGGACGTGAGGAAGGAAACTCCTAATTTTCACACCTCTAAACACCACACGGACAAACATCCTCATGACGATGGAAAGGCAGGGGACGCAGGTTGAGCGGCCACGGGCCATGACCGCCGACAACAGAAAGAATATGAAGAAATTCTGCCAGTTTCATCGCGACCACGGTCACGACACCGAAGACTGCTTTCAATTGAAGAAGTATATAGAGTCGCTGATAAAACAGGGCCAACTTTGGCATTATCTGCGCATGCCTTCCCCAAAGGGGAGAAAAGAGGAGGAAGGAAAGGCAGAAGACGAGGACTACGACTCTGACAGGCGGAGAAACCGAAGTCCGAAAAGGCACCCCCCACCTCCAGCAGGAATCATACAGACAATAATGACGGGACTCCCATCCTCGGAAAGAAAGAGGAAGGCCAGAGAAATAGCAGTCATGGAATATCAAAGTCCAACAAAAAAGCTGGCCCGAAAGGATGGTTCCGCCGTCATTTTTCCCCATGACGACCCGTTGTTGATCATGGCGAGAATAGGAAACTAGGACATCAAAAGAGTGCTGCTTGATGACGGATCAAATGCCGACGTCTTGTTTTCACACTTGCTGCCGAGCTTGGGTGTATCCGCCAGCGACCTCAAGCCCGTCACCTCGCCTACCTTCGGGGTAGGTCCGGCCGAGCTGCCCGTCCTCAGTTGGATCGATTTCCCCTTGATGTTGAAAGGGACTTGGGTGATGGGAACAGAAGAGTTGTACGCCTCCACAATGGCAAGGTTCATCGTCATGAATGTCCCTTCATCGTACAACGCCATCCTTGGAAGACAGACACAGGGAAACCTGCACATTCGCCCTGATGTCAAGTACTTAACCGTCACTTTCGCCGCCAAGGATGGAGATGCGGAAATCTTCATAGATCAAGGGGAAGTAAGGAAGGTGTTCGTCAAAACACGAAAAGCTCCAGCAAATAACTCTACGCAAGCTGTGGAAGCAAAAACACCAAAAAAGGGCGAGGCAGAGAGTCCCGCGAAGGCGGAAACGGAAACAGTAGAACTTGTCCCAGGTCAATCTACCCGAATGGGGAAGAGCTTGGCCGAAGGTGACAAGAAAAAACTTGTATCCTTTCTACTGGAAAATAAAGATCTCTTTGCCTACTCGCCGAAAGATATGCTAGGGGTAGACCCTGGCGTAATACAGCATAGCCTTAAAGTCAGTCCGGAAGCAAAGCCTGTCCGGCAAAAGAAACGAGGCTTTTCAGCCCATAAAAATAACTTCGTCAAAACTGAAGTCCAGCACCTACTAGACGCTGAGGTTATTAGGGAGGTCAAATACCCCAAATGGTTGAGCAACGTGGTTATCGCCACTAAAGAAGGAAGCAGCAAACTTCGGATGTGCATCGACTTCAGAAACTTGAACGATGCTTGCCCAAAAGACTCATACCCTCTCCCACTGATAGACCAATTGGTAAACTCAACTGTCGAATACGGGCTCCTAAGTTTCTTAGACGCCTTTAGCGGCTATCATCAAATAAGGATGAACCCCGAAGATGAAGAAAGAACCGCCTTCATCACCGAGGGAGGAACATACTGCTACGTCAGGATGCCCATCGGGCTTAAAAATGCAGGAGCCACCTACCAGAGGTTGATGAGCAAGGTCTTTAACAACCAAATAGGGAGAAACATGGAAGTGTATGTTGACGATATGATAGTCAAAAGCAAGCTGCCTGACGACCACATAGCAGATCTAAAGGAAACCTTTCACAAGCTTAGAACCTTTGGGATCCGTCTCAGTCCCGAAAAGTGCATCTTCAGAGTGACCTCGGGAAAATTCCTTGGGTACATGGTATCAGAAAGAGGCATTGATGCTAACCCAGAAAAAATCAAGGCCCTACTCGAGTTCCGAACTCCTGCCACAATAAAAGATGTGCAGAGACTCACCGGAAGGATAACCTCCCTCAGTAGGTTTATTTCCAGATACGGAGATCGGTGTCGGCCATTCTTCAAAGTCCTCACAAAGGCAGCAAAAAAGGAGGACAACCTCGGAGGTAATGACCATCCCTGGGGTAAAGATTGCCAAAAAGCCTGGGAAGAACTGAAAATCTACTTGGCCAGCCTGTCTACTCTGCGACAACCTCACGAAGGAGAGCCGCCCGTACTATACCTCACCGTCACAGAAAAAGCTGTGAGTTCAGTCCTTGTAAAAGAAGGAGGGCCAAGGCAATGGTCGGTCTATTATGTCAGCAAATCCCTACATGGCGACGAAATCAAGTATCCTTTGTTGCAAAAAGCTATATATGCCTTGGTGCTGGCAGGAAGAAGGCTACGACCATACTTTCAAGCTCACCCTATCATCGTCCGAAGTAGTTTACCACTTCGGGATGTCATGAGGAAGGTGGATCATTTCGGAAGGCTCTCCAAGTGGTGTATAGAGCTTGGCGAACACGACATCGCATATGAACCTCGGAAAGCCATAAAAGCTCAAGCACTGGCAGACTTTATCGCCGAAGTACCCACCACCGAGGACAGCCATCTAGATCCTGGCGAAGGTGATCCCGAATGGACTTTGCATGTTGACGGAGCTTCGGGATCCGAACACCAGGGAGCCGGGGTAATTATCAGAGGTCCCAAAGGCCTTGAAGTAATGAAGACCATCAAGTTCAGCTTTAACGTCACCAACAATGTGGCTGAGTATGAAGCTCTCATAACAGGATTACGCCTAGCCAGAAGAATTGGCATGCGAAATCTAAAAGCCCACAGTGATTCCCAGCTAGTAGTTCGGCAAACGGCAGGAGACTATGAGGCAAAGGACCCGACCTTGGCAAAATACCATGAACTGGTGGCAAAACTCATTCTGGAGTTTGATACCGTGCGAATCGAAAACGTGCCTCGATGTGATAATGCCGAGGCAGACTGCTTGGCAAAATCAAAAGTATACACTGAGGTGCTGGGTCACCCGAGCATCACAGTGTTGAGCATATCAACTTCGGGAAGAGGCTGGAAAGACCCGATAAAAAAATACCTCGAGGACAATACACTCCCCGAAGACCCCAATGAAGCTGCCAAAATCTGAAGACACTCCGGTCGATTCTTCCTAATTGGTGAAGAATTATATTGGCAGGGATATGCAAACCCACTACAGAGGTGTGTCGGCGAAGAGGATACTGAAATGATCCTCGAAGAAGTACACGAAGGTGCTTGTGGTTCACACATCGGAACCGATGCCCTTGCAGCTGTAATACTTCGCCAAGGATACTTCTGGCCTACCCTGAGAAAGGACGCAAGGAAGTTCGTCCAGAAATGCGGTAGTTGCTAGAGACACGCAAATATCCAGAGGACACCCTCGAAAATGGTGACTTCGGCTGATTATCCCTGGCCCTTCACAGTCTGGGGCATTGATCTCATTGGGCCGCTCCCTACAGCCCTTGGAGGCATAAAATTCTGCGTTATAGCAGTAGACTATTTCTCCAAAAGGGTTGAGGCAGAACCACTAGCGACTATCTCGGCAAAAGAAGTGCAGAAGTTCGTCTGGAAGAACATCGTATGCAGATTTGGCATACCGAGGGTGCTAGTAGCTGACAATGGATCCCAGTTCATAGACAAAGGATTCCAGGAATTTATCAGCGACCTCGGAATAAAGATGCACTTCGCCCCGGTAGCTCACCCCCAAAGCAATGGGCAGGTAGAAGTATCTAATAGGACCATGAAAGATGGTTTGAAAAAGAGACTGGGGGAAGCAAAAGGGAAATGGCCAGGAGAACTCCAAAGCGTATTATGGAGCTACCGAACAACACCCCGAAGAGCCACAGGGGAAACGCCTTTTTCACTAGTCTTTGGTACAGAGGCCATCATCCCAATCGAGGTAGTACGACCATCAGTACGGGTGCAGGTGTTTGATGAAAGTGGAAACGACCTCGGCCTAAGAACAAAGCTTGACCTCGTCGGCGAACACAGAGAAATAGCCGAGCTGAGAAGAAAAGCTTTTCAGCAAAGAGTGGCCGCGGCCATAAATTTACGAGCCAGGCCAAAGGGGATCAAGAAGGGAGACCTCATTCTCTGAAAGGCTGACTTCGCACCCCGAAGGCCATCCCATGGAGTACTTCACGCGAATTGGGAAGGACCTTATCTGGTCCTTGTCGAAGTATGAAAAGGCGTGTACAGACTCGGTGACGCCGAAGGCATGGAATTAAAAAATAATTGGCATTCAGATGCCTTGAAAAAATTCTATGCTTAAGGTTTCATGGAAGAATTGTGTTGTACAAATCAGAGAAATATTCTAAGTACAAAAAGTTTCTTAGAGAAATTTTTGAAGTACAAAACCAGAATTCCGCGAAGGTGCTCGCCGAAAAAAGCGCAGATGATTTCCCGAAGTCCCTTGAGCAATCATGTTCGGGAAAAATGGGAAATAACGAATCGCGTAAAGATACTCACCACAACAAATGCAGGTGTCGTTTCCTGAAGTCTTTGGAGCAAATGTGTTCGGGACAAAGGGAAATGAAAAAACTTGCAAAAAGACTTAGCCAAAAAATCTTCATTAAAGATAAACAAGCTTACAAAGAAGAAGGATTGCCAGAAACAAGAAGAAGAGAAAAAAGAATGAGGAAAAGGCGAAGGGCCCTAGAAGAGACTAAGGATTCTCGGCGTCCCGAGAGCCACCAGCCCCTGCATCCTTCTCTACCACCTTGGGCGCTGGGAGAGAAGAAGGCAGGTTCAGATGCTCGATCTTGGACCAGGACCACCGAGGCCCCTCGGGAATCTTCAAAGCCTCCAAAAAAGAGAGGTCCAGATTTGGGAACCTCTGAAGGACTTGGTGCCGAGCGAGGCAAAACCCGTCCTGGAAAGCGACCTTAGTCATCTGGTCGGATTTTTCCTTTTCAACCCCCAGGTCCTCGAGGTCATCCTTCAGGTCCGCGACCTCCTTCTTCAGCGCCTTTATCCTTTTCTTCTTCTCAGGCTCCTTCTTCAAGGAATTGACCTCGGCGTGAAGCGCATTCTTCTCAATCAGTAACCTCGCCAGGAGTTCTTCAGACTCCGTCTTCGACTTTAGAAGCGCTTCGTTGGCCGAAAGCAGCCCTGCCACCTAGGAGCCGAGGTCAGAAATCTGCTAGGAGGAGTCCTTCAAAATCTTCTCTTTTTCCTCCCGGAGGGCGGCAACCTCCTTCTCCGCAACGTCAGCCAGCTGCAGGTTCTTGACGGCCAATTCCGAACACATGGCCTTCATTTTCTCTATGGCCTCTAAGGCCGAAGTTCGGAACTGCGTTTGCCTGGCCACCCAAACTCTGAGGTAGCCAGCGTAAGCCATCAGCTGCAAAAAGATGAAGGCAAGGTCAGTAAAAGCCAAAGACTTAGAAAAAATTCTTCAAAGGCAAACCAGCATACCTGAGCAGCGTGCTCGGTAACCTTCGCTGCGAGGGTGTCATCGCCCGGATGAGCCGCCGCAATAGCCTTGAAGGAGGCCTCAGTAAGCACCCCCTTCACGATCTCCTTAGCCATTTGGGGGCAGTCTCCAGAGAACAAATTCATGTCCTCCGTAAACGTCCAAAAAGGCTCCTTTGGAATCTTCCATTTCGGGACTTTGGCATCACGGAGATCTCGCTTTTGGGCGTGTTCGGCCGCCCAACTTGGAGTAAGTGACTCCTCTGCATGGCAAAACGAGCAGCTGGTGAGAACAAAAAAGAACTCTGGAAAATAAAGGCATTACACTTCAGCGGAAAAAGCAAACCTGGCGGCACCTCAACGACGTCATCGTCAGAAGCTGGGGCCTCCTCGGTAGAGATCTCCTTACCCTTGCGTTTACGCCGCTCCTCGGCAGAAGGAGCCTCCACCACGGCATCCAAAAGAGCCTGCGATAGAGTGGGGCTCTGAGGAGGGAGCTCGGCCGACGAGATGTCGGTAGCAACCTCGGAAGGTGGAATGGCAGCGACCTCCGGCTCCCCACTTTCCTCCTCAATACTTTCCAAAGGGGGAGGAATAGTCTTCTTCGCCCGTTTGGCCGAAGGTTCAGCACCAGTGGTTTTTCGCCTTCGGGAAGCCGCCTTCTTCGTCTGCTTCCCCTTCTCTACTTGGCCGGTGAAGAGGGACTTTTAGAAGGCAGCAGTGCCATCACCCATCTCTAGAAAGGAAAGAAAGCATCAGCATAAGTCCGAGATGAAAGCTATAACAACGGGAGTCAGAGATAACTTACTCTCAAACAAAGTTTCGTAAGAAATCTGCTCCCGAAGGAGTTGCACTAGCCAGGAATCCTTCCCTGCGATGGCAGGAGCTGGCATCTTAAGGTCCGTCTTGTACTCCTTCACTACCCCTAACTCCCGAAGAACCTCTTCGGTCATCAACCTCCAATTGATTGGGAAGGGGTAGAAAGAGCGCGAAGGGACCTCGGGACCCCAGTCCGAGACAGCACGGATACGGCCGTTGAAGTCCTTAAAGATAGGAGCCAACTCCGGAGTTAGCAGTATCGTCGGATCCACGACGTCCATCTCCAGCTTTCCCTGAGCCCATTTGGTCGAAACATGCGACCAGGCCTCCTCCATCTTCAAAAAGAAAAATTTTTGTTGCCACCCTCGCCAGCTATCCTTGGTGGCGAAGGTGAACGTATATTTCTTGCTCCCAGATCCCCGAGGTAGCATGAAGTAAAAGCCACCCTTCGTGACCACAAAGAGCTTGTAGTACTGCATAAAAATAATAAAGTGGGGTTCTATCCTGAAGGCGCCACACATGCAGATGAAGGCGTTAAAATAGCAGTACGAGTTCAAGGGAAGTTGATTTACGGCAATGCCATGAAATTGGCAGAACTCGAAAATCATCTTCGGAGGAGGGTACCGAAATCCGGCCTTCAGTTGGGCTCGAAAAACGGTAACCTCATTACTTCGGTTTGAAAAACAAAACTGATCAGAACGAGGCAACCTCGTAACGGCATACGAAGGAAGAAAGAACTTTTTCTTCCATCGTGCCAGTTTTTTGGGGGTGGTGCAGCAAGGATGAAATAAAAGAAGCTGCCAGCTCTCGAAAATAGGCATATTTGTAGAAAAATGGGTTCGGAAAAAGGCAAGAAAACAAGTTCCGGAAAAAACTCTGAAAATCAGAAGAGTCTGGAAAATAAAAACCCACCAAAAGACTTGCCAAAATCTGGGTTTGAAGTCGTCGTCGTGAAAGGTTGCCGGAAAAACTCTGTTAAAACAGCTCCGCTGCAAAAAGCAAGAGAAAACGCAAAAGCAGTGGCAAGCTGGGAAAAGAGCAGAAGCAAAAGCAAAAAGGGAACTTATGATGGAATGGGCTATATATAGGTTGAAAGTAGCTAGTCGAATCGGCATCATAAGTACCCTTTGGAGGCGAACCATCACCATAACTGCTCTCTACACCCGAAAAGACACGCTTTCTGTGACCGAAACGACGCCCCTCAAATGACAGTGTGCCACATGTCAGCCGCCGTGCCAAAATAGGGGACGCACCCTCTGAAATCCCTAAAAAACTGGGGCGTGCCGCTCCAGACTGACACGCCTGGTCATAAGATGCGACGCTGCACAGACCTGCAAAAGGAAAAAGGAAAGAAGTAAGTAGCCTCGAAGACACCAAAAGACAGGCTATTGCCGAACAGCCCATATCTTCGGGCAAAAGGTGTACCTTCGGCACAGGTTTTACTCCCTAAAAGCTCCCAAAAAGCATCCTCGGAAAGACTACAAACCGAAGTCCCCACTTCGGCTTTCCAAAGGGGGGCATGTGATAGCCGAAGGGCTATCGCCTCTATCTGACCCGAACTCGGAGCGTCAGGGAACGCGAGGAAGCTATTAGCCCCCCGAGGTACTAAACAGATCGTATTCAGAAATGGAGAATCAGCTATTGCAAGCCGAAGAGGATCTCCCCAAAGGCGGAACCCTGAATCAGGGAACTCCCCGAACTACGGGCATATTTCCCGAAGGGGTATCGTCTGTACCAGAGGACGACCTCGGCCAGGGACCTCGGCAGTACGGTATGAGCATTTAAGGAGCCTCTGACATGCCGCCCACAGACGCTACATGTCACCTCAAACGGTGATTTGACACGCCGACGCCATCCAGGTCACGTCACGGCCTGTCTCGATTCAAGGCTCAAGGAGCCTGCCACTGGCTACTTGTCCCCTACGCCCAGAAATTCAGAGAACATCCAACCGAACACGTGTCACGATCTGAACGGACTGGACATTCCTATAAATACCAGGAAACAAACCCTGGCAAGAGGTTGGACTCCTCCCCCTTGAGAAAGCACATGCAAGCCCACTAAAAACTCTAATGCTTCCCTCTTACCAGCTGAGGAAACTGACTTGGGCGTCGGAGGTTCCTCCCCGGAAAAACACCCCAGGGACCTCCTAACGCCATTCTCTGAGCTTTGCAGGCACGTTCCCCTGGGAAACTCTAGCACCAGTCGCTCTCCCTCACAGGAAATCCTCCCGGAGGTCACCATGCCTTCCATTGATGATGCCCCCGGACATCATTGGGTGAGGACCCTCAGTGTACATTATGATGACACAACTATCAATGACTTCCTTCAGATTAACCCGTTCATTGGAAGATCATTCAAAGAGGCCTCACTTGATTAGATGGCTCATATAGTATGCGGGCACCCCGTTGACTGGACAATAAGTAAGGATAATTCGAACAAAAAGCTATACTTCAGTTCTTCAGCCCTTCCTCTTGAGATGAGGGCATGGAACTACTTTATCTCCTCTCGCCTCATCCCGATGACTCACATTCGAGAGATCACCCCAAACCATTTGGAGGTTCTGTACTGCATTGCATGTGATTTCCAAGTGAACATAGGACGCTTCATCTTCCAGAATATAGTTCGTGCTACAAAGTCAAAGTAGGGGAATCTGCCATTCCCGCAGTTGATTACGACCATGATGTTAAAGGTCGGGATCGACTTGGAGGATCCTCTACAAGTGTCTTTGGTCATGAGGCCTATTTCAGTGGACAAGCTAGGTGAAGCACCGGTGGGCATTTAAGAGGTAGCCTTAGAAGAAGAGGAGGAAGAGCACGCACATGCGCAAACGCAAGACCAAAAAGAAAAAGAAAGACAAGAGCATTATCCAGAACAAGAATTAGGAGGGGATGAGCAAGGAAGAACATATGAGTAGCTAATCAACCTAGCCACTACCACTCTCGATTCGGATCAGTTGGTTGTAGCTTTACATCCTTTGCGAGAGAGATGCGTGAGGGCATTGCCCTTCTCGTCGGAAATCAAGAATCTCTCTCTGGTCAAGTTCGCTGGGGCCATCAACCGTAGTAGTAGCAGCAGTAGAGCTTACCCTAGGATTACCCCCCTTCCATCCTATACCTCCTCACTTCCATCCATCAGCATACTCATGGTACACGCCATATCCCTCCAGTAATCCCCCTCCATTCTACCCACATTTTAGTGCTTCCCGTGACTCACCTGAAGGTCCATCGTCTTTCCCTCTGGCCAACGGCTCATCTAGCCACGGTGACATAGGTGAGGATTAGTTGGGGTGGGACCATCCGCCCCCCAGGTATGATTCTTGGCCGCCCCTTTTTCGTTATTCCTTTCCATTAAGGACAATGCTTGTGTTTAAGTTTGGGGGGTCTTGTTTGATAGTCATACCTGTTAAATTTTATCGATGTCTTCATTCTTTGCTTTAAAGAGTGTGTGGTTTGAATTAGCCCAGGTTGTTTTTGATAGCATGCTTCTACTTTAATTCATCCTTGGTAACTCTTTTCTTTCTTGCAGATCATTCATCTAGGTCATTTAGGATGCATGTAGTAGCATATAGGTAGATTGTTTTGTTTTCTTTCTTTTTCTAAGGATTCAATGGAAACCATTGTTGCATGTGGATGGATGTGGTTACTAGTTTTACTCTCTTGAAGTTTTGGTGAATTTGGAAAATTAGTTTTGAAACTTCCGGTGGAACCTATCTGGTGTGATGTTTTGAGCATTGGCTTATTGTGTTATGGACTTGTTCTTTCTTGAGATACTTATGCTATGTTTCAATTTAGAACTTGCCTAAGGACGCGTTCAAACCCATAGTAGTTGTATGAAATTTGAAGCTCATTTGGTTTCTTAGGATGAACTAGTTCCCCAAATGGCTAACCTTTTTATACTTTCCCTTAGTAAGCCCCTTTGTGCCTAAGTGCCTATTTCTTTGTTTTGCCCATACTTTGAGCTCTCACTGTTTTGTATCCTATCCTCCACCCGAGGTGGTAAGTGTAAATCATGGGCTTAGAAGAGGCTGCATTAGGTTAATGAGGTTGTGAAATAATAGCAAGTTTAGGGGGGCCTTGTTTTTTATTCTTGATATTTAAAAAAAAAAACTACTCCGCTGTTTCGTAGTGCCCAAATAGGTTGGGGTTTTCTCTTAAGGTAAGAGTTGATCACTACTCGAAAAGATGCATGAAACATAAGTATGATTATATATGTATATGTGTGTGTGTGTGTGTGTCTGTGTGTCTGTGTGTGTGTGTGTGTGTATACGAAAAATCACCTTGGGTTGTATTGAGTTAGTAGCTTGGGTATAGGCAGAGCTCCTGTTTGTATACTTGCTAAACGGCGAAATACATGAAGAGGATTTATTATAAAAAAAAAAGTTGGGGGATTTCTGAGTTGGTTAAGAGGTGTATTGTGTTGGTGGACTTTGGGTTGAACGCTTGTTCAATTTTCTTTTTAAAGCCCTTGGTTTAAACTTACTCACCTCTTTAGCTCCACTTAGAAAGCCTTCATCCGGTTCCTTTTTCTTTCCTAGCCCAGCCCCATTGCAACTTTTGGAAAAATCGTTTGAGCTTTAAGTTTATGCAACTTCCCTTGGAGGAATATGGTAGGGGAGGTTGGATCCTTTTGCAAGCCTATGGAAAGAAACATAGTATAAGTTTCAAGTTACATGGCATAACTCCTCTAGAAGAAATTGAGCATAAGTAGTGAAGGTGTGACCCCTTAAAGGCTCCACCTTAAGTAGCAAAGCTATTCTTTCCTCAATCACCATTTCTTTATTTGAAGTGAAGCTAATGGATCATCAAAGTTCAAGTGTAATGTTTGGTTGACATTGTAGCTTCTATGTTTTATGGTGTTTAGTTTTTCTAGGGTAGGCACGCTAGGGACTAGCTTTGGTTTAAGTTTGGAGGAGTTTGTTAAGTGCATAATTTAGCGGTCAAAGTGGTTGACTTTTTGGTAAATTTGACCACCAATTTCTTTTATTTCTTCCTTTCTTTCTTAGTGTTTCGTGCTTTGCTTTACTTCCTACAAGTAAGAGGACATTGCGGTTGTGACGGTTTAGAGCAGGATCGAGCGAGACGGAATTTGGACGTGCAATAATTCTAGCTGAAGTGAAAAGAGTGGTGACGCATCTCCAATGTTACGAGTGCTCTGCCATTTGTTCTCATTCAGCAACACGTCACCGCCAACTCGACTCACTGGCAGTGCGCCGACAGTCATCCCCTTTTTCACCTTGAACCTCATTTTTTACCGGTCCCCACGTCTTCCCACCTGATGAGCTATCCTTGGAAGAGGGGTTTTTATCCTTTTAGGGTTGGAAAGTTAACCAAACCAAGGGGAGAGGGTATAAATAGCAAAAGGAAAGGAGGAGCCCATCATGGAATTTTGGATGATTTTCTTCTCATTTTTTTCTTGGGAGAACCACCATTGGGGGAAGGCTAGAGCTTAAAGAAGGAAACTAGGAGCCAAGGAGACTTAGGCCACTAAGAACCATCTTGGGTTTCTTCTCTTCCTCTTCTTTATTTGTACATTTTCATGGATTATTTGTTTATGGATTTATTGTGGGAAGAATGCATGGATTTTAAGTAAATCTTTGTTTCTCCTTAGGATGAAACTCTTGTTATTGGCTATCTAATGTTATTTAAGGTTTTTTTTTATGGTTATGAATCACGTTGTGTTGCCTATTCTTATGCCAAATGTTTATGTGTTGAATGCCCATCTCACACAAATCATAATCCCACTTTGTTCTTGAGAAAGAAAGAAGGGGGATAGAAAAAAAGAATAGGGTATAATGGGTTTATTAGATAAGAGGTAATCTATGAATTCATTAGATGTTTGAAAGAGGGTTAAAGCTTAATCCATCTTAGGTTAAAACATGAGATTGAGAAATGCCTCATTTAATCTTGGGTGAGCAAAAAATTGTCTTAAGAAAGAGGTTTTTGAACTTTGAACCTCTACACCACACAAGGGGTGAATATCCTAGGGCTTTAATTAACTTGGATAGCAAATAAGGGAGTGTAATCCTAGGGAGATGGTCTTCTCATTTATAGTATCTTAGTTTAGTTTCCTTTAGTAACCCTTGCATTCATTTGGCTTAACATCTTACATTGCATTAGTTAGTTTGTAACCTCATTTACTCTAGCTCAATACTCTTCTTATACACATCCACATAATCAATCCTAAATCTAGTTTGTTTCAATTGCTTTTTTTTCTATTGTAGTTTAGGTGGTTTAAGTAGCTAAAATTTGAATCTTGGTAAAATCACACTATCTCTTGGGACGATAGCCATATTTGCCCTTTTTGTACACAATGACACCGTATACTTGCAGGTGAATAAGGGTTATAAATTTAAAGCTCTTAGTTTCACAACACCCAGCCCATGTGCACCTGTTGTTAGCCCAATGTGCCCTCTTAAGGCACTAAAACTCAAGTGTCCTATGTGCACAAACAAGGGCCCAAAAGTGTATCTAAAGCTTGGCCAGGCCCACTACCAAGACACACACACCCAGATCATAAGGCTAGGGCACTGGGGAACGCCTTAGGAAGTCTTAGACTGGCCTTATCAGTTACTTGCATCACAAGGCAAGACTTAAACTTAAACAATCATGTGTTATACTTGTGTGCTCATTAAGTGTGCATTCACAATGCATGACAACCAAGAAGCCCATTCCAGTAAGGTTTTTTAAAACACATACTTTCATGTTTTATGCATAAGCACATTTAAGAAAGGTTCACAACATACATGAGCTTATAACAGAAATCTCACGTACACAACATACTAGCAACAAGGCAACTACACTAGGCCTAGCATCCAACATCTTCATACATATAAGTTTAGGAAGGCCGACCTTACAAACACATACCAAACTAGTGCATAAGTCCTTGGAACACTTCCAAGAGCACTTAAAATACATAGTATCCAAATTAGTCATTACAACCCATGGCACTAAAAGTACCCGAAAGCTACTTAAACATGTAGTACAAAATGGTGGTTTGCAACACAAGTCCCACCACTATTCCTATAATCAGAAATGCAATCCACATAAACAAAGCCCACGAGCACACATCCATGACTCTAAATCGTTCCGACAACTACTAACAAGGCCTGCAAGCAACACACACACATGAGCTTGCATATACACAAGACTTGTACTAACACTTATTGAGCTTGCTTTCAGATTGAGTACATACCTTAGTTAAACCGAAACACAATCCTTATCACACAAGCTACTCAAGCTCATTATCCTTTCTTGAAAACATATAAGTACGGGGCTTGAGTTATATACATAACCTAGTAAGGATTCACATAGCTCTTATGAGCCTATTTAGTTAAGCCCGAAGGCTTAACCTCCCATACATTAGCTTAAACCTACATTAAGATATGAAAACATGAAAAACACAAACTATACATAATAATATATCAACTAGCTAGCTAATAAGGGTTAGCACGCACATATAAAGCACCAAAGCACACAACTCACACACCACACACATAGCCATTGGTCTCGGCCAACAGGAACACTAGCAAGTAGGCACCATATTATGCTCAAGTCTTACTTCCTTTGGTCATTAGTTCACATAGAGCTCCAGGTTCACCCATAGGTTGGCTGACCCATGTTAGAACCCTAGTACTTGCCATTACTTAGCTAGCTAGCATACATATCACTTATACCCAAAGGTAAAACATAGCCCCTACAGCATTCTAGGTTCATCTAGCTCAATAACCATTACTTAGATGCCTAATACTCACTTGAACATGGAATGTAACCAAAATCAAGTAGAGTATAGTGAAATCCTTACCAAACCTCACCATTAGCTCTCAACCAAGCTTCAAACTCCAATGCCAAGCCTTCAATCCAAGTCTCCTTGGTCACCTATGGTCGAATTGCTCTTAAGCAAGCTCAATTCTTCAAATATAGCTCAAATCATCAAGGAATCACCATGAATTGCCATGAACTCGACACTTCTCCAGCAAGAACACTAGTTTTGACTTCAATTAGGGGCTTTGATCCATTTAGACAATTGGCCAAGTAATTGAGGCATGTAAAAATTCAGTCATGTGCCACATGGCGTGAAAATGGGCAAAATGCTAGCGTCGGTAGAGTCATTTTCTTGCATGGCACCATGTAGCTCTCTAACAATATCTAGTGTCATTTACAACACATGAAATATGTGCAATTAGGTCCCCAAACTAGTTAACCTGCCACTAACCTTCTTAGGTTACCAACCATGCACAAGTGCATATCGGGGTTGGCCTACCTTCTCTATTGCCTCATGTGTCCTTGAGGCCTACCAAGTGCACTAGTTAAACTTGTGCTAGGCTTAGTCTTTCATTCCTAATTAGCTTAGTTCTAACACAAAAGGAAGGTTGTATCAGGTTTAGAGACCAATTTTGGCAATTTAAGAGTGAGCACTTTGAGTCATTGTTTGCAAGTTTAGATACTAGTCTTAGCAGTTTAAGTGACCAAGATTTGATTTCAAGTGTAAACTACAATTTTATGTGTTCTATCGTGTTTTATTTTAATATCTATACTTAATTATTGTTTGAGTTAAGAATAGTAGGTTTTCAACACAAATGAACCTAGAACTAAGCTTTCAAGTTATCTTTTCTTTACTTGATAGCCGAAGGACTATCTCCTCTCCCAGTGCATACTTCCTGCCGAAAGTATGATCAGGAAGCTTGGCGTCACCCGAAAGAGGCACCATCACTAACCTCGAAAGGAACGAAGCCAAGGACCCCGAACTTGGAACTTCGGCATGAACGCCAGGGATCGCAAAGATGGTGCCGGCTCCCTCGGGGGACCGAACGGATCGCCTTCGGATGCAGAGAATTAGCTATCGCAAACAGAAGGGAATCTCCCCGAAGGTGGAACCTCTGAACAAGGGAACCTCCCGAAAGCACGAGCATAACTCCCGAAGAAGGGCGACCGTGTCAAAGAATGACCTCGCCCATAGGACCTCAGGAGTACGACATGAGCATTTAAGGAGCCTCTGACATGCCGCCCACAGACGCTATATGTCACCTCAAACGGCGATTTGACACGCCGACGCCATCCAGGTCTTGTCACGACCTGTCTCGGTTCAAGACTCAAGGAGCCTATCACCGGCTACTTGCCCCCTACGCCCAGAAACTTAGAGAACATCCAACCGAACACGTGTCGTCATCTGAACGGGCTGGGCTTCTCTATAAATACCAGGGAACAGACCCTGGCAAACGGTTCGACTCCTCTTCCTCGAGAAAATACAGGCAAGCCCACTAAAAACTCTAGTGCTTCCCCCTTACCTTCTAAGGAAACTGACTTGGGCGTCGGAGGCTCCTCCCCAGAAAAGCACCCCAGGGACCTCCTAACCCTCTTCTCTGAGCTTTTCAAGCACATTCCCCTGGGAAACCTCAACTCCAGGCGCTCTCCCTCACAGGAAGTCCTCCCGGAAGTCACCATGCCTTCCAGTGAAGATGTCTCAGGGCATCATTTGGCGCCGTTTGTGGGAAACCATCCTCGGGTCACCGTCGTTGAGACTTGGCGTTCTAATGACAAGGGACTCTCGAGGTCCCCGTCCGCGCCTGAAGTCCAACCGGCCACTGAGCAAGCCCTCCCAGGGACTTCCACGCCTAAGGAAGAGTGTCCTCTGGTCATAACCATGAGCTTTCTGCGCGATTTTCAACGTTCTGTTGTGGCTAAAATGACACAATAGATAGACCGAAGGTGGCCGCAACAAGCTCAAGCCTAAAGGCCTCATTCGCCAGCACACCCTCGGGAAAAAAGTCCCAAACCAACCCATCGTAGTTCGGGATGCGGAGACCCACGAAAGGAGTCTTCAACAGAAAACATGCCCCTCAGGGCACGGCTCGTGGGACAAGCGGTGTCAAGATGACCCAAAATCACACACAGGAGGAGCCAGTCACCTAAGGCAAGGTCCCCATCCCCTTAGTGCCGAACTCACTCTCCAAAGAGGCATCGACAATCTCCCCTCCCAGAAGAAGAACCTAGCGCCACGATCCTTATGGAGAAGATATTGGCGAGGTTGGACAGAGTGGAGAAACAGGTGGCCTGCAAACCCGTCTGGGCTAGGCTGTCTGGAACCTTTTGTGGGGATGAGTCCCCATTCACCCAAGATGTAGTTGAGGCAGCCATGCCAGGTGACTTCAGAGTACCTCGGCTGGAGACTTATGATGGCCGTACTGATCCACAGGCCCATCTAACCAAGTACAGACGCAGCATGATGATGCACGGTGCCGACGACACTACCTTGTGCAAATGTTTCGAGGTCACTCTCTCTGGGCCAGCAACAGCCTGGTATAATTTATTGGCCCCAAGAACCATCACGGAGTTCCAGGAGTTATCCACAACCTTCACCCAGCAGTTTATCGGAAGTCGGCAGATGGCGAAGATGTCGGTTCAGATGTTCAACATAGCACAAAGAATTGGAGAGACCATCTGCGACTATGTCGAGAGATTTAATAGAGAGGCCTTGAGTGTCCCAGACTTTCGGCCCGAAGTACGCATCCTCGCGATGACACGGGGCCTTCGGAGGGACTCACAGCTGTTTTATGAATTCTCCAAGGACCCCCCGGACACACTGGGCGAATTTTACCGAGGGGCCGAACAGCACATGATAGCCAAAGAACTGAGAATGGGCGGACCGAAGTCCGATCACACTCGGGCCGAAGGGTCCAGCCAAACCCGGTATCCCACCGAACAGGCAGGCCTACCTCGGAGAACGCGAGGAAGAAAACTCCCCATTTTCACACCCCTGAACACCACAAGGACCAACATCCTCATGACAATGGAAAGGCAGGGAACTCAGGTTCAGCGGCCACGGGCCATGACCGCCGACAACAGAAAGAATATGAAGAAGTTCTGCCAGTTTCATCACAACCACGGCCACGACACCGAAGACTGCTTCCAATTGAAAAAGTATATAGAGTCGCTGATAAAACAGGGCCAACTTCGGCGTTATTTGCACATGCCTTCCCCGAAAGGGAGAAAAGAGGAGGAAGGAAAGGCAGAAGATAAGGACTATGACTCCGACAGGCGGAGAAACCGAAGTCCGAAAAGGCGCCCCCCACCTCCAGCGAGAATCATACAAACAATTACGACGGGACTGCCATCCTCGAAAAGAAAGAGGAAGGCCAGAGAAATAGCAGTCATGGAGTATCAAAGTCCAACAAAAAAGCTGGCCCGAAAGGATGGTTCCGCCGTCATTTTTCCCCATGATGACCCATTATTGATCATGGCGAGAATAGGAAATTGGGACGTCAAGAGAGTGCTGCTTGATGACGGATCAAATGCCGACGTCCTGTTTTCACACGTGCTGCCAAGGTTGGGTGTATCTAGCAGCGACCTCAAGCCCGTCACCTCGCCTACCTTCAGGGTAGGTCCGTCCGAACTGCCGTCCTCGGATGGATCGATCTCCCTTTGATGCTGAAAGGGACTTCGGTGATTGGGACAGCAGAGTTGTACGCCACCACAATGGCAAGGTTCATCGTTATGGATGTCCCTTCATCGTACAACGCCATCCTTGGAAGACAGACACAGGGAAACCTGCACATTCGCCCTGATGTCAAGTACTTGACCGTCACTTTCACCGCCAAGGATGGAGATGTGGAAATCTTCATAGATCAAGGCGAAGTAAGGAAGGTGTTCATCAAAACATGAAAGCCTCCAGCAAACAACTTCGCGCAAGCTGTGGAAGCAAAAGCACCAAAAAAGGGCGAGGCAGAGAATCTCGCAAAGGTGGAAATGGAAGAAGTAGAACTTGTCCCAGGCCAAAATACCCGAATAGGGAAAAATTTGGCCGAAGGTGACAAGGAAAAACTTGTATCTTTTCTACTGACAAATAAAGATCTGTTTGCCTACTCGCCGAAAGACATGCCAGGGGTAAACCCTGACATAATTCAACATAGCCTCAAAATAAATCCGGAAGCAAAGTCTGTCCGGCAAAAGAAGCGAGGCATCACAGTTCATAAAAGTAACTTTGTCAAAACCGAAGTCCAATGACTGTTAGAAGCCAATGTCATCAGGGAGGTCAAGTACCATAAATGGTTAAGCAATGTGGTAGTTGCCACAAAAGAAGGAAGCGGCAAACTCCGGATGTGCATCGACTTCAGAAACTTGAACGATGCTTGCCCGAAAGATTCATACCCTCTCGCACCGATAGACTAATTGGTATACTCAACTTTCGAATACGGGCTCCTAACTTTCTTAAACGCCTTCAATGGGTATCATCAAATAAGGATGGACCCTGAAGATGAAGAAAAAACCGCCTTCATCACCGAGGGAGGAACATACTGCTACATCAGGATGCCCTTCGGGCTCAAAAACACAAGAGCCACCTACCAGAGGTTGATGAGCAAGGTCTTCAACGACCAAATAGGGAGAAACATGGAAGTATATGTGGACGACATGATAGTCAAAAGCAAACTGCCTGGCGACCATGTCGCAGATCTAAAGGAAACTTTCCACCAGCTCAGAGCCTTCGGGATCCGCCTTAATCCTGAAAAGTGCATCTTCGAAGTGACCTCGGGAAAGTTCCTTGGGTACATGGTATCAGAAAGAGGCATTGATGCCAACCCAGAAAAAATTAAGGCTCTACTCAAGTTCCGAACTCCTGCCACAATAAAAGATGTGCAGAGGCTCACCAGAAGGATAACCTCCCTCAGCAGGTTTATTTCCAGATATGGAGACTGGTGTCGACCATTCTTCAAAGTCCTCCCTAAGGTAGCAAAAAAGGAGGACAACCTCGGGAGTAATGACCATCCTTGGGGTGAAGACTGCCAAAAGGCCTGGGAGGAACTCAAAATCTACTTAGCCGGTCTGCCCACTCTGCGGCAACCTCGCGAGGGAGAGCCCCTCGTGTTATACCTCGCCATCACAGAAAAAGCCGTAAGCTCGGTCCTTGTGAAAGAAGAGGGGGCGAAGCAATGGCCAATCTACTACGTAAGCAAGTCCCTGCATGGCGCCGAAGTTAGGTACCCTCTGTTGCAAAAAGCTATATATGCCTTGGTGCTAGCAGGAAGAAGGCTGCAACCATATTTTCAGGCTCACCCTATCATCATCCGAAGTAGTCTACCCCTGCGTGATGTCATGAGAAAAGTTGATCATTCGGGAAGGCTTTCCAAATGATGCATAGAGCTTGGCGAACACGACATCACTTATGAACCTCGAAAAGCCAAAAAAGCTCAAGCTCTGGCAGACTTCATTGCCGAACTACCCACCACCGAAGATAGCCATCCAGATCCAAGCGAAGGTGAGCCAGAGTGGACTTTGTACATCGACGGAGCCTCGGGGTCCGAACACCAGGGAGCTGGGGTAATTATCAGAGGTCCCGAAGGCCTTGAAGTATGAAGGCTATTAAGTTCAGCTTCAACGTCACCAACAATGTGGCTGAGTATGAAGCCCTCATAGCAGGATTACGCCTAGCCAGAAGAATTGGCATGCGAAATCTAAAAGCCCACAGCGATTCCCAGCTAGTAGTTCGGCAAACGGCAGGAGACTATGGGGTGAAGGACCCAATCTTGGCAAAATATCACGAACTGGTGACAAAGCTCATTCGAGAGTTTGACACCATACGGATCGAAAATGTACCTCGACGGGATAACGCCGAAGCAGACTGCTTGTCGAAGTCAAAAACATACACCGAGGTACTAAGCCGCCCGAGCATTGAAGTACTGAGCATAGTAACTTCGGAAAAAGGCTGGAAAGACCCGTTAAAAAGGTATCTTGCGAACAACGCGCTCCCCGAAGACCCCATCGAGGCTACAAAAGTGCGAAGACGCTCCGGGCAATTCTTCCTAATAGGCGAAGAACTGTATCGGTAGGGATATGCAAATCCTTTACAAAGGTGTGTTGGCGAAGAAGATACTGAAATGATCCTCAAAGAAGTCCACGAAGGCGCTTATGGTTCACACATTGGAACCGACGCCCTGGCGGCAGTAATACTGTGCCTAGGAGACTTTGGCCTACCCTAAGAAAGGACGCTAGGCAGTTCGTCCGAAAATGTGGTAACTGCCAAAAACACGTAAATATCCAGAGAACACCCTCGGAAATGGTGACTTCGGCTGACTATCCCTGGCCCTTCGCAATCTAGGGCATAGACCTCATAGGACCACTCCCAATAGCTCCTGGAGGCATGAAATTCTGTGTAGTAGCAGTAGACTATTTCTCCAAATGGGTCGAGGCGAAACCGTTGGCTACTATCTCGGCAAAAGAAGTGCAGAAGTTCGTCTGGAAGAACATCGTATGCAGATTTTGCATACCAAGGGTACTAGTAGCTGATAATGTATCCCAGTTTATAGACAAAGGGTTCCAGGAATTTATCAGTGACCTCGGAACAAAAATGCACTTCGCCCTAGTAGTTCACCCTCAAAGCAATGGGCAAGTAGAAGTATTTAACAGGACCATAAAAGATGGTCTGAAAAAGAGGCTGGAGGAAGCAAAAGGGAAATGGCCAGGAGAGCTCCAAAGTGTACTATGGAGCTACCGAACAACACCCCGAAGAGCAACAGGGGAAACGCCTTTTTCACTCATTTTCAGTACAGAGGCCATCATCCCAATCGAGGTAGTGCAACCATTAATCCGAGTACAAGTTTTTGATGAAAGTAGAAATGACCTCGGCCTAAGAACCAAGCTCGACCTCGTCGGCGAACACAGAGAAATAGCGGAGCTGAGAAGAAAAGCTTTTCAGCAGAGAGTGGCCACGGCTATAAACCTGCGTGCCAGGCCAAAATGAATAAAGAAAGGAGACCTCGTTCTCCGAAAGGCTGAATTTGCACCTCATAGGCCATCCCATGGGGTATTTCGTGCGAACTGGGAAGGTCCCTATCTAATCCTTGCCGAAGTACGAAAAGGGGTGTACAAGCTCGGTGATTCCGAAGGTATAGAATTAAAAAATACGTGGCATTCGGACGCCTTGAGAAAATTCTATACTTAGGATCTCGACGAAGAAGATTGTGCTGCACAAGTTGGAAAAATGCTCTAAGTACGAAAGTTTCTTAGCCAAAAAGTCTTAAGCATAAGAGGTGCAAATTCCGCAAAAGTGGCCGACCAGATAAGGTTTTCCGAAGTTTCTTGAGCGAACGTGTTCGGGACAATGGAGAAAACCTAGCAAAAGACTTAGCCAAAATTCTTGGGCATAAGTTGTACAAGTCAAGATTTCACGAAGAAGGTCGCCGTGCTAAGCGCAGAAAAGGTTTTCCGAAGTCTCTTGAGCGAATGAGTTCGGGACAAAGGGAAACGAAAAATCTCGCAAAGATACTTAGCCAAATTTTCTAAAAAAGTCTTTTATTAAGATAAATTTGCTTACAAAAAAGGAAGATTGCCAGAAGAAGAAGTACAAAAAAGAAGGAAAATGAGGCAAAGGGCCCTAGAACAAACTAAGGATTCTCGGCGTCCCGGGAGCCACCAGCTCCTGCATCCTTCTCCACAACCTTCGGCGCCAAAAGCGAAGGGGGCAGGTTCAGATGCTCAATCTTGGACCAAGACCACCGAGGCCCCTCGGGAATGTTCAGAGCCTCCAAAAAAGAAAGGTCCAAGTCCGGGAACCTTTGAAGAATTTGATACCGAGCAAGGCAAAACCCGTCCTGAAAACCAACTTTGGTCATCTGGTCGGATTTGTCCTTCTCAACACCGAGGTCTTCAAGGTCCTCCTTCAGATCCGCGACCTTCTTCTTCAGCGCCTTCATCTTCTTCTTCTCCGACTCCTTCTTCAAAGACTCGACCTTGGCTTGAAGCGTGGCTTTCTCTTCAAGCACCTTCGCCAGGAGAGCCTCAGATTCTGACTTCTCCTTTTGAGCTGCCTCATTCGCCGAAATCAGCTCCGCCACCTGGGAGCCGAGGTCAAAAATCTTCTGGGAGCAGTCCTTCAAAATTTCTTCCTTTTCCTTCAGGAACTCCTCCCGAACGGCAGCAACCTCCTTTTCTGCAACTTAAGCCGGCTGCGCGTTCTGTGTGGCCAGTTCCGAGCACTTGGCGTTATATTGGTCTATGGTGCCTAAGGCCGAGGCTCGAAACAGCGCCTGCCTCGCCACCCGAACACTAACGAAACCGACGTACCCCAGCAGCTGCAGAGAAACAAAGACAAAGTTAGTAAGGCAAAGAAGAAGAGGCAGACATTTAGAGGAAATCAAAAGGAAAAACACAAAGGCGAGAGGCGTACCTGGGCAGCGTGCTCAGAGACCTTCGTGGCAAGGGAGTCATCGTCAGGGTGAGCCTCCGCGATGGCCTTGAAGGAGGCCTCAGTAAACACCCCCTTTGAGATCTCCTTAGCCATTTGCTGGCAATCTCCGGAGTACAAATTCATGTCCTCCGTAAACGTCCAGAAAGGCTCCTTTGGGACCTTCCCCTTCGGGTTATGGGCATCCCGAAAGGCCCCCTTTCGGGCGTGCTCGGCCACCCAACCCGGAGATGATATCTCCCCTGCATGGCAAAAAACAAAAAAAATTGGTCAAGGCAAGAAAATCTCAAAGCCCAAAAAAAAAAAAAAAAGGCACCACAGTTTGTTAGAAAAACAAACCTGCTGGCACCTTGGCGACGTCGTCGTCGGAAGCCCGAGCCTCCTCGGTACAAATCCCCTTGCCCTTGCTTTTATGTCGCTCTTTGGCAAGAGGGGCCTCTACCAAAGCATCCAGAAGAGTTGCCGAAGGAGTGGGACTCTGAGCAGTGAGGTCAGCAACGACCTCGGCCGATGGGACAGCAGCAGCCTCGGGCTCTTCGCCCACCTCCTCGGGAATTTCTGGGAGAGGAGGGGGCACATCCTTCTTCGCCCATTTGGCCACAGATGGCCCAGCCCCAGACGTTTTCCGTCTTCGGGAGACGGCCTTCTTCGTCTGCTCACCTTTCTCGGATTGCCCGAGGAAAAGCGATTTGTAGAAGGCAGCAGTGTCGTCGCCCATCTCTGAAAAGGAAAGAGACATCAGTGTGAGTCCAAGGTGAAAATATCGAAAAGGGATTTGGAGATAACTTACTTTAATAAAAACTTTCGTAAGACTCTTCCTTCCGAAGAAGCTTCACTAGCCCGGAGTCTTTCCCGGCAATGGCAGGAGCCGGCATCCCGAGGTCTGTCTTGTGCTCCTTTACCACCTTTAGCTCCCGAAGGACCTCTTCGGTCATCAACTTCCAGTTAATGGGAAAGGGGTAAAGAGGGCACGAAGGGACCTCGGAATCCCAATCGGAGACTGCTCGGATCCATCTGTCGAAGTCCGCGAAGATAGGTGCCAACTCGGGAGTCAGCAATATCCTCGGGTCAACGACGTCCATCTCCAGCTTTCCCCGAGCCCATTTGGTCGGAACATGCGACCAGGCTTCCTCCTTCTTCAGAAAAAAGAACTTTTGTTGCCACCCTCGCCAGCTGTCATTGTTGGCAAAGGTGAACTTATATTTTTTGCTCCCTGATCCTCGAGGTAGCATAAAGTAGAAGCCACCCTTCGAGACCACGAAGAGCTTATAGTACTGCAGAAAAAGAATGAAGTGGGGTTCTATTTTGAAAACGCCACACATACAAAGAAAGGCGTTGAAGTAGCAGTACGAGTTCGGTGGAAGTTGGTTTACGGCAATGCCATGGAAATCGTAAAACTCGCAAACCATCTTTGGCGGAGGGTACCGAAGTCCGGCCTTCAGCTGGGCTCGGAAAACAGTAACCTCGTCACTACGGTTTGAAAAACTGAATTGGTCAAAACGTGGCAACCTCGTAGTGGCATAGAATGGAAGGAAGAACTTCTTCTTCCATTTCTCTAGTTTTGCAGGAGTGGTGCGACAAGGATGAGAAAGAAGAGGCTGCCAGCTCTTGGGGATAGGCATGATTGGCTGAAAAATGAGTTCGGAAAAAGGCAAAAAATGAGTTCGAAAAAGCTTGAAAAAGCAAAAATCAGAGGACTCTGGAGATAAAAAAACCCACCGAATGATTTGCCAAAATCTGGATTTGAAAACGCCGTTGTGAAAGGTGGCCGGAAAAAAACCCCGTTAAACAGCACCACCGCAAAAAGCAAGGAAGAAGGCAGGAGCACTTGAAAGACAGAGGAGAGCAAAAGGAGAAGCAAAAGGGGTTATGAAGGAACAAAAGTATATATAGGCCGAGGAGGGATAAGCGAAACGGCGTCATAAATGCTACGCGAAGGCAAGGTGTCGCCATAACTGCTTACTAAGCATAAAAAGGCACGCCCGCTGTAACCGATGCAACCCCAGCCAATAAAAAGCTGCCACGTGTCAGCCATCGCGCCAAAAGGGGGACACGCCTTCTGACATACGACACCCCGCTCCAGACTGACACGTCTGCTTACGAGACGCGACGTTTCACAGACCTACAAAAGTAAAGAAGTAGGTTACCCCGGGGACACCAAAAGACGGGCTATGTGTGAACAACCCGTGTCTTCGGACAAAAGGTGCACCTTCGGCAAGAGTGCCATACCCAAGGCCTTGGAGTACTCCCTTTGAAAGATGCCAAACCGAAGTTCCCACTTTGGCTTTCTGGAGGAGGGCTTGTGATAGCCGAAGGACTATCTCCTCTCCCAGTGCATACTTCCTGCCGAAAGTATGATCAGGAAGCCTGGCGTCACCCGAAAAAGGCACCATCACTGACCTCGGAAGGAACAAAGCCAAGCACCCCGAACTTGGAACTTTGGCATGAACGCCAGGGATCGCAAATATGGTGCCGGCTCCCTCGGGGGACCGAACGGATCGCCTTCGGATCCAGAGAATTAGCTATCGCAAACAGAATGGAATCTCCCCGAAGGTGGAACCTTCGAACAAGGGAACCCCCCAAAAGCACGAGCATAACTCCCGAAGAAGGGCGACCGTGTCAAAGAACGACCTCGCCCAGAGGACCTCGGGAGTACGACATGAGCATTTAAGGAGCCTCTGACATACTGCCCACAGACGCTAATGTCACCTCAAATGGCAATTTGACACGCCGACGCTGTCCAGGTCTTGTCACGACCTGTCTCGGTTCAAGACTCAAGGAGCCTGTCATCGGCTACTCAACCCCTACGCCTAGAAACTCAGAGAACATCCAACCGAACACGTGTCGTCATCTGAACGGGCTGGGCTTCTCTATAAATACCAGGGAACAGACCCTGGCAAACGGTTCGACTCCTCCTCCTCGAGAAAATACAGGCAAGCCCACTAAAAACTCTAGTGCTTCCCCCTTACCTTCTAAGGAAACTGACTTGGGCGTTGGAGGCTCCTCCCCGGAAAAGCACCCCGGGGACCTCCTAACCCTCTTCTCTGAGCTTTTCAGGCACATTCTCCTGGGAAACCTCAACTCCAGACGCTCTCCCTCACAGGAAGTCCTCCCGAAAGTCACCATGCCTTTCAGTGAAGATGTCTCAGGGCATCATTACTGTAGAAACTTGACTAGTTTTTAATTCTAAAGGCCAAATTGCATTTTTTTAGGACTATTACCAGTATTTATAGATTAAGTAACTTTCTTTTGTGTAATGTGACATGTTGGCTAAGTTTTTAGCCCAGCTAATGGATTTTCCAACAAAATATATTTTGGAATAGGTTGTACTTCATTTATGTTATTGCTACTGGCAATTGAATAATAAAATTTTATTCCATAGCTTGAACTACTGTTATGTCTTTGCTAGTTTCCTTATGTAAAAAAGGTGTGCTTGCAAAATTTTACATTAAGTGAAGAGTTAAAGCCCCATTAGCCCACTAAACTAGTACTAAGGGTGATTAGTATTCGGTTCAAACCGAAAAAATTGAAAAACTGAAATAATTTTAAAATTCGGTTCGGTTAATTCGGTAATTCGGTTCGGTTTCGGTCGAAACCGAATAACAAAAAAATCAGTTTCGGTTTTAGAATTCGGTTAATTCAGTAACCAAAATAACCAAAATTTTTTTATTTGTTTCATGAACAATAATGCTACCAAATAACCTAAATTAGCTTGGATTCTTTTTTTTTTTCTTTCCATGGACAATGAATCTTCTATATTGAATGGAATTTGAAAAGAAAAATAATATCTTTATCTCATTTAATTTTTTATAGAATTTAACTACCATTTTTTCAGTTAATTCTGTTTGAACCGAACCGAACTGAAATATTTCGGTTCGGTTTGAATTCGGTTTTATAGACTAATTCGGTTTCTTAGCATCCAAAACCGAATAAACCAACTAATTCGGTTCGGTTTTAACTGAACAAACTGAATAATCACCCCTAACTAGTACTAAGTATGTGTTCGCTTATGACTATTCTAAATATGGTAGGTTGTAATGGTTCCCACTATTTTTTTGAATTTCCCTCAAAATTTTGAAGTTTGATCAATTAATAACCTAAACTTAGAAATGTAACAAAACTTGTCCGAATAAGGGAATAGGCTTGTAGCATGCTATTGCAGGTTATTGGTTACATAGTACTTAAATTAGGTTAAGTGGTATGAAATTTGGGTTCACTAGTACCAAAATGAGGTTCATGCGGTATGTAAATGAGGTTGTAGTTATCGATATATTAGGCTAAATCTGAATATAATACCATGTAACCAGAATTTGGTACTAATGGAACCTCATTTCCATTACAAACTTAAATGAGGTTCAAGCGGTATTAGATTGAGGAAATGCGGTATCTGATTAAGATTTAGTGATGCCAGATTCAAGTTCAAGTGGTAGGGGATTAAAGTTCTTTGAGACCTAGAATAAGGTTAGGTGGTACCAAAATAATATTAAGTGATATTAGATTAAGCTAAAAGTTCAATGGTACCAAAATTAGGTTGAAGTGGTACCATATTCAATTTCAAGAGATACCAAATTTAGGTACAAGTTGATCTTATTAAGGTTCTGGTGGTATTAGATAAGGTTACATGATATCCAATCCAGGTTTAGTGGTGTCAAGTTTTGGTCAATGTAGTACATAGATGAGATTTAGTGGTAGCAGATTTAGGTTCAAGTGGTATCATATCCTTAGTCACAGGAATCGTCTGCTTTACCATTGCTCCAGAAGTTCAGTGCGTAAATTTATGCTTTTGGAGCGCAAGCATCACCAATTCGCGCTTGATGATGTTGAGACCCAATTTTATCCGGGTACTAACTTTTGTTTAGTTCTTGGTTAGAAAAAATTAGTTTAGGAGCATTTTGGTTTTGCAAGGGCAATTTGGTCTTTTTAGGTGTTATTGATTTTTGGAGTTTGAAGTGTTCACCTAGGGTAGAAATAGGAACTAATTTAGTCTAGGCAAAAATTTAAAGTCCTAGGAGTTTTCTTGGCTCAATTTAGGAAAAATAGGAAAGTTTGGGAAGAAACTGGAAATTTTTAGAGGATTTTGGGAAAATTTTTTGAAAGTTTGAGGCAAATTTATGAGAAATTGAGAGTTTTGGGGCAAATCTGATGACATCCTAAAATTTTAAGGAAATCTAGAAAATTTTAGGAAGTTTTGGGCTCAATTGACAAATCATTAAAGTTTTGGGTCAAATTAAAATTTACACAGAATTTTGGGCAAGATCAGCAGCTTGGGAGTTTTTTGGACTTAAATTGGTATTTTATCAGATTATATCCTAATCTCCTTAAATTAAATTTAGATCAAGTTTAAACTCTGTTAAATCTAGTTAATCTCGCCTAGCCTCTTTTAGTATAAGTATGGGCCATTAATTAATGAAAAGAAGGCAGAATAAAAGAAACCCTAAGCTCCTACGGAAAAAAGGGGAAATTGTAGCCCTGAACTCTTGATTTCTTACAGCTCGCATCCCAAGAACCCTAACCTCCTATCCTTGTCACCGCCACCCTTGCCTCAACTTCTCCAGCCGCGACGTTTCGCCTTCCCTTTCCCCCAGTTGCCAACGCTCCAGCTTCCCTCTCCCCCTCCTGACGCTCCATCTTCTAGCCCTCTGTTCGCCGCTTCAGGCCCCGCCAGCCACGCCGGCACCGAGTCCAGGAGTTCCTTCCGTCGCCGTTCGCGCCAAGCCGAAAGAGGAGAGCCACCGTCCTTCAACGTCCCCAGCAAACGCCAGGCTCGTCCTCCCTCATCGCAGCACCCTCCAAGCTCTGCCGTCACCTCGCCCGACAGACCCGAATCCGACCCGATTCCCCCTAGATCCGACCCAGTCCACTCTTTTTTTCGTAGAACTCCTCTTCAACCCTCTGATTTTTTATTTCACTGATTAAGTCACTAACATGTTTTTCTTTTTGCAGATAGCCCATTAACAGCAGGATTTTTTATATTTATTTTTGTTTGTTTTCTTTATTTATTTATTCACTTGACCCCATTAAATTAGCCATTAAATCTACATAAGAGCATAACATAAGGTGTTTATTTTATTTTATTTTCTTAGGTCTCTTTATTTATCTCTTTAATTTCCTTTAATTTCATGATTGAGTAATTCTATTTTCTTTTATCTCATAATGTGTCTAAGAATTAGGAGAAACTTAATAGAGCCAAATTTTCTAACACATAGCAAATCTTTTGCAAAGAATCCGCTCTTGGTGGTTTGATAAAATTCCGAGACGGATTATTTGTTTGAATTCGATTTATCTAATAAGATTCACGGTTTGAACAAGGTGCTCCTTTCAAATTCTCTGTGCATTTGATAAAGTCCCAAGATTTCAAAGGATGTCTAAGATTCTACATCCGATTGGTCTGGTAGGATGAACGAGTTGGACTTAAATTAAATAAAAAATCATTTTGTTCAACGACTTAGGTAAAGAATATTAAGAGTTAGAAAAAGATAGAATTGAACCCTATGGTACCAATTTTTGGACTCTTTAATAAGGTTATTTTAGCGTAACCGATTCACGACCTTAGAATCTCTTGCAGACCAAAGCAGGTATCCAATCGACCTAGGTGAAAGTAATTAGTGGCGAGTCTAAAAAAATCACGTTGGTACAGATGAGTATAAAAACACGTCTTAATGCTTTCCAATTCGCAAATTCAATTTAACAGAAAAATCCTATTTGTAACAAAAGTGTCTCATGTGTTTTTAGCACAGTAATTGATTTATCTAAGTTAAGTTGAAATCTAAACCTAAAAAGAAACCAAAAGTCCTCATTTTGCATGAGTTTTGAATATTTTCTTGCTTTTTTGGCTAATTCTACCGAAGCCGTTTGATGAAGTTTGATTTGAAATTCTAATTCCCAACAAAGTAGCACTACAGCAGCCCCGTAGTCGTTTTACAAACAGAGCCACAAAGGTCGTCATGAAGCGATAGTAGCGATACAGGTGAATTGATTTTGTTTCTTTGGTCTACTAGTTGATTTCCATTGTTTATCTTCTAGTGCAGCCACAGCGGTGCCGGTGAGTTGGTATCTTTGCTTGGCTATTGCGTTTAACTTTGCTTGGCTTAGGGAAGGGGGGAAAAGGTGCTGTAGGCTTGCAGTTACTACTGAAATCATGCTTTGAATCCTCTAATATGAGGGAAAGTTTAACTTTGCAAGCTTGCTTATACGTACAGTTGGAAAGTTTTATTGGTGAAGTAAGCACAAGCGTAAAGCAACAAGCCAAAAGACAATTAAAAAAGCCTAAATGGCATTGTAGCTTTGTTCTTTTGTGATTAAATAACATTACTTTTTACTATTTTTTTTTCATATATGCTCTATTGGATTAACCAATTATTTTATTCCTAATTGATATTGAGATGTATTATTTCTTATATATTTTTTCATGAATTTGTAGATTCGATGGAAGAAAAGTACAATGAGGAAAGAAGTGATTCGCAATCAAACATTGGTGATACTAATGATCAATGCAAAGAGTTGAGCTCTACACCTTTAAGAAGGTATGTGACATTCATTGAGAATAAGAAAGATAAGTGGACTTGTAATTTTGGTTGTAGAGCAGAACCTTATACAGGAACATACTCGCGTATAAGAACTCATTTAATTGGATTGTTACCTGGATAACGAGCTTAAGGAATGGACACTTGCACAAAGATAACAAAACAAGAAAGAGCAGGGTTGAAAAAATAGGATGAGGTGGCTTAAGAACTATTTAGAAGCAATAGAAGAAAGACCCTTATTGTTAATCTACTAGTTGTTCCGCCAGCATATGATACAAATATGGCACGTGAACAAGGTATGAAGCCCATTGGGCAATTGTTCAAGTTGTCTTCTAGAGAAAAAAACGATGGTATAATTGCTAAGTATTTCTATGGTTGTGAAATCCCTTTTAACATTGCTAGATCTCCTTTGTGGGTTGATGTGGTGAGAGCAATAAATGAAGCTCCTAAAAGATATAAGCCTCCTAGTTCTGAAAAAATTAGTACCATGCTACTTGATAGAGAAAGAACAAAAATTGATCGTGCTTTAATTCCTACTAAGGAACAATGGCCTAAGTATAGAGTTTCAATAGTGTCGGATGGTTGGTCCAACATCAAGAACCAACATCTAAAGGGAAGGCTATGTTTCTGAATGCTGTTGATTGTTCAGGTGATGAAAAAAATGCACAATTTATTGCTGGCATTTTACTTAAGGCTATTGAAACTGTAGGGACATACAATGTTGTACAAGTTTTGATGGATAATGCTTCAAACTATAAGGCTACTAAAGATATTATTCAAGATAGACATCCTCAAATTTTTTGGTCTGGTTGTATGACCCATACCCTCAGTCTTTTTATGAAAGATCTAGCCAAATCATCTCATCTGGGCTTATCATTTTTTAGTGATTGTTATGAGAAGGCAAAAGGAATTGTGAACTATATTAAAAATCATAACTTTGTACTGCATATCTTTAGAATTTTTTATGCATTGGATGTCATTCGAGTGAAGAAAACTAGATTTGGTCATCATTATGCAGTTTTGGTGCGCCTTTTTTGAGTAAAAAATGCTTTGATATCCATGGTTTTGAATGATGAGTGGGAAGAGCTTAAGAAAGGAAGTTCTAGATCAAACTTAGAATATGATCAGGTTAAGAAAGTGGTATTGGATGATGAGTTTTGAGGACAAGTAAAATTCATTTTATCTGTCACAAAACCAATTTGGTTAATGATTCATTTTTGTGATTCTGATAAAGTAGTTGTTGGGGAGGTATGTCAAAGAATGAAAGATATGATTGGTTCTATTGAAGAAGTCTTGCAAAATAATCGTGATCTGTACAAAATAATGAAAATTTTGATTTTGGAATGGTGGAGAAAAATGAATCTGCCACTATATACACTTTCTTATGTGCATACTCCATTTTATTACTCACAAACTTGGCTATGAAATATGGGTCCTTGTGGAAGGAAGAGGATTAAGCCACATGCTAATTCATTTGTACAAGGTATGTTTATTTTCATTGTTAATGTTACTTGACTTTTCATTATTTATTTGCTGGCTGATTATTAGTAATATTTTTAGTATATATATCTTTATTATTAGTAATATGTTTTCTTGTTTTTAGGGACATACCTGAATGTGGTTGACCGACTTGTTTATGATTTACGAGAGACTCCACTAATTCATCAACAACTTAATGATTTTACAAGTGATACATGAGTATTTACTCGACCTTAGGCTATCGAAGATAGAAAAATGATAAGTGTAATCGCTTGGTGGAATTTGTATGGTATGGCTGCTCCTGAACTATATAATCTAGCAGTCAAGGTTCTTTATCAAAACATTAACACTTCATGTGCTAAAAGGGTTTGGAGCACATACTTATATATTCTTAGTGTAAAGAGGAACAAGTTGAATACAGATTGAGCTAAATCGTTAGTATATGTACACTACAACAACAGACCGTTGACGTATTACAGAGAAGATTATGAATCATCCTATAAGAATTGGGATGATTTTACATAGGATGATGTCCTAGACAGCGATATGAAGGCAATTCAAAGAAAATATCACACTTTTCTTTATGGAGATGATGAAATTCATAACTCTTCTCAAGCATTAAGTTCCAATCAAGTAAGATCAAACTTGTCCCAGGCACAAAAAGAAGAAATATCCCATGGAAAAAAGGGCTAGAAATGAGTAAGAAAGAATAACAATTAGTAGCTAATTGTTTCTCATTAATTTTCCTATTTCTATTGGAATTCATTTCGGTTTGGACTTTATTTTATAAGTTTGATTTTTCATATATTGTTTCAGTGTTGAAGACTATCAATTTCTTTGTGTCTTCTACTATATATATATAGTGATACTCTTGAGTCGTTCTCGCTCTTATTATTTTTTCAAGTTTAACGAATTCACGCTCTTGCTCTCACTCTCGCTCCTACTCCCGCTTTATCTGACTTAGATCATATCTAGCTTCACATGGTATCAGATTTAGGTTAGGTATCAAAATGAGGTTTCATGGCAACATATTTAAGGTTCAAGTGGTACCTGATTCAGGTTCATGTGGTATCTTGTTAATGTTCATCTGGTATCAGATTCAAGTAGTGGTAATAGGTTGTGTTAATGTGGCATCTGAATAAAGTCTAGTGGTAACAAAGTTAGGTTAAAGTGGTGCAAGCTTTAGGTTGAAGTAGTACCAGATTTAGGTTCATGTGATACCAAAATAAGGTTAAGTGCTACCAAAATAAGTTAAGTAGTACTCCTTCTATCCAAAAACCTTGCTCCATTTGATTTTTTGTTGTATTTTGACTTGAATTTATTCATATTATTGTTTGTTTGAAAAAATTAAAAAAATATATACTTAGAAACTACATGTCTTGATTTATCATTCATATATAAAGATTTTTTATTTATATATTAAAACGTTGAAAATAAAAAATCCTAAATTAGTTGCCAAAAATAAATGGAGCCAAAGTTTTAGGATGAAGGGAGTATCAGAGTAAGGCAATATAGTGGTAATATGGTGTGAGAGTTAGATTTAATAATATCATATTTAGGTTCAAGTGGTACTAGATCCAAGTTTTTGTGGTATTTAATTCAGGTTAATGTAGTACCATATTCACGTTAGGTGGTAACAAATTCAGGCTCCTATAGTATTTGATACTTGTTAGGAAGTATCAAATTTAGGTTAACCTACTATCAGGTCACGGTAATGTGTTATCCAAATTAGGTTAAAGTGGAACCAGATTCATGTTCAAGTGGTTTTAGGTTTAGATGTAAGTGGTATCTTATTCAGGTTCCCGTGGTACTATATCAAGGTCAAATGGTATCAAATTCAAGTTAAGTGGTATTTGAATAAGGTTTAGTGGTAGCAAATTTATGTTCAATTGTACCCGAATTAAGTTCAAATGGTATAATATTTAGCTTTAGGTTGTACCAGATTTAGTTTCAGTGGTATCAGATTTAGGTTAAATGTTATCAGAATCAGGTTAGGTGGTATCAAATTTAGCTTAAGTGGTATCATATTCAGGTTCTTACAATATAAGATTTAGGTTAAGTTGTATCTAGTTCAGGTAAAATGGTATCTGAATGAGGTTCAATGGTACCTCGAATTAGGTTCAAGTATTACTAGATTCAGGTTCAAGTGGTATTAAATTCATATTCAAGTAGTATCATATTCAAGTTCAAGTGGTACCTTATTCAAGTTAAGTGGTATCAAATTCAGGTTAAATGGTTTTTTAATGATGTTTAGTGGTACATGTTTTAGGTTTAGGTTACACCATAATCAAGTTAAAGTCGTATAAGATTTAGGTTTAAATAGTATTTTATTCAAGTTCATGTGGTTTTAGATTCGAGTTAAATGATATCAAATCAGGGTAATATGCTATGTGAATGAGGTTTAGTTGTATTAGATTTAGGTTCAAGTGGTACCAGATTTAAGTTAAAATGATATTAGATTCATGTTAAAGTTATATCTTATTTAGGTTACTGAGGTATCAAAGTCAGGTTAAGTAGTATTAGAGTCAGGTTAAATGTTATCAGGCCGAGGTGATGTGGTATCTGAATGAGGCATATTAGCAGCAAATTTAGGTTTAATTGGTATTAGATTTATGATGAAGTGGTATCTTATTCAGGTTCCTCTAGTATCTTATACAAGTTAATTGGTATCAAGTTGAGGTTAACCTATTATCAAGTCAAGGTAATGTGGTATCTGAATTTGGTTTAAGAGGCACTAGATTCAAATACAAGTGGTATTAGGTTTAGGTGCATGTGGTATCTTACTTAGGTTTGCTGTGGTATCACGTTAAGGCTAAGTGGTATCAAATCCATGTTAAGTGGTATTTGAATGAGGTTTAGTAGTAGTAGATTTTAGTGCAATAGCATTAGAATTAGGTTTAAGTGGCGTCATATTTAGGTTCAAGTCGTATCAGATTCAGGTTCAAGTGGTATCTTATTTAGGTTCAAATGGTATCAAATTCAGATTAAATGGTATCTAATTCAGGTTAAGTAGTATCAAATTCAAGTTAACTTTGGTATCTTATTCAAGTTTTTGTGGTATTAGATTTAGGTTATCAGGTTTTTAAGGTATCAATTTAGGTTAAGTGGTATCTAATTCAGGTAAAGTGGTATCTGAATGAGGTTTAGTGGTAGGAGATTTAGATTCAATGGCACCCAAGTTAGGCTCGATTGATACTAAATTCAAGTTCAGTTGGTATCAGATTTAGGTTCAAGTGCTAACTTATTCAAGTTCTTGTGGTATTAGATTCAGGTTCCCATGATACTATACTCAGGTAAAATGGTATCTAATTTAGGTTAAGTGGTATCTAAATAAGGTTTGGTGTTAGCAGGTTTAGGTTCAATGTTACTAGAATTAGGTTAAAATAGTACTAAAATCATGTCCAAGTGGTATCAGATTTAAGTTCAAATGGTATCTTCTTCAAGTTCCTGTTGTATCATATTCATGTTAATTGGTATTAAATTTAGATTAAGTGGTATCTAAAGGAGGTTTAATGGTAGCAAATTTAAATTCAAGCTATACCAGATTTAGGTTTAAGTGGTATTTGATAAGGGGACTGCTAATCCACTCCTTAAGCAATAGTAGCTGCATATCAGAATGGTGAATCTTATAAGGTCCGCCTAGTTGAACCAAAATGTCACTACCATTGAAGGAAAAGAATTAGCTACCTAAATTTATGGATGCTGAATCAAATAAAGTCAAAACAAACCCTTAATTATAAATTTACAAATGGTGTAAAAATGTTTATGAATGAGCAATAAGTGGGAAAAATTGGTGGAATGGACTTATCTGTCATCACCATGCCAAAAAAAAATACATACATTATGATAGTGCTCTTCCAACAAAGATAGGATGGCATACACCAAAAGGTCAGGTAGCAAACCAAGCACCTTTTGAGCCCTTTTTGTTCTCAAAATTTTGTGAAAAACAATGAATTTGCCCTCAAAAGCAAAGGCATATGTTTGCAATGATAATATAGGACTGAAAGAGTAGGCTGCCTCATTTTAGGTTTCACCTAACATATAATAACACATATTAGGATCCACATCAAAAGACAACCAAATTTGTTATGATTGATTTATTAACCAAGTTGCCCAACTGACATACCTGAGCTCTACTATCACAAGTCCCCACACAATTAGAAAACACATCAACTGTACCTATTTCCGTTTTATCCAAATTCAAAATTATTACGTCCTCTTGTGGCTTACCATTGTCATTTGTGTCAGCAAAAGATACCAAGACCGATAGCACAAGAGGTGGGGCATGCAATAGTCAGAGCATTATTCACAATGGTGTCATTACTAGGGCTGTCGAATTCATCATTGGCAACTACAAACAAAACAACATTTATCAATATCCTCTACCTAAAATAGATCATCATTAAGACCATAAGCACGTTGAGTTTTACGCATACGGGTTTTTTTGCCTTAGTAAGGGAATGTGGTGGAGCATTCAGCCATGTGTCTCCTTTTGTGGTGCCCTTTTTCCCATACGTAGATCCTTAACCTACTTCAACTTCAACACTTGAACCAATTTCTCAACTTGAGAATTAATTTGATGAAGTAGTCTTTGTTATTATTGTTGTTCATCTTTCATTTCACAAACATTAAAACCAAATTACCCACCGGCCTGTACAACAAACCAACAAGTTCAACAACCTTTTTAATTCTATCCACAAATACTCCAACCTTAGGCTTCCCATGTCCATAAATCTTAATGACATCAATCCCATTATCATCCATGGGATGTTTCACCTTCGATGGCATTACAAAGGGTAAGTCATGTAAGGAATCTGCAAGGTTGACCCCATTGACCTTTGCATGCTTCACTTCACAATTCAAGGGCTCTTATAAGTAAAAGCAATTTGTATCAAATTTAGATAAGTTGTATAGCCAAATATTGTACAATTAAAATATTTACAAGTTAATGCAAAACATGAGCTAGTCATTGTCATGGAATTGATGTTTCCATACAACTTCCTTCACCACAATCGCCGCTCATCTTCTCTTTGAAACAACACCACAAAATCACAATCCTTTATCTTTCTCAACAGTTGAACAAATCTAAATAACAACTAGAGTGATATGGAAGTCAATAATGGAGTGTCCTTTGCTCTACTTCATTGATGATGGAAAGAGAGCTTCGGGCTAGACTGATAACCCGGTACTAGAGAGGAAGAAACTTAGGATCAGGAAAATTAGTAATCCAAACAAAAGATTGATTTGAGGAAAATAAGAAAGGATGAGATTCCAGGAAGATAAGAAGAAGAGATATTAGTTCAAGTAAGACGATGAAAAGACCATATTTGAGGAAGAATAGTCCACCTATAGCCGGCAGAAGCGGGTTGCCACCAAACTCCCTCTTAGCTGATCACAATCTTATGGCTTGATGAGAAGGAAATAAACTATTGGGACCAAAATTAAAATATATATATATATAGTTGTGAAGACTTCTTAGGCCAAAATCTTATCTAACATGATGGATAGTGGAGTTTCAGCCTATATGGACATATACCCCATATTTTAGAAATGTTTCTGGAACACCTTATCCTAGAAACATGAAAAACTATTGGCTACAAGTTGAGAAATTCTACGCTACAGAACCCACCAAAGTGTCGCAATTTACGGCACTTGCATTAAAAATAGGCAAATGACACATGAATCTTGAAATGACAAAGAAACATTAGATGAGTCATAGAACTTTATTTGTGTGAGATTGAGTCATTTTTTACATAAATATAAATTTTAATTGTTTAAAGCGAATCTCTGAGAAAAAATGTAAACCTTGCTTCTTTATAGTAAAAAATGAAGGGAATTATTTACCAATTAAAAGGAAATTGTAAATTACTAAAAAAATGTAGCATAATAAGAAATTAAAATGAAATTGGTATAAAAAAATTTGACATAATTGTATAATATAAGTAAGTAGTGAGTTAGAAAAGCTTAAAAGGTAACAAATATGGGCATTAGTAATAAATATAGTAGTTGCATGCAAAACAAATTTAAGGATTGCCTATTAAAGAAGAATGACTAGAGTTGGTATTGTTGAAGTAATGAACTTGCCCAATATGGTTAAATGGTGGTTAGAGTTAATTGAGAAATGGTTGTTAGAGTTAATGTGAGTAGCCAATAAAAGAAAGTTTTGGGGGATGGTTGTGTCAATTGAAGAACATTCTATGTTCACTTAGAAACAAATTGGGAAACATTGTTTAGTTCCTGTGGATGTGAAGAAGACTGTATTGGAGTTATTTTGTGAGGTGTGATTGTGATTGCAAAAAGGCATTCGAAAGCAAAAAAAAAAAACCAATTCTAGAGGTTAGTAATTTGATGGTTGGTTTATAAGTGTTTAAAATCTTTGGGTTGAAAAAATGAACATGTTGAAAACATTGTTCATTGCTAATTTGGGGGCAAATAACACTTTGTTTAACAAATGAACGCTTTTTGATCATACTAAAATGCTTTTCATTTGTACTCAATTGTTTTTGTGTTGTAGATGTGTATAGGAAAAGTGTTTGTGGTAAAGTAATGAACACTAGAAAAAAGTGATGAACGGATCTAGAAAAGTGATAAAGTTATGAACAAAAATATAGAATAAAATAGCATAAAAGTTGAACTATAAACGCCACATAGGCTAAAAAAAATGATTCATACTCTACACTATTCTGGCATAATGATTTAACATTTCAAAAAAGCAACATGATTTGGTAATGTAATTTGGTAATGTAGAATCAAATTATTGTTTATGCAGTGATGGAGGCATTGAATATGCCATTGGAAATGAATAGTTCTATGGAGGAGAAGGATAATGTTCATGGAAGTACATGGGATATATTTGGACTACCTAGCTGCATTGGAGTGAGAGTGTATAGTAATGAAGTAGGAGGAGCTAATGGAGTGCATTCTGGTTTTGAGGATGTAAGGGAGGGTGAGCATGTAGATATGAATGAGGAAGGTGAAAGACATTATATTGATGATGATTGGGACCGGTTGATGCTAAATTTGGAGAAACCAATAAGTGAGTAGGCTTGGTGGATTTTGAAGGAATCTAGTTCAATAACATGGAGGAAGCCGGCCAATTCTACTACAAATATATGAGGATAATGGGATTTGGAGTATAGAAAGATGAAATCAAGAGGTGCAACATAAAGACATCATTTTCCAATAGAGATGAGTGTGCTCCAAGGAGGGAATGAGTCAATCTTCAGTTCAAAAAGAAGATAGACAAATGGAAGCAAGAAGGTTGGGTAGATTTGATTACGATGCTTCTTTTTGCATGAATTATGATAGGAAGACCCATAAGTATGTGGTAAAGGAGTTTAATACCAAACATAATAATATATTGGCTATTGCTGCAGAGGTGTATTTTATACCATCACATAGAGGTATTATATATGTTGCCACACGGGTTGTTTATTGAAATGAGGGAGCTTGTGAAGTACTTATGGCCGGATGAGTGGTTAAGGACCACAAACACAATCAACCCCAATTAATAAACAAAAGGTCAAAGGGGTTAAGTGCTCCACTTTTTATAGTTGGGATACTTAAAACATTTAAAATTACCTAAAACATGAGTTGGCTCCAACACCATGAGTTGGCTCCAACCAACTAATATAATTTATCAATCTTTGAGGACTTAAATGTACTAACTTGGAGTGAGGGATTAATACATATGAGTCAGCCAAGTTAGAAGGATGTTGGTGCAGACTGAGTAAAAAATGAGTCAGCCCTATTCGCATCCATCTCCCTTACAGCTACTATTAATTAAAATCATAATTTTTAAAGTGTTCCACTTTGTAAATATTAAAAGCATAATTAAAATCATAATTAATTAAGATTTTTTCTCATATAAATATTCCATAATGTATAATAAAACCATAAATTAAAGTAGGCAAAATAATAAAAAAATTACAAGCTTTCTTTTAAATGTCATAAATGTTTGTTATACAATTAATAAAGTGCACATACTTATAACATATTTTACTTGGTAGGCATTCAAGGTACCAACTGCTACCTGGTAGGCTCCCAAGGTACCAACTAGTACCTCTAAAGAGCCTTAGAGATACTAACTGGTACTTGGTAGGCCCTCACGGTACCAGTTGGTACCTATAAGGGCCTTCAAAGATACTAGTTGATACCCGGTATGCCCTTAAGGTGTCATATAGTACCTATAAGGGCCTTTAGAGGTACTAGTTGGTACTTGATAAGCACTTAAGGTATGGGTAAAATTCCTTTATGGTCCCTAACCTTTTCCCATTATTCTAAACGGGCCCCTAACCATCACTTTGTCTTCTAAAAGTCCCTAACGTTCTAGATTTTTGTCCCAATCATGGTTATTCCATCAATATCATAGTTAACTTTGATGGAATTTCCATGAAAAATGCCAAATCTAGTCCATATATTTTCTTCCTTCCATTAAAAGCATCCCTAATCTAGTCAATCACTTACACGCACCACCACCATCACTTTTTCTCACATCTAACCACCTCCGCCGCCTCTTCCTTCACCTTGCCAGCATCAACAGTCTCCCAATTGCTTCCCAAAGCCTTAGAAGAGCCAAATCAATCTTACGATTCAACCCCCTAATAGACCCGTCATTGCCTTTTCCATTGCGCCACCACTCTTGTGCTGTTTCTTGTGTATTATTCCTTTGGCCACAGCAGATATAAAAAGCCAGAAGAAAAGAACAAGTAGAGCTATAATCAAGCAGCTTTCCAGCCCCAAACTTGCTTAAGAACAAAAACCCATCAGGCTTCTTCACTTGAAAAAACCCAAGGAAAAAATAAATTTTTTTTTTTGCAAGAGAAGACAGAGACCTTCTAGCAGGTCAACGACTCATCACCTTCTACATACAATAGAGTGTTTTAGATATGGCTACGCAGTACTACTAGGAGAACAGCAGTCACTACGCGACATAGATTTCATTGGGCAGGAAGTCCTTCAACCTCTCCGATGAAATGTCATCCAGATCTAGTTTTCGTGCTAGATCCATGCGGTGTCAGACCTACTATAAGACATGAGGGCTTCCATGCCAGGTCCATATCGAATCCATCTGGGCCCCTATCACCAAACGTTGTGCGCGGTAGTAGCAACAAGTATAGATTTCAACTATAAACATTAAGGGTCAGAAAGATACAAATTGGGGAAAAAATGACAGGGGACCCAGATAGTGTCCTAGATTATACATCTTGACAAGGACCGAGATCTATGTTTCACAAGGAAAATGGGGAAAAAATTATACATCTTGACAAGGACCAAAACCAATGGATAACATATTTGATTTCGGTGGAGGAGCTTTTTTTCTAGGAAGTTGGAATATGTGAGAGGGAAAAGGAGATGGATAGAGAGAATTCTAAATTGATAAGCTAATGGTATTTTGAATGGGAAAAAGAAAATTTAAGGATGAAAATTGATATTCTTCTTGAGATTCTATCAAATTTAACGTACAAATTAATGGAAGGACGATGATTGGGATACAGTTTGACATGTTGGGGACTTTAAGAAGATAAAATGAAGGTTAGAGACCTGTTTAGGACAATACAAAAATGTTAGGAACTACAAATGAATTTTACCCCACAAGGTACCAGTTGGTCCCTATGAGGGCATGTAGAGGTACCAGCTAGTACCTTATAAGCCCTTAAGGTATCAGTTGGTACCTTTGAGGGGCCTTAGAAGTATTAGCTGGTACCTAGTAGGCCTTTAAGGTACTAGTTGGTATCTATAAGAGCCCCAAAAAGTATCAGCTAGTACCTGATAGGCCCTTAAGGTACTAGTTAGAACTTCTAAAAGACGTCGTGGGTACCGGCTAGTATCTGGTAAGCCCTCAAGGTACTAGTTAATACCTCTGATGTGCCTCAAGCTACAAGTTGGTACCTTTAAGGGGCTCAAAAGGTTTCAGCTGGTACTAGGTAGGCCCTCATAGGTACCAATAACCATTTGTTATATAGTAGGCCCTCAAGATACTAGTTGCTACTTCTAAGGGGCTTTAGAGTTATTTGCTGGTACTTGGTAGGCCCTCAAGGTACTAGTTGGTACTTGATACGCCTTCAAGGTATCAGTTGGTACTTATAAGGGCCCTTAAAGGTACCAACTAGTACCCTATAAGCCCTCAAAGTATCAGTTGGTACTTACAAAGGGCCTCCGAGGTTCCAGCTAGTACCTAGTATGCTTTCGAGGTACTTTGAGGGCCTATCAAGTACCAATTGGTTCTTCGAAGGGGCCTTTTAAGTATCTATTGGTGCCTTTGAAGGCCTTCATGGTACTAATTGGTACTTTTGAAGGCCTTCTTGGTACTAATTAATGTTTTCCAACATATTCATGTCAGAAAATTAGGTTTTTTGAAAAAAAAAATGAAGAACAATGAAGAAATGTGTTCATTTTTATACAAAAGTGTGGAGAGATGCAGAAAGGCTTTTTTTTTTTTTTTATTGAAGCCTAATCACTTTTGTTAAGCCTTATTGTTTTTTCTTACAAAGATAACACTTTTTTGTGTAAGGGCTTCACTTTTCAGGATTACTAGGCTCATTCACATAAACTTTAAACTTCAAACTCACACTTATAGTTAAATGTCACTAATCTTTCACCAATGATGCCAGCATTGCTAAAAAGGACATCAAGCTTGCCGTGCTTTTGGAGGACCAAGATTGCCATCTTTTCCACTTGTTTCTGGTCGCAGACGTCACATTGCTAGTAGGTGGCAATGTCGTGGCCAATTAAGGAGGAAACTTGACTCCTAAGCTCATCACGGACATTGACAATGATGGCAAACGAACTGTGGTCAATGAATCTCTAGCTGCCCCCTCATTGATTCCACTAATGGTGCTGGCAATGAAAGGTGGGCTTTGGCTGGTGAATTTTGTGGAAACAATTGGATGTGCTCAAATTTTCATCTTAGACATGGGGCTCACATTTGTATTTTTTTTTCTTTGTCTTTTGTGTCTACTATAAGTTATGGTAGTTTAGGGGCTACCATAGTGAAGCAAGCCCCCTACGAGTTGCCGACAAAAGTTTGGCATTATAGAACTAGTTTTTGGAGCAAATTAAAGTCTATAAAATGTACCAGTTCCATTGCCAAAAGAATCATAGCCACTACTCATGTCCAAGATGGCATCAATCATCCTTAGTTGAGCTGCTTCAAATCTAGTTATCAAAGGCTGGAGACAAACTACAAATCATATAACCACAAAGCAAAACATTATTTGCACTTGTTTATATCCGGTAATTAGTTATTAGCACTTATTGGAATTAACTCCAGTCATGCGCACCTCCTACTATCTAGATCATTCTTTTTTCTCGTATTCAAATATAGCTTTTCCTTTTTGGTCCCCAACAAAATTAGAGAGAGATAAACCCACCATCCATTTCTTAGGTCCTCGTGCGGCAACTCATTACAAGACATCCAAGGGTAAGAAAATTTTGTCAGTAAATCCTAAACCTTAAACCCTAAACCTTGAACTTTAGGTAAGCTGTTTGTTGGCCAAGCATAAAATGTGCTTATTTATTTTTTATAAGTTCTTATTTGTTCCTTTATTAGGTTTGTACTTTTACAAATATTGCTTATTTTTAATCAATTATTATTTATTTTTTTATATTTATTTTTTTATGAACATTCTTTGTTCTTTTATCTGTTCTTATTTATTCTTTTTATAAATATTGTTTATTCTTTCATCGGTTCTTGTTTACTCTTTTATCAAGTTTATTATTTTATTAGTTACTCCTTGTTCTTTTAGAACAACTAATTATTCTTTTATTTGTATTTGTTTGCTCTTTAGGCTCACCTTTATTTTCTTTTATGAAAAACAAAATGTTTGCCTTTTGGAGAAAGGTGTCTTTCTCATTCATATTTATTAGTATATATATACAAGTTTGCTAGACTGTACAAGATTAGGCTAAACACAAACTAATACAAGTGTATCTAGTCAGGAATTCTATTGAAATAAAACTTCTACCCTTATCTGACAATTGACCTAATCCATCACTCCCCCTTAAGTTGGTGCATAAAGGTTAACAATGCTTAACTTGTGCAACAACATCTCAAATCTATCTCGTTCGAGTGCTTTTGTGAACAAGTCAATCTTCATCCAATTTTTCATAACAGTGATTTCACCTGATTGAGTCCGCTCCCTAACAAAGTAACAGTCCATCTCCATATGTTTAGTTCATTACTAGAAGACCAGATTCATGGCAATATGCAAAGCCGCTTGGTTGTCACAAAATAACATTGTTGGCTTTTCTTGAGGTGCTTGTAATTCTACTAATAACCACCTTAACCATATTATCTTCTTTATTATGGTGGCCATTGCCCAGTACTCTGCCTCTGCTGAAGACTTTGCAACGACTATTTGTTTCTTTATTATCCATGAGACTTGTAACCCTCATATACTGATAAAGTAGCCTACACAAGACCGCCTCATTATTTGGCATCCACCTCAGTCAGCATCACTATATGTTTCCAAACTAAGTTCTTCTATGGCCGTCAAGAAGAAGCCTTGGTCAGGCATTGCTTTTAGGTAGCATAATATTCTCTTAGCTGCATTCAAATGTGATTGCTTTGGAGCCATAACAAATTAACTTAAGACATGTACTGTGAACGTGATATCTAGTCTCGTCACTATCAAATATAGTAAACATCCAACCAGCCTCTTGTACCTTGTCTCATTTATATTTTGTTCATCCAAGACTCTTGCCAATTTGTAATTTTGCTCCATTGGCAAGGCACTAAGTCAACAGCCCTAGATCCCAGTTTCTTCAAGAATATCCGATGTATATTTATACTGAGTGAGCATAATGCCTTATGCTATTCGAGATCCTAATGAAGTATTTTAGTGGCCCTAGATCCTTGATGCTGAAATTCGTTTCCAGATGTTATTTAGTCTCCTGTATCTTTAGGTTGTCATTTTCTATCAATATTATATCATCAACATAAATTAACCCAACCACTAGTTTCTCCTTCTCTTAATTTAGAAATAAATAGTGATCTACCTTCAATTGATGAAAACCTACACCTACAAGAGCTTCGGTAAACTTTAGATACCAATTTTGTGAAGCTTGTCATAGTCCATATAGTGATTTACTTGATCTGCACACCTTTGTATCTCTTTTCTTCACAAAGCCTTTGTGGAATGTGCATGCAAACTTCCTCATCCAAATCTCCATGGAGAAAAGCATTGTTGACGTCGAGCTGATGAATTTCCCAACTTCTTTTCACCGCCACGATTTTAGCAACCGGTGCAAATGTGTCATGAAAATCGATCCCCTCAACTTACATGAAACCTTTGGCAAATAAACGCACCTTGTAGCACTCGATTTCTCCATTGGGTTTATATTTGATTTTATATACATACTTGGATTCTATTGCCTTCTTGGTAGGTGGCAAGCCTTGATTTCTTTCTTTATAGCCTCGTGCAAGCATTTATGCTTAATTGCTTATAGGAAAGTTTTCGGCTAATTGTGTGATGTGATGGTTACCAAGAAAGCCTTATATGAGCATGAAAATTTACCGTATGAATGAAAGTAGGATAGAGGAAATACCGTCGAGTTGCCTAAAGGAAGGGTAGTGTTTGGCTGCATAATGGATGGTGGCAAGCATACTTTATACTCATGCAGGAGCTTTGGTTGCTGCCTAGTTTGCTAGCTACATGTAGCCTCATTCAGAACTAATGCATGTTGTATTTCATTGTCATCACTTGTAGGCTCTGCAACTTGCTCATCTTCCACCTCCACTACACTATTCAACCCTCCATCTTTAATTCGATTTGCATATGGTTCCTTCATCACCACATCGCCATCTAGAACCGTATGTCTTACTCCAAATTTGGTTTCTTGTTGTGTATTTTGCCTCTCTTGCCTGAATGGAAATTTATCCTAAAAGAATATCACATCTTTAAAGGTAGAAATCTTTCTAGTTCCTATATCATACACTCGAAAACCTTTTTAACCATTGGGATAGCCAATGAAGATGCAAGCTCTTCCTCTTTCACTAAACTTGTCTTCCCTCACCTTTTCTTGCACATACACAAGGCTCTCAAACATGCTCATATGTTCATAATTCGGCTTCTTCCATAGCAAAATTTCATGTGGTATTTTGTTCCCTACGGTTTTAAAGGGTAGTCTATTATTAATGTAAAATGCTATAAGGACACATTTTCCCTAGAAACTAACTAGTAGGTTTGTGTGAAATCTCAGTGCTCGTGCCATCTCTAAGATGTGGCTATACTTCATTTCTACCACCTTATTTTGTTGTGGTGTATGAATGCAAGTGGTCTATAGGATGATGCCCTTTTCCCGATAGTGTTCCAACATGCTACTTAACTAGAACTCTTTCCCATTATCTATTTTTATTTGCTTGACCCTTTTACCAAATTGAGTTTCCACTAAATTCTAGAGCATAGGTAGATAATGACTGATGTCACATTTGTTTTTAATTAGGCATAGCCATACTCCTTTGCTGAAATCATTTATTATTGTCAAAAAATAATGTGCCCTAATTAAAGATGCAATTCTATAACCTCTCCAAATATCAGAATGCATTAAATCAAAGCAAGCAGTAGACTTTATTGAACTATCAGAAAAAGGTAATCTTGCACGTTTGGCACGTAAACAAGAATCATAATGTTTAATATTTTCATATTTAACACTAATGGAACTAGGTTGAACCTTCCTAATTTTCTCACTTGATGCTTGGCCTAAACTCTAATGCCAAAGTTTTGATTTATTTGCTCCACTAACTACCATAGCCATTCTTCCATGTCGGACAGGTTCAAGAAGATATAAGTTGCCATACTGCCTACCCACTTTAATCAGGTTTTTCGTCGGTAAGTCCCGCATCACACAAAAATCTGCAACAAATGTTATCACACAATTTAAGTTTTGTCAATTGACTAATAGAAAGCAAATTGCATTTAAAATCTAGAATGCTTAGCACATGCTCCACTTGCATCCCATTGGGCAAGTTCAGACTCCTTGTGCCTTTGACTGGTATGCTTTAACCATTGGGGATTTGAACTGGTTTCAAGTCCTGTTCACGATACTCTTTGTCAAGAGAAGCGAGATTACGAGTGATTTGTTCGGTGGCTCTTGAGTCTATTATCCAAGGTTTTAGAAAACCACTATTACCAGCCATATTAGCAGCCGACATGTTTTGCTCGAGAACTTTCAATGCTCGTGCTTTACGCCCTAAATACTTCATCAACTTTTCGTACTGCTCCTGTACCAATGAACGAATAGGACTTCTCTCAAAACTAACTTGTGCCACCTTATTAGGATTTGGCTTCCTTTCGTTCCATTACCCAAGATTTTTCTTTCGCCATCCTAGTGGATACCCTATGATTTAGAAGCACTCATCCTCCTTATGTCCAATCCTGTTATAGTGTGTGCATCTTGGTTTCTCTTCACTGTTAGCCCTTCTATCTCCCTTAGTTCTATTGTTTAGAGACAATTGAGCTTGAAAGGCTGCTGTATCTACCATTGGTTTCGGCATGGTTGAGACTTGTCTCTGCTATTCATCTCCTACCACTAGATGATAAACACTACCAAGACTAAGGGCTAGTTTGGTACTGAGTATTTGGGTTTTTACCATTGCAAAGATCTTGTCTACGCCCATCAAGCAATCGTACAATTGTTCCCTATCCCTCATTTTTGTAAAATATTTTTGGAGGTCACATGTACACCCATCGCATGTGCATCTTGCCCATGGTGTGATCGTCTAAATCTCATCCCAAAGGGCTTTCAATTTGGTATAGTAAGATGATACCATCATCTTTTCTTATCACAGAAGTGTTATGGCACACCTCAACTTGTACGCCTTTGGTGAATTCATCTTCCAAAACCTATTTTCAAGGTCCGACCAAATCTCACAAACAATCTTGGCATAATGCACACTGCTCATTATCTCTTTGTCCATGGCACTCTTCAACTAACCCTTGACCATCGTATCACATCTCATCCATGCTCCTAGGTTTGGCAAATTGGTTGCTACTTTTCCAATTGTGCCGTCCACAAAATCTATCTTGTTTTTGGCAAATAACACGTTACTCATGTCATTGACCCATTCCCCATAGTTGCCGTTATTCAAGAGCTCATTCATGTAAATCTGCTCTGAGCTATCTGAGGCATGAAGGTAATACAAGGAAGTTACATCCACATTAACAACTTTTTTCCCATTGTCGCTCGCTTTAGCCATGTTTTGACAATCTAAGAATTTTCAATGTTTAGGCACTAGGTTTTAGCTTTGATACCTTGAAAAACAGAATGTTTGTCTTTTGGAGAAAGGTGTTTCTTTCATTTGTATTTCTTAGAGTATATATACAGGTTTTGCTAGACTGTACAAGATTAGGCTAAACACAAACTAATACAAATGTATCTAGTTAGGAATTCTATCGAACCAAAACCTTGACCCTTATCCAACACTTGATGAAATCCATCAATTTATTAATTTCTATATGGTCGTTTAGATAAGCTATGTTCAATTTTTTTTTCTATCTGTAGCTATTTTTGTTTGTTTATAGATTTTTTATAAATGAAAAAACACATATGTAAATGAACATATTTTTTTTAGTTTTTTCAAATGTTCTTTTTGGCTTGGTTTCATGTTCTTTTTGCTATTGTTATCATTTTTTTTGTGTTTTTTATTTTTAAATGAATCTAAAGTCAATTTAGTTATAAATTAAAAATTTAAATAGCCCAAATTGAAAACATAAGTCACACACAAAAAAAAAAAAAGAAACAAGGAAATGTTCCTAACAAGTCAAACAAAAAAAACCTGCCTTGGAGTTACTTGGAGCAATCTTACTGATTAGTTAATATGAAGCTAGAGAAAAGAAAAATAAAATGACAAGAGAAAATGAAAGATAAGTAGCTAAAAAGCAAGAAAAAAATGGATCAAAGAAACAACTGGGCTGATCTTATTAATTAGCTAACGTGAAGCTAGCAAAATGAAAAATAAAATGGTATTGTAGATGAAATAAGAAAGTAACCAAAAAAGGCCAAAGGGGTAATTTTGCTACTAAAGTATAAGGTTCAGAGTAGTTTTGTTACTACAGTTTTATTCTGTAGAAATTTACCACTAATGTTTTTGAAATGGACATATTTACCATTGCCGTTAGTGACATGTCAAGACATGCTAACAAAGCGATGATGTGGTAGTGTTTTATCAACATGGAGGCACAGGTGGAAATGGTAAAAAGGAAACTTTATTGTACAACCACTAAAGTTGTATTTCTTTCCTATTTTTACCTTAATCTTTCATCTCTAATATCAAAACCACCATCTACAACTTATCTTCTTCAACCCACTGGAAATGGAAGGCTAGAGAAGTGCATTGATGAACACTTCCACCATGATTTCCCTTCAACTCACTCACACAATCACTGTACTCTTAGCCTAGGCTCAGCCCTAACCACAGCAACCCAAACTCATGGATTTAATCAACTCTAGCAGTATTAATTACTAGGCAATTGTTGCTTGTTTGCTGTAATTGCCGGCCAATAATTGCTTGTCATGTCTTGTGTGCAATCTGCCATCGTTGAACAAGCCCCCATATTGTTCGCCCTTCCTAAATGTCGCCTCTATCACCTATGTCAAATCTTGATAACAAATTTCCCCGTTTCAAAAACATTGATGGCAAAACTATCCGTTTCAAAAATATTGATGGTAAATATGTTATATATTAGCTGCCATGGCGGCAGATTATCTAATTCACCCCCACTTTGACAAAATATTCTTTGTGATAGCAGCATATTCACATCGTTAATTGCCATATTGGTAAATATCCCTTTATTCCAAAATATTGATGGCAAATATGCCAATTTCAAAAATGTTAGTGGTGGCAAATTTCTGTATAATAGAACTTTAGGGGAAAACTACTCTGGGTCTTATACTTTAGTGGCAAATTTGCCCTTTTTCCCCCAAAATAAGTATAAAAAATTTTTAAAAGAAAGAAGGGAAAATTAAAGTGTGGTGTGACATCTTAAATCCCAACTCTTGGCATAAATCACTTGCATTCTAACCACGAGGCCTACTCACTGTATTTGCCTAATTACTGAAAACTTATGGTATATGTTATTATTGTACATGGTTGGTGGTTTGTTTCTCCTACCGCACATATGCACCAGATACACAAAATTTATCCAATTCCTAAACCCTTGAAAATCTAAATTAATTTTTTGGGGGAGTTATGATACCACATTAGTGGCATGTTTTAAAAGCCACTAGTAAGGGAAGCTGCGGTGCTGCAGCATGACGTTTTTAGCAATGGTGTGTTGTTTGCTGTAATAGAGTAGCATAGATAAAATTTGTAGTAGGCATTGATGGGGTTTGATGTTATACAACTGATTTTAAAGTAGTGATTTTTACAAACTATCTAGTTGAGCAAAAAAAGTATTAAAATACAAAAGGTAGCCGCTTTACATGTACATGTAGCTATTCTAAGAAAAGTATCCATCTAAAAAATAGAATAGTGATGAAAGTGTTTTCTTTGCAGCCATAGTACAAAATGAGAACAGTTGATTTCCTATTTTTGTTTGCTAAATGGTTGTAACATTGCCTATATGTAGCATGTAATGGAAGCAACATATATTAGGTTCATAAATAATTTCAAACAAAGCATGGGCATCATAAAAGAATTACTAAAACAAAAAGACATATCAACATGCAATACACATTAATAGAAAAGCATTGGATGATCATGTGGACCTGACATAACCACAACAGAACAAACAAAAAGGAAGAACAAAAACGTAGAAAACTAAAGGCAACAAAAAAGATAAAAAGAGAAAATTTAAATAAAAAATAAGAAAGAGCATACAAACTGGTTGCAAGAAAAAGTTAACATAACTAACACACTAACTTACAACAAAAAATATTCAAACACCAAACACCAAGAAGACAATCTCCATCAACTAAAAGCAATGTCACAAACTTAGCATCAAGGAAACAAAATAAATAATTGTGTAAGTAGAAAGAAAAGAGTAGCCAAACCCTCTCCCTTAATCCCAAAAAAGGAAAAGATAATATATAGCTGAAAATTACCAAAATACACAAAATACCGCCTTGATAAGTCATATCATTCTAAATCGCACAACAAAGAGAAAAAATAGAAAAATAGACAGATAATACTCACTTGACATTTTTTCTAGGCCAAAAGTACTTTCTTGATAATTGTGTCATATTAGATATAAAAAAAACATTTGTAATTTCACCTTTTAGAAAATTAATTATCTCACCATTTCGACTTTTATATATATTACCAAAAACATTTTCTCACAATCTTAAGAAAGAGAGATAATATATGGTGCAAATTACCAAAATACACAAAACACTACCTTGATAAGTCATATCATTCTAAACCGCACAATAGAGAGGAAACAAAGAGAAATAATACTTGGTTCACATTTTTTCTAAGCTAGAAGTATTTTCTTAATAATTGTGTCACCTAACATATCAAAAAGATTCATCATTTCACCTTTTAGAAAAAGTAATTACTTCACTAACTGTTGTATCTTCTACTCATTAACCAAAAGATAGAGACAAAAATGGAAGCTACAATTATTATGATCCAACCTGGCCCCCGAGATAAACACACAAACACATCTTAAGCTCAAAGAAACATTTAAAAAACCATTTTGTCCTAAGCTTGTGAGTGTAATGCTTAAAAGGCTAGCCTTCAAGACTTAAGGAAAAACATTATTTTACAAGATAGTATGTTTGCCTTACGGAGCTGATTAGGGCTTTTTATTTGAACCAGAAAAGAATCCATGAGTTCTTGATTAAAAGCCAAGCATTAACTCTGTAATGAGCTACTTGATTAACCAAGTCATTGATTTAACCTAGGAAATCTTGGTTTTCTTGAACTATCATGTTTATTTCATAGAAATAAACTAGTATACAAAATTTCAATGCAAACCTTCATGTAAAACCAAAAGTCAAACCAAGTTCAACCATCTTAACTAGTTAACGAAATCTTTAGCATTGAACCAAAAATGTTAGTAGGAAAGCCATAAAGCATCTAATCATGAACCATTTATAAAATATAAAACTAAAATAAGTTCCAAAAGCTCCAAATTTATTGATACATAGCAAACTCGAAATCTTGCCATTCAAGCTACAGAAAAGTCATGCTAAACAAAGTAACTTGATACATAAGTCTTGTACGAAATAGGACCCTTAGGATCTATCCGACACCTTAGTCTTGAAAGACATTTAAGCCTTTGTCACAGCACCTACTTAGCATGAATCTTGCAAAAGTTAGGACAACAGGGATGGCTTTCTTAAAAAACTCAATAAGGGTCATTTGATCACTTAGGGATCATAGTGATCGGTCTTAGTTCTTTTATCATAAGCCGTACCTGTGTCCAAAATCAAAAAAACACAAGCAAGCAAAGATACAAACATACATAGAATCAATAATAATATAAATGCACAATGCTCAGGAATGAATGTAATGAAAAATGCTGCAACAATATCACTAATTAATAGAAGTTCTTTCAGTCATAATCCACTAAGGATTCCATCTTACACTAGCTACATAACCAAGGCATAACCATGGGCCATCATAGGTTGTATCTTGTAGCTATTAGCAAGCCATGGATTTTACATGGAGCTCTCATGTGCTTAGGGGTCTTAGGCCTCTTAGTGCTCTTGTTTGACCATTCCCTGCTTGCTAACCATGCCTTCTATTAACCCTTACCTTATATTCTTAAGGTTCTTAGTTCCTACAGAGCTAGAAATCTTACTCTAGTATTTAGGAACACTTTAGGTCATACGTCTTCTCCTCTAGAAAACCATAATCATTCATAACAAATCAATGTCACGTAACTTCCTTAACTTACCCTTAATTTACATGTAGTTAATCATCCATGCAATTCATCTAAGGGCAAGTTAGTGAACTCTTACCTTAAGAACCAGCTCGATTCTAAGTAAACCTCACCCTGTTGCACCACAGCATCCTAACATCTTTTCTTGATTCAGAAGTATTGTTGATTCCAAGTTAGCCCGAACCTTTTAACCTTAATTCGTCTTCTTCCTTCATCCATGGTAGCTACTGACTTCAAATTTCCCATAAAAATCAAGTAAGAATCACGAATTTAAACACCAAAGCCAAAGAAACTAAGCTGGGTTTATGGAATGCTACTTACCCAACCTTGTCGAGGCAATGTGACCTTGAATTGAGCTAAACACAGCAACTACTCTATTCTTTGATACAAACTAGAGAAAAGAAGCCTTCAAACAATCTCAGGTCAAAATGCAATTTGTCCACGAAGGAAACCACCAGCTGTTAGGTTTTCATGTTAGTAAGGCTTAAATTCTCCTTTAGCTTCTAGGCTTCTGTCTTGTCTCCAGTTTGCACCCTAGGTGTTTCTTTTGCCCATAATGCATCTTAACCAAGACTAGCTCAATTTTTTGCCACTTTTCCAATTAAGTACCTGATTCTTTCTTAATGTACCATCAATTTTGTCATTAGAGGCAATTAAGCCCCTAAGGTTCATTATCCAACCACTTTTTGATAATTCTTTTATCTTCACTTCTTTTGAATAATTAAGTCCTCAGACTTAATATTTCATGCAATTGAATCTTCATATCCCAAGTTAAACATAAAATCTTAAATTGCTACCAAATGTTCCTTGGGTTATACTCAATTACTAAAGAAGTCACCAACAAATCATAGTGACTTTACTTAGGCTTGGCTACTTTTCTCCTTGTACTTAACATTCTATCGCCTTGCTCATCATTGTATCCTAATTTAGCGAATCTTTTCTCTTCTCTTATTCACTAAATTAGTTCAGGAGACTAATGGGTCATAACAACAATATGCACTAAACAAAAAGTACAAGAGAAAAAAGAAGAAACACAACTACGAACAATTTTGATATGGGTGGTAAAACCTAACGACTACTATTAGATCATTAATTTTGAACATATTTATAAATATTAAAGTATAGATTATCTATAAGGAATTTTAGCCATTGTATTCTCTCCTAGATAAAATGCTTATCAATTATGTTGCCCTTTGGGTTGTTTAAAATAGAACCTAAAAATTATTTTGTGACTTATTACATAGTTTAGAAAGCTTGAGGAAGAATTGTGTAATTAAGTTAAGAAGGAATTGAGCTAGAGAGAATGCTGCAATTAGTCCTACAATTTCAGCCTTGTTGCAATTGGAGACAAAAGATAAAAAATGGTGACAATTAAATCATAACATGTGCATTGCACTCTGTGCTTAATTTATAACCTAAGCTTTGACTTTTTCTTGTTCCATTTCTTGCACCTTTAGCCACTGTGACTTGAAATCCTCCATCCCAAAATCTCTATAACTAAAGTAAATTTCAGCCTCAATTAAGCTCAATCAACCATGAAAAATTAAAGGGTATTTGCTTCCCCCTTCCAGTTTGACTAGTAACCCAAAACAGCACGATATAACAACATGACATAAGAAGCAAGAAATCAATATTTTTGGAAATTAGAATTGAGAGAGTTGGAAAAAGTAGGCAACAGTAACAAAAGACTCACACTTTGAGGAAATGTACCCAATTCACTGAATTGGTAGAAAATGGTGTGGAGGGGGGGCTCGACGATATGTGAAAGAATTGCCTTGCTAAGGAGTCCTGGTATAAGTTGGTGGTGGCACATAAATGAGCTTGAATGGCTCGGGTATCAAAAGCCATGGGTGTGTGTGGTGGTTTAGGCAATGGTAAGCATGGAAGCTATGTGATTAGTGAAAATTTGGTAGATAAGAGTGTGATTCTAAAGAAATAATTGAAGTGGAACATAGGTATTAACATGGGAATTGGTTTGAAAATAAAGCTGGCCATGACAGAAGTTGGGTGGTGGGGAAGGTGTGTTGGGACCGTAGTGGATGATAACTTCAAGGGCAAAATGATTAGTAAAAATGACACTGGAAAATTTATATGGTTCTCCCTTAATTTAAGGCTACGTCCACATAGTAAACTACAAAATTTTTTTCCACTAATAAAGTGGTAGGCTTACATAGTGAAAATCTTCTCTAAATAAAAATTTTAGAGGTATGAGATAAACCCAAAATAGAGGCACTTAAGTATTTCCTAAACACCCCAAATAAATATCTCATAATTTTGTCAATCCTAAAAAAAAAATCTCTCTCACAATTTTCTTCAGAGCAATTTTGCTTTAGTTTTCTATTTTTGAGCTTTGTTGCTATTTTCTCCTCACACTGAAATTATGGAACTAGGTGGCCTTTTATAGCTTAAAGCACCACGTGAATTGCAATAAATTTGACAATGATTTTCTTCACCACCTAATTGATGCCAGTATTTTGCTAGTTCTCAACCACAATTTTTGATCAAATAAAGAAAGAGGGAGAGAGAGAGAAAGAGAGAGAAGAAAGAAGTAGAAAAAATGAAAAAGAACCCCACATAGGGGGGAGAAAAGCCAACAATCTCCCCCTCTTGCCTCATGTGGGAGTTCCACCATTTTTACTGTCAATCAACAATATTCAAACTTTTCCCTTGGTAGAGACTTGGTCAACATATCATATCTATTTTCATCAATATGGATCTTTTCAAGTTGTAGTTGTTTTATCTCCAATACATTCCTTATCCAGTAATATCTCACGTCAATATATTTGGATCTACAATTAAAAGAGGAATTCTTGCCAAGGTGAATTACATTCCGACTATCACAGAACAACTGATATTTCTCTTGGTAGAAACCAATTTCTTTTAAGAACTTTTTTATCCATATCAATTCTTTACATGCTTCCATTGCCGCTATAAACTCTGCCTCAATTGTTGAAAAAACAACACATTTATGTAACTTTGACTACCATGACACAACTCTCCTTGCAAATGTAATCAAGTGACCTGATGTAGACTTTCATGAGTCAACACTGCCAGCCATATCTGCATCTATATAGGCAACTAACACAGACTTTGCATTTCCAAAACATATGAACATTTTGGAAGTACCATGAAAATACCTAAAATTTTATTTAACTGCAATCCAATGTTCTTTACCAGGATTTGAAAAGAATCTACTCACTACACCAACTGAGTAACCAATATCTAGCCGTGCACATACCATGATATACATAAAACTTCCAACTACTAAGGCATATGGAACCTTTTCCATTTCTTCCTTCTCTTTATCTATAGAAAGGCATTGTTTGTAACTTAATTTAAAATGATTAGCAAGATGGCAACTAACCGTTTTAGCCTTATCCATATTGAACCTCTAAAGTACTTTCTCAATGTACTTCTCTTGCAATAACCACAATTTCTATAACTAAAACCCTTGACAACTAATCTGGCTTTAAACCATGGTTCTAAATTGGATTCTTAAGAGTTGATTTTGAATACCCACTTGTTTTTTAAAGCCCTTTTACCTCTTAGCAACTTCACTAGCTCAAAAGTTCTGTTCTTATACAAGGATCTCATTTATTCTTGCATGCCGTCAATCCACTTTTCCTTGTGTTCATCATCCATAACTTCATCAAAGCTTTATAGTTCTCCCCCGTTGGTCAATAACATATACTCATTTTCAGGAGATCTAATAGGGTTAGACAATACCCGTTAGTCAATAACATATACTCATTTCAGGAGATCTAATAGGGTTAGACAATATTGTCTAACCCTATTAGATCTCCTTAAAACTAGAGAACCCAATGGTGTTCGTGGTTGTTGATGAACATCATCATTAGCATTACTTGGTTCATTCTCAATGGGAGCATTATGATCACCTTCCTTTGGTTGATTATTTTGTACATCATCTCCAACTTGTCTTTGTACTGCTATTGGAGAAATCAACCATAAGTCTGTTGAACTACTATTGGATCTTAAAGTATTCTTCTTAGCTTTCTTAATATCCTCAAATGTCTAATCTTCAACAAATACAGCATCACATCTTCTGAAAAGCCTCTTCGTGGTTGGATCATAAAATCTACAGCTAAACTAATCTTGATCATAGCCAATAAACACACACTGTCGTGTATATACATCAAGTTTAAACATCTCATCCTTCAGGATATGCACATAGGCTTTGCAGCCAAACACTCGCAAATGGTCATAAAAGACATCCTTTCCCGACCATACTTTTTCTGGAACATCATACTATAAAGGAACACATGGTGAAAGATTCAACATATGAGCAGCTACTAGCAATGCTTCTCCCCATAATATTTAAGGCAACTTTGCATGTAAGAGTAACCATCAAACTCTCTCCCTCAAAGTTTCGTTCATCCTCTCAACTAAGCCAATTAACTGTAGTGTCTTAGGAGGTGTTGTTTGATGTTGAATACCATGCTTTTTGTAGTAAGCATCAAATGATCAAATGTACTATCCTACATTATTTGTTTGAATGCACTTTAGCTTCTTATTGGTTTGCCTTTCAACCAGGGTTAGAAATTGCTTGAAAACCTCTAACACCTAATCTTTTGACTTCAGAGTGTATACTCATTTCTTTCGAGAATGATCATCAATAAAAGTTACAAAGTATCGAGCACCACAATGTGACTTTGACATTGGCCCATACATATCTGAATGTACCAAGTCTAAGACATTCTTTATTCTGGAATGAGGGAAACTATTGAAAGACACTCTGTTTTGCTTTCTTGCCATACAAACACGCATTTCTTCAAATAGACTTGATCTAGTCCAAGTAACATCTTCTTCTTGGCAAGTTGGGTCATACTTTTCTCACTCATATGATCCAGTCGTTTATGCCATAACTCCAATGTACTGTTATTCTCCACTACATTTACACTATCATGGGAGAGCTTTGCCTACATCGTGTACAGTCTTAGGTTCTTTGTTCCTCTAGCCACCGCCAGAGTTCCTTTAGTCAACTCTACTGACCATTAAAAATATGTTGCAGTAAACTTCATCATCAAGTCTACCTATTGAAATCATATTCAAGTGCAAATTTGGAACATGCTTGACATCTTTCAAGACTAACCGCAAATCTGGAACATGCATGACATCTTTTTTTCCTGCAACTTGTGAGAAACCCCTATTTTCCATTCTCATAACACCAAAATTGTCAGGTGTATAAGATGAGAAGAATTCTTTCTGAGAACTGATATGAATGGTAGCACCACTATCAATCACCCAGCTCATCTCATGGGTTATAAGATTAACAATATCATCATCATGGACAATGTTGAACTCATCGGTAACATTTGCTTGTTCATCATCACTGCTGTCATCTTTTTTTGGTCCTTTGCTTTTTTTTTTTGTTCTTGCTTGAATTTTTGGCAAAACCTTTTAATATGCCCTGTTTTTCTACAGTAATGGCATTCAATATTTACATTCTTATTTGATCTTTCTCTGTTCTTATCTCTTGGCTTTGGCCCTTTGGTCTTACTTCTCCTTCTAGAATCTGCTATAATAGGGTATGACTATGATGAAGAGGATCCTTGCAATCCTCATCTCATCTTTTCGTTCAGTATTCCACTTTTGATGAATTCCATATTTACTACACCATTTAGTGCAGAATTTGTATGTGAAATTGTCAAAGTCTCTTAGACTTTAGTAATGAGGCCAACATTATGAGAGCAAGTACCTCATTATCAAAGTTTATGCCAATTGTGGACAACTATTCCATGATCATTTGTAATTCATTCAAATGATCTGCCATGGATGTACCATCCCAATGCTTTATCTGGAGAAATCTTATCAAATAAAATAAGTTGTTGTTGTAGGTTTTTGAAACATACAGCTTTTCAAGCTTGTTTTATAGTGTCTGCACAAGAGTCTCTACTGATATATGATTGTAAACATTGTATTTGACAAATTGTTGGATGAACCACAAACTTGCTCATGCTCAAATGCCCAATCCTTCTCTATCCTATCCTCCGATTTGGTTATTCCAAACACAGGCAAAAGTATTGATAGCCAAAGGCTGTCGCCTCAATCTGGCCGAATACCCTGCCACAACAACGGCCAGAAGAACTGGCGCTTCCCGGGAATAGGTGGAATCATGCACCTCGGGAGATAGCCTGAGAGCTCCGAGCCTCGGCACGCCAGTAAAACTTGAGGACTCCATTCGCCCCCCAAGGTTGTGAACAACGCGCCTTCGGAAAAGTGGCACCAGACATTGCTGCCCGAATATGATATCCCCGAAGGCGGAACCCCCTGGAACTGGGAACCCCCGAACTGAGGGTAGGCTTCCCGAAGAGGCTCTGTCCGAACTAGAGGACGACCTCGCCCAGGGACCTCGGGAGTACGGCAGGCGCATTTAAGGAAGCATTTAAGGAAGCCTCTGACACGTCCCACCACAGACGTAAAAAGTCGCCCTGACGCGCAGACGCCATCAGAATCATATCATGGCCCGTCTCAGCACAAGGCTCGAGGCCATCTAGTTACCAACTATCTGTCCCCTACGCCCAGACGTTCAGGAGCATCCGACCGCACACGTGTCATGATCTGAACGGGCTAGGTATTCCTATATATACAGGAAATAAATACTTGACAGGAGGTTGGCAGGCCGGAGATACAGCTCCCATACTCTGAGAAAATACCAGGCGAGACTTTACTGCCTTTCTCTTTGAGCTAGTGACTTTCTCCTTCTTCCGGCCACCACTGACTTGGGCGTCGGAGGCTCCCCCCCCGGAAAAACACTCCGGGGGCCTCCTAACCCTGTTTACCAGTTTTCCAGGTACTCTCCTTGAGGCGATCCACCTTCCAGGCGTTCTTCCTCCTAGAAGTCTCCTCAACAGTCATCATGACTCACAACGATGAGGCCCTGGGCCATCAAGTATCTTCATCATATATAGAAGATCCTTCATCTTGCTTCTCCATATGTGGTAATTTGAGTCATTCAAACTAATTATCTTGCTGGTCTTGGCCTCCATGATGCTAATAAATACCCAGTATCAAGTAAAAATAATGAATAATAATCTAAGTTATTTTCGAACATGAAGGATCCACATTTCAGTGGCAACCATAGAGCATATGATAAGTAAATATAAACTCTAGACCTTGCACTGATGCTAGTTTTTGGGACAGTAGCGGGTGATAACTTCGAGGGCAAAATAATCAGTAAAAATGATACCAGAAAATTTAGGTGGTTCACTCTTAATTTAGGGCTATGTCCACAAAGTAAACTACGAGATTTTCTTCCACTAATAAAATAGTTGGCTTACAGAGAGAGAATTTTCTCCAGACAAAAATTCTAGAAGTATTATATAAACCCAAAATAGTGGCACTCAAGTGTTTCTTAAACACCCCCAAATAGATATCTCACTATTTAGTCACTCCCTTAAAAATAAAATTTTCTCTCTCATAATTTTCTTCAAAGCAATTTTGCAGTGGTTTTCCGTTTTTGATTTTTTTTTTCTATTTTCTTCTTACACTGAAATGATGGAACTAGGTGGCCTTTTATAGGTTGAAGCGCCACTTGAATTGCAATGATTTTGGAAATGATTTTTTTCACCACTTAACTGCTGCTAGAATTCTACCAGCTCCCATCCACAACTTTTATTCAAATAAAGAGAGATGAAGGGAGAAAAAGAAAAGAAAGAAGCAGAAGAATTGAAAAAGAACCCCACATGAGGGGGAAGAAAAGCCAACAAAGTGATGATTTGGAGTGAAGAGACCTGGAAGGGAGAAAACAATTCAAGGGCGGCTTTAATAGTGAAGCAATAAAAATAGTTAACTTGGAGGAAATGATGTCATTTGGGCCAGGCCGAATCAGGCAACCGTCGATCCATCTAGAACAAGCTACATTCTCAGGCTCTCGTAGTGTCATTGTCCACGCAATACCCATCACTATAGAGGAATAGTGAATTTGAACTCCACTTTAGTGTGTGTCTATATGTATAATGATATTAGCTTAGTACCCAAAATAGATTTGGCCTCTTTGTCCACTTTAGAAGTGAGTATAGGTTGGGTAAATCTGAAACCCAATCTGAACTACCTCTATAGGGTTAGGTTGGGTTGAGTAAAAATGAATCATGGTTCACTTGTTGGTTCAGCATCTCGAAGAACCATTAGTTTTCTGTTTTGTTCCAATTTTCATTTGAAATGAATTCGTTGTGGAACCGAACCTAAGTTATATGTATAAATATATAATAAAAATTATGATATTACTAAGTTGCTTATATATTTATGTACGAATATGTACATATAAGTGTTTACATTACTAAATTGCTCATATATTGAAAAAAAGTATATTTAAACATGAATTAATTTGTGTATTATGCTGAGCATTTCTTAAATAATTTGTGGATGCAATTTTATTAGATTATGAAGTTGTTAGTTATATCTATATGATAGGAACTAAAAAACCCTAAACCAAAACTAAAAAAACTAGACTTATAATTCTAGTTCTATTTGGTTCTCGATTATCGATATGAGTAGGATTGTTTTTAACTATAGTTATTTTAGGTTGGTTTAGTTCCACTAAAAAATGAAACCAACATGACCCATAGCTCACCCCTCATCCATTTGTATCGCAGCATAAAGTTCTTGAACTTTTAAAAAGTATTTTTAGTAGTTTGTAAAATATTTCCTAATTTTTTGTACTTTAGACCTTTATCTAACAGATAAGTGATAAAATGTTATAGATAATTCCAAGGTTAATGCAAAGGCAAAAAGGGTAAATTTACCACTAAATTATAAAAGGTAGAATAATTTTACCATTGAACTTTTTTGTAGGCAAATTTGCCATTAATCTTTATAAAATGTGTAAATTTGCCATCAACATTTTTTTATAGGGAGCGAATTTGCCATCGAAAAACATGAGAAAAATAAAATTTTCAATTCCAAGTTTCCTTTGCATAACACCCTGTCTCCTAAGTTTCTGAATCTATCATTTTTACCATCATCTTTGCTCTAGTAAATCACTATATCCTTCGCCACCTTCCACCCTTTCCACTATAAGCATTACCTTCATTTATGTACAAATCCCAACAATGTTTTTGGAAAATGCCTCTTAGAACAAATCTTGATTAATCAAGGTTCAATTGATATAGTAGGGAATAAAAGATCGATGCCAGTAGTGATGAAGGGTTGCTTAGTGATAGTGAAGAAAGTGAAACAAGACTGCTTAACAATGGAGATGTGTGGTAAAAGACAGGATTTTGACTTATTTAGGTGTTATGAAAGTTTTGAGTAGTTATAAGTTAGGGAGAAATCTTTTAAGGGCTAGTCTAAGAGTTATGTAATGAAATATTCTCAAAACAAAAGGAATGGTCCTACTATTAAACCGTTAGTGTCAAAATTGCTCATAATGAAAACGTTAATGATAAATTTTCCTGCAAAAAATGTTTAGTGGTAAAATTACTTTACCCTTTTAGTTTAGTGGCAAATTTGCTCATTTTTGTGTCACTACAAACATATGTCTTTAACTACGAAGATGACTTTGATACCAAATAAACTTAGGTTTTAAATAATTAAGAATTAACAAGAGATTAATTAATTAGTAAAAATAGAAGCATATAGATGAGCAAAAAACTCACACATCCATTAGTTTTATCTGTATAATTCTTAAAATTCGAGCGTAAATTTTCAAAATACAAAATATTTTAAAACGACTCTAACATTTTCATAAAATAATTTTACTTTTATGCATAAGTTTAAATTTAAAATAATTTAATTTAATATAAAAAGAACACAAAAAAAGAAATCGATTGAGCTAAAAGATTTTATATAATTTTTTTGACACAAGCAGTACAAGTTATACGTGGAAGGTATATAAATTCTAGTTAGTAAAGGCTGCACGGGTTGGGTGGAGGGATTTGAACCTTTGCCATAGCTTAGAACAAATGTTCCTGAAAACAGTTGAGCTGGAGTTCCATAACTAGCATGCCTAATCTAATGAAGGAATTTATTTAAATTCCTGTGAATAATAAAAATCTTATGCTCTCTTTGTTTGATTAATTAACTTTATTTCCCAAAAAAAAAAATAAAAAATAAACACGATAATCCACTTGTGTCGCAAGCAAAAACAACAAGAAAAATAGGATTTTCTAAAATTATGTAAAAGATTATATATATAATTCTAAAAGCGATGCAAAGTAAAGAGACACGCAAAATATAGAAAAAAATAAAAAGTGATGCAAACCTTCATATTTAATTTATTTTAGAACGTGTTTTTTAAAAAGTGTAGAAGCTAATAAAATGTATACATTCTGCATCTTGAAAATTCACGCATGCAATTCATTGAATTATACGCACAGAATTCATGCATGTTTGAATTTTCTGTTCATATTTGTGCTTCCATTCTTAATATTTAATTGATTTCTTGCTAATTGCTATATTTATTACAAATTCTTTACTCAATTTCAGTTTTTCACCTTAAATTTGACTTAAATATATTTATATTTTTATTTACTAAAAAAATTCCAAAAATTATCTTTGAAGCCACAAGATTTTTAATTTTTAATTATAATTTTTTTAAAAATTTATCAAACTAATAATATAAATAAATTTAAGTTAAATTTAAGTAAAAAAACAGAAATGATGAAGAGAATTTGAGATGGATGGAATATTTTCTACATTTATTATTAATTATTTATCTATTATTTTTGTTTAAAGTCATGGCTTTTCAGTACTCTACTCAGGCTCGAGCTTGAATTGCTCAAGTCCAATTTTTCAAGCTCAGGTTGAGGTAGACTTGAGCTTGGCCCAAAGGCTCGCCAGGCTCGAATAACACTTATAAATCTATAGTATCAGAATTATAATTTAGATGAAAGATAAAGACTGAATCTGTAATTTCCTACATAAATAACTAGAGGAGAGGGAATTGTAAATCATATCCCAAACTTTCTAATCCTTTGCTGCTCTTAACTGATTTTGTGAACTTCATAAATGAATTATCATCTTCATCAAGATAAGCAAAAAATCTACTTCATTCGAATCCATCTCATTTTTTTAGCATTGACGCATCTACGATCACCCAACCAACCCAAACAAACAAAAACAAGCCATTTGAACATGATAAGCAAGGGTCAAAAGAACAGGAGAAAATGCCCATAAAATTGACATCAACAAATCAAAATCAGATCAAACAAAAAACAGCCTAAAGCCTCATTTTGCTCCCTTAGCTTTGCTAACTCGAGCCTTTTACCCTCTGAACTTTGACTCAGTTCTACTCACCTCTCAAACTTTGAAAACTAGTACCTTTCACCTCATCGGGCCAATTAAATGAAGAATGTGTACTAAAATAAAAATAAAAGAAATATTGAATGGCTCACTAAATCATTTGTCTAATAGTTGACTCTTGTGAGCAAATAATAAGAAGTCTTAACACAAATTTATAGGCAAAGACAAGCGAAAAATGAGCAATCTCAAATATGAAGCTGAAGCCTTTGTGTTCAACCATTGGACAAGTGATATGGTTAGCCCTTCAATTTTATTTTTATTTTAATACACATTTTATATTTAATTGGGCTGATGGGTTAAAAGGTCTCAGCTTGTAAAGTTTGATGGGCGAGTCGAATCGAGTCAAAGTCTAGGGGATAAAAGGTCTAAGTTGGCAAAGTTCAAGGGGCAAAAGGGGCTTTACGCCAACAAAAATCCAGTCATCATTCCTCAGCAAGATCATAATTGAAGAAGGCTAGGAACATAGATTGTCCACATGATTTGAACTATAACAACACTAAACTTACACAACCTTCTTCTCAATAAAAGCAAGGGTAGCATTTGCTGAGATCCCACGTAGCCGACCTTCTTAAGGCTGTATAGGTCCTTAACATTGCCATTGTCTGCAAAAGAATCACGATCATCGAATTGGCCAACAAAAAAGGTGCACATGAGGCACATGGAGGTGGCAATGGAAGCCCCGTAGCCAACACCAAATAGGAGAGAGAGAGATGACAATGCTGAGAACATCCTTAGTGAGGCCATGGAGGGAGGACGTGGGATAACGGATTTGATGAGGCTCTTGATGGCAACTGGGAGGACACGGAGACAAAGGGGCCTTAAGTTCAACTGGCAGATTTCGGATGAAGATAGTAGGATATGGAAATTGCTCTGTCTCGTACTTTAAGGTCCGAAGACCTAAATGATTTCCGTTCTTTGCCATGCTTGTGTTTTTTTCCCATTTCTATTAGGCTGTTAGGCTTGTTATTATATTGGGCTAGATTCCTTTAGGCTTGAACTCAGTCTTAAAAAAATTTGAGCTTATTTTCAAATTCGAGCTTGATTGGGCCTAGTTAAAAATTGTAGGGTTTTAGGAGCTAAACAAATGCAACGGAAACTAAGCGAAACCCTCTAGGATCCAAGTGAAATTTGTAATTTTTATACCTAGTTCGCCAGGATCTTTCACTCAACTATTGAGTCGAATTACAAATTTGAATAGTTGACGTGTTTAAGCTCTCTACGGTATCCACACGAACCACTTGGATTACTACGTCTCCACCACATTTCAACAACTGTGTTTTTCTTATGCCCGCAGTGCTAGCTTGAGTCTTCCAAGGAAAGGCAAGATAATGGTGCGGCTGGAACTTTTCAGAACTCTTTTGATTTCGTCATTTGGGTAACCAGGGCTAGGGTTATGAAAATTTTTACTATATAATGTATATATAGTGAAGCTTAACTCCAAAGTATAATAGGCTTCATAACCCTAATTGAATTAGGCCTAATTTCAGGCTTCATAATGGCTCAATCTTTGAGCCAATTATTAATCTGAAATTATCTTAAAACCAAAACCCAAACAATTTGGTCAATGCACTCAAATAATCCAAGTGGCTCTATGTGTGCGACTCAATAGGCTCCTATCACATTGGTAATGATCATAAATCACATTTTTTTATCATAAACAATGAGCGGTGTTTAGCAGCACATCATTGCTATCCAAGTGACAAGATAGTCAGTGATTCGACTAAACCTCTATGATCATTATTTGTATATGTCATTGTCCATTTGTTTAAGATATCAAGACTAAGCATGAGACATGGAATGTGTCACTCTCATTCAGTCCAATCTAAGGTTTTTTTATTACCGAGTAAATTGACTAAAACTGATGACATTGATATGCCATATCAACTTATCCGAGTATGACCATGTATTTCCTCAAGTCTCACTTAATTAAAAGGCCCAAAGATATCACTCTTGTTACATAGGAGGGACAAATCCTATCTTGATTATACAAAACTCTCCATATGATATGTGACATACCCAATGACCACTTTCATGTTCACTTAGTTACGAGTAACAAAGAGAAGTATCAAAGTATGTGATTCACATATAAGGAATCTTGATGACCTTAGCTCAAAGGACTACATATATCATGATCATTACGAGAATCACTTATGACACTCATATAACGATTCATATATCGTTCTCATGGTGGGTCGGTCCAATACAAAAGTTCTCTAACTTGTACCCATATGTAGACTACATATCTCATATCAATCTCCACACATGCTAGTCTTTATGTATTATTGTAATCCACTCTACAATAATACTAGTCTAGGGATGTTTAAAAATATTATTATTCGAGGGTTATAATTATGTTTGATTATATCACACAGAAACAAAACAACAAATATAATTATTGGATTAATGTCAATAAAATATCATAACTTAATATGCAAAATACAATCACCTTATAATTGACTTTTTAACATAATACTAATAAAAATGCTTGAACTCAAACTCGAGCTCAAGCTCAAACTACTTGAAAAAAACCTGTTCACGCATGCACCAACCTAGATACAAACAGAAAGTTTTGTACTTTAAAAACAAACAAAAATATCGACTAAATTACAAGAAATTAAAAATATTTTAAAAACTATAGTAATTGGCTTACGTTTTTAGTACAAGACACGGGACGAATTAGGAGAATTGAATCGTTTACGAAGAAACAGAACGGTGGCTGTGTGCTCAGGTCCTTTCGGGCAACAGTTTATTAATCTACAAGAGCTCTGCGAGCAGAATCGCTATTGCAAATCGCGGCGATACCAAGTCTCGAGCTTTCTGATTGATCCGGCGATGCCAAGCTTCGGGCTTCCCGATTGATCCTTTCCAACGGCCATCGCTCTGTCTCGCTCCACATGGGTAACTTCCGTACTCTCTCCTTCTCCTTGGTTTCTCGTCTCCCGAGCTCCCCTTCCTTCAATTGTCGTCCTTTTGTTAGCATTAGTCCCCCCCGTGCGAACAAACATGCCAAAGCAGAAGCCAAGCCCATTGAGTTTGCCTCAATCGACGACGCCCGCTCTGTGTTCGACAATATGCTCCACCGACACCAGCTGCCTTCTATCTCTGAGTTTAATCGTTTGTTTGGCGCCATGGCCAGGATGAAGCATCACTCTGCCGTGATATGTATGTATCGGGAGCTCGACTTTGCGGGGATCAGACATGACCTTTCTTCTCTTAATATTTTGCTTAATTGCTTTTGCCGCTCTCAGTGTCTCGGATTTGCTTACTCTGTTCTGGGGAAAATATTCAAGTTTGGCCTGCAGCCCGATGTTATTACTTTTAACTCCCTCATCAATGGGCATTGTCTGGATGGCAAGGTTGTTGAATCAGCGAGGTTGCTTGACAAGATGATCATTTTGGGGTGGCAGCCTAATTTGGTCACGTATAATACTATTGTAAATGGTCTATGTAAAGCAGGGAATACTAATGAAGCTGTTATGGTTCTAAAAAAGATGGAACAAAGCGGGTGCCATCCTGATCTGGTCACGTATAATACTATTGTAAATGGTCTATGTAAAGCAGGGGACAGTAATGAAGCTCTTACGGTTTTGAAAAAGATGGAAGAAAGGGGCCTCTATCCTGATCTAGTGACATACAGTACTATTATTGACGGTCTTTGCAAAGACAAGCTCATGACAGAGGCTAGAAACCTGTTCTCTAAAATGATCAACAAAGGTATTCAGCCTAATGCTGTTACATACAATTCATTTATTCATGCTCTGTGTAATGCACACCAACAGAATGAGGCTACAAGGTTGCTTCATGAAATGGTCTCGAAGGGCATTAAGCCGTCTGTCGTCACATACACTATATTAGTTGATTCGCTTTGTAAAGAGGGGAGAGTGCATGAGGCTCAAGATTTTGTTGCGAGAATGAAAAAACAGGGGGTCAAGCCAGACATGCGCACATACAATGCTTTGATTGATGGATATTGTGTACAGAGGAAAATCGGTGAGGCAAGACGGGTATTTGATTTGTTGATTGATGATGGTCTTCCACCCAGCGTTATTACTTACAACATCTTGATCGAAGGATATTGTAAATCTGATAAGATGGATGAGGCAACACAGCTATTTCAAGAAATGTCTCACAAAGGATTAGCCCCCGATGTAGTTACTTTCAACTCTTTGATAAATGGCATGTGCTTGGCAGGGAGACTTTCTGATGCTCATGATCTTTTCAGAGAAATGTGCTCTAATGGCCTAGTCCCAAACTTGGTGACTTATTGTATGTTAATAAATGGCTTATGCAAGCATGGAAACTTGGATGAGGCCTTGACCATGTTTAGAGAAATGGAAAATAGTGGGATGGAACCTAACATTGTTATTTATGGTGCCCTCATTGATGGCATGTGTGAAGGGGGAAAACTTGAAATTGCAAAAGAATTGTTCCATGAACTCACTGTACGACAACTGCAGCCTGATGTGTACACATATACTATATTGATCAAGGGACATTTTAAATATGGTCAACCAAATGAAGCATACAAATTATTTAGGAAAATGGAAGAAGATGGTTGCCTTCCTAACAAACGCACTTACAACACGATGATAAGAGGATTTCTTTTTGTTAACAACACATCAAAGGCAATGGAGATGCTAAAAGAAATGCACCTTAAGGGATTTTCTCTGGATTCATCAAAAACTGAGATGTTACCTGATCTTTTGCCTTCTGGTTGAGTAGATGCACCATGTTCAGAATTTGTTCGGTTCTTTAAAGAGGAAATCAAGATGTAAGATATATTTTTATTCTCAAATATTGCTATTAAATTACTTTTATGCTTTACTTCATTCGGTACAATGCCTTAAACAAAATATAGCAGTTTCTCTTTTTATTTCATTTTCCCACATATTTGGCTTTCAGGGATTTATTTGTGTGGCTCTTTTTCTTTTTCTTTTGGATTCTTTTCTTAGATAAAATGGTGATGAAGAGGAAGTAATCTCTTATTTTTTTCATGCCCCACATCATTTTCCATCTTCTTTGTTTCCTGTCCTGTGACTTCAAATTGAGTTGTTTCATTGAGTCTATAAACTATAAATAAGCATAGTCCATGGCATGTGTAGAGTATGAGATGCATGATTGGATTAGTAAAGGGAAGGTATGGCATTTTCCTGGAATTCTCAGTCCCGTACATCTGACAATATTTTATTTTTTATTTTTTGTGCAAAGCTGAAATAGGGGCTGGGGACTTTTGGCACCAGCAGATAATCATACTTTTGTTTCATGACCTGTTTCACTTTTCCATCTTGTGTATGATTTCTGGCAGGCTTGGATTGCATCGGGTTGCTCCATTGGGAGTCATGGATATTTTGAATGAATGGACCCTGTTCTTTGGTAAAACATATGTTGCCTATGGGTGTACTTTTTTAGGTCCATATGGTTATCTAGGAATGAGAAGATCTTTAAGAACATATCAATTGAGGCTCGTAATGTTCTACATTATGTTGTCTAAATTTGGCAATCACATTTCAGTAGTTTCCAGGCAGTCGGTGAGTTGTTTATGCTGAGTTTTATGGAGCAACACTATGCTTTATGAAGCCAGGTTTCGAGATCTTTATCCAGAATGGATTGGGCTTCTTCAGAACTATTGCTGCCACAAGGGCAATTTAGTTAAAGCTGATGATTGATTAAGTGGAGGGTTTCAATAAATCCTCTGCATCTGCTTAATAATGCGTCATGTACAGCAGAGACGTTCAGGAAGATTTAAGCTTGTGCATCATCACTCTTGAACAAATACGTGCACGCCAACAAAGAAATAGATCCTCTACTTATTAATTGGCTTAATTCTACTCCTAGCGTGGGTAGGTGTTAGAGGGACACCAAGTGCTTGGTCACTGTCTTTTATTCGTACTAGATACAAGCATGCCTGTGTGATGCTGATGCCAAGGGCAAGTCCTTCATTTGTTAAGAGGTAACTTCTCACTTTTTGCATCTTCATCTATTCAATGGATATAACATGACATAGATATCATATCTGATCAAACATTGCTAAGTACTTAGCTATGGAACTTGGATGTTGTATCGTAATGCTCTGCTTTGATGTAATAGGCGGTTAGCACAGTATGTGGACAATCAGCACTGCATGCAACTTCTGTTTGAGGAACCGTAAATGTAGCTTTCAAGTACCCAAATTTGCAGCATTGCCAATTTACAAGAACATGGACCAATTATGCTAACTTTCTGCAGCTTATAAAACTCTGATTCATGTGGAGTCCCTTACTGAATGCTCTTTGGATGAGTACTGATTACAGTTTGACACTCAGGTTTCAGCGTGCTTTCAGGCAGTAGGTGAGTTGTTGATATTTAAGCTCTACTTAGCCTAAGTTTTGAGCTAGAATGATTGGGACTTGTACACGGTAAGTTGCCTTTAGTTTTCCCTAAGCTATGATCACATATGTTCTTGTAAGAAGATTTGATGTGAGCAACTTGATTAGTAGTTGCGTTGGGCAATTGCTGTTGAAAGACCAGTTTGAACAGAACTATGGAACTAGAAACAAAGGCAACTTGATTAGTAGTTGCATCAGGAAGTGAAAAACTTGTATCTATGGAACTAGAAACAAAGAGCCAAAGATTTACTTGAGTCTCTTGTAAGAAACTGCAGGAAAAAAAACAATTATAATTGAAGGCATGAAGAAAGATGACCTGAAATTTGTGATTGTCTTACCTCCCAAGCAAGAAACAAAAATTTTAACTTGTTTTTTTCCCCTTCTTTTGTGTGTTGCTGAAATTGCGAGTTATTGTAGCTTATGTGCTTCTTGCCCCGGTTTGTCTTCCATCTTATCTGTTAACGCCCTCTGACTTCCCAGTATTTCATTGCTAGTAGGTATTGCTACTATATTCTAAATATGAAACAAAAATACTGTTTAATGAGCACTGCCATAAACGATGTTGTTTTCACGTTAGAGCTGCTGCTTTGTTTTGTTGGTTTTGCAGAGACTATATTCCGTCTATCCTGTTTTTGCCCCTTTACCTACTCCAACGTTTCTTTATCGTGAGATTAGAGGTAGGTCTGTGGACTCTTTGTTGCTATATCTTAGAGTTGATTCATGAATTATGATATAAAATCTTGAATTTTGCTGATGATTAATGCTTTTAGTCTTACTTGTTAAACCTTCTTTCTTGATTTAAGGAATCTATGTTTTTAATATATATCAATAGAATAGAATCTTCATTTTATTCTACTACATTCTCTTGATGCTTCAGGATTGTTTGTGATCTACACCACCACCAGATTGAAATCAAGTTTTAAGCGCCCATCTTTGTCAGTCATGTGAGTAATCTTTGCTAGATTGGATTTTAGGCTTACCGAGATTTATTTTGGCATATAACTCTAGCGCTTCCTCTTTTCCTGTAAAATTATTCTAGCCATCAACTCCTTTGAATTTTTTAGGCATTTTTTCCTTTTGCTTTTTATATAAAAAAGAACGTGTTTGGTTTTTATTTTGGTGGCATGATACTGGTAAAAAATTTATGTAATTTGGGAATGACTTGTGCTTTTGGGTTGCAAGTTTTGGTGCAACAAACGTTAATTATCCAGCTTGGGAACAAAAACTATGCACTGCAGAGTCTAGATTTTTCCGCTCTGATTTGTTATTGCCCTAGTTTTAAATATATTGTATACAAAATTTGTATCTGATTTTTGTTTAAGGCTTACATTTTGTAAAGAAATATTTGTGCTCAAGGACATATAATGACTCCATTGCAGCTAATGTTGCTATAAAATGTACCTGACACGATGCCGGGCCTCATGAGCCTCATCATTAACTATGAACTGTACATAATATGCAGTTTCACATGCACCAGTTACAATTACTTGAAGAGGAAGTGAAAGGCATGATATCTAAATGGAACTAGAAATGACGACCCAAAGATTATATGAATCCCATGCAAAAAACTGCAGGCCAAAAGATAATGATGAGCAAAGACGTGAAGAGAGATGAGCTGACTTTGTTCCCTGTCTTGCTGGAGCATGAAACAAAGACTTTACTTTCTGGTTCTTAGGATATATATAAGCTCTATGTTTGTTTTGGGCAGGTCATAATTAGATGTAGAAATAGGATTAGAGTAATTAGGTATTGTGCCCATCTGTCTAAGTTTTTTTTTGTGTAAATTCCCAGAGATAATAGACCTTCTACATAGGGCCCCAAGCGGCTTCGGGGTGTTCGGCAGAATTAGCACTCTTTAGTTGATTAGAAGGCTATCTTTTGACCAAATCTTAAAGCTGAGTTACAGAAACCTGTTCAAGGATACCTCTTGTCCTTCCCTGTGAAAGAACTTAGAACAAAACTACGTAGGGAGGGAAAGACCTGCCCTTCGCTTTTGAACTAGGAATAAGAAAGAAAGAATTTAAAATGCTAACGTGGTGTTTAATGATAGAAATTTTCTTATTTTTATTTTTCCAATTTTTTTGGATAAAAGTTTAAGTTCATAGTATGTTTTAAGAATAGAAAATCATGTTTTTTAAACTTTGGAAAACTCAAGTATTACAATGGAAAACATCTAAAATAAAGTCTTCTATTTTATAAATGAGTTTTCTAAAGTTTAGAAAACAAGGTGTTCTTCATTATTAAATGTCATAGACCTTTATCAAAGACCATAAAATAATAAACATATGGTACAATTGACTAGCATTTCAAAAATATGTATTTGTATAAAACATAGTGTTATGTACTGTGGATCTATATAAGTTATTAGGGAACAGAACCAATAGTTCTATAGTATTTACCAAAGACATAAGTTCTATATACATATGTATGTCATACACAAAAGTATAGTACATGTGTTAAACATTGAGAATCCTAAGATCCAATCCAGTAAATTAGTACTCAAAGTAATTAAGAACCTGCAAGAAGGAAACATAACAACAATATATAGTGATAATTAATTTATGCACACATGGTATCAAAATACTAACAACTTTTCCTTCAGTTGGTTGTTAGCCTTAAGACATACAAGTATCTGCACACAAAACATATAAGGAATGCGAGAGCCAAAGGTTTCTAGTAAAGGTTGTAAACCTACAAGAAAAACATCCTTATAGGACTATGCATATTACCCATAAAGATACTAATAAATGCCTCATGCACTTGAGCTCAAATTATAATGTTAAAAACTTGTATTATTGCCCAATAATTATGGGAGTAACTAATTTCCCCAATTCCTTTACCCATTAGTCTTATAATTGACAAGTCCAACTTGTCCATGCAAATACTACTTTTAAAACATCTTAGTATTTGTTAATATCTCTTATTTTATGCACAGTAATGGACTATTTGCTTATTTAGCCCATGTGTTAGTGTTGGCAGTATAAGGTTTCATGAGTGGTTCAGGACACCTCCCATTCTTAGGTTCACCTAGGCCTTGGCCAATCATGGTGACCGTAGGCGTTTTAGGTTCCTAATCCATCATACTCACTATAAATTAGAACTTTATAAGGTCATTTTTGCTTGCACACCCAAGCTCACACATATGCAAATACGCACATCATATACGCTATGTAGTTTGGTTTTCTATCAAACTCAACCTTATAAGCTTCTTAAATAGTCATTCAATAGTCAAATTATATGCTTGCTAAATTCTAATACTAAGCATTTGAGGTATGACAACTATAATTAGTCCAATATGGCACTAGCTAAACAATTTCTAACTTTCCTCTATGTCCATAATCTTCATATGCTCTAGGATAGCAGCGTGGACATTGATTCCTAATTCGTTGGTCAACCTCTGTTACAAAGATCCTCATTTGGACCAACACCCAAAAAATAGTTATGCAAAATACAACAGTCTAAAACAATCAATTTATATGTTTTAACCCTCTATGTTAGTTCCTTGACAATTGATATGATGTAGAATCTCTTTTTAACACTCCGAAAGCATGTTTGGTTGTATTTCATATATATACATGATGATGATTAAGGTTACTCAAGAACTCATTCAAGTCATATCGGACTCCTCTATAAGGTTTGATAAATTCAAGTATCAGCCCAAACCTAGTAGCTGCAACAAAATATTTTCCTCAAAGAAAAAAATAAACCTCTTACAAATTAAATTGTTAATAAGTAACAATAAATAAAAAAATTAGAGTTTAATACATGTGGTAGAATATGGTCTTAGGGCTCTGAATTTACTACCACTAGTAGGCTCTTAAGGAACTATAATCTCACTTTGGTTACAATTGGCTAATTGTTATTTATGAAATATCTTAAATTGTTACATACAATTAGTTACTTAGTTTACCCTTCATAGGAAATATGCACGCGTTGTCTTGTCTATGCAATTGTGGCAACGTGGGGGTTTTTGGGAGTCGCCACCAATCGGTTTTATCTACGTCGATTGGATACCTAAAAATGGTCTACAAGAGTTCGAGAGTTCGGGAGTACGGTTACGTTAAAATAATTCTATTTTAATGCCCAAAATTGGTACCTTAGTTGATTTTAATTTTTGTTTTGCTTGCTTTTAAATAATTTCAGTTAATTTTCAAACCAAAAATTTTAACTGAATCATCCAGATATGGACTTCTAAATCTTGATACTTAATTTTTACAATTTTTATAATAAATTTGATATTTCCGAACCATGGATTCTATCAAATCACCCGGATATGGAATTTAATGAAATTTAGTTTTTTTATTATTTATTATTAAATATTTTAATTAATTATTAATTCATATCATAAATTCTGCCGAATTATCTGAATATGGATTTTTTTTTGTCTTAATATTATTTTCCTTTTTATTATTATTATTATTTTATAAAAGTAATTATCTAATTCATAGATCTGAAAAAATATTTATTCAAAACCATTGATTTTTATTGGATCATTTGGTTATGATTTTCTTTTTTTTTTTTTTAAAATTTATTTTTAATAAAAGGAATAAAAGGTTAAATTTTTTTATTTAAAGGAAATAAAAAAAAGATAAGTGTCTTAATATTCCAAATAATGTTAAAAATGACAAAAAAAAAAGAAAGGATGGGGGCTTTGTTGTAATAGAAAATAAAATAAGGAAGTAAGATGAGACTCTTGGCCAGCCATAAAAAAAATGAAAAATAAATAAAATGAGTTTAATCATCCACATAAAGAAAAATAAATTACAGAAAGTAAATAAATAAAAAGAAGGTAAATAAATAAAGTGGGGCGCTTAACCATCCACGTAAAAATAAAGTGCAGAAAAGGAAATGAATAAAGAAATAAATAAATAAAGTGCAGAAAAGTAAATAAATAAAGAAAGTAGGGCGTTTAGCCGTCCACGTAAAAATAAAGCGCAGAAAAGTAAATAAATAAAGAAAGTGGAGCGCTTAACCATCTATGTAAAAAAAAATAAAGTACAGAAAAGTACCAGAAATAAATAAAGAAAGTTGGGTGCTTGGCCATCCACGCAAAAATAAAATGCAGAAAAGTAAAATAAATAAAATGCAGAAAAATAAATAAATAAAGAAAGTGGGGCACTTGGCCATCCACGCAAAAATAAAGTGCAGAAAAATAAATAAATAAATAAATAAAGTGCAGAAAAGTAAATAAATAAATAAAGTGGGGCGCTTGGGCATCCACGTAAAAAAAATAAAGTGCAGAAAGTAAATAAATGGAGAAAAGTAAATAAATAAAGAAAGTGGGGCGATTAACCATCCACATAAAAAAATAAAGTGCATAAAGTAAATAAAAGAAAATAAATTGATAATAAAGAAATAAATAAAAAAAAATTAATAAGGTGGAGCATTTGGCCATCCATATAAAAGTAGGAGGTATAACCTTCTATAAAAAAAAATAACAAGAAAGAAGAAAAAAAAAAGAAAAAAAAAAGTTGTTGTTAGTAATTAGTTCTGCAAAGAAAAATAAGTTAGTGACTTATGTGGATAAATATGAGAAGTAGAAGGGTTAAAAAGGGGTTATACCCAAAGGGTAAGAAATTCAAATCGGGCGGGTCGGGTCTTTTTTTTGCCGAAGCGGTTTCGTTCCAATTCTTCAATTCCGGCTGCGATGGGAGTCTAAACGCGGCGGCGCTTGGCGGCGGCGGCTAGGGCGGTTCCAGGGAGGAGGAGGATGGTGGCCAGCGCAGGAAGACGGCGAGGCGGTGAGGACGATGAAGGAGGAGGTCGCGACAGGGAAGGAGAAAAAAAAAACGGCGGACTGGCGGCACGACATGGGAGGCGACACAACGGAGGCGGGCGGTGGTGCGTCAGACGGCGAGGGCTGGAGTTAGTGATGGCGTGAGGACAACGGCGAAAGGATTGACGAAAAAGTGGTTTCGGCTGGAAACGTTGAATAACGGACGGCAGCAGGGAACAGGAATAGAAGTTTAGGATTTTTCTGGGTGAGGGAGGAGTGGCCAGGGACTATAGCTACAGTTTTACATTTTTTACGTAAGAAGCTAAAATCTTGTTAATCTTCTCTTTTTTTTGCAGCCCCTATTTATAGGAGAGGAGCATTGGATTCCTTTGATTTTTTTAAAAAAATTGAAATTTAATTAAAAACATATTGAAAACATAATTAGGGAAAAATGACAGTTTTAGTCCTTTAGCTTTCATTAACTACTGGTTTGGTCCCAGGGTTTTCATGAAATTACTGATTGACCCAAATTTGTCTGTTCTGTCAATTTGGCCCAAAACCATGCTAATAATTACCAGATTTTCCTGGAACTTCCAGATTTTGTCAGATTCTTCCCAAACTTCTCAATTTTGTCAATTCTTAATAAAATTCCCCATTTTTATATTTTACATATATATATATATATATATATATATATATATATATATATATATATATATATATATATATATATATATATATATATATATATATATTATTTTTCAACTAACCATATGAAACAAAAATGCCCCTCTAAACTAATTAATTTAATTAATATTTTTTTTAGTTAATTAATTTTTTTTTATTTTTTTAAAAAAATTTATTTTAATAGCCTGACGAAATTGGGTGTCAACAGCTACCCCCTTTGCATACCTCATGGGATATGACGCATGCAAAGCCGTTACCAAATTTCGTCCAACCTTAGCTAGCCATTGAGAACCTTTTCGCCACTTAAACTATGAGGAGAAAAACCTTTTCCTCCTCCTTTTTAAGGTTAAGGAACTTTCCTTATTACCTCTACGACAGGAACCCTCCTATCGTTTAAGAAAAATCAAAGGAGAAAAACTCTTTCCTCCCTTTTTGAGGTTAAAAAATTTTCCTTATTACCTCTACGACAGGAACTCTCCTATCGTTTAAGAAAAATAGACAAAGGAGAAAAACTCTTTCCTCCTTTTTTAGGTTAAGGAGCTTTCCTTATTACCTCTACGACAGGAACCTTCCTATCGTTTAAGAAAAATAGACAAAGGAGAAAAACTCTTTCCTCCCTTTTTGAGGTTAAGGAATTTTCCTTATTACCTCTACGACATGAACTCTCTTATTGTTTAAGAAAAACAGACAAAGGAGAAAAACTCTTTCCTCCTTTTTGAGGTTAAGAAGCTTTCCTTAGTACCTCTATGACAGGAACCCTCTTATCGTTTAAGAAAAATAGACAAAGGAGAAAAACTCTTTCCTCCTTTTTAAGGTCAAAGAGCTTTCCTTAGTACCTCAAGCAAAATTTTTTTTTTATGAAGGCAATCAAACTTGAAATAGTTTCTTTGGAAGTGCGAATCTTCATAATAGGTGAGTGCAAAAATTTAAAATTCCATGAAATGAATGAATCTTGATGATGAGAAATTCCATAAAATGGCAATAAAACTGACAAATTATGTAAGGGAATGGATGTTTGGAATCAATATCCAGGTTTCATCTAATATTTTCTTTAGAAAATATAGATTCCCTTGTGAGATATGTCATCCAAATAAGGTTGAAGCTTAGCTACCCCAAAATGTCATGACTAGTATACCTCATAGGATGCGTCTCAAGAGCAAAATTACTCCTTACTCAGCCATTCCAAACTAAAGGCTTTGTCCAATGGTTTTAATATCAACATGAAGAAAATTATCCTAACAGATGAAGAAGAAAGAAGAAATTCCCTGAATTGAAAATAAATAAATAAAATGCTGATAATAAAACTAAAGGACAAGATAAACAGATCCATAAGTCCGATTGCTTTTTCTTTCACAGTGCTTCGTCATGAAACGAAAACAACAAGCAGGGTAAAGGATATTATGGGATAGAACTAATTGAGAAAGACTGTCGTGTCCAGTCTATCTTAATCACTGCTAGATCTGGTTCAGGAACAAAAACTTGCATTTTATCTAGCAATTTTTCAGCAGTTAATGCGGATAGTAAGATTCGTCGTACCACCACTGAGATAAATTTCTTTTGCACAACGTAATCCATAAAAGATATCAGACCTGCAAAGAAATTGTTAACATTCAATAGCCCAATGGGTTTCTTGTGCAAATTAAGTTGGGCCATGGAAGCAATTTGGAAAATTTCTCCCAATGTGCATCAAAACTCTTAATTGTTCACACCAAACTTGGTAAATCCTTTTAAGAATGTTCATTAGGAGAGAATGAAAGTATTTTCGCAAGGCAGAAAAAGTAGAATCCATTTTTTAGAAGGAAATAAAAGAAAGAAGAGAGGAAGAAATCAGTTATTATGGGCAACTGAGACAACCAACTTGAGAGTCACGGAGTACCGTATCCGCCACTTAACCGGAAAAAATGGATCCTACTTTTTGACAATATTTTGATGTCATAGATATCTCTTATCTTTAATATTCCATTGAGCTGACGTCAATCCTGTCCTTATGGGTGAAGCCTCAATTATCGAATCCATTGCCAGCTTTTGACAAATTTTCAACGACAACATTTTTTATGTCTATTTTATCCTTGACCATGGCTATCTCTTATCTTTGATATTTCATTGAGCTGACGTTGATCCTATCCTTATGGGTGAAGCCTCGATTATCGAATCCATTGTTAGTGTCGCGGAACGGGGCCCCAGTGCCCCATAACCTTGTAGGCCTTAGGGATTTATGAATCCCACTAGTTACTATTGGCTAACTATTACTTGTCAATATAAATTAAACAATTTATATGCAACTAGTTTCTTAGCCTACACAGTTTAAGTTATGCATGCTTCTGTCCTGGCAATGCAAACAAATTTTTATAAGTCGCGGATTAAAACATTGCTCGAGCATTTCACTAAAACATATATAAAACGTGCCAAGACCCTGAAAATACTTGTTGCTTTAACTACAAGTAACAGTTTGTGCATACATTACACCTCTAGCATGCACCCAAAAGTAACAAGATGGATTTACATCATAATGTATCCTATTAGAGGCAACTTACTTAGTACACAAAGTACTATGTACAAGAGACAAAACTACTAAACTAAGATCAACTACTTGAGTCCCACCTTGAGCTATACCAAGCTCCAAGTGTAAACCCTTCACTAGATCTTGTTCTTGTGTACTCTTAGCCTCTACACTGTAAAGGCACAACTTGGTTAGCACATAACTTATTTTACAAGTAACTTAGAATCACTAGGATTCTCAAGAGAAATACCTGCAAAACAGAAAGCTTAGGCCTCAACTATCACTTAGTGACTAGGCCCGGTGTTAGAACCTGCACAATAAAACTTAAGGGAATGAGTACTTGAAAGTACTCAGTAAGTATCCCTTGAATACCTGCAAGGAAAAATGCAGCAACAATGCAATATGGCAACCAAGCACTCAAACAAGCAATTCAATCAACAAACAACTCAAACACTTAACAAAATATAAAATATGCAATGTATGAATGTATGGTATGAAATGCACACAATATATGCACTTGGGACTTTCTACACTCTAGGTGCTCTAAAACTTTGCCGTGAGCTCAAACGGCGGAGGTACTTGAGATACTGGCCCTCGTATCCCGGATACTTTACCTCACTTAAGTCCCACTTACGGGTTCTAGAGTAGGTCGTCACCTATCTCAATCTTACCCGCCTTTTCCCTTAATTTATTGTACAGGGTAGTCTTCCTATGTGGTTTAACTAGCCAAACCCTCAAGGTCTAACTCAGAACACTACTAGTGGCTTACTTACCAAACCAAATGGTTCGGTTGGGATCGACTTAGGTTTTTCTCTTCATTGACCATATGTAAATAACGCTCTATATGGCCAATAAAGAGTCTAAAAACCCACTTAATCCCCTTAATGCTCATCTAAAAGCTTAAGCATTATGAATAACTTAGCCACCAAGTCACACTTTTGTTCTTAACCACACAACTTGACTACCTCTTAAATAATGCATAATTCCCGCTTTAGGAACGAATTCTAGACCCAACCGAGGCTACGGAATGCCTTAGAATAGCCTAGGAATAGAAACCGAGAGTCTAAGTTACTCTTAAGATGGCCAGAAAAATGGGCCAACATTTCATGAAGTTGCCTCTGGCGCCTAGGCGCCAGAGCCCCCTGACGCAGCACCCAAGAACAAAACTCTCGGTGTACAGAATCGCCCTCTGACGCCTAGGCGCCAGTACACATGCTTCTGGCGCCGCGGCGCCAATGCAGTTTTCTGCGTTGCGCGACAGCAGCGCTCTTGCACACCAATTGCTCAAACTCTCTCATTTTTAATCCAAACTGAATGGATCTTGTTTCTAACTCATTCCCACACACAAAACTACCAAACCATGCATTATTTGAGCTTAATTACTTGAACCCTTACCTCAACTTTAGCCACAAAGCAAGCATTGAAACATAGCCTCCTTAGCTCAATTAAGCTTCCTTGAGTTCCACACCTAAAACCAATGCAATTTGGCATCCAACCCAATCAAACTAAGACCATTTCTAGCTCTAGAAACAACCTAGAATCAATCCAAATGATCCCAAGAAGCTTACCCACGAAATTGAGTTTCCAAACTAGCTTCCAAAGAGCAACTTGAGCAAGAACACTAGCAAAGAAGCTTGGTGATTCTTTCTAACACCTTGGGCACCCTTAATTTGATGGAAAATTGCTGGAAAATGGAAGTTTGGGCAGCCAATTTGGTGAGGGGAAAGGAGCTACGAAATTGGTGCTTGGAAAACAAATGGCTAAGGATGAAGACTTAGCAAACTTATACTAACTCCCCCCTACTAAGGTAAACTTCCCCCTTTCTTGCACTTAAGCCCACAAACTCTCATTTGGTTTAAATGGGTCACTAAACCCTCACCCAAAACTACATTTCTTTGCTCTAAAGGATGCTTAAAGCTTCTCAAACTTAATTTTCTTGCACACCTTAGCCACTTAAGTTCTAAATGGCTCAAAAAGAACACTTAGTGCCACAAGTTCTCAAAACTCACAAGGATGGTTCTAAAAGCTATAATAACTAATGGTCTTGATTTAACTATGCCAAATCACACTTAGGAACTCACTTACTTAATTAAGCTTACCTTACTTGCTTAACAAGGTGCTAACTTGAGGTACTTAATTTAATAAACACTTAATCAAAGTAAAATGAATACTTACTTGATTAATCAACTAGGAGAGCCGTCACAGCTAGCTTTTGACAAATTGTCAATGACAATATTTTTTATGTCTATCTTATCCTTGACCATAGATATCTCTTATCTGTGATATTCCATTGAGCTGACGTCAATCCCATCTTTATGGGTGTAGGCTTAATTATCGAATCCATTGCCAACTTTTGACAAATTGTCAACGACAATATTTTTTTATGTCTACCTTATCCTTGACCATAATGTTGAATTCTTGACGCAGTTTGGTCCAGCGTATTAGCTGTGCATCCAGTGATAGACTGGAATGGGCTGATGAAGTTGAGGTCTCAGCTTTATACTTATCAATGTTGTAATCATGCCTCGGATATGTTTTTTGTTTGATCCCTGTTATGCAAAAGCCATGCATGCATAATGTGAAATGCATGAATGCATGGCATGTGTAATTGATAGTTTTTTTTTTTTTTATGATTTGCGTGGATCTAGTTCTTTATGTCTTTGCTTTACTGGATCTTTTTTGTGATTGCCTTCTCAGACTACCATTGAATCTCTTTATGCTTCTTAGCTCTTGTCCATCGCCTCAAAAGCTCAATTGTTTCGAAAGCCCCTTAAAAAAAAAAAATTTCTTGACTTGTTCTCGAATTTTGGTCTCAACTTCATTAACGTTTGCCCGCCACATACTTTATATCTCTTTGGATAGTCGTCCCTGTTGAAACATTCGTGAGTATACTTCCTTCTTGTTGATATAATCATGTTCTTAATTTCAATTGTAAGACTTTTGAAGCGATCATCCAGGCAACCACCAAGGCCATCTCCCGAAGATTTGTTACTCCTTTTTCCCTGTTAGCAAATGTTTTGTGCCGTTCGCAAAGCAAGACCTCGATCTTACCTATTTTAATTCATAAAGCTTATCAAATTAATCTATTGTCTTTACTTTTTCTGAGTTTTAATTATTACTACCTTTCCTACAAAGTCACAATTTATTGCACACTAAAGGCTAGCAAGAATGTGAGATTTGAAGAAGAAGAGCTAGAGAAAACTGGCTTTTCATTTATGAGTAAGGGAATATAAAAGTTGAATGTGAGATTTGAAGAAAAAGAGCTAGAGACAATTGGCTTTTCATTTATGAGTAAGGGAATATAAAAGTCTTGGGTATAAATGAAGAACAATGAAGGTCTGAGAAAAGAACGTTCTCTTTGACAACTTTGATTGAACAAGCTCTGGCAACCTTGTATCCACTTTTTCTCTTTTGTCCAAAAATTTCATTATCATGCAAAGTACTTCTTCACTGAATCTGAATTTACTGGTTTTGGTAGCTCTCGTCCATCCATTTCTGTCAGAATTAGGGCACCTCCTGAAAAGGCTTTCTTCACCACATATGGTCCATCATAGTTTGGTGTCCATTTCCCTCTAAAATCATGCTGAATGGATAGAATTTTCTTGAGCACTATGTCACCTTTATGAAATTGTCATGGGCGAAACTTTTTATTGTAAGCGCGGATCATCCTCCTTTGATAAAGTTGCCCATGACAGAGGGCAATCATTCTCCTTTCATCAATTAGGTTCAATTGCTCATATCTAGCCCTGACCCATTCTGCTTCTTCCAATTGGGTATCCATTAATACCCTCAACGAAGGAATCTCAACTTCAATGGGTAATACAGCCTCCATACCATATACCAGAGAAAAAGGTGTTGCTCCAGTAGAAGTACGGATAGAAGTTCTGTAAGCATGTAGTGCGAAAGGTAACATCTCATGCCAGTCCTTGTAAGTGACAATCATCTTTTCAATAATCCTTTTGATATTTTTATTGGCCGCCTCTACTGCACCATTCATCATTGGTCGATAAGGTGCTGAATTGTGATGCTTGATCTTGAACTGTTGGCACAAAGTCTGCATCATCTCATTATTCAAGTTTGTGGCATTGTCTGAGATGATACGCTCTGGCAACCCATATCGACAAATGATCTATTTCCTGATGAACCGGCATACCACCTTTTGAGTTACACTTGCATAAGACACAGCTTCTACCCATTTAGTGAAGTAGTCAATTGCCACTAGAATAAATTTGTGACCATTAGAAGCCTTGGGGGTAATTAATCCAATGACATCTATCCCCCACATAGCGAAAGGCCAAGGTATTGCTGTCACATTAAGAGGAGCAGGTGGAACCTGGATCTTGTTGGCATATATTTGGCACTTATGACATTTTCTTACGTGATTGATGCAATCATTTTCTAATGTGAGCCAATAGTAGTCCGCCCTCATTATTTGTTTTGCCATGGTATGACCATTAGTGTGTGCTCCACACATTCCAGCATGAACTTCTTCCATGACCTTTCATGCTTCATGAGCATCTACACAGTAAAGTAGCATCGAATCTTGGGTTTTCTTATAAAGTATGTCTATGTTCAAAAGGAAACCCATTGACAACCTCCGTAAAAATTTCTTGTCATTTTCTGATGCTTCTGGTGGATATACTCATTCTTGGAGGTATTTCTTGATATCATGATACCAAGGTTTCCCGTCCAATTCTTCCTCCACACTCATGCAATAAGCTGGGGAATCTAGTATTTTCATTTCAAAAACAGGAGTATGCTCAAGGTCGCTTATCTTGTACATGGCAGCTAAAGTAGCTAAGGCGTTCGGAATTTGATTATCTTCCCTTGGAAGATGATGGAAGCTTATACTGTTAAAATTTCCTGCCAAGTCTAGTATGAGCTTTTGGTAAGGGATCAATTTTGAATCCCTTGTCTCCCAATCTCCATTTATTTGATATATGACCAATGCGGAATCCCTATAAACTCGGAGATTTTGTACCTTCAGTCCCAGTGCCATTTGGAGTCCCATAGCACATGCTTTATATTCTACTATATTGTTGGTACAAGGAAATGTGATTTTCGCTGTAAGGGGGAACTGTTCTCCACTTGGAGAGATACGTATGGCTCCAATCCTTTGTCCCAAAGCATTAGATGCTCCATCGAACACCATTTTCCATGTTTCATCATCTTCAGAGACTTCCTGTTCAACTATCATTATATCTCCATCAGGAAAGTCCATTCTCATTGGCTCATAATCATCCAACGCTTTATCAGCCAGATATTCGGCAATCGCACTCCTTTTTACGGCCTTCTGGGTAACATATTGCATGTCGTGTTTAGACAACAGCATTTGCCATTTTGCGATTCTACTTGATAAAGCGGGTTTCTCAAAGATGTACTTGATGGGATCAGTCTTGGAGATCAGCAATGTGGTATTGTTGAGCATGTAGTGTCGTCGTCGGTTTGCTACCCATGTAAGGGCACAACAAGGCTTTTCTACTATTGAGTATTTCGCTTCATATGTGGTAAGCTTCTTGCTCAAATAGTAAATTGCATGCTCTTTCTTGCCTGTCTCATTGCGTTGACCCAATACGGATCCTAATGAAGTATTATGTATTGATAAGTATAGAATCAATGGTTCTCCAGATCGGGGTGGCACCAAGACTGGTGGATTTGATAGGTATTGCTTGATTTTCTCAAATGCCTCCTGGCATTCATTATTCCATTCAATCAGATTGTTCTTCTTTAGTGATTTGAAAAGTGGTTCACACTTGGACGTCAATTGTGATATGAATCTTGCTATGAAGTTGATTCTGCCTAGAAAACCTCTTACTTCTTTTGGAGTCTTCGGGGGTTGCATTTCTTGTATTGCCTTGACTTTACTTGGGTCAACTCGAATCCCATCTTTACTTACCATGAAACCCAATAACTTTCTTGAAGAGGCTCCAAAAGTACATTTGGCAGGATTCAATTTTAGTTGATACCTTCGAGGTCTATCGAATAGTTTTCTCAGTACATTTAGATGCCCCCCAGTAGTGAAAGTTTTGGCAATCATGTCATCTACATATACTTCAATTTCTTTATGCATCATGTCATGGAATAAGGCGACCATGGCTTTTTGATATGTAGCACCAGCATTCTTTAACCCAAAAGGCATCACCTTATAATAAAAGGTACTCCAAAGGGTAACAAAAGCAGTTTTTATCATATCATCTGGATCGAGTTTGATTTGATTGTACCCAGAAAAACCATCCATGAAAGAAAAGTAGGAGTTTCCTACGGTATTATCTACCAACGTATCAATGTGAGGAAGTGGGAAGTTATCTTTAGGACTGGCCTCGTTCAAGGGCCGGTAGTCCTGACAAACTCTTAGTTTCCCATTCTCTTTCTTTTCAACTGGAACTATGTTGACAACCCATTCTGTATATTCAGCGACTCCAAGGAATCCCGCATCCCATAGTTTTCGAATCTCATCTTTTACTCTCAGGATCAGATCCGGCTTTAATCTTCGTAGCTTCTGTCTGACAGGCTTCGCCCCAGGCTTCAATGGTATTTTGTATAGCACTATGTCCGAGCTTAAGCTAGGCATATCTTGGTATGACCAAGCAAATACATCCACATATTCTCTCAGTAAGTGTATTAGTTCTTCTTTCTCTTCCGGATGAAATAGAGTGCCAATCTTAACTTCTTTTACATCCTGGTTGTCTCACAAGTTGAATGTCTCAGTTGGTTCCTGACTTGTTGTTCTTTCTTTTTCATCCTGCTCGATCATTTTTAATAACTCAGGAGATATTTAAAGATCTTTGTCATCCGAGTCAGCAGTGTTTACAGGATTATCAAAGTTCATTCTTTCATTGTCATCAAAGAGAGTTTCAGGTCTACATTAGCCAGAGAGAAAAGAGAGAAGAAAAAATGGCGAGAATGAGATGAATGCAAATTGGTGCTTTATTTATAATTTGCATAAATCACAACTTTATTGGAATGAAAAGCAATAACTAAAAGGTTCACTTAAGCAAAGACTACATCCTATTGATTGAACCTTTCTTTAGGAGATTTTTACTATTAGATTACTTTGAAAAGCTATCGATTACAATAGGCAGTTCTATCGCCTCCCAATTGTTCAGCACATCCCATGGGCTACAGGGTTGAACAAGCTCCTCATTTTCGGGTGAATCACCGATTATTGCCTGAATAGAAAGATATTCAAAAGACTTGTAGATGCTAATGGTCAGCGCGCCTTCATTGTCATTTCTCGGAATCAAGCCACCACTCACGAATGTTTCAGTGATGTCAGGGATTCCTTCTAGGGGATGCCCTTTTAGTCGTGCAATCCTCTTTTCTCTATTTTCAGCTATCGTCTTCATTTTATCTTACTTTGTCGGTGTGAAACCTAGGCCGTATTTCCCTTCATTTGCAGAGATTTCCAATGGCTCTGAGATCCCTCGCAAACCTTGCCCCAAACCTAACCCCAGTGAGTATCCTCCTTTCATCATGAGTTTTGCAACCATGCGACTCGTTTTGGAGATGCTAGGCACGAGTTCCTCTTCATATTCACCGATGTAGGTAGCATTAACAATTTCAAAAGACCTGAAAGAGCAATCAGGCACATCTTCATTGACCTCAACATACTGGGCATCTGCAGGTCTAGATAGCAGAATGTCCTCTTCAGCAAAGACTGTTATTAATTTTCCTTTAGTGATGAATTTCAGTTTTTGATGTAATGAAGAGGGAATTGCCCCGGCCATATGGATCCATGGTCTTCCTAGCAGACAACTATAAGAAGGGTTAATGTCCATAACTTGGAATGTGATATGGAAGACACAGGGGCCGATCCTTATCGGCAGCTCTATTTCTCCAACAACGTCTTTCCTTATCCCGTCAAATGCTCAAATGATGATGTGATTGTTGTTGAGGTATGATAGGTCTATACCGAGTTTATGTAAGGTTTCAAGTGGCATTACATTTAGAGCTAAACCATTGTTGATAAGGACTTTAGCCATAATTCGATATTTATACTTAGTCGAAATATGTAGAGCCTTAGAGTGACCTCTTCCTTCTACTGGTATCTCATCGTCAGTGAATGTGATGAGATTCTGTGCCGTGATGTTGTTGACGAGATGATCAAAATTATTCACAGAAATATCTTGCTCAACATAGGCCTTGTTCAAGACTTTAAGGATGGTTTCTCGATGAGCATCGGAACTTAAGAGTAGTGAGAGTATGGAAATCTTTGCTGGCAGGCAGTTTAGCTGCTGTATGATACTATACTCATTTTACTTTATGAGTTTGAGAAACTCGCCAGCTTGTTCATCTGTTACCACCCGAGGCGCCCCTTGCTCTTCTGATGTATTTGTGCTAATAGGCCCGTTTATTGGGTCTGTGATATTCTTATCTTGTGGAGCTTGTCCATCTGCTCCGACGAATAACATCGACCACTTCTAGTCATGCTCCCAACCTCTAACGGAGTTGATGTAATGTTGGAGGTGTAATCATACTTCCATGGAACAGCCTTATCTGATTTGTAGGGGAATGAAGTTGGGACTTGAATCCTTAAAGGCTTGACAGTAGGTTTTGAAATTGGTATGACTAGTGGTTTTGGCATAGCATTGACTTCTCGTTCTTTAATGATTACATTTGCATCAACATCTTTATCTGACATAAAAATGCTGAGTTGGGATAAGTCTATGAGTCTTTGTAGATTCTCACAAAATTCTGAGCATTCCTGGATGGAATGACCCCTACTGTCATGAAAATCACACCATTCTTCACCTTTGATTTCTTTGTGTCCAAGAGAAGGCTTTCCAATGATGACCCCTTCTTTCACAAGCCATGGGTATACATGCTTAAGAGGGGTTGTAATGTCGTTGACTGACTTCTTTATCAGTCGGTGTTCCTTTATCATGTTAACTGGTTTAGCTTGATGAGGCGACAATGGGTTGTGAGTGACGTTCAATTCATTGGAAAAGTCCAACCACTTTGACTCGATTAATTGTTGGACTATGCGTTTCAAAGCTACACAATTTTCTAGACCATGGCCCATAACGCCATCATGATATGGGCAATTTATGCTAGGTTCATACCACCTTGGATATAGGGGTTCCATTGGCCTTGTAGGAATTGGACGGATAAGTTGACTTTCAATGAGCTTTGGATATAACTTAGTGTAAGTCATAGGAATTGGCGCAAAAATTTCTCTTTGTCTTTGTATGGGCACTGAAGGGGTTAGAACAGGTGGCCGTAATCGATTAGGCCTATTGGGAGGATAATTATTGGGCCTATTGGTAGGATAGGATAGGCGAGGCCCAGTAGCCACAGTACTTACGAGGGGAATCCCTCTTCCGCGTCCTACTTGTTGTACCTCCTCATCCTTTCTTCTGGATGGTCCTCCTCTTTTCATGGCATCATTAAAGGATTCAATGATCTTCTCGGTCCTAATCCCATGCTCAATTCTTTCTCCAGACATGACAATGTCTAAGAAATTGGTTGCCGAATTGCCAATAAGTTTGTCGTAGTTTGGGTACTTCAGTGTCTGGACAAATAAAGTTACCATTTTTCTCTCCATCATGGGTGGCTGAACTTGTGCGGCTAATTCTCTCCATCTTTGAGCGTACTCCTTGAAGGTTTCTTGCTTTTTCTTTTCCATATTCTGGAGAGTTTGGCGATCCGGGGCCAAGTCCATAACATGTTTGTAGTTGCTGATGAAAGCTTGAGCGAGGTCATTCCATGTTTTGATGTTTCTTGGGCCTTGACTTAGATACCATTGTAGTGCTGACTTTGTAAGACTTTCTTGAAAAAGTGTTATCCACACCTTCTCGTCTTTTGTGAGTGGTTGTATTTTTCTTAGAAACAGTGTAATGTAAGTGATGGGGCAGCTTGTTCCATCATATTTCACAAAGTTTGGCACCTTAAAGTGCGAGGGAATCACAACATCTGGCACTAAGTAGAGATCATCCACCGAGAGAGATCCAAATACAATGCCTCCTTCAATGGCCCGAAGCCTCTTCTCTATTGTCTGGAGCTTTTGAGATTCTCCTTCTTCCTTCGATAGTGTCTTCTTCTCTTCATAGGCAGTATTTTGTTTCAGGTGAATGCTAGCGGACGGACCTGATTCCTGAAAAAGATTTTCCTAAACTGAGATCCGTTATGGGGTGAATCCTGGAGGATAAGTGGGATCTTGTGGCTCTTTGACGGGGACTTGGGTTGCTTTCCCTTTGATTAGCTCCATTTATTGTTTCATTTGCTTGGCCATGCTTTCTATCTTAGACTCAATATTTGTGAAACGTCCTTCGGTTTGCTCTGCCATAAGTCTTGTTTGGAGCCGAGTTGAATATCGATGTTGAGTGCCAATTTTGCTTTTTACCTTTTTTTAAAAAGTGGAATTTATTAGGCCTTAGATTATTAATTTAATGCATGCATGCATGAAGGTTGTAAGTACTCGATGAAAGAAGGACTACGATGGAAATTCTTGATTACATTCTCAAGATAATTGTTTAGACTGCTTTTATTAAATAGAATTTCTCAAAAGAAACTGCCCAGGGTACAACATTGTTTCCTAGCCTTAGTGATGAACTCCATCATTTTTTGAATGGTTGATGATGAAGTAGGGCAGCTCAGTTTCTCCAATTCTCTGGCTTCTTCACTCATTTGTTGGGCTTGCTGAGTGACTTTCCTAACTTTAGCCAAAATCACTTCCACTTGATGCTGAGAAAGCCTGTATTGATCTTCCCAGTATCTTGCTCTCATTTCTCTTTGATCGGTTTCTTCGATTAATTGAGAGATGACTTGTTTTTTATATTCAACTTTTTCTTCCAGGTGTTGTGTTTTATGGCTGAGCTGTTGTACATCAATGAGCATTCTTTTGTTCTTCTCTTTCTTTTCCTCTAACTCTTTCTCGAGTTCTCTCTTAGCCAACTTTCTGAGAGCATCAATGGGCAGCACTATTCCTTCCTTTCGATTGTTCCTCCATTCGTAGTATGTGGTGGAAGAAAGAATAGGGCTAGACTTTAATATAAAAAGCCTTTTCCATGCAATTGAGATACCCATTGTAAACTTGTTCGCCATTGGGTCTTCATGTGAGAATTCCAATTTGCTTAAATTATGAGTCATGGGTATAATTTGCATGGACCCAAATTGCTTTCGTACTTGAGCCGGGGCATAACTTGTTCCTCCTCATATGCCAAGAAGAGGAACCCATGGGCAAGTGCCACAACGATAGATGACACGGGTGAAGGTGGACCAGGGGGCTCTCCATTCAATTAGTTCGGTGATGTTTTTAAAGTAGTCGATCCATCCTTCCTTACTGTCATGGTGAATCGACTCACTTTTCACAAAGGCTTCAATTGGAATAAAGTCTTTTGAAAAGCGATTCCCAAAATTCTTTTTGTCACATGGGTGGTGGCTCTTGATCCATATAATGAGCAAGTGAGAACATCCAATAAATTTGCCCCCTCTTTGGCGATAAAAATTTAATGACCTAATGGTCTTGGCAAGAATGGCTGGAGTTTGATTCACTTGAGCCTTGCAGATTTGCTCGAACAGTGAGATAGCTTCTCCTTCAATGAATCCGATGACCCTAGGAAAGATCACCAAGCCATATATCGCCAAAGCAAAAATCTTATGTCTTTGGTCCTTTTGTAGGATCGTGTGGATCAGTTGCTTCAGATCATTCCAACTAATGTATTTGTGATGCCCCTTTGTCAAGAACTTGGATTGAAGAACGGCAGCTAGCATATCCAACAGTTTAGCCAAGGCTCGATGAGGCTCAATTCTCCTATCATGATGGTAAGTCTCCATTGGGTAATCAAATGGCCAACCCAGGAGGTTGTTATATTCCTCAATGGTGCGGACAAGATCCATCTTGTTGAAGGAGAAACACCGATAATGTGGATCCCAGTTCTGTATTAGTGCGTGGATGAGTACCGTATCAACAGTAATCTTGAGCAGGCAAGCAATATGACTGTATGCCGATGTAAATGCTTCTCGATCTGCAAAGCTCCAACTACCCCATACTCTTGATAGTTCGGTTACGTCATTCTGATCCGCACGGACCGATACTTGGTCTTTAAGTTGCATATGGCAACGTGGTGTTAGAGAATCTCCATGAAGCTTTTGGGCCGTTTTGAAGAATTCCATGGCTTCCGGTTGGGTCTCCACTATTGTGGTATTCCAAGATTCATCAACGGCTGTGGGAAGGTATTCAAGAATGTCCATGGTAATAATTCCTTCACCGAGTACTTAACCTAATGAATGATATGAATGTGCCAAAAAATGAACAAAGAAAAACGGAGTCAGTAAAAAGTAATACACAGAATCATAAATTTCGTAATATAAGCAAATGAATAAAAAAAATTCATGCCTATGGTGATGGAAACCAAAACATAGGAATTTTATGATTGGTTCTATGGCAGAGTGGGGAGTTCTATATGCATAGGGTGGTTTATCAAAAAGGCCGAGGGTAGTTCCTGAATCCCATCACTAAATTATAGTGACAGCCCAATTCCTTACCCACGAGGGTTTATATAAGGAAAGGATTAATTCGGGTCGTAGCTTTTCGTGGGCCCATGCAGATACTATCCGTCTCATGAGGCAATACACTACTCTACTACTTGAAACCGGTGAAGGCTTGGAGACCATAGTCTCACAAGGACAATAACACCAATTCCGCTTTGAAAGAACGTGGGTGAATTGAGGAAGCTCGGGTATAGAGCTTCATGTCGTGAATACATATTCATGTTTACAATAAGTAAATATAGCACATGAATCCACATAAAAATAAGCAAAGCAGAACAAAACAAATCAACTTTTAGGCTTGACTCACTAACTAGCATCTCCCCAGTGGAGTCGCCAAGCTATGACAACGGGGGGTTTTTAGAAGTCATCATCAATCAGTTTTACCTAGGTCGATTGGACACCTAAAAATGATCTACGAGAGTTCGAGGGTTCGGGAGTACGGTTACGTTAAAATAACTCTATTTTAACGCCCAAAATTGGTACCTTAGTTGATTTTAATTTTTGTTTTGCTTGCTTTTAAATAATTTCAGTTAATTTTCAAATCAGAAATTTTAACTGAATCATCCAGATATGGACTTTAAAATTGATATGGACTTCTAAATCTTGATACTTAATTTTTACAATTTTTATAATAAAATTGATATTTCTGAACCATGGATTCTATCGAATCACCCAAATATGGAATTTAATGAAATTTAGTTTATTATTATTATTTATTATTAAATATTTTAATTAATTATTAATCCATATCATAAATTCTGCCAAATTATCCGAATATGGATTTTTTTTGTCTTAATATTATTTTCCTTTTTATTATTATTAATTTTTTTTAAAAGTAATTATCTAATCCATAGATCTGAAAAAAATATTTATTCAAAACCATTGATTTTTATTGGATCATTTGGTTATGATTTTTTTTAAAATTTATTTTTAATAAAAGGAATAAAAGGTTAAATTTTGTTATTTAAAGGAAATAAAACAAAGATAAGTGTCTTAATATTCCAAATAATGTTAAAAATGACAAAAAAAAGAAATGATGGGGGCTTTGTTGTAATAGAAAATAAAATAAGGAAGTAAGATGGGACTCTTGGCCAGCCATAAAAAAATTGGTAAATAAATAAAATGAGTTTAATCATCCACATAAAGAAAAATAAATTACAGAAAGTAAATAAATAAAGTGGGGCGTTTAACCATCCACGTAAAAATAAAGTGCAGAAAAGGAAATGAATAAATAAAGTGCAGAAAAGTAAATAAATAAAGAAAGTGGGGCGCTTGACCGTCCACGTAAAAAAAAAGCGCAGAAAAGTAAATAAATAAAGAAAGTAGGGCGCTTAACCATCCACATAAAAAAAAATAAAGTACAGAAAGGTATCAGAAATAAATAAAGAAAGTGGGGTGCTTGGCCATCCATGAAAAAATAAAGTACAGAAAAGTAAAATAAATAAAGAAATAAATAAAGTGCAGAAAAATAAATAAATAAATAAAGTGGGGCGCTTGGCCATCCACACAAAAATAAAGTACAGAAAAGTAAATAAATAAATAAATAAAGTGCAGAAAAGTAAATAAATAAAGAAAGTAGGGCGTTTGGCCGTCGACGTAAAAAAATAAAGTGCAGAAAGTAAATAAATGGAAAAAAGTAAATAAATAAAGAAAGTGGGGCGATTAACCATCCACATAAAAAAATAAAGTGCATAAAGTAAATAAAAGAAAATAAAATGATAATAAAGAAATAAATAAATAAAATTAATAAGGTGGGGCGTTTGGCCATCCACATAAAAGTAGGAGGTATAACCTTCCATAAAAAAAATAACAAGAAAGAAGAAAAAGAAAAAAAAAAGTTGTTGTTAGTAATTAGTTCTGCAAAGAAAAAGAAGTTAGTGACTTATGTGGATCAATATGAAAAGCAGAAGGGTTAAAAAGGGGTTATACCCAAAGGGTAAGAAATTCAAATCCGGCGGGTTGGGTCCGTTTTTTGGCCGAAGCGGTTTCGCTCCAATTCTTCAATTCTGGCGGCGATGGGAGTCTAAACGCGGCGGTGCTTGGCGATGGCAACTAGGGCGGTTCCAGGGAGGAGGAGGATGGTGGCCGGCACAGGAAGACGGCGAGGCGGTGAGGGCGATGAAGGAGGAGGTCGCAACGGGGAAGGATAAAAAAAAAAAAAGGGGACTGACGACGAGGGCTGGAGGTAGTTACGGCGTGAGGACAACGGCGAAAGGATTGATGAAAAAGTGGTTTCGGCTGGAAACGTTGGATAACGGACGGCAGCAGGGAACAGGGATAGAAGTTTAGGATTTTTCTGGGTGAGGGAGGAGTGGCCAGGGACTATAGCTATAGTTTTAGCTTTTTTAAGTAAGAAGCTAAAATCTTGCTAATCTTCTCTTTTTTTTTCAGGTCTGGACCTTTATTTATAGGAGATGAGCATTGGATTCCTTTGATTTAAAAAAAAATCTAAATTTAATTAAAAACAGATTTAAAACATAATTAGGTAAAAATGACAGTTTTAGTCCTTCAGCTTTCATTGACTATTGGTCTGGTACCAGGCTTTTCACGAAATTACTGATTGGCCAAAATTTGTCTGTTCTGTCAATTTGGCCCAAAACCATGTGAATAATTACCAGATTTCCTTGGAACTTTTAGATTTCGTCAGATTCTTCCCAAAGTTCTCAATTTTGTCAGATTTACCCCAAACTTCTCAATTTTGTCAATTCTTAATAAAATTCCCCCTTTTTATATTTTACATATATATATATAATTTTTCAACTAACTCTACGAAACAAAAATGCCCCTCTAAACTAATTAATTTAATTAATTTTTTTTAGTTAATTAATTTTTTTTGTTTTTTTTATTTAAAAAAAATTATTTTAATAGCCGGACGAAATTGGGTGTCAACAGCAATAACAATAAATTAAAACATAAAAAATAGTACTTTGCAATTAATAAAAACATAATTCAAAACAAGCTAAGACGTAAAACTTTAGTTGCTTTAACTTCAAGTAACAACTATGTGCATACATATCAATCTTATATGCACCCAAATGTAACTCTAGTGTTATACATACTAATGGATATTAGCAGAGGTAATCTCTTTGTATGAAAATATCATACATATAAAAGAAGCAACATATAACTACAAAGATCCATCATTAGCTCTTCACCCAAGCAAGTTAGCTTCAAGTGATGAGCTATACTTTCTTTATACTCACTTAGCCTCAAACTGTGAGGCAAACACTTTGGTCAGTGCTAGCTTATGCTACAACTAGCTTGGAAACTTGAAGTTTCATACTTAGAGAATGCCTTCAAACCAATAAAACTTAGCCTTAACAACTACTGTCATGCTTGTGACTTGTATAGGCCTTAAGTTGTAATGAGATGTACACATAAAGTACATTATGTGAATATGTGAGTAATGCAAGTCACAAGTATGAAAGTATGGAGTTCATAGTGCAAGAACCTTATGAGAGTGCCCTAGAGATATTTTGTCTGAACTTCAGATGGAATCTAATGAAAGGTGGCAAAATAATGAGCCAAACAAGGCCATGCTTAAGCATTAAGTGTATTGTGAGGATGAAACCCAAGATTATGAGCAAACTTGGTTGAGAAACCAAGAAAACAGGTGACTCAAACTAAGGCATAAAAAAAAGGCCCTTAAGCACATCCTAGTGTGCTCTTATGTGGGCTCAAGGGGCTTTAAAGCCAAAAGCACCAAAGGACATTGTATGGATACAATGTCTAATGACACGGCCGTCCTTAGCCCATGCCCAGGAGGCCTGTGAAAGCTGGTTTCACGGTGGATTGCAATTGGCTAGTTGTATATGTACGTGAATTAAAACTTCGTGATGCTAGTTGATTAACCTAGAATATGTAGGATGCATGCTCTTCATGCTTTGACTTAGATTAACAAAAACTATAAAACATTGACTTGGAGAAGAGATTTCCATAGAAAATAAGTTCAAATAGCCAAAGCATACAAAATAAACATTTATGTGAGTTTACTACACATAATAACTGTGTAGGAGCATTCATACATAAAGTAGACTAATGCCCTTACCCAAGAGCAACCCTAAAGTCTAGGACTCTTCAAAACATAGATAATGGAGGCAACTAAGAGTACTATATATACAAGCCTCAACTGAGATTTTCTTGAACTAACTCCCACATTGGATGTAAGTCCCAATGGCGAGTCACAAAAATTTTTATCCAAGTGCTACTAGGCTCTACAGCCAAAAGAAGACTCTAGTTAGTACTATTACTTGACCAACAAGTTACCCAAGTAAACTAGAATCATAAAGATTCTTAAGGAAAATACCTGCAACAAAAGCTAACTACCGCAATAACCCTCAATGGTTACCCGGTCCAACAACTTCAGAATCTACACAACATAATTAGGGAATGAGAACTTAAACATTCTTAGTAAGGGTCTTCACAGTACCTGCAAGAAAATTACTAATGACTCTACATATGAGAACATATGTAACCTGCTGTGAGCTCATACAGCCTAAGGGTCTAATATATGCAGATACCTTGGTCCCTTAGGACTACTCTTTATCTCAATCCTTGAACTACAAGGCCTTGTCCTCTAGAAAGCTTAGCTTGCCAGCCTAACTAGTGATAAATCACCAGTCAAACCTCTCCCGTTTATGTTGTACAGGGAAACTATGGTAGAACTATTGTAACTAGGCCATAAAGACCTTGTAAACTAGGTGCACTAAGGTTTCACCTAGCAACCTCATGGCTAATGGCACAGCTAGGTCACCAAGGGTTCTAAACCTTTTACCCTAGCTAGTGGCACTTAGTTGTGATCCTTAGTAAACTAGTTTTCTTACTTATGGTAGAAGTAACCATAAAACCTTACAAAACTCAAGAAAACTTCTAAGTCTCGAAGGACTTTTGAAAGTTTCGGAATACCCCCAGAATACTTAGACCCCAAGGTACCCTAAGAACCCCCTTAGGTCTCCCTTTGACCTTTCTAGCAAAACTTGGAAAATTTAGCCAACATACTTGTGGCGATACGTCGCCATAGTTGGTAACATTCTACCAACTTTCTAGTATTGGCGGCGCATCGTGGGCAATGGTACAAAACTAGTGACGCGTTGCCAATCTGCGAATCTACAGAATTTTCACAGATTTTGTTGCTATGAACTTTCGACACTTACCAAACATATCAAACATGCTTGGTTTGCCTCCAAACTTCACATACATGTAAAACATGTTGCATAGATCACAACCAATTATCACAAGCCAATCTATAATGCATTATAACATCATTTCGATCATCATAAACCTCATAGTCCACCATGATTCCACCTTGTCCACTAACTAATGATATTGCTAGAATTACTCAAATTCATCAAGCAAACTCATCCCAATAGCATTAATTGAACTTGAAAATACAAATCTCTTACCTCAACTCTAAGTAATAGACAAGAATCAAGCACTCTTCCAATCCACTAAGCTCATCAAAGCACCGCCTAAGTTCCAAGCAAAACATAGGCACCAAACATCAAATTCTTGCTTTCTAACCAAAACCCAAGCTCCTAATCAACTAATAAACATGAATTCAATCAAGTACACATTGGTTACCTCATACTAAAAACAGGGGATGGGAGAAAACGTGCTTCCAAGCTCTAGAACCATGGTTTTATGCTTGAAGTGAGCTCCCAATGGCCTATATACTTATGATGGCTTCTCTTTTCACCAAGAAACTTTGATTTCAAGCTTAATTGGATGGAAAAATGAGGGTGGAGAGGATGAACTCGGGTTTATGGCTGCCACCCCTCCACTTTACCATCTTATAACCCTATTTTAAAACTAAGCCATCAAAGCATTAGACATGATACACTTAAGTCCCCATCTTTTGGTAACCTTAGCTATTCTTGATTAATTCTTGTTTATTTTATCAAGTTTGGGTTAAAGTTGGAAGTTAGGTTATAAAAATTCATTTTAACCACTTGGGATCTGGCCTGACTATTCAGGATGCAAAAATTACCATTTTACCCCTGAATCTTTTTTAGTGCCTCAACCTCCTTGGAACTTAGTGAACTTTCCTAAACTTTCCTATTCTTACTATGTAAACTTGAATTAAGGTTTCAAACTTGATTTAGAGCAATTTACCTTCTTCAGGCATGCTTCCAACTATGAGAGCCATAACATCTAAGGTGGTGGTACCAATGAGGGAAGCTACACAAACAAAAACATATGATAGATTCATGACCAAGACACACTAGAGTGCACTAGAACACTCTTAAGTGCACCATTGTGTGCAATTGTGTGCTTATGGTAACTTTAAAGCCTATGGCCTTAAAAGGCATTGTATGAAAATGATACCTATCATTCAAATGGCAATGTGGGCTACAATGTGGATCAATACAAGATGGAAAACACCAAGAAACCATGAAGACACCTCAAGAGACACTAAAGCACTCTTAAATGCACTCTAAAGTACACTTGTGTTCAAGGGAAAGTTTGAGAACTTAATTGCCAAATAATTTGGCAAAGTGAAAGCTGAATATATGCCACTTGAGAAGCTAAGTAGGTGCAAGCTAAGTAGGTCAAAACAAAGTTCAAAGAGACTTGAGCTGCTTGGAAAAGATTTGACCAAGAAACCAATAAAAAAACCCATGGCGGCTATACCATTCGGCTACCTTTGGACTTGTAATCTTCAATGGCCATTTGATGCAGCATTTTAGCTATTTCTTGGACACTTCCTAGACTCATTAACCCTAGTTAAGCACCTGCCATGCATCGAAACAATGACCAAAACAAAATAAAAGAAATGTTAGCCATCGTTTGATTTTTTGTCTCTAAGACCAATTTATGGCAAGTTCCTGGCTATTTCTTGGTAGCCTTATGAGCTCACTAGGTCATGTTAAGGACCTGCAAGGAATCGAAACAAAAACAAAACAAAAAGGGAGCAAAACCAATTAAATGACTTAGTCATCAAGTCATTCAGCCACTGTTTGTTCTTAGTCCTTAAGGACAAGTTTCTTAGCTATTTCAAAGTTGCTTCATACCTCATTTACTGCCTAAAACCATGGGCTAAGACCTGCCAAAGATCATCAAAAGAAAAGGAAAGAAAGAAAAGCAAATCGAAACCAAAAACTCAACACAAGCCAAAACAACTAGTTGAAACCAAAGCTATGTTGGCGTATCAAAGTTGGTGTCCTTCATGAGCTACTTTCCTTCTTCCTTTATTCTAGAATTCTTACCATCAGTTACTTGGCCATACCCTTGCCTAAGTATCCTTGAATTGCTAGAAAGGAGAGAGGTGGAGAAGGATGAATAAAAGGTGAAGCCGAGACAAGATCAAGCAAGAATAGCACATGGTGTTACCTATATTGATGCTTATGGTTATGAACTTGTGATCAAGCTTCCTTACTACCTTTTTTAGTATAGGTAAGGGCATATATGAGGCTTCTTCTCTTATATTTTGAAGGGGAAAAGCTGCCATGGGTGATGGCTTAAGCCAAAAGAACCTAGAGGCTATGTTAATGGGTTATGTGTGCATAAAGCACTATGGTAAGCTAGCTAGTTTGCTTTTGGAAAGCATAGGGTTTTTGTTCAATTTGGGCCATGCTTGACAATTACTTGGAGCACTAAGATAAATGAATTTAATCAAAGTGATCCCAAGAAAAAACTGCCAATAAATCATGCTTGCTATGTTATGAAAACCTTATGTTGTGGTGTGTGTGTGTGTTTATGTGCTTCTCTATTTTCATGCGTGTGCTAACCTTTTTATCACTTATATATATAATATGTATTATGTTGTATTTTTTATTTTTTGGTGCCTTTTATGTCTTTGGATGCAGTTTATTAAAGAAGCTTGGAGGTTTTCAATATGTGAATGTTTTAAACACTGAATAAGGTACTAGGTGCCATTTGGTTTCTTCACTAAGTGCCTAAGTACTCATGCCCTCCTTTGCCCATTTCAGGCAAAGAAGTGGAGGACTAAAGGCTCAAGAACCTCTAGAGGAGGTCTATGTACAAAGAGGTATGCTCTGTAAATTATGTCTTATGAAAAATGAAGCATAAAAAGTTTTCTAATCTGAACTGATGATTATGTTCTGTGTTATATTTGTAAGCCTTGATGGCTACGGTGGGTGTAGCTGTTTTTGGCTCAATCCTGGTATGGACCAGAACCAGGAGGGTTGTGAGAAATCTGTGGCCCAAGTGCCAAGTTAAAGTAGAAGTCAAAGTCTCAGTGGGTTTGGAGACTGTTTAAACAGAAAAAAAGTGTACCATGCATGAAAAATTTTGAAACATCAAGCTTTTGGTGTTTTGAGCCATGTAGCCCTTCTTGAAATTTTTGCATGTATATGATTGTATGTATGGGAGTTAAGAGGACTAGGCTAGGAATAAACACAACTTATGACTGTATGTATATTTTGGGCCTAGATAGGCCATATGGCACTAAATATGAGATGTGGAAGTAAAAGAAACATGCATGGCTTAAAATCTATGATGTATGCATGTATGTAGGGTTATGTGTGTGAATATGGTAAACTTTAATGAACCCTTAAAGACACTAAGACACACTTTCATATGCATACTTAACCCTTAAGTAAACTCAAGTGAGTGAAAGCCCACTAATTGAGTAAAACTAAGAAAATTGTACTAAGACTTCAAAAGCTTGAGATTCCCACCTGGGTAAGTATCAAGTTTGGGGTTAAGAATCCTGGGAGTCAGGGTCCAAGTCACCATATAAAATCAACTAAGTAACTAAAAACAACTAGTTGGTAGGAACCTTTTGAAAAGGCTTAGGGTGAGGGTGAGTTGAGCCCAGATATCTGCTCCTTACTAATTGTTAAGCTTGACTAACCAGCTTAACACCTGCACAACACTTAAGGGTTGAGTACTCAAAGGTACTCAGTAAGGGATTCGGCACCTACAAGGGTAAACAAATGCAAGCATGCAAAGCACAACGAGCATATATATGGTGGGTGTAGCTGTTTTTGGCTTAATCCTGGTATGGACCAGAACCATGAGGATTGTGAGAAATCTGTGGCCCAAGTGCCAAGTTAAAGTAGAAGTCAAAGTCTCAGTAGGTTTGGAGACTATTTAAATAGAAAAAAGTATAGATACAAATCAAGCCAGAAACAACACAGCCAGAAACAAGATTAAGAATAACAAACAATGCAAATAATGGGTGGATGAATTGATGGATGGATGAAATATGCACATACAAATGCACTTAGGAGTTCCTTACACCCGTAGGTGCTAGACTTGCCATGAGCTTTTATGGCTGGGGTATTTGGATACTAGCCCTCGTATCCTATGCTAGCACTTAACCAACCCCATTAAGTCTTCTTATGAGGTGTCTTAGAGTAAGTCATCACTTACTTAACCTTTGCCCGCCTTTGACAAGCTACCTGGAGTAAGTTGTCACTACTCTTTTCTTACCTGCCTCTTCCCCTTAATTTATTGTGTAGGGTAGCTGCCTTATGTGGTTCAACTTGCCAGACTCTTGGAGCTTAGCTTAGGGCATCTTAGTGGCTTATTTACCAAACCAAAAGGTTTGGTTGGGATCCTCTGAGGTTTCCTTTTTATTGCCCGAAGGTCTAAGACCGCCCACTTGTGCCAACAAAGAATCCAAAACTCGTCTTAATCCTCTTAGTGCTCTCTTAACAACTTAAGCACTTTAACCCCCTTAGCCACTATTCATTACCCTACCTTAACCACACCACTTAGCTACCACCTAAATAATGCATAATTCCCAACTTAGGAATGAGTTTTATACCCAACCGAGGCTATAGAACATCTTAGAATAACCTAGGGATGATAATCGAGAAATTGAGACATTTTTAGAATGCCCTGAGCATGAGGGACTTGGGCCTTGGCGACACTGTTGGTGACACATCACCAAAGGCAATAGTTCTCAGGTTTTCTGGAAAGTTGTTGGTGATGTGTTGCCATTTCACATTGCCACTGAGATGCGTTGCCAATGCCTTCTAGCATTGCTCGACTACGCACTATCTTGCACATAACTTGTTCAATCTTTCAATCCCCAAAGCCAATTCACATGGGCCTTGTTTCTATTTGATTACCACATGTAATACTACATTTATATGCATTATTTAAGCTAAATTAACTTAAATTCCTTACCTCAAATCATCCTTAAAGCAAGAAGCAAGCAATAAGAACACTTGAGTTCAATGGAGTTCCTTTGAGTTCCAAGGTTGAATTCAACCAAATCGAACACCAATGGCACAAATTAAGACCATTTTTAACCATTTAATAAGATTAGAACTAACCCACAAGGATCATAGATGCTTACCTTAGGGTTTAAACCAATAACTTGCAAGAACAACTTCAAATGCACCAAATACACAAAAAATGAGCTAAGGGCTTGTTGGGATGGCTTTGGGACCTTCAATTTTCATGGAATTTTGGGTAGATTGAGAAGTTTGATGAGGAGGAGCTATAGAGAGAGGAGAGCTACGAAAATTGTCCCATCTCTTTCAATTATATAACCAACTACTGCCACTTAGCCTAATTATCCTCCACTTGTCACTTTGGCCCTCAAACTTAGCTTTGATTCATTTAGGCCACTTGAATTCTTCCTACACCATCATTATTTGGTCCTATAGAAAGGTTTTTCTTACCCACGCACTTTTCCATTAAGCCACTTGATAGCCAAAGTGCTATCACCCTGTCCACTAACTTCGGAGAAAGAGGGAGCCAAACACATGAGGTATACAACCTCGGAAGCCCCGTCGTACCAACCTCAGAAAATTACCATATCGCATCGCCATCGGAGGATGAATGAACCGACTTCGGAAGAATAAGAACACCCCGAAGAAACAGTATCACCCTGGGGGGAGGTCCTTGTTCGTCCCCCTAAAAGGTAACGTCGGCTGAAGGGACCTCGGAGGAGCGATGGGTGCTACGAATGAGTCTCTGACATATTCACCCGTACGCACTAGACGTTGACCTCAAGCACTCTGACAGGCCACTGCAGTCTGCACTCTGACACGCTGAGACACACTTCTCGATAAGCCACTGCCCGAGAAAGCCTGCAGGCGGCTGGCCACTCTTCTGGTCAGAGGTACGGGCGGCATCCGTCCATACGCGTGTCACAATCCGATGGGCTCATTTTCTCCTATTTACAGTAGGGGAGGCTCTCGGTAAGGCGGGGGATAGGAGTTTTTTGGGGCTCCAGGCTCTAGCCTCCCCCCTTTTTTCCTCTAGACATGCCAGAAAAATGCCTCTGGCGAGATTCTTTCCCTTCTGTGCATACCAGAGAAAAACTCCCGGAAAGTCTATTTTGCGCTTACTCTTCGTCACCATTTAGAGGCACTGACCTGGGCGTCGGAGGCTCCTCCCTGGAAAACCACTCCGAGGACCTCCTAACCCCTGTTTTATGCATGTTTCAGGCCGGACTACTTGGGGACATCCCCGTTTCAGGCTCTTTCCAGCACCGGAAAGCTTTCTCGGCCACCGCTATCCATCACAGACGGCCACGCGCGACACTCTTCAAGAGGTCCCTGTTACTCTCGTCGTGGAGCCACGACGAGAACATCTACGATGGCTGCCCAGCACCATCACCACTTAAGCTATTATAAAACATAATAGCTCAATTTCTCATTTAGTGCATTTTTCACCCTTAACTTTAACTTTTTGTTCAAATGGCTAAAAACACTTATGGTTTTAAATTATTTATCTTAAAACACTTGCATAAACCTCATTTCACTAAAATTACAATCATGCCACTAACTTGGGCCAAATTTACCATTTTGCCTTTTTTGCCTTTTAAGTGCCAATTACATTTTGGAACTCAACTTAATCTTACCTAGCTTGCTTTCTTTGCTCAATAAAACTTATTTGAGGAAAATAACTTGGGATTTACTTACCTTGGTATTCAAACTAGATAAAATACTTGGAGGGCCTTGACAATAAGTCCTTTATATACTCAACTCATCCATATGCCGCTGTCCATTTGAATTTTTAGGACAACTTAGTCAACATAGTCATTGGTGATGCCATTTTAGAAAAGTTGTTAATAAACCTTTTATAGTAACTTGCCACTCCCATAAAACTTCTAATGTCAGTCACCAAAGCTGGTCTGGGCCATTCTTCCACTACTTTAACCTTTTTTGGATATACTTTTAATCCTCGGTTAGTCATAATATATTTAAGGAAAGAAATTTCATTTGCCTAGAACTGACTCTTGGACAACTTTCCATAATACTAATTCCCTCTCAGTATTTGCAACACCTTGATTAAATGCTCTGCATGCTCTTGTTCAAATTTGGAGTATATTAATATGTCATTTATAAATACCTCAAACTAATCCAAATAAGGCCTGAAAATTATGTTCATGGCATCCATGAATACTGCAGGAGTATTAGTGACACCAAAAGACATCACTCTGCACTCATAATGCCCATATCGGGTCCTAAAGGCCATCTTAGGTATGCCATCTTCCCTCAACCTTATCAGGAAATATCCAAACCAAAGGTCTATCTTAGAGAACACCTTTGCCCCTTTCAATCTTTTAAACAAGTCATTTATCCTCGGTAGAGGATATTTGTTCTTGACAGTCACTGCATTAAGTCTCCTATAATCAACACAAAACCTCAAACTACCATCCTTCTTTGTTTGATGGTGTTCTGTTCAACATTTTTGGCCTTCCTCTCTCGACTCTCTTTCTCACCTCGTTTCCTTTCTTCTCTCGGCTGCTTTTCTCTCTTGCCTCGCCTTTATTTCTCACTTTTCCTCCCTGTCGGCCGCCACTTTCTCTTTCCTCACTTTTCTTTTTCGATCATCACTTTCCCTCTTTTGGCCTTCATTCACCCACATCCCCTCATTCGACCATCACTCTTATCATAGATAGTGAACATTATGGAAAAAGTGAGGTAACATGATGGATGATCTTATAGTGAAGGCAAGGAAGGAGTAGCGGCGAAGAAGAAGAACATCAAGACAAAAATGCGAGAAAATGAGGAAGAATGCCCAAACTTGCCTAAAATTTTTAAAGTATTTGGGCACTCCTAAAATAAGTGCATTGTTTTTTTTCCTAGAATTCCCACACTGAGAATATGTAAGGCGTAAGCTGCCTCTGTGGTTACTAGATCGTCCTCAATGGTAGTGCATTGACTATACATTTCCAAACGAAGATCTTAAGTTTCTATAAAATCTTAGAGGCCCAAAGGCATTTGATAACCTTAGGAAAATCTGGGCTAAGATTTGAAGAAATAGAATTTTGATTAAGGTTAAGCAAGGATCTTGATTTATTTATTAGCTCCAAGGTATAATCCTACTTTGTAAAATAGATATCAGATGCACTTCCTATCCACTTGACAACTTCCATCATTTTATTCCTACCTTGGGAAGTTAAGCTTAAGATCTTATTAGTAATTGCTTCTGAAAATGCCTTTTCCAGGGAAGTAAAATTCCACTCTCTGATAGTTGCATTGGTAAGTCAAGAAACCATGAGGTTAGGGTCATGTGAAACCTTGAACATAATAAAACTATGCCTCAACCAATACATTTGGTCCTAAGTTTCTTCCATAATCAATGCATTTTTTTTTAAATCCTATTCATAGTTTCTTATGTTTCTAAAAATTAATTTAATAAGAAACCATTTTTTATTCATTCTCAACCTTCTAGAAGATCTTAACCGAAACAAAATAAAAAATGAAACAAAGGAATAATTCATTTCTTATTGATACCCAAATGGGCTTTAACCCAATAGAAGGGCATGCCACTACATACAAACGTAAAGCCTTAATCAGCTCAGGGCTTAGATTGGGGCTAAGGGCAATAGCTAGCCAGTCCACTTATAAGCGTGCCCCATAGGTTAGGAACTAATGGGTCAACCATTAATTAAAGAGGGACGCATGTTATGGAAGATTCTCATGATCATATAGCTAATCATGCCATGAGAAGAGTTTCCTCTATGATACTAGCACCGTTAGGCCTAAAAAAGGCTTCCAACTAGAGGAGACCAGGTGTATTCAACCTCGTACTATAGCTTTGGTCAATCTCTCTCCCTCTTACATGCTGTTATTGACTTAAGCATTGGAGGGTCTTCCCCAGACATATACCTTCAGGGTCCTCTAACCCTATCTTTGTTGTACATCTGCATATCTATGAAGGACTTAAACTTCCTTCTTGATCATTTCCATATCAACTTGGTGTTATCTATTAGAACACCAGGAAATGTTAGAGACTAGAAACTCATGCTTTGTCAACGAGACCAGTTAAGAGGGTAACGGGACCAACGTCTCTAGGCACTCTCAAAAGATTGTGAGCCACCTAGAGAACCAGAGGTAGAACTACCCAATTTATCCCAGACTTACATGCACAAATCCTCTCATAAATTTACTACATTTGTCATAAAGGAAAAGAAGCTAGTAGTTTCTAGCATGAACTACACCACTCGCACCATGACCTAGCCCATGACCAATGAAGACGCAACTTTATCACTTCAAATTGAAAAACTGCCACCCAAACCTACTACTGTTGGATGCCATTCATTCAACTAGGAGGGAAGATAGCGACTGGTAAGTTTATGAGTCTTGAATTTTTTTTTTCTCCATTGATTTTGCATTGCTAGTGGTTTACAATGCCTGAGAATGGAAACATGGGATGATAACAGTGGGATAAGGTAGCTAATGATGGCATATATGCCAAGACAAGATCGTGGTGTGTTTGGGAAGCAAGACGCTATTGGGATTATCAATTTTTAGCAAAGGCAAAGAGGTAAATTCACCTATAGGACATAGAAAATATAGGGCACATATCAAAATCTTCCTTTAGGTTTTGAACATATACATTAAGAAAATTTTTTGTAAATGTTGCAATGAAACATGAATTATGACTCACTCAAGCCACCTAATTGTTGTTTGTCAAGTAGTGTCGGGTCTTGGTCAATTCACTAAGGACATTAATCATCTTTAGAAAGTTTTAATTTAAGGCTAGATAAATTACAAATCTTTACTTAATTTTTCAAATCCAAAGCAATTTTGAGTGAAATTTGAATTCAAATTTCGGTGGTTAAGAGTCAAGCATTGACAGGAGTAAAGAACCTCTTAAAACTACAATCTTCTAAAGATGATCAATGACTTGAATAGGTAATAACTCAATCTCTTATAGCTCTATGGGTTATGGGGCATATTTTTAATGAATGAGGTAGAGGCTTGGCCAAGGTGATAGTAACCAAATTATCGACCCAAGGGCTGTAGCCCTCTAGCTAATGACCCCATGTATGGCCAAGAAAATCTTTTCAAAGTTTTCTGAAATGTTTATTTCTATTATGTTTTAGAACAAAGCTTCAGTTCCTATACCTAAATAGCAACTATTGTCATTTTTGATCAATTTTCTCCATGTGATTGCTTGTCTTGAAAGGCTGTAATAGTTTTTAAAATATTGATTACTTTTTGGTCAGGCAACCACTTTTTTTATAGCTTATATCACCATTTTTTGTTTTTTTAATCTTTCTTTTGGCTTAAATTTGCTTTAGTCTCTGAATTATCAATCTTTCTCATTCCAATCCCTAAATTATATCCATCAGTTATTTTGATCCCTAAACTTTCCCATATTATTTCCATCTTCTAGAACTAAACCTTTGGTAATTATGGTTTTTCTGCTTTTGGGGGATGATTTAAAGAGATTTGGCTTTGATTAATTTCATTTTTTTTCATTTTCCTATTTCCTTTTCTTTGCCTTTATTTATTCAATGCTTAATTCCCTAGTACATAAGTCCTTCCACATTGTCTCTTGACCTTAAACTTTACTTTGAATTTTTTGGGCCCTCAATTCTTTTTTTTTTTTTATATTAGTGGTTAAACAACACTTTTATTACTAAAATCCTACTTTATGGATCCTCAAAATTTATTGTATAAATATTGAATCTTAATTTTTTTGTGAAATCTAAATCTCAGTTATTTGATTTTCATGAAAAACTTTTTTATGATCACTTATACTTAAAGCAAGTTCATTTTTCAAATATGCGAGCATATTAATGCGCTAAAGGTATGATGTCAGATCAAATTCACGGGTTCGTGTTGACTTGCTTCCACATAAATTCAAATGTACCCTAAAGTATTGCATATTTAAGGTCATGGCTCTCATGTTGCTACTTCAATTGTTCTGCCCTTCCCACGCATAACTCATTCTCCCACCCAATTCTACAGCCCATGTTCCTTAGCTCACTGGCATGTAATTAGATCTTTTCTCCTCTTGCCACTTAATTTAGCTACCAAAAAGAACATGTTTCACGTTATGATTCACTTATGATCTTTTCTAGGATTTTTTGTTTAATGGACTCAGATTTTAATTTTTGGTATGATGGGGATTAGGGTTTATGATGATGAAGAAGATTGCTTTGGGACACATATTTGCTAACTCAAAGAAAGAAGAAGCAATTCAGAACCAATACAAGTTCTTTGTGTAGTGGATGAATAGGCCCTCATGTACTCACAATGTAAGGGTGAGAATGTAAGATGGGATGATGGGGTCCACCAAGCTCTTAGTGATTTAGAACCTTGGTGGACCTCATTGAGTCTGCTACTTCTCACACCACTTCCCCTTCAGTACTCCTGCCGGCTCCTACCTTTGCATATTCGTTACTTACTGTTAGGCTACAAACCCCACCTTTGGTCTAACTGGGCTTGGAAGCAAATGAGGTAGTTGATAAACTAATTATGAAGGACCATCCTTGCCACATTCATGCCCCAAATTCACAACTAGAGGTTGTCACCGGAGCCATCCATGTAACCTTGAGGTCATAAGTTAATATTCGTTAAGATCATGGCCATCTTTATGGTCGAAGAGATCGATGGGACCCTAAGATTCACCGGAGCCATTCACAGTGGTTAAGACTAGTAATCATCTTTGTTATTCCTCAACCAATGTTGGTAGTTCCTTTCGATTTCAAAACCAACTGCGCTAGGAAGCAATTAGGGGTGGTGGTCAGCTGCAGGAACTGGTGGGTGAGAAATAGGTGTTGGTATGAGCTTGGAAAGGAAAGTGGATAAGGCTAGTAGAGAGCGTACATAACACCAAATTAAGGGCATTTATGTTTTCCTAGTGGGTGGGTTTTATGATTCACAAATAATCCGAACTAGATCAGGGAATAAAGTGTATGTGTTAATCACTTATCCCACAAATGATCTAGCCCTTAGTATTTCATTTTTTCCTTTTTTGCGTCTTATTAGAATATTAATTTTTTGCCTAGTTGGACCTTAAATTTTATTATTTGATGATTATTTTACTATGTTTACACTTAGCACCACCATATATTGAACCTATCATAATGTGCGGGCCTTTGCACCTCGAGGAAAGTTGTCATTGACTGCTATTAGTATTTACTTTTCTTTCATTTTACATCAGTAGTTAACTCCACTTTTAGTATGATAAAATCCTAAGTTTTATCTTTCTAGTCCCTAGATTTTATTTTTCCTGATTGTTTTGAAATATTTGCACTTAATGGTACCATAGATTGAATTCGCTATGATGCACAGGCCTTTGTACATTGCTATATTCTAAAGCATAACTTCAGTTGCCATAGATGGATAGTAATCATCACCTTTCTGGTTCGCTTTTCGTCATGAAATTGCTTTGCTTGAGTAGTGATCACTATTTTCTAAAGCTTAATTAGTTTTTTGCAGGTGATCGTTTCTTTGAGGGTCTTTATCATCATATTCCATGTTTGGTATGTAGGGGTGAGCATGGGTTAGGTAAACTAGAAACCTAACCCAAACCACCTCTATTGGGTTAGGTTCGGTTGGGTTGGGTTGGATATAAATGATCATGGTTTGTAGGTTAGTTCTACATCTAGAAGAACCATCATTTTCAAGTTGGCTCGTGGAGCGAAACTCAAGTTATATGTATAAATATATAAAAAAAAATTATAATATTGCTAAATTGTTCATATATTTATATATGAACATTTACATTTAAACATATATCTAAGTGTGTGCATTACTAAATTGCTCATATATTTATCTAAGAACATTTATATTTAAGGGAAAATTATAAAAACTCCCCTGAGGTTTGGTGAAACTTCGAGTTTGTCCTCACTCTTTCAAAAATCTACTCTGATCCCCCCCAAAAGCTTAAAATCTTTACACTTACCCTTTTCACCGTTAATATTCGTTAAAACACCTAAACTAATCTACACTTACCTTATCCGCAGAAAAGAAAAAAATATTTGGTTTACCCTCTTGGCCTTCTTTTTATACAAACTTTGCCCCCAACTTCTTTTTCCTTTTCATCTATTCTTTTCTCTTCTATGCTTGATTAGAGTGTTTCAATTCTACTATTTCGATCGAGAAATGCAAGTTGTTTCCTCTCTAGCCTAGAAGTTTTGGAGCCACTACTGGAAGGAATTCCTTTCCATCATTCGGATGCTGTTGATGACTAGGGTTCTGGTGAGAGTAACAACCACCCATCGCTGTTGCCATTGTTCATCTGTCAAATGCTCCTGCAATTGGGCTTCCCAAGCCCCATTGTTGTGAAGAACCATCCTAATAAATGTCTATTTAGTATTTTAATTAGCCTAAATCATTTTGTTTCCTAATCCAACCTTTTAATTAGGCCAAAATCATTCCTCATTTCTAGGATCTTTTGCCGAGATTTACTATGTAAATCTTAGTCACTTGCTTAGCATTTAGTATTTACTTAAGAGTTAAAAAAAATATTTACTTAGTTCCAATAAAATACTTAAGTTTATTAAACTAAGATAGTGGCTTTGTGGGATTTAAAGAAAACATGAATAAAATATATATGGCTACATAAGAAAACATTTTAATGCTCATGCACGGACAAATAATATATCATGCCAAACCATGGATAAAAACTACACTTATAGCAAGTAAATACTTTAGCAACACAATATCTAAGAGTTTTGCCTATTAACCTAAGCAAGTAATGTTATGGGTTGATAAGCCTAACTTGAATTAATAATAATACATGTCATAGTTATACTAAGTCAAAGTCAATACTAGTAGGCCTCTTATTAGTTACTACTGCCGTGCCACAAAATATTCATGGCCCAAATGGTCATAGGCCCACCTTTGCTCGTAAGAGATAAGCCTAAGCCATGAGTGACCCAAGAAGTCCTTACTCAACTACCTTGCTGTACAAGGAAAACAAGTTTGGAGTTAGAATCTAACCATAAGTGCATGCAACATATGAAAAATGAACATGTAGTGTCTACAAAATGTACTTACGGGAAACTAACAAACAAGTATCAAATAATCACTGTGGATTATTTGGCTGCTGCACAACGTTATATGCACATTAACAATAAGGATAAGTATATAAAGTACTTAGTAAGGCATTCTAAAACAAACAAAACATAACAATATCACACATAAGGGACCATATGTAGACATTGCTATACATGCATGAACCTTGCCCATAATTTGTCATGCCCAACCTAGGCCCTGGCCCATTTGGGCCCAATTACTTAACCATGCAGCGGAATTCCATATAGGAAGCATTTAAACAAAACCAAACATATGGGTATGTTCCCAGGACATTATTAGTACTAGCTTGTTACTTACTTATTTAAGGCTCATTTTTTATGCTTTCAGAAACAAGCTAGTACTTATGTGGAACTTGTGTGTTCATTTCATTACTCAACTAGCCAAGTACATGCATGGCAACAAAAACACCAACTCAAGTTTTGAAAACTTGTTTATCATGCACATGTTTCGTATGTTCAAGTTCAATCCAAAAATACATGTAATTAGGTACATGCACTTTATCTATTTGGTTACCAACTTAACACATTATAGGCATGCTTTTCCATACCAATTCATGCTCACTTTAGTATTGGTCATTAGTGCCCAAACAAGACTGAATATGCATGTTTCCATATTTCAAATATAGACTTATAACCATATAATCATGTATATCCATCAACTTTATAACTTAGGCCCAAAATTGTACAGCATCCAAAAGTTCAAAAGTCCATCAATATGCCAAGAACACAACATGGCCGAATTTAACAAGTTCATTGAAAATATATTCTTGGTCTTTCATGACAAGGCCGAATGCACGTATGGCATAGAACACACATAACCACCTTATTAGACCTTGTTCCAACAACCTAGACTCCAAGTCCCGCACATAACTTCCACACTTAGTTAGCTTGTTTCTCAAGCTACCTATAACACTTAGATTACGTAGAATATTGAGCAAATACATATGTACACACACAAACCTTTTTACCAACAGAAAGAGTATAAAATACTCTTGATCTTAGTTCCGTTTTAGTGCTCTTTTTCCTACATTAAGTAAAGAAGGGCGTGAGTAAAAGTCAGTAAGGATTACGTATAGCTCATAGAGCCTAACATAGCACAAGTATATCTTGGCAAAATATAATCCAAGCTCCTGCAAAGAAAACACTAAGACAGAGAAAATACACGATATATGCATATAATAATAATCGGGGTTAGCAAGCATAACCAAACATAGAAGCACACAAACACACACACCACTTAACACCATATTCCCATAAAGGGCAGAGCAAGCATGAGCATATTTTCTTTAATTTTGATTAACCATTTATTAGTCCGTATTAATTTGAGATCTTTTTATGCTTGGGAATTGAGTTGGCCGACCCAATTCCTAGCCATAATGCTTGCACAAAGCTAGCTAGCACAGAATTGCCTAAGTAACAAAACATAGCCCTCTGTAGCACCTTAGGATCATATGTTGTCCAATATCCATCACCCAAGGGTCGGAATACTCAAAAGAGTACTAGAATCCTTACCAAACCATTTGTAACCCTTGTTGCCCGAAAGCTTTTAGTAGCTTGTTTTTGTTACTTTTCCTTGCTTATTGTAGCTAGAACTTGGTTTCTAGCTCAAGAACCTACAATGGCCAAAGCATTAGCAAGTATATTCTTACATCACCATAGCTCAAAAGCTTACATATACCAAGAAAACTTGGTGGAACACACAATACCTCAACCAAAGGAGGTATGGCCGAATCCTTCGGCTTGATTTTCTTTCAAGCTCCCGCTCGTATTTTCTTGAATCCACCACTTGATTCCTTGCCTTGGAAGGCCTTAGAAGCTTATTCCCAACAAGGAAGCTTGCTTCACACTCTAGAATGCCAAGAACAATACTTGGCTGAAACTCCTCCTAGTTGATGACTTCCAAAAACGTCTCATTTCTTCAATCTGCTTCTTGATTCTTGTTCGAAGTGTTCTTAAGAGTTTGTAGACACCAAGAACACTTGGAAAAATCTCAAGGATTCTCAAGAATGAGTCTTGGCCGAACTTAGAAAAAAGAAAAAGTTTGGAAGAGTGTTTTAGAGTTTAAAGCAAAATTTGAGAAGAGTTTTAGTGAGAGATTGTAGAAAAAGATGGAGAAAAGTTAAATGAGACAATTATAGTGTTTTTGGGCATGTAATGGTCATCCATATGAAGGGGAGAAAAATGGAAATCATGTGATTCACATGGGGTGAGTGGGAGACAAAGTGGGAGACAAATTGGAAGACTTTGGTGAAAGTTGGGTGAATTTGTCAAAAGTAGGGGACAAGTAGGTGGAAGAAGGAATCCTAAGTGATGAGTTTGATGGGAGGTGGATTAAAATATTGGGAAATGAAGGGAGGTGGAACCCATGACATCCAATGCCTTTAAAATTGGCCAATCCCCCCCCTTAGTCCCTCAATTCTTCATGTTTGGGCAATTGAGCCCAATCACCAAAAGTCCCCTTTGTCCAATTGAGTCCCTTACCTTAAATTTCCATCATTTTGCTTCGCCTAAGCCAAGTTTAAATTATGAGAGTTTCCAACACTCATTATACTCCTCTGTCCCACTTAATTTAGTGTCTCCCGAGCTCAATGAACTCAATTCCCAATTTAGGAAAAATTCTTAAGCACTAAATCCTTATAGCCCGAGGCTTAATTATTTAGAATTTTGCGAGCATTACATAATTTATATGAGCGTGCCATGAGCTCTTATTATGTGAAGTATTATATAATAATCATCATATCATGCCTTTTTGGGTACATCACTCCTTATACTTCACACAACAAGCAAACAAACAAACAAAAAACACTCATTGGTCCATTTTTGCCCTTAAGCACGCATTCTTGCATTTGCCCTTGAGCTTGCCAGCTTTCACTTGCTAAAAAAAATCTCTTATTGTATGTAGCAAGATTTAACCATATTTTGTGTCGGTCATAGTGCCCATAGATGTATCTTGCCCCCTGGCCCGATAGGCCCATGTGTATGCTTACTTATGGCCTAAGTCATTTATTGGGCCCAAGTGTCATTTGGGTTTTATGGCTTTGCCTTGGGCTCCCCTTTGCAGGTTATGCCCAAGGCACAACCCAAGGCTCATAAAAAACCAAGGCCCCCGAGATGTGCCCATGCGGCCCCCTAGGTGCGCATGGCCACAAGCCCACGAGCACATGCACATGCGCACCCTTGGGCACACCCTCAGGTGCCTCTTGGGCATACAAAGCTGTATGCCCACTTGGGCACACCCGTGTGCACCTCTATGCACTAAAATCACCATCCTCCTAGGCACCCCAAAATACTCATGCATTTAGGAGCCCATGCCGCACACACACTCACACATACCAAGCCCTTGAGCTCGGTCATAACATATACACATCGAAACTATGGCACACCTCTCTTGTGCTTGCCAAACCTTGAAGGTTCAACCATACTCATCTACCAAGCATCCAAGGCCTGTTCCACACACTATTTTATAGCCCATGCACCAAGGACATCACCTATTGCCAAAACTAGGAGCTAGGTTCGGCATTAGTGCCACTTAAGCCCTCTCTGACTTTATTGGTCACTTCATGCCTTTTTTGCCCTACCATTGCCCTAGCTTTCCCCAAGCCAAAATGTGGCCAGAGCTTCTCAAATGGAGAAGGGCTAGAACACCTTATCTTTGTGTAGATTTCACACTTGCATGCTCAAAGATCCACCTCTTATAAGCCTGATCCTAATCCCTTGGAGTTCCTTATTTAACCATAGTAAATCAAACATATTACTAATATCCTTTTAAGCCTAGGTGTAATATCATTATTCAAGACCTAGAACAAAAAATGATAAACACTTTACCTTAAGAAAATAAAACACTTAGACATAAAATCATAGGTTTTTTTATGAGTACAAAGGCCGGTCTAAACAAGGATGAACTAAGATGAAGCCAAAATACATTATCACCTAAAAAACATACTAGAACAGTAGCCACCTCTTGGAGAAAACTGAACTCTTAAGCCCTCCCTTGTAACATGTACACTCTCCCATTGATTTCTCACTTACAAGCTCTCATTCTCTTATTTTTCTTTCATTTATTTGGTGATTTTCTATGTGTTTAATCATTTAGGACATGATGAATGAGCATATGAAGAAAAGAAAGTGAGTTTGTGGGTTTGGGGATGAAAAAGGATGGAAAATTGGTGAAGAGGTTAAAGTGGTAAAGGGTTAAGACATTTGCATGGTTAGTAGAGGTTTAGGCTACTTAACCAAGGGCAAAAGGAGCTCACCCATGTTTTTGAAGCTAATTTTCTACCTCATTAATAGGTTGCTTCCCTCCCACAAGTGCACAAAGGTTGGATGGGTGAAAAGGTGCTTAAACCCTTAGATAAAATGATGTCACCTCCATAAAATTCTCAAATATGTCTCCTTTTGAACTTTAAATCCTAGATTTTCTCCCCTTCACTTCCAACCATGTATTTTTTTACTCTTGAACAGGGTTGAGTTTGGTTTATTATGTTTGACTCAGGTTTGACGAATAAAAAATACTAAAATGCTTTTCTTCACTTCTCTTGCAAAAAAAGTCTCAAACTTGGTAAATTTAACTCCAAATTTCACCAAATCATTTCAAACACTATTTATCAGCTTACCAAACCCATTTTGACTATATTTGATCTATAAATTCCCATTTTCCCCTTCTTTGCTTCATTAGCAAGAAAAAAGTCAATCTTTAGTCAAATTGAGTTCAAATTTCATCGAAATACTCATTTCACCTCTAGAAGCTCAATTCTATCTATCTTGGTCACATTTTGACCTTTGAATTTTTAAATTACCAATTTGCCCCTAGTTGCCCTTATGGTCAATTTACTTTAGATTTTTAATCTTATGAACTCTAAGGACTATTTGACTTATTGACTTAACTTAAAACCTAGCTTGCAAGTGTAATCTAATCAAGTATCATGTAAATAACATAAATTAATTACCTGATAAAATAAAGGTTCTTACAACATAGAAACTGACCCACTGCCATTGTTAAGTGCATTGTTTGACGATCAAAATGGTTGACTTTTGCCAACTTTGACCATTAATTTCTACTCACTCAGGCCATATTTTTATTGCTTCTTGCTTTGTTCCGTCTTTTTATAGGTTGTAGGATCAAGTGAAAGTGCCGAAACGAAGCGGGAGCGGGTGGAGCATAAACAGGTTTGGAAAAGTCAAACTTGGGTGTTTTGCATGTTAGAAATGCATCCTCAAAGAAGGAAACTCTAGGCCAAGTTTTGCTCATGTTGGTGACACAGCCCCACCACCTTGAGCCAGTGGTGACGTGTCACCACCAAATCCCCTGTTTTGGTGATGCGTCCCCCACTCACCCAAGAAAGTGTTGTCCCCTACTTGTTTTTTAATTCCAGCTTTTCATTGGCCAAGGATTTCTATCCAAATGGGTAGGTGAATGAAGATGACACCTCCAAGACTTAGAAAAACCTGGAACCAATCTTAGGAACATAATCCAGTCTTCGTTTTTCATGAGCTAGACATTGGTTTTCCATAGCCACCACATCTCGCATTTCTTTATCTTCTTGTGGAATGCTTTTAGATTCTTATTTGGAGAAGGCTTAGAGGACTTGAAGAATTGCAGAAGCCTTGAGAAACCAAGCATTTAGAGTTTATTGGGTTCTTTTTTTCCTTCCTTCTTCTTGTATTTAGACATGGAAACTCTTTTACGTATTTTTATGATTGTGTTTAGTTTAGTTATGGAGTAGTTTTCCTTGACACTTTCTATAGATATAACTACTTGGATTGATTATGTTGGATGAATTTATAGTTTTGTGATTCAGTTTTCCTTCAAATGCTTGTTTATCCTTCCTTTGTACTTAATGTTGTGTTAGCTAATTGATGGCCACAATTGGTTACACCTTATATTGCTTTTAAACTCTTGAAAAAGATTAAGAGTAATTGGACCTAAAAGAAGGGTTTAATGGCAATTGGCTTGTTGGGAAACTAGTCTAAAAACTAGTCTAAGTCATTAGGTGAAGGTAAATAAAGTTTTAATGCCTCTTCCTAAGCTTGTAATAAGATGAGAATTCAATTAGGTACTTCAGCAACAAGCAAAGAAAACTAAGTTACTAACCTAAACTCACCAATTAATCAAGAAAAATAGTGAACCCATGGGAAATGTGCTTTCATAATTTGATAAAAAAACCCCACAAATTTACATTGTATTCTTGCATTTTAGGTCAGTAACATTTCACTTAGCTAGGTTTAGTTACTTGGGCTTTTTTTCCAACAGCCTAGCCATTGGGAAATTTCACCGCAATGAGCTATTGGAAGAGGCAAAAAATGTTTCCAATGGCCAAGCCATTGGAAAATCCAGTTTCTTATTTCCCTCTTACACTTTTTACGTTATAAATGAAAAAAAAATTGAAATGAAATTTGAAATTGGAAATAAAAATGAGGAGGGAAAATTTTTTTATTGCCATTTGAAAATTATTAAAGGTTCATGTCCAACAACTTAAATGAAACGATGCATTTTATTCTTGCCAAGTTGTTAGAAAATTGAAATTAAAATCCCCAGACTTGGCCTCCAGGTATTTCTACTTCTCCATTCGTTCTCACTTTCTGCTTGTCTCTCATACACACACACCACACTTCTTTCATAGCAACCACCAAATCTACATCATGGGCTTGCTTCATTCTCATTCCTTCAGCTTATATCCATAGATCTAGTGCCGAATCAAAGAAAGAAGTAAGTATTTTCATGTTTTGAGCTTATTTTGGGCTATTTTGTTGAGTTTTGAATTTTTTTATACAATTGAATATTTGCCTACAATACAATGAGTGCAACTTCTTACTTGTTCACACATATTCGAAATTCTTAGGTTCAATTTTGAGGTAAGTTCTTGAAGGATTCTTTTTTTTCTCTTTTCTTTTGAATTTTTATCGAAAAATCCAAAAAATCTAGGTATTTTTAGTTGTGAAAAGTGTGAAATATTTGTGATTTGTTATTGTTCATGGTTGGAATTGAAGTTTAAGGTTTACCAATTAATATATGCAATTTTCTTTTTTATTTCAAAAATTAATAGAAATTTAGTATTTTGTTAGGTTTAATTAACTAAATTTTCTTTTTGAAACTACATTTATGCTAATGGAGAATACACACACACACAACACATCACACTTAAGTGATCTAATTATGGCGTTTCTTTTTGAATGAATCACTTAAACAACAAAAATTATGAAATTTGATCACTTGATTGATCACTTGATTGATTTTATGCTATTTTTTAATTTTTATGTTTTTTTTTATGTTTGAATTTTTTGCTACAATGAGTGCAATTTTTACTTGTTTTTATAGATTAGAAGCTTATCTACTTATTTTCAACATTCCTTATTCAATTTTGAGGTAAGTTCTTGAAGGATTTATTTTTTTTTCTTTTTCAGTTTTTACAGAAAAATATGGGTATTTTTGGTTGTGAAATGTTTGTGATTTGTTATTGTTGATGGCTATAAATGAAGTTTAGGGTTGACCCATTCATATTTGCAATTGATTTAAAATTTTTTTAATTGTTTTAATTTCAAAAATTAAAAGAAAATTATTATTTGTGTGGTGTAATTAACTTTGCTTGATTGGGCTTAATATTTATGTGTCCATATATTTATCAAGAAATTATTGAATAAATTTTTTTTCCTATGAAACTGAATTTGTGTTTGAACTATGAGGGATGAATTAATGGAAAATTTTAAATATGAAAGATAATTTTTTAATTTATAAAATAAAATTGTTATAAAACACATTTTTATTGTATAAATAAGTTTGGATAAATTAAAATTAACACAATTTTTTGTTTTATTAAAAACACGCATATTTATTTTATCAATAAATGAAAAAATATATACTTTTTCAATTAAATGGGGCTAAATATGAAAAAAAAATTAAAAAATATTTTATAAGTAACACACATATTTTATCAATGCGTGAATAAAAAATAAGTAATATTTTCATGGTTGTGTTTTATACGTTTACCAATAAATTTAATTTATAATGGAGTTGAGCCATAGTTGGATGTATCGTAACTATTTCTTGCCAGGCTAAACAGGTTACATAGAGGAGTGGGTGTCTGGGGTTGATGAATTTATATCATTCGTTGTCACTCATCCTGAAAAAATAAGCAGTTACAGCATTCCTTACCCTTGTTGGAAGTGTAAGAATTTGTCATTTTAAGAGTGTGATGAGGTTAAAGTTCATCTTTACAAGCAGGGGTTCATGCCTTTTTACATGAATTGGATTGGTCATGGAGAACCGTTCAATGAAGCAATGAATACACACAAAAAAGCAGGTGGATTTGATCACTTTGGTCAGGGTTCTTCAATAAAATCATATGAAATGGTGGTATTGGATGCCATTGGGCCTAATTACCAACAAAGTCCTTCCCACATGGATGAGCAGCCCAATGAAAGTACTCAATGATTCTTCGACTTGTTGAATTCCGCATCAACTCCTCTATGGGATGGGTGCCATAATCATACTGAGTTATCTGCTATTGTTCATCTTTTGAATTTTAAGTTAGAGTATCACATGTCACGGGCTTGTTATAATGGAATTGCCCAATTAATAAAGGAGACTAAACTTATAGATAGTAAGATACCGTCCAATTGGTATGATACAAAAAAATTAGTTTCAAAGTTGAGCCTATTTCACTTCAAGATTGGTGCTTGTGTTAATGGCTGCATGTCCGTCTAAAAAGAAGAAACAATATGTAAGTTTTATGGAGCTGAGAGGAACAAGACAAAAAAGGGGTGATAAGGGTACAGATTGACCAAGAAAGACTATGCATCATTTACCAGTAAGCCCTTGTTTCTAACGCCAATTTGCTTTAGTCTTAACAGCAGAGCAGATAAGGTGGCACAAGGAGCAATAGCTGATCTAGGTATTTTAAAACATCCATTTGATGGTGAATCTTGGAAACATTTTGATCACATCTACCCATGGTTTGCTATCGAACCACGAAATGTCGAGTTGGGGTTGTGTGCTAATGGATTTGCGTCTTTTGGACCATCTGGAAACAGTACTCTTATTAGCCTATTATCATCACTCTATATAATTTACCTTTTATGGATGTACATGAAAAAACCTTACATGTTGCTTTCCTTATTGATTTTAGGTCCATGTAGCCTAAATCATAATATTGATGTCTATTTACAACCTCTAATATGGATGGTGTCTAAATATGTGATGTCTCAGTGAGAGAAAATTTGTCCTTCGAGCTGCACTATTGTGGACCATAAATGATTTCCAAGCTTATGACATGCTTTCAGGATGGATGATGCATGGTCGATTGTCTTGCCCAATTTGTATGAACCAAAGTAAGGCCTTCCAACTTGAGTATGATAGGAAAACTTATTTCTTTGACAGTCATCAGCAATTTCTTCCGATGGACCACCCATATAAAAGAAATAAAGTTTGTTTTGAAAAAGGCAAGTAAGAGAATTCATTCACTCCGAAATGCCTATCAGGTGAGGCAATATTTGAACAAATCTTCTTCCTTTCATCAATTACTATAGATGGGCCACAACATCACCCCTGTGATTTTGGAAAATCGCACAATTGGATGAAGCGGAACATTTTTTTAGAGTTGCCTTATTGGGGGTGAATTTAATTTGCCATAATCTGGATGTCATGCATATTGAGAAGAACATGTTTTAGAATACCTGGAATACCGTTATGGGTGTTAAGAACAAAACAAAAGACAATGTTAAGGCACAAAAAGGCCTCAAGATTTATCATAATCAACCGAAGTTAAACATGGTTCTTCTTGATGATGGTTGTTTATTCAAATCAAAGACCCAGTTCACATTCGATCTTAATTAGAGGTGGGATATTATTGTTTAGGCTAAATCTCTCAGATTCCCAAATAGGTATGCCTCAATCTTGCCAGATGTGTTGATAGTTCTAGTAGCAGTATGTATGGCATGAAAAGTCATGATTGTCATGTGATGATGTAATGACTTCTCCCAATTGCCCTTCAGGCACTTCACAAGAATATATGGAAACCATTAACCTAGTTAAGCCTATTTTTCAGAAATATGTGCACTCCAGAGTTGGATGCTAATCACTTGTTGGAGTTGGAGGCTAATATTCTAATTATCCATTGTAAACTTGAGAGAATTTTTCCTCCTGAATTTTTTTGCTGTCATGGAGCATTTGCCTATTCACTTGCCATATGAAGCAAGGGTTAAAGAACCTGTTTAGTATTGATGGATGTACAAATTTGGGTGGTGTGTGCATGCCCTTAAAATAAAGGTTTTTAATACTTTTTACGTTGAAGGATCAATTTCTGAAATGTACCTTATAGACGAGACTTCCATTTTTGCTCCTATTACTTTGAATCTCATGTCCCGTGTATGAGGAACAGAGTTCCTCGAAATGATGATGGCCGTCCTGTACCCTATAATAGAGAGTTGTGGTCCATATTCAACTTTTCGAGTCATCCATATGATGTATCTAGATATAGATTCCTTACAGATGATGAACTCAAAGTTGCCACCACATACGTTTTACTAAACTGTACTAAGAACAGGCCATATCTCAATTAAGCTTACATTCTATATTGACATCTTATATTTTCAAGCCTAACATTAATCCTTCAGCTAACTTATTTTCTTGTCCCTTAATCTGGGCACTTTATGTTTGTTGAGGAGGTACATGTCCGTGCACCTTGATATTACCATGTCCCAGATGGACATACACATTGAAAATAAATTTTCAAGTTGGCCTAGAAACTATGTATGCGCATACAATGTACTTCATATATAAACTATTAATTTTAATTATTTTACATGTATTTCCCTAACTGAAAATTGTTTTACATAGGTTAATGTCCCATGAAACAATATAATCGATCACATATTGTGGGATGTTGCATGTGGTCCTTCATGTCGGGTTAAGACATGGCCTTTATATTTTACAAATAGGTACAAGTTCCACATAAGTGAATAGGGCAATGAAAAGTTCACATTTAACAATGGAGTGTGTGTACGGAACACCAATTCTAGTGACGGAATGTGATTTTTATGGTGTATTACAAGAAGTCATTCAACTAAAATATCCTCACTATCCACATAAAAATGTTGTTTTGTTTAGGTGCAATTGGTTTGACCTAACACCTGATTGTGGAACTCAAGTCTATAAACAATTTGGTTTAGTTGAGGTTTAGGATGCCCCGCAATATCGGAAGTTTGATCCATTCATTCTTGTATCACAGGCTGACCAAGTTTACTACACACCATGTCCGATAAAGTCATGTGATAAAAATGGATGGTCAGTTGTCCTGAAGATAAAACTTAGACGAATCATCCAATACGAATTAGTAGAAAATGATGATGTTTATCAAGAAAATGGATGGTATATAAATCATACAATTGAGGATGGCCTAGTTGAGGAGTTAACTAACCCGAGATTGGGTGATGATAGTGAATAAGATTTTCAAAACATGGGTGTAATCGGCCATGATGATGAAATTGAAGATGACAGGGATGCTAATTACGATACAGATGATGAGAAGTTTCAATCCGATGGAACTAAGACTAATGAAAATAAGGAGTTTAGCTATCGTGCAAGGGCCGGGTCAAGTGAATGAAGATGATAGTCCCAAAGTATATATCAGTCTTGAGTCATAAATGTGTCTAAATTAAACATATTTGGTAATTTCATGAGAATTCATTTCACATTTGAAACATATTTATGTTATTTTGTGAATAAATTAATAATGACTGCAGATGCTGCTTAAAGGGGATAACACCTATAGGCGTCGACTTGAGAAAGAAGATTTTACATAATTCTAGGAGGTCTTGCAGACGGAACTTCCTCGACTACAGAGGACAAGTTCTTCATCCTGACCATAGGTGGATGTAATTCTAGAGACACAAGACATGTTGGTGCTAGCTACTTATCTTCGGTTACATCCACACCGTTCCGATGGAGTATGAGACACAGCATCTACACATGGCCCCCGACAAACACGTGTTAGTCACCCTCAAGTGACTTATTCTTATGCCTCAGATTCAGACATACATATTGAAGATGTCCCATCATTAGTGTCAGAGACATTAGCCTAACCACGGTTGAGGATATACCTTCATGGCAACACATAAGTAATGAACATCCTACAAACTATCTGTAACCTAGAAATTTAGTGGGTAAACTTACCATGAACTTGTCTGCATATAACTACTATTGTCATACACATTTTCACTACGTAGATTCCTTCCAACTGCAGCAACATGGTTGGCTACACCATGCTTTACCACACATTTCAAACCATATTCTAATTGGTCATATGTCTATGCATCAGACATTCAATAATGGTGGAGCATTTTTTAGGTAATTGACATATTAGTACCATATCATAATTTTATGCAAAAATAGTACTTTCATCCTTCATGCTTTTATGTCTGATTCATTATCTTTTATAGAGGAGCTGTGAGTGGAACCCGACACCCCATAATGAGGTGTATCAGATATGGCATTTCTTGAGGGCGCAACACTACCAAAGCAACATGGTAGAGATCTAGTGTGTGAAGGATCCTGTGAAACATTGAATGAAGGCAAATTTCATGTTCAATGCCATATATGCAGAAATAGAGGCATATTAGACCAATCTAGAGTTTTTTCAAAAATTTGCTAGGTTTAAGGTAATCTGAGCATCTATCAATGAGGATGATTCACAGTTTAGCTCGTGTAATGCGACATATGTGAAGGGATCAATCTCAATGTTTGCACATCGAGATCAAATGGTAAACCCTTTATGTTCTTATACATTACATTTAAGTAAATCATTAACTGATGATACACATTACTCTAAATTAACATTCTATTAGAGAGAGAAAGAGAGAGATTCAAAGAACAAGAACCCCGGCTTGTTCGAGGTTTTTTTGGTGACACATAAAATAAAGAATAAACAATACATTAGTAAGCGATCTGAAGAAGCTGCTGTAAGTATAATAACCTTTTTTCCTACTATTCTTAAGCCAAACTTGTGATAACCACACATGACTGATTTAAATAGGTTAACAACTTTTTGTAGGCTCAAATTAGTGTGAGATTGAGGAGCAAACACAATAACAGGAGGGAACAAAGCATACACAGTAAATTGATAAAGTTGCAATCATTAGTACTGTATCTAATGGGAAAAAGAGAAGGCGTGTTTTTGGTTTAGGATTAGAGTAGTGCATTTTACCGAGACGCCAAATGCCTAGTGGGCTCCCACCTGTTGACCTTATTCATACACCATAGTTCAATGAGCAAGTATAGAAGATGATGTAAAGGAGATTGTGTGAACAGATGCTAAGTACAAGAAGAAGCTGAAGCCGCTCTAAAGGAGACAGAGAGTAGAGATGAAGGTGAATAGGGCTACCTTAGAGGCTAACCGGGCTTAGTTGGAGACCTTCTTTACTCGTTGGTTCAACCAGTTCCATAATATACCAATGAGTCGGACTCAGAAAATAAGAAGATGGGGTTTGCTTGATTTATCGTCTTGAACAAGTAAATCATCATGTGATTCCTGTGTCATCAGACTTGGATGAAATTTCTGAGATGTTGCATTATGGTAGCTTCTATGAATTGTTGAAGACATATAACTACTTGTTTCAATTATGATGTATGAATGAACTTGAGATGTACATTATTGAAATTAAATTATTATTTGTGTAGACCTTTAAAAAATTGGATGAGTAACTAGCATGTGGGAACTTGTAAATTGGCAAATTTAATTTAGAAATTGATGAAATCAAGGAATTTACAATTGGGATGCGCTTCTGGAAGCCTACCAACATGTTAAACCATTGGTAATTATCAACGGTTTGAACTAGGGATGAAGAAGGGCTGGGCTTTTTTTAGGTAGCTCAAGTTTGAGCTTGAGTTGAAGCTTTTCGAGCTGGGCTCGATTGAGTTCGAGTTCAAGCTTAAGCCCAAAATCGAGCTCAAATATTTTTAGGGCTGAGCTCGAGCTTATGGCTACCCGGCCCTATTCATTTTCGGCCTTAATAGGCCTAGAGGCTGAAGCTATCTAAGCCTAACCCTTCATTTACACGTACTTCTTGGTTGATTTCAGCAATCACTTTCTCAATCTCTCATAGAGAAATACAACCGACAAGAAAGTTTGAGCTCCAATATAGCATCTTCGATTCTCCATTTTCTTCTTCTCTTCAAACCCTCATCACCATCGTTCCTCTACCAAAGCTAACTGACCGATTGTTACCGCCTTCAGCCACATTCAAGTGTAGAAGATGTGCTATCAGCAATCTTTGATTCTTAGTTCTCATCGTCTTTTATTGACGATCGTCAGTCGAGCTACAGCTTCAGATTGCATACCCAATGTGAGCCCTAAAGTCATTTCCCCAACGATTAGCCGACTGATTTGGTGATCATGATTCGCAATAGATTCTTTCCCAACTGATTTAATGGTCGTGATTCGATTCTATACTGGCCAATTTGATGATCGTTATTAGATTCTTTTTCGAGTTGAGACAATGCAATGGATTCAAATGAAGCAGATCTTGTTGCTTATCTTGAGGAAGATGATAACTTATTTGTAAAGTTTATGACATCAGGGTAGAGTAGAAAAGCGTTAGAAAGTTTGGATATGAACTATAATTTTCCCTTATTTGGTTTTATCTATGTGAAAAATTATAGATTTAGTCCTTATTTTTCATGTAAGTTATAATTCCAGTCCTAAAGATTTATATGTGTCGTTTGAGCCCTTCAAGCCTTCGAGCCGAACTGAAGCCTATCTCAATTTAAGCTCGAGCCTAAAAAAATGGGCTCGTGTAATTTGAGCTCGAACTCAGGTAGTATCGAATAGTAAAGGGGCCGAGCTCGAGCCTAGTAAGCTTGGGCCAGGCTCGGCCCATTTTCACCCTTAGTTTAAACCGTTGGTAAGTTTCCAATGGTCTGAACCATTGGTAAATGCCAATGGGTTAAACTGTTGGTAAATATCAATAGGTTAAGCCGTTGGTAAATATCCATCGGCCCAAACCATTTCTAAATTACCAATGGCTTTACCTGCTGGTATTTGCCAATGGTTACACGTTGGAAAAATCTTCACCCGTTGGAAAAAATGATCTTGTCTATGATCATTGGTAATTACCAACGGTCAAATTACTAATGTGTTGATGTAGGAAATTACCAATGGTTTAAATTTTGACTGTTAGTAATCTAGTTTCCAATAATCGATTTAACAATTGTCTGATTCCAATGGCTATGCATTGGTAATTTTGAATTTTCCAACGTGTGACCATTGGGAATGACCATTGGAAAATGCTAGAATTTTAACAGTAAAATGATACTTTTTCTTACCCAACTCCTACGTCTACCGTGCGCTTGTGGTTAGAATTTAAAATTCACAACACCCAGCTTACCTGCACCAATTCCTCTGCTTGATGGTTGATGAACTAGATCCACACAAGCCAATTCCTTTATGATGCAAAGAATTATAATGACTAGATAACGATGGGCTCAGTCATGATTCCTCTCCATACTCATTTTTTTGACGATTAGCTCCGTGGTTCGCGTAAGGTGGACAAATCTTAAGTGCGATAGGATGGGGAATCATGGGCAATTACTGAGCCAAGAGGATTAGGGGGAATCATGGATAGCATCAAGTATGAGGGCGAGGACAACAGGGTTTATTGAGTCACCGCTCGTTCGATGTCAAGTCGAATCCCTCAAATTCCATCTCTTGATAGCTATCAGAGTTGAAGAAAGCGGAAATGGTGAAACCTTATTTGCCATCAGAGGCTAATCTTTGTAGATTAAAGAAAAAATATTAGAAGGTTGTTCTTGTTTGTCATCCTCAATTTGTTTGGCATCGTTAGTAATTCTAGCCAATTTGTTGGCTAGATCTATTTACCTCGAAGCTGAAGAAAGGCCATTTACGGATGAGGGTGGTGGCGAGGGGAAGGGATTATTCATAAACCCAAATTTCCAATGATGTGGAAGGTAGAGACAAATATGGACAAAGTTTCTTGTGTTTGGAGTGCAAGATGCAGAAGTTTAGGGGGTGAAATAATCGAAATAAGAAGGCTAGGGGGAGAAAACGAGTTTTTTCTTTTTCTGTTTAAATAGGTCATTTATGGAGTTAAGTTTGGAGGGGGTAAGTGTAGATATGTTAACCTTTTAGGGGGTTAGGGTAGCTTTTTAAAATAGTGAGGACAAAAATTGAGATTTTGCCAAACCTCAGAAGGTTTTTTTTTCGTAATTTTCCCTATATTTAAACATGTCTATTAGAAACTATGATATTACTAAATTGCTCATATACATAGGACATGTACATTTAAACATGGATTAAGTTTTGTATTATGTTAAATATTTTATCAACGGGTTGTGGATGAAATTTTATTGGATTACAAAATTATTAATTGTTATATCTATATTATAGGAACTGTAAAACCCAAGGGCTAGAATTGAAAAAACTAGGCTCATGATTCTAGTTCTATTTGGTTCTTGATTCTTGAGTTGGGTAAGATTTTTTTGGACCAATCATTATTTCCGAATGTCAATATGACCCACGCTCACCCTTATTGGCATGTGCATGTTTCACTTGGCTAAAATTCATTTCAATCCTTGAATTATCGATTTCTCAATTTAGTCCCTATATTCTATTTGTTGCCATTTTTTCCCAAACTTTTCCCATTTTATTTTAATCTTCTAAACAAAATTTTGGTCATTATTGTCTGTATACTTTTGGGCATAATTTGGGCTAATATGCCTTCGGACAATAATACCTTTTTTTTTCTATTTCTTTTAAATCAATGATTAAATCCAAGATTGTTGAAATCGGGATCCTACCCAAGTTCGTTTTTCATCATACAATATCAAAATCATAAAATCAGATTGTAGATAGTAAGATCTTGCTAAAAGATCAAAATTTCTTGTAATAATAATATAATTTATATAGAAGACCAATTATATTAGAAACTTATGTAAAGTTCAAGTGTCATAGCAATAATACTACCTCCATCCTAAGTTCTTTATTCTATTTTAGTGTTTTTACTTAAGTTTATTTATATTAATATTTTTTATTTTTTAAAAAAAATTTACATTTAAAAACTATATTTCTTGCAGTTTCTAAATATATTTTTTTATAAAATTTTTAGTAAATAATAATATAAATAAATTTAAGTCAAACTTAAGTTAAAAAACTAAAATGTAGCAAAGAATGTGGGATAAAGAGAGTACAACACAATCAGTGTTACATTACAAATAAAGCCCGAGCCTTATTAGAGCATATATCAACATAATGAACATAATAACCAACACAAGTATGAAAAAAATTCATAAATAAACATAATTAACAAAATAATGGCAAACTTGTGGAAATACTTTCAAAGTTTCGAGTTTTGTCTCCTAAATGTGTGTGTGTGTGTGTGAGAAAGAGAGAAAGACGAGCTTTTTTTCTTTTTTAGTTTACTTCATAATTTTAAGTCATATGACCACTAGTTTGGGTTGCTCAACTTGGGCAATAAGGCCCAATCACTTAAACTTTTTAATTTGAGCTAAAATACAAGTATAATCAATAAAAATTAGTACCAAGTAAGATTGATAGTATTGAAAGATCTTACAGATCTTAAGATTTTAATCGGTATTCTATCTGATCTTACCATATCACTAATTCTATTACTTTCTAATAAGGTTTTATAATGTGGAATCGTAGAATTGTGGAAGCCTGGCATCTATATTGGGATCTTAACAACCTTGATTAAAGCTTTGGTACCTAAAGTCTTTTTCATCTGCTCTCTTGGTCCCCAAACTTTACTTTTTCAAGCTCTCAATTTTAAAATCTTTTTATTGTGTTCTTTTGTGTCAATGATTAAACACTACTTTTATCATTAAAATTTTGCTCTTTCCCAGCCCTTTCCTAAACTTTATTTTTTGATAATTATTTTATTATATTTGTATGTAATAATACCACATATTGGATCCACCACAGTGCGCTTCCACTTAATACTACTACGGATAAAATCACTGCATCATAAATTCTTGTGCCTCGTTCTTTATGAAATACATACTTTCTCAATTTTAAAACTATTACAATATATTCTATTTTGAGCAGTTCTAAATTTTTATATTCATATTTAATAAATCACTTTACTATAATACCCTTTAAATTATAATTTCAATATTAAATTTATTTAATTTTCTCAATTTATAGGTAAAAAGTTAAGACTAAAATTAAAATAACACAAACATTTTCTAAACTTTCCTAATCTATGTATGAAACTAAATAGTTCGACAGGGGAGCATTTTGAGAACTTTTGATACATGGATGGAGAGGTTACATTTGTGATAGCAGTAATTCAATTTTAATAATTTAGGAGTAAATTTAAAATATTATCCTTAAAAAATAGGAGTAAGAAAAAAGAAACTCAAGTTCTTCTACTAGGGAGGAAAGAAGGAGATAAAAAGTTTTAATCCATTTTACATTATGTTTTTTTATATTCTGCTTTGTTGAGAGAGAAATTTTGGCACTGTACCTTTTCCTTCTTTTCCTTCGCTCCGATGGTTGAATTATAGGAATCCGACATTAGTTTTGCCTCTGATCGAACAGGAAACAACTTCACGTACGATGCGATCTTCGTTTTGATATTTCGAGGTGAAATTTGAGCCATTGATTCGGGTTCCCTTTGATCGATTTTTCACTCGCCGAGAGACACACAGAAATGAACGGTGGCGATGAGGTCGTCGCAGCTCCGCCGAGCCCGCCACAGCCCCTCGAGTGGAAATTCTCTCAGGTCTTCGGTGAACGGACGGCCGGCGAAGAAGTCCAAGAAGGTAATTCACCCCCCCTCCCCAAAAGTGTTGTGTCGATTAAGTGTGGGTGTGGTTCTTTATTGGATCCGTTTCCTGCTTTGTTTCGATAATCCGATTTAGGGTTTCTTCTTGCATCGTGGATCTATTATTCATGGTGGACTTTCGAGTGTTGTTGTTTAGGCTGTCGTGTGTGCCGAGTATAATGTTTTTTCTGCTGCTGAGTTTGGTTGGGATTTGGACGAAGTGAGTTCGTTGTATATGATGGTTTCTTAGTTACTTAGGCTACTACAATACTCTCTTTGCATAATTAGGAGTTTTTGATGCAAATTTGTGAAGATAAGCATTTCAAGTTTCAATGCTAACGCAAAATCTTCTTACGTAAGGTTCTGATTGAACCTCATACCAAACAGAAGGGATGGTAAAACGAAATCCCGTATAAGATGCAGGGAAATCTAAGCCCCTTTGTTGGTTTGTTGGACGCTTCATTCTGAGAGTGTGAGGTAGGAGTTATGTATTGGCTTTCCGGGAAGCTCGATGGCATAGTTGGATTTTAGAAATCTGGTTTCATGATTTTGAAACTTCTCTGAAGTAAATGAGTTTTTGTTCGATAACTTGCCAGGAGCAGGTGGATGAGAAAAAAATGCATGGGGCCTTTTATAAGATTTTTTTTTTCTGTAACATGAATTCCCACTAAAGCACCACCTGTGTTGCACCCATGTACATAAGAATAGGGGGTCCAATGAACTATAAAATCTGGTTTTTCTAGTAGCATCTGGAAATCCATAATCTAATATATTGCAACCATTTTCGTTTTAGAATGTCTTGGAGGACTCTTGAACCTGTTGATCCTTTCATTCATCTTTCATGCCAAATGCACAGAAAAATTGAAATATGGATCTTAGATAGATTCGTAATCCTTCTCTAGGAGTTTTCAGCCCTGTCCAAGTCCTATTTTGTTTTTCAACTTAACCATTTTCCAGTCGATTCTGAACAAGGAAGTTTCTGGTTGCCATAGCCCAATGAAAGAACAGAAATCAATAACAAGGTTTAAGTGGTGACGAGTCAAAGGACAATGATGCCATTAAGTTTTATGTCATAAAATAACCGGAATAATTTGTGAACTTTAAAGTGCAGTCCTGCTCTGTTGGAGTATCTGTCATAAAAACTATTGCATGTCTGCATGTCTGCATTGGTTAGGCAACTAGTGTAGCCAATGCCAGGCAAGGTGGAAGCACAATGGTATGCGGGTTTACTGATGGGTGAAGCAGCTGGCTTTGGAATGATTACTTTGGTAATTCATGTGGTGAGATAAAAGGTAGGTTAGCTGGTAGAAGTACTGTGTTTCTTCGTGCTTCTAGAACATGTAGGTTATGTAATCAATGAGCTTCAAGGGCTGGTACTATGAATAGATTATGAAGGGACAGGCCATGCTTCCCTTTTCAAAGGTTTTTTAATTCATCCTACAAGGGATGCAGTTATGGTAGCTTTATTATTTTTAGATTTATTATTTTAACCATGGATTCAGAATCAAGTCTAAGCTTAAGGAAGAACTGTATGAGTCTATGGAACCTTTGCATTGTTTGTCATTGTTCAAGGGAAGTGTGTATTTCATACATCCCTCTCCCTTGTCTATCTGCTGCAAAGTATCAATGCAGCCTCTCCTCTTTTTCCCCATGCTTCTTGTTTTCAGTTTTCATTATCATAGTGGTTTTAGGACATTATGGGCCTCTCTACGTAAAGCTATTTTATTGGAAATTTTCTTTTGTACGATAATAATTTTTCACCAATTCTAGGAAAACAGATATGACTTTGAGCTGCTCCTGGATTTTATAAACTTCATGATAGGTCGTCTTGGATGGAGAAAAGGTCTTGGCTGCATCAAAATTACACGTTACCTTCTGACGTCAATATAAGAAGACAGTTTGAGACGCAAAATAGTAAAAACCAGCATGCTCGAACTAGCATATTTGCTGCAAACAGAAAAGTGCATGTAGCCTTACTCTGCAATGCAATTTGAGTAATTGTTGAATTGGATAACTCACCCACAGTTTAAATCCATTGCATTGTATCGTGGTGTAATATAATGGCTGGGATGGTACTGTAAAATGTTTTTGCTTGTCTTGCTCTTGCAGTTGATATTATTTCAGCAATTGAGTTTGATAAAACTGGAGACCATCTTGCTACCGGTGATCGTGGAGGTCGTGTTGTTCTCTTTGAGAGGACAGATACAAAAGATGTGAGATCTTTATCTCTTGGCTAGCTTCATTCATGTTTGCATTGTTTAATGTTTTGTGAGTTTATACTAGATTTCTTTTTCAAATGTTTAGCGTGGTGGATCAAGAAGGGATCTGGAGAGAATAGATTATCCAGTTAGTAGACATCCAGAGTTCCGTTACAAGACAGAGTTTCAGAGCCATGAACCTGAGGTATTCTTAAATTTATTTCTTGTTTCAAATATAACTGCAGTCACTACCTACTTCATCAAGATTGTAATGCTCTTACTCTGTCGGCATTTCCTCAGTTTGACTATCTCAAGAGCTTGGAAATTGAAGAAAAGATCAACAAGATCAGATGGTGCCAAACAGCAAACAGTGCAATGTTTCTTCTTTCTACCAACGACAAAACTATCAAGTTTTGGAAGGTTAAAAGAAAATACTCTACCATGTTTAGTGTGATACATTTTGAAATAATTGTAGGGAACATTTGGAAGTTACACACAGTAGATGGTACCATTTGGCTGTAACCATAGTGGATAACAGATCTTTATAAATTACTTTTGATGCATAAAGGATGGTAGTTCTGTTGGGTAATGTTGCCATTTAGAGTTTAGACTGAAGCAGTTTTAGTGTCAAGTTCAGTTGATTCTCTGTCTAATTACCAATCTCTGTCTTGCTGTAATAGTAGTTTATACTTTAAGGACAGTAGTGATGCCCATTTCAGATGTTGGAAATTATTTTCCAGTAAATGATATGATATAGTACTTATTAGAAGAATGGAAGAGAACATTATTAGGATATATGACTATGTTCCACTAACACTTGATTTTCTTATACCTATATGAGGGTTGAATAGGTTCAAGAAAAGAAGATCAAGAAAGTTGCTGATATGAATGTAGACCCATCGAAATCAGCTGGAAATGGCAGTCTTGCCAATTCAATTATTTCAAGTAGTTCAAGACCTTCTCTGGCCAATGGAGGATGCACAGACAGATCTTACAACTTCAGTGATAACTTTTCAATTCCTCCCGGAGGCATCCCATCACTACGTTTACCAGTGGTAGTTGTACCAAACTCCTATCAGTTTTTATGGGGTGATCATTATTACTGTTGGTGTTATTTATTAATTGTTGCCATGAATTTAGCTGATTTGAATTTATAGTTCAACTATGGTAATTGATAATAGAAAGTTATGCTCGTACATGGTAAAAATGGATCTGAGCATAAGATAAGCACAAGATTCACCAAGGCTCTTCTAGGGGACCTCTCCTTTTTCTTTGTCCCATGGCCACCTCGGTAGTACATCACATCTAGATTAACTCTGGATGTTACTGGCAGTCAGAACTAGGTTCTTTTGTGGATAAGCCAGATTAATGAAAGTATACCTACGTCAGGGTCGTTAGTTCAGCTTTAGTTGCACATTCATGGGCTTCCTGAAAAAAAGAACAGGCAGGCACCAAATTCAAATTTTTGTATCATGAACTTCAATTTTTGCGTCTGCTTCTGATGTGTCCTTAATTATTGTCCTTAAGGCTATTGTGAATTCAAGCCGCAAAGTCTAATTGTTTGTTTGCTGTTCCAGTCAACATGTTACAGGATTCCTTCAACAGTCAGAACTAGGTTGTCCACAGGATGAGCACATTAATGAAAGTAAAAATCTACTGCTGTTTGAATACCATTTCTTTGTGGTGTGCACCTCTCCAGGTGTCAGATGCTATCAGAATGCTGTTAATGTGTTAAGCTTGGCCTAATGGATAAAGCTGTATAGTTTTTACCTTAGGTTCATTGTTTGAATAGCCCCTCCCTCTTGGCCTTCCATATGCTGCAGAAACATGATTGCATTTTGAAATGAATTATAAACTATGGCTTTATTTGCTTTTCACTTTCTGTTTCTGGTGTTCTCCATCCTTGTTGGCGAGTTCAGCAATGAGAACTAGTTAGTTATTCTGTAATCTAGTTGTTCTTTGGTTGTTGATAATAGTGTATGGGTATGGAGTGTAGGTACCATAGGTGTTGATATCTTGTATTTTTGCTACCATGAGATTGGAATGTATTATTACTTCTGCATGCAAGTTCTGGATTTTCAAATTTCAAAATCTTTAGGTTTCAAGCCTGGAGACAAGCCTAGTTGCCAGATGTCGAAGGGTATATGCTCATGCACATGACTACCATATCAACTCTATTTCAAATAATAGGTAGGCACTTAGTTTCACAATTTTTTCACTGTTTGATTTTCTAGTCAGGACCTTTTCACTGCTTTATTGCTCTATTTTGTTTCTTTGAATTCTGGGGCACAATATGATATTTTGCTTAATAGCACTACTAAATATTGTTTGTCTTACAATCAGGAAAAAATATTGTTTATTTTATTAAGACATTGTCTGGGCATGGTATGACATTATGCGATCCTTTAACTGGTGTTAGGTTACAGATTTGGAAATGAACTGGAATTTATATCTTTTAGATATTTGTAATGGTTTTCCCTATCCATGTTTCTAGTTAATCCTTTTTTTTTTCCTTCTTTTTTCCTTTTTCCACGGGTGGACAAATTTTTTTCTTTTTTTGAAGGTTGGGATACAATGACCCATCTATAGAATATTAAGCCTCTTATGGTTGACACTTGGCATTATAAAGCGAATTAAAGTGGTAACCAGCAATTTGTATATGTATCTATCTATTTTCCTGTCTTACCATGTTCCTTGGTATGGTATAGTACTTCGGAGAAAAGATGATTGAAAGATTTTTCAAATAGAGCTCCCATGCTGAAGTTTACTTTTCATGCTTCCTTGCTTGGATTTAGTGTTTATGTCTTTTAGAATTGAGATTTTTTACTTTTTCATTAATAAAGATTTTTTTTCTTTGGCCTATTATCTGGATAGAAAATTTTATAATGTCCTAATGTTTTGCTATCTGTTTGGCCAGTATACCCATATGATTTTGCAACATTTGTCTTTTTCTAGTGATGGTGAAACCTTCATATCAGCAGACGATCTGCGTATAAATCTTTGGAATTTGGAAATTAGTAATCAAAGTTTCAATATTGTTGATGTGAAGCCTGCAAACATGGAGGATCTGACTGGTAAATACATGCTGATCATCTGCTATGTGGTCATTTTCTTTTCCTGCTTATTTTGTTTGGTTTTCTGGTCTCTACTTTTTTTTGTCGTCCTTTCAGTTTTATTGGATATCCATCCACTTTCCTGACATTCATTGAATGTTTTAATGGGATGCTGCCCTGAGCTTTGTAGTTTGCCTCCATAGTAAATATTTTTCATACAGAAAAATCTCAATCTTGTATTTGAACAATGGTTAATCAAGATTTTGGGTTACAGAGGTGAATATAGTTAATCATGTATACAGCTATTTAGGCATATTTAATCTGGCATGCATGACTGCAAGTGAGATTTTTTAGCTTTCTTTTTGTACTAATGTGCTTGTTCTCTTGATAAGTCACCAATTATATAAAGGAAAATGATAATGTGATGGACTGTGATGCCTGTGATCCATCATGGTCCATCAATCAACCATTGGGGCCCCTTGAATGATGTGGGGCCCTTGCCGATTAACAGACCGTGATGGATTACAGCCATCATGGTCCTTATCTAAATTATTTAGTCTTGGTTGTTGGTAATGATTTTGTGCTTCTAATTTTTTAGCTGTATCGAATTTATTGCTTCCAATTTCACTCAAAACTCTCCACATGCAGAGGTAATCACATCAGCGGAGTTTCACCCCACTCACTGTAATACGTTAGCCTATAGCAGCTCAAAAGGCTTAATTCGGCTTATTGATTTACGGCAATCAGCTTTATGTGATTCTCATGCGAAATTGTAAGTTTATTTCAATGCATATCCTTACTTTTGAGTTCTCCACATACACTTTTTTGTTAAAGAGTATCAAGAGGTGTTATCATACCCTTACCTGTCAGCTTAAGGTTTTATCTTGGTGACTCTGTCATGGTAACCAAGCCTGTTCGACCTAATGGTCTAGACTTTAGAGTTTTAACCTTGGTGGTCCCCTTTATGTTGAAAGTTAGTCTCAGGAGAAGGTAAAGAGAAAGCCTTAACACACGTCATTAGCCTAGGGGATTTTCAAGCAGAGAGGTGTCTTTGGAGGTTTATTTATCTTTTAAGTTTTGGGTTTGATGTTTCTGAGAGCGTTTAAAGGGGGTAATGCAAAGGGCTCTTGGACCATAGGAGCAAAGACAGGCATACACCTATTATCTGTGTGTGTGTGTGTGTTTGTGGGCATGCCCATGTGTTTCCGTGTCTATCTGAATTTTAACATCCTTTTTTGCCATTCCATGTAATTGATGCTGTAGGTTTGAGGAACCAGAGCCGCCTGGTTCCAGATCATTTTTCACCGAGATAATTGCTTCAATCTCGGATATTAAATTTTCAAAGGATGGCAGACATATACTTAGCCGCGATTATATGACTCTCAAGGTTTGTGCTTCTTGGCTTTGATACCCATTCTTGTTTAGATGTGGAACCTCTGTCTGCCTCATGTCTCTTTAAATTGATTTCGTGTGGCTATTAGTAATATTGCAACAGATATTTTGTAAACACATAGAGTGCAACTAACATGGTATCATGCATGTTGAAAGCTTGGGGCATCATCTGGTAGATCCAACCGGTGTAAGGATGCCATGCGCCAAGTTTGAGTCCAATTTGAAACCCAAACACCCTCTAAGAGAAGTATAAATAAATAAATGAATAAACAAATAAATAAAAGCTTGGCACGCCTTGATTTTTCTTCATTATTTTTTTCTAATTTAACAACGGTAAACATAATAGTTTTTGCCCTATCATTGCTTCATGGCTACATGATGGCTATTCGGTTCGACATCTGATCTCATGTCGCTTGATTTCCAGTTATGGGATATCAACATGGACTCAGGTCCAGTGGCAACATTCCAGGTTCATGAATATTTAAGACCCAAGGTGATGTATTAATCCTCCTTGGAAAGAGGGAAAGAAGGAAAGAAATTAAATGTCAATCATTCTACTATTTTTTCATTTTGTTCAAACTAATGTGGATTCCTTCAATTTTCTCAGCTGTGTGATTTGTACGAGAATGATTCAATCTTTGACAAATTTGAGTGTTGCTTAAGTGGTGACGGATTGCGAGTAGCAACTGGTTCTTACAGGTGTGGAATTGTGCCCAACCAGTGCTGCTAAAGGCACTAAAGTGATCTAGAGTATAGAGTCATTCTGTGTGCCTAAGGGGTGTCTTAGGCATCTCTGATTCTGCTTTCAGGGAAAAGTTAGACATACTAAAACAAACATACAAAGAAAGAAAAGGAAATAAAGAAAACAAGGGTTTCGTGCACCATGTTGTCCTACTTGGTAAAGCAAGAAGAAAGAGTGGCAGATAAAGGACCTGTCTCCTTAACATTAACAGGCCTCTGGCTTTCTGAACAACTATTTGGATTATTCAAACTTTCTGCACCTTTATCCACTCTTTTCTAGATGTTATACCTTAAACCTTGGGCAAAGCTATTTCAAATTTGTTTTTTCTTCAAGTCGTTGTCCAGCACACGTGGTAACATTTTATTCTCGTTCTTGTGCATGATCTAGCAATTTGTTCCGTATTTTCGGTTGTGCTGTGGGAAGTGCTGAGGCAACAACACTAGAAGCCAGCAAAAATCCAATGAGGTAATTTCCTTGGTTGGTTTGCTCGTTGCCCATTGTATGTCTGCATGAGTGTGCAATTCTTTCACAAGAGGGAAAGGAGATTTACATATGATATTATCTTTGCAATTACTGTTTATAAAAGTTTGTCTTTTCAGGAGACAAGTTCCAACTCCCACAAGGCCCTCAAGATCTTTAACCAGCATAACACGTGTTGTAAGGCGAGGTGAGTTATTTAATGTGCTCGTCTGCCTGCAGCGTTCACTTGTTTATCAAGTTTCTAGCACTAAGTTCATGTGAGCGGGCGAAATTATTTGTTGCCTAATCTGCCATTTTGTACATGCTTTAATCCTTGGTGAATTTCCAGCAGGAGCTGAAAGCACCGCAGTTGATGCAAATGGCAATTCTTTTGATCTTACGACAAAGTTGTTGCACCTAGCGTGGCACCCAACTGAAAACTCCATCGCCTGTGCCGCTGCAAACAGCCTGTACATGTACTACGCATAAATACGGTTAAGAAGGGAAGTGTATTTAACTCAGTTCTCGGTTGCTGATGGAGAAAGCAGAAAGTTCCTTCCCTTTCCCATCAGCCCAATGATTAAAGGCTATATCAAGGCTAACACTTCGATTGGCATCCAGATAATAGCAGGTGGCTTAGATGGTCCAGAAATCGCTACCTCCTGCATCCACGACGGAGCGACCTGATCTTGTACCGGGGCTGGCAGCTGGATTCTCTTTTTGTCTTGCTCCCATTTCTCCCAACCTCATAATCCCTTTTCCCTTTCATTTTTTATTTGCAGCATTTTCTTGAGAATAGGGTAATGTTTCAACTTGTCTTGGGTTGAAATTAGAAGAAAAAGTGATTGTAGCTAAAAGAATGTTGAATATTTGGCACTAGGCTCTAGGTAAATGTAGTTTTCACTCAAATCTTGAGGGGAAGGAGCTGTTGTGGAAAAAATCAAGCGAGAATCGTAACAGCAGCCCTAAAACTGTGTTTTTTACTTGGAGACATGTAATTCTCTTTCTTTTTTCTCAAATAAGGGTAGTTTTAATCTTGTTTTTTAAAATAGGATACTTTTTGCAAAGCCAGCACCTTCATCATCTGCTGTGTCGACGTTTGTAACAGAAATGAAGTAAACTACATGATTACGAAGCCAGTTTTCATTTTGGTTTTTTATTTTTTTTCCAATTATTCTGTTATTTCTCACCTAGCCCGCAGGATGCTGCATGGCCTATAGAGAGGATGCAAACTATCGCCATTTTTGTCAGCAATTATTAATTTTTAATCATTTTACAATTTTTTTATTTGATATTTCATCCTATTACTTTATTTTATTTGATTTTTTTAACTAGTTTAACTTGAATATTGTTTAATAGGAATAATTTTTTAAAAAAATATATTTAGAAACTATAAGTCTGGATTTATTATTTTTATATAAAGGTTTTTTATTTGAATGTTAAAATATTGTAAATAAAAAATTATAAATTAATTGTTGAAAAGTAAATGATGCAAATAATTTAAGGTAAATGAAGTAATTTTATTTTAATATATAATCGGAAGAAACGAATGAGGAAGAGGTGAATTATAAGCATAAAGCTTGCTTAGCTGCCTCATTAATATTCTCATTAATGTTTGTGTGTGAATTAATACACACACAAACAACCTTGGAAATATTCTCATTAATATCCAAAAGAAGAGGGGCTACTGCATGTTGGCACTATTTATTTCCAGTAATATGCAGAAAAGCATTTATGCAATTTGTAAGAATTTAGATATGGTTAGTGCCAGATTGGACAGCCCACTGCAAAGCTTGATAAATAGCATTAAGTTTCGCTATTAGAGCTGAAGAAATGCCCTCAAATTTGCCATTAAACAACATTTCTTGGAGGCCTATCCTTGGGAGACCAATGAATCGGAATCCACCAACTGTGTAGGGTTCCTTCCATGCCCCATCAACTATAATTGCCGTGAGGGACTAAGTGTGTACTTTCATTCCCCACATTTTGGCAAAAAGGTTAGGGCAGCTTCTCTTAGCATTTTGATGACTAATTTTCATGGCTTTGGCATGATTGCAAAATCTCAAATTCTTGGTTGTGCTTATACAAAATATTTGAATGATCAGGTGGGAGATTATTGAAAAAAACCTCATTTCGATGAAGCCATATACTCCAAGCAATAATTAAGGCCATGGAAAAGACATTTGATTTGTGGCCTAAAGGCATTTGGTTATCGACCAAAGTAGCCATGCTTGAAATGTGTTACCAAACTGAGGCTTTCAAAACGGACTCTGTGTTCTGCCAAACAAATTGCGAGGAAGGGCAGCGTAGAAGCAAATGGTCAATAGTCTCTACGTCTTGTTGACATCGAAGGCAACTAGGGTCGTCAGAATACGATTTCTTCAACTAGTTTGATTTTGTAGGAAGGGCATCAACACAAACTTTGCAAATAAAAATCTTTAGTTTTTCTGGTAGATGAGAAGCCATATAAACTTGCATAATTTAGATGACCTAGGTGTCCGTCTTGTTGTTGATCGACTCGTGGACGGCTGGTTATTCCTCGTAATAGCATAGACTAGTTTGGATTGGGAACAACCATTTGAGGGTTCCTCATAAATTAACTTATCAGACGGGGCTGCATGCAAAGGAAGAGAAATGAACAATATAGAGTCTTCACAAATCACAATCGCTAATTGCAATCAGAGGGGGGCACTCTGTCTCGGTGAAACTAAAAAAAAAATTTACAAAACCCCCCATCTGATAAGTCCTAACCTACACTTACCCCCCTCTATATTCCAAAATCTACACTTATCCCCCTCTTAGCTAACTCAGTCACTAGACCCACTTTGATGGTGGGCTCCATAACATCTTAAAATTTGTAAACCCAAAACTGCCCCTTAATGCTCTCTTCCATTGCGTTTTACAGCTGTTCAGTTTTCTCTTTCGGCAGCGGAGGTTTCCCTTCCTAGCCTTTGGTCTTCCTCTGCTTCCGCCTCTAGGTTCAGCATCAGTCTCTGCTTCTAGAGTCTACTATGGCACTCTTGACATCCTCAAATTTGTCTCCTCCAAAGAAATTAAGGCTACTTATCTAAAATTGGCTCGCCAGGTCCGCCTTTTGCTTTTGATAGAGAATGAAAGGGCGGGAAGAGATGATGCATGATCAAGACCTATTGTTGAAATTCTACTAAATTAAACCAAAATCCATTCCAATCCCCAAATTCAAGATCTCGAGCGATTGCATCTGTTCCCAAACAAATGGATGATCAAGACATGGTCCAGGACGTTAAGCATCATACTCATGAGTTTGATTTCCCGAGCAGGATTCCAATGAAGTAAGGATCTTTTTTCACTGGATTTCGATTTCCCAAGCAGGATTCTGACAAGGTGGTGGAGCTCCTTGGTCCAAATGGGGAGGAATTGCTTCTAAAAGGTTTTCGGATCTAAGTCAAATGTATAGATGTTCTCGATATGGATGATCCTATAGTTATTCACTTACACACAAAACTTTCCTATTGCCAAGTTCGGTGGTAGCTGTGGCTCTGCACTCGATTTTTAGTTGGCTGCTGATACTGGAGCTGGACTGGGAACTGGCGGTTGGAGTGGTCATGCTCAATGAATCATGGTGGTTCATTGTGGTGGCCCAGTTCTTGTATTTCATGAGCAGCAGAGTAGGTCCTGCGGCCACGTGTAGAATGGGTTCTCTTGGAAAGCATTTCAGGGAATCAGGATACATATGCTTATGTAGGGTCTGGGGATTGGAGCAAATGGGTGACAAATTTGGGTTGATAAAGAAAGATAATCAATAAGGGGTAGTTTCGGGTTTACAAAAATTGTAAGCTATGATGGGGCCCAACATCAATATGAACAGTTACAGACTTAGCAAAGAGGGGGTAAGTGTAGGTTTTGGAATATTCAGGGGGTAAGCATAGGTTAAGGCTTTACCCCAAGGGATTCCTGCAAATTTCCCAAACTAAAAGGGAAAAGAAAAGAAACGTACCGGATCCGGATTTATTAAATCATTTAAAAAAGGTTAAAATATGTAAAAGTCCTCCATTAATTTTAAAACTTACATATATGTACCTAACTTTAATTTTCCTACAATTACATCACATATACTACCTACCCCATAAAATTTCCCAAAATTCTAGAGGGGGCGGCTGCCACCCCCGTCCCTACATAAATACGCCCCTGATCCTACCCCATTAGGGATGAGAAGATCTCTGACTTTTTGAATTGACGGATTTAAACCGGGATTTATGATCTGGTTTGAGCAATTTGGAGGAAAGTTAAGGATCTAGTTGTCCTTCCACTTATCAATGAGCTCCCTCGTACCTATTAGCAAACGAGGTTTTGAGGCTAAAGGAAACTAAAGGAAATTGGCCCCTAATGTATGCGCCTCATGCATAAGGTGTCGTGAGGCAACAACAAGAGAAATTGTAGATAACTTTATCGATAAATATGATAATTTCTTGAATAGCTTTCACAACCACGTGATCCTTTACTTGAGGCTGACCTTAACTGCCAATAAAGTGAAAAGCTTGCACAGAATCAGTTAAGATAGTGATATAGGGAAATCCATTTGAAGTGGCATAACGAAAAGCCTCCAAAATAGCTTGAAACTCAGCAGATAGAGCAGAGGAACAAACATGGAGACTTAAACCGTTTTGAGAAAGAAAAACCCAGGCTATTACCCCGACACCAGAAGATGATTTCCTTGCCCCATTCACAACGAAAACCAAGGGAATGGCTAAATGAGAAGAAGTCCAGCTACGAACTAAGACAGGCTGGGGAGGTTCAATATGACGTATTTGTTAACGCTGGAGGACTTTAGCCTTCAAATGGGAGTAATCAATTCTTCCCTTAATCCAATAACAGCATTTATCTGGAAAGGTTTTCTATTGAAAAGAAGGTCATTTCTCCCAATCCAAAAAGACCAAAGAGTTATCACAAAGATGCATAATAAATCTGATTTTCAGAAGTTCCAAAGAAACAAGGTGTTAAATACCTGTTATTGCTAGGTATACCACACCCCAAATTTTTAAGGTATACTGTATGGTATACCATGCCGCATACTATTACCGTTTTCACAAAAAAATAAATGTTAGAATATTATTTTAAAATAACATAAATTCAATAATTTATTTTTCACATTTTATATATATTTAAATTTTTCCCATCATAATTTTTCAAATATAAATAAAATATATATGATAGAAGATATTTTTTTAATAAAAAAAATATAAAAAAATGTTATATATATAGAGCAAACTAAATAATACTCAGAAAGAAACTAGTTTATTGATATAAGAGAACAAAATGATACTTTAATAATAATAATACATTTTCTAATACTATATTGAGTTCCTGGATGACTCAAAGTAACGATTAAATTTTTATGTTAATTAAAAAAAGTAACCAAAAGAAAAAAAATTGAAAAAGCTACGAATTAAAAATTCTTTGATTCTTTAGTAGAAGTTGAAATAAGATTTAGCAAAGATAGAATTACAAAAATTGATTTATTAGAATTAGAACAAAAAGGCTTCCCTTAAGAATTGCTTATAAACTCTCTAGAGCTTCATGCTCTTATGTTCCAGAATCTAAACATGAGAAACTTGTAGGTGGAGTTAGAGAATCAGTAGAACAAGTTTCACATCTTGTTTATAAAATTGACCCAATTGTCTGAGAAAAAGGTCACAATTCTGGACAAAAATAAGAAGAAACAAAATCTGTATCAATAGAATCTCTCAATCATAGTTTTTCAGATTTTCAATTAAATGGCTTAATAGAACCATTTAGGCTCAACCCTTAAAATGTAAATGAAGATTTTTGGTCAGAGGAAAATGAGATTAAAAGAAAATGGTTTTTTGATACTTATACGAAAGAAGAAAAAAAAAAGAGATTAAACACCTTTGGTATAAAAAAGTAATGAAAACTAAGAAGTATATAAAATTTTTTGAATGGTTTATCCCAGCCATAGTGTTGGATGAAGAAATTGCATTGGATGTTTTGGAAGAAACTTGGTCCACAAACAAAACTAAAGATATAAAAGAAATTACATTTTCACATCCACCAAATACTATAGTCATAATGGGAAAAGAACTAAAACATCTGTTTCACCTTTCAAAGTTTTTGATGCAGAAAATCCTGAAATGGCTAAGAAACTTGTTGATAAGAAAGATCTCCAAAATATTATGGAATAGAATAATTTTACAAATTTGACCTATAATCTATGGGTAAATAAATGAATAGAATTGAAACATATTTGGGTAAGCATAAATTTGGTCTCACAAAAGCTTCAGTCTGTAAACCATAACTTTTTTCCAGAAACATCAAAATCCCTAATAAATTTTCGTAAGAAACTTCCAGAATTCAAATTAAAACCAAATGATAGAATTACTGATTTAGTTGATTATATAACTAAATTAATAATAAGGTCTAAAGAACTAAAAGAGACTATTGATAAAAAAACAAAAAGGTCTTTAGATAAATGTTATTTGAAAAAGTCCAAATATCCAAGAATTAGTTGATTCCCATCATTCAGAACATGAAACTTTAGAATTGAATTGTCTTCATTCTAAAAGGGGGAGATGAAATCCAATTAGAAATGTTTCAAGAGTTTGGAATATACCACATCCTTATGCTCCAATAAAACCATCTCTAGTAGATATAAGATTAAAGAATTATTCTAAGCCTTATGCTTTTTCTAAATATAAAGGAGATTCAATAAGGAAATGGAATATAAATGATTTGTCAGAATATCAAATAATAAACACTATCCAACATATGATTATGTTTGGAATAACATCTAGAAAAGGAGTTGATAATTCAGACCCAAACATAGTTGAAATGATCATAACTGGTTTTACAAGTTAGCTAAGAAACTGGTGGGAAAAGTGTTTAACTAAACAAGGTAGACAAGAAATAGAAAATGCAAGAAAAATGCTCATAGTACAACATGAGAACCAATTAATCCAAACCAGTGAACATAATGTTTTTAATACTTTGTTGTGTACTATTTATTCTTATTTTGTTTGGTGATGCAGCAAGTAAAAAAAGTAGAAATGGTGAATTATTGTTAAATCTGATATGTAAGGCTTTATTAGATTTAGAATGGTATAAGGATACTTTTCTTACTAGAGTTTATGAAAGAGAAGATTGTAGATCCTCTATCTGGAAAGAAAAATGCGTACAACGGTTACCGAAACACTTTGGCCAATTGGTCATGGATTACATAAAAAAGAAAAACCAAAGTCATCCCAATTTGAAAAATTATACTTATGGCCAAATAATAGCAAAAGTTAAAGAAGTTGGTTTAAAAATGTGTCATGAAATAAAGTGGCAAAAACATGTAAAAAGACAAAAATTAGTAGGAAGAAAAGAAATGGGTAGATTTTGCTCCTAATTTGGTTATGATATCCCAAGGCCATACTCTGAATATGGGCCTAGAAAACCAAAGAAGCATAAATCCTATAGAAAATATAGGAGAAGAAAGTTTGAAAAATTAGAAGAAAAGCCAGGACCTTCTAAAAAGGTTTAAAAGGAGAAAATCTTAAAAAGAATAAACGGTTTCCTGGAAATGTGGTAAACCAGGACATTTTGCTAATAAATACAAAATAAGGCAAAAAAAAAATAAACTCTTTAGAAATAGATGAAGGTTTAAAAAAGAGTTTAATGTAAATTATGTTGAATAGTGATAGTAAACCCGAAGAGGTCTAAGAATAAATAACTTTTGAAAGTTCTGAAGAGATAAATGCAATTGGTCTTTCTGATAGTTCAGAATCTGAGTCAGAAAAATTGTGGCTCAAATTGTGATTGTGATTCTTGTCAGCTACAGAATACATTTGAAAGTCTACAACTAAATGTGATCCAGGTCAATACCATTATTGAAGAAGATGAGAGAATCCTATAAATTGTTAAACAATTTGATGATATAGAATTAAGAAAATTTTTTTAATTATCTTGATAAAGTTGGTAAGCAAAAAAAATCAAACAAATCAAGGTAGAAGAAATTTTAAAAAGAAGGTTAATATACAAGAATTAACCAAGCCTCCTGTTAATGGTTTAAATGAGATTTTAAAAAGGATAGAAGAGTTAGAAAGAACCTACAATAACAGAATTGAAAAGAAAAATTTCAGAAATAAAGGTAAAAATAAAATTTCTCATGAACAGATATGAGATTTTAGAATTTCAAAATTTTGAAGGATACTCTTAACACTTTCCAGAAGATGAGTTAGTGATGGAAGATATGGAAAATTTTAGATTTAAGCGAAAACAGAAACAAAGAGGGACAAATGTTCCAGAAGTCAGTCAAGAAAATAAAGATTTAGAAATAGAACATTCTCAAGAAAAACCTTTACAAATTAATGAAGTCTATTATATGTCAAACAAAAGATTTACTAGTAGAATTACTTTATTAATAGAAAATCAATTCAAACTGACAATAGTAGTCTTAGTAGATTCAGGAGCTGTTAAACAACATTTCATAGTTTTAACCATGAATCAAGAAATAATTTTAGGAACTTCATTCTTGGTTGCAATCAAGTCTTTTAAAGTAAGCATGAATGGAATTTCTACCAAGAAATTTGGAAATAAAATTACTTTTGAGTTTTCTAAACCACCTAGAAGATCATTACTAGAAGAACTCAGTATAGATTTAGGAAGAAAATATAATGTTTTTATGTGTTTACAAGAAGAAGTAATACACAAAAATGTTAAATAAAAATTAGAAAACCAAGAATTAAGACAAAGAATAGAACATTTTAAAGAAGTTTTAACTAATAAAGTATGTGCTGATATTTTTAATGCCTTTTGGCAAAGAAATAAACACATTGTAAATATTCATTATGAACCAGACTTTAATGAGCAAAAACATTCCTACAAGGTCTAGAGCAATTCAAATGAATGAAGAATTAATGTCCCACTACAGAGAAGAATTTCAAGATCTATTAAATAAGAAATTAATTAGAAATAGTTCTTCACCGTGGAGCTGTTATGCCTTCTATGTGATTAAAAATTCAAAAATTGAAAAAAGGGTACCTATATTGGTAATCAATTATAAACTTCTAAATAAAGTCTTCAGATGGATTATGTATCCAATACCTAACAAGAAACATTTGTTATCTAGACTTCATAATGCTGTGATATTCTCAAAATTTGATATAAAGTCAGGATACTGGCAAATCTAAATTGCCGAAGAAGATAAATATAAAACCGATTTTAATGTCCCATTTGGCCACTATAAGTGGAATGTCATGCCTTCTAGGTTAAAAAAATGCCCCATTAGAATTCCAGAAAATCATGAATGGAATTTTTAATCCTTGTAATTCTTTTACTATTGTTTACATTGATGATGTGCTTGTGTTTTCTCAATCAATTGATCAACATTAGAAGCACTTAAACAAATTTGTAAAAATAGTAGAAGATGTAGGATTAGTAATATCAACAAAGAAAATGGAATTGTTCCAAACTAGAATTAGATTTTTGGGCCATATAATTAATAAAGGAATAATTAAACCAATTGATAGATCAATAAGTTTTGCTGATAAATTTCCTGATGAGATTAAAGACAAGAAACAATTATAGAGATGTCTAGGAAGTTTAAATTATGTTGTAGCTTTTTATAAAGATCTTTCCAGGAATTGTAAACCTCCGTTTGATAGACTAAAAAAGAACCCTCCTGGCTGAGACATAGGACAAACTAAAGCTATTCGAATAGTTAAAAGAAAAATAAAAGAAATTCTTTGTGCTAATATTCCCAATCCAGAAGCGTTTAAAATTATTGAGACAGATGGCAGTGACATTGGCTATGGTGAAATATTGAAACATAAAATTGATAATGAAGAACAATTGGTAAGATTTATTTTAGGAGTATAGAACCAAGCTTAAAAGAATTATGCCACTATTAAGAAGAAAATTTTGGCAATTGTGCTTTGTATCACAAAATTTGAAGAAGATCTCTTCAATAAGAAATTCTTAGTTAGGGTTGATTGTAAAACAACTAAAGATGTTTTTTTTAAAGATGTTAAGAATTTAGCTTCAAATTTTTGCTCGATAGCAAGCCATTTTATCTGCTTTTGATTTTGATATTATGTATATTGCGGGAGAAACCAATTCTTTACTTGATTTCTTGACTAGAGAATTTTTGTAGGGGAGAGAAGATGACAAAGAATTTGAACAAAAAAAACAAAGAAATTCTTTGTCAAGAATCCAAGGAAGTATGATGGAAATAGAAAGTTATCTAGAAATGGACCCAAAATTAACCAAAGCTCTTTTAGCTCAGAATAATTCCCAATTGGAAAATCTTGAAGGAGAAAATCTCTCTCAAGAATTAATTCAGAAAAAGATAAAATATGAGGGAGAACCCTCCAAAAAAAGAGATTTTTGGCTTGGCAATGATAATCCATTATCTTCCCAAGAAAGAAGAACGTACAGAAATTTTCAAAGAAAATCTCAAGAAATTAAGCAAAAGAATATTTCTCTAAGGCCACCAAAGCCTCAAGAAATTTTCATGCATAGTTTGGGCATATCAATTTATTCCAAGAAATAGAAAGAAAATGTTTAATTTCCCCATAAGATAAAGACTTTAAGCATCTCTTAGTTATAGAACTGACAGAAAAATACCGATCTGGCCACCAAAATCTCTAATGGCAATTCCAGCCACTCAAGAAGCCTCCGTTCTTTAAATTAATATTACAAGAAACTAGTTTTGTTGAAATTGCATATAAACCCAGAAGAACTAAGATCACCATTAATCCTGAAAGTGGTGATGAAGAACCTTCAGAAAAATATATTTCAGAAATTGGAATCTCTTCATTTAAAATATTAAAAGTTTGGACATTTGAAGAATGAGGAGTTCCATTTGGAAGAAGAATGATATTGACCAGAGAAAAATATGAGAATATGTTATTTTCATATTGAGACTATATTAAGGCTTGGGAAGAAGTTTTCCATATCTAGAACAGAGACCATTAACATTCATGGATGGTTTTATTCAAGACTAAGCAAAGAAAATTCCTAAACTGATTTATAACTGATACTTTGGAAAGGGCTTGTTTAGAGACTTTTTCCCAAAACAAGTGATGAAGTCCTTTAAAGGATTCTGCATATTCCAAGAATAATTTCTTAAGAAAATCAAAAGGTGCCATTTCTAGATTTTTTTTTGTGGTAATGAACCATATTCCTTGGATCATCCAATGATACTATGAAAAATAAGAAGTGGATTATGACACTCACTTTACTCCTTGCCTAGACTGAATTTAGGAAACAAAATGGTGGGATAAATGCACCCTTAACTAGTATTTACCTGAGAATATTAGATTTGATAAAATTGATATAATTGATGAAGAAGAAAACCCATATGAAGATTTCTTGGATATCATGCTTAATCAATTTTATCAAGGAGGACAATTTAGAGATAACCAAATTCCTATCTCTGTAATGAAATAAAGAATCCTGAAATCTGCCCAGAAGCAATTGACTTAGAAAGCCCAAGAAAACATCGGATTCTCATCCAACAAAAATGACTCAGCAAGGTCCCGGTAAAAGCATCTTTGAGTGACTACCTTAATTTCCGCAAGAAAGCAGAAACGAACAGTAGAAGAAAAGCAGCCTGCCAGCTAACAAGAAATTTTAAGGTAAAATAAATTGCCTCCGTTATTTAATGAAGTGGAGCACCATCCGGCCACCATGGAATAGTCCTAGATTCCTTTGCTTCTTGATTGGAGAAAAGTTGATAGTCTTATTTCTAAGGCTCAAAAGTCCTATCTATTTAAGGAGGTCTTCGTCCAGTCTCAAGGCATCTAAAAAATATCATCTCTCTCTCTCTCTCTCTCTCTCTTGTAGTCCATGTACTAAATGCCTTTCTTATTCACTATAGAGTTAGCATTTTATTGTTTAGTGTTTAAATTTTGTGCTCGTAACTGTACTAGAGTGGTGTTGGTATTGTTGAAGCTTAGTCTCCTTCTTCAACAAACCAAATTTGTAATCATCCCATTGTTCTTCGTTATTGTGTGGCAAACTAGTTTTCACTAGTTATCTGCAAGTTTGTATTTCAAGTTAATAAATTACCTGTGTGCAATTTCTAGTTTATATGAGTGCATAATCTATGCTTTCATCTATGTTATGTGTTGTATTTTAAAATACCTAGGCATTTTGGTATCAGAGCCATGAATTGTTGTTTTGCTGAATGTTTAAAGCCTTAGGTCCTTTTTTCTGTAAAAACAAGAAAACTAAAAACCTTGGCCTAGAATTTAACGCAAGTGTTCATAATAACTACTATATATATATATATATATATCCTATTTTTGCTTGTCTTTTTTTCCTCCTATAAAAAATTAGTACTAGTAATAGTCAATGTTATTATTTTTTATTCGCAACAAGTGTATTAATCCATTATAACTGTGCAAAACACTGTTCATAAACAGTGTTATTTTTGTTTTATTTTTTGCTTTTTGTAGGACATGGTTGACCATGTTTGAAGTTTAGTTCCCTTTTCGCAAGTTGATCGCTTCTTGAGGGCTGTGTTACATTTTTTCCAATTTTAGAGTGTTTTACTTTTTGTTGTGGTAAAAACGCTTTTTCAGCCCCAAAATTCATAAATTTTCCCGTTTTAGTCACTAAGTTTGACCTATGTTGTGCTTTTGTCTCCAAACTTAATAATTAATTAACTAGATTCTTTCTATTTGCTCTCTTGGTCCCCAAACTTTTTTTGTTATTTTTTCATGACTATCTTCTAAAGTAAAGATTGGTCACCATCAATTGTTAAACTTTTAATACCTAAAGCATTTCCATTTCCTCTCTTAGTCCTTAAAATTTTTGCTAATTTTTCTTTTCTTTTAATCTTTATTAAGTTAATGGTTACGTTGCTAACTATTAAAATAAATTAAACAAAATTTTGATATTTTAGTCATATCTATGGGTTATTGATAATTCAGTTTTGTAGCCTAAGTTATTTAATTCAAAAACTCCATGGTCTAATAAAGCAATTTGGTCCATAGTTGTTAAAATTGAAAGTGAATTTTTCTAAATAAATTTCTCATTGATAATAAAAATTGGAATTTGAGTTGATAAGAAATGAAATTTTTTAGTAAATTATTCTTTAATAACAAAAAAAATATTCATTTGAAACATGTACAGTGTTATGTTTCATAGTATTATATTTTGATTATATCTAATTATTTTAATAGTAAGAACATAACATAAAGAAAGCTCAACTCAAAATTAAAATAAAGTAAAATTATAATTAATTAACATAAATTTATGGTTGAGAATTTTTTAGTTATTTATTATTGATATTTATTTTAATGATAAATATATCAAAAAATCACACATTACAAGGTGGCGCCCAAAAATAACATTGTTACTATTTATATATTGCTCCAGATACATTGAAGTCTAAACAATTAAAAAGGAGTAAGTTGTAAGAACAAAATCTTTTAATTGAAAAGGCTAAATTGGTAAGCTGAGGCCGTTACAACATGTAGTTACCTTATTTAAAAAATAAAAGGACAAAAGGTGCAAATTTACCACCGATGTATTAGTCATAGAGCAATTTTTCCAATTATATTTTTTTCGTCTCAAATTTGCCATCTAACTTTTCTGTTGGGGCAGTTTTACCACCATCCCTTAAAAATGTTGGTGGCAAATTTGCAATGAAAAATAAACATCTTTGGCAAAATTATTCTATAGACCAAACGATAGTGGTAAAACTGCTCCAACAAAATATATGGATGGTAAAGTTGAGACGCAAAAAAAGTTCAATGGTAAAATTACACCATGACCTCAGTGGTAAATTTGCACATTTTTCCAAAGTAACATTGATTGGGATGGCTCATGTTGAATTTTTTCAGTTTTCAATACTCCGTAAAAAAAAAAAAAAACTAGTCACTTTCTCCAAAAATAAATAAATAAATAAAACACATTCCTTTTTTAACTGTGCTAAAAAGAATGAAATATTTCCTTTTTTAGAAAGTTTTCAACTTTTAATTTAGCTTACTACCATCATTTCAACTCTCATTATACAAAACTCAATAAAGAATATTTTTTTAATCTTCATTTAAACTCTACAAAACCCAAAAAAAAAGAATTTTTTTAATCATTATTTAAACTCTTACTACACAAAATCTAATTTTTTTAATTTTAGTTTCATGGGAAAAATTGAAAAAAAAATTAATACAAATTATATACACCTTAATTTTCGTGCCCAAATAAACATTTCAATTTTTATAGTATGAAGAGAGTATTAAATTAATAGGAAAAATTTAGCGTATAATATTTTGACACATTGAATACTATTTTTTATTTACTCATGCATAAATATTGTAGATAGTTCTTAACTTTTAATATTGTTTTATTTTGGTCCTAAATCTATTAAAAACATTTTATTTTTGGTTCTAAACCTATTAAAAATGCTTCACTCCAATTCTTATTAGATAAAATTTGTTAACTTAGAATAAACATCTACTAGCAACTTTTTAGATTATAATTTAGACTATTTTGTAATTGCTTTCCAGTAAATTTAATTTATATAATATTCTTTTACAATTAATGGATGACTCAAATAACTAGTTTTCCCTGTTTATAAGTTAGATTTATTTTAGTCGGGAAGAAAAAAACTATAAATTTAAATTGTTCTATTGACTATAAAAAAAATCGTTGCATAGTTTAAATTTACATGAGGACAATTACCGTATATTATAAATTAAAATTTTTAAAATTTGTGATAGATAGTTTTTGATTCTTTTCCCCTCATGATTGATAAATGTTGTAACATTGTTTCAATTTACCAACTCATTTTTTTAATGGGAATATTTGTTTCACAGCTTTCTTTTAATCGTTTAGACGTTAATATATCTGAAGCACAACTATTAGTAAGAAATTTAAATATTTATTGTCCATGAAATTATTAACAGCACTAAGTATTACCAGTCCACTTACCTATCTTTTGAGACAACCATTTACACCAAATGTAATTTCATTATTCTAATATTATTGACAATCAATCATTTAAGTGATTAAAATGAAACCGCAATAACTAAAATGAAGATTAGCTCAAACCTGGTTGTTAACTCTCTGTAAAGTGTAATACACTTGCTCAGAATCTCCAGATGAGGACTATGGTCTTTTTTATTACTTGAAAAAAAAAATCATAGAAACAAAGGGTAAATTGTGCCAAAAGTTCCAAACCTTTAATCTTTATCATAAATTGATCCTCATTCTCCATTTTATTTCATACTGGTCTCAAAACTTTTATAATTCCTAGCATGATAGTCTCTAGTATTAGTCAAGACCAAATTGGCAGAGAAACCTGATTTAGAAAGAGGAAAACTTGGTAGTTTACAAGGGAGGCACTGATTAGCGATTGAAACTAGCAACTGAAATACGTGTCAGTCGCTAGATATGGGCCACATGTAAACTAGCGATTAACTAACGACTGAAATATTTAGTCGCCAAATTTCAGTCATTAGTTAGTCGCTAAATTTAAATTTCGGTCACTAGTTAGTTGCTAGTTTTTTAATGTTTTCACATTTAGTCGCTGGTTTCCTTTTAGTCGCAAATTTAATCGCTAGTTATGATTAAAATCTCCTCCCAGCCTCCCCTTCCCATTTCTTCTTCTTCTTCCTCGCTCTCATTTCTGCTTCTTTTGATATCTCAGGCTAGCGTGTTGAATCATACGCCAATTCTTTTGACATCTCACTTTGTAATTAAATTGCATTGTTCTCACTTGCCCAATTATCAGGTTTGTGTTCTTACGTGTTTTTTCTTTTTTTGGTCTAGATAACCTAGTACAAATTCATCTTTTCTATATTCATACGTTGCTCTAAATCCTAAGAAACTAGCTTGTAGAATTACCATATTTTTATGGAGCACAATGATATGACCAGGAAATCCTGCATAAAGACAAGTTCATCGTCTAAAGATTGGAGGCCGATGATGGAATAAGCATGCACCGGGCGGCGAAGATGAGGAAATCAAATCCTCCAACTCTCTCGAAGCTTTTAAAGAAACAGTAGATACCTCAAAATAAAACAATGGTGACACCATTCTCTTAGCCTGGATTGATTTTTATTTATTGTTTTTAATTTTCTTTGAATAATAACAATATTCCAATTTTGTATTTATTTTAATTGTTTATTTTATAATTTATAAATTCTTTGTTCATTTTCTTCATTATATATATATATATATAAAATTCATTATGTATATATACATTTATATATTTAATATTTTAAATTATTATACAAATTTGGGTTGGCGGTTTATGTTTAAAAAAAAGCAGCTAGTGACTGAAAAGTCAGTCGCAATTAGCGACTATTTCTTTAGTTGCTAATCGGTTTCTCCCTTGTAATTCATTAATATGTGAAAGTTAGAATTCAAAATACTACCTCCGTCCCAAATTCTTTGCACCATTTAACTTTTTCACATAGTTTGACTTGAATTTCTTCATATTAGTATTTGTTAGAAAAAACTTTAAAAAAATATATTTAGAAACTATATGTGTTGATTTATCATTTTTATATAAAAGTTCTTCATTTATATACTAAAATGTTGAAAATAAAAAATTATAGATTAATTACTAAAAAGTAAATAATGCAAAGAATATGGGACGGAAGGAGTATTTAATAATTATCTTCTCATAGATCTAATATAAACCATAATTTTTTGGCAGCTAATGGACAATTTAAATTATCAATTTTTAATCTTTGTAAATCAAGTTTCTGTATCAATTCAATTTTTTAAGGCTAGGAACCAATATGCAAGGAATTATAAAGGTTTCAGACCAATATACAACAAAATGGAGATGAGGACCAATTTGCAATGAATTTAAAGGTTGGGGACTTTTGATGCAATTTAACCTAGAAACAAGCAAGTGTAAAAAATTACTTCATTTGAGGAAATAAGATAAAAACCAACCCTTGCCTAGTAAAAAGACTCCTAAAGGGCTCTGCCAACTCTAGGTGGCAAAATTCGTCAATTTTTTGTTACTACTCCTGTTCTCAATAATTGCTTTTGCTCTCATTTTTACTTGAGTTTTGAAAAGTAATCCTTTCCTTCCGACTCCGTATTTCCACTCTCAGGATGCTTTTGGCAACTTAGCTTAAACCAACCTGCTAAATGTGAAAATCCTGTAATTTTACCAAATCTAACATGAAAACATAAAACAACATATATATGTTTGATATCCCACATGAATGGTGTATTATTGGACACTGAAACCAAAGATTTTTTGTTTTTCTAGAAGCCAATTCCAAGAAGGAAATAAATGAATTTAGACAAGTAATGACTAAACAAATAGAAGTCTAAGGTAACAAGAGAATACATGAATTTACACAAAACAAATATTAGAGTCTTGCGCTATATCAAGTAGCCATCAGGGAACGGTTAGTTGTTTCCAAGAATGAACAGCTTACAATTTGTGGACTACTATGATATAAATTGTGGAGCATGTCCCACCAGTACGAGGTCTATTACTAGATATCACTACTCTTGGACAAGCATCCATATTGTGCCGTACCAAAAGGTAGGCTAAGTAAGCAGGTCATTAGTCGAAGCTAAGTATTGGCCAATGGCGTTAGCTACAAGTGAATTGATACGGCATCAAGCAATTAATGTTGCAGGATCTTGGTGTTGAACATCCACAACCAATCTAGCTCTTATGCAACAATTAGGCACTGTTACACATATCAGGGAATCCTATCTTCCCATAAAAGGATGAAGCATATTGAGATGAAGTGTCATTTCATTCGAGCACACATTCAGCAGAAGCAATTGGTGACCGGTTACATCCTCTCACGAATATAGCCAGTGGACATTCTTACCAAGTCATTGAGTGGCCATTACTTCCGTGACTTATTATGCAAGCTTAGAGTTTTGAAGCTTCACCAGCTTGATGGGGGATGTCGGAAGGAGCAAGGTGGAGTGTGCCAATATGGTTTCTTGACCAAGGAAGCCAAGGTGGCGTGTGTCTAGATGGTGTTTGGACTAAGGAACAAAATCGCAGGATGCTACATCCTCGAGCTATTTTGTTCCCCTTGTACATATTCTCCACGTGCTTATTTCTATCCTTATCAAGTTGGCTCATGTGATTAGGATAGCTAATTTGTTTAGCTTAGTCTTAGCTTGATCTTTAGCTCAAATCTGTTGAGTTTGGAAGCTACATATTCTTGTTACACATATGTTTTGTGTGAGAAATACAAAACTTTTGCCTCCTGATTTTCACATCATTTTCCTACCGGATGTTTCTTTTTCTATTCTCTCATCTCAAATCTATTTTTTGGTAGACGAATGGAAGTACATTATGAGAATGAAAGAGAAAGAATAGAGAATAGACTAGTTCGGCTTCATATCACCTATTTTTTGCTTAGGGGTGATCATTTGGTTGTTTCGGGTTAGAACCGATTTAAACATACAATGATCCAATCAATTTTTGGTCTTTATAAGTTTATCTAAATTATTTGAATTGCATATTAGATTCGATTTGAATTATCCAGATTATATTTTGGTTTATTGGGTTCAGTTTATTTGATTCATTTTTCTAAGACCTAGACACATAGTAAATAAAAAAGAATAAGACAAAAATTAAAAATTTTACTTTACACCCAAAAGTAAAGAAGGATAAACAATTAGCAAGAAGTATAGCTTTATATATGTAAAGTTAGTATGGATAATAGTAAAATATTTATTACTATTTGGTATATTTGGTTTATTTGGTTTCCAGTGTATAATCTAATAATCAATCCGATGACTGAATATAATATTTGATTTTGAACAAAACTGACTAAACTAGAAAAACAACTAAATCATTTTATCCAAATGTAATTGGTCTATTTAATTGTTTTAATTTTATACAAATAATGCCCACCCTCATCTTTACCTCTTTATCCTTTATAGCAAAAAATTCTAGAGTGTTTGAAGCATGATCAAATAACACGAAAATTTGCATTTGCTTCAATTTTCATTTTTGTGAGATGACCCGCCGCTTGATTTGCTTCTTCATATATATTGGATTAAGGTAATTTGTAGTTGGCTCATCTCAAACCTGCAATCTAACAAAAAGCCATATTTTGGATTTCGGAATAGAATTGAAGTTAGAATTTATACTGTGAAGCAATCTAATTCCATTTTCTAACTTTATGTTCCCATTAAGGTTGCCAATTGAAGGCTATTTCTCAACGCACACATAATGTCACCTCTCTTGGACTTGTTTTCCTAGATCGCGTCTGGGAAAAGCTTTCTAAGATTGACATTAGAGTTTTTGATGATTTATTAATGGTATAGATTAATTACTAAAATTAAAAGTTATCCTTAGTACTTTTTCCAAATTATGAAGTTGAAACGGAACCTTATTTTTTTTTTTATAGCTACATCTCATCTTAGATTTACATTATCTTTCTCGTAGTTGAAATGGCGCTGTAAAACTTTCCATTGTTAACTTCATATATTGATACACCTGTTCTCGTCTTTCTCAGAATCCCAGCAAAGAATTGAGAATCATCAACGGGAGGTTTCCAGAGAGAAGTAGATTTGAACGCTTTCGATTGATACGAAAGATCCGTCACTCCTGAAGGAACCAAAAAGTAATTTTTTTTTTCTATTTAATTAATTCGTTCTCGCCACTTTTAATTTTGCTTCTCCTAAACTTCCCTCGGTTTTTGGGTTTCATACGAGAGAGACTCTAAGATCATCAATTATACTTCATTTACTATTGTTGTGTGTGTTTTAGAAGCATCATCCACAAGCATATGGAACACGTGTAGATAGGATGAGTGAGTATTGTTGTCACGAGGATTGAGTGTATAACTTCACAATTACTACTATCATAAGATCTACTTTAGCTAAACAAACAGTAATTGATGCTTTATTCACTATAAAACTAAGGCATAGTTCAACTATAGTTAATATGCGGAGGTTAACACGTCTTGTCTTTTAAGTGGGGCCTTGAATTTAGCTCAAATGCAAACTGGCCCAAGTTTTCATTTTATTTATAATTGTGGGTCAAAATACTTTACTCATTATTGACCATGTCTTTCTTTTTTGTCCGAAGCAAGACATTTTCTGCACAGACCATTTCTCATCGGCACCATTGCTGCCTTCTTGGAGTTGGAGTTAAAATGCGGTGAAGCGTGCATTCAATGGTTGAGATTGTCCCCTCTATTCGATGCACGCTCGTGTATCATGTGTGCCGGCCTTGGTAGCTTCCAAAGCTATTAGATCGTGGTCTTGTTTGCTTGGATGTCCATTGTACGAATAGAAAGATATGTGCATTCTCACCACCAGTGATAGCCCCGGTCCCATTCTTCTGCAGCATTGGGCGTCCTTTGAGTACATTCCATCCTCCAACTCTTTTTAGTTGCCGACCTTTCCAACTACGATAGCCGATTGACCCAAATTGGCACCAAGTCTTCGGCGTTCTCTTGAAGATTTCTCTTTGGCTATCAGTTAATCGCCATTGTCATTCTCTTGAAGATTTCTCATTGGTAATCGATCAACCATCGTCGTCATTGCTTCCATCTAATTTCTGGTTCTCTCTATCGCTTTGTCAAAATTGTAGTAATTACCATTAATTGTGGGGGCATTTAAGGAAGAAATGTGCGGGACCAGGGACAGTCACATGGCTGATAAAAAAAAAACCACTTTAACATCCCCCAATTAACTCTACCCGAATAGGTTCTAAGTTATGCAACACTACTTAAATTACCACTAAAATGAGAACAATAAAACCAATGCAAATTAAGGGTTTTCTAATGAATTAATGTACACTTCCTATGGTTTTCACTACTTAACTTAGTTAGCTATTGAATTATGGCTAATCTCTTAATTTTCCTATTTGTTGGTGAAGTGATTTAGTTGGGTCTTTACTTTCCCAAGTTAAGAGTCACTCTCCCAAGATTAAATTATAATGGACTCCCATCTGAATTGATAGTTCAAAAGGGGTACTACATGTTCAATTTACCTTCATTTATCCTAGACCAGTATCTCAACAAGCCTATGGTCATTATACCACTCTCCTAATTCCAATTGCTTTTAATCTTTTCCAAAAGTTTTAAAAAAATCTAAGGTGCGATTGACTAGGGCACTTAATCAATTAGCATAACAACAAGGTCAAGGAGAATAGTAAAAAAGCAATGGAGGAAAATAAAAGACAAGTAACCATTCATTCACCAAGTATAGCCATGTCAAGTAACTACAAACATACAAAGTATTTGGAGAACTACTCCATGCTCAAACTAAATATAAATATGAAAATAGAAAAATAACATCCATGAAGAACAACAAAGAAAAGGAAAGAATAAACCTAAGATGAATAGAAGAGCTTGATTCCCAAGTATTCTCTAAGTGAGCTCCAATGGTGCCCAACAAAATATGAAAGTTAAGAGAATAGAGATGAGAAAATCTAGCTCCACTCTAGCTTACAATGAGAGAATGTGTGTCTAATTCTAGATCTTTCTAATTGATAAGGCCTCATTGTCTCACCAACCACCCAAAGGATAAGATCCCTTAACTAATTACAAGCTTGGATTCAAATTTAGGAGTGAGACCACTTTTTCCGGGTGCAAGGATGCTGGGGTGCCGAAAATGGGAGAAAATTGGAGTTGCAGTGATAGGGACTTGAGCTCTTGGTGCTACAAAGCCACCTCAATGATGCAACGCCAAAATGGCTAAAAATAGGCAAAGGTAAATAACTGTGGCACCCCAGTGCCACTACTTCGATAACTTTGATGCCTGTCATTATTTTGGCCATAACTTTGTGCACAAATATCTTATTGAGGTGATTCAAAATCCTATGCAAAAGTAAGAGGAAAGATTATTACTAAAGTCTAAATATTCCATGAAATGTTTGGAAAGTGGCATGCAAGTCACCCATTGTCTTGGCTTTCTGTCATCAAGTTTTCTCATTTTTGCTCTAATTGCTTTCATTTCTTTCCTATGCCTCTAATAGCTCTCAAAACCTACAAAATGAACAATAGAAGCAAGAAACTAGCAAAATAATAATGAATTGAGTCTAAAGTTTGAGATCAAAGCTCATATAAAAAGTCAACACATCAACTATCAAGAGAGAAAAACATACAATCGGCAACATCATCAGCATATACGTTCTTCTTGTTGTTCATTTGTATTCTCTGATCCTAGTTTTGTTACTAAATATTTTGTGTTTTTTTCCACTAATTTTACAGGTCAAACAAGCAATTGCACAGAGATGACAATGTTCCATTTGCTGGTTACAAGCTTCCTCACCCTTTTCAATACAAAATCATTGTTAGGTTAGCACTTGATGATTTTCATTTCCTTACTGTGTTTTTCCTTGTTGAAATATTAAGAATTCTAGTTCATGGGTTAGAGGGTTTTATTCTACAAGTTGAGGATCGTTTTTTTTTGTTTAATTTTACAAGTATATATGTTTTCAACATGCTACTGTTCTGAACTAGAAGTTTGGAAACAAAAACCACCAGCCAGCAACTTACTACAAAATAATAAGTTCCCCTAGCTTAGCAAAATAGAATTTAAACTGTGACTTGCATTGCTAGAGCTAGGATGCTTTGATGACCATATTTAGAAGTGCTTGTTTTGAAAATTGAGATACCATTACAGGGTATTTCCATTTGTTAGTTAATTTCTCTGTTGTTTTACTTTCTTTTCTTTGGATAGAAATCATTCTTTTCTACTAACATGACATGTTTTTACAAATCCACACAAATGGTTAATCTTAACCAATGTAGGCCTCCAACCAAGCTATAAATTGTGACCCCCTTCTTGTTTACATTCTTAAAATGTTATGTTATTTAGGGTGGTTAGTGTAGCAATCGAAATTTGTTTGATTAAGTTAAGAGAAGTGGTTACTGACTTCTTTGTAAAATTTGAATAAATTAGGTACATCTAAAAGAATATCTTGGTGTTCAATAAAGATAGGGACTCAAATGAATAAATTAAGAAGGTAAAATGACTAGGCAATGATTAGCAAAGTAAATGTACTTACATGTTCATAGTGGTTCAAGTGATAAAGATAGAAATTGAGGACATAATTGCTCACAATTAGATAGTTGAAGGTATAAGTGAGAGTTTAAACTCCAACTCACTTCTTGTAGTTGTGTGTGTCACACCCTTCTCGATTTGAATTGTTTTGAGTTTGGGATGGTCAACAAAGCATTAAAACACAATGATAAGGCTTCCATGGCTGTTCTTGGTTCAATTACTAAGATTTGGGTGATTTGTGAGAAGACTTGCATGGGAAAAAGGCTTGCTTGTTCAAGAAAGCAAAGAAGGATTGATTTTATTTGGTTGGTAAAATTGGTAAGGAAACTTTTTATTCTTGTGATTCTTACCTTCATTCTAGTAATGTCAGTTGTGATTTGGTTAATAAGATAAAAAAAATTCTTCTAAAAAACTTGTTTTTGCATCATGCATGAACTTAGAATGAATTTGTAATTTTGGGAAGCTCTCTTACTAATGAACTAAACTTGTGCTGGGTTGCATGAAATCTTACTTTAGTTTGCAATGAAGTTTTATGTGTTTATTTTAGTCTTAAACTAAATTTCTGAAGCAAGTAGTGGAATAGATGCCTTATGAGCATTAATAGTTGATCAACTTACTTATTTTGTTCCAAAAGCTCTTGCGTGTGCATGACTATGTTATGCTTATGTGTTTAAGCTCATTTGGTGTGCAAATTCTTGTTTTCTTACTAAATTTCTATAAAACTTCACCTTATATGTTAGTCCTGCAGATCAAGAGCCTAGACCTTAGTTATTTCTTATATGCTTGTGTGTGGTTTTGTTGTGTGTACAAGTAATATAGCTTTACTTTGATCATTTAGACAAAGTTCTATTTGTCTCAAAGGTTGCCTATGGTTAAGCTTATGAATGCGTAGTGCATCTATAAGGAAAATCACCTAAGGCAACCAAAGAGTAAGCTTGCTTATGGTTTGGCTTATGAATGCGTAGTGCATCTATAGGGAAAAACACCTAAGGCAAGCAAGGAGTAAACTTGTTGTGGATAAGACCAGCACTCAGAGTCAAGTGAGCTTTTGAAGCTGTTTCTGATGTTAAAGTGATTAATGTTCTCACCATTGTATATAGATCCTTTTAATGTGGCTCTATACTAATGAACTTGCATATTTTACAAAGGGTCTTTGTGGAAATTGTATGTCAAATAGTTTTTGAACCTGCTAGGCAGTTTTTGCTTTTGTGCATAAGTGTCTAAGTTGTGCACTTGGACTTGTACTTTGTGTGTGACTAAGCCTTTTGGGTTATGAGCAATGTTTAGAGATGTCTTATGATATTTGTGACTTGTTAGTATGCTTTCTACCAAAGACTCCTTTAAACAATTTTTACATCAAATGCAATTTTCTACTGGATTTTAGCAATTTTGGATCAAACTAAGAATTGACTTTCTTATTCTACAATTTTTTTAGTTTCTCATGTTCATAGACAAGTTTCTTAAGTTAAACGTGATTATGTGCCAAATTTCAGCTTCTTTTAAGCCTTTTACTTTAATTTTTCCTTGTTGATTCAGTTAAGCAAGTCCACTACCTAAGGTAGTCCCTAGTACTCTTATGCATAAGCCAGTAATATGACCTTGTGGCCTTGAGACTTGCTCCCTCCATTTAACAATCTTTGAATTATTTTTGTAAATAAGTTTTGGTTCATTATTTGTTGGCTCCTAAGAGTTAATTATGAGCTTAAGTATAGAAAGGTGACATAAATAACCTGGACAAAGAACTTGACTATTTAAAGAATGCATTTAGGGTTTGCCATCAACTTCCTTAATTCATTTTATTATTGTTACAATTTTAGTAAATCATGGGACTTAGAAGGCTTTGAACTATTCTATGATACTATAGTCATCATGCTGGATTTATACAAAATAATAGGGTTTGTGTTATCATCCCCTTCTGTGGTTTCTTAGGTTAATTATAGATGGTATTACATGTGTATTAGGCATTCTTCACTGTTGTCCTTTGAAAACATGTAGCACATATTGGGTGGATCACCATGTAGCATGTCTTTGATGAGGATAAATAAACAAAAGATATTCTATTTATTTTTTCCATAGGCATCACATACGGTGGCATTTTTCTTTCATTGGCTTGTTTTTTATTAAGCATGAAAGACCTTTAGTTTTTTGATTTCTTGTTGAATGTTGCACTTCAACGTTTACTGATTGCCTTTTGCATAAATCTTTCTTCATTGTCTTTGATAGCTCAAATATAAGAAGAATTTCATTGTCTTATTCAAATTTGGTAGCATACTATTATCTAACTGGTTGAAGCATATATACTCTGAAAACTAATGCCTTGGGTAAAACTTAATTTCAAGCTCCTTAAATTAGTACAAGTCTTTCATCTTGATAGCAAATCTAATGTGATGCATGTAGTCATGTAGTTTTCCTAATGCCACTTGTATGGTTGCTTTGCTTGAAGTTTGACACTTACTTCCTAATTCCTATAACTATGTGTATAATAAAAATGTTAAAACCTTGATCAAACACACAACGGATTATGATAGCATATATCTAAAACCAACATGTATCATCCATTAGATGAATCACAGTGTCCAATTATTTCTTACTGCTACTAAAGAAATTTGATTAATGAGCATATAGTAATAATGTCCTTATAACCAAGCCTAACAATATCTAATTGTGCTTGAAGGTTGAGATGTTCAAATTTTTTAGGGATTACTGATGGATGTGATTGCTTAAGGATGTTTTACATCACCTAGTGGATGTTGGTCAAAATGTGCCATGAATTAGCAGTTTTTTAAGTTCTATTACTTTTGATATAGGCTAAATTCATTGGTTTGTATTGTAAACTTAACTATCACACTACGCTGGAAAAGACTTTTTCTTCAAATTAATGGAAGAAATGCTTCTTTGTTAATCTTTAGGTACTTAATTTTGTTTTCATACACTGCATTTACTGAAGCATCATCTGCTATAGTTCATTCTTTTTGTTGCTGGAAACACCTATCACTAGATAAGAACCAATATACCTTTTTAATAAAATCTTATAATTTTTTTTCTTTTGTAATCAATCTCACAGTTTTGAAAATGTACCATTTCTCGTAGTTTTTCACACACCAATTGTGGTCAATTTAAAAATTCTTAATTTAAATAAACAGAAAGCATATATAGAAGTACTTAATTACTATTTTTCTATGCAATAAGGTGAGGCATGACTTGCCATGTTTGTCATGTAGTTCAAGGCATAACATACGTATATATTTAGGTGTTGGTTGTCATGAGTTGTTAGCTATTTGTTTAATGTGGAAAAGGCTGAAGTTATGATTGCTCATTTAATTGATTCAATTCAAAACCAATCCAAATATAAATAGTTTAGAATTGATCTAAACATAAAAATATGGTTTTTAATTTGGTTGATACATAAGTAAATTTTCAAGCTAACCTTCTCCTATCTAAGTAACATTTATTTCATAGTGATCTCACCTTTGGCTTAAACCTATAATGAATACCATTCAAGTTGAACTCATAGGTTTACTCAAGATAGGTCCATTACTATATTTAAAGGGTTTTAGGTCAAATAGGGAAGAAAATCCCCTACTTGCAGGATTAGAATTTGGATTGAAGGGAAAATCTTGCCTTAGCTAATAAGGCACTGATCCTATAGAAAGAAACTCATGGAAAACCCTCAGTCCACTGGCATTACTCTTCAAAAATTCCTTAAAAGGCATTGTCTCCATCTTGGACTAACTTAAGTGTCAAAAGGTCTTCCTTAAACACATAATTTCAGGACCACCAAAACTTGTGTTCTATTGTAGGTTTCATTCACCATCCACAATCTCCTAAGCTCAACAATTTCAGTTAGATATCAACTTAGTGCTTTTATGGGAAATATGGTGATTTAGACATAAAGATCATGCATGCATACAAAAACTACTTGTGATGAAGTTCGAGACAATGCTAGAACAACGGATGATCATGGTCCCTCTATTGATCTTAAAATTTTTAAACCAGCATTCTAGAGCGTAGAATAAAATGGCTAATCAGCCTCTTCTTCCTCATAAGTCAATAAAGAAAAAACCTCTTATGTCTGTGACTGATGATTAGTTCAATGCCCTCAAGTATTCTTTGTTAGACTATTTAACGTGAAAAGCTCTGATAAGAGATCTATTTTTTCTCCTTTATTTATTAGATGATAAAGCAGAAAGGCATCAAAAGAGATACTAATCGGCCATCAACACCAGAAGATATTGCAAATCCACCAAATGACCAGGAAGGAAAAGATAGAATCCTTGAAGAGTTGGAGGTCAATAACATAAACACTTTCTTTAACAATTGGATGAAAAAGAAAAGTGGCTATGGGAGGAACTAAGGGTGCTAGAGAACTTTGCTTGAGATTAGTGACATGCCATTTTAGCCCTTAACATATGAAATCCACTATGCATGAACTCTTTTAGGGTTTTAGATACCAAAGGTGGTCCTTTATGATGGTTTGATTGACCTATGTAATCACTTCTAGAGATACATTACCATGATGAGCCTAAATTGAGGAAGCTAACAAAAACATTATATGTGAGACATTTGATTCAACACTTTCCAAGGAAGCTTCAACCTGGTTCGAGAGCTTGAAGAAAGAGCAATTTGCTTCATTCAACAAGTTTTAACATTAGCTATTGCAACAATTAATAGGGAGTCACTTGTCATGAAAGGTGGTGAACTAGCTATTAGACTTTAAGTAGAAGAAGAATGAGCCCTTTCGAAACTATCTAAGGTCATTCAACTCAGAACCGTTTAGATTTTAGACCTATCCCCAAATGTAAAATTGCTTTGCCTTAACAAATGAGATCTTTCTAAGATCCCATTCCTTTTACTAGATATAAGAAAATATTACTTAGAGTGTAGGGAAGTTCTATAATTATGTATATCGGCACATCTAGTTAGAAAAAGTAAATCACTTAAATAAGGACATAAATATAAGCAAAGACCTATTTGAGATGCAAGGACAAAGTAACCTAAAGAAGCAAAAGCATCCCCCAAGCCTACTTCACACAACTTTGAATGACACTAGAGTAATGTAGGAGCATGATAACCATATGGCCATAACCTATTATTAGCAAAGTCCTAAAGGACAACAGGAAATAATGCTGCTACCATAAGGGTTTTGGGCATAAAATGGAGAATTATAGAGAGTTGAAAGTGTTCTTGGAGGAACTAATAAAAGAAATAAAATGGCCAATACATGTAAGACATGTCCCTTGATAAAAGTAGGGCACAAGAACCCTCATGGGTTAACAAATATTAGAATCAGAAAGACTACGAGAGACGCTAGTGGAGGTCCTTGTAAGAAGAGACTAGAAGCCTACCTAATAGGGGTCATTAGGATGACTACTACCATGGAAGGGTCTTCTGGACGAAAAAAGAATGGGCAAGAGGTCGCTTAGTTGGAAATCGCAAACTTGGGTCATACTATTAAAAGGGAGGACAGGTCCCTTATTTTAATTTTTCATACAAATCCGTTGCTAATGATTGCTAAGAAAATGAACTATGTTGTTAAAAGGGTCTATGTAGACATTAGGTCTTATATGAATATCATCTTCAATGATGTTCTAGCTTCATTGAATATAGGTGATCAGCTCTTGCGCTAGTAGACCTACCTTTGGAGTAGAGAAGGAGAAAGCCATTACCTTAGGGACTGTCAGGCTATCGCTTATGCACTTAGGAGTAGTTTTAAAGGTCGTGGTGTTAATTCATTGAATCTTTGTAGAGGGCAAAGGCAAAGAATTTATTGCCCCCATGAGATATAGGCAATATGAAAGAAAGTTTACCCCTTATTCAAGGTAAGGGATTGAACTAAATGAAGTTGTTAAATAGGGGTTCCTATGAGCTTGTAGCAATAATAAACTCATTTAGGTGGGTAAAAAAGTTAGGAGATAGTACGTCCATCGGGATATGGTAAAACTTAAAAATTGGTTAACTAAGAGAAGGAGGAGGAAATGAAGCCCAGTTTGAAGCTTGGCAGTGAAGATGGTTGGGACATCTTTATCCACGTCAATAACCTTAATATATTTTCTCCTTATGCCGGTCTCGACATCTGTTGGCCAAAACCACCACCTCAGGCAACCACCATCCCCTCGACAGTGAAAGTAGTCTAAATAGTAGCTAGCCCATTAGATTATGGGACACTAGAGCTTTCACCTTCTTCCTTACAGTGGGTAATTCCACGAATGTGGATTGTTGAATAGCTGTAGCAACATTTCTTGACATTGATTTGCAAGGTACGATCTATGAGTAAAATAGAAAAAGAAAATTAGGAGAGTGTCAGGAATGGTGGCCTATTGCCATAGATGAGCCATAAATGAGAAGAAATGCTGTAAAAACTAAATAAATAGATGGTATTAACATGAGAATTGAAACTCCAACGATGATGAAATAGACTATAATAGGAGTGCTAGAGTGATCACCAGAGTTAAGCAACATAATAAGAGGACAGGGAGTAAAGAGCAAAAAGAAGTAGAGAATTTTGGGAGTAAGAGAGCAGAGGGAAGGGTAAAGAGATAGAGGGAGATAAGCATAGCTTTGTTATAACCTTAGATGGGTCTCTTCACCTCTCATCTTGAAAACTACCACCATCATTTCTGTCTACACAGGCCAACAGTGAGGCATCACATAGCCCTCAACTACCACTAATGTCGTATACCATCAAGTCATGCTTGATGCCCATTAAATATAAGTAATTTCATTACCTACCTTATTAATAGAGCAAGATGTGTATCCAATAAACATGCTAGTTGAAACTTTACATTCTTTAAAAGGTGTCGTTTTGCCTCCCACTCTCTAATAGGCATCATTCTACCTCTTATTCACCAAAAGGCATCATTTTAGCCTCTTCTCCAAGAGACAATGTTTCACAATTAAGGTGTCATTAAAAGGAAGGCCTCATTTCAAACCAATAGGCTTTGTAAATGTAAGACCCATATTTGTAATTTTTTAGCAAGGGACATGTTGATACTATAATGGGCATAGAGCCCAACATCAAGGCCCATACCCGGATAAACTTGCGTTAAGGCTTGGTCTCCTACATATTTGGTCAATTAGGCTAACGTGTAGCTAAAAAATGTATGAGACTCTAACATGGAAAAAGAATCTCATCTGAAAGGGACTTTTCATTGTTATTGTACTCCATTTAGCTCCTTTAAAAAGGATCTTCGTGATAATTCTAAGGTACCTACAACCCTATTCTTCAAAGCTTCTTTTCCATCCATGATGAGTTAACTTGATCATTAGAGGGTTCCTTTTGGATATACCATCCAAGGCCCTGATAATGTCTTTGAGCACAAGTTCCTAGCTTCGTGTTGCCCAATCACAGCTCGAAGGTTAATCCACCCAATTTGGCTGGTAGTATCCCTTTGTTCGACTATTAGTTGTATTAATTTGATTCATACTTTAGAACCTTATATTACAAGCTTTTTATAGATACAACAATAAGAAACCAATAAAAACCAAAAGAACAATATTATATGCTAGCTCGTAAAGAAAATAGGCCATTCATAATCTTCTTATTTCCTTGAAGATAGTGTCGTCGAATAAGGTCTAGACTTCACATGTTGTAAGCCTACTTATGCTACATGTGTTATCTACAACTAATCATTTCCAAGCACCTTCATGAAAATGTCTACAGGTTGATGTTGCATTAAGGTGTAGCTTGTGAGCAATTCACCCAATTTAATTTATTATCGTATGAAATGGTAATCCACTTCAATTTTTATTATTCTCTTTTGATAAACTAGATTCGCACTGTGCAATGATGCCTAGTCATCATAGAATAATAATTGTAAGCTTGTAAGTCTATTCACTATCGATGCAATTGTTTTATGACAACTTGACAACATTACACATAATTGTGAATCTACCACATGAGGATAATAAACATTAAAATGGATTACCATTTCATAAACAAATGAATTAAATTGGGTGTATTGCTCACAAGCCACATCCCAATACAACTCTGACATGTATACATGTTTACAAAGGCACTTGGACATGATCAGTTCAACAAACTCATAAGCAAGGTTGGTGATTCATTCTCCACATTCTAGCTTGAGTGGACACTTACCAGTTGTAGAGAACACGTGCACCGTAAGCAAATGTGCAACACATGAAGTCTAGACCTTATCTAACAACAACAGCTTTGACAAGATAAGCAGGAGATTATAAAGGAATTATTTTCATCACAAGTCACCATATAATATTGTTCCTTCAATTTTTATCATGTTTTTACTATTGTATTATAAGAAGCTTGTAGTGTAAGATTGTAAAGTGTATGCCAAAGTAATACAACAAAATTCTTTCTCATAATTTTTCATTTTCTTCTCCTTACTCGAATGAATTCTTCCTTTACCTCGTCATTTGGATCCCTTTCACCCTTAATTTCTCCTTTTCAAGCAAACCATCATATGCACTATAACGGCTCTCCAAAACTAATGGCAAGATCATTAAAGTAAGTATGAATTTTCTTGCTTAGAAACTCATTTTTGCACATTAAGTAATGATTTTAGTAGGTTAATGTAGCATAAAATAAATAATGTGACCATGTCAGCAAATTTGGCTATAAAGGGAAAATTGGTAAATTTACCAAGAACCTAAAATTTTATACTCATTAACCAAGGAATTAAAGATTTTGAAGTGTTTTAATGATTCCTAGTTCAATCACATTTTTTAAGTAGGGAATAAAAATTATTGTGAGACTTTTGGACCAAAGTGAAAACAAATGAGGAAATGAGGGACTAAAAGGGATTAAAGAGGAAGAAATTACAAGAGATAAGAAGCCTACCTTCATCATCTTGTTCGTTAAGCCTTTCCATATGCCATTTTCAAGCCAAAAAGTGCCAACCCACATTTCCAAGCCTTCCACCATGAATTGAAGCTCAAACTTGAAGGATTCTTGGTGATATTGCAAGTTTGGGTCAAGTAAAAGTAGAACCATATTTTTACCCTTGGCAAGTTCCTAATCCTAGTTTAGGCTTGAGTTTAATGGCTAATTTGTGTGATTTAAGCTATGCGTAAATTGTGTAATCCATCCCTATGCTTAATCTTTACTTGTGAAGGGTCAATTTCAAACTACATTTGCTTGTTGTGCAAAGTGGTCCAAGAAACGTTTTTATGTATCACAAAATAAGGGTAAAGTTCTTATCCTTGACCAAGCTTTGTTATGCTCAAACTCTGGTTAGGGTAAAGTTCCTATCCTTGACCAACCTTTGTTATGCTCAAATTCTAGTTATACTACATGTTCTTGATGCATTAGGAATGGATTTGCTAGGATAGTACAAGAAATGCTACATTGATTTACAAAGGAGATGCAAGTGTGCTTATATGTGCTTTGGTGTTTCTTGTGTGTGATGTTCACTTAGGTACAAGATTTTTATTTTTTTTTCAAGCGTTTAATGGATGCTTTTACATATTATTTATCAAATGGAAGAGGTCGGAAGAGGTTTGGAAGTTGCTTGGAGCAAGTGAGAAAAGAAAGTTTAAAAAGGGGGCAATGAGCACTAAGTAGGGCACCTAGTGTGACCACCTTGGCACCATGACACTAGGAGGTCGAGCTAGGGCTGAGATGTTAAGGCGTTGGCAACTTAGCGCCAGCCCTTTAAGGCCCGATGTTCAAGATCTCCAACGGACTTTCTGATGCTTTGGTTAGGTTCCCTTGATCTTCCTAAGATGTTTATGACCATTGAATGGGTCCAAGAAGCACTTTCAAAGTGAGATTAAAGCATCTGTTAGGAATTAGGAAGTGGACAAGGAAAGACTTAAGGGCTAAACAAGTAAGAGGGCCTTAAATAAGATTTTGAGTGCTAAGTTAGTAAGAGAGATTTTAAGTATCTAGAGAACTTTAATGAAGTTATCTAGCTTAATAATTTGAGCCACAAAGTTTAAGACTAACTCTTTTACAATATGAAATAGGGTAAGAAAGAAGTGGCAAATCACCATGCTTGCTAAGGCAACAACAAAGTTCTTTCAAAGAAATAGGACTAAGTTAAGGTAGGTTTGCACAACAGAACCTCTTCTAGTGGCCATTAAATAAAAGCTCAAGTTATACAAATTATGCATTTGCACTAGATTGCATTATATATTGCTATATATGCGTTGTCCTAAGATTTTTGCAAGTTATATATCCCTTAAAAAGAATCAACTGACTCACAACCTTTAAGTTTACATGTTGTGCAGTTTATGTTTGATGGGCTTAACCCAAGGGAATAGGTGTCATACCAAAGTTTTATTATAGGTAATGACACAAATTGAATCATTATTGATTCAGAATGGTTGGTAGTTATATATATGTGCTAACCAGGTTATTTGTTTGCCCTAAGCAATAAGAAGTTATTAAATGTACAAGGGTAGTAAGGAAGTTTAATCATAGAGCTTAAGCTTTGATGAATGTTAGTTTATGATCTTAGAATAAGTATGTAAATTGATAAGTCATGTCTCTAGTAAAGACAAGAAATGTGTAGACTTTGTAGTGTCAATGAACATTATGTGTTAGGAACATCCCTCAGTACTTGGCTTAGGCCAAGAACGCAGAGAAAACACAAAATAAACATGAGGGACTTGATTGAAAATGAGGATAAGGGTGTAAGTGCAAAACTAAGAAAGTTTGGGTTTTAAGTGCACATGAAAAATAGACTATGATATTTATGGCATGAAACAAAGTTTAAGGGCCATATTGTACACTTAAACTAGTGCTACAAGTGAAACTATGAAGTTTAAACTAGCATTTTCGGCCATGCAAATAAGCGCAAGGATAAGTGGAGCATTAAACCAACTTTTGGTAGCTTTTTATGGCCAGTCAAGCCTTGTCTCCCACCAAGAATTATGCCATCATTTTTTTTTGTTTGTTTAATGAACCATTGCCTTAGTGAAATGGCCGAAACATGCAAGGATAAATTGGCCATTTTTAGCCATTTTACATTATACTTGGCAATGTCGGCCAAAAAACAAAATTGGTGCCGAAATTACATGTGTTTTAGTGACTAAAATGGAGTCATGGATCATTGAAGGGTTAAATGAGCCATGCAAATTAGTTCAAGGCCGAGAATGGCATTAAGCCATTATTGAATCCATGTGGCCATAACCGGATTAGCAAGCTCCCACTTAGTAAATTAAAAATTTGTTTCGATCAAAGCCTTCCACTTGTGTTCTTGGCCGAAACTTGAGAGCTTTTGCATTGTTCTTGTGCTTGGCTGCCGATTCCATGCCAATTTGAAAGCTTGAAGACATAATCAAGCTTGGATGCTCATTTTTGGCAATAGGTGACTTAGAAGCTCAAGTTTAAAGCTTGATATTGAAGAGTACAAGGTTAGCCGAGAGTTGCTCAAGCTCAATCTTGAGGTAAAGATTCATAATTCACTTGGTTTTCTTGGAAATTTTCCATGATCAAGTGATATTAGTGATTAAATGACAGTCGAAATGTGCTAGGAAGTTTTGGTTTGGAAGACACATTTCGGACTTGGATACTTAAGCACAACTGAGAGCTCAAGCATTTTTTTTGAAGTAGGATTCATGTTCTACTTGCTTGCTTGGTAAATATTCCATGAACAAGTAGTTATGAGTAGCTAAGTGATAGTCAATGTGTGCTATATTATCTTAGTTGCTTAATGGGCTTACGGAAGAACTTTCGGGTTCTTGTTGTTTTGGCTAGCTAGTCAAGTTAATGGTATGTGTTAGAAACTTTAGTGAGGGAGGCCAACTTACTAATGTTTCGGAGCTCGAGTGGAAGGAGGATTGGAATGGTGAAGTTAGGTGTACAAAGACACCCATGAACACATACTAGTGGTTTCGGCCTATTGTGAACTTGTGGTCTGTGTGTGAGTTGTGTGCTTGATTGTTTGTTTGTGTGTGCTAACCACTTTTAGGTAGCTTAATTATGCTTATTATGCCTTGGTTACTATATGTCTATACTGTGTTCTTGTGTTTTCAATGTCTTTTTTTTGCAGGATAAGTTAAGCTAGTGGAGGTTAAGTCTTGGACTTAACTAAATAGACCAAATATGGTCAGTTGTGAATCCTAATGAGTATTATTACTCATGCCCATTATATTTGTGTTTCAGGCAAGGGTTTAGAGCTTGAGTGACTAGTGCTTGGTTTGCTTGCTTGTGAATCAAGTAGTTCACATATTGCTTGAGGAATGTGTGCCAACTGAAACTTGGCTTAATTGAATTATACTTACAAGTCTTATGTTTATGGTTTATGCCCAAAACTTAAGGTACAAGTTTTGTAGGCTTTGAGTAGATTGTGGGACTTGTCTAGCAGAGGAGATGGATGTGTGTTCTTGGGCTGTAGTGTGGTGGTTTGCCTTTATGACTATGAACTTGTTCATAGGTTTAGTACTTTAGACTATGGTCATGTATATAGTCTTTAAGATCCTTCTCGGGTACTATAGGTAAACTTGAATGTAATGCATAACTTTGGCTGATTTTGGACAATGGGTACTCTTAGTATGTTGCCAAGTTAATAGTACATGTATGTAGGCTACTTTTATGTATATTAGCCTCGAATGAATTATGGTTTTGTGTAAGTATTTTGGATGTTTGAATGCCAAGTTATGCTATGTTATATGGAAGGATGTGCCTTGATGTATGGAATCTCTTGTGTTCTTTACTTAACCAAATGTTCATGAACATGAAAATTGATTTCCAAAACTTGATGAAATGGGCATATTTGTTACTTGCATTGAAGTAGCACACTTGATGAGCACACATCCTAGACACTTAACAGATTAAGTGTATGCCTTGCTTGTATTGCAAGTTACTAATTTACAGACTTGCCTTGTGTTGCAAGTTAGTGGTTTGGCCTTACTTAAGCTGCAAGAAATTTTTTTAATCATCTCATAAGCCTCCTAGGGCACCTCCCAGGTCCTTAGCTTAAGAAAATAAGTCTTAAAAACTACCTAACCAACAATGGCTGAAATAAAAGGTAGTTAATAACACCTGAATATAAGAGTGTTTAAATAACTCTTGGGTAGAAATGGTGAGTGACACTGAGAGTGCACAGGTTGGGGCCTATGTAGGGTGTGACACTATGGTTGCTCTTGGAATGTACATTAAGCTTTTTTGGTTATGATGTAGAGTGAGTTAGTACTTGAAGTATCATAAACTTATTTTTGTGACTTTGGTTGAAATTTTTAATTTTTTTATAATTTCCTAGCTAGGGGTTTTAAATCTTTATTTCGTTTACTTGAACCAAAGTTAAGTTTGCATGCATTATGTTTAGGGTAATCAACTAGTTGCATGAATTGTTTTAAAGAATTAGAAGTATTAACTTAGTCAACTGCAATTAAGTGTGGGACCACAATATCCTGATTAAGTAAATATCCTAGGGATGCTCTAGACCGAACTAGGGTCAATATCCCTTATAAGGTTCAAGGTCTCTTACAATAGTATTAGAGTAAGACTTGAGAAAATCTCGTAAGTATCTTACTATAGGCTAAGTGTCTGGTAGCTGAGATCGAGTAAAGATCCTTGTGGTAAGTAGATGCTTGTTTATTTGTTCCTATTCATGTTATTTTCTTATATGCAAATGGTATTTATATGGATTATTTGATAGATATTTTGTTACAAGAACATAAGAACAGGTATAGGGTCCAAATGAAGATCCAAGTAACCTTATAAGGGGTTGCTAGCCTACAGGGGTATAAGTGATTCATATAGAATGAATAAGGCTTTTTAGAAAGCAAGATGGGAGTCTTAAGGGACTCAACAGACCAAGGAATAGGGAAGTAAAACCAAGAGTAAATGGGGTTAAAGACTAAAGTGTTAGGTGAACCTGAACACTATCATTAAAGAAGATACGAACTTTGAAAAAGTCTAAAGTAGCATAATTCCTTTCTTTGTCAAAAAGTAAAGTCACTTACAGTGAAAGAACACTATGATTTTATGGAGTGTAAATAAACCCCTGAAGAAGGGAGATTAATGTGGAGTAGGGATTATGAAGGTCGAAAAACACTAAGGATCGTGGCTATACCAAGACCAAAGTAAGTGCCATCACCAAGAACATGAAATAGCCAAAGGGTAAAGGCTAAAAGGTATAAAAAATGACAATAAAAGTGCACCCATTCTAAGTATATTAGTAACCCTAAGTCAAGGATGGACTTGGAGCAAAACTCAGACAAGAAATTATGCAATGATAGGGATCGAAAGTCTCCTGGGAAGAAGTAAGAAAATTTAAACTAAATAGGCTCCATTAATGCATATAAATAGGATGCTTGGTTATGTTCAAGCTACCTTAAAATTATGCAATACTAGTAACTAAGTTATGTAAGCAAAGTTATGGGAACAGCTAAGTTTGTGGCCTGTGCTCATTGAGTGCGTGTTTGACACCCGAGAGAGATGGGTAAGAGACATAATGGTGTGAGGAGATACCTAAGTAAAGTGCCAAGATGTATAGGGGATACCTAAGAGTAAGGGCACAAGTGCTTAAAAGAATCCTATCGGCATAAGAGACAACAAGACCTAATTATGCACAAGTATGCACCGTGTGTGCAAGTAGTGTCTTGTGAGCATCGTAAGGCATGGGTAGAGGTCAACCAAGGACTTAGGATGCAGCAAAAAAGTGCCTGATTGTTTGGAGAAGCTGGGCATAATGTTTGTGCAAGCCTTAAAAGTTACCAAGGAGCTGTAAGATATATTTGGCTCAAGTGGTGCATGTGTTACCATCCATAGTGATAGTGAAGTGCATGAATAAACTGCACTTATGCACAACATCTGTAGCACTAAGTAAGGTTTCTTAGAGTTCCTAAGATACCAAATTATGTTTATAAAAATTGCCTAGTCAACAGGACTTGCAAAAGTATGTCAAAGACTGAAAGCTATGATGTTGAAGAGCATGGAGTTGCATTTGGATAACAATTGAATGTTGGAATAAACAGATTTAGTTTAGTGGGTAACGGATGATTTTAAGGAACCCTAATGGACTAAAGAAGGAGTAGAAAATCCCTAATTGCCTAGACCAAGTGGAAGAACTAAAATGATTGAAAAACTTTCTTGGTTAGTCATATCTAAGACAAGCAATTAGGTGTCTTGAGGCCAAGGGCCAAGGACACAAGTGCAAGGGATCCTAGACATTAAGAGACTTGGATAAGGCAAGAATGACCTAGAGGAGTTACAGAACAAATCCTAGAAAATTCATATAGTTTCCTACCGATGCTTAAGAGAAAATCATTTTGGACCTAAGGCAAAGTGTGTTTCCTCATAAGAATTATTATGTACCAAAGGAAATACAAGAAGAATCAATGAGTCTTCAACTATGAAGTTTAAAAAGGTGGCACTAAGTGGACTGTAATAATTTTTTTTTTTAAATAAGGGACTTGTAAGATTCAAGTATACTCTACTGCAGATAAGCCTTAGTCAAGTAAAAAACTTTGGCAGAAGAGCATACTGCACCGATTGCTAAGCTTTGGGGTTACCAACAACCTAAGTTACTTGATACGAGTTAAGCAAGGCTTGAAGTGGAACCTTTTGTTAAGTGGTTCAAAGAACCTAAGGGCTTGTATGGAACTCTCTATCACAAGAGGGTAAGTAAAGTGCTTTTGTGCTTAAGAGTTCAAGTAAAGGTCCTAAAATAGGTGAATGAACTATTAGGAAGTGGGGTAGCTAAGAAAATAAATAATTACCAATGGATGGAAGGTAAGTAAGCTATATGAGTTCCAAGAGCAAAGTTATTATTTAATAGGTGGAAAGTTCTAAATGTCCATGGACATAAAAGACCTTGAACCTTTAAGAGCAATAGTAAGTTAAAAAAAGCACTGAGCAAGTCCTTTATGAGGCTTTAAGATGTGCAAATGCCCATGAAGGAAACATTTAAAAAAAGGGCTAAGTAATTAGTATAATTAAACATACTAAAGAGAAATTGAGAAGGCTATGCCTAAGCATCCTAAAGGGATCAAGAGAAGTAAAAAGTTCCTTAAAAGCATAAGTGCTAGAGGTAAATTAAAGTAAAATAAAGTTCCCAAAAGTAAACCATATGGAGTGCAGTAAGTGGGAACAAGATTGAAGTAGTTGAGCATGAGGACAACATGAAGTGCCTAAGGGTACCTAAACAAGTGTTAATTTTGGGTATCAAGAAAATTAATCCTAAAAAACTCATGTGGCTTAAAGGAAAGACTATCACGAAGAATCTTATGATTAAGGAAGACCATAATGGCAAGGAAATTATAAATAAGGAAATTTATTGGGTATATCAAGGGAATCAAGATGTAAAGGCCAAAATTTTGGTTAAGAAACTCAAGAATAATCAAGAGCTTTAAAGATGCTAAGGATTACCTAGAGGAGTTGAAGTGTGAAAGCACCCAAGTGCTAAGAGCCAGAGGGCCATATAAACAAAGTTCCTATGATATGATTAACGATGTTAAGTTATGAATACCCTTAAGGCTAAGAAAATAAATGGTAATAAGAACATTAAACATGTTAAGGACTACCTGAGGAAAGTTAAAAGTAAGCTGCCGAATGAGTATATACTCAAGAACTTCATAAGGCAGTAATACCAACAACACACCTACAAAAGGCTATGTACCTAAGTCAAGTGCAAGAAATCACCAAGATTTGGTTAAACCATCAAGGGTTAGAGGTTAGATACCTAAGTTCATTCTTACGTATAAGAATGAAAAAAAGTGGTAAGTCAATGAGCTTATCAAAGTGGAGACAAGTTCTACAAGTTGAAAGTGAAGGAAAAAGTACTGTTAAAGGTATTTCTTATATAGGGAAAGAGATTTATTATAGCAAAGGATATTGAATTAGTGTTTTGAAAATTTTGCAGGGTTATTTCAGGTTAATCTGAATCTTTTTCATGGTTTAGGTTTTAAGGATATAAAAGTAGGATTTAGGGGTTTTTAAGGCCATTGAATTAGGTATTAAGGTATTATTGTTTATGAGTATTAGGGTATAGTGTTTAGGATTTATGGTTTAAGGTTTAAAGTTTACAATTTAGGGTTAAGGGTTAATGGTAGATTAGGTTTTAGGTTTAGAGTTCAGGGTTTAGAAGTATAGAATTAGGGTTTAGGGATATAGCATTAGGATTTAGGGTTTTTTAGGATTTCAGGATATTGAATTATGGATTAGGGTCTTGAATATAAGTTTAGGGTTTAGGATTTTTATTTAAGGTTTAGGATTAAGGGTTATTGCTATATTAGGTTTAGGGTTTAAGGATATAGAATTAGGATTTAGGGTATTGAATGAGTTTAGGGTTTGTGATTTTTATTTAGGATTTAGGGATTAGGTTTTGTGTATTGCATGTAGGGTTTAGGGTTTTAGATTTAGGTTTTAGGGTCTCTAAATAATTCAATACACTAATTATGCTACAAAAAAAATGCACGATCACAACTAAAGTCAACTTAATCCAAAATGACTTATTTTTGTTTTTACATCCTTTGTATCCAAAACCAGTTTCATTTGAAAACCAATATTAAGCAAATGTAAGAATACATTTGAAAGTAAATTTTCATGAGTTTATTAAATTATTATGAATTTTTCTATTTTTGGGCTTTAAAAAGGAAAAATTCATAAAAATTTAATAAGATTATAAAAATTGGTCCCAAGAAAAAAATAAAAATTGTATTTTACTCTTCCATCTTGTTGCTCTTATTTTCATCTTTTGCTGAATTTTTCGTGTCCGGGTTTAGTCTGAGTTTTTCATGTATGACTAGCTCTATTTTCTTGCATCATTGTGTGTTTTGTTTGACTTTTTCATGGGTGTTGCTTAGTTTTCCATTTAGGTTCAGGTTTGAATGGGTTTGGGAAGTGTTTTTCCTTTAGTTTAGGGTTTTTCAACCAACATTGTTCATCAAATAAGCTTCTTTGTTGTTGCTATGAAAAAAAAATAGTGTTAAATTAGTCTTAAGTGTTAAGGGGTTAAATTAGTTCTAAATTATTAAATTAGTGTTAAAATTTTAAATTGTTAAGTGTTAATTGTTGAATTAGTGTTAAATTTTATTTTTTTGATTATTTTATTATTAATAATTAAAATAAATTAATATTCATACCAATTTAATGTAAGTAACAATATAATAACAAATGAAATAAATAATGAATTAAATTAAATAACATTTATTAAATAACAATCATATTAAATAATGATGTAATTTTTTTAAAAAGAAAAAAGTCCTAACACATCGACTGAATTGTGATTGAACTGTCAGTTGCTAATATAGTGATTTAAATAGTCAGTCGCAATTTCTTGGCTGAATCTTGACTGAACATGTTAATTGTTTTTGACAATCTAGATTTAGTCACAAACTGTTTGCGACTTGAAAAAATCCAACTGCCCTTTATAACCACTAGGCAGTCGCTTATGGATTATATAGCGATTAAAACATGACTGGGATGAAAATCGCTCTATTGTATCCATTTTGTAGTGTAAGTATTAGTTCTATAAGTGTTGTCTTTACAAAAGTGTAGGGTTTCAGGAGCCATAGAATGCAGTAGAAATTAACTAAAACCCTTAAAGTTCAAAGTGAAATGGGGTAAGTTAGGTGTTGAAAAATTTTATACAGAGAAGGTTAAGATTTTTCACCCAACTGTAGAGCTAAATCACAAAACTTGAATAGTTGACGTATTCAAGCTCTTTACGGTATCCACACAAACCACTCGGGTCACCACGCCTCCACCACATCCCAGTAGATGCGTTCTTCTTATGCTCACAGTGCTAGCTTGGGCCCTTCAAGAAGTGACAAGAGGAGAGTGCGGCTGGAACTTTTAGAACCTTTCTGATTTCGTCCAAGGGAGGCAACTATGAAAATAATCATTATATAACATATATATAGTGAAGTGTAACTCCCAAGCCAAGTAGGTTTTATAACCCTAATTTAATTAGGCCTAATTTTAAGCTTAACAATGACTCAACTTTTGGGCCAATAATTAAGCCAAAATTTTCATGAAATTGAAACTAATAATTTGGCTCATAAACTCAAAAGAAATCCAATTGGCTCTAACTGTGTGACCTTATAGGCTCCTGTCACATTGGCAATAATCATAAATCACATTTATGATCATAAATAATGAGTGTTGTCTAGTAACACATCAATGTTACCCAAGTGACAAGATAGTCGGTGATTCGACTAAACCTGTATGATCATTATTCATATATGCCATCATCCTTTTGTCTAGGGATATCAAGATCGAGCATGAGACATGAAATGTGGCACTTTTTTATAGCCCAATCTATGGTCTCTTAATTTCCAAGTAGACTAACTTAAACTGATGACATTGATATCTTATATCAACTCATCCAAGCATAATCATGTATTTGCTCAGTCTTATTCAATCAAGGGGCCCGAAGATATCACTCTTATTACATAGGAGGGACAAATTCCAACTTGATTATATAAATCCCTTCGCATGACATGTAACATACCCAATGACACCTTTATGTTCATTCAACTATGAGCAACAAAGGGAAGTATCATAGTATGTGACTCATATGTATGGAAACTTGATGACTTCAGATCAAGGGACTACATATACCATGATCACTATGAGAATCACTTACCACATTCATATAACAATCCATGTAGCGTCCTCATCATGGGTTGGTCAAATACACAAGTTCTCCAACTTATACCCATATATAGACTACATATTTCATATTAGTCTCCACACATGCTAGTCTTTATATATTATTGTAACCTATTCCACAATAATACTAGACTAGGGATGTTTCAAAATACTATTATTATAGGGCTATAATTATATTTGATAATGTTACGCAGAAACAAACAACAAACACAATTATAGAAATAATGCCTCAATAAAATATCATGACTAAATGTGCGAGATACAATCATCTCATGATTGGCTTTTGGGCACAACACTAATAGAAAGGATTTCTTTCAAAGAGAATTCTAAGTTATTTCTTGTTTTGTAAGTCAAGAAGCCAAGAGTAAAAAGTATATATGTCAAGTGCTATGGTTTAACCATAGTAAGGAAGAGGCCATGAAGAAACTGAGAATGATGCTCAAGGGTGGCATCTAAGGGTGATGGTCAAGTAAGTTAAAAGTTAAAGGACCAAATTTCTGAATAAGGGGAGAATGTAATAGCTCTCTAAAACCAATGGCAAGATCCTTAAGGTAAGTATGAATTTTCATGCTTAGAAATTCAATTTTTGCACATTAAGTAATGATTTTAGTAGGTTGATATAGCATAAAGTAAATAATGTGGCCATTTGAGTAAATTTACCTATATAAGGCAAATTGGTAATTTTGACAAAAACCCTTAATTTTATACCATAAATGCTATTGAAATAAGGAATTAAAGATTTTAAAGTGTTTTGATGATTCCTAGTTCAATCACATTTGTGAAGTAGGGAATAAAAATTATCATGAGATTTTTGGACCAAAGTGAAAACAAGTGAGAAAGTGAGGGACTAAAAGGGATTAAAAAGGAAGAAAGTAGAAAAGATAAGAAACCTAGTTTCATCATCTTCTTCCTTAAGCCTTTCCATATGTCATTTTCAAGCTAATAAGTGCCAACCCACGTTTCCAAGCCTTTCCACCATGAATTAAAGCTCAAACTTGAAGGAATCTTAATGGATATTGCAAGTTTGGGTCAAGTAGAAGTAGAACCACATTTTTACCCTTGGTAAGCTCCTTATCCTAGCTTGGGCTTGAGTTTAATGGCTAATTTGTGTGATTTAAGCTATGGGTAAATAGTATAACCCATCTTTATGCTTAGTCCTTGCTTGTGAATGGTTAATTTTAAGCTAGATTTGCTTGTTATGCAAAGTGTTCCAAGAAACATTTTTATGTCTCACAAAAGAGGGTAAGAATTCCTAGCCTTAAATCAAGCTTTAGTATGCTCAAATTTTGGTTATACTACATGTTCTTGATGCATTACCAATGGGTTTGCTAGGATAGAACAATAAATGCTACATTGATTTACAACAGAGACACAAGTATGCTTATATGAGCTTTGGTGTTTCAATTGTGTCATCTTCACTTAGGTAAGGGATTTTTATGATTTCAAGTATTTAATGGATGCTTTTACATGTTATTTATCAAGTCAAAAAGGTTATAAGTGGTTTAGAAGTGGCTTGGGGCAAGACAAGAAAGGGAAGTGCAAGAAAAGGGTAAGGAGAACGAAGTAGGGCACTTGGTGCAACCACCATGGCTCTGCGGCGATAGGCTTGGCATTTTAGCTCTAGGAGGTCGAGCTAAGGTCGATAGGTTGAGGCGTTGGGGCCATTGTTGGCACCGTAGCACCAGCCCCATAAGGCCTAAAGTTTGGGACCTCCTACGGACTTTCTGATGTTTCAGTTAGTTTGTCCAGACCTTCCTAAGATGTTTAGGACCTTTAAATGGGTCCATGAACCACTTTTAAAGTAATATTAAAGCATCTTTTAGGAGAGCTAAGAGGTAGACAAGGAAAGACTTAAGGTCTAAGTAAGAAAGAGGACCTTAAGTAATATTTTGAGTGCTAAGTAAGTAAGTAAGGTTTCAACTTTGTAAAGCACTTTAATTAAACTATCTAGCTTAATAAGTTGAGCCACCAAGTTTAAGAATAACTCCTATACAATATAAAAGAGGGTAAGAAAGAAGTGGCAAGTCACCATACTTGCTAAGGCAAGAACAAAGTTCATGCAAGGAAATAAGACTAAGTTGAGGTAGGTTCGCACAATGGAACCTCTTCTAGTGGCCATTAGATAAGACCTCAAGGTGTATGAATTATGCAATCGCACAAGATTGCATTATATACTGCTATATATGCATTATCCTAAGATTTTCATTGTAAGTTATATATCCTTTACTGAGAATCAACTGATTCTCAACCCTTAAGTTTTACATGTTGTGTAGTTTATGTTTGATGGGCCTAACACAAAGGAATAGGTGTTATGCGAATTTTTATTATAGGTAATGACAAAAATTGAATCATTATTGGTTAAAAGTGGCTGAAATTCATATATAAGTGCTAACCAAGTTTTTTGTTTGGCCTAAGTAGTAAGAAGTTATCAAATGTACAAAAGTAGCAAGGAACTTTCATCACAAAAGCTTGAGCTTCGGTGAGAGTTAGTTTATGATCTTAGAATAAATATATAAATTGATAAGTCATGCCTCTAGTATAGATAAGAAATGTGTAGACTTTGTAGTGTAAATGAACACTTTGGTTACTCTTGGAATGTACATTGAGATTCTTTGGTTTTGATGCAGAGTAAGTTAGTACTTAAAGTATCACATACTTATTTTTGTGACTTCATTTGAATTTTGAAATTTCTTTTATAATTACTTGGCCAAGAGTTTTAAATGTTTATTTCGTTTACTTAAAACTGAAGTTAACCTTGCATGCATCATGTTTTGGATAATCAACTAGTTGCATGAATTGTTTTAAAGAATTACAAGCATTAACTTAGCCAATTGTAAATAAGTGTGAGACCATAATATCCTAACTAAGTAAAGATTTTGGGGATGTTCTAGACCAGAGTAGGGTCAAAGATCCTTTATAGGGATGAAGGTCCTTTACATGCACCATTAGTTTAGGATGGGTTTTGGGTCAAATCTAAAGCGGTTTAGACCCGATACGCTTAATGGGTCTCTCCTCTTGAGTCTTCTCTTCCTCGACAATAAAGAAATAGTTGTAGTGATTGGTAAAATAAATCAACTTTAGGGATGATGATGATGATGTTGGAGTGTAAAGTCGTGACAATGGTGATGACAAATGATGGTCGTTTCCAATGTGAAGATGGTAAGGTTGGTGAAACAATTCTAATTTGTGGCAAACAATGGTTAAAGAGGATTGGAAGGAAGTGGAATGATGTCAAGAGGCAATTCAAGGTGGTGTCGGCGGTTATCATTCACCAGTAGAGCAAAACTAGTGGCCGGTTGGAGATGAGGGTTGGAGTGGCAGCTTTAGGTAGTTTATGGAGAAGTTTGCATAGTTTTAAAAATGTGAGAGCCAACTGAAGCATTTAGTCCTAACATAGCAACAAAATATAGATGGAGCTAGTGGTTTGGTGGGCAAGTGCAAAGAATCCAAAAAGATTGGTTAAAGTAAATCTCAAATGGTTTTTCTAACTTTTCCTTCAAATTATTACCAATGTAAGCTATGTAGTAAAATTAATTAAACCCGAATCGAATTGGATTGAGACCTGTTAGAGCTATAGATTTCTAACTTCCATACATAATTCACAAATTTCATTAAGTATTTGTTTGTGTTTAAATAATAGATTGATTCCATTATTTTGATCTTTGGTGATTATTCACTCAATTGATATATTTTAAGAAGTATTTAATTTTTTTTCTAAAAAACATTAGGCATTTCTGTTGATTTGTCTTTTATTTGTCTAGATTTTGAAAAAAAATCCATAAAAAATAATTACTTTAAAACAATTATTTAAGTGACTATTAAGAGAAAAAAGTATTACCTCTTAAATGACTTTAGTTACAGATATTTAGTTCTAGATAAAAAAATCAATAAAACTGAAAAAAATTATTTAACCTAAAATAAACAAAGCCAAGCTTAACTTGAAATGCAATCTAGAAATTTGGAAATGTTATGTAGAGTTTTATTTAAAAAAAAAAAGGGTTACAAGTGATCTATTTTACGTGTGTAGTTACTTGAATTATATATCTCTATATTAAGGTTTAAGAAACTGTATAATTACTTTTTACAAAATATATTTTTTTAATTGATTATTTTTATTACTCTCTCTATCTTATTATATTTGCACCATTTTACTTTAGCACGCAAACCAAAGTAGGCTACTATTTTACTGTATTTTACAACTTTGCGGGTTTACCTCTTCCTCACTCCACTTTGAAAAGGTCCATCTCCATTGCCTCCTCTCCTAGTTACCAAACCTCCAATTCCTCTTGCTCCATCATCTACTTCTTTAACCTCGGCCTCAATCTTGACCTCTTTAATTGTTCTTAACCCAAGGAAAATAGAGTTTTGTGTTTCTACTTTTTCAAATCTTTACCGGCCACAGCATTCAAGGTAACCTTAATGATTTTGGAACTCCACCCAGAAGTTTGGAAGAAATGGAACATGAAGATATCAGAGCCAGAAAAAAAAAAGCATGAATTACAAATTAATGCTTTCAACTAGATCACAAGGAGCTATCATCTCTACATACATATTACATGGCATGACAATTATTTTATTAATTGATTGGTACAACAGTTTCTACATACTTACCGACCCAAGCCAATGGGAAAGAACTTCTCCCACAAAAGTTAAACAGTTTCAAGGATCATAAAGAGAAATAAACAACATGGACCTAGATTTCCACCGACTAGATTTGATGCCAAATCCGAATAAGAGATGGTGAGCCTTGGAAATCTGGTCCATGAGGGCCAAAATCTGAGTGTTGTAAGCATGAGCTTGGGTGATGGACTCAACCTCGAGGTTGCTTAGTTGGGTGTAGAGCCTCTCCTCTACTTCCTCCGCCACCGTAGGCGCTTCCATGGCCGCTGCAGCTCCATCCTTATCCTTTCCTCCTTTTCTCGGCTTTCCTTCAATGCTCTACTAGCCTCAACTCAAATCGGACTCCCGCTACTCTAATTTTGCTGAAACAAATTGCCGATGTTGTTTGAGAGTGGGAGAAGACCCAATTGCCACCGACCACCATCAATCTTAGTGTGGTTAAAACCCAGCTGTAGTTTCAAGTGAGTTTTAGCTAAAGTTGGGAGATTTTTCTTCAGTCCGTGATAATGATGAGTTTTGCTGATTCAATGCATGCAAAGGTTGTAATTTGTCTAAAGTTGATTGTTTTAAGAGTCAAACAAAACAAATCATCGTTAGGATCAGTGGAGAATTATTAATTTTATTTTTAAGAGTAGAAAAAGTGAAAAATGGTCAATATACCTAATAAAACTTACCAGAAAAGGAAACAGTATAAAGAATATGTAACAACTCAAAAAGTGGTACGTTTCAAATAATATGTGACAGAGAAAATAATTTTTTAGACTGGTAAAAAAGTTTCATAAAAATTAATTAATTTATAAAAATACTATAGTTTAACTGATTATCAGGTAAATACATGTTAACTTTCTGATCGTAATAATCGTAGATAAATAATAAATAAATAGAAATAAACTCAATGTTAATATTTAGAAAAGAGAAAAGGTCTATCCTTACTTGGAATTAAAAGAAAAAAAAAAAGAAAAGAAATGCAAAAAAAAAAAAAAACAATAAACCTATCACTTTAGTCGTCACGTCTCACGTGTAGCTTCTTTAACAATGGACCCTTCTCGGACTCACGTGGCATGGCAGCTTAGCAGATTCCAAGTTAGGAACCTACATGTTTATACTTCTCCTTCCTAAAATGTCTGGTTTTGAGCTTCTCTCTCTCTCCCCATCTACTCTGTCTGATTGTGTGCACGTCTGTCCGTGATTGTGCTGCTGTGGAAGCTTTCAATTTCAATTTTTGAAAACTTTTGCCCGATACCGAGAGAAGGAAACGGAACTCCCACTTCTTTATGCTCCTAAAATCTCAAACTTTCACACTTTATCTGTTCCTCCCGCTCCGTCACTAAGTTGTCTCCGCATTTGCTTTTCCTGAGACGAGGTTGAAGCAAATCTTGAGGATTCGGGAAGACACAGATTCGGACGGATCTATTTGTGCTTCGGATCTTCTGGGGTTCCTGGTTTTTTTTAGGCTAGAACGGTGGGATGATTTTGTGCGGGCGATTGGGTCTTTTGGGGGTTTTGGTTTCGGGTTAGGATCTGGTTTTGTTGGCGGAGACTGTGATGGGGAGTGAGGCTAACGGCAAGGGCATTGACGCTTCGGTAGGTGGGCTGGTCTGGGTCCGACGCCGGAACGGGTCGTGGTGGCCGGGTCGGATTATGAGCCACGACGAGCTTGCCGAGGGTAGTTTGGTCTCTCCCAGAGCCGGTACTCCCGTTAAGCTTCTCGGCCGTGAGGATGCTAGCGTGTAAGTCTTCTCCTTTTTTTTTGTTTTTCAGTTGATATTTTCTTCAATAGGTTTCTCTCCTATTTGTTTTTTTTCTTCTGGCATTTTTCGGAGTTTATCCATTTTTATTCCCCATCGATACCATGATAATTTGGCTTGGAACTGATAACTTGTTTATTTATGCATTTATTTATTTTTTGTTTTTGATTTTTCAATTCCTGGCTGTTCTAGTGTATGGCATGAAGTTTATATTGAGTTACATGGGATTGATCAAACATGGTAGACATGGAGAAATAGGTCTTCAGATGGTACTAATGGCGACTTAAGTTGACTATTAAATTGCCTTCTTAGGGATGCTAGATTGAAAAAATTCAACCATAGGCATATTGTGTACAAGGAAGCAAATATTTCATCACTCACATATGAATTCTTGTCTACAGCTATCACTCAGAAGAAATACATCTATGCTACTAACTTGAAGCATACCATGGCCCCTTGGGGGGGGCGGGGGTTTCTTTAAATTTCCCTGTAAAATATTATGGAACATTTCAATTGAAATGGATATTTATGGCATTTATCTCTAGATCCTCATAGCTACTGGCAGGGCGAAGATTTATGCCATTATATATAACATACTGAGCCTCTAATAATCTACACGTACTTGGAGAAATGTTTTTTAGAACAGTGCATGTACTGAGAGTCTGAGATATATGCCCATTATTTGCTTTGGTTCTCCATATGTCATCTAGCATGAGAAACTTTCAGGAGCTTGACTTAACAGTGCTAAAGATGTGAACTTGAGTTAGACTTCAGATGCCTCCAAGTATGGGAAAAGTTCAGCAGCTTAGCCTGGAACAAAATCCCCTCTGCAGGAACTCTAGCAGTAAAAATTTGTAGCTGTATGCAAGAACTGACTTGCTGCAATTTCTAGTTGCTTGAATCATTGCCTGCTTCAGGGGCCTCACCTTTTGAATTGCTACACCCGTAGCTTTCTATGTGCCAGCAGTTCTCGGTAATTGAAAGTTAGCATTTTTAGTTCCTGCTCCAAAAATTTCGTGTTCTCCACTTTCACTCAGCATTCTTGCTAACAAGAAAGCAGCTACTGTACAGATTCTCCAGCTGCTTGACGTTGACTGAGCCTTTTATCTTTGCAACTCGAACCACTTTCTACTCTCTTCCCAGCTGTCCTAATCAGCTGATTCTGCTGTAAACCGTATTCTAACTGTTGGCTAGTTAAGTGAACATAACCCTATGGTTCTAACTTGGGTTGGGTTTGGTTATCTCCTTTTGGACATCTATATCTACCTACTTAACTATCTTTTAAATACCCGTACTGCACCATCTTACCTGTTCTGACCCAATTCTAACTTTATACACAACTGCACATATCAAAACATTTATAAGAAATCTACTAAAATCATGAAATTGAACTTCATTTGTCTTGAAGAATTTGAAATTTTCAACGTAAGTACTTGATTAAATCTCTGTTCCTTTCTTTCAATCTATTTTATACTTGGAAGATATTCCTGCATTATAAATATATAGCTATATGTACATCCATCTCTTGGTATTTATGTTGTATGTAACTATGAAGGAGTTACAGTTCCTAAGATGAATGATGTGGTGATTTGCTGCAATATATCAGTACTAGATAGCTAGAGGCAGGAAAGTGGCTCTGTTTTTGTGCACCATTAGTCTGACTAGTAGACTTTTCAAATTGACATTCTCGCTGGAAATTAGATCCGTGAACATTGATGAGCTACTATTCAGCCCTTTCTGCCAAGTTTCTCCCTTTTTGGGTATTTTTAATTTCATACCTGTGCCATGTGGACTGAAAACTGCCATGCCATTTGACATGGTATATGAATGAAGTGTGAACATTAATGAGTCCCTAGGTCAAGCTTCCATCTGAATTTGCTCTTCTCTTTTCTTTTCCGTTCCTGTTCATCCTCTGTGGATGTATCTTAACCAAGGGATAACATTCAAATGACAACTTCATTTATTTTTTGTCTGCTGTGCTTCTAAAGTCTGTTGTTTGTTTGAAACCTTTCCTTATCTGCACACACACACATTAGGGAGAAAAAAAAGAGAAAGAAAATGAAAATGAAAGAAAAAAAAATGGAGAAGAAAAAGGTACTTGATTTTTCCAGCTTCTGTACTTTTTCCTTTGAGATAACTGAATGGAATGTGTAAGTCGACCATTGTCCCTAAGTAAATCATATTCCATTGCAAACTCTTAGTTAGCATAACCTGCTTCTTGTCTTTCCAGTACCCAAATCCTGAAAGTGGTGAAAGATCCTAATTCTATTGTTGTTTACTGCATGGCCATTTAAGTTTGAGTCCCATATCGGCTAAGAAAAAGCCTCTGCTTAATCTTGTTACCTTGGCCCACTTGGACAAATATGAAACTAGTTACTTGGTAGCTTCACTCAAAACCAAATTATGTGCTACTACTCTATTTGCTTAACTGCTATCACCTTGTTGCTTGTACATGTTTATGGTTTATTTACCTACCTGGTTATAATTCGTTTATATGCTACTGTACCAACATTTTTAACTTTAATTCTTCCACTCCACCAAGCTGTTGTCATAATTTCAATTGCACATCATTTTACTTTTGAGGCATTTCATAGCCTTGCTGAACTAGGAAGCTGTGGAGTGAAAACATTCATAATAAACTTATCCTTCCAGTTTTGCTTGCCAAGGATTTTGGTCGGGTTGCTCAGCTTAAATGTATTAAGCTTTCTGTATACTTATTGCTTCAATATACTTTACTCTGATTTGTTAATTTCATATTTTTTGAACTTTAGGGACTGGTATAATCTTGAGAGATCTAAGAGGGTAAAAGCATTTCGTTGTCCAGAATATAAAGAATGGATTGAGAAAGCAAAGGCTTCTGCTGTACATTCTGGTAAGAAAGGGGTAAAGTATGCAAGGAGGGAAGATGCTATTTTACATGCACTTGAAATTGAGAGCTCACGCTTGGGCAAGGATCATCCGGATTATTTTTGTAGGAGGGAGAACTCTGGTGCTGAGTGTGATACTTCATTCAGAGATTCGCCTACTCTGTCTTTGCCTGGAAAAGAGAACGGAGATTTGACTGATGAATATAATGAATCAGATGATTTAGATTCTGCACTTGTACCATCACAGTCTAATATATCTTTTGAAGAGCCTAATCATACTGGTGTTTCTAAGGTGCTGCCTGCACATGTAAGGAGAAGAACCCCAAATGACTCAGAGGATGATGGAACAGAAGGTGTCAAGCGAATGCGAGGACTTGAGGACCTAGGGATGGGTGTTGGGGATAAAAGAATGACCCGCATTGGGTTTGTGACTGAGCTAGTTCAAAAAGATTCACTCCGTGGATCAAATACTGACAACTGCATATCTAATGTCAATTCTCCAAATGTTAGCAGAGCTTGTTTTTCATCTTTGAAAAGGAAGAGATCTCAAGTTGGTAACTCTCAAGAATTTAAACGCAAAAATCGTTGCCGGCCATTGACAAAGGTTTTGGAAAGTACTGCCGTGGTGTCGGTTCCTGTTGTATGTAATGAAGTTCCAAGCTCAAATGGTTCACCCCTTGAGGGATTTTCTGACACCAAGGTGTCTGCTATTGATTCCAATGAATCAAGAAAAAGTTCCTCTATAGTTATGAGTAATAACAATAACTCTGAAAGCACTGGAGTTTCATCAGAGAATGCTGTATCTTTAAATGGTTTTGAGCAATGCAGAGGTGTAGCCAAAACAGATAACAAGTTTAAGGATGTTGAAATCTCCAGCATAGGAGGTCTGGTTGAGAATGATTCTTCTGATAGGTTATTCGATGTGCCATTTGTTGGGGAAGATAAGCCGTCTGCAGGTGATTTTCATTTAAAGTTTATGCTAGTTTCTGTTTTCTCTGCCTTCCCGTATTTGTTGCATGTAACTGTTATCAGAACCCAGGAAAGAATTCGTACACTTGTTGCACATGCAAAGACAACTGTACACATGCATGGATGCATAGATATTGCTGTTTTTCCTCTTAATCTCAGCATTAATCTTGATTTTGCGTACTTAGTCTCTTTCAGTCTGAGTCAGCTCTCCTTAGCCTCTTTGTCATTTTGTTTTTGTTGCATCTGAAGAATGTGAGACATCTTAATTTTTGTTTTTCTACATGCCAGGAAAACTAACTGTTCATGGTAGCTCAAGTAGCTTGAACATGGTTTACATGTTTTCTTTTTGAGCATGCTTTACAAGCTTTACAGCTCTGGGATTCATTCCTCTGGTATGAGAATACTCATACATTAGTTCACTTGATGCTTGTCCCAAATCCTACATGTGCCTGTTTTCCTGCTAGTTTCCCGCTATCTTAATGTACTGAAGTTATCATGTAGGCATAATGTGTATGATAAACATCCAGATGATTTACTCATGAGATGTTCATAACTTGTATTGCTGTTTCCTATGTATTGTTTGCTGTGTATGATTAATGATTTCTGAATCTCTTTATTATTGAGTGCCATAAAGGATGATGGTCTGGTGTTTCCTGTGCTGATATTTAATTTTGATGACAGATTTCTCTCCTATCTATGTATCTTGCTCATCTGAGATGCCCGAAGTTGCAAATGGAAGCAATTGTAATCAAGTTGAAACTGATGTTATATTGAAAAAAGAAGACAATGGCTCAAATCCTGCTGAACCAGTAGCTGCTCATTCGGGTATTATTAGCCAGAGAATTGAGAAAGGGACTTCAAAATGGCCATTAAAAGGAAAGAGGAATTCAAGACAAACCAATAGAAACAGAAAAAGGTACCTGCGAGAGTATATTGGCATGGGTGAGTACTGCAACCCTAATTTGGCTGGCTTGAAAGTGTTAAATCAGATTTCTGCTGACCAAGCTGCTGATATCAGTGGCTCTGTTGGTATATATGGTGCCAGTTTACACGCTTCTCCAGCTCAAAGGTTACTTTCTTTTCCACAGTCCTTCCAGATGACAGATTTTGCTCCCAGAAAATTTTCCACCAATTCTGCACTCTATGATGTTAAGCTTGAGGTGAAGGCGAGCTATCGTCCCCAACATGTACCCTTAGTATCCCTCATGAGTAAGTTGAATGGTAAAGCAATTGTTGGTCACCCTGTAACCATCGAGACTCTGAACAGCTCTCAAAGCAACGGGCCAATCTTGGAGGCTGCTGAAATGGGTTATGCCGTTGCTAGAAACTGGAAAACTGGAATAATCCCTAAAAAGCATGTAAAACAGCGGTCGTTCGTTTCAGCAGGTAAACCAGGAAGATTGGGAAAGATCCGGAAGTTGTCATCATTTACTGGTCACAAGTTAGGTGAAGCGATTAAGTATCCCTCTCTGGACAAGCAAAAGGGACCGGTCATTACTTGTGTTCCCCTCAAGTTAGTGTTCAGTCGGATAAATGAGGCTCTGACCAGCTCAGTTCGATCCACTTACCGTGTTTCGCCACAAGGGAACTCGTGATTCTCTGGCTGTTGTAATGGCAGCGTCGATTTCTACAGTTAAATGTCGCTGATATTGGCAAGAAGGGCTGAGGGCGGTATAGCTGGGAGCCTGTGTTCATGGTTTCGAAGCTCTTGAATAGGCGGTACGTTGTTTTGAAGGACAAAAGCTTTGTTGAAGCTGTGTATATAACTGAAGCATTAGTTGATCTGTTGTAGATGTTGATCGCTAGAAGTAGGCTAAAGTTCATACTTTCGGGCTTGTTAGGGAGGGATTGTAACTTGAGTTTTGCCTCTGTACTTTAAGTCAGTTAATCTTATCTGTTTGTGCTCTTCACATCGATTGTTTAGGTTTGCCGTTTGATGTGGTGGAATGGAAATAGATTTGTCTATCTGAGTTTAAGATTGGTCCGCTTGAGCATATGAGAGCCGCTGGTTGGAAGGGAATGGCAAGCAGTGGAATTTTAGAGAAAGGGTAGCTATACATTTTGGGGTTGCCTTTCTCTTGGTTTGTGGCTCGAAGCAGCGATCAAACTTTTTTCAATTCATCCAATTACACCATTTTAACTTATTACCACCTTTCTAACAAAACTTGTTGGGAGACTAGGGTGTGGAGAATTTTGTTGCCTTTTCCCAGTGTTAATTATATCTAATTTTGTCCCTATGAAAATGTTAGTGATTAAACTGTCACTTTCCACATAGGTAAATTACATGTGTTACCCTCAACCTTTAATTGTTATTTCATTTTTAATACTAACTTTCACTTTATTTGTAGCGTATTCCTAATCTTAATAAAATGTTTCATCTTCCCCTTTTGGATGAAAATCATTATCTTTAACCGAAAAAGTTACATCAATAGGCAAAAATACTTGTTTTACCCCTACTAAAATTTTCTTTACCAAAAAAGTCCTAAAACTTTTAAATTTAACAAAACTACCACCAACCTTTCCTCCCTCTCCTCTCTCTCCTGCGGCCACGTCTCCGACCTCCCCCTCCTCTCTCTTTGGCCTCCCTTTCCTCCCCTTTCTCCATCTCTTCCCATCTTCAGCTTCCCCCTCCTCCTTCTCCCCCCATCTCCGGCCTTCCCTTTCTTCCCCCTCCTCCTTCCCTCCGTCCGACTCGCTGTACCACGTGGGTTAGTTTTCTACGTAGCGTTTGACAATGAGGTGGGTTTGATGGTGGAGGAGTACCTAGAGCTGGTTGCAGCTTTGGAATCATCGAACCGACAGTTCATTTAGTGATGCCCTTCCACATCATCGTTGTGTGACATGGTGAGCCTGGAGCAAAGACTGCCGGTGAGAGAATGCCTAGGTGAGGAAGCTCTTGCGGGAAGAGGGCTGCAAAGACTCAGAAAAACAGGGGTTAGAGGTCCCCGGAATGTTCTTCCGGGGAGGAGCCTCCGACGCCCAAGTTAGCGTTTGGGAATGGAGAGTAAGTAGAAAGTAGAGAGATTTTCCCTTGGAGTCCAGCCCCCTTACTTGGGATGCTTATCGAATATTTATAGGGAGGTGAACAGTAGAGGTTCGTTTGACATGGCCGGCCCAGATCGTGACACGTGTTCGGTTAGATGCGATCCGTACCTTCGGGGAGAAGGGGAACATTTAGCCGGCCACAGGCCGCCTAGCCAGGAGCCTAGGCTGTGCGAGGGCAGTGTGTCAGAGCGTGTCTGGGGGCGGCGTGTCAGGAATGTGTCAGAGTCTCCTTAATTGCTTCTGCCGTACTCCCAAGGTCCCTTTTGGTAGAAGAGAGCTCTTCGGAGTAGGAGAACTATCTCCCAAGATCACTTCAGTAATCCAGGAATATCCTCTCCGAGGGTGGTCCCGTTTAGGGACGTCCTTCCTTGCCGAAGGTGGTTCGGTCGTCTTACCTAGGGTGATGATGGACCGTTTTCCCAAGGTTGGTACTGTTGTCTCTAGGGATGATGAGGTATTACCGAGGTAGGATCTAAGAGGGGCCGGACACCCTCCTTTCCGAAGTCAGTGCTTTCCTTTTCGAGGGCGGTGCCTTACCTGAGCCTACGGGTTTGAAGGGTGATAGGCATTTCGGCTATCACATGCCCCCCATGAAAAGTTGAAGTGGAGACTTCGGCTTTAGTCTCCCGGAGGACATTTTGCCAGACTTCGAGCGGGACACTGCTCAAGGAGGCGTTTCGTCATCCGAAGGTGTTCCTTTCTGGTCGAGGTGTCATCACCCAGTCCTTTGGTGATCTAGGGGCGCGTATTCCCTTTATTTTTACTTTTTCTGCTGCAGATTAGTGAACCGTCGCGTCTCGTAACCAGGCGTGTCAGTTATGGATAGGCGTGCCTGGGTTTTCGCGGTGTCAGAAAGCATGTCCTAGTTTTTCGCGTTAAATGACACGTGGCACGCGATGGTTGGGGACAGTCACGTCAGTTACACCAGCCGCATTCTTTCGCCTTCGAGGGGCAATTATGGCGACGGTTCACCTTCACAGGGTAGTTATGGCGACGATTCGGCTACCCCTCTTCGGCCTATATAAACCCTTCTTTCCCTCATTTGCTCTCTTCTATTCTTCTTTTGCTCTCATCTGTTTCTGAGCTTTTCCTTCTCTTCCTCCCCTTTTTACGGTGGTGCAAATGGCGGATCGATTTCCGGCAGCCATCTACGACGGCGTCCTCTAACCCAGACTTCGGAAAACGTTTCGGTGGGTTTATTTTTCAGAGGTCTTTCGGTTGTTTCAGTTTCTGTTTTTTCTAGCCCCCGAAAATTCTTCCTCTCTTCCCGAAGTCCCTTGATTGTCCTTTTCGAACTCATTCTCCTTTTGCTGAACATGTCTTCCCCTGTTCCTTTTATGTCTATCCAATCCCTTCCCGAGAGCTGGCAACCTCTCATGTCTCACCCCTATTGCTCCATTTCGGAAAAGTTAGAGAAGTTGACGACCAAGTTCTTCCTTCCCTCTTATGCCACCACCAGACTACCTCATCCCGGTCACTTTAGTTTCATGAATGGTAAGGACGAGGTTACCGTCTTTCGTGCCCAACTGAAGGCCAGACTTCGGTTTCCTCCATTGAAGATGATTTGCGACTTTTGCCAATTTCATGGTATAGTCGTGAATCAGCTTCCTCCCAACTCCTATTGTTATTTTAATGCCTTTCTCTGCATGTGTGGGGTCTTCAAGGTAGAACCCCACTTCATCCTTTTCATGCAGTACTACAAGCTCTATCCGGTCCCGAAGGGTGTCTTTTATTTCATGTTGCCTCGGAGATCGGGGAGCAAAAAATATATGTTCACCTTCAACACTAAGGATAGTTGGCGAGGGTGGCAAAGGAAGTTCTTCTTCCTGTAGGTGGCGGAGGCATGGTCGGGCATGTCGACTAGGTGGGCTCGGGGAAAGCTGGCGACAGACGTCGTTGACCCTAAAAATTTGCTGACTCCTGAGTTGGTGGCGAGATTTGAGGACTTCGACAGCCGTATCCGGGCTGTCGCCGATTGGGATGCCGAGGTCCCGACTCGCTCCTTGTATCCCTTCCCCATTAGATGGGACCTCATGACCGATGGGGTCCTTCGGGGGTTGGGGGTGCTCAAGGAGTATAAGACGGACCTCGGCATGCCAGCTCCTGAAGCTGACGGGAAGAAGTCCTGGCTGGTGATGCTCCTTCGGGGGGAGCTCTCTTTCGAAGCCCTTTTTGAAAGTAAGTTTCTTTTCAGTTTTTAGTATAAGTATCCTTTTGGACTTACACTGATATTTTCCTGCTTTTTCAGAGATGGGCGATCAGTCGGCCGCGTTCTACAAATCCCTCTTCCTCGGTCAAGCCGAGAAGGGGGAACAAACGAAGAAGGGGGCCGTGAAGAGGCAAAAAACATCTGGGGCCGGTCCGTCTTCGGTGAATAAGGACCCCCTTCCCCTGCCTCCCGAGGATATTGCAGAGGCCGAGGATCTGCCCGAGGTCCAAGCAATTCCTTCACCGGAGCCTGCCGTTAGCTCCATTGTCCGGAGTCCCGCTACTTCGACGGATCTACTAGGTTCCTTGGCAGAAGGTCCTTCTACCGAGGATCTCGAGGAGTGCCGAAAAAGTAAGGGCAAACATATCCCTACCGAGGTAGAGGAGGTTCGAGACTCCGACGACGACATTGCCGAGGTGCCGCCAGGTTTGTCCCTTAGACAATCTTTAGTGCTCTCAATTTTGTGCCTTGAGGATCAATGTCTTAATGGAACTTTGCCTTGGCTTTGCAGAGGAAATGGTGCCCTTGTCATGGATGGTGGAGCATGCTCGGAGGCGGGCCCTTCGGGATTCCCATGTCCCGAAGGATAAAGTCCCGAGGGAGCCTTTCTGGGCTTTCACGGAGGACATGAATTTGTTCTCCGATGACTACCGGCAGATGGCCCCTTAGATGGCGAGGAGGGTTCTCACTCAGGCTTCCTTCAAAGCCGTCGCCGAGGAGTGCGTGAACGAGGAAGTTCTCACCGCCAAAATATCTGAGCATGCTGCCCAAGTATCCTTCAGGCCCTTTGTGAATTTTTCTTCCCAATTTTTTCTAAGTGTTTGGCTTTCCTTGTGTAATTTTCACTAAATGTCTTCCTCCTTTTTTTGCAGCTCCTGGGGTATAGTGGATACTTCTGAGCTTGGGCAGCAAAACAGTCTTCGGTCAGAGCCTGGGCCGAAGATCGCCTGGAAAAGGCCAAGGTCTTCTGCGCCAACTTAGTCGTCAAGAACGCCGAGTTGAACCGAATAGCCAAGGAGGAGGTCGCCAAGCTTCGGGAGGAATTCCTGAAGGGCCAGGAAGAGCTTCTGAAGGATTTTTCCCAGAAGATGTCCAACCTCGGTGTGAAGGTTGTCAACCTGACTTCGGCGAACGAGGCTTATCAAAAGGAGAAAAAGGAAGACTCTGCTCTCCTAGCGAAGGCCTTTGCTGACAATGCCGCCCTTCAAGCCGAGGTTAAGGCTTTGAAGAAGGAAACGAAGAAGAAGAAGAAGACAAAGAAGTTTGAGAAGGAGGTGGCCGATTTGGAAAACGAGGTGGAAGACCTGGGGGTCCAACTGGATTAGGGCAACCAGGCAACCAAGATTGGCTTCCAAGATGGTTTCTGCCTAGCCCGACACCAAGTCTTGGCCAAGCATCCAGACCTCGACCTCTCCTTCCTGGCTACCCTGAACATTCCCGAGGGACCTCGCTAGACCTGGTCGAAAATCGAGTTCCTGAACCTCCCTTTTGCCCCTCCTTCGGCACCGATGCCTGCGGCTAAGGACAAAGGGGAGGGAGCATCTCACGACGCCAGGGTCCCTTAGATGCCTTAGGGCTTTACTTTTTCTTCTTCTTCTTTTTCGTAGTCTTTTTCTTGTAACTTCCTCCTTGTAATAAGGCCTCCTTAATAATACTTTCTCTTTCAAAATTTGGCTAAGTCCCCAATAACTTTGTCTCCAAGGGTTGTCTTGACCACTTTCGGTCTGGGGCCCTCAGTAAAATACTAACTTCGGGAGAATGCTAACTTCGGCCAATTCCTTAAGTCAGTAATTGACTTACTTTCAATAGAAGTGTTAGGTCGATGCATTTTTCGGGGCAAATGACCCAACAGACTTTGGAGAAAAAACGCCATTCTCACAAGTGCTTATCTGCTTATTGTTCGGTAGGATTCCTTAGGTGGAGTTATCCTTTCCAAAAAAAATTCTGTACTTAGAAAATTTTTCTAATTGTACAATTTTCAGACGAGTTTCTAAGCGTAGAACTTCTTCAAGGCATCTGAGTGCCAAGTATTTTTCAGTTCTCCACCTTCAGTATCGCCGAGCTTGTAGACTCATTTCCGAACTTCATCCAGGACCAGATAAGGTCCTTCCCAGTTAGCTCGGAGTACTTCGTGAGACGGTCTTCGAGGTTCAAGCTCGAAGTACTCCCTTTTCGATTTCTTTTTTTCTAACGCGTAAGTTTGCGGCCATAGCCACTCTTTGCTGGAAGGCTTTTCTCCTGAGTTTGGCCACTTCTTTGTGTTCGTCAATTAGGTCGAGTTTAGTTTTCAATCCGAGGTTATTCCCTTCTTTGTTGAACACTTGTACCCTGACTGATGGCTGGACTACCTCGATGGGGATAATGGCCTCTGCACCGAAGACAAGTGAAAAGGGAATCTCAACTGTGGCTCTTCATGGCGTTGTCCGGTAACTCCATAGCACACTAGGAAGTTCCTCCAGCCATTTCCCCTTTGGCTCCCCCAATCTCTTTTTCAGGCCGTCTTTTATGGTTCTGTTGGATACCTCTACTTGTCCGTTGCTCTGAAGGTGGGCTACCGGGGCGAAGTGTAGCTTGATGCCGAGGTCAGCCACAAATTCTTGGAACCCCTTGTCCGTGAATTGGGTGCCATTGTCAGCCATTATTACCCTTGGTATGCCAAATCGGTATATGATGTTCTTCCAGACAAATTTTTGTACGTCTTTTGCCGAAATTGTTGCCAGGGGCTCTGCCTCGACCCATTTAGTGAAGTAATCTACTGCAATCACGTAGAACTTCACTCCTCCAGGTGCAGTTGGGAGTGGCCCGATGAGGTCAATGCCCCATATTGCAAATGGACAGGGATAGTTGGCCGAGGTTATTAGGTCCGAGGGTAGCCTCTGGACGTGGCGTGTCTTTGGCACTTGTCACATTTTTGGACAAATTGCCTTGCATCCTTCCTTAGGGTAGGCCAGAAGTAACCTTGGCGAAGTATCACACCGGCGAGGGCATCCGTTCCTATGTGGGAACCACAGGCCCCCTCGTGAACTTTTTCGAGGATTGTTTTGACATCCTCTTCACTCATGCACTTCTACAAGGGACTTGAATACCCTTGTCTGTACAGTTCATCCCCGATGAGGAAGTATCTCCCGGAGCGCTTTCGTACCTTTGCGGCCTTGGCAGGGTTTTCGGGTAGTACCAAAGTTGCCAGGTATTTTTTGATCGAATCTTGCCATCCTGCTTCCGAGGTTGCTATGCACATTAGCTTCGTGCTAGGTTGCTTTAGCACCTCGGTAGGTTCCTTGGATTTGGCCAAGGTATCGGCTTGAGCGTTATCTCTTTGGGGCACGTTTCTATTTGCACCGAATCGAACTCTTTAACGAGCTCCTTGACGAGGTCATGGTATTTTGCCAAGGTTGGATCCTTTGCAGCGTAATCTCCTTTCATCTGCCGGACTACTAGCTGCGAGTCACTGTGGGCCTTAAGGTTTCTTACACCGACTCTTCTGGCCAGTTTTAGTCCTGCTATAAGGGCTTCATATTCGGCGATGTTATTGGTGACATCGAAACCGAATTTGATGGATTTGGTGGCTTCCATGCCTTCGGCCCCCGAAGGACCACGCCAGCGCCTTGGTGTTCAGCGCCTGAGGCTCAATTGATGAAGAGTTGCCACTCAGGTTCAATCCTTATCAGACATTCCGAGGTGACTTCAGCATCCTCGATTCCTGGAATTTCGACGATGAAGTCTGCCAGTGCTTGGGCCTTTATTGCTCTTCTTGGCTCATAAGTAATGTCATACTCTCCGAGCTCGATACACCATTTTGACAACCTTCCCAAATGCTCTACCTTTTTCATTATGTCACGTAGAGGTAGGTTGCTTCGGACAATGAGGGATGTCCCTGAAAGTAGGGCCGTAGCCGTCTACCCACAAGCATTAAGGCATAGATAGCTTTTTGAAGCACTGGGTACCTGACCTCGGCACCATGTAAGGACTTGCTCATAGAGTATACTGGCCACTGCCTCCCACCCTCTTCTTTCACTAGAACTGAACTCACAGCTTTTCTAGTGACGGCGAGGTAGAGGATGAAAGGTTCTCCTTCCCGTGGTTGCCGAAATGTTGGCAAACGGGTTAGGTAACTTTTAAGCTCGTCCCAAGATTTCTGGCATTCTGGGTTCCAAGGGTGCTCCTCAACTCCGGAGTTGCCTTCGCTCCTGGGTGTTTTAGTAAGCATCTTAAAGAACGGTGGACATCGGTTGCTGTACCTGGAAATGAACCTACTAAGGGAAATGATTCTTCCTGTAAGCCTTTGTATATCTTTGATGGTTGTAGGTGTTCGAAAGCCTAGCAGGGCTTTGACCTTCTCGGGGTTGGCGTCTATCCCCCTTTCCAATACCATAAACCCAAGGAACTTCCCTGCACTTACCCCGAACACACACTTCTCGGGATTGAGGCGAATGCCAAATTCCCGAAGTTGTTGAAAGGTTTCGTTTAAGTCGTCAGTATGATTACTAGGCATTCTGCTCTTAACTATCATATCATCGACATACGCCTTAATGTTTCTCCCAATCTGAGAGTCGAACACTTTATTCATTAACCTCTGATAGGTAGCCCCTGTATTTTTAAGCCTGAAGGGCATTCTGACGTAGCAGTAGGTACCCACCTCGGTGATGAAGGCGGTTTTCTCTTCATCTTCAGGGTTCATCCGAATTTGATGATACCCACTGAAGGCATCGAGGAAACTGATAAGACTGTATTCGGCGGTCAAGTCAACCAATTGGTCTATGGCTGGCAAAGGGTAGGAGTCTTTTGGACAAGCATCGTTCAGGTTCCGAAAATCAATGCACATTCGGAGTTTTTCACTCCCTTCCTTCGTGGCAATAACCACGTTACTGAGCCATTCGGGGTACTTGACTTCTCTTATTACCCCTACTTCAATCAGGTGTCTGACCTCGGCTTTAACGAAGGAATTCTTATGAGATGATAGATTCCGTTTTTTCCACCGAACTAGTCTAGCGTCCGGGCGAATTTTGAGACTATGGTGGATTATGCCGGGGTCGACCCCAGGCATGTCTTTCGGAGAGTAGGCGAATAGATTTTTGTTTATTAACAAGAAAGATACAAGCCTGTCTTTGTCACCCCTGGCCAATTTTTTCCCTATTCGGGTGTTCCGGCCGGGGACCAACTCTACATCTTCCGTTTCCACTTTCTCTAGTCCTTCTGTTTCTTTTCTTGTGGTCGCTTCGCCTGTCGTGATAGCTTTTTCCGTAGTCGAAGTCTGTACTTGGACCTTGGCCGGGCTTTGTCTGGCCTTGGTGAAGACCTTCCTAACTTCGGCTTGGTCGATGAAGATCTCTGCATCCCTTTCTTTGGTTGCAAAGGTGACCATTAAGTATTTTACATCGGGGTGGATGTGGAGATTGCCTTGTGTTTGCCTCCTGAGGATAGCGTTGTATGATGAGGGAACATTAATGACGATGAATCTCGTTATGGCAGAGGCAAATAGTTCTTCCCGATTTTGAGGCGAGGTCCCCTTCAGCATTAAAGGTAGATCGATGCATCCGAGGACTGGGAGCTCGAATGGCCCAACCCTAAAGGTGGGGGAATTGACTGTGTTGAGGTCGCCTCTTGAGATGCCCAATTTAGGCAGTAGATGCGAGAAGATGACGTCGGTGTTGGAGCCATCATCCAGGAGTACTCTTTTGACGTCCTAACTCCCTATCCTTACCGTGACGAGGAGTGGGTCATCATGGGGGAATTTCATAGTGGACCCATCTTTGCGAACAAGCCTGTTCGGCGAGTTCCTGTACTCCATTACGGAGATCTCCCTTATCTTCCTTTTCCTTTCGACTGAGGGTATCCCTGTAATGATGGTTTGGATGACCCCTGCTGACGGTGGCAGGTTCTTTCGAGGACTTCGGTCCCGACGTCTTTCGAAATCATAGTCCTCCTCGTCCCCTTTTCCTCGTTCCTTCTTTCTTCCCTTCGGAGAAGGCATCTGCAGGTACCGGCGAAGTTCGCCTTGTTTTATCAGGGACTCAATGTACTTCCTTAACTGGAAGCAGTCTTCAGTGTCGTGGCCGTGATCTCGGTGGAATTGGCAGAACTTCTTCATGTTTTTCTTATTTTCCGAGGTCATAGCCTTTGGCCTTGGGATTGTAGTCCATTGCCTTTCCAAGGCCATAAGAATGCTGGCTCTTGTGGCGTTCAGAGGAGTGAACGTTATCGGCCTTTTCCTCCTTTACTTTCAGGGCCTTCCTCCAACTTCATTTTGGTGTCGAGGTTGGTGGCTTGGTCCTTCGGACCGAGGATGTTCTGCCTTTGGTCCCCCCATTCTGAGTTCTTCGGCCGTCATGTGTTGTTCGGCCCTTCGGTAGAACTCCCCCAAGGTGTTTGGAGGGTCCTTAGAGAACTCATAAAAGAGCTGGGAGTCCCTCCGAAGTCCTCTTATCATTGCGAGGATACGGATCTTGGGCCGAAATTCTGGCACGTTTAGTGCTTCTCGGTTGAACCTTTCGACATAGTCGCGAATGGTTTCCTCACTCCGCTGTGCTATGTCGAACATTTGTACTGGCATCTTGGTTGTTGGCCTGCTGCCAATGAATTGTTGGGTGAAAGCAGTAGACAGCTCCTAGAAACTTAGCAAGGTTCCCTGAGCCAGGGAGTTGTACCATGCCATCGCCGGACCGGAGGTCACCTTAAAACATTTACAGAGGGTGGCGTCATCGGCGCCATGGAGCACCATTCTTCATTTGTACTTTGTGAGGTGTGACTAAGGATCATTACGCCCATCGTAGGTTTCCAAGCGTGGCACCCTGAAGTCACTGGGCATGGGTGCCTCTGCCACTTCCCGCACAAAGGGTGATTCTTCTTCGGTATAAGTGTCAGACAATCTCGACCAGACTGGTTTTCAGGAGGCCTGCCTCTCAACCTTTTCCAGTCTTCCGAGGATCTTTTCCATAAGGGCAGCCGCGTTAGCTTCCCCTTGCTGCCTGGTGGCCACTTGCGATGGCAAATTTCTTCTCCTTTGCAGAGAATAACTTCGGCGACGAGGAGACTGGACCTTCGGTGCGGCGATGGATTCCGCCGATAGGAGGCCCTAGTTTTCTTCGGGGCTCGGCGTCCTTCTTTAGCGGGTCACGCCCTAGGGCGCACGGCCTCCATTAAAGATGCGTCGAGAGAGTCCTCACTCCCGGAACTCTGGTGGGTGGACCTCGAGCCTCTCTCTCGGGCTGCTGCCGAAGAGGAAGTCCTTCGGCCCGATGGAGGCTGGGGCCACCTCTGGTCGAGCTGCCGAGTCATTTCAGTGACGATAGAGTGCTGGAAGTCTCGCAAGAAATTCATCGTTACTGTAAGAGAGCGATCACCTTCCGGCGTAGAAGTCTCTGCAGTGGGTTGCTGGGTCGTCAGTTGAGCCTCCGGCGCGGAGGTGGACTTTTGGAGCCCCTTGTCCTTTGAGCACCAAGTCTCTACGACGGCGACTTGGGATACGGTTCCCACAGACGGCGCCAAATGATGCCCTTCTGCGTCATTGTTGTATGACATGGTGAGCCTGGAGCAAAGACTACTGGTGGGAGAACGCCTAGGTGAGGAAGCTCCTGCGGGAGGAGGGCTGTAAAGACTCAGAAAAACAGGGGTTAGAGGTCCCCGGAATGTTCTTCCGGGGAGGAGCCTCCGACGCCCAAGTTAGCGTTTGGGAATGGAGAGTAAGTAGAAAGTGGAGAGATTTTCCCTTGGAGTCCAGCCCCCTTACCAGGGATGCTTACCAAATATTTATAAGGAGGTGAACAGTAGAGGTTCATTTGACATGGCCGGCCCAGATCATGACACGTGTTCAGTTAGATGCGATCCGTACCTTCGGGAAGAATAGGAACATTTAGCCGGCCACAGGCCGCCTAGCCAGGAGCCTAGGCCGTGCGAAGGCGGTGTGTCAGAGCGTGTCTGGGGGCGGCATGTCAGGAATGTGTCAGAGTCTCCTTAATTGCTTCTGTCGTACTCCCAAGGTCCCTTTGGTAGAAGAGAGCTCTTCGGAGCAGGAGAACTATCTCCCGAGATCACTTCAGTAATCCAAGAATATCCTCTCCGAGGGTGGTCCCGTTCGGGGGCGTCCTTCCTTGCCGAAGGTGGTTCAGTCGTCTTACCTAGGGTGATGATGGACCGTTTTCCCGAGGTTGGTACTGTCATCTCCAGGGATGATAAGGTATTACTGAGGTTGGATGTAAGAGGGGCCGGACACCCTCCTTTCCGAAGTCGGTGCTTTCTTTTCTGAAGGCAGTGCCTTACCCGAACCTGCGGGTTTGAAGGGTGATAGGCATTTTGGCTATCATCTAGGTCACCCAATCCGGAAGACATGGTTTGCCGTTAGAGAAACAGGAAAATCACCAGATGATCATCGATTCAGGGTTTGTAGAGAGAATTGGAAGCACAGGTCTGGTAATAAAGGGATGGGCGCCGCAACTGCTGATACTAAGCCATCCTTCGACGGCGGTATTTCGGTCACACTGTGGTGGAATTCAATGACAGAGGCAATTTCTTGGGGGGTTTCGATACTGGCATGGCCAATCAGGGGGGACTAGTACTGGAACGCAAAGTTGGTGGCGAGTCACCTAAAGGTTGGGTTTGTGTTGATGGACGATTTGTCGCAGAAGATGATAAAAAAAGATAAGATTGTGAAAGGGATCAAGAAGGTGATGGGAGATGAAGAGATAAGAGAAAGAGCATAAAAAATTGGGGCAGAACTCTGCAATGGATTTCTAGAAAGCTTGATCGCTTGTCTCGATTGCTTTTATGGATTTATGGGCTCAGGGAAGCAAATGCTGGCTTCAGCAGAGCAAACTGACGGTTAAATTTATGGCTTAAGACTGAGCTCGATTCCATTAGAAGAAAGACGAAGGGAGGAACGGGACAGTGAGTCGGATGGAGGGAGGGAAGAGGGGGAAGAAAGGGAAGGTTGGAGATGGGGGGAGAATGAGGAGAGGGAGGCCGAAGATGGGAGGAGATGGAGGAGGGGAAGGAAAGGGAGGCCGAAGAGGGAGGAGAGTGAGGAAAGGGAGGTCGGAGACGTGGCTGCCGAAGAGAGAGGAGAGGTAGGAGAGGTTGGTGGTAATTTTGTCAAATTTAAAAGTTTTAGGGCCTTTTTGGCTAAGAAAATTTTAACAGGGGTAAAAACAAGCATTTCCCGATTGACTGTAGATAACGATTTTCCTGAAAAGAGGCAAAAATGAAACATTTTATTAATGTTAGGGATATTCTATGAGCAAAGTGAAGGTTATGGTTAAAAGTGAAACAACAATTAAATGTTGGAGGTAACATGTGAGTTTATCCTTTTCCACACTTTAGTGACTTACTTGAATATTTTATCAAAATTTGGGATCATGAAAATTTTGAAAATATAAGAACCGAAATAAATTTTTTTTTTTAAGATAAAGAGATAGATGTGTAAATTTAAAGAAATTACGAAAAATTGAAAATGAGGATAATTAAATTTAAAAGACTTACGAAATATATAGAAATTGTGCAAAGAATTGTAAGATGGTTTAAAATAGTAAATATTGAAAAAATTTAAGAAAAAAGGAATATTATTTGTTTATTTATTTTATTAATTGAGCTCAACCTTGTTTCGAGTTCCACATTGAGCTTATCTGAGTATACACATAACTCTTAAGGTTTGAAGTTCAACCACTCTGAAATGAATAGGAGCATTTGCTAAGGCGAACTTGATCAAAGGAGATGGTGGCTTCTGTTCAAACTCATGGAAGAGTCCATTGAACGATTGAAAACAAAAAATGGATTCTTTCAACTTTGTATCGTGTGTATTGATTAAAAAAAAAATAAAAGAAAACAATTTGATAGTGGATTTGGGCTTTAAACTCTTAACACATCGAAGAACTACAAAATTTATTACATAACAGAATGCAAAAGGCGCGGACTTTTGCCACTAAACATTTTCTTTAGCTAAATTTTTCATTAATATTTTCGTCATGGGCAATTTTGCTACTAACTATTAAATGGTACAAATGTTTCATTTGTTCAGAAAATATTCAATGACGTAACTTTTAAACTAGTCTTTGAAAGTTTTTTACTTAGCACCTAGCTATGCAAACCTTTCATAATATTTAAATGAGTCAACTTTGTATTTGACCATATACTCCCTATTGTTGAGTTTTTTTGTTTTCACCTTCTGCAATGTCACAAAGCAACCCTCCACCACCACTATCATTAATCCTTTATTCTATAACTGCAGCACCGTGGATTTAGTCTCACTCACATTAATCAAACAATATTTAATCAGGGTTTGTTCTAAGGAGAGTTTTTGAGAGTGTTGTCAGGATGTGTGCAAGAGTGGAGATGACGGAAAAGGTGGAGGGTGGAGCACAGGGATTTGCTGGAGTGAAAACAATGATGAAAATGATAAAGTTAGAAACTTAGGAGATAGGGTGTTAGGTAAACCTAACTTGGAATTAAAATTTGTATTTATCTCAATTTTTCATGTTTACCGTGTTAAACAATTTTAAGGCACAACTAGTTGGAAAAGGTTCAAAGTAAATTCTTGGTATTGATTATAACGAAGCTTTTACATTTATTGTTATGGTTAGGCGGAAATACCAAATTTGCCACTAATATTTTGGGTAAGGAGCGGATATGCCACTATAAGTTTTTTTGGGCCCAATCTCCTATTAATGTTTTAAAATTGGCCGAATATGCCATTGCCGGTTAAAAAAAAAACAAAAAATGGTAAAAATAGAAGGTTTTGAAATCTTAGGGTTATTATACATCTTTCAAAAAAATATCAAGACCTTTAAGATTTTTGCTAAAAGATGGTCTGATCTCTACCATTAGCGCTTTAGCCCTATTGATGCCTCGGTCACCAGCGCACCAACTCCATCGCCGCCCTTTCTCTATCTCTATTGTCTAATCTCTTCATTGGCATTCTTGAGAGAGAGAGAGAGAGAGAGAGAGAGAGAGAGTTTAATTACAATTTTTTTTTGAAATTTGTTAAAACTTCCATTATTACCCTAAAATTTCAAAATTTGTTATTTTAACATTTTTTTATTGGCTTTTTAATATTTTCTGTTAGATTTTTAACGGCTAGTAGCATATTCACTCTTAGCCCCTTTTAAAACATTAGTAAGAGATTGGGCAAAAAAAAAAAACTATAATGGCATATATGCTTCCATCCCAAAATTTTAGTGACAAATTTAATATTTTTGCCTTATACTTACATACATTAATATTTTTATTCGCTTTAGCTGCACACCATAACTTTGAGATTTGGAAAGTGAATGCCAAAACCATTTTTCTTAATGGAGACCTACTTGAGGTTGTGTACTTAACATAATCTGAAGTTTTTGTGACTCCAGAGAATGTCAATAATGTGTGCAAGTTGCCAAAATGCTGGTAAGGTGTGCAAGTTGCAAAGGTCCATTTTTGGATTGAAGTAAGCTTTTTGGAGTTGGAATTTTCATTTTGGTGAAGCAATCAAAGAGTTTGATTTCATCAAGAATGAAGATGAATCTTGTGTCTATAAGAAGGTTAGTAGGAGCGCCATTATCTTTTTCGTGTTATATGTAGGTGGCATACTACTCATTGGGAAAGACATCCCTAAACTACAATAGCCTATAGAGACTTAGTTAGGGAAGTGTTCCTTTATGAAGGACTTAAGTGAAGTAGCCTATGTGTTAGGCATCAAGACCTATAGAGATAGAATGAGAACACTGCTTAGCCTATGTTAGAGCACACATATCCACAAAGTGCTGAAGAGGTTTAGCAAGCAAGACTTTAAGAAAGTGTTCCTATTTATGTCACATGCTTAACTCTTTTAAAATCTTAGTTTCCTAGCACATTAGATGATAGATAGCACATGAGTAAGATTTCATATGCCTTGAGAATTGAATCTATCGCATACGCAACATATCATCCTAATGTCCATGCTTTGAACAGACGAGTAAGTTCCAATATGATCTTGTTAAGTACATCTTTAAGTACTTGAGAAAGACTAAAGATGTGTTCTTGGTCTATAAAGGTAAGGATGAACTTGTTGTAAAAGGTTACACCGATACACCAATGCTAGCCTCCAATTTGATAAGTATGACTTCAGATCAGAATCGAGTTATTTGTTTTATCTTGGTAGCAGTGGTACAATGAGCTAAAAAAGGTCAAAGCAAGAGACAGTAGCCAATTCTATAATGGAAGTCAAATATGTTGCCGTCACTAATGCTGCAAAAGCGGCAGTTTAGATCAAGAAGTTTATCACTGAACTTGGAGTATTGCCTAGTATTACTAACTCGATAAAGCTTTATTGTAACAATAATGGAGCAATCATGCAGACTAAAGAAACCGGATCTTATCACTGATCTAAACACATACTCTAACATTATCATCTCAGTATGGAGATCATCGAGGGAAGCGATGTAGGGGTATGCTAAACGTTAACCAGCAACAACATTGTTGGTCTATTGATGAAACCCTTTATGCAGCAATAAAATCATGATATTCATTCTAGATCATTTGTTATTAGATACATGGATGATTGGCTTAAGCACAATTAGGAGTTTGTTAGTATTGTGCCCAAAAGCCAATAAATGGTTGTATTTTGCACAGAGACATGATATTTTATCAAGATATTATTTCAATAATTGTGTTTGCTCTTTTGTTTCTATATAACATAATCAAACATAATTATAACCCTAGAATAATAGTATTCTTAAGTGTCCCTAGTCGAATATTGTTATGGAGTGGGTTGCAATAATGTATAAAGACTAGTATAAGTGAAGACTGATATGCGATATGTTGTCTACATATGGGTAAGAGTTGAAAAACTTATCGACTTGACTGACCCGTAATGAGAACACGATATGGATCATTATATGAGTATCATAAGCAGTTCTCATAGTGATCATGATATATATAGTCCTTTGACCTGAGGTCATCAAGATTCCTCACATATGTGTTACATACTTTGATATTATTCTTTGTTGCTTATAACCAAGTTGATGTAAACGATAGTCATTGGGTATACCATATATCATGTAGAGAGATTTGTCCCTCCTATATAACAGGAGTGATATATTTGAGCCCTTGATTTAGTGAAACTAAAAAAATGTATGGCTATATTAGGATAAGTTAATATGAGATGTCAATGTTATTTGTTTTAGTTTGTCTACTCGAGAATCAAGAAATCTTTAGATTAAGCAATACGAGAATGACACATTTGTGTCTCATACTTAGTGTTGATATCTCAGACTAAGAGGGAGAGGCATATATGGGTAAAAATCATAGAGGTTTAGTTGATCATTGGCTTTTTTTTTCACTTGAGTAGCAATGATGTGTTGCTAGACACTGCTCATTGCTTATGATCATAAATGTGATTTATGATCATCACTAACGTGATAGAGCACATAGACAAACTATTTGCTTTAGGTTTCATGGTAATTTTGAATTAATTATTGGCCCAAGATGGCCCATAATGATGTTGAGATGAAGCCTAATTTGATTAGGGTTTGAAATCTACTTGATTTGGGATTTTTGCATCATTATACATATGGATACATAGTGTGTGAATTAAATGAGGTCTTCTAACTCAAAAACCCCATTACACTCCCTCTTGTTTTATTCTTAAAGAATGCAACTAGCATTCAAAGTAAAGAGTAATGCTTCTGTTTGAGTTCAAGGGGCAACATGGTGATCCAACTTATTCATATGGATATCTTAAAGAGCTTGAACACATCAACTATTTAAGTTTCTGATTCGACCTAACATTTGAGTGAAGGATCTCAACCCTAAAGGTGAAAACTGACCAATAGGCATAATGGTGATACTAATAGGCAGTCATTTGTTTACTTGTTTGTCTTTCATGTGTTGAGCTTAAACTGACCAACTACTATACTTTGACCTTAAACTTTGAGCTTAATTCACCATTATTTTTTCTATTTTCTTGCTTTTATTGGCCATTTCATAGGTGTTAGGAGTAATTGGAGGCATGGGAGAAGAGTGGAAGCATTTGGAGAAAAAATGATAAGAGTTGAGTATGAAAAAAGCTTGGAAGAAAGGAAACTTGCAACCAACATTTCTACCGGGCTTTCAAATTCAAGCTTTTGAATAGTTACAATAATTCTATCCATTACTCTTAGCTTGGCATAGGATTTTGAATCACACAAATTGGACATCAAATGCAAAAGTTATGGCCAAACTATCAAAGGATGTTAAAGTTGTCAAAAAGTGGTGTTACTGCGTTAGAGGTGGTATTATTGCACTAAGTGTGGTGCTACTGCACCATGAAGGTGGTAAACATTGGTCTTATCCTAAAAATGGACCCCAACCCACTCCTATATATATACCACCTCATTTCCTAGATCTAGAAAACACATTTCTCACATCATATACCCCAAAAAAGCTTAATGCACACACTCTCTTCTAGATCTAGGCTATTAGTTTTCCATTTTCACTTATTTTCTTTTATCACCATTTCTTGGAAAAAAAACTTAGATAAGCCAAGGAGGACAAGCTTTAAGGAGCTGTAGAAGAAATGCTTCTAGTATCTCATCTTCTTTTTTGGTCTGTTTTTTTCTTTCTCTTGTATCTTTTAAGTTCAAGTATGTATTTTTTTTTTAACTTCTTGGATTGTGGAGTAGTTTATTTACTATTTACCATTTTCAACCTATTGACTTTGTTAATGTTTTATTTATGAGTTATCTAGTTTTCTTTATCTTCCATAAACATTTGTGCTTATATTTCTTGGATTAATTATTATTGCTTTGGAGTGGTTAAGTAAACCATGTTCTTATACTTGATTAGAGCTTGGGAGAGCTTTATCTTAGCTGGAAAAGAGGGAAATACGTTGTATCAAGAGTTACTTCATAAATCGGCTTAGATTACAAGGTTTAACTAGATATTGGAGCTTAACATTGTTCTTAGGCTAGTCTAACATGAGAGTAGTTAGATATCTTAAGTTTACTAAGGTGATTGGACTAGTAATTAGGAAAATCTCTCCTCGTAAGAGTTAAACTATTAAATGGGGAGGTAATTAAAGGTCTAGAGCCACCTAGGCCATTAACAAGCCATCAATATGAGAGCAATACTAGGTACTGTTAATTAGCATCATTAAAAGTCTCAATTCACTATCTTTAGTTTAGTTGTAGCTTGTTAGGTTGTCTTAGTCTCAGTTCCTTTTTAAATATTGTCAGTTTAGCTAAAATAAGGCCTAATGGTTCTGGTTCTTATCTCACTTACGTGCATTTTTTGTGGGATCAATTCTTAAATACCCACTTACTATACACGCACAATACACTTGTCGAGTGGATAAGGATATTAACCGCTTGTGTCTCGACAATGGCCATTGGCAGTTTGTATTGTTCATTTTTTGTTGTTGTTACTTTTGTCTATTGTTAGCATGTTTCCTATAGGTTAGTGCGTGCTTCCATTGTATTGTTGTGAATTTCATAATGAAAAGAAATATTATGTTTTGTGTTGTTGTCTCTACCCTATACCTCAAATTATAAGTTATCAAAAGTAATGAATGAAATGATCTATTTTTTTAAGCAATTATACCATACAATTGGTCTTTTGTCCATAGACCTCTATTAAGGATCTAGATAGCACAAGATAAATAGCTTGAAAATGTCAAAAATTTAATTTTCATTAATAAGCTATATTATCATACTATATACTAATAAATTTAATATTTAGTCCCCAAGCACTAGTTCAAATGGTGTAAGGGGACATTGGCCCCGGGGCCTGCTAGGGTTCAATTCCCCTTCCCCCTTCCCCAATCCTATAAAGTTGTATCATTTTGTCTTGTTAGGTTGCCTTTCGGATCTAAAACAAGCTGACATTCTTTTATTTATATGTGATAACAACACTTTTTTCAGCCCTGTACTTGTATACCTGATTTTGAATACTAAAAAAATTGAATAATTGATATTATTATAATCAAGATTATTAAAATCGAGATTCTACCTAGAATTGTTTTAGTTTTTCTATAGTCATAAAGTCATAAAAAAATGTAAAGTCATAAGACTTTACAAAAAAAATTTTAGAAAAATATAAAAATATATAACCATCTAATACATTTGAAAGCTTTTGTCTCACAACATTGTTATTTACTAATACTCTAACATATACCATAAATAAAGTGTAACACCATATGCATATAACGTAGAAATTAGGATTTAAATATATTGTCAATTCAGTTGAAGTTGAAAATAGAAATACTTTTGTTTTTGAAAAAAATTTGGACGGTCCATTTGGAAAATGGAAAAGATTGGGTACTTATGTGAAAGTTACACATTAATTAGATTTGATTTTTTATGTTTAGCCATTAGAGTTCAAATTGGAAAGAATCAAATGACCTTCCTCCCCATGGCCGCCATACCTAGCTTGTCTCTGTTACTGTCGGCCTCACTTTACAAATGAAAATCTTGGACTTCAGACATTAACTGGGATAAGGCCTCGCTACGATGAAAGGGGAACAATAAAAATCAGCAGAGCAAGAGTGGCACAGAGGACAACTTGGAAGAGTGGAGCTTGGCTTCGGTTTCAACACAAATGAAGTAGATGATCCCCGCTTGTCCGAAACCTTGCCAGCTTTGGAGTACTCTTTCACAATGACGGTTTTATGTCCCCCTTGAGCAGCCCACGTTTGATCTGTAGTACTGGATAGTGGAGATAATCCACAAATGGTGAAGATGAGTTGAGGCAGTGGGTGAAGTTGTTGTGATGTTGTGGTCTTCTAATCCCACATGGAGGCAGCAAAAGGAGAAACTGCTAGTTGGAGTCTATAAAAAAAAGGCCGCTTAGCCCATTAAGAGGTATGGTAACCACTCAACTCACAATGGGGAGGATGGCTTTAAACCCAAGTTTAAGAAATTTTAACGTTTGTTGAACCCAGTGGACACATAAGAACTCAAACACTTTACGTTTCTATTGGTGAAGTCGCAATTTCATCTCTGACTTTACAGGCAGAACATTTCTGCTACTTTCTAAAATGATTTGTGATTCTTTAATCATAAAAATGTACATTTTTACGTTTTAAAATGTGTTTTTAATAACCTTGATTATAATAGCAATCCGTTTTTTGAAAATTTAATTAGTAAATAGATTTTGCAAAAATTTTCCATTCGTTTAACTTTATTTTTTTTCCTTAAAAAGCCTCACTTATCTAATTGTTTTTTGGCCAAAATACCAAAAGATGTTGAAGTTGTCAAAAAGGTGGTGTTACTACATAAAAGGTGGTATTGTTGCACTAAGTGTGGCATTACTATGCCACATAAGGTGGTAAACATTGGTCTTATCCTAAAAATGGACACCAACCCACTCCTCTATATATACCACCTCATCTCCTAGATCTAGAAAACACATTTCTCACATCATATACCCCAAACAAGCTTAATTCACACACTCTTTGTTATGGCCCTATATGTTGGGAAGCATGCTTGAGGAAGGTAAAGTACTCAAAATTAAGTTTGGAACCTTTATTCAAGTTTACATAACAAGAATAGAAAAGTTTAGCAAAGTTCAGTAAATTCCAAGAAAGGTAAGGCACTAAATGAGGTTCAGGGGTAAAATGGTAATTTTTACATTCTGAATAGCCGGGTTAGGTCCCGAGTGGTTAAAATGAAGTTTTATAACTTAACTTTCAACTTTAACCAAAACTTGTTGAAATAAACAAGGATTAATCAAGGATAGCTAAGGTTACCAAAAGATGGGGGCTTAAGTGTATCAAGTCTAATACTTTGGTGGCTGTTGTGTTAAGCAAGGGTTATAAAAGGGTAAAGTGAAGGGTGGCTTCCATAAACCCGAGTTCATCCTTTCCATCCTCAATTTTCCATCCAATTGAGCTTGAAATCAAAGTTTCTTGGTGAAAAGAGAAACCATCATAAGTATATAGGCCATTGGGAGCTCATTTCAAGCATAAAAACATGGTTTTGGGGCTTTGAAGCATGTTTTCTCCCATCCCTTGTTTTTAGTACGAGGTAACCAATGTGTTCTTGATTGAATTCATGTTTATTGGTTAATTAGGAGCTTGGGTTTTGGTTAGAGAGCAAGAACTTGATATTGGGTGCCTATGTTTTGCTTGGAACTTAGGTGGTGCTTTGGTGAGCTTAGTGGATTGGAAGAGTGCTTGATTCTTGCTTGTTACTTGAAGTTGAGGTAAGGGAGTTGTGTTTTTAAGTTCAATTAATGCTTTTGGAATGAGTTTTCTTGAAGAATTTGAGTAATTCTAGCAATAGCATTAGTTAGTGAACAAGGTTCAATCATGGTGGACTATGAGGTTTGCGATGATTGGAATGATGTTATAATGCATCATAGATTGGCTTATGATAGTTTGTTGTGATCTTTGCAACATGTTTTACATGTATGTGAAGTTTGGAGGCTAACCAAGCATGGTTGATATGTTTGGTAAGTGTCCAAAGTTCATAGTAGCAAAATCTGTGAAAATTTTGCAGATTCGCAGATTGGTGACGCGTCACCAGTTTGGTACCATTATCCACAACGCATCGCCAATACTAGAAAAGTTGGCAGAACGTTATCAACTGTGGTGACGCGTCGCCACAGTTGGCGATGCGTCGTCACTAGCAAATTGGCTGAATTTTTCAAGTTTTGCTAGGAAGATCGAGGGGAGACCTAAAGGGGTTCTTAGGGTACCTTAGGGTCTAAGTATTCTTGGGGTACTTCAAGACTTCCAAAAGTCCTTCAAGACTTAGAAGTTTTCTAGAGTTTTATAAATTTTTATGGTGATGATGCGGTCCGGGGGTGCGGAGCCAGCATCTGATGCGGTCCGGATAGGCGGAGCTAGAATCTCCACTATGTGCAGCGGTGTGGGCAGCAGGGGGTCCTGGAGGTACAAGAAGGTACCCTGAGAGGGTCACCTTAAGTGGTGGCCGGCAGCTTCCTGGTACCGTGGCTGGTGAGGATGGGAAAGACTTCCGGCACGGGAGAGAACCCGGAGCGGAGATCCTGCAGGGAGACCTGGCTGAAACACTCAGAAAACAGGGGTTAGGAGGACCCCAGGGTGGTTTTCCGGGGGGGAACCTCCGACGCCCAAGTCAGTGCTTCGAGAGAGAGAGAGAGAGACGTAGTAATAAGCACAAGAGACGCTTGCTTGGCGTGTCTTTCTGAGGGCTGAAGGGAGAGTATTCAGGCGGAGAAAGGAGAGCGTCCTCTTGTCCTTTTGGTCATCCGGGCGGAGAACCCCCTGCCTGTGACCATTTCCCTGGTCTATAAGGGAGGGGGTGATCCCTTCAGATTATAACACGTGTATGGTCAGATGGTGTTCGTATTTTTGGGCATGGGGGCCCCTAGCCACCTGCTGGCTCCTCGATCCGCGAGCCATGGTAGGTGTAGCCTTGTGTGACAGGACGTATCCTACGATGCCGTGTCAGAGCGGGTCTAGGGGTGGCGTGTCGGAGACGTATATGAGCGGAGTGTCAGAGACTCCTTGATGGCTCTTTCCGTACAACCGAGGTCCCTTTGGTTGATGTCTCACTTCGGGGTGATGGGCCTTTTCCCGGAGTCGGGCTGAAACTTCGGTGTCTACGTCTTCGGGGGGCTTTCTCCCGCATGGGGTGGTTGGTCTTTCTCCCCTGAAGCTGGTTCGGTCGCCCTCCCGAAGGAGGTGCTACGCTGGCTCCCAAAGTTGGAATTTGGTGAGCTACCGAGGTCGTGCGCCTCAGGTGTATGACTTCTTTCACTCTGGAGTCCTTTCCGAGGTCGTATGCCTCAGGTGTCTGGCTCCCTCTTTCCTGTGGTCGGTAGGTGGTCAGGGCGATAGCACTTCGCCTATCACATGCCCCCCTTGGAAAGGCCGAAGTGGAGACTTCGGCAAGTAGTCCATTTGGTGTCCGTCTATCGCCCAATTGGCAGTTTTGACAAGACGACCTCGTGGAATCCCGGAGGCCCATGTGGTAGCATGTCCATTTCGGTCGAACAAGGCGGCACAGAGCCTTGAACCCTGGACCTTATGGATTTACACTCGGAGTATGACGTCGGTTGGGGAGGCACTTCGCCTCCTAGGTGATAAGCCTTGTTCGGACAGATGTCATCTATCCATCGTTCGGTGTTCTCGAGATACCCAACTTTTTATTTTTCCCGGCATAGGCTAGTGAACCATTGTGTCTTGAAACTAGTTGTGCCAGTCTTGAGCAGCGTGCTCGGGTTTTCTGGATGTCAGAAAATGTGTCATAGTTTCTCGTGACGGGCGACACGTGGCAGGCAACTGCTGGGATGGGCACGCCTTTTCGCACGTGAAGGGTAATTATGCCGACGTTTCGCCTTCGCGCAGCAGTTATGACACGCTTTTGGTTGCCCTTCCTCAATCTATATAAGCCTCCTCCTGTCATACTCTTCATTTGTATTTTGCTCTCACTTTGCTCTCGCTTGCTTCTGTGCCTTTTTCTCATCTTTTGTGCCGGTTTTAGCGGCGGAGTGATTTCCGGTGATCTTTCACGACGGCATCCTCAAACCCAGACTTCAGCAAGACTTTTGTTGGGTTCTGATTTCTAGAGTTCCTTCGGTTTCTGCTTTTCTTTTCGCTTCTCGAAGTCATTTTTCCTTTTTCCAAAATCGTTTTCCCCCCTTTTTCCGAAGTCATTTTTCGGTCAACCATTCCTATTCCCGAGAGCTGGCAACCTCTTATGTCTCACCCTTGTTGCACCACTCCTGAAAAATTAGAAAAGTGGAAGACCAAATTTTTCCTTCCCTCGTATGCCATCACAAGGTTACCTCGCCTTGGCCAGTTTAGCTTTATGAAATGAGGTGACGAGGTGACCGTTTTTTGAGCCCAACTAAAGGCCGGACTTCGGTTTCCTCCTACGAAGATGATTTGCGAATTTTTCCAATTTCATGGCATAGTCGTGAATCAGCTTCCTCCCAACTCATATTGCTATTTCAATGCTTTTCTCTGCATGTGCGGGATCTTCGGGGTAGAACCCCATTTAATCCTGTTCATGTAGTATTATAAGCTCTATCCGGTTCCGAAGGGTGGCTTTTATTTCATGCTGCCTCAGGGATCTGGGAGCAAGAAATTTATGTTCACCTTCGTTACCAAGGATAGCTAGCGAGGGTGGCAAAGGAAGTTCTTCTTCCTGAAGATGGCGGAGGCCTGGTCGCACGTCCCGACCAAGTGGGCTCAGAGAAAGCTGGAGGCGGATGTCATGGATACCAGGAAGTTGCTGACTCCCGAGTTGGCAGCTAGGTTTGGGGACTTTGACAGACGAATCCGTGCTGTCGCCGACTGGGATGCCGAGGTCCCTCCACGCTCTCTTTACCCTTTCCCGATCATGTGGAAACTCATGATCGAGGATGTCCTTCGGGAGTTGGGGGTGGTTACGGAGCATAAGACGAATCTCGGCATGCCAGCTCCTGCTACCGAGGGGAAGAGCTCCTGGCTGGTGAAGCTCCTTCTGAGCGAGCTCACTTACGAAGCATTTTCTGAAAGTAAGTTCCTTTCAAGGTTTTTTCAGCATAAGTGCCTATGGACTTACACTAATTTCTTCCCTCTTTTTTAGAGATGGGCGATGAGTCTGCCGCCTACTACAGGTCTCTCTTCCTTGGTTAGGCCAAGAATAGAGCACAAACGAAGAAGAGGAGCAAGACTTCTGGGGGCGGACCATCTTCGGCCAAGAAGGCCAAGAAGGATACCCCTCTTCCCTCCTCGGAAGACGTTTCAGAGGTTGGCAATGTTATTTCTACTTCCACTAAGGCTGGCGATGTCACTGTGACTTCGACCGAGGTTACAACTTTTTCCCAGCCTAAAACGCCCGGCGAGGTTCGTGCCGGGGTGGTCGCCGTTCCTGCCCCTTCGAGTCCCGCCATGTCGGCGGATTTGTTGGGCTCTTTGGCGGATCTTTCTGCCGAAGATTTAGAAAAGTGCCGAAGGGCCAAGGGCAAACATATTCCTACAGACGTGGAGGAAGTCCGGGACTCTGATGACGATGTTGCTGAGGTCGCCCCAGGTTTGTCCCTTTCCTCCTGCAATCTTACATGTTTCATAATCAAGGAATTTTTACCTGATGAGATGTATGTTTCTTTTTGCAGAGGATCTGGCGCCCTCAGCTTGGATGGTTGAGCACGCCCGAAGGCGGGCTCTTCGGGATTCTCATGTCCCGAAGGACAAAGTTCCGAGGTAGCCGTTCTGGTCTTTCATGGAGGACATGAACCTGTTCTCCGAGGATTGCCGGGAGATGGCTCCCCAAATGGCGAGGGACGTTCTTGCTCAGGCATCCTTCAAGGCAGTCGCCGAGGAGTGTGCCTCTGAGGATGCCCTTGCTGCAAAAGTTTCCGAGCATGCTGCTCAGGTAATTCTTCAGGCTCTTCACTTTTCCTCCCACTTTTTGTCTAAGTGTTTTGGCTTTCCTCGTGCAAATTTTACTAAGTACCTTCTATCTGTCTTTTTTTGTAGCTTTTGGGGTATAGTGGATACCTCTGAGCTTGGGCAGCAAAGCAGTCTTCGGTCCGAGCCTGGGCCGAAGACAAATTGGAGAAGGCCAAAGTCTTCTGTGCCAACTCGGTGGTGACGAATGCCAAGTTGAGCCAAATATGCAAGGAGAAGATTGCCAGTCTTCGGGAGGAGTTCTTGAAGGGCCAAGAGGAGCTCTTGAAAGATTTTTCCAAGAAGATGTCCAACCTTGGCGACAAATTAATCAGCCTGACTTCGGCCAACGGAACCCTTAAAAAGGAAAAGGAAGGGGAGTCTGTCCTCCTGGCGAAGGCAATGGTTGAAAATGCTGAACTCCAGGCCAAGGTCGACTTGCTGAAGGAGGGTTCGAAGAAGAAGAAGAAAACCGAGGAGCTGGAGAAGGAGATTTCCGACCTTCGGCAGGAGGTTTCAGATCTTCAACATGAGGCGGACGAGTTGGACGTTGAAAAAAACAAAGTCGTCCAGACGTCCAAGGTTGCTTTTCAGGACGGCTTCTGCCTAGCTCGTCATCAGTTTCTGAAGAAGTATCCGGACCTCGATCCTTCCTTTCTGGCTACCCTGGATATTCCTGGGGGGCATCGGTGGATGTGGTCAAGAGTCGAGTTCCTTAACCTGCCATTTCCTCCTCTTGCATCGAAGGTGGTGGCGAAAGATTCAGGAGCCGAAGCTTCCCATGACGCCAAGGTCCCTTAGATATTCTAGGACCTTTGCCTTCTTCTTTTTCTTTGTACTCTTCTTCTTGTATCAAGACCTTCTTCAATGAATTTTCCTTCATTATTTTGGCTAAGTCTTTTTGAGCAATTTTTGTTTCCCAATTGTCCCGACCACTTTCGGTCAAGGGACTTTGGTACTTTCTTTGCTCGTTTCGTCGGCCATTCTTCATGCGGTCTTTCGCAGTTGGCGAAGTTCCTTTTCAGGCAAATTTTAGCTTGCCCTTTGTCGACCGTGTTCGGTAGACTTGCCCTCTTTTGGGCATATAACCCAACCAACTTCGGAAGGACTAGGAGACTTTCGGGAGTCCATACTTCAGCTTTGTTCGGCGAACATTCTCATACAGGGGAAACTTTCTGTACTTAGACAAATTTCTGGCTTGCACCATTTCTTGTCTAAAAATTCTGAGTATAGAATTTCTTTAAGGTGCCCGAGTGCCTTGTACCTTTCAGTTTTCCTTCTTTGCTGTTGCCAAGCTTGTATGCTCCCCTTCGGACATCGTTTAGGACCAAATAAGGCCCTTTCCCGTTTGGCCGAAGTACCCCATAGGATGGTTTTCGGGGTTCTAATTCGGCCTTTCGGGGGCGAAGTCTTCTTTTTCTTATTCCTTTTGGCCTATCATGCAAGTTTTGCACTTATGGCCACCTTTTGCTAAAAAGGCCTTCTTTCGAGCTCGGCCGTTTCTCAGTGTTTGACAACTAAGTTGAGGTTAGTTCTCAACTCGAGGTCATGTCCTCTTTCATCAAACATCTGTATGCTAGCTGAACTACTTCAAATGGATAATGGCTTTCTGTACTGGGGATAAGTAAGGAAGGTGTCTCTTCCTTGGTCCCTCGGGGAGTTGTCTGATAACTCCTTGGTATAGTAGGAAGTTCTCCTGACCACTTTCCCTTTGCATCTCTTATAGTCACTCTTTTAGAGCTCTTTTGGCAACTCTCCTTGTCTGTTGCTCGGGGGCTGAGCTAGTGGGCTGAAGTGCCTTTTTATTCCGAGGTCGGTGACGATTTCTTGAAATCCTTTGTCCATAGACTGGAAATCATTTATGGCCGGTGTCACTGTCGGTATGCCAAATCAGCATACTATGTTCTTCCAGATGAACTTTTTGTGCCCCTTTTGCCGGCATGGTTGCTAGGAGCTTTGCCTTACCCCACTCAGTGAAGTAGTCCTCTGCTATCACGCAGAACTTCACATCTTTGGGTGTTGTCTAGAGTGGCTCGGTGCAATCTTTCCGAGATTATCCGCTCCGAAGGCAGTCTTCGGGTGCTAGTGTGTCTCTGGCCATTTTCACACCTCTTGGACGAATTGTCCTACACCCTTTTTACTGATATATATACTTTTATAATGAAGTTGCGTACCTTTGCCTGCATAGTTTTTCCTTAACCAGGAAATATCGTCCGGAACGTCTTTGCACTTTCTGCCTCTTCATGAGGATTTTCGGGACTCTTTGGTTGCGAGATTCCTCTTTATAGGATCTTTCCGCCTTTTGTGTGAGGTTATTATACCTAGCGTTGCCATGCTCGGATGGCCCAACACATTTTGGTAATCAAATTTGATCGTTTTGGTGGCCTCCCTGCCTTTGGGCCCCCGGGGGGGTATCCCAGCGCCTTGATGTTCTGCGCTTGGGGTTCCACTGACAAGGAGTTTCCACTCTGGATCTACCTTCGCTCTGTCTCCTTTGTTGGTTTCAGCCTTCCCTTCTTCTGGGACTTCGGCAATGCAGTCTGCCAGTACTTGGGCGTTCACTGGCCTTCTAGGCTTATACGTGATGTAGTACTCTCCGAGTTCGATGCACCATTTCGACAGTCTATTTCGAATGTTTGACTTTTTTTTCGCGATGTCGCGATGAAGTGGGTCACTTCGGACAGCGATAGCATGTCCAGGAAAATAGAGTCGGCGCCTTCTGCTCGCACGTCAAGTCGTAGACGACCTTTCGGGGCAATAGGTTTTGACTTCGTTGCCGAGGAGATGGCGATTTTTTACTTAGGTGCAGAACTCTTTCGGTGGGGAGGTCTGGGTCATCCCGACCCTACTTTTCCCGTAGGTCATGCACCGGGGAGCATGGTTCCCGCTGAGGACTCATCTCGTTGATCTCTGTTTTCCCAATTCCTGTGAATTGGCATGGGACTCTCCACCCCACGAGGTACTGAGGAGGGAGCCTTCGACACGAATTTTGCTGCGGCCATCTTCGGCTTAACTGTTGCGTCATTTTAGCCAATACAGGGCGTGGGAATTCGCGCAGACTAGCCTATGGTAATAGTTAGAGGGTGCTCGCCCTCGGTCAGGGAAGTCCCTGCTGCCATTATTCGGTTGCCCGTTGAATCTCTGGCACAGACGGGGACCTCGGGAGTCCCTTCTCCTTAGAACGCCGAGCTCCAACGATGGCGACCTGGGTGTGTTTCCCACAGACGGCGCCAGATGATGCGGTCCGGGGGTGCGGAGCCAGCATCTGATGCGGTCCGATTAGGCAGAGCCAGCATCTCCACTGTGTGCAACGGTGTGGGCAGCAGGGGGTCTTGGAGGTACAAGAAGGTACCCTGAGAAGGTCACCTTAAGTGGTGGCCGGCAGCTTCCTGGTACCGTGGCTGGTGAGGACGGGAAAGACTTCCAGCACGGGAGAGAACCCGGAGCGGAGATCCTTCAGGGAGACCTGGCTGAAACACTCAAAAAACAGGGGTTAGGAGGGCCCCGAGGTGGTTTTTCGGGGGGGAACCTCCGACGCCCAAGTCAGTGCTTCGAGAGAGAGAAAGAGACATAGTAATAAGCACAAGAGACGCTTACCTGGCGTGTCTTTCTGAGGGCTGAAGGGAGAGTATTCAGGAGGAGAGAGGAGAGCGTCCTCTTGTCCTTTTGGTCCTCCGGGCGGAGAACCCCCTGCCTGTGACCATTTCCCTGGTCTATAAGGGAGGGGGTGATCCCTTCAGATTGTGACACGTGTATGGTCAGATGGTGTTCGTATTTTTGGGCGTGGGGGCCCCTAGCCACCTGCTGGCTCCTCGGTCCGCGAGCCGTGGTGAGTGTAGCCCTGTGTGACAGGACGTATGCTGCGATGCCGTGTCAGAACGGGTCTGGGGGTGGCGTGTCGGAGACGTATATGAGCGGAGTGTCAAAGACTCCTTGATGGCTCTTGCCGTACAACCGAGGTCCCTTTGGTTGATGTCTCACTTCGGGGTGATGGGCCTTTTCCCGGAGTCGGGTGAAACTTCGGTGTCTACGTCTTCGGGGGGATTTCTCCCGCAGGGGGTGGTTGGTCTTTCTCCCCCGAAGCTAGTTCGGTCGCCTTCCCAAAGGAGGCGCTACGCTGGCTCCCGAAGTTGGAATTTGGTGAGCTACCGAGGTCGTGCACCTCAGGTGTATGACTTCCTTCACTCCGGAGTCCTTTCTGAGGTCGTATGCCTCAGGTGTCTGGCTCCCTCTTTCCCGTGGTCGGTAGGTGGTCAGGGCGATAGCACTTCGGCTATCAGGTGACTTGTACCATAAGCAATAAAACTAGTTTACTAAGGATCACAACTAAATACCACTAGCTTGGGTGGAAGGTTTAGAACCCTTGGCGACCTAGCCGTGCCATTAGCCACGAGGTTGCAAGGTGAAACCTTAGTGCACCTAGTCTACAAGGTCTTTATGGCCTAATCTACAATAGTCCCACCATAATTCCCCTGTACAACACAAACGGGAAAGGTTCAACTGGTGATTTATCACTAGTTAGGCTGGCAAGCTAAGCTTGCTAGAGGACAAGGCTATGCCTTGTGGTTTAAGGACTAGGTGAGGAGAGGTCTCAAGGGACCTAGTTATATGTGCATATATATCAGACCCTCAAGTTGTAAGAGCTGACAGTAGGTTACATATGTTATCATATGTGGAGTCCTTAATAATTTTCTCGCAGGTACAATGAAGACACTTACTGAGAATGTTTAAGTTCTCACTCCCTAGTTGTTGGGCCATGTAACTGTTGAGGGTTATTACGGTAGTTAGCTTTTGTGCAGGTATTGTACTTGAGAATCTTTATGATTCTAGCTTATTAGAATTACTTGTTGGTTAAGTAACAGTACTAACTAGAGTCTTCCTTTGGCTACAGAGCCTAGTAGCACTTGGACAAGGATTTTTGTGACTCGCCATTGGAACTTGCATCCAAGGTGGGAGTTAGTTTAAGAAGATCTCAGTTGAGGCTTGTATATATAGTACTCTTAGCTGCCTCCATTGTCTATGTTTTGAGGAGTCCTAGACTCTAAGGTTGCTATTGGGTGAGGGCATTAGTCTACTTTATGTATGAATGCTCCCACACAGTTGTTATGTGTAGTAAACTCACATAAATGTCGATTTTGTTTGCTTTGGCTATTTGAACTTATTTTCTATGGAAATCTCTTGGCCAAATCAATGTTTTATGGTTTTTGTTAATCTAAGTCAAAGCATGAAGAACATACATCCTGCATACTCTAAGTTAATTAACTAGCATCATGGAGTTTTAATTCGCACGCATATAAAACTAGTCAATTGCAATCCACCGTGAGACCAGCTTTCACAAGTCTTCTGGGCAGAGGCCAAGGACGGCCGTGTCACTCTCATCTAGATCTAGGCTTTTAGTTTTCCATTTTCTTTCATTTTCTTCCATTACTGTAGGGTTTTGGGAGCCAAACAAGCATAATGGAAGATAACCGAAACCTTCCAGGATCCAAGTGAAACAGGGTAAATCGGGTGTTCGAAAAGTTTATACCTAGTCAGTTGAGATCTTTCACCCAACTGTTAAGTCAATTTATAAACTTGAACAGTTGATGTGTTCAAGCTCTTTACGATATTCACACAAGCGTTTTGAGATCACCATGCCTCCACCACGTCCTGGCAGATGCGTTCGTCTTGCACCCATAGTGCTAGCTTGTGTCCTCCAAGGAATGGCAAGAGAAAAATGCAGCTAGAACTTTTCAGATGCCTTCTGATTTCATCCTTAGGGAGGCAAGGGTAAGAGTTACGAAATTTTCACTATATGATGTATATATATAGTGAGACTCAACTCCCAAGCCTAATGGATTTCAAAACCCTAATCCAACTAGGTTTAATTTTGAGCTTCATTAATGGCTCAACTTTTGGGCCAATTATAAATCCAAAATTATTATGAAACCAAAACCTAAACAATTTGACCCATGCATTCAAATAATGCAATTGGCTCTATATGTGCGATCCAATAGGCTCATACCATATTGACAATGATTATAAATCACATTTATGATTATAAACAATGAGCGGTGTCTAGCAACACATCATTACTACCCAAGTGACAAGATAGTCGGTGATTTGACTAAGCGTCTATGATCGTTATCTGTATATGCCATTATCCATTTCTCTAAGATATCAAGACCAAGCACGAGACATGGAATGTGTCACTCTCGCATAGCCCAATCTATGGTCTCTTAATTACCGAGTAGACTAACTTAAACTAATGACATTGATATCACATGTCAACACATCCAAGCATGGCCATGCATTTTCTTAGTCTCACTCTATCAAGGGGCTCAAACATATCACTTCCATTACATAAGAGGGACAAATCCCATCTTGATCATACAAAACCCTCTGCATGATATATGACATACCCAATGACCACTTTCATGTTCACTCAGTTACAAGCAACAAAAAGAGTATCAAAGTATCTGACTCACATGTAGGGAACCTTGATGACTTTAGGTCAAAGGATCACATATACCATGATCACTATGAGAATCACTTATGACACTCATGTAACGATCCATGTAGCATTCTCATGATAAGTCGGTTTAGTACACAAGTTCTCCAACTTGTACCCATATGTAGACTACATATCTCATATTAGTCTCCATATATGCTAGTCTTTATGTATTATTGTATCCTACTCTACAATAATACTAAACCAGGGACGTTTAAGAAAACTATTATTTTAGGGTTCCAATTACGTTTGATTATGTCACATAAAAATAATTACTAGATTAATACTTCAATAAAATATCATGACTCAATGTGCAAAATACAATCATCTTATAATTGGCTTTTGGGCATAACACTAACAATCTTCCACTTGCAATAAAGCCAATCACCCATGTATCTAATACTAATGGATCTAGAATGACTATCATGTTTATGCTATGTGAGGGTTTTGTCAGTGAATCAACAATGTTGCTATCTGTTAAGGTCCTACATATCCTCACATCACCTTTTTTGATGATCTCCCTAATAAGATGATAGTGTCGGAGTATGTGTTTGGATCCCTAGTAAGATCTAGGCTCCTTAGCCTGTGTGATTGTTCCATTGTTGTCATAGTAGAGCTCTATTAGGTTGGCAATGCTTGAAACCACTTCAAGTTTTGTGACAAACTTCTTGATTGAAACAACCTCCTTCGCAACATCAGAGGTGGAAATGTACCCAGATTCTATTATAGAGTCAACTGCTGTCTCTTGCTTTGAACTCTTCCAGCTCACAGCACCACCACCAATGCAAAACACATAACCAGATTGTGACCTAAAATCATCCTTATCAGATTAGAAGCTAGTATCGATGTAACCCCTTACAATGAGCTCATCTTCGCCTCCAAAGACCAAGAATGCATCCTTTGTCCTATGTAAGTACTTAAGGATGTTCTTAACAATTATCCAATGACTTTCACCAAGGTTTGATTGGTACTTGCTCGTTATGCTCAAGGCATACGAGACATCGAGACCAGTACAAATCATGGCATACATGATAGATCCAATTGCTGAGGCATATAGAATCTTACTCATTCACTCTCTCTCCTAGGGTGTACTTGGACATTGAGATCTAAAAAGAGTTATACCATGTGACATGGGCAAGAATCCTTTCTTGGAGTCTTGCATGCTAAACCTCTTTAGCACATTTTCAATGTATGTACTTTCTAGATCTATCTTTATAAATCCTAATGCCTAACACATAGGCTGCTTCACCCAAGAGAAACATTTCCCTAGCTAAGTCTTCATAGACTATAGCTCGGAAATGTCATTCCCGATGAGTAGCATGTCATCTATATACAATACTGAGAAGACAATAGCGCTCCCATTAACCTTCTTGTAAACACAAGGTTTATTTTTATTTCTGATGAAACCAAACTCTTTGATTGCTTCATCAAAATGAAAATTCTAGCTCCGAAAAGCTTGTTTCAGTCCATAAATGGAACTTTGCAACTTGCACACTTTATTGGCATTTTCTAGAGTGGCAAAACCCTCAGTCTATGTCATGTACACATCCTAAAAAAAAAGCTTTCCATTAAGAAATGCAGTTTTGACATCCATTTGCCATATTTCATAGTCATAGTGTTCAGCAATAGCCAATAAAGTTCAGATGGATTTAAGCATGGCAACTGGTGAAAAAGTTTCATTAGAGTCAATAACATGAATTTGGTTGAAACCTTTTACAACCAATCATCCCTTAAAGGTAATTACTTTACCATCCATGTCGGTTTTCTTCTTGAAAACCCATTTGCACCCTATAGGTTTTACCCCTTCAGGTGAATTAACCAAAGTCCATACTTAGTTTTCATACATGGATTCCATCTCAAACTTCATGGCCTCTAGCCACTTATCATAATCTAGTCTCGACATAGCTTCACAGTAGGTTGTGGGTTAATCTTAATCCATGAACATCACATCACCAGTGTAAGTCACAAGAAATCCATATCTCTAGGGCTCATGTCGAATCCTAATAGACCTACGTGGGCTCTATGCTATAGGAACAGACTCCTAAACCACAAAATCTTATAGTGTCTGCGTAGGTTCCATTTTAGGTTCGATGTCCCCTTGTTGTTCTTGAATTTCCTCAAGTTCTACTTTCCTCCCACTGGTTCATTTTAAGATAAACTATTTCTCTAGAGAGACACGAATTCGAGCAACAAACACTTTCTACTCAGACAAATTGTAGAAAAAGTAACCTCTTGTTTCTTTGGGATACCCAACAAAAAGACATTTATGAGATTTAGGCCCTAGCTTGTCAGAGAATTGACGTTTCATGTAAGCCTTACAGCCCCAAATCTTCATAAACGACAGACTGGGACGCCTCCCACTCCATATCTCATATGGTGTCTTTTGAACTGATTTAGATGGAACTCAGTTTAGTGTAAAAGCGGCTGTCTCTAGAGCATGTCCCCGAAAGGAGTTTGGAAGGTCAACTTGATTTATCATAGATCAAACCATGTCTAATAGAGTTCAATTTCTCCTTTCAGATACACCATTCTATTGAGGTTTACCAAGTGGAGTGAGTTTTAATACTATACCACACTCTTTTAGATAATCAAAGAATTCTTGGTCCAAGTATTCTCCACCTCTATCTGATTGAAGTACTTTGATACTTTTCTCGAGTTGATTCTGTACTTCATTCTTGAATTCTTTGAACCTTTCAAAGGATTCTGACTTGTGTTCATGAGATATATATAGCCATATCTACTGAAGCTATAGTAAAGGTAATGAAGTATTGGAAGCCTCCTCTAGCGTGTGTAGACATAGGGCCACATACATCATTATGTATGAGTCCTAGTAAGTCATTAGCCCTTTCACTTTGCTGAGTGAAAAGGGTTTGGTCATCTTGCCGAATAAACATTACTCACATGTCTTATATGATTCAAAATTAAATGAGTTCAAGAGTCTATCCTTATGGAGCTTGTATATGCGGGTCTCATTTATGTGGCCCAGATGACAGTGTGAAAGATAGGTCAAGTTTGAATCATTTAATCTGACCTTCTTGGTATTCACATTATAGATTGGATTTTCAAGTTTTAGAACACACAAACCATTGCTAAGTTAAGCACTACCATAAAAGACTTCATTCAAATAAATAGAACAACATTTGTCCTTTATTATAAATCAAAAATCTTTCTTTTACAAGTAAGAAATATAAATCAAATTTCTACTAATAGTAGGCACAAAGTAACAATTGTCTAATTCTAAAACCAATCCATTAGGCAAAGTGTAAACATAAGTCCCTATGGCTAAGGCAGCAACTCTTGCTCCATTTTCAACATATAGGTCCCCTTCACCTTGGGCCAATTGTTTACTCCTACTTAGATCTTACATATTTGTACAAATGTGAGATCCACATCCAGTATTCAATACCTAAGATGACGAAGTCCTCTTCCTTAGCCACACCACCAGATGGTTTTAGTGCACCTGAACAAGAATTAGCAATGGACTTTCCTATAGCTTTTTTCTTCTTATTGTTGGCTTTTCCCTTTCCATTGCCATTCTAAACCATCATAATGGGCTTAGCCTTCTTAAGGTTTTGCTCAGCAGTTTTTAACATGTTGAGCAATTCAGGAAGGGATCTGTCAAGATTATTCGTGTTATAGTTCATGATGAACTGACTGTATCTTTCTGGCAATGTTTATAGGACTGCATCAACAGCCAACTCTTTTTGAAAGGCAAATCCCAAACTCTCAAGATTCTCAATATACCCAATCATCTTGAGCGCATAACGACCCACGAGACTTCCCTCAAACATTTTGCACTGAAACAATGCCTTAGAGGTCTTAAACCTCTCATGCCTAGCTTGCCATTGGAAGAGCATTTTGATATGTTTGATCATATCAAATGCCCCCATGTTTTCATGTTGCTTCTAAAGCTCAGATTCCATGGTAATAAGCATGAGGTAAGCAATATCCAAAGCATCATCAGAATGGTTCTTATGAGCATCCCTTTCAGCTCTTGGAATATTGGCAACAAGCTCATTTGAAATGGGCTACTCTAAGACATAAGCCTTTATCTCTTTCTTAAGGCATATCCTCACTTGTTGGTACCATTTGAGAAAGTTGGTCCTATTTAGTTTTTCCTTCTCAAGGATCGATCGCAATGAAAGTGTCGATGTGTTTTGTGCATGGTAATCTATAATAGTAAATATGCAGTGTAAAAGTCATGCATTTTAGTTCATTTAATAAGGACTTTTATTAAATAATACTCCCACTATTTTACTCAAAATAATAACCATTGATATTATTTCAGAACACATTAGTGCTAAGGTATCCTAGTGGGCCAAGATCCATATTTCACCACAACCTGAGTTAGCTTTGGCTTTTCTATCAAGTTATAGTTATTTAGGTAGGCAAGTTCTTGCTAATTGCATATCATGCAATTCTTGGATAGTTGGGTGAACAATACTTATCCAAGCTCATCTCATGAACTTAAGCTCAACTCTATACCTCTAGGTCCCAATCCTATTTAGATGACATAGTTAAGTCGGACCCAAAGCTAGCAATTTGGATATCACTTTTATCCCATCATGTCTTACCAAAATGAACATAGGTGCTTTGCTTTGGCAAACCCACCCATTATTGATCAATGTCTTGACAAGTGCCAATATTTGGAATGCATCACATTTAATGACTTAATATTTTGTTTGAGGGATTTTCCTTTTGATCTCACCAATTATTATCTCCGATTGTCTTATACATGCATCAAATACAAATACAAAACATGCATCTGATTCTAAAACCAAATTAAATGTGACATGGTTATAGCCCAAACTATGTGATATTCTCAAGCCAATGAGAATATCAAAAAGCCTAAGAAAAGAAAAGGTCTTCACAAGCTCCTTCTCCTCTTTGCTTGGTTGTCTCTTGTAGTCACCTATTTGGACACACCACCTTGGACGTTCCCATAATATACAATTATATCAATAATTAAAACCTCAAGTTACATTCAAGGGGAGTACGGTGAGAAATGAAGGTACAATAAGAGCAACAAGGAAAATGCATGACATGCAGGCCATATTCAGAAGCACAACCCACAAGAGTTATAACCATACACCATGCTTCAACCATCAATCAGCATATCATGTCAAATCTCATTCAATAAAATGCATGCCAATTAATGCACATTTATTTACCAGTTTTATTTTTGTGGCACTTCGCATACGGTGGTCCCGCTGGCCGGTTAGCGAGCATGGTCAAGGGGAATCGCCTTTGCGGGGGTGGCAAAGGGGGCAACGCCCCTCGGTGCAAAAAATTGTCTCACAATTATGTTACCCGAGATCTATTATTTAGAGCAACTAAGCACCCAAGACCACCTCCATCTGAGCAGCCAAAAGTACCCTACTCAAGGTGCCCAAATAGCCCTAATCCAATGCTTGCAATGATTAGTACAACTTTGCAACAATCCTTACTCAGATAGGTATCTCATACGCATCAATTTAAGGTTAATCTCATTAACCAGTGTATGTTGTTTCTTTATATATCTCATACATATATTACAAGTTTCGGTTCATGCATCATGAATTAATTTAATTAATCATGATCGAAAGCAACCGAACATACAACAGATCATGTGTAATGCCCGGACAATCCAAAGTGATTAGGTCCCGTGGTTAAATGGATTTAGAGCATAAGAATTTTTCCTTAATCGGGAATTTAGCTCAATTAAATTGAGAAGACAATATGGCATGTGCATAATTGAGTGTTGAACATCTTAAAAATAAGCTTGGCTTAGGCCAAGAGAAATAGTAATGAAAAATGGTGGTTTTTAAAGATGAGGGACTAAATTGAACAAAGGGATTTTTAGTGGTTGGGCTCAATTGCCCAAAATTAGAAAGTTGGAGGACTAAAGGGGGAATTAGGCCATTTTAATGGCCTAGGATGCCTTAGCCAGCCATGCCCCTCCAATTCCCAATATTTTATGTCACCTTCCTCCAAATCCTATTATTTTAATCCACCTCCCACCCTTAGTCATCACCTTGGATTCTTTCTTCACCTACTTTTGACTTTTTCTACCAAACTTACCCAAAAGTCTTCCAATTAGTCTTCATTTCTTTTAATCTTGTCTCCCACTCATTTCAAACACATTATTAATTTCCTACTATTTTAATCCACCTCTCATCCTTAGTCAAGACTTTGGATTCTTTCTTCACCTACATGTCTCCTACTTTTGACTTTTTCTACCAATTTACACAAAAGTCTTCCAATTAGTCTTCCATCCATTAAATCTTGTCTCCCACTCTTCCAAGCACATTATACACTCATTTTCCTTCCCATATGGCTGGCCATCACCTTCCCACACATTAAAACATAATCAACCCACTCATTCAAAGCCATTTGCTCTCAAACTCTCTCCTTCTCTCTCCATTTTCTTCCATACCAAGTCTCACCATTCCAAACACATTTCAAACTCTTTTCCTCATCTAAATATTCGTCCATAGCTAGAAATAATCATTTCTCAAATTAAAACCAAGTATTCTTGGTTGAATTCAAGCTCTAAGACCATAAAGAGCAAGAATCAGGTGAAGGATTCAAAGAAAACCAAGGAGGAAAATTTGGCCATTTCCATTTCTTGGAGGTTTTAAACTCCACTCAAGGAGCTCTTTGTGTGATTGAGTTCCTAAGTTCATTAGAAGCAAGAAATCAAGAAGAAGCTTGAAGAACATCAAGCACAAGAAATTGGCCTTACCTCTTCTGTGAGGTTCTGTAAGTGTACACCAAGTGTTCTTGGTATTTTGTGTTATTTGAGTTAATCACCAAGTGTTCTTGGTATTTTGTGTTATTTGAGTTAATCACCAAGTGTTCTTGGTATCTTATGGTTACTAATAAAATTCGGCCCATCTTGGTTCTTATGCTAGAAAACAATTTCTAGAGTCAACAAGCAAGGAAAACGAAGGAAAATAAGCTTCTAAAGCTTTCGGTGTTGTGGGTAAGGATTCCTATACTCACTTTATTGCATGGCCTAGTTCCATGGATTTTTTGTGTGAGTATTCGGGGCCCTAGGTGATGGTCAAAGAACCATGTGATCCTAGGAGTGCTAAGAGGGCTTAAGTTATGTTATTGCTTCGGCAATTCTGTTTTGCTCATGAGCTAAGTTAAGTAAGCAAGCATTATGGGCTAGGAGTTAAGGAGGCCACCTTAATTCCTATGCTAAGTGAGCTCTCCGAAAACATTAAGTATATGAAATTAATGAATTAAAACTTGAGGGATGCTTGCTGCCCTTCTGTGAACAAAGTGTTAAGTGGCGTGTGTTTGTGTGCTTCTTTGATTTGTTGTGCATGCTAACCCCCGATTATGATATTATTGCTATATGCATGTATCTTTTTGTTTTCTTTGTCTTTATGTTTCCTTTGCAGGAATAAGGATTATTTTGCCATTACATTCTTGGCATATGTTAGGCCTTGGAGGCCATAAGTTAGGCATTGGATGCCACGAAATCCTTATTGAGTTTTATAACTCACCCGCCCTACTCTACTTTTGTAGGTAAAGATTTGCTTGAAAGATCAAGCTAAGAGTCTTGAGTACTCTTTCTGTATTCTAAGGTTGGATTTGTGTATGGTATTGCTCAAAATATTCTAAGTATTCTAAGTATATAAGTTGCTTGTAAACAAGCTAAAAAAAAATGTGGACTTTCTGTGCAGGACTTGAAGTTTTAGAATTGTGGGAACAAGGTCTATTAAGGTGGAAATTTGTGTTCCATGGCTTTGTGGATTTATGGCTTGCTTTTAAGCATGTTTTTGTTGGTCTAACTTTAGTGACCAAATTATGGACTTAGCTAAATTTTGGCCAAACTTGGCTTTGGGCTTGTATTATGGACTTGGACATTTTTGGGCATTTTATTGCTTGGTGGACTTACCAAGGCCCATGCATAAATTTATGGGTTATGTTTTCATGAAACTTGAAGCATGTTGAAATTGGGCTTAAATTTACATTTTGGGCTTAAATAAGAACTCGAAAAAATTTGATTTTATTCTTGGTTAATTTTGGGCCATATGCATGTTAAGTACTAAAAGGCCCATAAGCCCATGTCTATGTTGAAAGCATGCAATGTTTGGCTATGTATGCTCACTTAGTAAAGAACATGCAAGTAAACTTAGAAAAAGCATGAAATTGGATGCTTGTGTAAAGTTTGGCTAATAAGAAATTTAAGTGCACGTATGTGAATTAATACATGCCTAAGCATTAGTTGCATCTAAAGGCATTAAGTGATTATGTGCACTAGTGAACACCAAAACACATAAGCATGCAAAGCATATGCATGAAAATAAGTTTTAAACTTAAGTTGGTGTTTTGGTTGCCATGCATATTCTTGGCTAAGCTTGGTAAAGACCATGAAAATGAACACATGAAATCCACATAGGTGCTAGCTTGTTTCTGAGAGCACTTCAACTTAACCTTAATTAAAGAACTTAACGAGCTAGTATCGATAAGTATCCTGGGGTTCGTGCCCATAAGTCTTAGTGAGTTTTAAAAGCCCCTTCTGTGTAATGAAAACTTCCGCTGCATGTTTTAAGTAATCAGGCCCAAATGGGCCAGGGGCAGTTTAGGGCACGACATCATGTGATTCAACACTCAATCTTGATTTAAGGTTTCACAAGTAGCTCTAATGCCACTGTAGGGTTTCGGGAGCCAAACAGGCGCAACGGAAGATAATCAAAACCCTCTAAGATCCAAATGAAATGAGATAAATTGGGTGTTCAAAAATTTTATATCTAGTCAGTTAAGATCTTTCACCCAACTGTTAAGTCAAATCACAAACTTAAACAGTTAACATGTGCAAGCTATCTACAGTATCCACATGAGCTTCTCGGGATCACCACGCCTCTACCATGTTTCGGCAAATGCATTTCTCTTACGCCCGTAGTGCTAGCTTACATCTTCCACGGAATGGCAAGGGAAGAGTGTGGCTGGAACTTTTCAGAACCCTTTTGATTTCGTCCTTAGAGAGGCTAGGGCAAGAGCTGTGAAATTTTCACCATATGATGTATATATATAGTGAGACTCAACTCTTAAGCCTAATGGGTTTCAAAACCGGGTTTCAAAACTCTAATCCAATTAGGTTTAATTTCAGGCTTCATGAATGGCTCAACCTTTGGGTGAATTATTAATCTAAACTTATTATGAAACCAAAACCCAAACAATTTGGCCTGTGTACTCAAATAATCCAATTGGCTCTATGTGTGCAACCCAATAGGCTCTTACCACATTGGCAATGATCATAAATCACATTTATGATCATAAACAATGAGCAGTGTCTAGCAACACGTCATTGCTACCCAGGTGACAAGATAGTCGGTGATTCGACTAAACTTCTATGATCATTATCCGTATATGCCATTATCCTTTTGTTCAAGATATCAAGACAAAGCACGATTCATAGAATGTGTCACTCTCGCATAGCCTAATCTATGGTTTCTTGATTACTGAGTAAACTAACTTAAACTAATAACATTGATATCGTATATCAACTCATATGAGCATGGCCATGAATTTTCTTAGTCTCACTCTATCAAGGGGCCTAAAGATATCACTCTCATTACATGTAAGGGACAAATCCCAACTTTATTGTACAAAACCCTCTACATGATATGTTACATACCCAATGACAACTTTCATGTTCACTTAGTTACAAGCAACAAAAGGAAGTATCAAAGTATCTGACTCACATGTAGGGAACCATGATAACCTTAGGTCAAAGGATTACATATACTATGATCACTATGAGAGTCACTTATGACACTTATGTAACGATCCATGTAGCATTCCCATGATAGGTTGGTCCAGTACACAAGTTCTCCAACTTGTACCCATATGTAGACTACATATTTCATATTAGTCTCCATATATGCTAGTCTTTATGTATTATTGTAACCCACTCCATAATAATACTAGACCAGGAATGTTTAAGATTACTATTATTCTAGGGTTATAATTACGTTTGATTATGTCACAAAGAAATAATACAACAAATACAATTACTAAATTAATGCCTTAATAAAATATCATGACTCAATGTACAAAATATAATCATCTCATGATTGGCATTTGGGCACAACACTAACAATCACCATTTATTGGACAAAGCTTGGATGAGCCAAGAAAGAGAACCTTTAAAGAGCCTTAGAAGAAATGCTTCTAGTATCTCATCTTCTTTTTTGGTTTGTTCTTTTCTTTCTCCTGTATCTTTTGAGTTCAAGTATGTATTTTTTTTACTTCTTGAATTATGGAGTAGTTTATTTACTATTTACCATTTTAAACATATTGACTTTGTTCATGCATTATTTATGAGTTATTTAATTTTATTTATCTTCCATAAACATTTGTGCTTATTTCTTTTGGATTAATTGTTCTTGCTTTTGAGTAGCTAACTAAAGCATGTTCTTAGACATGATTAGAGCTTGAAAGAGCTTTATCTTAGTTGAAGAAGGGGGGAAATAGGTTGTATCTGGAGTTTCTTCATAAATTAGCTTAAATTACAAGGTTTAACTAGATATTGGAGCTTAATATAGTTCTTGGGCTAGTCTAACATGAGAGTAGTTAGATATTTTAAGTTTACTAAGGTGATTGGTCTCATTATTAGAAAATCTCTACTTGTAAGAGTTACACCATTAATGGGGTGGAAAAGGACTAGACCCACCTAGGCCACTAACAAGGCATCAATATGAGAACAATACTAGGTAGTGTTTCTTAGCATCAGTAAAAGTTTCAATTCATCATCCCTAGTTTAGTTGTAGCTTATTAGGTTGACTTAGTCTCAGTTCCTTATTAAATTTTCTTAGTTTAGCTAAAGTAAGGCCCAATAGCTGTGATACTTGTCTCACTGATAAATATCTTTTGTTAGATCAACTCTTAAACACCCACTTGCTATACATGAACTGTACACTTGTACACTGAATAAGGCTATTAAACTATTTTGGCTTGACAAAGGCCATTTGCAGCTTTTATTTTTCATTTTGTTGTTGTTGTTACTTGTGTATTTTGTTAGCATGTTTCTTACTAGTTAGTATGTGCACTCCTTGTATTGCTGTGAATTTTGTTAATGAAAAGAAATATTTTGTTTTGTGTTGTTGTCTTTAAACTGTACCTTAATTATAAGTTACCAAAATTAGTGAATGTAAAAATTTTGTTTTTAAAGTAATTATCCGATACAATTGGTCTTCTGTCCATAAACCTCAATTAAGCATCTAGTTAGTAAAAAATAAATAGCTTAGAATGTCAAATTTTATTTTTTTTAATAAGCTATATTATCATATTAGATACTGATAAATTGAATAATTGGTCTCCAAGCACTTGTTCAAATGGTACGATGGGACACTAGCCCCGGCTTCAGCTGGGGTTTGATTTTCCCTTTCCTGTTCCTTAATCGTATAAAATTGTGTCATTTGGTCTAATTCAGTTGTCTTTCAGATACAGAACAAGCTGACACTCCCTTCCTTATATATGATAACAATACATCTTTAAACCCTATACTTATAATAGCTGATTCTGAGTATTAAAAAAATTAACTAATTGATATTATTATAATAGTAAGTAGTTTTTTAAAAATTTAATAAGTAAATAGATTATGTAAAAAAAATTTCTTCATTTAACTTTATTCTTTTTATGTTTTCTTACATAGTCTCACTTATCTGAGCAAAGTCCAATGGGGTACTCTAGCTTATTTTTTTTTATCCCAAATGGGTACCAAACCTTCAAATTTTTCATATCAAAATACCTAATCCTATATTGTGCATCCTAATCAAGTACTTTCCATCAATTTAACCATTAAAATGGATAAAAATTTATGACCTGATATTAAATAACATTAAAATAAAATTTTAATAACAATTTTGGTCCTTAAATTTTTCCAATCAATAATTATAAATCCTAAACTTATAAACCTACTCTTCCTAGCCTATACTTCTAATCTCGTTCCTAAACTAACCACTTACCCGATCTACCACCATAGCAGCTGCTGCCACCAACCTAGCCACTAGCAACATGAAAATGACAAAGGGAATGATGGCCTTGAGGCTTGTTCGTCATGATTTGATGTGTTGTTTACCTCGCTTCCCAACCCAACCCACCTCGATTGCCTTGATTTGTTGCCCTGCCCACATAGTTGCTGCCAACACTCGCCTTGAATCGCTACTCGCCCCGCCTCTGTTAATCGCTTATCCCTCCATTCCACGCCCTCACTATCTAACTTGCCACAACGCTCAGGTTGCTGTAGCATGGAAACACAAAGGCCTTCCAGATGCAAATTATGTGGCCCAAACTCAAGTTACAACTGAAACTGGCAACCAGATCCCTCAGCGGCATTTTCTTCCTCGTTCTCTATGAAACTACAAAAGCCAAGATGTTTGGTAGAGGTAAAACCTAAATTCAAGGTGGAATCATGATGGTGAAAGTCGAACGTGTTAAAGAGAAAATTGATGTCAGGGTAAGAATCAAGTGAAGGGATCAAATCGAAATCTGAAAGGGAGATAGAGTCAGAAGAGCCATCAAGGTAGTGGTGGATAGAGGGTAGGGTTTGAGGATGACATGAATTTGGGTTTTAGGGATGACAATCAGCGACAGGGGCTGGCCTAGCGGCGGCAGATGAGAGGTTAGGGTTTTGGGGGGTTAGAGGAGGAAGAGCTCAATTAATTTTGGTGGAAGTTTAAGGTGTTAGAATTAGTGATTAGAAAATTTTAAGGACTAAAGTTGTTATTTTAAATTTATTTCAGTGCTATTTAATGCCACTTCATCAATTTCCATCTATTTTAACAATTACCTTAACAAAAAATACCCAATTAGGACGCGCAATATAAGAGTAGGTATATTTTGACATGATAAATTTGAAGATTGGGCACCAATTTAGGACAAGAATAAAAGCTAGGGTACCCCTAGTGGACTTTACCCCACTTATCTAATTGCTTTATGGCCAAAATACCAAAGGATGTTGAAGCTGTTGAAAAGGTCATGTTACTATGTTAGAGGTGGTATTGTTGCATAGAGTGTGGCACTACTGTGCCATGTAAGAGGGTAAACATTGATCTTATCCTAAAAATGGATCCTAACCCACTCCTTTATATATACCACCTCTTCTAGATCTAGAACACACATCTTTCACATCTCACACCCAAAAGAACCTTCATGCACACATTCTTATTTAGATCTAGGCATTTTAGTTTTCCATTTTCCGCATTTTCTTCCATCACCATTTCTTGGAAAAAGCTTTAATGAGCCAAGAGGAGAAACTTTAAGGAGCCTTAGAAGAAATGCTTCCAATATCTCATCTTCTTTTTTGGTTTCTTCTTTTCTTTCTCATGTATCTTTTGAGTTCAAGTATGGTTTTTTTTTTTTTTTTACTTCTTGGATTATGGATTAGTTTGTTTACCATTTACCATTTTGACCCTATTGACTTTGTTAATGTATTATGTATGAGTACCTAGTTTACTTTATTTTCCATAGACAATTATGCTTATTTCTCTTGGATTAATTGCCATTGCTTTTGAGCTGTTAACTAAAGCATGTTCTTAGACTTGATTAGAGCTCAAGAGAGATTTATCTTAGTTGGGAAAGAGGGAAATAGATTGTATCTAAAGTTACTTCATAAATTAGCTTAGATTACAAGGTTTAACTAGATATGAGAGCTTAACAATGTTTTTGCACTAGTCTAACATGAGAGTAGTTAGATATCTTAAGTTTACCAATGTGATTTGACTAGTAATTAGGAAAATCTCTACTTGTAGGAGTTAAATGATTAAATGAGGAGGTAAAGCAATAACGCACTTTCTGACATGCTCATCGAGTACATACTCCGCTTAACAGGTCCATTTCGGTGATGTTAATTGTGATGAGAGAGGAGATTTTTTTAAATAGTTATGATATTAGTCAATTGGGGGAGGAGATTAAGGTGAGAGTCTTATGGGATGTGATAACTTATCTTCATTTTTCACCATTTATTAATTACGGTAATTATTTATAAAGTGATTCTTTTAAGAATACAGCCCATGTTGTGACTTGAGTATTATATTTTTAAAAGCTACAATAGTAAGGAAGATGTTGCTTGTCCTCTTCCATATTTTTCTCACCTCTAGAAAATTTTTCATTCTTTTTTGCATAACTAGTATGAATTTTGACTTGAATGTTTTGCCACCAGATGACGAGTTGTTGTCGGAGACGTAATTTAATACAGAAGTTGGAAGGGTATGGTAGAAATGATGTAGACTTTTGTGATGAGGATGATGTTTTGGGTCATGATGGTGGTGGCAATGGTGGTGTGAATTGTGACGACTAGAGTGGAGGTTTTTTTCCCACCTTTTTTATTTTTTAGTTTACCAATTATTTCTTTTCTACCAATTATTTTTTTTTGTTTTTGTTTTGTTTTGTTATGGGGGTTGGTGTTCGTCGACAAATATATTTTCCTATATTTTTTTGGCATGGTTATTTGGGGAGAAAACAGATGAAACGAGGTCTAGATGGTGGTGAAGTGGAGGTGTGTGATGGTGGGGATGGTGCAAGTATTTGTTTTATTATAATTGGTGATTCATTGTTTAAGTTGACTTGTTATATTAAATAGTTGTCATGTTATGCAATTCTTATTCTTTGGTGCATGGTTCTGATCATTATAAGTATTATTGTCATTATTGTGTGAATGTGTGTGTGGGGGGGGTGTGGTTTAAGCTTTTTTTTTTGTTTAACGGTCCGGTGTGGTTGGACGCGATGGCATACTTGGCTTTCTTTTTAGTTTTCATGACATATGTGAGTATTATGTATGCATAAGTTTGACTATGGATAAAACGATCAAGTAATTGTATGTGTCTGTGTATGTAATGTATTATTTGCATAGTTACATTTGATAAGCTTTTCTTCTTTTCATGGTAGGGTGTACAGTAGACGACTCGCAAGTTGATGGGCCTGATGGTTTTGATGATATGTCGTTGGAATGTGTAGATTTTGAGAACTCGGATGCAACATTTTTTTACTAAGTATGCTATTGAGAACAGGTTTAAGGCGTGTCAGAGTAAGGTCCGGTGGACACGTGATGTTGTAGCATTCGTGGAGTTCTGTTGTCATCATCAAGGGTTTAAGGCGTGTAGTAAGGACAAAGAGGAAGAAGCTTTACACTGCAAACTAACTTTAAGGTGCAGTTGTGATGCGGCAATTTGGTTTAAGGGGAACAAAGAATGCTGATGGGTTTGTGTTCACCATGTTCAGAAACATAACCACCAGTTCTGTCGACAAAGATGAGGCATTTGCTTAACACCAGCAAAGATATGTCAGATGAATAGTTTGGGACCATAATATCATTGGTGACAAGCAGTATTCATATAATAGATACCTTCAGGGTGTTCAACAACAAAGCATAAAGCCTTAAGCATTCTGGTATGAAAAGGAAAATTTTTTCTAAAAAAGTTATGATTGAGAGGGCTAAAGTTTTTACAAAAAGGGATGTTGAATCACTTATTGAGTGTTTCAATAAATGGGCTAAGTGTGACTATGATTTCTTTTATACTGCTAAGGTTGATGAGATGGGAAGGCTAACAAATTTCTTTTGGTGTGATAGGTAGATGAAGGCTAACTATATGTTTTTTGGTGCTTTTCTATCGGTTGACACAACATATCAGATGAACAGGTACAACATGTTTTGCATCCCTGTGGTTGGTTGTAACAACCACTGACAGAACAAAATGTTTGGATGTGTGTTTTTAGTTTAGCAAAAGGCCAGGGCTTTTGAGTGGTTATTGCAAACCTTTTTGAAGAGTATGGACAATATTGAGCCCAAGACATCCTTCTCTGACCAAGACAATGCATTTTTGCATGCATTTGATACTATGTTCAAGAACACTAAACATCGGTTATGCCTGTGGCATATTGCCCAGAAGGCCCAAAGTAAGCTGCGATACCTGTTCTGCCGTTACGGGTTTTAGTTAACTTTCATGAAGTGTTTGTATGATTGCATCATCCAAGATGAGCTTATCAAGAGATGGAATGACATGTTATCCAATTTTGGGTATGCAGAAGCTAGTTGGTTGAAGTCGAGGTTGCATGGGAGATGGGCTCCTTGTTTGTCAACAGATGTTTTTTTTTTTACGTATGTTAACTTTTTTTTTTTTTCATTGAAAATTATGTTCTAGTTTCATGCTTTCATATTGTGGATTCATACAATCATGTTCATACTATCTCATTCTATATTCATACATCCATACATTGGGTCAGTGTAGTTAAAAATTGGTAGCATACAATCATGTCCTTGTTTCATTGTATTATGTCATTGACTTATATAATTATGTTCTAGATTTATACATCCATAAGTTAGTTTTGTACAATGAACAACCAATACCATACATTTGATGTTTAAATTTTGTTCCTCATGTATATAGGTACACTAGCTATGTAGCGTAATGAAAGCACAAATAGTGTGTTGACAGCTCTTGCCAATAAACAAATGAGTCTATTTGCCATTTTCATGGCTATTGAGTTTAGGGTAAATAGATGATGACATGCGAAGCTTGAGAGGGAATTTAATAATTGTGGGAAGTATGATGTGTCCATCTTGAACGACTTATTGATACATGCATCAAAGGTATACAATTTTAGGCTTTTCAAAGATTTTTAGGAATAGTTAAGCTATGCTATGGGGTCGAAGTTTCAGCTGATTAGCTCAGATGGGTGCATCGACATGTTCATAGTATCATTAGGCCATCATGATCCTCATGAATTCATTGTTACTTTTGATTCATTGTCAAAAAAGGTTGACTGTGCGTACAAATTTTTTAACCAGCAGGGGTTCTTATGTGCACAAGCAATAGGAATTCTAGACCTCAAATGTGAAGAGAAGATACCATGTCATTATATTTAAAGCATTGGACTAAAAATGTGAGGACATTCTCTGAAGAAGGGACAAGGAATGTTGAGGGGTAGGAGCCGTTTAACACTTTTGTTAGCATACCAACACAATGTGTGAATGTATGAGCCTGATTTCATTTTATATGAATTATGCTTTAGCTAGGAAATGGTTCGATGAAGGGTTTTTGATGTTGAAGCATCTTGTTCTTCAAGCAGACGATGATGTTGTTGGTACTTCCTCTACATTTATTGGCAGAAGTACACAAATACTTGATCATCAGTTTGTTATCATGATTACCCTTGGGCGAAAGAGGATGAAATCTATAATTGAAAAGGCTCGATTCACTCAAGGAAGGAAGAAGAAGTAGAGGTTCCATGTGTGTCTTTTCATTTTTTGTGGCAATAATCATTTTTATAGCAAATTGTTAGGGTAGCATTGATCCAATGGGAATGTATTATTTTACATGGCACAATTTGGTATGATGCTTTTTTCTACTACATTGTTCCCAATTTATACTCTTCTGGTTGGCCTCTGTGATTAGTGGTTACTTTTGTTTGAATATGCATCCATGTTGTATTACATTGAATTGTTGATGCAAGATTCACAGCATGAATGCTTTGAATGATGCCAAATGTCTTCCTTGACTTTGACAAATACAAACAACTGCTGGTTCTCAGTGTTATCAACAAACTTGTAACACCTAACCAAAAAGCATCATTCATACCTAAACATGCATTAAGCTTAAATCAACCAATAACACCAAAATGCATTAGGCAATTTTCTTGCACATTAATCAATGTATTGATGCCGGTCAGCATCTTCGTGGAGTGACATTGAGACTTGTAGAGGGACTTCTTGAGAGGGAGACCGCCCGAATGCCAGATTGCCCAGGGGAGCGTGCCTGAAAAGCTCAGAAGAGAGGGTCAGAAGGTCCCCGGAGTGTGTTTCCAGGGAGGAGCCTCCGACGCCCAAGTCAGTGTCCTGAAAAAGAATAAGGGAGGAGCACTGAAAGGTAGAAAGGCCTTGCCTATTTGTGTTTTCTCAAGGAGAGGAGTCTGCTCTAGGATCCATCCATTGCACCAGGTTTATTTCCTGGTATTTATAGGAGTATCCAGCCCGTTCAGATCATGACACGTGTTCAGTCAGATCTTTCCTAAATTTCTAGGCGTAGGGGACAAGTAGCCGGTGGCAGGTTTCTTGAGCCTTGAACCGAGACAGGTCGTGACGGGACCTGGATGGCGTCGGTGTGTCAGACCTTCATCTGGGGCGGCCTGTAACGTCTGTGGACGACATGTCAGAGGCTCCTTAAATGCTCATGCCGTACTCCCAAAGTCCCTGGACGAGGTCATCCTCCGGTGCGGACGATGCCCCTTCGGGAAATATGCCCGTAGTTCGGAGAGTTCCCTGATTCAAGGTTCCGCCTTCGAGAAGATCCTCCTCGGCTTGCAATAGCTGATTCCTCATCTCCAAAGGCGATCTGTTTAGTACCTCGGGGGGGCTAATAATATCCTCGAGTTTCCTGACGCTCCGAGTTCGGGTCAGATAGAGGCGATAGCCCTTCGGCTATCACATGCCACCCTTTGGAAAGCCGAAGTGGAGACTTCGGTTTGTAGTCTTTCCGAGGATGCTCTCTAGGAGTTTTTAGGGAGTAAAACCTGTGCCGAAGCTACACCTTTTGCCCGAAGATATGGGGTGTTCGGCCATAGCCTGTCTTTTGGTGTCTTCGAGGCAACCTACTTCTTTCCTTTCTCCTTTCGCAGGTCTATGCAACGTCGCGTCTCATGACTAGGCGTGTCAGTCTGGAGTGGCGCATCCTGGTTTTATAGGGGTGTCAGAAGACGTGTCCCCTATTTTGGCGTGGCGGCTGACACGTGGCACTCTGTCATTGGAGGAAAGTCGCGTCGGTTACAGAGGGCACGTCTTTTCGGGAGCAGAGAACAGTTATGGCGATTGTTCGCCTTCAAGGGGTACTTATGACGCCGGTTCGTCTACCCACCTTCGGCCTATATATAGCCCATTCCATCATAAGTTCCTTTTTTGGTTTTGCTTCTGCTCTTTTCCCTGCTTGCAACTGTTTTTTTTTTCCTGCTTTCCGCGGTGGTGCTGTATGGCAGAGTTTTTTCCGGCGATCTTTCACGACGGCGACTTCAAACCCAGATTTTGGCAAGTGATTTGGTGGGTTTTTGATTTCTAGAATCCTCTGATTTTTAGAGTTTTTCCAGAAGTTGCTTTCTTTCCTTTTTCCGAACTCGTTTTTCAGCCAACATGCATGTTCCCGAGAGTTGGCAACCCCTTTTGTCTCACCCTTGCTGCACCACCCCCAAAAACCTAGAAAAATGGAAGAAAAAGTTCTTTCTTCCTTCGTATGCCATTACAAGGTTGCCACGCCCTGACCAATTTAGCTTTTCGAACCGTAGTAATGAGGTTACCGTTTTACAAGCCCAACTGAAGGCCGGACTTCGGTACCCTCCTCCGAAGATGATTTGCGACTTTTGCCAATTCCATGGCATTGCCGTAAATCAACTTCCGCCAAACTCGTACTGCTATTTTAACGCCTTCATCTACATGTGTGGCGTCTTCAGGATAGAACCCCATTTTGTTATTTTTATGCAGTACTACAAGCTTTTCGTGGTCCCGAAGGGTGGCTTTTATTTTATGCTACCTCGGGGATCCGGGAGCAAAAAATATATGTTCACCTTTGCCACTAAGGACAGCTGGCGAAGGTGGCAACAAAAATTTTTCTTTCTGAAGATGGAGGAGGCCTGGTCGCATGTTCCGACCAAGTGGGCTCGGGGAAAGCTGGAGATGGACGTCGTCGATCCGAAGATAATGCTAACTCCGGAGTTGGCTCCTGTCTTTGCGGACTTCGACGGACGTATCCGCGCTGTCTCGGACTAGGGTCCCGAAGTCTCCTCGCGCTCTCTCTACCCCTTCCCCATTAATTGGAGGTTAATGACCAAGGAGGTTCTTCGGGAGTTAAAGGTAGTGAAGGAGCACAAGATTGACCTCGAGATGCCAGCTCCTGCCATCGCCGGGAAGGATTCTTGGTTGGTGAAACTCCTTCGGGGGGAAGTTACTTTCGAAACTTTCTTCGAGAGTAAGTTATCTCTGGCTCCCTTTGTTATGGTTTTCATCTTGGACTCACGCTGATATCTTCTTTCTTTTCCAGAGATGGGGGACGACACCGCTGCCTTCTACAAATCCCTTTTCACTGGTCAAGTTGAGAAGGGTGAGCAGACAAAGAAGGCTGCTTCCCGAAGGTGGAAAGCGACTGGGGCTGGGCCTTCGTCCAAACGTGCGAAGAAGACTATTCCCCCTTCTCATTCGAAAATTCTTGAGGAGGCAAGCGAGGAACCCGAGGTTGCTGCCATTCCGCCGCCCGAGGTCGCTGCCGACGTCCCCCCGACTGACGTCCCTCCTCGGAGCCCTACCTCGTCGCAGGCCCTTCTGGATGCCGTGGTAGAGGTTCCTTCTGCCGATGAGCGACGTAAACGCAAAGGCAAGGGGATCTCCACCGAGGAGGCCCCGGACTCTGGCGATGACATCGTCGAGGTGCCACCAGGTTCGCTTTCTCAGGCAAAGTATGATGTCTTCACTTTTTGAATTTTGGGATGTACTTGCCTTGACCAGCTTCTTTTTTTTGCCGTGCAGGGGAGTCACTTACTCAGGGTTGGGCGGCCGAACACGCCCGAAAGTGAGCCCTCCGTGATGCTAAAGTCCCGCAAGGGAAGATCCCGAAGGAGCCTTTCTGGTCGTTTACGGAGGACATGAATTTGTACTCCGGAGACTGCCAGCAAATGGCCAAAGAGATCTCAAAGGGGATGCTTACTGAGGCCTCCTTTAGGGCCATTGCGGAAGCTCATCCAGGCGATGACTCCCTCGCCGCGAAGGTTTCCGAGCACGCTGCCCAGGTGTGCTTCACGCTTATCTTTTTCCCTTCAATTTTTTCTAAGTGTTTGGCTTTCTCTTTGCCTTACTGACCTCGCCTTTATCCCTTTGCAGCTGCTGGGGTACGCCGGCTACCTCAGAGTTCGGGTAGCCAGGCATACGGCATTCCGAGCCTCGGCCTTAGAGGTTATTGAAAAAACTAAGGCCATGTGCTCGGAATTGGCTACCAAGAACCTACAGCTGGTTGATGCTGCAGAGAAGGAGGTCGCTGCCCTTCAGGGGGAGTTCCAGAGGGAAAAAGAAGAACTTTTGAAGGACTCATCCCAGAAGATTTTCGACCTCAGCTCCCAGGTGGCGGAGCTGATTTCGGCAAATGAGGCGCATCTAAAGGAGAAGTTGGAATCTGAGGCTCTCCTAACGAAGGCGCTTGCTGAGAAGGCCGAACTCCAAGCCGAGGTCGATTCTTTGAAGAAGGAGCCGAAGAAGAAGAAGATGAAGGCATTGAAGAAGGAGGTCGCGGATCTGCAGAATGATCTTGAGGAACTTGAGGTTGAGAAGGACAAGTCTGACCAGATGGCCAAGGTCGCTTTCCAGGACGGCTTTTGCCTCGCTCCGCACCAAGTTGTCCAGAGGTTCCCAGATCTGGACCTCTCTTTCTTGGAGGCTCTAAACATTCCCGAGGGGCCTCAGTGGTCCTGGTCCAAGATTGAGCACCTGAACTTGCCTTCTTCTATCTCGGCGCCAAAGGTGGTGGACAAGGACGTAGGGGTTGGTGGCTCTCGTGACGCCGAGATTCCTTAGTTTGTTCTAGGACTCCTTGCCTTCTTCTTCTTCTTTTTGTACTTCTTCTTCTCTGTAAGCCGATTCACCTTAATGAAGATTTTTTTTTTGGCTAAGTCTTTTTGCGAGATGTTTTGTTTTCCCCTTTGTCCCGAACGTGATCGCTCAAGGGACTTCGGAAAATCATATCTGCGCTTATTTCGGCGAGCACCTTCGTGAGATTTTTCGTTTCCCATTTTTCCCGAATGTGATCGCTCAAGGGACTTCGGGAATCGTATATGCACTTATTCCGGCGAACGCCTTCTCGGAATTCTGGCTTGTACACTTTTTATACTTGAGAATTTTTCTAAGAAACTTCTGTACTCAGCATATTTTCCAAATTTGTACAACACAATTCTTCTGCGAAACCTTAAGCATAGAATTTTTTCAAGGCATCTGAATGCCAGGTATTTTTTAATTCTACGCCTTCGGCGTCGCCGAGTCTGTACACGCCTTTTCATACTTCGGCAAGAACCAGATAAGGTCCCTCCCAATTTGCACGAAGTACTCCGTGGGAGGGCCTTCGGGGTGCAAAGTCAGCCTTTCGGAGAACGAGGTCTCATTTCTTGATTTCCATTGGCCTGGCTCGTAAGTTTATAGCCGCGGCCACTATTTGCTGAAAAGCTTTTCTTCTTAGCTCAGCTATTTCTCTGTGTTCGATGACAAGGTCGAGCTTGGTTCTTAAGCCGAGGTCATTTCCACTTTCATCGAATACTTGTACCCGTACCGACGGTCGCACGACTTCGATTGGGATGATGGCCTCTGTACCGAAGATGAGTGAAAATGGGGTCTCCCCTGTGGCTCTTCGGGGTGTTGTTCGGTAACTCCATAACACGCTTTGGAGCTCTCCCGGCCATTTCCCTGTTGCTTCCCCTAGTCTCTTTTTCAGACCATCTTTTATGGTCCTGTTAGATACTTCTACCTGCCCATTGCTTTGGGGGTGAGCTACTGGAGCGAAGTGCATCTTTGTTCCGAGGTCACTGATGAATTCTTGGAATCCTTTATCTGTGAACTGGGACCCATTATCAGCTACAAGTACCTTTGGTATGCCGAATCTGCATACAATGTTTTTCCATACGAACTTCTGCACTTCCTTTGCCGAGATGGTCACCAGGGGTTCTGCCTCGACCCATTTGGAGAAATAGTCTACTGCTACCACGCAAAATTTTACGCCTCCAGGGGCTGTTGGGAGCGGCCCTATGAGGTCTATTCCCCAGACTGCGAAGGGCCAAGGATAATCAGCCGAAGTCACCAATTTCGAGGGTGTCATCTGGATATTAGCGTGTCTTTGGCAATTACCACATTTCCGGAAGAACTGCCTAGCGTCCTTTCTTAGGGTGGGCCAAAAAATATCCTCGGCGAAGTATTACTGCTGCAAGGGCGTCGGTTCCGATGTGCGAACCACAAGCACCTTCGTGCACTTCTTCGAGGATCATTTCAGTATCCTCTTCGCCAACACACCTCTATAGTGGGTTTGCATATCCCTGCCGATATAATTCTTCGCCAATTAGGAAGAATCGGCCGGAGCGTCTTCGGATTTTGACAGCTTCACTGCGGTCTTCGGGGAGTGTATTGTTTGCGAGATACCTTTTTATCAGGTCTTTCCAGCCTTTTTCCGAAGTTGATATGCTCAGCACTGTGACGCTCGGGTGGCTTAGCACCTCGATGCATGCTTTTGATTTTTCCAAGCAATCTGCCTCGGCAAGATTTTTTATTCATACGGTGTCGAACTCCCGGATGAGTTTTGCAACCAATTCATGGTATTTTCCCAAGGTTGGGTCCTTTGCCCCGTAGTCTCCTACCGTTTGTCGTACTACCAGCTGGGAATCACTGTGGGCTTTCAAGTTTCTTATGCCAATTTTTCTGGCCAGGCGCAATCCTGCTATGAGGGCTTCATACTCCGCCATATTGTTAGTGACGTTAAAGCCGAACTTGATAGCCTTCATCACCTCTAGGCCTTCAGGACCCCTAATGATTATGCCAGCTCCCTGGTGTTCGGACCCCGAGGCTCCGTCGACATGCAAAGTCCATTCGGGCTCACCTTCGCCAGGATCCGGATAGCTGTCTTCGGTGGTGGGTACTTCGGCGATGAAGTCTGCCAGTGCTTGAGCTTTTATGGCTTTCCGAGGTTCATAAGCGATGTCGTGTTCGCCAAGCTCTATACACCACTTGGAAAGCCTTCCAGAATGATCAACCTTCCTCATGACATCCCGAAGTGGTAGACTACTTCGGACGATGATAGGGTGAGCCTGAAAGTATGGTCGTAGCCTTCTCTCTGCCAGCACCAAGGCATATATAGCTTTTTGCAACAAAGGATACCTGACTTCGGCGCCATACAGGGATTTGCTTACATAATAGACCGGCCATTGCTTCGGCCCCTCTTCTTTCACAAAGACCGAGCTCACAGCCTTTTCTGTGACGGCGAGGTATAGCACAAGGGGCTCTCCCACGCGAGGTTGTCGTAGAGCGGGCAGGCTGGCTAAGTAGATTTTGAGTTCTTCCCAGGCCTTTTGGCAGTCTCCACTCCAAGGATGATCATTATTTCCGAGGTTGTTTTCCTCTTTTGTTGCCTTAGTGAGGACCTTGAAGAACGGTCGACACCTGTCTCCATACCTGGAAATAAACCTGCTAAGAGAGGTTATCCTTCCAGTGAGTCTCTGCACATCCTTTATTGTGGCAGGAGTTCGGAACTCGAGCAGAGCCTTGATTTTTTCTGGGTTAGCATCAATGCCTCTTTCTGATACCATGTACCCAAGGAATTTTCCCGAGGTCACTCCGAAGATGCACTTTTCGGGATTGAGACGGATCCCGAAGGCTCTGAGCTGGTGGAAAGTTTCCTTTAGATCTATGACATGGTCGTCAGGTAGCTTGCTTTTGACTATCATATCGTCGACATACACTTCCATGTTTCTCCCTATTTGGTCGTTAAAGACCTTGCTCATCAACCTCTGGTAGGTGGCTCCTGCGTTTTTAAGCCCGAAGGGCATTCTGACGTAGCAGTATGTTCCTCCCTCGGTGATGAAGGCGGTTTTTTCCTCATCTTCGGGGTCCATCCTTATTTGATGATACCCACTGAAGGCGTCTAAGAAACTTAGGAGCCCGTATTCGGCAGTTGAGTCTACCAATTGGTCTATCGGTGAGAGGGGGAATGAGTCTTTTGGGCAAGCATCGTTCAAGTTTCTGAAGTCGATGCACATCCAGAGCTTACTGCTTCCTTCTTTTGTGGCAATAACCACGTTGCTCAACCATTCGGGGTATCTGACCTCCCTAACGACACCAGCGTCTAACAAGCGCTGCACTTCGGTTTTGACAAAGTTACTTTTATGGACCGAGATGCCCCGTTTCTTTTGCCGGACAGGTTTTGCCTCGGGATTAACTTTAAGGCTATGTTGTATTACGTTAGGGTTTATCCCTGGCATATCTTTCGGCGAGTAGGCAAATAGATCTTTATTTTCCAGTAGAAAAGATACAAGTTTTTTCTTGTCACCTTCGGCCAAGCTCTTCCCTATTCGGGTAGATTGACCTGGGACAAGTTCTACTGTTTCCATTTCCGCTTTCACGGGATCTCCTTCCTTGCCCTTCTCTGGTGCCTTTGCCTCCATCGTTTGTGCGAAGTTGTTTGCCGGAGATTTTCGTGCCTTTACGAACACCTTTCTTACTTCGCCTTGATCTATGAAGATTTCTGCATCTCCATCCTTGGTGGTGAAAGTGACAGTCAAGTACTTCACATCAGGGTGAATGTATAGATTTCCCTGTGTCTGTCTCCCAAGGATGGCGTTGTACGATGAAAGGACATCCATGACAATAAACTTCGCCATTGTGGAGGCGTAGAGTTCAGCAGTCCCTTCTACCGAAGTTCCTTACATCATCAAGGGGAGGTCGATCCATCCGAGGACAGGCAATTCGGACGGTCCTACCCCGAAAGTAGGCGAGGTGACGGGCTTGAGGTTGCTGCTAGTTATGCCCAAGTTCGGCAGTAAGTGCGAGAACAGGACGTCGGCGTTCGATCCGTCGTCGAGCAGCACTCTCTTAACGTCCCAGTTCCCTATCCTCGCCATGATCAGCAGCGGATCGTCATGGGGAAAGATGATGGTGGATCCATCCCTGCGGGCCAGTTTCTTTGTCGGATTCTGATATTCCATGACTGCTATTTCTCTGGCCTTCCTTTTTCTTTCCGAGGATGGGAGCCCCGTCGTGATTGTTTGTATTACTCCTGCCGGAGGTGGAGGGCGTCTCTTCGGACTTCGGTTTCTTCGCCTGTCAGAGTCATAGTCCTCATCTTCGGCCTTTTCTTCCTCATCTTTTCTTCCCTTCGGGGAAGGTATCCGCAGATATCATCGAAATTGGCACAGTTTTATTAGCGACTCTATGTTCTTCTTCAGTTGGAAGCAATCTTCGGTGTCATGGCCGTGGTCGCGGTGAAACTGGCAGAACTTCTTTATGTTTTTCTTGTTATCAGCGGTCATGGCCCTTGGCCGCCGAATCTGCGTCCCCTGCCTTTCCATCGTCATGAGGATGTTTGTCCGTGTAGTGTTCAGGGGTGTGAAAGCTGGGAGTTTCCTTCGTGGAGTGACATTGAGACTTGTAGAGGGACTTCTTGAGAGGGAGACCGCCCGAATGCCAGATTGCCCAGGGGAGCATGCCTGAAAAGCTCAGAAGAGAGGGTCAGAAGGTCCCCGGAGTGTGTTTCCGGGGAGGCGCCTCCGACGCCCAAGTCAGTGTCCTGAAAGAGAATAAGGGAGGAGCACTGAAAGGTAGAAAGGCCTTGCCTGTTTGTGTTTTCTCAAGGAGAGGAGTCTGCTCCAGGATCCATCCCTTGCCCAGGTCTTTTTCCTGGTATTTATAGGAGTATCCAGCCCGTTCAGATCATGACACGTGTTTGGTCAGATCTTTGCTGAATTTCTGGGAGTAGGGGACAAGTAGCCGATGGCAGGTTTCTTGAGCCTTGAACCGAGACAGGTCGTGACGGGACCTGGATGGCATCGGTGTGTCAGACCTCCGTTTGGGGCGGCCTGTCTGTGGGTAACATGTCAGAGGCTCCTTAAATGCTCATGTCGTACTCCCGAAGTCCCTGGACGAGGTCGTCCTCCGGCGCGGACAATGCACCTTCGGGAAATATGCCCGTAGTTCGGGGAGTTCCCTGATTCAGGGTTCCGCCTTCGGGGAGATCCTCCTCGGCTTGCAATAGCTGATTCTTCATCTCCGAAGGTGATCTATTTAGTACCTCGGGGGGGCTAATAGTATCCTCGAGTTTCCTGACGCTCCGAGTTCGGGTCAGATAGAAGCGATAGCCCTTCGGCTATCATGTATACCAAGCAAACTTCATAGTATCAAAAGACAATAAATCCAAAGTCCTATAATCAAAATCAAAGGATAAATCTAATGTTTATGCAAGAGCTTTTGATGCGTCACTTCACTTGGTTGCTAATGTCCATTACAAATTTGTTGGTCTAATCTTTCAATATCGTAGTTGCTATTGTTCTTCTATAGTAATGGATAGTTTTATCTTGAAAATAGTAGGAAATGCAAATATTCAGTACACAAGCACAAACTTCTCATACAATATAGTATTATTATTGCCGGGCGAACTATTACAGAGCCCAGGTCACTTTCTAAGTTGGTCCTATCAAAAAGCTCCATATGTTTCATTGCAAGTGCCCTACAATCTTTTTTGTTTGCCGAGCATGCTTTGCCCTTCATCCTATTCTTCCATGGAGGCATGAAATGTTGCCATTTAAAAGTGTAGAATGTTCCAGCCTTCAGGTGCCTGATTTTTTGTAGGTATCCATTTAAGAGAATTGTCTGCATATAGGTTGGAAAATAAAAACTCAATTAGTTGCTAACAGTTACCATCACTATTATACATATATTATATGTCATTATATCATTCAAATGTTTCATTACCACTTGTGCTTCCAGTTCGCCATAGTTTGCAAACTCCTTAACCAAATTGTTGATGACTTGTATAATCTCTTTCTCAAAGTTAAAGCAAACAACAATGAAATGCCGTCTTATTAACATCAGGAAGAATACCTGTGGGTTACAAAAACTAGTTTATGAATCAATACCTGTGGTTTACATAATCAGTTCATTAATTTATACTATTCATATGCAAATAACATAGCAACATACAATGTTAATCCTCTTTCATACTTTTCATACTCATTTTCATACTATTCCTTCTTAGGTACACACTAATCATACTAGAAATAAAAAACTAGTTCATACCAATGTTACCCCAAAACCCTACTATCTGTTGATAGATTTATACTACACTTTTGCAGTGACATATTAGTTATGCTTACTAAAAATATTCATCATTTTAGTGTTTGGGATTATGTTTTATAAAGAATGCTTCAATCATGTAAATCTAATTTGCTTACCAACTGGAAAGGGATGACATTGCCAATTCTATTAGCACTCAGCCAGTTTGTAACAATTCTCTTACATTTAACAGTGGCCTTATCATTTGTAGCCTCCCTGATTCTTGCTCAAATTAGTGCCTATATGATATCAATAGAAGACAAGTTGCATACCGTTCTATTGTTAATCCAAAGTAATCATGTACCATTATATCATATTGATGAACTAAGGCTTGAATCTTAATTTAAGGTTTTTAACGACAGGTGTATTGTTACGAAAATTTGTCTCGATGTATCTATTGTCCTTTCTCTAGCATTAAGCACCAAACACCATGCATCCACAATACTAATATCAATCTCAAAGCCTGACCTGATTGTTCTGAAGTTTTCTCATGATAGTACGTTATTTGCATTGTCATTATACAGCATCTCCCTATTATAGATCATATTAAACATTATCATCAGTATGAAATGAAGACATAGATGTTACACACATTAAGGTTGTGCTGATGAAGCCCTTAGGTCAAGGCGCATTGCATAATCCACAAGTATCGCATCTTCATCGGTGAGTCAATACTTAGCTTCTTCGTTTACCATCTACTGCATAAACGGTGACCATAGGCAAGCTGCTTTGTTCCATAAAATAACTAGTCTATTAGTCTATCAATTCACTGTACTCCTTCATATTTCCTTTTCCTTGTACCGTTCTTCTTCACCATGTCATTATGCTCACCATGACCACAATTATCATCCATTTTACCCTCACATCTTCTTTGCTTTTTTCAACTCCTATGTCTGAACCTTCCTCCTGTCCATCACCATTTGTATTCTTATTGCCCCTACCTTTGTATGTGTGCATATCTTTGTTGGGGTTACCTACAACATCGCGTATCCGATTAAACATTATCTGTGTCTCCATTTTCTTACTACAAAAATGTTACACCACCTTTACTACCACATAGCAACTGACAACATGCTTGTGTGGTTTGGTGAATCATCCCTAATGACCCATCTGTAAATTGGGATAACTGTGAGCCACAAATTTGCCCACCATCATGTGGCTTCAAAAACTGTTGTAGCTTTCTCTCCATCTTAGGGAACTTACTACTAACTTTCTCAACTTGCTTGTGAAACCGTTTGTATGCTGCACTTGTCTCCTTCCCACAAGCAACAAGAAAGCTGAGTTCATTTTCCCAGGAATTAGACTTGTGTGCATTGCTTCTACCCATGTATACACAAACTTCTTCTTCCTCATCCTTGTCAAACGCTATTGTCAATTGACCGTTCCTAAAAACACCGAACTTCTCTCTTTCACTTCTTAGTCTCTTCAACTCTACATCATGCGTCCAACTTTTAACCCATGGCAACTCTTGCTTTTTTGGACAGTCAAGGAATAGGATGATGCGGTCAATGTATAGCATTTGCAAATGTGCATAATAGTGGACATATCGTACTATATTCAAATATACTAGTCATGTACTTTGCATACTATTACCACCTCAACAGATGGAAAAATTATAGTATAAAGGCATAATGGTTATAAACCATTATATAGCATGATTTTCCCTATAGTGAATGGAATGTGAGGGGTAAAGTGTATAATCTACACCTCCTTAAAAGATCCACACAATGGTTACTTAGCCCTCAGGAAAACCCTAAAGGACTGCTTGGTTAACAAGTAATCTATAGACTTTATTGTAAGATTTCAAACTTGGGTACTCAATTATACAACTTTAAAAGAAAGCTTTTAAAGGGATTTGAATGATATGGAAGCATTGATTGGAGGATAAATTGCATAAAGGAAACAGAGGCTATTATTCAAGAACCTAGGACAACTAGTTTACATTTGTTCACAAAAATAACTTAAGGATGGGATGATCTTTGACAAGAGTCAAAGATGGCCATTTTTAGCATTATCCCAGCCTTTTATTTCCAGCTTCTAAGTGTTCAAAAAGGTGAGCTAAAGATTAACAAAAAATTCTTTACTTAAGGCATTCTTATAGTGACCTAAGTGAGGGTTAAGGTTAAACTAATTAAACCAGGGAAAATATCTTGATTTTGTGCCTTTCCTTGCTCATTTTTTGCCCTCACCAGCCAGAGTTCCTCCCTTAGCTCCTCCATAAGCTTCCACAGCCACCATAGCTCAAGCTGTCAAGAAATCACAAATGAAGGCAATCGGATGCACAAAAAACAAAAAAAAACCCTAGTTTTTGCGTTTATTGTGCAACACTTGTTATAATCAGCCTTCACAACCCAAGGTAAGGGTTTTTTCTGGGTTTCATGGCTATTTACTGTTCAATAATGATGCCCAAACATCCATGAAGCTAAGACCCTAAGCTTGGAAGAGAGCCAAGAGATTGATGAACTAAGTTAGGTTAAGGGGGAAATTGCACATTGGGTTTCAGCTTTACAGCTTTGGTGCTTTGTTATGGCAATGAACTTTACGGTTTCTAGAGCCTAAGTTAGTACTAACTAAGACCAATTAACCTCTTAATACCACACATTAGCTTGAGGATGGTTGCCATAGTGATTATATAATATTTATTTGATTGTTTATGAGCTAACCCTAATGTGTTTCTTGCTGCCAGTATTACATTTGTTTGTGGCTGTGTTGTTTGTGCATTTGGATGACTATGCTTGTGTATTTTTACTATATTTTTTTGTTTTAGTGTCTTTGGATTTCAGGTATATGACTGGAGTTTAAAGATTTTATTGATAAGCCCTTACTATGTTTCATTCAAGAAACTTACCCCCTTTTTATCCATTTCAGGAGCACCTGAAAGAGAGCATTCAAACTAATAGCTGTCATTTGAATTTCTTTGTGAAATTTCAGGTATATTAATATCCATATGTTTAGTTGTAAACTGTAAAGTTTCATGATTTTTTAAGCACATTAGCTATTTTTAGTAATGGTACTTTCTTCCTTACGCAGCAGCTGGTCCCTTCAAGTTTTTTGAGTGCTTAGTGCTTTTGAAGTTCTCCAAGAAGCTTAGTGTACGTGTTAACTAAGTTATGACATGTATGTAGTGCATAAATGCATGTAAATGAATTGGGTATACTGTATGTACATTGTGTGAATGATATGTGGATCAATGGAGTGTAGTTTGAAGTGTGTGCGTAATTCTGTCCATATTGGTTCTTATGGACTGTTTTGAAGAGTATGGTGTTCGATGCTTATGTAATGACTTAAAATCTGGGAGAATGGTTTCCCCATGTGTCTAAGACATGTATGTAACTTCCCATGTTGGTTTTGTATCTGGAAATGAAGTGTATGAATTTTAAGAAATTTTGTATGGGCATTATGGTCACTAGTTGCTCAAACTTGGTACCCTATACTCCAATAGCCATTACTTTCTGTACTTAATGATTTTGGCTATGAAATTTTGACAACACTTAGAATACTTCAAGATGAAGAATTTTGCTTTTGAATCACTGGCTTTGGTGTCCTGTAGCAAGAGTTATGGCATGTCAAAGTTGGCTGATTTTGCTGAGTACTATTCATATGGTCAATTTTACCCGGTTGAGTGTAAAATCCATAATGAAAATATTAGATAGATTTAACGTCTCAAACCTGTTTCCCTATTAATGTTTAAGTGTATTAAAAGGTTTAAAACCTTTAGGGCATTGGAGGACAAAGGTAAGATTTGACTTGGGCACGGTATGAAAGTTTGGACACATGACTAATAGGCACCAATAGCACCAATTGTGCTTATGATTGTACATGCACTTGGGGATTTTAGTCAAATTCCATATTGGGCAGGAATAAAGAATTTAACTGTCATCATTATTTCCAAAGGAAATTGTATGTGAATATGTGTGTGATGGTTAGACAAATATACATATATTTGCAAAAAGTCAAAGAGGGCCACTCGGATAAATATAGTGGGCATGTTCTGCTTAGCCTATAGGACATGTATTGTTTAAGACCTGAGCTCACTCAATCTAATCACTATATAGAAGCACTCAGAGTAGTACTATATAGAAGCACTCAAAGTGGTAACATATACACACTATCATACTATTCCTTTTTAGATACATACTATTTATATCACAAATAAAAAACCTGATCACATACAATGTCACCCCAGAACGGTACTTCTTATACACAGAATCGTACTACTTATGCTCACGTCACATTGCCATACTATGTATGCTTACATCACATAATCATACTATTCAGAATCAGATTCGCACAATTTATTTGTAAGGTCACAAAATCATACTATTCCTACTGATCCTGCAACTCAATAACAACATATTTAAAGAGCGAAGTCATACCTGTAAGAATATGACATCCATTTAGCATTTGTAGCCTATTTCCCCCTTTCCATTGGTGCAAAGTAGTCGTTAGTACAGATAGCGTATATTGGTAGAAGTCCATATTTGAGACTTCCTTCAAATCCTTCACAAACAGAAAAAAGCGCTTGCTACTTTGTGCTCGATTCACCGTTGCTAATAGTCTAGATACGATGAAAATGATAAAATTTCATTTGAATCAATCTCCGGCTTCATCATCCTCTTCCATAGCTTTGTCTATCTGCGTCACATATGGACCGTCTTGACTTCCACTTTTACATTCCGCCCAATCTGCTTCAAATGTGCCCTTAACTTCTGTATACTTCTTATTCCCGACCAATTTTTTACCATATAGGACACCTAGTATGAGTTTCACATCTCTAGGCATCAACTCAATTCATCCCGATTGCATGCCTATAAACATATCCCCAGGGTTAACCCAGTCTATAATCCACTCAGGTAGGCTCCTTGATACATACCTACATTTCAACATCAATAGGTCCCCAAATCCCAACTCTTACACAATTCTTACATGTCTCTCAGATGCCAATATCTTAGCGAATACTTTGCAGGCTAGGCATGGGGAGCATTTACATGGCAATCTACAAAAAATAAAAGTTATATTAACCACCACATAATATGTCAAAACTAATTATAACAACAACATTGAACACAATTGTAACTCCTACCTCGAAGCTTTACCATTGTCATCCGAACCCACACTATCCCCATCCTCATTCCCTGTGCTTTCCCCTTTGCCTTCTACGTTGGCTTTTTCCTTCCCCTCCTGAAAAAATTAATGATTTCTTTTTACAATATCGTACTATTTATAACCACTTTTGCACTTTCCATTTACAGTGTCATGCTACTTATGTTTATTAAAAACAATTAATCACCGTAATGCTTGGAGAAATATACTGACATATTGATTCAAGCATTTAAACCCATTCCTCTTACCTCTTTCTCATCCCCTACCTCTAGTTCCATATTACCACCATCACCATGTCCCATACCTTTCTTATTAGTTTCCTTCTTGGAAATGTACCATTAAAGTTAGAACAATACAATACAAATGTATTCTCATGCAAAACGGCCACATAACTATACACATTTTTTATACCCTTCAACATTTCTCTCCTTTTCTTTCTTTTCCCACTGCTGCTGCCATCTTTTGCCACCTACTCCTTGCACATTGGTACACAACCCTTCTCATCTTGCTTGGTTGTTGAGGTGGTACCCTCTCCCTACACATCTCAACAGTCTTATCTAGTTACTTATGATAACATAATGGCATTAAACAATTCTATACACCTTACCTGAAAACTTCAAAATCAGACTCCTCGTCCATGTTAATAAGCTCATCCAAATTTCTTCTTCCTTTATGACATATGCAAACTGAAAATTTATGCATGTTAGTTTCTTACATGAATAACATGTCGTATCAACTAACTCATCTTTGTACACTTACAAAGAAAGTTGTAAGTTCCCACTGCCACGTTTCTTGATCGTTCGTTTCGGAAACAATTTCATCTGTTGCTTTCATGTAGGGGTCTTTTCACTTGCCACATATGGCAACCTACAGTTCCAGTAACAATCATAGTCATGCTTCAAATACTATTACTTTCTGTGACACATGAATCAATCTTACTGACCAAAACATACACCACAGTTGCAAAACATCTTTAAGATCTATCTCTGCCACTTCAAAATCACTTGTTGTATCTTCAATTCCCATTTTTGTTGTTTACCTTATTGTAATCTCAGATGTAGTTGAACACATAATCTCAGTATTTTCATACAAAACAAACATGGTGCCATACTATTCACAAACGGAATCATACAAATTCAGTACAAAACCATACTAATTGTGTCCATAATCCCACAAAACAAACATGGTGTCATACTCTGCACACACAGAATCATACTTATTAAACCCCTTAACGTACAGAGTAAACATGAAGTCATACTCATCACACACAAAATCATACAACTTTGATATAGAATCATACTATTCATACAAAGTCTCATACAACTTCAGTACAAAACCATGCTAATTAAGCCCATAATCCCACAAAATAAACATGGTGGCACACACTTCACACACGGAATCATACTTATTTAACCCCTTAATGTACAAAGTAAACATGAGGTCATACTCATCACACACAAATTCATACTATTCACACACAGGATCATACAACTTCGGTATAAAACTGTATTAATTCAATCCATAATCCCACAAATTACACATGATGTCATACTCTTCACACACAAAATCATACTAATTAACCCCATTAACATGCACAATAAACATGCGGTCATACTCATCGCACACAAAATCATACAACTTTGATACAAAATTATACTAATTAAACTCAGAATTGTATTATTTGTACTTTCCTGTCTTCTTGATACTTACAAAAGCACCATCAATCTCACTCACCATTCCAATACAAACACTCACTCAAACCACATAACACTCACCCTAACGAAACCAATTTTCATCGTAATCTAACCTAAAACAATCCCCAAATTCAATTAATCATTTATAAACATACATACCTTCCTAACAAAATTGCAATCGCTAGCCGGCACAGACTAAAAATCTAAGAAAAAACCCAATCACCGCGAACTCTATAGCCCCCGACAACGATGACTCTGATTCTGCAGCTCACCGTGACAGATTTAGTCCTGCCTTAGATTGGACTCTGGTTGTATTAGACCAGTGTTGGGGTTCCTATCGAAGAGGCCGGATTTTGCAGGAATGGTTCTCTAGGATTTTTGGGGATTTAATTTAGTGGGGTATTGGGAAAGTTGTGATTTGTATAGATTTGTGGGGCTTTTGTTCCCTTATTAATCTCCTCAGATTTCGCGCTTCTCATATTATTTGAAGCTGAAACGGGTACATATGCAAGACGTGTGTTTAACGTCTGTTAAGTGGAGCATATGCTCCATGTGGACGCTCTCAAACCCCAAGGACGAGAGCCACCTAGGCTATTAACAAGGCATCAATATAATAGCAATAATGGGTGGTGTTAATTAGCATCAGTAAAAGTCTCAAGTCAGCATCTCTAGTGTAGTTGTAGCTTATTAAGCTGTCTTAGTCTCAGCCTTTTAATTTGTCTTAGTCTCCTTTCCCTCTTAAATATTGTTAGTTTTGCTAAAGTAAGGCATAATGGTTGAGGGACTTATCTCACTCACGCACATTTTCTGTGGGATCAACTCTTAAACACCCACTTACCATACACGAACTGTACATTTGTGGGGTGGATAAGGGTATTAAACTTTTGTGGCTCGACAATGGCCATTAGCAGTTTGTATTGTTTATTTTGTGCTGCTGTTACTTGCGCCTATTGTTAGCATGTTTCCTACCAGTTAGAGAGTGCTCTTCTTGTATAGCCGGAGAATTTCGTAATGAAAAGAAATAATATCTTTTATAAAAAACATACATGTACTTATTGGCTAAATTGTACTCTTTGTCGCTAAATTATACTTCTAAATTACCCACAAGTAATGAATGTAACGTATTTGTTTTTAAAGTAATTATCCTATAGACAGATGACCTCCATTAAGCATCTAGTTGGGAAAAAATAAACAGCTCATATTTGACATTTACTAGACATTTTATTGAAAAATTATTTTCTTTAATAATTTATATTACCATATTAGATAATGATAAACTGAATAACTAGTATTCGTATAATAGCATGTGGTTTTTGAAAATTTCGTAAGTCAATAAATTCTATAAAAAAAAAATTCTACTTAATAATTTTACTCTAGCTTTTTCCTTTTCTTACAAAGTGGCACTTTTCTAATTATTTTTCTTTTCTGGTTGGACATAAAAGCATACAGATAGAATGACAATCGTGAAATATGATTACTTTGAAAATAAATTTGTTATATTCATTACTCTCCGGATAAATTTGCAATATTAGAATATAATTGACAAAAGGCGCAAATTCGCACTAAACTATAGGGATTAGAGTAATTTTGCCACTAATTTTTTTTTTTACAAACAAAATGGCCATTAATGCTTTTGTTTTGGGCAATTTTGTCCGTGGCCATTAAATAGTAGAAATACTCTGTATGTTAGAGAATCTTCTATAATGCAATTTTTAAATTAGTCCGTGAAAGTTTTTTCCTTAACTTTTAGCTATCCAAATCTTTTATAACACATAAATGAGTCAAAATACTGTATTTGACCGTGCACCCCCTACTGCTAAGCCTTTTTATTTCTACTTTTCTCATTAACACTGAGCAACTCTCCACACTGCTGTCATCAATCCTTTATTCTAGAGCTGTAGCACCTTTGAATTTAGTCTCACTTGTATTAATCGAACTCTGTTTGATTGGGGTTTGTTCTAAGGAATATTTTTAGAAACATTGTCAGGATGTGTAGAAGAGTAAAGGTAATGCCAGTAGTGAAAAAGATGGAGAGAGGTAAAGGGTATAGAGGTTTGTTGAAGTGAAGGTGATGGTGAAAATGGTAAATTCAAAAACTTAGGGACCAATGTGTTAGGCAAAAGAAACTTGAATTGAAATTTACATTTTTCCATTTTTCCACTTAAATAATTTTAACAGCTGGTGGTAGATTTGATTCCAATACAAAATATTAATGGCAATTTTGTACCTTTTAAAAAAAAATTAATGGCAAATTTACCAGTCAAAAAAGTTTAGTGACAAAACTACTCCACTTTATATAGTTTAATTGTAAATTTATCCCTTTTGCTGAATATAGTTTAAGGAAAATTAATACGCCTTTCTGTTCCAAAAAATGATTAAAAGTATTCCTTTTTCGATCATCCAAAAAAGGATGAAGGATTTACTTTGTTAGAAATGTTTTAATATCTAATTAATTTGACTACTCTTATTTAAATTTTAACCACAAAACAAAAACTAAAAAAAATTATTTTCTTTTTTAATCTTCATTAAAACTCTCATTTCATAAAACTCCAAAAGAAAACTTTTCCCTCTTTAAACATCATTTAAACTCCAATTACATATAACCCAATAAGAAATTCTTTAAAAATAATAGTTTTAAAAATAATAATAATAAATATCATAAACTACGTTCATTTTAATTTCCATATCCAAAAAAATACATTATTCTTTATATCACGTGTAATTCACCGTGTACGAGAATTGGCAGGAAGCTTCTAGTCACCCGGTTCTTTTACGCAGCAAGCAAGAATAAATTCTGCTTCTCTGCCGTATTTGCTTCGAGATTAAGCATACTTTTCAGCATCCCATAAACTACAAAACCTCCCTCAGAGAAAAATCCCCCATAAATTGAGAAAACCTGTCAAAACCAAAAAGTTGGTCAAGGGTTGGTCTTGATCGGAGGAGCGAGATCAAAAGATGTGTTTGGTGTTTGTCTGCGACGAGGACGAGAGGGTGGTGGCGAGGCACCCGGCGCCGGGGGCCTGCCCCTATTGTGGAGGCATGGTTCAGGCCATGGACATCGAGAGCCAGTGGAGGTTCTGCTTCTTGCCGCTTTACTTCAAGACCAAGCGCAGGTTCTATTGTACCTTATGTACCAGGCAATTGGTCGTCCAATGAGTCTGTCGATTTCCCTCTTGCTCTGTCTAATTCATACCCAAGAAAGGAATGTTGAGAATCTTATGTGCATAAGGTGTTTGAAGTATTGCCAAAACGAAGTTACTGAGTTTTGGGTATGTGAATACTAAACAATTTTCTGGATTTTCTTGTTTAGCTGCTGATGAGGTCCATTTAGATGTGTTGCCGTTTTCTTCTTCTTTTGTTTTTCTGGTGTAGGAGGTAATTAATATCTGGTTTTCGCAACACTTGAATCTTATGAACGCCATGGTTGTGCTTGACCCAGACCAGGGTTTTCGTTTTTGAATTGTTAACAGACACAGGGAACTTTTAGTCAATCCCCTTCTTTTTTTTATTATTATTATTTTATTTTTTTTTGGCCTTCCCCCTCCTCTCTTCTCATGTACTAAAAGATAAGGATAAAAGTTCAAAAAACCCATGACAGCCTTGATTATATTATGGTCTGTGACCACTGTGATTTATTATGGATCAACGATCAGTATGTGGCCTATGAAATAAAAGGGTTTTATAGGTGAATTGATGATTTAGTAAAATTTACGGTGGTCACAGACCGTAAGCCTCAACTGTTTCTTGGCTTGCATTGCTTCATGCTTGTTCCTAAAACGTATTTAAGAATCATATATTCGTTATTAAAATGTCTTTAATTTGTTCTACTAGCTGCCCATCCATGTTTTTTATTCGTTCGCTTCATCATTTTTGGTCTGCATGTGCATGTGTTGTTTAACGGTGAATACGAATACATATTATGTCCGATGTTAATGAGTCCGTTAATCTAAAGTAACTTATTTTTATCTTCACGGTTTTTGTGTTTGAAACCAGTGTGAAACCTGATAATATAGAGTTATAATAATAGTACATTGAATGCTATTATTTTGTAATGTATTATCTCTGTACTATATTCTTTGCACCATTTGATTTTTTAATATAGTTTAACCTCAATTTATTTATATTAGTATTTGTTAGAAAAAATTAAAAAAATATATATTTAAAAACTATATGTCTTGATTTATCATTCTTATCTAAAAATTATTTATTTATATATTGAAATGTTGAAAATAAAAAATTATAAATTAATTGTTTAAAAGTGAATGGTGCAAAGACAGGATAATTAAATTTAAGTTTTTTGTTTTGCTGAAAAAGTAATAAAATCTAATTATTATACCTATATAGTACTAGTTATTGCTTCCGTACAAAAAAACTATAAAAACATTTTAGTTCGATATAAACTTAGGAGATTCTTATTATCAAGTATGCATCATTTGATCTGTAGTGACAATGATTCGTTATAGATTAGCTGTTGGCGTGCAGTAAATACAATAAGAAAGTATCATAAACCAAGTTGACAGATTGGTACCACGCACAGTAATCACAAAATGTGAAACTCAACTTTTGGATGGTTTGTTTTGCTCCGTGGTTGTTCCTAAATCATATTCAAGAATCATACATTTGTTACTGAAATGTCTTTAGTTTGTTTCACCAGCCCATCGATGTTTTTTATTCGTTCCCTTCATCATTTTTTGTCAGCATGTGGATGTGATGTTTTAACGGTAAAATATGAATATAGATTAAATCCAATATTAATTGAGTCCGTTAATCTAAAGTAATTTATTTTTATCTTGATGGTTTTTGTGTCCGAATCCATGTGAAATTTCTAATAGTATAGAGTTATAAACTTATAATAATATATTGAATACTATTATTTTGTAATGTAATTAAATTTATGAATTTTTTATTTACCTCAAAAATAATAAACATCTAATTTTTATACTTATATAGTACTATTATTTTGTAATGTAATTAAATTTATGAATTTTTTTATTTACCTCAAAAATAATAAACATTTAATTATTATACTTATATAGTACTTCCTCTATTTTATAAAAACTAACTCTTTTACTATTCATAGCAATTAATTAATAATTTTATTTCTTTTAAAATTTATTATAAAAATATGAATATTTTATATGAAAATGAAACTTTAAAGATCATAATTTTTAAATATTATGTTTAAGAAATTTTTTTAATATATATTAATATGAATATGTTTAAGTTAAATTTTAGTCAAAAAAAAGAGAAAAATGATCGATTACTGCGAAACGAAGGAAGTACTAATTATCGTTTCCGGACAAAAAAGCCATAAAAACATTTTAGATCTCTCTGAACTTGCGAAATTCTTAACATCAAATATGCATCATTCGAAATGTATTAAAACATTTAGGTGATGTTTGGTTGTAGAAAACAATTTTCATTTTCATTTTCTGTTTCTAGTTTTTATTTTCTATGTACAGTTTTCTAAAATGCTTTTCAGAAAACATGTTTGGTTGTTTATACAAGAAAACAGTTTTCTGAAAATGAAAAATTGGAAAATATGTTTAGTTAAGAAAATTTTCTTCACAACAAAATTCTATATTTTTACATTGTTAAAACATTCAAAAGTAACACTCATATAAAAGAAAAAAAACATGTTCATATGATAAATAGAGTTTTCTTAGTCATAGTATTTTCCAATACATAATACAATTCCAAAGAGAGCATGTATCAAATATAATTAGATACAATAAAGTCAATCTCTATGTGAGCGAACTCTGCGCCGCTGGTAATCGTTCCACATATGGGTGGCTATCTCATCTCTCACTTTAGCCATTTGGGTTGTTTGAGACACATCAACCTCAACCATTTGTTGTTCAACTCCCAAACATCTAGCCGGATGGCCTTGCAAGACTTCTATGACATAAGCTTTACCCGTTAACATTGATGTTCTACAAGGGATCCTTCTAAAAATGGATCTTTCAAATTCCAACACATATGAAGCAAACATCATATCTCCCAAAGAGTCTATATCATCCCAAGAATCATTTGAGCTAGAGCTGTTGGAATCATAACAAACAACAGTAGAACTACTAGCTCCCAAGCATGGCTCAATAGCTGCACAACCAATTAATACGAAACTAAATTAACATATAACATGAAATTCATAAAATCGAAGAAAAAAACCCATCAACTTTGATTGATAAATAATTCATAAAGGTACTTAATACAAAATACTCAAATATTTATAGTTCATCTAATAAAGCATTACAAGCCACTAAAGTACTTAAAACTAAATTCATGAGCTAATCCTCTAAATCATTATTCACTCTAAACTCTTCAACCATTCCTTTCGCCTTAAAGGTGACATCTTAACAAACATTCGTCTCCAAATAGGATCATGGAAGTGAATAAGCGCCTTGTTATAAGAGTTGGAAGAGACATCTTCTACACTTTCAAGAAGATCCATCACATTTTCAACAAAATATGGGTCAGATTCAGGACTAGTAACAGATTTGTTTTTCGATTGAGTTTTAGCTTCAAGCAGTTTGGCTCTAGCACTCAAGCTCGATGACCACATATCTAAGCATGCCTCAAATTTCTCATATCTTGTTTCTTTTTTAGCATGTCGCTCACCCGAAGTATCACTGGCAGCACGCTTTTGGCCAACTTGCTCACTACTTTGAGCTCCTCCAATCAAAAACTCACTTTCAAGTTCACGCTCTTCCTCCTCTGTAGGTGGCACTTGAGTAGATGCATAATGAAGCTTTCCAGTAGCGGTGGTGGGGTTGAATATTTGGGAGAGCATGGTGTAATGCTTGCAGCCAGATTTGCGATATGTCTTAAAGTTCTTTTGATCTTGCTGCAAATAGAGAAAAAAAGAACATTAAACAAAATAGTAAGGAGCAGGAAAAAATAGTAAGTGCAACTTGATTCGAACAAGCAGTCATGTTTTGGAAGGGAAGCAAGCCAGTAATCAGCTCCCACAACATTCAACTACTGATATGTTTCTATATTTTTATGAGCAGGTTGAAAAGAATAAAATAGATCCATCAGCACTCTGCAGTCCGATTCCTTTGAAGTGATTACACTTGAAGCATCACGTTGAACCTCAGGTTAAATTTGAATAGGTTTTGCGGTCCTTGTTAAAGCTTATATACCTTAATAAGCAAGCTTGGTGTGTTTGTACAATCTTAATAAAGGTAAGATGTAGGGCTCCTCTGTTTTTAATCCTATGGCAACCAGTGGGAAAATTATAAGTTCCTGGTTATGCCTTTTGCTCTCCTTCTATTGATCAAGGTCATATAGAACTTGACCATAATCAATGGAACAGGGGGTTCCAAACTGCATTAACGAAGTGAAAGTTTCAGCTTCCAGTTTTTTACTGAAGTTACATCAAGGTTGAGGGGCTTTTTGCGTGTTTTTTCGTTTTCTTCTTTACCCCAACATGGTGTACCAGATTTCAGTAATTTCCATCTATGTCAAGGTATTAAATTCAGTATAGTTTCTTTTCCTTTACATTATCTATTAGAAACTCTTCAACTCGAATGCAACCTATTTATAATACATTTATATTCTGATATATTGTCTTCTTAAAACAAATAATCAAATGCAAATAAGTCTTGGATTATTCAAAGGCAACCAGTAATCAAGAAATGCTTGTAATTTATTCAGTTCTTTCCATTTACTTATGACAATGAAAAGGTTACATGTAAATACTAGCTTGGCTTGGATTCCGTTTATCCTCACATCCTATTCAATGCTGATAAAGCTGAACTGTAGACACTAAGCAGAAAAAAATATTCAAAGGTTTATAAAATGCAACTGACAGACATTTCACTACTAGCATATCTTCAGCATGATATCCTCATGGTAGGCCCAAGTATATTTTTCTCAAATCATTTTCAGAAATACAAGGACAATGTCAAGGTGATGTTTCAATATATTTCTCAAACAATCAAACCGTGTTGTAACGGATGTTTCAAAAACCTATAATTTCTACAAACCTAAAATTTTTACATTGATAAAGTTGGCTGGGAGATTAGTAAGAAGGGTACTAATCTAGGCAAATTTCCCCTAAGTATAGATAGAAATGTAGACATTTTTCTAAAATTCTATCCAAGGCACCAGCAAAAATAAAGTTCAAATGGACAGAGGAGTGTGTAGAAGCAAATTGAAGAAATGTAAACAAATTGAAGAAATTTTTTTCTTTTCATATAGAAAATTACTCTTCTACTATAGGAATATAGCTCCAACACATCTTAAACATGTCTTAATCAAGTAAAAATATAATATAAATCTTAATCAAGCAGCAACTGTAAATGCCAATAATTCATATAAGATCAACAATACTAAACCAAAATACCTTGAAAAAATGTTGCCATGTTTCCTCCAAAGCATGCACAATGTTGGAATCAACATCCCAAGTGACTCCGGTGTGTTCTAGTAGCTGTGTGAACTGACGAGTCTTAATCCGAAGTCGATGATATTTTGCTTTCAGCTTATCACCGCCATAACTCACTCCAGTAGCAGCAAACATGTCCTTGTTCATGTCTTCCCAATCACTTGGCTTAAAAATAGGAGCCTTTTCTGGGTGATTGACAACTCTCTCGTACAGAAGTTGAAGGAAAGAGAATTCATTTTTCTCAGGCCACTCTTTCTTATCATCTCCCTCCTTGATGTTCTGAGCCATCTATTACAGGAAAAAGAAAATACAACAATATCACAAGGCTGTTCACACAAAAACAAAGAAAAAATGCAACAGATACATAGAAAAGATATAACAACGTCGATCATGCTAATAAAACTGCTGCATTTACAAGGCTGTTCACAAAGAAAGAGAGTAAAAAAGCAATCATTTATCAAAGATTTTAGATTTATGTGCTCCAATATTGTTACAAATTAAGGAAGTTATATGGAACAAAAAAAAAACAAGGAAAGAAAATACTCCAATAATTAAATGTATCTTATTGTTTTACATGTTCTTGATTCTTTCACTGTTTATACCAAATGATTCTTCATCTTTTCCCTAATTAATGTTAACCAATACAAATATTATATAGTAGATGGAACTCTATAGATATAGGGTTGATCAAATATATTGACAGAATTTTGACCTTGAAAATTTAAAACAAGACTTGTGAGGTAGCTATCACTTTCCAGTTTCCTCCTAATATCTTTTGTTTTTTTTTGGAAAGTAGGCATAATAGCTTCACTTAAGAATCATGGTTACATTCCACAGCAATAACAACACCATAAGCATAATTAAAAATACGGCTTCTTGTAGTTTAGAAGAGCAGCCATTTTTGCTCGTTTGGGCTGCAGAAAACATATAGCAGAATTTAACACATATTCTCTTTGCTAAACATAAAAGCAGCAACTCTCACACAACATAGCATAAGTTAGCAATTATAACACAACAGAGTCACAATACTTGGAGCATTAAACTGATATAAGTTCTAAAGTACACTTTGAATAACTAATTGATGATTGATTCATGTCAGGGCATTTCTTATTTAACAAAAAGGAGCTTTTTTAAATTAGCGTTAGTTAGTTGTTTCGTTCCTGGCCTTTTTTAGCTGTAATGCCAATTATCTTATTCTGATTGGTCTTTTGACTTAAGAGTTCCTGTTGCTGTTGTTGTTGTCCTCGTTAACCCAACAAAATGGAAAATTAGGGTTGTGGATGAGGTCTTCCTTTTCTTGTCTGAATAATCAGCTAAGAAGATGAGACAACTGCTAATGCATCTTTTGAATGTTCAACCAATTTGTCATTGAGATGCTCATGTAAGGCACACAGCAAAAAAAGACAGGAAGAAATAAAACAGAACTGCACAGGTAGCAATGCAAATGCAGAATTAACTTCTAACCACTTATCAAAGCTTAAAACTGTGCTTGTAAAAGATGGAAACCATATATCTAGAAAAGAATGAACGACAACAGGGGACAGTCAGACCTTATCCAATAATCCCTGTATCTCAAGAATACGAGCTAAGACAGGATGGTCACGAACTGGCCGCCCTTCTGACTTGAGAAGGAGATAACAATTTATGGCCTGGCAATATGCTAGCAAAAGAGCCTGCTTCACCTCTAAATACTGCACTCCACTTTCCCGAACTAGCCCCTCTTTGGCCTTGACAGAAAATAATAGCCATGGTCATGTCACATGCAAATTCAGTAAACAGAATTGGTCATAAGAAAGGGAACTGTGTTTAGAAAGTTTAGGAATGTGGATTCCTAGCCTCGCCCTATTCAATGTTCTATGTACTCATATCAAAGTACCAACCACATACTTCAATGGTTCAAGTAAAGGGTACCTTTCTTATAAGTGGAATGACTTTGTCCTGAAGCTGTTCGCAAGCATTACTCAGCTCAGATAGCAAACCAAATAATTCTGGTGCAGAACTGCAGAGATGAAGCAGTAATCAGACAAGAAAATGAAGAGCTCATCCACAACCCTAATTTCCCATTTTGTTGGGTTAACGAGGACAACAACAACAGCAACAGGAACTCTTAAGTCAAAAGACCAATCAGAATAAGATAATTGGCATTACAGCTAAAAAAGGCCAGGAACGAAACAACTAACAAACGCTAATTGAAATCAGTCCAGAAAACGAGATCGAGAAGAGGATGGGGGAGAGATAGATAGAGAGACACAAAGAGAAAGACAGAGAGATCGTACCGGAGGTGAAGTTCGAAGGCGCTGGGACGGAGAAGTCCAAAGGCGCCGGGAGGGAAAAGTCGAAGGCGCCGGGAGGGAGAAGGTCGAAGGCGTCGGGTGGGAGGGGGCCGATCGAGTGACGAAGAAAAAGTGAGCCCGATTTCCCGTTTTCGAAAAATAGAAAACAACTTAAACCTCGTTTTCTATTTCTTACACGGCCTTAGTTGTTACTATTGAGCTTTATTTACTGAATCTTGGATGTTTCTGTATCAATTACAAACCTTAATCACTCTATCATCTTCATCGTCTCTTTAGTGATGTCCATCCCCAATTCTACCATGGAAGCTTGGTTTAGTGGATGAGAACAAGGAGATCGCCCCAACAAGTGTCACCGAAACCGAATTTGACCAATTAAGTGGCATCAACTGTGGTCGTTTGGCTTACTTTTGATTATTGGCAGAGGTTTGGGGATATTTATATGTCACCAAGGATTGTCCCAAAATTCCACTGTGGGTCCAGTTTTATTTGAAGGATGAATTTGGCTGGACGAGGGATTGAAATTGGTTCCACTAATTTGTCCAGTTTATGCTAGCGCGGACAAGAATATTGACCAACTAATTATGAATTGTCCTTTTGCAGTTTAGGCTCAGTTCTTGTTGAACATGGAGCATTCCACACTAATGTCTTGTTTTGCAGGATTGCTTTTTTAAGAAAGCTGAATCTATGTCTGAAGAACTGGTCTTTGTGGTGTTTGGTTGGTTCAATCGGTGAAACCAAAACACGTGTGTTTTTTATATGTTTGTTCTTAGGTTTTTTCTTTTATTTTTTGGCCCATTTTTCGTGTTTTGGGTTTTCTACTTTAGTGGACCAATTTGAAACCGATCCTTCCTGGACAATTTGGTTGGTTTTCAATTGGCTTACAGCCCCTTTTACCCCTGAATTTTGTCAACTCGGGCCTTTTATCCCATGGTTAACTCTGTTTGACTCATCCCTCAAACTTTACAAACTGAGATCTTTTATCCCCTCAGCCCAGTTAAATGAAGAATGTATACTAAAATAAAAATAAAAATAAAACTGAAAGGCTAACTAAATCATTTGTCTAATGGTTCACCCTTGTGAGCAAACAATAAATACAAAGACTTCAGTTTCATATTTGAGATTGTTCATCTTTCCCTTATTTTTACCTATAAGTTGTGTTAAAGCTTCTTATTGTTTACCCACAAAAGTCAACAATTGGACAAATGTCTTAGTTAGTCCTTCAATTTTTTTAATTTTCATTTTAGTACACATTCTTCATTTAATTGGACCAAGAGAATAAAAAGTCCCAGTTTACAAAATTTGAGGGGCAAGTCGAACCGAGTCAAAGTTCAAGGGATAAAAGGTCTGAGCTGGTAATGTTCAGGGGCCAAATGGGCTTTAAGCCGTTTTCAATTCATATAAAGTTGATCCCAAACATTAATTATATGTTAAAATTGATATGAATAATCTGAATTATAATTTGGTTTATTTGATTTTTCTCTGAACCACGTGAATTATAATTCAATCTATTCAATTTTCATGATTTGGTTTTTCTTTATTAGAAGTAAACACATGGTCTAAATAAAACAAAATTTGAAAACAAATGATAAAAAATCTTTTGGTACCTAAAGTTAAAGTTGATTAATAATATCTATTCCAAAATTAAAGAAAGATGACCTTATATACATAAGGTTGATAAGAATAATGGTAAAATACTTTGCTCTCTTAGTCCTATAAAGAATAATGCACCTTTCTGTGCACGGAGATTGAGATCCATCTTTGGTGCAAACTTTTGCAATGTTGAAAGCCTTGCAGGAGATGAAGGTATTGTGTGTGGAACGTGTTGAGGTTGAGTCAGATGCTTGGGTTATTATTAATGAGTTGCGGTCTTCTTAGTTTCCTCGTTTTTCTTTTGATGATGTTATTGATTGTAGGGTAAATGCCACATGTCATCTCTAAATTATATCCAATATTGCTTAATCATTTTGGAACTATTAGTTCTTGTTGCATTAATTATTCTCAAACTATCTATTTGTTATTGTCTCAGCTTGTTATCCATCATAGGAGTTAACAACAAATGTAAGCCTGACATGGCTGATGATGTAACTTTGGTCGGGCCTAATAAATTAGGGATTTCAAACATTGGGTAAATGATACATATTATCCCTAAACTATAACCAATGTTTATTAATCATTCTGCAACTATCAGTTGTTACTTTATCACATTCCTTGTCATTGTAATGAGGTTCCACATGTTATTGCTTGAATAGTATTATAACCCCCTAGTAGAATAATATGGAATTCCCTGTTTTTAAATTGCTTCATATAGTCTCTGGCATCTAGTTTGTTTAGTAAAACCTTAAACCTACCTTGGTGCCCACAAGGATTCGAGACACCCTAACATTCATTATTCCCTTGTTACTTTAATATTTAACTTGTAATAGCTTATTCTTAATATAAAAAAAAAAATTGGTCATGTAACCTTACCATTTGATGATTGATAACATTTTAAAGGTTTTTGAACAATAATGTAAAATTTTAATAAATTAACAATTTGAGCAATTAATCACTATACAATAACGCATCAATAATAAATTGAATTGAATGTTGTTATATTATTATAATTTCATTGGAAGATGATGTGAGAGTCTTTGAACTCGCACACCATCATGCTTCCCTTTGCCTTTTGATAAAAGTCCTATCTCCAAGTTTGGTTGTTTGTGTGATAAGTAGATTGGTTTTTGTCGCTTTATCTTTGTATATAGATAGGAGTTTCTTTTTTATTAAGATTCTTGTACCTTGTGTATATATGCTAGTTTGTACGTACTCATTATGAATCAATGAGGTAATTCATTTATTCCAAATACCAAGTTTGCCCTTCACCTTGAAATTTAGCCATGTCCGAAAACAACCCACCAAAGAAGACCAAGGTATCTTCATTAACTCTACCGATGAATGATTCTTCATCATTGTTTTATCTCAACCCTTCTGACAGTCTTGGAATTGTTCTTGTCAGCAATCTCCTAAATAGGAAGAATTATTATACTTGGCAAAGTGCTATGCAAAATGCCTTTTGAGCCAAGAATAAATTAAGGTTCATGGATGGAACTCTTGAATAACCTAAAGATGGTTTGGAGAAGGCAGAAGATTGGGTGAAGTGCAACTCAATGGTGATATTGTGGATTGTCAATGCACTTGCACCTGAGTTGCACAGCAGCGTGGAGTTCATGGACTCAGGTCGAAAGATGTAGAATGATCTCCAAGAAAGGTTTTCATAAGGAAAGGCTCCACCAGTGCATTAATTAAAACGTGAGATAGTATTGTTGGACAAAATGACCAGCCTATTGTAGCATATTACACTAAGTTGAAAGGATTATAGGATGAATTAGTGACCTACAGTGAAGTGCTAAGTTGTACTTGCGCTGCAGCCAAATCAATTTTTGCTGAAAAATAAGGTAAGAAATTACACAATTTTCTTATGGGAATGAATGACAGTTTCAGTGTGATTAGGTCACAAATCTTAAACATGGAGCCATTGCCTTTATTCAACAAAGCCTATGCACTGGTTATTAAAGAAGATAAACAGCAGACTGTGGCTTTTGCTAAGCAGCCTTCGGCTAAAGGTGTAGCCTTCACTGTTTTAAAGAATCGAAAGGGCAAGGATAAAGAGAATAACATTTGTTGTGATCATTGTGAAAAGAACAAACATGACATGAGTTCATGTTTCGAAATCATCGGTTATCTCAATTGGTGGGAGAAAAACACACACAAGCGATCAAACCAAAAGAGGCAAAACCATGTGAAACAATGAATATCAGTGGCAAATAATGCTACTTTACAAACTGAGGATGAGAAAACAACAAAGGCTCTAGTTCTTACCCAAGCTTAATATGATCAATTGATGTCCTTGTTATCAAATTAGCCTCACATGACAGTAGCAAGTTTTGCTGGTAAGAGTTCTTCATTTGATATAAACTAGATTATTGATGGTGGAGCTTCCGAACACATGAACTTCACATAAATTTCCACAATCAAGGACAAGCAATGTATGCTTGCCAATATGCCTTCCAAGCGGGCTATCTCGCAAGGCGTATTCAATTAGAGATATAAAATTTTTGAATAAAATCAAACTAAATGATGTTCTATATGTTTAGAATTTTTCTTGCAATTTGTTCTCGATCAGTAGATTTACCAATGATCTGAACTATTCAGTAACCTTTTATTCCAAATTTTGTGTGATATAAGACCTGGCTTTGAAGACTCTGATTGGCATAGGTGAACTTTGTGCTGGGTTGTATTACTTTAAAAGAATCATTAACCATGCTACTGCCACAACTAAAGAAGATTACTCCCCAACTCTTTGGCACAAAAAAGCTTGGACATATACCTTTTGAAAAATTGAGCATGTATTCTCAACTAGAGCATTTGTCGTTTAAGAACTCAAATAAGCTGTGCGATTTCTATCATTGTGCATAACAAACCAAAAAAAAAAAATTCCTTCAAGTTTGAGTCAAACAAAAACTCTTTTTGATCTCATTCACATAAATATCTATAGTCCATATAAAACTGTTTTTCTGACTGGTGTTTACTATTTTCTTATTGTTATTGATGATTATAATAGACGCACCTGGATATTTCTTTTGAGACACAAATCAAGAGCATGCAAACATCTATCGATCTTTAACTCAATGGTAAAAAGCCAATTTGGTAAAGCCATTTGACAAGTTAGAAGTGACAATGCTCTTGAGCTTGTTGCAAGTCCCATGCAAAATTTCTATCATCAAAATAGGATCATCCTACAAACCACATGCGTTGACACCTTTCAACAAAATGGTATTGTCGAAGGAAAGCACTGTCACATTCTTAAGGTAGCTCAACCTCTTGTTCTTAAATCACATTTTCCTGTTAAATTTTGGGGTAAATGTGTCTTAACTGCCACCTATCACATTAATCATATGCCTTCTTTTAAATCATCCAAGAAAAGTTCTTATGAAATTTTGTTTTCAAAACCAACTTTTCTTGATCATCTTAGGGTGTTTGGATGTTTATGTTACGTACACAACAAGTCTAGATCAAAAGATAAATTCAAAACTCGTTCTACACCTTACATCTTTGTTGGCTATCCCAATGAACAAAAGAAGTGTAAGGTCTATGATCTTGAGTCACACCAAGTGTTTGTATCAAGAGACATCATATTCTATAAAAATTCTTTTCCTTTCAAAGATGTTGCAGGTATCGAAAGTCACCAACCAACTCTCCAACTGTAACAAAAAATCCTTGGTTGTGATGAAAATATCATCCTTCATGAACCTGAACCAACTCATTTGAGACAACAAACCAAATTGATACTTCACCTGAACACACCGCCACTCCAGATCAAACCGAGACCAGACCCCAATGCACTAGATGCCCTCCTCAATACCTAAATGACTATGTTTGTGAGCTTGCGAAAGTAAACAATTCATCAACTCCATGTGGTGATTAGATGTCTTCAGGTAAGCCATACCCAATTGCACATTATTTGTCTTATAGTTGGTTTCCTCCTTGTTACAATGCATTTTTAGAGGCTGTCATTGAGGAGCAAGAGCTAAGAATTTATCACGATGCTAGCAAAGATTCGAAATAAGTGGATGCAATGAGGAAAAAGGTTAATGCTCTACAAAAGAATCAAACATGGACCTTAGTTCACCTACCTCATGGAAAGAAGCCTATTGGCTCAAAATGGGTGTACAAGATAAAATATAAGGCTGATGAAAGCACTGAAGGTATAAAGCAAGGCTTGTTGCTAAGGGGTACACTCAAGTTAAGGGAATTGATTACACTGAAACTTTTGTTTTAGTAATTAAACTAACTATTGTGAGATGTCTTTTAGCAATGGCTGTAGTTAAAAATTGGGAGCTCCATCAACTTGATTTACAAAATGCTTTCCTTCAAGGTGAGTTGACAGAGGAAATTTATATGGTACCTCCACCAAGCTTTCTTGCTCCTAGAGATAATCGTGTCAAAAAATTGAGGAAATCCTTGTATAGACTAAAACAGGTACCCTAGCATTGGTTTTCTAAGTTCTTGGAAGCACTCAAAAGATATGGTTTTAAGTAATAAAAATTGGATTATTCATTTTTTACTATGATGAACGAGAAACGTTTCACCGCAATCTTGGTGTATGTTGATGACATAGTTATTGCAGGGAATGACAACAAGCAAAGCAATACTTACATGAGACCTTTTACATTAATGATCTAGGGAAGTTGCGATACTTCCTTAGCCTGGAAGCAACTCGGCCCAAGAAGGGGATTTTCTTGTCCTAGTGGAAATACACTATAGATATTCTCAATGAAACTGGGATATTGGGACGCAAACCTACAAGTTTTCCTATCCAACAACAGCACCACCATAGATCAGTTCCATTTCCTTCCTTTCCAGATCTTGGCATGTATCGTTGCCTAGTAGGCAGGTTGATCTATATGACCATTACAAGACCAAATATTACTTATGCGATTAATTTCTTGAGTCTGTTCATGAAGGAACCAAATTAAGCTTATCTTGATGCTGCCAAGCACGTACTCCAGTACTCCAAATGTACCCCAGGGCAAGGCATTTTCTTTTCTTTTCATGGAAACTGTTAGTGTTGTGCCCAAAAAGCCAATCATGAGATGATTGTATTTTTGCACATTGAGTCATGATATTTTATTGAGGCATTAATCCAGCAATTATGTTTGTTGTTTTGTTTCTGCGTAACATAATAAACATAATTGTAACCCTAGAATAATGATATTCTTAAACGTCCCTAGTCTAGTATTATTGTGGAGCGGGTTGCAATAATACATAACGACTAGCATATGTGGAGACTAATATGAGATATGTAGTCTACATATAGGTACAAGTTGGAGAACTTGTGTACTGGATCAACCCACCATGAGAACACTGCATGGATCGTTATATGAGTGTCATAAGTGATTCTCATAGTGATCATGGTATATGTAGTCCTTTAACCTAAGATCATCAAGGTTCCCTACATGTGAGTCACATACTTTGATACTTTCCTTTGTTGCTCGTAACTGAGTGGACTTGAAGGAGGTCATTGGGTATGTCACATATCATGCGGAGGGATTTGTATGATCAAGATGGGATTTGTCCCTCCTATGTAACGGGAGTGATATCTTCAAGCCCCTTGATAGAGTGAGACTTAGAAAATGCATGGCCATGCTCGGATGAGTTGATATACGATATCAATGTCAACAGTTTAAGTTAGTCTACTCGGTAATCAAGAAACCAAAGATTGGGCTATACGAGAGTGACACATTCCATGTCTCGTGCTTAGTCTTGATATCTTGGACAAAGGGACAATGGCATATATCGGTGATGATCATAAAGGTTTAGTCAAATCATTGACAATCTTGTCACTTGGGTAGCAATGATGTGTTGCTAGACACCGCTCATTGCTTATGATCATAAATGTGATTTATGATCATTGCCAACGTGATAAAAGTCTATTGGGTCGCACACATAGAGCTATTTGGATCATTAGAGTGCATGGGCTAATTATTTGGGTTATGGTTTCATTTTAATTTCGTATTAATAATGGGCCCAAGAGTTGAGCCATTATTAAGCTCGAAATTAAATCCTAATTGGATTAGGGCTTTGAAACCCATTAGGCCTGGAAGTTGATTCTCACTATAAATACAACTTTTAAGTGAGAAATTCGTAGGTCTCCTTGCCCTAGCCTCCCAAAAGGACAGCCGCACTCTTCTCTTGCAATTCCTTGGAGGACGCAAGCTAGCACTGCGAGCGCAAGAGAAACGCATCTGCCGGGACGTGGTGGAAGCGTGGTGATCCCGAGAGGCTCGTGTGGATACCATAGAGAGCCTGAACACGTCAACTGTTCAGGTTTTTGTGATTCGACTCTACAGTTGAGTGAGAGATCTCAACCGAAAATTAAGTATAAAGTTTTCAAACACCCGGTTTACCCCATTTCACTTGGATCCTAGAGGGTTTCGGTTAAATTCCGCTGCACTTTTTGGCTCCCGAAACCCAACAGAAACTTGATTCTTCAAGGATATTATGATGCTGATTGGGCGAGTTGCCCACAAACTCTACACTTCATTATTGGAAACATTGTTCAACTTGGTGCTGCTCTTCTATCTTGGAAATCAAAGAAACAAGTCGTCGTAGCTTGGTCATCAGCTGAGGCTGAATATCACGTGATGACGACTAGAACTAGTGAGCTAGTATGCTTGCATGCTCTTCTTACTGATCTTACTGTCATTTTTACTCAACCAATACAACTATTTTGTGATAACAAAGCTGCACTTCATATTGTCATGAACCCAGTTTTTCATGAGAGAACAAAACATATCAAGATAGATTGTAACTTTGTGAGAAATAAAGCGCAATCCAAAGAAGTGTAAACTTGTCATATTGCTGGATCAGCTCAACCAGCAGACATACTTATGAAGGCATTGGGCAAAAAATAGTTTGAGTTCTTAATTGGCAAGTTGGGCATTCTCAATCCCCATACTCCAACTCAAAAAGATGTGATATGAGTCCTATCTCTACGTTGGTTACTTGTGTGATAAGCAATAAAAATTGGATCATTCACTTTTTACTATGATGAACGGGAAGAATTTCACCGCAATCTTGGTGTATGTTGATGACATAGTTATTACAAGGAATGATAGCAAGCAAATTGAGGCCTTGAAGCAATACTTACATGAGACCTTTTACATTAAGGATCTAGGGAAGTTGCGATACTTCTTTGGGTTGGAAGCAACTCGGTCCAAGAAGGGGATTTTCTTGTCCCAGTGGAAATACACTATAGATATTCACAATTAAACTAGGATATTGGGATGCAAACCTACAAGTTTTCCTATCCAACAACAGAACCACCTTGGATCAGTTCCATTTCCTTCTCTTCCTGATGCCGGCATGTATTGTCGCCTAGTAGGCAGGTTGATCTATTTGACCATTATAAGACCAAATATTACTTATGCGGTTAATTTCTTGAGTCTGTTAATGAAGGAACCAAATTAAGCTCATCTTGATGCTACCAAGCATGTACTCCAGTACTTTAAATGTACCCTAGGGCAAGGCATCTTCTTTTCTTCTCATGGAAATTTGATTCTTCGAAGATATTGTGATGCTGATTAGGCGAATTGCCCACAAACTCGACACTTCACCATTGGAAACATTGTTCAACTTGGCGTTCCTCCTCTATCTTGGAAATCAATGAAACAAGTCACTGTAGCTCAGTCGTCGGCTGAGGTTGAATATCATGCAATGACAACTATAACTAGTGAACTAGTATGCTTGCATGCTTTTCTTACTGATCTTACTGTCACTTTTACTCAACTAATACAACTATTTTGTGATAACAAAATTGCACTTTATATTGCCATGAACCCAGTTTTTCATGAGAGAACAAATCATATCGAGATAGATTGTAACTTTGTGAGAGATAAAGTGCAATCCAAAGAAGTGTAAACTTGTCATATTGCTGGATCAGCTCAACCAGTAGACATACTTACGAAGGCATTGGGCGAGAAGTAGTTTGAGTTTTTAATTGGCAAGTTGGGCATTCTCAATCCCCATGCTCCAACTTGAAGGGATGTGATAGGAGTCCTATCTCCACATTGGTTGCTTGTGTGATAAGCAATAAAAGTTGGATTATTCACTTTTTACTATGATGAACGGGAAGAGTTTCACCACAATCTTGGTGTATGTTGACGACATGGTTATTGCAAGGAGTGACAATAAGCAAATTGAAGCCTTGAAGCAATACTTACATGAGACTTTTTACATTAAGGATCTAGGGAAGTTGCGATACTTCCTTGGGTTGGAAGCAACTCGGTCCAAGAAGGGGATTTTCTTGTCCTAGTGGAAATACACTATAGATATTCTCAATGAAACTGGGATATTAGGATGCAAACCTACAAGCTTTCCTATCAAACAACAATACCACCAAGGATCAGTTCCATTTCCTTCTCTTCCTAATGCCGACATGTATCGTCGCCTAGTACGCAAATTGATCCATTTGACCATTATAAGACCAGATATTACTTATGCGGTTAATATCTTGAGTCTGTTCATGAAGGAACCAAATTAAGCTCATCTTGATGCTGCCAAGCATATACTCCAGTACTTTAAATGTACCCTAAGGCAAGGCATTTTCTTTTCTTCTCATGGAAACTTGATTCTTTGAGGATATTGTGATGCTGATTAGGCGAGTTGCCCACAAACTTGACATTTTACCATTGGATACATTGTTCAACTTGGCGCCATTCCTCTATCTTGGAAATCAAATAAACAAGTCACCATAGCTCGATCACCAACTGAGGCTAAATATCGTGCAATGGCGACTACAACTAGTGTGCTAGTATGCTTGTGTGCTCTTCTTATGGATATTACTGTCACTTTTACTCAACTAATACAACTATTTTGTGATAACAAAGCTGCACTTCATATTTCCATGAACCCAGTTTTTTATGAGAGAACAAAATATATCAAGATAGATTGCAACTTTGTGAGAGATAAAGTGCAATCCGAAAAAGTGTAAACTTGTCATATTGCTACATCAGCTCAACCAGTAAACATACTTACGAAGGCATTGGGCAAGCAGTAGTTTGAGTTCTTAATTGGCAAGTTGGGCATTCTCAATCCCCATGGTCCAACGCAATGGGATGTGATAGGAGTCCTACCTCCACATTGGTTGCTTATGTGATAAGTAGATTGGTTTTTGTCACTTTATTTTTACATATACATAGGAGTTTCTTTTCTATTAAAACTCTTATACCTTGTGTATATATGCTGATCTTATATGTATTCATTATGAATCAATGAAGTAATTCACTTTTTCCAAATACCAAGTTTACACCTTTTGTGTTTCTCACAATCTGCCTTTGCTTCGTTACTTTGCAAAAAAGGAAATGAACAAAGAACAAATAATAGAGGAATAAAAACATGAAGATATAGAACAGGAAAAAAAATTATTATATTATTGATATATGTCTAATTAGACATACTAATCTATCCCTAATTTCCCTATATATAGCCCATAACCCAGTCAAAAATAAAATTACTAATTTACCCTTAGACCAAAACTTACCCTCATCCCTTGAAAACTTACCTCTCTACTATTGTAACTCCTGTTGCCGCCTCTACTGCTGCCACTGATGAACCGTCACTTCCTCTGAACCTCGTTGTCATTGTCCACTTCTAAAGTCTTATAGTTGCTCACTTCCAAATCTCATCATTGCATGCCACCCCTCGCCTCTAGATCGTCATTCGGCCCCTCGATCCGGCCTACTTGATAGTCCATAATCGTTGTGCGCATTCAGATCACGCCCTTATTACTGACCCACAGATCTGTCGCCTATGACTCCAGACTGCCTAGAAAAAAAAACTGGAAAAATGTCTAAGATATGATGCATAAATGTCTAAAATAATAGATTAAAATGTCAAAAGAAGTATGTGAAAGTGTATAACATAGTACATAGATATTTTGTTTCTTTTGGCAATATGTAAACTGTAAAGTGTCTTAAAGAATATCTAGAAGTGTTTGAAGAAGTATGTAAAAGTGTATGACATAATATATAAACATTTTATTCCCTTCAGGCAATCTGTAAAGTGTAAAAGTGTTTAAAGTAATAATTTAAAATGTCTATATTGATATGTAAAAATGTCTGACGCGAAAAATGAAAGTATATGGAGTAATATGTAGATAATTTAATATCTTAAAAAAAACAAAGTGTCCAAAGCAATAGTTTAAAGTGTATAAATAAAAATAAAAAAGTGTTTGAAAAAACATATTAAAGCGTTTGAACCAAATACACAAACAATTTTTTTTCTTCACAAAACAATATTGGAAAGCAATAAGCAAGTTTGAACCAAATACACAAACACTTTTTTTTCTTCACAAAACAATGTCAGGAAAGCAATAAGCAAAGAAAGCGTCTAAATAATATCTAAAAAGTGTCTAAATCAACATAAAAAAAAGTGTCCAAGTTGTATCCAAATGTGGATGAGAGCCATGCGCTGCCTGCCACCGGTCTTGTCTCGCCTCCAATTGCCTCCCGTCACCTCTGTTGTGCAACACTGCCGATTGCAACCTTATTTCCTATTGTTGCCTTGAATCTCCCTCTGATTGCCACTAATCTCCTTACTGCTGTTGCCAAAGACATGAAGCATGGCCTACCCAGGCTCGCCCTCAAGTACGACTGTTGCAGTAAATTTTGCTCAACCACTTTGCCCCATGACAACCCCGCTTGGTCCATGTACTTGAACAGTAGAAGGGTTGGATTCATGGTGAGGAGGCAGGTGAGCGTCGGTGATGCGACAGTGCTGAAGCTGATGAAATCAATTTCGGTGGGAGCAGGGGTTTTGCTGGTGGGAACGAGGTTAGCATCGAAGGAGGCAGATTGGGTTAGGGAGCTGATGTACCTTTGAGCGATATTCGAGCGAGTGGTGGGGTTGCCGGACTCGGAGTCGTCCCATATGCTCAATCCTGCTGGGAGTGGCACAAGCAGAGAAGAGTGGGTGAGAGTGGAGTTTAGGGTAAGGGATAAATTTGTAAAATCACCTCTAACGTCTAATTAGACATATGCTCACTGTATCCCTGATTACAGGAAAAAAGGGAAAATGTTCATTTTTGTTGATGGAAAAATATTTGTTAGCGATAATTTGATAAAGATATAGGACTAATTACTACGGTTTCTTTTTAGGTGAAATTATAGTTTGCTTTTGTTGGAAAAAAAATATACTTTGTCTGACCTTTTTTATATTATTGGACAACAAGTTCTGAAATCTTAATTTGAACTATACGGTAACTATATTTTAATAATTTATATTTGTGTATTATGCTTTTTAAAGTTGTTTGACATTTAAAATATATTGCTTTACATTTTCAAAGAAAAAAAATGATAACTTAAAATGTTTATTAACTATAAAAAATTATCTAATAGATAAAAAATTAGCACAAGATTATTAGCATGTAGTTTAAATTAAGATTTCAACAATCACTGCTTAACATTGTAAACAAAGTTGGGGCAAAGTGTATAATTTTGAATTAGAATAAGCCAAAATGTAATTGTAGCTAATTATAAAGTTTGAGAGAGAAGAAATAATAATCATAAATTTCACAAATTCAATAGTACATTCAAAAATAAAAAATGCCACAGGACATATCACACATTTTTGGCATGAACATAGCATGCTAAGGGCCAAGCTTTAATCTGACAGCTAGTAATATGTCCATCACGAGGACGGTAAGGTTATAACAATCCAAAAAATGCCTAATCGCATGGTAAAGGCGGGCAGTTCGTTTAATTTAAATTAGATTAATTTAAAATCATTTATTTTTATTTTTGTAACTTTTTGCCCGAAATCACTCTCACTTGAAAACCAATATTGCCTTTAATAAAAATTTAATAAATTATTCTACCTAAATTAAAACAATAAAAGTTTGATAAAATTGTAAAAAACTGTTGTTCAATGGATTGTTTACTAGCACAATATTCACTTTTGAATGACATTACTTTCAAGTAAAAATATAAAATAAAAATAAGTCATTTTACGTTAATCTAGTTTAAGTTCAAACGAATTCATGCTTAGTTTTCGGTGTAAAATGTCGTTTTGATTTACGATTTCTCCTGTCATTTCAATTTGAAGAAATGGAAATTTGGTCATAAATTGATTTAGGGTAAATTGCACCATTGGTACTAGATGCTTAATGGCAATTGCAAATTAGTTTAAAATCTTTACAATTCTTTGTATATTTGTCTCTAATCCTAAGTAGACACAAAAATCCAATTTAAAATGAGGAAAAATTAATAATCTAAAAGGTTCATTAACTATTAAAAAATTATGGCACAGTTTCAATTTATAGAAAGATAATTATCAAATAATTTAAATTTAAATTTAAAAAGTTGATATCAAATAGTTAATGAAAGTAATGGGCTCAAATAGCTTGGTAATAATCTTTCGATAAATTCAAATGGTGTCATAAGTTTCTGAAAGTTAATAAACTATTTAAACTATCTTGTTTTTCCTCTGTAAATCAAATTTCTACTATAACTCATTCTTACATAGAATTAAAGATTAATATGTAATGAATTATAAAGATTGAGACCAATTTGCAATGAAATAGAGGTTTAGAGCCCACTTGTGACAGAAAATAAAAGTTTGGGACAAATAGCGCTTTTAAGCCATTGATATGATAACAAAAAGGTGAACAGAAAAACAAAAGCTGGAAAACTGTAGGGACAAAAACCAGACCCTCTAGAGTCACAACAAGAATCGCGGGAAGCAAACAAGAGCCCCAAAAATGGCGGAGCGGGCGAGGCAGTGGCAGGCCGGCACCCCGAAGCCTCGCCACGCAACAAACACTACGAAGCCTTGATAACCTGTTTTTGTTTGATCAAACTTGCAAGAATCTTCTGAAAAATCCTGTCTTTCTTCTTTGGAAACACCCCCGTTTCCTAGACAGAAAAACTCATAAAAACCAAACCTTTCTCGCTTCCTTACTCAGAATATATTGCAGAGATTCTGCAAAACGTTTGGTCGAATAGCAGAACTAAAGAAACACAACCCACGTGGTAACAACTCCTCCTTTCCTTTTCTACCGGATTTTTCAGTTTCTGCTACGGACTATAATTGGTTCTTCTTTCAGTTTGATCGCTCTTGCCTAAAACCTATTTTTCAGAAAGGTGATTTTCTTTCCTTAATTGCCCATGTTTGATTCTAGATTCCCTAATGGATGAAAGAGTTGCTGAATTTATAGTTCTAATCGTCACAAGTTTCCTTCTTCAGGCCTTTCGTATTGTTCCCTGCTTGAGAAGGAAGTTCAGAGTTTTAGCTTAGAAGAAATATGCTACCAAGATTGTTAGCAATGGAGGAGGGCAAAGACCTGGCCTCCTCTGTTGCAAGAACAACAACCCAATCCAGGCTTCTGCCACTGAGATTACTCCAGTTCTCCATCATCTTTTTGTTTCTGGGTCTCGGTTTTTCCGCCATTAGCATGTACGTGTTTCGATTATTTTCGGCTCAGCAACCTGCTCCACTAGCAACATCTGTAATCCATACTTGTCCCGGGGATGGTACGAGTTTAGAGGACTGGATTAGGCCCCCGGAAAAGCTGTTGCACACCATGAATGACTCGGAGCTGCTCTGGAGAGCTTCGTTTATTCCTCATATCCAAGAGTATCCCTTCAAAAGAGTACCCAAGATCGCCTTCATGTTCTTGGCGAGGGGCCTGCTGCCCCTGGAACCTCTTTGGGAGAGGTTTTTCGAGGGGCATGAAGGACTGTATTCTATATACATTCATTCCATTTTGAGTGTTGATGACTATCCTACTTCATCAGTATTCCACAACCGGGAGATTCCCAGTCAGGTAATTGATGAATTTCTTTTACATTCGAAATCGAATTTCGTGGCCTTGGATGGAATTGCCAAGAGAATTATGTCTCATGATATCCGACTTCAAAGCTAAGAAATTATGCTTCTTGGATGGGTAACTGTCACCAGACCCAGCCTTGGTAAGCATTGCGGATCAGGTGATTACTAAAATGGAGAAGTTCGATCACTGTTTGCTGATATTGTTCCTCAAGATTGTGTTTCTCTTGCACATAACCTAGCAGCTTTTCTTATCCCTTAGCTTCTCTCCTCTGATTCTGAATACCAAAAAAGGAAAAAAAAAAAAGATATTTGCACTGATTAGTTGCTGGAATTTCAGTCATCATAGTATGCTGCTAGAGATCATGATTTTAGAAATATTATATGAACTTACTTGTTCCTCAAGAAAGAGAAAACAGAAAGAGGATATGTTTCAATGAAAAAGAGTGGCTTACTTCTTGTTGTAACTTCTGGCATCTGGAGTAAGAAATGGCCTGTTAATTGTATGCAGCCGGTGGCGTGGGGAGAGATGAGCATGTGTGATGCAGAGAGGAGGCTCTTGGCTAACGCCCTGCTTGACATTTCCAACGAATGGTTCGTGCTTGTATCCGAGGCTTGCATTCCACTCCACAACTTCACCACCATCTACCAGCACATATCAAGATCCCACCACAGCTTCATGGGGTCTTTCGACGATCCAGGACCCTGTGGGAGGGGCCGGTACAATCAACACATGGAGCCAGAGGTCACACTCGCGCAATGGCGAAAGGGCTCGCAGTGGTTCCAAGTTGATAGGAGGCTTGCAGTGAGCATAGTTGAGGACACAACCTACTACCCCAAATTCAAAGACTTCTGCAAGCCAGCATGCTATGCCGACGAGCACTACTTCCCAACCATGCTCAGCATTCACTTCCCTCATCTGTTGGCCAACAGGACACTTACATGGACAGATTGGTCAAGGGGTGGAGCTCATCCTGGCACCTTTGGACAGGCTGATATAAATGAAGCATTTTTCAATAAAATGTTACAACGCCAGGAATGCCTGTATAATCTGCAGCCTTCTTCTGTTTGTTATCTTTTTGCCAGAAAGTTTGCTCCCAATGCCTTAGAACCCCTGTTAGAAATATCCTCCAAAGTTTTTGGGTATTAACTAGGCTGGTTTGAGCTAAGCTTATTTGATCATTCTTCCTCTTTTTGTTTGGAAAACTTAAGAGCGATTAACATCCATTGTTTAGAATGATTTTGTGGTGTACAGGAGACCTAAATTTTACTCCCTTCACCTCACAGCAATTAATCTATAATTTTATTTTTTTTAACATTTATTATAAAAATATGAACTGTTTATCTGAAAAATTTTAAATTTTTTTTTCAATACACATTAATATAAATATATTCAAGCCAAATTTTAGTCAAAATATAAAAGGGTCAACTAAAATGAGAAGGATGAAGTATGTGTTGAGAACATTTTGTTCTGAAAAATGGATTTCAAATTTTGGGAGGACTAGAATGTGAAATTTCTTTCCTGAATAAATTTTGATGGCCAGCCGCAGTGTAGTTTTTCTCACTCAACTAGAAAGACTTCCTGTTGAAACCAAATCTAGTTTCTGTCCCAATAAACAATTTGAAACAAATAGATGGAGCTGTGTCTATATCTTTCCATTATTTCCATCTCACATCATCTTCCAGACGTCATTATAGAATACAATTCAACTAGCAAATTATATAAATTAGTTGGAAAAGATCTACCAATTTAGGAAATTCATTATTAATCACACCTTGAAATCTTTGAAGATACATCCTATTGAAACTTCAGACGCAAATTTGTGAATAGCCTGAACTCTACTTAGATAGGTCTTCTTTCATATGCCTCATTTCCTGGCCTTTCCTAATGTATCTACACCAGGTTAACTTTTGAATCTTTAGATCCGTTATATTAGTATAGAGAAGCAAGTGAGATTATGTTGGGATATTTCAACCCTTTTGGTGATAATTATTGCAACTATTTCCTTTTTCCAAGCTAGTAAATATGAAAATTATTTTTATCAATTTAATTATTAAAGTATTAATTATTAGAAAGGATTTTAACAGTTTGATAAATATGGTAACTATTATAAAAAGATACTTCATCCATCTCAAAACTATTGCAATATATTATATTTTGTTTAGTCTCAAATTTTTGTAACATTTTCATATTTAGTAACTTACTTTACCATACCACTCTTTAAATTATAATTTTATTATTTAGTTTTCCTAACATCCTTGATTTACGTGCAAAAAATTAGGTGTAAAAGTGGAAACAATATAGAAACTTTTCCCTCTTTCTTAATTTTTGCACCAAACCAAATGGAACAACGTTGGCGGAATGAGAGGAGTATTACTCATTCATTTTTTTCATACAAACAATCATGTTCAGGGAGTTTCATATATTTAGATATCAGTTTTATACATTATGTAACCAATTTCATATATTAAAAATTCAGTTGCATATTGAGATTTTTTTCTATTCTTTACAGGATAGCCTTAATTTTGTATAATATATAGGAATTTATTTTAGTACAATAGAAACTCAATTTCGCTCAATAGGAAACTATTTTCCTTCAATAGATGTTTAGTTTTGTACATCAACATTTCAATTTCATATAACATGAAATCCAGTTTCATTAAAAATTTGAATTTTAGCACTTATACACTACAAAATTCATTTCATGCAATAGATAACCAGTTTCATACAATAACAATATAAACTTAATTTCATACATAACATATCAAATTTTGTATATTAGGAACTTATTTGAAATTTGATTGTCTTTATGCTCTATTTTCCAACAAATTGAAATGCTAGATTTATCTTCACATTTTATTGTTGTATTAAAATGGGAAGGATCGCCATGCAACAATAAAGGATGCAAATAAGAGTGCAATAGAGGAGGCGGTGAAGTGGTCACACCTCATGTATGAACTTGAGATTGTGGATGCTAACTATATGGACATGGATGCACAACTGAAAAAATTCAAGAAAAAATGTTAAAAAGTATATGGGGGTTGCTTTTGATATGGATTAGCTAGAGACAACATGCATCTCAAAAGGAAGATTTGGAGGCTAGAGAGGAAGGTCACAAGGCTTCGAGATAGCAGTGCAGCAAATATGACAGATATTGAAGAAACTATAATTTGGATTTTTAAAAAATAAAATTATTTTATATCATTATTTAGGAAAATGTTATTTTATTTTTTATATAACAATTAAATCCAATTAGGCCACCATTTTTCTTTATAAATTAGATTATTCGTTTCCAAGTCCAATATGTGTACAATGTAATTAGATTAGGCATCTTGCATTATTAAAAAATTAGGACAATATTAATTGAAACATCATGATATAGTTTACATTTCCCTATTACCATGTATTATCTTAAAATTTTCTAAATAATGAATATAGTTGTTCTAAGAGATTAGAAAAAACAATCAACTTAATTGTACATAAACTTATTTGTTTTACAACATTACAGATGTTCGTTGCACAAAAGAAAGCTGAGGAGTTTCATACTACTGCATGTACCAACGAAATTCATTACAAAATAGATACATTAAAAAGTCAAGATGTTTAAATGCAAGAGCATATAAAAAGTGGTTCCATTCTCTAAGATTCAACAACATTGACTTTGACATCAATATGGAGTTAAATACTGCGGTATACCACGCAATATATCATTTACCGTTGGTAAATAATATGCGGTACAAATATTTTTATATTTTATTATTTTATCGTGCGGTATACCGCGATATTTCACATACCGCTCACTTTTTATGTACATTTTTTTCGAAAGCCACGGTATACCATAAATACTGCGAAGTACGTACCACGGTATTTTATTTTTCATAAATGTGTATAAGATATTTTTTTTGTCATTTTACATCAAAATATCATAAATATATAAAACATTAAAATATACTATTAATACACATATCATAAAATAAATATTTACTTTTATTCTTTTGGCTACTTTTCTTAGTTAATATAGAAATTTAATAGTTACTTTGAGTCACCTAGAAACTCAATGTGGTATTAAAAAATGTATTGTTATTATTACAGTATGATTTTTTCTCTTATATCAATAAATCAGTTTCTTTCTAAGTATTATTTATTTTTCTCTATATATATAACTTTTTTATGTGTTTTGTATTAAAAAAATAACTTGTATCATATATATTTTATTTATATTTGAAAAATTATGATGAGAAAAATTAGAATACATATAAAATTTTTAAAAAAATTATTAAATTTATGTCATCTTAAAATAATATTTTAACATTTATTTTTTTGAGAAAATGGTAACGGTATAAGACACGATACATAAAAATTTTGGGTGTGGTATACCTAACGGTAGCAGTATTTAATACCTTAGACGTCAAACAACCAAAATAATTAGGAAGAGGAAGTTGCTGATAATTTTCATTAGTTGCAAAACTTTGTGTATTAATTAGATGTTTGTTTGAGATCAATTATTTATGATTATTGTTAACCTTTAAAAGTCAAAGTTGCAATATATAAAGTTGTTATACATGTTATGCTTCAAACTATAGTGCTTTATTATTGCTAGTAAATATAATAAATTTGAACAATTGTATGATACTTGTGCAATATATTGGCAGCTTCATTTATAATATAATGTATTATCCTTTAACTGTTAAATTTGCAATTAATAAAGTACTTCAAAAAAATTACAAACAATTCCACTTTGGTTGATATGGTTAAGTTAATGATAATCCAAGTAATCAATTCAACTTAAGTTTATCATAAAGACTTAATTATAAATCAATAAAATCACCTTTTTATTCTGTATGATATTTGTATGCTAATGTATCATATTCTCCATAATGTGTTACATAATTATCTAAATGTTCAAAATATCATTAATCAAATTGCTTAAGTTAAACCTACGTATGTGTATCTAAATAGAATTATTTCAGTTAGTGTACTTTAATTTATTTGATATATGTTCTTTGTGAGTTATTAACTAGTATTACAATGTAAAATTATAAAAACAATTGAGTCTAAAGATAGACAAGCACACCATAGTGGCATTTTAGCTTAACGAAGATAAGAGGAAAGCAGACATAATGTTTCTGAGAATAGTATTCATACTCTCATGCATACCTCTATTGCACATACCTATTGTGTATATTCTAGATTCAATATATTTAGATCTACGGTAGATAGTCTTGGTGGTGAGAGCTAATCACCGAGTGAGAGGTTAAGTAATTTTATAGTCAAGTTGGCAATTAATGTGTCATCAAATGGAAACGGTGTTTTCAGTTCTCACCTGATAAGAAAGCTTTTGCAAGACATAATGAATCTAAATTCACTAACTATTAGGCATATTACTACTAGAGGAGGATTAGCAACAACTAGAAAACTTTTGTGCATTAATAGCATAGGTATGCACCAACCACTATTTGCGTATAAACCTTGAACATGGAGAATCTTTCAATGTTACAAATTCTTGTCCAAAAGGCATAGGCCAATAATTTCTATGCTTGAACCAATTCTGTTCATGGACCTTGATTTTATCAATAGTAAAAAACCTGTACTTTTAATGTTAATAGGACAATGTGTTTTGACATCTAAGTATTGAACAAACTCAAACTTGTGCCTTGAGATCTCCAAACAATCAACAAACACTCAAGTCAAAGATGTGTACTTGGAAAAAAAATATTTTAAGGCCGCACGTAACAAGTATGTAAGTACCAGATGCATGACCTATTTTGAAGTTTTTAACAACATAGTAAACCACCTTCATCAATGACACTTTAAAACTTGTCAATGTGCTCCATGGGGATCCTTACACATATATGATTATTAAAATAAAATTATAGTTACATTTAGACAACAATGGAATCATGACTATGATAATCCAACCTTTATGTGGTTTGAAATTGTATATTTGAATCCAGGAGGGTCATTTCTATTCTGATGAACCTTTAGATTCTAATTATACCCAACACGTGTAAAGTGTTCAATAAAATGATATTTTTGTTATCTCATGATGATATAGTAATAGCTATGAAACAAATAATATTTTATGAAATGCATAAACAATATCATTCTCCAATCTGAATATGATAACATTCATGATATATTTTTATGTTTAAATAAATGAAAAGATAAGGTTTCAATAAACCATACCAATGATCATTATAAGGAATTAAAGTCTAAAAAATGTCTGCAACATAAATGATCAAATATTCTGTGTATAAACCATAAACCTAAACCCAAAACTCTAACCCTAAACCCTACACTAAACACTAACCCTAACCTTAACCATAAACGCTCAATTCTAAATTTAACCTTATACCTAAATCAAAACTCTAAACTGTTAACTTAAGCCCTAAACAAATCTCTAACCCTAACCTTTACCATAAACCTTAAATCTAAACTCTAAACCAGAAACGTAAACTTTAAACATACATCTAACCCTAATCCAAACTTTTACCGCTGACCGTAAATCTAAACTTTAAACCTTAAACATAAACCTAAAGCCCTAACCCTAAATCCTAACCCTAACCATAACCATAAACTTTCAATCTTAATCCTAAACCCTAAACCCTTAGCCTTGACACTCAATCCTTACTTTTACCTTAAGCCTCAACTTTACCCTTTTAGTAACTTTTACAATTTCGCAAGCCTCATATTTAGACGCTTTCATATTCAGTGACTTTCATTTTTTGGGGACTTCCAAATTTAGTGAATGTCATATTTGAGGACTTTCATATTTAGTAAAACCTATATTTAGTAAATCCTATATTTAGGTTGTTTCAAAAAAGTAACCATTTATACTTGGCAACTTTAATGATCTTGGTAGGCAATAGTCAAAATTATAATATTAGTCCTTAAACTTTTGAAATATAGTGCAATAAGGACATAAATTTTGAAAAATATCATTTTAGTCATCAATAATAATTACAACATTGGTATTTAAATTTTTCAAATTTTTGCATTTTTAAAATTTGTAGTTTAGTCTCTAATAATGAACTGGAGTTGAACTATACCTAAGCAGAGTCCTGGCAACTCCAAAATAACTGCCTGACTATTTCATCTGCTACACTACATCAGAAATAGGTTGGAAAAGAGATACCACCATGTGTTGCAAGATTAGCAGATGTAGGGAAGGCATTCATGAGACATTTTTAGGGAAAGATCTTAAAATTTTGTAGAATATGAAAGTCTAAAGTTGTTTTAAACTATATGGGGATTTGAACACTAGGAAACACAACTAAATTAGTGGGCTGTTGAGCAAGCAAGCATATTTCTTTATAATTTTTATGACATGTGAATGCTTCACAAAGAAGGATCCTGAAGTGTGCTAGGCAAAAAAATTTTGAATTGCTGCCCCATTTATACATGGGAAGATAAATCACATATTTTGCAGACTAAAAATATTGGAAACAACGTCCAAAGTAATGGAACTTTTCATGTATTCGAATTTGCTATGGTGAGGTCTCTAATAAAGTGATGTCTAAACTAGGGATAGGCTTCCAAAGATATCAATAGCTAATCAGGAGAGACTTCAAGGATCTAATTGTCTTCCCAAACCTTAATAGATTGACTATTATTACCAATAGTCCAAAAAATATATGGTGTAAGAATTTCTCTTCCATACAGAAGACTACATCGTAAGAAAGACACATTACTTATATGTTGAACTTACCAAATAGACCTAGAAGCCCTATATTTTCCCATCAAAACCATATATACTAGTTTCCTAGGGTCACCTATGAAAAAGTGTCAAAAAGCCTTTTGCTAGCAAAGCTTAATTACCCCCACCCCCAACCCTTTGGAAGCATCAAAATTCTTTTTGACTTCATATGCATGGACTTTCTCCCATGAGATCCTAACCGCCAAAATTGTATAAAAATTTTTGGATAAAGAATATAACCAAGTGACCAAGACCTTAAAAAGGGTGTAAAGGCTCTCCAAGTACTTCCCCTAGCTTGGATGCTAATGTAAGTAAATCCCAAGTTATTTTTCCTCAAATAAGTTTTATTAATCAAGGAAAGCAAGCTAAGTAAGGTTAAGTTGGGTTCTAAAGTGTAATTGGCACCTAAAAGGAAAAAAAAAAGGTTAAATGGTAATTTTGGCCCAAGTCAATGGCATGATCATCATTTTAGTGGAATTAGGCTCATGCAAGTGTTTTGAGCTAAATAAGTTAAGACCATAAGTATTTCTAGCCATTTGTACCAAAAGTGAAAGTTAAAGGTGAAAAATGCACTAAGTGATAAATATGTCTTATAATGGCTTAAGTGGCTTAAGTGCAAAGTGTGTGGGTAAGAAAAACATTTTTATGGGACCAATGAGTGATGGTGTATGAAGAGTTCAAGTGGCCTAAGTGAATCAAAGCTAAGTTTAAGAGCCAAAGTGATAAGTAGGAGAGAAATGGGCTAGGTAGGAGTAGTTGGTTATATAATTAGTGGAGTTGGAACTATTCGGCATCTCCCTCATCCACCGCTTTTTTAGCTCTACACTCTCCATAGCTCTTCATCATCAAACCTCCTAATCTACCCAAAATTCCATAAGAATTAAAGGTCCCAAAGCCATCTCAACAAGCCTTTAGCTTATCTTTGGTGTATTTGATGCATTTGAAGTTATTCTTGCAAGTTTTTGGTTCAAACCCTAAGGTAAGCATCTATGATCCTTGTGGGTTAATTCTAAGCTTTGTTAAATGGTTAAAAATGGTCTTAATTTCATGTCTTTGGTGTCTAATTTGGTTGAATTTCATGTGTGCTTGTTGCTTGCTTCTTACTTTAAGGATGATTTGAGATAAGGGTTTCGAGTTAATTCAGCTCAAATAATGCATAGAAATGTAGTATTACATGTTGGAATGAAGTAAAAACAAGACCCATGTGAATTGGTTTTGGGGATTGAAAGATTAAGCAAGTTTCGTGCAAAATAACATGTGGTCACGTAATGTTGGAAGGACATTGGCAACGTGTCACCAACAACTTTCCAGGAAACCAGAGAAATAATGCCCTTAGTGACGCCTGGCCAATGGCGTTTCCAAGGCCCAATCCCTTCAAGCTTAGGGCACCCTAAGAATACCTCAATCTCTTGGTTAATATCATTAGGCCAATTCTAAGATGTTCCATAGCCTTGATTGGGTCTAGAACTCATTCCTAAGTTGGGAATTATGCATTATTTAGGTGGTAGCTAAGTGGTGTAGTTAAGGTAAGGTAAGAAATGGTAGCTAAGGTGGTTAAAGTGCTCAAGTTGTTAATGGAGCATTAAGGGAAATAAGGTGGGTTTCAAATTCTTTGTTGGCCCAAGTGGGAGGTCTTAGACCTTTGAGCAATGAAAAGAAACCTAAGAAGATCTCAACTAAACCTTGTGGTTTGGTAAGTAAACTACTAAGGAGCCCTAAGCTAGGCTCCAAGAGCTTGATAAGTTGGACCACATAAGGCAGCTACCCTGCACAATAAGTTAAGGGGAAAATAAGGGTAAGAAGATAGTAAGTGACAACTTAGTCTAAGTAGCCCATCAGAGGCGGGCAAGGGTTGAGTAAGTGATGACTTGCTTTAAGGTGCCTGTAAGAGGACTTCATGGAGTTGATTAAGTGCTAGCATAGAATACGGGGCCAGTATCCAAGTATCCCGACCATAAGAGTTCACGGTAAATCTAGCACCTACGGGTGTAAGGAAGTCCTAAGTGCATTTGCATGTGCATATTTCATTCATCTATCCATCCGTCCATTATTTGCATTGTTTGTTATTCTTATTCTTGTTTATGGTTGTGTTGTTAGTTGCTTGATTTGTTTTGTATGTTATATATATGCTTGTTGTGCTTCGCATGCTTGCATGTGTTTTCCCCTGCAGGTGCCGAATCCCTTACTGAGTACTTTAGAGTACTTACCTGTTAAGTGTTGTACAGGTATTAAACGGGCTAGTCAGCCTTAACAATTGATAAAGGGTGACTGTTAAGGCGAAGTTTTATTGGTCTGAAGGTACTCTCTAAATAGGAAACTTCAAGTTTCTAATATACTTGGAGCATAAGTTAGTACTGAGCAAAGTGTTTGCCTTACAATTTGAGGCTAAATGAGGATAAGGAAAGTGTGGCTTATCACTTGAAACTAGCTTGCTTAGCTGAAGAGCTAAAGATGGATCTTAGTGGATATATGTTGCTTCTTTTATATGTATGGTATTTTCATACAAAGAGATTGCATGTACTAGTGTCCATTGATGTGTATAACACTAGGGTTACATTTAGGTACATATAAGTTTGAGATGTATGCACATAGCTGTTACTTGAAGTTAAACGACTAAAGTTTTATGTCTTGGCTCATTTTGAATAGTATTTTTGTTAACTGCCGCGACACTATTTTCAATGTTATTTTTATTTATTATTATTGCATAGCCAGGATAATGCATGCATTTTTTCTATGCAGGATAGGCTAAGTAACTAGTTGCATGTAAATGATTTAAGATACTTTACAAGTAATAACTAGCCAATTGTAACCTAAGTGAGATCATAGTTCCCAAAGAGCCTACTAGTGTTAGCAAATCAGGGCATTAGGGCCCTATTCTACCACAAAGGAACATAGCATAAATAGGCAAGGGAGAAAGAGAATACTAGATTAGGTCAAACATTCCCCATTATTTAAGAGATTTCATTTCCAACTCTCAAGTTCTCTTTTAACATTGTTAGCCAAAAATTGGTAAGATGAAGATCGAGACATTTCCTCAGACAAAGATAGTTCAAGATAATGGAGTATACATGTGTTGATGCACAAAGATAAAATCTAACTGAAGTCCTCCCTAGTTGAAATAGAGACATTTTGGCTTATGAAAGTTGGCTTCCTAGCCTACAGCAGCTGAATAAAGCTAGAAAGTGCTTTGTAAGTGTTGTACAATCATAGGAGTAGGCTTGAAAAATATAAGATAATCATCACTAAAAAAATAAGTGATTAGTATGATGGCCACTCTGTTAAGCGCATAATTTAGCAGTCAAAGTGGTTGACTTTTTGGCAACTTTGACTAACAATTTCGTTCATTTCTTCCTTTCTCTCTTAGTTTTTCTTGTTTTGCTTTGCTTCCTGCAGGTGGGAGTATATTGCGGATGTGTCGGTTTGGAACGGGATCGAGTGAGACGGAATTTGGGTGTGCAAAATTCAAGCTGAAGTAAGAGGCGTCGACGACGTGTTGCCAGCGTTACGAGCACTCTGCCAATTTTCCACTTCTGCCGACGCATCACCGCCAACTCGACCCAATGGTGACACTCCCCTGTTTCGCCCGAACCGCATATTTTGATGGTCCCCCACATTTTCCCACTTGGTGAGCTGTCCTTAGAGGAGAGGCTTTTATCCTTTTAGGGTGTGAGAATTAAATCAAGACAAGAGGAGAGCCCTTGGGTATAAATAGCAAGAGGAAATGAGAAGCCCATGTTCAACCTTGGATATTCTTCTTCTCATCTCTTCTTGTGAGAACCACCCTTAGAGCAAGGTTGGAAGCTTAAAGAAGAAAACTAAGAGTCAAGGAGACTTAGGCCATTAGGATCCATCTTGGGTTTTTTTTTCTCCTGTTCTTATTTTGTGTATTTTCATGGATTATTTGATTATGGGTTTAATGTTGGAAGAAAACATAGGTTTTGAGTAGATCTTTGTATCTCTCTAGGATGAAACTTCTATTACTTGATATCTAATGGTTATTTGATGCTCTTTCATGGATGTTTATCTCTTTGTGTTTCTTATTCTTAAGCCTAATGCTTGTTTGATTGATTGACCTCATCACACACTCACTAGTCCTACTTAGTTCTTGAGAGATAATGAAGGGGGATAGAAAATGGGAATATGGTATAATTGGTATTGTTGATTAGAGATAATCTACAATACATTAGGTGTTAGAAAAGGATTAATAGCTTAATCCGTCTATGATTAATCATGAGATTGAGAAATGTTTTGTTTGATTCTAGGTGAGCAAAGACTTAACTTGAGAAAGTGAGTTTTTGAGTTTTAGGTCTTTACACCACACAAGGGGGTAAATTTTCTAGGGTGCAACTAACTTGGATAGCAAGAAATATGGTGGATTCCTAGAGAGTAGACATTTCCCCTTTAACCTCTTTAGTTTAAATTCCTTTAGTAACTTGTGCTTTTACTTAACTACCCACCTTAAAGTTGACTAGGTAATTAGTGAGGTCATTTGTTCTTGTCCTTTACACCTTAATCACTCATTTATTCATTTGGTCTTAGGTTTTACTTGTCACTTTTACTTTAATAGTTCAAGTAATTGAGGTAACTAATGCTCATTTCTTGGTAAGATCACATTATCCCTTGGGACAATACCTTTTTCTCATCTTTGCACATAACGAAATTAATCATAGACTTGCGAGTAATAAAGGGTTACAAATTTTTAAACTCTTGTATTTCACAACACGCTGCTACTAGCTTTAAACGCAAGAAGAATTCCACTAGTTTGTAGTAAGTTGAGGTAACTTGAAAAGGCTTCAGCATAAAGTATAAATAATTAGGGAGACAAAGGGTCTCCCTTCTAAATAACTGTGATCACGGAAACCAATACGTAGTACTGTCATTCACGAGAACAGAATAGAAAATAATGGGTACACATTGCATAATAAATAGATTGCATAGCTCGAAGGAACTTTCCAATAAAGTACCATTGGAGCTTGTCATGCACATTCCACATATCTAACTTTAAAACTGCTTTATATCCAGGACCCTATTGAAGCACTTGTGTTATGAATAGTGATGACAAACCACATAGGAACAATCTCAAGAATACTTCAAGCTGCAAAAATCAATAAGAATAAATGTATAATTAGAAGACTTGATCTACAAAGATCACACAATTCCTTGAGCACCAAGTGAAGTTCACATAGAACTAATGAGAAAATAAATCTCTAACAATTATATTGAAATTTCGTAGGTCTGATTGTACAGGTATAAATTCGGCCTTCTTAAGGTTGAAAGCAGGCCATGTAGTTCAATTCTCCTAGGAAAGAAAGAAAGTAAAGCCCTTGTAGAGCTAGAACACCTAAATCAACTAGAATACTCATAAAACACCCATAATACTAAAAATAAGGATAGGCTCAGCCATATAATTAAGAAAAAGACCTAAAATTTGACCTAAATAGATAAATATGTTAAAACATGCTAAATAATACATGTTCACACTAGCTCAAGCTCAAGCGACCAAATATGGTAACTCAAAGGTCTAGCAAGTTAAGTTTCTCCTTTGTCCAAGTTGTGTGAACTTAACAAGATGCACCTACCGTGGCTCGAGTGCACCAATGGGTCTAGGACAGTGTAGGCTAGGTCCTTGGCACCTTAAACCATGATCATGTCCCAGGGTGCACATGTGGTCTAGGATGTACGCACCATAGGTGTATGTATGCTCCAAGGGTGCATGTAGACCTTGATGCTCCAAAAATGGGCACCATGGTGTCTCTTGCTTCCTTGATGTACCAAATGGTATGCCATGGTGTTCATCCTTGTTTCCATGCTCAAAATGTTGCAAAACACGTCAATGCAATGCCTCTCAAAGCTCCTTAGCTCTCTTCCTTGTCATCAGTCCATGAGCGATCCTTAGAGGCTCATTTGTCATGCCTAATGTGTTATAGCATGAAGAATTCATGAAAATTATGATGTTATCCTAGATTAAGCAACTTGGTATGAAAAAATTTTGGTTGTCAAAGATAAGAGAATTGAGAAGTGGCTGCAGTCGGTTAACCAAGACCTTGGCAATAATCTTGTATAATGTATTGTATAAATTGATTGGCCTTAGATCATCTACTGTTAAGATCTTCTTAACTTTTGGAATCAACATAATGAAGGTACAATTAAGTTGTTTCAAAAGCATACCACCATTAAGAAAATTTAAAACAATATCTATGATCGATGGGCCAAGATGATCCCATTAATTTTTAAGGACAACTAGTTTCAAGTTGTCTGGACCGATTTATAGTTCCTTTGCTCAAAAATAGCTCTAGATTTCTTTTAGAGTGAAAGGGAGCATAAGTTGAGCTTGCTTGGAACCAGTAAGAATCCGTGTAACAGAGGCACACAACTCATTTTGTTCTTATGTGCATGAAATTACAGGTTAAAAAAATAGAGCCTTGAATTTACTATAGATTAGTTGACAAATGTCTTCTTCTAAGTACAGCCACTGCCTATTTGAGTTTTGGAGAGCTGAAATACGAGAGGAGATTCTCGTAATTTTAGTTGTCAAATAGAAGTCTTATATTTTGGTCCCTAAGCGCTAGCCATTTGATTCATGATTTTTGAAAACTGAGAAGCTCTTCATCAGCCAGCGATGACAATTATTCACACTGAAGAGGCTATATGCGATGCTTAAGGATCAATGGATCCGAAAAGCATTGAGCTTGCAGAAGTTGAGCTTCAGTGGCACGAATTTGTTATTGAAGATTCCAAGAGAAGACAATTGAAGCTCTGGGACTAAGGCATTGCATAACAACTTGAAATATCTTAAAGCCAACAATTGCTTTGGACCATACCTTTCTAATCACAGCTTCAATCTTAGAGGTCCTAAACATCCTCACAAAAAATTGGCAAAAACAAAATATTGGAACATTTTCTTGTGCTCGAGCTTCTATTCCTGGATTGGTGTAAACTTTTGTTTTTTTTGGTGTTTGAGCTTCTACATTTTCCCAAAGTTAAGTTGTCGTTTCTCCTTAAATTTAAGTGTCTAAGCTCACTACTCCTCGAGTTTTGCGTGTACGCCCGTTAATAATTGTGACTACAAGAAATCATCTCCCTACAAATATTGCAAAAGTAAATAAACTATTAGTAGAATGTTTTTTTGAAGTTAATATTTTTATGCTTGTTGGAAGCTTAGAAGAAATTCTCTCTGTACATTCATTGCAGAAAGTTAATAAACTATTAGTAGAATCTTTTTGAGGTTAATATTTCTATGCTTATTGGAAGCTTATGTGTCTCAGTTTTTGCTACATGTAGTTTAGCAAACTATGATTGTAACTTGCCACAAATGATAGTCTACTTTAGTTGTGTAACATGTTAAAAGAAAGAGACTTTAAATGAATGTGCTAATAAAATTAAGCGATTGCATTCTAAATTTTATGATTTAAGAAATTAAACACAAAATAATTTTGGCTATCTACGTTCAACATGGAATATCATGATAGATGGGCAAAGTTGCACGAATAAACACAAGCGAACTCCCCTGCCTTCGCTTAAATACTAGAGTGACTTAACTTTCGAAAATATGCCTATACAAACCCATTAACCAAAACCGTGTAACATGTGAAAGCCCGTTTGGAAAGAGCTTTCTAAGATTAGTAATAGAGTTTTTTATGATTTATTAATCATGTGAAGGCCCATTTAAAAAGATCTTTTTAAGATTAGCAATTATTAATGGTAGAAATTAAACGGCTAGAGCTAAAAACTAAAAGTTACCGTTAAATAGTTTTTTGCAAACTCTAATGTTAATCACTAATACTAATACTAAACAAGACTGAGTGCTTCTAGTGAGCTGTGTTTTAGAATCAATTAGAGAGGTTAGAGGATGCTTTAGAGTTTCCTACCTATGGACCCCTTCTTTTATTGAATCTTCTGGCAGTTCCAATGCTTTTCATCAGTTTTGTCCCACAAGACAATCGTCCTCCACAACAGCAATTCCTAGGCAGAAATGATTTCTATTATTGAGCAAAATGAAATGTCAAGAGAGTCACCTAATCTGCATTTACATGAAGGATACCATTTGTTCCGTTGCAGAGAACAGCACAAGAATAACTTAAACCTAACAGATATAGAGGACTCATATATTTGGACCCATTAATGATAAAGAATTTTATAATTCCCATGCTTGTTGACCTAAACTACTAGCATATAAACTGGAAGCAACAGGATACATATGCAGCACCTCAAAGCTCATCATGTTGCTTCTCTTTCGACAAAGGAACGTCCTGCTCTGCTTTATTAAGGTACTCGACAGCCAACGATGCATGAAGTGCAACACCATATGGAAATGCATCTTCTTTGATGACAAGGTGGGGTGAGTGCATACCAGCAGTTTGAGGATCCGTATCATTTAGCAATCCAAGGAAGAAGAAATATCCAGGAATCATCTCCTGGTAAAATGCAAAATCTTCGGACCCCATCAGAATCATGTCATTAAGTTTGTCGTCACCGAGTAGATCTCCAGCGACATTTCTAAAGTGCTCATGCAAGCCTTTATCATTTATAGTTGGCGGGAACATGGGTTTTTCACTCTCAAAGAAATTGACTGATGCACGACATCTCTGCACAGCAGCTTGTCCCTTGATAACCTGAGGTGCAATTAATTAGCTCTAAGAAACAACCAAAAGCAAAAGGTAAGGCTTTAACAGTGGGAATGAGTAAAGCGACAAGTTTATATCTCGGCAACTTGCAAGTTTATAGAAGAATTGTGCCGAGGTAGGTCATTAGTTAAAAAATAGGTAAGCAAGTTTAGTACCTCCTCGATTCGATGCTTAAGTTGCATCAAACTTTCTTTTGAAAATGCTCGGAAGGTCCCACCAATTGTAACTGAATCTGGAATGACGTTGAATGCAGCACCTCCTTGAAACTTTGAGACTGTCACCACCTGCCAGGTGAAAGTTCTTTTTCTGAGTAAAAACTTGAAAACGAATAATGTGACATTGTTTACACAAACCATGAAAAGAAGCAATACATGATGGAAACCTAATCAAGCATGAATCAGAAAGTATGTTTCCTTTTATGGAAAAAGAAATAGGTTGCCTAACTATCTCAAATAAAAAAGCAGTTAGATTTATTTTCATATATTCTTCCACCCTTTTCTTCAGTTTCATGTAGTACCTGATCATCATAAAGTTGACTCAGAAAGATGAGAGATGAAAAACAAGAACAAAGACAAAAAAAACACTTGCACGATTTGGCTAACATGCACCACTGCAAGAGAAAATAAGATGCATGGAAACAATTCTGAGACAACTTTTGAAGTACTTTTACTTGACCTCCATTCATCCTTCCCCCCTTAACTTCTAAGTTGTGGTCCCCAATCACTCCTTGGATAAACTTGGCAAATTGTACTCCAGATAATAACAGAAGACCTTGCAGGAATCAGCTACGCATGCACTTCTGTTCACAGTTACACAACAAAAAGCCTCTAGTAGCAAATGCTTGAATTATACAGATATCAACTAGGCATGTATCCCATGAGTTCCTCAAATATACAGATGATTTTGAATTAATCAAATCCTTCTAGTTCCGTACTAACAAATACATATAGAACCTTGAATTACAAAACTATATGGGGTCATAGCACCGGATCTCCCCAAGAAAAGAAAATGGCCGTTATAATACTAGGTATAGATGATTATGGGTAACTTAAACAGTTTTGAGATTGGAAGACAGACAATTTTCTTCTTTTTGGGCCCATGAAGACAGAAAATTGAAGTGTGGCCTTCCAATTTACTCTACACAGATGACATAATAAATACTTTGCAAGACAGAAGTTGGATTTTCTATCTCCAAGTGCATTTGCTCTATTTGAAGGTTGTATTGGGTTTAAAATTTGGGGAAGTGAGCTTTGGTTGGTCTTTCAGAACACTCCGCTCAAATTTAAGTTATTTGAGTTTCTTTACCATTTTACTTGTTTTTTATTCCTTTAGCAGAAATAAATAAAGCACTTGCCACCTGGTGTTTCTGGGCACTGATAATAGCTAAGTACGAGAAAAAATTGGCTAGCTGGAAAAGCAAGCATCTCTCTAAAAGAGGGTATCTGGGTTGGTTTCCAAAAAATTAGCAACTTTGCCCATTAGTTCATGTCTTCTCAATCAGTTGAGATAGAAAGACAGAAAAATTTGCAATCCAGATCTATGTGGTCCAAGCAGCAGATGAGTTAACCTAGTCCAGTAGATGCACTAACATTGTAGAACCTTGTGATACTGAGGTTTAGAAATGGGCTCAGCATGGCTGAGATGTTTTTATGCAGTTTCTTCATATTGCTATATAAGTTCAGTTTTGGGACAATGGTGTGGGAACTGTAGCTTCATATGATATTTTTTCTGTTCTTTTCTTCACAGTTAACAAGTACATGTATCAGCGACTTTCACACTGATAGAAGGCCACATTGTCCACAATGTTCAATTGAAATGGAATGTGAATGACCAGAAGGTTACATCAATTGTCTGATTGAATTGGAAGTTGAATTATCTGAAGGTTACTAAAGATGTAGGGTTTCCTCATATACAAATGTTAAGTCTCTTCGCTAATCTTCTTTCAATGGAACAATATATTTCCCCCTTTGAAGACTATCAGAATCTAGAGCTCCTCTCAAGGAAAAACTTTTGCCTAGGAGCTGCATGCAAAATAATGCTAGCTGTTGATGATTAAGTTAGAGAATCAATGTCTTAATAACCTATTCTTCTTTGAGCAAGTAAGGGGTAAGGCCTATCCCTAATCTTCTTCTACCCTGCCCTTGGATAGAAAAAGTATGAATACTGCTCTCTCAATTTAGGCTCATAGCCCGGTAGATAGTTTTGAGCATGATGTAAAGGCTTTGAACAAAACATTGCATACAAGAGAGCTACACTGGAAGATTTCAATGATTCTTCTCTCTCTTTTGGACGGGACAGTGAGATAGAAAAGACAGCTTCTGCAGGATAAGAAAATTCTTGTCTATAGAGGGACCAATTGAGTTCGTATATTCTCACTTTTTGATTTAATAGGAACTCAGAATCAGCGACATTGAGTTCCTTGAAGCTTCTAGATGCATTTATATATTTTCTCTGCCAAGAGTATTGTCAACAAAAAGGCCTTGCAACATTCTAGAAGTCAAATGGAATGGTCAAAAATAAGAAAACGAGCACTGATTTCCTGGTCTTGATCAGATTGACTAAAAGAGATTATGTATGTTCGTTAGACTTGGTTTAATTTTCTGATAGAAAGATAAATATTAGGAAAGAGAAACTTCTACTTGAGTAGAATCAAGATGAATAAAGTGAGATACAAGCGGTTACAGACACAAATCCACCCACCCGCAGCCACAAACACATGCACATACATATCGTAGACAGACAAGCAGAGAAAGAGGTATTTATTATAAACACAAACAGAGAGAGAGTTTGAAAATTACCTGTGAATCCAATGGATCAGCTTCCCGTGATACTAGATGTTGTAGGCTAACAACTACATTAGATGCTGCCAATATTGGATCGATGGATTGCTGAGGTATAGCTGCATGACCACCCTTCCCACTTATCGTTGCTTCAAAGAGGCCACTACCAGCCAGCATAGGACCAGATCTTGACGCAACAGTTCCAAGAGGTAAATGAGGTGCAACATGTAGACCAAAAATGGCAGAAACATTATCTAGCTCCCCAGCATCAACAATTCTTTTTCCCCCTCCGCCCCCTTCCTCAGCTGGTTGGAAAACCAGAACAACGGTACCCTAACACAAGTTCGAAACATTTTATATCAACATTCAGAATGCAAGTAGGAAAAGGAAGAAAGCTTAGAGTACTTAAAAGATCAAATAATCATTTGTCATCAACATAGTTCAACATATTTGAGATCTACCAGCCCCTATATGGGTTCCTACCCTGCTTAAGTAATCACATCACAGTTCACAAGCACATGCATTGGAATTACAGACTTGACAAATTCATGGAACAGACCTTCCAGTGCCACTCTTTGCCTATAACTAAAGCAGATAAAGGGGCGTCAAACTTACAAAAAAAAATGAACAACTGATTTGGACCTAGAAATGACAAACAGAAACGTCAGGAAAAATAAAAAGAGACCATACACAGAAGCCAACCTTCAGTTACTGGCTTTTTTAAGTTTTAACAAGGTCTATACCCAACAGCAATTCATCAGCAGGTCAAAACTTAACAGTCAAAGAGTTCTAGTGGTAGGTGAGATTTATTGAATCTGCGCCTGGTATTATTTTGAGACGTTCCGCTTATGAGTCCCTTCAAACAGGACTCACTACTATTGATTCAATGATCCCTATCGATTTACTGCATCTTAAATTTTATACATAATTTAGGCAGCATCAAATAGCGCCCTGGAAAAGAAAGGAGCATGAATTGGATTTGACATAAATTAGGCAGCATCAAATAGCGTCCTGGAAAAGAAAGGAGCATGAATTGGATTTGACATAAAACAGACAAACCAGATCAAAATTGAACCAACCTTTATTTCATTAATATTCTCCTTGAGTATTTTTGCAGCACCAAGTAGAATTGCAACATGGGCGTCATGCCCACAAGCATGCATCTTCCCGGGGATTTTACTCTTATGCTCCCACTCAACCAATTCCTGCACAATTCAATATAACATCAACACATTATGAATTCATTTCCATTTTAACATGAAGTGGTAATTAATATGCCAAATCATATAAAAAAAGTGAACTTATATTAACAGAGTTAATAGTTCAAACGATTCCTTCCAACCTATAATAATCCAAAACAAAGAAAAACTCCAAGACGGAAGGAGTCAAACCTGCATGGCCAGAGCATCCATATCTGCTCTTATGGCCACAAACGGAGGTTTACCGGTTCCAATATATCCAAGAACTCCAGTAACCGCAACTGGGTACTTATAAGGAACCCCTAATTTATCCAGCTCCTCTCTGATAAGCTTGCTAGTCTCAAATTCTTCAAAACCCAACTCAGGATTCTCATGTATCTTCCTCCTAATACCAACAACCCAATCAAAAAGTTCCCGGCTCTTAGCTTGACTAAGGAACTTTTTGCCGATTCCAGACAACCCACTTGAGCTCACATGTGCTGGAGCAAGCAGATGAAGAATCACAATGAAAGTAGCCCATCTGGTCCAAAAACTCATGGCTGTTTCGGCAAGTACCGAACGCTTCCTGTAGATCAGAAATTTAGAACAACCTGTTTCGGAAAGTGTGAGTTGAAATCTGTTGAACCGATTGAAAAAGCTTAGGCTCTTTCAAGTGCGGAACTTTTGGGTAAAGACGAGAAAAGTGGTTAAAGGATCGTACTGTTTTCAGTACTTATCACATCCCACAGCTGAACCACGTGCGCGTTCTTTCTCAGATTTGTTTGGCTTAAATACACAATTAGACCTTAAACTTTAGAAGCGCTCGCCAAATTGGTTCATAAACTCAGATCCGGTCAATTCTAGCCTCTTAATTTTGTAAAGGGCCATTGTACAGCATTGATTACACAATTAAGAGTTATATTTTAAGGAAATATACTATCCTTAATCGTTCAAAATGAAATGATTTCTAATGAACATTATTTTTAGAGACATCATATTTTTGTTTCAGTGGCAAATCCATGATTTTTTTTCGAATTTGGTCCATATAGATTTACCGATTTATGAAAAAGATGGTTCAGTAATAATTAGAATCTAACCCTAAACAAATTATCAACCTTGAAACTTCACTAACTCCAGCTATATTGTCAAAAACTTACACTTTACCCTCACTTCTTTCACAGTGTCTGACGATAATTTTTGAAACTCTAATTTAAACTGTTTAATAATTATATTTCAATAATTTTAAAATTTTTTATATTTTTTAACAACTAACTGACATTTAAAAATATTGAATTACACTTAAAAAAAAATAAAATGCATTTATAGAAAATTAAAAATATTAATTTAAAATTTCTATTAACTGTAAAAAAAATAATAGAGAGGTTGAAATTACTTAAATATGACTATCGTAAAATAATGAGTAAATTGTGTAAATAATCCCTAACCTTTCATTGTAGTTTCATTTTAATTCCTAATATATTAAATATTCTATTTTAATCCTAAACCTACTAAAATTGTTTCATTTTTGTCCATCATCAGATGAAATTCATTAACTCATAATAACTGTCTAATATAAACTTTTAAAATTCTAATCTAAATATTTGATAGCTGTCTTCTAGTAAATTTAAACAGTTTAATATTTTTTTATAGCAAATAAACAATTTAAATTAGTATTTTTTTTCTTCTTGAATAAAATAAATTTAATTTACAGAAAGAAAAGAAAAAGATGATTTGAATTTTATATTAACTATAAAAAAATTATTATATAAATTAAATTTATTATAAGAAAATTATTGGATAGTTTAAATTATAATCTAAACATTTTTTATTAGATGAATATTTTAAGTTAAAATATTTCATCCAATGGGAACCAAAATGAAATGTTTTTAATAGATTTAGGACCAAAATGAAGTTTTTTAATATGTGTAGGACCAAAATAGAACATTCAATATGTTAGGGACTAAAACGAAATAATAGTTAAAGGTTATGGATCATTTATGTAATTCACTTGTAAAACAAGCAAGGGCAAAGTATAGACTTCCAAGAATAAGGGGGCAAAGTGTAGGTTTAATTAGACCAAAGGGATTATTGTAAGTTTTCCTTTAAAATAATATCTCAAATGACATGATTGTGAATAAAATAATAATTGAAAATATTTATTTGATTAAAAGTAAAAATATAAAAAATTGAAAGGAAATCCTTCCTTTTTCATGGTGATTTGCATAAAGATACATTAAATTATATTTTTATAATGTAACTTTAAAAAATTAAAAATATAATTTTTTTCATAATATAAATAGAAAATAAGAGTATATCTCTATTAAAATTTATTATTAAGTTTTGATAATAATTTTTCTTAATTTATACTCCCTCTATCTTATTTTGGATGAAGTGTTTTTTTGTACACGGAGATTAAGATATGAGTAATTTATGTTCTTTCCATTTTTATCCTTGACCTAAAATAATTTTTTTTTGGTTTTTTGCAGTGAAAATTTAAATGAGAACTTGAAAAAAAATGGGTTTGGTTGGGTTTTTTGGTTCTATGAAGAGAGAGCTTAAATGATGGTAGCAAGGTAAATTAGATGTTAAAATTTTTCTAAAACGGGTAATAGCTCATTTTTTTTAAATAACTCAAAAAACAATATTTGTCAATTTTTGGGGGCAGAGGGAGTAACTATTAATTGTGTAATCAATCTTCAAAGAGTTAAACCAATTTTAAATGAATTAGAGTTACCTATACACAAACAAAATAAGATGTTAAGGATCAAGTGTGAATTTGGCCTTCAAGGCCCAGACCTACTCACGCCATTTTACAAATTTGATGGGCTGGAATAAACTGAATTTAAGCTGATGGATCAACTTATGTGAGTGGGTTAAGATAGAGGTCTGATTGTTCATTTAGGAGATTAATTTTTTCAAACTTTTGTGTGCTGCGAAGGATCAAAAATTCCCTATGAGCCTAGACTTCAAAAGACTTTTGGTTTCTTTGGCGGCGAGGAAGCGTGCGTGGTAGGACGAGCTCATGGTCCTACCATGAGTTACCTGTCTGGTAGTAAGAGGAGGTGTTGCTGGCTGATTTTAATTTTAATTTTCAGTAGTTTTTTCTTTATTAGTAAATAAGTTATTTAAAATTTTAATGTTAATTAAAAAATTTGTTTCCAAATATTTTTACTATGATTTTATGATAATTTAATTAAACCACTATAACCTAAAAATCACACTAATATTGATTTTTAAGATAAACAAATACGAGCAATCAAGTTTGATGGTTGATGAGAATGTATGAGCATGGCTCAAAAGCGTGGTGAATCACGGATTGACGACCTACATACAAAGATAACGTTAAGGCCCCGGGATATGTCCGCGGGGGAAACCTTCCGACGTTCAAGTCAGGCTTCCAGCAAGAAGGAAGTAGCAAAGAGAGAAAGAGAAAGAGAGAGAGTCAGTGCGTCATACCTCGGGATTTGAAAATAAAGAGGTTTATATAGCTAAGGGAGCTCTGAGGAATTCATTTTAGGATAGAAATCCCGTAGTTTATCCCATGGTTTTGGGATACTATTTCCATCCAAAGTGAAGTTCACTTATAGACCTATTCGGGCCCCTAGCAGGAGCTTCTATTAGCTTTAGGCCCTGGATTCGGGCTTATTTCCTACCAATAGATCCTTCCCCCCAAGAAAGTGTGGGCTAATGGCCCCACATTTTTCCTCTATTTTTACATCGTCATTTCCCGGAAGGAGAAAAGCTTTCGCTTGAGAGTGTGGTGCAAGCCCCCTTTTTCTGTTGTAGGACTAATATGCTTCAAGCAGCGTTGTTTAGCGAGGATGGTGCGCTGTTCTTTCTACTTCCTCACTTAGGAAAACGTCATCATCTGGCCTTTTCCTCCTATTAAACCCATGCAATTTTGAAATATGGCAGGTGTACTAGTTGAGAAGGAAGCGAAGCGACGTCTATTAAATGCACCTTAAGAAACTGACCAGGCATGATAGTTTTAACGGTCGTTCGTGGCCACATGTCCTTCCATTATTGAGCAAGAATTTTACCATTATTGCAATGGTAGTTTTGAGGAGGAAACTTATCTTTCGGAGATTTTTCTATATATACCACAAGGGTTTTTACCTCATTTTTTCACTAGTTGGCTTATTTCACTACTACTTTGTGCTTTCTTGTCGTTTGCTCGCCATTAGTTGTTTATTTTTTTGTTAGAGTTCTCTTCTTTTGCCAAGGTCGGCCTTCTTCTTCATAATCAAGTAATGAGTCCTTGTTTCTATTCTTGTTTTATCTTCATTTTTCTCTTGGCAATTTTATTATTTTTGGAGTTTTTTGTCATTATCAATAATTTTTTCACCTCCCCATTGTGCTGGCAATAGCCCTGACATGCCACCCAATCGGTTTTTCCAGATGGGTTCTTCGAAATCATCGTCTAGGGTTGCCGTTAATGTGCCTAATTCGTCGAATGCACTGTTCTTCCCTAACGTAGAGGTGTTAGGAGGGTTATGACTCAACACAATGAGGGCACCTTAGCGATGAATCTCCATCGGTACTTCTAGCCTAATGGCATTATGGTTGCCTTTTTCCTGTGATAAGGCATTGAAGAATGGGGGCTTAGAGGGTGGCAACAGGAGGATGGACGTCCTCACCATTTTCATTGACTAGCTCCAGGCAGGGTTTTGCTTGCCACTCCATCTACTAGTAGAGTAGATATGTGAGCACTACCAGATCCCGCCATCGTAGTTAATGCCCAACTCATTTGCCCATATCAATGGGTTTATCATTTGCTACAAGTTGGTGGGAGTGACCCCCTACTGGAAGTTTTCCTCTAATTTTATATGCTGGACTTGAGGAAGGATGTTAGCTTCTTCCACATTGCCTTTGCGAACTGAGGAGGAAACAAGTCATTTGCATTCGTATCCTACAAGGACTCATGCACAGGGTGAAAGGAGCGTTTATTTTTCACGCTAAAGGAATAGGCCTGGGGGTTCCCCTGTGAATTTTTGGATGTGCCTCAGCATGCCCTAATTGAGGTGCTGCCGATATATGATGGCTTGTAGGGCCATCACTCATACTTTAGCCTGATCAACTAGCAGGAGGAAATGGTGGGGGAACAATAATTATATAGAGTTATTCCCCATCCATTACATGAAAATTGATGAGACCACCTTAAGGTGGGCGGGAATCAATAGGGCCCACTGGTCCTAACCGGGGGTGAAGAGCCACTGTAATTGTAAGGAAGGTTAAGAAGAGGGCCTAGTAGAAACCTACAGGATTGAAGTCAAGGCCTAACAGGGCCCCCCACCAAGCTCAAAAAGTTGTTTCGGATGATTATGGTCTCTTACTTCTCCTTCAAGGAGTTAGTGTCTAATCTTGATTGTCTTTTTTACAAAAATGAGTAGCTGGGTGAAAAAGTTCATAAAGAGGCACAAGGGCATCACTGACACCTTGGGAGATGCTCAGAAGATTAATGTTCTTCTGGTCGACGCAGCACATGCTATGGAGGCCCCTCCATCCAAGCCCCCAAGCAAGGTGGTGGAGCTTTCTAATTCCCTTCCTAAGTCCCAATTGATTCATAAAAGGTTGCGCCCTATAGACCCATAGTGAGACAATGCCACTCATGACAATGGTAGGAGTAGGGCATCATTAGACAACTTTTATCAAGCTAATTTTATAGACTTGCAGTCATTTTATACTAATTAAGGATCTTTTCATCCAAAAGCTTTAGAAAAGCATGCGAAGGCATCTTGGTCCTTCCCTGCTATAAAGCCATACACTGAAATGGTGTCCCATAAGCAAAGGTGGCTGGGGAAGTTTACCAAAAGCAAAAGGTGGCCCTGAGGTAATCAGAGGAGGTCCCTTCCCTTTTACCCCTACCCCCTGCTAAGGTGTCAACGGGGGTTGTTCTTGAGAAGGTCCCTTCTACCCGAGGGGGGCTTTTTGAGCTAAAAGTGGATGATCACTTTCAACCATCTAATCTGATCCTTATGTGAGGTCAGTCGTAGAGGCAAAATTTGGGGCTGAAAGGACTCACACCTGACCAAGTTTTTAACCCTCAATGAGCAGTGAGTATTAGCAAGTCGAGCCTTGAGGACCGAATTGGCATTACTCACTGCATCCTTGAAAGGTTAAAAACTCCGAAGGATTGGCACTTTCTCGTTTATCTCCCTCAATCGGAAGGCTCCCAACTGATGAGTATGGGCTGCAGCTTTTTCTAGGTTTACTTCTTGATGGTCTCTCTTTGTTTTAAATGCCTTATTTAGTTTACTTTAATGAATTCAATTTTTACAAGAGGTCATTGTTGCCTATGGCATGCGGGAGTGTTGGTTAGCCCATGAAAATGCCTTCTAGTCCCAACTTGGGTCTTTATTAAAAAATGTGGCCTCCTTGGAGAAGGACCTGAGCAGTGAACGTAATTCCAGGAAGGCCCTTGTTATGACCTCAAGCTAGAGAAAGAGGTCAGGGAGGTGAAGGAAGGCCTCATCAAAGGGCTGGAAGGAAAGATAAGAGAGCTGTAAGAGGCCTTGAAGCTGTCCCAGGAGAAGAAAGCTAACTCCTAGAAAGAGGCCACTCATTTAACGGCCTTGTTGAATGCAGCAGAGTCAAAAATTGATGTCATCAAGCAGACTCTACCGATGGATCACTATGCTCCATTGGGTTCGATAACTGTCTTTAGCAAAGCCAGCTTTAGTTCGGTTGCTACCACAATGCCCCTCATGGAGTGCATCAAGCGAGTTGGCTTCGTGGGGCACCAGTGCCATTTGGAACACCAATGCCTTCGGACCAAGGCCAGTGATCAAGTGAATGAGCTTTGTGTGCATTTCCAAAGGAAGGAAATAGGGCTTGGAAAGAGCATCTTCTTAGAGTTCATGGAAGGTTTTCTTTTTTCCTGCTTTCAAGTTGAGCGGGCTAATCCAAACTTGGATCTCTTCTTTCTCTTGGTTTATGAGGATTTGGGTTCAAATTATGAGTTTTAGTTGAAGGAGAGGAAAACTAGGATTCAGATTCCTAATTTTGATGAGGACACGTCAGGGATAGACCTTGATAAGGGCCCTCTTCCTAACAAATTTTAGGAAGCTCTGCAGCTAACCTCCCCATTTTTGTATTCCTTTGAAATCCTTCTTTCCTTCTGTAATTGTAACTATTTTAAAGTTAATAAAAATTTCATTCTACTCACTATTTCTCCTTTATCTACATTTTTGTACGTGCGAACAATTTTTTCCATGATCTTTTAGTTGGACATTTATTAAGTAAAAAAAGTAATTCTACCATCGTAATTGATGCCCTTATTAACTAACCCTCATAGTAGAAAGCCTTCACAAGCTCTTTAGAGAATACCTAAACTTTTAAGTGATCGAAGAGTTTTAATTTGTAAAAACACAAGTTGTCCAGGAGAAGTGCCTTTTTTTATTCAAGATGTAGTAAAGTACATTATGTAATAAAGTGATTAGGCAAAGTAAGGTGATAAATCCTCTAAGTGATAGTTTCTAGATAGCTTTCTCCCTTCTGAGTTGGTCAACTCATAGGCCCCATCTCTAAGTTTCCATGTGACAAGGTATGGTCATAATTCGGCCTCACAGCCCCATGTCCCGAGTGTTGGGTTTCGGGAGCCAAACAGCGCAGCGGAATTTAACCGAAACCCTCCAGGATCCAAGTGAAACGGGGTAAACCGGGTGTTCGAAAATTTCATACCTAATTTTCGGTTGAGATCTCTCACTCAACTGTAGAGTCCAATCACAAAACCTGAACAGTTGATGTATTCAGGCTCTCTATGGTATCCACACGAGCCTCTCGGGATCACCACGCTTCCACCACGTCCCGGCAGATGCGTTTCTCTTGCGTTCGCAGTGCTAGCTTGCGTCCTCCAAGGAATTGCAAAAGAAGAGTGCGACTGTCCTTTTGGGAGGCTAGGGCAAGGAGACCTGCGAATTTCTCACTTAAAAGTTGTATTTATAGTGAGACTCAACTTCCAGGCCTAATGGGTTTCAAAGCCCTAATCCAATTAGGATTTAATTTCGGGCTTAATAATGGCTCAACTCTTTGGCCCATTATTAATACGAAATTAAAGTGAAACCATAACCCAAATAATTAGCCCATGCACTCTAATGATCCAAATAGCTCTATGTGTGCGACCCAATAGGCTATTGCCATGTTGGCAATGATCATAAATCACATTTATGATCATAAGCAATGAGCGGTGTCTAGCAACACATCATTGCTACCCAAGTGACAAGATTGTCGGTGAATCGACTAAACCTTTGTGATCATCACCGATATATGCCATTGTCCCTTTGTCCAAGATATCAAGACTAAGCACGAGACATGGAATGTGTCACTCTCGTATAGCCCAATCTTTGGTTTCTTGATTATCGAGTAGACCAACTTAAACTGACGACATTGATATCATATATCAACTCATCGGAGCATGGCCATGCATTTTCTAAGTCTCACTCTATCAAGGGGCCCAAAGATATCACTCCCGTTACATAGGAGGGACAAATCCCATCTTGATCATACAAATCCCTCCGCATGATATGTGACATACCCAATGACCTCCTTCAAGTTCACTCAGTTACGAGCAACAAAGGAAAGTATCAAAGTATGTGACTCACATGTAGGGAACCTTGATGATCTTAGGTCGAAGGACTACATATACCATGATCACTATGAGAATCACTTATGACACTCATATAACGATCCATGAAGTGTTCTCATGATGGGTCGGTCCAGTACACAAGTTCTCCAACTTGTACCCATATGTAGACTACATATCTCATATTAGTCTCCACATATGCTAGTCATTATGTATTATTGCAACCCGCTCCACAATAATACTAGACTAGGGACGTTTAAGAATATCATTATTCTAGGGTTACAATTATGTTTATTACGCTACGCAGAAACAAAACAACAAACAAAATTGCTGGATTAATGCCTCAATAAAATATCATGACTCAATGTGCAAAAATACAATCATCTCATGATTGGCTTTTTTTGGGCACAACACTAACAATCTCCCACTTGCACTAAAAGCCAATCATCCATGTATCTAATACCGATGGACCTAGAATGGCTATCATGCTTCTACTGCGTAAGGGGCTTTGTCAGTGGATCAGCAATGTTGCTGTCTGTCGAAGTCCTACATATCCTTACATCACCCCTCTCGATGATCTCCCTGATGAGATGATAGCGTCGGAGTATGTGTTTGGATCGCTGGTGAGATCGAGGTTCCTTAGACTGTGCGATTGCTCTATTGTTGTCACAATAGAGCTCTATCGGGTCGACAATGCTTGGAACCACTCCAAGTTCAGTGATGAACTTCTTGATTCAAACTGCCTCCTTCGCAGCATCAGAGGCGGTAATGTACTCAGATTCTGTTGTAGAGTCAGCTACTGTCTCTTGCTTTGAACTCTTCCAGCTCACAGCACCACCACCAATACAAAACACATAACCAGATTGCGATCTAAAATCATCCTTATCGGATTGGAAGCTTGCATCGGTGTAACCCCTTACAACGAGCTGATCTTCACCTCCAAAGACCAAGAATGCATCCTTAGTCCTTCGTAAGTACTTAAGGATATTCTTAACAGCTGTCCAGTGACTTTCATCGGGGTTCGATTGGTACCTACTCGTCATGCTCAAAGCATATGAGACATCGGGACGAGTACATATCATGGCATACATGATAGATCCAATTGCTGAGGCATATGGAATCTTACTCATGCACTCTTTCTCCTCGGTTGTACTTGGACACTGAGATCTAGAAAGAGTGATACCATGTGACATGGGCAAGAATCCTTTCTTGGAATCTTGCATGCTAAACCTCTTTAGCACCTTATCAATATATGTACTTTGACTTAGGCCAAGAAGCTTTCTAGATCTATCTCTATAGATCCTGATGCCTAACATATATGCTGCTTCACCCAAGTCCTTCATAGAGAAACATTTCCTTAGCCAAGTCTTCACAGACTGTAGCTCAGGAATGTCATTCCCGATGAGTAGTATGTCATCTACATACAACACCAAGAAGACAATAGCGCTCCCACTAACCTTCTTGTAGACACAAGGTTCATCTTCATTTTTGATAAAACCAAACTCTTTGATTGCATCATCAAAACGAAGATTCCAACTTCGAGAAGCTTGCTTCAGTCCATAAATGGACCTTTGCAATTTGCACAGTTTATTTGTTGCGGAACGGGGCCCCAGTGCCCCATAACCTTGTAGGCCTTAGGGATTTATGAATCCCACTAGTTACTATTGGCTAACTATTACTTGTCAATATAAATTAAACAATTTATATGCAACTAGTTTCTTAGCCTACACAGTTTAAGTTATGCATGCTTCTGTCCTGGCATATGCAAACAAATTTTATAAGTCGTAGATTAAAACATTGCTCGAGCATTTCACTAAAACATATATAAACCGTGCCAAGACCTTGAAAATACTGGTTACTTTAACTACAAGTAACAGTTTGTGTATACATTACACCTCTAGTATGCACCCAAAAGTAACAAGATGGATTTACATCACAATGTATCCTATTAGAGGCAACTTACTTAGTACACAAAGTACTATGTACAAGAGACAAAAATTACTAACTAAGATCAACTACTTGAGTCCCACCTTGAGCTATACTAAGCTCCAAGTGTAAACCCTTCACTAGATCTTGTTCTTGTGTACTCTTAGCCTCTACACTGTAAAGGCACAACTTGGTTAGCACATAACTTATTTTACAAGTAACTTAGAATCACTAGGATTCTCAAGAGAAATACCTGCAAAACAGAAAGCTTAGGTCTCGACTATCACTTAGTGATTAGGCCCGGTGTTAGAACCTGCACAATAAAACTTAAGGGAATGAGTACTTAAAAGTACTCAGTAAGTATCCCTTGAATACCTGCAAGGAAAAATGCAGTAACAATGCAATATGGCAACCAAGCAATCAAACAAGCAATTCAATCAACCAACAACTCAAACAATCAACAAAATATAAAATATGCAATGTATGAATGTATGGTATGAAATGCACACAATATATGCACTTGGGACTTTCTGCACTCTAGGTGCCTTAAAACTTTGCCGTGAGCTCAAACGGCGGAGGTACTTGAGATACTGGCCCTCGTATCCCGGATACTTTACCTCACTTAAGTCCCACTTACGGGTTCTAGAGTAGGTCGTCACCTATCTCAAACTTACCCGCCTTTACCCTTAACTTATTGTACAGGGTAGTCTTCCTATGTGGTTTAACTAGCTAAACCCTCAAGGTTTAACTCAGAACACTACTAGTGGCTTACTTACCAAACCATATGGTTCGGTTGGGATCAACTTAGGTTTTTCTCTTCATTGACCGTATGCAAATGACGCTCTATACGGCCAATAAAGAGTCTAAAAACCCACTTAAATCCCCTTAATGCTCATCCAAAAACTTAAGCACTATGGATAACTTAGCCACCAAGTCACACTTTTGTTCTTAACCACACTACTTGACTACCTTCCAAATAACGCATAATTCCCGCCTTAGGAATGAATTCTAGACCCAACCGAGGCTATGCAACGTCTTAGGATAGCCTAGGAATAGAAACCGAGAGTCTAAGTTACTCTTAAGATGACCGAAAAAATGGGCCAACACTTCATGAAGTTGCCTCTGGCGCTGCAGCGCCAGAGTCCCCCTGACACAGCGCCAAAGAACAAAACTTTATGTGTGCAAAATCGCCCTCTGGCGCCTAGGCTCCAGTGTACATACCTCTGGCGCTGCGGCGCCAACGCAGTTTTCTGCGTTGCGCGACAGCCGCGTTCTTGCACACCAACTGCTCAAACTCTCTCATTTTTAATCCAAACTAAATGGGTCTTGTTCCTAACTCATTCCCACACACAAAACTACCAAACCATGCATTATTTGAGCTTAATTACTTGAACCCTTACCTCAATTTAGCCACACAAGCAAGCATTGACACAAAGCCTCCTTAGCTCAATTAAGCTTCCTCAAGCTTCCTTGAGTTCCACACCTAAAACCAATGCAATTTGGCATCCAACCCAATCAAACTAAGACCATCTCTAGCTCTAGAAACAACCTAGAATCAATCCAAATTATCTCAAGAAGCTTACCCACGAATTTGAGTCCAAAACTAGCTTCCAAAGAGCAACTTGAGCTAGAACACTAGCAAAGAAGCTTGGTGATGCTTTCTAACACCTTGGGCACCCTTAATTTGATGAAAACTTGCAAGGAAATGGAAGTTTGGGCTGTGATTTTGAGAGAGGAGAGGGAGCTACGAATTTGAGACTTAGAAACAAAATGACTAAGGAAGAAGAAGACTTAGCTTATAAGCTTATAAAGTAACTCTTCCCTCCCTTGCACTTAAGTCCTCCTACTCTCAAAAGCTTCAAATGAGTCACTAAACTCTCACCCAAAACTACATTTCTTTGCTCTAAAGGATGCTAAAAGCTTCTCATACTTAATTTTCTTGGACACTTTAGCCACTTAAGTTCTAAATGGCTCAAAAACACACTTAGTGCCACACGCTCTCAAAACCCACAAGGATGGTTCTAAAAGCTAGAATAACTAATGGTCTTGATTTAACTATGCCAAATCACACTTAGGAACTCACTTACTTAATTAAGCTTACCTTACTCGCTTATCAAAGTGCTAACTTGAGGTACTTAATTTAATAAACACTTAATCAAAGTAAAATAAACACTTACTTGATTAATTTACTAGGAGAGCCGTCACATTATTGGCATTCCCAGGAGTGACAAAACCCTCAGGTTGTATCATGTACACATCCTCAAGTAGCTTTCCATTTAGGAATGCAGTTTTGACATCCATTTGCCATATCTCATAATCATAGTGTGCAGCAATAGCAAACAAAATTCGGATGGATTTAAGCATAGCAACTGGTGAAAAAGTTTCATCATAATCAATACCATGAATTTGCTTGAAACCTTTTGCGACCAATCGTCCCTTAAAGGTAATCACATTACCATCCATGTTAGTTTTCTTCTTGAAAACCCATTTGCACCCTATGGGTTTTACCCCTTCAGGTGGGTCAACCAAAGTCCATACTTGGTTTTCATACATGGATTCCATCTCGGATTTCATGGCCACTAGCCACTTCTCAGAGTCAGGCCCCGACATAGCTTGTTGGTAGGTTGTGGGCTCATCTTGATCCATGAGCATCACATCACCGGTGTGAGTCACGAGAAATCCATATCTCTCGGGCTCACGCCGAATCCTACCAGTCCTACGTGGGCTCTGTGCTACAGGAACAGACTCTTGAACTACAACATCTTGTGGTGTCTGTTCAGGTTCCATTTCAGGTTCGATGTCTCCTTGTTGTTCTTGAATTTCTTCAAGTTCTACTTTCCTCCCACTAGTTCCTTTAGAGATAAACTCTTTCTCCAAAAAGACACCAGTTCGAGCAACAAACACTTTTTGCTCAGAGGGATTGTAGAAATAGTAACCCTTTGTTTCTTTGGGATACCCAACAAAAAGGCATTTTTGAGATTTGGGCCCTAGTTTGTCAGAGGATTGACGTTTCACATAAGCGTCACAGCCCCAAATCTTCATAAAAGACAAATTGGGACGCCTCCCACTCCATATCTCATATGGTGTCTTTTGAACCGATTTAGATGGAACTCGGTTTAGTGTAAAAGCGGCCGTCTCTATAGCATGTCCCCAAAAGGAGTTTGGAAGGTCAGCTTGACTCATCATAGAGTGAACCATGTCTAACAGAGTTCGATTTCTCCTTTCAGAAACACCATTCCATTGAGGTGTACCTGGTGGAGTGAGTTGTGATACTATACCACACTCCTTCAAATAGTCAAGGAATTCTCGATCCAAGTACTCTCCACCTCGATCTAATTGAAGCGCTTTGATACTCTTCCTGAGTTGATTCTCTACTTCATTCTTGAATTCTTTGAACTTTGCAAAGGATTCTGACTTGTGTCTCATAAGATACACATAGCCATATCTGCTGAAGTCATCAGTGAAAGTAATGAAGTATTGGAAACCTCCTCTAGCTTGTGTAGACATAGGGCCACATACATCACTATGTATGAGTCCTAGTAAGTCATTAGCCCTTTCACTTTGCCCTGTGAATGGGGCTTTGGTCATCTTGCCCAACAAACATGACTCACATGTCTCATATGATTCAAAATCAAATGAGTCTAAGAGTCCATCCTTATGGAGCTTGGATATGCGGGTCTCATTTATATGGCCCAAGCGACAGTGCCAGAAATAGGTCGGTTTGAATCATTTAATCTAACCTTCTTGGTATTCACAGTATAGATTGGATCTTCAATGTCTAGAACATACAACCCATTGCTAAGTTGAGCACTACCATAAAAGATTTCATTCAAATAAATAGAACAACATTTGTCCTTTATTATAAATGAAAAACCTTTCTTGTCCAAACAAGAAACAGAAATCAAATTTCTACTAATAGTAGGCACAAAGTAGCAGTTGTCTAATTCTAAAACTAATCCACTAGGTAAAGTGAGAACATAAGTCCCTACGGCTAAGGCAGCAACCCTTGCTCCATTTCCAACACGTAGGTCCACTTCACCTCGGGCCAATCTTCTACTTCTACTTAGATCCTGCATATTTGCACAAATGTGAGATCCACATCCAGTATCCAATACCCAAGATAAGGAAGTAGAAAAGTTAGCCTCTATAACAAGAATACCTGAAATGGAAGTCTTACTTCCTTTTTCCTTAGCAAGTTCTTCAAGATAGAGCTTGCAGTTGCGCTTCCAGTGTCCAGGTTGCTTACAATGGAAGCACTCCCCTTCCTTTGCCACACCACCCTTTGGTTTCAGTGCAGCTGAAGAAGAACTAGCATTGGACTTTCCATTAGCTTTATCCTTCTTCTTGTTGGCTTTTCCCTTTCCCTTGCCCTTTTGAACCATCAAAATGGGCTTAGCCTTCTTAAGGTTTTGCTCAGCAGTTCTCAACATGTTGAGCAATTCAGGGAGGGACTTGTCAAGGTCGTTCATGTTATAGTTCATGACGAATTGACTGTAGCTTTCAGGCAACGATTGCAAGACTACATCGATAGCCAACTCTTTCTGAAGAGCAAATCCCAAATTCTCAAGATTCTCAATGTACCCAATCATCTTGAGCACATGAGGACCCACGGGACTTCCCTCAGACATCTTGCACTGAAACAATGCCTTAGAGGTCTCAAACCTCTCATGCCTAGCTTGCTCTTGGAAAAGCATTTTGAGATGTTCGATCATATCGAACGCCCCCATGTTCTCATGTTGCTTCTGAAGCTCAGATTCCATGGTAATAAGCATGAGGCATGCAACATCCAAAGCATCATCAGAATGCCTCTTGTGAGCATCCCTTTCAGCTCTTGGAGCAGTGGCAGCAGGCTCATTCGGAATGGGCTGCTCTAGGACATAAGCCTTTCTCTCTTGTTTGAGGACTATCCTCAAGTTTCGGTACCATTTGAGAAAGTTGGTCCCATTCAGTTTTTCTTTCTCAAGGATCGATCGCAACGAAAGTGTCGATGTGTTTTGTGCCATGGTTATCTACAACAGTAAATATGCGGTGTAAGAGTCATGTATTTTAATTCATTTAATAAGGACTTTTATTAAACGATACTCCCACTATTTTCCTCAAAATAATAACCCTCGATATTATTTCGGAACACCTCGGCGCTAAGGTATTCTAGTGGGCCAAGATCCATATTTGACCACAACTTGAGTCAGCTTTGGCTTTTCTCTCAAGTTACAGCTATTTAGGTAGGCAACTCCTTGCCAATTGCATCTTATGCAACTCTTGGATAGTTGGGTGAACAACACTTGTCCAAGCTCATCTCATGAACTTAAGCCCAACTCTATGCCTCTAAGTCCCTAATCCTATTAGGATGACTTAGTTAAGTCAAACCCAAAGTTAGCAGTTTGGATATCACTATTATCCCATCGCGCCTTACCAAAATGAACATAGGTGCTTTACTTTGGCAAACCCACCTAATGTTGATCAAAGTCTTGACGAGTGCCAACATTTGGAAGGCATCACATTTAATGACTTAATATTTGTTTGAGGGATTTTATCTTTTGATCTCACCAATTTGTTATCTCCGGTTGTTTTATACATGCATCACATACAAATATAAAACATGCATCTCATGCTTACAAGAAATAAACGTGACATGGTTATAGCCCAAACTATGCGATATTCTCAAGCCAATGAGAATATCATAAAATCCTAAGAAAAGAAAAGAGTCTTCACAAGCTCCTTCTCTTCCTTTCTTGGCTGCCCTTTTGTTGTCACCTCCTTGGACATACCACCTTGGATGAGCCCATAATGCACCATTACATCAATAATAGAAACCTCGAGTTACATTCGATGGGAGTAAGGCGAGAAGAGAATGTACAATGAGAGTGATAAGAAAAGGCACGACTCGCAGGCCGTATTTACAAGTACAACCAATCAAGGGCTATAACCATGAACCATGCTTCAAACACCAATCAGCATATCATGTCAAATCTCATTCAACAAAGATGCAAGCTAATTTTCGCGTGTTGATTAACTAGTTTTTATTTAAGTGGCGCTTCGCATATGGCGGTCCCGCTGGCTGGTCAGCGGGCGGTGGTTCCGCTGACCGGTCAGCGGACGGGGTCAAGGGGAGCCGCCCTTGCGGGGGGTGTGGGGGGCAGCGCCCCCCGGCGCAAAAAATTGTCTTACAATTGCTTAGCCCGAAATCTTCTATTTCGAGAAAGTAGGCACCCAAGACTCCTCCATTCGAGCCACCAAAAATACTTTACTTTCGGTGCCCGAACAGGCCAAATCCGAACAAACCTAGGGTTTTTGCAACTATTGCAAGAATCCTAATCCATATAGGTATCTCACACCTATCAATTTCGGGTTAATCTCATTAACCAATTTGTGTCATTTCTTCATATATCTCATATGTTCATTACGAATTCCGGTTTCATGCATAATGAATCAATCTAATTAATCATGGCCGAAAACCAATCGAACACATAGCATCATGCGATTCAACACTCAATCCCGATTTAGGGTTTCACCAGTAGCTCTGATACCACTGTTGGGTTTCGGGAGCCAAACAGCGCAGCGGAATTTAACCGAAACCCTCCAGGATCCAAGTGAAACTGGGTAAACCGGGTGTTCAAAAATTTCATACCTAATTTTCGGTTGAGATCTCTCACTCAACTGTAGAGTCCAATCACAAAACCTGAACAGTTGACGTGTTCAGGCTCTCTATGGTATCCACACGAGCCTCTCGGGATCACCACGCTTCCACCACGTTCCGGCAGATGCGTTTCTCTTGCGTTCACAGTGCTAGCTTGCGTCCTCCAAGGAATTGCAAGAGAAGAGTGCGACTGTCCTTTTGGGAGGCTAGGGCAAGGAGACCTGCGAATTTCTCACTTAAAAGTTGTATTTATAGTGAGACTCAACTTCCAGGCCTAATGGGTTTCAAAGCCCTAATCCAATTAGGATTTAATTTCGGGCTTAATAATGGCTCAACTCCTTGGCCCATTATTAATACGAAATTAAAGTGAAACCATAACCCAAATAATTAGCCCATGCACTCTAATGATCCAAATAGCTCTATGTGTGCGACCCAATAGGCTCTTGCCATGTTGGCAATGATCATAAATCACATTTATGATCATAAGCAATGAGCGGTGTCTAGCAACACATCATTGCTACCCAAGTGACAAGATTGTCGGTGAATCGACTAAACCTTTGTGATCATCACCGATATATGCCATTGTCCCTTTGTCCAAGATATCAAGACTAAGCACGAGACATGGAATGTGTCACTCTCGTATAGCCCAATCTTTGGTTTCTTGATTACCGAGTAGACCAACTTAAACTGACGACATTGATATCATATATCAACTCATCGGAGCATGGCCATGCATTTTCTAAGTCTCACTCTATCAAGGGGCCCAAAGATATCACTCCCGTTACATAGGAGGGACAAATCCCATCTTGATCATACAAATCCCTCCGCATGATATGTAACATACCCAATGACCTCCTTCAAGTTCACTCAGTTACGAGCAACAAAGGAAAATATCAAAGTATGTGACTCACATGTAGGGAACCTTGATGATCTTAGGTCGAAGGACTACATATACCATGATCACTATGAGAATCACTTATGACACTCATATAACGATCCATGAAGTGTTCTCATGGTGGGTCGGTCCAGTACACAAGTTCTCCAACTTGTACCCATATGTAGACTACATATCTCATATTAGTCTCCACATATGCTAGTCATTATGTATTATTGCAACCCGCTCCACAATAATACTAGACTAGGGACGTTTAAGAATATCATTATTCTAGGGTTATAATTATGTTTATTACGCTACGCAGAAACAAAACAACAAACAAAATTGCTGGATTAATGCCTCAATAAAATATCATGACTCAATGTGCAAAAATACAATCATCTCATGATTGGCTTTTTTTGGGCACAACACTAACACCGAGTTCCTCCCAGTTAGTTTTGCCTTAACAAGGGCCAGGCCTTCTACTTGTATATTATCTTTTTTCATTCTTCGATTATGAGTGAGGGCAGCCCGCTGTCTGAAGGCTCTCATGGAAATCCTGGTGTCTTCCCTAAGTTTTTCTAGTAAATCAAGGTTCCTTTCAAGTGCTCAATTATTTTCACTAGGATCATAGGCCAAAGTTTAGAGGGTAAGGTAAGAAACTTCTATAGGGATAAGGGTATTGGTCTTGTACACCATTGCAAATGTGACTTTCCCCTGGCCCTGTAAAGGGTCATTCTATAGTCCCATATGACACTCAATAATTCATCTTGACACGGCTGTCCTTGGCCCCTGCCCAGGAGACCTGTGAGAACTAGTCTCACGGTGGATTGCAATTGACTAGTTACATATGTGTGTGAATTAAAACTTTGTGGTGCTAGTTGATTAACCTAGATTATGCATGATGCATGCTCTTCATGCTTTAACTTGGATTAACAAAAACCATAAAACATTGACTTAGCCAAGAAATTTCCATAGAAAATAAGTTCAAATAGCCAAAACATACAAAATTAACATTTATGTGAGTTTACTACACATAACAACTGTGTGGGAGCATTCATACATAAAGTAGACTAATGCCCTCACCCAAGAGCAATCCTAGAGTCTAGGACTCCTCAAAACATAGACAATGGAGACAACTAAGAGTACTATATATATACAAGCCTTAACTGAGATTTTCTTGAACTAACTCCTACCTTGGATGCAAGTTCCACTGGCGAGTCACAAAAATCCTTGTCCAAGTGCTATTAGGCTCTGCAGCCAAAGGAAAACTCTAGTTAGTAATATTACTTGACCAACAAGTTGCCCAAGTAAACTAGAATCATAAAGATTCTCAAGGGAAATACCTGCAACAAAAGCTAACTACCTCAATAACCCTCAACGGTTACCCGATCCAACAACTTCAGAATCTCCACAACATAACTAGGGAGTGAGAACTTAAATATTCTCAGTAAGGGTCTTCACAGTACCTGCAAGAAAATTACTAAGGACTCCACAAATGATAACATATGTAACTTGCTGTGAGCTCATACAACCTGATGGTCTAATATATGCATATACTTTGGTCCCTTAGGATCACTTCTCATCCTAGTCCTTGAACTACAAGGCATAGCCTTATCCTCTAGCAAGCTTAGCTTGCCAGCCTAACTAATGATAAATCACCAATTGAACCTCTCCCATTTATATTGTACAGGGGAACTATGGTGGGGCTATTGTAACTAGGCTATAAAGACCTTGTAAACTAGGTGCACTAAGGTTTCACCTTGCAATATCGTGGCTAACGGCACGGTTAGGTCGCCAAGGGTTCTAAACCTTTCAGCCTAGCTAGTGGCACTTAGTTGTGATCCTTCGTAAACTAATTTTCTTGCTTATGGTAGAAGTAACCATAAAACTTTACAAAACTCAAGAAAACTCCTAGGTCTCGAAGGACTTTTGAAAATCTCGGAGTACCCCCAGAATACTTAGACCCCAAGGTACCATAAAACCCTTGCGTCGGTGACTCGTCACCACAGTTGGTAATATTCTGCCAACTTTCTAATATTTGCGACGTGTCATAGACAGTGTTAGAAAACTGGCGAGGTGTCGCCAATCTGCTAATCTGTAGAATTTTCACAGATTTTGCTACTATGAACTTTGGACACTTACCAAACATATCAAATATGCTTAGTTAGCCTCCAAACTTCACATATATGTAAAACATGTTGCATAGATCACAACCAACTATCACAAGCCAATCTATGATGCATTATAACATCATTCCAATCTTCACAAACCTCATAGCCCACCATGATTCAACCTTGTCCACTAACTAATGCTATTGCTAGAATTACTCAAATTCATCAAGCAAACTCATCCCAATAGCATTAATTGAACTCGAAAATACAACCCCCTTACCTCAAATCCAAGTAACAAGCAAGAATCAAACACTCTTCCAATCCGCTAAGCTCACAAAAGCACCACCTAAGTTCCAAGCAAAGCATAGGCACCAAACATCAAATTCTTACCTTCTAACCAAAACCCAAGCTCCTAATCAACTAATAAACATGAATTCAATCAAGTGCACATTGATTACCTCATACTAAACATAGGGGATGGGAGAAAACATGCTTCCAAGCTCGAAAACCATGGTTTTATGCTTGAAATGAGCTCCCAATGGCCTATATACTTATGATGGCTTCTTTTTTTCACCAAGAAACTTTGATTTCAAGCTTAATTGGATGGAAAAATGAAGGTGGAGAGGATGAACTCGGGTTTATGGCAGCCACCCCTCCAATTTACCCTTTTCTAAACCATGTTTAACACTTAAGCCACAAAGTATTAGACATGATACACTTAAGTCTCCATCTTTTGGTAACCTTAGCTATTCTTGATTAATCCTTGTTTATTTCATCAAGTTTGGGTTAAAGTTGAAAGTTAGGTTATAAAAACTCATTTTAACCACACAGGATCCGACCCGACTATTCAGGATGCAAAAATTACCATTTTACCCCTGAATCTTATTTAGTGCTTTAACCTCATTGGAATTTAATGAACTTTGCTAAACTTTCCTATTCTTGCTATGTAAACTTGAATTAAGGTTTCAAACTTGATTTAGAGCACTTTACCTTCCTTGGGCATACTTCCCACTAGGAGAGCTATAATATGTCTGCCTGTCTCCCCTTGGCTTCTTCTAGTATCTTCTTTAGGCCTTCCTTGACAGTCTTGTTAGTTACCTCCACTTGCTCATTAAACTATGGATGAGCAATGGGGGGCAAAGTAAAGATAGATGCCCTTTTCTTCTACAAATTAACAAACTTGTTAGGTGTTAAATTGTTTGTCATTGTTAATAATGATGGCCCTTGGGCATCCAAACCAACAAATAATGCACTTCCATAAGAATTTGATGACTTGAAGGGCAGTGATGGAGGCTAGAGGTTCCACTTCCATCCTCTTGGTGAAGTAATTTACCGCCACAATACAATACCTGACTTGTCCCAGGGCCATGAGAAGTGCTCCAATCAGATTTAACCCCCTTATAGTGAATGGGCAGGGGTCACTATTAGGGAGGCACCAAAGGGGAGTAGCCTCTGTATTCTTAAGCTGATTTGATAGTTATGGCATTGTTGGATGAACTCCCTGGCATCCTATCCGATTGTAGGCCAGAAGTACCATTGGTGCAAGGCTTTGTGGACCAAGGAGTTAGCGCCAATGTGTATTCTACAATCCCCTTGGTGGATTTTTTAGAGAACTTTCTGCCCCTCTTGTGAAGTTAGGCATTGCTGCAAAGTAGAAGCAAATGCTCGTTTGTATAGTTCATCTCCAACGATAAAGAATTGTTCAACTTAGATCCTGATCTTTCTTTTCTCTCTAGGGGTCTATCAAGTGCCCTTGTCTCGAGGTAAAGCCTGATTGGCTCCCTCCAATCATCTCTGGGGGACTTAAGGTACATTAGGTAGACCAAGGGCTCTATGAGTTCTTCTGTCTTAGTCTCCTCCCATCATTTTGAGTAGGCAACTGTCAAGCCCAACATTGACCTTAGCCTATTTGAAGACCTTAAAACCCAAAAAGGATAGTATGGGTACTCAAACATTTTTATCGGGTAGAGTAATTAACTTAAATTTTCTAAGTGTCCAACATAGGCTGGACACATGGGCAGGGCACCCTAGGTGCCTCCAGGGCATATAGGAGGTTTAGCGTAAAATGTTCCAGAACACATAGGGTAGGGGCACTAGGGTGCACCCTGGACATGGCCAGGACACATGAGGCATGCCCCAAGGGTGCTTACCAGCACCTAACTTTCAAACACAAACAAGCTCAACCAAGTAAGTTAGGTGCCTATGATGGAAACATACTTTGTAACATCATAACTCTCATTCATCCATTCATAAAATCCATGACAACTAAAACCACCAGCATTGAGTTTTCAAAACATAGGTTTATACATGCATATGGAGTATTACATGTCTCGGTAAGCCTACCATAGGCCACCCTAGTCCTTATTGGACCCGAAAGTACATATATACACATACACATAATACAAACACAACTTAAGCACTACCATCCAACCTAAGGCATGTTCTCACACACTTAGCTTCCCTAAGCCTGCAAGCAATGAAGTACACCCATTAGCTTGCCATCCAAGTAAGACTTGGAATGTAATTATTGAGCAAAATACACAAGATAGTACACTACCTTGCCAAAACTTGATAGAGCACATAATACACTTAGTCTTTTTGCTTCTTAAGCAACCCTTTTTCCTATGACGTAAAAACATAGGGCATGAGTTTTACAACTCAGTAAGGACCATATACAGCCACTATGGCCAATACATAGGTTAAGTTGCACACTTAACCAAGACACATCCAAACACCTGCAATAAAACACTAAGACAACAAAACAACACAAGTACATATACATAACAAGTAATTCAATAAAGGGGGTTAGCATGCACAAACAAGTATAGAAGCACACAACTTACACACCACAAACACTAGCTTCATTTAACAGCCAACAGGGCCTAGCAAGCATAGCCTTAGTTTTTCATTTAGTTCAGTTAACCTCTTAATGTTTTCCTATACTATCCGAGAGCTCACAAGCTTAAGAATTGAGTTGGCCTACTCAATCCTAAGCCCTAATGCTTGCTATAAACATAGCTAATTAGCAAAGAACATAGTTGTCAAAGCAATCCTAGCCCCTACAGCCTCTTAGGATCCCTTGGTAAGCTTACTATTACCTAAGTGCCTAGAATTCCACTGAACAACATAGTTAACTATGAAGGTGATGATGACATCTTACAGATGATGAGATTAGCTAATACCTTAACACTAATGCACTCCACATAGAAAATGCTAATGAATATACTTAAAGAAGGTTGCATGTGATGCCCATCAACTAGGCATTGTCTCTTTGAGTAGGATGGGTAAGAAAATACTGGTCCTTTGGGGTCTTTAAGCCCTCTAAGATACGGTAAGCAATGTCTGTACAATCCTCCAAGATTGAGTCACTGACACCTATAGGCCATTAGGGATCGAATATGTGCTCTAGCATGATCCCCCTGAGTGCCAGACTATGCCTTTGAGCTTGGCCACATTCGGGAACCAGGTTAAGAGGTTGGAGGTGGTCGTCCACCTCAAGATTAGGGAGGCTTCGACAGGTGGACCAGGTGCTCCTAGGAATGCCCTCTCTAAGACATACCCTACATGAAATGTGATAGGAGGAGAAGGAAGGGAGCCAGGCACCTTTTGTTTCTAGGACACCATTTCCCTAAGTGCCTTTTGCCTTAGCGACACTTCACCAGGCACCTTTCGCTTTTGGGAGACCACTGGTGCCTTTAGGTCTATAATGAAAGAGGGCCCACTCCCCTTAAATTGCTTTGCAGGAAAGGCTGGATGAAAAGACCTACAATCAACACAAAAATAACATTAAATCGATAAAAATGATGCCATGGAAGAAAAAATCATCAAAGCTAGCCACACCGTTGCTCTTGACTTAATAGGCTTTGGCCCTTTTAGGAGCTGAAGAGTGTGACCTTTTTTGGACCAACTGCACCTTCGGAGGAGAGTCCTCTAGTTGCACCAATTGAGGCATAGACTTGGCAGCCGAAGACTTCTCCACAATTCCAGTCTTGTGGGCTACCTTGGTTAAAATGAGTAGAAGCTTATGAGCATCGGCTAGTCTGTTTGCGATGCTTTTCTGCTGCTTCAAGAACTCCTTAACTTGGTTGCACATATCTATAAAAAGGGAGTACAGAGTCAGAACTACCTTAACAAACAAAAGCAAGAAGAATGAGCGCATGCAGAGTACGACTCTTGGGGTCTCATTGCCCTTATTGGGCTTGGAAGACTATTTCAAAAAAGTCCACAAATTGTTCCTTCTGCTTCGGGGCCCAATTGGCGGGGTTCAACATACCCCGATAGGTCATGTCGGCTCTACTAATCCCTCCCCACCTGAGCAATATCTCTCCAATCTCTGTTTAGTGAATAGGGAATAGGTTCATGAAGTTATCATTCTCCACCATCGATTTTAACTAGGTGAGGAGCCTCGTGTACGCTCAATGACCCTCGGAGTCCTTATACAATGATGGCCTTTTGACCAAGGCCTACTTGGGGGTTTTTGTGAATTCACAGGGGGAAGCCCCACGATGATTCTTTCAATGTGTAAAAGAAGTGTTCCTTCCACTCTGCTCATCAATTTGTGCAGGTGGCGAAGGCAAAGGATTTGTTTTTCCCTCGGTTGACGGGGGCAATATGGAAGAACAATGAACTTTTCTTCACGTCTAGCATGTAGAATTGGAGGAAAACCTCCAATAGGGTAACCACCATTGACATCTTGCAGTAGAGGAAGAAAGTATGTCAACTACGAAGGCGGTACCTAATAGTGTTCGCAGTTCTGCTCCACAAGTGGATGAAGGGGGAGTCGAACTCTCGCTTACAATTAATTAACAAAAATTGTAAGGACATCACCTCTCTTGTCACCTCTAGCAAGGCCTTCATCCCCTAATGATTGACTTTTGCTAAGAGCAGCTATGACCTTGTTTGGCTAGAAATACCTATTGAGAATGGTTAGGAGGGTTTATGCAGTAAGTTGTGGCTTCGCTCCATTCGATACAAATAGGTTGGGGGCAAATGGCCCCTTTAAAGTCTTAGCATCACAAGGAGATAAAGGGACCTAACTAGCAACAACCCTTAAAGATGACATTGAAGACGCCATCTGGAAAAAATGATAGAGAAGAGGTAAGGGCTGTCGCTAGCATATGATCAATGACATAAGAACAAAAACACTAGTAAGCAAAACCTAAAACAAAAATACCAAAATTGCAAACAAAATTACCACAAAAACAAGTAAGAAGAACCAGAGTTCATTACCTGATTATAAGCATTTGCAGGAAGGCAAGAAACTGAACAAAGGAGAGAAAGCCCAACGGCAGCTAAGGAAAATTTCAGATGAAAGTAAGTTCTAAAGTAGAGATGAAGCAAGGATAAAAATGAAAGAGCAAGCAACAGAAAGCAATTAAATGATGAAAAAGGAGGGTAAAAAACCCTACACTATATATAGAGGGGACATGGCTCTTGGGTAACCTCCTTAAAAACTGCCACCATCATAATGGTGGATTTTGAGGCCACAAAGAGAAGAACACGTGGAAAAAAGATAGCCATTGAAGAGCCATGCAGAGTCACTTTTCTAGAAGGTGCATTTAATGGGCGTTGCTTCATCTATTCACTTGACCATTAAACTTGCCACGTGCAGCAAAGATAATAGAGTAGTGGGCATTGCCTTGAAAATAATGACATTTGAACGCCTTCTCCAGGAAGTTGCTGATAGTGGCATCATACCCCCTAGAAATGACACTGTTTAAGACGCAGAAGCAACACATAGAGAGAGAGAGAGAGGGCTCGTACCCCATCATAAGAAGGATTAGCGAGGGGAAGTCACTCTAAGTAATATGTCAACGTTTTGACTTAACTTAGAAAATGCAAGACCCCAACTCACATTTTCTTAAAGGGAAGGGGAGTTATTGTTAGGGCGTAGGCCCAATGCTAAGTCCAAAACAAGCAAGTCCATAACAGATGAATCGAAGTCAAGAGGCCCAGCAAGCCAAAGAGGTAACCCACCTAAGAAGGAAAGAAAATCCTAGAATTACGGGGATTAATTAGAGGATTTATATCTAGAAGCAATCTTCCCAAACCTTTCCTCAGCTATATAAACAAGTCTTATTCACCAATCTCGAGACACAATAATTCCACAACGCATTCTATTACCTCTCTTCACTCGCTAGAAACTAACTTGATTGTCAGAGAGTTTTCCTTGGGAAAACATCATGGGGCTTTGACACTGTCTTTGTGCGCAAGAACTCCATTCACCTCACATCAAGCTATTGGGCCTAGCCCAAATGACCCAGTTGATTGGTAGGTTTAAATTGAATAAATTGAATGACCATCTTTAATCTAAACATTAGACTCAAAATGTCCAAACATTATAGTCAAAATGTCTAAGTAAAACTGTAACCACAAAAATGATTACCTGGTTCAACTTCAACACTCATAGATTCATCTTTCACTCGTAGATGAAATATGTCCAGACATTGCACCCAAATTGTCTAATATGATATTAAAATTTGTCAAAAAATACAAACATAAACATAACGCACTAAAATAAAAAACAACCTAAGTAATTGCCAACTCCTTCTCCACTAACATTACCTTCGCCATTGTCATTGTTGAACTCAACAACGATATCTTTTTTAGAAAAATATATCAACCAATTAGACTCCCTGAGCTCTTCTTCTTCACCAATAATAATCATCTCACTTACACTTGAGCTCATAGTTAATCAACTATTGAAATCTACAATTATGGATTGGAGCCATTTCTGATTGTTATCCCCGATCTCATTTGCGATTGAATTGCAGACACGATAGCGAGAAATAGCCCTACATCTGATGGTCACAACTATATAGCCAATTTGCTCTGACTGTGCCATCTATATAAGACAACATAATCATTATTTGGATGATGTGAAGACACAGTAACGAACCTACTGAAAACGAAGAATCATGAAACAAAGGTGTTGTTATGTAAAGGGTATAATCCAAACTGTTGTTAGAACAAGCTTGTTTCAACTGGGTCTGATATGTTTTCATTTTCTCACCGGAAATGCATGTTCTTGTACAAAAATTGGATCCACTTATGCATCCTAATCCCATCACTTTGCAAAGTTGAAGGCGAAGTGCTGCAGCACAGCAGTGAGTTTGTCAGTCCAGCGCAGAGTAGGTGGGGTTATATGTACGATCGAATAGAGTTCAGTGGCTAATTTACGATTTAGGTCTAAATATAAACCTTCTGTCCAGTCTCCGATTTCCACTGCAAGACCAACAAAAATGACGGCCCCTGCAAGCCATGGCCTTAGATGTCTATCCATACCACAATCTTTGCTTCACAGAATCCGCCGAAATTATTCTGTCGCTTGCTTGAATCAAAACCTAGATGAAAGAACGCTCCCGGGCAACGCTAGAATACCCAGAACTAGCATCCAGAGGGACTCGGAAAGTACCAGTGCCAGTTGGTCGGGCCATACATGCTTCCCAAAGCGAGGGCAAGTGCTGGAGATGGAATGTGAGAGCCTAGCGTTTAAAGGGAAGGGCGTCTGCAAGGTGGCGGAAACTGGGTTTGTTGTCATGTGCGACCGGGCGCTCCCTGGTGAGCGCTTCCTTGGCCGTATCACTCGCAAGAAGGGTAGCTACGCTGAGGTAGAATGGCCTTCTAATTTTCTGGGCTATTTTCTGAGAATTCATGGCTCAATCCAGTGAATTACTGTCTACGCTATTTGATTGGTCAAAAGTTTGGAACTTCCTAATTGCTCCTTAGTGATTAATTACGTAACCATTTTGAGGCAGTATTTTCCCTGTGTGTCTCATAGGAATATGTACCTTCTCATTCTCGTGTGGATGATTTCGACCATATTCTTCACTTTAGTTAAATGGGCAACCAATTGAAGCTGGGAATAGAGATATATGTAGTGGATAGGTGAAACCATTTAAATTTGGTTTGTTCTTTTTGAAAGAAAAAGGAAAAATTAATAAGTTACTGGTGTGGGAAAGTGCTTAAAAAAGAAAATACAAACTGATGATTCAGCATTGCATTTTATTTTATGGGAATTGCAGGCAACTAAGTTGAGGACTATATCTCCTCATAGGAACGTTGTGGATGCTCCCTGTGAGTATGCTTCTCACTGTGGAGGTTGTAAAACACAGAACCTGTCTTATGAGGCTCAGCTAAGGGCTAAGGAGAAACAAGTCCATGATCTAATTATAAATATTGGGAAGTTTTCTGATAAAGCTTCAGATTATCAGAGCCTTATGAAGCCAATTGTCCCTTGTGACATGCAGTTCCATTATAGAAACAAGGTTCTTGATAACAGAAACTTGCTAACTTATTTTCTTTTTCCTCATTAAAATTACTCACTGGTTATGTCTTTTCTACTTCTACAGATGGAGTTCTCATTTGGCCCTCAGAAATGGCTACCGAAAGAAGCATTACAACAAAAACTGGATGATAATGAGAACTTTGCTCTAGGTCTACATGCTCCTGGATGTTTTGATAAGGTTCTGAACATTGACCGATGCTTATTACAGAGCGAGCCAGCCAATAAGGTATGTTATTTCTCCCTTGCATACCTAGAGTCTTTATTGCTTTCATTTCATAGAATTAGAATCTAAAGTATTAGGGATAATGTAGAAGCATGTCCACTTGTAGAAAAAATCAAGGAAGGTCGCTTATGATGGTTTGCTCATGTCTGCTATAGACCAATGGATGTACTTGTGTGTAAGAGTGAAAAGCTAGATATTGGAAGAGGTAAAAAAGGGAATTGCATATCTAAATTTACTCTTTAGAGATACTGCAAAAAGACTTCTTTCAAGCTGATGATGAAAATTGCCTCCAGTCTTGCAGAAGAGTAGATTCATGTGGTTGACCATTTTGTTAGGATTAAGCTTAGTTGACCGAATGGGAGATATGTTGGGTAGCTTTTGCTGACAAGCTGAGAACAATATTACATGGGCTTAACTTGGGTGTCAGGTGTCAAGTTCTTCTAAATCTCAGTTAATTGATCACAAGCTTCTTCAGTCAATGGAGAAAAATGATGCCTTCTTCACATCCAATGATGAAGATAAGCTAATTTTTCTTAAAACGTTGGTCTCTTGGACTTGAACTTCATTGTTTGTCATGATCATGACTGCTGCAAAATCATCTGATTTGCTAATCATATCCCTTCCAGCTCTTCATGGCACTCAAAGTGGTTTTTGCTTTTGTACTTACTGAAGACTCTAGATTGACTAGCAGAACCAGAAAGAAGTAAAAGGTGAAGGTTCATCCAAAATGGCCTTTATATTGTCTGAGTTAAGCTAGGTGCCCAGTGAAATAAACTTTGCTATAGTCCATTAAAATCTTAACATATTAGTGGGAAGGTCTATCTATGTATTTCTTACTGTTTAATAATTGATGGCATGACAACAGCAGCACTCTCTAATGCATATTGCCTTACAGCATTCTCTTCTGGATTATAAAGTTGCAACAGGTAATAATAATTCAATGTGAACTTTTCTATGTAAAATGTAAATTATACTTCAGTTTCTACCCTAGTCCCTGAAGCCATGAATTTTTTTTTGATGAAAAATCAAAGTGCTGCTGATAGCATGAAAGATATGGGCAAGTCTTTTCAGCTCTACATAACCATCTTCCTCACCTATGTTGGCATGAGCTTTTGCAGCCCAAATTGGCAAGTGCATGTAACAGAGCATGTAACAGAGAGAGAGTGTCACTGTTACTTAAATTCATAAGTTTGTTCATGTTTGGTGCATTCTTATTCTTATCACTAAAATTGTATTGTGATTCATATATCTTTTGAATTTTGTCTTGGTAGTTTCCATTATTTTTGACTTGCACTGTAGACTTGCAGGTTCTTTCAGTTGTTCAAGACCATTGGAGAGATCCAGCCCTAGCCCTTTCTCCTTATAATGTTCACTCTCATGCTGGATTTCTCAAGCATCTAGTTTTAAGAACTGGAAGGTATGGCAGGTTCCATCTTATTCTACATAGAGCTTTAGACTGTCTTACTTTTATTATTTGGTTAAATTCAACTTTGTGGGAATGGGAGCTTTTTATCATGGCCATAGATGGTGATTTATTGAGAAAAGCACTAAAATGAACTTATTTTAGTTTGGAAGAGGGAGATGTCGCAGGAAGAAGCTGATAATTGTTGGAGGATTTGACTGTGAAGGGAAAAGAAAAGGGGGGGGGGGGGGTTGGGGCGGGGGGCGGAACCTGATTTAGAGGAAGTGGAAAAGCTCAAAAAATGAAGTGAGGGAAGAAAGAATGTATGCCTTAGGAGGAAAGAAGAAAGGATGAGACAAGAAATGAGGAGAGACAGAGGAGTCAGCAAAAGAAGGGGACTTGAATGTGTCTTTCAGGGATCATTTGAAAATGTTAAAAGCTTGTAAGAACAGCTAGAACACAAATTCAATGCAATACATGCCAAATCCTAAGAAGAGAGTCAATATAACAAGAAGAGGTTTCTAATTAGTACTTAAATCACAGGTATAATTTCTCTGAATACTATAGAATCTCTCCAACTTCACTTTAAGATACTGCATGTTAGGATTTAAAAAATGCCCTTGGTGCTCTTTTGATCCCATGCTTCGTCATTTCTCTTAGATATAATGATTTGGATTTCATGTATGAGGATATTATTTATTAAACACTCAATAAATTTATAATCTGGATTCTGTGATTAGATGTTCAAATTGATCTTATACATGGGGTTGTAAATCTTGACCAATAATATGGGACCTGTTAAATAAATGAAAAGGTAGAGCTAGTTGATGAAACTATTGATTTGAGTCTATGGAGCAGTTTGTTTGTCATTAAATGAAATAAAGTGCCTGAATTATTCTCAGGTTGATTCAGCTCACTCATGGGTTATGAGAACCCGCAAGACATTAAAATGTAAACCTTCCCCGATTTTGTGTTGACAATGCCTACCAGCCCTACCTACTTCACTCTGCAGCTACAGTTTGCACTCCTCACACATAGAACCCACTGCCATGCCCCACCCTCACCACATCGTCTGCTTCACATCTGGTGATGCAAGTCCGGCTCTGTCTGTCACTCCCAGGGTTTGGATCTTCTAATAAAAGGCATATTTCAATGCAACCGAAGCCCCTCAATCTAGCAAATTTACAGGAAAACCAGAAATTTGAAGTAAAATACTTAAAAAGTTGAGGGACCTCAAGGGCAGTAAGCCACTGCTTTTTGTGGATGTAATTCGACCAGCCCTCAGTGACGTTGTAGACCCAGGCTTTGGCTTTGTTCCTGTTTGTTTTTCTTCTTCAGGTTCTGTATGGGGGTTCTCTCGGAAAACTTAGGAACTGAAGCCTCAGAGAGGCCAGGGAATTCACCTTCTTCCATTGCCTCTTCTTGCTGGAAGTAGAAGATGGCGCAGCAGCTGTTTTGGATCGTAGCTGATGAAGTGGGTAGGGCTGATAGGCATTGTAAATAACGCAAAAATGGAAGGGGTTACGTTTTAGTTTTTGGCAATTCCTCATGGTCCAACCCAGGAATAATTTAGGTGCTTTAATTCGTTTAATGACATACAAACTTCCTCTATAGTTGATGGACATGATCTTTATATGACTGTTATTCAATCAAATGGTTAGTTTTGACATAATACTGCCTTGTACTGAATAAACAAAAAAATAGTGGCTTTTTTTAAATTATCATAGGGTACAAAAGCAATGTTTTTGCTTTTGGTAGTCTCATACATGCTCTTGGAGTTCATGATTCTAATCAATTGTGCTTTAGGGACATAAAGACTGGTGCGCCTGAACTTATGGTAAATTTTGTGACCTCAGCATACAAGCCGGAGTTGTTGAAGCCTCTAGTCGACAAGATTTCAGCCATTCCAGATGTAGTATGTATTACTTCCATCTCAATCATCCATAAGTGCTCTATGTAGCGTTTGGCCACAGATCTACTGCTTTTTATGAGTTCACACTTTACCAAATGAATTTGGTTAAAAATTTGGAATACTGGGTCACTCTCCAAAACTCCAGCCAATTAGCCTAAAAACGACAGTTGTGTACAGATGCACCTTGCAACAGTCTATTTATTGGTGAACCGAGGGCCATGTTTTGCTTTCCATGATGTATTGTCAAATTTGTCTAAACACCCTGGAAGTTGTAATTGCTGCTGCATAGATATGTTTTCAGCTTTTCATGCATGGTATGAATTTTACTTGCTTCAGCAAGTTTTCTGGGATGTCAAAATTCTTGGAGAAAAAGCTTTGCCAAGGACTTTTCTTCTCCATCTGTTTGATGTCATAGTTTATTGCTAGTACCGCTCTATTGTTTTTTGATGAATGTCAGCTGAGAAGCTCATATATTATAGCAGAAGTTTTGGCACCTCAAGTGTTAACACAGAAGTTTTGGTACCCCAAGCTCATATATTCTTGACTACTTTGTGTTTATTTAAATTATAACAGAAGTTTTGGCACCCCAAGTGTTAACTCCTGTCCTGTGGTTGCATCAGATTCTGGTTGGTTTCTTCTATAGACAGTGAACTATTTTAACGTGGTGGATTAGCGATATTACTGAGTTCTTTTATTGCTTTTGGGTTTTTTTCATTTTGAGAACCTGTAACTCTTGGTATTGTTTGTAGTTATTTTCTTCTTGGCTGGTAAAACAAACTATTTTGACGTGGAAAAATCCATCCCTTTCTGTGCACCTGATGAATGCGAAGTAGTTAGACAATAATGCCTTTCACGACATCCAAGACACAACTACAATAGAAGGGAGGTCTTTGGTTTAATTTTTGTAGTTATCTTCTGCTTCTTATACAACTAAAGTGTCACGTCTTAAATCCGTCTTTGTTCAGCCATAAAAAAATGTTGGATGGGTTGCATCTGAATTGGTTGAGGAAAAGGAAAATCCAGCATCCAAGCAGTTCATATTAAGCACTTGAGCTCCTGGACTTTTCTGTTTGTTTTTACTGGTTACTCATCTGTTGTTTTCCCAGCTAAACAATTACATCAATAATGTGTGGAATATATGGGTATTAACTTTTAGCAACAGTATAATCATATATGATTGATTTTGTCTAGATGGTGAACCACCCCTAATTTCCATGTTGATGACAATAGATAACTTTTTAGGGATCTTTTTGCATCTCTCAATTCCTATTCTGTAGTTGTTGCATTATTTTTACAGTGATCTAATTGCTGCTTGCATTATCTTGTTTGCTAGGTTAGTGTTATGAATAATGTAAATACTTCTGTTGGTAACACCTCTGTTGGAGAAGAGGAATACACGTTATATGGAAAATCCACCATCACAGAGACCTTGAGAGGTCTAACCTTTCAGATATCAGCCAACTCTTTTTTCCAGACAAATACTCGCCAGGTATGTGACAGAGACATGAGCCTTTTTTGCATTTTTTCTAATTGGAAATGCAGGGGGTTGTGGGGGTGGGGGTTTGAGTTTACTTGATGGGAAGTTTCCCAGTGACCAGAGACAATTTGCAATTTGTTAGGCAGAAGTCCTGTACAAGCTTATTGGAGATTGTGCTGGCTTGAGAGGAGACGGGTCAGAAGTTGTTCTTGACCTTTTTTGTGGAACCGGAACCATTGGTCTGACACTTGCCAAAAGGTTGTTGGTTCTCTAAATACTGAGGGTTTAACATTGCCAAGTTGCTATATGTCTTTAACTGTGGGAAATGTCTGCAGTGTTCGGCATGTGTATGGCTGTGAAGTGGTTGCTCAAGCTGTAGCTGATGCTTGCCGGAATGCCCTCCTGAATGGTATAGAAAATGCCACATTCGTCCAAGGGGATCTTAACAAAATTGGTGAAGATTTTGGAAAAGATTTTCCAAGGCCAGATATTGTCATAACAGGTTAGATTGTCAACCAAGTTTTTCTGCCTGTTACCTTATCATAATAACATTTGAAGTATAGTATAGCATAGCCATTTCGTGAACATGTTGCTCTTGAAAGGGCCAAGTGTCAGGGTTATGCAATAGGACAATCTAATGGATGATTGTTATGCATTTTAGTTTCGTAGATCATGGGTATGATTGGGATTTTTAAGGTTTTTCTTTCTTTATGCCATAGTCTGTGACTTTGCTGGTGCGAATTTCTGTTCTTGGGTCTCTCTCTCTCTCTTCTATCGAAAAGGAGGACCAAACTGTGAGTGATAGAACTATGTTGTGGATTGGGCCCCATGAGTCGGGCATTGGAGTAAACTTTGTCCATGTTTAGGAGAAAAGGGTACAGATGCTAACCGTGAGCTTGTCATCTTTGCTCTCTTAGATCCAAACAGACCGGGCATGCACATGAAGTTGATCAAGTTTTTGCTAAAGCTTAAGGCTCCACGTATTATTTATATATCATGCAATCCGGCAACTTGCGCACGGGACCTTGATTACCTCTGTCATGGAGTGGTGAGTATACATAAGCCAATCAGAATCTGCATACATCTCTATCCCAACTTCATTTTATTTGGTAGTATAAAGCTGATACTATCAAGTAACTGCTGCAAATCATTAATTGCAACGCAAACTTGCAATATTTTACTTTGAATGTCTTTCTTGGTAGAACCCTCTTATAAAGGGAAAACGAAACGAAATTTGAAACCATGAATGGCAAATGTTTTCTCTACGCAGGAAAAAGTGTCATTAAGCAAAAATGAAATTCTAAAACTGTCATCATGGGTTTTCAGCCTCCAGCATGCATGCAAAATTCTATGGCTTCTCTGTCAGCTTATTGTTGAATGTGTTCATCCAGGTAGAGCAAAAAGTTGAAGGTTGTTATAAGTTGAGAAGTATTCAGCCAGTTGACATGTTTCCCCATACTCCTCACATTGAGTGCATCTGCCAGTTAGAGCTTTCATGATCCCTGGTGCATAGACCGTGCATTCTAGTGGTTCTAATGTGGTAGTTGCATTCAGATTGTTATGGTTGAAATTGTGTTGCTCCTAATGTTCAAACGGCATCCATTGACGAGCAATTCAGACGTCGGGTACATACCAAAGCCCTTTTTGCCCCATTCTTTTGTGACATCTCTTTTCAGCCAATTTTGGAAGAGATCTTTTGTATTGTCTGGTAATTGTGTTTCACAAAAACAGGTTAGCTTTGTATGCTTAAGCAACTCCATTCTACTGATATGCCTGTTAATTGGAATCTTGTAATCTGCTGAATTTGTCTTCTTTTTGTTGAGGAAAATGATTTAATTGGAATAGTTCCCCACAAGTATGGTCAACGTTTATTTGAGCCCGTTGCATGTAATTCCTTGGTGTTTGGTAGCTTTCGAGTGAACATGCCTTTTATCAAGAGCTTTTATGTTGCATTTAGTCTTAAGGTTGCACCTAAAAGGGCAGTAGGCTCGGCCAAGGCCTTGGTACTATTTGAGCTGGAGCTTAAATTGTTCGAGCTTGAATTTTGAGACTCAAGTTTAGCTTGAGGAGGCCTGTAAGCCTGCTAGGGTCGAATTTACAAATATGTCTCAGACGTACAGTGTTAACCCTTGAGGCCTTGTATGATAGATACACAATCTCGAAGAGCGAACTTGCTAAGGAAAAAAAAAAAAAGGCAATACCTTCAAATTTGATTACTGCCATTTTAAGTCACTAAATCTTTTCCTGTCGCTCAATCAGATCCTTGTCTCCAAAGTTTGCAATCGTACACAGCCATCCTCTATTGCTGTACCTTGACATCGAGTATGCTTAGTACTGCCGACTGACTTCGGTGTGGCCTTATCATGTCAAAACTAATTTCCCATCATCGTCATTTTCCTGTATGGGCCTGGAGAAGATCTGATAGACCATCGTATAGTTGAAGCGGTGCCACCAGGGAGTGGGGACATTGTCGATGACTCGTTAATTTCTCCATCATGAATCCCAAATAACAATAGTTGTTGAAAATAATATGCCATCGATGGCTCAATGCCTACCCCCGCTACTCCCATCTCCACCCACCCCATCCCTATCTATATCGACCTCCACCATTGCCACCACCATCCGCTCTCTCCTGATGCCCACCATCCTCGTGATTACCAGCCACAAGGCCGCTGCCTGCTCGCGCTCGGCCAGGCTGCATCTTGCAGACTACTAACATATGTTACAATTTAAGGTTATTTATATCGTATTATACTAACGTACATTATATGCTTGCATCGAACTTCAATTACAGTAATATAAATCAAGCAATGCAAGATCCATGTTACATTAGCAATTAATTTAAGCATCACTCCATAGCTACATTCCCTTAGTAAAAGAGAACCTAGTTACGCCGAAGATTGAGTATTTATTATGATTTTTTTATTTTACAACCCTTGTTCATGTAGTTACTATTCTCCTCAGTTTCTATACCTAACACTTATTCTATTTTCACATGTAATTATGTTCATCTGTTGAAGGAGTTTAGAGGTGTGATGCACATTTTCAAGGAAAATTACAGCACTCACAACGGCCATCAAAACAAGCTCCGACCGCTGCTCCTTGTTCTTCAACGCAATCAGCATCACACGCCATATCATCACAGGGCTCACCAGACTTACCAAAACTTGAGTTTGCATACCAAATCCCATTTTGTAGGTTGCATCCATTCCCTCCAGAGCCACGGCATTGGCACACATTTTGTCGGTTGCATCTTCCGACCACTGAGAACTTGTTTACCCGACAATCATAATCACATTTTAGACCTTGGGTATTCGCTTCATCATCAGCCATGTCATCTTCAAGCCAATCTTGATATGGGCAGCCTCCAGTAAAAGTCTCGTTGTCATGCCAAGCAATCACTACTTCATCAGTCTCTTGGTTAACACCAATCCCTTTAGTGGAATCCTCACTGTCACTCCACTCCATGTCCAGTGCATCCAAACATTCCTCTGTTCAATTAAGGAGAAGTGTTTTATTTTTCATTATAAATCAAGGAAAAGATTTTAAAATTAGAATGTGACACGGTAATTGGCTGGGTAACTTTTGAAGATCCCTTGAAGTTTGGGTAAAAATACAACTTACAGCTTATTTTTTAGAAACCTTACACTTTGTCGCCTAGATATTACCGTTTTTTCTCAGTGTTTGTTAGTTGCTGATTTTTAAATTGTAATTTAAACTGTACAATACATGTCTTCCAACAATTTTAATTGTATAATTCTTGCATGTGCCAGACCATAGTGGGAGGCTAGACAGATAATTAACCTAAATCTGTTATATGTTTTCTACCATTTTGTAACATTTCACAAAAGATGGTGCTTTATCTGAGTGGCTCTGTTATGGTTGGATTACAGAAACCCACATACTACAAACATTTGTTGCCACTTTCCGCAGTCCTTCTACTGGATTGAATGAAAATAAATCAATATGAAATAACAACAGATAAAAGAACAAAGAAATAAGCCACATGAACATATTCATTTATTCATTTTTTGTTGTTAATTTATTTACTCTTGTTCATTTATATACTCTTATCTAAAAGATATTGAAAAGGATCAAGTAACGCTATAGAAAAGATAAAAGAATAATGAAATAATTCAAATGAACAAGAAATAAAACTTAAATCAACAAGATCTTGTCTGTTGATTATAGATTTATACATTTTTGTTTCTTCATTTATACAATTTGATTGTCCATTTTTTTTCAATTTTTGATGTTCATTTCTTCATTTCCATTTAATGTTCACTTGTTTTCCATTTCAATTTTTAATATTGATTTGTTTTATATTTCCATATGTTTAAATTACAATACTAGTTCAAAAAGATTGCGAGCAAGAAGTCAGCAAGATAGGGAAACCTTTGCTTTTTGATTTTAAAACATTGCATAAGGCTTGATTGTCATATGCTTAGGTGCTTCTGGAAATTATTAGGAGAACCAAACATCGTGTTGCATAACGTACTCAATAAGAAACCAAATCGAGACCATGAAGAGCAACTGGTTAGGTATGAATGGCGGCCAAATCATTTTAAGAAATACAAAAAAGTGGGTAATCATGAGGAAGAGTGTAACCTTGGGATGAGGAAGTTGATGTGAAAGAGATTGTGCCAGCACTATAGGAAAAAGCAATTTCTAGTTCTAGTGGTACCAAGGAGAATCAATTTCAACACATGAAGACAAAAGATACTAAACTAGAAGTGGGCTGCAGGAAGAAAACTCAAATTGCAACAACAAAGCATTAGGGAAAAGGTGAGGAGTAGCAACAAAGGCTTAAATGACTTATGGTAGCAAATACTTTTGAATTATTGTAGGAAGATGTGCAAGGAAGGTCTGTGGATATCTATCTTCATCCCAACTTAATGTGGTGTTGCTGTACTATTAAGGTGTTAAACTCTAATCCCAAACAAAAAGAAATGTGAAAGATAATTAGTAGAAAAAAAATTAGTCTATTTGCACTATTGGAGACTAGGGTACAAAGCAAGAAGTGAAATAGCCTATGGATGAAAGTTTGTAACTAATTATTATTATTATTATTATTATTATTATTATTATTATGCAATAAATAATTGGATTTTGATAATTTGGAATGACATATAGTGGAGTTAAACTCTTTTGGGAGCTTCAGACCAAGTAATACATGTGAGAGTAGAGCACAGATGGGAGAAGTGAGCTTGCATGATGCCAAGGGTTTATACACCAAATACCCCTTAAGAGAGAAGAATCTTGAGGCAAAATCTTAAGAAGTTTGTACAGAATGTAAAAGACCATGGGTTGTGTATGGGGATTTTAACAAAGTAATGAGGTTTCATGAGATATATAACTTAGATAGTTTAGTGGGCTAGAATGATTCAGGCTTGTTAGATTATTGTAATAATGCTGGGCTGTCAGATACTAAAAGTGTTTTGACTTTCTTCATGTGGTACCGTAACCAACAGTTTGGGGATAGTTTCTACTACAAGCTAGATAAAGTTATGGGAAACAACTACAGGTTTGACTAGTTTTAAAGGGCTAGTGTTGAATTTAAACCAAATTTAGAACACTTTATGGCTCTCATAAAAGTGTCGGCATGCAATAGTGGAAGGATAATTCCTTTTAAGTATCTCCAAACGTGGTAGCACTTAGATCCTACAATTAGATTGTTAAACATGTGTTGGAAGAGAATATAACTTGTGAAGATATGTAGGGGAAAAAGGTTAGGAAAATTAAAAAAGTTGAAGAAGGGGCTAAAAATTTTGAATTTGAATCCTTATTAGAAATTTCTGTAAGACAAAAGAAGGAGAAAGAACTTGAGAATATTCACCAATATAATGTAGGATCTGGGGATTAAAGTCTAGTGGACATGTGGAAGAAAACTTAACAAGTTTGGAGTTTGAATAAAGCTGAAGAGGCATACTATGCTCAAAAGGCTACATGTGATTAGATCAAGTTGGGTGATGACAATACTAGGTTCTTTCAATCAAGAATGAAAGGGAGAATCACAACTCAAGATGAAATTAAAGATGAGCTGAATGATTATTTTATGGCACTATTGGTGTTGCTAAATCTAAGCTTGGCAAAACTAATAATGAAAATATTGTTTTGTATGGCCAATAGGATAGCAAACAAACACAACAGGTTTTTAGAGCAAAAAGTGACCATGCATACAGGAAATTATAACTGTTGTGGATGGAATTAATGCCACCAAAGCCCTTGGCCCTAATAGGTATGTCATTGCTGGGAAGTAATATGTGAAGATACAGTAGTTCCACATTTCTTTGAGCATGCAAACCTACTAGATATACTATTTTGCCATTGCTTTACAACTTGTGCCTAAACATGTGACTATTGTGACTTTTCCATGTTGTGTCTTAGGGACCTACGCCTCCACTACTAATGCCTTTAGGCTAATTGCATGCTACTTTGTTTTTTATAAGACCATCTAAAAGAATATTAGCATGTAGATTGCAACAAATTTTACTTAAAATTGTTCATAAAAGCCAAGGGGCTTTTATTAAGAAAAAGATAAGTAACATATAATGTTTTGATATGTCATGAGCTTATAAAGAGATATAATAGAAAAAATATTGAGCCTAGAATGTGCTTGAACATTGATCTAAGAAAAACATACTATATATTGGAATACGGGTTCCTGGTATACTATTCTTTTCTAGGCTTAATTTTCCAGATAAATAGGTGAGTTGGACTATGGCTTGTGCAAAATTTGTTTATTTTCAATTGTACTTGATGGATCCCTATGTTGATATTTTAAAGGAAATAGGGGTCTGAGGCAAGGTGACCCCTTCATACCATTATTGTTTATGTACGATATAGATTCTCTAAAAAGGCCCTTACAAAACTATTTGATGAGAATTATATAGCATATCATCCAAAGCGTACAAAAAAAAAAAAAAAACCTACTCACCTTTTATTTACAGATGATACAATGATTTGTGTAGAAGGAGGATGTCCAGTCTGCCATAGGTATTAGATTTTATGTGCACACATTTTCTAAAGCTATTGGTTTGATCATAAATAAAAATAAAAACAAAATTTTCATGGGTGAAGTTTCTATAAATGTTAAGGAAGATATTTTGCCTTGATTGAAGATAGGAAAAGGCTCACGTCTTGTAAAATATTTAGGGGTGCCTTTAATGGATCGGAGGCTTTAGATTCAACATTATAAACCTAGAAGAAAAGATTTTGCATAACTTGAATAGTTAGGTTCTAAAATTTAACATATGCTAGAAGGGTCCAATTGATTAGGTTAATGATATTCAGTGTGCAAGCTTACAAGTTTTCCATATTCCTATGTAGGAAATTATTCTTGACCATGTTGGGTAGTGCTGTGAGACCTTTTATTTGTATAGGGTTAGTTACATAAGTAGATATCTAGTAACTACAAAGTCTGTGTCCCTAAAGCCAGGGAGGACTGAGGATTTTTAGCTTAAGAGCTTGGACTAGTGCAACTCATGGTAAGAAGCTTTGGAAATTAGTGGAGGATGAGGAAGTTATAGGTGGAATGAGTACATGTATATTATATAAAAAAACACATGTATATGGCAAGTGAGGCCACCTAGTGACCCCTCAATTGCATAGAGTAGTATTTAAGGAGATTATGCATGATTAGGTTTGGGATTGTGTGAGGAATTGGAAATTCCTTAAGAAATTAGCATATTTGTATATGGTAGAGAGTTTGGTGATGTTAAATAGCATAAGATTGTATGGAGTTCAACACATATACCTAAATATGTGATGATTTGTTGGTTTGCAATGCTAGATAGATTACCTACCTTTGATATATTGAGTAGATATATCTCTTTGCCATATGTGTTGTGCCTATTACACCTAAAGGAGAATGAATCGAGGACCATTTGTTCTTTAAATGTGATTATATTATGATGGTATGGAGAGATATTATGTGTGGTAGAAAACTTAAAAGCTTATAGAAAATAGTGTCTATTATGTGAGCAGATGTGGCTTGTAAAAGGCAAGAGAACTAAGGCTAGAATTAGGAGGGCTTATTTTATAGGGTTGGTGTGTTATGTGTGGTAAGCAAGGAATAGAATGGTGCATCACCAAAAACAAAGACCTCCAGATGATGCGATTTAGCAGAATGTGTAATCAATCAAGATTTGGATAGCGAGTAGTATTAGTTATGTATTTGCTTAGATTGTACTGCATTTGATTATGTAGTGTAGCATAGACGCTTAGGGTTTTGCCCTTCATTTTGAGTTAGGCTTTGGCATTTGCATCATATAGGCCCATGATCTATATATTGTGAGTGTTGCGGGGCTTTTCTAAGTAATAATTAATAAAGTGTGCACTCACCGAAGCATTTCCTAGAAGAGAAACAAAAAACAATTCATTTATTTTATTTTATATGTAAGGCATTTTAAATTTACTTTTTAGTTGACAATATATCCCTTTTCTTTTGGAAAATACATGCTATTTGTATTCATAAACTAAGTTGAAAAGAATAATGTATAAACGAACAAAGGATATAAACGAACGTCAAAATAAACTAAAAATGAACATGACTCTTACTTGTTCATTTTTATGTTTTGATCATTCATAATCTATTTTAATTTGTTCATTTATGTATTTGCAAAGGATGAATAAAAAGTTCTGTGTATTAAAGATGCAAGAAAATAGCAAAACCAAAAGAAAGTGCAAAAAAAGGCATCAGTGAAAAAAAAAATAAAAATCTTTAAATTAGAATAACAAAAAAGGGACAAAAGCAAATTCCCCAGAGAAATTAAAAGAGAAGAAAAATAAAAAAGAAAAGTGAGAAATTGGAAAGAGGAAAAGGTAAAAAAATAAGGGAATATCAAAACCTAGCCTTTGGAGTCTTCAACTGTTCAGTGGAGCAGACAGAACAAGACACATCTTGGGACGGGCTCGAATTCGGGCCTCGACGGTCATGGTTTAATAAGAGACCAATTAGTAATTCACCCCGAACTTTCCTAAATATTTTTTAAGATAAATGCAGATAATTCACCCTTAAGTTTCCAAAATCCTCCTCGAGATGAACGGTGCAGCTTCCACTACATCTTCTCTTCCATTGTTTCCCAAAGACCATGTGCATGTTGTGCCCCAGCTATGTGCAAGAAGCCCTCAAGGACAAATCATCTTTGAACCATCCATCATTTGCCTTGTTCATATAACTTCCCTTTCCTAACGCGCTCTTCCACTCTTCCGCTGTTTGTCTCCTCAACCAAAACTGCATGCCGGCTAGTAAATCTTGAGCCCGGAAGTGAAGGTAGCCTAAACAGCCCCAGAAAGCCCACTCAAACTGGACTTGGATTTCTTCCTAAAACTACCCTATTCAACCCGATTTTTCGGGTTTGGAATTCAAGGTTTTGAGTCTGTTAGGATTGTAAGCTCGAGGAGATGGCAGCTCGACAGCTTGACGGAGGTTAGGGTGTTAGGGACGGTTGACGGTGATGGATTGGTGAGACCAAAGATGCGAGGCTACTACCCACGGGTGCCAGTGAATGGTTGGTGCTAGAGATTTGTTTCGGAGTCCAGTAAGGAGATGATGCCAGGGACAACGTGAGAGGCTAGTGAGACATGACCCCCCTTCAGCCAATCTATTTCTCTCAGTTATAGGGTGTGTTGTTTGTGAAGCAAGATGGTTGGAGTGTGTGAGTATGAACATCTGTAAGGTGACAGTACAGTGCATGCAAAACTGTAATTTGTGTTGAAGTGCATGCATGATGACAGAAAATGTATATAAATGCAGAATTTTATATGTACATGTAAAGGAGAAGATGAAAAGTGCTCAAACTTTTTTTTTTTTTTTTCCTTTTGTAACATTTGAGACATGGCTTTAAAACTTTGGGAGGAGTTACTTGAGGAAAACATGAAATAAATACTGACCATGGAAATCTGCGGATAGGAGGAAAATGTTGCAGCATATCATCGTGGCCAATAGCATAGCAACAAGAGAAATAGCCTGAGACCTCTCCATAATGAATCGAATGGCTTCGCTTTCTGTTCTTGGTTTGAGGGCTTAATCTTATTCGCAGTTGAGAAAGAGGGCGGGGGAGGATTCTAAACCAATGAATAATTCAGGATTCTATGAAGTTATGAGAAATTGCAAATGTGCTGTGGAAGATAGTAGGAAATCAGGATGTTTATATAGACATATCATTTGAACATGCTCATGTATCTAAGAAGGGGAAGGCATTAAGCAAAGCTCTTTAGCTGGCTCTCGAACATAGGTATGTCAGGAAAATAAATAAGACAAATGGATGGCTATAAAACATGGGTTTCTAAGAAATTAAACAATGACAAATAACTTCCAAACACAAAATATAAATCTATATATAATATTGTTTCATAGACATAGTCTATCCTACCATAAAATGCTCAAACTATTGTTTGAATTATATTGTTTTGGATCAACAAGGACAAGGGGAAACGCTTCACATCCACATTGTCTGAATTCGATCACTAAGAAAATAAACAAGAATGTTATAGTTAAGGTGACTGAGTTGGGAAATGCAACATGATGCTCTAGGACAACCTTTATATAAGACATGTCAGCCTCCGGAGGGGCTTACCTTGGATGGCATCTGCAGTGGCGTGAAACAAGGGTCAAGGGGCTCCTTGGAGTATTACCAGGGAAGGGACCTCCAACACCTAAGTTAGTATGTGTAGAAGAGAGGTGTAAGAGAGCAATAGGTGAAAAAATGTGGGGTCAGATGTGTTACCTAGGAGCTTCCTTTGAGTATATATAGTGCGGTTACGGAGAGAGCCGTTTCACCTAAGCAAGGGGGATTCAGACATGTGGACGGCTTGATTTGGCATGCTTTAGGTTCGTACATTAGGAGAGCTATCTCCAGCTGGACTAGGGCAAGCAAGTGGTTATGCTCAGACCGCAAATCAGGGGGCATGTGGGTGGTCTCTGTCAATGGTCCCTGGGGACTACATGTTTGGCATTTTCCTTCGAGATCACTTTAGTGTGTTCCAAGGGTGTTACGAGTTTGGACAACTTCGTTGTCTTCCAAGGGTGGTAAGCTTGTTACTTGAGGGTGCTAGGCCTGCTATCCAAGGGTGATGGTCAAATCCCCATTTTCCCGAGGGGCCAATGGGCAATAGCCTTTCGGCTATCACATGCCCCCCTCGGATAGAGGCGGAGCTGTGTCTTTGGTTCCACTAGGCTAAACTTTGACAAGCGAATCTTGCCTTAGGGTTTTTTCCTGCTATTGGGTTATTTGATCGGCTCCCCAATTGTTTCAATTTCATGGGTAGACAAATTGCTTCCTCGATCTGTGCATTATGGATTTGACATTTCAGGAAGCGTGCCCTTGATTTATGTACTAATTGACATATGTCACCATTTGATTGGCTATTTTTTGCATTGGTTATGTCAGTTATGTCTCTTCGACAAAGGGTAGTCATTATGGCATCTTTTCGCTTGCCTCCCTCGGGCTATATATCCCCCCATCTGAGGCAGAAGTTCCTCACTCTTATTTCACTTCTCATTTTCTTTCTTTTGCTTTCTAGTTTCTTCTCTTTTCTTGCGATGGTCTTTTATGCGGAGCGATTTCTGGCAACTTTTCATGGTGGTTCATTGGATTTTGGAGAATAACCAGGTGGGTGATCTGTCTGAGGATGATTTTCTTTTTTTCTTCCCTTTCTTTTCCTTATCCCGAAGTAGAGCTTTAGGCTACCAAGGTAAGGAATGTAGAGGTTCAAGGCGCCAAGGTTAAGACTGTTGAGGAGAGCTAGAGTTTGCTAAACGCTCAGCTTTGTTATGCTACATTAGGGAAAGTGGAGAAGTGTTGAGCGAAGTTTTCCTACCTTAATATGTCAAGGTTAGGGCCCTCGAGCACAATGAATTAAGTTATTGATAGCCGAGGTGCCCATCACTGGCCGAGCTCCCAGACCTGACGGAGTGCCGACTTCGCCAGAGGGAAACAGCCAGCCGAGGTCGGAAGGATGAACGATCCCCCTGGTCTAATGTAGGGAATTCGCTTCCTTAGGAAATGGTAGGACCAACCTTGGTAGAGCGGTCAGACCCTCTTCAGAAACAGAAGTATCCCTTGGAGGACCCATCATCGGGGAATGTAACGTTAGAGTAACCTCGGAAAGTACGAACAAAGCATTTAAGGAGCCTCTGACACCTCCCCATAAAAGTCGTCCCCCAAGTACATTTTGACACGCTATCACTGGAGCACGCCATCAGAGGGACACCTCGATGCGACACTCTCGGAATGCCTAGGCTGTCAACCAGGTGACTTTTGCTGAGATAAATGTCCCTTCGTTCTCGGAAAAGCAGGGATCGCATCCCACCGGACACGTGTCGTGATCTGGAATGACCAAAAAAGGAAAATGACTTCTGTACGCCTCCTTTATAAAACACCCAGAAAGCATCCTAGCGGGGTAAGGAAAAAAGTTCTCTTTGAATACACAAAAAAGCACATAATCCAGTTGTCTGAAAATACTGACTTGGGCGTCGGAGACTCCTCCCCGGGAATACACACCGGGGACCTCCTGACCTGTGTTTTCTGGAGTATTTCAGGTACATTCCACTGGGAAATCTCCTCCAAAAGTCCTCTCCTCCATCAGAAGTTTTCCCTACCCGTACAATGACACATGATGAAGCCGCCGCAAGCCACCATTTGGCGCCGTCTGTGGGAACTCTATCCTATGTCGCCGTCGTGAAGACTCGGCGCTCGAAGGACAAAAGGATTTCAAGATCCCCCATCGCACCTGAGACTCAACAGGCGACCACTCTGCCTGTGGCAGAAACTTCTATGATGGAGGACGATCGTCCTGTAACGGTAACGATGAGCTTCCTACGGGATTTTCAGCGTTCTATCGTTGCCGAAATCACTCAGCAGCTTGACCAGAGGTTGCCCCAACCTCCACCTACTCAAAGAGCCTCACCCCCGACCATTCGTCGGGAAAGGAGCTCGCGATCTACTCATCGGAGTTCAGGAAGTGGAGACTCCCTTGACACATATTCAACAGATGGTGAACTCGTTGAAGCGCGCCCCGCCAGAGGGGGAGCCCCAAAAGAGACCAGGGCCTCTTGTCAATAGAGCGCATCCCTTACCAGAGGTCCCCCTCTCCCCCTCACCGGAGTCGTTCCCCAATGCGAAGAAGAAATTCGCCACTACCAGTAAGCACACGACGGCAGGAAGGAACCAGCACTACCTCATTTATGGAAAGGATCCTGGGAAGGCTGGAAAAGGTCGAGAAACAGATCTCCTGAAAGCCAGTCTGGTCCCGGTTGTCAGACTCTTACACCGGAGAGGAGTCGCCTTTCGTACGTGAGGTAGTAGAGGCGCCTATGCCCAGTGATTTTAGGGTTCTTCGCCTGGAAAGATATGACGGGCGAAGTGACCCCCCAGGCGCACCTGACAAAATATAAGCGAAGTATGGTGCTCCATGGCGCGGACGACGCCACGCTCTATAAATGCTTTGAGGTGACACTCTCAGGACCAGCAACAGCGTGGTATGGCTCTTTGCCCCAGGGAAGTTTGTTAAGCTTCCAAGAACTATCTACTGCTTTCACCCAACAGTTTATTAGTAGTAGGCCAACTGCCAAAATGCCAGTGCAAATGTTTGACATAGCGCAAAAAGGAGGGGAGACCATCCGCGACTATGTTGAAAGATTCAATCGAGAAGCACTGAGTGTACCAGATTTTCAGCCGGAAATTCGCATCCTGGCAATGGTCAGAGGACTGCGGAGGGACTCCCAGTTGTTCTACGAGTTCTCCAAAGACCCTCCAGAAACTCTTGGGGAATTTTACAGAAGAGCCGAGCAACACATGACGGCCGAAGAACTCAGAATGGGAGGACCTAAGGGCGAACACCCTCGCACCGAAGGGCCTGGGCATCAGCCGCGCGAGCAGAACGAGGGAGAGCGGCCCCGCAGGCAAAGAGGAAAGAGGCCCGCAGCATTCACTCCCTTGAACACCACAAGAGCTAGCATTCTAATGGCGCTAGAAAGGCAAGGGACCACAATCCCAAGGCCAAAGGCCATGACCCTGGAGAATAAAAGGAATATGAAAAAATTTTGTCAATTTCACCGGGATCATGGCCATGACACTGAAGCCTGTTACCAGTTGAAGAAGTACATCGAGTCCCTGATCAAACAGGGTCAACTTCGGCGATATCTGTGGATGCCCTCTCCGAAAGGGAGAAAGGAAGAGCAGAGGAGAACAGACGATGAAGAGTACGACTCAGATAGACAGCGGGACCAAAGTCCCCGGAAAAGTCTGCCACCCTCGGCAGGGATTATCCAAACCATCACTATTGGGATACCCTCGGCCGAGAGAAAAAGAAAGATGAGAGAAGTCTCCATCATGGAGTACGGGAGCTCCCCGTGAAGGCTCACCCGTAGGGATGGGTCTGTAATAAAGTTCCCTCACGATGACCCCCTCCTTGTGATGGCAAGGATAGGGAACTGGGACGTCAAGAGAGTGCTCCTCGACGACGGCTCGAACACCGACGTCATTTTTTCTCATCTGCTGGGTAAATTAGACATCTCAAAAAGTGATCTTAGCCCAGTCAGTTCCCCCACCTTCGGCGTCGGGCCATCTGAACTTCCAGTCCTTGGGTACATTGACCTGCCTGTGATGCTGAAAGGGGTCTCACCCAAGAGCAAAGAAGAGTTAATCGCCTCCGGCAGGACAAGATTTATAGTCATTGATGTGCCGTCAGCATATAACGCCATTCTGGGAAGACAGACTCAAGGCAATTTTCACATTCGGCCATACGTAAGGTACCTGATGGTCACCTTCGCCACCAAAGACGGAGATGCTGAAATCTTCATAGATCAGGCCGAGGTTAGGAAAGTCTTCACAAGGGCCAGGCAAAGCCCGACCAAGATCTAGGTACAGACTTCGGCAGAAGGAAAAAAGTCTTGATGGATGAAAAGGCAATGGCAGAAGAAACGGAAAGCCTCAAAAAAATAGAAACAGAAGATATAAAATTGATCCTCGGCCGAAACACCCGAATTGGGAAGAAACTGGCCGAAGGGGACAAAAAGAGGCTTGTATCCTTTTTGTGCATGAACAAAGATCTATTTGCTTATTCGTCGAAGGATATGCCTGGGGTTGACCCCAGCATAATCCAGCACAATCTTAGAGTACAACCACACGTCAGACCAGTTCGACAGAAAAAACGGAATCTATCAGCTCACAAAAAGTCCTTCGTCAAGGCCGAAGTTAGTCACCTCATTGAGGCCGGGGTAATAAGGGAAGTAAAATACCCCGAATGGCTTAGCAATGTGGTTATAGCCACAAAAGAGGGTAGTGAAAAGCTCCGAATGTGCATTGACTTCCGAAACTTAAACGATGCCTGTCCAAAAGACTCCTACCCATTACCGGCCATAGATCAGCTGGTAGACGCAACTGCCGAGTACGGACTGCTTAGCTTCCTTGACGCCTTTGGCGGGTATCATTAGATCCGGATGAACCCCGAGGATGAGGAAAAAACGGCATTCATCACAGAGATAGGTACTTACTGCTATGTCAGAATGCCCTTTGGGCTCAAAAACGCAGGAGCCACTTACCAAAGACTGATGAACAAGGTATTCGATGCGCAAATCGGTAGGAACATGGAAGTGTACATCGACGATATGATAGTCAAGAGCAAAGTACCCAAAAATCATATCACCGACTTAATCGAAACCTTCCAACGACTTCGAGAGTTTGGCATTCGCCTTAATCCCGAAAAGTGTGTGTTCGGGGTAAATGCAGGAAAATTTCTCGGGTTTATGGTGTCAGAAAAGGGAATAGACGCTAACCCTGAGAAAGTGAAAGCCCTGCTGAATTTTTGGACACCTACGTCTATCAAAGACATACAGAGGCTTACCGGGAGGATCACCTCCCTAAGTAGATTCATCCCCAGGTATGGTGACCGATGTCGCCCGTTTTTCAAGGTACTCACCAAAGTCTCCAAGGAAGGTGGGACCTCCGGACTCCAGGAACAGCCATGGAATACAGAATGCCAGGAAGCCTGGGGAGAGCTCAAAAGTTATCTAACTCACCTCTCAACACTTCGGCAACCTCAGGAGGGGGAACCTCTCATTCTTTACCTTGCAGTCACTGAAAAGACGGTGAGTTTCGTCTTAGTGAAAGAAGAGGGTGGGAAACAATGGCCGGTGTATTAAGTAAGCAAGTCCCTGCATGGCGCCGAGACAAGGTACCCGTTGCTCCAAAAAGCTATCTACGCGTTAGTACTGGCGGGTAGGAGATTGCGACCCTACTTCCAAGGACACGCCATCACCGTACGAAGTAATTTGCCCCTGCGAGATGTGATGAAAAAAATGGAGCATTCGGGAAGACTCTCAAAATGGTGCATTGAGCTCGGTGAATATGACATTACATATAAGCCTAGAAGGGCAATAAAGGCTCAGGCACTTGCAGACTTCATTGCCGAGATCCCCAAGATTGAAAAGACCGAAGCACTCGCGGAAGGAAAAACAGAGACGGATCCAGAATGGAAACTCTTCGTCGATAGAGCGTCAGACGCAGAGCATCAAGGAGCTGGAATAATCCTTCAGGGTCCTGAAGGCATGGAAGCTTCTAAAGCAGTCAAATTCGGTTTTAATGTTACCAATAACATTGCCGAATATGAAGCCCTCATAGTCGGATTGAAAATGGCCAAAAAAGTTGGTGTGAAGAACCTTGTGGCCCACAGTGATTCACAGTTAATAGTCTGACAGACGAAGGGAGAATACGCGGCAAAGGACCCAATTTTGGCTAAGTATCACGACCTCATTCAGAAACTCATTGAGGATTTCGACTCGGTACACATAAAGAACGTGCCCCGAAGGGATAATACCTAAGCAGATGCCTTGGCCAAGGCTAAGGAACCCACCGAAGTGCTAAAACACCCTAGCACAGAGTTAATGTGCATAAAAACCTTGGGGGAGGGATGGCAAAGCTCCCTCAAGAGATATTTGGCAACTTCAGAGCTTCCCGAGGATCCTAAAGAAGTCTCAAAGATACGAAAGCGTGCAGGAAGGTACTTCCTCATTGGGGAAGAGCTGTACAGACAAGGGTACACAAGCCCTTTACAAAGATGTATAGGCGAGGATGACGTCAGAGTAATACTTGAAGAAGTACACGATGGAGTGTGTGGCTCCCATATAGGAACGGACGCCCTCGCAGGAGTAATACTCCGCCAAGGTTATTTTTGGCCTACCCTAAGGAAGGACGCAAGGCAATTCGTCTGAAGATGCGGCAACTGCCAAAGGCACGCCAGTATCCAAAAGCTACCCTCGGAGAGAATAAATGCAACAGACTATCCCTGCCCCTTCGCCGTCTGGGGCATTGACCTCAACGGACCTCTCCCAAATGCCCCCGACGGAGTAAAATTTTGCATCGTCGCAGTGGACTATTTCACTAAGTGGATAGAGGCAGAACCGCTAGCATCAATCTCGGCGAAGGATGCTCAAAAATTCGTATGGAAAAACATTATATGCCGATTTGGCATTCCGAGGGTAATAGTGGCCGATAACGGGACTCAATTCACGGGTAAGGGGTTCCAGGAATTCATGGGGGACCTTGGCGTCAAGATACATTTTGCCCCAGTGGCTCACCCTCAGAGCAATGGGCAGGTCGAGGTATCTAGCAGAACAATAAAAGATGGCCTGAAGAAAAGGCTAAAAGAGGCAAAAGGGAAATGGCCAGGAGAGCTCCCAAGTGTGCTGTTGAGCTACCGAACGACTCCCCGAAGAGCCACGGGAGAGACTTCTTTCTCGCTCGTATACGGGACCGATGCCATTATTCCCATTGAAGTCATGCAGCCCTCGGTAAGAGTACAGGTGTTCGATGAAGGAGGAAATGATCTTGGACTGAGAGCAAAACTGGACCTCCTCGAAGAACACCGCGAAATGGCCGAGTTAAGGAGAAAGGCCTTCAAGCAACGGATAGCACGCACCGCCAATTTACATGTAAGAAAAAAGGAGATAAAAAAGGGAGACCTCGTTCTTCGAAAGGCCGAGTTCGAACAGCGAAGGCCATCAGAAGGGGTACTTCGGGCAAATTGGAGTGGACCCTATTTGGTTATCGACGAAGTCCGCCCAGGGGTCTTTAAGTTGGGTAATATTGAGGGAGTGGAGTTGAAGAATACTTGGCATTCAGACTCTCTAAAAAAATTTTATACTTAGACATTTTTTCGAAGAAAGCCGGTAAGATACTCCTCCCCGAAGTCGTCAGTAAAATACATGACGAATTTGCCTTCGTTATCGAAAGAGTGTGCCTTGATGATTCTGCCTTACAAAATTCCTTACTAAGCTTAAAAAAAACTCGTTCGACCACGAAAGAAGTTCAAAGAGGTTCCTTCCGAAAGATAAGGTGCAGGTGTTCGCCAAAAGTGCACACCTAAAATCGTACCAGCTTCTGATAAGGCATATTCGGGAGAAAGAACGGAGAATGGGGGAAAAATTCTTCATTAAAAAATCCTAAGGCAAAAAATACAAAGAAGGAATAAGAAAGCCTATGACTGAGCAAGAGTATCCGACGTTTCGTCAAACATTATCATCTCCAGAGGGCTCAGTCAAAGACGCAGGCTGAGCCGGAGGAAGATTGAGGAACTCGACTTTGGACCATGAAGATCTGGGCTCTTTGGGAAAATCCAAAGCAGACAAGTGAGAAATGTCAAGCCCAGGGTGCCGAGCGAGGACCTGGTGACGAGCCAAGCAAAAACCATCTTGGTAAGACGTCTTCGACATTTGCTCGCTACGGTCCTTCTCAGCGCCAAGAGCCGCCAGCTCAGCTTTTAGCGCGGCAATCTTCTCATCCAGCTTCCTCTTCTTCCTGCTCTTCGTCTTCTTCTTCTTCAGTGACGCAATCTCAGGTTGGAGATCGGCATTCAAAGCGAGTGATTTCGCAAGATTCTTGCCGTCTTGAATGGTCTTTTTTCAAAGGGCCTCATTCTCTAAAGAAAGAGTCACGCAATTTGAGCTGAGGTCTTCAACCTTGGCTGAGAAGTCGGTAAGAAGCTCCTGCCTGTTGGACACAACCTCGGCCCGAAGACTCCCAAGATCCTCCTTCGCGATTTTGTTTAACTCGCCATATTTTAAGGCATATTGGGCAAGAGACTCCTTCGTCTTCCGCAGGGAATCTTCGGACCGAAGGTGGGTCTCCATATGTTTCGCTGACCAGGCACGGAAGTACCCGCTATATGCCAAAAGCTGCGGAAAACAGAGGCACCAAATAAGTATCGGAAGGCAGTGATGGCTTAGATGAACAATTTTCTAAGATACAAGAAAAGAAAGGATCACCTGAGCAGCGTGCTCGGTCATCCTCGTCGCGAGAATCTCTTCGCTGGGACATTCGATGGTAAGGGACTGAAAAGTGGCATTAGTCAGCAACCCCGCCGCCATTTGCGGAGCCATCAGCTAGCTATCCTTAGAGAACAAATCCATGTCCTCTGTGAACGTCAGAAGGGCTCCCGTGGCACCTTGTCCCGCGGAATCCGTCGGTCCCGAAGAGCCCTCCGACGGGCATGAGCTTCCACCCAGGAAGCAGTAGGGGCATTCTCTGCAAGGTCACGCCGAAGTTCCATCAAGACATCATTCATTAGCCATTCATCCAAAAAATCATAGATACGAAAAATATTGAGGTTGGTAGCGGAATGGCTAAGGAAAAAACCTGGTGGAACTTCGGGGACGCACTTTGATAGCCGAAGGGCTATCGCCTCTATTTGATCCGAACTCGGAGCGTCAGGGAACGCGAGGAAGCTATTAGCCCCCCCGAGGTACTAAACAGATCACCTTCGGAAACGGAGAATCAGCTATTGCAAGCCGAAGAGGATCTCCCCGAAGGCGGAACCCTGAATCAGGGAACTCCCCGAACTGCGGGCATATTTCCCGAAGGGGCATCGTCCGTACCAAAGGACGACCTCGGCCAGGGACCTCGGGAGTACGACATGAGCATTTAAGGAGCCTCTGACATGCCGCCCACAGATGTTACATGTCACCTCAAACGGCGATTTGACACGCCGACGCCATCCAGGTCATGTCACGGCTTGTCTTGGTTCAAGGCTCAAGGAGCCTGCCACCAGCTACTTGTCCCCTATGCCCAGAAATTCAGAGAACATCCGACCGAACACGTGTCACAATCTGAATGGGCTGGACATTCCTATAAATACCAGGAAACAAACCCTGGCAACGGGTTGGACTCCTCCCCCTTGAGAAAGCACAGGCAAGCCCACTAAAAACTCTAGTGCTTCCCCCTTACCTTATCAGGAAACTGACTTGGGCGTCGGAGGCTCCTCCCCGGAAAAACACCCCGGGGACCTCCTAACCCTCTTCTCTGAGCTTTGCAGGCACGTTCCCCTGGGAAACTCCAGCACCAGACGCTCTCCCTCACAGGAAGTCCTCCCGGAGGTCACCATGCCTTCCAGTGATGATGTCCCCGGACATCATTTGGCGCCGTCTGTGGGAATCCATCCTCGGGTTGCCGTCGTTGAGACTCGGCGTTCTAAGGACAAGGGACTCCCGAGGTCCCCGTCCGCGCCTGAAGCCCAATCGGCCACCGAGCAAGCCCCCCCAGGGACTTCCACGCCTGAGGAAGAGCGCCCTCTGGTCATAACCATGAGCTTCCTGCGTGACTTTCAACGTTCTGTTGTGGCTGAAATGACACAACAGATAGACCGAAGGTGGCCGCAACAAGCTCAAGCCCAAAGGCCTCCTTCGCCAGCACACCCTCGGGAAAAAAGCCCCAAAACAACTTATCGTAGTTCGGGATCCGGAGACCCACGAGAGGAGTCTTCAACAGAAAACATGCCCCTCGGGGCATGGCTCGCGGGACAAGCGAGGTCAAAGCGACCCAAAAGCACACACAGGAGGAGGCAGTCGCCTGAGGCGAGGTCCTAATCCCCTCAGCGCCGAACTCGCTCCCCAAAGAGGCACCGACAATCCCCCCTGCCAGAAGAAGAACCTAGCGCCACGGCCCTTATGGAGAAAATATTGGCAAGGTTGGACAGAGTGGAGAAACAGGTGGCCCGTAAACCTGTCTGGGCTAGGCTGTCTGGGACCTTTTGTGGGGACGAGTCCCTATTCACCCAAGATGTCGTTGAGGCAGCCATGCCAGGTGATTTCAGAGTACCTCGGCTGGAAAATTATGATGTCCGTACTGATCCACAGGCCCATCTGACCAAGTACAGACGCAGCATGATGATGCATGGTGCCGACGATGCTACCTTGTGCAAATGCTTCGAGGTCACTCTCAGTGGGCCAGCAACAGCCTGGTATAATTCATTGGCCCTAGGGACCATCACGGAGTTCTAGGAGTTGTCCACAGCCTTCATGCAGCAGTTTATCGGGAGTCGGCAAACGGCGAAGATGTCGGTTTAGATGTTCGACATAGCGCAAAGAATTGCAGAGACCATACGCGACTATGTCGAAAGGTTCAACAGGGAATCTCTGAGCGTCCCAAACTTCCGGCCCGAAATACGCATCCTCGCCATGACACGGGGCCTTCGGAGGGACTCACAGCTGTTTTACGAGTTCTCTAAGGACCCCCCGGACACCCTCGGTGAATTTTACCGAAGGGCCGAACAGCACATGACAGCCGAAGAACTGAGAATGGGCAGACCGAAGTCCGATCACTCCCGGGCCGAAGGATCCAGCCAGCAGAATCGGTATCCCACCGAACAGGCAGGACGACCTCGGAGGACGCGAGGAAGGAAACTCCCAATTTTCACACCCCTGAACACCACATGGACAAACATCCTCATGACGATGGAAAGACAGGGGACGCAGGTTCAGCAGCCACGGGCCATGACCGCCGACAACAGAAAGAATATGAAGAAGTTCTGCCAGTTTCATCGCGACCACGGTCACGACACCGAAGACTGCTTCCAATTGAAGAAGTATATAGAGTCGCTGATAAAACAGGGCCAACTTCGGCGTTATCTGCGCATGCCTTCCCCGAAGGGGAGAAAAGAGGAGGAAGGAAAGGCAGAAGACGAGGACTACTACTCTGACAGGCGGAGAAACCGAAGTCCGAAAAGGCAACCCCCACCTCCAGCAGGAATCATACAGACAATAACGACGGGACTCCCATCCTCGGAAAGAAAGAGGAAGGCCAAAGAAATAGCAGTCATGGAATATCAAAGTCCAACAAAAAAGCTGGCCTGAAAGGATGGTTCCGCCGTCATTTTTCCCCATGATGACCCATTGTTGATCATGGCGAGAATAGGAAACTGGGACGTCAAAAGAGTGCTGCTTGACGACGGATTAAATGCTGACGTCTTATTTTCACACTTGCTGCCGAGCTTGGGTGTATCTGCCAGCGACCTCAAGCCCGTCACCTCGCCTACCTTCGGGGTAGGTCCGGCCGAGCTGCCCGTCCTCGGTTGGATCGATCTCCCATTGATGTTGAAAGGGACTTCGGTGATGGGAACGGAGGAATTGTACGCCTCCACAATGGCAAGGTTCATCGTCATGGATGTCCCTTCATCGTACAACGCCATCCTTGGAAGACAGACGCAGGGAAACCTGCACATTCACCCTGATGTCAAGTACTTAACCGTCACTTTCGCCGCCAAGGATGGAGATGCGGAAATCTTCATAGATCAAGGCGAAGTAAGGAAGGTGTTCGTCAAAACACGAAAAGCTCCAGCAAACAACTCTGCGCAAGCTGTGGAAGCAAAAGCACCAAAAAAGGGCAAGGCAGAGAGTCCCACAAAGGCGGAAACGAAAACAGTAGAACTTGTCCCAGGTCAATCTACCCGAAAGGGGAAGAGCTTGGCCGAAGGTGACAAGAAAATAAAGATCTCTTTGCCTACTCGCCGAAAGCGTAATACAGCATAGCCTCAAAGTAAGTCCGGAAGCAAAGCCTGTCCGGCAAAAGAAACGAGGCTTCTCAGCCCACAAAAATAACTTTGTCAAAACTGAAATCCAGCGCCTGCTAGACGCTGAGGTTATCAGGGAGGTCAAATACCCCAAATGGTTGAGCAACGTGGTTATCGCCACTAAAGAAGGAAGCAACAAATTTCGGATGTGCATCGACTTCAGAAACTTGAACGATGCTTGCCCAAAAGACTCATACCCTCTCCCACCGATAGACTAATTGGTAGACTCAACTGCCGAATACGGGCTCCTAAGTTTCTTAGACGCCTTCAGCGGCTATCATCAAATAAGGATGAACCCTGAAGATGAAGAAAAAATCGCCTTCATCACCGAGGGAGGAACATACTGCTACGTCAGGATGCCTTTCGGGCTTAAAAATGCAGGAGCCACCTACCAGAGGTTGATGAGCAAGGTCTTTAACGACCAAATAGGGAGAAACATGGAAGTGTATGTTGACGATATGATAGTCAAAAGCAAGCTGCCTGACCACCACATCGCAGATCTAAAGGAAACCTTCCACAAGCTCAGAACCTTCGGGATCCGTCTCAGTCCCGAAAAGTGCATCTTCAGAGTGACCTCGGGAAAATTCCTTGGGTACATGGTATTAGAAAGAGGCATTGATGCTAACCCAGAAAAAATCAAGGCCCTACTCGAGTTCCGAACTCCTGCCACAGTAAAAGATGTGCAGAGACTCACTGGAAGGATAACCTCCCTCAGGAGGTTTATTTCCAGATACAGAGATCGGTGTCAGCCATTCTTTAAAGTCCTCACAAAGGTAGCAAAAAAGGAGGACAACCTCGGAGGTAATGACCATCCCTGGGGTAAAGATTGCCAAAAAGCCTGGGAAGAACTGAAAATCTACTTGGCCAACCTGCCTACTCTGCGACAACCTCGCGAAGGAGAGCCGCTCGTACTATACCTCGCCGTCATAGAAAAAGCTGTGAGTTCGGTCCTTGTAAAAGAAGAGGGGCCAAAGCAATGGCCGGTCTATTATGTCAGCAAATCCCTGCACGGTGCCGAAATCAGGTATCCTTTGTTGCAAAAAGCTATATATGCCTTGGTGCTGGCAGGAAGAAGGCTACGACCATACTTGCAAGCTCACCCTATCATCGTCCGAAGTAGTTTACCACTTCGGGATGTCATGAGGAAGGTGGATCATTCCGGAAGGCTCTCCAAGTGGTGTATAGAGCTTTGCGAACATGACATCGCATATGAACCTCGGAAAGCATAAAAGCTCAAGCACTGGCAGACTTTATCGCCGAAGTACCCACCACCGAGGACAGCCATCCGGATCCTGGCGAAGGTGATCCCGAATGGACTTTGCATGTTGACGGAGCCTCGGGATCTGAACACCAGGGAGCCAGGGTAATTATCAGAGGTCCCGAAGGCCTTGAAGTAACGAAGGCCATCAAGTTCAGCTTTAACGTCACCAACAATGTGGTTGAGTATGAAGCCCTCATAGCAGGATTACGCCTAGCCAGAAGAATTAGTGTGCGAAATCTAAAAGCCCACAGCGATTCCCAGCTAGTAGTTCGGCAAACGGCAGGAGACTATGGGGCAAAGGACCCGACCTTGGCAAAATACCATGAACTGGTGGCAAAACTCATTCGGGAGTTTGATACCGTGAGAATCGAAAACGTGCCTCGATGTGATAATGCCGAGGCAGACTGCTTGGAAAAATCAAAAGTATACACCGAGGTGCTGGGTCATCCGAGCATCACAGTGCTGAGCATATCAACTTCGGGAAGAGGCTGGAAAACCTGATAAAAAGATACCTCGAGGACAATACACTCCCCGAAGACCCCAGTGAAGCTGCCAAAATCTGAAGACGCTCCGGTCGATTCTTCCTAATTGGTGAAGAATTATATCGGCAGGGATATGCAAACCCATTACAGAGGTGTGTCGGCGAAGAGGATACTGAAATGATCCTCGAAGAAGTACACGAAGGCGCTTGTGGTTCGCACATCGGAACCGACGCCCTTACAGCTATAATACTTCGCCAAGGATACTTCTGGCCTACCCTGAGAAAGGATGCAAGGCAGTTCGTCCAGAAATACGGTAGTTGCCAGAGACACGCAAATATCCAGAGGACACCCTCGGAAATGGTGACTTCAGCTGATTATCCCTGGCCCTTCGCAGTCTGGGGCATTGATCTCATTGGGCCGCTCCCTACAGCCCCTGGAGGCGTAAAATTCTGCGTTGTAGCAGTAGACTATTTCTCTAAATGGGTTGAGGCAGAACCACTAGCGACTATCTCGGCAAAAGAAGTGCAGAAGTTCGTGTGGAAGAACATCGTATGCAGATTTGGCATACCGAGGGTGCTAGTAGCTGACAATGGATCCCAGTTCATAGACAAAGGATTCCAGGAATTTATCAGCGACCTCGGAATAAAGATGCACTTCGCCCCAGTAGCTCACCCCCAAAGCAATGGGCAGGTAGAAGTATCTAATAGAACCATGAAAGATGGTCTGAAAAAGAGACTGGGGGAAGCAAAAGGGAAATGGCCAGGAGAACTCCAAAGCGTATTATGGAGCTACCGAACAACACCCCGAAGAGCCACAGGGGAAACGTCTTTTTCACTAGTCTTCGGTACAGAGGCCATCATTCCAATTGAGGTAGTACGACCATCAGTACGGGTGCAAGTGTTCGATGAAAGTGGAAACGACCTTGGCCTAAGAACAAAGCTTGACCTCATCGGCGAACACAGAGAAATAGCCGAGCTGAGAAGAAAAGCTTTTCAGCAAAGAGTGGCCGCGGCCATAAATTTACGAGCCCGGCCAAAAGGGATCAAGAAGGGAGACCTCGTTCTCCAAAAGGTTGACTTCGCACCCCAAAGGCCATCCCACAGAGTACTTCACGCGAATTGGGAAGGACCTTATCTGGTTCTTGCCAAAGTATGAAAAGGCGTGTACAGACTCGTCGACGCCGATGGCATAGAATTGAAAAATACTTGGCATTCAGATGCCTTGAAAAAATTCTATGCTTAAGGCTTCGTGGAAGAATTGTGTTGTACAAACTAGAGAAATATTCTAAGTACAAAAGTTTCTTAGAGAAATTCTTGAAGTACAAAACCAGAATTCCGCAAAGGTGCTCGCCGAAAAAAGCGCAGGTGATTACCCGAAGTCCCTTGAGCAATCATGTTCGGGAAAAATGGGAAATGGTGAACCGCGCAAAGATACTCGCCATAACAAATGCAAGTGCCGTTTTCCCGAAGTTTTTGAGCGAATGTGTTCGGGACAAAGGGAAATGAAAAAACTTGCAAAAAGACTTAGCCAAAAAATCTTCATTAAAGATAAAACTGGCTTACAAAGGTGAAGTGCCCGAAGAAGAAGTACAAAAAGTGAAGAAGAAAAAAGGAAAAGGCCCCTAGAACAGCCTAAGAGTTCTCGGCGTCCTGAGAGCCACCAGCTTCTGCGCCCTTTTCCACAACCTTTGGCGCCGGAATTGAGGAAGGCAGGTTCAGGTGCTCGATCTTCGACCAGGACCACCGAGGCCCCTCGGGAATGTTCAAAGCTTCCAAAAAAGAGAGGTCTAGATCTGGGAACCTCTGAAGGACTTGGTGCCGAGCAAGGCAAAAGCCGTCCTGGAAGGCGACCTTGGTCATTTGGTCGGATTTATCCTTCTCAACCCCAAGGTCCTCGAGCTCGTCCTTCAGATCCGCAACCTCCTTCTTCAGCGCCTTTATCCTCTTCTTTTTCTCTGGCTCCTTCTTCAAGGATTCTACCTCGGCATGAAGCGCATTCTTCTCAATTAACAACCTCGCCAGGAGTTCTTCAGACTCTGACTTTGACTTTAGAAGCGCTTCATTGGTCGAAAGCAGTCCCGCCACCTCGGAACTGAGGTCAGAAATCTGCTGGGAGGAGTCCTTCAAAATCTTCTTTTTTTCCTCCCGGAGGGCGGCAACCTCCTTCTCCGCAGCGTCAGCCAGCTGCAGGTTCTTGACGGCCAGTTCCGAACACATGGCCTTCATTTTCTCTATGGCCTTTAAGGCTGAAGTTCGGAACTGCGTTTGCTTGGCCACCCGAACTCTGAGGTAGCCAGCGTACGCCATCAGCTGCAAAAAGATGAAGGCAAGGTCAATAAAAGCCAAAGACTTAGAAAAAATTCTTTAAAGGCAAACCAGCATACCTGAGCAGCGTGCTCGGTAACCTTCGCTGCGAAGGTGTCATCGCCCGGATGAGCCGCCGCAACAGCCTTGAAGGAGGCCTCAGTAAGCACCCCCTTCGCGATCTCCTTAGCCATTTGGGGGCAATCTCCAGAGAACAAATTCATGTCCTCCGTAAACGTCCAAAAAGGCTCCTTCGGAATCTTCCCTTTCGGGACTTTGGCATCACGGAGAGCTCGCTTCTGGGCGTGTTCGGCCGCCCAACTTGGAGTAAGTGACTCCTCTGCATGGCAAAACGAGCAGCTGGTGAGAACAAAAAGAACTTTGGAAAATAAAGGCATTACACTTCGGGGGAAAAAACAAACCTGGCGGCACCTCGACGACGTCATCGTCAGAAGCCGGGGCCTCCTCGGTAGATATCCCCTTACCCTTGCATTTATGCCGCTCCTCGGCAGAAGAAGCCTACACCACGGCGTCCAGAAGAGCCTGCGACGGAGTGGGGCTCTGCGGCGAGACGTCAGCCGAAAGGACGTCGGGAGCAGCCTCGGAAGGCGGAGTGGCAGCGACCTCAGGCTCATCGCTTTCCTCCCCAATACTTTCCAAAGGGGGAGGAAGAATAGTCCTCTTCGCCCGTTTGGCCGAAGGTCCAGCACCAGTGGTTTTCCGCCTTTGGGAAGTCACCTTCTTCATCTGCTCCCCCTTCTCTACTTGGGCGGTGAAGAGGGACTTGTAGAAGGCAGCAGTGCCGTCGCCCATCTCTGAGAAGGAAAGAAAGCATTAGCGTAAGTCCGAGACGAAAGCTATAACAACGGGAGTCAGAGATAACTTACTCTCATAAAAAGTTTCATAAGAAACTTCCTCCCGAAGGAGCTGCACCAACCAAGAATCCTTTCCGGCGATAGAAGGAGCTGGCATCTTGAGGTCCGTCTTGTGCTCCTTCACTACCCCTAACTCCCGAAGAACCTCTTCGGTCATCAACCTCCAATTGATTGGGAAGGGGTAGAGAGAGCGCGAAGGGACCTCGGGACCCCAGTCCGAGACAGCACGGATACGGCCGTCGAAGTCCTTAAAGATAGGAGCCAACTCCGGAGTTAGCAGTATCCTCGGATCCACGACGTCCATCTCCAGCTTTCCCTAAGCCCATTTGGTCGGAACATGCGACCAGGCCTCCTCCATCTTGAGAAAGAAAAATTTTTGTTGCCACCCTCGCCAGCTATCCTTGGTGGCGAAGGTGAACGTATATTTCTTGCTCCCAGATCCCCGAGGTAGCATGAAGTAAAAGCCACCCTTCGGGACCACAAAGAGCTTGTAGTACTGCATAAAAATAATAAAGTGGGGTTCTATCCCGAAGACGCCACACATGCAGATAAAGGCGTTAAAATAGCAGTACGAGTTCGAGGGAAGTTGATTTACGGCAATGCCATGAAATTGGCAGAACTCGCAAATCATCTTCGGAGGAGGGTACCGAAGTCCGGCCTTCAGTTGGGCTCAAAAAATGGTAACCTCATTACTTCAGTTTGAAAAACAAAACTGATCAGAACGAGGCAACCTCGTAACGGCATACGAAAGAAGAAAGAACTTTTTCTTCCATCTTGCCAGTTTTTTGGGGGTGGTGCAGCAAGGATGAGATATAAGAGGCTGCCAACTCTCGGGAATAGGCATATTTGCAGAAAAATGGGTTCAGAAAAAGGCAAGAAAACAAGTTCTGAAAAAAACTCTGAAAATCAGAAGAGTCTGGAGAACAAAAACCCACCAAAAGACTTGCCAAAATCTGGGTTTGAAGTCACCGTCATGAAAGGTTGCTGGAAAAACTCTGTTAAAACAGCTCTGCCGCAAAAAGCAAGAGAAAGCGCAAAAGCAGTGGCAAGCAGGGAAAAGAGCAGAAGCAAAAGAAAAAAGGGAACTTATGATGGAATGGGCTATATATAGGTTGAAAGTAGCTAGTCGAATCGGCGTCATAAGTACCCTTTGGAGGTGAACTGACGCCATAACTGCTCTTTGCACCCGAAAAGACGCGCTCTCTGTAACCGACACGACACCCCTCAAATGACAGTGTGCCACGTGTCAGCTGCCGCACCAAAATAGGGGACGCGCCCTCTGACATCCCTAAAAAACTGGGACACGCCGCTCCAGACTGACATGCCTGGTCATGAGACGCGACGCTGCACAGACTTGCAAAAGGAAAAAGGAAAGAAGTAAGTAGCCTCGAAGACACCAAAAGGCAGGCTATTGCCGAACAGCCCATATCTTCGGGCAAAAGGTGTACCTTCGGCACAGGTTTTAATCCCTAAAAACTCCCAAAAAGCATCCTCGGAAAGACTACAAACCGAAGTCTCCACTTCGGCTTTCCAAAGGGGGGCATGTGATAGCCGAAGGGCTATCGCCTCTATCTGACCCGAACTCGGAGCGTCAGGGAACGCGAGGAAGCTATTAGCCCCCCCCGAGGTACTAAACAGATCGCCTTCGGAAACGGAGAATCAGCTATTGCAAGCCAAAGAGGATCTCCCCGAAGGCGGAACCCTGAATCAGGGAACTCCCCGAACTGCGGGCATATTTCCCGAAGGGGCATCGTTCGTACCAAAGGACGACCTCGGCCAGGGACCTCGGGAGTACGGCATGAGCATTTAAGGAGCCTCTGACATGCCGCCCACAGACGTTACATGTCACCTCAAACGGCGATTTGACACGCCGACGCCATCCACGTCACGTCACGGCCTGTCTTGGTTCAAGGCTCAAGGAGCGTGCCACCGGCTACTTGTCCCCTATGCCCAGAAATTCAGAGAACATCCGACCGAACACGTGTCACGATCTGAACGGGCTGGACATTCCTATAAATACCAGGAAACAAACCCTGGCAACGGGTTGGACTCCTCCCCCTTGAGAAAGCGCAGGCAAGCCCACTAAAAACTCTAGTGCTTCCCCCTTACCTTATCAGGAAACTGACTTGGGCGTCGGAGGCTCCTCCCCGGAAAAACACCCCGGGGACCTCCTAACCCTCTTCTCTGAGCTTTGCAGGCACGTTCCCCTGGGAAACTCCAGCACCAGACGCTCTCCCTCACAGGAAGTCCTCCCGGAGGTCACCATGCCTTCCAGTGATGATGTCCCGGGACATCACACTCCTCAGAACCGACCTCCCGAACATCCTTAGTGACATTCTTTCCCTTCCTCCTTCTGCCCTCTTCAAACTCTTGGGCAGACGTTCGCTCTACTAGGATCTCGGTAGCAGGGGCAGGACTCATTGTCCCCTCGAGGATGTCAGGGTCCGAAGAAGGGTTCTCGGTGGTCGGAAGTTGAGCAGATGACTGATCTTCCACCTCAACTACGTTCTCGGGGGGAGGAGGAGTGGTAGCCTTGGCCTTCTTGGACTTAGAAGGGCCGGCAGTCGACTTCTTCCTCTTACCAGAAGTCTTCCTGCGTACTTGCTCTCCCCGCTTAGCCTGACTGTCGAAGAGTGATTTATAAAACTCGGCAGACTGATCGCCCATCTCTGCAAAAAGGTAAAATATCAGTGTAAGTCCAAAAGGAAAGCAAATAACAAACCTTGGAAGGTGACTTACTCTCGAAAAAAAACTGATAAGAAATTTGACGCCAAAGGAGCATGACTATCCAGGCTTTCTTCCCCGGAAGAACAGGCATGGGCATACCGGGGTCACTCTTGTGGGCAGTTATCACTCCCAGTTCCCGAAGAACTTCCTCTGACATAAGATCCCACTTAATGGGAAAAGGGTAGGGTGAACGTGACGGAGTCCCAGAGTCCCAGTCCGCCACCAACCGAATACGCTTGTCAAAGTTGTCAAAATCGGCAAGCAATACCGGAGTGAGGAGCTTCCGGGGATCGACGACGTCGACCTCCAAAGTCCCCGAGGCCCATTTAATAGGCACATGTCTCCAAGACTCGGGGACCTGGAAAAAGAAAAACTTCTTTTGCCACCCTCGCCAACTATCCTTATTGTCAAAGGTAAACATAAACTTCTTACTCCCGGACCCTCGGGGAAGGAGGTAGTAAAAACCACCCTTCGGGACCAGGTGGAGTTTGTAGTATTGCATGAAGAAGAGGAAGTGGGGGTTTATGCCGAACACCCCACACATGCAGAGGAAAGCATTAAAGTAAGAGTAAGAATTTGGGGGGAGTTGGTTCACAGCAATGCCGTGGAATTTGTAGAATTCGCATATCATGCGATGAGGGGGATACCGAAGACCGGCTTTCAGCTGAGCTCGGTAAACGGTAACCTCCCCCAAAGAAGCTGCGTAACCATAAGATCCTGGGAGAGGTAAACTCGGTGTGATATAAGAAGGGAGGTAGTACTTGGCCACCCACTTTTTCATCTTTTCCAAAGTAGTGGAACAAGGATAAGCCTCAAGGGAAGCAAGGTTTGCAGAAAGAGGGCGCACAGTCATTAATGGAGTCGGACTTAATGGAGTCGGATTTGACATTTTTCAAAAAATAAGAAAAAGAGAGATGACTTTGGGAGAAATAGAGGAACAATGACAAACCACAAAAAGGGAACACCCACCAAAGACTTTGCTAAAACCTGGGCTGCGAAACACCGCTGCAAGGAATCGTTGGAGGTCACTCTGCCGTAAGAACCGCCGCCGGAAAAAGAAAAAGGGCAAGAAAAGGCTCTAGAATAGACGAGAGTTAAAACAAAAAAGTGAGACAAAATGGGACGGAATGTGCTTATATAGACCGAAGAAGGATAAGTGAAACGTCATCATAATCATCCTTTGAAGATGTAATGGCCTCATTATTACTCCTTGAAGGCGAAGAGGTGCGGTTGACATAACCAGCATAGTTGTTTTGCCATCCAACAGTGTCCACCTGTCACACAGTGCGAAGAACCAGGGCACATCCCTCTAACATCGCAAAAACCTAGGCACGGTTACCCATGATTGACACGCTTGGCCAAAGGACGTGACGATTCATAGACTCGTGGCAGAAAAAGCAAAAAAGAAAAAATGTAATGTGCATTCCGAGGACATCAAGAAAACTAGAGGAGGGTACCTCGGCTCCGAGGAGACGCCTTCTGAAGCAAGGCAACTTTCCAAGAAAAGTTTCAGCCGCCAGGTCGGCAAAGGGACCTCCTCGAAAACATAGCCGAAGCCCCCGCTCCGACTCTCCAGGAGGGGGCATGTGATAGCCGAGGTGCCCATCACTGGCCGAGCTCCCAGACCTGACGGAGTACCGACTTCGCCAGAGGGAAACAGCCAGCCGAGGTCGGAAGGATGAATGATCCCCCTGGTCTAATGTAGGGAATTCGCTTCCTTAGGAAATGGTAGGACCAACCTCGGTAGAGCGGTCATACCCTCATCGGAAACAGAAGTATCCCTCGGAGGACCCATCCTCGGGGAATGTTATGTTAGAGTAACCTCGTAAAGTACGAACAAAGCATTTAAGGAGCCTCTGACACCTCCCCATAAAAGTCGTCCCCCAAGTACATTCTAACACACTATCACTGGAGCACACCATCAGAGGGTCACCTCGATGCGACACTCTCGGAATGCCTAGGTTGTCAACCAGGCAACTTTTGCTGAGATAAATGTCCCTTCGTTCCCGAAAAAGCAGGGATCGCATCCCACTGGACACGTGTCGTGATCTGGAATGACCACAAGAGGAAAATGGCTTCTGTACGCCTCCTTTATAAAACACCCAGAAAGCATCCTAGCGGGGTAAGGAAAAAAGTTCTCTTTGAATACACAAAAGAGCACATAATCCAGTTGTCTGAAAATACTGACTTGGGCGTCGGAGACTCCTCCCCGGGAATACACACCGGCGACCTCCTGACCTGTGTTTTCTGGAGTATTTCAGGTACATTCCACTGGGGAATCTCCTCCAAAAGTGCTCTCCTCCATCAGAAGTTTTCTCTACCCGTACAATGACACATGATGAAGTCGCCGCAGGCCACCATTTGGCGCCATCTGTGGGAACTCTATCCCATGTCCCCGTCGTGGAGACTTGGCACTTGAAGGACAAAGGGATTTCAAGATCCCCCCTCGCACCTGAGACTCAACAGGCGACCACTCTGCCTGTGGCAGAAACTTCTATGATGGAGGACGATCGTCCTATAACGGTAATGATGAGCTTCCTACGGGATTTCTAGCGTTCTATCATTGCCGAAATCACTCAGCAGCTTGACCAGAGGTTGCTCCAACCTCCACCCACTCAAAGAGCCTCACCCCCAACCATTCATCGGGAAAGGAGCTCGCGATCTACTCACCGGAGTTCAGGAAGTGGAGACTCCCTTGACACATATTCAACAGATGGTGAACCCGTTGAAGCGCGCCCCGCCAGAGGGGGAGCCCCAAAAGAGACCAGGGCCTCCTGTCAACGAAGCGCATCCCCTTACTAGAGGTCCCCCTCTCTCCCTCACCGAAGTCGTTCCCCAAGGCGAAGAAGCAATTCGCCACTACCAGCAAGCACACGACGGCAGGAAGGAACCAGCACTACCTCCTTTATGGAAAGGATTCTGGGAAGGCTGGAAAAGGTCGAGAAACAGATCTCCTGAAAGCCAGTGTGGTCCTGGTTGTCCGACTCCTACACCGGAGAGGAGTCGCCTTTCGTACGTGAGGTAGTAGAGGCGCCTATGCCCAGTGATTTCAGGGTTCTTCGCCTGGAAACATATGACGGGCGAAGTGACCCCCAGGCGCACCTGAAAAAATATAATCGAAGTATGGTGCTCCATGGCGCGGACGACGCCACGCTCTGTAAATGCTTTGAGGTGACACTCTCAGGACCAGCAACAGTGTGGTATGGCTCTTTTGCCCCAGGGAAGTTTGTTGAGCTTCCAAGAACTATCTACTACTTTCACCCAACAGTTTATTGGTAGTTGGCCAACTGCCAAAATGCCAGTGCAAATGTTTGACATAGCGCAGAAAGGAAGGGAGACCATCCGCGACTATGTTGAAAGATTCAATCGAGAAGCACTAAGTGTACCAGATTTTCGGCCGAAAATTTGCATCCTGGCAATGGTCAGAGGACTGCGGAGGGACTCTCTGTTGTTCTACGAGTTCTCCAAAGACCCTCCAGAAACTCTTGGGGAATTTTACAGAAGAGCCGAGCAACACATGACGGCCGAAGAACTCAGAATGGGAGGACCTAAGGGCGAACACCCTCGCACCGAAGGCCCTGGCCATCAGCCGTGCCAGCAGAACGAGGGAGAGCGGCCCCGCAGGCAAAGAGGAAAGAGGCCCGCAGCATTCACTCCCTTGAACACCACAAGAGCTAGCATTCTAATGGCGCTAGAAAGGCAAGGGACCACAGTCCCAAGGCCAAAGGCCATGACCCCGGAGAATAAAAGGAATATGAAAAAATTCTGTCAATTTCACCGGGATCATGGCCATGACACTGAAGCCTATTACCAGTTGAAGAAGTACATCGAGTCCCTGATCAAACAAGGTCAACTTCGGCGATATCTGCGGATGCCCTCTCCAAAAGGGAGAAAGGAAGAGCAGAGGAGAGCAGGCGATAAAGAGTACGACTCAGATAGACTAGTGCATAGATGTTTTGGATTTTTAAAAACTTGTTTTGTTGTTATGTGCAAGCCACCTATTAGTTTGTTAAATTTTTTCCCATAGTTACCCAACCCGATGCCATATGCCATTCATAAATGCATTCTATATTTTAAAATTTCTCTCATAGAGTTATTTTCCCAATTTTTCATCAATAAGGTTAAACTAGTGGTGATTACTAGTGCTTTGACAATGCAAGAGCATTCTAAGAAGGGTTGCCTAAGGTGGAGATTGTATGGAATGATGAACATGCTACAATAGACCTGTAAAAACACAGACGGGAAAGATGAGGAGGGGAGGCCCTTTGGTTTTTCTTGATGAGACTTTTTGATGCTCAAGTTAGTTTTCAACTGAATATAGATGGTAAAAGCTAAAGTTAGATGATCGTACTTCTTGTTATGGTATGGTCTCTCATTATAATAGTTTTTCCAGGAGATCATGAGCATTAGTTGGTCTACCATGTGTCCCCCATCTCGCTGTTTGCACTAATAAAGAAAGTGAAGATAGGAAGTGTGGGAGTCTTTTCCTTAACTATTGGTATGGAGCTAAGGCTAGTCTCTTAGTAGCTCTACATGCCTAAGCCACTAGGATCTTAAGGAGCATTGGTAGCCTTTGTTAGGTCCTGTTTGAAAGAACTAACCTAGCTAAAAATCCAAGGTGATTTGTGAAAGCTCTTCATCCACAAGGTCTTAAGTCACAGATATAATATCATATATCCATCGGCCCCTTAAATCGAGTTGGAATGAGTCTGATTTATTACCTTCTTAGAGAGGTATACATGGGACCTTGACTTAGAACAGATTATACTCGAGTATTCTCCTTAATGATAGCCTTTAGATCCTTAAGCGATGGTTTGCGTTTGGATTGCGCCTTCAACTATCACTTGGCAGTCGGCACCCTGTAAAAAGGTCATTATCTTACTAGGTCCCCCATATTTTCAACTTCTTGCACACGTTGCTTTTAAACATCCAAATCATCATAGCCATTCTTATCATGCTAGCTTCCTCCATTCATTGTTTTTCTTCCACCATTTGCCACTTATTGTCTCAAGGTAGTTAATCCCCATCCATTTTCATCTTTGTAGGTTGAGTAAAATGGTATACTTGTGTAGTTTTGTTTTGTGTTTTTTTCATTTCTTTTGCTCCCTTCAACTTTCTTGTTATTGTTAGAAGGCCATCATTTCATGGAATGGTTCATCAGGGGTTAGAACACCACTCTAATTGTCATGGTTGGCAATCATCCTTGATAAGTTGATGTGCGATAGTTTTTTTTCATCCCTTTCTTACAAGAGTCTTCTCTTGCCATCATTTTCACCATTTACTTTACATCTTTATTTTTTAGAACATGGTCTTTAAAAACTTTGGCGCACACTCAGGGAACTCTATTTGAACATCACTATTCCAAAAAGTGTTTTATCTGTTTGGGATGGGGATCTGGGGCCTGAGGTGCTTTGGGCTTCCATCAACCAATGCACGTCTATGTTCTCCAAAGAGAGCGTTAGGCAAATCTAACACACTTTTGGCCTTTACCATATCGTACTTGTTAAAATTCCTTAGAAATAGGAGAAAGGCCACCTTCCTAAAGTTGGGGAATTAGTGGTTTATGAGAAACAATTGGAGCTTGGGTAGAGGTGCCGGTTGTAAAGCTTCCTGTGAAGCTTGGCGGTGCTACTCGGGGTTAGTGTCAACCAGTTCACCAGGAATAGCTAAATTCACATCAATGGCTTCTTGATTCTTTTCCAAGCCTAAGGGATCAGACCTTTATTATCAATCCTGCTCGATCACTACACCATTAGCATATGACCTTATGGCACCTTGTACCACATTCAATCCCAGAAGGCCGACCCTCTAGCATGGCAATACCAGATTCTTTGAAGGGTTGGCACATGAACTCCTTTACTATTCCCTTGGTTGAGTGGAACCTTAGGACTGAATGGAAATCGGACCCTCGAACATCTTTGTGTTGACCAAATACCATAAGATGTCCAAGCATCTCGAGGAGGCAATAGGGTGAATTTTCCTGGTGGACCGAGAAACTAATATCAATTTTGGAGGAATTTGCCAAGTAGTGCAACCCTGAGTTTGCCTATGAGAGCCTTAGGGGATTCTCTATCCCCCTCCCCTAGACTCACATGAATGAATACGTCCTCAAGGAGTTTGGGATCTCCAAGTACAAGCCTAGGGATCTTGTAAGAAAAAAGACTCCTAATAGGGGTGCTTCCGGGCACCTTAGTCTCGGCTGAGCTTGCTGACATGCATTTGGTGATTGATATTTTTGCCTTTTGTTTTCCTTTTCTAGCATACTAATACCTTGCTCTTTGTAGCTTAAAACATGGATTGGATCATACTAGCAAAGCAGTACCACGACCAGATGGAGGATGCTAAAGGAAAAAAGGGTGGCCTTGAATGAGCCAAGTAGGGTGTCTAGGCTCCCAGTGGCAAATGTCTCAAGCAAGACCAATGGGTCAAGCATGCTGGGGGTTCCCTTAGGGACTTTAAAAGTATGAGGCCCAATGAGCAACCTATCACGATCAAGGACCCCCAACCTCCTACCATTGCTCATACTTAGCAACTGAAACCTGACCCTAAGTTTGTTGAGGGAAGATGGCAATAAGCCTGTTCCATCTGAGCCTTCCTCTTTTGACAACAAATGCACCCAGAAGTTCTATGAGTTCTTTGGCTTGTTTAGTCCTTGGTGTAATCACCCTAAGATGAGAGGTTCATGTCCTTTTTTTCATGAGCTAGGCATCGAGGACCAGCTTAGAAGTAGGCAGTTTGACCTAGACTCGGGTGACATCCTTATTCACCATCTGGGTGGGGCATTCAAATTCCCTAGCATAGGACTTTTCCAAGGTAAAGCGGCTTTTTCTTTACAAGTCATTTGTTTGTATTTCATACTAGTGCTAGAAAATTTTCTTCTTGTATAGGTCTTTTTCCTAGTATCTCGGGATGGAGTAAGCCTGCTTGATGGCTCAGATCCAGGTTTAGTGGGTAATTTATGAGGCTAAAAGAGAACATTCTTGGGCATCCTTATGTTGACAGGTACATTAGAGGCTCATTTTGTCGAGTTTCCTTTCTTGCCCATGGCCTATGATGCCTTGAAAAACATAAGAGTGTAGATTGCCAGGGTAAATTTCATCTTTTTGTTATTAATTACATCCATTTGGCATGTCACAAACTACTAACGGACCCTTTTACACGGCTGACTTCTTTGCATATCTTCAAGATTGGGTGACTTCTTGAACAGAACAAGTTACTTGTTAAGAAACAAAAGAAGCTCAAGGTCATGCCCAATAATTTCTTTAGAAAGCTACTTAATTGGGTATATTTTCTCTAAGGCTCAAGCCACCACAGCTTCTATGCGATCCACTTATGCCATGCTTGTTAAATAGCAGCAAGCTCAAATGGATCATTGGTTTCAGTTTAGCTAGGATGTCCTAAATTATGGTAGGAAGAAAATTTTCAATCTTGAGGAAAGATAAAATACCCTAAAAAAGGAGAAAACCAGCTTGGTGACAAGGGTCTAGGAGTTACAATCCAAAGTGTTTAAACTCAAGAAAGCTAAAGCAGCTACTAATGGGGAGGTTGAACTCTTGAAAAGAAAGGGAGTGTCGGCCTTTGTGGATGGGTTTTGCCTTGCCCACAGTCAATTCTAAGGTTGGCATCGCGAGGATGACCTAGATTGGCTTAGGGACAACTTTTTGTCCGAAAGACCAAAGAAGACCTTGTTCGATTACAAGTTTTTAAACCTCAGCAAGGATTTCATCAGCCTTACTCCTCCCAGCAATTAAATAGTTTAGCTTAGGATTTCTTCTATACTCATTTTGTCCTAGGTTTCACCCCTATGTAAAAGTTAGTTTTTTTTTTGGATTTTTTATTGGAAACTTATTTGAGAATTATCATCGTAGTAATTTTCATTCCTTTTGTTAAACTATCTTTTGCCAACTTCTTTATTAGGGTTCTTTTGAGATCAAGTGTTGCTCAATTTCATAATCTCCTTTCTTCCATATGTTACTCCAAGTTACTCATTTACTTAGAAAATACAATTTGGTTATTTTTAGAATTTGCTTGATTATCCCGCTATGCTGTGCACATTTTGAGTCCATGGGTTAACCGAACGCAAAAGCTATGTGCTTACTAATTCAGATTTTAGGAGCTTATGCTCAGTTCATCCTTGGTTATTTCCTAGTGGTGGCATCCCACCATCATTCTGAGTACCTTACTAAGGTTTTTCTGTAGTGCCTTTTGTAAAAATTTACTTTTGGGACCAAACCTCAGTACGTTTTTCTATATTGTCCTTTGTAAAATTCTATTCATGGCTCGTCAACTTATTATCATAAAAAATGAGCAGTATTAAGAATAGAACTTCTTTTATTACTATATGCAGCTAAAATATTGTGTTATGCAAAGTATTTTCTTAGTGTTCCTATGTGCAAAGTGTTCTACAACAGTTCACCAAACTAATTGGTTAACTCATACACCTTGTTTAACACTTGGTGACTGTATATCTCTTCATTCTTCTCCCTTAAGGCTTTTGATCTTGAATTCCTTCCCCCAAGTTCTGCTCTTCCTAGCACCAAGTCACCTTCTTCTATGTTTTGAGGCCTTTACTTTGTATTGGTTGCTTATGAAGTTCTTTACTAAAAAGCTCTTATTCTTAACTCACTACTTTTCTATGTTTCTCTAAAAGGTCCAGGTGTGCTGCTAAGTGTTGGTCATCTAAGGCTAGGTCATACACCATAATCTGGGTAAAAAGGTTTGCAATTTTGAAAGAATCACCGCCTTCATGTCATATACTAAGAAAAGTAGGGTTTCCTCCAAGGGTCATCCTGTATGCCCATAACACTCTCGACAGCTACCTACCTACATTTTTTGTTATCCAACTTCTTTTTAAGACCATCCTTGACTGTCCTGTTGGTGACCTTAACATGTCCATTACTTTATGGGTGGCTAATAAAATCATTGTGCATTTTGGTTCCTAAGCCTTCCATGAACTCTTCAAAATCTTGATCTATGAATTAACTTCTGTTAACTGGCACCAACACATTTGAGAATCTTAATCGACATATAATGCACTGCCAGGTGAATGAGTCACACCTTCATAGTGGTTATTTTTTGTAGTGGTTTTACCTCCACCCACATAGTAAGGTAGTCAATAGTCACTACGAAGTATTTTACTCCACCTAGAGTAGTAGGCAATAGTCCTATAAGGTCAATGCCTAGATAGGAAATGGACACAAATAAGATGCCAAGTTAATGAATATTAAAAAGAGTTTCTAAATGTTGGCGTCACTTTGGCAATTGCCACACTTAGGCACAAATTTTTCTTACGTCTTCCTAAAGTATTGGCAAAAAGTAACCATGCGTTAGAACTACTGCTACTAGGGCATTTGGGCCAACATGTGCACCGTACACTCCTTCACACACTACTGATAGGATTTCCTCAATCCTATGTTCACCTTTACAGACCTATAAGATGTGGGAATATCATCATTTATATAGCTTATCTCCTATCAGCATAAATCTCCCAACAAGCTTTCTGACTGTTATCACCTCTTCCTTTTCCTTGGAAAAGGTTTGTTACTCAAGTATTTCACTAACAGTGCTCGTTAGCCATGCATTATAGTCATTATTCATAATGCACATATACTTGGTTCTGATTGCTTTTCCCTAGACACTTGTTGTTTTGACAAGCTGTCAGCTTTCTTATTTTGCTATCAAGGTATCTTTTTACCTTTATGAGGTAAAAATTTTCAATCAACCCTTTTGCAAGGTAAATGAGTTTAGGTTCCCTGACCTCATGCACCTTTTAACTATTATATTAGGAGTAAGCAGTCACTACAAGCTGTAAGGGCTGTTGTTTCCACCTTTTTGGCTAGTTCGAGTACAACTATAAGGGCCTCATACTAGGCCATGTTATTGGTTATAGGGAAGAAGAAGCATATGGAATTTTTTAACCTTTATTCCTTTTGGCCTAAGCAAGACTATGCTAGCCCATTAGTGGTTTTTCCCCTAACCATCATCAACAAATAATTTCTAGATGAGGTCCTGAAGTTTTCCCACCTCTTCCTAGAGAGATGCCTTCAGTATAAAGTCAGCAAGCACCAAAATTTTAATGGCATTTTGGGCTTCATATGTAATGCCATACTCTTATAACTCTATACATCACCTGGATAACCTCCTAGAGTTTATCTACTTTGTTGATTTTGGAGTGGCATGTTAATTTGCACAATTATGGGGTAACCTTGAAAGTAGGGCCTTAGGTGCCTAGCTGATAGTACTACAACATAAATGACTTTATGTAAGATAGGAAACTTTACCTTGGCACTATGTAAGGCCCTATTGACATAATACATTGGCCACGATTTACTGGCTTCATCCTTGTGGAGATGAATCAAGCTCAAAGCCTTATCATTTACAAAAATATACAATACTAAATGTTTACCTGATTTAGGCTGCTTGAGGGTTGGGGACTCAGCTAGATGTTTTTTGAGCTCTTTAAACGCTTCTTCACACTCCTCCGTCCACCTAAAATCAGCCTTGGTGGGTGCCTTAGATTTGATTTTGAAGAAAGGTCAACACCTTTTGTAGTTTTAAGGATGTGGGTGATGCCATTTCCAATTTTTCTCTTATTTTTCCTGGATTGGCATTGATTCCCTTTTTTGGACACTATGTACCTGAGAAACTCTCCTAATCTTATGCCGTAGGTATACTTCTTGAGGTTCAGTCTCAGGCCTTACTTCCTAAGTTGGACGAACACTTCTTAGAGGTCTACCAGGTGGTCTACATAGTCATACCTTTTCACTATCATGTCATTATGTAAACCTATATGTCTTACCTATCTAGTCCAAAAAGCTTTTTCTCATTACCCTATGATAAGCAACATAAACATTCTTCTAGTTAAAAAGCATTCTCATGTAACAAAACATTCCTTCATACATATTTGGTGGTACTCATTGAAGGCATCCATGATGCTGAGGACCTTATACTCGGCCACAGAATCTACTAATTGATCTATGGACAGTAAATGGTAGGAATCTTTAGGGCACTCCGTGTTGAGATTAGTAAAGTCTACACACATTCTTAGCTACACTCATCCTTTTTTGTTTGCCAGTGCAATATTGGCCAACCATACTAAGCATTATACCTCCTGATTAACCATCACTTTAAGAAGTTTTTGTATTTCCTCCCTTACAAAGGCTCTTTTCTAAAGGCATAGTGTTTTCTTTTTCTATCTAACAGGTCAAGCACTAAGGTTAAATCTAATCCTCTGCTCTATGACACTAGGACTAACCTTTGGCATATCCTTGGGAGAGAAAGGAAATATACCAATATTGGAATGCAAGAGATGGATAAGTGTTGACTTTACCACCATAGGGAGGGCGGTGTTGATCTTCATTATATGCCCAATTTGAGATTCATATAATCGATCTGCTAGTCCTTACATTTACCTTCTATTCCCTATGTCTTCCCATACTCAGCTTTCCTTTCTTTGGAGGCTAAGGTCACTTGTTTTGACCTTGCCATTGTTTTGTCATCTTTTATAAAAAAGACTCTTCTGGCTTTTTCCTGGTCCATATGTATATAGGCATCCCCCTCCTCTATACTAAATGTGAGAGTTAAATTCTTCACATCTAGATGGATATGCAGTATACCCTGTGGTTTCCTACCAATGAGGGTATTGTAGGGGAAAAAAGTATCCATGATAACAAATTTCATTGTCGTGGATGCACACACCTCTCACGCACAGTTAACCAAGATCCTAAATACTGCTAGGGGTAACTCAACCTATCATAATACCAAGAGCTACTATGGTCCTGTTCCAAACATGGGGTTGACTATCAGTGTTAATTGACTTATTGAGATCCCCAACTTTGGAAGTATTCTGGTGAATAGTATGTCTCTTTTTGAGCCACCATCACTAAGGACTCTTTTTGCTTCCTACTAAAAAATCCTTACTAAAATAACTAGGGGATCACTATGAGGGAAGTTTGAAGTAGCCTTTTTGGCTTCACCAACCTTGCCAGAGGCCATTCTCATGTAGACTGGTCCATCATTATGTTGTTTGTATCCTTCCTTATGAGTAAGTCAATAGTTGTGGAGACATAAGCGGTGGTCACATCACTGTGGGGCCTTGATGAGGATGGGAGTTGCACTTAGAAGGTTAACTTGTTACAACTAGGTATGCTAGTGATAAGGAATTTTGCTTGATTGACCTTTATGCATCGTTCTCTTGCTATTGACAACACAAATCTGCCATAGTCTCTTTTAAAGTTCCCAAAGGCGGGGCCATTTGGTGCTTTGCCAACCTAGGAGTATTTCAAGAAGGGTTGCTATTATGCTTATATTTAGTTATGTTTTCTATAGGCTTTTCCCTTATATTTACTTGTCTTTTGATGTGTTTATACTAGAATTTGATGCTTAATTGGCATATTTTATTTTCAAGTTATATTTTAGCTTTATTTGAGTTATGAAGGATTTTTGCAAGGTTTGAATTACAAATTTTTGCAAAAATTGGAGCAGACATGCCTTGACACACACTCATGTAGTACCTTACACTCCCGTGTCTAAGTGTCACACCTAGGAACCAAACAGTGTCATTAATTTATGAGATTTTAAGTTCCAGAAGGGTAACACAACCATGTTACAAGCTGTGTTCAACAACTATTAGGGTTTTCTGAAGTTATTTCATCAAAAAAAAAAGGAAAGTGTGGAGAAGGTATAGAAAACACAGAAAAATAAAAGAATTTTTATGGAAGAAGGCTGTTGAAGGCTATTATGATGATAAACACCATTTAATGTGCATCAGATCAAGGATTTCTTGGAGGAGAAGCAATTCAAAGATGGAGATTTCTTTTTCTAGTTTTTCTTTGTTTCTGCTATATTTATTTTACGACACTATGATCTAACCTTTCCTACTCATACTTAGAGTAGATGAACCCTAGGATGATTTTATCATTATGATTACTTGTGGTTTAATATGATTTTGTTTTTCTTGAAATCTATCCAATGTACTTTATTACAATGATTAATAGTAGCCAGCCTATTAATTTAATATTGGATGATAAATATATGCAAGTAGTATCTGGTGTGTTTGTTATGGATCACCATTGGATAGAAGAGATATTATCATAATCAGGAATAATAGATGCGATAGAATACCACTGGACTAAGGTGGAACCTAGTAGTTGGGTCATAGGACTAACAATGCATTCTTAGAGAGCATTGTAGGCCTAGACACCTTCTCAGTAACTTAATAATTGGGATTAGTTTAACAAGAATAATAAGCAAAAAATCTAAATTAGGTAGTACTCCATTGTCCAATTTAAGCACAATCCTATTAAACTAAAGTAAAATAAACACAAGCAATTTCTAAGGGGATTTGTGTCTAAATATAATATTTCTTATTTTTAGTTATTTGATTACTTTTCACTGCAAGTAGTTGGTTGGTTATTATTTTTACTACATTGTTTTAGTATCATTTAATTTGTAGGTAGTAGTTAACAAAAACTTTTAAATTGTTGGGTAGATAATATAGAAACATTTAGTATGGTAGACAACTCATTTCCTTGGAAAAAATGATCCTGATACTTGCCACTTGTATACTTTGATGATAGGTGACTTACTTACAAGTTCACATATTTATAAGCATAGAGATATTTGACAAATCCATATGATTCATTAGTGTAGTGGGAAAATTTTTGTGTGAACTGCGAATAAACTTACGTCTAGTTTTTGGCATCATTACCAGGGAGACATTTGTTGGGCTTGTTACCTAAAAGATTGATCTTTATTAATCTAGTCATTTACTTTTTTGCAGTATTTTTCTTGAATTTTTAGTTTATTTTATTGTTACTTAGTTCTTTTTCTTTTCTTTTAATAGATTTAGTGCATGACTTGTAACCATCTTGGTGAAGTTGTTGAAGATGTTACAAAAATTGAAAAAGCTTTGAGGAAACTTATGTGCACAGGAGGTATTGAGTCACAACCACTATATCCTAAAGTAAAGGAACATGGAGAAAATCATGAACAATTAAGCAGGGAGGACCGCAATTAAGCAAGGACTATGTTAGAATGTGCTAAGCCTTCTCCTGAAAGGATGGAACCAAGCATTGTTAGACCTCCTATCAATGCGAACAATCTTGAGATCAAGCCAAATATTATTCAGATGGTGCAGAATTTTGTTTAGTTTGATGATTTGGAGGATGAGGATCCTAATGCTCACATTGTTAGTTTCTTGGAGATTTATGATACCATCAAAATTAATGGAGCTTGTGAAGATAGCATTTGGTTAAGGTTATTCCTATTTTCATTTAGAGGAAAAGCAAAACAATGGTTAACTTCAAATACAATAGGTTTTATTGTCATTTGGAACGCTCTTGTAGAGAAATTTTTATTGAAGTATTTCCCTCCAGCTAAGATTGTAAGGTTCCGTAATGATATTTTAGCTTTCAACCAGATGGATTTAGAAACATTATATGAAACTTAGGAAAGATTCAAGGATCTGTTGAGAAGGGGCCCACATGATGGATTACTTATATCGATGCAAGTGTAAACATTCTATAATGGTTTGAATGATGCTTCCAAGTAGATGATCGATGTAGATGCTAGTGGTACTCTTTATAGCAAGACACTTGAAGCAGCTTAGGAGTTAATTGAAAAGATGGCTATGAATAGTTACCAATGGCAATCATAAGCTAGAATTAAGTCAAGCAGAGCCACTGTAGTTCAAAATTCTAATGCTTATTCAGTATTAGCTAGTCAAGTTGAAGCTTTGACAAAGGAGTTCAGAAATTTTTTTGCCAATCAGAAGCAAGCTGCTATGCAATGTGAAGTTTGTGGGGAAGGACACTGAAGCAATGAATGCCAAATGCAGAATTGGTTAGGCAGAATTGAGCAAGTAGAATTTGATAGAAATCCACCAAGGCCATAGAAAAATCCATATAGTAATATATATAATCTAGGATAGATGAATCGCACTAATTTTTCTTGAAGTAATCAGAGGTAGCAACCACCAGGTTTTCAACCTAAACTACGACAAGAAAAAGACCAACTGTGGAAGAAATGATCCCCAAGTATCTACAACAATCTGACGCTAGGATTGATGCAACAAAGTTAGAATTAAGGGATATGAGAGTAGGCATGCAAAATTTTGAGACTTAATTGGGTTAACTTGCCAAGATGCTTTCCAAAAGACCGCAAGGTTCTTTACTGGTGAATACCAAGCTGAATCCAAGAGGAGTCTATAACCCAACCTTCCACCATAAAATGGATGGTCATGCCGATGTCAAGGACTTAGAGAGGAAGGAAGAATCTCCTTGAGTTAATAAAGATCACGTCAGTGGGCGATGTTAAACCAAGAGTTTATTGGGAGGCAGCCCAAGCATTATTTTTTGTTTAGCTTTCTTTTTTTTTTCTTTAATTTTATTATCAATAGGTTTAATTACTTTTGGTAGTCCTATAATCTCATGCCCTGTACTTTAGTGCAAGAATCTTGATCATTTTTGAGAATTTTGTGTTCAAAAATGGAGGAAAAAGCTAAGTTTAATTCCTGGTAAGTTTGCAATTTTTTCTAAGTTGTAGGGGCCATGCACGCCTTTAAACATGCCAATATTCAGGACCATGCTCCCTGAAAATGGTTTCAAACACATCCATGTTTGATTTATTAAATTGATTTTTCAAGTAAAATTTTTATGTGAACTACAGTAACCAAACATGGTTTGTGTCATGCCCACGCTCTTACTCGTGTTTATGAAAAATTAAAATTCCAGAACTTAAACATGAACAAAAACATGCCCTATGTTCTTAAACGTGTTCATTAAACATAGTTTATATCACACCTATTTTGCAAAACATATTTCCTTTTTATTTATTAACACGGTTCATTAAACATGGTTTACATCATGGCTATGTCACCTATGCACTGTCCTTTTCATGCCGGTGTTTATCCCTGTGTTTCAGCTCTATAGTTTTAAAATTTTAAAGTTCAGACCCTGAATATGGCATGTGTCACGGTCGTGTTCAAAAGCCTATTCAAGAAGTTTTAGCAAAAATAGGATAGTGTCACTGTCATTTTTAGAGCTCCAACTTTTCCTCCAAGCTCTTAAACTCAAACCCTAGGCTCCTTGCATCCCAGGTAAGGTTTTCCACCCTTGGAGGACCATGTTTCTTTGCCAGATCATAGATTTTCATCCCCATATCCTTATCTTTCTCTCTCTTGAAGTAACTTTCTCTTTCTAAGTTTATTTCAAGTTTATCAAATATTGGTTTGATTTCTTGGTATGGGTAGGTCTTATATGAGTTATTTGGTTGACTTTGCATGCCCATTGAAGTTTGTTTTGAGTTGATGGCATGATTTGTGAAAGTTGGAAATTTAGTTGTTATGTTTGGAAGAGGAAGAGTTGGAATCTTATGTTTGTTGAAATTCTATATATGAATGTTTGATTCTATAGAATTTATGACTTGTATGGATGTTTTTATGACTTATTAATTATTAGGAATTCCTTGTCTAACTTAATTGGAGTGAATTTCATGGATTCTAGGAATTGGTAATCTTTTGGTGTGGTAGTGGATAGGTTTCTTAGGCAATAAGAAAGAGCTTAATTATGGGTTACATTGTCTTGTTTTCCCTTGATTGTTATGCATTTAGCTTTGGTTATTAAGCTTGATCACCTTATTGCCTGAAGTAATGGGGATTGCTTTATGTAGGGAATTTCATATAAATTTTTATTATGAGCTCTTATTTTCAAGTTTATTGCTAATTATATTGTATATGAGAACTATTGTTGCACTCAAAATTTTTTTTTTTGCATTTTTTAGGATGTCCAACAATGAAGGTTAGGATGAACCATGGTGGGAACGGGAGTGGGACTGTAATAGATTTATCCCTCTTCAAGCCTTCAAGTTCATGAAGCCATTGTAGGAAGGGAAGTAATTCATTAGCTAGGCTTTGACTATTCTAGCCTTCATAACCAACTAATCATGGCCACCATCTGATGCCATGGGTGGCAAGTTTTCTATTTGCCACCAGGCATTGCATTTTTTACGTTAGTGCACTAGTTTTATGTGAATGCCAGACACCCACCTACCCTCTTTGCCTCACAGTTAGATTGTGACTTTCAAGCCTAGCTTGTGTTCATTAATGTGAGTTTGCTCCTTACCACATCGACTCAAGATGTTACAGAGAAAAAGGTAGAGATTTTGTACGCACTGGCTATTGATGGCCCGATAAATGTGGAGGCGCATTTGAAGGAGTATCAGAGAGGCTATGAGTGACTTTCACCTTCAGATAGTTTTCCTGGAGTTGCTCACGTAGTTGATGAGGCAATAGTGTATCCTTGATTTTGAGGGTCATCAAAGAGCATTCCACATTCTCGTGATCTGTGCAATATTGTTCAAGCAACCCTGTGCATGTAGAGGGGGACGCCTACAATTCAATGCTATAGTAGAGGGAGAGAGTAGTTTCATCTCTAGCAGAATATTCAGGAAGTTCACTTCTTTTTTGCTATGTTACTATGGACCTACTATTTTTGTTTCTTTTATTCTCTTCAGTTATGTTTGACTTCTTATTGGAGTATCAATTGCTCCTATTTTTCTTTCATTATGACTTGTAGAAGTTGCTATATTTTCTGGTTTCTTTTATTATATTTTTGTTATTGATCATCTTTTCTATTTTCTTGGAAGTCTTCAATGTGAATTAGAAGCTCGATCAACCCTATTTATGAAACATTTGGAATGCCGACTTGCATGATAAGCAATGAATTTTGTTTTATGGGCAGTATCAATTTTTATCGCCCATTCCTTTTCACTTTGTTTTCCATGTTGGTACATTGAGGGCAATGTACAATTTAAGTATAGGAAAATTGGTATTATTTTTATTTTTATTATTAAGAAAGTGGGTGTTATTATTATTTTTATTAGTAAGCCCTTTAATTGTTTTGTTTCTTCTTGAATATATTTTACGTGATTTTTCTAAAATTTTTTAACTTTTTGGAGCTTAATTGGTTTTGAAATATTGTTGTCATTCATTAGCAAGCTAGTAGAAGATGGTCTCTAAAAGCGATTTTTGCATCAAGTTTTAGTGTTAAGTACACTATTCAAATCATGCTAAGTTTTGAGTTTCTATGTTGGATAATGAATAAATAAAGTGTGTTATAAAGCTATGCTCAGTTGCCATTAGTGTTGTAGTATGTTGGGGTCTTCTTCTAACGCAAGGGTCGATCACAGCTCAAAAAGATGCTAAGAGCATGAGCATGATCAAATAATCATCTTGGATTGTGTTGAGAATTAGCTTGGATATAGATAGTGCTCCCGTAGCTTAAACTTTCTGCAAAAGTTGTCAGCAAATGTAGAAAACTATTTGAAAAAAAAAAAAGAGATATTAAAAGTTCAAATGGTTGTGCATAGTGAGCTTGGACTTGGTGTGGTTTGTGTTTTTCACTCTGCATGAAAATTTGATATTTCCCTTAAGTTTCTAAAGATGTAGGTTGCTAGCTTGAGAATGAATTGTTCTTATTAAATTAGTTTGTTTTGAATAGTGTTAGATTGAAAGTGTTGCATGGTTGGTAGTCTTGTTAACTTCTCAAGACCTTTAAATTTCAATCCCCTCTTTAATACTTAATGTTCAAGAGTATGATGCTATGGTTCTAATTTTGTTTGTAGATTTTTCTCTTGCATTTTTTCTTGAGAGCAAGCAAAAGTTCAAGTGTGTGGGAAAAATATGATATGCTCATATTTAGTTAAGTTTTATGTAGGATTTTCCCTTATATTTGATTGTCTTTTGATGTGTTCATGCTAGTGCTTGATGCTTAACTGGTTCATATTTCATTTTCAATTTATATTTTGGCTTCATTTGAGTTAAGGAAGGATTTCTGCAAGGTTTTATAGTTGAATTGCAAGTTTTGGCAAAATTTAGAGTAGACACACCTTGATACATGCCCATGTCAATACCTAACACACCCATGTTCCAGTTTCACATGCTTGCGTCTGAGTGTCATACCTAGGATCCAAATTGTGTCACTAATTTAAAAGATTTTAAGTTCCAGATGGGTAAGGAGGTTGTGTTTGATTGCTATTAGGGTTTTCTTGGGTTATTTTTCCATAATAGAGGGGAGAGTGAAAAGGAGGTGGAGAAAACACAGAAAAATAAAAGAATTTTATGCTAGAAGGCTGTGGGAGCTAGTTCCGATGATCATCACCTTTTAATGCGCACCAGATCAAGGTTTTCTTGGAGGAGAAGCAATTCAAAAATTAAGACTTCTTTTGCTAGTTTTTCTTTGTTTCTGTTATGTTTATTTTACGGCATTATGAACTACACTTTCTTGCTCATACTTAAAGTAAATGAACCGTAGGATGATTTTGTGATTGTGATTATTTAGAGTTTAATATGATTATGGTTTTCTTAAGTTCTCTCCAAAGTACTTTGTTCCGTTGATTAATAGTTACTAGCCTATTAATTCAATGTGGGATGATAAACATATGTAGGAACTATCTGTTAAGTGCATGGCATGTCTATCAATTAACCCCTATTTGTGTACTTCATAGCAATAATTGTTAGAATTTAGTGTTCTTCTAGTGTTATTCTTATGTTTTTATAGGTGAAGGTGATTGGAGCAAAAGAGGGGTAACTTGCAAGCAAATTTTGGACCTTTTCTTGGAAGATTCAAGCTTGGGTAAATGCATAAAAGTTGTAGCCCTTCTTCTTAGCTTCAAGTGGGCTGTTGAATCGCCTCAATCGGACACCTGTGCGCAGAGTTATGGTCAAAATACTAAAGACTATCCGTGCTGTCGAGTATTGGCGACGCGTCGCCGAGACCTGCTTTGTTTATAAAAATCCTCGGTGAAAAGCTGCGAAGGGGGATCGCCTTCGACCCCAAACCCTCTAGACTCATTTTTTGGCTAGTTTTTTTAGGGTTTCCATGGATTAGGGAGCTAGAAGGCTAATTTGATGGAGATTCTTGCTTGGATTGGAGTGGAACCTCTAATACAACAAGGATTTCTACTTGGATTTGGTTTTCCTAACCCTAAATCCTATTTTTCTTTAGTTTGAGATTCTTGTAAATATGTGTAGATTTGTTGTTTCTATGGATTTTGTGGACCATTTGGGATGATTTGATGCTTGTAAATACATAACCCATTGATTATTTCCATGATTTGTTGGCTCTTTTTGCTTATGCTTGAATGTGTTCTTCATTTGTTGGCTACTTGTGTTGAACAACTTTCTAGACTTAGGAAAGGCTCGAGAGAGGTTTCTAAGGTTGGAAGAGGGCTAATAGAGCATGGGTAATGGGTAGATTTGAGATAACTATCGTTCCTACGAGGCCTTAGAGGAGAACTTGAGCTTAATGGTTTCTAGGACAACTGGTTAGCATGAGAATGTCTAACGGGGTTCTAAGGAACTAATTGGCCCTGTCTTGAGAGAGAAGGGTTGATACTGTAGAGTTTTCCGGCCTGCAACTCTTAGGAAGCATGATTTGGGTTAGGTAGGTACTTATGTTAAAGCTATGTCTATGTAGCAGCTCATTTGGTTTGAATTCCTTAGAAACTTTGTAAATATGTGTTTAGGATAGTTGTTATGTTTGTTTGGTTTGGTGGTTGGGTGATCCACAATTTTGGTAGCTTAGCTTCTTATTCCTTGTTTTCCACGGTTTGTTTGCTCTAGCTAAAGTAAGGTCATTGTACTTGGTATTTGATGGGATTCTTTGCCATACAATTCTCTGTGGGATCAACACTTGACTCACTGCTACTACAATTAGCACTGTACGCTTGTGGGTGAGATTGAAGTTAAGGTTGAGAAGGTTTTTTATAAACTTCTATCTTGCGACACTATCCAGTGTGTATGTTGTGGATCACCGTTGGATAGAAGGGATATTATCATAACTAGGAGTAATAGGTGCAATATAGTACCTTTGGAGTAGGGTGAAACCTAGTAATTGGGTCGTAGGACTAGTGATGCATGCTTAAAGAGCATAGTAGGCCTAGACAGCTTATAGATAACTTAATAATGGGGACTAGTGTAACGGAAATAATAGGGAACTGATCTAAATTAGGTAGTATCCCACAGTCCAAGTTAAGCACAATCCCGTTAAACCAAAGTAAAAGAAACACAAGGGATTTCTAAGGCGATTTGATCTAAGTATATGATTTCTTATTAATAGTTAACTGATTGCTTTCTACTACTAGTAGTTGGTTAGTTATTATTTTTACTGTGCTAGTTTAGTTTAGTTTAATTATAGTTAGTAGTTAACAAAACGTTCTAAATTGTCAGGTAGATAATAAACAAAGGTTAAGTACGGAAGACAACTCTATTCCTTGGGAAAAATGGTCTTGATACTTGCCATTACTATACTTTGAGAATGGTTGTGATTGCCTGTGAATTCACATATTTTGTAAGTATAAAATGATCTAACACATCCACACTATTTATTATGATAGTGGGAAGACTTTTATTTAAACTGTAAATAAACACACGTTAGTTGCCTAAAGTTGAGTTCGTATAGATCAACGAACACACTGTGGAAGACCTGCAGAAATACAGAAAGAAAATGGGAGGTGGGAAGGCCCTAGGGGGCACTTTCTGATGCTCAAGTTAGTTTCCCGGTGGATATAGATGGTAAACTTGAGGTAAAATGATCATACTTTTTAGGATGCTGATATCTCTTACTATAGAGGTCTTATTAGGAGATCATCAGTATTGTTTGGCCCACAATGTGTCCCTTGTCACCCTGTTTGCATTGAAAAAGTGCATGTGGGATCAGGGGCAACCTTTTCCCCAACTACCAGTATGGAACAACATGTCTGTTAGCAGCTCGGCATGCTTGAGGTGTTGTGCTCTCGAGAAGCTATGGTAGCCTTTGGTGGGTGTCATTTGAAATGGTTAATCTTTGATGTCAGGATCTAAGGCGCTCTAAGAGAGCTCTTCATCTATGAGGTCCTAAGTCAAGGATGTACCATTAGTTACTTTTGCAAATTGTTACTATAAAAGTAGGAAACCAAGCAATGAATTTGATAAAACTGAAATCCTTTATCTTTTGCACTCAAATTACCCCTCCATTATTTGTTCCTTTAAACCCCCTTTGTTATACACATCCCTACTATAGAGGTAGCCATGCTTAAGTATAGGTCACTATGATTTTTTCTTACTTAATTAGCAATTAAGCAAGACATAAAGATCAATTTGGAACAAATTAGCAGAGCATGCTCATAATTGGACTTTATGGGCTCAATTGCAATGAAGGAGTAACCTCAAGGAATTAATTATACAATTAAGGAAAATCCAGCTTAGTTTCGGACAAAGGAGGATTCAAAATAAAACAATGTTCAGTGGCTAGGTGCAATAGATTAGAAAGGTCAATAGCTAACGTGGGGTTTGACCCCCACCATAGTATGTAAACATATAGGTGTTGAGTACAGCTTTCAACTGCTCGAATCAAACCTATTGTTGATCATTGGCCTCTTAAAGATCAATTCTAATGGAATTGGAAAGTTGGAAGAGTGAATGGAGGATCTAAGAAGGATTTTGGTTTCAGTTTTTAGTAAGATTGATCTCAGGCTCTATGTTTCTTAGGTAAAAAGGTTTTGATCATTTTTTATTTTGGTCAAAGCTTGTTGCTGATGATTCTTTGGTGTCTTGAGCTTTTAGTAGGTATAATAAGGAGGCTGACTATGTATTTAAGATGGATTGGGTACATTCATTGGTGGATAGCTTCACAATCAAGCAAAGTAACAGTGGATTTTGGGTGTAACAAAGGATGTTGTATTAGAACCTAAGAAAGGTCAAATGTAAGGGAACACTGGCCTTTTTACAATTTTAGCTATGCATGGAAGATTTAATGCTTGTATGATTATTTGAAAAGATAAGGGACCATATGACATTAAATTGATATGGATGATTATGGTTTCTAGAGGGGATTGAAATGATTTTTTAAAGGTTCCTAATGGCTAGAGAATGATGGAGAACACCATAGGAACATGACACAAGAATTTCTAACGAGAAGAGTAAAATTGTGACTCTAAGGAAATAAGATTCAAGCCTTGCTAGCTTATTGAAGGTAGTGTATGATCATTAGGAGGATTATGAATGGAAAGTAGGCAGATGTAGGAAAGTGTAACTAGAACACCTTAGGCCTAAGGCATTAATTGCACAGTAGAGCTCACTATAAGGCCTAAGGCTTCCCATAGCTATAAGAAATAGCTATTGATGGATCCCAACTATGCAGCTAATTGAAACAGTCCCTTAACGGATTATTGTATTGAATCTTTTGATATTTCTAAGTTCATTACATACATTTGGATGCATTTACATTACATAATTCATTTGCAATTTATCTTATTTTCTTCTACTTGTATATGTCTGTGCTTGTGTTTTGGCTTTGGTTTTAGGTCCTTGCTTGTGAATTATGATAGATCATAATGACTTCCTTGTGATCAGAACATGCCCTTACTAAGTTTCCAAGGAAATTAACCCCTATTGTCTGACTTTTGTAGGATTTGGCTTTGTATTGAACTATGGCTAGGATGTGTGACTAGCGGCATGGATCTCTCTAATGGCAAGAGGCTTAGGACAATTCCTAGATAAGAATTTCTAAATCCTAGGTCCTATTTTGTATAGTGCTGGTTATACAAGTTAGGTCCATTTAGGTTAACTTGTTATGTATTGCATAAGAGTTTGATTTCTGCTATTTATTGAAGCTTATGTAAGCACTTTTTAAGTTTGGTTAATGATTTGAAGCTTCTTAAGATTTTTGTAAATTGTTTCAATTAGTTTATATAAAATTCAGTTAAATTCCTATATAGTTTGACCATGATTTTACTTTATATTTAGCAAGTCAGTTTGCTACCAATTTTTGCACACAATTCTATCTTTATAATTGGGACATGACTATGCAAGAAAAAATTTATTTCCTAATTCAAAACTATGATTTGGCCATTCAATAGATTTTTTATAGTGATGGAGACTAGCTTCTCATTACAAGCTTGATTTCTAATTTTCAAACTGGTACCTATTGTTTCCTTTTAAAAAGTAGTTTATAGAGTAAAACCAAACTCATGTGTGCTAGCTTTTAAGGAATTTCCTAAGCCTTTCCCTATTAGCCAATTGTTTCCTATTGCACCCATACAAGCACCTGACCGTAACTGTCTTTATTTGCTGAAAGACACAAGCCATTCTTCTGTCTTGTGCTTTAGAAGTGTGAGTTGGCAAGTGGGCTTTAGGTGTTCATAACACTATTAATTTCAGTGGCATGCCACACCATTTTCCTCACAACATTTCTATGTACAGTTATCATCACACAGCCATTGCTACATGCCACTTATTTATATGGTTATATGTACAAGTATAAATACTACCCCACATTTACAACATAACTATCCTTCATTTTCTATTCAAACAATTTTAGCAATCCAACTTTTGTGAACTAATTCCCAGTGTCCCTTCCTTAACTCTATTAATTGAATCTATGCAGAGGAAGAGAAGTGAAGATCAACTACACAATTGTAGGCAAGGTAAAATCTAAGAAAAAAACATTTCAGTTTAGTGCAGTTTTGATTTTCATACTACTATCAGAATTCATTAAAACAAAATATTTTTGTTTGCAAAGTATTTTCAGGATTACAAACCAACTTGGCATTCATTTCTCTACCTAAAAAAGGTAAATCAACCTACTTGCAAACTGCTATAATACACTTTTTTCCATCCAAATAATTAACTCACTACATTTTATCGAACTAGGTTGCAATCTCCGCTGAGAACAATACTACAAGCAATAGCTCAAACCACACTTTTTAGGTTACCATTTTTTAAATAGCATGTAATCTGACTTATATTTTACATGCGTGATTGATTATCATTCATTGTTAAATACATAGGTTGTGGCAGTATTAAAAGAAAGCATAAAGTATCCATAAATATGCAACCATTCCATGTATAATTAGGAGTCAAAATCATGGATTGATACCTTCTTTGCATATTCATGAACTACTTAAAAAAACACTTTTATTCCTAGTTGTCTTACTTTGGAAATGCAATGTGGTTAATTTTTTTTAACAAATATATTTTTAACAGAAAAATCATGGTGCCATCAAATATGCATATCAAATTTAAACATGTTATGCCCTTTTTTTCCTTGTTTCCTAAATGAACTATTATGTTTTATTTACCCAATGTGTTTTGTACAATTTTGTATCACACCTTTGTTTTAACAACACTTTTATAGTAGCCATTTTCCATTAATATTTTAAGCCATTTTTACACAAAACAAAAAAATTGATCCTAACCTAGTCATCTTTATCTAGTTTGCTAAAGCCTTGGACCATCTTTATAACTAGCCTCACCTATATATAATAATGCACTTGAGGGTGCAAATTTTTTAGCTCACTATTGATTTTGAGTTAGGAAGTTTTCGGTGGGGGGGGGGGGGGAATTTTGGCACCTAAGTTTTGCTATGGAATATGCAGTTAAGGCTAAAATTACGAACCTTAAGAACCATTTCAAATTCTATGTACACAATATCAACTTGGATGTAATGGTGAAATTGAAGAACTGACTAGATGATTCTGTGAAGATAATGATTGACTCAAATATGAGCTATAATTGATACATTTCATCCAGAACTATCTCACAAATGTCTGTGTCAATAAGATTAATATGTTGGAGGCAAAGGTGGTGGGTTTAAAGGCAAGCTTGGCTAACTATGAATAAGGTAACAACACAGCTGGGGAAAATGACCCTAAATAGAATGATTTTTATGACTAAAGTTCATTCATTATTTACATTGGTATTTAATTATTATGGTTTCAAAGACTTGATTTTAATTTCCATTATCTATACTATATTATGTTTCTTACAATGACTTTTAACATGCTTGGTTTTCAAATTATTAGCTCTATCTTTTACATATAGAAAAAAATAACACATTACATTTCCTAAGTAATAGGAACTATTCTATGATTGAAACTTCATTCAAATGGTTTAAGTAATACACATGGTGAATAGCCATGCATCCTAATTTAAACTTATCAACAAAAAAGGATGCATATTTTGCATAAGTCTATTCAACTAACAAACAACCACAATAAGTTAAAAATACAAATTCTGAAGTATCGAAAAGACATTTAATACTTATCTTGGCTTCATTTCTGTTTCCATGTGCATCCTTCATTCATTAATTGTGTCCACTAGGCTCATAGGTGTCTTTGTTAACATGTAATAAAGGAAAGGAAAGAAAAGTAAGAAAATTTAAAATGGGACAAATGAAGTAATAAATAGATGTAGGCGAACAAAAAAAAAAGGATTTGTACCTTCCCTAAAGTGGACCTGCCACTTATGGAGGCACGTGTTGAATGTGCGTCATTTCGACGTAGAGCATAGGCTAGCCCCATCATTGTAATGCCTCTATTCTACAAATAAGATAAGTCTTAAGTGGAAGATATGCAGTTAAGTAAGAATAGAGGTAGCAAGCAAAAATAAAAGCTACGGTTTTAGAATGTCATAGAACTATTTTTGAAAATCATTGGTTCAAGGGTTGAATCAATTTGGCAAATGTTAAGAATGAAAGGAAGAAGTTCAAATGCAAGCAAACAACTTTGGTGGTAATCAGTTCATGCTAAAAGTGTAATTGGTAAAAAAAATTTTGCTAGTCAAAAAGGGGTTCTATGGTTGGATGTGGAGAAGGAGCTGAGCTTGGGTTAAACTATTAAGTTTGCCACTTGTTCATTAACTTGCACTCTTGCCACATTGTATCTTTTTTGCATCAACCAATATTTCTCTTGAAAGCAGCAATGGGTCATCCAACCATAGCCCACCGCCATATTTGTTTGCTCTGGCTCCCAAAAGGAAGATTTTCTCATTGTTGCTCCCATTCAGCACAGCTTTCTCTAACGTTAAATCCCTAGCCTCCTTCACATTTCCTCTAACTTTCATCTCTACTGCCATATGTCGACGTAAGCTTGCATCTTTACTTAACTTTATGAGTTTATTTTTCCCTTTGCTTTTCAAATGTCACCAACTAGGTCTCCATACATGTGATGGATTTCAGCATCCAGAAAGTGATTTACATTTCTTTCTCCAGTGCTATGTGTGAATGTTGTTCTTATGCAATATTAGTAATTTGTGGCTTTCCTATTTCTTGCCTTCATATTCATCTGTTTATATCTTCTATGTTTTTTTTTTAGTTTGATGGATATTGCAATTTTGAGAGCTGGATGCTTGGGCTAAAAAAGAACTATGCTATTGTGGAAAGCCATTTGGTAGTTTCGGCTTGTTTGTTACTTTAGTTCACCCAATAACCAATTGGTTTTGACCACAAAAGCATTAATTTGCCTTTTATTTAGAGAATTTCGAGGGTAACCTATATATCAATGTTTGACTGTAAATTGGTTTGCAAGTACAAAGTTATGAACCATAGAATCATTGTTCTTAATTCAACGTTTGGCGTGATATTTGTTGCTAGTAATTTGTCAAACATTAAAATAAAATTTATGCTACTTTTAAAATTGATATTACAGCAATACGAAGGGGATATAATGATAGTGCTTCATGGGATAAGGCCATTGGTGTGCTCAGCTAGGTGGAAAATTATACACTCACATTCCTCCATTTCATAGTGAAGTGTATGCAAAAGGCATGAATGATGGCCGATTGTTAACCAAAGCGTGAAAATGCAGAATGGAACTGGATGCTCATGGAACCTATGTTACCTGTATCACTGTGACTTGTAGATGGTACCATTTGTTTCCAATTTACACTATAAACATGTCGTGCCCTAAACTGCCCCTGGCCCATTTGGGCCTGATTTTTTTTTTTTTTTTAAACATGCAGCGGAAGTTTTCATTACACAGAAGGGGCTTTTAAAACTCTCTAAGACTTATGGGCACGAACCCCAGGATACTTATCGGTACTAGCTCGTTAAGTTCTTTAATTAAGGTTAAGTTGATGTGCTCTCAGAAACAAGCTAGTGCCTATGTGGATTTCATGTGTTCATTTTCATGGTCTTTACCGAGCTTAGCCAAGAATATGCATGGCAACTAAAACACCAACTTAAGTTTAAAAACTTATTTTCATGCATATGCTTTGCATGCTTATGCGTTTTGGAGTTCACTAGTGCACATAATCACTTAATGCCTTTAAATGCAACTAATGCTTAGGCATGTATTAATTCACATACGTGCATTTAAATTTCTTATTAGCCAAACTTTACACAAGCATCCAATTTCATGCTTTTTCTAAGTTTACTTGCATGTTCTTTACTAAATGAGCATACATAGCCAAACATTGCATGCTTTTAACATAGACATGGGCTTATGGGCCTTTTAGTACTTAACATGCATATGGCCCAAAATTAACCAAGAATAAAATCAAAATTTTTAAGTTCTTATTTAAGCCCAATTTCAACATGCTTCAAATTTCATGAAAACATAACCCATAAATTCATGCATGGGCCTTGGTAAGTCCACCAAGCAATAAAAATACCCGAAAATGTCCAAGTCCATAATACAAGCCCAAAGCCAAGTTTTGGCCAAATTTTAGCTAAGTCCATAATTTGGTCACTAAAGTTAGACCAACAAAAACATGCTTAAAAGCAACCCATAAATTCACAAAGCCATGGAACACAAATTTCCACCTTAATAGACCTTGTTCCCACAATTCTAAGACTTCAAGTCCTGCACAGAAAGTCCACATTTTTTTTTAGCTTGTTTACAAGCAGCTTATATACTTAGAATACTTAGAATATTTTGAGCAATACCATACACAAATCCAACCTTAGAATACAGAAAGAGTACTCAAGACTCTTAGCTTGATCTTTCAAGCAAACCTTTACCTACAAAAGTAGAGTAGGGCGGGTGAGTTATAAAACTCAATAAGGATTCCGTGGCATCCAATGCCTAACTTATGGCCTCCAAGGCCTAACATATGCCAAGAATGTAATGGCAAAATAATCCTTATTCCTGCAAAGGAAACATAAAGACAAAGAAAACAAAAAGATACATGCATATAGCAATAATATCATAATCGGGGGTTAGCATGCACAACAAATCAAAGAAGCACACAAACACACGCCACTTAACACTTTGTTCACAGAAGGGCAGCAAGCATCCCTCAAGTTTTAGTTCATTAATTTCATATACTTAATGTTTTCGGAGAGCTCACTTAGCATAGGAATTAAGGTGGCCGCCTTAACTCCTAGCCCATAATGCTTGCTTACTTAACTTAGCTCATGAGCAAAACAGAATTGCCGAAGCAATAACATAACTTAAGCCCTCTTAGCACTCCTAGGATCACATGGTTCTTTGACCATCACCTAGGGGCCCGAATACTCACATAAAAAGGCCATGGAATTATACCATGCAATAAAGTGAGTATAGGAATCCTTACCCACAACACCGAAAGCTTTATAAGCTTATTTTCCTTCGTTTTCCTTGCTTGTTGACTCTAGAAATTGTTTTCTAGCATAAGAACCAAGATGGGCCGAATTTTATTAGTAACCATAAGATACCAAGAAATCTTGGTGATTAACCCAAATAACACAAAATACCAAGAACACTTGGTGTACACTTACAGAACCTCACAGAAGAGGTAACGCCAATTTATTGTGCTTGATGTTCTTCAAGCTTCTTCTTGATTTCTTGCTTCTAATGAACTTAGAAACTCAATCACACAAAGAGTTCCTTGAGTAGAGCTTAAAACCTCCAAGAAATGGAAATGGCCAAATTTTCCTCCTTGGTTTTCTTTGAATTCTTCATCTGATTCTTGCTCTTTATGGTCTTAGAGCTTGAATTCAACCAAGAATACTTGGTTTTAATTTGAGGAATGATTATTTCTAGCTATGGACGAATATTTGGATGAGAAAAGAGTTGGAAATGTGTTTGGAATGATGAGACTTGGTATGGAAGAAAATGGAGAGAGAATGAGAGAGTTTGAGAGCAAATGGCTTTGAATGAGTGGAGTGATTATGTTTTAATGTGTGGGAAGGTAATGGCCAGCCATATGGGAAGGAAAATGAGTGTATAATGTGCTTGGAAGGTGGGAGACAAGATTAAAAGAGATGAAGACTAATTGGAAGACTTTTGGGTAAGTTTGGTAGAAAAAGTCAAAAGTAGGTGAAGAAAGAATCCAAGGTAATGATTAAGGGTGGGAGGTGGATTAAAATAATAGGAAATTAATAATGTGTTTGAAATGAGTGGGAGACAAGATTTAATGGATGGAAGACTAATTGGAAGACTTTTGTGTAAGTTTGGTAGAAAAAGTCAAAAGTAGGTGAAGAAAGAATCCAAGGTAATGATTAAGGGTGGGAGGTGGATTAAAATAATAGGATTTGGAGGAAGGTGACATAAAATATTGGGAATTGGAGGGGCATGGCTGGCTAAGGCATCCAAAGCCATTAAAATGGCATAATTCCCCCTTTAGTCCTCCAACTTTCTAAATTTGGGCAATTGAGCCCAACCACTAAAAATCCCTTTGTTCAATTTAGTCCCTCATCTTTAAAAACCACCATTTTCATTACTATTTCTCTTGGCCTAAGCCAAGCTTATTTTTAAGATGTTCAACACTCAATTATGCACATGCCATATTGTCTTCTCAATTTAATTGAGCTAAATTCCTAATTAAGGAAAAATTCTTATGCTCCAAATCCATTTAACCCGGGACCTAATCACTTTGGATTGTCCGGGCATTACAACACTCCCCTCCTTAAGAAATTTGGTCCTCCAAATTTCCTAGAAGTTTAGGGAAGATATCAGGATAATTCTTAAGCATTTCAGCTTCAACCTCCCATGTGGCCTCCTCCTCAGAATGGTTAGTCCATTGGACTTTTACCATCGATATCCACTTACTTCTGAGCTTCCTAGTGTCCTTTGCCAATACCCGAATTGGTTCTTCTTCATAGGTGAGATCTTGGGTGATGGGAACACTAGTGACATGTACCACTTGTTTAGGATCAAATACACACTTCTTCAATAGGCTTACATGGAATGTGTCATGTACATGTCCCAGCTCAGGCGGTAGCTCTAACTTGTAGGCTACATTTCCTACTCTTGCGAGTATTAGGTATGGTCCTACATACCTCGGGGCTAATTTTCCCCGTTTTCCAAACCTCATTACTCCTTTCATAGGAGATACTTTTAACCATACTTGGTCTCCTACCTGGAACTCCAGGTCTCTTCTTTTCTTGAGGTTGGCATATGATTCTTGCCTATTGTTGGCAGTCTTAATCCTTTCCTGGATTTGCTTAATCTTCCCAGTAGTTTCTCTTATGAGTTCTGGGCCAATTTCCAACTTATCACCTGGCTCATGCCAGCAGTGTGGAGTTATGCATCTTCTTCCATAGAGTGCTTCATAAGGTGCCATGCCAATCACTGAGTGATGGCTATTGTTGTATGAAAACTCCACTAAAGGCAAGTGTTTATCCCATTCTCCTTGGAAGTCAATAACACAACACCTTAACATATCTTCCAATGTCTGAATGGTTCTTTCAGTCTGTCCATCCGTTTGAGGATGGTATGCAGAACTAAACTTTAACTTAGTGCCCAAGGCATGGTGTAAGGACTTCCAGAATCTGGAAACAAATCTTGGGTCTCGATCCGAGACAATATCGTCCGGTACACCATGTAGCCTTACTATCTCCTTAACGTATAGTTGGGCTAATTTCTCCAGGGAGTCTGTAAGGTTTATGGGCAAGAAGTGGGCTGCCTTAGTCAATCTATCCACTATGACCCAGATTGTATTACACTTTCTTCGGGTCAGTGGCAAACCCACTACAAAGTCCATGGATATGGATCCCCATTTTCTTTCTGGTATAGGTAAGCTCTGTAATTTTCCACCAGGTCTCTGGTGCTCTACTTTGACTTGTTGACAAGTCATACACTTAGCCACAGAAGCACCAATCTCTTGCTTCATATATGGCCACCAGAAATGGGATTTCAAATCCTTATACATTTTCTGAGCTCCAGGATGCATACTCATCAAACTGGAGTGGGCTTCTTCTAGGATTTGTTGCCTGATTCCATCCTTATTTGGCACATAAATCCTATCCCGGAAATATAATATTCCAGCCTTAAAGGAAAATCCTTGATACAATTTTCCTTGTTTCTGCCTAGAGATCCTGGGAATCTCCTCATCTTGAAGCTGAGCTTCCTGAATTAGGTCTTTCCACTCAGTCCTAATAGTTAAGACCTTTACTTGGTCAATTTCCCACTTATCCCAATCTTGGGCCAACCCAGATAAACTGAGTACCTCTGCCTCGGTAGGATCTCCAGTGGCTTTGAGTATTCCCGTGTACTTCCTACTGAGAGCATCAGCTACCACATTGGCTTTTCCGGCCGTATACTCGATGACGCACTCAAAATCTTTCAGGTACTCAAGCCATCTTCTTTGCCTCATGTTCAGGTCCTTTTGTGTAAACAGGTACCTTAGACTCTTGTGGTCTGTGAAGACTTGGAATCTGCCTCCAAGTAGGTAGTGCCTCCATTGCTTCAGAGCAAAGATCACTGCCGCTAATTCCAGATCATGAACTGGATAATTCTTCTCATGAGGCCTTAATTGTCTTGATCCATAGGCTATTGCTTGCTTCCCTTGCATTAAGACACAGCCCAGCCCAACTCGAGAAGCATCCGTGTAAACTATATACTCCTTAGTAGGGTCTGGTAGAACTAGTATTGGGGCTGTAGTCAATCTTTCCTTAAGTTCTCGGAAGCTAGCCTCGCATTGCTCACTCCACTCAAACTTTTGGTCCTTTCTTGTCAATTGAGTGAGCGGAGCTGCTAGTACAGAAAATTTAGGCACAAATCTCCTGTAATAGCCAGCAAGTCCCAAGAAGCTTCTTATGTCCCTCACAGTCTGAGGTTGCTTCCATTCCAAGACAGCTTTAATTTTCTCGGGATCAACAGCTAAACCATGCTCATTGATTACATGTCCGAGAAATCCAATTTCTTTAGCCCAGAATTGGCACTTACTTAATTTGCCATATAGTTCATGTTCCTTTAACAGGCTTAGCACCACTCTTAGGTGCTCCTTATGGGCTTCTTCATCCTTTGAGTACACCAATATGTCATCAATAAATACCACAACAAAGTGGTCTAAATGAGCTTTAAACACTCTTTGCATGAGGTCCATAAAAAAGGCTGGTGCATTTGTGAGCCCAAATGGCATCACTGTGTACTCAAAGTGACCATATCTGGTCCTGAAAGCTGTCTTTGGGACATCTTTTTCCCTGACTTTCAGCTGGAAGTATCCAGATCTGAGGTCTATTTTGGAAAAGACCTTAGCTCCCTTTAACTGATCAAATAGATCCTCGATCCTTGGGAGGGGGTACTTATTCTTAATGGTCAGTGCATTGAGCTTCCTGTAATCAATGCACAACCTAAGGGTTCCATCTTTCTTCTTCACAAAAAGTACAGGTGCTCCCCAAGGAGATGTACTTGGCCTTATGAAACCTTTCTCAAGCAACTCATCCAGTTGCTTCTTTAGTTCCATCATTTCAGGAATAGCCATCCTGTATGGAGCAATAGATGCTGGTGCAGCTCCTGGCACTAATTTGATCTCAAACTCAACCTCTCTTGCAGGAGGGAGTCCTGGGAGATCAGTGGGGAACACTTCAGGGAATTTTCTTACTATGGGTATTTTACCCAGCTCTATTTCTACTTCTGTTCCATTTAACCCTAGGTATTCACCTTTTAGTAATAAGGGTTTGTGTTCCACCACCTTTAAATGAAAATCTGGGACTAACCCAGGAGATTTTTCCAAAGATTGAGGTTTGTGCCCAGGCAGATAAAGTTGCCTGGCATGGCAGTCTATAACCACCCGATTGGCACTAAGCCAGTTCATTCCTAGGATGATGTCATATCCATTAGTATCCAAGACCATCAGGTCGGCTCTAAGCTCTAGTTCACCTAGCTTAAGCATGCAATCTTTTACAATATGGTATGTTATCATAACCTCATTCCCGGCAGTTTTAACCAGGTACATTTTATCTGTATTGCATACTTCGAGGTTTATATCTTTGACTAACTTAAAGGATACTATAGATAAAGATGCTCCAGTATCGAACAAAACTGATACTTCATAACCATTTATGGAAATGGTACCTTTTAGAGTCTTCCTGACCAGCTTAGCCTGGTCTATTTCTTCCTCATCCTCCCCAGCTTTGTTGACCTCTGGGTCCTCTCGTGCTTTCATCGATGTCTCAATCTGGAATATTCTTCCAGTAGCCTGAGGTTGTCCCCTCCTGGCCTTATCTTGGTCCCTTCTTTGTGGGGGTGGAGGCATATTGGGCCTCCTTATGGGCAATTGCCTCTGTGCCCATCTGTTATTAAACCCTCCTGGGGTCCTCTGATCTTCTCCCCTGACAGGACAGTCTTTTACCCAGTGATCCTGGGCACCACATTTAAGGCATCCGGAAGTGAGCCTATAACATGGCTTCTGGCCATGGAATTTTCCACATGTCTCACATTGTGGCCCATAGGGGGATGCGGTCTTCTCTCTTTTGTTACCCTTTCTTGGCTCATATGCCAAGCTTTCTCTGCCTCTCTTCTTAGAGAATTTTTGCATCCCACTAGTACTTCCAGGGCCATTCATGGCTTGCTCCCTGAATTCTTGCTCTAGGGCCATAGCCCTCTGTACAATGTCGTAGTATTTATGGGCTCCTACTGCTCTGAGTATTTGCCTCAGCTCTGGCCTAAGTCCCCGAAGGAACCTCTTGGCCTTAAGGTCCTCTCGATCATCGTACTGTGGTGCGTACCGTATGAGGTTACTGAATCTCTGTTCGTATTCCAGTACGGAGAGCTCTTTCTGCTCAAGCAGGTCAAACTCAACCTGCTTTTGGTCTTTCTGTGCTTCACCGATGTATTGTTGATGAAACACTTGTTCGAATTCGGGCCATCTCATTGCTCTTCTACTTTGAGCAGGCCGCCTAGCATTTTTGCTAGCATATGTCCTATGGACTGCTCTCCACCATAACTCAGCATTTCCTTCTAGTTTGAAGGTTGCCAGTAAGACTTTCTGAGAAGCGGAAACCTCCATTCTCTCAAAGATCTTTTCGATCTGGTTTTTCCAGAATTCTGCTTCATCTGGATTACAGCTTCCTTTAAATGTTGGTGGTCTTAGGGCAAGGAACCCCTCTAGTTGGCCTTCTCTTAGGCCTCCACTATTATCCATATTGGGCCTCCCTCTTTGGGCCCTCACTGTTCCAGTGGTGACAGTGAGTTGGGCAGGCCCATCAATATCTTCTATGTCCAGCTCTTCTGCATCTGGACTTTCTTCTTCTTCTTCCCTCAGTTCTTGTCTAATCTCAGATCTTATCCTTCTAGCTCTTGGGTTTCTCCTTTCCTCATCCTCATCATCACCATTTTCACTGGCTTGATCATCGAGTATAGGTTCTTTTCCTAGCCTCCTTCTTATTGGTGGCTCTCTTTGTTGCCCAGTAGGCTCTGGGACTTGGGCTTGACCCCTTGCCAGAATCTGCATGCTAGCTGCTAATTGGGCCATATTGGCCTGCATAGCTTCCATCATTGCTTCCATTCTTGCCTCCCTTCTTTCTTGGGCATCAATGCTAGGCCCAGTAACATTAGCCCTTATGAGCTCAGAAGGCCTAACTTGGGCCTCTGGCACAAAGCCAGCATTTTCATTCCCCTGATGGGAAGTTTCACTTTCATTTCGGCCTCGGTTCGTATTTCTGGTTCTCATCCTGGAATTAACAACAAGCAAGGCACACAATTGCTCAATATTCATAAATATTCATTAGTGGACTTAACCTATGTGGGAACAAGTCTATACTAAGAATCATAGACCAAAACTTTGGTCCTTAAGAGCAACTGTGCTCTGATACCAAGCTGTCGTGCCCTAAACTGCCCCTGGCCCATTTGGGCCTGATTTTTTTTTTTTTTTTAAACATGCAGCGGAAGTTTTCATTACACAGAAGGGGCTTTTAAAACTCTCTAAGACTTATGGGCACGAACCCCAGGATACTTATCGGTACTAGCTCGTTAAGTTCTTTAATTAAGGTTAAGTTGATGTGCTCTCAGAAACAAGCTAGTGCCTATGTGGATTTCATGTGTTCATTTTCATGGTCTTTACCGAGCTTAGCCAAGAATATGCATGGCAACTAAAACACCAACTTAAGTTTAAAAACTTATTTTCATGCATATGCTTTGCATGCTTATGCGTTTTGGAGTTCACTAGTGCACATAATCACTTAATGCCTTTAAATGCAACTAATGCTTAGGCATGTATTAATTCACATACGTGCATTTAAATTTCTTATTAGCCAAACTTTACACAAGCATCCAATTTCATGCTTTTTCTAAGTTTACTTGCATGTTCTTTACTAAATGAGCATACATAGCCAAACATTGCATGCTTTTAACATAGACATGGGCTTATGGGCCTTTTAGTACTTAACATGCATATGGCCCAAAATTAACCAAGAATAAAATCAAAATTTTTAAGTTCTTATTTAAGCCCAATTTCAACATGCTTCAAATTTCATGAAAACATAACCCATAAATTCATGCATGGGCCTTGGTAAGTCCACCAAGCAATAAAAATACCCGAAAATGTCCAAGTCCATAATACAAGCCCAAAGCCAAGTTTTGGCCAAATTTTAGCTAAGTCCATAATTTGGTCACTAAAGTTAGACCAACAAAAACATGCTTAAAAGCAACCCATAAATTCACAAAGCCATGGAACACAAATTTCCACCTTAATAGACCTTGTTCCCACAATTCTAAGACTTCAAGTCCTGCACAGAAAGTCCACATTTTTTTTTAGCTTGTTTACAAGCAGCTTATATACTTAGAATACTTAGAATATTTTGAGCAATACCATACACAAATCCAACCTTAGAATACAGAAAGAGTACTCAAGACTCTTAGCTTGATCTTTCAAGCAAACCTTTACCTACAAAAGTAGAGTAGGGCGGGTGAGTTATAAAACTCAATAAGGATTCCGTGGCATCCAATGCCTAACTTATGGCCTCCAAGGCCTAACATATGCCAAGAATGTAATGGCAAAATAATCCTTATTCCTGCAAAGGAAACATAAAGACAAAGAAAACAAAAAGATACATGCATATAGCAATAATATCATAATCGGGGGTTAGCATGCACAACAAATCAAAGAAGCACACAAACACACGCCACTTAACACTTTGTTCACAGAAGGGCAGCAAGCATCCCTCAAGTTTTAGTTCATTAATTTCATATACTTAATGTTTTCGGAGAGCTCACTTAGCATAGGAATTAAGGTGGCCGCCTTAACTCCTAGCCCATAATGCTTGCTTACTTAACTTAGCTCATGAGCAAAACAGAATTGCCGAAGCAATAACATAACTTAAGCCCTCTTAGCACTCCTAGGATCACATGGTTCTTTGACCATCACCTAGGGGCCCGAATACTCACATAAAAAGGCCATGGAATTATACCATGCAATAAAGTGAGTATAGGAATCCTTACCCACAACACCGAAAGCTTTATAAGCTTATTTTCCTTCGTTTTCCTTGCTTGTTGACTCTAGAAATTGTTTTCTAGCATAAGAACCAAGATGGGCCGAATTTTATTAGTAACCATAAGATACCAAGAAATCTTGGTGATTAACCCAAATAACACAAAATACCAAGAACACTTGGTGTACACTTACAGAACCTCACAGAAGAGGTAACGCCAATTTATTGTGCTTGATGTTCTTCAAGCTTCTTCTTGATTTCTTGCTTCTAATGAACTTAGAAACTCAATCACACAAAGAGTTCCTTGAGTAGAGCTTAAAACCTCCAAGAAATGGAAATGGCCAAATTTTCCTCCTTGGTTTTCTTTGAATTCTTCATCTGATTCTTGCTCTTTATGGTCTTAGAGCTTGAATTCAACCAAGAATACTTGGTTTTAATTTGAGGAATGATTATTTCTAGCTATGGACGAATATTTGGATGAGAAAAGAGTTGGAAATGTGTTTGGAATGATGAGACTTGGTATGGAAGAAAATGGAGAGAGAATGAGAGAGTTTGAGAGCAAATGGCTTTGAATGAGTGGAGTGATTATGTTTTAATGTGTGGGAAGGTAATGGCCAGCCATATGGGAAGGAAAATGAGTGTATAATGTGCTTGGAAGGTGGGAGACAAGATTAAAAGAGATGAAGACTAATTGGAAGACTTTTGGGTAAGTTTGGTAGAAAAAGTCAAAAGTAGGTGAAGAAAGAATCCAAGGTAATGATTAAGGGTGGGAGGTGGATTAAAATAATAGGAAATTAATAATGTGTTTGAAATGAGTGGGAGACAAGATTTAATGGATGGAAGACTAATTGGAAGACTTTTGTGTAAGTTTGGTAGAAAAAGTCAAAAGTAGGTGAAGAAAGAATCCAAGGTAATGATTAAGGGTGGGAGGTGGATTAAAATAATAGGATTTGGAGGAAGGTGACATAAAATATTGGGAATTGGAGGGGCATGGCTGGCTAAGGCATCCAAAGCCATTAAAATGGCATAATTCCCCCTTTAGTCCTCCAACTTTCTAAATTTGGGCAATTGAGCCCAACCACTAAAAATCCCTTTGTTCAATTTAGTCCCTCATCTTTAAAAACCACCATTTTCATTACTATTTCTCTTGGCCTAAGCCAAGCTTATTTTTAAGATGTTCAACACTCAATTATGCACATGCCATATTGTCTTCTCAATTTAATTGAGCTAAATTCCTAATTAAGGAAAAATTCTTATGCTCCAAATCCATTTAACCCGGGACCTAATCACTTTGGATTGTCCGGGCATTACAAAACACCTCCCAAACCTTAACCAAATACTGCTCAGTTTTCTAAGGCAACTCATTTGTCCATGGCGATCACCAAGGGAGGCACCCTATTATGGACCAAATAGGGCCAACTGACAATGTGATTCATATTGTGTTAGGCTGATCAACCCTATATTGGCCACCGAATACTCCATGTGCCCCTATAACTGACAAACACCATTCAATCACTTCATCTTAAACTTCTCTTGAAAAGAAGTCTACTAGCATTGACCATGTCATGCAGATTGTTGGCTAGCTTTTTGCGTCCTTAAGGATGATGCTTTTTGGCTGGGCATTGTGTCATTCATAAACCAAAATGAGCACATATGTGGCATGCTTATCAATAAAGGAAAGGTCCTAGAAGTTCACCTTGTGCTACTGTATATGGAGCTATAGATGCATGGTCAGTAGCTAGAGTTCCAGCCATCTTTCAAATAGTGTGTTTGTTATATTTGTTGGTAGTTACAACTAGAGACTAACAATAGGTTTTGTGCAGTCTTTATGTGCTTCCTTAATCACCAGGGATGACCCTGGATTGACCGCTCTTACTTTTTCTTGGTGGTATCCCAACTGCCATGTTTTGTAAATCTTAAGGTAACATTGGGAGCAAGACTATCGCATGTACCCATGGTATAATGTAAGGCATATAGGGTATGGCTAATGTGTTAATCATTGGTTCCTAGTAATGTATGATATATGTACAAGTTGGTAAACTTGTTAACATGTGTGGGCTCATGCCTACTTCCTTATTTGTCAAGTCGCATGGCCTTCCGTAGGTTTTGTAGTCCATTACAAGCCAGACAAATTCAATTCAACTTTATTAGTTGCTGGTGCTCATTAGTGGCCATATACAAAATAATCCCTATAGCATACTTTACACTAGTTAGCTTAAAATAAGTCTAACGACATATAAGCCAACATGTTGGCAAATAATAAGTCCAACAACATATACTAAACCAATTTGGAATGTGATACATATCCAGCTAAAAAGTAATGCCACTAGCGCCAACCATGTATTGCATCATAGGCCACTGCAACACAAGCAACAACTCCATCATGTGTCTAGGCCATGGACAATGTCTCTGCTGGAAAATCTTCCTCATCTAACTATTCTGCCTCTAGATGACCTTTTAGGTGCATATGAGCCATGCGTGTTATAAGCAACTTGCTCTGTATCCTTATTCTTGTGACATCATATGTAGTAGTATAATGCACATCATGTAACTGTTACTTTCTTCTAAATAACCGGATTAAAATGTCGTTGCTGAACTAAGATTGGAATTTTTTGCTTCACACCCCCAATTACATGTTCCACTACTTATCACAAAAATGCAATAATCTAATTGAATTGTTCATGTGATCCACTTAGGTGGCATCCATTAAACTCATTATGTTGGTATTTATTACCTTCATACGGTGCTAGAAAGCCTTCCACATTGGGTATTTGGAACCCACCAAGTAATAGCATCCTATTTCATAATATATATACATGTTATGTGAGGCTAAAAAAATTAAAGATGATCTGTACTGATAGATGAAGTTATGCAGTCTCTCACCAAGGGGCTCATGGAAATGTGAACCTCAATTGGTTAAGGCAACTATGGAGGATAAGACTATCATGAGTATTGCTAGGAACTCCATTAAAGACATGGGTGAAGTACATTTCAAAGTCCATAGTGACCCTGATGTTCTGAGATATGTTCCCTGACCTCCCACGATTGTCATCCTAGTAAGGACCACAATATATTCTATAAAGGTGTCTACCATTTACTGCACTTATAGCTTTCATGAAAACGCTACCCTATTGATTAACAATAGACTAATGACGGTTCTAAATCATGGGTCATCAGGGAAAATAATTGACTCAGCAAGAGATACAATTAAATCTAGGACTTTACGAAACTAGTGGTCAATGGTATCTATTGACTACTAAAACACTTGCCTAACATTCTTGCACAAGAACTATAAAAAACATGGCAAAACCATCATATGTAGAAATCTAAAGACTTCCCCATAACGAATATTGATCCCAAATATCTATGTGGAGGCCATAAAACTGTTCTTTTGTCATCTACATTCGAGCATAAAATTTATTCTCTTTCGATAGGAGATGCAACAAGTACTGTTTACTTATGATCAACCACTCATGACTAGCTGGTGTGGACCACCCACTGTTTCAAACATGAGATGATTGCTCCAATCCTAAAAAAGTTGGTAATCCAGAAAGAATCACCATGTGGTGATGTAGATGTTGCCTTTCAAGTACTTGGACGGCTTAACGGAACCTTGGTTATGGAGTTTGTGGACTAGATGGAGAAGTGTCCCATGGAATATTGACATCAATCCTGGCAGCATCTGGGCTTATTTGGATCCTATTGTCTCCTATGACCAGCCTACCATTTATAACTGGTAAAAGGCATCATCAATAGTGGAAGATTAACCTATAACTAATGCACATGAATGCATCATGCAATTAAACATGCACAAACCAGTATTAATCAAACATAAATCTAGCTCGCAAAGCACCTAACCCATAAGGTCCCAGCCATATAGGCATTACATCCCAAGTCCACATCAAATAGATAAGAAGGTACATATAGGTTCAATATTACCCATGCATAGATGCCTAACACAACAAACATAAATCAAACACGACAAAGTAATAACAAAACATGCTAGCCTCATAAAAGCCCCTGGTAAAGACATCACAGCTTGTTAAGCCACTTTTTTGCAATCTTTACTCGAAGCCATGTCAGCTTGATTTCCAATGTGGGATATTTATTTACGAAGCATTCACGTAGCCAATCATTTGACACTAACATGGAAGATGCATCGATCCATGTTTCATCACCCTCAATGATACCATATAAGGAAGACATAATCTTCAAGCACCTAGTAATACTAGTAGTATGCTGGGATTGTAAACAATAGTCAACGTTGAATCTATGCACTCTTGACTATCCCTTAGGATGGATAACCACTTAGTAATGGTTGTTTTGCGGTCAAAGGAAGAAGTCCTTGTGTGTTTCCCTGATGATGATGAGCCTCCACGGTTCTTTGTGAAAAGTATACCCTTTTAGCTGTACAGACCTTCCTAAAACACAAGAAGGAATAGTGCACCGGGATGTAGTGTGAGGGAAAATTGGTTGGCACCTTATATGCCTAGATCAGTCTGGGTGGCCTATCTCATAGCTTATAATGCATGAGAGCTAACTGTTACATCCAAGCAACAAGTGGCTTTTCTGTAAAATTTTGTGACTACATGAGCTTACACGTGAAGAATTTCGTGCCAATCTCTCACCAAATACTGGAACATAAAAACCTGAAGCCTTTGTAGACCATGGTGTAATAAATCTTTGAAAGTTGGCCATATCCACAAATGGTTTCAAAAAAATTCAATGGACAAGAAATCCTTTACCAGTGCAAACATACTCTCTAAATCAACCTAGTCAGTCATCTACTTTTTTTATGTTATCTATTTCTGAATTGTTCTGTATGAAGCAAAAGATGGAATTGGAAAAAAATATTATCCATTTTCTCCAAAAAAAAAAAAGTGCAAATAAGTCCATAAAAAACAGAATGGGTAAAAAAATAACCTATATATGAGATTCCCACTAAACATTACTTTAACAACAGTTCCTATTTCAGAGTTCGAGCCTAAACCAGCATTTGCACCAAGCAGCCACATCCAAGTGTTGCATTGTTTCTTCATAAAAGGCCATTTGTTCTTGAACTGAGATACCATGCATGAACAACCATTCTCCTTCTGGAATTGTGCCTCAATGATTAGTCATCCTATGTTAAATAGGTGACTGCCTTCAAACAAGTCTTCTTTGGACAACACCAATAGCAATATGACAAAAGGCAATAGTAGCTACATGGTCCTAGAGAGCAAGATCATGTTTGACACCACTAACAAACATGGAGGATTTTCCAAATTTCAGGGAATCAACTTGTCTACTCATAAAACTAAGAAACCCCTAGTGTTACATTACCATATAACCAAACAAGCTACTATACAAGCAAAGATAACATTCTAATGTTACCATTAATAACAAATCTTAAATAGGGTGCTAGCCATTTTAATCAAAGACCAAATATGTATTGTTTGTAATCAAGATACAAATACATGTGCAACAAGCTAATGTGTGACCATGGAAATGTGTGTGTATGGAATGCATCACCAATCCCATAAAACTATCAATCAATTTTCAATACCTCAATGGGTTTCAGTCTTGTTAGCTAACAGCTCCTTTTTGTGTAAGAACACAAAAGCCAAAGGGGCCATTGCTAATGGAACCGTGCTACTATAGCCAAATAAGCATATTCAAAATTGCAAACAAAACTACCAAATTAGGCTACTAAATACTAACTCTGGTGAGGTGACTGAAAAATGTTGCATTTCTAGACTGAGTCTATGATTTTTTGGCATGCTAATGCCATACTTACAAAGACAACCAATTAGCTTGCCATCTTATATACACAATACAACATTTCACAGACCACCAAACTGCTTCATATTTTGCTAGAAATCACATCTCAACATATTAACAAATCTCAACCTATAGCACAATTCCCATGCAAAGATTTATTATTCACATTTGTAAAAAAGTTGCTGCATATTATATAAAATTGGAAAATTAATATAAAATTACTATAACCATGAATCTTCCCGCCAAACCCCATGTGCAAAAAAAACCAAATAGAAAGCATTTACAGAACCCTTAATTGCATATTTAATGGGAAAATAAACCCAGAAACTCAAGTGGAACTTTGTGACCAATCTTGGTGACAATGCCCCTACTAACTAGAAAGAACATTGTCGTTGGGTGTTTAGTAGTGACATTGGCAAAAAGATGGGGAAAGATAAACCTGGAAAGTTAGGCGAAGAGGTGGGCGTACTTCGACGTACGACCTCGAAGATGAAGGCTAGAGGAAAGGTGAATAAGGCTCAGGATTTAACATGGGAAAAAGCTGTGCCAGACAAAAGCAATGACATGTCAGATTTGGCTTTCAGAAGCTGGATCCAACAAATACGATGGACAAAAGGGAGGTGAATAAAGGTGGGTTACAACCAGACGACCCATTACTGCGTTTGGGGGGGACATTGGCCAATAAAGATAAGAAGCAATAAGGTAAGAGAGCAAACTAATGAGCAAGTGACATGCTATTTTTGTAGTTTTGCCAATATTCAGCCTCTTCCCCACATCCTCTGTGGGACCTTTTGAGCAATAAAAACTTTTGACAGATTATACCATTTAACGTGTGTTCACCTACCCCTTGGCTTTTTTCCAAAAAGTAAAAGTACCTAATACTTTGAAACCCAATCTACAAAAAGGGATCCCTCTTTTAGAAAAATTGTCTTAGGTAAACCTAATGACTAGATAAAACTAAGTCAATCCACGTAACATGTTTTAAATTCTATAAAAATGTTAGTCGACATAGTGGTGACTGTCGTCGACAAATTCAAGGCAACAACTGCTATAGACTAGAAAATTCAAGTACATAATGGCGGTAACACCAAGAAATCCAAGCCTCATTGTAAAACTCAAAGACCTGGTGATGCAACCCCCCAAACCAAGAAAATGGATAGGGTTTTTAGAGAGCAGAGAAAGTTACAGGGAGGAAAAAAAAAAGAAGAGGGTTGAAATGAGAGTCTGTTCATAATTTCACCCTTTTATATTTCCAAAAATTACCAGCAAGTCCCTTTTTTGCCTTCAGCTTGTCAATAAAGCCTCTCATTTACTTAGTGCCTGCCCGATATCCCCTAACCTTATGGAAGTTACAATTTAGACATTTGTTTGCCTTTTCTTTTGGGTGATGAATTGGGGCTAATTGTTTTTCTTGTTCCCCACTTTTGGATATGTTACAATAGTGGGCTAAATTTTAGGCGTATTTCTACCCTTTTTCTAACCGATTGCATTAGTGGCCCATACTTAATATACATATAGCCACATATCAATTAAATTGGGCCAAATTTCATTTTTTTGGCCACATTTTCCCATTCTTTAGAAAATATTATTTGGGCATTATCTTACACGCATTGCATATATCATTAAAATTGTGGCATAATTCATTTTATTGGCCCACATGTTTCCACTATAAAATTGATATCATTTCGCTATGTTTTAGGTGTTGTATTATTAAATAATTGAAGTCAATACACTTTAACTTCTTTTTTTTGGCCTAGAAAAAATGGGCTTCTCTAGAAAAAAAACAGTTATAAACTTGTGGGCTTAAATTACATTCGCTCATAATTAATTGCTAACATATTTTTATGTTATTGTTTTCAATGTCTTATTTTACTTGTATAGTATATCATTTTTACTTCCGTTATTATTTTGAAAACATAATGTTAAAATACTTTCACATTTGTTATTATATTTTTTTCCCTCTTCTTATAATTTCAAACTCTTTTGCTTCTTTTTTTTTTTAAATGTCTTCTTATTCCAAATTATTTACATTATTTTCATTAATAAAGTATTACATTTTTCACCATATAGCCATAATCCTCTATTATGATGTCATTATCCACCGAGATTATTGCCCTCATTTTGTCTAGAGTTCTATGTGGGCAAGCCTGAGAGTCTTTCAATCTAGCCTCTATCAATTTTTCTTCCAAATCGGCCATCACTCTACCTAATATGTTTAGTTCCATGGACATTTCAACTACGATTTGGAGTTGGCACCTAAATCAATCTTCTTTCAAATTCAACACTTTGAGGAATTTGGGCCATCCCATCACTATATTTGCTCATGACATTTTGTGTTAGTTTATGTATGGATCATTTCATGAGGAACCCTATTTTATTTGTATGGAATATGTCTGTGGCATCTTGGTGGTGAAATACCTCTATGCTATACTTGGCAGCATTCGTGGCCCTTTCCGTATAAAACAAAGCATCCAATACATCCATAAACTTAAGGAAGGAAAGGTCGAGGGTTAAGGTAAGCTTATACAAAAGCTTTAAAATGAAGCTGATTACATAATTGCAATAGTAGTTGAAAAATGACCTAACTACATCATCGTTATAATTTTTTCTTTGAAACTATTGATCCACAACTACAACATCGTTGTTGTGGCATGTTTGTGCATTATATCGTTGTAGCTCCTTGTGTGAATAACTAGATTAAAAGTTATTATGATATTGATGATTCCAGATTGTGCGATGAATTTATGGTAGACGATGAGCTTAGTTTCCTACTTATAATGCTTCAAGCTTTGAATAGAGTTTTAGTTTATGCTTTACCTCATTATGTGTTTGCCATTTATTGATTATATCTCTTTACTATTGTTTCATGTTTGATTACTTCTGAATTACTTATTTTTTGATATTATTCTTTACTTTAAGGTGTTCATGCTTACTATTATGTGATATTATCTTGATTATTGAGGTTAATCATCTATTTTATTTTTACATATTATTAAATAAGATCCTGCCTTTATTATTTCTTCATAACCACATGGACTCTTCTGCTCGAACACCCTTTCGTCTCCGACGACGCCATGCCTAGTGGCTTCTTAAGCATCCAATTTCAACTTCATCTACCCATAATATTGATTCATTGATTATGAAAGACTAGTCTCATAATTGTATACTGTCAAATAATCTTCCATCATCTAGATGTCCACTGGCTGAAATTTCAAACCAAATTCCCTCAACCACTAGTATGTGTTCACACACACTAAATAATGGAGGGGGTTTTCAGACCGCTCATGTTACACCTCAATCGACAATACAATCTACTCATAGAACTTTTGAAATTGGTGAAAGCTCCTTCATAGTTGTGCGTTGTTTGAAAAGGCAAACAAGAATGCGTCATCACTCCATACCTTTATTGAGGGTACCTCTAAATGATGTGCCTATAGATATTAAAGGTATAGTTATCACCTATAATATATATTTCCCCTCCTATTTGCTAATGTTTGCCTCATAGCACAACATATCTAGTTTATCTATAACTCCTTTTTTATAGAGGTCCCATTTGCAAGCTACTCTCATCGATCTATTTGCCAAAATCAACAAATTTGAGCAAATGAACATTAAAGTTTGGTTCCTTTTCATCTAAAAATTTCTTGACCACCAAACATCTCAATTATCTTGCTAACATTTCTTCCCATTGTAGGAACTTGTTTTGAATGTGAAGACATAGTCCATACAACTTACATTTGTTTCCATTTTGGTGCTATTATGTAATAAAAAGTGAGAAGCAATAAGTCACAGAACCCTAGAAACATTGAGTTTTCCTTATCCTGTCAGAAATAATGGATTTTTGTCCTGCAATCTCCACCTCTACTTGAATTTCTATTTAGACTATTTGAGTATAATGCAGATTCCCCTTCACCTCCATGGGTGCATATGTTGATTAGAATACCCATGATGGTAAAGGGCCATTGACTTTCATATCTTCTGGTATGAACTATTACCGTATACAATCCTTATATCCTGATGATGGAGACCATCCTCAATTTGCACAACTATATATGTACGACATAGAGAATAAACAAATGACCGCATCATGAGCTTTGGGGATAGAACTGCATAGAGTGTGATGAGGCCATCATTAATGGTCTTATACACTTATTTGACAAACACGATGAATTGGTTAGGTTCTTCTGGATGGCAAGGGGATAGATTGGTTGATAAAATGTTACCTCTTGCTCAAATACGACATGTTAGTTCTTGGGCTTGAGATTGATGAGAAAATTTACTAACATCAAATAAGGTTATTGGACTATTTGACAAGATTTATGAGGAGAACAACAATCATCAAGGTACTGGTTTACCCATGGAACTCAAAACCCTGTGCTATTGACTTTTTCCACTTAGAACATTGTGCCTTACACTTCCTATTATTCTTAATCTATGATGAAGATGGATACCATTTGGAGATCAACTATGTGAAAAAAGGTGGACAACTTTCTTTGTTATGGATAGAAACCCAAAGAAGTTTTATGCATTCCAATTCCAACAATACAATTTTGTTCACTCTTTTATTTGTAAGGGTGGTAGATTATTCCATGAATACACTATTGATTATGTCATCCTTGAGCCCTTGTTTTTTATGGCTTAGAAGATGCGGTTAATAACGATGATATAGATGCTTCATTGTATGGCAAAAGAACCATTCCACCGTCTTCCTTTGTTAGTGGTCCTAGATATATGATATAGAATTATCAGGATTTAATGGTGTTGTGCCACATTTTTTGTTATCTTGATTTGTTCATTACTTTCACTTGTAAACTAAAATGGCTAAAAATCAGTCATTTCCTTAATTTTATGCCATACAAACCACCTAAAGATAGACCTAATATCATTGACCATGTTTCCATGATAAAACTATACAACTTTTAGAAAAATATTACAAAGGGAAAACACTTTACACTTGTCATTGCAAGTACTAGACTTCCATCATACTCCAAATAATCCTTTACTTCATTATGCTTGCATATACATCCTTACACATTTGCCTTATTAGCATGGTATTTTTCTGCATACATTTGTACTATTGAATTCAAGACACGTGATCTTCCTTTTGCACACATGGCTCCTTTCCTCCATCCTGAAGACAAGCTCAACACTTCACACAAAATTGGTCATTTCATTTTTATAGAACTCCCAAACAAATAGAAGGACTAGTGGGATATAATGCCATGGTCCAACATATTCTTCATGGGTCATCTGGGGTAGTTAATCCTCACTGCCCATGCATGGTTAACAATGCATACTCAAAGCATTATCTTTGGTCCTATCAAAGTAAGACAGCCATAAATAAGAATGGATTCCCCATTTATCAGATGAAGCGGGACAACTATAATGTAATCAATAACAGAGCACATTTGGACTATCGAACAATCATGTCACATAGTTTAGACTTAGTGGACCTCACAAATAAAGACATGTGCATCAAGTATTTTTTCAAATATGTTTGCAAGAGGCCTGATATATCATTATTTATTCTTGAACTTGAGCACAAAGGAAATGCAGTAGGAATAGATCAACTGGAAAATGACCTTGATGAAATTAAGCAGTATATGCATTGTAGATTTGTTTGTGTTTGTGAAGCATGCTAGTGGATTTTTGGCTTTTTAATTCATGAGCATCATCCAACCGTAAAAAGGTTATGAATGTTGTGTAGGATGAAGGTGATGACTTCTGACATATTGTCTGTACTTATGAAGAAAGCATGAAAGAATTTAAGGCATAGATGCATTGCAATTCTGATGATGATAGGACAAAAAAACTAACCTATGTCCAGTTCTCTAAACATTTCATTTGGAATATAGAAATAAAAAAGTGGACACCTCATTGAATGGTTTGTAGAGTTCAAAGAATATATTTTTCTCAGCTTAATACAAGTGAAAAATTTTACCTATGGATGCTTCTAAATGTAGTTAAGAAGCCAATAGCACATGAGGAGATTCGAACTATTAATGGAGTGCAGTATGAGACTTCAAAAGATGTTTGTTTTGCATTGGCTCTTTTTCAACGTAATGGAGAATGACATCAGTGCCTGTGTGAAATACTCACTGGGTTTCTAGAATTAACTAAGTTGCTATTTGTTACATTCTTACTATTACGCAATATCAATGACCTAGTTAATCTTTAGACTTGAAATGCTGATTTATTGGTTGAAGACATCTTACATTGACAACAAAGAATTTTGAACAACTCCCAACTTAATATGACAGACACTGAGCAACAAAACTATGCACTTTATGAGATTAAGCAAGCTAGGAATAGAGTTGGTAGAAATTTGAGAAAAATCATCTAGTTATCTTATCCCAATATTGACCCTAGGATAATGGCTCAAAATTCTTTACTTATAGAGCAGCTAAACTATGATAAATCTTCTTTGGCTTTGGAACATAAACAACTTTTCAGATGCCTTAATGATGGACTATGATATGTGTACTCAACTTTAGTTCATGCTATTGAGTCATGTACTAAAGGCTTCTTTTTTGTGCATGTTAGTTAGACTATCATAAGACTTTCCTATGGCACATGATTACTTTTAAAGCTATGTTTAGCTAGGAAAATTGTTCTCACTATAACATCTTCTGAAATCATATCACTTATTTTGCCTGGAGGAATGATGGCATACTCGAGGCTTAAGATACCTATCCTTACTGAGGCTACATCAATTTGCAAACTAAGATCTACCAACGTTGGATGAGCTAACCTACAATACAAACTTGGTTATATGGGATGACGCTTATATGGTAAATATACGTTTGAGGTTGTGGATCGCATGTTTTGAGACATCTTTACTATGGTTGATCCTTTTGCTATGAGAAATGTATTTGAGAGTATACCAGTTGTTTTTTGCGGTGAGTTTAGATAAATCTTGTCAATTATTCCACATGAGAGTTAAATTCATATTGTCCATGGTTCAATATTGTCATCCCCTCTTTGAGTGCATTGCAAAATCTTTACCTTCATAGAGAATATGCAATTGCAAAATTCCTCATAATGAGGATGAACATACATAGATTGACATCCCTTAGAGTTTCTTAATTCCTCTCTTCGGGGATGCTATAGGTGACATTATTGCTTCAACTTATCTAGACCTAGTTGGAAGATATGAGTATCTTAATTATTTAAGGAAGCAAACAATTCTGGCACCTACTAATGACATTATAGATAAGGTCAATGATCGTCTCATGAGTTTCCTCCTTAGTGAGATGTAGACATTTCTCAACGCTAATCAGGTTTCCCTTGTGTCTGATAATTGTGATCAACACCCAGTGTTATACCCTATAGAGTACTTGAAAACCTTCAAAATTTCTAGTTTTCGAACCATAAATTACATTTGAAGCCTGATGTTTCCAATTATGTTGCTACAAAACCTGAACCAATCACTTAAACTATGCAATGGCACCTGAGTGATTGTCATAGGGTTGGCTAAGAGGATCACTGAACCTGAGATTGTCACGTGTCTAAATTCACGTCATTAATTTTTAATCCTTCATGTTGGGATGATCCCTTCTGATAGTGATCTATTTATGTTGCTAACTATTTTCAAATTACATTATTTTCTTAAATTGAAATTTTTGAAATTAGGTACAAAATTTTTTAGCCATGTCATTTTACAGCGTTCTTTTAATATTAGAATGATTACATCCATCGATAACTTATAAATCCATCACTTCAATATTCAATGCGATGCTGCAAGAAAGTAATCTATATATCATTTCCAGATTCAGGATCGATAAAATTGATCGGGGGTATAGACCAGTGACAAATGAATATAGACCTTAATTTTATGTCAATCGAAAAGTCACTTTGTTATCTGTGCCTATAGTTCAAATCAGGCACCACAAGTTTGATTTCATCCCTTTTGATCACATTCACTAGTGGTACCCTGATAGTATTCAACTATGTGGTTTGATTATGCTCTCTTTATATATTTCATTTTAACTTTGTTACAATGACATATGAAGCTAAAATTTTTATGTGATACATTATCAGATGTTGTCATAAAGCTAGCTGAAATAGGTCATGTCACTTACTCAACAAGAACAAATTGGGCCCCAACAAAATAATAAATAATAAATTTATAAAATTTAACAAAATTTCATTCAACACCTAGCATCCATATTTGTTTGTGTTACATTCTTTTATAAATGATTTGTGTTTGCTTTTAATCAATAATAATACCTTAGTGGATCGATAATTGAAATAGCCTTATGGGGAGATCAAGCATACCTACTAGATTATAAGTCATTGAAAAACTTCTCAAACCACAACATTCTTGTTGTAAGTTCAACTTGTGTTAGATATTTTTAAGGTAAATTATCTCACAACTTGCAGTCAGAATTCTATTGACTCTCGTATTTTACTTTACATTACAATTAACAAATTTATAAGACAATATACTTTTTCTACTTTAAGGACAAAAATTTATCTGAATGATGAACTTGATGAAGTAGACAAGTTCCTTCACTTGTAAGACCTTCCCATTTCTTGACTTCTTTCTCATTTATGATTATCTACTTTATAAACTTTGTTACTGCATTCATTTCATGGGTTTTATAAAAATGTTTCTTTGTCTGACTAATTTTTTCCATCATTAATTATATCTTAGTCCATCAATTAGAAATGCAGTCGTTAGTGGCTATACTCTTCCAATAGTTCTACAACACCCACATTCTCAACAACTTTATGGCCGGCATAGGACCATAGCAAAGTTTAAGGCACTTCTATCACATGGCCCATGCCCTACCAGTTAACACTTTCCCATTAGTTTTGATTCAAAATAACCGACCTACTTGGTTTAATTCTTTGACATAACTTCTTATACTTTTATTACATGACAATAAATATACATGTCATGCAACCATTATTAAAGCTTTCACTGAATGTGGATGGTCATACCAAGCATGTAAAAAATGTTACAGAAATATTGAACCCATTAGGTACTTTTATTTGTCACACTTGCAGCATAGTCAATCACACACCCCTTTTGAGGTATATATACATCATTTACGTAACTGCATACGTTAAATTGTACATTGTTTTCCACTGTCTAACTATGTTTGCAATAATGATCTACCTAATGCTTTTTAGGTATAAGTGATCATCAAAGTTGTTGACACCAATGATGCTGCCCTATTCATAATGCTTGACATTGTTGTTAAAAAGTTCTTTTGTTGTTTGCATCCTCTTTTTGGACACCCTTTTTGTTATGGCCTTGCCTCTGGGAGACCCTAATTACAAAGCTAATGATGTTATTTTAGTAATTAAATACCTTTAGAATATTCTTGCAAGCTAAATCTTGGTTTTAGAGGCTTGTAGTAGCTTATATAGGGTAAAAATTGGTCATTTGGCAAACCAAACCAAGAAGGGCATTTTAGTCATTTTACAAACTGACCCATTTTTGTTGCACAGTTGAATAGAGGATAGAAAAATATTGCATTTGAGGCATCACGGTTTTTCATGATTCCCGCTCTATCCTAGAAAAATTGTGACTTGATTATGTTGCCCTTATATGGTTTAAAATGGGGCTTAGAAATCATTATGACTTTGTTGCACAGTTTAGAAAGGCTGAGGGTGGAATTGTATACTTACGTTGGGAAATGGCTTGCAAAAAACCTGGAATGACTCCTAAAGTTTTAGCATTTTATCATTTAAGGACTAAAGTTAAAAAGCACGCACTTAGACCATGCATGTGCCTGCACATGCTAGCTTACTTAATAAGCTTTATTAACCGACCCAGCTTGTTTCTTCCCTCATCTAGAAGCTCCAGCTGGCCAAAACCTCTCTCACCTTCGAACCACCATAGCCAAGATCCATCGAAGCTCAATCCACCAAAATTAAAGCACAAATAAGCAAGATTTTGAAGGAAAATAAAGTTTTGTGCTACCTTAAGCTAGGATTTCTTGCTTCTTGTCCAAGTAAGTTTGGTTCTATTCTTTCCCCTGTTTTGAAGCTTTACTTTAGTTCTATAAATTCTGCAAAATGATGTTAAAACTTGATTTTTGAATGTTTGATAAGAGGAAACAAGCAAAGAATCTTGGAAACCAACCTTAGTTCAAGGGTGCCTAAGTTATGCTTTTTTTTTTGGTGGAAAGGAAATGTTTCGGTTCCTTATTGCCCATCATTAATTCTGGGATTTTATGGGTTTAATTGATCTGGAGTAAGTGTACTTGATTTAGTTTTGCTAGCTTCTAGAGGCAGAAATGTGACTGAAAGCAAGTTGCTGAAGGAGGGGTAGGACATGTGTATGTGAGTTGTTGATGGCTGTAGCTCATTCCTTTGTTTAGCTCTTATTTTTGGTTAATTTAATTAATGGTTTGGGAGTGTTAAACTGTACATTTCCAAGCTTGTTTACCAGTAATTAGACGGACCAAAATCTGGAAATTAAATGGAGGGAGAAAAGGAACAATGCCGAGAGTGTTGTTGGGCACATGTGTGTGTGTTCCAATATTCCAGTTTTTCTGGAATTAATGGGTCTGGAAGTAATGAATATTTACTGATTATTTCTTGGTTGAAGAAGGAACAAAGGACCCAAACTAGGTCTAGTTGGATACCTTAACAACAAGCTTGGAGACGAAGCAACCTAAGGCTTAGGTTTCATGCACATATGTAGGCATAATGCACAAAATAAATTCCTATTTTTCCAACAAGCTTCAGGTTCCTATTTAGACTAGTTTAAGGTTTGGAAATATGCATTTTTTTTTTAACTAATGAATGATCAGTTTAGGTTTGATAAGTAAGCTATTATAAGTTGTGCGAAGTGGAGTACAAAACCGAGATGCATTCTAGGAAATATACATGTGTGATGTGCTTGCTTGCAATAGTTCTAAGGTAAGGGTTAAATTAAGTACCTCATGCTTAATTTGTTTAATGTTAGCTATAAAAATTGTGTATGGGTACAAATAGCTGCATTGTTCAATAAATGAGCATGAGAAGAGTAAGTATAGGTAAGGTAGCTCACGGTTAGAAATTTGTGTGGAATGCACCTACACCGTGGAGCAATCATGCAGATATAAGAGTGTTAAATAGCCTAAAACCCTTGGGAGGCTTAAGGGGTCCTCAAAAAGGCTCGTGGAGATAAGGATTCCCTAAATGGATTAAGAATTCATAGAGGGGCATTACACCTTATCTGGCACAAATTGGCAAATGGGCCAATATACTTACTCTTGCAGATAAAACAGAAAATTAAATTGGTTGTTAATGGAATACTAGCAAACCTGGCAATATATTGGCTACGAGCTAGTAATGCTAAGGAAAATAAATACTAGGTAGTCTCAATGAGGATAGAGACTTAGGGTTCTCTTATAAATAGGACAAAGGCGGAAAATTAGAGGCAAGGTGCTCCAATGTGACCCTTAAACATGGTGATCATACATTTAAGACCAAATGGTTGGGAGCTCACCATCTAGGAGGGAGGTAGCCTGCGGGGACCTCTAACATGGGATGATCACTGCTGGAATACTCTAATAGTGAAATGATCCAATGTCATTGCTAGAATACTCTTCTAGTGAAAGGATCCAATGTCACAACAATGTATATAAATTATACATAGAGTCCTATGGTGATTCTTTGTTGGTACACAATACCTTACTAGGTCTTCTATGGAATGCTCACCCTTATTATTTATGTGTAGATACTACACTAATTGAGGGGCCCAGCAACTAGTAGAAGGTTACTTGCCTAGTTTGATTGCAGGTACAAGTTATGAACTTACTTATGGTATAAGTAAGGTTTTATGTTATGGTTAGTAATGAATCTAACTAAAATGTTTCTCTTCAATGACAATCTTGGACTGGAAAGCATGAGGGAAGCATCTGGACAGGTTCAAACAGTCCTTGTACGTGAGGTACTTAGGATGAACCCTTGTATAGAATCTTGTGTTAGTGTGTAGCTCATATGTATATATATGAGTACAAGTGTGCCTTTATTAAAACTAAACTTGTGTGAAATAAGTAACATGGCTTGTTTATGTAGAGTGGCTTGTATGTGTATAAATGTACAATACACTTTGGTCCAAATTTTGGTTTCAAAAAAGTGCAGTACTGCCATGTTTATAAATATTGTTAAAAATTTAAATATGGGATCAAAACGACTCATGCACATCATTTTTTTCTAGTATTAGGTTAGAAAGCTAGGCATATGCATAATTTCTTACACTACAATTAACCTCATAAAGAAGTTCAAGTTCAAGTTCAAGGGAATGATCTCTTAAGTGGTTGGGAATAGCCATTAATCCTAGGAAATTACTCTTAATTGAGTAATAGAATTTCATGAGAATGGGGATCCTACACCTTTAAATGGTTATTCTGTAAATTTTTGCCTTCTCAATTGTTCTCCTATCAATTATACAATAAAATATTCATATAATAATATATTCATAGTCTTACTACATCATGTCAGACATAGGACAATGGGAAAACAAGAGTTGCAGAGTTCTAATAGTTGGTCAACCCTCACATAATTCTAGAAGTTAAACTGACCTCTTTGAACTTTTTTAGCACAGTTTCACCTCTAACTATTAAAAATTTTTATACCATTGAACCTAAAGAGGAAGAGCTTACCTTTATCTTGAAAAAATGCCTTGTGCATTTACTTTCTTCCATACACAATATATTGTTCAACCATTTTCTAATGCTTCATTCCTCATAACCATTACATCCATTTAATAGGTACTGCATTTATTACTTTCACCTTCTGGTTTCTATTCCATCCATATAACTGTGTTACATTGCTAATTGAGATGCATCATAGGTTGGAGCTTCATGACCAGCCACATCCTTTTTATGTTACATGGTTAGATTTCCCATTTAATGCACAACTGCTCACGGCACATGAAATGTACTTTCTTTTTGTTTCTCCCTTTATTTTATTACAATCAATATATATTTAATACAATTTTGTTTTCATGTATTTCTGCCATATTACATACTTACCTTATGCATATTCTTAATTTCAATAGGATATTCTTGCTTGAGGATTGTGTCGGTTACAACTGAGTTCCTAAAAACAAACTAGCATTTTCACTATGATGTCATAATGTGATATGTCATGTAAAAAATTTTTATTTTGAAACAATGGCCCTTCCATTTGATGGGTTATAAAACTAGTTTTCTTGAACTGTGAGCTTGGTTTGTACATATTTGAACTTTATCCATAGTAGTGCCTTGGTAAAGATGTATGCAACTTGCTGCTCTACTATGCGATAGCCTAGTTTGATTTCTTTTTTTCTATTGACACCTCCCTTATTGAGTGATACTTGATTGCTACGTGTTTAAAGCACCACGATTGATCATTTGGTTGGTTCCTGCATCAACTAACCAAATGGTGTGAAACTAATCAGTTTTTTATTTCTGATGTTGACAATTAAACAATGGGAATAGGTTACATGAACCAAAACTGAACAACACTATATTTATTTCAGGTTGTTTAGTTTTGCCTATTCAGTTCATACGCTCTATGAAATTCTCAATAAATTACTTGAATAATAATGCCCAAAAAAATCAATGTACATTTTAATACAAAAATTAGAAAATTAGCAAGAAATACAAAAAAAAAAGTCAATCACTCCCTAAAATACGGCATAAATATGTATGAAATTTTTGAAAAATTACTTGAATAACAGTGTCCAAAAAAATCAAACTTTAAATGCATTTTGATTTCTAAGATTATTGACCAAGACTAACAAATTAAAACAAAAAAGATAAAAAGATCAATCACTCCCAGAAACAAAGGCATAAATAACAAAAACACAAGTGCTCGTAGGACAAAATGATAGACCATTATACATTCAACCATATATAGAAAAACCAAATCCTTAGCAACACGAGATCTCTAAGAGTGATCATGGCCTAATACATCATACATACTAAGGTTAGGCTAAACTAAGGCTAACATCATGCATAGAACAACACATAAAAGGCAGCCACAAAATCACACAACAAGCTATCAACAAATGGTAGTTCTCCTCGCAAGTTCTTTGCACCATTTTAGTTTTTTGAATTAAGTTTGACTTATTCATTTTAAGTAGGAAAAACCTGCTTAACCACTTGCATCTTAAGTAAATAAAACCAAAATAAAAACTGCTCCTTTAGAGCTTTGAGATCACTCATTAATCTCAGTGTCCCTTAAACTCCTAAACTTCTTCTATCATGCATTAAGCTTCATTACTAGCTTAACACACTAATCTTACTATAACAAAAGAAGTTTTCATGTACCTTTTCCCCTTTCTTTAGAATTTTTGTGAATCAAACCTTCAAGATGTAGTTTTCTTCCATTTGTAACTTCTTTCCCAAGCAAATTAGAATTCCAACAATTCAAAGCCTTAACAAAAACCAAGATCAAGTGGTGTTTCTTATTCTTTGCCTAACCTCAAATTTAGAATTCGTTAAAGGCTAGGGATGAAGATCCAAGGTTATCAAGCCGGTGAAACAAGACCTAGACAACTCGAGCTCTTCATGTGGTATTGCAGTTCAAATCCCATCACAACCCTTCATCTTTGTTTCATGTCTCATTTCAGTCTTCATCTTTCAACTTGATGCAAACCAGCTTCCTAAGATCCTCCTTTAGCGAGCTCTTTCACCTTATTCACCATTTTCCCTCAACTTTCCTTATTTTAGCACTTAAGCCTCCCAACTCCTCACAGCCATAACTTGAGCTCCAACTAAAAGTGAAATTTTTTTTTTCAACAATACCATAAAAAATGATTTATTATGTAGCAAGCTCCAGCAAGATGCTAGGAGCCAATAATTTACAAAGACATGGAACAATAATTATTCAATCTACCTACTCCACGATCATTCTTGCCACCTATTCCCTTCCTTGTTACACGTTTTCTAATCAGCAAGAAGACTGATTTCTAATTTCTAGCATTGGATTGGACACCCACTTATACATAAAAAGTTACTTCAACAAATCTCTCATAGTAATCTACAAATGAGAAGAGCTTGTACTAAAAACTTCACCTTTGCAGTCTTGGGTTCTATATTCTTGAAAACATTATCATTTACACCTCTTCAAATCATCCATAGTATTAATAGAATGGATACTTCCTATGCTTTCTCCATGCTTTTGTTTTTGGTCCTCCTTGGAATAAAGCTAGGACCACCTATAATGTTCATTTTGTAGGTACATCATCACCACCACCTGAAAGTGCAATTAAGTCCATGAATTATTAAACTCTTCCGTTCTTCTCCAATTTGATTCACTAACTTCAACTATAAAAAAATCTACAAAAGCAACTAGCTACTTAGTCACAATCAGTCACTATGAGTGATCAAAAAGTGACTAAAAATGGCAGTCACTAATTTCCTAAATGCTAGTTGAGAAAGATAGAAGAGTGACTAACTAGGGTGACTGAAATCGAAACCATCAGCCACTCCAATTCGGTACAGTCTGGATTTGAGCAACTTAATACAATAATTGCCCCTTTGTTTCATTTTATATTTTATTTTAATTTATAGGTGTTAAAATTAAAATGAATTGTTATTATTATTATTATTATTATTATTATTATTATTATTATTATTGTTAATGGTTTTATAAATTAATGAAAAAATTTCAATTAATTAGCTGTATACATCCCTAAGAAAAATAAATATTAAAACTTCATCCTCCATTAATGAGCTAGAAGTTTCACCATCATTCTCTACAAATGCAATCGAAGGGAAAATCGAGTTAGAGCTTCAAAACTGGCTAAAATTTTCAATATTATGCTCCAAAGGGCAAAAATTACTAAAATCAATCCACCAAAAAAGACTCACCGGTAGCTTCGTGAGAACGATTCAAGGACCTTACGAGGAAAACTTTGGAAATGGCAAAACCCTAGCCCTAGAAAGAAAGATAGCAGAATGCCTCTCATTAATGAGGAGAAGTGAAGCATGGACCATGTGTTTAGTGATGGAGGGAAGCATATACCTCTTGTCAAAGGGGAAAAGTGAAACACGAAGAGAAGCTGGAAAAGATAAGGAAGAACAAGAGAATGAGAAAGAATAAGATGGATGGTGTGATATTTTGCTATAGGGGCAACTAAAAAATGATTTGAACTCCCCCTAGTGATTGACAAGTGTTAGTATTGTGCCCAAAAGCCAATCATGAGATGATTATATTTTGCACACTGAGTCATGATATTTTACTGAGGCATTAATCCAATAATTGTGTTTGTTGTATTATTTCTGTGTGACATAATCAAATGTATTTATAACCCTAGAATAATAGTATTCTTAAATGTCTCTGGTCTAGTATTATTATATAGTGGGTTACAATAATACATAAAGACTAGCATATGTGGAGACTAATATGAGATATGTAGTCTACATATGGATACAAATTGGAGAACTTGTACACTGGACCGACCCATCATGAGAATGCTACATGGATCATTATATGAGTGTCATAAGTGATTCTCATATTGATCATGGTATATGTGGTCCTTTGATCTAAGGTCATCAAGGTTCCCTACATATAAGTCACATACTTTGATACTTCCTTTTGTTGTTCATAACTGAGTGAACATGAACGTGGTCATTGGGTATGTCACATATCATGTGGAGGGTTTTGTATGATCAAGATGGAATTTGTCCCGCCTATATAACGGAAGTGATATCTTTGGGCCCCTTGATAGAATGAGACTAAGAAAATGTATGGCCATGCTCGGATGAGTTGATATACAATATCACTGTCATTAGTTTAAGTTAGTCTACTCGCTAATCAAGAAATAATAGATTGGGCTATGCGAGAGTGGCACATTCCATTTCTCGTGCTTGATTTTAATATCTTAGACAAAGGGACAATGGTATATACGGATAATGATCATAGAGGTTTAGTCGAATCACCGTTTATCTTGTCACTTGGGCAATAATGATGTGTTGCTAGACACAGCTAATTGTTTATGATCATAAATGTTATTTATGATCATTGCCAACGTGGTAGAAGCCTATTGGGTTACACACATAGAGCCAATTGGATTATTTGAGTGTATGGGCCAAAATGTTTGGGTTTTGGTTTCACAATAATTTTATAATAATAATTGGCCCAAAGGTTGAGCCATTAATGAAGCACGAAATTAAACCTAATTGGATTTGGGTTTTGAAACCCATTCGGCTTGGGAGTTGAGTCTTACTATATATACATCATATAGTGAAAATTGTGCACCTCTTTCCCTAGCCTCCATAAGGGCAAAATCAGAAGGGTTCTGAAAAGTTCCAACCGCACTTTTCTTTTGGCATTCTTTGGAGGATGCAAGTTAGCACTACGGGCGCAAGAGGAATGCATTTATCGGGACACGGTAAAGGCCCGAAAGGCTTGTGTGGATACCATAGAGAGCTTAAACATGTCAACTGTTTAAGTTTATGATTCGACTCAATAGTTGGGTGAAAGATCTCAACCGACCAGGTATAAATTTTCGAACACTCGATTTGCCCCATTTCACTTGGATCTTGAAGGGTTTCGATTATCTTCTGCTGCACTTGTTTGGCTCTCGAAACCCTACAGTGGTATCAGAGCTACTTGTGAAACCCTAAATTGGGATTGAGTGTTGAATCACATGATCTATTGTATGTTCAGTTGCTTTCGATCATCATTAATTAAGTTGATTCATGATGCATGAACGGGAACTTGTAACAAATATCTAAGATATATAAAGAAACATCATACACTAGTTGATGAAATGAACCCTAGATTCATGCGTATGAGATGCCTATCTAAGTAAGGATTGTTGCAATAGTTGTACTAATCCTTGCAGGCATCGAATTAAGGTTGTTCGAGCACCTTGAGTAGGGTACTTGTGGTGGCTTTGACGGAGGTGGTCTCGAGTGCTTAGTTGCTCGAAAGAATAGATCTCAGGCAATATAATTGTAACACAATTTTTTGCACCTAGGGGCGCTTCCCCCCTTGCCCACCTCCACAAGCTAGTTCCCTTTGACCCAGCCCATTAACCAGCCGGTGGGATCGCCGCCTGCTAATCGGCTAGCAGGACTATCGTATGCAAAGTGCCATAAAAATAAAACTGACTATTAAATGTGTGTTAATTGGCATACATTTTGTTGAATGATATTTGACATGATATGTTGATTGGTGGTTGAAGCATAGTGCATGGTTATAGCCTTTGTGGGTTGTACTTGTAAATACAGCCTATGTGTCGTGTCTTTTCCTTGTTGCTCTCATTGTACCTTCTCTTCTCACCTTACTCCCCTCAAATGTAACTTGAGATTTCTATTATTGATGCAATTGTACACTTTAGGATCGTCTGAGGTGGTGTGTCTAAGGAGGTGACTACAAAGAGACAACCAAGCAAGGAGGAGAAGGAGCTTGTGAAGGCCTTTTATTTTCATAGGCATTTTTTATATTTTCATTGGCTTGAGAATATCGTATAGTTTTGGCTATAACCGTGTCACATTTAATTTGGCTTTAGCATGAGATGCATGTTTTATATTTGTATGTGATGCATGTATAAGACAACCAGAGATAATAATTGGTGAGATCAAAAGAAAAATCCCTCAAAAAAAAATATTAAGTCATTAAATATAATGTCTTCCAAATGTTGGCACTTGTCAAGACTTTGATCACCATTGGGTGAGTTTGCCAAAGCAAAGCACCTATGTTCATCTTGGTAAGACACGATGGGATAAGAGTGATATCCAAATTGCTAACTTTGGGTCCGACTTAACTAAGTCATCTCAATAGGATTGGTACTTAGAGGCATAGAGTTGGGCTTAAGTTCTTGAGATGAGCTTGGACAAGTGTTGTTCACCCAACTATCCAAAAGTTGCATGAGATGCAATTGACAAGGAGTTGCCTACCTGAATAACTATAACTTGAAAGAAAAGCCAATGCTGACTCAGGTTGTGGTGAAATATGGATCTTGGTCCATTAGAATACCTTAGCACCAAGGTGCTCCAAAATAATATCAAGGGTTATTATTTTGAGTAAAATAGTGGGAGTATCGTTTAATAAAAATCTTTATTAAATGAACTAAAATGCATGACTCTTAGACTACATATTTACTATTGTAGATTACCATGGCACAAAATAGATCAACACTTTCATTGTGATTGATCCTTACGAACAAAAAACTGAATAGGTCCAACTTTTTCAAATGGTACCAAAATTTGAGGTTAGCCCTCAAACAAGATAGAATGGCTTATGTCCTAGAGAAACCATTCCGAATGAGCCTGCTGCCAACACTCTAAGAGCTTAAAGGATACTCATAAGAAGCATTGGAATGATGCTTTGGATATTGTTTGCCTCATGCTTATTACCATGGAATTTGAGCTTTAGAGCTAACATGAAAACATGGGGGCGTTCGATATGATAGAACATCTCAAAATGCTCTCCCAAGAGCAAGCTAGGCATGAGAGTTTTTGAGACTTCTAAGGCATTGTTTCAGTCCAAAATGTTTGAGGGAAGTCCCATGGGTCCTCATGTGCTCAAGATGATTGGGTACATTAAGAATCTTGAGAGTTTGGGATTTGGCCTTTAGAAAGAGTTGGCCATTGATGTAGTCCTGCAATCATTGCCAGATAGCTATAGTTAGTTTGTCGTGAACTATAGCATGAACGATCTTGACAAATCCTTTCCTGAATTGCTTAACATGTTGAAAACTGCTAAGCAAAACCTTAAGAAGGCTAAGCTCATTATGATGGTTCAGAAGGGCAAGGGAAAGGGAAAAGCCAACAAAAAGAATAATAAAGCTAAAGAAAAGTCCATTGCTAATTCTTCTTTAGGTGCACTGAAACCATTTGGTTAGACATGCTAAGCCAGGGGAGTGTTTCCATTGTAAGCAACCTGGACACTAGAAGCGTAACTGCAAGCTCTATCTTGAAGAACTTGCTAAGGAGAAGGGAAGTAAGACATCCACTTCACATATTTTTGTTATAGATGCTAACTTTTCTACTTCCTCATCTTGACTATTGGATACTGGATGTAGATCTCACATTTGTGCAAATGTGTAGGATATAAGTAAGAGTAGAAGATTGGCCTGAGGTCAAGTGGACCTACGTGTTGGAAATGGAGCAAGAATTGCTACCTTAACCATAGGGACTTATGTTCTCAGTTTGCCTAGTGGATTGGTTTTAGAATTAGACAACTTCTACTTTATGCCTACTATTAATAGAAATTTGATTTTTGTTTCTTGCTTGGGTAAAAAAGGTTTTCATTTATAATAAAGGACAAACATTGTTCTATTTATTTAAATGAAATCTTTTATGGTAGTGCTCGACTTAGCAATGGTTTGTATGTTCTAGAACTCATAAATCTAATCTATAATGTGAATACCAAGAATGTCAGATTGAATGATTTGAACCTAATCTATCTTTGGCAATGTCATTTGAGCCATATAAATGAGACCCGAATATTCAAACTCCATAACGATGGACTCTTGGACTCATTTGATTTTGAATCATATGAGACATGTGAGTCATGTTTATTGGGCAAGAAGACCAAAACCCTTTTCACTAGGCAAAGTGAAAGAGCTAATGTCTTACTAGGACTCATACATAGTGATGTATGTGGCCCTATGTCTACACACACTAGAGGAGGCTTCAAATACTTCATTACCTTTACTAATGACTTCAGTAGATATGGCTATGTTTATCTTATGAAACGTAAGTCAGAATTCTTTGAAAAGTTCAAAGAATTAAAAAATGAAGTACAGAATCAACTTGGGAAGAGTATCAAAGTACTTCGATCAGATCAAGGTGGAGAATACTTGGACCGAGAATTCCTTGATTATCTAAAGGAGTGTGGTATAGTATCACAACTCATTCCACCTGGTACACCTCAATGGAATGATGTATCTGAAAGGAGAAATTGAACTCTATTAGACATGCTTTGATCTATCATCAGTCAAGCTGACCTTCCAAACTCCTTTTGGGGAACATGCTCTAGAGATAGCTGCTTTTACACTAAATTGAGTTCCATCTAAATCGGTTCAGAAGACACCATATGAGATATGGAGTGAAAGGCATCCTAGTTTATCTTTTATGAAGATTTGGGGCTGTGAGGCTTACGTGAAACGTTAATCCTATGACAATCTAAGGCCCAAATCTCATAAATGTCTTTTTGTTAGGTACCCCAAAGAAACAAAGGGTTATTTTTTCTACAATCTATTCAAGCAGAAAGTGTTTGTTGCTTGAACTGGTGTTTTTTTAGAGAAAAAGTTTATCTTTAAAGGAACTAGTGGGAGGAAAGTAGAACTTGAAAAGAATTCAAGAACAACAAGAGAACATCAAACCTGAAATATAACCTAAGTAGATACCACAAGATTTTGTGGTTCAAGAGCCTATTCTTGTAGCACAGAGCCCATGTAGGTCTGATAGGGTTCGTCGTGAGCCCGAGAGATATGGATTTCTCGTGACTCACACTGGTGATGTGATGCTCATGGATCAGGATGAACCCACAACCTACCAAGAAGCTATGTCAGGATTAGATTTTGAGAAGTGGCTAGAGGCCATGATTTCCAAGATGAAATCCATATATGAAAACCAAGTATGGACTTTGGTTGATCCACCCGAAGGAGTAAAACCTATAAGGTGCAAATGGGTTTTCAAGAAGAAAATTGACATGTATGGTAATGTGATTACCTTTAAGGGATGATTGGTTACAAAAGGCTTTAAGCAAATTCATGGTATTGACTATGATGAGACTTTTTCACTAGTTGCCATGTTTAAATCCATCCATATTTTATTGTCTATTGTTGCACACTGTGACTATGAGATATGGCAAATGGATGTCAAAACTACGTACCTTAATGGAAAACTTCTTAAGGATGTGTACATGAAACAATATGAGGGTTTTGTCACTCCAGAGAATGCCAATAAAGTGTGCAAGTTACAAAGGTCCATTTATGGACTAAAGTAAGCTTCTCGGAGCTAGATTCTTCATTTTGATGAAGCAATCAAAGAGTTTGGTTTCATCAAAAATGAAGATGAACCTTGTGTTTACAAGATGGTTAGTGGGAGCATTATTATCTTCGTAGTGTTGTATGTAGATGATGTACTACTCATCAGGAATGACATTCTCGAACTACAGTTCATGAAGACTTGGCTAAAGAAATGTTTCTCTATGAAGGACTTGGGTAAAGCAACCTATGTGTTAGGCATTAGGATCTATAGAGATAAATCTAGAAAGCTATTTGGCCTAAGTCAAAATACATATATTGATAAGGTGCTAAAGAGGTTTAGCATGCAAGACTCCAAGAAAGGATTATTGGCCATTTCACATGGTATAACTCTTTCTAGATCTCAGTGTCTAAGTACACCAAAGGAGAGAGAGCGCATGAGTAAGATTCCATATGCCTTAACAATTGGATCTATCATGCATGCCATGATATGTACTCATCCCGATGTCTCGTATGCCATGAGCATTAAAGGATGCATTCTTGGTCTTTGGAGGCAAAGATGAACTTGTTGTAAAGGGTTACACCGATGCTAATGATAGCTGAAGGGCTATCACCCACGAGACCTCCTAATTTTCTAACTTGACACCACCCTTGGAAGCGTCATAGCCCCAACCTTGGGGAATTCTCCACACCACCCTCAGAAAGTTATATGGCCAACTTCGGGAAAAAGGGGGTCCTTGTCACCCTTTAATTTACAAAGCTACCAACCTCGGAAAAGTAAATCCACCATCCTCGACAGAGGAAAAAGTCTCCCGAAGATGGTCCGCTCTTCCAAAGGGCCATCCCTAGTAGCCCTTGGGGATAAATCTCTGCCCGAAGGGGTCTCACACCTCTGAAGGGGTCTTATGAAGAAACGAAAAATATGGTTAAAGAACCTCTGACAAAGCGGCCTCGCAGACGCCCTTACCCTCTAGCTGGAACTACCTACGACTAGCTAGAGACATCTACCTCTGAAGGTACGGACTAGATCTAGCCGAACACGTGTCACGATCTAGATACGCTGTGCAAACGGCCTCTCCCTCCACCCTCTTATAAATACTTATAAAGGTCCTTAGTAAGAACAACGAGACTCTCTCTTCTTTACTCTTTGCTCTCAAGCAACTTCTCTCCCATGTACTGACTTGGGCGTCGGAGGCTCCTCCTATAAAAATGCACTTTGGGGAGCTCCTAACCCACATTCTTCAAAATCTTGCAGATATTTTCTCATCGGAATTCACCCCTTCAGGCCAACATGTCATACAATGAGGATGCCGCTGGGTATTAGCTAGTTTCCAATCCGATAAGGATGATTTTAGGTCATAATCTAGTTATGTGTTTTGCATTGGTGGTGGTGCTGTGAAACAGAAAAGTTTAAAGTAATAGACAATAGCCGACTTTACAATAGAATCTGAGTACACTACCGCCTCTAATGCTATGAATGAGGTTATTTGGATCAAAAAGTTCATCACAAAACTTGGAGTGGTTCCAAGCATTACTAACCTAATAGAGCCCTATTATGACAAAAATGGAGCAATTGCACAGGCTACGGAATCTTGATCTTACCAGTGATCCAAACATATACTCTGACGGTATCATCTCATTAGGGATATCATCGAAAAGGCTAATGTGAGGATATGTAGGACCTCAACAGACAGCAACATTGCTGATCCACAGACAAAACCCTTACACAGTAGAAGCCTGATAGTCATTCTAAATCCATTGAAATTAGGTACATGGATGGTTGACTTTAGTACAAGTGGGAAATTGTTAATGTTGTGCCTAATAGCCAATCATGAGATGATTATATTTTGCACAATAAGTCACGCTATTTTATTGAGGCATTAATCCAATAATTGTGTTTGTTGTATTGCTTCTGTGTGACATAATAAAACGTAATTATAACTCTAGAATAATAGTATTCTTAAACGTCCCTGGTCTAGTATTATTGTGGAGTGGGTTACAATAATACATAAAGACTATCATATGTGGAGACTAATATGAGATATGTAGTCTACATATGGGTACAAGTTGGAGAACTTGTGTACTAGACTGACCCACCATGACAATGCTACATGGATCGTTATATGAGTGTCATAAATGATTCTCATAGTGATCATGGTATATGTAGTCCTTTGACCTAAAGTCATCAAGGTTCCTTACATGTGAGTCACATACTTTGATACTTTCTTTTGTTGCTTGTAACTAAGTGAACATGAAGGTGGTCATTGGGTATGTCACATATCATGCGGAGGGTTTTTATGATCAAGATGAGATTTGTCCTTTCTATGTAATGGAAGTGATATCTTTGGGCCCCTTGATAGAGTGAGACTAAGAAAATTCATGGTCATGCTCAGATGAGTTGATATATGATATTAATGTCATCAGTTTAAGTTAGTTTACTCAGTATTCAATAAACCATAGATTGGGCTATGCGAGAGTGATACATTCCATGTCTTGTGCTTGCTCTTGATATCTTTGACAAAGGGACAATGGCATATACGGATAATCATCATAGAGGTTTAGTCGAATGACTGACTATCTTGTCACTTAGGTGGCAATGATGTGTTGCTAGACACCGCTTATTGTTTATGATCATAAATGTGATTCATGATCATTGCCAACATGGTAGAAGCCTATTGAGTCACACACATAGAGCCAATTGGATTATTTGAGTGCATAGGCCAAATTGTTTGGGTTTTGGTTTCATAATAATTTCAGATTAATAATTGAACCAAAGGTTGAGCAATTAATGAAGTCCGAAATTAAACCTAATTAGATTAGTGTTTTGAAACCTATTAGGCTTGGAAGTTGAGTCTTACTATATATATATCATATAGTGAAAATTTTGCAGCTCTTGCCCTAGCCTCCTTAAGGACAAAATTATAAGGGTTCTGAAAAGTTCTAGCTGCACTCTTCTTATACCATTTCTTGGAGGATACAAGCTAGCAGTGTGGGCACAAAAGGAACGCATTTGTTAGGACATGGTGGAGGCATGGTGATTCTGAAAGACTCGTGTGGATACCGTAGAGAGGTTGAACACGTCAACTGTTTAAGTTTATGATTTGACTCAATAGTTGGGTGAAAGATCTCAACCGACTAGGTAAAAAATTTTGGAACACTTGATTTATCCCGTTTCACTTGGATCTTGGAGGATTTCAATTATCTTCCGCTGTACTTGTTTGGCTCCTGAAACCCTACAAAACGTGATTAAGTTTTAAAATTTTGATGGTAGGAGCGACTGAAAGGCAATTGATTAAATGATAACTGAAAGCATTAATTGCCCTTTAGTCACTCAAAATGTGAGCCCCATAAGTGAATGACCGAGGGGCAACTAAAGCTACCTAGCGACTAACAATCAATCGCTCTTGTCAGTTGCTTTTTTGAATTTCTCTTGTAGTGTTCCCAATTTTAATTCCTCAAACTATCTACCAAGGGTGTTTTTGGTTAGTATACTCCATCTTTCTGTAAAACCACTAAAATGTTGGCATTGGCATATCTAGTGGTGTAAAACTGTCACTGTACTACCATATCACACACAACCACAAGATTATTTTGTACCATTATTTGTCATTTTTAGCTATAGGAGCTCTTTACATGTTTATCTCCATGGTATTGATGTACTTTGTTTCCCATTTGTAGAATTCTTTCAAAATAATAAGCTACCTATTGGAGACCTCAAAATGAAAAGGTGACCTCTTTCTCAATCTCATACACATGGCAAAGGTACCAACTTCTGGAGTCAAATTTTTTTAAGTAAAGCCTCATAGTTGAATCTCTGTAGGTACCATGAGATAGTTTTCCTCATGCTGTTGGGTTAATGTTAATATTAAATGCTAAACACACTTATTAGCTGGTTTGCTGCCAAAAAATTGGTTTACAAAAGCAATCTTAGCCTCTTTGAAATCTATTAACTTTGAGTAATTGTCTAACATAAATATTTTATATCCTAATTTTAAACATTCGGTAAGTGTGTCTTCTAGTAAATTAAAATTTTGCAATCGAAAAAAAAGTCTTTCCCCTGGAGCATGGAAAGTATGAACTTGGCTAAAATTATGTCCTTGAAAACTCCTTATGCCATCACCTAAAACTTTGTGGGATTGTATGGTCTTGGCCGCACAGCTTGGTGAACTTTAGACTAAGAATATGCGCACAAAGACAATGTCAAAGTCCCGGGATGTTTTTTCGGGGGAAACCTTCTGATGATCAAGTCAGTCCTTTAGTGAGCATAGAAAAGTAAAATGAGTGTGATGTGAGAATGTCATAACTTGAGATTGACAATTAGGATAATTTATATAGTTGAGGGTGAATTTAAAGGAATCACTTTTGGATGAAAATCCTTCCACTAATCTCGTAATTCTGGGATCTCATTCTCATCTAGAAAAGAGGCTTCCCTATTGGCCATTTGGGCCTTCTATCTTTAATCTTCCACATACGGATTCGTTTATTATGGGTCTTACGTTAGGCCTTTTAAATTAATAGTCTCTTTAAATCATAAGTTTCTTGTTTTTTAAATATCACTTACTAAATTCATAGAACAATAATAAATAATCTAATAAATTTTTGAAAATTATTTTACAGTGTAAAATGTTGGTGTGAGATAGTTACTCTAACTTCACAAATTCTATCCAATGGCAACCACAATGAAAATGCTTTTTTTTTTTAGATTGAGGACCAAAATGAAATATTAAATAAGTCAGGGACCAAAACAGAGCAATAACTAAAGAGTAGGTATTGTTCCTAAAATATACCCATTACTAATCAAATTTTTATGGATTTTTCTGTACCCAACCTAAGAAACAAATACATAATATTTATCTCTTACAAAAAGAAAAAAATGAATTTTTTTTTCATATTTTTAGGTATGAGCTTTAACATGTATTTCCTTCAAGCAAATAATCGTTATATATTGAAATAATTATTTTTGGTGCATTATTATATGATATGAAGGTATTAAATCACATAATTTCTGATGTTAAAAGAAGAATCACATCATTTCTGGTGAGTAAAATTATTTTTACTGGTGTGTAATCAGCATGTACGTGATAATGGTATTAAATTTCAATTGGGCGATTTGGTCTACCAATCAAGCGGTCCCAGTTCCACTTCTACGCTGGGTGGATTATCTTTGTCATCGCGCCCACGTGCACAGCCTCACTCCTTCCAGATATCATTCAATTGGCAGCAGCCACGTGCAAATAACATCGCTTTGTTCACGTGTAACCGTGGAGCCCGCACAGACGTCATCAACTGAAAGGCGACAGCATATGAACCGTTACGATTGCACGCGAGAGATGGAAGCAGCTAGGGCTGATCATTCGGTCATTTCGGTTAAAACCGAAACCGAAATGCCGAAATAATTCGGTTTTCGGTTGGTAAAGCTAGTAACCAAAATAACCGAATTTCCACATAAAACCGAAATAACCGAAACCGAATTTAAATTCGGTTTTTCGGTTATTTAACCGAAATAACCGAATTTTCTTAATAATATTTCTCCAACCTGCTGCACATAGAATATAAAACCAACAACACATTTTTTCATCAACTGCGCACAACATAAATTGTCCTTGGATCCTTTACCAAGATACAACAAAACATAACTTGTTTGAATGATAACATAAATAAAACATATTTCATGCTTAAGTTTCAAACTTCAAAAAACACAACACAAATTCGGTTATTTCGGTCACCGATTTTTTCATTTCATTAACCAGAAACCGAACCGAATACCGAATTAGAAATTCGGTTATAACCGAAACCGAACCGATAACCGAATTGTGCTAACCGAAAAAACCGAATAAATTCAGTTTTTCGGTTTTTTCGGTTAAAACCGAATAGATGCTCACCCCTAGAAGCAGCATTGATTGCGGTTTTGGGCAATCCTATCCTACCAACACAACGATAATGGACCACCTGATCCCGCCCACTCCCCATGGGCTAGAGTCAATATTTGGTCCTTAGCTGGGAAAAGAAATATGATGTTTTAACTTTAACAAGAGGGGCAAATCCTCCATCCAAATTTGTATTATAAGATTAATTGCTTATTTTTTTAGTTAAATCAATCATCTGTGTTTACTTTTTAGAAATGTTAGCTAGTAATGTTTGCGATTAAGACAAATTACCCAATGAGGAAACTAACTATAAGAATATTCTGTGAAATACAGTGAAGAGATTACTGATTATAATGGTAAATTACACAATTCATCTGATGCCCAGCGGCATCTTCGTCGGGAGACATTGTGACTCCGACAAGGACTTTTTGAGGGGGAGAATGTCTGGAGTTCAAATTTCCCAGGAGAGTATGCCTGAAAATATTCAGAAAAGAGGGTTAGGAGGTCCCCGGGGTGTTTTCCCGGGGAGGAACCTCCGACGCCCTAGTCAATGTCCTGAGAGGTGAAAGAGGGGGAGCACTAAGAAGTTTAGTGGCCTTGCCTGTTTGTGTTTTCTCAAGGAGGAGGAGTCGAACCGTTTGCCAGGGCCTGTTCCCTGGTATTTATAGGAGTGCCCAACCCTTTCAGATGACGACACGTGTTCGGTCGGATATTCTCTGAGTTTCTGGGCGTAGGGGACAAGTAGCCGGTGGCAGGTTCCTTGAGCCTTGAGCCGAGACAAGTCGTGACAAGACCTGGACGGCGTCGGCGTGTCAGACCGCCGTTTGGGGCGGCATGTAACTTCTGTGGGCGACATGTCAGAGGCTCCTTAAATGCTCATGCCGTACTCCCGAAGTCATCTGGGCGAGGTCGTCCTTTGGTATGGATGCCCTTCTTCGGGAGTTATGCTCGTAGTTCGGGGAGTTCTTTAGTTCGGTGGTTCTGCCTTCGGAGGATTCTCTCCTGCTCGTAGGGGGTAGGCCTCTATCCCGAAGACGATCCGTTTGGTCCCCCGAAGGAGCCGGCCATACCTTTGGATTTCCTAGCGTATTAGCCGAAGTCCTGACTTCATGGTGCTCGACTTCGCTCCTGCTGAGGTCAATGACAGTGCTTTTTTTCGAGCTATGCCAACCTTCCCGAACAAAACTTCGGTGGGAAGTACGTACTGGGAGAGGCGGAAGCCCTTCGGCTATCACAGGCCCCCCTCGAAAAAGCTGAAGTGGAAACTTCGGTTTGTCAGCTTTCGGAGGATGCCTCTTTGGGCCTTGGGTGTAGTACCTGTGCCCAAGACGGACCTTTCGTCCGAAAAAGTAGGCTGTTCGACCATAGCCTGTCCTTTGGTGTCTTCGAGGTAACCTACTTTTTTCCTTTTTGCAGGTCTGTGTGACGTCATGTCTCGTAACCAGACCTGTCAGTCTAGAGCAGTGCGCCTAGGATTTAGGGGTGTCAGAAAGCGTGTCCCCCCCTTTTGGCGATATTGCTGACATGTGGCACGTTTGTCAGTGGCGAGGGCTGCATCGGATACAACAGGCGCGTCTTTTCATGCGCAGTAATAAGTTACAGCGACTGTTCGCCTCCGTGGGGTACTTATGACGCTGGTTCGCCTACTCCCCTCGGCCTATATATACTCTTGTTCCTTCATAACCTCCTTTTGCTTCTGCTTTTGCTCTCTTCTGCCTTTCAACTGTTTTTGCATTTTCTCCTGCTTTTCGCGGCGGTGCTATCAACAGAGTTTTTTCCGCCCACCTTTCACGACGACGTCTTCAAACCCAGATTTTGGCAAAGCATTTGGTGGGTTTTAACTTCCCAAGTCTTCTGTTTTTCGAGCTTTTTTCCTGAAGTCATTTTTGCCTTTTTCCGAACTCGTTTTTCAGCCGACATGCCTATTCCTGAGAGTTGGCAACCTCTTTTGTCTCACCCTTGCTGCACCACTCCTAAGAAATTAGGAAGATGGAAGACTAAATTTTTTCTTCCCTCATATGCCATTACAAGGTTGCCACGTTCTGACCAATTTAGCTTTTCGAACCGTAGTAACGAGGTTACCGTTTTCCCAGCCCAACTGAAGGCCGGACTTCGGTACCCTCCTCCGAAGATGATTTGCAACTTCTGCCAATTCCATGGCATTGCCGTAAATCAACTTCCGCCGAACTCGTACTGCTATTTTAACGCCTTCCTCTGTATGTGTGGCGTCTGCAAAATAGAACCCCACTTCATTATCTTTATGCAGTACTATAAGCTCTTTGTGGTCCCGAAGGGTGGCTTTTACTTTATGCTACCTCGGGGATCAGGGAGCAAAAAGTACATGTTCACTTTTGCCACTAAGGACAGCTGGCGAGGGTGGCAACAAAAGTTTTTCTTTCTGAAGATGGAGGAGGCCTGGTCACATGTTCCGACCAAGTGGGCTCGGGGAAGGCTGGAGATGGACGCGTAGATCCGAGGATAATGCTGACTCTCGGGTTGGCTCCCGTATTCACGGACTTCGACAGATGTATCTGAGCCGTCTCCGACTGGGATTCCGAGGTCCCTTCGCGCTCTCTCTACCCCTTCCCCATCAATTGGAGGCTGATGACCGAGGAGGTTCTTCGGGAGCTAGGGGTAGTGAAGGAGCACAAGACGGACCTTTGGATGCCGGCTCCTGCCATCGCTGGGAAAGACTCCTGGCTGGTGCAACTCCTTCGGGAGGAAGTTACTTACGAAACTTTTTATAAGCGTAAGTTATCTTCGAGTCCCTTTGTTATAATTTCATCTTGGACTCACATTGATGTCTTCTTTCTTTTCCAGAGATGGGCGACGACACTGCTGCCTTCTACAAATCCCTTTTCCTCGGTCAATCCGAGAAAGGTGAACAGACGAAGAAGGCCGTCTCCCCAAGGCGGAAAGCGACGGGGGCTGGGCCTTCTTCTAAACGGGCGAAGAAGACTGTTCCACCTCTTCAGCCGGAAATTCTTGAGGAGGTAAGCTGAGAGCCCGAAGCTACCGTCGCTTCGCCGCCCGAGGTTGCTGCCGATGTCCCTCCGACCGACGTCCCTTCTCGAAGTCCTACTTCGTCGCAGGCTCTTCTGGATGCCTTGGTAGAGGCCCCTTCTGCCGAGGAGCGGCGCAAGAGCAAAGGCAAGGGGATTTCTACCGAGGAGGTTCTGGATTCTGACGACGACGTGGCCGAAGTGCCACTAGGTTCGTTTTCTAGCGAACTGTGATGCCTTCACTTTTTTTGAATTTTGAGATTTATTTGTCTTGACCAGCTTTTTATTTTGCCGTGTAGGGGAGTTACAATTTCCGGGTTGGGCAGACGAGCATGCTCAGAAGTGAGCCCTTCGGGATGCCCGTATCCCGAAGGGGAAGATCCCGAAGGAGCCTTTCTGGTCGTTTACGGAGGACATGAATTTGTACTCCGGAGACTGCCAGCAAATGGCCAAAGAGATCTCGAAAGGGATCCTTACCGAGGCCTCCTTCAGGGCCATTGCGGAGGCTCACCCGGGCGACGACTCCCTCGCCGCGAAAGTTTCCGAGCACGCTGCCCAGGTATGCTTCGCGTCTTTCTTTTTCCCTTTGAGTTCTTCTAAGTACTTGGCTCTCTTTTTTGCCTTACTGACTTTGCCTTTATTTCTTTGCAGCTGTTGGGGTACGCTGGTTTCCTCCGAGTTCGGGTGGCGAGGCAAGCGGCGTTCCGAGTCTCGGCCTTAGAAGTCATAGAAAAAACTAAGGCCACATGCTCGTAATTGGCTGCCAAGAACACGCAGCTGGCTCAAGCTGCAGAGAAGGAAGTTGCTGCCGTTCGGGAGGAGTTCCTAAAAGAAAAAGAGGAACTTTTGAAGGACTCCTCCCAGAAAATTTCTGACCTCGGCTCCCAAGTGGTGGAGCTGATCTCGGCGAACGAGGCGCATCAAAAGGAGAAGTCAGAAGCTGAGGTTCTCCTGGCGAAGGCGCTTGCTGAGAAGGCTGTGCTCCAAGCCGAGGTTGATTCTTTGAAGAAGGAGCCGAAGAAGAAGAAGATGAAGGCATTGAAAAAGGAGGTCGCAGATCTGAAGAAAGACCTTGAGGACCTTGGGGTCGAGAAGGATAAATCCGACCAGATGACCAAGATTGGTTTCTAGGACGGGTTTTGCCTCGCTCGGCATCAAGTTCTTCAGAGGTTCCCAGATCTGGACCTCTCTTTCTTGGAGGCCCTAAACATTCCCGAGGGGCCTCGGTGGTCTTGGTTCAAGATTGAGCACCTGAACTTGCCTTCTTCTTTCCCGGCGCCAAAGGTGGTGGAAAAGGATGCAGGAGCTGGTGGCTCCCGGGACGCCAAGATTCCTTAGTTTGTTCTAGGGTCCTTTGCCTTCCTTTCCTTCTTTTTTTGTACTTCTTCCTCTCTGTAAGCAAATTCATTTCAAGAAAGATTTTTCTTTTTAGAAAACTTGGCTAAGTCTTTTTGTGAGATTTTTCATTTCCCATTTTCCCGAACACGTTCGCTCAAGAGACTTCGGGAAATCATATCTACGCTCGTTTTGGCAATCACCTTCGCGGAATTCTGACTTGTGCAATTTATGCTTAGGAACTTTTCTGAGAAACTTTTGTACTTAGAATATTTTTTCTAATTTGTACAATACCATCTTCCCATCGAAATCCTAAGCATAGAACTTTTTCAAGACGTTTGAATGCCACGTATTTTTCAATTCTAATCCTTCGGGATCGCCGAGCTTGTACACCTCTTTTCGCACTTCGGCAAGTACCAGGTAAGGTCTTTCCCAATTTGCGCGAAGTACCCCGTGGGATGGCCTTCGGGGTGCAAATTCAGCCTTTCAGAGAACGAGGTCTCCTTTATTGATTCCCTTTGGCCTGGCCCGTAAGTTTATGGCCGCAGCCACTCTTTGCTGAAAAGCTTTTCTTCTCAGCTCAGCTATTTCTCTGTGTTCACCGATGAGGTCGAGCTTGGTCCTCATGTCGAGGTCATTTCCCCTTTCATCAAACACTTGCACTCGTACTGATGGTCATACTATCTCGATTGGGATAATAGCCTCTGTACCAAAAACAAGTGAAAAAGGTGTCTCCCTATTGGCTCTTCGGGGTATTGTTCGGTAACCCCATAACACGCTTTGGAGCTCTCCTGGCCATTTCCCTTTTGCTTCCCCAAGTCTCTTTTTTAGACCATCTTTTATGGTCCTATTAGATACTTCTACCTGCCCATTGCTTTGGGGGTGAGCTACTGGGGCGAAGTGCATTTTTGTTCCGAGGTCACTGATAAATTCCTAGAATCCCTTGTCTATAAACTGGGACCCATTATCAGCTACTAGTATCCTCGGTATACCGAATCTGCATACAATGTTCTTCTATACGAACTTCTGCACCTTTTTTGCCGAAATAGTCTCCAGGGGTTCTGCCTCGACCCATTTGGAGAAATAGTCTATTGCTACCACGTAGAATTTTACACCTCCAGGCGCTGTTGGGAGCGACCCGATGAGGTCTATACCCCAGACTGCGAAGGGCCAGGGATAGTCAGCCGAAGTTACCAATTCCGAGGGTGTCCTCTGGATATTCGCGTGCCTTTGGTAATTACCACATTTCTGGACGAATTGCCTAGCGTCCTTTCTCATGGTAGGCCAAAAGTATCCTTGGCGAAGTATTACTGCTGCCAAGGCGTCGGTTCCGATGTGCGAACCACAAGCGCCTTCGTGTACTTCTTCGAGGATCATTTCAGTATCTTCTTCGCCAACACACCTCTGTAGTGGATTTGCATATCCCTGGCGATATAATTCTTCGCCAATTAGGAAGAATCGACAGGAGTGTCTTCGCACTTTTGCAGCTTCGCTGGGGTCTTCAGGGAGCATATGTCTGCGAGATATCTTTTTATCGGGTCTTTCCAACCTTTTCCCGAAGTTGCTATGCTTAGCACTATGATGCTCGGGTGGTTTAGCACCTCGGAGCATGTTTTTGATTTTTCCAAGCAATCTGCCTCGGCATTATCTCATCGAGGTACGTTTTCGATTCGTACGGTGTCAAACTCCCGGATGAGTTTTGCTACCAATTCATGGTATTTTGCCAAGGTTGGGTCCTTTGCCCCGTAGTCTCCTACCGTTTGCCGAACTACCAGCTGGGAATCGCTGTGGACTTTCAAGTTTCTTATGCCAATTTTTCTGGCTAGGCGCAATCCTGCTATGAGGGCTTCATATTCAGCCATATTGTTGGTGACGTCAAAGTCGAACTTGATAGCCTTCATTACTTCTAGGCCTTCGGGGCCTCTAATAATTACCCCAGCTCCTTAGTGTTTGGACCCTAAGGCTCCGTCAACATACAGAGTCCATTCGGGCTCACCTTCGCCAGGATCCGGATGGCTATCCTCGGTGGTGGGTACTTCGGCGATGAAGTCTGCCAGTGCTTGAGCTTTTATGGCTTTCCGAGGTTCATAAGTGATGTCGTGTTCGCCAAGCTCTATACACCACTTGGAAAGCCTTCCTAAATGATCAACTTTCCTCATCACATCCCGTAGTGGTAGACTACTTCGGACGATGATAGGGTGAGCCTGAAAGTATGGTCGTAGCCTTCTTCCTACTAGTACCAGAGCAAATATAGCTTTCTGCAGCAAGGGATACCTGACTTCGACACCGTGTAGGGACTTGCTTACATAATAGACCGGCCATTGCTTCGGCCCCTCTTTCTTCACAAGGACCGAGCTCACAGCTTTTTCTATGACGGCGAGGTACAACGCGAGGGGCTCTCCCTCGCGAGGTTGTCGTAGAGTGGGCAGTTTGGCTAAGTAGATTTTGAGTTCTTTCCAGGCCTTTTGGCAGTCTTCATCTCAAGGATGATCATCATTTGCAAGGTTGTCCTCCTTTTTTGTTGCCTTAGTGAGGACTTTGAAGAATGCTCGACACCGGTCTCCATATCTGGAAATAAACCTACTAAGAGAGGTTATCCTTCCAGTGAGTCTCTGCACATCTTTTATTGTGGCGGGAGTTCGGAATTCGAGCAGAGCCTTAATTTTTTCTGGGTTAGCATCAATGCCTCTTTTTGATACCATATACCCGAGAAACTTTCCCGATGTCACTCCGAAGATACACTTTTCGGGATTAAGGCGGATCCCGAAGGTTCTGAGCTGGTGGAAAGTTTCCTTTAGATCCGCGACGTGGTCATTAGGCAGCTTGCTCTTAACTATCATGTCGTCTACATAGACTTCCATATTTCTCCCTATTTGATCACTAAAGACCTTTCTCATCAACCTCTGGTAGGTGGCTCCTGCATTTTTGAGGCCGAATGGCATCCTGACGTAACAGTACGTTCCCCCCTCGGTGATGAAGGAGGTTTTCTCCTCATCTTCGGGGTCCATCTTTATTTGATGATACCCACTGAAGGCGTCTAGGAAACTTAGGAGCCCGTATTCGGCAGTTGAGTCTACCAATTGGTCTATCGGTGGGAGAGGGTATGAGTCTTTAGGGCAAGCATCGTTCAAGTTCCTGAAGTTGATGCACATTTGGAGCTTACTGCTTCCTTCTTTTGTGGCAATTACCACGTTGCTTAACCATTCGGGGTATTTGACCTCCCTGACGACACCAGCGTCTAACAAGCGCTGGACTTCGGTTTTGAAAAAGTTACTTTTATGGACCAAGATGCTCCGTTTCTTTTGCCGGACAGGTTTTGCCTCCGGACTTACTTTAAGGCTATGCTGTATTACGCCAGGGTTTACCCCTGGCATATCTTTCGGCGAGTAGGCAAATAGATCTTTATTTGTCAGCAGAAAGGATACAAGCTTTTTCTTGTCAGCTTCGGCCAAGTTTTTCCCTATTCGGGTATTTTGGCCTGGGACAAGTTCCACTTCCTCTATTTCCGCCTTCGCGGGATCTTCTGCCTCGCCCTTCTTTGGTGCCTTTGCCTCCATTGTTTGTGCGAAGTTGTTTGCTGGATCTTTTCGTGCCTTGACGAACACCTTCCTTATTTCGCTCTGATCGATGAAGATTTCCGTGTCTCCATCCTTGGTGGCGAAAGTGACAGTTAAGTATTTCACATCAGGGCGAATGTGCAGATTTCCCTATGTCTGTCTTCCAAGGATGGTGTTGTATGACGAAGGGACATCCATGACGATGAACCTTATCATTGTGGAGGCAAATAACTCAACAGTCCCGTCTACCGAAGTCCTTTTCATCATTAGGGGAAGATCGATCCATCTGAGGACGGGTAGCTCGGATGGTCCCACCCCGAAGGTAGGCAAGGTGACAGGCTCGAGGTCACTGCTAGATATGCCCAAGCTCGGCAGCAAATGCGAAAACAGGACGTTGGCATTTGATCTATCGTCAAGTAACACTCTCTTTACGTCCCAGTTTCCTATCCTTGCTGTTGACACCCAATTTCGTCCGGCTTTTTTTTTTAAAAATTTAAAAAAAAAAAACTAATTAAAAAAAATTATTATTATTATTATTATTATTGCTAAAAAATTTTAATTATGTTAATTAGTTTAAAATATATTTTTATTTTGAGAAGATTTGATTTAAAATAATATATGTGTGAATATGTATGTGTTTGAAATAAACATAAAATTTCAGAAAAAAATGACAAAAAAATTAAAAGTTTGAGGTAAAAATGAAAAAATTGAGAAGTTTCGGATAAAATTGACAAATTCTGAAAGTTTCAGGAGCTTTGGGTAATTTTTCGCGTCAATTTTGGGCCTAAACGGACGTTTCTGGCCCAAATTGACAGAAAACGTTAAAATTGTCAAAATCAGAACCTTCTGAGCTTATCCAGAGCTGGAGTAACGTAAAGGACTGAAACTGTTATTTTACCAATTTAAAAGATAAGTTTGAGATTTTTTATTAATTTATACGTCCACAGTTCAGCTAAGCTCCTTCTATAAATACCCCCCCCAAATTCAGTGCTGAACATATAGAAAATCAGAAAGAAAACTTAGAGCTCCGTTTCAAAAAAAAATAAAATTATAGCCTTATTCCCTAGATTATCCTCCCTCTGCCCAGAAAGTCTCAAAAATTCATTTTCTTACGATTCGACCATCTTCTTCGTTTGTTTTCTTTTCTTCCGTTTCACATCTCTCTCTCTTTCCTGCACGCTGCCTGACCGCCACCTCCCCCCGCCGTCCCTCTGCCGTCGTCCCGCCGTCCGGCCCGCCGCCGCCGCCTCTACCGCCGTCGTCCGCGCCTCCCCTCCGCCGTGACTTTTTTCTTTTTCCTTCCCTTTCCGGCCGTCGTCCCGCATCGCCGTGCTGCCGTCACGCCGCCGCCGCTCCCCCGCCGTCGCCCCCTGCCAGCCCACGCCGCCGCCACCTGCTCTTCCTTCCTCCCTCCTCCTTCCCTGCTCCCTTCCCTGTGCGCGCGAAGTCACGTTTCTTAACAGGAAATTCAAAAAATTAAATTTAAAAGGGTAAACCCCTATTTAATCCTTCATCTTTTCAATTTCTTTCACTTTAGTCACTAACCTTTTATTTTGTTCTTGCAGAATTAATTCCTAACTATTTTAATTTTTACTTGTTTTACTTATTTGTTATTATTACTAACCCTTTTTTTTTTTGTTATTAACTTACTAACAACTAACTTTTAATATTATTATTGTTACTAACCTTTTAATTTTTGCATTATTACTAACTTTTATAATTGTTGTTAACAATTAATTAACTTTTTATTATTGTTGTTAATTAATTAATTTAATTAACTGGGCTAACTTTTTATTATTGTTGTTAATTAATTTAATTAACTTGTCTAACTTTTTATTATTTTTAATAATTAATTTAATTAACTTGACTAACTTTTTATTATTTTTGTTAATTAATTTAATTAACTTGTCTAACTTTTTATTATTTTTGTTAATTAATTAATTAACTTGACTAACTTTTTATTATTGTTGTTAATTAATTAATTTAATTAACTTGACTAACTTTTTATTATTGTTGTTAATTAATTAATTTAATTAACTTGACTAACTTTTTATTATTATTGTTAATCAATTAATTTAATTAAACTTGGCTAATTTTTATTATTGTTGTTAATTAATTTAATTAACTTTGCTAACCTTTATTATTATTTATTTTTAAAGTGGATGGCCAAAAAGCCCCACTTTATTATTATTAATTTTCCTTTATATAATTTTTTTTAATTTAATTCACCTTTACCCTTACTTAAATAAATAAATGAAAATTAAAAGAAGATTATTTTTTTAATTAATTATTAAGCCTAATAAAAATAATTTTTTAAAAAAGCCAATTATTTTTATTTTTCTTTTATAAATTGAATAATTATTTAAATAATAAATAACTTTCACTAAAAAAAAAACTAAAAGAAAGATAAGAAAAAGATAAGAAAGATAAGAAAAGATAAAAAAAGAAAAGAAAGAAAAGAAAAAAAAGAAAAGAAAGAAATAAAAGAAAGAAAAGAAAAAGAAAAGATAAAAAGAGAAAAGAAAGAAAGAAAAGTAAAAAGAAAAGAAAAAGAAAGAAAAGAAAGAAAAGAAAAGAAAATATAAAGAAAGAAAAATCAAAATTTTAAATTATTAATAAACCTAAAATTTCATGAACAAAAGATTTCCAAATTAATAATTAAACTAATAATTGATTCCATAAAAATTAAATAATTAACTAAAAATTAAAATAAATTCCATATCCGGATGATCCGGCAGGATCTACGGTTTAGAAAATATCAACCTTTTTAAAATAAATAAATTAAATAAAAAGATAAAAATCCATATTTACGATATGGATTAATTGATTAAAATTTCGTCAAATTCCGTGTCCAAATGACTCGGCAGAGTCCATGGTTCGGAATCCAAATCTTCCGTGTCCAAATGACTCGGCAGAGTCCATGGTTCGGAAGTATCAAATTTTATCCAAATTAATTACCAAAAATCCACATCCAGTTAAATAATTTCAGTTGAAATTTATGTGTTGAAAATCAACTGAATTTTTTTTAAAAGCAAAGCAAAACAAAAATTAAAATCAACTAAGGTGCCAATTTTGGGCGCTATAACAAAGTTGTTTTAGCGTAACCGTACTCCCGATCCCCGAACTCTCGCAGACCAATTTTAAGGTGACCAATTGACCTAGGTGAAACAGATTGGTGGCGACTCCAGAAAACCACGACGTTGCCACAGCTTGGCGACTCCACTGGGGACTCGACGTTAGTGAGTCGAGCCTAAAGTTGATTTGTTTTGATTTACTCTGCTTTACTATTATGTGAATTTATATATTATATTTACTTAAGTAAACATGCATAATGCATTCACAAAATGAAGCTCTATACCCGAGCTTCCTTAAATCAAACACTATCCTTTCTAAGCGGAATTGGTGTTGCTGTCCTTGTGAGGCCACGGTCTCCAAGCCTTCACCGGTTTCAAAGTAGCAAAGTAGTGTATTGCCTTCTGAGACGGTTAGTCTCTGCATGGGCCCACGAAAAGCTACGACTCGAATTAATCCATTCCTTACATTAACCCTAGAGGGTAAGGAATCGGGCCGTCACTATGATTTAGTGACGGGATTCGGGAACTATCCTTTGCCTTTTTGATAAGCCACCTTATGCATATAGAACTCCCTACTTAACCATAGAACTGACCATAGAATTTCTACCATTTTACCAACGCCATAAGCATATCCTTGTTATGCTGTGTTGTTACTCTACACTTTTCTTCGTATGGTTTTAACTTGTTTATTCATAATACTTCATGAGTTGTTAATTACTATTTAACTTATTAATAACCTTATCTTTCTTGTGCAATTATTCTTCATGCATCAAAACCACGCATCAAATTATGCTAACTTTTTGGTCTTTATAATGACAACTAAAAGTTTTGAAGTTCCACGATAATGGATAAGCAAACTCACTCATTGCATGCATGCATTACATTAATCACGTGCATATAAAGTCTGATAAAAACATAATCTCATTGCATACAACCATTACATCAATCACGTACGTACAAAGTCTGATAAAAACATAATCTTATTTTGCATGCAGGCATCCATTGCATAAATCACATACGTGTAGAGTCTAATAAAATAAATCTTACTTTTAAAAGGATAAAATTGGACCTCAACACCGATATTCAACTCTGCTGCAAACAAGATTAATGGCAAACCAAATCGAACGACGTCTCATACAGATAGAATCCAAGATAGAAGGTATGGCCGAACAAATAAGACAATTGATGGAGCTAATCAAGGGGAAAGCAATTCAAGTTCCCATCAAAGAAGCACAAGTTCAGCCACCCATGACAGAAAGAGAAATGCTTACTTTATTTGTTCAGACACTGAAGCACCCATATTATGACAAACTCATTGGCAATTCAGCAGCTAATTTCTCTGACGTCGTCATGTCTGGAGAAAGGATCAAGCATGGGATTAGGACCGGGAAGATTACCGAGTCCTTTAATGATCCTATGAAAAGAGAAGGACCATCTAGAAGAAAGGAGGATGAAGTACAACAAATAGGACGCGGAAGAGAGATTCCCCTCGTAGGTACTGTGGCTACCGGGCCTCGCCTATCCTATTCTACCAATTGGCCCAACAATTATCTTGTCCACAGGCCTAATCAATTACAACCACCTGTTCTGACCCCTCCAGTACCTGCACAAAGACAAAGAGAAGTCTTTGCACCAATTCCTATGACTTACACTAAGTTGTATCCAAAACTCATTAAAAGACAATTCATCTGTCCAATTCCTACAAAGCCATTCAAACCCTCATATCCAAGGTGGTATGACCCCAACATAACTTGCCCATATCATGATGGCGTTACAGGCCATGGCCTGGAAAATTGCATAGCATTGAAACGTACAGTCCAACAATTAATCGAGTCAAAATGGTTGGACTTTTCCGATGAACCAAACATCGCTCACAATCCATTGCCGCCTTATCAATCAAAACCAGTCAATGTAATAGAAGAACACTAGCCGATAAAGAAGTCAGTCAACGATATCATAACCCCTCTTAAGCATGTATATTCATGCCTTCTGAAAGAAGGGGTTATCATCCGGAAGTCTTCTTTTAAACATGAAGAAGTCAAAGATGAGGACTGGTGTGACTTTCATGACAGTAAAAGTCATTCTATCCAAGAATGCTCAGAATTCCGTGAAAGTCTATAAAGGCTCATGGACTCATCCCAACTCATCATTTCTACGTCGGATAAAGATGATGATGTAAATGTGATCACTAAAGAACGGGAAGTCAATGCTACGCCAAAACCACTAGTTATACCAATTTCAAAATCTATTGTCAAGCCTTTAAGAACTCGAGTCCCGAGGTCATTCCTCTACAAATCAGACAAGGCTGTTCCATGGAGCCATAATTACACTTCCAACATCACATCAACTCCGTTAGAAGTTAGGAGTATGACTAGAAGTGGTCCATGTTACTCTCCAGAACAAATGTACAAGCTTCGACAAGATAAGAACGTCACAGACCCAACAAGTGAGCCTCTAGATACAGATACATCCAAAGAGCAAAAGATGTCTCAAGAGGTGACAGATGAACAAACTACCGAGTTCCTCAAACTCATGAAGCAAAGTGAGTACAGCGCCGTGGAACAGTTAAACCACCTGCCAACAAAGATCTCCATACTTTCACTACTCATAAGCTCTGATGCTCATCGAGAAACCCTCCTCAAAGTCTTGAATAAGGCCTATGTTGAGCCAGATATTTCAGTGAATAATTTTGACCACCTCGTCAACAACATCACCGCACAGAATCTCATCACATTCACTGACGATGAGATACCAGCAGAAGGAAGGGGTCACTCTAAGGCTCTATATATTTTGGTTAAATACAAAGATCGAACTATGACTAGAGTTATTGTTGATAATGGGTCAGCTCTAAACATAATGCCAATTGAGACCTTACACAAGTTTGGTATAGACTCATCATACCTCAACTACAGTCATATCACTATTCAAGCATTTGACGGGACGAATAGAAATGTCGTTGGAAAAATAGAGCTGCCAATAGAGATCGGCCCTTGTGTCTTTCATATCACATTCCAAGTTATGGACATTAATCCTTCTTATACTTGTCTGTTGGGAAGACCATGGATTCATATGGCCGGAGCAATTCCCTCCTCATTACACCAAAAAATGAAATTTATTTGTGAAGGAAAGTTAATCACAGTCTTTGCTGAAGAAGGCATTCTGCTATCATGTATATCAATAATAGCAAAGGCCAAGTGACCTTCTCTTCCAAGTTGGTGTGACCCAAATCCCAAATGTAACTGAAAAGTCTGTGGTGCTGAAACTCAAGGTCCAACAGTTGGTCGAGTCTAAGTTGCTAGGCCATGATGTGATTGATAATTGAAAGTGAAGATTTTGAGCTGGAATTACATTAATTTTGGAAGGGCTCCAAGTCAGATCTGACCTAACAGTCCGCACACACTTTTGAATGACAGGGAATCCTTTGAATAAACTTGTATCTTTGAAAGCTTGCAAAAGTAATTTAATAGTAAAAATCTCCTAGATTTAGTCCAGAATCTAGGGTGTAGTCTTTGTTAAATGGACACCTGCTATTCTTTTTCTGGTACAACAAAAAGATGTGATGCGTGCATTCTACTACTTTCCATTTTTACACTCTTTGCTATTATACTATCCATTATTGCCATCACACTTTACTTTTCGACAACCGGTAATTCTTTTTGTTCTCTAACAAAAAGATGTTGTGTGTGCATTCTACCACTTTTTAATCCCATTATTACTTCTACACATTCTACCAATTTTTACCAAAAATTCAATTATTACACCTACACATTCTACCACTTCTTACCAAAAATTCCGTTTTTACATCCATCTCTCACTCCTTTCCATTATACTATCCATTATTACTATCATACTTTGCTTTCTAAATGATACTACTCATGGGTGAAAATAAAAAGTTAAGGGAAATTTGATAGTAATGATCTTGAAAGTGCTGCCAAATCTAGTAAGAAGGATTTCATATGTTGCACCTCAACCCTCAAAAAGAATTCACAGTGATTATCAACATCCTTGCAAGAAGTTTCGGGTTAGCTTCCAAAAAAAGTTAGCTCTCATATTAAATGACTTCAGTGGCCTCCCAATTCTCACAAATGCTCAATACAAAAAAAAATTCTCAGTTTTCCGCAACACAAGTTCCAACAAAGGAAAGAAGTTCATCCCTTCCATAAAAAGCCATTAAAGGGAAAAATCCAAAACAAAAAAAAGAGACTGAGAGCAAACACAAGCAGCTAAGGCCACTTGAATCATTTCACTTCAAGAAGGCTATGTTCTCAGTTCTTTGGCAACACAAACTCCGAAAAGAGAAATTCATCCCTTCCATCAAAAGACAACAAGGGAAAATTCAAAGCCAAAAAGGACTGAGAACAAGCACGAGCAAGCAAGGCCACTTGAGTCATCTCACTTTAAGAGAGTTATCAAGTATGTCATCACCATAGCTCACAAAAAAAAAAAAGGGAAACAAAAAAAAAACAAAACAAAACAAAAAATAAAAAAAAAAAAAGGAAAAAGGGCTCAAACTAGAGCAAAAGAAAAAAAAAAGAAAAAAAAAGTGAGCTATGGATTCTAGACTGAAAACCTGCAAAGGCGGTTTAGAACACAAAAGCAACCCTCAAACCAAGCATGCATAAAGATCACAATAGTTGAGGGGCAACAGATGAGGTCTAACTTTCTGGAAAGAGTGGCAAGTTGAGGTCATCACTATTGAGTTTTTCACCATAATCAAATTTGCTCACGAGTAGTATTAAAAGACCCTTCTTCCACACCACTTAAATTTAACTTTTCTCAAACCGAACATCCTCATTCAGTTAAAAGGCTATCATTGTGAACCATGTTTCTACCTTATTTAATACTGCTCACGAGTAGTATTAAAAGACCCTTCTTTCACACCACTCAAACTTAACTTTACTCAGACCTAATATTTACCTCTTAATATTATTCTCATTCGGCTAAAAAACAAAACAAAAAAAAACATTCAAACTTAATTTTCTTCACACCTAACAGTTACCTCTCGATATCATCCTCATTCAGCTAAAAGGCTATCCTTGTGAATCATGTTTCTACCTTATTGCCTTGCACAGTTTATGTCTTCGAGTTGGAAGGGGAAGAATGGCAGAATATTTTAATTAAAAATAAAGACCGTAAATTACTTTGTCAAGCTTTGCAAATTGATGAAAGTTTTTCTTTAAGGCCAAACCATTATTCATTAATGTGTGTAGACTTAAAAGTGAGGAGATAGCTTGAGACTTTCTTTAAGAAGATGTGGTTCTTGTAAGAGAAATTTACGATCAAGTGCCAGCACAAAGGTCTAGAAATACTCGACCTTCTATTAAATCAAAGGCGATGTGATAACTTTTATCCACATAAACACCATATTCAGGGGGGCAAAGTAGTTTCTACGAAGCATAAGAGGAGTATTGCCAACAAAGAGGTTCAATAGACAAGGGGGCAAGTCTTATGGATCAAAACTTGAGCTCAAGGAAGAGCAATCATTCAGACTATAACTTGAGAATAAGTAAGTGTCGGCACGGCCACAAGAAAATGGGCAAAGAGACATTGGAAGATAAGCCTTCGATGATATGAAATCCATAACAGGGACAATTGTCCAGAGAAGCATAAAGAGATTCAATGATAGTCCAAGAAGGCAATCACAAAGAAGATCCAGTAAAGCAAAGACATGAAGAACTAGATTCATTCAAAAAACAAAAACATCAATTCCACATGCTCTGCATTCATGCATTTCACATCATGCATGCATGACTTTTACATAACAAGGACCAAACGGGAATCACATTCACAGCACAGTTACAGCAGTATAAGCTGAGATCTCAATGTCATCAGCTCTTACCAATCTATCACTGGATACACAGCTAATATGCGGGACCAACTCGCATCAGGAATTCAAGGATAAGGTAGACAATATGTCAAAAGCCTAGCAATCGATTCAATAATCGAGACTACACCTGGAAGGACAGGATTGACGTCAGCTAGTAGTATCCAAGATAAGAGATAGCTATAGCCAAGGATAAGGCAGATATCAAAAAGGATAAAGTAGACAATATTGTCAAAAGCCTGGCAATTGATTCAATAATCGAGGCTACACCTGGAAGGACAGGATTGATGCCAGCTTAGCAGCATCCAAGATAAGAGATAGTCAAAGATAAGGCAGACATCAAGAAATATTGTCGTTGAAAATTTGTCAAAAGCGGACAATGGATTCAATAATCAAGGACTGGATCAATGTCATGCCTGATGAGACATCAAAGATAAGAAATATCTATGATACCAAAATAAAGTAGGATCCATTTTTCCGGTTAAACGGCGGATACGGTACTCCGTGACTCTCAAGTCGGTTCTCTCAGTTGCCCATAATAACTGATTCTTTCCTCTCTTCTTTCTTTTACTTCCTCCTACAAAATGGATCCTACTTTTTCCGCCTTGCGAAAGTATTTCCCTTCTCTCCCAATGAACATCCTAAAAAAGATCTACCGAGTTCGCTGTGAACGATTAAGAGCTCTGATGCTTAAAGGAATACCTGAAGATGTACGGTGGTTAATCGAAGCCAAGGTTCGTCTGGCAGGTGAAATCCCAGAGACATTTGCATCTTACATGCCTGGTGTTGGCAAAAGTTCTTATGCCAGAAAAAGAAGAGCGAAAAAATTACAAGTCTGCCATAAATGTGGTAGGTAGACTTGTAAAACTAGGTGTCGTTCTTTAGGAATGATCTCCAATAATCGAGAAGATAAAATACGGTTCATCAAGAATGGCTTGAGTAAGGACTCATTGGATGATATCCAATTGACTCTTGAGACGCATTCTTGTGGATCTGTGCAATGTGAAATTCTTGATTTATGAAGTATTTTTCATGAAGAACGAGACAGTTACAGTCCCGGGAATCTGACTTTAAACGACCCTGTTTGCCGGCTTGTAAGAAAGCTGGATGGGAAGCAGATCCTCGACTCATAGAAGCCGTTAATGCCGTTACTGGAAGTAAAACCAGTGAAAGATGTGAGCCACAGTCACAATTACTGTACATACAGTTTGTTATATTTGGAAAAATTTGCATTTTCTTTTGACAGATGTACATGCTCCCCTAAGTGTAATCGACACGTTATCCCTTTTCATCACTATAAATGCGTGTTCTTCCTTCTGATTAAACAGCAGATAAGATACCCCGTGACTTCTAAAGTCGGTTATTCCAGTTTCCTGCAATAACTGATTCATTTCCCTCTTCTCTCAAATTCTTCTCTCATCAATGGATTCTACTCTTTCTGTACTGCGAAAATACTTTCCTTCCCTCCCACTAAAAGTCCTTAAAAAGATCTACCTTGCTAGATGTGAAAGAATCAGAGTTTTTACACGCAAAGGCATTCCCGATAATGTGCAGTGGATAATTGAAGCTAAGGTCCGTTTGGCGGGTGAAGTTCCAGATGCATTTATGCCCCGCATACCCGGTTTAGGTAAAAGCCGTTATGCCAAAAGGCGAAGAGCAAAGAGACTAGGCGTGTGTTATAAATGTGGGCGATGGAATTGTAATACTAAATGTCGCTCTTTATGATACATCTCCATAAATCGTGAAGATAAAAGAAAATTCATTAAGAATGGCCTGCGTAAGGAATCTCTGGAAGATATCCGAGAGACTCTTGAAACGCATTCTTGTGGAAAAGTGCAAGGTGAAATTATCGGTTTATGGAGGACTTACCATAAAGAACGAAACCGTTACAATCTTGGGAATGTGGTTTTAAACGACCCTGTTTGTCAGTTTGTAAGAAAACTGGATGGGAAGCAAATCCCCGACTTATAGAAGGCATTGAAGCCATTACTGGACATGAATTAGTGGAAGATGAGAGTCACGGTCATGATTCTTGTACATATAAGCTGTCATTTGTCTTTTCTTTTGACAATAATGTACTTGCTTCTGTAAGTGTAATTAACGCATTATCCCTTTCATCACTATAAATATGTGTTAGTTATTTTCGTTTCCTACAATCACTAATTTCTTTCTTTGCCTCCTCCATCAATGGAGTCTTCTCTTTCCGCCCTACGAAAGTATTTTCCTTCCTTCCCAATAAATGTTCTTAAAAAGATTTATCAAGCTAGATGTGAACGATTCAGAGTATTTATGCACAAAGGCATTCCTGATAATGTGCGGTGGCTAATTGAAGCTAAGGTTCGTTCAGCTGGTGAAGTTCCAGAAGCGTTCTTTCCTCGTATGCCCGGCTTTGGTAAAAGCGCTTATGCCAAAAAAAGAAGAGCAAAGAGGCTAGGCGTTTGTCATAATTGTGGATTGTGGATTTGCGGCAATAAATGTCGTTCTCCAAGAGTGATCACCAGAAATCGTAATGATAGAATAAGATTCATTAAGAATGGCTTGCGTAAGGAATCTCTAGAAGATATTCGAGAGGTTCTTGAAGCGCATTCTTGCGGAATAGTGCAATTTGAGGTTGTTGGATTATGGATAATTTTCCAAAAAGAACGAGATCGTTACAGTCTTGGGAATCTGACCCTAAACGACACTGTTTGCCAGTTTGTGAGAAAGCTAGATGAGATGCAAATCACCGATTCATAGAAAGCATTGAAGCCATTACTGGACGCAAAGCCAGTGGAAGACGAAGATCAAAGTCACGATTACTGTACGTGCTAGCTGTCGCTTTTGAAATTTTCCTCCCCTTTTGGTAATAATGTATCCACTCCTGACGTGAACCAAAGTCATGATTACTGTACGTGCTAGCTGTCGCTTTTAAAATTTTCCTCCCCTTTCGGCGATAATGTATCCACTCCTGACATGAACCATAGTCACGACACTGTACATGCTAGCTGTCGCTTTTGAAATTTTCCTTCTCCTTTGGTAATAATGTACCCACTCCTGACACGGACTACTGTATATAGCTGCCACTTTTGAAATTTTCCTTCTCTTCCAACAATCACGTACCTACTCCTGACGTAAGCTACAGTAGTGACTACTGTATATGCTAGCAGCTATTTTAAAAAATTTTCTCCTCTTTTAACGATAATGTACCCATACCTGACCAGAGTCATACTCGTGACTACTGTGAATAGCTGGCAATAATGCATCCATTCTTGAAAATAAAATTATTGCCTTATCTTTTCATCTCTATAAATATATCCTCTTTTCTTCTTTTCTCACATGGGTAAGGATAGGAATGGAGAAAACCTCCACTCGTAAACCCCGAAGTATTTGTGTATTTTCTTGAGCTTTTCCTGGAGAAGATGAAGAGTACTTAAAGGCAGCCAACCATTTGGGTAGCGTATTAGCTGAGCGAAAAATACACTTAGTTTATGGAGGAGATAGTGTCGGATTAATGGGAGCTGTAGCATCAGCAGCATCTTTAGGAGGAAGCCAGGTTCTAGGTATTATCCCTGCATCTCTGAAATCGGTTTCTGGGGGCACGATTGGAGAAGAGCTAGTGGTTAAAAATCTGCAAGAGCGCTTGTTACAAATGCTTTTTAATACTGATGCTTTTATCGCTCTACCAGGTGGCTTTGGCACATTAGGAGAAGTCTTCCAAATTGCTTCCATGGCCCAACTTAATTTGCATCAAAAACCCATTGGGCTGTTAAATGTTAACTATTTTTTCGCAGGTCTATTATCTTTTATGAATCGTGCTGTGAAGCAGAAGTTTATCCCTGAGGTGGCACGACGAATCATAATATCCGCAACAACTGCTGAAGAATTGCTAGATAAAATGCAAGCTTTTGTTCCTGAACCAGATCCAACGATGATCCAAATAGACTGGGCACGACAGTCTTTCCCAACCAGTTCCGTCCCATAATTGTCCTTTACCCGGCCTGTTAAAGCATTGTGGAAGAAGAAGCGATCTGATCCGTTTTTCTTGTCCTTTCGTTTTAATTATCAGCATTTTCTTTCGTATTTCAGTTTTTCTTTTCAGGGAATTTCGTTATCTTATAATATAGTTTCGTCCATGCTGATATTAAAACCATAGGACAATGCCTTTAGGTTGGAATGGCTGAGTAAAGAGTAATTTTTGTTACTCTTGAGACGCATCCTATTAGGTCTACTAGGCATAACATTTTGGGGTAGTTAAGCTTTAACCTTATTTGGATGACATATCTCACAAGGGAATCTATATTTACTGAAGAAAATATTAGATGAACCTTGGATATTGATTCTAAACATCCGTTCCCTTTATATATTTTGTTAGCGATATTGTCATCATCAAGATTCACTCATTTTATCGAAGTCTAAAGTTTCGCACTCGCCTATTATGCAAATTCACACTTTCGAAGAAAATTATTCCAATTCTAATTGCTTTCATATAAATTTTGCTCGAGGATCAAGGAGAGTTCCTTAACCTCATTCAATCAATTTTTCAAATGATAGGAAAGTTCCTATCGTCGAGGTTAAAAGAATTTTCCTTAACCTCAGAATCATCAATTTTCCTTCAAACGATAGGAGAGTTCCTATCATTGAGGTTCTAAGGTAGGGCCCTTAACCTCAAAATCATCAATTTTCCTTCAAACGATAGGAGAGTTCCTATCGTCGAGGTTCTAAGGTAGGACCCTTAACCTCAAAACAATCAATTTTACTTCAAACGATAGGAGAGTTCCTATCGTCGAGGTTCTAAGGTAGGGCCCTTAACCTCAAAATCATCAATTTTACTTCAAACGATAGGAGAGTTCCTATCGTCGAGGTTCTAAGGTAGGACCCTTAACCTCAAAATCATCAATTTTACTTCAAACGATAGGAGAGTTCCTATCGTCGAGGTTCTAAGGTAGGACCCTTAACCTCATTCAAACAATTTTCCTTCAAACGATAGGAGAGTTCCTGTCGTCGAGGTTCTAAGGTAGGACCCTTAACCTCAAAATCATCAATTTTACTTCAAACGATAGGAGAGTTCCTATCGTCGAGGTTCTAAGGTAGGACCCTTAACCTCAAAATCATCAATTTTACTTCAAACGATAGGAGAGTTCCTATCGTCGAGGTTCTAAGGTAGGACCCTTAACCTCAAAACAATCAATTTTACTTCAAACGATAGGAGAGTTCCTATCGTCGAGGTTCTAAGGTAGGACCCTTAACCTCAAAATCATCAATTTTCCTTTAAATGATAGGAGAGTTCCTATCGTCGAGGTTCTAAGGTAGGGCCCTTAACCTCAAAATCATCAATTTTACTTCAAACGATAGAAGAGTTCCTATCGTCGAGGTTCTAAGGTAGGACCCTTAACCTCAAAATCATCAATTTTCCTTCAAACGATAGGAGAGTTCCTATCGTCGAGGTTCTAAGGTAGGACCCTTAACCTCAAAACAATCAATTTTACTTCAAACGATAGGAGAGTTCCTATCGTCGAGGTTCTAAGGTAGGGCCCTTAACCTCAAAATCATCAATTTTACTTCAAACGATAGGAGAGTTCCTATCGTCGAGGTTTTAAGGTAGGACCCCTAACCTCAAAATCATCAATTTTACTTCAAACGATAGGAGAGTTCCTATCGTCGAGGTTCTAAGGTAGGACCCTTAACCTCATTCAAACAATTTTCCTTCAAACTATAGGAGAGTTCTTGTCGTCGAGGTTCTAAGGTAGGACCCTTAACCTCAAAATCATCAATTTTACTTCAAACGATAGGAGAGTTCCTATCGTCGAGGTTCTAAGGTAGGACCCTTAACCTCAAAACAATCAATTTTACTTCAAACGATAGGAGAGTTCCTATCGTCGAGGTTCTAAGGTAGGACCCTTAACCTCAAAATCATCAATTTTCCTTTAAATGATAGGAGAGTTCCTATTGTCGAGGTTCTAAGGTAGGGCCCTTAACCTCAAAATCATCAATTTTACTTCAAACGATAGGAGAGTTCCTATCGTCGAGGTTCTAAGGTAGGACCCTTAACCTCAAAATCATCAATTTTCCTTCAAACGATAGGAGAGTTCCTATCGTCGAGGTTCTAAGGTAGGACCCTTAACCTCAAAACAATCAATTTTACTTCAAACGATAGGAGAGTTCCTATCGTCGAGGTTCTAAGGTAGGGCCCTTAACCTCAAAATCATCAATTTTACTTCAAACGATAGGAGAGTTCCTATCGTCGAGGTTTTAAGGTAGGACCCTTAACCTCAAAATCATCAATTTTACTTCAAACGATAGGAGAGTTCCTATCGTCGAGGTTCTAAGGTAGGACCCTTAACCTCAAAATCATCAATTTTCCTTCAAACGATAGGAGAGTTCCTATCGTCGAGGTTCTAAGGTAGGACCCTTAACCTCAAAACAATCAATTTTACTTCAAACGATAGGAGAGTTCCTATCGTCGAGGTTCTAAGGTAGGGCCCTTAACCTCAAAATCATCAATTTTACTTCAAACGATAGGAGAGTTCCTATCGTCGAGGTTTTAAGGTAGGACCCTTAACCTCAAAATCATCAATTTTACTTCAAACGATAGGAGAGTTCCTATCGTCGAGGTTCTAAGGTAGGACCCTTAACCTCATTCAAACAATTTTCCTTCAAACGATAGGAGAGTTCCTGTCGTCGAGGTTCTAAGGTAGGACCCTTAACCTCAAAATCATCAATTTTACTTCAAACGATAGGAGAGTTCCTATCGTCGAGGTTCTAAGGTAGGACCCTTAACCTCAAAACAATCAATTTTACTTCAAACGATAGGAGAGTTCCTATCGTCGAGGTTCTAAGGTAGGACCCTTAACCTCAAAAACAATCAATTTTACTTCAAACGATAGGAGAGTTCCTATCGTCGAGGTTCTAAGGTAGGACCCTTAACCTCAAAAACAATCAATTTTCCTTCAAACGATAGGAGAGTTCCTATCGTCGAGGTTCTAAGGTAGGGCCCTTAACCTCAAAATCATCAATTTTCCTTCAAACGATAGGAGAGTTCCTATCGTCGAGGTTCTAAGGTAGGACCCTTAACCTCAAAATCATCAATTTTCCTTCAAACGATAGGAGAGTTCCTATCGTCGAGGTTCTAAGGTAGGACCCTTAACCTCAAAACAATCAATTTTACTTCAAACGATAGGAGAGTTCCTATCGTCGAAGTTCTAAGGTAGGACCCTTAACCTCAAAATCATCAATTTTCCTTCAAACGATAGGAGAGTTCCTATCGTCGAGGTTCTAAGGTAGGACCCTTAACCTCAAAACAATCAATTTTACTTCAAACGATAGGAGAGTTCCTATCGTCGAGGTTCTAAGGTAGGGCCCTTAACCTCAAAATCATCAATTTTACTTCAAACGATAGGAGAGTTCCTATCGTCGAGGTTCTAAGGTAGGACCCTTAACCTCATTCAAACAATTTTCCTTCAAACGATAGGAGAGTTCCTATCGTCGAGGTTCTAAGGTAGGACCCTTAACCTCAAAACAATCAATTTTACTTCAAACGATAGGAGAGTTCCTATCGTCGAGATTCTAAGGTAGGACCCTTAACCTCAAAATCATCAATTTTCCTTTAAACGATAGGAGAGTTCCTATCGTCGAGGTTCTAAGGTAGGACCCTTAATCTCAAAACAATCAATTTTACTTCAAACGATAGGAGAGTTCCTATTGTCGAGGTTCTAAGGTAGGACCCTTAACCTCAAAATTATCAAATTTTCCCTTCAACGATAGGAGAGTTCTTATCGCAGAGGCTCTAAAAAAATTTTCCTTAACCACATAGTTTAGGCGGCGAGAAGGTTTTCAATGGCTAGCTAAGACGGACGAAATTTGGTAACTACTTTGCATACATCATGTCCCATGAAGCATGCAAAGGGGGGCAGCTGTTGACACCCAATTTCGTCCGGCTTTTTTTTTTTAAAATTTTAAAAAAAAAAACTAATTAAAAAAAATTATTATTATTATTATTATTATTGCTAAGAAATTTTAATTATGTTAATTAGTTTAAAATATATTTTTATTTTGAGAAGATTTGATTTAAAATAATATATGTGTGAATATGTATGTGTTTGAAATAAACATAAAATTTCAGAAAAAAATGACAAAAAAATTAAAAGTTTGAGGTAAAAATGAAAAAATTGAGAAGTTTCGGATAAAATTGACAAATTCTGAAAGTTTCAGGAGCTTTGGGTAATTTTTCGCGTCAATTTTGGGCCTAAACGGACGTTTCTGGCCCAAATTGACAGAAAACGTTAAAATTGTCAAAATCAGAACCTTCTGAGCTTATCCAGAGCTGGAGTAACGTAAAGGACTGAAACTGTTATTTTACCAATTTAAAAGATAAGTTTGAGATTTTTTATTAATTTATACGTCCACAGTTCAGCTAAGCTCCTTCTATAAATACCCCCCCCAAATTCAGTGCTGAACATATAGAAAATCAGAAAGAAAACTTAGAGCTCCGTTTCAAAAAAAAATAAAATTATAGCCTTATTCCCTAGATTATCCTCCCTCTGCCCAGAAAGTCTCAAAAATTCGTTTTCTTACGATTCGACCATCTTCTTCGTTTGTTTTCTTTTCTTCCGTTTCACATCTCTCTCTCTTTCCTGCACGCTGCCTGACCGCCACCTCCCCCCGCCGTCCCTCTGCCGTCGTCCCGCCGTCCGGCCCGCCGCCGCCGCCTCTACCGCCGTCGTCCGCGCCTCCCCTCCGCCGTGACTTTTTTCTTTTTCCTTCCCTTTCCGGCCGTCGTCCCGCATCGCCGTGCTGCCGTCACGCCGCCGCCGCTCCCCCGCTGTCGCCCCCTGCCAGCCCACGCCGCCGCCACCTGCTCTTCCTTCCTCCCTCCTCCTTCCCTGCTCCCTTCCCTGTGCGCGCGAAGTCACGTTTCTTAACAGGAAATTCAAAAAATTAAATTTAAAAGGGTAAACCCCTATTTAATCCTTCATCTTTTCAATTTCTTTCACTTTAGTCACTAACCTTTTATTTTGTTCTTGCAGAATTAATTCCTAACTATTTTAATTTTTACTTGTTTTACTTATTTGTTATTATTACTAACCCTTTTTTTTTTTGTTATTAACTTACTAACAACTAACTTTTAATATTATTATTGTTACTAACCTTTTAATTTTTGCATTATTACTAACTTTTATAATTGTTGTTAACAATTAATTAACTTTTTATTATTGTTGTTAATTAATTAATTTAATTAACTGGGCTAACTTTTTATTATTGTTGTTAATTAATTTAATTAACTTGTCTAACTTTTTATTATTTTTAATAATTAATTTAATTAACTTGACTAACTTTTTATTATTTTTGTTAATTAATTTAATTAACTTGTCTAACTTTTTATTATTTTTGTTAATTAATTAATTAACTTGACTAACTTTTTATTATTGTTGTTAATTAATTAATTTAATTAACTTGACTAACTTTTTATTATTGTTGTTAATTAATTAATTTAATTAACTTGACTAACTTTTTATTATTATTGTTAATCAATTAATTTAATTAAACTTGGCTAATTTTTATTATTGTTGTTAATTAATTTAATTAATTTTGCTAACCTTTATTATTATTTATTTTTAAAGTGGATGGCCAAAAAGCCCCACTTTATTATTATTAATTTTCCTTTATATAATTTTTTTTAATTTAATTCACCTTTACCCTTACTTAAATAAATAAATGAAAATTAAAAGAAGATTATTTTTTTAATTAATTATTAAGCCTAATAAAAATAATTTTTTAAAAAAGCCAATTATTTTTATTTTTCTTTTATAAATTGAATAATTATTTAAATAATAAATAACTTTCACTAAAAAAAAAACTAAAAGAAAGATAAGAAAAAGATAAGAAAGATAAGAAAAGATAAAAAAAGAAAAGAAAGAAAAGAAAAAAAAGAAAAGAAAGAAAGAAAAGAAAGAAAAGAAAAAGAAAAGATAAAAAAAGAAAAGAAAGAAAGAAAAGTAAAAAGAAAAGAAAAAGAAAGAAAAGAAAGAAAAGAAAAGAAAATATAAAGAAAGAAAAATCAAAATTTTAAATTATTAATAAACCTAAAATTTCATGAACAAAAGATTTCCAAATTAATAATTAAACTAATAATTGATTCCATAAAAATTAAATAATTAACTAAAAATTAAAATAAATTCCATATCCGGATGATCCGGCAGGATCTACGGTTTAGAAAATATCAACCTTTTTAAAATAAATAAATTAAATAAAAAGATAAAAATCCATATTTACGATATGGATTAATTGATTAAAATTTCGTCAAATTCCGTGTCCAAATGACTCGGCAGAGTCCATGGTTCGGAATCCAAATCTTCCGTGTCCAAATGACTCGGCAGAGTCCATGGTTCGGAAGTATCAAATTTTATCCAAATTAATTACCAAAAATCCACATCCAATTAAATAATTTCAGTTGAAATTTATGTGTTGAAAATCAACTGAATTTCTTTTAAAAGCAAAGCAAAACAAAAATTAAAATCAACTAAGGTGCCAATTTTGGGCGCTATAACAAAGTTGTTTTAGCGTAACCGTACTCCCGATCCCCGAACTCTCGCAGACCAATTTTAAGGTGACCAATCGACCTAGGTGAAACAGATTGGTGGCGACTCCAGAAAACCACGACGTTGCCACACTTGCCATGACCAACAGTGGGTCGACATGGGGAAATATGACGGCGGAACCATCCTTTCGGGCCAGCTTCTTCGTTGGACTCTGATATTCCATGACTGCTATTTCTCTGGCCTTCCTCTTTCTTTCCGAGGATGGAAGTCCCGTTGTGATTGTTTGTATTACCCCTGCCGGAGGTGGAGGACGCCTCTTTGGACTTCGGTTCCTCCTTCTGTCGGAGTCGTAATCCTCGTCATCTGCCTTTCCTTCTTCCTATTTTCTCCCTTTCGGGGAAGGAATTCGCAGATAACGCCGAAGTTGACCCAGTTTGATCAGTGATTCTATGTACTTCTTCAGTTGGAAGCAGTCTTCGGTGTCGTGGCCGTGGTCGCGGTGGAACTGGCAGAACTTCTTTATGTTCTTTTCGTTATCAGCGGTCATGGCCCTTGGCCGCTGAATTTGGGTCCCCTGTCTTTCCATTGTCATGAGGATGTTGGTCCTTGTGGTGTTCAGGGGTGTGAAGGTTGGGAGTTTTCTTCCCCGCATTCTCCGAGGTCGTCCTGCCTGTTCGGCTGGATATCGGCTTTGCTGGGTGGATCCTTCGGCCCGGTTGTGATCGGACTTCGGTCCACCCATTCTCAGCTCTTCGGCCGTCATATGCTGTTCGGCCCTTCAGTAGAACTCGCCAAGTGTGTCTGGGGGGTTTTTGGAGAATTCGTAAAATAGCTGTGAATCCCTCCGAAGGCCCCGTGTCATCGCGAGGATGCATATTTCGGGGCGAAAGTCTGGGACACTCAAAGCTTCTCTATTAAACCTTTCGACATAGTCGCGGGTGGTTTCTCCACTTCTTTGCGCTATGTCGAACATCTGGATGGGCATCTTCGCCGTCGGCCGACTTCCAATGAATTATTGTGTGAAGGCCGTAGATAACTCCTGAAACTCTGTGATGGTTCCTGGGGCTAATGAATTGTACCAAGCTGTTGCTGGTCCCGTGAGGGTGACCTCAAAACATTTGCACAAGGTGGCGTTGTCGGCACTGTGCATCATCATGCTGCGTCTATACTTGGTCAGATGAGCCTGTGGATCAGTTCGGCCATCGTACGTTTCCAGCCGAGGTACTCGGAAGTCACTTGGCATGGCTGCTTCAACTACAGCTTGGGTGAATGGGGACTCTTCCCCACAAAAGGTCCCAGATAGCCTGGCCCAGACGGGCTTACGGGCGACCTTTTTTTCCACCCTGTCCAACCTCGCCAATATCTTCTCCAAAAGGAGCGTGGCGCTAGGCTCTTCCTCCTGGTGCTTGTAGGCTTCGTTGCAAGGAGATTGCCTGTGCCTCTTCGGGGAGTGACTTCGACGCCGAGGGGATGGAGACTTCGCCTCGGGTGATGTGTTCTTTTGGTATGGGACTTTAGGTCGCTTAGACCCCGCTTGTCCCGCAAGTCGTGCCCCGAGGGGCATGTTTTCTGTCAAAGACTCTTCACGGGGGTCCCCACTTCCAGAACTGTGGTAGGTTGGCTTGGGGCTTTTTGCCCGAGGGAGGCCTTTGGGTCTGAGTTGGTTGCGGCCACCTTCAGTCTATCTGTTGCGTCATTTCAGCCACAATAGACCGTTGAAAGTTGCGCAGAAAACTCATGGTGATGACAAGAGGACGCTCCTCCTCCGGCAAAGAAGTCCCTGGAATGGTTTGCTCAATAGCCTATTGAACTTCAGGCGCAGACGGGGACCTCGGGAGTCCCTTGTCCTTGGAACGCCGAGTCTCAATGACGGCGACCCAAGGGTGGTTTCCCACAGACGGCGCCAAATGATGCCCAGCGGCATCTTCGTCGGGAGACATTGTGACTCCGGGAGGGACTTTCTGTGGGGGGAGAACATCTGGAGTTCAAATTTCCCAGGGGAGTATGCCTGAAAATATTCAGAAAATAGGGTTAGGAGGTCCCCGGGGTGTTTTCCCAGGGAGGAACCTCTGACGCCCTAGTCAATGTCCTGAGAGGTGAAAGAGGGGGAGCACTAAGAAGTTTAGTGGCCTTGCCTGTTTGTGTTTTCTCAAGGAGGAGGAGTCGAACCGTTTGCCAGGGTCTGTTCCCTGGTATTTATAGGAGTGCCCAGCCCGTTCAGATGACGACACGTGTTCGGTCGGATGTTCTCTGAGTTTCTGGGCGTAGGGGACAAGTAGCCGGTGGCAGGCTCCTTGAGCCTTGAGTCGAGACAGGTCATGACAAGACTTAGACGGCGTCGGCGTGTCAAACCGCCGTTTGGGGCAGCATGTAACGTCTGTGGGTGACATGTCAGAGGCTCCTTAAATGCTCATGCCATACTCCCGAAGTCATCTGGGCGAGGTCGTTCTTTGGTATGGATGCCCTTCTTCGGGAGTTATGCTCGTAGTTCTGGGAGTCCTTTAGTTCGGTGGTTCTGCCTTCGGAGGATTCTCTCCTGCTCGTAGGGGGTAGGCCTTTGTCCCGAAGACGATCCGTTTGGTCCCCCGAAGGAGCCGACCATACCTTTGGATTTCCTGGCGTATTAGCCGAAGTCCTGACTTCGTGGTGCTCGACTTCGCTCCTGCCAAGGTCAATGATAGTGCTTCTTTTCGAGCTATGCCAGCCTTCCCGAACACAACTTCGGTGGGAAGTACGTACTGGGAGAGGTGGAAGCCCTTCGGCTATCATCATCAATGTACAATATGATATCATGCACACCAATTTCTGAAGTGAAAAATAATGCACAAGAATCATTTCCCTCATCGAATAGTCCTTGTCCACCATCGCTAGTCTATGGGCAACCTCAACATTGCCATCTATGCCACCACTCTTAAATTCAGTTAGTTTGTCCATTCTCAATCTATCCAACCTTGCTCCTCTTGAACTCATGGTGTTACGTACCCGTGACAACTGACTTAGCGGTGGTGATCTCCATATAGAATTACTCCATCTTGTGGACCTCTACCTTTAATATCATTCCCTTCGTTCCCTTATATTTTACACCATTTTCTATTTTGAGCTATCTCAAGTTCATTGCATCATTTCTCTTTTTAGTAAGTTTTACAAGCAACTTTACTATTATACCCCTCATTCTACTGATATGCTCTTCTTTGATACATTTCTTTTTTTTTTTTTCTCAACAAATCGTGAGCCATAACCTCCAAATCAAAATAAAAACAAACAATCATAATGGTTGGAAAGGATGCAATATGATATATTATGGCGAAGCGGAGTAGGCGGAGGTTACAAATCAACACAACGGAGGTGATGAAATGAATAGAAGGAAGGGTGATGGATATAGGAGTGGGAATCTTTTAGGTTTTTGTGTTTTCTTCATTTTTTGGTTAATTGATCTTGTCTAGAGCAATATGTTTGTATTTCTTCTGGGAGTCCTTTATTCAAATAAGGGAAGGGGCTGGTGAGTTCAAGATGAAGGAACAGGTGATTGGAGGGAGAGGTGATCAACAAGTTTGACCTTGGAGTTAGAAATGATTGATGTGTTTGAGATTGAAGGGAGAGGTCAAGGCAGAGGGACGATGGAAAGAGGTGATGGAGTGAGGTTGGAAATGGAGAAAAGTGGTGATGGGGCGAGGAAGGAGGCAAGGAGACGAGGAGTGGGCAAAGAAGTGAGGAGGCAGCAAATGTAGGTCGTCGAGGAGCAGACAGGGAGATGAAGGGGTAGAGGCAACGATGGAGGCTGCCATAACCTTCTTTTTCTGGTCAAGTGAGGAGCGAATGGTAGATGGGGAAAGAGAAATGCGGAGTTTGAGTAAAATTGGAATATATATATATATATACACTTTTATCATTTCTTAATCTCCATGCAAATACAAATGGACTAAAGAAAGTATGATGGAGGGAATAGCTCCAAAAGTTGTCCTAATATCAGCTCCCTTTGGTGGATGATTGCCACGTTGGACTCTCCCATTCTTCGTGTGAAGGTTCTTGTCCATACACTGAAATCAAGCCTGATTCGAATCTCCTTCTGCTTGATCTTGAGCATTTTTGGTTAATTTTCTAGTGATATTAACAAAATCCATACTATATTTCAATCCAATGCAACCAAATCTACAATCCTTTATACTATATTTCAATCCAATGCAACCAAATCTACAATCCTTTCGCACAAAATTAGGTATATTATTCCTAGCTCTTTGACCTAATGACTAAGGACTTTAAGGGATATAGGGGAGGTCTAAGGTTCACATTTTAACCTCTTATTTCATTAAATATGTCATACAAAAAGTTGGTTCGGTTACTATTTTGGTGCTAGAAAAGATAGCATGCCCCTTTATGTAATTAATAGTATGCATCTTCTTGTATAATTGTATGATGTTTTTGAATATAAAAAAATTAGTTATATTTTTCTGGTGATATTACTATAGTAGCACTTCTCTTGGCGGCTTTTCCTGGTATTAGAATCTAATCATGTCGATTTTGTTAGTTTTTTATGATGTTTTTGGCGGCACGCACGCCTTCTAACTTTAGCCGAAAGCCCATTCAATTACTATTGGGAGGGTTGCGAAAATGCTTTTAGTAAAAAATTTTCCCTCTAAAAACAATTTTGAGTATTAAAAAGAAATACGCCCTCTAAAACTTCATAAAAAGCTGCTGAGGTTTCAATAATTTTACATTTATTTTCTATAATTTATTTTGGAGGTTAAAATTAACGGATTAATTATATTTCGAGGCTCTAAGTTTTAGTTATTGTTTCAAATATGTTCATAATATATAAATTATTTCATAAATTTTACTTTACATTTTTTTATACCTTACTTTTTCAATTATTTTTTGTTTACTTATTTATCTTTCATTTTTATTTACTTTTCAATCTCTATAAATTTTCTCTTATCTATTTTTAATTTTTTTAGTTCCCTTTAATTTATCACGCCATTTTTATTTTGAAATTTTCTATTATTCTTTTTTTTCTTTTCATCCTCAAATTTTTAAAATTTTTGAGAGAAACTATTAATGCTAAAGACCATGATATGATAATAGTCATTATGACAAACATGTCAAGCACATAATATCAATCACTTCAATTGAATAAATGGTATATAACATGCTGATTATGGTAACCATCTATATTATTAGGATTTTCCTAGAGCTAAAACAGCAGAAATTACAATTGTTACTCATAAAATATTCAAAGTCATTCTGGTTTGCACTAACAGATTATCAGTGATTTTTTGTGATTTTATATTTACATAGTTTTTGGTAAATTAATTAATTTTTAATAATGTATCATTTAACAAAATGGTTATTAATATCTTAAACTTAAAAATGCACGAGAAACCATATCTTTAGTCTACTCTTTTCCAATACCAAAATACAAACTACAAGAATGTCTTTTATTTTCCAATCAACATCAAATGTAGAAATTTAACTATTGTTGATTTTGCGTATTTTATTGTTAGTATTTACCTTACAAAAATTTATATGATTTTTATAATTAATTTAATTTCAATAAAATTGAGCAACTACCCATCTTATCCTCATTCTTTAATTTAAAATAAAATATTACTAAAACACCCTAAGTCCTCATAAACGATACAAGAAAAAACTACAATTGTACGTTCTAGGTTTTATTAAGGTAATTATAATAGTTTTATTTTAAAAACTAAAATATTTAAAACCTAGAAAGGTTTCTAATGCATCACTTAGTTAAGAAAATTAATACTTAGTTAAAAAAATTAATCCAAAATAGCATATTTTCATGTTTTGAATATTTTTCCTGGAACCAATATTATTTAAAAGTTAATACTATATAATTATAATGCTCTATTAAATAAAAACATTTTATAATGTATTTTAATTTAATTAATTTTACTTACTTAAAATAAAAAGAGAAAATTAATAAAAATTTGATCATATTATAAAAAAAGCTTTGTTGAATGGATTGTTAAGCCAATGTAGTATTAGTTTTAAAATGACATTGATTCTGAGTTAAAAAACAGTAAAAAATAAAATATATTATTTTGGATTAAATCAACGTAAGTTTAAACGATTTTGGCCCAAACAAAGAGGAGTTACTTAATTTGTTGGCTTTTGCTGATCATCCAGAAGGGCTGATGAAATGATGGTAACTGCAATTCAAGTTGTTGTTACTTTATTTTTCCTCTCCTGCCGGGCCACCCCAGCCTGTGCAATGTATATTAAAAATAAATAATTGGCCACCAAATATGCTTTTTATTTCTATTATAGTTTTTTCCTTTCTGTTATAGACTTCTAGCTAAGAATCTCCTGGCAAACGAATTTCTCTGTCCTGTACTAATTATTTCCATTGACATCGATTTGTTTGCAAAAATCTGACACTATTGTTCTTTATTGCTTATTTGTTAAGTGCATATATGATGTATATTATTATATGAAGGCTGTTAAAAAAAAAAAAAGAAGATATTATATGAAGAAAAACATGAAGTAAGGTTGACCAATACATAAGAGGAACAATGTGCAACGTCTATATATACTGCAATGTGGCAAATCCAACGATCTTTTGCGACGATTTTTTTGCGTCAGAGGAAAAGCCAGGCAAAATCATTGTTGAGCCCGAGATTGACTAATCAAAACTTGTGCTATATATGTTAATTTTAAGATGATTTGTTTTGCGAAAATCTGAATCATTGCATTTTAGCAAGATTTCCCCACAAATAATTCCAACAACTGCGATAATAGCCTAATCCTCGGAGAAATAAACGCAGGAAATAAGAAGGTGTTTTTGGTAATTTTATTATGATTTAAATCGTAGGAAAATCTGCATAGCGTGATCGTAGCAAACATTGTGATAGTTTTGTTGCGATTTTCTCATTTGCTATGATTTTGCCGCAATTTTTAGGGCTTCCCTATTTAGAAACTCTATATTTTTTATAAAATTTGCAGTTTAGCAAGTTTATTATATTGGGTAGCTTCTATATTTTGAAATTACATATTTTCTTTTTAGACTTCTTTATTTTCCTCAACTCTAAACCATAAACTTAAACGTAATAGTAACCCTAACTCTAACCCTTAACACTAATCCTAACACTGACACTAATCCTAACCTTAAGCCTTAAACCCTAATACTAAACATTAAAATTAAACACCAAATCTAAACATAAACACTAAACCATAATCATAAACACTAACCATAATTCTAAACACTAACACTAAACCGTAACCATAACCTTAAGCACTAAACTTTAACAGTAACCATGAGCACTAAACCCAAGCCTTAAATACTAACCTTGACCTTAACCCTCAACATTAACCCTAACCCTAACCTTAACTCTAAACCCTAAACCTTAATCCTAACCCTAAACATTGACCATAACCATAAACACTAACCCTAAACACTAACTTTAACCTTGAAATATTAACCCTAACTATAAACACTAAACCTTAAACACTAACACTAAACCATAACCCTAAGAACCAACTCTAACCTTGAAGACTAACCTTAACACTAACCCTTAACACTAACCTTAACCACTAAACCTTAAACACTAACCCTAAACTCTAAACCCTAACCATAAATACTAAACCTATAAACAACACTAAACATTAATGTTAACCCCTGATACTAACCCTAGCCCAAACACTAATACTAAATCATAACCCTAAACACTAATCATAACACTAGCCCTAAACACTAACCCTAAAAACTAGACCCTAAATGCTAACTGTAACCCTAACACTAAACCCGACCTAAACACTAACCTTACACTAACCTTAACACCAATCCTAAACACTAACCCTTAATCCCATTTAAGTCTTGAAAATTTAGTTGTTTAACTAATTGTACTAATTGTATTATTTAGAAACTAGATACTTTCCTCTTTTGTGGTTTCTATATTTGGTCATTTTCATGCTTAGAAAGTTCCATTTTTAGGAACCAATGTAACTACATTCTTCCAAACAAGAATTTTTTTATTTTGGCATTGTTAATGATCCAAAAATATAAGTTGTCAAAACTACAACTATAGTGCCCAAGCCTTTATATTTACTAAAATGGCATCCCCCAATTCTAAAAACCTTCATTTTAGTCCTTCATAATAATTACAATAATGGTCCCTAACCTTTCCAAAAATTTTCATTTAAAACCAAAAATTTTTAGAATTTCACAGCTTAGACACTTGGATGCATTGGAATTAAATTTAGTAGAAAAATTGTAGAAACGTCACAAAATTATCACACACAGTAGAGGCAAAATTGTCACCCCATTTCAATGCTAAAATTTAAACTTTTTTGTCAAATACTACATGGTGAGGTTAGCAACGATTCTGTGATGATTTGGAAAATCGAGGCAAAATAATCACTCTGCATGAAAATAAGGGAAACAAATTTCCCTAAAAAATGCGATGATTTTTATACAATTGTAACAAAATCGTCCCATTTGAAATTTTTGGTGGGATTTTGGATTGTAAGCTTAGCAACGATTTTGATAATTGAGGTAAAATCAACACTCCATGTGAAAACATGGGCAGTCTGCTGGCCATTTTGGGAACAAATTTAGCTCGATAGTGCGACAATTTTTATGTTTAATTGTTGCAGAATTGAGGGAGGATTTGTGATGATTATAATAATCACAATCCTTGCTATTATATATCTACCACCATCCTCCTTCTCCCATTCTTTTATTCCATTGGAGGTCCAAATTTTCTCTTCCTCCCCTTCCTGACAGTCATAAATAGACATTCTAATAGTGGATTCCTTCAAAATTTTGACCCAACATCCTTGTTTGGTGTAGATCATACTTGAAGGTAAGTTTAATACTCCCTCAGTCCAAAAAAAAAAAAAAATGAAATGTATTCATTTTTTTTATGTCCAAAAAAGAATGAAACGTTTCCCATTTTAGAAAGTTTTCAACTTCTAATTTATCTTACTACCCTCATTTAAACTCCCACTACACATAACCCAATAAAGAATTTTTTTAATTTTTATTTAAACTCTTACTACACAAAACCCAAAAAAGAATTTTTTTTATTCATTATTTAAACTTTTACTACATAAATATCTTAATCTCCGTATCCAGAGAAACGTTTCATCTATTATGGGATGAAGGGTGTATATTTTTTTTACTTTATTTCTTATTTTTAATTTGTCAGAAGCTAGTAAATTGAGCATGTGTTAGTGATGTGGATGCTAATTTCTAATTGTTTAAATGCTTTAATTTGTTATAAGTTAGTGATAGGAATTCGTTAGTAAGGTGGATGTTGATTTATGTAATTTAATTAGAGTAAATTTCACGAATGGTCCATAACCTTTAGTCATTGTTTCCTTTTAGTCCCCAAGCTATTGAATGTTTTGTGTTAGTCCTAAACCTATTCAAACATTTTGTTTTAGTCCTAAATCTATTGAAAAAATTTCATTTTGATCCCAATTTGATGAAATTTGTTAACTCAAAGTATTTGTTTGGTGACAACTTTTTAGATCATAATTTAAAATATTTGGTAATTATCTTAGAATACATTTAATCTGTATAAATTTTTTTTATAGTTAATAAAAAAATTCAAATCACCTTTTTTTTCTCTCTCAGTAAATTAAACTCATTTTATTTAGAAAGAAAAAAACTATTAATTTAAATTTTCCATTTACTGTAAAAAAATATTAAACTTTTTAAATTTACTAGAAGACAGTTACCGAATATTTAAATTAGAATTTCAAAATTTTTTTGTTAGACAATTTTTCTGAGTTAATGAATTTCATCTGGTGCAGGACCAAAATGAAACAATTTTAATAGGTTTAGTACCAAATAAAAATATTCAATAGGTTAGGGATTGAAAGGAAATAATGACTAAAGGTTAAGGACCATTTATGCAATTTACTTGCTTTAATTATTGTGAAATTAGTGATAGAAATTTATTAGTAAGGTGGATATTAATTTTTGATTATTTTGGTGGTTTAATTTGTTTGAAATTAATGATGTATAAAATTATGAGAACTAAATTGTGAAAACTAACAAATATTTTTTAATGGGTTAAAAAAAATTATTAAAATTAACTCACATATTTTTGTAGTCATGCACTTATGAGAATGAGAGTGCTTGAGATAATCAATCGGCACCACCAAATTAGTGAGGGTGTGATTTGGTTTAGAGTTTTTTTTACATATTTTTATATTTGTGAGACACATTTATGTGTATAATTTGTGTTTGTATTTATGAGAAACATTTATGCATTTAGTTGACATTTATATTAATAATATTTCATTATTTTTTGTTTATATTTATCTTTGAGCATAATATTTAATAATAATTAATGTAATATAAAAATTTAAACAAATATAATGTATACTGAAATAATTTATATATATATTTATTTTTTGGCCTTTGAATGGGGTAACGAATGCTGAAAGGCCTTTGAAAAGATTAGAACATACTTCCAGGAGTTGTCGACACTATTGAAACCTAAACCGGGGGAACCTTTGTTCTTATACCTAGCAGTATCCCTTGGGGCCATTAGTACGGTGATGGTTCTAGAAGAGGTTGGTTAGCAATGGCCATGTTTATTATGTAAGTATGACCTTCCAAGGGGTGGAGCCCCTCTATCCTATGATTTAGAAAATAGTGTTGGCATTAATCGTCATGAGTCAATGGCTGAGGCCTCACTTTTAAGCATATACCATCAGGTTGAGAATAGACTTGCCTTTACAGAAAATCCTTTGGAAGCCAGACCACTCAGGAAGGTTGGCAAAATTATGTATCAATCTGAGTGAATTGAGCCCTAGACCACCATCAAAGCACAAGTACTAACTGGCTTTATAGTAGAGATGTCACAAGACCTGGTGGAAGCAACCCAACCATTAGAATTTAAGCGTAAACAGTAGTTGTTTGTTGATAGAGCATCTAGACAAACATACCTAAAGGCAAGTATAGTCCTGCAGAGCCTTCTAGAGATGGAAGCTAGAAGATAAGTTAAATTCAAATTTCTCGTGGCTAATAATAGGGCAGAAGATGAAGCTCTGATTACTGGGCTTTAAATGGCATGACAAGCAAGAACCAAGGACCTGGTGTTCTAGAGTGACTCCCAAATTGTGGTACAACAAACCAACAGCCTATGTGGCAGGAAGTACCTTATCCTCCATAAGTATCTAGCTGTGGTTAGAAATCTAATATTCAACTTAATTGTTCTATGAATTTACAAGGTCCCCCACACAAGAAATACGCAAATAGATGCCCTGTCGAATAATATGGAAGAAGTACCTGAGGAGACTCTATAAGCCCTTTTCATAAATATTTTTGAATTGGAAGGTGAATGTGCAAAAGATTAGCGATGGCCTATTTAGCAGTACATAGAAATTAAGCGATGCCCAGTTGAAATAGTTAGAATGAAATCAACTCGCTTTGCCTTAATAAGGGATCAACTATACCGCCAAGGATACTTAGCTCCACTACAAAAATGCTTGTCAAAAGATGAGGGATGACAAGCCCTCGAAGAAATGCATAAAGGATGTGGCAGATCCCATTTAGAAAGTGAATCCTTCACTCACAAGGTACTCAGGACAAGATATTTCTAGCCAACATTGTGACGATACACCAAGGAATATGTAAAGAAATGTCATGTCTACCAATTAAATGCAAGGGTACAAAGAGTACCTTCCACAAAAATTGAGTTATGGGTAGAAGATGCACCATGGGAGCTCTTCCCATGGGCCTCAGTAGAGTAAAGTACTGCACCATGGCTATGGGTTGGTTCATTAAATGGGTGGAGGCATAGCCCTTGGCAAACATCTCGGTAGCAAACATCCAAAAATTCATATGGCAGTGCATCATCTGCAAGTTCGAGTGCCCCCCAGTCTTAGTAACGGACAATAGAAAGTAATTTGGCAATGCTTTACTTAAGGAGTTCATGTATGATATATCAATATTATTTTACCCTAGTATATAACCCACAATTGAACAAACAAGTAGAGGTCACTAAGAGGATCATCAAGGACAACATCAAAAAGAGGTTAGTAGATGCCAAAGGGAGACGACTGAGCGAGCTACCTTTCATCCTTTGGGATTATCGAATAATGCCTCGAGAAGCCATAGGGAAGACCCTCTTCTCCCTCACATACGGACTAGAGGCCCTTATTCCCATAGAGGTAGCCCAATCGACACTATGCGTTTGGCTCTTTGACAAAAGAAAATATGAACAAGGTCTGCAGGTGAATTTTGACCTCATGGAAAAACTCTGTGAGAGCATAGGACTGTTTCTTAAGGCCTTCAAATAGACAATAGCCAACATCTATAGCAGGAAGGTTAGGCTTAAAGAAATATGAGTGGGGGGATTGGCCCTAATGAAGGCGGAACACTCCAAATAAGACCTAGGCCATGGAGCCCTTAGGAGAAACAAAGAGGTTCCCTATGTGGTCACAGGAGAACCTTGGAAAGGAGTATTTATAGTTAAAGATAGCTTTAAAAAAGTGCTCCCAAACCGTTCCACGTGGACAAACTTTGGCCCTAGTACTCTTAAAAAAGTCATTCATGTACCAAGTGTCGTTGGGCATTTTTCAACAGAGTAGCCCTTACTAAAAGATCTCAGAGTTCAGCTTACAAAATGATGCCCAAAAAATAAAAACAAAAAACTACTCCTAGGTGCGAGCCCCTTATGGGCAAAGCCAAGGGCTCAACAATTAAGCCTTCAGAAAAATGAGTCCTAGACATGGAATTTAAAGCCCCTAGGAACATAAAATCTAAATAATGCCCTTTAAAACATTAAGCCTCATGACAATCAATGTATTGGCATAGCACCTCAAGGTCCCTAGGAACATAAAACCGAAACAAAACCTCTAAATCAACTAAGCCTCTAAATAAGAGCAAATTCCAGGAATGGCAACCAAAAGGGCCTATAGGAACATAAAACCTGAAGCATTGCCCCCAAACCTTTAGAAGCCTCTAGAAAAATGATTACGGGCATTGAATTAAACACTTAGCCCTTGGATAGACAGTTTTAGGCCAGTGCCTTTGGCCCCTAAAAAGGAAAACTCTAAACATAGCCTTATGGACACATGAAGACTGCTAGAATAGGACTAAAAATTGGCAAATACAAATATCATCAAGGGATAGAGGTATCTTTACAACAAAAAATACAATGTTTTCACAACAAAAAGAAGAAAAAAATATAATTTTGTTCTATCACAAAATAGAATAAAGACTCATTGAGCATGAAGATCCAGTAGAGGATGGTTACCAAGCTAGAGTACGTGAGGGACAGCCTCCAAACCCCCTTCCTTGATAAATGCCATGGCCTTCTCTCTCAACTTCTCCTCCAGATACTAGAGGCCTTGAACAGGCGGAAGATCAAGCTTTGCATCTATAGAGTTAAAGTCCACCTTTAGATGGGCTTGCTCTACATGATAGCGGCACCAAGCAAGCCAACTGAAAAATTCCTAGACAAGCCATCACTCAGTTTCATCATGGTGCCTCATTTGTTCTTCCTAGAGGTGAGCAATCTTTCACTCATTCCCTGTGGCACGGACATTGGCAACATTACATTGACAATGGAGGACTTGGCAATCCTACTTGAGGAGGTCAATGCATTCATCAAAGGAATCCAGTTTCCACCTAAGGTCCTCTTTTAAGTGCATCAACCACCCTTTGTCCTCCCTATAGGCTTCCAATACAGCCCCCTTAACTAGCTTTGTGTCCTGGATAGCATACTCCAACTTAAAGGTCTTATCCTTTAGCTGCTCATAACTCTTTTCAAAATATGCAATCCTTTCATTTAGAGGATGTAGGCCTGCCAGCTCTTTCTCCAAAGACATTTTCTCTAACTTTAAAAGCTGGTTAGCCTCTAAGGTCCACTCAAATTGGCTAGGCAACTTATTGAGGAATAAAGTAGGCTATAGTACAAAAAGGGTAAGAAGATAGGTAATGAATCATGCAAATGTACAAAGCACAAATAACAATTACCTAAAAGTGCAACTTGGTAGCAAGTTTCACCTCCTGAGTAGGATCCTTCTAGATTATGTCCATCTTCTCTAGCTCTCATAGAAAGGGTCGAATATCTGGGACCCTATAAGCATAGTCTCGATCATCTAGAATGGACTCCCTTTCCACCACATAGTAGTACAAATCCTAGGGGGGCATCCCTCTAGGAAAAAGGTTCCCTGGAGTTCGTGACCCTTCTTATCCAACTCTCGGGGAGTCAATAGGACTTTAGGAAAAAGGCTCAAACCCACTAACACCTTAGAGGAGGCATGCTTAGTAAGATCATCCTAGGGTTTGGGAGCAGTAAATACCTCTTGAAGATAACCTACACAAAAAAAAAAGAAGTGACAAAGGGCACTTCATGGCCTCCTAGGCACCAAAAGCCCATTCTAAAAGAAGGGAGTCAGAAAAGTCACCTTGCCTTTAAAGTCTACAATAGGGAATTCATAAAGTCTATGAACCAAACAATTTGAAAAGACAAAACTTGGTCCAAAAAGAAAGGAGACCATCCAAATTGACGTAAAGAGATGTACCTGGAAGTACAGCGGGTGGATCTTGTTGAAGAAGGTAGGAGTGGATCGAGTCCACCAGAGGAATGAGGGACCGAGGAGCTATAACTTGAGGACCTGGGAAGGACTTCTTAGGGACCTCTATAGACTCCTTGGCAGAATCAAGGACCTTCTGCTTCTTGTTCTTCTGCATCATGGTGGAAAAAAGAACATCATCCTCATCCTCAGATATAGAAGTAACGATGTAAAGAGGTAGGATATTCTTCTACTCCAAGGAATGTTTAGCTATGAAAATGGCAACTAAGTTAATTTGCCTTTGCTTGCAAAGATTCATTGAGGAATCTCCAATGCCTACAAAAAACAAAAAGGGTTAGCCTCATAATAGAAAGCAAGACCACAAAAGATAATGACAAAATTTTCACCTTTTAGGAGTGACCCAGTAATCAAGAAGTTCACCAAAGAGCCTTGAAGCCCGAGAACCCAACCAAAAGGTTTGGACTTCTTAAGACAATCACGGCTTATACTGCATCAATGAAAAGCCGTCTCATCTAGGTTTTCCCCGGGAAAGGGAATAACATCTATTTGGTCTCATGCTTTCTTACCCCCATGAGGTAATCCACCAACTTTTTCATATTAGCAAAGGCATTTGACGCAACTACCAACGTAGGAGAGCTAACCCTTTCATGCATGTTGTTGTCCATCCACTCTAGGGGAAATCATAATCATCCCTAGAGGCCATAAAAAGTACATTTTCTTTCACTCCCTCAAAATCCTAGAGTTGATAGTAGAGGATAAGGCCAAGTTGTGCCTAAAAGAAATGGGTTTAAGGTTGAAGAAATAGGAGAAGGACGTAGGCAAATCCAGAAAATGGAAAAAGAATAAACACTAAAAAAAAATCCAAACCTGCAAGGTGGCATCCCACCAAGATCCTAGAATGGTGCAAAATTACATTGGAAGCTAACTCTGAATGGGGGAATTTGAAATGATTGCATATTTGGTTCACCAAATGGTGGAAGGGGGAACCTGAGTGTTATGGCTCTCCTAGCTAGAGGCTTGTCTGAAGAAAGTAAATCATCTTACACTTAGTTTGGAATCTTATTTTAAGTTCATATAGCAAGAATAGGTAAGTTTAGCAAAGTTCACAAAGTTCCGTAAAGGTTAAGGCACTAAATGAGGTTTAGGGGCAAAATGTTAATTTTTCATCACAAAGAGTCAGGCCGGATCCTAAATATTAAAAATGAGTTTTGAAAACCTAAATTTTGGTTTAGACCCAAACTTAACCTAAATAAACAAGGTTTGACCATGATTGACTAGTCACTAAGGAAAGAAGGGGACTTGTTTATAACTATGCATAAACTTTGGTGGCTTGGTTTTAAAAAGAGTTATAAAAGCTTGGTAAAGTTGAGGAGGCTACTATTTTTACCTCAAACCTGATTTCATCCTCCACCCTACCATTTCTTCATGAAATCAAGTTCAAAACCAAGAATTTTGTTGAAATGTAAAGTTACCAATGGTGTATATGCACTAGGAAGCTTGTTCCAAGTGGAATTTCAAGTTTTCAGAGCTTGAAACCATGTTTCCAGCCATCCCTTGTTTTTTATGTGAGGTAACTTGTGATTCAATGGTGAATTCTTATTTATTAAGTGATTGCAAGCTTAGGTTTTAGTTAGAAGTTAGAAATTTTGTGTTTTGTGCCTTTGGTTCTTAGTGAAGGGTGGATTGATTCTTGCTTGTGAGTTGAAGTTAAGTTAAGGGAGTTATGTTTTCAAGCTTGATTAATGTTATTGGAGTGTGATTGCTTAATGAATTTAAGTAGTTTTGAAAATAGCATTAGTTAGTGGGCAAAAAGGATCATGGTGGACTATTAGCTTTGTAGAGATTGGAATGATGTTATAATGCATCATAAGAATGCTTGTGATAGTTGGTTGTAGTCTTTGCAACATGCTTCATAGGTATGTTAAGTTTGAAGGCCATCCAAGCAGGTTTAACATGTTTGGTAAGTCTTCAAAGGTTGTAGTAGCAAAATTGGAAAATTCTAGGCATCGCAGGTATTGGTGACACTTTGCCAATGCCACACAAAGTACTCTAAATGTTGATAACTGTGGCAACGCGTCACCACAGTTATGTTGGCTAAAATTTTCCAATTTTATTAGATGTTTAAGAAAAGGCCTAAGGGGGTGCTTAGGGTACCTAGGGGTTTAAGTATTCCAAGAATACGTAGAGGCTTCCAAAACTCCTCTGAGACCTAGGAGTTTTCTTAAGTTTTTGTGGTTACTTCCAGCATAAACATGAAAAATATATAACAAAGGGCCACAGTTAGGTATCACTAACATGGGTGAAAGGTTTAGTATCATCGGCAATGTAGTCATGTCATCTTGAATGAGGATACGATGTGGAACCTTAGTGCACCTAGTGGGTCTTTATGGCCTAGTTGACAGTAATCCCACTATAGAGCCCCTGTACAACATAAGGGAGTTTTAACTAGTGATTTCTCATTGGTTAGGCTAGTAAGCTATGCTTGCTAGTAGATAAGGCTCTGCCTTGTAGTTCAAGGACTAGGTTGTGGAAAGGTCCCAAGGGACTGAGACATATGTGCATAACTCTCGCCTCAAGTTGTATGAGCTCACGGTAGATTACATATGTTCACATATGTGTTGTCCTTAATAACTTTTTGGTTGAGAATTTTTGCGATTCTAGTCTACTTGGGTTACTTGTTGGTTAAGTAACAGTGCTAACTGTAATGTTTTTCTTGGCCACAAAGCCTAGTAGCATGTGGATAGGCTTTTGTGACTTGCCATTGGGATTCAATTCTAAGGTGGGAGTTAGTGAAAAAGATCTTGGTCAAGGCTTATATATGTGTTATACACCTTGTTACCTCTCTTGTCTATATTTTAGAGTATTAGACTCTGTGGTTGCTCTTGGGTAAGGGCATCAGTCTACTTCATGTTGAATGCCTTCACATGGTTGTTATATGTAGTATTAATCTTGCAAATGGTGATTTTGTATGCTTTAGCTATTTGAATTTTTTTTCTATGAAAGTACCTCGACCAAGTGAATGCTTTTATATTTTCCATTTTCTCTAGTCAAAGCATAAAGAGCATGCATCTTGCAAATTCTAGGTTAATCAACTGGTATCACGAAGTTTTAATTCACGCACATATACAGCTAGTCAATTGCAACCATTGTAAGACCAATTCTTACAGGCTTCTTGGACAGGGTCAAAGGATGGCCATGTCAGTTTTTGGTATTAGAGCCAATAGCTCAATTCATAGATATTGGAGGCTAAAACTGAGATATAGTTTTGGAAGTCCATGTGCTAGGATAGTTAGTACTAACCAACATCTGGGGAATGTTGTCTGGGTTGCAAGTTGTTATGATTGACACTAGGTCAGGAGCTTTGAAAGGAGCTAGGGAACTTGGTGAAGGTTCTTATGACCCAATTGTGGCAAGGCTGGATGAGATATCCAGGGTGCTTCAAGGGTTGACATAGACTATAACACAGGTGGCATAAGGCATGACTACTATCATGAATGAGTTATTTCAAGATCATAAGGACAAAGAAGTTATCCAAGAAGAAAATGGCCAAGGTAATGAACTATCCTAAGGTCAGGAGAGGCATGCTGAGCATCAGTAAGTGCCTAGGGCCTATGAGAGAAGTGAACAAGTTTATGAGCCTAAGGAGAAGCCAGAGGTGATGGAGGCTCCAAGGAAGGGAGAAACCCTGCATCAAATGAGATTACTTGAAAAGTTCAAGACTGTGGATCCACCCAATTTTGATGGGATAGGTGACCCCAATAGAGTAGAGGATTGGTTATCCATGATAAATCGACTCTTCACATGTGGAGGCTATAAATCAAAGTAAAGGATGGCCTTAGTACTTTTCTTTTTTAGAGTGAGGGCTAGTCTTTGGTGGGATGATATGATGGAAATGTTGAGGGAGAGTAATGGTTTTCAGCTAGAGCACAAGAAAAAGGTGCTCAAGTGGTCAAACTTTGAAAGGAAGTTTCGATAGGAATATTTTAGTGAAGCTGTATAGGATTAGAGGAGAATCCAGTTTGAGAATTTGGTTCAGGGAGAAATGTCTATAAAGGAGTATGAGCAACGCTACAATTCACTCATTTGGTATGCTCCTTATATGGCCGATAATGATGAGTTGAAGGCCAAGAAGTTCTTCCAAGGCCTTAAGCCCGTGCTTTGGAGGTATATGGTGATGTTAGCCATTTAGAGTTATTGCCAAGTGGTCTAGAAGGCATTGGCCTTAGAGATAGAGATCGAAGACTCAAAAGCACCAGGCAAAAAGGTGGAGGTTAAACCATCTAACCTAGGTAAAAGTGTCAGGAAATGAACAATGGTAGGAAGGATGACTAAGAGTCAAGGTTCCTTCAAGAGAAAGAAAGTGAGTTTATGCCATAAGTGTAGAAGGTTCTATGGCACGAAGCCATGCACATTGGGAACAGATGTCTGTAACATTTGTGGTTAGAGAGGTCATTAGGCGAGGGAATGCCCACAGGCTCGACCCTTGCAGGGTCCGCTTAGGAATCCACCCCTGCAACCCTTGCCATAGGAAATCGACCAAGTGTGGCCATAGCAGCAGTTGAGCTTAGGGTCTTTACCCTAGCTAGTCAAGTAACCAAAGAGCTACTCGCTATTCAAGGTAACTTTACTTTCCAAAATGGTAGTACTATAGTACTTTTTGATACTGGAGTTACTCTTTGTGTGATATTGTCTTCCTTGATAGATAAACTTAAGTTGCAGTGAGAAATCTCATATGAGTTGAGCCTCATCAGGACTGTAGGGATGGGTTTTATAGTGACTAATGAGTTAGTTACTAGGTATCCTTTGTAGTTACGTGACCACGGTTTATCTTGTGAATTGTGGGTGACAGAATTAAGGTCTTTTGACCTAGTGGGAATGGATTGGCTAAGCAAGCACAAGGTGCAAATTGGCTATGCTTGTCACTCAGTTGACATTACTGATACTCAGGGAGTTAAAGTAACTTGCATGGGAGCCACCTAGTGCTAAGAGTTTGCACCTTAGACTTATGGATACCATCCCTATAGTCAACGAGAAGGAGTATCATTCATTGAATAGAGTGGCCATAGAGGAAGAACTTAAGGAGATTTCTATAGCCAATCAGTTTCTTGATGTGTTTCTAGTAGAATTGCCTAGGTTACCACCTAAGAGGGACACTGAGTTTTTTATCCATCTTTAGCCTAGAGCAAAACCCATTTCAATACCAACTTACCAAATATCATCTCCTGAAATGGACAAGTTAAAGAAATAGTCAGAAAAACTACTAAAGAAAGGCTTTATAAGGCCTAGTATGTCACCGTGGGGAGCCCCAATGTTGTTTGTGAAGAAAAAGGATGGAAATTTGAGACTGTGCATTGACTAGACGAAGTTGAATGCAGTGACAGTTAAGAACAAGTATCTACTTCCTAGGATCAAAGACTTGCTTGATAAGGTCAAGGGAGTGAAGGTATTTTCTAGGATTGACCTTTGGTCTGGATATTTCTAGATTAGAGTAAAGGAGGAAGATATCCCAAAAACTACTTTTCGGAGAAGGTATGGACACTACGAGTATACATTTATGCCATTTGGTGTGACTAACACCCCGGCAGTGTTTATGGATGCCATGAATAGGATCTTCAGGCCGTTCTTTGGTTGGTTTGTTGAAGTTTTCATTGATGACATTTTGGTATACTCACAGTCTACCCAAGAGCATGAGGAGCACCTTAGAATGGGTTTGCAAGTGCTAAGGGATAATAGTATTATGCGAAGCTATCTAAGTATGAGTTTTGGTCCAAAAGCATACAATTTTTGGGGCATATGATAAGTCATTATCAATGGATCCTGAAAAGGTTCAAGTAGTGGTTGAGTGGAAAAAGCCAACTACAGTTATAGAAGTTAGGAGTTTCTTGGGCTTGGCAGGCTACTATATGAGGTTCATAAAGAAATTCTCTATGACAGCTACATCATTGACAACCTTGACCAAGAAAACTCAAAAGCTTGATTGGACATCGAAGTGTGAAGAAGCTTACTTGTAGTTAAAGAAAAGGTTGACAAGTGCACCAATACTCATTCTACCAGATACGAACAAAGCTTTCATGGTGTACATAGATGCATCGAGTTCTAGTCTGGGGTGTGTATTGATGTAGGAAAGTCAGGTAATCACCTATGGCTCAAGGCAGCTAAGACCTAATGAGTTGAACTATCTAGTTCACAACCTTGAGCTAGCAGTAGTAGTCTTAGCTCTTAAGCCCTAGACGCATTATTTGATGGAGTGGTCGTTCAAGATTTTTATAGACCATAAGAGTTTGAAATATCTATTCATGTAGAAGGATCTGAATATAAGGCAATGATAGTGGATCAAGTACATAAAGGATTATGATTGCTCAATTGAGTATTGTGTAGGCAAAGGAAAAGTAGTAGCAGATGCACTAAGTCAGAAGTACATAGGAGTGATCCTATCTAAGGATCAGGCTACAAGTTCTTCAGGAAAAGTGTTGGGGGATTGTTTCTCGGCTTTGCCTGAGTTTTCGCAAAACCATGAAAGATCCCTAGTCTACATTTTGTAGATATAATCAACTTGGTTGGCTAAGGTCAGTGATGCTCAAAGTAAAGATTCGTTGTTGAAGAAAATTTTTGGAGAAAAGAAGCTTGGTACTGTGAAGAAGGAATTCTGATACAAGTATGGAATACTACACCATGGAGATCTACTTTATGTGCCGAATGTGGAGGGACTTAGGTAGCAACCCCTACAGGAGGCACATAGTAGTAGGTTAAGTGTTCACCCTCATGTTAGTAAGATGTACCATGATCTAAAGACACATTTTTGGTATCCCGGACTTAAGAGGGATGCAGTAGGACAAGTAGCTAAGTGTTTAACATGTTAGATGGTTAAAGCTGAACATCAGAAACCGGCAGGTACACTTCAGAGTTTACCTTTTCCAGAGAGGATGTAGGGGTCCATTGCCATGGATTTCTTAGTAGGGTTACCAAACACATGGAGTTAGCATGATGCTTTATGGGTGGTAATCGATAGGTTAACTAAATCGGTGCACTTTATACCTATAAGGATCGCTTACACTTTGGAGAGGTTGGCTAAGTTATATGTCAAGGAGATTGTGGGATTGCATGGCATACCAGATCAGCTTATATTTGATAAAGATCCTTAGTTTGTGTCACGGTTTTGGAATGCTTTCTAAGAGGCATTGGGAAGTAAGGTCAATCTCAGTACTGCCTTTCATCCTCAGACTAATGGATAGTCTGAGAGAGTAATTCAAACTTTGGAGGATATGTTGCGTATGTGTACCGTTGACTTCTAAGGCAATTGGGATAAGCATTTACCACTCATTGAGTTTGCTTATAATAACAATCACTAAACTGTTATAGGTATGGCACCATACGAGGCATTGTTTGGTAGGCAATGCATGACGCCCCATTATTGGGCAAACCTTTTAGATAGGGTAGTTTTTAGTCTTGAGATCATAGCAGACACCACAGCTAAGATGAAGTTAATCTAGAAACTGATAAGAGCAAACAACAACCAGCAGGCTAAGTATGCAAATTTGAGGATACGAAAATTAAGTTTTAAAGTTGAGGACAAGGAACTTCTCAAAGTGTCTCCCATGAAAGGAGTTACCCAGTTTGGGCGAAGGGGTAAGTTATCCTTAGGCACATCAGACCTTATGTAGTTTTGGAGAAAATAGGGAAGGTTGCTTATCAGTTGGCATTACCGCCCAACTTTTCCCAAGTGCATAACATGTTTCACATTAGTCTTCTAAGGAAATGCATAGTGGATCTGGGACAAGCAGTCAACTTTTCAGTAATTCCCATCCAGGAAGGCTTGACCTACGAAGAGAAGCCAGTTCAGATACTTGATAGGCAAGTTATAAAACTCTGAACCAAGTAGATTCCAATGGTTAAGATCCTTTGGTCAAATCATAGTGAGGAAGAAGCTACTTGGGAGATGGAGTAGGATATGTTGAAAAGATATCCTAGTGTTTTTCCTCAATTGTAGTAGAATTTGGGGGACCAACTTCCAAAATGAGGGGAGAATGTTATGGCTCTCTCAGCTGGGGGCTTGTTTGAAAAAGGTAAAGTGTTTGAAACTTAGTTTGGAATCTTATTTCAAATTCACATAGCAAGAATAGGTAAGTTTAGCAAAGTTCACTAAGTTTCGAGAAGGTTAAGGCACTAAATAAAGTTTTGGGGCAAAATGATAATTTTACATCCCGAAGAGTTGGGCTAGATCCCAAGTGTTAAAAATGAGTTTTGAAAACCTAACTTTTTCTTTAGAGCCAAACTTAACCTAAATAAACAAGGTTTGGCCAAGATTGACTAGTTACTAAGGAAAGAAGGGGACTTGTTTGTAACTATGCATAAACTTTGGTGGCTTGGTTTTAAAAAAAGGTATAAAAGCTTGGTAAAGTGAAGGGGGCCGCCATTTTTTCCTCAAACCCAAGTTCATGATTCACCCTACCAATTCTTCATGAAATCAAGTTCAAAACCAAGAGTTTTTTTGTGAAATTTAAAGCTACCAAGGGTGTATATGCGTTAGGAAGCTTGTTGCAAGTGGAATTTCAAGTTTTTGGAGCTTAGAACCATGTTTCCAGCTATCCCTTATTTTTTATGTGAGGCAACTTGTGATTCAATGGTGAATTCTTGTTTATGAAGTGATTGGAAGCCTGGGTTTTAGTTAGAAGTTAGTAATTTTGTGTTTTGTGCCTTTGGTTGCTTGGAACTAAAAAGAACTTTGTGGAACTTTGGTTCTTGGTAAAGGGTGGATTGATTCTTGCTTGTGAGTTGAAGTTAAGGTATAGGAGTTATGTTTTCAAGCTTGATTAATTTTATTGGAGTATGATTGCATGATGAATTCAAGTAGTTTTGGCAATAGCATTAGTTAGTGGGCAAAGTGGATCATGGTGGACTATTAGCTTTGTGGAGATTGGAATGAAGTTATAATGCATCATAAGAATGCTTGTGATAGTTGGTTATGGTTTTTATAATATGTTTTACAGGTATGGGAAGTTTGAACGCCATCCAATCATGTTTAACATGTTTGGTAAGTCTTCAAAGGTTGTAGCAGGAAAACTAGAAAATTCTGGGCATCACAGGTATTGGTGACGTGTTGCCAGTGCCACACAAAGTACTTCGAATGTTGACAACTATGGCGATGCGCCATCACAGTTATGTTGGCTAAAATTTTTCAATTTTGTTAGATGGTTTAAGAGGAGGCCTAAGGGGGTGCTTAAGGTACCTACGGGTCTAAGTATTCCAGGGGTACTCTGAGGCTTCCAAAACTCCTCCGAGACCTACGAGTGTTTTTAAGTTTTGGTGGTTACTTCTACCATAAACAAGAAAACTAGATAACAAAGGGCCATAATTAGGTATCATTAACTTGGGATAAAGGTTTAGTACCATCGGCAACCTAGCTGTGCCGTCAAGCATGAGGTTACGATATGGAACCTTAGTGCACCTAGTGGGTTTTTGTGGCCTAGTAGGTCTTAATGGCCTAGTCGATAGTAGTCCTAACATAGAACCCCTCTACAACATAAGGGAGTTTCAACTAGTCATTTTCCACTGGTTAGGCTAGTAAGCTACGCTTGCTAATAGACAAGGCTCTGCCTTGTAGTTCAAGGACTAGGTTGAGGAAAGGTCTTAAAGGACTGAGACATATGTGTATACGTCTAGCCTCAGGCTGTATGAGATCACAGCAGATTACATATGTTCACATATGTATTGTCCTTAGTAACCTTTCTTATAGGTGAAGTGAAGACCCTTACTGAAAATTCTGAATTCTCACTCCCTAGTTATGTTGTGCAAATTCTGACCCAGTTGGGCCGGATAACCATTGGATGCTTTTGTAGCGACAAACATCCAAAAGGTCCAAGTGCTTTGAAGTGTCACCTTCTCTCATGATCTCGGCGATAACCTCCCTTCCAGCAGATGCCATGTCTAATTAACAACAAGAGCAGAAAAATTACTTGGGAAAGGTGGCCCTCATAATTAGGAAAGGATGCTAATGGATTTCAAAAAAATAAGAACTTCTAAAGAACGCAAAAAGCTTGGGGAAGAATAAAAATGCCTACCTTTTACATAAGAAAATCAATATAAATTGCAAGAACAATGCGAGCACAGCCAAAGTCATAGAAGACAGGAAGATCATTTTGCCGAAATGAAGAAGAGGATTGCTAGAATAAAATAATTGAAGCCCGAAACCCCTGATCAGTCATTCCCCTAGGAACCCGTGCATCCAACCATTGTTGGGGAGACATGTGTGCAACTCTTTGGTACTGCCCCCTTGCCTTGACCTTTCAAAATGCAGGAACCCATTCCTTTCATTCTCCTTTCAGGGCGACTTGTTAATACCAAAATGGGCTTTAGCCAACATACAAACCCAATTAATATGGGTTGCAGATCGAAAACCCATGAATGGAAAACCTAACTAGTTAGCCATTATGAGAGATACAAGGATAGAAAGAAATCCCCAAAATCCCGAGGTAATCATAAAGAACTAGGGGGGATTTTTCCACAATCATTAACAGCAAAACCCAATATATAAAGGGCTGTCCAATGAGGGAAAAAGATATGCATACACAAACACCCTACTTCCACTACTACCATTCGTCACCTTTCACTATTGCCTGCTGACTTAAGCATCAAAGCGTTTCTCCCAGGATTACATCTCGGGGTCCTCTAACCCATAAAACCCTCACACAACCATAAATCAAATTTAGAAAGCTTACTATTTGGTTTAAGGTATAGGGTTCAGCAGTCTAGGGTTTAGGAGATCAAAAATCATTGGCATTATAGACAACTAGTAAGCCATTCAAAGGAGCGATAGCTCAACACCCATCATTGATCACAAATGATGGCCCTACTCTTGATCAAATTAATATTTTTGTTGACTTCACCTATTACCATGAAATTGTTCATGAGGTTGGTCCAAACGTTGAGCTACAGAATCGGTTATTGTTGATGTGCACTTAATTTCATTGATCTAGATATTAACCTAGAGAATGTTATATATGTCCAAAAATTTTGGTGTTATAGATGTGTTATTGTGAATGGATTTAACTTTAACACTTAAAATTAAGAACCACCAACAATAGAGACAACCAAGTAGTTCAATTATTTATGTTTGATAATTAACTGAAGCAAAAATAAAAACTTGTAGACTTTTATCTACATTTTTAAATAGATAAAAGAGCTAAATTTTTATTTTTGAAATTAACTAAAGTATATAAATTTCCTTTTTAGTAAAATCCAAGAAGAGATTAATTATATAGCAATTTTTTAAAGTTTTCTTTTGTAGTAAGTTCTTTAGTAACATCATTATAAAAAGATTTTCTAGTTTGGTAACTTCCAAAAATAGTAAATACCAAATCTAGAAGGCCTAATATTTGTGCCACATGTTGCTTCAATTACAAACTTGGTCCCAAAAATTTTCATACTTTTAAAATTTGGTCCCCCAACTTTAAGAAGTGATGGCCAGGGGCCTCATCGTTTATAGTCATGGTGACTGGTGGAGAGACTTCTGGGAGGAAGAACGCCTGGTGGAATGGATATCCCGAAGGAGAGTGCCTGAAAGCTCAGAAAGAAAGGGTTAGGAGGCCCCCGGAGTGTTTTTCCGGGGGGGGAGCCTCCGACGCCCAAGTCAGTGGTGGCTGAGAAAAGGCAAAGGAAATAGCACAAGGGGCTGAAGAGTCTCGCCTGGTAGTTTTCTCAGAGTGTGGGAGCAGTGTTTGGCCAACCAACCAGCCTCCTGCCAAGTATTAATTCCTGGTATTTATAGGAGCGCCTAGCCCGTTCAGATCACGACACGTGTTCGGTCGGATGTTCCCTGAGTTTTTGGGCGTAGGAGACAGATAACTGGTAGCAGGTTGTCCTGAGCCACGTGCTGAGATGGGCCATGATGTGATTCTGATGGCGTCCGTATGTCAGAGCGCCTATTCAGGCGACTTTATGACGTCTGTGAAAGGACGTGTCAGAGGCTTCCTTAAATGCTTCCATAAATGCTCCTGCCGTACTCCCGAGGTCCCTGGGTGAGGTTGTCCTCTAGTTCGGACAGAGCCTCTTTGGGAAACAAGCCCTCAGTTCGGGGGTTCCCAGTTTCAGGGAGTTCCGCCTTCGGGGATATCATGTTCGGCTCGCTATGTCTGGTGCCGCTTTTCCGAAGGCGATCTGTTCACAACCTTGGGGGGCCGAGTAGTGTCCTCGGGGTTTCCTGGCGTGCCGGGCTCGGAGCTCTTCGGCTATCTCCCGAGGTGCCTGATCGCACCTTTTCTCGGGTAGGGCCAGCTTCTTCTGGCCGTTATTGTGGCAGGGAGTTCGGCCAGATAGAGGCGATAGCGTTTGGCTATCAAGAAGTGACAATCCTGCCACTACATAAAATTACAATATTGTTCCTTAAACATTCTATAATTTTTCGGTTTGAATATTAAAAATTACAAACTGGTTATTAAACGTGTACTAATTGATGCTTATGAAAATAACAATCGTCACAAGACGGTCAGAATGTTCTCATTGAAATCATGTTTCTATGGTTTGATGATTTCATAGAAAAATGATCACAATTGACGTACAAAACAAAAACTAGCACCATGATGATTTTTCTATGTTATGACTGTTGGGTTTCGGGAGCCAAACAGAGCAGCGGAATTTAACCGAAACCCTCCAGGATCCAAGTGAAACGGGGTAAACCGGGTGTTCAAAAATTTCATACCTAATTTTCGGTTGAGATCTCTCACTCAACTGTAGAGTCGAATCACAAAACCTGAATAGTTGACGTGTTCAGGCTCTCTATGGTATCCACACGAGCCTCTCAGGATCACCACGCTTCCACCACGTCCCAGCAGATGCGTTTCTCTTGCGCTCGCAGTGCTAGCTTGCGTCCTCCAAGGAATTGCAAGAGAAGAGTGCGGCTGTCCTTTTGGGAGGCTAGGGCAAGGAGACCTGCGGATTTCTCACTTAAAAGTTGTATTTATAGTGAGACTCAACTTCCAGGCCTAATGGGTTTCAAAGCCCTAATCCAATTAGGATTTAATTTCGGGCTTAATAATGGCTCAACTCCTTGGCCCATTATTAATACGAAATTAAAGTGAAACCATAACCCAAATAATTAGCCCATGCACTCTAATGATCCAAATAGCTCTATGTGTGCGACCCAATAGGCTCTTGCCATGTTGGCAATGATCATAAATCACATTTATGATCATAAGCAATGAGCGGTGTCTAGCAACACATCATTGCTACCCAAGTGACAAGATTGTCGGTGAATCGACTAAACCTTTATGATCATCACCGATATATGCCATTGTCCCTTTGTCCAAGATATCAAGACTAAGCACAAGACATGGAATGTGTCACTCTCGTATAGCCCAATCTTTGGTTTCTTGATTACCGAGTAGACTAACTTAAACTGACGACATTGATATCATATATCAACTCATCGGAGCATGGCCATACATTTTCTAAGTCTCACTCTATCAAGGGGCCCAAAGATATCACTCCAGTTACATAGGTGGGACAAATCCCATCTTGATCATACAAATCCCTCCGCATGATATGTGACATACCCAATGACCTCCTTCAAGTTCACTCAGTTACGAGCAACAAAGGAAAGTATCAAAGTATGTGACTCACATGTAGGGAACCTTGATGATCTTAGGTCGAAGGACTACATATACCATGATCACTATGAGAATCACTTATGACACTCATATAACGATCCATGAAGTGTTCTCATGGTGGGTCGGTCCAGTACACAAGTTCTCCAACTTGTACCCATATGTAGACTACATATCTCATATTAGTCTCCACATATGCTAGTCATTATGTATTATTGCAACCCGCTCCACAATAATACTAGACTAGGGACGTTTAAGAATATCATTATTCTAAGGTTACAATTATGTTTATTATGTTATGCAGAAACAAAACAACAAACAAAATTGCTGAATTAATGCCTCAATAAAATATCATGACTCAATGTGCAAAAATACAATCATCTCATGATTGGCTTTTTGGGCACAATACTAACAATGACGTTATCATAGCAAAATCATTACAAGCTAGGTGGGAAATGAAAAGTTAGAAAGTTTTGCAATTAATTGTCACGGGATAAGGAAATTTTAATGTTCAATGATTTTGCTACCATATGATGTAATTGTAGCATAATCGTCAAAGCTTGTCTTGTAATACGAGGAAATGATTTAACTTTGATTTTCCCACTTTTTGTTAATCATAGCAAATCATCACATTGGTGGCAAAATCGTTAAAACCGTCAGATTAATTCACAAATTGGCCCTCCACATCTAAAGTCTCTGAAGCTCTCCAAAACTTCTCTCCACTCTCTCAGTTCATGGGGTCCCTGGTATTCGTTGCAACTATCATAGATCCATCGCTGTCACCTTCACCCATTCTCTAGGTACAAAATCTTTACCCAGTTTTCGTCAATTTCTTTTGTGTTTTTCATGAATTGAATATGAAATTGCCCCATCCATGTTGCTGATTTATGTTTCATTGAAATTATTAATATTCCATTTGTTCCAAAGTCTTTGCAATATTTATTATTAAATAATTAATCTATGGTTTTTTGTTTTCAACATTTTAGTATATAAATGAAAACTTTTATATTTAAATGATAAATAAAGACTTATAGTTTTCAAATATATATATATTCTTTAAATTTTTTTTCTAACAAACAATAATATGAATAAATTTAAGTCAAACTATTTGGAAAAGTCAAATATTTCAAAGAACATGAGATAGAGAGAGTATTATGCATGCTATGTTAGTGTTGATTATGGTTATTTTGTTGACTAGAACTAGCTAGAGAAGTGTAGCTAGTGATTTTCTTGGTATTTGGTTGATTGAGATGCGTTAAATAAATGTTTGGCCCAATGTGTTGAACATTTTTGTAATTTAGGGTAATGGTGAAGAAAATTGTAGGTAGAGACATTTTTTTTAATGGTAAAAATAAATATTTATTAAATAATATATTATAATACAAAACTCTCAATTTCATAGTGGAACCTTCGACTCATAACCCCTTTAAAGAACCTTCATATTTTGAAAACTAACACCAATCCCCAGTTGGATCAAACTTCAGTGTCCTATTTCAAAGACTAATCCCTTGAAACCCCCCCATCAATAATCCCCAAACCAACTATAGACAATCAAAATACTACAACAATTACTCTAAAAACCATAGCATCCTAAACCCAAAATCTCTAATTTTTTATCTCTCATTGAAATCTCTTCAATTTACTTTACAAAGTCAACCCTTTTTGACCCAAATCTAGTCTTTTCACCCTTTTCGTTTGATCCTTAACCCTATCCAAATCCTCTACAATCTCCAAAGCTAATTTTGACATTTGTATAAGGACAACTCACTTAAATTAGTTAAATTACTTCTTTGAGAATTAGCTTGATATTCCAGGCTCTTAGGTGAAAATAATTGGGTGACAATTGATCAATTGGTAAAACGTAGAGGACTTGAGTATAAATCTAAATCTTTGCAACGGTTAATTGTTATGCAATTAAAAAATTACATGCAAATGTGTTGATTTTAAAAAATTTTATAATTAAAAACCAACATTAAGAATTAATAAATATCCCAAATTTTTTTGAATTTTAGGATGGGTCTTCAAGGTTTAAGAAAGATAAAGTCGAGGAGAGGTACCTTTGATCAGCTTGATGACCCAAGACTTTGTAGGGCTCCAATGGTGCCACCTTGGAGATGTATTTGATGGTCGCGATGCCACATAGCACTACGACATAGGTGCCACTGACCCAAGTGTCACACACCTTGCTCCACTACTTTATGTATCGTAGACATATGGTGCTAGCACTGCAATGGCCATCCATTAGGAGACACTGAGAAGGGGTGCATTCCATACATGTTGTTTTTGTTCAAAACATCTCAATATTGACAAATAGGCATTGCCACACTTACATGGGAAATCAGCATGAATGTTGACAAGGAGTAATAGCAAACAGACGTCAAGTAATCACCTAATGATGAGCAAATGAAGGATAGCTCAATGACCTAATGTTCCATTCACCTCGTGGCTTGAGGGTGGTGACTTGCAACCACCTTCACTTCCTCATGACCATCCAATAATCATCCTCGCATGTAATTTTAACATCTTCAATAATCCCTTTTTTTGTAGAATTAATTTTTTTTAATTTCTTTAATTTTTTATTATCTAAGTATAATTTCAATTTGTTACAATATTTTTATGAATAAGTTTGTGCATCAGACCCTTGACTCACTTCACGAGAAGCAATGTAAGAAGGCACAGGTTACTTAGACATACATGCCCTAATCTTGAAGAAAAGAACATGTATCCTAACTCCATATAAGATGAAGTGTATCATACTAAGCTAATTATGTTTTTGTGATTTTATAAATTTTTTTTACTTAAATGAATATGCACTTATGAGTTTACCGTTTTCTATTTCAGGGGTACTTTACATAGGACCTAAGAACTTTGTGCAGATTAGCACCACAGGCTCGTATCCAAGTGCTGCTCAAGATCTTTATAGAACGGCGTGTACCATTTCAAGAAGGAGGTAGCAAAAAAGATGCTGCACTTTTAGGGCAACCCTAACTATGCGTTCTTACAAACACATGTTCTACTAAGTTATGATGCACATATGTGGCACCAACTCTATGAGCATTGGTAGTAACAGCATTAGAAGAATAGAGCAAGAAGCACTGGGATCGAATGGTAAGAACTTTTTTCTCCCCACAACTTATATTACATATATTAAACTACTTATAGAATTAATTTCTATATTAACCACACAGCCAATTATTTTAGGTGAGGGAAGTATAGGGAGTTGAGCCCACATTCGAGGAGTGGCGGACTCAAATTCACATCCAAGGAAGTCTTGTTAATCAATTGATCCAATTGTGCATCCGCAAAGGGCTAAAATTTTTCAATTATCACTGGTCTCAACATCACATGAAGTTTTTGTTTAATTCTTAATTCTTTTCTGCTATAAGATGGTTAAGTTTAGTGGATTCAACAAAATTACCCTAATCCAGATGATGGCCCACTAAAAAGGGAACAACTACCTGGTATTTCGCATCTTGTTGTGGATCTGCACATGTTTGGCTCCCACCATGTATTTTCTATTTCAAAGCCTTTTTTGTCAATTAAATCACTTTTGTTGTACTAACTAACAACAAAGTTACTTGCCGAATTCATTAGGCACCATACACTAAGTTGACTGAGATTGCTGAATTGAAGATGGAGAATTATGGGGCTAATTATCCCAGTTCTAGTTTGGGCCCCGATAGCAACTTCAACGCTTGACTGACACTGTAGTGAGCACCATAAGATTCATTCATTGATAAAATGTGACCTCATACAAGTAGTTGCATTCCCTCCCATCCTCTGGGCTGGATCCTCTACTTAGCGAGGCATGATGGGAATACATAGTGAGATGATGATGATTAGCTTAACTCTGTATCTCATTCACTACCATTAGTGGGTTTTGGGTTTAGAATAGGAACAAAAAGATTTAGTTTATCAATTCCAAATAATTAAAATCAAAACCTTTTATGTACACATTTGATAATTTTTATATATAATACTTCACTAAATTTAGATTAAGTTTTATTGTTTTGTGCATGTGTGTATTAATGTACAAGTTTTCATTTTTTTTAGAAAAAAAGAATCATCATAGAATTGTAGCATCACTTTTACAAAAAAATCATTGTAGAGGATACAATGTGTGTAGCAAAATTGTTTCACTTCTATCATCACAAAATTGCCACAAAAAGAATAGTGGCAAAATTGTTGTAGTCTATTCATCACAAACACGTTGCAGTTGAATCCTAGCAAAATCATTGCCTAGAAATTGTCATAGATATGTCACATGGGTCCTGTGATTAAAATCATCATAGGGCACATCAACAGTGTAATGATTTTTATTTCTAGCACTAAAACTTCCTGCCATTCTATACGAAAATTTTAATTAAAAAATATTGGTTTTCTTGTGATTCTCTACAATGTTTACCATAAAAAAAAGGGATGTTCTTTTATAGTGAGCCCACTAATGACATCACCAGGACACTACAAGGGAGAAACGGATTAGCGACTGAACAAATAGTTGCCATTAGTTGCTAATTATAACTGATTAACGACTAAAAGTTTTAGTCAAAAAAAGTTTAGTCACTAAGAGCCAACAACTGACTAGCAACTGAAACTAGTAACTGAAACGGTCAATCGCTACTTTGTTTTAAGTTATTCAGTCAGTAACTGCAACAATGTTTTCTTTTTTAAATTCAGCAACCAGAAAAGTATATATGCACACATATATATAATGAATTGCTTTAATTGATTAAATTTATTATTATATATATAAAATGAAGAAATTGAATAAATAATTTATAAAGTCTAAGATAAGCAATTAGAATAAATTTAAAATGGGAATATTATTGTTATTTTATGAAAATAAAATTCAATAAAATTTTGTCCAACAATGAAAGTAATGAACTAAAGATATGTATAATCAAAGATGGTGCCAAGGGGATGGTCACCACTAGCATCTCTGTGAGGCTGATCATGTGCAGTTGTAGGCTGACGGTCGCCTACGATGTCCTGCATCTTAGGTACATGACTTTTGATCTGGGACAAGTCAACATTAAACTAGGAAGATACCTTCACAAAATAATCTGACTGCTGCTGAGCTAAGTGCAGTACCAGCATGGACCCACTCAAACTGAGGAATGACTAGGGATGAATCAACTCGGGAACCTGGTGTTGAGAACCCGCCATCATCGTGCCTGGCACAGTCCTGGAAGGAGGATGGTGATAAAATGTTGGCGCTGGCGCCATCTAAGACTACTGATGAGATCCCATTGTCCATGGGTATGACGGTGGAGAAGGCTATGCAGGCTATGAACCTTGTAATACCATATGCAGGAGGAGGAATAACCTGTGACCTACATAGAGCGGTATAAGATCCTACTCCGCCCGACCCTCCAGGTACGAGGCCATGATCGACACTAGTCGGGAGGGTTAATTGAGTCGACATGTAGTCGAGGTATGCTGTAGCAGCAGCCATGCAATCAAATCCTATTCACGGGCCTTGCACTCCAATTATGAACTACATGAAAGCGTTAAAGGTGCACACCTTCTTGTTAGTTTGGTCTTGACGAGCCCATTGGGCTGCTATCTACTCCTAAACTATGGTTAACTAAGACCATAGTTCTGCATTCTCTTTACAAAGCTGCTCAGTAACTTCAACCTTATAACCCTAAATTTTGAACAATGTTATTTTTTAAAAAAATTTAGGAAATTAAATTTATTAAAATTTATAAATTTTAATTAAATAGTACCTATGATCGTGCACAGTGAAATTAGTAAAATTTATGAAATGCTAATGCCTATGGGACCCTGGTCCACACATCCTTGTTTGCCTAATTGACCACCGTCTCCCACGACAGCGGACAGAAGGTGGGATTTTTTTATGGACCTCGATATTACCTCTTCCTCATACTTGGCCTAAGAAACAAAGTAAGTAAAATCATCAAACATTGTATATAAATAAAATATTATTAAATTTTGATTATTACATACCATATCATCTATCTGTTACTAAGATAGAACCTCACCCGTGGGCCCTCGTCATGTTGACATTTGGCGAATGAAGGCGCCAAATTGCTGGAGCTACTGTTCCTGGGTTTAAGAATTAAAATTGTATATATTTCATGAAAGTTATTTTCTTACCACACGAGCATAAAGCATATGCTTTGTATGACTTCCTAGTGAATGCTTTTTTGGCTTTGCACCCATAGTACTGTGCTTGTCAAGCTACAAAGAAATTGGAAATTAACATAGTTAGTAATATGAATTAATTGAAGAATAGATATGAATTAAATGTAATAGATTAATTTACCATATTATGCTTCATGATACCACTGACATGCTGGAATCGTTCACCATTCTAGTATCTAATAAGATTATCCCAATTGTGCGGCTGGATTGTCGGTGGCCAATAAGGATGAAGGAAATTGTAGTCATTATTTGGTAAGACATTACCGAAATGCGCCTTGAGTATTGCCTTCCGCAAATGCTTCAACTTGTGCTTGTAGTGGTCTCACATCTACCTGAAGAACTCCTTCTTTATTCTTTTGTCGTCTACTAGATCCTAACGGTAATATTGTTGAAACGATAAAGTAAAACATTGATTAGCATTTGAAAAAAAATATTATGAATGAAAAGAGAATGTATTATAGAAACAGTAAATTATGTAATTACCTGCAATTGAGCTAGATACTCCTCACCTCCTTGATGCTTGACATCCTTCCATTCAACATGCTTGCCCTCAGACAGCAACCCAGATATGTTTGTGAGTGCCTGTCGAACTCAGGAGTCGCTGACGAACCTACAAAGAAATTAATTAAATAAGTAATGAAGTATAAAGCTATATTTATCATATATGTCAAAACTAAATAATAGAATGATACTTACAACAATGGATCAATGACCCTCCGCTACGCAGGGGTTACTGGCTCATCCACAACCGACACCTCATGGCTCAGATTAGGATGATGTGCAATAGGGTTGGCTTGGTGGGCTGATTGCTCGTTCTCTAAACCAAACTCTGATGCTGCTGACGGGTTGCTGGAATGAGCTGGTGGAAAATCAGTGGAAGAAGAAAACTAAACGGGTTGTGGTACCTTACCTCAACTGCCCTTTGCCTGAGAGGTAGTGCCATAAAGGTATTGTCCCTGAGTCTCATGGCTTTTACACCCACCACCTTGCACGACATCTGATGAGGACGGAGTAAATCAACGCCCTTCCGATGAATGATCTGAATGTCCTCCTTTATGTTGATTGATCTCTGCATTTCAAATGAAATTGACCACTTTATTATAAAATTTCTATTATGAATTTCCAAAATTTTTTAATAGTTTCAATAAATTTTTAAAATGTAAAAAATATCAAAAATTTCTAAAAATTTCATAAATTTCTAAGAAATAAAAATTTTAAAATGGAACCTGATTTCTAACAACCTAACAAATATTAACAACCAAAAAATAGAAATAATTTCTAACAATCTAAAAAATATTAACAACCAAAAAATAGAAATAATTTCTAACAATGTAACAAATACTAAGAACAAAAAAAATTGGCCCAATTCTACAATAGAAAGCAAAACATATTAATTGAATGTGGAAAAAAATAGAAGAAGAGTTAAAACGGCATTTGATTGTGGCTATTGAACAATATTGAGCATAAGAAACATTGAGAGCATTTTCAAAATCTTGAAACTAAACAAAATGAATTCAAATGGTGGATGAAGCAGTGTTAAGGATGTGGACGAGGTACTGGCTGATTAGCGACTGAAGTTCAGTCGCTAAATACAAAATCACAAATAGTCTATAATTTTCAAGAAAGCTGTCAAGGCAGGTTTCTCGCAACTAACTAGCAACTGAAATTTTCATTCGTTATTATATCAATTTAGTCGTTAGGATTCAATTGCTAAATGTTTTTGAATTCAGTTGCTACACGTTATGATTCAGTTGCTAATTATGTGAGTAATCTAATAATCATATTGCTAATATATAAGTATATTATATCTCTAATATATAATTCTTAATATATTATATTCCTAATAGATTGTATTTCTAATATATAATTTCTAATATATTAATTTGAGCAATTTAATAATTATATTTTTAATATATAATATTTTATATTTAAAATATATAATTTATAATTTCTAAAATTTATGATATATTATATTTCTAATATATGATTTATAATGTATTAATTTCTAGATAAATTATGTTTAGTCAAATTATAATTATTATATTTCTAATAATAATTTCTAATATATTAATTTCTAATTATATTTAGTCTAACTATATATTTAGTCCAATTAAATCTAACATGCTATATATAAATTTAGTATTACAATTAATTGAAGCAACACATTGAAAGAACTTTGACTCCAAATTTTGGAATAAACGAATTAACTCAATCTGATTCTTCTGACTCTAAAACATCTTTGTCTTCTTTATCCTCCGAATGTTCGCCTTCAGTTTGGGTCTCAACAACTAAGAATGTGCAATTTCATTATGGGACTACTTCATTGGCAATGTTAAAATCAACGAGCATTAAACCCAATTCGACATCTCTAGTATCACGTGTCTTGTCAAGATGTCGTATATGATTTTGCTGGTAGGGCTCATCCTCGTCAACTGTTCCACCCTCAACACTGTTTACAGAATCATTAGCTACTTGATCAATGGAGTTCGAGTCAATAAAACTATATGGTTTCACCTTCATTACTATCCACCATTGCTATTGAGACAATGTTGGTACTGACAATAAAACACTTGTATGGCTTGGCAGGTCAATATGAATGGTTTTGGCAGATTTAATCTCAATTTCCACATAACATCAACAATGCTAGATGATAAATGTGTGTGAATGCTATGTGTTGGATCAAACCACGTACACTTAAAAACCATGACAACGTTTGGAATACGTCTAGAATATTGAAGTTCCATGATTTCATCAACCATTCCATAAAAGTTTATTCCATTGTCCATACTTCTGTCACTTTTGACACAAACACCCCAGTTCGCCATTGATTTGGTTAGTTCGTAAGTCTTACGGTGAAATCGAAGCCTATTAACCATGCAACCATTATAACTTGTGGCAGAATAAAGTGAACCATGTGATAGTCCAACAAGATGTTTGCCTAATTTGTTGGGATGAAGATCACCCTGCCAATACGAAAAAAGGTACTACCATATATACTAAAATTGTGTACTATCAATTTTAAAACCGTATAAAGTAGTGAGATAGATAAAATGTTTACATATTGATGAAATCGTCGAGGAAAATGTTGAATGCAAAACTCTTCTAATTGTCTGTCATTGGAATCATGAAACTTTTGTCGCATTACATTATTGAAAATCTAAACGTAGAAATCTACTTTTTCAAAATTTTGTAGAATGTACAAATGCACCAGTCAAATTTCATCCTCATTTAGGATCCTCCAGGCTTCATGAGCAAGAAAGTTTTGATTCCCGTTACAAAACACTGCAAGAGGGGTGGGATAGATCCTCTCATTTGAACCCAAATTCATGGTCTCAACATTCCTTGGGGCTCAATTCAATCTAGTCTTCATATCAAAACCAAAGTAATGTTCACAAAATAATGTCATCTCCTACACTAGAAATGCCTCTACAATTGATCCCTCTAACTTCGCCTTGTTATGCACCTTTCTCATCAGAGACAGAATAAGCCTATAAATAACAAAAAATAAGGTGCTAGACAATAAATTAAAGAAAATGTTACAATGTATTCATATATAGTACTATACCATTCAAAAGGATACATTCAATGATATTGAACAAGTCGACACAGCTTTACCTTGCAAGGTAAATGTATAGATTAGTGTTCCATTGAATAAAAAAAAGCTGGAGGGAATATCATCTCAAGTTTGCAGGTAGTGATGATTATGAGGTTCTCAAGTTTTTCCATCTCTTCTAATTTAATCTTGTGCGATCAATGTTCCTAAAAGAATGGACTAACTTTAGATATGATAGCCCACATTGATGGTGCCAAATACCCACACACTGTAATAGGAAATAGACATTGTAGAAATACATGGAAATTATGGATTTTAAAAGCGTATAAACTGTAATCTGAAACATTAACAGTTCGTGATAATATAGAGGAAAACCCATCTGAAAATTTTAATCCTTTGAGCCATAAACATATCTACCAAACCTCTTCCTACTTCGGAGCATACGTGGTTTTTAGTTCGACGCTAGTATTTCCATCACCAATCAAGTGGAGCTCATATTGCATATCCACCTCTTTTAAATCCAATTGAGCATTAGGGTTATCCCTTGTCTTACCTTCTACATCCATCAATGTATAAAATAGTTTCTTAAAGAAAATTTTGTTCACATGTATAGCATCTAAGTTGTGTCTGAGCAGCAGGAACTTCTAGTAAGGAAACTCCTAGAAAATTGATTGTTTTAGCCAATTATGAGTAGAACCAAATCCAGTTGAGCAAAGATTGTCACATGGTGATCCAAATGGTGTGAATTGCATGTCATCTAAGCATTGCACAATCTCTTCACTAGACATTGGTGGAACAACTATTTCCCTTACATGTAACCCCAATTTAAAAGCATTAATATTTCCATGAAATGCATGGTTCCTCAGCAAAAACTTTCTACGACAGTCCTACCAGCATGGCTTCCTCCAGAACTTTAACAAAAATGTATTGATGTTCTCCATATAATATGGACAAGCCAATCTCCCATATGTACTCCAACCTGATAACATCACATTTGTTGGAAAATTATTAATTTTCCATAATAGACTGACCCTCATTTTGAAAATTTAACATCGATATGCATCCTATATTTCTACTGCATCTACCAACAGCAACTTCAACTCATCAATTAGAGGTCACAAGAATACATCGATATTTCATCTCAGAGATCTTGGACCCGGTATTAACAATGATGAAAAAATGTACGCCTCGTTCATACGCATTTCTGGTGGCAAGTTATAGACAACTATAAAAATAGGCCATATAGAATACGTTCCACTTGTTACAAAATTCGGCATCAGCCCATTTGTGCATAGGCCAAGACGTACATTTTTTAATTCAGCAGTAAAGTCAGGGAAAGATGAATTTACATGATGCCAAGCCTCTATTTGGCATGTTTAAGCTATTCAACTCAAATGTGCATCATGTCTAGAGCATGCATGCCATGTCATATGTTCAGTTGTTTGGCAAGATATAAATAAATGTTTAAGTTGGTCTGTGATTGGTAGATGCCGCAACACCTTCTTCGCAATTGGGTTTTTCTTTCCTCTGTCCAATGTCTCTTCCCTATATCTACACTCACCACAACCACTACAATGCTTCAATTCTGAATTCTCACTATCAAATAACATACAATTTTTTTAACACACATATATTTTCATGCACGGAAGGCCTAACCCTTTCATCATTTGCTTTGACTCATGTAACATTTCTGGCAATTGATGTATCGTCAAGTAGTTATCACTCGTATTATGCTTACTCTTCTCACTTAACAACTAAGAAACTACCGACAATTTCGTGTGTTTGTTACATCCCTCCCACAATAGCGTTGATGTGTCCTCTAGTAGTTTATAAAATTCTTTTGCATTTGTATTAAGCAACTGATTATTAATTTCTACAGAATGATATGCAGTAGCATAATTGTTATCAGTACCCTCAACAATTTCTTGTTCATGATTCTCATTATCATATTCATCACTTTTAGGCCTATTATTATAGTTGGAGGTCGGATGCATCGAATCAATGACCATATGATTGTACCCAAATCTATTGTCACAAACAGTATTACTATCAGACAATGTTCTTGATGATGATGGAGCATTTGCACTCTCTCCTGCATGGAAATTATGATTTCACATATCATGTTGTTTACCATGAAAATACCAAACATAACAGTTTTCCACAAATCCATATTGACATAAATGCATTCCAACTTCATTTTGATCTTGATAACTTCTGTTTTGACATCGCTTACATGGACATTTAATTAGTTCATTTGAACTACTGCATACTATTCATATAAAATTTTCTACACCATTTATAAGATCCAGATTCATATATTCATCCATCATTATTTATTTGTACATCCATTGACATCCTTCTTGTGCCATTGCTTTGATTTTCTACAAAATACAATATGTATATCTTCATTTACAATATATACCGAACATTTAATATAAATGAAAAACATATATATGATTAACATCCTATCACTATTAAATTCTAGATGCTATCTGATTGCCTTTTTATGCCTAATAAATTCCTACAAGGAATAGTCCTAACCTATTTAGAAATAAAAAATCTATACAGTACTTCTACATTTTAATTTATCTTAATATAGTTTGAAAAAATTGTGGTAGCATCGCAGCTTAGTTTCCTAGAACACCAAAATTTTCTTGAGACAAAAATCTCAAGTTTGGCTTCCGAGGAACGAAGCTAGATACGACCAAAATTTTTCCACCATTAAGATAATTTATATAGTACTGATAAGATTTTCTCATTTCTAAACTATCCAACTTGGACAATCAATAATTCCCTACCAAAGAAATATTATGCATATATAATAACTATGTGCAATTGCAATTACTCTTTATATATATTATTTCTCAATAGGTTGGGAATCATTGACAAGCGTTCTATGGTTCACTATATGCATAATAATATAGAGTATATAAACATAGAAACTACTAGTTAAAATATAAAATTCAATTAAATTACTTATTACCTCAACAGTGATTTCTACATATTGTGACTTTGTACTGAAAACCTTCAACTGTTGGAGAGATATGCCGAGATATCAATAAAAGCAGAGAAGGCAGAGGGAGGAAGAAGAAGGAGAAATGGGGAAAGAGAGGTCGGGTGGAAGCTTTTAATCATAACCAGCAACTAAGGGGAAATTAGCGACTAATTGTGAAAAATATTAAAAAATAAGTGACTGATTAGCAACTGAAATTTAAACATAATGACTGACTAATGACTAGTTAGTTACCAATTTGATTATGGCCCATAACCTAACGACCGACTAGCGACTAATATGTTTAGCAACTGAAATTCAGTCACTAAATCACATCTCCCTTGTAGTGGGAGGAGCAGATTTTGACATGGTCCATCCCAAATAATAGTGAGTCAAGGCCTTGCCTATAGTTGTCTGCACTTCACACTTGTTGGGTTTCAGGAGCCAAACAGCACAGCGGAATTTAACCGAAACCTCCAGGATCCAAGTGAAACGGGGTAAACCGGGTGTTCAAAAATTTTAATACCTAATTTTCGGTTGAGATCTCTTACTCAACTGTAGAGTCGAATCACAAAACCTAAACAGTTGACGTGTTCAAGCTCTCTATGGTATCCACACGAGCCTCTCGGGATCACCACGCTTCTACCACGTCCCGGCAGATGCGTTTCTCTTGCGCTCGTAGTGCTAGCTTGCGTCCTCTAAGGAATTGCAAGAGAAGAGTGCAGCTGTCCTTTTGGGAGGCTAGGGCAAGGAGACCTACGAATTTCTCACTAAAAGTTGTATTTATAGTAAAACTCAACTTCCAGGCCTAATGGATTTCAAAGGCCTAATCCAATTAGGCTTTAATTTCGGGCTTAATAATGGCTCAACTCTTAGGCCCATTATTAATACAAAATTAAAGTGAAACCATAACCCAAATAATTAGCCCATGCACTCTAATGATCCAAATAGCTCTATGTGTGCGACCCAATAGGCTCTTACCACGTTGGCAATGATCATAAATCACATTTATGATCATAAGCAATGAGCGGTGTCTAGCAACACATCATTGCTACCCAAGTGACAAGATTGTCGGTGATTCAACTAAACCTTTATAATCATCATCGATATATATGCCATTGTCCCTTTGTCCAAGATATCAAGACTAAGAACGAGACATGGAATGTGTCACTCTTGTATAGCCCAATCTTTGGTTTCTTGATTACCGAGTATACCAACTTAAATTGATGACATTGATATCGTATATCAACTCATCTGAGCATGGCCATGCATTTTTCTAAGTCTTACTCTATCAAGGGGCCCGAAGATATCACTCCCGTTACATAGGAGGGACAAATCCCATCTTGATCATACAAATCCCTCCACATGATATGTGACATACCCAATGACCTCCTTCAAGTTCACTCAGTTACGAGCAACAAAGGAAAGTATCAAAGTATGTGACTCACATGTAGGGAACCTTGATGACCTTAGGTCAAAGGACTACATATACAATGATCACTATGAGAATCACTTATAACACTCATATAACGATCCATGTAGTGTTCTCATGGTGGGTCGGTCCAGTACACAAGTTCTCTAACTTGTACCCATATGTAGACTAGATATCTCATATTAGTCTCCATATATGCTAATCGTTATGTATTATTGCAACCCGCTCCACAATAATGCTAGACTAGGGACGTTTGAGAATATCATTATTCTAAGGTTACAATTATGTTTGTTACGTTACGCAAAAACAAAACAACAAACCATAATTGCTGGATTAATGCCTTAATAAAATATCATGACTCAATGTGCAAAAATACAATCATCTCATGATTGCCTTTTGGGCACAACACTAACAACACTCTCCCGTCATATAAGAAGCCATACAACCCATTATGCTGCTTGGGTTCATTCTTCAGGAAAATCACCCAAGTTATCCTTAAGAATGGTAACAAATAACACCCTAATGTAGTTAATCTTCCATGATCACCACTACCTTCCATAATCACGGGATTCACCTCAATCTTTCATGATCTTCTAAATCTCTTATGATTCAATCTCCATAACCACAATAATTGCTTGATTATTTGAAGCCATTTTAAAAACCTAGTGAGGTAAGTCTCAATCTCTGCACGCTTGCATTCTCTTTTTCTTTCTCCTTGACAACCAACACTAACTTGAGCATTGGAAGCCCCTTCCTGAGAACAGACACTCTTGGCAATTTCTAGCATTATTTACATGTCTAGGAGCTTTGGCACTCTTTATGTTAACCTGACAATGACTTTCCATGAAAGTCATTGGCTTAGCTATTAAGTAGTGCCATTTATGGGAAATAAAAGGATGAGTTTGCTTCCTATCTTCTCAAAATAGACCATTAATTCAATCATGCAAGTAAAAACTTGCTCCTACAGTAAAATGGATAGCAAAGGAACCAGCTAGGCTACAACAGGTGGGCCTTAGCGACGAGTTGCACGTGTAGACATGAGTTGCCTTCTTGTTCTTCATGTTGAAGGACAAGGCATGAACATCTTATTCTCTCACATACTTGATGACTTATCAATCCCTAAATCCTGTACATCTCGAGTTGCTAGATGCTCTTGAAAGATTAGTGGGAGACCAATTTAGATTGTGGGGACAATACATCTTTAAGAGGCCTTAATTGGTTATTTAATAACTGTCAATTGTAAGCTTTACTAGACTTATTAAAAGGCATTTATGATTCTTGACATCCATTTAGAATACAATGCCATCCTAAGTTGACCTGCCCTGGTACAATTTGGAGCATGGGTTGATGCTCAAACCCTTACTCTCATAACTTCTTAAAAGGATGTTTTGATTTTCACTTGTGAATGGCAATTTAGAAGAAATTATATAGAAACCTTTGATGGGACCTCCAAAGGATCCAAAGAACTGAGATTGAGGTATTAGCACCTTCTAAATCTATAATTGTCACAGAGACATAGGATGTTGAGTTGACTTCTATAAAGTGAAACCACATTGCTATAGGTTAACCCCCAGAGGTAAAGGCTCAATTTACTCCATTTTTGCATGGTAATATGGATGTCCTTTATTGTTCTCATGAGAATATGCCTGGAATTGCTCCCTTTATAGTTTTCCATGAGCTTAAAATAAATCTGTGAGTTTGTCCCATGAGATAAAAGACACAAAATATAAAGCTTGAGTGCTCAGAGTTTGTCAAGAAAAAGGTAGCAAAGCTTTCTTAGGAGGCATTACTCGAGATGTTAACCATCCAGAATAGGTGGTGAACATCGTACTAGTGACTAGAATTGAGTTAGGAAAACTAGAGATGTGTGTGGACTACATCAATATAAATGGAGCTTGTCCAAAAAACCTATACCTATAGCCCTGTGGTTTAAGCTTCATAGATGCTTACAGTTTGTGGTTTATGCTTCATAGATGCTTGCATAGGGTAACATCAAATCCAGTTAGACTCTGATGATGTAACAAAATAACCTTTATGACTAGTGATGCTCTTCATTGCTACACCTGAGTGCCTTTTAGACTTAAGAATGAAAGGAAAAATATTAGCTCTTTATGAATAAAGTATTTGTTGGCATAAATATGAGAAACATAAAGGTGGCAAATTATTGTGCTACATGGTTTTGGAAAGTAGAATTGATTCTAATCTGAAGAATATAAAAAACACTATGGGCCTTCTTCAAGTCAAAAACAAGTCCAAAAACTTACTAATAGTTTAACCTTAGTAGGGATATACTTTTTTGGACTTAGGGAAAAATGTCAAACCTCTTTCTAGATCCTCTAAAAAGGAATTACCTTTGACTATACTCAGAGTGTAGCTGGGCATTCAAATAGATGAAGGCATATCTATCAGAGCTCCACACCTTGTACAAACCTAAAAAGAAGGAAATTTAGATTTTATATTTGGATCTTTCTAAAAGAGCAGTCAACATTGTGCTAGTTTGTGAGGAAAGCAATGAATAATAGTTGGCCACTATGTCATCAAATCTTTGCAAGCGCAATAGTTTGATATCCCACATTGTAAATAGATAGCTTTGGTCTAATTGGCACTGCCACTAGTTGTACCCATATTTCTAAGCTCATCCCATCATCGTTAAAATAGATTTAGCCCTATGGTTTGTTCTTTTAAAACTCAATCTCTTCGGAGAGCTACCAAATGGTATTGAATTGTGTGACTAGGACATTACCTACAAATTCTGAAAAGCTATAAAAGCCTAAGTGTTGGCATATTTTGTAGTTGAATTATCTCAATAAGAGAGGTTTGAAAAAGAGGCTTTATAAAAAGGCTCATAGTTGAAACTATATGTTAGTGAAGCCTTGGGAAAAGACAATAGAAGTCAAGGCATTATACTTATATGACCCAAAACATTACAAGCTTCTAGGTGAATTCAACTGTAATTCCCTAATAGTGACAATTTAGCCAAATATAAGGCCCACATTACTAGGATCAAGCTTATGAAGAAAACAGCAATATGATGCCTTGTGGTTTATAGTGATTCCTAGCATGTCATACGATAACTAGATGACGCATATAATGTTAAAAACCCAACTTTATCTAGGTACATATAGCATATGAAAATGCTAGCATGCCTTATTAAAAGGATGATAAGTTTCTGATGTCTTGGAACAACCATCCACAAATACTCTGGTCATGTCATTACCAACACATGTTACAGATTAGCAAAATCTCACTTGGTAGTATGTGCTTACAGGAAAAGTCGAGAGAACCCCATTTGAAGTAACATTGCTTAGAATTAGGATAACATGATTTGCCCTAGTTGAAGATGATTTGTTTGCCAACAATTTGCAAAAATATCTCCTTTAGGAACTGGGAAAGGAGATACGGAAAGAAATCCACAATAGGAAATGTGGCTGGCACACAGGCCATGATACTTTGAACCAAAAGAGCGTATGAAAAGTGACTCTAACCAACACTCTATAAAACTACTAAAGAATTGGTGCAACAATGTCATTGATGTCAAATTCATTCATAAATGCAAACACATCTACAAGAAGTCATCAATTTAATGGAATACCCTTACCAAGGATGTCATCGATGTCAAATTCATCCATAAATGCAAAGACTTTTGTTAGAAGTCATGTATTTAGAAAAAAAAACCCATGCCTTTTTGTAGTATTTTAAAGATCGAATCTTTTGTCCAGGTATTTATAACTTTTGAAAAAGCTAAAGCTGCCTTCTTGAAAGGTTGAGAAGTCTCTGGTGTCATGGAACAACCTTTTATGAATAGTCTAGTTGCATCGGTATTGACCACTGTTGTCGATTGATAGGATTCCATTTATTAGTACTTGCTTATGCTAAAATATGAGAGTACCAAGAGCAATGATGTCATCATTGTCAAATTCATCATGGATGTAAAGACTGCGGTTAGAAGTATTGAATTTAGTGAAATACCCTTGCCCTTTTTTTCAAAGAAATTAGTTGGCCATTTAAAGCCAACCGATTCTATGGCAGATTCTATGCCTTGTTTCGCTGTGGTACTGTCTTTATGGTTGAAAATCTTTTATGATTTTCTTATTTAGGATATACTAGCTGCAAGATATCTTTAGACAGATCTGTATATGGTAGTTTAGCTATGTTTAGGGCTTAATATAAGCTTATATTCATATTACATAAGGGGAATTCTCCTCCAGGGAAGATAGACACTTTTTGCTCAAAACTCTCTTAGATTATCATAGTATTAAAGCCTCAAATTTGAATTCTCATGTGTCTATTTTTCTTAAGCCCAACTCAAGCCTAGTTCAGCTCTTCATTCATAGTTATTGTTTTATCAAGTTATCTCAACCTCATGTCTTTAGACAAGTACGATGCCTTCTGAATTCATCTTAACGAATATAATCTGCTCGGGCATCTCATTTCAAGATATTTGTCAAAGGAAAAGATCTAGAGAACATTTTGATGGTAGCAAACCTGCTCTTGACAAGGATAAAGGCAAGGATAAGCATGCCAAGTAGGACGTCAAGGATGCTTAAATCATGGCATAGATTCTAGGGTCTGTGGAATCCAACATCATCTTGAATCTTTGACCCTTCAACATCACATCTGAAATGTGGAATTAGCTAAAGAAACTCTATAGCCAACACAATACTGCTCGTCGATTTCAACTTGAACATAAGCTACCCAGTCTCTAACGGGGCAATCTCTCTATTTCTGATTTTTATTCTAGCTTCATGAATCTTTAGGCTGAATATACTGATATAATCTATGCTACCTTAACTCTTGAAGGTCTTAGTTCTGCTCAATCTGTATATGAAATTACTAAGCAGGATCAATTTCTTATGAAACTAAAACCTGAATTTGAATGCACCTAGTCCAATCTCATGAATCAAGAATCAGTCCCTCCCTTGGATGCATGCCTCAATGAATTGTTCTGTGAGGAACAATGAATTCTCACTCAAAACACTTTGCAACAACATAAATCTACTTTTGTTCCTATGGCTTATGCAGCTTTACGCAAGCTAAAAGGTGGGGACATGAGTACTGTTCATTGCCTTTGTTGAAAAGAATTTGGTCATTATGCTTTAAATTATTCAAAAAATTCTACAACTACTACAAAAAGGATGGCCATATCATTAAGGAATGCCTTATTTGACGCCCCAAGATATATGGAACAGCATCTATTGTCTTAGTTGGTTCTTCAAGCACTGGAAATTATGTGGATACTGTGCATCTGACACAAAATGCTCTTGGTCTTGTTCAATTTGTGACCCTTGAAATGATTCAACAAATGATCATTTCTGCATTCTTTGCATTAGGACTTTTAGGTAAACCCCTCACTACATCACCTCCTTGGTACTTTGATTATGGGGCCTCCCATCACATGACAAACAATGTTAAATTCCTTACCAATGTAAGTGAATATCTTGGAAATTTCAAAATTCATTTAGCTGATGGCAACTCTTTACCTATCACAACCGCTAGTGTTGTTTCTTCTTCTATAACCAATGTTCTCATCTCTTTTGGCCTTACCACTAATCTTGTTTCTATCAGTCAATTGGTTGATAGTGATTGTAAAGTTGAATTTTCTAAATTTGGTTGTTTTGTGTAGGATTAGCAATCAGGGAAGATGATTGTAAAGGGGCCTAAAGTAGGATGTCTTTTCTTTCTCTAATTTCTAGTGTCTCCATGTTTCTCTTTGCCCAACAATACTTGCAATTCTGCTTATGTTGATTATCGAGCATGGCATAAATTTTAGCACACCCAAACTCCAATGTACTTCATACTTTGATAAATTCTGGTTTACTTGGGAATAAAGGGGCTTCATCTCTTAGTACTATTCAATTTGATTGCAATTCTTGTAGGCTTGGAAAAAGTAAAATTCCACCATTTTTCACTCACACCAAATGTAGCCCAACTTTTGATTTGATATGTTGTGATGTGAAGGGTATGGCACTAGTCATATCTCATGCAAATTACATGTACTTTTTCATTTTCATTTATGACAATAATCACTTCACATGGATTTTTTTTCTACATTCTAAAGATGAAGTGTTTTCTATTTTCAAGCTTTTTCATGCACATGTTCAGACACAATTTTTTGCTAAAATAAAAATTCTTTGTTAAGATGGGGGTGAGTATATGTCTCATTTATTTCAAGAATTTTTGAAAACCAATGGCATAACTTCTTAAAGGTTTTTTCCTTCAACCCCCTAACAAAATGGGGTGGCTAAAAGGAAAAACTGTCACCTTCTCAATGTTGTCCACACTCTTTTATTAAAATCCTTTGTGATTTCTCATTTTTGGTGTGAAGCTTTCTCCCTTGATGTCTACCTCATGAACAGGTTGCCCTTTCCTTCATTGAATCATGCCTGTCCTTTTTTTTTTTTTTCAATTATTTGGTTAGGCCCTAAATATTATCACCTTCATACCTTCAATTGTGTGTCCTATGTTCATATTCCTACATAGGAACGAACAAAACTCATAGCTCAAGCTATTCAATGTGCATTTCTAGGATATTCTATGCACTAAAAAGGTTTTCTTTCTTATGATCACAACCTGCGTTGTATTAGGGTTTCTTGAAATGTGATTTTCTTTGAAAGCTAGTTTTTCTTTTCCCCACACCAAGATGATCTTTCTCCTTCATTTTCCATTTTATCTGTCTTTACTAATTCTTCTACAAATTTTGTACCTTTTAAAGCTCTCATAGTCTACTAGGAATGCCAGATCTCAGCACCTAATAGGCCCCTTCCAACTAATCCCCGAACCGCTGATCCAGCTCAAGCAACTGCACCTAAACCTCTTAGACACAGTACTTGGGTTTGCAAACCATCAGATAGGTATGGATTCACCTCTCCTTTATCATTGACATACACCTTCTGCTCTATCCCCATCCTTTCATATATAAATAGACAATGGAGCATGAATGTTGGCGGAAGGCTATTGCAACAGAACTTCTTGCACTTGGAGAAAACCAGACCTAGGATGTTGTTCCATGTCCCCCAACTGTGAAACCCCTTGGTAGCAAATTTGTGTTTTCAATTAAGCTACATTTTGATGGATCCATATATCGTTATAGGGCTCGGTTGGTGGTTCTTGGCAACAAGCAAGAATATGGTCTAGACTATGATGAGACCTTCGCACCTATAGCCAAAATGACCACTGTACGAACAATACTGGCCCTGGCTACATCACAATCATGGCCTTTACATCAAATGGATGTAAAGAACGCCTTCTTACATGGTAATCTCAAGGTGGAAGTTTACATGAAACTTCCCTACGGTATGGCTACTTCATCATTTAACGATACTTGCAAACTAAAATGATCTTTCTAATGGATTGAAGTAGGCACTGTGAGTATGGTTTGAAAAGTTTCGATCAATTCTTCTCTACTTTTCATTCACTCAAAGTTAGTATGACTCTTCACTTTTCCTCGAGCAGACATCTAAAGGCATAGTTGTTCTACTTGTTTATGTTGATGATGTTGTCATCACTAGTTCTGATATGGAGGCCATTTTTAAACTTGAGAATTTGTTGCACTATACTTTCCACATGAAACTCACCTATTTTTTGGGGTTAAAGGTGCATCATAAGCCTTAAGGTATCTTCTTGAATCAGGATAAATGTATTTAGGATTTGGTCCAATTAACTGGACTTACGGACATAAATTCTGTTGACACCCTAATGGAACTTAATGTGAAATATTGACAAGAACAAAGGGAACTTTTTTAGGATCCTACTTTATATCAGAAGCTGGTTGGTAGTCTTATCTATGTAACTATTAACCACCCAGACTTTTCTTATACTGTTCACACAGTCAGCAAGTTCATGGAAGCTTATCGACATCTTTTCTTATCCACAGTTTTCCGCATCATTAGATATATTCTTGGCACCCCTAGTCATGGATTATGTTTTCCTACTGGTTCTTTAGTCCAATTATGTGCCTAGAATGATGAAATTGGGCTGTCTATCCGGACACAAAAAAATCTACTACAAGATGGTGCATGTTTATTGGTGATGTTCTTATCTCTTGGAAATGCAAGAAGCAAGCCTTTATCTCCAAATCATCCATTGAGGTAGAAAAATACAACATGTCTGCAACATGATTTTAGATTGTTTGGCTGCTTGGTCTTTTAACAGAGCTTGGCTTCCCCCAAGATCAACCTACTCCCTTACATCCTGATAACATAAATGCCATCCAAATTACTGCCACTCCCATCTGCCACAAATGCACGAAACACATAGAAGTAAACTAGCATTCTATCTAGGAGGCTTATGACTGCCAAGTTATCACCTTGCCACACATCTCCACCACTCTATAAATTACAAATATCTTCCTTGTTAGTGACATAACTTCCTTGTTAGCAAATTGATGCTTGTAAATTTACTAACATCAATTTGAGGAGGGATGCCAAAGGAATTAGCTGGCCATTTAAAGCTAGTAGATTCTATGGTAGATTTTATGCCTTGTACAGCTGTGGCAACTATCTTTATGATTGTAAATCTTTTATGATTTTCTTATTTAAGATATACTAGCAGTAGGATATCTTTAGACAGATCTGTATATGGCAGTTTAGCTATGTTTAGGGCTAAATATAATCATGTATTCATATTATATAAGGGGAATTCTTCTCCAGGGAAGATACATACTTTTTGCTCAAAATTCTCTCAGATTATCATGTTTAGGCTGTGAAGAGCATAATATTTTGCATAGTGGTTATGAATTACTTCACCAAGGGAGTAGAAGTAGAGTAACTAGCCACCATCACAACATAAAATGTTATCAATTTTATATACGAGAACATCATATGCAAATTTTATTGCTTTCTCACTTTTTTCTGACCACGATACACAATTCTATATTGAAGGTTTCAAAATGTTAGTAAAAAAAAAGGGGATCATAGTCCATTTTTTATCCACAGCACATCTTCAATAAAATTGGTCAAGTTGAGTTCAGAAACTAAACCATTAAATAGCACTTTAATAATAGGCTGATAGGGGCCAAACGAATGGTGCCAGATGAATTTCTAATGTCCTATAGGCCTACCAGATTACATCAAAGAATGCTACAAAAAATCCATTCTTTTTCTTTGCCTTTGGAATGAAAGCTAACTGCAGACTTTATGTTGCCTTTTATGATAAAGGTTAGACCAACAAAGTATTGAAATGAAACTTGATATCTTTAAAGAACATCAAGCAGTTATGGCCTGAGCATTCCTTCAATAGATGGCTAAGGCATTCGATAACAAAGTGATGCTCGAAGGCATTACAATTAGGAATTTAGTTTTCCTACTAAATGCTTAGAATATAAACTAGCCCATTGGCTATTCCAAGCAAAATAGCAAGAAAAATGCATTCATTAAGAAAAAAAATAAAGTGGATAGGCCATCTAAAGGCTTAGCACATTGTTAGTTTATAGAAATACTACCCTTAAAATGGAAGAAAGCTATCAACCAAATTCTTTTGCTTACATTAATATTTGCCATGCTGTCTTTTATTGTTATTGGCATTTTTTTAGCAGCAATTCATGTACTAACCTACCTTGCAGGGCTCTCAAAAATTGCAAGTTAGCATGAAGGTGCAAAATAAAATGATGATGAAAACCATAAAGAGCATAAACTTTTTAATACCATAATTTACAGGAAAAATTGTAGCCAATTCTCAGCTTAAAAGAAGACTTAAAAACAAAAATTCCAAAATCTTCTCCTAGAACAATGGGGAGTCCCTAGTTGAATAAAGGCACTAAGGACCCCAGAGATAGCCCTCTCATGACATTTCCTAAGAGACCTTCAATCTTAGCCACCTCATCTTCTAACGCCACTAACCTTTGCCTTTCTTAAAGTTACATGGGTGGCTTCACTCTGGACAAAGAGGCCTATGTTGTAGCATGGTATGGTAAGTTAAAACAAAGGCTAGACTTTGTATTAACAATAATACCAAAAATAAAATGGAATGCATTGTACGAAGCATATAATATAGTTCCATGTTGCTCCCATCTAGGAGCTATTGTGGTGCCATTACGGTCATAAAGGCCTAGGATTTGTGTATGAACCATGTGCCTCTCTAAGTTCAACCTCCTAAGCTTTCCAAGCTATAGAGTGACTATTAAAAATTGACTTGTTGTTATGAAAAATCCACCTTCGATCATGTGAGGGGCATTCACCTAGAGATTTTTGTGTGACCCCAGTTAATTGTCTCTTATCGTTCATAGAACCAGGGGAAGGCTTGTCATAAAAGCACCAAAATGTAAGAACTAAGGCATGCAAAAGCATTTGGTGCAACTTTAGAATCTCACTAATTATTTTGTTCCATTTTAAGGGAACTTGTTGTGCATTTACATAGGGCACTCACCCATTCCTTTAAAGAGTGTTTATTCCCTCCATTGCTAATTTGGTCTAACTTTTATAGGTAGTGTAGATAAAAGAAAATATGGGAACAAATAAGATGAAGAGAATTATGAGATGAAGTTGTAAAACTTCGAAAAACAAAAATGGCACGAGGCCACCATTTATAAGTATGACGAAAGCGTAATAGGCACAAATCCTGTAAAGCTAGAAAGATCGATAAGTGCAAAACAATTTATCAAAACCTGCCACATAGCATTACTCAAAGCACAAGTCCTCAGAAATCTATCTAACTTCACTCATGCTCTGACAAACAAGTAATTCATATATAATCTAAGCTATCATTATGCACTTTTACTTAATAGATTCATATCTAGTCTCTTATATTCTTATGGCATCATCCCCTCATTTCTCAAAACAAATCTCATCTTAATCAACCTTTACCCTTGCATTGAGGTCTTACTTTACTACCATACCAAGGCCTACCAAAAACTCAAATAAATGTCTAAGGCCTTTCATTGCTTATATACAATAACATTAGCTAAGCAAAACACTCAAAACAAGAATAAATGGCAAAACCTAAGCTTCCATCACAGGTACACCCTAGCATGGATCACTTTTTTTATCATGATTACATCACCCTAATTATGGACCTCTACAAACTTGCTTAATAGGGACCTAGTGCTCCATCTGTAGGCACCTTCAGCAAGGACCTTATCTACACATAGGGTGCCCCTTAAACTTTATGTTCATGAGTAAAAACTCGTTAGAACATAGGGACCCCTTTTTGCTCACCCCCTCATTCTACTTTTTTTGGGGGCTTTTCGGTACCATATTGAGCCAAAGTCAAAGTTTAATAGGTCACACCAGCTTACTCTTCTAATGGTGTCATAAGAAAATGGACTTGGATAGTGTCTAGGCACATAATAGTACGTCAGGGCCTCATCTACTGGCACCTGTACAATTCTATTAGGCCTATAAGAGGCCCTTACCACTTATTACATTGCTTGTATTCATATTTATAAAAAATCACCCAAAAAATCTAGCATTATTCCCTACCAACTGTAAACAAATGACAATCACCACAGGGGAGTTGTGATTCAGCGACTAAAACTAGCGACTGAATTTCAGTTATAAAACCTATCAGTCACTAGTTAGTTGCTAGTTATGGGCCATAGTTAGACTAGCGACTGAAAGATTTAGTCGCCAAATTTCAATCGCTAGTCAGTCACCATATTTAAATTTTAGTCACTAATAAGTTGCATGTTTTTTAATATTTTTCACAATTAGTCGTTATTCAGTCACTAATTTCCCTTAAGTCACAAATTTAGTCACTAGTTATGATTAAAACTTCCACCCAGCCTTTCTTTCCTCATTTTTCCATTTTCTTCCTCCCTCTCCCTTATATACTTTTATTGACGTCTCTGGTGCATCTCTTAAATAGTTGAAGGTTTTCAGTGCAAATTCACCGTGTTTATAGATCACTATTTAGGTGATAAGTAATTTAATTACAGTTTATGTTTTAACTAGTAGTTTTTGTGTTTTTATGCTAAATATTGTTATGCTAAATATTGTTATGCATATAGTGAACCATAGAACTCCTGTTAATGATTCCTGACCTGTTGAGACATAATATGTATGTAGAGTAACTGCAGTTGTGCGTAGTTATTGTAAATGCATAATATTTCTTTAGTCAGGAATCATCGATTGCCCAAGTTGGACAGTTAAGAAATGAGAAAATCTTATCAGTACAATATAAGTTACCTTAATGATGGAAAAAATTTTGGTCGCATCTAGCTTCATTCCTCGAAAGCCAAACTTGAGATTTTTGTCTCAAGAAAATTTTGGTGTTCTGGGGAACTATGCTAGGATGCTACCGAAATTTTTTGAAACTATATTAAGATAAATTAAATGTAGAAATACTGTTTAGACTTTTCATGTCTGAATAGGTTAGGACCATTCGCTGTAGGAATTTGGTAGGTATAAAAAGGTATTCACATAACATATAGGATTTAATGGTAATAGGATTTTAATTGTATATATGTTTTGTATTTATATTAAATGTTCAGTGTATATTATAAATGAAGATATACATATTGCTTTTTGTAGGAACTCAGAGAAATGGTGCGAGAGGGACATCAGTGGGTGTACAAATGAATAATGATGGATGGATATATGAATCTAGATTTTATAAATGGTGTAGATAATTTTACATGAACAGTGTGCAGTAGTTCAAATGGACTTATTAAATGTCCATGTCAGTGATGTCGAAACAGACGTTATTAAGATCAAAATGATGTTAGAATGTACTTATGTCAATATGGATTTGTGGAAAACTATTATGTTTGGTACTGTCATAGTGAATGACATGATATTCAAAATCATAATTTCCACGTGCAGAGAGTACAAATGCTCCATCGTTATCAAGGACATTGTCTGATAACGATACTATTTGTGACAATAAATTTGGGTATAGTCATACAGTCATCAATTCGATGCATTTGAGCTTCAACTATAATAATAGGCTTAAAAATGATGAATATGATAATAAGAATCATGAGGAAGGGATTGTTGAGGATACTGATAGCAATGATGGTACTGCGCATCATTTTGTAGAAATTAATAATCAATTGCCTAATCCAAATGCAGATGAATTTTATAACCTACTTGAGGATGCATCAACACCATTGTAGGAGGGATGTAACAAACACACAAAATTGTCAGCAGTTTTGCAGTTGTTGAGTGAGAAGAGTAAGCATAATATAAGTGATAGCTGCTTTAATGACATGTAGCTATTAAGGGAATTCATCCTAGAGGAAAATCAATTACCAGAGTTGTTAAATGAATCAAAGTAATTGATAAAGGGGTTATGCCTTCCATGCATGAAAATATATGTGTGTCCAAAAAATTGTATGTTTTCTGATGGTGAGAATTCAGAAGTATTGCAGTGTTTATGGTGAGTGTAGATATAGGGAAGAGACATTGGACAAAGGGAAAGAAGAAAAAACCAATTGCGAAGAAGGTGTTGTTGCATCTACCAATCATAAACCAACTGAAATGTTTATTTATGTTTCATCGAATAGTTGAACACATGATATGGCATGCAAGTTGTGGACATGATGTGCATTTGGGTTCAGTAGCTCATCTATGCCAAACAAAGGCTTGACATCATGTAAATTCATCTTTCCTTGACTTTTCTACTGAAATAATAAATGTACATCTGGCCTATGTACAGATGGATTTATGCTGAATTTTGCAATGTGTGAAACTTATTCTATATTGCCTATTTTTATAGTTGTCTATAACTTACCGCCAAAAATGTGTATGAAAAAGGCATACATTTTTTTTGTCATTGTTAACATTAGGTCCAAGATCTCCGTGATGAAATATCAATGTATTCTTGAGACCTTTAATTGGTGAGTTAAAGATGCTATGGGTGGAAGGAGTAGAAATGTAGGATGCATATTGATGCTAAAATTTTAGAATAAGAGCCTATCTATTGTGGACAATTAGTGATTTTCCAGCATATTAGATGTTGTCGGGTTGGAGTACACATGGGAGGCTGGCTTGTCCATATTGTATGGAGAACATCAGTACATTTTATTTAAAGTTCGGGAGGAAGTCATGCTGGTGGGACTATCATAGGAAGTTTTTGCTGAGGAACCATGCATTTCATAGAAATATTAATACTTTTCAATTGGGGTTACAGGTAAGGGAAATAGTTGTTTCGCCAATGTATGGTGAAAAGATTCTGCAATGCTTCAATGACATGCAATTCCTACCATTTAGATCACCATGCGATAATCTTCATGCAACTGGATTTGGTTCTACTTATAATTGGCTGAAACGGTCAATTTTCTAGGAGTTACCTTATTGGAAGTTCTTGCTTGTCAGGCACAACTTGGATGTCATGCATATAGAGAAAAATTTCTTTGAGAATCTATTTTATACGTTGATGGACGTAAAAGGTAAGACAAAAGATAATCTCAATACCTAATTGGATTTAAAAGAGTTGGATATATGATATGAGCTCTACTTTATTAATGATGGAAATACTTGCATCAAACCAAAAGGCACGTATACTCTAGATTGGGAAGAGGTTCAACAGATATGTTTATGGCCCAAAGGATTAAAATTTCTAGATGGGTTTTCCTCTAACTTATCACAGACTGTTAATGTTTCAGATTATAGTTTCTATGCTTTTAAAAGCCATGATTGCCATATATATCTGCAATGCATATTGCCTATTGTGCAAGGGTATTTGGCACCAGTAATGTGGGCCACCATATCTGAGGTTAGTTCATTCTTTTGGGAACTTTGTTGGCACAAGATCAAATCAAAAGAGATGGAAAAACTTAAGAACCTCATAATCATCACTATCTACAAACTTGAGATGATATTCCCTTTAGCTTTTTTTGATTCAATGGAGCACTTAGCTATACATTTACCTCGTCAAGCGAAGCTGTGTAGACCTGTTCAGTATCGTTGGATGTATCATTTTGAATGGCATGGTACTATATACGAATACTTTGCAACATTTTATTTAATTCATTGTCTAGCACCTTATTTTTTGTTATTTATAAGGTTATACGGTCTTTGAAGAGAAAGACGCGTAACAAGGCCAAGTTAGAGGGTTCAATTGTGGAGGCATTTCTAGTGTAGGAGATGACATTACTTTCAAAACATTACTTTGGTCCTAATATGAAAACCAAATTGAACCAAGCCCTTAGAAATGTTGAGGCCATGAATTTGGGTTAAAATGAGGGGATCTATCCCACCCCTCTTGCAGTGTTCTACAATGGTAATAAAAACTTTCTTGCTCACAAGGCTTGGAGGATCCTAGATGAGGATGAAATATGACTGGTGCATTTGTACATTCTACAAAGTTTTGAAGAAGTAGGTGTCTACTTTTAGAATTTCAATGATGTAATGTGACTAAAGTTTCCTGATTCCAGTGACAGACAAATGGAGGAGTTTCAGGTTCAACATTTTCGTCGGTGGTTTCGTGAATATGTAAACATTTTCTCTAACTCATTACTTATACTGCTTCAAATTCATAGTGTGCAGCTTTAATATATATGGTACTACCTCTTTTCGTATTGGCAGGGTGATTTTCATCTCGATAGATTAAGTGAATGTTTTTATCGTCTATTTTATTCTATCACAAGTTATAATGGTTGCATGGTTAATGGGTTTCAATATCATAGTTGATAGCCGAAGGCCTTTCGCCTCTTCCAGTACACGCTTCCCCGAAGGGCCGTCTGGGGAGCCTGATGTAGCTCGGAAATAAGCATTGCCAACGACCTCGGCAGAAGTGAAGTCGAGCACAACAAAGTAAGTACTTTGACTAAGACGCCAGAATTATTTAAATGTGTTGCCGGCTACCTGGGGAAACCGAACATATCGTCTTCGAGAGCAAAGAGCCAGCTACTGAAAGCAGGAAAGATTCCCCCGAAGGCATAACTCCCCGAGCCACCAACATGATTCCCGAGGAAGGGCGTCCGTGCCAAGGGGGCGACCTTGCCCAAAGGGCCTCGGGAGTACGGCATGAGCATTTAATGAGCATTTAAGGAGCCTCTGACAGGAAACCCACCAGCCACCTGAAACGGCGACTTGACGCACTAACGCCGTCCAAGTCCCATCTCAGCCATAAACCAGGAGCCTGCAAACGGCTACCTGTTTCCTACGCCCAGAGAGGATCCGACCGAACACGTGTCAGGATCTAAATGGGCCAGGCATTTCTATAAATACTGGGAAAAAGGACTTGGCAAGGGATCGGATCCATCCCCTCTCCGTGATCAGCCCTCGCCCATAGCTGAAAATATATGCAGGCTAGCTCTCGCACCTTTCTAGTGGGCCTACTTTATTCATTATCAGAGCACTGACTTGGGCGTCGGAGGCTCCTCCCCGGAAATCCATCCCGGGGACCTCCTAACCCTTTTTTCTGAGCCTTTCAGGTATTTTCCCACCTGGGGAATATCTCAGCAGGACATCCTTCCCCTGCGGAAGCTCCCTCGAAATTCACCATGTCACTGGACAGAGATGCCGGAGGGCATCAATATTATGACTTATGGATTGACCAAATCAACGACAAACTAGTGTCTTTGTGTTGAGAGTGATAGAAGTTTTGGCAGCAATATCAACTTTTATGGAATGGTTGATGAAATCATCGAACTTCAATATTTTGGATGTATTCTAAACGTTGTCACGGTTTTTAAGTGTATATGGTTTGATCTAGCACGTGTTGTTCGCACACATTTATCATATGGTGTTATTGATGTGATGTGAAAATCGAGATTAAATCCACTAAACCATTCATTTTAGCCTATCAAGCCATACAAGTGTTTTTTTTCAATACCCACATGCGTCTTAACAGTAATGATAGAAAATAATGAAGGTAAAACCATGTAGTTTTATTGACTTAGACTCCGTTGATCTAGCAACTAATGATTCTGCGGCAAACAACATTGAGGGTGGAACAGTTGTGGAGGATGAGCCATACCAGCAAAATTAGATATGACATGTTGACATGACACGTGATACCAGAGTCGTCGAATCAGGGCTAATGCTCATTGATCTTAACATTCTCAATGAAGTAATCGCACAACAAGATCATACTTTCTTTGTAGTTCAGATCCAAGCTGAAGGTGACCATTCGGAGGATGAAAAAGGTGAAGAGGTTTTAGAGTTGGAAGAATCAGATTGAGTTAAGTCGTTTATTCCAAAATTTGGAGTTAAAGTTCTTTCAATGTGTTGCTTTTGTTAATTGTAATACTAAATTTATATATAACATGTTAGATTTAATTTGACTACATATAAAATTAGACTAAACATAATTAGAAATTATTATATTATAAATTATATATTAGAAATGTAATATAGTATAATTTGAAAAAATATATAATTTGACTAAACATAATTTATCTAGAAATTAATATATTATAAATAATATATTAGAAAGCTAATCTATTAGAAATTTTAGAAATTAGAAGTTAGATATTATAAATATAAGATATTATATATTAGAAATATAATCTATTAGAATTATAATATACATGAAATAATATATTAGAAAGATAATATATTTACATATTACCAATATAATTATTAGATTACTCACAGAATTAGCAATTGAATTATAGCCTTTAGCAACTAAATTAAAAAACACTAGTGACTGAATTAGCAACTGAATTCAAAAACATTACCAACTAAATTTTAAATTTCAAATAGTAGCAATAGAATATTTCAGTCACTATTAGCTATAGAAAATATTAGTCGCTAGTTGGTCATGGGCCCCATCAATTGACTGGTGTACCCTTGCTAGCAATTGATATTTTAGTTGCTATGTCAGGACTTTTTTGTAATTTCATAACTAGGGACTGAAATGCTCAATCACAAATTGGTCACTACCTCACCAGATCTTTAAAATTCATCTACCGTTTGAATTCATTTCATTTGGTTTCAAGATTATGGAAACTCTCTCAATGATTCTTGCGGTCGATGTCGTTCAACAGCCACAATTATGTGCCCTTTTGAACTCTTCTTCTATTCTTTTCCACATTCAATTAATATGTTTCAATTTCTACGGTAGAATTGGGCCGAATTTTTTTGTTTTTAATATTTGTTAGATTGTTAGAAATATTTTTTGGGTAGATACAAATATTTGTTAGGATGTTAATATTTGTTAGATTGTTAGAAATATTTAAAATTTATAAATTGTTAGAAATTTTAGAAATTTTAGGAATTTTAGAATCATTAAAAATTGTTAGAAATTTTCAGAAATTTTAGAAATTCTTACAAACTTTTAGAATTTTGATCTCTTAGAAATTTTAATTTCTTACAAATTTGAAAAATTTTAAAAATTTTCAATATTTTTGAAATTTTAGAAATTTATTGAAAATTTTAAAAGTTGTTAGGAATTAATGATAGTAATTTTATAATTATGTGGTCAATTTTGTCCGAAATGTAGAGATGGATTAGTATAGAAGAGGGGATTCAGATCATTCATCTGGAGGATGTTGATCTGTTCCGTCATCCTTGGATACTGCATAGGGTGGGGGCATAGAGGCCGTGGGGCTCGGGGGCAATACCTTTATGGCACTGCCCCTCAGCCAAGGGGTGGTTGGGGTCAGATTCTGTGACCCATTCAGTTTTCTTCATCCGCCGATTTTCCACTGCCCTATTATGGAAGCCCGTCAGTAGCATCGGAGTTTGGTTTAAAGAACCAGCAATTAGCCTACTGAGTTAATGCTCCTGCACAATATCGTAATTCGAGCCATGATGAGGCGTCGACTACGGATGACCCAATACACCCTACACAGCAGAGGGTCATTGACCTATTGTGGTAAGCATTGTTCTATTGTTCAGTTTCAATATATTTTATAAATGTAGCTTTATACTTCATTACTTATTTAATTAATTTCTTTATTGGTTTGTTAGTGACTCCTGGGTTTGACAAACACTCACAAACATATCTATGCCGCTGTTTAAGGGCGAGCACACCGAACAGAAAGACGTCAAGTGGGAAAGAAGCAAGGAGTATCTGGCTCAATTGCAGGTAATTACATAATTTACTGTATCTCTAATACATTATGTTTTCATTCATAATATTATATGCTTTTTTAAATACTAATAAATGTTTTTCTTTCTCGCTTTAGCAATATTACTGTTAGGATCTGGCGGACGACCAAAGAATAAAGAAGGAGTTCTTCAGGCAGATGCGAGACCACTACAAGCACAAGTTAAACCATTTGTGGACGGCAATTCTCAAGGCGCATTTCAATAATGTCTTACTAAATAATGACAACAATTTCTTTGTCCTTATCGGCCCTCGACAATCCAGCTGCAGCACTGGGATAATCGTATTAGACACTGGAATGGTGAAAGATTCCAGCACCACTACAAGGATGAAGAGTATTTGCTACGACAATTTCCTACGAAAAAAAGCGTGGGAAAATTATTCACAGAAAAACCATCGGACGAAATATTATGTTCGACGGTTTTCATTCAATAAACTTCTGACACAAAAAAGCATAGGACAAATGTCAGAGTAAGAAGGTGGGAAATAATGGCGCCAATTCGTCCAATGATTTTGATGCGAAATAAATGTGTAGGGACCACATATGCAGGAAAAGCGTCGGATACGCTATCCGACGCTTTTCCTGCATTTTATTTTCCTACGCTAGCGTATCCGACGCTTTTCCTACATTTTATTTTCCTACGCTTTTGAGACAAAAAAGTATCCGACGGTTTTCCCTCATTTTTTTTTCCTACGGTTTTGAGATAAAAAAAAAGTGGGTGTCTTAAAAATGTAGGAATTTTAGTCCTTCAATTTTCCTAAAGTTTCTTTTTCCTACATATTTTTGACGTTATTTACTACAAATTTCCTACCCTATTCTTGCAGTTTAACTTTTCATATATACCTACGATATTGCTACAGATTTTGTTTATAAATACCACTTGCCCCCTCTTCTTCAGCTCGTCCCAGCCACAATTTCTACATCCGTTTTCACTTCCGCTTCAACATCTTCTTCAGCTCAATAGAGGTATTTAAAATTAATTTATAGATTAGTGATTTAACTGTTAATTATTTATTTGTTATAAGATATATTTATGTTGTTTTAGTTAGCTGACTTTAGAGGTTAGTGATTTAAATGGTAATTATTTATTTTTTATAAAATATACTTATGTTGTTTTAGGTAGTTGACTTATCACAGCATGTAGTTGCATAATAAGTATTTATTTATTATACCGTAGCTTCTCCATCCATGATTATGTTGATGAAAAATATAATATTGGTCCGATTCAGATTGTTGGCAAACAAAATGTATTGGATTAAGTCATATTTGTAATTAACATAATCATGGATTGTCCAAGTTGGACAATTGAAACTTGTATAAGCAGTATTTCAGTTAATGTGTTCATGTCGTAGTAGCAGTTTGTGAAATTTGGTAGAGTATTTCCCAAATTGTTCCCGTCGTGTGTTTCTCAATAAGTTGATATTATTGAGAAACACTGTGAACGGGAACTGAAGGAAAATGCCGCCGAAATTTACATAAAATACTATTAACATGGAACAGTTAAAATGGTTTACTGCTTATACAACTTTCAATGGAGTAGGGCCCTTACCTTAATGGAGTAGGTAGTTTAGTTATGGAAGGTTGACATGTATGCATGACATATATAAGTAATTCATTTACATTTTCATTATATTTATATTATATGAAATGTAATAAATATATTACGTATTTATATTGAGGGTTTTCACTGTCTATTTTACAAGGGAACCAAAATGGCTACTAATGGACGTGAGTGGATGTACCAGCGGACAGATACAGATGGATATATGAATTCTGCATTTATGGCTGGTGTTAATGATTTTTTATAGTTTTCATTTAATGAGAAGGAGTCAGAAATGATTAAATGCCCTGGTCGTAAATGTAATAACAGATTTTATAGAATAGAGCTGAAAATGAGAGAGCATTTGTTTCGATATGGATTTACGCCAAACTATTACATATGGTACTGTCACAATGAGCAATATAATAGCAATTTGCACAATTTCAGTATGACCCGTAGCTATTTTCCATCGTAGTTATATGGAGGGATAAGTGGAGAATCAAGTAGTATAAATGCGTATGAACAGATGGTATATGAATCAATGGGTCCGTTATCACCGAATGTAGGATCTGAAAATAGTGAAAGAATGTTGGTGGATGAAGAGTTTATCGATGCTGATGTCGAAGAAGCTGATAATGGCAGTGATAATAATGATAATGTGTTCGATGTGTCTGAAATGAGAGAGGGGTTACCTAATCCAACCGCACAACAATTTTATAATTTGTTGGATGATGCAAATGCATCGTTGTGGGATGGGTGCACTAAACAAACAGGATTGTCTGCAATGACCCAATTGTTGAGTTGCAAAAGTGAGTTTAACATGACAGATCGTTGTTTCGATAGAGTACTGGAGCTTATGAAAGAAATGTTGCCTGAAAGTAATAAACTCCCATCCACCCTATATGATGTGAAATAACTCACAAAAGGACTTGGGTTGCCATATATAAAAATTCATGCATGTGAGAATAACTGTATGCTATTCTATCGGGAAGATGAGAAATTAACACATTGTCGTGAATGTGGAAGCAGTAGATATAAAGAAAGAGTAACCTCCGGAAGAAAGACATTGATTCCCAAAAATTTGTTACGGTATTTACCAATAACAAGCAGGTTGAAGCGCTTGTACATGTCATCAAAAACAGCAATTCACATGACTTGGCATGCTTATAATAAATCACGCAATGATGGAAGTATGGGTCATCCATGTCATTCTGAAGCGTGGCGTCACGTAGATCGAACATTCCCATCATTCGCTGATGAAATTAGAAATGTTAAGCTCGGATTGTGTACCGATGGATTTAACCCGAATAATGTTGTTGGTGGAACATACACGATATGGCCAATCTTTATAGTTGTTTACAATCTTCCGCCAGAATTGTGTATGAAAGAACCCTTCATCTTTATGACTCTCCTGATTCCTGGTCCTAGAGCACTAGGATGCAACATTGATGTATTTTTACGACCATTGATTGAGGAGCTCAAAACTTTATGGTCGAAAGGGGTTGTTACATGGGACAGTTATAGACAACAAAATTTTCTTATGAAGGCATGTTTATTATGGACAATTAATGATTTTCCTGCACTAGGAAACCTTTCAGGTTGGAGTACCCACGGTAAGCTTGCGTGCCCATATTGCATGGATGAAATTGACACATTTATGTTGAAGAAATGCAGAAAGCCATATTGGTTTGATTGTCACAGGGTTTTTTTACCGCATAATCACACATTCCGTTTGAATGTAACATCGTTCATCCCAGGGAAGAAGGTTAGTGTTATCGCTACTCCATATAAGTCAGGTGAGGAAATACATGCTATGTTGGCTGGGTATTGTTTTCCTCCGTTTGGCTTTTCATATGATAAACACCGAGTTGTGGGGTTTGGAGAGTGGCATAATTGGTTAAAGCGGAGTATATTCTGGGAATTACCATACTGGAAGCATTTGCTAGTTTGCCATAATTTGGATGTCATGCATATTGAAAAAAATTGTTTCGAGAATATTTTTAATATTGTTATGGATATACGTGGGAAAACAAAAGATAACTCTAATTCTCACCTTTCGCTTCAGGAGTTAAAAAATATGCGGCGTGAACTACATTTACGAAATATTAGGGGGAAATGTGTAAAACCAAAAGCATCTTATACGTTGAGTCAGGAACATATAAGAGATGTTACTCTATGGCTGAGAACAATAAAGATCCCTGATGGGTATGCCTCGAACTTGGGCCGTACGGTTAACTTGAGTGACGGTACATTCTATAACTTCAAGAGTCACAATTGTCATGTGTTAATGCAGAGGTTGCTTCCTATTGCATTACGTGGGTATATGCCAAGTCCTATATGGGAAACGATTTCTGAGTTTTGCTCATTTTTCAGAACTTTATGTACAAGTAGGATTCGATTTGATGACATACAACAGTTGGAGCGAAATATAGTGGTTACCATATGTAAGCTAGAAAAGATATTCCCTCCTGCCTTTTTTGATTCGATGGAACATCTTGTTATCCACCTCCCTCATGAGGCAAAGTTGTGTGGTCCAGTTCAATTTCGATAAATGTATCCATTTGAAAGGTAACTTTTTAATTTCCATTCATATTTCTGTCAATAATTTTTATATATTATATGTCAATAATTTTCGCATATTCTATGTCATTAATTGTTACATTTTTTTAACTTGGCAGACTAATGCGGTCATTGAAGCGAAAGGCTAGAAATAAAGTTGCAATTAAAGGATCAATTGTAAAAGCGTACTTGGTCCAGGAAATGTCTACATTCTGTAGCTATTACTTTGAAGTAAATATTCCTACACAGTTAAACAGGGTCCCATGAAATGATGATATTCCTATTCCTGTGGCTGATGTTGAGGGTCAATTGTTATCTATCTTTAATACAAGATGTCGTAACATACCCAACTGCGGGTGACAATGCTTACTTGATCCCACTGAGAAACATCAAATGCATATCTACACTTTGTTCAACTGCAATGAGATTATACCGATTGTCAGGTGACATATATGTAAACAACTGTGACGGTTTTTATATCAATCTGATTGCTTTAATTCATTATTGACAAGTTATCATTTCAAGCACTTTGACTCTTATATATCAACAAGATTTCCCCAATTAGGTGAAAGTGAATTACAAAGTTATCGAGATCAACATTTGACCGAATGGTTCTCATCATACGTGAGTTTCATGGCGTGATAATTTTTATGTTCCTAATTGTGTTCTGTTGAATATACTATGCAATTATGTTATTATATTAACTTTATATTTTTAGGTTAACCATTTCAAGGATAAATTAGATCCTCATATTGTACAATTAGCCCGTGGTCCTATTCGAGTGGCCGTTTCATACAATGGATGTATTGTGAATGGTTTTCGTTTCCACACACAATCCTATTGCAAAGACAAAACGACACAGAATTATGGTGTTTGCATGAAGGGTGAGACATGGGGATCCAGTGGGTATGATTTTTATGGCCTTATTGATGAGATTATACGTATTGAGTACCACAGGAGTGGGAATGAAGTCATGACGCTGTTCAAATGTACTTGGTTGGATCCGACATGTGGTGTTCGAAGTTGCCCACGTACTGGTGTTGTTGACATTAAATGGAAGTCAAGATTATCACCACCTGAGCTGTTTATCTTTGCGACACAGGCTCAACAAGTTTACTACTGTGAGTACCCTAACAAGGCTCTTCATCAGTGGTGGCCGGTGGTTAAGATGAAGCCACGAGCTTTCATCGATTGTTCATCGAATAATTTTAGTATTCTATCTGAGGACAATGAGGAAATGTCTGATGAGCAAACATGTCAGTTAGAAACCACAGATGAGCCGTTCCAAAAAGTGATTTCAAGTGAAGTATCAATGGTAACAACTGATGGCATTGGCCTTGATGAGATTAACATACTTGTCGATACAACGTGTTATCCTAAAATCGTTCAACACATGGATCAGAACATTGAGGTCACACAAGCCGATGGGGATACATCAGATGATGAAGGATCGCTGGATAGTTTAGAGTCAAATGAAGGCGAGCATGTTTGATTAAGTGTAATTGTTCAAAACATCTTCATGTTTTATTTGAAATCGTGATATAATTACTTTGAATGCATTTATGTTTTGGATAGAAAAGAAAAAAAAATTTATGAAATTTAATCATCGCATATCTAATTACCTGTGTCGTTGAAATGAAAATAATTAACTTTTTTCCCACAAAAAATTATTGCATGCTATTAAAACAATTAATAAATGGGTAAAATCCACTGGGGGTCACCTAGCTTATTTTTTTGTCCTAAACGGGTACCTTACCTTCAAATTGTCCTACCAAGGTACATTTTCAGGGTGCATCGATTTTTGAGAATTTCATATATATCGTCTATGAATTTTTCGTTGGCGCTAATCTCGCCAATTGCTTGAGGAATCAGAAGAACCCTAATTTCATGGTGCTTTCTATGTGGGTTTCTCGGATGAGAATCACAGCTGATTTAGCCCATGGCCTAGATTACATCCATAATTTCTCAGGCATCCATGCGAATTTCACTGACAATTGCATCAAGAGCACCAGCGTGGTGATCATGGAGGATTCTCTCAACGCCAAGATCTATCACTTCGGGACTGCGGAATTGTGCGGCAAAGTCACGGAGAATCGATCGGATTCAAGGAATTTGACGATCGAAGGGACAAGAGGGTACATGGTGCTGGAGGTTCAGCTCTCCGGAGTGGTGACCCAGAAATGCGATGTCTACGCTTTTGGGGTGGTAATTTTGGAGTTGTTGAGTAGGAAGGAAGCGTTGAGGTATGAGGTTGATGAATCGAGAGACGATGCAATTTCTAGGTGATGGTCAGAGAGCAAAATGAGGTGGTAGTGAAGAGCTGCAGAGTCGAGAATGATGAGAGGGATGAAAGAGATCATGACAAAAGTTTAGGGTTAGATTTATAATGTTAGGGTTTAGAATTGTTGATAGAAAAAAATTAAAGGACCATAGGTGTTATTTTATAATTTATTTTAATATTTTTAATACAACATAAGCAATTTCTGTTAGACATAACTTTGAAATTAACAGAAAGTAGTTAAACAGGACACGTGATAAGAGGTAAGGTACCTCGGTAGGACAATTTGAAGGTAAGGTACCCGTTTAGGACAAAAAAATAAGCTAGGTGACCCCCGGTGGATTTTACCCGTTAATAAATTTGGCAGATTCAATCTGACCATATACATTAAATCTATATATTTAATTTCCATATATAAATAATTTCATTTATTCATCAACTAAAAAAAGTTAAATAATTAACTTCCAACCATATAATTAGTTCATATATAAACACATTATAAATTAGATATATATATATATATATATATATATATTTGATATTCCCTCTGTTCGACGGTTTTAAGTTAGTAATTAATAATCGTAGGAAAGATGTAGGAAATATTACCTAGGGCAATGTGATGTGTGACGGTTTTGAGTTAATATTTAAAGTATGTCGAAAATCTGTAGGAAATGATAGACGTTAAAAAATCGTAGGAAATATGTAGGACCACAATCACCTAGGGCAACGCGTTAACCAACGGTTTTGAGTCAATATTTCAGTTAAGTAGTAAAACTGTAGGAAAATTAGATGTCATAAAAGCGTAGGAAATAAAGTAGCAAAACCGTAGGAGATTCATAGGAAGGAAGGCGGGAAACCAATTACTGGTGGGAAATTCCATTTTTTAGTTTCCTACGCTTTTCATGCATTTCATATTTTTCGTAAGAAAACCGTAGGAAACTTTGCTACGGTTTTCCTACAGTTTTAAAAAATGAAGGAAAATCGTAGGTCAAATTGGTAGCTGAATCGCCAGACCTTCCCTTTAAATTCGTGGGAGTTCTTTAGTTTTCACCACTCCATTCCTTCTATTCTGTGACGCCCTCTTCCAAACCCACTCCCAAAATCTCCTCTAGAGCTATTTAAACTAGGTATTTTTAATTTTTAAGTACTTTTTCATCTATAATTAATGTTTGTTATTACATATAGTTGTTGTTTACATATATATATAATGCATGTATTGAATGTTAAATTTTAAAAAGCTAGTTTTTATTTTATATGTTTTAGGTAATTTTATATATGGTGTTAGTAATATGTATGTGGTTAGTTATAAAAGAAGTTTTATGTAATAATGGTTAGTTCTATTTGTACAACAGCATGTTACTATATATGTGGTTAAATATAAAAAACTGTTAGTTCAATAATGTTAGAGTAATATTGTTATCACTTCAATAATGTTAGTGTAAGCAGCGGAAGTTACAACAATAATGTTACTTCAGTAATGTAAGTATAATCAGCTAATGCTAGTTTAATAATTTAATTTTATAAATAAGTATATATCGAATAATTGGCAATTTTAAAAAGTGTTACTGCACAAATGGTATTGAAATGATGGCAATTTCAAAATTAATGAGTTTACTAAAATAATGAAATTTAATATGTAAATGTTAGTGTAGTAATGGTCATTTATAAATAAAAGACTATGACCTAATGGTAATTTAGTATTACATATATATGTAATAAACATGTTAAGCTTTAATTTTAGGATGGTTCGCCCTAGACAGTGTGGCTCGGGCAAAGGCCCGGCCAAGGACATACATGATCCCCGACGTAGTCGGGGTCGACGACAGCCTGCTGTGACACCTACACAGGTGTCACAGACTGAGACTCAGACCTAAGTCCTAGATACCCAGGCTCAGACACCGATGCCACAGACCCAGCCACAGACCCAGTTGTCATATACTCCGGTGCCACGACCTTATTTGCCGCAGACGTTTGGCGCATCGAGCTCCGCATTTCAGCAGTTTTGAGACACGCTGACTGATGCGTATTACCTGGATATGAGCGGAATATCCGGGTCATATCAGTACCAGCATACAGGAATCGGGCAGCCCACATAGGATGTCGATCCTAATTCATTCCTTGATCCAGATGAGCTCGGTATATCCATTCATCATCTACCTGGCCTAAACATGAGTCAGCATCAATAGCAGCCGCCTTAGCAGGGCCCGGCCACTAGCTGCCTAGCGGTCGCACCTGACGCGCAACCAGCTACTGGGGCCCCATTACTTAGAGGGCGAGGCCCACGGGTAGTTGACTTACCACCACCTCCACCTCCGCAGGACCGTCTGCTCATCATCTTTCAAGAGTAAGTATTACTGACTCTTACAAAGTTAATTTTGATATAATTATACGTTGTTCTTAGTTACATCAGTTTATATATATATCTTACTATAATCATCATTTGTTACAGCTTACTCACTGATGACTCTGTTCGTTCCACCGTAGCCTCTATTCATGTGAGGTTGTGGGATGAAAGTTCTATAGCTTGGTCACATGCATCTCGAGCTGCACGAGAGGAGCACGTAACCATGTTAGAGGTAATTGGTTGTAATACATTTTTAAACAAGACTTTGTATATGGACTAATTCATAATTTTGTTTCTTCTTTGTCAAATTGTAGAACTACTAAGATGGGACCCTAGAGACTTTGGCGCCATCCGCCAAATTGTCTTCGACTACTGTTCGCAGTCCGTGCGAAACCGCGTCTATCATTGGAGGTCCATCGCGATTCTGAAGATCCCCCACTTCTTCGACAGCCCTGACTACAATTTACTGCGGCCACATGTTCCACCCTGTTACAGTCAGCAGGTGTGGAATCAGTTGCGTGACCAGTGGGAGCAGGAGCGATGGAAGAAGCTATCAGAGGTTGGTTCCCATGCTAAGCACATAACGGATAGCTCAGGCCATGTTCCGAAGCACACAATGGGCTCAATCCCAGGTGAGATGCACTGGGATAGTATGGTACCAACTTGGACCTTCCATACATTATAATTTTTTTATGATTTATTAATTACTTAAATTTTTAATGATATCTAAAATTGTGCAGAAAAAAGCAAATGATGGAGTTGAGCCATCATTTGATGAGTGGTGGTCTCATGCTCATAGGCGGAAGAAGACCGGGCAGCCCATCGATCTGATTTCACAGCAGCTGCAGGTAATAAATATTCATTTACCACTATAAACAATGTTTTAAAAGTATAATATTTGTCTTACTAACTCTAATTTCTTTTTCTTGTAGGATGGATATGCACAACGGATTCAAGAAAAATACCAGAATCCGGATGACCGCCCGCAGTTCGATGCAGACGTATGGAGCGAGGTACGAGGCCCCCCAAAAAAAGGCCGACTACCGGGTGTTGATGGTCGAAGTGCTATCGCCTTGACCACTTACCAACCATGGGAAAGAGGGAGCCAAACACCTGAGGCATACGACCTCGGTAGCTCACCAATTCCAACTTCGGGAGCCAGCGTAGAGCCTCCTTCGGGAGGGCGACCGAACTAGCTCCGGGGGAGAAAGACCAACCACCCCCTGCGGGAGAAAGCCCCCCCGAAGACGCAGACACCGAAGTTCCAGCCCGCCTCCGAGAAAGGGTCCCTCACCCCGAAGTGAGACATCAACCAAAGGGACCTCGGCTGTACGGCAAGAGCGATCAAGGAGTCTCTGACACTCCGCTCATATACGTCTCTGACATGCCACCCCCAGACACGCTCTAACACAGCGTTGTAGTATACGTCCTGTCACACAGGGCTACACCTACCACGCCTCGTGGACCGAGGAGCCAGCAGGTGACTAGGGGCCCCATGCCCAAAAATACGAACACCATCCGTCCATACACGTGCCACAATCTGAAGGGATCACCCCCTCCCTTACATACCAGGGAAATGGTCACAAACAGGGGGGCTCCGGGCCTGAGAGAGTGAGAGAGAAAAAAGGACAGAGAGGCCGAAAAACAGAGGTCGCTCTCCTCCCTCCGCCTGAATACTCTCCTTTCAGCCCTCAGAAAGACACACCAGGCAAGAGTCCCTTGTGCTTATTACTATGTCCCCTTCTCTCTAAAAGCATTGACTTGGGCGTGGGAGGTCCCCCCCACGGAAAACCACCCCGGGGGCCTCCTAACCCCTGTTTTCTGAGTGTTTCAGCCAAGCCTCCCTGAAGAACCTCCCCTCCGGGCTCTCACCCACACCGGAGGTCTTTCCCGTCATCACCCTGCCACGGGACCAGGTAGCTGCCGGCCATCACTTAAGATGATCCACCCAGGACACCAGCCTTCCTTCTGGACTAGCCTGCACCTCCAGGACCCCCTGCTGCCCTCACCGCTGCACACAGTGGAGTTGCTGGCTCCGCCCAATCGGACCCGCATCAGATGGCACCGTCTGTGGGAACACACCCAGGTTGCCGAAGTTGAAGCTCAGCGTTCTAAGGAGAAGGGACTCCCGAGGTCCCCGTCCGCGCCAGAGATTCAACGGGCAACCGAATAATGGAAGCAGGGACTTCCCTGACCGAGGATGAGCGCCCTCTGACTATTACCATAGGCTAGTCTGTGCGAATTCCCACGCCCTGTCGTGGCCAAAATGACGTGGCAGTTAAGCCGAAGATGGCCGCGGCAAAATTCGGGCCGAAGGCCCCCTCCTCAGTACCTTGTTGGGATGAGAGTCCCATATCAATTCACAGGAATTTGGGAAACGGAAATCAACGAGATGAGTCCTTGGCGGAAAGCGTGCTCCCGGGAGTATGACATACGGGAAAAGCAGGGTCTGGATGACCCAGACCTCCCCGCTGAATGAGTTCTGCACCCGAGGAGAAAATCTCCATCTCCTCGGCAACAAAGTCAAAACCCATTGCCCCGAGAGGTCGTCTACGACTTGACTTGCGGGTAGAAGGCACCGACTCTACTTCCTAGGACATGACGCTATTCGAAGTGACCCGCCTCCGCGCAATGCCACGAAAAAAAGTAGAGCATTCAGAAAAGACTATCAAAATGGTGCACTGAACTCAAAGAGTACTACATCCCGTATGAGCCTAGAAGGCCAGTAAGCTCCCAGGTACTGGCAGACTAGATCGCCGAAATCCCAGAAGTAGGGAAGGCTGAAACCAACAAGGGAGACAGAGCGAAGGTAGATCTAGAGTGGAAACTCCTTGTCAGTGGAACCCCAAGCGTAGAACATCAGGGCGCTGGGATACTCCCTCGGGGGCCCGAAGGCAAGGAGGCCACCAAGACGATCAAGTTTGATTACCAAAAGCGTTGGGCCATCCGAGCATGGCAACGCTAGGTATAATAACCTCGCACAAAAGGCGGAAAGATCCTACAAAGAGGAACCTCGCAACCAAAGAGTCCCAAAAATCTTCATGAAGCGGCAGAAAGTGCAAAGACGTTCCGGACGACATTTCCTGATTAAGGAAAAACTACACAGGCAAAGGTATGCAATACCATTATTAAGATATATCGGTAAAAAGGGGGCGCAGGACAATTTGTCCAGAAGGTGTGAAAATGGCTAGAAACGCGCCAGCGCCCAAAGACTGCCTTTGTAGCGGATAACCTCGGAAAGATCACACCGAGCCACTCCAAGCAACACCCAAAGATGTGAAGTTCTGCGTGTTAGCATAGGACTACTTCACTGAGTGGGATGAGGTAGGACCCCTAGTGACCATGCCGGTAAAAGATACAAAAGCTCGTTTGGAAGAACATAATATGCTGATTTGGCATACCAGTGGTGATACTGGCTAGCAATGATTTCCAGTCTATGGACAAAGGATTTCAAGAAATCGTCACCGACTTCGGAATAAAAAGGCACTTCAGCCCATTAGCTCAACTCTCGAGCAACAGACAAGCAGAGTTGCCAAAAGAGCTATAAAAGAGGGATTATAAGAGATGCAAAGGGAAAGTGGCCAGGAGAACTTCCTACTGTACCAAGGAGTTATCAGACAACTCCCCGAGGGACCAAGGGAGAGACACCTTTCTCACTTATCCCCAGTATAGAAAGCCATTATCCATTTGAAGTAGTTCGGCCAGCATACAGATGTTTGACGAAAGAGGACATGACCTCGGGTTGAGAACTAACATCGACTTAGTTGTCAAACACTGAGAAACGGTTGAGCTCGAAAGAAGGCCTTTTCGGCAAAAGGTGGCCATAAGTGCAAAACTTGCATGATAGGCCAAAAGGAATAAGGAAAAGGAGACTTTGCCCCCGAAAGGCCGAATTAGAACCCCGAAAACCGTCCTATGGGGTACTTCGGTCAAACGGGAAAGGGCCTTATTTGGTCCTAAACAATGTTCGAAGGGGAGCATACAAGCTTGGCAACAGCGAAGAAGGAAAACTGAAAGGTACAAGGCACTCAGGCGCCTTAAAGAAATTTTATACTCAGAATTTTCAGACAAGAAATGGTGCAAGCCAGAAATTTGTCTAACTACAGAAAGTTCTCCCCTGTATGAGAATGTTCACTGAACAAAGCTGAAGTATGGACTCCCGAAAGTCTCCTAGTCCTTCCGAAGTTAGTTGGGTTACATGCCCAAAAGAGGTGAAGTCTATCGAACACGGCCGACAAAGGGCAGGCTAAAATTCGCCTAAAAGGAACTTCGCTTACTATGAAAGTTCGCTCGAAGGATGGCCGACGAAACGAGCAAAGAAGTACCGAAGTCCCTTGACTGAAAGTGGTCGAGACAATTGGGAAACAAAAATTGCTAAAAAATACTTAGCCAAAATCACGAAGGAAAATCCATTGAAGAAGGTCTTGACACAAGAAGAAGATTACAAGAAGAAAAGTACAAAGAAAAAAAAGAAGGCAAAGGCCCTAGAATATCTAAGAGACCCCGACGTCGTGGGAAGCTTCGGCTCCTGAGTCTTTCACCGCCACCTTCGATACAGGAGGAGGAAACGGCAAGTTAAGGAACTCGACTCTCGACCAAGTCCACCGAGGCCCCCCGGGAATATCCAGGGTAGCCAGAAAGGAAGGATTGAGGTCTGGATACTTCTTCAGAAATTGATGACGAGCTAGGTAGAAGTCGTCCTGAAAAGCAACCTTGGACATCTGGATGGCTTTGTCTCTTTCAACGTCCAACTCGTCCGCCTCATGCTGAAGATCCGAAACCTCCTTCTGAAGGTCAGAAATCTCCTTCTCCAGCTCCTCGATTTTCTTTTTCTTCTTCGAACCTTCCTTCAACGAGTCAACCTTGGCCTGGAGTTCAGCATTATCAACCATTGCCTTCGCTAGGAGGGCAGACTCCCCTTCTTTTTCTTTCTGAAGGGTCTCGTTGGCCGAAGTCAGGCTGACTAATTTGTCGCCAAGGTTGGACATCTTCTTGGAAAAATCCTTCAAGAGCTCCTCTTGGCCCTTCAAGAATTCCTCCCGAAGACTGGCAATATTCTCCTTGCATATTTGGCTCAACTTGGTGTTTGTCAGCATCGAGTTGGCACAAAAGACTTTGGCCTTCTCCAATTTGTCTTCGGCCCAGGCTTGAGCCGAAGACTGCTTTGCTGCCCGAGCTCGGAGGTATCCACTATACCCTAAAAGCTGTAAAAAAGAAAGGTACTTAGTGAAATTTGCACAAGGAAAGCCAAAACACTTAGACAAAAAAGTGGGGAGGAAAAATGAAAAGCCTGAAGAATTACCTGAGCAGCATGCTCGGAAAATTTTGTGGCAAGGGCATCGTCGGAGGCATACTCCTCGGCGACTGCCTTGAAAGATGCCTGAGTAAGCACGCCCCTCGCCATTTGGGGAGCCATCTCCCGGCAATCCTCGGAGAACAGATTCATGTCCTCCGTGAAAGACCAGAACGGCTCCATTGGGACTTTGTCCTTCGGGACATGAGAATCTCAAAGAGCCCGCCTTCGGGCATGCTCAACCATCCAAGCTGAGGGCGCTAGATCCTCTGCAAAAAGAAACATACATCTTATCAGGTAAACATTCTTTGGTTATAAAAGATATAAGATTGCAGGAGAAAAGAGACAAACCTGGCGCAACCTCAGCGACGTCGTCATCAGAGTCCCGGACTTCCTTCACGTCGGCGGGAGTATTTTACCTTTGGCCCTTCGGCGTTTTTCTAACTCTTCAGTAGAAGGATCCTCCGAAGAGCCTAGGAGATCCGCCAACGTAATGGGACTCACAGAGGTAGTGGCGGCCACCTCGGCATGAACACCCCCGGGAGTTTCAGGCTTGGAAAAAGTTGCAACCTTGGTTGAAGTTGCAATGACATCACCAGCCTTAATGGAAGTAGCAATGACATTGCCGACCTCCGAAACGTCCTCCAAGGGGGGAAGAAGGGTGTCCTTCTTTGCCTTCTTGACTGAAGACGGTCTGCTCCCAGAAGTCTTGCGGTTCTTCTTTGTTTGTTCTCCCTTCTTGGTCTGGCCAAGGAAAAGAGACCTGTAGTAGGCGGCAGACTCGTCGCCCATCTTTGAAAAAGAGGGAAAACATGAGTGTGAGTCCACGGGCCCTTATGCTGAAAACTTTGAAAGAAACTTACTTTCAAAAAAGGCTTCGTAAGTCAGCTCGCTCCGAAGGAGCTTCACCAGCCAAGAGTTCTTCCCCTCGGTAACAGGAGCTGGCATGTCGAGATCCATTTTGTGCTCCGTAACCACCCCCAAGTCCCGAAGGACATCCTCGGTCATGAGTTTCCACATGATCGGGAAAGGGTATAGAGAGCGTGGAGGGACCTCGGCATCCCAGTCGCGACAGCACGGATTCGTCTGTCAAAGTCCCCAAACCTCGCCACCAACTCGGGAGTTAGCAACTTCCTGAGATCCATGACATCCGTCTCCAGCTTTCCCCGAGCCCACTTAGTCGGGACGTGCGACCAGGCCTCCGCCACCTTCAGGAAGAAGAACTTCCTTTGCAACCCTCGCCAGCTATCCTTGGTAGCGAAGGTAAACATAAATTTCTTGCTCCCAGATCCCCGAGGTAGCATGAAATAAAAGCCACCATTCGGAACCGGATAGAGCTTGTAATACTGCATGAATAGGATAAAATGGGGTTATACCCCGAAGATCCCACACATGCAGAGAAAGGCGTTAAAATAGCAGTATGAGTTGGGAGGAAGCTGATTCACGGCTATGCCATGAAATTGGCAAAAGTCCCAAATCATCTTTGCAGGGGGAAACCGAAGTCCGGCCTTCAGTTGGGCTCGGAAAACGGTAACCTCGTAACCCCGGTAAATAAAGCTAAATTGACCAAGGCGAGGTAACCTTGTGATGGCATACAAAGGAAGGAAAAATTTGGTCTTCCACTTCTCTAATTTTTCAGAAGTAGAGCAACAAGGGTGAGACATAAGAGGTTGCCAGCTCTCGGGGATAGGCATGGTTGACTGAAAAACAACTTCAGGAAGCTAAAAGAAAAGCAGAAACCGAAGGAACTCTAGAAGTCAAAACCCACCAAAAGTCTTGCCGAAGTCGAGGTTTGAGGACGCAGTCGTGAAAGGTTGCCAGAAATCGCTCTGTCACTAAAACCGCTGCAAAAGAGGAGGAAAAGGCATATAAGCAGACGAGAGCAAAGTGAGAACAAAGAAAAACACAAATGAAGAGTATGACAGAAGGAGGCTTTTATAGATCGAGGAAGGGCAGCCAAAAGGGCGTCATAGCTGCTGCACGAAGGCGAAACATCACCATAATTACCCCTCGCGTGTGAAAAGGCGTGCCCATTCCAGTAGATGCCTGCCACGTGTCGCCCATCACAAGAAACTAGGATGCATTTTATGACATCCAGAAAACCTAGGCACGCTGCTCAAGACTGACACGACTAGTTTCAAGACACGACGGCCCACTAGCCTATGGTGGGAAAAATAAAAAGTTGGGTATCTCGAGAACACCGAAGGATGGATAGATGACATCTGTCCGAACAAGGCTTATCACCTAGGTGGCAAAGTGCCTTCCCAATCGACGTCATACTCCAAGTGTAAATCCATAAGGTCCGGGGTTAAGGCTCCGTGCTGCCCTGTTCGACCAAAATGGACATATTACCATATGGGCCTCCGGGAGTCCACGAGGTCAACCTGTCAAAACTGCCAATTGGGCAATAAACGGACACCAAAAGGACTAGGTGCCGAAGTCTCCACTTCAGCCTTTCCAAGGGGGGCATGTGATGGCCGAAGTGTTATCGCCCTGACCACCTACCGACCACGGGAAAGAGGGAGCCAGACACCTGAGGCATACGACCACGGTAGCTCACCAATTCCAACTTCGGGAGCCAGCGTAGCGCCTCCTTCGGGAGGGCGACCGAGCCAGCTCCGGGGGAGAAAGACCAACCACCCCCTGCGGGAGAAAGCCCCCCCCAAAGACGCAGACACCAAAGTTCCAGCCTGACTCCGGGAAAGGGTCCCTCACCCTGAAGTGAGACATCAACCAAAGGGACCTCGGTTGTACGGCAAGAGCCATCAAGGAGTCTTTGACACTCCGCTCATATACGTCTCCAACATGCCACCCCTAGACACACTCTAACACGGCGTTGCAGCATACGTCCGGTCACACAGGGCTACACCTACCACGGCTCGCGGACCCAGGAGCCAGTAGGTGGCTAGGGGCCCCATGCCCAAAAATACGAACACCATCTGTCCATACACGTGCCACAATCTGAAGGGATCACCCCCTCCTAAACATACCAGGGAAATGGTCACAAACAGGGGGGCTCCGGCCCAGAGAGAGAGAGACAGAAAAAGAGGACAGAGAGGCTGGAAAATAGAGGACGCTCTCCTCCCTCCGCCTGAATACTCTCCCTTTAGCCTTCAGAAAGACACGCCAGGCAAGAGTCCCTTGTGCTTATTACTATGTTCCCTTCTCTCTAAAAGCACCGACTTGGGCGTCGAAGGTCCCCCCCCCGGAAAACCACCCCGGGGGCTTCCTAACCCCTGTTTTCTGAGTGTTTCAGCCAGGTCTCCCTGAAGAACCTCCCCTCCGAGCTCTCACCTACACCGGAGGTCTTTCCCGTCATCACCCTGCTACGGGACCAGGCAGCTGCCGGCCATCACTTAAGGTGATCCACCCAGGACACCAGTCTTCCTTCTGGACTAGCCTGCACCTCCAGGACCCCTTGCTGCCCTCACCACTGCACACAGTGGAGATGTTGGCTCCGCCCAATAGGACCCGCATCAGGTGTTCTGCGTCGACTCGCTGATCCCCAGACCTTTGGACCAAATCGGGTATTTTTCATTAGTATTTAACTTTATTAATTATTTTTATCACTTTTACATTGCTAATTGCTACTCACAAAATTTTTTAGGCTCCACGTGCTGATTCGGCTAAGATTGCTCAGCTGAGAGCTGAGAACACCCAGCTACGGAGTGATTTTACGCGGTTACAGGCCGACGTTCGCACTCAGGTTCAGCGAGAGACCGAGGCTGCAATCAGCGCCATGCTTAACAGGTTGATCCAGCGGGGGATTATACCTGCATCGGCGTTCTCAGATGACCTACGGACTGGATCCTCCACTCAGCATCATGACGAAGACCGTAGCCGGCGAGATGACGATGATTAGCTCGGCACTGCATCCCATTGATTTTATTTTAGACCTTCAGTTTTTTGTAATTAACTTTGTCCTATAAAATTTGATTACTTTTATGTATAGTAAATTTATTGACTACTTTGATCCATTGTTATATAATAATAATAATAATAATAATAATAATAATAATATAATAATAATAATAATAATAAAATTTTAACATAATAATAATAATAATAATAATAATAATAATAATAAAATATTCACATAATAATAATAATAATATTAAAAAAAAATAAGAATAATAATAATTTTTGTTTTATTATTATTATTATATAATGCAATATAATATGTTTTTAGTTTGTGTATAAATTAATTTAATAAAATCTTTAAATTGTCACAAAAGCGTAGGAGATAGTATAGTCAGAAAACCGTAGGACAAGGGATGTCAGAAAAACGTAGGACAAATGGGTGTCAGAAAACCGTAGGACAAAGGGGTGTCACAAAACCGTAGGACAAAGGGGTGTCAGAAAACTGTAGGAGTTAATGCATCTCAAAACCGTCGGATAAAATGGGGTCCACGGCCATCACAAAAGCATAGGAGTATTTTACGGTAATCCGACGGTTTTTATTTCCAACACTACTTTTTCCTACGGTTTTGACCGACGATTTTAATTGTAGGAAATACCTATTTCCTACGGTTTTCCTACATTTTTTCCCGACTCAAATGCTCTGTTTTCTTATAGTGCACGTCAGTGGCATCATGAAGCATAATAGTGTAAATTAATCTGTTACATTTAATTCGCATATATTTTTCAATTAATTCATATTACTAACTATGTTAATTTTCAAGTTCTTTGTAGCTCGGTCAGGACACTCCTCCAGGTACAGAGCCACAAAAGCATTCATTGGGAAGTCATACGAAGTAGATGTTTTATGATCGTATTGTAAAAAAATAACTTTCATGAAATATATACAATATTATAACCATATCATTTTTCGAACTAATTTCTCTTAACTTTAATTCTTAGACTCAGGAAGGGCAGCCCCCACAGTTTGGCAACTTTATTCATTGAATGTCAACATGATGAGGATTAAGGACCCACGGGCAAGGTTCTATTGCAGCAGCAGATAGATGATGTGGTATGTAATAATCAAAATTTAATGATATTTTATTTATATACAATGTTCAACATGTTTACTTACTTTGTTTCTTAGGCCAAGTATGAGGAGGAGGTCATATGGAGGTATGGCCCGTCGAACCATCCCACCTTTTGTCCACATCATGGGAGACAGTGATTGGTTGGGCAAACAAGAATGTGTGGACTGGGTTTCCACATGCATGAGCGTTTCCTGACCGATTTTGCTGTGCACAATCCGAGGTACTATTTAATTATATTTTACCAATTTTATTAATTTTAAATTCCTAAATTTTTTATAAATTAATGTTGTTCAAAATTTAGGGTTACAAGGATGACGTTACTGAGCTGCTCCATAAAGAAATACAAAGCTCCGGTTTCAGTTAAGAATAGTTCAGGAGTAGATGGCAACTCAGCAAGCCTGTTAAGACCAAATTGACATGAAGGTGCACGTCTTTGATGTTTTCATGCAGTCCATGATTGGATTGCATGCTCGCGAGTAATATTTGATTTCATGGCTACTGCTACAACGTACCTCAATTGCAAGTCAGCTTAAATGGCCTTCTTAGTTGGTGTTGATCTTGGCCTCATACTTGGAGGGCCAGGTGGACAAGGATCTTATACTGCTCTGTCTAGGTCACAAGCTGTTCCTCCTCCTCGTTATGGTATGGTGGGTTCACAGCCTGCACAGCCTCCTCCACTATTATACCCATAGACAATGGGATCTTATCAGCAGTGCAAACGGCACCAACGCCAACATTTTATCACTATCCTTCTTCCTCGACTTAGTTGGGCACGATGATGGCAGGTTCTCAACACCAGGTTCCTGAGTCGATTCATCCCCAGTCATTCCTCGGTTTGAGTGGGTCCATGCTAGTACTACACTCAGCATAGCAGTAGTTGGATTATTTAGCGGAGCTATCTTCCTGGCTTAACGTTGACTTGTCCTAGATCAAGACTCATGTACTCGAGACACAAGATATCTCAGGTGACCGTCAGCCTACAATCGCACATGATCAGCCTGAGGTAGATGCTAGTGGTGACCATCCCCCTGGCACCATCTTTAAATATACATTTCTCTAGTTCATTACTTTCATTGTTGGACAAAATTTTATTGTATTTTATTTTCTTAAAATAAGAGTAATAGTCCCATTTTAAATTTATTTTAATTTTTTATTTTAGACTTTATAAATTATTTGTTCAAGTTCTTCATTTTATATGTATAATAATAAATTTAAGCAATTAAAGCAATTCATTATGTGTGTGTGTGTGTAAAATATTTCAAAGTATTTATATATATAAACATTTCTGGTTGACGGATTAAAAAAAAAATATTTAGCAACTAAAAAGTTAGTTGCAGTTAGCAACTAAATTTTCAGTCGCTAGTTAAATCACGTAGCAATTGATTGTTTCAATTGTTAGTCAGTCGCTAGATCTTAGCGACTAAACCTTTTTCGACTGAACCTTTTAGTCACTGGTCAGTCGCTATTAGCAACTGCTAGTGACTATTTGTTCAGTTGCTAATATGCTTCTCCCTTATAGTGAATCGCTGCTGTGACGGCTCTCCTAGTTGATTATGTTGGGTTTCGGGAGCCAAACAGCGCAGCGGAATTTAACCGAAACCCTCCAGGATCCAAGTGAAACGGGGTAAACCGGGTGTTCGAAAATTTCATACCTAATTTTCGGTTGAAATCTCTCACTCAACTGTAGAGTCGAATCACAAAACCTGAACAGTTGACGTGTTCAGGCTCTCTATGGTATCCACACGAGCCTTTCGGGATCACCACGCTTCCACCACGTCCCGGCAGATGCGTTTCTCTTGCGCTCGCAATGCTAGCTTGCGTCTTCCAAGGAATTGCAAGAGAAGAGTGCGGCTGTCCTTTTGGGAGGCTAGGGCAAGGAGACCTACGAATTTCTCACTTATAAGTTGTATTTATAGTGAGACTCAACTTCCAGGCCTAATGGGTTTCAAAGCCCTAATCCAATTAGGATTTAATTTCGGGCTTAATAATGGCTCAACTCCTTGGCCCATTATTAATACGAAATTAAAGTGAAACCATAACCCAAATAATTAGCCCATGCACTCTAATGATCCAAATAGCTCTATGTGTGCGACCCAATAGGCTCTTTCCATGTTGGCAATGATCATAAATCACATTTATGATCATAAGCAATGAGCGGTGTCTAGCAACACATCATTGCTACCTAAGTGACAAGATTGTCGGTGAATCGACTAAACCTTTATGATCATCACCGATATATGCCATTGTCCCTTTGTCCAAGATATCAAGACTAAGCACGAGACATGGAATGTGTCACTCTCGTATAGCCCAATCTTTGGTTTCTTGATTACCGAGTAGACCAACTTAAACTGACGACATTGATATCATATATCAACTCATCGGAGCATGGCCATGCATTTTCTAAGTCTCACTCTATCAAGGGGCCCAAAGATATCACTCCCGTTACATAGGAGGGACAAATCCCATCTTGATCATACAAATCCCTCCGCATGATATGTGACATACCCAATGACCTCCTTCAAGTTCACTCAGTTACGAGCAACAAAGGAAAGTATCAAAGTATGTGACTCACATGTAGGGAACCTTGATGATCTTAGGTCGAAGGACTACATATACCATGATCACTATGAGAATCACTTATGACACTCATATAACGATCCATGAAGTGTTCTCATGGTGGGTCGGTCCAGTACACAAGTTCTCCAACTTGTACCCATATGTAGACTACATATCTCATATTAGTCTCCACATATGCTAGTCATTATGTAATATTGCAACCCGCTCCACAATAATACTAGACTAGGGATGTTTAAGAATATCATTATTCTAGGGTTACAATTATGTTTATTACGTTACGCAGAAACAAAACAACAAACAAAATTGCTGGATTAATGCCTCAATAAAATATCATGACTCAATGTGCAAAAATACAATCATCTCATCATTGGCCTTTTTGGGCACAACACTAACAGATTAATCAAGTAAGTGTTTATTAAATTAAGTACCTCAAGTTAGCACCTTGTTAAGTAAGTAAGGTAAGCTTAATTAAGTAAGTGAGTTCCTAAGTGTGATTTGGCATAGTTAAATCAAGACCATTAGTTATTCTAGCTTTTAGAACCATCCTTGTGAGTTTTGAGAACTTGTGGCACTAAGTGTTCTTTTTGAGCCATTTAGAACTTAAGTGGCTAAGGTGTCCAAGAAAATTAAGTTTGAGAAGCTTTAAGCATCCTTTAGAGCAAAGAAATGTAGTTTTGGGTGAGAGTTTAGTGACTCATTTGAAGCTTTTGAGAGTATGAGGACTTAAGTGCAAGGGAGGGAAAAGTTGCCTTATATGCTTATAAACTAAGTTCCTTCATCCTTAGCCATTTGTTTCTAAGTTCCAAAATTCGTAGCTCCCTCTCCTCTCCCAAATTGGCAGCTCAAAGCTTCATTTCCTTGCAAGTTTTCATCAAATTAAGGGTGCCCAAGGTGTTAGAAAGAATCACCAAGCTTCTTTGCTAGTGTTCTTGCTTCATTTGACTCTTGGAAGCTAGTTTGGAACTAAATTTCATGGGTAAGCTTCTTGGAATCATTTGGATTGATTCTAGGTTGTTTCTAGAGCTAGAAATGGTCTCAGTTTGATTGGGTTGGATGCCAAATTGCTTTGGTTTTAGGTGTGAAACTCAAGCAAGCTTGATTGAGCTAAGGTTGCTTGTGTTGCAATGCTTGCTTTGTAGCTAAAATTGAGGTAAGGGTTCAAGTAATTAAGCTCAAATAATGCATGGTTTGGTAGTTTTGTGTGTGGGAATGAATTAGGAATAAGACCCAAATCATTTGGATTAGAAATGAGAGAGTTTGAGTAGTTTAAGTGCAAGAACGCAGCTGTCGCGCAACGCAGAAAACGGCGTTGGCGCCGCAGCGCCAGAAGTAAGTGTACTGGCGCCGTGGTGCCAGGGGGCGATTTTTCACTCAGCAAGTTTTGTTCGCCGGCGCTGCGTTTTTGCTCTTTGGCGCCGCAGCGCCAGAAGTGACCTTAAGGAATTTTGGGCCATTTTTTCGGCCATCTTAAGAGCAACTTAGACTCTCGGTTTCTATTCCTAGGCTATTCTAAGGCGTTCCGTAGCCTCGGTTGGGTCTAGAATTCATTCCGAGAGCGGGAATTGTGCATTATTTAAGAGGTAGTCAAGTTGTGTGGTTAAGAACAAAACTGTGACTTGGTGGCTAAGTTATTCATAGTGCTTAAGCTTTTAGATGAGCATTAAGGGGATTTAAGTGGGGTTTTAGACTCTTTATTGGCCGTATAGAGCGTCATTTACATA